>OU343117.1:33210893-38010893 GCA_910594885.2 Bibio marci | reverse complement strand
AAACTATAAACTAATAAAATATATTTATTTTTTTTTTAATACAATATTATACCATACAATACATATATATAAATTTATCGATATTTATTAACCGTACCTATTCTATTACTTTATGTTCATTCTATGAGAGATTTATTTTCATATCGAATAATTAACATATTAAGGTTTTTCAAACATAAACTTCATCCCACACACGGCATATTATTTATACTATATATACGAATATTTCGAAAAAAATAAATAAATAAATAAATAAAATATGTGTATTGTATAGTATATAGCAATACTTTATTTATTTATATATACTTATTTTACTATATATTTTATATTCTTTTATATGAAATTTTTCCTTTTTTTTTTTAAGTTTTTCAAAATAATAATTAATTCACAATAATATAATAAATAATTAAAATCACATGAAATAGTATTTTATTTATTGAGAAAATTGCTGGAAGAAGAAAAATTACCGCAATTTTAACGTATATATAAATATTTTGCTATTATAAAAATTACAATGGGTGCGGCTGCAGTGCAATATATATATATATAGATTTTGTTTAAAATTATATGTATTTACAATAAATTCATAGCATATTAACTTTGACCTAAACTTCTGTCAAATACTTATACAAATAAAGTATAAAATAAAAATAAAATATTTTTTATTGTATAAAATAATATAAATATATAGTTTTGATTTCACATGACACTTACGACCCTTAACTAATTAATTCATATGTGGATCCATAAAGTATTTTATTATAACACTATAGTAAAAAGTATTATAATTTCGTTTTTTAGTGTTTGTTCTTTAAATAACATTAAAAAAATGTTATACAAAATTAATGTATATACAAAAACAATAATCTTATGTACTAAATACTAATAACTTAATTTTTACTATATAAACATTTGCATATACTTCGTTCGATTGATATATATATTATATATTATTTTATAAATCGAACACTTATACAATGTTATTTGATTATTTAATTTCACATAAGATAAATCGTGTTTTATGTTTAAGATGTCATGATAATAATAATAATAATAATATTAATAACGGATTAAATAAAAAATAATAATAAAAGTATATAAAACAATAAAAATATTAATATACAAAATAAATATTTATATGTACTCATCGTACTCGTACGTTCAAATTTATACTTCAATATAATGTAAATAAATATTGCATAACCAATTTGGTAATGTTCTATCAAAGAATATAATATAGTATATAGAATAGAATAGGTTTCGTGCCCCAAAGGTTTGTATAGCATAATCGAAAAAGGAAAAATTCTTTAATAAAATAATAATAATAATAATAATAATAATAATAATAATGTAAAATTGTTTATATTGGTGTGTGAGATTGTTTTACAGATATCTTCCAATATATAATGGAAATAGAACGTCCAACAACGTTGCATCTATATATAATATAAAAGACAGTCCATGAATATCTTTTTATATAGAACACAAATTTGTTTTCCATATATAGAATTATATTTTCATAGAAAATACTGTGGTCGTTCAATAGTCTACCAATTGATGATTTTCTGCTATAAGCAAATTTTATTATAGAGAAGTTTCCTGTATTAATAAATGATGATAATATTGTGATCTTTCTTATATAAGATCACTGCAACATATATAATATATGATTTTTTTATTTTTACTTTAAATCTTTTACTCTATGTTTTTTTTTGTTTTTGTTTAAAAAATGGACATTATATAGAATCTCAGAATTGTATCTCTGTGTACTTATAATATATATTACATTATATTTATAATAAAATAGTCGTGAAATCATGAAATTTATCATCCTTTCTATATGTAATTTATATGATTTTATTTATAACAATACTTATATAGAAACATTATTTCTTCATATAGAGTTAAAAAAATGTAATGTAAATTGTTATATAATCTTTCGTATATATGTTATCAGTAGTATATTGAATAGAATTTTAAAGGGTCTATTATAATTGATTGCCATTCGCATAATATATATTTATAAAATTAATTAATTTTCTATTTTACACACGTATTGAACGAATGTTAATGAAATAATATATTATTGCGAGGCATGTGACACGTATTATTTTATATATAGCACATAAATAAGGAAAAATGACAGAGTCATCTCCCAGATCTACAATAGCAGTCTATAATAAAAATTAAATTTGCCACACAGTAATTCATTTATAAGAAGTGATCTTCATAGGTGGAGATTTAGACGATATTCCTGTGTGTTGATAATGAGAAAAATTTTCACTAAAGTTTTCATATTTAAAATTTCTAAACTGAATAACCATTTTTTTATTGTTCCTTTTTATTGCACCTATCTCCTCGTATATACAATTAAACTTAATAAAAAAAAATGTGTTGTTGATATTCCTATCCTATAATGTATATAAACAACACACAAATAAAACAAAAGCTGGCGACACAACAATAATATTTATGTATATGTTGTCAGTTTGTAGTTGACTGCTGTGCATTAATTTTACATTACATACAAAGTTGCATATCTTATAAAATTTAAATGTTTAAATGTAAAATCATTTTTTTTGCATATTACACCGGACCATCAATCTTCTGTAATATGTTCGCACATATAAAATATAAACAATATCGTATATTAAAAAAAAAACGCATATATAACTAACTATACATAAAAAAAAAGAAAAGAATTATTCAAAAAATACATAACAAAACTAAAAATATATTTATGGTATATGTAACTTGTTTGCAGTATTTTATTTTCGAAAATATTTGCGAGAAAAAAATGATGGTGTGTATACAATAAAAACACGCGTAGCTTTTATATGCGATATTAGATATTTTAGTTTTTTATATTTTTATTATTATATACATATAGTGGGAAGATATATATACTATTTTGTGTATTATATATATATGTTCAACAATTCAAATCTCATAAAATTTTCGTTTCTTTACAAATTATTATTTTTATTGTATATTATACAAGTATATATAAGAGTATATATATATATATATATAAATAATATATGTAGTTAACATTTTATACTTATATACATATAATAATACTATTTTAGAATGCCCACATATAGAAAATTTAAAATTAAAAAATATATATATATATTTATAAACACAATCAAGAATCAAAGAATCAACATATATAACTATTTATTATCATATGGAAATAATTCACACTCTTGTTTCTATATGAAAGAGTATATCTCCTACGCAATTTTTTTTATTTAGAAACATTCATAACATTATATAAATTTCATATATACATCTTGTTTTAGTTGTATAACTATATAAGATTTTCTCGTTTTCTTATAATTTTGATAGCATTTATTATATACATATACATACAATATATATTTTTAATGCTTTTGTATATGTATATAATGTCTTATTTATATATTATTTAAGATTATTATATATTGTATATACATAACATACATATTTAAACGTATATATGTAAACATAAAAAGAATATATACATAAATATTATTCGACTATATATTTATATACAAATGTTGGCATATTATTTTTCAAAATTATAAATAAATGATTATAATACAAAAAAAAAATATATATATAAATATATCTTATGTGCGTACAAGTAATTTGTATTTGTATTTGTTTTTATAATCGGTGCGAAGATTCTGAATTGTTAAACATTTTAATGAAGTTTTTCGGTGCGATATAAATTATATTTGGATATAATAAAATAAAACTGAAACCTATTATATGTCAATAAGACCACACCGGAATTATATAATTCTATATCACTTTTATTTAATTATATACAGAACAATCAGCAATAATCTAAAACCAAATAAAAAAAATATATTAATGACATTTAAAATTCTGTGCCACGAAATCTAATTCATTGTCCATTTAAATGTGAGTTAGAAAATTAAAACACATATGTGTTAATAGTTATTATTGTTAGAATACCTGTGCCCCTGTATATAAAGCCACCCGTAATGAGACGGAGGGTTACTGGACTCTTTATAAAAATTATTTATTTATACACCATAAAATAATATATACCCATAGATTATAAAAGAATATTTATTTTATAATTCTTGAATATATATTTTTTTTTATAAATTATATTCATATGTGTAAACAATTTCATATATTAAATATATACGTATATATCGTGTACCTGATGTAAGATTTTCATTGTATACCATATATATATATATATATAATATTAAGATTCCCCTACAGGTTATTTTACCGGATCGTGAATGCCCTTTGGTTTGATTATAATTTTATATATTTATATATAAATATTAACAGTACATAAGGTTATTAATTTTCTTACCTGTTGTTTTATATATATATATATGATGCACATATATTGTTGTTCGCCATATAGTTTAAAATAATCAAACAACAATAAAATTATCGCAAATATTATATGTATATAGATATAAATTTTTATAAGGAATTTTATTTTTGTTGTTTTGTTTCCGTAAAAATAATAATAATAATAATAATAATAATAATAATAATAATAATAGTCCTATATACATACAACAAATCGACGACCGTTGACTAATAATTTAATTGCGTGTATATATCATCCTATAATTTTTTCTTAATCTTTCAAGATTCAAGTATATATATATTAATTTTCATATAATATCGTAGATTTTTATTATTTTAATTTTATCAACAATATGGATTTATTTATTATATTGCAAAACAAGAAAAAAAAACAAATTATTTATAAATACAGTCTTATATAGTATCTTATGTATATAGGATGTATTGTGACACCATCTATATTCGCTGACGCGTGTGGTCTTATTATATTTACACTAAATTTATGTTGATGCTTGTTTTATATATTAAGATCAAAAGTTATTTCAGTTGCATAAATGATTTTTATAATTTTCATTGTGTGATATCTTACTATTCCCTATAACATAACACTAAATTAAGTTCAATGGTTGCTTTTTAAATATATATATATATATTTATATAGATGTTAGTTGCCATATAAAACGCTACTATACACACCTGTACACTAAATCATCAATAAAAAATAAAATGAGTCTATTAAAAAATTGAATGCTGGTCAAGCAAAATGTGTGCGGTATAAATATTTATAATTATATAATTTATCTGCTTCATAAAAACGAAAACCGACCATTAGATATAATATATATAGATTTTATTAATTCATTTAAATGTAGATATATATAATTTTATATATTCGCATAAAAAACATATATTTTCGCGAGACCAGGAAAACATTTAAAAATCGATATGCGTATATATATACAATTTATTTTTAATCAAAATATGTTGGTATTTTTCATCTGTATATATATATATTTATCTTCGATATGTGTTACCCTTTAGGCAATAAATTCATTATTAATAGATGTATATAAATAAAATATATATATTTTATATATATAGAAATTACATTTTATTACCATTTTATTTTATTCAAAGTCATTATCGGCAAATAATCACATTCAATGTTATATGTATATTATTTAAAAATGAATAGATAACTATGCGATATAAAATTCCTTTAAATATAATATATGCTGTAGATATTGAAATATGTATATATATACGCATTTTAGTATATGTGTAACAAAACAATTGTATATTATATAATTTTCAGAAGAAAATTATATTTTATAAAAGAATTCTGAAAAATTTAACTATACCATTTTTTTTTTTAATTCTAAGAGCACATAGTCAATAGTAGTGTATACATTGTATATAATATAAAAACCTGAAATTGTATACATAAATATTAATTAACAAATACAAATGTAAAAGTTTGTAAGGATATAAGGGTTATTTACATATATGTAAATTAATTCTATTAAAAAAAAGAATTTAAATTTATTTTATATATGAAAAGAATAACAAATAACATAAATAATATTATTTAGGTGTATAAGTTGTTCTATGATCGTTACATAATAAAAAATAATGAAGGGATAAATAATCTTGTCATATATTTAATTTCATTAGTATTCGGTCATATGTACACTGTTTAAATAAACATACCAGAAAATTTAGGAAAAAAAATAAATTTCTGATTCATACAAATCGATTTCAATGTTTCTAAATATTAACTCTTGCTTTTCTTTGTTATTTTTTTTCTTTCTATCTTTCTTTCTTAAAAAAATAAATAACATTGACAATATTTAAATGTATTTATTGAGAATGAAAAATAAAAAAATTAAATAAAAAGAAACACATTTTATTTTATATGTTATTTATTTCTGATCGTAAAAATGATGCTGTATCTTTGTATATACCTATATATATACCATATACAGTTATATGTATGTGTGTGGTAAATATGTAAATAGTCCATCCGCAATGCTTTCAATCAAATAAAATGTTAATAAATGTGACCGACGTGCGGCATTCAATTGTTCTTTCTTTTTTAAGTGCGTCAATTTTAGGTCTTTCTATCTATATACATATATATTTATGTTTTATGTTTATTATATATATGGATATATATAAACAAAAAACCACACACAAAAATTTTATGTTTAAACGTTAAAATATTTACATAATCGCAAGAGGTGTTTCTTTTTCTTTTTCCTCAACAAATATGTACATAATATAAATATAATATCTGAAATATATAACACATCAATATATTTTAGTTAATTTCTGTATATGGTTATTTTAATTTCTTTTTTTTTCATTGGTTAAGCTAAATTAAATTATGTATACAATATGTTTTTTCAGCAGACGGGATAGGTTTCTTATTTTGTTGGCGATAAAAAGTATTATTTGTAAAAATGACCATATATCATTTGATGCATATCCTTTATATATTGAGTAAAAACCATTAGCAGGTGATTTTAGTTAAAAACAAAAAAATAATAAATTAAAATATATTGAGCAGAACTTTTTTGCTCAACCAAATATAATATTTATAATATATATAATAATATTAATAATAATGTTATAAACCTTAATTATTTTTAAAGTTAATACCATTCTTAAAATAAATTTTAATTTAGCTATTTACTGTAATAATTTTACACAAATAATTTCCGAAATTCGTCATCAATTTATTAGATTATAATCACTGTTTAATAAATATTACATATAATATGAATGCATTTGCATATGCAATAATAATGATAATTGTCCTTTTTATATTATTTAAATATATTTAAATATTAACCGAAATCATATTATTATGAATTTCTTTTATGCAACATATACAATACATATATCATAACTGAGCGCACGCTCATAAATATATAAATGTGTAAATTATTTTGCAAAAATTATAATATTGTGATATGAAATATTTTTAAATATTTATGTAAAGGCACGAATTACATATAAAAATGTATACATATATTATAATATATATAATATTAAAATATATATAAATATACATTTAATGATTTAAGCGTTTATTTAATTTTCATTTTCTTTATAAATTGAAATAAAAATAAAACCAATTGAACAATGAACTCATTATTCTTCTTATTTATGTTTTTATTACATATTATTATTATTATTATTATTATCGTTGTTGCTGATGTTGATTATTTTTACAATATAAATGTTTTGTAATACGTCTTGCAGTTATTGGTATAAAAATTATAAATATATTTAAATTACAAAAACAAAAAAAAAAACAAAATAAGTGCTATACATCAAATTTGTATTTTTTTTTTCTTTCTTTCGAAATTAACCTTATAAATTTCACATATACAATTTATATATTATACATATATACAGATGATAACATTAATATTCATACAAAATTATGCGTTAACGATGTTTTTTTCAAAATCTTTTCATTATATACAATATCTAAACTTTTCTTTATATTATTTAAATATATAATTTATAAATAGTAAAACTTTTATAAATTATAAAAATCTTTAAGAAGTACTTCTACGAAAATATATCAACTCGATTTAACGCTGATACCTTTTATTTAATTATAATTTTTAACTATATATTATATAAATTTTCACATTGAAATCATTAATTGCAAGTTTCTTTATACTTACACGTGTATAATAGCAAATAAACTGTGTTCAAACATTATAGTACGCAACTGTGTACATTATATATATATACCTATATGTTTTATATATTCTTAAGCATACTATATTTATATAATGCAATTTATATTTAAAAATGCATAAATATGAACACAAATAACATCAAATCATCATAATACACGTATACATACAATATACGAACATATATTTTACTTATGTTTTGCTGGTTATTGTTACAAGTTGTTGCATATATATTTTCCCTCTTATAAACACAAGTATTTTATATATAAAAAAAAAAATGAAAATTTATTATAAATTATTTAGAGGACAATTTATTACCTTTTATAATCATCTCATAATCCTCCATAAAGTGAAAATAATAAATATGATTTTTGAAATGTGTATATAATAAATATATACAATATATTATATATAGCACAAACATATATTTATTCATATACGAGATGTGAGTATAAAAAAATTTGTATATTTATAATGATATATTTTTTTTTTTATTCTCTTTCATCTTATTATTATTATTATTATTATTATTTTTATTTCTTATTATTATTATTATTATTATTATTATTAATATTTTTCTTATTATATACATATTGTTATTATTATATTTTTATTATTATGAAAACATGATGATTGTTGTTGTATGTGTTGATAATGGGTTTTGCTTACAATTTTTTTCTTTTTGTTACTGATATGATGCAGTTTTATTTTATTTTTTTATTCTTATTATTATTATTATTATTTATATAGTGTAGGTGAACGTTGAAAATGAAATTTTCTATGGTTTAATGATTATACAGGATTTTTATAATAAGACGAATGTATATTTATATTGAAAATATAAATGTATATACTACGAGTATATATAAAATTACATGCACAGTGTATTCACATTTCACACTAATAGCTGTTTTTTTTTTTGTACCGATGTTATTTTAAATGAAACATATTTTGTTCATACATTGTATACGAATTTATATATAAAACAATTATAGATAAGATAAACGTTTTTATTATTTATCGTGTGAATCGAATATAAATTAGGTAAATAATTGAACGATTGGTAGTTCAAAATTGTGACATTTTAATAAAAAAATTTTTTATATTGAAATATTACCTATTTGTATTTCAATTGCTTCAGTGTGTTTTAACCAAATTATATCATAAAAATTATATTAGAAATTACATTACATTATTTAATCGAACATGGTTTCCTATATATTATAAAACTCCACTGCTCTCTAAAAATTATAGTTCTTATAAATAAGAATTTTGTATTTATATAAAATTAAAACCACAATAAAAATGTATAAAATACTGCAAACTCATTATTTTATTATAAATATATACGATGATATTATGCGTATACAGCAAAAGAGATATTTTATTAATATACAAAGTGTAAGAATATATATTGTGTACACAATGTATTTCTTATGTATTTTAAAATTATAAGAAAAGATATTTTTTAGTTTTTTGTAAATATCACGATGAATTTTACATTGCATATTATTAATATTATTATTATTATTATTATATTATAGGGTGTCCTACCCCAGCATTGAATAGGAAATTATAATATCGGCGTCGCTATACTTAACCAAAACATTTTTGTTAATACAAATTTAAAAATATATAGTTTTTTATTTCAAATAAAAATGTGCAAAAAAATAAAATATTGTGGAAAATATCACCATATTAATTACAATGTAAAAGATGTCCCTATATAATAAATTATATGAATGATTTTATAAGCCATACTTTATAATGAAATTAAAATTTCTAATAAATTAATTTTTCAGTATCCAGTGAGATACTCTATGCATTTTAAACGTCATTACATATATGTGCGTATTATAAATATTTATGTATAAATAAGATACGATTATAATAATATATTATTGTTCATTTATAAATATATATTTTATAGAGAGATTAAAGTCAAAATATTTAAAATGCTTATATGCATATTTACATTATATATTTATTTATATAAAGAGGTCATTTTTAGATTATAATATATTTAAATTGAAAATGTATAATGTATTATAGAATAATTCTGAATATTCTATATGATAAAAATTAAATAATATCCTTATAAATATATAATATGTGCAATACGAGAGATTTAATAGTTCAGTGCCAGAAACATTGTTAATTATTGAAAATAGAATTTATTAGTAATAAATATAAAATTTTAATTATGATTCATAAGAGTATTTAGATAATTCGTATATATGATTTGTCTTTATATATACCATTTTATGTATAAACTTTATTTTCTGTAAATATTCGTATTAATGTTTTTACAGCATTTTGTATTTTATTATTTAATAATTTACTAATCCAATTTTATAAAAGAATAATCCGCATTTAAAAGTAATATACATTTACATGATATATGTATTTCATGGATCGGTTTAATTAAATTAGTTTCTATATTATTATAGAGCAAAAGATTGGCTAGCTCTGTCAAAATGAAATATATTATTTTAAATCAAATTAAATGTATCTAAATATATGCATTAATAAATTATTTCGTATATTTAATTAAATATTATAATTTACGAGGTTAAATGAATTAGTTCTATATTTATATAGGTATCTTTTGAATGATTAATAATATAAATATCCTATACCCAAAGCTACTATTATGATAATCTTATTACCGAAATTCCATACCGGCAGCTTATGCATAAAAGTTTAGTATATAATATTTCGATGGTTCAAGGTATATATGTCATTAATTTTATAAATATGGATAATGTGTATAAATAAAATTAATTTTTAAGTAAAATTTTAACTATAATATTCTATTTTATTTCGCTATAGAATTTTTTTTTTTATCGATTTACTCTCTTCCACATAATCTACACTTTTTTATTTGGTAAAACAAGTAATAAATAAAATGCATATAATAAAAACAAAGAAATTAAAACAAAACGTAAAAATAAATAAAATATAAAATAAAATTTCTGAAACAATTAAGATTTTAATCGCTTATGTGAAAAATATTTATTTATTTTTTTCTTTTTATATATAAGTAATTAATTTGTTACCGGTAAATTTTTATGGCAAATAACCGACATTTAGTAACACTTTTATTTTTTTTTTTTTTTATTATTATTATTTTAATAATAATTAATTAATTGTTTGTGTTTGTGTGTGTGTGTGTATAAGTTTATATATTTATTAAAATAACTTATCTGTATATATACGAGTATATATATATTAGTTGTGTGTAAGTTATACAACCAAATATAGTTATAATATCTAGATATATTTTTGTATAAATATTACTATAATAATAATAATAATAATAATAATGAAAAGTGTAATTAATGAATATATATTTTTTCCATCGCTATTATATTTATAATGAACTATAAAATATTTAATTTTAATTATCTTATACACTTACTTATAGAAAAAAAAAATATGAATAGAAAAACATTCACTTTCTTTTCGTCAATCAATATTTATTTATTTTTTTTTTTTTTTCATTATACACTTATGTCATAACAAACTACTTTATATATCTTTTTTTATTGCAATCAATCTGCTTACTAGACAGATATTAATTTTATTGTTATAATCTCCATTATATTATATTTAATTGATATTTTATATGTGTATCTGTAGATTTAGTTATGGTTAAATAATGAAAATATGTGGTATGTTAATCAAGTATCCGCGTTTTCATCTATGTAGATCATGTTTATAATATAAATGTTTTTCTATACATACAAATTGAATGTAATATTATATATATATCCCATACAGTAATAGAAAATCATAATGATTAGTTAAAAAATAATTATTCGTTCAATGTTTAGTTTTTATCTTTCATAATAATACACACATACATTTACTTTGAAATATAATTTGAAATTTTATTATACCATTTAACTATGTAGATTATTAATTTTTTATAGGGAAAATGTACATAAGATTTTATTATTATTAATGGGTCGTTTTTCAGTACTACCTCTCTATATATATATATATAAATTTAATGAAATTATGTACATAATGAGAATAAGATTTAATAGATTTTAGGTGATAAAACATTAAAGTTATTTACCAAATATACACCCATTTATTGTCATCATTTCATAACTATACTAATTAAATAATTTATATATTGAAATGTGATTGGATATTCATCGAGTGCATATATAGCATAATTAAATAAACAACACCATACAGTAACAAAAGATTTTTATTATTGAAAAATAAAAAAATAAATAAATTAAATAAATAAATAAATCATAGACATAAGAAAACAAATTGTTTCTCTCGCTTAAATCTATAATAAATAAAATGCACCATTTTATAAAACAATTTAAATATTAATGTTTATACAATAAAATATTGTTTAGTCATAATACTTTATGAATGTCACAATTTTTCATATATATATATATAAGATTATGATTAAATTTCATTATATATTGTTGTTGTATGTACAATAAATATAAAGAAAATATCTATAATATAACAAACAATAAATTATTTATTATTGCAAATATATTAAAATTATGCTATTTATAAACAATATACTATATTTTATATATATAATTATTTTATTATTATTATTATTATTATTATTATTATTATTATTATTATTATTATTTTTATTATTAATATTTGCAATATGCATATTCTATACTATATATTTATATATGTGCATGGATAAAAACAATGTTATCATTTTGCAACATCTATACACAAAACATTTTTGTATATTTATTTATATATGATTGTAAATATACGAATGTACATTACTTACAATTTCTTTTCTACGTGTGTATATGTTAAAATATATATTATAAATATTTATTATAGACTTTAAAATATAATTTCAATTTTATCGTATATATATATAGTATTAATATATAAAATATATAAATATACACTATATATTATACTATTACTATATTTTAAATACTTTTTATTAAAAATATATATTTATATATATAATCTATTATAGAAATTCAAATCTGTGAATCAACACAAATTTAACCATCACGATTTCGGTCACGTTAAATCAATTAAAATCAAAAAAATTCACGGAAAATATTTATGTATTAATACTATGTGTGTGTTTGTATAAATAGAGAGAAAAAAATACATTAGAATTGGAAATAAAAATCCTTTATTTTTTTATTTTTTTTTTAATATTATATTTGAGTAATTTAAATTTTTTAATATGAATGTATTTTTAATAAAATCATGAATTAATTTAATATATATACATAATTATGAAATTAGATGGTATTATTAAATATTCAACTTTGGTGGTTTTTTCATGTTGTTATTGTTTTTAAAAATCATTTGTATATTATTATTATTATTATTATTATTATTATTATTGTGAAAAGGTATTAAATTAATATTACTAATAAATCTTATGATTTAAATATCGTTACGTACTTATACAAATATACATATACATTTATATTTTAAATGTAAACATAACATATTTATATTTATGCATTGTGAAATTATAGTATTATGATATATGTAAAATATAAGGTAAAATTTGAAACAATCTTTATACCTTCGCACGCAACATCACCCATCTCAATATAATCCATGGAAATATTTATGAATATATGTGGCGATAAGTGCTATGAAAAATAATTGTTTATAATTTATTATTAATTATATAATTGCAAAATATTATATTATATATTAATTTATGTATTTTATAATTACAATCATTAGTTTGTGGCTGCGTCAAAATATTCAATAGCAGAATATATAATTTGCTATAACAAATATATATATATATAATTATCATATTGAATATAATAAACAATTTTAATAATCACAAAATGAAAACAATCAATAGATGAAATGAAAATTATATTATATAATTTTTTTTAAATTTTTCTTATATTTTTCTTACTCGTATTTATTTATTTATTTTTATTTTTTTTTATTTATTCTTTAATTAAGATCAACCGTGAGCATCATAAAAAAAAAACAAAATATATGTTCACTATTTTATATATGGTACAAATACAATTTAGTTACATTGTATTTAAAATATATATATATATATGTTTTTATTATAATACATTTATCTGTTGTGTACAAAAATTTTATCCCTAAAGCAAAATTGTATTTAAAATTTTGCAATTAAATTCGAAAATAATGAAAAGAAAAGATAAATACCAATAAATATAATTTTGTTCTACTGAATCATATTTATAGATTTATTTGCATATATATCATATACGTATCGTATTTTATATACATTTGCGCATATATATATTAAAATGCATTAAGTAATATTATGTATAGTATAAAGAATGCAATGTAAATACAATAAATAATCATTCATTTATATTATTATGTATATGGTTATGTTGTTATATATATATATAGTTATATGTATATATACAAGTAGATATATTATATATATATCGTGTATTTAATATACATATAAATACAAAAATGTAAAAATAAAATATTGAAACAATATATAATATATAAAAAAAAAAAAAACAACAACAATAACAAAATAAAAAATAACCACAATATTTTATTGTATCTAATTTGTCCATTTTGTTATACTTGGGCCGCACATTTTATTACCATTTATATTAATATATATATTTATATATATATATATCTCGTATTTGTATATGTACACATGCAGACAAAATTAAATACAATAATCTTGATGGTAAATCTCTTCTCTTTATTTTGTTTATTTGTCTTTTATGTTTTTATTTTTTTGCTTTCTTTATATTGTATAATATATGCTGCTAAATATATATATATTGTTTGATGATATTTCATACCATCATCAAATCAAATTATAAATTATATTATTATATATATTTGCATACAATGTTGCAAACAAATAAGAAATAAGAAAATAAAATAAAATCGACAGTATAAAAATAACAGAACATATAAATACTTCATCTTAGTCACTTAATCCATTTAACACCAAAATCAACAATAACAACAAGTGCATCACATCCATATGTTTTTCTTTTTATTTTGCTCATTTATACCTTTCTTTTCGTTTTTTTTTTTTATTATTATATGTGATTTTAATTTATTTGTTGGAAACAAATGTTTATGAATATGTGCATGCAACAAAAAAAAAAAAAAGAAATGCATTTGTTTTTATTAAGAAATATATGCAATAAATAGGAAATAACATAATTAATGTAATATATAACTATTTTATATATACAAATAAGAATAGTTTAATGAATTAATTGTTCACATTATTATATATTGCAGAATTATTATCCTTTTTATATTGTATACGCATATACGAGTATATTATTTATAGAGGCAATACTATATAAATAACTATGCGATGTGTTGATGATGAATGTTATAAAAATTTAATAACATAAATGCTGTTGTATATAAAAATACAATATAATATATAATAAATGTAATAAAATAATAACGTCAATAAACTAATAAAAAGTTAGTCTATATAATAATACGTTATTATACGCACATAGACTTGATTTTTCTATACATATAATATTTATACTAATTAAATTATTTTATTTAATATAATAATTATATACATTTTAAAATTTATTATTATAATGTAATTTATTATTATTATTATTATTATTATTGTTTTTATTACACTAAACATATATTATTATATACAATAAGTTTTGATTGATATCTTATATAAGATATTTTGAAAATTTAAATTTATTAAAAATAACATTCCGAAAATATATTTAATATATTTATGGGATCCTTGACTTTATCTTATAAATGCAATATATATATGATTAATTTTATATTCATAAATCATAATATTGATATAATTATGCATACATTATATTTGGATAAGAAATTTTTGAAAATGAATTATTATTTTATTGTATTCAATATTGTTATAAAAAATACCATACACATAAAATCAATATGTAATATTAATATGTATTTGATTATTTTTTTTTCCTTCTAAATTATACTATAATTAAATATATTATTTAGCACGAGTTTTTAAACATTTTGTAACCGATTTTTTTTTGCTATACGTTTTATTTATTATATTATATATACCAGTATATCGTATATAATACCTACCTATCTAACTTAACTTTGTGTATATATAATTGAATTATATATTGTATGCGCATATACATATAACTTTGCATTTAATACACGGTGCATTATTGAAAAATTTTCAATTATTGCGCATAAATAATTCATATATATACAATATATATATAAAATATTTACTCGTACATATATATTTATTTTATATATTGAAAATTATAATAAATTATATAAATTATTATAAAGTTTATAAATCAATTTAATGATTTTGTACTTGAACAAATAAAAAATTAAAATTAAATAAGAAAAAAAGGCAACACTTTATTATGTTGTGGCGGCTATATGGAATGAATATATAAATAAACAAATAATTATGTGAGCTAAAGATCAAAAAAATAATGGAATATAATAGTAAAACAAAGTGTGATGAAGAAATCTTACGTGCATATATACAAATTTCAACTACTCGCTTAGCATTAGAATCTATATAATTTTTAAATATTTAAATTTATACAAAAAATAAATTCATCTATAAATACTATAATTGTAAATATAAGACGAATTCAAAATGAATATTTCTAAAATTTATTGAAATACTTAAATATATAATTATGAGAAGAATTTTATTTTATTTTATTGCAATATTTAATGTATTTGCCATTGTATGTAATACAAACAAATAATATGTAATATATAAGTTAATAATATTTTACTTTTAAATGGATAATTTATTTGGTATATTTAGCGTTATCAAAAGTATGTGTTTTACATTTTTTCAACAAAAATCTATTTAAAAAGTAAGCGCAGACTTAACATCTGTGTGAATAAATTATAACACTTAATAAATTCATATCATAAAAAAAAATTCTTAAATATCATATTTTAAATTAATAAAAAAAAAAACAAATTTGCAGGTTCGTCGCTTAAGTCTTTTGTTTTTTTTCCATATATATCTAATAAATTTCATATAAATTATAATTTTTATTTATCATAAACTAATAATATTATTTTTATTTTTTCATTTTTCTTCCAGGTAATACATTGTTTGTGTTTGATAAATAATTAAATATGGAAGGAACATAACATTTATAAAATACATATATCAGGTATTTTTAAATTAAATAATATGATGTTGATGTTATTAATACATATTCATTGTTATAAATCGACTAAAATTTTTCTTAATCTTTTGTTTCTATTTTTCCATAAATTTTAATTTATGCTCACTTAAGTTATAACATATATATATATATATACAACCACATATAGGATATACTGTAAATATTTTCTATATTATAATTAATATATCCGGCGCCTTTCAAATTGATTGAATTACATCAACCTAAATACAATATATAATACATAAAGTAAAATAAAATAAAAAATTACCACATATTTTACAGGGTGTTTAAGTTAATAATACAAAAAAGGTTTAAGATTTAAGGGGTTGATATGAAATATATTGCTATATACATTTTTCGATTCATTTACAAATGCTTTAAAATTTTTTGAAATATTGATTATTATTAATTTAATAAATAATTATAATATATACCAATAAACTAATATTTGATTATATTTGTCTGTATTAAAGTAATTAAATCCGTATTTGGATTATGAATGCTACGCTGTCTATAACCATTCGTCTTAATACTTTAACAACATTTAAGCGTGTCACCCTCTCTGTACAGAATAATAATTATATTTTATATACAATAATAAACAAATATTTCACATAATATTTATATGCGTTTATAGTTAGTTAGACTTTTATTAATTTACTAAATTATCAGATGTGTATATATGTTTTATAAAAATATATTAAATGACATTAAAAACAAGTTGTAAATAATTTGTCACATTACTATTATGTAGTAATATTATTATGTATTATTATTGAATTCTTTATAAAAGAATATAAATAAATATGTCATTTAACATAATTATCATTTCAACTATTACTCTGCGATTTCATATATATATATGTATTGGTTAAATATTTTATATGAGATTTAATAATTTATGACTGGCTAATGAATACAATATATATTATTTTTCTATTAATAATTTTTATGTGTACCAATTTTTAATGAATTATTTATTATTTTATACATATATATATAATTCAATGAAAAAATATATAAGAGCTTGATTAAATGTTACTTTTCAGCAAACATTTATTCGTTAAATTTAAATTTATCGATAATTCATTAAATTTAATAATTGCATTTACATTTTCACAATTACATAATGATTTTTTTTTTAAATTCTTGTTAGGATATAAATCTAATAATCCATAATATCATCTTTTGAAAGAATTCTTCATAAATTTTAATATACTTTTTGAACTTTCTTATTTATTATATAATATTATTATATATACCACATACATTTAATAACTTGTGAAGGTTATATATAACAAATAACATATATAAGTTTAGAAATATTTATCAATTGGCACGAATTCAATTTAATTACTTGATTAGTAAAATAATTTATATATATTTCTAGTTGTCATATATATATATATATATTAACTATATATTGTATATATATTTATATCCATTGCACATGCGATTATATTTATGTGGAATGAATGTTCATTCATTCATAATATATACATATGTTTTTGTATAAATAACTATATTTTAAACAATGTATTTTATTTATTAATACTAATATAATTTACAAAGCACATAATACATATGTATTTATAAACATAAATATAATTCAATCATTTATTACTATATGCATATATTAATAACCTAAATTGAATTTTGTAATATACATATAAATAGAATTTTTTTCTCTATTCATTAAATTTTAATTAAAATGTCTTTAAATGGGAATTGAATTTGTCTGCATATATTATATATATATATATCTATACGACACCATTTACATTTATTAGTATATATCCATATTTTAATAATATTTTAATTAGTTAACATTATACATGTGTAATTTTATGGATTGTCTACATATTTTAAATAATTTTTCTTTTGCTTAATTAAGAAAAAAAAAATATGTAAAAACATATATTTATTTTAAATTATATATAGATAGAATTTTTCGCACAAAACATTTATATATTATGTTTGTTGTTGTTGGTGGTTGGTGGTTGGTGGTACTATCGACATTTATAATTATACATTATTATAATACAATAAATAAATAAATAAATTATAATGTTCGAATAAGAAAAACGATTTATTTGACACTGTATAAATTTCATATATATATATAGTTAATATATTATTATATAAATATATGCATAGCTCAATATTATTTCTATGTAGGCAGTAAATTTGCTGCCAGATATTATACATATTATGTTTGTTTAGGAATAGTTTTAGTCATATATATATATATGCGTATTTGTCGGCGGTACATATATAAATAATATAAAAGTTATATATATATATATATATTGTACATATTTGCAAAAGCCAAACAGACAAATCAGCAGCTCGAGGTGATTAAAATTGATTATTATTGTATATATTAATTATCCCTATATATATTATCTATGTGAGCATGAACAAACACATATTTGTAATAATATATTTATGCCTTTTATATACCACCAACTAAACTATAATTCAGATTAATTATAATTTTATTTATTATTATATATTGGGAAACGTTATTTTGTAATTCGTCTATAAATAAAAGGCGACAACAATTTAAACTAATAATTTATATTGTATATTTGATTAGGTATTAAATTTGTGATTTTATTGCATACAGACTGTTGTAACGTGTACCATCAGTCCATAATGTCTCAATGTTAAGTTGAAATTACAATAATAACATATTTACGATATAGTAAATATATTTTGTGAAGAATTGTATATAATAATTGCATATACAAAAATAACCAGAATGATTTTCTATTATGTATTGTTAAACGAACTGCCCAAGTTCCATTCTTTCAATTTTCTTCAGTCTAAACCAAAAAATATAATGCATTTACTAACAGTGGTTTTTGTGTATCGTTCAAAAAATATTTTTTTATCCAAACCACAAATTTTTGAGTGGGCTAGATTCATCCAAAAAAATAACCGTTTTATTATTGTAAAATTATTAATTGTGTTAGCTTTTTTTCTTAATAAAAAAAAAATGAATTATATACCAATTATTTATTAATTCGAAAAATTATATACATCTTTTTAATTATTTTTATATAATATTAATTTTATACAATATATTTAATACATAAACATTATATGTTATGCTTTGCAGAATATATATAATACGATTATTAAAATTAAAAATATAAATTTCGCAGTAATAAAATTTCGATTAATTTTTCAAAATAACAACAAATTAAGATTTTAAAATCGATCACATAATTTATTTCCATACATATACTCTACTCGTAAAATAAGTTATTTTTTTAATACACTAAATTTTTCTGAAATGCTATATTTTTCTTATCTTTTTAATCCCATCTTTATTTCGTTAATTCAGCGGGTAATATATCAGGATTTAATTTATCAAATATATTATTATTAACTATACCTATATACCACCGCATACATATGAAATGCATATATATATATATATACAATATATAAAGATATTTAAAATCAGAATATATATATATATAGACAAAAATTGATAACATTTATAATGTTATTGTTATTGTTACAAATTTTTGTATAATAATAAATAGTTTTTGTACATCAAATATACAATACATATTTGATGGCGGGGCAATACGGTGTCGTTTTAGTTTGACGACCGAATTCATGTACATATATATATAGTTGTTTTTGGGCTACTTTTTAACTCTGCTTTCATATAACTAAATTTATATTTATATATACCTAAAAATCCCTTGCGGCAAAAATCGCATTTAATTATATATATGTCGATAGATTAGTTTAGTCAAGTTTATTTATTCATTTTTATATTTATAGTCGCAAGTACAATAAAAAAAAAAAAAAAAGTGAATGATTGACTACTTGTTTTTTAAGAGAAAAAAAAAATATTTTCTTATTCTTGTTGTTTATTTTTATTTTTTATTTTGTTTTAATAAACAAGATTTTTTCTTTTTTTTTTCATTAACTATCTAACTTTATGTGATGGTATTTTATTTTATTTTATTTTTTTTTTTCCTAATACCACCGCATTTCTATTTCTTGTCTAATTCATTTCCATATAAATATATATATATATATAAATTATAATTTGGAATTATCGTAATTAGTATTAGGCTTGGCTAATGGGAATATGCTAATTTTGTGATATCGTTTATAGTTTCTAATTTATATGATTTATTATAATATTGGTATTATAAAATATATATTTATATATATATTGTATGTAATTATAGAAATGTATGTATGTCTAGTATATATTGGAAAATATTTTAAGTGGTCAGATTACATGGTGAGCTTTTAATGTACCTTTATATGTATATTTGTGTGTTTATTTTTTTTATACCACACCATAACCGTATATAAAAATAAATATAATTTTGACTTATTTTTTTTTTTTTCCTATGAAACATTAATGTTTTACAAAAGAATAAATAGTTTTTATTTTTATTTATATTTTTATATGAATATTATTCTCATTAGGTAAAACAAATCCTTTATAAATTATGAGGTAAATATTTTATTGTAGTATTACAAAGTTTATCAAGTTTCGTCATCCTATATATGTTTACTGCTGCATATAGAAAAACTTTATAGTAAAACAAAATACATTAAATTTATTGTACAAGTTTTGTTTTTATGTGATGAAATATATCTCTAATTAAATATACAGTACAAACTCTTATTACATCTTATTATCTGTCATATTTATGTGTACTCGTATATATTAAATATTGTTAAAGTATCTATATATATATATATGTAATAGCTATAGTTATGTATATCTAAATAAATATATTGTACTTTGTAAAACGTGTCATACATAATTCATATAACAGTTTTACATATAGTATATTATTTATACAACAAAGTATATCTATGATATATTTATATTAAATGGATAATTTTACAATTGTTTACATTACTTCCACATTAAATTAACATTTGTATCATATATGTTTATAATAAAAAAAATATGAATACAATAATAAAATATGAATAAATAAATAAATGAATGTCTATACAAATATAAATATAGTGAAATTGAATTAATTTTATTCGATGTATATAATGAGGCTATATATATATATATATTTGAAAATATTCTAAATTGTCCTCATAACAATATCGTATCAAATTACCATTATATATGTATGTAACATATATATAAATTATATTTAATTCTATTAATGTTCTTATTATTATTGTATTTACTAAATCCAAAATCATCAGAATAATTTGACTAGTGAGTAAGTAGTAAAAATTTTTATAATACTCATACTGGAATTTTTTCGGATAATTGATAGTAAATGCACATTTAACTTAATGTTATTCTACAACAGGTGGTCGACCATTGACTCGCCCAATTAATTACACAATTAAGATTCGATATTACAAACGGTTAGGGTAAACCAGATATACAGAGATATGTAAATTTAATGAAAAACAATTTAATATTTATTTGTGTAAACTTTTTTATGACGCACCTTGTATGTACTATATAAATAAATATATACATAAAATATACAATTCTTTTTTATTGTTACATAATCACAAATAAAGAAATATAAAGAAAATGATTAACAAAATGGTACAAAAACGTGACAAATAAAACCTAAATTTTCAAAAACAAATATGTGCAATTATGTATGTATAGATTGTACGACGACGGACGAGTATCTATGTAAATAATGAGATATATACATTTGTATAAATATTTCTTATATATTCATATTATATTTAAATATATATATAATTTATTTATTTTATACACAATGAAATAAATAATAAATTAATTACTTTATTAAAACGAAAGAAATAACATTTCTTCATTTTCTATCTTATACACGATTGTTTTATATTTTTATTTTTTTAACATTACAATCAATATTCATTAATCGCGCACAAATGAATGTTGTTATGCACAAATATATGATTTTTGTTTTTTTCATTTCAATTTCATAATATTATTCTATTATTATATTTTATAGCTCTATAGCTATAGTAGAGCAGAAGTTGTCAATTATAATTTAAAGTAAAATTTTTGTGATGTCACTTTATATATTATATATGAGTACATTAACATAAACAAAAAAAAAAAGAATTTAACTATTTGTTGATATTCTATCAATCTATATTAACATTAAAAAGAAACCATATATACAATTAATTTAAACACATTAAATTAATATATAAAAATAATTATATATAACATATATTATATATTATATATAAAAAAAGATAGATACACATCTATACTTTTAATCTAAATATAGAAAATACCTGAATTATGAAAAATAATAATATACATATATATATACCCATGTGTGTATATGTTAATCTGTCTATGACTTATTTATTACAATCTTCTTTATATACCATATATATATATATTTCTTTATTATATATATAGCGCTGCTATTGAGACGCTATTCAAATATTTATAATATACCATATTGAAAATTTTTATCACATAAGCGACAATTAATTAAGTGGTAATTATCGTAAGAGTCTCTCTGGAGACCTCTATGTATGTGTGTGTGTTTGTGTTTGTGTAAGACATTAATGTAAAATTTATATAGTATTATAAATAAATGAGAAAATGTGATTATATCAACAATAAATAGCACTATATAAAATTGTATATTGTATATGGTAAGACATAAAATACATATTTATAAAGAGATATATATATATATACGCACACCATATGTATAATGAAAAACAAAGAGTAACTATAGTTGACTTAAAATATATTGTTTATGGTAAATTACATTAAGTTTTAAACGTATTTTAAAAGTTATATTTATAAATAATACATATAGAAAATTTTTATTATATATGTATAGCCACGATTAACAATTGTTTGTTTTGATTGTATTTTTATTATTTTTTCTTTATACTCATATAAATTGTATATATATATATTGCAGCTATATATATAAGCTTAAGATATAGGTTTATATATACTATATAAAGTAAATATATATAGTAATAATAAAAATATATTATAACATTAATAATTATAAAATATTTGTCTATACAGAAAAATTCTTTTCAATTTAATGATAGTTCTTATATACAATAGCAACAACAAACAAAAAAAGTAGTTCTGTTTTATTGTTTCTATAACTTCTTAAACTTCCTCATATAATTTTTATATATATTAACTTTGTGTATATAATATGCACATAAATTACATATATAATATATAGAAAAAGAAAGCTTATACATATATATATATGGGTTGGGGCTGGGGCCCACTTAAATTAACATATGTATATAAATATATATTCTACAATTAATTGTCAAATAAATTACATTATCAACTGAATTTATATTCCTTTTGTTTTCTCTCTTATTATTCTATTTATCATATATTTGATATATATAACAAATATATACAATACAATATATAATGTAATACTATTTTTAACAATACTTATAATATATGTTTATTTTATATATTATTTTGTTACAATTTATTTAAATTTCATTTTGATTTCCATGTCTAAGTACAATAATAAAATCTAACAAATAAATATCGTATATATATAATAATATAATATAATATATATATATATATAAATATTATGTATTACACAGAGTAGAGACACAATCCTATCATCGCATATTATGTTACATATTTACAAATAATTATATATATGTGTACAATGATATTAAAAGATATACATTTTAAAACCCACGACAGTTATGCAAATTTAAATGGATTTGAACAAAAATATTTAACATAATATTTTTATATATATTTTATAAGATATTATATTGCAAAAGAAATTCAATTTTTCGGTTAAAAATTTATTCGAGAAATATGTGGAAAAAAAAAGGGATAACCAACAAAAAGTAAGAGTTTCTTTTGTGCTTCTTATACATTTTTATATATGAATAAATGTATTATTGAATGAATATCGTATTGTATATATACAAAATATACAAAAACAAACAGTAAATAATAACAAATACGATTTTTTTCCGATCATTTTATTTAATGAAAATAAAAGTTGTACAAAAAAAATGCATATATAACTCAAATAATATCAAAACAAAACGAAATGTATAGAAATTGAAAGAATTTATAAAAAAAAGAAAAAGAACAAGATCTATACACAACATTTGTAAGTAAAAAAAAAAAAAACCAAATATCAACATGAGATTTTACATTAGAAAAATATTTCCTTCTAATCACGTTATACACATTTATTGTATACCCATTATAAGAAATGTAATTTTTAACATTATACTATACGGAAATATATATATATAAATGTGATATTGTACATTGAATTTATATACAAAAGTTGACACTCCTCTGGAATGCTTAACAACTGTCACCAAAGATACGATGCATATACGTATACAATATCTACATTGAAATTCATTCACATAAAAAAAAAATAACACAATAACAACAAATAGATTATTATTAAATAAAATAACTAAATAAATAAATAAAATAAAATTGCTTCTATATTATACGAGTGACTAACAAATTCCATATCAAATTGTCTTTGTAACTTATATATACATATATGTATATAGGGTGTTTTTAATGATATTGTAATACAGATGCTATATATATATTAAGCGAATTCTAAAGCATATCTCAGATTACCATAATTATGTAACATTTTTTGATTTATATAATTCTGTTTATTGTATTCTTAAGTTTAATGTATATATATAAAGAAAAGATACGCACATAATTTTGTTATATGTTAAAAGTATATGAAGTACTATACGGAAGTATTAACGGTGCACATCAACATTATTATCTATACATTGTCCAAAATTGTATTTATATTATTAATGTAATACTGCAACTTATAGAATAATTGTGGAGTATTTGTCTCATACTTTTTACTACACCCTGTATAGCGTATATTCGTGATTTATATTTTATAGATATATATATTATTTATATATAGAAAGTCTTTCTGGTACATATATATAACGTATATAATGTTTATTTGTTATACATATACATTTATATATAGTATTGTATTATAGTATATATGGAATAAATCTTTTGTGTTGGCTACGTATTTTGGATACAATTTTTGAAAAATCAGGTCAATGTAATTTCTATATATTCACCTTCCTTCTATAAATTTTGCTTAATTTTTCACAATAATGAATTGAAATAATAATTACAGGCATTATATTAAGAAAAATTATATAGGTTATTAGGTTTTAATGACTCTTACATTGAAGTAAAAAATTGTCATTATGTATCGATATTTTTAAGAATCGAAAATTCAATTAAACCGAGTCAAATTTTATGTTATATCATATCTTGTATTAAAATTTAGATATTAGATCAGAATTTAATTCTTGGATCTGTATATATAGAGATACTGGAGTACCCGCCTATCTTTTAGCTATAGTGTGGGCATTTCTTTTTTGTATTTATTAATTGAAATATTCAAATCGAATAAAGCGCTGCGTCTTGACCTAATATATCTTATAGTTTACACAATAGTTTGCCATTAAATCGCATGTGACTTGACAATTGACTTATATATAACTATATATTAGTATATAAATTAAATTTAATGAAAAATTATAATGTTTATATTTTTTTAATTCAGTAAAAATATATGGTAGCCTTTAAATATTGATCAGCCTCAAGCATATCCATATAATACAATATATAATAATAAATTATTATAATAAACATTATTAATGCATAATAAATATTTTGAAATTTTTTCGTAAGTTTTATTAGCACCCAATCAATTTTGTATATATATATGTTGCGTGTATTATTATATTTCATATAGAAAACAATCGGAACTTATATATGCATATTAAAATGACTTGAAGAGAAATTAAAAGTTTTGTTTTGCAATTTTATAGATCGCATCATCATTTAAATAATATATCGTACAACTTGTGTGGCAATTAATAATAAGTTGTTTTATCTATTACATTACATAAATATATAAAAACCGATCTTTTATAATAACAAACCCGCAGTAAATTATTATATACGAGTTAAATGTATTTTGCAATTTTTATATATATAAATTTAATCAAAAACTAATAATAAAATAAATATGTATACGCACTCTTTTTTTAATACATAAACTATATAGGTACGATAGAAAAATCATCATCGTTACCACATTACCATCACTTATATTTATATATACAACTAATAAAATAAATGTACATTTAATAAAATATATAAATAAATAAATTGTCATACCAAAATTGGATTGTTGTACATTTGAAAATATAATTTCATGTTAAGTTAAAATTAATCATTTAAGATGATATTTGCGTATATATAAATAAATAAAATACATAATACAATGTTGCAATAATAAATATGTGAGCATAAATATTATATTATAATTTTCTTTTTTCTGTTTATTTTTTTTTTTTTAGTATTTATACGAGTATATAAAATCTATATATAATTATCGTTGTAATACTTTTTAGTCTCAATTACGTTCGATTTACAATATACATTTATTTTAAATTATATTATTATATTATATTATATTATACTATAGATGTATAGTTATTACAACATTTTGTAATTTGATCAAGAATTCCGAACAAATTTTTCTTACACTTTATTGGATTGAACATGTTTTTCTTTTTCCGACTCTACATATATTTATTTAATTATTTAATTCGTTATATAAATAAATGTAAGTCAATAAATTTATTAGCTTCATGATAATTGTAATTTGTATATGTGGTGATCGAACACAGATGAGTATAAATGCATTGATGATGAGTACATTAAATATTTGTGTTTAATAATATAATATAATAAAAATTACTGACGTGTACGTATATATGCTATTTGTAAAATTATGAAATTGAAAATAAATTTACATTTTAATTAAATATTTATTATATTGTATATATATATATATTTATATTATTATATATTTGATTATATATTGAATTAGGATTGATTATTAGTTTAGATATTATTATGTTGTATATATATTTACAAAAGTTGTATATACATATTGTAATATACATTGAGTTAAAAAATTTCCTATTAAGTTATATAACATTTTTTTACATCCATGGTGGCTAAATTGAAGAAAATATTATATATTATATAGTTAAAGGAAAAATAAATAAGTAAATAAATCAAAAATGTATACAGAATATAGTTATATATATAGATATATATATAACTATAGTTTGCAATATTACCATATCATGAATTTCTCTTATGGTTTTGTGGTTTTACTATAAAACCATAAATATATTTTTCTTTGATTATGAAATCACGATTATATATTATTTATATATTCTTTATTTATTTATTATTAGTTATTATTATTTTTATTGAATATTGCAAATTTTTCTCTGTACCTTTGTTTATGAGAAATATCATTTATTTTCATATTTTATTATTTACATTTTTTTCCAATAATGATAACAAACATTACATTACATTATATTCAAATTAAATTATTTGTTATTATTATTTAATATAATTAATTGAAATTTATAGTTTCAATTTACAGAAAGCTACAATTAAATTTAATGTAAATTTTAATTAAATTAAATTTTTCAATTTAACGTTGTTAACGCATTATTATATATGTCAAATTTAATTTATATAAAAATATATATAATTTTTGTTAATTTATTACACCTTGTTAAGACTTTCAATTAAGTAATATATCTATATATTTAATTAAATTTCAATTTCAATTTTACTATATTTGTAATTACCATTTAAAAAATTTTTTTGTATATTTATATACAAATAGAAAATATTTAATATATGCTTTAAATGACTTTTTCAAATGTTACACCTATATAAATTGTTATACTTGTTTTGTTGTGTTTATGTTAGAATACATTTTTTTTTTCTTTCTCCAAATGTAATTTGGATACGAATTTATCTATCAACATATTTAATCAATATACAATTATGTGTATAAATAATATATATATTTATAGACACATAAATTAAACGGTTTGTTAAATATTAATTTCACACTTTCTATATAATAAGAGTATATATTATAGGTATTAATATTTTATAATATAAATTTTATTATTGACTAAAATAAAAAAAAAAAAATAAAGGTGATAGATGAATATTTGGGTGAGAGAAAAAATAATTCGTCACAAATAAATAATTGAAAATTGATTGTATTTTTATACAATTCATTTTTTCCTTTCATCATCATTTATTTATACACAAACTAAACCTATATTTTTTAATTCATATATTATTGCAATTTTTATATAATGATGTAATATTTTTGTCTTTTATTTTGTGATAAATTTAAATTATATTTATTTAGAAAAAAAAAAAAACAAAACAAAAACGTGTCACTTTATTTATACATTTAAAAAATATATAAATTTTGATTTAATTTTAAGGTTGGGCCCCTGTTAAATTTAATTGAATTTTTTTTATTAAAAAACAATTAATTATGGCATAAACTTTTTGTTTTGTTTTTTTTTTTTTTGTAATAATAAACCATAACAAATTTTAACTTTGCAATAAATATACACTTTACTATCGAATGTATTATATATCTTTTAGCATTTTTTATTTTTTTTATTTAATCCTATGTTGTGGTGAACAATTAATTATATAATATATGGTGAAATTAAACATTTATCAATAATTTTCATCATTAAATTGTGTATAAAATATTAATAATAACTGTAGCAGGTGTGAAATTTATTTTTATTATTTTATCCCAATACATAAATACTTTGTTTCAATTGTGGGATATATCATTATTATATGAGTCAATATTTCTCAAACATTGAATGTATTAGCAATATTTCTATATATATAGTTTGAATTAATGAAACATTTCGTTATAATATTGGTGCAATATATTATTATAAAATATGTACTTCTTAAAGATAAAACATAATCTTACATATACAGATATTAATTAATATATATTCTTTTTAATTGATTTGTTATATTATATACTAAATATAATTTCCTACCTATATATCGTATCTCCCTTTAAATAAATATTGTATCAATACAAATAAATATACAAAAAACATGTACAGCTCATGTATTTATGTATAATATAATACAAATCAATAATTTAATTAAAATCAATGAACTGAATAACATGTAATCATAATTATTAATTATATATATATATAGTTACAGATCTTTTTTACAGATTTGGTTTTTTTCTTTTTTTCAATTGATATTATTGATATGATGGTCATTATATTCAGTGGTATTCGTTGTGATTAAATTGACAGATATTGATTTCTTATTATTGAATAATATTTAGTATTTAAATTATGTTTAAACATTTGCATTTGTACAAATACAAATGATTGATTGTAATTATTAATGAGAATTGATTTTTAAACAATTTCATATGTACAATATATACGCAAATTATGAGTTACCCACAAAATTATATAAGAAAATTGATATTCGCAAAAGTGTATCAAGTAAAATATTGAATCAATAAAAAGTGGAAATTTGTAGCGACAGTTTTTTTTATTTATTTATTTATTTATTTATTTATTTATAATAACATCTTAAAATAATATGTGAATTTAATATTTTTTCTCATATATAAATATTTTTAACATTTTATTGATTTATAGGAAAAATTTTCTATCAAATAATATATGTTATTTATATATACAAACATATATTTAATAATATGTAGGTCAAAGAAATTACTAATTCATGCGATAGTTTTTTATATTTTATGTAACTTATATCCATATATATATTATTTTACTCTATAATTCATATGTGTCGTACAATTACTGTAATTTGATCAAAGATCGGCTATGATCAAAGTTATATATATATGGTACAATATAAAAAAAATATTTCATATATTGTATATGGATACCGATAGGTATATTATATTATAATAAAACATATATTTAAATTCTCTAACTTTATCACCTATATGCCATATGATCACGATCTTGATTTTGAATTTAATAAATTTTTGTTGTATATAAATAAATAAATATTATTTTACTTTCTTTAAAGATATAATATTTAATTTTTTTTTTCCGATTTTCGATAGTGAAATATTTATTATTCAATAAATCGTTTTTTGTTTTTCTTATGTATATATAAACTGTAATATATTTCTATTGCTAGGGTCAATTGGAGTATAATGCAAAATTTGAATATGTGGTACAACTGTACCACTGTGTGTCAGTAATATATGAAATTTCATATAAGTTTTTATTTTATCAAATACTAATCGGTAACATAATTATTAAACTATATGTAACTGTAACTGGAACTTGTAATAAACAAATTACTCGTATTAACCCTATCGATACATATAAGGTTGTCAAATATCTCCCTTCCGCCTTTTTGTCTTTTTAATTTCGCGGCTATGTACAAAGCGCTACAGAGCTCGTATCTGGCAACACTGTACATAATTTGAAAGCTCTTGACATAACAAACAAAACGACGCTATGTATGATTAGTTTGGATATTGCGTTCAACAGTTATAGACGTGTAAACATGGAGTTCACTAACGCCGAAATTCGCGCTATTTTAAAGTTTTCCTTCGTTAAAGGCAAATCCGCTAGAGAAACGTTCCGTGAGATTAATGGTGTTTTGGGGGATGGTACTCTATCACTTCGAACCGCGGAGGAATGGTTTCGACGATTCAGAGCCGGTGAAAACGACACCATGGATAAGCCAGCCGGCGGAAGACCTGTGACGACAAATACCGATCAAATCATGGAATACATCGAGTTAGACCGGCATGTGGCATCTCGTGACATCGCCCAGGAGATGGGAGTTAGTCACCAAACCATTTTAAACCATCTGCAGAAGGCTGGATACAAAAAAAAGCTTGATGTTTGGGTGCCACATGAATTAACAGTGAAAAATCTAATGGACCGAATTTCCATTTGCGAAATGCTGCTGAAACGGAACGAACTCGACCCATTCTTGAAGCGGATGGTGACTGGCGACGAAAAATGGATCACATACGACAATATCAAGCGAAAACGGTCGTGGTCGCAGGCCGGTGAATCGTCCCAAACAGTGGCCAAGCCGGGATTGACGGCCAGGAAGGTTTTGCTGTGTGTTTGGTGGGATTGGAAGGGAATCATCCACTATGAGCTGCTCCCATATGGCCAGACGCTTAATTCTACCATCTACTGCGAACAACTGGACCGCTTGAAGCAGGCGATCGACCAGAAGCGTCCAGAATTGGCCAAAAGGAAGGGTGTAGTGTTCCACCAGGACAACGCCAGACCACACACTTCGTTGATGACTCGTCAGAAGCTACGGGAGCTCGGATGGGAGGTTTTATCGCATCCACCATATAGCCCGGACATAGCGCCAAGTGATTACCACCTGTTCCTGTCCATGGCGAACGCCCTTGGTGGTGTAAAGTTGATCTCAAAAGAGGCTTGTGAAAAGTGGCTGTCCGAGTTCTTCGCAAATAAGGAGGGGGGCTTCTACGAGGGAGGTATTATGAAGTTGCAATCTAGATGGAAACAGATTATCGAACAAAACGGCGCATATTTGAACTAAATCCGATTACTGTAACACTTTTTATAAAGCATTGAATAAAGAGCAAAAAGGCGGAAGGGAGATAGTTGACAACCTAATATAAAAATATATGAATATATTGTAATATTGTGTTTTCATTTTTATTTTATTAAATTAAATTTGTTGATATATTTATGTATTCTATTTTTTTTACTTGATCGGTTTGCTTTACGATAATAAAATTGTTGCTATATAGCAATAAAATATTTATGACTCACAAAATTACTTTCGCCGATGTATACTTTTTTTTTTTTAACATATAATAAATAAATGTTTATAAGAAAAAAATCCGCCAGATTTTTGTTGTTCAAAATGAATAATTGTAATTGTCAATAATATAATAATAATAATAATAATAACAAATAAAATATAATAATAATGATAATAATTGAATTAATAAAATATATATGTATAAATTTATTTAATAATAATATGTATATACATTTACTTTGTGTATATAAATAGATATATATATATAGTATAAATAACATATATATTTATAAGATCACATATTCAATTATATTATTATTATTATAATGATTAGATTGGAAATATTTGCGGTAAGTTAACAAAATTATATATGTGCATAATATTCGTTAGATTATAATATGGTACAATTTACATTTAAAATATCTGTTCGTATACAGTTTCTCACTTCAGTATTTGTTCTGAAAACAGTGAATTTTTTACTATACACTTTGAACGATAGAAAGTATAATATGTACAAATTTTATACGCCCAAGCGGTGTGTGTTATTCATAAAAATTTACATAAACATTTATTGTTATGTTTCATGAACGGTACAGTAAAATATTAAGCGAATATATACGCTATATGACTGTAGCTACTTTATCAAATTAATTTTTGGTGAGCAAATGCTACAGTGAGAAACTGTATATATACATGAAATATTAGGTGTACGTATAGTTATTATAATAGAGACATAATATTTACATATATGCGTGCTTTATATTAAAATTCAATATGAAACGAAACAATATACTACAATATTTATATATTTATATATTTATGTTATAGATATGTGAATGGTATTTTAAAAGATCTATATGTTATTTTATATTGTATATGTAAATAAATATTTTAATAATTTATATTTACACATATAACGATTAATATGCAATAGTTTTAAATAACATAACAAAATAATGCTTTTACTTTTATATTTTTTCTCAGCATGTTTTAAGTATATATAATAAGTTTTAATAAAGATATTATATATATATATACATCTTTTTAAGACTATTGATTTTGAGTTAAATTGTCTCAATTATTTTCCAAAATATACTCTTACATATTAATTTTAATGTATGTGTTACACAAAATTTACTTACATCTAAACATTTATATTATACGCAAAATAAAATTTAAATAAAACAAAAGACTTAAGCGACGAAATCTTATTTTTTTTTTTTATATTTGTTTTTTATAATTTTATCTAATTTTTTAAAAATATAAATTGTGATATCGAATTTATCTATAAATGTTTTTTTATTAATCTTAATTTAATTTCTTTTTTTCATGCAGACAAACAATATTAAAATCACATATTTCAAATTTCATGTAACTCTACATTTTAACATTTGTATAATATTTATAAAATTCTATATAAATTAATAGTTTTAGAGATATATAAATATATAAAATTGATAAAATCATTTACATGCACCTCTAGCTAAGTTATTGTATAATACAAATTATATTAATTTGTATCCAAACTTATAATATCTTTGTATATTCAGTATTAAAAACTTTCCTATAATATTTATTGCACGTGTTTTTTTTTTTAAATTTAAAATTCATGTGTTATAATAATAATAATAATAAGTAATATTTTTATTTATTTATTTATTTAATAGTTCATTGATTGTTGATTATTGCATTAAAATATTATAACAGCATTTTTTTTCTTCTGTTAATCCTTTATTAAAATAAAATAATTATATATAGTATATTTTATATAAAATTAAATTGATTTAAATAATTTATTAGAAAATATAATATCCATAAGTAACTTATATATAATACTCGTATACATACATACTTTCATCTATATGGTATATATATTGTGCTGACAAAATCAAAGACAATGTTGTAATTGTTATATTTATTATGGTAAAATTCAGATATTATGAATGTAAAAAAAAAAATACTATAATACATTGTGTGTATATTAACGAGTGTATATTTTAAAAAAGAAATTATTATAATACCATTATTAATTTTAATTTATAAAAAAATTAAACCATATATCGCATTACTTATACTAAAACTATATATATGTGAAAAATAAACAAGATTGTTATAAATGAAAATAAATAATTTATTGTCAATGTTTAAATTTACAAGTGAAACTAAAAACGCCCGCACTTTTCGCATATTATATTTTTATTTTTTTTTCTTTCTTTATTTTCTATATAGTATAAAGTCACACAAACACATTTCAATATATTTCATTTTGTCACTATTTCGTAATATTTATACTCTCTTAAAGATTTATTTCCATTGAATCAAAAACATGACTTTAAAAACATAAAAGTAAAGTTGAAAACTAATTCATTACAAGTTACAATTTTAATATTGAATATAAATATTTTTTATTATATATTATTTACCATTTGTACATATATATCTATTAATATACAGACCGAATAGTTATAGATTTATATGTGCCTTATTTGCTTTTATTTATTACGTATATATAGGTTATGTATAACATATATTACATACTACATATACTCGTACATATTTTAATATCAATTATATTGTATATAGTATTGTATATATATATATTAAATAAATGAACTAAATATTACTTTTGTATACAAATAGCTCATATTGTATATATATATTATTAATACGCATAATATTTATAACTATACACATATTATATTATTGTAATAATAAATTGATATAATTACTACAGCAAAACTTAATTAATTATATTAATTACATTATATCCGAAAAACAAATCAAATTACAAATATAGTATATAACGAGTATATAAAAAACATATTAGTTATTTTTTTAATAAAATAAAATAAAAAATGTAACAAACGAGTAAATTAATATCATGTTATATATATATATGTATTCCATGTATGTATAAAACATAAATTAACATCATGTCATTTTCCTGTTGACAACTTTCAAATGTAATTATATTATTCTTTTGATTAAAATATAAGATTTCATTTTTGTTTTTTATATATGTTATTATTATTATTATTATTATTATTATTATGTACAACAACGTTTGTTATTTGTGTGTGTGTGTGTGTGTGTGTTGTGGTTGGTACCGTATTTCACAGAAATTTTATATATTTTATTTAAATTACATTTATTCATTTATTTTATTTTTATTTTTTATTTTTTTCTTATTTCATTGTGTTAAAATAAAAGAGAGTTGATTTGATTTGTGTTTTTTTTAATTCATGTTTTTCAATTTGTATATAAATAATATATAGTTCGATTATTATTTTCGTATCTAATTTAATATATATATATATATACAATATAAATACACATAAATATATATATATAATATAAACATATAAAATATTTATAGAGATCGTTGTTACAACAGCTCTTTTATAAATAAATCATGATACAATTTTATTTTATTTATTTTTGTTTTTTTTTTTGGTGAAATGATTTTTAGACGGAGTAACAAGAAAATAAAAGAAAAATAAAAAAAAACACCAAATAAAACATGATTATTCAATTATTTTAAGAAATTAAATTTATTTCACGATTATCAAGAATATTCATGTTATTTATAATTTATTTTCCATCATCGATGCTGGAAAAGAAATTCATTATTATATATATATATATGTTTATTATACACTCACTCACAATATTGTATCATCGCATATATTAATAATTTGATAAATAATATTGACAACTATATAATTTTATATATGGATGGATATATAGAGATCAGACGATTTTGATAAACATAAATATCAAATATTAATAATATATGTGTTGATGTTGATTGTGTGTATATGTATAATTTAAGAGAATTTAAAATTGAACGTATAAAATCAATGTAAAGAGATCACGACGCGATATATCGTTTTCATAATAATAAATATTATTTTTTATATATTATTATTAAAGTAAATAAAGTAATTTAATTTAATTTAATTAATTTTTAAAAAATAAACTGTAAGCAATTTAAGAAAATTTATATGTTTTGCTTAATTATATATATAATTAAATATATATAAGTTTTTAATTTTTAAAATAGTTTTTAAATATAGTTTAAAATAGTTTAAAATGTATATGACAAATCATGAATAATTATTATTATGAATATTACAATATTTACATGAATTTTTATAGTTTAATGTTCCAATTGAAATTAATAATTGTAATTAATTTTTTTACGGTTTGATATAGTTTTAAATCTTTAATTGATATAATAAACTTTTTCAACTATAATATTATCTGCATTCAAATTTCACAAATTTATATATTGCACACAAATAAATAGAAATTATGAATGCATGTGTAAAATAACTTGTATGTGTATGCATGCACGTACATATATGTTTTGTTCAATGCTATATTTTATTATGTGTCCTCGCGATTATATATACCTATACATTAAATAATATATATAATCCATTATTTGTTCATTTTTGTGAAACCATAATGAAAAAAAAAAACAGAATATTTTCGCATTTTTATATATTATATGAAAGATCAAAGATATTATTATTCCAGTTTACATTTTATTATTTTATAAATGTATATATATTATATATGATACATATATATACAACAACATAAATGTGTGGTGTATTAAATGTATAATGTGTTCGGTCGCCGTACATTATATTATATATATATATATATATTGTATTTTACTAACTAGCCAAAGATGCATGCATTTCAGAAAACCATAAGTAACCAAAGATTGTTTATGTTCAATATATATATATATAACTATAGCCTGATAAAACCAGAGGTATCGCAAAATTTATAAAGTATATTATATTTATATAAAATAAAATATAAATAAATATATTTACGCGCGGTAAATTGAACATATTTTAAAAATATAAGAATATTTTCAATATATATATCGTCACGTGTAGATCGTTTTTTGTGTTTTTTTTTGTTTCTTGTATATATATTTTTTTTTACTCTTTTTTAAACAAAAAGGAAACTATTTCCTTTGAATCACAATGTATAATTTGTATTGTATATAATACTTATATATATATATATATATATCTATATATTTGTTATTTTTATATATGTATGTATCTTAAATGTTTTGTATTTTTATAAAAAAACAGTGTACACTTTATTTTCTTCATTTTTTTCTTGTAATAAATTTTCATTTCTTTGTGTATTTTAACTATTAAATATGACCAGTAACGTATTTCATAGTATATCCACCATACATATACACTATATATTTTGCTGCATACATTTTTCTTTTATCTTATATTTACTATTGATTATTATTTACAATGTTTTAATTGAAGCAATTATATGAAATATAAAAATTTTACATGAAATTTATAAATAATTAATTTTCTATAAATTTTAAACAGTTCCTTTCAGAAATGCTAATATTTTTCCGCATTCAAATGAAAGAAATTATTATATATGATATCTAAACACTATATATATATATATATATATATTGTATTTAAAAGGCTGTGTATATTAATTGATAAAATTAAACACTCAGTAGCGCAGTTGCATAGCGTCAAAATATATATTATTAATATGTAATGTAGCAGATTCAATTCCGCTATTTTTCATAGGAAATATTTCGGTATTTATATATTTTTCTGCTGACTGACCATTTGTTCGTTTGTGGAGTAAAAAGAAAAACGGATATCCTTAAAAATATGGTGTTGGACGCTATTTAAAGATTAACAATGTCTGCACACACACACATCACTATGGGCTAATCACCCATATAAAAATAATAGAATTTTGAAAACATCTTTCTCTCGTTAATTACAGTACAATTGGTAAATTGTTATATACTCCTCTGCGCGGAGTAATTTACCAACTTGGTTGTAATGAAAGGATTATTAGATGACATAAAGCAATATATGACATAGAAAAAAAAATATTAATTGATACTTATATATTCTGAATACACATATTCTTTTATGTTTATGTATTTGAAATGGATATCATTTTTTTAATTATAACAATAAATAATATATAAATAAAAGGATTTTTTTTTATACATTTGTATTTGTCATATAGTAAAAATATGTTAGCGAAAAAAAATCCTTTTCACTTTATAAATCAGCATATAGTATCTCGCTAAATATTCTATAGTATATATTTATAAATATATAAAACATTACTACTATATCAATATATATAAAAGTATATTATATATATATAAATATAATATGCAATATATTTATATATATATATAGGATGGAATGCTGAAATACAAGTTACAAGACATCATCATCGTCATCTTTGCATCATTATCATTCATGCATGCAATTGTATTTAATAGTAAATTGTTGTTGTTACAAAATATATATATATATATATATATGTTTTCTCATATAATATCACAGCTTTGGCCTTGCGGTAGCTGTACTCGTCGCCGCCATTAAGATTCACCATCACCATCTCCTTTTTTTATAATCATTTACATATTATATGGTATATTTATTATATAGTATATAAGGCAACCTGTCGCTGTATATTATAATATAATATTTTTGGTACACATAATAAAGTGTTAGATATTCTATAAAACTGAACAGCAATATTTGCACTTCATCATATTACAAATAGGATAATAATAAGAAATAAAAAAAAAATTAAAAATAATATAACTAAAAAACTGATAAAAAATATATATGGTTTTTTTTTCTCTTCGTTCTTTCTTGTTTATATTAAAATGGTTATGTTCCTTTTTTTGGTTTTTATTTTTTTAACATTATAATATAATGAAAAAATAAAAAAATAATTTTTTAACATATTGAATTATATCATGCATAATATTATAAATATATAAAATATTTAATATTTTTTATTTCTTTCTTCAATTTCAGGTAAGCAAGCAGTTCATTAATATTTTTATTGTATATATATAAAAAATAATAAAGCTTTATTGTCGGAAAAGATGATGGAGGTAAAGTAAAGTAATATCATATTATGGTTTAATTTTTTCTTCTTTTAATTTTTTTTTGTTAACAAAGACATTGAAAAAGACAGACCATTTTATATACTTTATTTATATACATAAAATATTTTATGTATATTTATATATAATGACAATGGGATACATTTACGCATTTATCTAGACAATATTAAATTAACACCTTCTTATTTTATTATTTTTACCGAATAAACTACTTTTCCAATTCAATTTAATAAATTTGAATATAGTTAAACCGTTATTCACATAAAAATGTAGTATTGTAGAATAATATTTAAAAACTTATTTCCAAATAAACAAATTAATATATATAAAAATTTACTAACAAATATTTTTTCTATCACATGTATTTTATAATATGTGTTTTTTGTGTGTGTATGAATTTATTCATTACAAATTAATGATAATAAATCATAATCAATAAATTTAATATTGAATAGGAAAAAAAAAAAAAAACTAACAATCTAATAATTCATTGTTAAGTAATAATTATATTAAAATATAAATTTTAAAATGAAAATATATACGGTTAAATTTTAATTAATTGATTATTGTTAAATATTTTTTTTTTTAGAAAATTTTCGTATTTATTAAATGTAATGTGTGGATACCTAAATAATAATATATTACCTCAAATCACTATATAGAAATTTAATTCATTAATCTTATATTAATGTCTTTATGCCTATGGCTTTCAATTTTTATTATAATTTTTCATTTATTTATTTATTTCTATTATAACAATTGCAAAAAAATTATCAATATTTTTTCGCATATTATTTTGTACCGTTTTCAAACTGATTTTTCAATAATTGAAGATTTTTGATTTATTTTATTTATTAATTTTTATATACGTATGAAAAACTATTTTATTCTAATTACTGTTACTTATACTTGTACATAAACGATTAATTTAAGTTAAATTTTATGGACCACATAGAGATTGTATTGAAAATTGAGTATCGGATATCGATCCTTTATGATGTAAATAATATATATATATAATAAGTTAAGGCTTAGATACTCAAAATCACAATAACATATTCTAAATCTAAATATATTGGATTCATATAGCGACCAATTTGTGTACGCATGAATCATAGACACATGATAATATATGGAATCATTTTTGGAATAAGGTATGATGTTCTTACGAATTATAAACATTAGTTACATAATTCAAACATTTTCCTCACACTTTATTATATATCTGTTATATTAATTGTTTATGTAATATATGAAATTTCGATTTAAAATTCATCATTCATTCATATGAATTAAATATATATCATAACTGAATCGAATCACTCTTTCTATGTATCTATTTATGTATGTATATAATTGAGTTGAGTCATTCAGTTAATTTTTTTTATGAAATATTAATTATTTCATATTTTTATTATATGAATGTATACAATAATATTAATTGTCGTCAATTTAGGTCATACAGAAATGCCTATATTATATATTTTACATATAAACTCGCGTATATATATTCCAATAGAACCATTACATGGGGGAACAAAACAAAAAAAAAACGGTTACAACAAAAAATTGATAATACTTTTTATTATGTATATTTTATTTATTTAATATTTAGTAATTTAAATTCAATTTAAAATTCTATGAATCTTTTGTAAAACGTAAAATGCACAACTCTAAAGTATACCTGCCAGTCTTATATTATATACCATAAGTAATGTACCTTTATATATATATAAAAAAACATTTGTCCATATATAACTTTTACAAAATGCATTTAATTAATAGAATAGAATATATAAATTGTAAACAATTTATTATATAAATGTTGTTACGTATTACTATTTTTCTTATAATATACATTTTTTTTTCGATTTTATTTTGTATTATTATTATTTATGTTTAACTTTAGTGCAAATTTCACACCCTTTTCAATATACAATATTATTTAGTTATACATTATATATATATATATATATAATCTAATGATAATGCACATTAAGAATATAAATATACCTGTTAACTTGTATACCTGCGTATATGTAAAATATATGCACATGATTATATTATTACTTTTATTTTCAATATACAATTTTACTATTATTTTTTTATATTGTATATACATTTTAAACATTATTTTAATATTTCTGTTTCGTTTTTTTAATTTTGTGTTTTTATAAAATATATATTACATTGTAATAACATATAAATATATATATTATATCCATTAAAAGGGTATACCCATTACCATAGGCTATAAAATAAAAAATTATATAAAATATAAAAGAAAAAAAGGATAAATAAGAAAACATTTTTCAACTTATATACGCACCACCAATTATACATATATTTACATCATATAGAGAGATAAACACACGCGCATATATTCTGCATATTTATTTACAGAATTTATTTATGATTTATATAAACAACAAATACTTGGATTATTAAAAGAAAAAGGATATAATGTATATATGTGAAAAATATCTATATATTAATCATAAAATTCAATTCGCCTAAACTACAAATATATACGTATATTTTTTGTAAAATAAATTACAATTTTATATGTATATAATTTACGATGTAATTCTAATCTTTTTCATTAGTTCAACTGAGCATTATATACCATATTTTATATAATATATATATATATACCGTCGTGATATTATATTTATTTCAATCAGTATAATTTTTTTCTTCTTCAAATGTAACACGCATATAATGTGTGTGTGTATTACTGTATCAGTTTTTTTCTTTATTTATTTTTTTAATAATATTATATAAAAGTAGCGTAATTTATAAAAAAAAATGATACTTTTTTATACAATATTTGTATATGGTATATATTTAGAATGATAAGTGATATTTATAATGAAATACACTGCGTAATATTTTAATAGAATCATTTATTGAGAATCAAAAAACTCTGGTTTTTCTATACATTGAAAACCTAAACTTATCCAAATATGTGTATATCATTTACTGTATGCAAAAAGGTGATCTTGAAAAATGAAGAAAATCTAATTCAGAATATTATGAAACATATCTATTACAATTTTTAATTTGCTAAAATTAATTGTACATAACACAATTCACTTTTAAACTTAACGCAGTTCTTATCTCACAGGTACATTCATAAATTTATTTCGCGTAGTGTATAATAAAAAACAGCATCCATATATGAAAAACAGTCATTTACGTGGATTCTTTTCAATAACTATAACTATATATATATTTATATATTACACACAATATTTTATTTATAAATAAGACAATGTTGACCATTCCTCAACAAGATATGGTTTTTTTTTTTTTTTTTGTGTGTGTTAATTTATTATTTTTTATTAAGATTATAAAAATAATAATAATAATAATAAATACCATATTATTATTATTATAATTATTATTATTATTATTATTATTATTATTATTATTATTATTTTCATATTTCATAATACATACAATAATATTGAAATAAATATATACATAAATGTTGTATGCAGTGGCATATCACAGTGGGGCTTCCTTAAAAATCCCGTGGATACAACAAAAACAATAACGCATCTATATATAAACAGAAAAATTCCGATATTATTTGTATATATTGTGAATACACTGTGCGCGATAGTCAATATTTTTTAGACGAATTTGTTATTATTATTATTATAATTATTATATTATAATTCATATTTTATTTTTCCATTTTATTTCTATTTTTTTTATTGTAATATATAAATAGTTAGTTAAAGATCTTTTCTTTGCTCGAGCAGCATAGAAAAAAAAAAAATTAAAATTAAAATTAAGTATTTGGAATTTGGTTTTTTTTTTATTTTTTTTTTATAAAATCATTATCTTAATTCTGTTAAATAACAATCTCAACAACAAAAAATTTTGTTTAAATAAAAATATATAGTCAAAAATTTTCCTAATATTGGATATAAAAGAAATAACGAATTTATTTAAAAATAAACAAACTAAAAAAAGTAATCACAAATAAAGTTATTTAAAACTATTTTATTATTATTATTATTATTATTATTATTATTATTATTATTATTATTATTATTATTATTATTATTATTATACTATAAAAAAATTAATAATATTAGCAATAACAACAAATAACAAATAAAATAGACAATTAAAATAGATTATTTAATTTGCATAAAAGAAAAATTATTAGAGGTTTTTGTCGCTTTTAAATCTTTTGTTTTTGTGCTTCTAATATATCGAATATATTTTGTAGTTTGTTTTTTTTTTTATTTTTATGTGATTTCGTATTTGACATACAAATTAATTATTTTAATTAATTTATTATTTTATTTTAAAATATATATTTTGTATATATGGAGTTTTTTTTTTCTTCTAACTCTCTCAAAAAGTGATTCAATAGAATTTAATTTTTATTTTCTATATATATATTTTATACACTTGTTATTTTTGATGCGATTCAATGACGATAATTTGTTATGTTTGATATTTTATTTATATTATAAGAAATAGAAAAGATATAAAAAAAAATTGTTGTGTTTTGGGTTCGTCGCTTTTTAGATATCTTTTGTTTTTATAGAGCATTTTTGTTTTTCTTTATTTATGTATTTATTTTCTAAATATATAATTTTATTATATTATGTGTGTGGTCGTATATTATATATATATATATACATGGAATTTTTAACACATTCTAAAAGTGCTGATTATGGAATGGTTTTTGTTTTTTTCTCTTTTTTTATATCCACAATATTTGATTGAGTTTTATATTTTTAATTAGTTTTATTTAATAGAGATTTAGGTATAAAAAATAAAAAACACAAAGTTTTATAATCGTTTTTTATTTTTTCTTATTTATTTTATTTTGTACACTAATAAATTTAATTTTCAATTCTATTAGTATATGTATGTAATTAAATAAAATTACGCTTCTTCTTATACCATACACTTATATATATCCAATATAAATGATGAATATTAAATGCATTTATTTTAAAGTGAAAAAGTATAATCGAAAAAAAGATAACATTTTAACTATATATATATTTTATATGGAGATATTTAAAAAATTATTGACGCACTATAATGCAGTAGTCTCTGCACACTTATACAATCTCAAACATATTATAATATTATACAATATTTAAATGAGATAAATTAAATATAATTAGTACAAATATATATATATATATGTTAACAGATACATTTAAATAAAAATTTAATTAATATCAATTATACATTATTTATTTTTATATATATTTATAGTACATTCATTTCCATATTACATGTTTTGGCAATTAAGCATTTTATGTTTTCGAGATAATTTATATAAAAACAAATATTAATATTTATTGAAATTTAAAATTATATATATTTATCGAATACTCATATACAAATTGTAGATACTATTTAAAACGTGACCAAACACCTAAACTATGAATTATCATATATTATTTTAATATTTAACATAATTAAAATTCGTTACGCAAGAGAAAATTTGTCATATTATATAATCTATATAATTTATTTTGTCTTTTAAAATGTGATTAGAACGTTTTTACAATATAACTACCAGTTTTTTTTTTTATTTTAGAAATTTTATATATTTTTTAAAATCACACATTTAAAAGTATGAATTTTTCGTGAAGAAATTCTGAAATTATTTTATCTATACTGCAGCGAAGAAATGAAAAGTATTCTAACGACAACATTTATGAATTGAAAGTTATGTTTAATTAATACATATAGTTCTGTATACATATTTTTGCTATCATATATTGATTCACATACAGCGAAACATTAATATTATATATATATATAATTTTTTGTGGCAATAAAATAAATTAAATATTGTAGACAAATTATAAAAACATCATAAATAAAAATAAATAAGTAAAATGATAAAAAAAAATAATCATATTTATATATTATATAAAAATGTACTTATAATATTATGTTTTTATTTTATTTATCAACAATAATAATCAAATTACCATAATCAAAATGTGTGCTCGTATATATAAATGTATGAACATATGAGTATACGTACGTACTGCTGTGTGTATTGTCGTATATGTTATACGAAAAGGAAAAGAATATAATATATTAATCCTCATTTTAAAAATTATTATATCTATTAAAAATTAATATACTATATTATATAACTTTATGCGTTTCTATATTAGAATATGGCTTATATATATATATAAAAATATACGGTGGTCTACGAATATAGATTGGTGCTTAGATTGAATTCATGTAAATCATTAATTATATTAAACAAAAAAATATTTTTTTTCGATTCTCGCACACCAAGATTTATTAGAAATAGAAAAAAACTCATTTTAAAATTTAATTCTTTCTTTCCATTTTTTTTTTTTCTTCAGATTAAAATATATCTAATAAATTTATACGACACTATTCATACACAATGCGGACATAAATTTATAAAATTACTTTATTAAAAAAATTTCCATGAATTATTTATTATAACATAAAACCGCATACGTAACATACATAAACATATTAATAACAAATTATTTCTATATATGTGTATTTATAAAATAAATATATATATATGGTATAAAATTGAATATAGTTAATACTTTTTACATATATGCGTTGTGTATGTGTACGGGCGGGGGATATGTAAAATGTACAAAGAAAAAAGAATTTATAGTATTTGATTTTGATATTCGATTAATAAATTTGAAAATTGATTGTAATAAATGTATTTATTTTTATATACTCATCTTAGGTATATAAAAATATATAAATTTTAATTTTTATTTAATTTTTCAAAATATGCGCATTTGTTGTTCTTTTATTATTATCAACAACAACTATTGTATAATATGTATACACATTGTTTTTTTGTTTCTATTATTTCGTTTGGCATATTCATCAATAACATTCCAATATAATAAAATAGTTTCCAATATACGAAATATATGAAAGAAAAATTTCAAAAAAAAAACACAAAATTTATAAATATTATTAATAATAAAAATAATAACTCTATAATAATAAGAAATAAAGAAATAAATAATTTAACACATAAATAAGAAAATAAATATTATTATATATATTTATTTATATTAGTATATATATATATATATATATATATACCATATGTATTTAGCCGCAGGGTGCCATTTTAATAAATTGCTCATTTTATAAAATCCTGCCATAACATATTTTTTGAAATTAAATACGATGATGAAAAATTTGTCTCATATATATTGTATATAGAAAATTTTCAATTCATAAAATAAAAGAATTCTATTTATATATACTTATTTATATATTATATATATAATATTTATTTATCAATATTATGTGTTATATATATACATAATATACATAATGTATATAAAATAAAGACACATAGATATTTGTGTATAATTTGGGTGAGAAAAATTCAAAAGGATAAATAATATTAAAAAAATATTCGTTATTAATTTATGCATAAATTTAATAATATTTTTATTTTACGTATATATCTTTAAAATAATACTAAAACGTAATCATATGTATACTGTGATATATATATATATAGAAAAAAATTAATAATATATGATCGCGCGTCGTATGCGATCACGTCGCGTTTTGTTGTTATATATGTGTGAAAAACAATGAGACAATTTTTTTATCCTGTTTATAAATTTCGGTATCTTTTTATTCTATATTATTATATAACGCTGTAGAAGAAAATGTGGTTTATATAAATTTTACATTTTTTTTTCTTGTCCATAATAATAATAATAATAATAATAATAAATTGTTTTGTTGAATGACACCTTTTTTCTTTATTTTTTTTTTTGCTTACCCCATTACCACCACCACATACAAACCTTTGTTTATCCTTTTCATGCTGTGTGTACAGAAAATACAATATTTATATAGTATATAGCTGCAATATATAATAAATTGAAATATAAACTTAGTCTTTTTTGTTTTTAATGTAATACAATAAAAAAACCGCTTCGCAATGATGTATAATTTTTTTTTTTTTAATATATTTTTTTTTATAAAGATTATCATTTTGTTTTAAGTTAAAATTTAAATTTTTATAAATTACTTAGAATTTTTACATAACATATATTTATAGATAAATATTTTTTCTGAAGATAAAAATCATTGTTTCTATCTTGATTCTATATGATGGATATGCATTCATTCCAATCAATTGTGTCTACAATAAAAATAAAGTAATAGCAAAACTTATGCTATTCGAATTTTTATTATATATATTTGAAAGTTTATATTTTTAATAGCATATTATAATTAATATCTATCTATATATAAAAAATATATCATAAATAAAATATAATTTCAATATTAAAAATTTTATATTATTATATATACAAACTTTATATTATATAAATGTGAATCACTTATTCAAACGTAATAAATATTATGAAAGTCTATATCAATATTTTCGGCAAAAATGTATTCACATAATAATGCAATAATACAATAATAATAATAATAATAATGTAAATTCCATAAAATATGTTATTAACATGTCAAATAAATCTATATAATAAATATTATAATTTTTTTCATTAAATTATTATATTATATATAATAACATATTATAAATCGAAAAAATAAATAAATACATTATGTGATTTATGATTTTATAAAATATATATTGTATAAAAAAAAAATAATATATTTATACCAATGTAATAATATTTAATTTAAAATTCATATGTTGCTAATCATATATTTATTGCCACCGAGTGTCCAATAAATTCAATTCAATCATATATATATATACTCGTGCATATAATATAACAAAGCAATATAATATAATAATATATTGTATATTATATCAACGCGTATTTATATACAGATTTCTTAATACTATATATATATATCAATTTAATGGTATATAATATTCGTTATGTATGTATACAAATAATTATTAATCATAATAATAATAATAATAATAATCATAATAAAATGTATAGTGAAAGTATAGTTACATGTTCTGATATAAATATATTTGTTGATTTGTTTTAAACGTATAAATATAAAATCGATTTTGATATTTTAAAGTATATGAATGTGAAATGAAAAAAATTAAAATAGATATTCCCATTCAATGCATTTTCCATTAAATATAATTACTTGTATAATGAAAAAAAAAAAATATGCAGGATTTATTTTCAATAAATGAATAAATTTAGTATTAATATATCTATTTTATTCACGGTAAAAATATAGTTGATGATTAATTGACCTACATACAGAAATTAGAAAAACAAAACTAATAAATAAAAATAAATAAACAAAAGATTTAAGCGACGAACCCAAAATATATCTGTTTTCAATAAAATCATTTTTTTTTATGTGAATATTATATTTTATATTTATAATATTTTTATTTTAAGGATTCACATTATAGAGATTTCATGTATATTTTAATTTTTTTTTTTATTTTTTAACTTTCAATAATTTTGTTAACAAATATCGTATAAATATTGGCAACACATTTTTCATTATGAATTGGGTGTGCTAAAATTTTTTGAATGATAAAATAATAATAATAATAATAATAATTAAAATAATAATAATAATGATGATAATAATGATGATGTTAATGATACAAAAACTGAACTAAAAGAATTTGTATAGGAGGCTGTTTGTATTATATGAAAAAATTAAAAATAACACAACGTATGTGTGTAGCAGCGCAGAGCGCAAAGAGTAAAATAAAAATTATTATTTCAAAATTCCTCGCACGAATTTCAAAGAAATTTTACATTAGCATGCTTAAACGTAATTGTATACGCCGAGAAACCGCAGTGCATTATATAAAATATCATAAATTTATTTGCTCCAAATGTAATGGCATTTTAACATCACTAATCATAATTTTTTTGTAATTTTTTTTATTTTATAATATTTATATTTTGTGTGTTGTTGTATTTTGTTTTTATTATAAATAATAATAATAATAATTATTATTATTATTATTATTATTATTATTATTATTATTATTATTATTATTTTATATGAGATAACCTGTTTTTATTGTAAATACTTTTTGCTCTTCTCAATTCTTATTTATTTTTTTTCTACGTGTATATGCGCTTCATTTCTTCTTTTTTTTTGTCATATTTTCTTCTGTATATAATAATATATAAGAGTTTTGTTATATTGTTTTATATATTTAATATATTTGATATTCAAGGAAACATATACAATATATGGTATGTATATAAAATGTATATTTCGATGATACTCTTCGATGACGATGAATATGCGATGACGAAGACTATAACGATTATGACCACTAAGACGAGACTTTTAGATGATTTTTGATTTTTTTTTTTCATATTTTAAATCCATTCAGATATTTATAAGTATATTTTATAAGAAAACAACAGTATTTTATAGGTTAATAAAAATTATTTGTATATATATACTATATATATATATGTATATACAATACATTTGAATATATGAAGAAACTAATATACAGTAGCATCTCTGTGATCTGGAAATGTAATACATACTGGAGAATTATCACTTAATTATTATATTATTTCAAATTGTTTGTATCCGAGTTGAGTGTGAAATTTTTGGTATATGAAATAAAATTGTTGACGATATATTTTAATCTGGATTATCGTTTGGCAAATATTATGTTTCGTTACAATTTAAATATAGATTTACCTGTATACATGTGTGTGCGTAGTGTATATATATAAATATATATGTACAATATAGAAAAGTTAATATAAAAATAACACGTAGCAACGAACAAACACGTCACCTATGGACCCCTGCAGTGGCCAAATATAAAAAAAAAATATGATTTTTGTTTTTTTTTTGTTAAACTTTTTGATGCTATTTTTTATTTGTTTTTTTTATTTTTCTGTTACTTCTCTCTCTCTCCATCTCTCTACGTTCATCTTATTGTTCGGAAATTCATTTGAAACCTACATGAGAAGATGTTGTTATTTGACTGCTCTTTTAACATCTATATACAATATACAATATATATATAACTTAACTTTATATTAACTATGTATATAATATTCTATAATATATAAAAATATACATATATTTAAAAATAACTATTATGCTAAACGTGTTTCGGTTTGTTTAATTTCATATATACAATTTTGTTTTATTCTGTGTATATAGTTTTATAAATATATATATATATTTTATTTGATTTAGTCAGGAACAATCAAAGAATATTATTAAAGAAAATAAAAATATGATGATTAAGATGATGATGATGGTGGTGGTAACTATATAGAGGACTTGATTTTCTAAAAACTGTTATATATATATGGTATATATATGTATATAAAATAAATGTTGTATGTTAGAACTATGACTATATATATATATATAAGAATGACTAGGTAAATTAATAATAATAATAATAATAATAATAATAACGATATGGAGAAAAGACCACTTCAAAATTCTAGAACTGTCAAAAATTTTCCCTTTTTACATTTATTGTGTGTTGTTATATATTTTGCTTAGTCTGTTTTTTGTTCTTCTATTTTTACTCTGTCTTCATGCATAAGTCTCTATATGTTTTCTGTCTATATATTGTATTATGTATGGAAAAAAAAAAAAAAACGTGATTAGGAATGACAGCATATTTAATTATATTGTATCATTGTGAGAAACAATTTTTGTATATTTTATTAATTTTATTTTTTTTTTTTCCTATTTTTCTTCATTTAAAAACAATATTTGTTTACATGAAACGCGCTTTTTGTCTTTTTTCACAAGAAGAATATCTATATATACGATATATGTGTATTTAAACATTTCTACTATTATATAACTCGCATTGTATGCTACAATATATATATATATAATCTCTCTTCTTCAAATAACACATTACAAATATGTGTATATATGAACTGTGTTATTTTGTAACTCTATATATATATATTATTGTATTTAGTATAAAGAACACAAAAATACACATAACGACAACGCATATTTATTTTATTTTATTTTTTTTTTGTGTAACAAAAAGAAAAGAACATAACAATTAAATGAATTCTTTAGTTTCGTAAAAGTTGTATTATTATATATTATTTGTGAATTTGTTGAATTTTAATTATTTCAAATAAAAATGTCTCGTTTATTTATAATACTATACTAAAATATAGTAATATATATATATATTTATATGTATTTTTTACAGTAAAATAAACTTGTTATATTATAATATATAAAAATATATAGTGTATAAATAAATAATACATATGTCTCTATGTGTATCTGGTATATATAAATATATAATATAATAAAATATAATAAAGAAGGATGTTTGTCATTAATTAAAAAGTTTTTTTTTTATTTATTTATTTTTCGTTTTCATTTTTTTTTCTCTTTTTTTTTGTTTTGAAATCTTTAAAATAATTATTATACTTTTATAAAAATGCAAAAAAAAAAAAAATCTAAATATTTTGTGGGTTTTGGTTTTTAATCTTAATTAATTTAATTAGATATATACAAAAGATAGATAGATATCTATATAATTTAATTTCCATTTATTATATCTATTCACAAATTATATTCGATAGTATATTCGTATATATGTTAAAGTTAATATGAATTAAACATTATTATATTTATTTTTTTCCGTATTCCACATTCGTAGATATTTTTTGGTATTTTTTTTTTATTTCATCGTTATTAAATTAATTTTTAATTTATTTATGTGAATGAGATTTATTTGCCAAAAATGCATTTTTTTTTTCTTTTTATGATAATAATATGGAGAAATTTAAATTTCTGTGTAGTTATTTATTTATATACAATAATAAAAAAAAAAAAAAACAATACAGATTAATTATGCGATATGGAATGTTATTTCGATACAATGATAATAATAAAAATCTGAAATCTTTATTAAAAATATTATACATTGTAGTAAGATGTATATTTGAATTGATTAATTACGAAATAATTTACTTTGAATGCTAATCATTTGAATTGAAAGTTTTTATTTGTTTTGTACCCTATTTTCACGTTTGTAATCATCAACACAAATGTTTACCCCAATATAAATCGTATATACAATAAAATTCAAGAAAATGAGTATCTTATTGATATTGACCAAATTGAAAAGAAAGAAATAAACGCAAATTCTATCAATATATACTTTTTTTTTTCATATTTCTTATATTTCATTATATAAATCTACAAACTCTGTTATTATTTGACTGATAAAATATTGTTCTGGCAGGCACAAAAGATGTTCTATATATACCACCCTCCGCAATAACATTGAACTTATCTAATCAATGGATTTAATATATAAAATTTTTATTTTTTATTGAAAGCATTACAATACGAAAATAATAATATATATTATCAAAATTATTGTTATATTAACATTTAAAAAAATAATATTTATTGATCGAAATTAATATCTGTGTGTTAATTTTATATACAATATTTATTTAATAGAATATAATATATTTGCTTTTCAAGGTATTTGTATACTGACAAATTTGACGCACACGTGAACCCACCAACATTTTGTTGAGCGTCGCACTATTTCTAAAAAACGAATTTTTGTCATGACAATATTAAATAAGATTGATTTTAATAATTTAAAAAACCCGCATTATAAAATTACATCGTTTTTTTTAAATTTTTTTTTTTTTTTTTTGGTTAATCTTAAAAATGTTACAAATATTTTTACTTTGACATTTATTTATTATTTTTTCGTTTGTATAAATAAAACTGACTTCAAAAAAAAAACCAAAAAAACAAACAAACAAACAAAATTATACAATGTATTCTCAAATTTAATTTATTTCTTTGCGTTTATAAATACATAAATATTAGTACAGTACATAAATATATAGTATATATTGCATGCGCGGTCGGATTAATTGATATGATGTTTTTTTATATTTGAGAGAGAACGGGATTAAATACAATATATAAAAAAAAAATAAAAATAATAATAAATTCGTTTTTTTTTTTTTTTTGTTTTTGCTTAATTACATATAATTAATTAAAATTCTTTAAAATCTTGTATCAATTTTAACAGAGTAAGTTTTCACATAACCGATCAATATATAACAATATATCCTGTGTAAATAAATATTGTATATAAAGTATAATAAGAAGAAGTTATAGTATATAATATTAAAATATATAAAAAATATATGAAAAATTTATAATCTTTTTATTACGGAAAGAAAAAAAAAAATAAAAATATAGTTATATCGATTTTTTTATTTATTTATTTATTTATTTATTTATTTATTTTTAGTTTTATTTTTATTTTTTTTTTTTTTTTTTTGAAAAATGAGTTCATTTAATTTTGTATGAGGTCAAAAATTATATGGTACACATTATTTTTTTTATTTTTTTAATTTTTCGTTCATTTCATTTAAGCACAACAAAAATAATAATAATAATAATAATATAATAAAAAAAAAAAAATTTGTTATTTAATTTTAAAATATTTGAATAGAACTAAAAAAACATAAACATAAAAAAAAATAAATAAAAAATAAGATAAATGGTAAATAGTTAAATAAAATAGATGGCATAACTGTTTTGTTGGTAAAAATATAAATCATTTGCCGCATATGAGAATTTTTTTTTAAGGTCTATCTATTTTATATTGTAATTTGTATATTATATGTAATATTTTTTTTCTTTCATGTGTTCATTTTTATTATTATATTTTATAAAAGTATTATTATATTTAAATTACATACTCGCGTATACGTATACCATACCTATTATGTATAACATATAGCTCAACACACACAATTTATAATTGTTAAATATTAAATAACATATATATAAATATATATATATTAATTTTAAAAATTATTAATAATATGTTTATACACAACATTGAATTAAGGTTTTTATTTATACCAACTATTGCAGCAAAAAATATACATATACGCAGATGTTAGTTTTACAATCAATAAATTGATGTTTTATTTAAATCAATTAATGATATTCATTTATTACAACAACTTTAATTTTTCTACTGTAAATGTAATACTTTTGAATTATATATACATTGTTTTAGTCTATTTTAAGATTATGTCCTTCTCTATATATATATATGACGTAAATTAAATGTGGTCAATTCATACTTTAATTGAGTGAATGAACTACAATTTGTGAGTTGAACACTCCCGCATGTCAATTTGAATGTTACTTTTAATGGTATATAGATACCCTAATAATCCATGGACCAATATTTTGGCAGTTCTTTTTTCTTTTTTAAAAGAATAGTTGTCATTCTTTTTTTATTTCCGTCACTATTTTTTTGTAATATTATTTTACTTTCGCAAAAACATAAATAAATATAAATATAAATAATAATAATAATAATAATAATAATGTAATTATAATTACGATGATAACAAACCCTTTTATTTTTGCTAGAAAAAGAACACCAACAAAGAATTTAATATAAATATTAATATAATTTACACATGTCTATGTGATTTGTTTATTTACCTATAGCAATGCACTCCATAAAATAATAAATAAATAATAATAATAATAATAATCATTATTATTATTATTATTATTATTATTATTATTATTATTATTGTTATTATTATTATTATTAATATTTTATCATTTTTTTATTTAATACTTTTTTCAATTTAAATAATTCATATTATTATTAATTTTCTTCCCTCTTTTGGTCAATTTGTTACATGTTCGCATCCACTTATACTTTTATAGTTATATAGTTGCATTAGACATCATAGGCATATATTTCTTTATATATTATATATTTCTATTATAGAATTATGATTATTTTTTATAATTTATGTATATGTAATATGTGAATGTAATTTGTCGTTGTTGTTGCTGATGTTGTTGCTGTTGTTGTTGTCTTTATATAACTATAATTGAACATCATTTTTCTATGTCTAGATGATAAATAAATGTTATCATGTTCTGAGATATGAATATTTTATATATATATATTTACAATATATGTTATATAAAAATATCTAGAAATTTGCACACATATTTTTTTGTATGTGCGTAAAATTAAAAAGCAAAAAAAAATAAAAAAATAAACGATTATACATAGCAAGTTTTAACATAAAGTGAATAAAAAAATCTTATAACATAAGATTTATTTAACCTATAAGTTGTTGTGAATGCATATGTTAAATTTAATAATATTATTGCAAATAATACAGGTGGTCTTTGTGAAATATATAAAATATGGTTTTTTTGTAAACTTAAATTTGCTCAATATGAAGTTATAATTTGTTTTCCATATATAATCGATGAAATTTCAGGAACTCGTGATATCCGTGACAAACATTTTCATTACAACTAATAAATACAAACAACATTTTTTTTGCCTATTATACTCGAACATTATTAACATTTAACAATAAAATAAAAATTTGAAATTTAATTCAATTCAAGAGTAATGTATAACTAAGATTTTTCGAGATATTAAAAATTTTTTGAAATTAATTTTCAATAGAATTACTATTTGATTTGAGAAATTTCAATATAACATATATCTGTATATTGTAGTATTATATATACAGAACTCTTCAGATAAATTTTCAAATGTTATAGGCGATGTATTATAGGGAGAATTCTTTATTATCAATTATTATATACATAATTATAAATATAATATAAAATATTTAAAGATCTTCAAAATATGAATTCTTTAACACACCATATATCTCTCTTCTATATATATATTACATATTATTATAAATAGTTAGATTTACACTTATAAACAATATATATATTTTATATAACGCATCATTATATATATGTTGGTTATATCATACATAAATATGTACTTCAATCAAAAGTGTTTTTAAGTTGTTCTTATATAACTTTTTTGTTTTGTTTTTATATTTTATAGATATGGTTTTTTGTTACCACATCATCTTCAAAAACAAAAATTCAAAGAATAACAACACATTTTTGTAGTGTTTTTTTGTTATTTTATTTTTTAATTTTTTTTTTCTTTCCTATTTCCATACACATACAAGAAAATACCTAAAAATAAATAAAAATAAAAAGGTTATGTTTTGTTGAGTAATTTTGTATTTATACATATATATGTTCATAATACATTATCAGTATAATATATTCATATACTTGTAGAATTTAATATATATATAAATATATACATATGCCTAAAACTTATATAATCATATATATATATGTATAATATAAATTTGGATAGATTTTATTTAGAGGAGAACGACGAGCTGATGAACCGTTTTGTTATTTAAAACTTGTTGTTGGTATATCAAAAAATTTCTAAACACTTCTTCTTTTTTTTTTTTTATTTTTCATTTTCGTCTTTCGTGTTTATTTCATTTCATCATCATTACCCAAAAAAAAATATTATATTATCATCATCGTCATTATATTACCATCATCGCATTTAAAAATATAGTCATTTTTAACCAAATTTATACACTCCAAAATATATATTGTGTATATAGTTATATATATATATTGTATATATATGCAAGAACTCTTTAAAAGTTCTAACAATAACAAAACTCTTGTATATGTCTATGTCTTCAATTTTTTCTTCTAACTCTTTATTTTTTTTTTATATACTCATATAGACTCTATTTATATACATTTACAGAAGTAGTAAGAGTATGCTAGTTTATACGATATGAATATATAAGAAGATGGAATATATATACATTTTGAATTGGTTATATTTAATTTTTTTATTTTTGCTGTTAAATTTGTGGTTTGATGAATATAAGAAGTTAAAATGACTTGGAATCTTACGATATGAACGACGAAAGACTTAAATTTCGAAAAAAAAAAAAACCAATTGAAAACCATTAATAGATGAAAAGATGTGTATATATAGCGAGTTCAAAAATAAAACGAAATGATTTGAATACATTATTTATTTGATGTATATATATATATATACAATATATTATATAAAAAATGTATTCTAATATTTATTATTAATAAGATGGAAAAAAAAAATAGATATATAATAAATAAATTTAATCGTTTCATATATTTATTTACATATATATATATGTGTGTGGGTTTATTTATTTATGTATATAAATTATTTCCATCAGGGTACACATATCCTATATATTTACGTACATTATATACATGAAATGAAATTTTTATATATTTGAATACATAAATAATATCATAATATTATTTTTAATAATAGAACTTATTGTAATTTCATTTAGTGTCTATTCATAAAAATCAGTTGAATTTTTTATTTATCTACAATATTTTTTTTTTTCCTAAGACATCATTATGGATTTAGTTTTATTTTGCCGACTATATATTATTAAACAATATATAAATATTATTATTCCAATCTATATGGGTTGTTGAATTTAATATAAATATTTTAAAATCATAATGAGTTTCATAATTTTTATTTTTTATATATTTTATATAATTTAAAAGTATAATTTCAATTTCAATTGTCAAGTATTTAGAAATGAGAAAATGTTGAGAAATATTTTGCTGTTGTTGTTACGTTACAGTATGAATCAAAAGATAAAAAAACTGTATTGTAATTATTCCATAAAGTATAGAATTTATTGTATTTAATATTTTGGTAATTTAAGTTATCGAATAAATTGAATTTTAATATTTCGTAAAATCGTAAAATATGTAGTTTTTTGATATCCTGTTAAAAATTATACAGATATTCATTTTTAATAATATATACTATTGAAATCTAATAAAATAATTGATTTTCACCGAATTTTTCGATAGTCAACACTAATTTTAATTTTGTTTACCATTAATTTGTAAAGCAAATTTTAGTATATTATATTCATTTTGTATCATAATTTCAGATGTATTCACAAAATTTATATGAAAAACTTTAAATAACATTGATTTAGTAAATTGTGTGTGTGTGTAGGCATATTAAAAATTAATCATATACACCTACTAACTAACACGCTATTCATTAGTTCCTATTAATATATTCTCATACACATATATAATATTCTAAAAGCTTTTACAAAACTCGCATAATTAATATATTGTTGCATAGTTAATAAATTAATTGACCGGAATTAAACAAAAAACTATAAAATTGCACAGAAAAAATGATTAAAATAGATTTTGCTATTTATAACAATTATGTGTTTGTGCACATATATAATTCAATAAAAATTAATCATATTCACATATATGCCTACCCTACCCTACAGGTTATATAGCAATAAATAAATGTTCCTTATATATAATAAACTATATAGATTTAATGTTTACATAACATAAATGCAAACACATTATTATTAACAATAAATTTTTACTCAAAAGTCAATATAGGTATATATTTATGTATGTATGTTAAAAAAAATTCATCCCATAATCGTAGTGATGATGATTATGATGATGTAACCGTCATTATCATCAATAACTATATATATGCATTGCATACAAAAAAATATTAAATTAATGTTCACATATACTTAAAGTCTACGGTGCTGTAAAATAAAATAAAATAAAAGTAATATGAACATTTAAAAACATATATATATATATATATATATCAGTCATTAAAAGAATATCCTATAATAATCGCATCTTCATCACAACATTGCACTATCACTATCATCATCATCATCATCATCGCATATTATTATTAGCCATATATATTTATAAACATAATCGTTGCAAATATAATAATATTTATACATTTATTTATATACAGTTGAACGTCTCTATATAATGGCCAATTTTTCATTGCTTTCTCATTAGCCTTCTAATTACAATCTTTCGGTTATTAGATTTAACTTATGTTTTACATAGTTTAAGTCCTAAGTATAAAACCCATATTATAATTAAATAAATTCAATATTACAAGTTTTCACTGTATATATATTATTACAATAAGTTTTTGTTGCGAATATATATGCGAAATAATATTAGCAAAGGATTTAACTTTATTTTATTTGGAAATGGTAAAGTATTGTGATGACAAAAAAAAATATTATAAAAATATTAAATAGATTCCTTCTAATTTTTTTTTCATGTTTCAAAAAAATATTCTGACTCGATTACAATAAAAAGTCACACAATCGTAGGATTAATGCGATCCGATTGAAATTAGTTTTCTATTACCATTATAACTTACAGATTTTAAAAAGTATCCTGAAAATTTCGTATATTATTAAAATTTTCACATTTTCCTTCGGACATTAATTTTTTCCAGCATACATGAATGTTAAAACTAAATTATATACATTGTCTAGTCTTATCAAACCACCTTGGCATTACTTATTATTTTTTTTTTTGTTTACTTCTTGTTTTTGGTTATTTTCATTCTACGAATATCGCGGGCTGCTATGTTACGCAGAATTACAGTACTACTTTATATAATGCATGTGTAATGCAGTACATATACATTTACATCAGGTTTTTATTATTGAGGACTCTGAATCTTGCTTTCTTATTTTTTGTTTATTTTATTTTATATATTAATTTCAATTGTTCGTTGTTTTTCTTATTTGTACTTTATATAAAATTATTATTTTAATTTAATGTGCGCGTATCTCTGCAAAGTCTTTTTACATATATATTTTATATTTCAGAGTATTTAAAAAATTAAATTAATGTTTCTGTAAAATTAATTAAAATTGTATATAGATAATTTTTTAGATCCGAAAGAAAATCATTAATTAATTTTTTTACACATTCCATTTGTAATAAAATGGGTCAACATACTCGGTTTCTTTTTTTTTTTCTTTATTTCTTCAATTTTGTCTAAATTATTTGCTTTAAAATCAATTCATTTTGGTTGGATTTTTTTTTTTTATTGTATATTTTATAGTATTATTCTTATATGTTATATATATATAGGCACACTAATTGTTAGTATCTTAAAACATATATATATATATATATATTCAGTTTACGAGAAAATCTCTATTTAATATGTATATAATAATGATTATATACTCTTTACTTTGTTAATTACATTTTATTTATCGCATCTGATACGTATATTTTTATAATATGCGTATACTTAATACTCTCAACATACATACACAAATCTTTCAAATATTTATTTGAGAACTACTATTTAATAGAGTTTAAAAAATAACCAGTTTAAGTTTATGTACAAAAAATAAACACACTTTCAAAAACGTTCACATATACACTTATATGTATTCTTGCCATACATACATGTGTATTGTAATTATTCAGAAAAAATAGAAAATAAAATTATTTTTATAATAATAATAATAATAATAATAATAATAATAATAACAATGATGTTAAAAGAGATAGTGATGGATGGATAACGATGATAGAAAAATAAATATATAAATTCTATTAGAACTAAAAGTGAAATATCAATAATTTGTATATGTTCTTATAATTGATATAAGTGATTGGACACTTGAAAAAAATTGTTTGTTATGTTTATGCGAAATGATGAGCGATGATTAGTATTTCTATATATAAAAATATACAATTGTTATATAATTTATATATTTTTATATCATATATTATCATATATATGATATTCTTAATTATGTATATCTAAATTATGTTTTTTTAATTAAACATAAATTGTGATCTTCAATGATCACACATTTTTCTATATTATTATATTTTTCTTTTCCTATTTATCTTCAGTTAGTTTCGACATTTATTTATTCACAAACACTAGATTTTATATTTATATGTAACATATGTTATTCAATATATCTTTAAAGTACATATAAATACAATGAATATTCAACCATATAATATAATACATTAGATGGATATACATATACATATTATTATCATTTGTGTTAAATTTTTGTATCCCAAATGAACCACCAACCACAACAATATATATATAAGGACAATAAGGCATATTCATTTTATATTATTATAACTTTTAAATAATAAAATTATTTGAATAAATTATAACAATATTTAGTTTTTGTAAATAAATGTTCATTCATTGAAATGAAACTTATACGATTTTACGCGTGCATATATTTAAAATAAATAAACAACTAAACTCATAAATAATAATAATAATAATATTGTATATACACACAATGATATATTTAACTAAAATATAATATAATATAAATTTTGTATAAACTTTTTTAAAGACATTGCAAAATAAAAATGTCAAGTTTAAACATAATAAAAAATAAAAGAAAATATGAAAAAAAAAAATTGTATGTAAAAGAGAGCAAATTAAAGTGTTCTTTGTTATTATGACTATGAATTTTGGTGGGTCACTTAAATACATATTTATTTCTTTGTATATAAACGAAAAATGTCATTGCAATTAATTAGACAAACACGGTTTTTAACTATATACGATAAATTAATGTAAATACGTTTTTAATATAGAACACAGAAAGATAATCGCGTACTTTACTAAATATATGGCAATAATAGTTGGAGGAAAAAATTATCAATCTTTTCCACATGGTATGAAAATGATATCAATTTATATGGACAAATTAAATTAGATTTGATTTACAGCGTTTTGTATTCAATATGTTTAATTAATTAATTAGATTGTTGTAACAACAGACATTAATAATAGTAAAAATTATAAATAGTAATATTAAATTATAAGATACGAAAAAGAGTGTCCCATAAAAAAATGCTTTACAATCATATGCGGGGGGTTTTTCATACATTTTTTTTTTTAACTATGATGATTTTCCAAATATTATTATTCGAAAATTAATGAATACGGTAACAATTTCGTTAAATTCCAACACTGAATTAATTTGAAATGCTTATGAGTATGAAATTAAAAATAAAATATAAAATGATATGGCGACAGTTTGAAAATTAATTTTTTTTTTCTATTACAAATTTGTTTTCATGTTTATTAATTTATAAAAAGAAACATATTTTTCAATTCTCAACGCGCGCGGGTCAACTATCTTTATATATACTATAATAATATATATATACTTACTTTATTCCTATATTAAATACATAATATAATATACAATTTTGTTATAGTTAAATAGGTATACGTACTTATTAGTTACACACAAAAGTATATCATCGTAAGTCGTATGAAAATTATATGAAAAAAGTAATTATTTTTTAAGATGATTCAACAGAAAATTTATTTATGCGGTTCAACGAAATTGAAAAAGTTTTTAAAATTTATATTCATTTTTTAAATACATATATTATCTTCCTATATACCATATACAATATATATATAACAAACACACGCACATAAAGTGTTTTTATTTACATTTAAAAACATTATATATATATATTATATTGTATATAGCTTATGTATATACCTACTATATATATATATATATACATATACGCAGATAAGTTTTAAAATCAGTCACGGCCAAATTAAAAAGACAAAAATTTTCGGAACAAATTCTAATTTTATTTTTATTTTTACACTTATTTATTTATTTATTTTTATTTTCATTATTTAAATTGTATTTTTATACGGTCTCGCGCTAAGACCAAAAGATATTGTATGTGCGAAGAATAATATAGAAATAAAAATGGAACCAACAATTTTAAACAATATATATATATATATATAAAATAATTTAATGTATAAAATATAATGAAGACAATGGCCTATTACTTATTTTATGTCATGTCACATATAATATATTTAGTTTATTGTTTTTTTTTTATAATTAGTGAAATATAATTTAAATATAATTAAAATATGTATAATAGCTACACATATAGAATTTAATTTAATGTGTAATAGAACAATTTTATCAACAAACAATTTGTTGCACAATTAAATTTTAGTCTAATATACGAGTATATTGTCATCTGATTTGTTTTAATTTGAATGTGATGATAAATTTTACATTTTATAGTTAATATAATATTTTATCGTAATTTGTAATATTTCTCAATTTTATTGTTTTAATGTTTACGATATTTTTACTTTATGATAAAATTTAATTAATTTTTGTTCATACAAATATCCTTAATTTGGAATTATCTATATATATATATACAATATGATATACAGACCATATTTTATATTAAATAACTCCGATTCGCAATCTGTTTTTGAAAATTTATGAAGATTTTATGGTTAATTTGAAGACGCCGTATCCTTATTTTTTTTATCTTACAAATGAATGTCTAAATTAAAAATTATTATTGTATTGTTTTTTCACTTATATAGAATTCCTTTTATCAATATAATGAAGAACTTCCCCCACACATGCATATTAGTACCAATTCAAGAAAATCAGTGTTTAGTAAATTGATTTTTATAAGTATATAATTTATTCAACAATATACTAAATAATATATATGTACGTGATAGAATTTTTATTAATGTTATTACAATATATTCAGGTATATAAAATATGTATAATATATATATATATATATAATATAATTAAATATATATGTATATATAGGGCAATTGATTTTATATTTATTTAGATTATTTTAATTTAAATATAAAATTATAAATATAAATAAGAATATATATGTACATATGTGTGGGGCTATGTGTGTTGTACGTACATTTTTTCATATTAATATATAGTACATTTGTTCAATATTATATGCTTTATATACTATTATTATTACACATAACATATATAACTTTGGCAATTTTCTGATTATTTCTTATATATAAATATATATATATAGAAATAATAATAATAAAAAAGTCATGCATATCAACCGCTATTAAAAACATACTTACATATATGATATTACATTGTTACTATATATAGATATATATTTATATATATTGTATTTATATATGATGATAATGTACACACATTATTATGTATATTGGTTCATTATAAAAATATATTTAAATATATATACAATACATATACATTATAATAAAACTTTTTACATCAATATAACTCTCATCATGTACCAGAAAAACTTGAAATTAAAAAATCTTTTTATTTTCAACACGTTTGAAATATACTTATATATACATGTTATATATATATATATATATATATATTTATATATATGAATCCAATCAATGTAAAAAATATGTGATCTTCAATTTAATTCTTCTTTCATTTTTTCCCTATTACCTATATATATATAATATATGCCATGTTATATATATATATGTTATAAGTAAAGTGTATATATTAGTATAAATATATTATATTATATAGATATATATATATATACTTGCGTACACAGATACATATATTTATTTCTCAACTCTTATTATTTTGGTATATATACACTATCTATACTAATATACATGTATATACGTGCGATTATATTTTTAGAACCGAAACGAAATTAAAATAAAATTGAATTCATTCCATCCATTATATATATACAATATATGATTGGGATATATATATTTTTGTAAAATGTTACATATTTCGATTTGAGTTGTTGTTTATATAATTTTTGTTGTTCGATGAGCATTACCATTTTTTGTATTATTATTGATATAATACAATGATTTTCTATTTATTTTAATTTTAAATAAAAAGTTTTTTTTTTGGGAAATTTAATAGTCAATGATCATCATCAACGCGTTTTGACTAGGATAATGTTACAATTTTTTTTGGTTTTTTTTTTTTGATTTTATATTTATTTTTCTATACATATTTGATCATATCGATCTCTTATCTATATAATATGTACATGTACTATATTTATATATAACATACCATATATATATATATATGTATATCTATAACAAATTAGAATTAATTCATGTTTCGAGCGAAGAACCGCTATTTTCTTTTAAATACAATAGTATATATGTATATCTGATGATTGAAATGATGGAAAAAAAAAATACCAGAAGCAATATAACAAAAATTATGTTAAAAGAAAGAAAATAAAAAAAAAAAAACAAAAACTGAACCTAGTCCGCATCAACAGAAGGTATAATGCAACATATTCAATAAAACAGAAAGAAGTAAGTAGCAGTCATTCAGAACCGCATATATGTTTAAAAATAAAAAATATACTCTTTTACATATATAACATACAACATAAATATATACATATACTTTATAGTTGAAATTGAATTCGTGCAAAGATTTTGTATGTTAGTTTTTTTTTTTTTTTAATTTATTTATTTATTTTACTTTTTTTTTTCCATTTTGGATTATATTTATTATACAAGAAAACATGTGAAATGTTTTAATCAAAAAATTTTTGGTATAATTTTTATAATGAAAATCGTTTCAGAAAAGGTGTAATTATTTTATTAAAACATGGATTTTAATTACCATTTTTTTTTTGTTTTTTTATCTTATATAACTCGCTTACCAAATAATTTAATATACTATGTAATATAATATGGCGTTGACTTCGTAGAAAAAGAACTAAAACATATACTATAACTATAACTATAACTATATATATTTAAAGATTGTTATAGTTTCATGGAAAATATATATAATAATAATAATAATAATAATAATAATAATAATAATAATAATGATAATAATAATAATGACGCCCACAAAAATAACTGTAAGGAATTTTATAAGATGAGATTAGGTTACGTAATATGTACAATATATAAAACAATATTATTATATAAAATATATATTTTTATATAATTATGTTAAAACACGCAATTATTTATTTTCAATATTTTTCTTTCAAATTAAATTTTTATACAATATATATTTAATGTGGTATACAGAATACCAACACACATTTTAAATTTCCACGCGCGATCTCACTGTTTATTATTGTACATGAAAATTGTTTGTTTCTAATTATTTTTTCATATATATTTATTTATTTATTTATTTATTTATTTTTTGGTTACATGTTACAACTTCTATAATTAAGTATTACACATATTGTAATATATTGTTTATAAATTGTGTGTGGTTATATAATATTTTCTGATTTATTTTTTGATATAATTATAAATAATTTATATTTAATGAATACATATACGTACAGCAAATGTTTGTTTAGCGGGCATCCCTTGCTGAATTGAAAAAAAAATCTTTATTAGAACTATATCGATTATATGAAGACATTTAATGAAATAATACAAATTTATTTTAATCTTATTTATTTCCATTTGTGAAATATGCATTATATGTTTAGCAAAAGTGTATGAATATGATTGATTAGAATAAAATTATAATTTCAATATATACGAATGGGCAACAGTAATTATCATATTCCATACGACACAGCTAAAATTTAACAATTATTCTACTCGTTTATTAATTATATTATAATGTTTTTATACGTGTTTTTTTTTTTTTAATAAATTATCGTGTGTAGGTGCGACGAATCGCCTCTATATGATGATAATTTAGTTGAGTAATTTTTGATCAGTATTCCGGATATCGAACTCGTCCCACTTCCACGAATTAAATAACATCACACACACATAACAAACACTGCGCCAACACGTGCATTAAGTAATTATTATATTAATAGTTAATAATTTTAACAATTTCTTTATTCACAATAAATATGCCGGCGTCAACTATATTAACATCTATATCCTCGTACACCTATCTATAATTTATTGTATATTTTTTTTTTTTTAATAAATAAAAACAACACAACAATTTCTTTCTGCACACTTTTGTTAAGTACAAATCAATAAATATATGGTATAAGTTTAATAATATTATTATTATTATTATTATTATTATTATTATTATTTAAATAAGGAAATAAAAAACAAAAAAGCGAACGAAAAAGACTATCGATCCATCCCATACCTCAGATGTATGTATATAAATAAACCTTATGTGTTATGTGGCGCGATACTTACATATAAATATAGATATATATATATTGTAAAATATAAAACGCGGTGGCAAAATAAATTTAATTAAGATGCGAAACCGCAAAATTAATGGTTAACATAAAGTTTTTTTTTCATTTTAGTCTGCAATTTTGTATTGCTTTTAATCTTTTTATATTTTATAGTTGTTGCGATATATATTTGTTTTTTTTGTTTTTATATATATATATTTTATTTTTTTTCATCTTTTATTTGAATGTACACAAATAGCGCCGTATACACACATATATTGTTAATTATTTTATTGAATTGTCATGGAAATATATATATATACAATACTATTTATAATTTTATTATTAACAACTTTATTTTATTCTATATTTAACTTTTGTGCGGTTGATTTAATATAAATAATTGGTTTTTTTTTTAATTTTTTATAATATTTATATATCGATCGACAAGTAGTAGTAGTTTGTTATACGTACGATCGTATATACAAATAAAAGTTAATATTCAATTAAAATTTAAAACATTTTTTTTTAAATTTTTATCTATTTAATTATCTATTTGTGAATTTAGAATTAAATGAATATATATAAAATTGATAATATTACTATATAAAATATATATGATGTTAAGTTCCCAACATAAATATAATATATAACATTAAAATAATGTTAGAAATGTTACTACAAATTTTATTTAAAAAGAAAGTATATCAATGCTCGAATAATATAATAAATATTAAAGTATTTCGTAATCTTATATACTCATATATACATTAATTAATTATCTTATATTCATAAATGGTAAATTTTAAACTCGGTATGGAACATTCTGTTTATTTCTTTTTCTCTCTATATACATATATTCTTTGATTATATTTAATATTTAATAAATGTAATTACAAATAATATTGTATAAAAAAAAAAAAAAAAATAACATAATAAAACATAAATATTCTTTATAAAGTAATTCAAATAATTTTTTTCCTTTTCTTTTTTTTTTGCTTTTTTTTATTTTAATATATTAATTTAGTGAAATCTTATGGGTATATTATATTCATATATAATAACTATATATTATATATATGATATATATGCAGACATATTTAATATACGTATACGTCTTATGTATGTTTTTTTATATACCATATATATATAGACAATCATAAAAAATATATAGTCGCGTATAACTATATCGATACACACTTTATGCTATAAAAATGTTAACACAATTTTTTTTTTTTTATTTTGTTTGTTTGTATATATTCTAAAATGTCAGTCGGTCTACCATATTAATTGTACATTAATCAATTTAAATGACACATTACTTAATAATACTTTCACAGTATAGCGTACATATATGGGTAAATCCGAAAAGTTTGTTCTAATTTTATGGTTAATTTTTGATTTTGAAAATTTCTATATAACTTAATTAGTATTTTAAGTTAGATTTTTGTTAATGTTAATATAATTATATTATATATATATATATATGGCAAATTATTTACACACATATACTATACATACTTAGAGAAAAAAATATAGCAAATTATCATCTTCAATTGTATATTTTTCAAGAATATATATATATTATAAAAAAAAATGTATACAAAATATTATAAATTTTTAATTTTTTAATTATTTTTTATTTAAAATTATAAATAATAATCGGTATGGTGATAATGGTGATTAATAATTTTTATGTAATTATTATTTAGCTTTAAACATATTGTATATACTGAAAACACATTTAATAATTATTTCCAATATATTACAAAAATTTTTAGAGTCAACCGCTACACCAATACTGCATTACTTTTTACTGCAGAGTCAATCAAAAATGTTACTTTAGTTCACATTTAATTTTTTCCTCAAATGTCAAGATTAACCAATTTTTGTTATAATTCACTATGACTAAATTATTTACTATATATAAATACGGTACTCTGTAAAATTGTAAACTTTTTTATGCCGCACAATGTGTATATGATAAAAATAATATAATAATATTAACTCATTTATTATTATAATTATAATCAATTGTTCAATCTTATTTAATTTCTATAGATATATATATAATTATGTATATATAAATATATACGAGTATATATAATAATATTATATATATAGAGAATACACATCAATCGATTTATCGATCATTTAAATCGACGGGATAATTTTCTTGCACTATATCTCTCGTACAACATAAAACCGAAACTAATCAAACATGTTCAACAATTGGCACCTGCTTTTTTCATGATATAATATACACCTATATATAAACTATATATATATATAATGTATTGGTATATATATATAGTTTTATTATATATGTTCAATTTCATTCTTGTTATTCTATTATTATTTGTTTTTATATATTTTTATATATAAATTTATATATAACATATATTTGTTGTAATGTAATGTTGTATATAGATAGCAAATAATAATAATAACACATAAATAATATATAAATATATATAGTAATGAATGCGAAATAGAACAACAAAAAATTATAAATCAACTTATATTATATATATATATAATTGTATAATAAGAACTTATAGTATACATATAATAGAAAATCAAAGAAAATTATAATATATAATGTGAAAAATGTTCTATAAATTTATTTTATACAAGAATAAATAGTGAAGTTTTTGTATGTAAAACACCAAATATAGATAGTTTTTTTATTTTCAATTTTAATACATAAGATGGTATAACAAAAGGTATCTACCAAACAAGCTTTATACGCAAAAGTTCAATATTTTTAATGATATGTGACTTGTTGCATATATATCCATAATTTAAATGTTATATATTAAATATATTATGTTACAATATAAAAATATTTATATTGTAGTTTTCTAATCGCAATATAATATTTATATATATATATGGGGTATTATCGAAAAATATCTATATATACTATAATTGTGTGTGCGTGTGTGTGTGTGTCTTTAAATTCAAACCATCAATACATACGGCACTATAATTACTATATTATAGAATTCAAATGTTATTTATATAAAAGGCATAATTAAAATAAATGACTTTTAAGGGAGTTAATTAAATATAATTATAAAGAATATATTGTATATAAAAATAATATTTCATATTTAATATAAATATATTATTTTGTATATAAAACATAATATAAAAATTAATATTTTGTTGTACCGTGCGCAAGAAGGCGGAACTAAATAAAAATATATTATTGATGTGGTTTTTTTTTTTTCCAAATTCTTCTTTAAAGAAGATTTCAATCGTTTATAATTTTTTTCAATCTTCAATCTTTTATAATATTTTCATTTCCAAAACTATAAATATTTGGTTCTTATATGGTACATATATACTACAAATATACTATTTAATTTTTGATTGTAATGCATACTTGCTGATTTTAATGAATTCTATTTTAATTTTTCATATCAATCACAAAATATTGTACATGTTGTGTATATATTGTACGACGACGAGTAGTAATTTTTTATTGATATTAATTTAAATATTTTGTATTATTATTATTATTATAATTTTTTTTTTTTCGTTAATAATAATTTATAAATTGATTTAAAAAAAAAAAAATATGAAATGAATTATTCTTTTTTTCTATATCTCTCTAAATATATTATATTCGTTTGCGTTTGTATATTATTATTATTATTATATTGCCCATTGATTGTTATTTATTTATATTATATGTATAAATGTTATAAATTATAATTAATCATATAATAGAGATACATGTATATTAAAATATATGTGTATCTGTATATACATTACATATAATAATAATAATAATAATAATAATAATAATAATGAAGAATTGTTAAGAAAATTTAAAATTTCTTGTTACGGCATGGATCACTGTGGATAATAAATAATAAAAAATAAAAAAAATTAGAATATATATATACGAAACTAAATAATGAATAATTTATTTATTTTGCAAAAAAATATAATCACGCATTTTTTCTTTTTTGTTAAATATATTTTATTTTGAACAATGAACTAAAAATGTTATGTGTATGTACTTTAAAATAGATCCATTCAAAATTTGACATGGTTAGAGCTTTAGAATTTTAAGCACGCAATATTTTATTATTAACAATAAATAATAATGTATAATTTATACCTATTTATTAAAATGTAAAATAGCTCTATACGCATTTGTAATATACACTTTCTGTCCGAAAAATTATCAGAATGACCATTTATTGGTTGCTGATTGATTTATGTATAATTATGCGATCTTAAAAAACTGTTTCATTGCATTTGCGTTAGTGTAAGCTAAAATAAAACGTATTAAATTTGTAAAAATGGTTGTTTATCAAAAACAGAATATATCTGTCCACATAAATTCACACGAAATGATCGCTATATATTATTGTAAAAATAATTACTTTTCTCTTAATCCATTTTCCGGTGATTTTTCGGACACCAGAGGTTTTGTATATAAATACAATATAATTTTGCGCAAACAATTATGAGATAAAAAAAATGAAAAAAATAATATTCTTATTAATTATACAATTATTTTGTTAAAATTTAAATTTATTTATTTTATTTTAATCAATTGAATATTTTTTAATTTAATTATATATTTTTGTATTTTAATTTTAATGTATTTAATTATATTAATTTTTGTTTTTTATTTATTTTCAGGTAAGCGATAAATATTTTGTTTATATATTATTTGTTGATGTTTAACGAACCCCCGAACACAAAAAGGCGTAAAAAAGCAGGTGATATTTAGATAAATAAAATTATTATTTATAAATTAGTTTCAGCTATAGTATTTATAATCTAAATACTATATAAATTTTTGAAAATACTTTTAAAAGATTTTTTTTGCTTTCATTTTAATATAAAAATGAAAACAATCAATAATATCGTAACAACACCGGACAGATGTTTGATTGTTAATGCATTTAATTGATGTTTTGTATATTTAGATTAAATCTAACTATGGCAGTTATAAATATATGGTAGATCATTTTCAAGACTAAATCAAAATAAAAAATTAAAATTAGAAATAACGATGCGATAGTTGTTCTTTTATCCTATTGGTATTGCAGATAGATCGATGTAGCCTTTAAGAAAATAATCTGATGGATTCAAAATAAACAAGAACTTAATGTTTCATTTTTCGAATTCATTGAATCGTTGAATTTGATTTTTAAATAAATCGTTTGTTACTGATGAATTACATATTTAATTTTAATTTATTTTATATAATATATCATCTCTTCTCAATTTTGGAAACAATTAACTGAATAATTATTACTCGATAACAATAATTATTTATCGTAACTTAACGATGATACCTCCACAGCGAATAATCCAAATGTCGCATACAATTCATTAAATTAAGAGTTTAATTAAATAATTTCCTTTTTGTATACATAAATATTTTTCCACATTGAGTTTGAGTCATATACCATATCCAAAACTAATTTGTTGTGCTATATTTAAAATAAGCATGTATAAACTAATAGTTAATGATATAACATTAATGATATATTGGTGCGTATAAATAGTTATAAAACTATAAAATATACAACTAATTTATTAGCCCCTATAAATATATTATTTAATGTGCGATAAAACGGAAACACACATTTTAAACTTTATATATAATATTATATTACTATTAAACAATAACAAAATTATCCTATTATATTATTATCGTTTTTCCTTTTTAACATATTACCGTCGCCGGCATTTTAACTCGATTTACACACTATTTTCAAGAAAAAAATAAAATACAAATAACATGAATCGTTTACGCATCATTTGAAACGAAGAACAAATATGGTACAAATAAAAAAATAACCAAATTTTATTTGATGGGTTATAATTACCCAATTATCTAATAATCGAATGGTGTTTTATTTTTTTTATTATAAAAATATCCTTTTATAATGTTTTATTATTATATCATTCAATTTTCAAAATTTGAATATGTCGTTTCGTTTCACAAAATCTTTTCTGAAAGCTACCGGTTTTTTTCTTTTTTAATATTTTTTTTTTTGCTCCACTCAATAAAATAATTATATAAGAAGAAAAACTTAAGAATAAATTAATGATAATAATAATTTTGTTGTGCGTATATATATTATATATATATATAAGAATTATAATGTATCGCATCGTCGAGATATAGAGAAAAGAAGCGAAAAGAATAAGAATGAAAAAAAATAAGAAGAATATGAAGAAAATGATGATGAAGAATAAATGTTACAAATAATATTATATACTTTTATTTTATGTATATATATATATATCGTCAAAGAGTTTTCTGATGTATATAAATAATTGTTTAATGATAATAATATAATAATAATAATAATTATAATAATAATAATAATAATAACAATGTTACTGAATGACTCGACGATGCTGATGATGATGATGATGGTGGTGGTAGTGATGATGACGATGATGAGTTTGATGATGTCAATGACGATGATATATTTAATGATGATGGCTTATGTTTTTTTGCACCACACAAATATGGGAACGACTGTATATCCAATGGTATGATTGTGTATAATATTTGAGACCCGCCTTCTTAGTTTTCATCGTAACACCAGAAGTTCTTATAACTTATTTGTTCTTTATATAGTTTATACATTTTTTTTAATTTTATTATTATATATACCTTAATATAATTTTTTTTTTATTACGCACATATGGTTTAATTTTTGGATTTTTTTTTCCCAATTTACTGTTTATATGTTATGCGATCGGGTGTATGTTTTTATTTTTTTTTGTTGTTATTATTGGTATAATTTTTTTGATTTTCTCATATATACTAACATTTATGGTTTGTTAAAATTACAAATATATAGTGCGGCGGCGGTGATGAACACAGAATGATGACGTTTGTACGTGATAGAAAAAAACCAAAAATTAAAAGAAAAATATCTATATTTAGGTCAAATTTTCTGTTGTTATTTGAAAAAATATTATTCGACTATATTAAATATTATAATATTGTTGTATGCACGACAATTAAATTATATATTTAATTTTTATATATAATTCTAGCGCATAATTTACCTTACACCTATAACTTTATATATAGACATTATGTACAATTTCCATAAAACAATATAAATATCAGTCGCTAAAATCTTAAATAAATGTTTTATATATGCTCTTAATGATATTCTTTTTTCTACAATAAAACAATTATAAATAAAAGTGTTCTTGAAAGAATTATAATTTTAAAAACTGTGTATTATTTTAATAATAATTAATTTGATATTTTTAAATTGTCGGTATTTGGAAATTTATTAAAATTATTATTAATTCGAATATACAATTTAAACTGGTATGCAATAAAAATTTCTATATAATTATTTAAAGTTATTTACGTATGTAATATACACGTAAGTGAAAATCATTATGTGTAAATAAAATATATGTGCAAACCATTTAAAACAATATTTTTCTTAAAAATTTTTCAATTCATTTAATATTTTACAATTATCTTATTGTTAGATCGAACTGTCCGAAAAATATATTATTAATTGTATATTGTATATTAAGTTATTAAGTTATCATCATTATCGCTATATATATTCATCGAATATTTTGCTACTGCGTTATGAAAAGTTTTCACTTTACTTTATGCAAAACTATATTCGCGAAATAAAATCGTAAATTTTTCCATTATATTTTTCCGGTCAATAATTATGATTTAAATGATTTTGCATTTATATACTATGATAATTTACCAAATAGAATTCTCCTTAATTTAATTACAGGATATTGAATTAATATTCCGTGCTCAGTATAACAAATATAAATGATCTTCGCGACATCATAAAAACTGTCATATTCAAATATACATTATATACGAATAAATTAAATTATATATACATACGAGTATATATTATAAATAGATAACAGTCTTAAAATAGATTGAGTAATTAATAATTGTATAATATATAAATGTAATTTGCTTCTGCATATTTTCAGTATAATATATGTTTGACATTGGTATGTCTATATATTATAGGCAATAATAGGAAAGAATAAAAAAAACATATTTTTATATCATATTATAATAATCTATTATAAATAATAAATTTCTGTCATTAATTTTGCATAAATTTTATTATTTGTAATAAATTTTTCATTGACATTCAGTCAGTCAACCAGTTTTTTTTTGTTTTTTTTTTCTTTTCTATAAATATTATAAATTAATATTTTTTCTTTATAAATAATAAAGGCATGTTTTACAACAGTATACAAAATATGTAATGCTGCGGCTCAATTATATTATTATATATAAATATAACTATATATTATATATACAATATCTTATTTACTGCAACAAATATATATATAATTCTTGTAGATATAAAATGCATACATATTTATAAATTAAATAAAATATTCTATATAAAATAAATAAAATATTTTTATTATTACTTTGATTGTATGTAAATTTATTTATTTATATATTAATATATATATGTAATCTAATGGAAAATTCATATATCATTTATTACTATTAATAATTAATAATATTTATTATATATATATTCTTGTTATGAAACACATACTACGTGTCCAAGCAGATTTTTATATAACGTTTCAAATATTTTGTGCATTGGCCTTATATTCATTGTTAAAAAATATATATTTTGAAATATTCTAAATGCTAAACATAGAAATTACATAAATAAAATTTTATCCTATTTATAATATCCAATTATTATAGATAACACATTTTTAAAGATATTCGCTTTTTAATTTCATAAACGAACTAATCGTAATTGAGCGGAATAATTTTCAGTATGAGAAATACTGAACAATTTGTTTGTTTTATTTCAGTACCGGATTACTGAACTCAAAATCTACGAATTGAATTGCAAACTCACTATTAAACAACTAAAAATTTTTGTATAACAAACGAAGGTGTAAAAAATTATCGCATTGTGAAATTTTGTCAGCCATAAATCTTTCCAACTATTATATAAATATAAATATGACACTTTTATTTACAATATATTTAAATCGTTATCGTTATCGTACATAGAAATATTTAACATAACACATAACATGTTATATACAATATAAATATACATATTTTGCAAATATGTAAACGTAACTATGTCTGCAAAGTATCATTTTATTAACTTTTATGTATATAACAATAATTTGTGTGTGTTTAAAAGGTGTTAAATTGTATATTAAGAAAATAAATATACAAATCTTCTTTTTTTATATTTATATATTTATATATTTATAACAATATTTTGCAGGTTATACTATAAATTTATATATTGTATATTTTCAAATAGGTACCAATATCTTTATAAATTATATGTGTTTATATATTTATGTTTGCGCAGAAGAATTTTTTTTTTTTTAATAAATAATCTTTTTACTTTTTATTTACAATAAATATTTCACAAAACAGAAAAAGAAATAGAAAAGATAACACCGAATATCAATAATATACATCTCAGTTAGCATATATATCTATATAGTATAGTTGTTTAGTAAAGCGATATTGTCGTGGGTATAAGGTGTGTAAAAATCAATATAACATTAACTTAATAATTTTAAATCATATATTGTTTTCTTTTTAAAACAAAAATAAATTTTATGATATCGAATATTATAAAGAGTCACACCTTTAAAAAAAAATTTCGGTAATGAGTTGCTTATGATTCATAAATATACATAAATATTATTTACTGATTATGAATATATATTTATATTGGTTTTTCCTGGCTCTATACGGAACTAAAAGTTAAAATATATATGAATGAAGAAAAATAAATTAATTTCCCTTCTAGATTAATATGTCTGATTAATTTTAAAATAATTTATTAAATATTTTAATCTTAAGGAACAAATATTTTAAACACAGAAAAAAATAGAAATTTCTTATATAAATAAATTTTGAACATTTCATATTTGTTTATTAGACGACGATATCTGTAAAAATAATAATTATATCTTGTCACCAAAACGATTTATTGCCGATTTTATATGCGGAATTGATCAATAAATGTTTGTTGTTTTTAAAATTTATTTCAATATAATTACTTATATTATTTTTATATACTCGAAAGTACATAATTTTTTTTAAATATTACTTTTAATAGCACACGTTAACTCATTAACTGTATGTATTGTATATTCGTCTTATATAAATAATCGTATTTATTACTTACACAATACTACATACATTTCCAATTCATATTTTTAATAACATAAAATTTATATTTGTATCTGCATGTGGATATATGCAATAGGAAATAATATGGTAATAAAAATAAATTATATATGCGGTTTACAAATTTTTTTTTTTATTTTTCCAGAACAATATATTCTTTTATATTGTCGACACTTGGGAGATTGTAAAACATATACCTCAAAATTAAAATTGACCACGCATTAAAATGAAAAATACAAACAACATCCAAGAATTGAAAAAGAAATATAATAAAAAAACAAAGACCATATGTACAGGGAAAAAAAATAAATAAATAAATAAATAAACAAGAGTGTTTTGTTGACTTAGGTACAAATTTATTATATGTACATTACATACTAACTAATTTGAAGGGGTTTTTTTTCTTCATTATTATTATTATTATTATTATTATTATTATTATTATTATTATTCAATTCAAATGCACATACACATACACACATATGTACAATATTATTATTATATTATTTTGTGTAGGATTTTTCACAATATCAAATTATAATAAAATATCTGTATATATGTAACTTATAGAAATAGGTAAAATATTTAACATACAAATAAATATATTTTATTTATTTAATTTATATATTAAGTTAGATAGAATAACATTAACATATTTATATTTGTATATATAACTAGGCTATACATATATATATATATATATATAATTTGCTAATTTATATAAACGCGTGTCGAAATATAAATCAATATATTAAAACATTAAATCAGAAAAGGGAAATTATCTATATGTGATAAATATTTATTTATTTATGTACACATACTTTTTTACATTAATTTATTGTTTAGATTTCACATTTAAAATGTAACTCTGTGTTGTTTTTCATCATTTTATATATTAAATACATATACGCAGAAAGAATTTTTTTTTAAGTATATCCTCTTAGTGTGATTGTTTCTATAGATTTTCTGCAGAGTTACATGTAATAATTTTTTTATTTTTTTTTAAATCGAATACCAGATAGATAAAAATTCAATCAACACATTATGGAATATATTGCTATTTATTATAATAAAATAAATGTCTAAAATAAGTTTTATAGACGTGTAAATATACATATATATATATTCGGGAAAACATTTTAAATATTAAATTATATATTCCAACTACCAGACAGTTAAGTGGATAAATTATGGAAATAGAAATTTTTTCGAATGGTCATGTATAATATCAAAAGATAGATGTTTCCTAAGTTCTATAATTTTTTCTCACTTGATATTCCCAATATCAGAGGTCATCATTTATTGATTCCATTTATATAAGTATATAGTATAAACGGATTAATGGTAAATGTTAGTATTTTATTAAATACTATTACTTTTATATTTATGGTTTATTATAAAAATGATTTTGAATTAAAAAAATTCATAAATTGAATGCAATATTTATTGTTAGTTTAACACTTTAGATATTATACAATTAATAGATGAATTTCAAATTGTATATGAAATCAAACTTGTGTAGATAACACTAGATAACGCTATATATAGGGTTCACATTTTCAATTGATTCAATCAATATAAAAGCGTGGCTATAGAGTTTGTTTGAATCATAAAAAAATCTCTATGCTGTAGTAATTGGAAGCAAATTTTTAATTCGCTACAAATTTTTCTAAACAAAATGGGCTATTTTTCCTTTATGGCTTATATAATATATATGTTGTATTGTTTATTGTATATGATGATAATTTAAAAAAAACGTATTTCATATCTATTTAGTTAATTATTATTAATTTCTATATATAGAAATAATTCAAATATATATGATTTGCATTGCATACACAGAAATTGTGTATACATTTTTTTTTTTAAAAATCTGTATATAATTTCATTTTATATTATATCGTTATGGAACAATAAACAAAAACATAAGTATATATTATACTTTTATAAATACAAATATATATATATATTTAATATAAGATTACACATAAATAATATATAATAATATAAAATATAAATACACATAATATATGTATAGACAAATTATAGAGGAATAAAATTAATTTATCTATAGGTATAACTATTTTATTTTTATTATTAAACTATAAATATATTTTAATATTCCGTTTACATAACTTTTTTTTTATTTTTATATGTTATATATAAATAAAATATACTTATATATTATATATTGTTTTGTTGTATATATACAATATAATATATAATTGTGCGTTTTGACTGTATAATCAACAATGAAATTTATTATAGTTATATAAATAATTTATAATAGGATATTCCATTCGTTCATTTAACAAGTTCAAGGTTATAGTATATAAAAATATGTATATCTAAAATTGACAATCAATTAATTTCACACCTTTTTAAACATTTTTATATTATATTCAATAATAAAAAACCGAAAAAAAAATAAAAATAAGATGATGACTAATTGTGCGACTAAAAATAACACCTGTTGTAACCGAAAGAATGAGACAATGTTGTCTGTTTTTTTTTTTTATGTTTTAAAAAAATTATTATACATTTCGATAAGTATAAGTTTTTGTTCTATTAATCTAAAAATGTATCTATGCAAATATGTTATATATAACTGGATGTTAAATTAACCTATGCGTTTGTCTAAGTTCAACTCGGTTGAATGAATAAAATCATACAAAATAAATATGTTTTAATATAACTAAAAATTTCTAATTTCTGTATACCAATGTGCCTTTCTAAAAGAGACAATTAATTATTTATCTATAGTAAATAAAATTATTATTTATCAAATGTAATTGAATTTTATAAATATTTCATATAGAATATTGCTTACATTCTTATGATGAATTACTACATGAGTTTGAGAATAGAAATTTTATTTTTAATTTAGTCTACATATATATGCAGATATGTTTTTCATATCATATATTTGAATCAATTGAAATTTGTGAGTGAGCAAATAACATATATGCATATATCAAATAGGAATTTATGTATTCTGATTCAGTGTTAATGTACATCAATCAATTTATGTATGTCGGTTGTATTATATATATATATATATACAATATATATGGTATATATCTAAAGTATTTCTCTGTAAATATATAAACATATTTTATAATTTTTTATTTAGTTACTGTCATGTTTTTATGGGCATCAAATTTGCATATATTCACCAAACCCTTCAATCATCCAACATAAACCGCATCCTTGCAGCCATAAATAAATATTCTTATAAACACATATACTTAAATATATACATACGATAAATATATACATATTATCAATGATCAATATATAATACTCTCCTCGTATTTTCAAGTACATATGTATATATATGTAAATATCTCTATCTATATATACTTATATATATATAGTATATATTGTATATGCATATTTATAACTAAATATATATAATATAATAAGTATATATACTATAGCTATAAAAATACAATGTGTAGATTTATAAAATGATTGGTATATAAAATGTACAGGTATATATATATATATATATTTATTAATATTTAAATATATAAAGAGAGAAAATTATAATTTTCTTTTTTCTACACATCACATATTGTATGTAGCGCGCAGAGAAAAAGAATGTTATGTTGGTTGTTACTGCCTGTTTTTAAAAACACAATTGTATGTACAAACATGCTATATAAGATACAGGTATATAGAGACTCATATATATATATATATATTTACAATATACAAAACTAATTTGATAAATTCTAATCTGTTGTGAAATATTTTCTCTTCAGGCTATCTTTTTTTTTCGATCTTCTATACACAACTGTGCTCTATTAGGTATTCAGATCATGTAATACTTTACATACTGTATTATGCATAAAAGTATATAAATATATATATATATATATTCTTTATATATTTATATATTATATAGTTGATTTCTAACCTAAAGGCATATTGTGTCCATCTACCATCCATCAATTGAGAACCAATCGTGTTCATTGTGCATTTTATATCACTAAAGAATATATGAAAAAAAAATATAAAAAAAGGAAAATAAGTAAAAATTATCGTACAAAAATTGTATATTCATTTTGCATATTATATACTCTCATACGTATAATAACGTATCTATCTATATATACACTTTATTTTCAATATAATATTGATTTGGTTATTTTAACTTCTATATACAACACCATAAACCATATAGGAAAAAAAAAATATTGAAAAAACTATATATATTTATATATATATTGAGAGATGTTTCAAGAAAAATCATATATTACGTATATATTACGTATATAAGATGCATATTATAATACTTGTGCGAATATTATTGCAAATTTGTTACATGATTTTCCGTTTTTTTTTTCTCATATATTTTCTATTACTTATTATAATACACCCATTTATGGGACTTTTTCTTATTATTTACAGTACATGTACATAATGCATTTACTTCAATATTATTATACAATATATATATATACAATGAATATACAATAGCATTGCTAATGGTTGTTTGATTGGAAAAATAAAAGAACATATATAGGTGTATTCGTTACGTATGTATTATTGTATACCATCACATATATCTCAGTATACATTCATTAATCTAATAAATTATTTGTATCACGAAGAAATGAAAATTGCTTCTATTCATGCTATATTTTTATATATATATATATATATTATAAGTAAAAAATACAATAAAATATAATAATTTCTTATAGATTGTAAATGTGAAATAAAATGTATTATATATTGCATATACCATATATATATATATAGATGTTCTATAAGACGTTGTTGTCGTCATCTTTGTATATAATCAGTATGTGCTATATAATATTATATATATAAAATAATAGACAATTTCCTATCCATATTTTTAATCTGGCAGTAGGTCAAATAAGAAAATATTAAAAGTTACATGCATTTTATAATAATAATAATAATAATAATAAAATTGTTGTATAATTATATTATAAATATTTTGATGTATACAATTGATTAATATATTGGCTTTTGTGTATCTAATGCTAATGCTAATAATAATAATAATAATAATAATTTAATAAACAAAGAAACAATCAATTTTATGTATTTGAATTTAATATTATTATTAATAAATTTTATGTACATATAGACATTATATAGTGAAAATTATTTTATTATTATTTTTTATAAATATATACAATTTTTGAATTACTTTACGCTTTTCTCTATACTATAATAATTTTTTATTTTACAAAATATGTACATATAATATTTGTTGTATATTAAATAAATATTATATGAATTAAGTATTATCTTCTATATCATCGCACATGCATTGGTTTTTTTTTTTTATGTGAAATATAATTTCTAAGTGATACATTATATTATATGACCATATAGTTTTCTGATAGTTTTATGAAATTAAAATTATATATAAATATAGATATTTTCAAATGATATATAATATATGAAAAAGATCATTATACATAAATTACTTTTATGTGACTTCATTAAATATTGTTTAACGCATCATAAACTATTATGTGATAATTTCATTTTTATTTCACAAACTATTTATACTTATGTAAATTGAAAATTATCAGATAATTTTTATAAAATTTTGAATCTATTCACTATATAAAAACTAATTGTAACTATATGGTGACTTATAAATATTATACAAAGACTGACAACGTCGATGTTGTCACAAAATTTCATCAATATTATATAATTCAACATTTTTCTATCATTGCGCACAGTCCCTAAATCTCACGGCAATTAAAAATGTTAGTAAATTTTTTAGAACATTTCTATGAATATTACTTATCCGCACATATTTTAAATTTTCATATATGGTGTTTTTATAAATAACATAAATCATATTAAGATAAAATTTATTGTATTTATTGTACATATATCCCGATAATGTGTTAAATTTATTAAATCGTGCCAAAAAATTCTATTTATACTTATATATATATATATATTTATATGTATGTAGATAATGTGATTATGTGTCTGTTATCAACATTAATTGGTCATTGACCGTTTTTTTTTTTTTTTTTTATTTTAATTTAACATCGGCGTATACATTATTTGTGTATATACAAATATCGGATTAAATTTTATTTATATATTTTAAATAATATACAAATACGAAAAAAAATTAATATTTGGTTACAGAAAAATAAATAAAATAAAATAAAATTTAAATATGAAATGAATTGCTTAATTCACATACATATATTGAGAAAAATATCACCATAAAGATCATCGGTTTCCCCACTTTTTTATATTATTTATTTTTTTTCCTATGCTATTCCAATCTATATAATAATGTAGAGAAAAAAAATGATCACATATTAATAATATTATATTTCTTTTATAATGTTTATATTTTTTCTTATAATTTTTATGTAAAATAAGAAGAAAAAAAAATAATTATATAGAAATATATAAAAGACCAATGACTATTTTGTATATTATATACTGTGCTATATATACTCGTACATATATATATATATTGTTTATAATATGTTATATGACAACATCTCTATTAATAAAAATTTAACGATTTAATATCTACTTTGACACTTCGACTAATAGCTATAAATTATTGAATTAATATGAATAATAATTATTTGTTTCTTCTATTTTTCTTGTGTTATATATCTTCTTCTTTTATATGTACATATATTTTTCATTTATTGTAACATCACGTTTGTAATATAATACATTTTACTTTTATGTATATTATTATTTTATATATAAAAATTTTTAAAAATAAATATATAGATAAATGTGCGTATATTGGTTTCCATTGAATATGTATATATGCAAATATAGTATATATTTTATTGTATTATATGATCAATAATACCAACCACACCACACACACACACACACACACTCATACTGATTCTATCGCATATTTATTTACTATATATACAAATCTTTGAAATCTTCATCATGGTATTTTATTTTATCATCGATGAAACGCGCGTTATCTTGTTAATGAAAAGTACAATAACATCAAAATAAATTCTTTTTTTATAAATATTTAAATATTTTCTATACATTTAATGTATATAATATATATGCATAAAACCGATTTGTAGTGTGTGCGACCGCCGCAGAACGTCCGGTCGGTCGGCATATCGTTTAAACATTTTTATATGATTGCGGTGTTGTGTGGTGATGTTGTGCGATAATGGTGTTTTGGTGGTAACTAACAAAGAAATAATATAAATATAATAATATAAATGAAAAATATTAAAATAAAAATTTTCTTATATTATTGTATTGTGTATTTTTTTTTGTTTTTTATTCTCTGTTTGTTAGTAATATGCATTTTTAAAAAAAAAAATAATATATAAAACTGGTGTTATAAAACAACAATTTATTGATTTTTTGATTCTTTTAACTATATACTATATTTTTGTGTTGGTTTGATTGTTATTGATTTTGGGTGTCTATATCGGTATATCAGTGGCGTGCGGTCTAATGCGCAGAATGCGCAGAGCACACCTTGGATTTTTGTAAAATTTCACTGTAACAAATCGTCTTTTCTTTATAAAAAATTAAACAATTAATTATCTGGGTAATTTAAGATAATAATAATTATTTCATTATTACAAAATTATAAATAATGAAAAAATACTGGCATTATTTTAAATACACACCCTATATGGTAAAGAATATTGTACATATACTATACACGACGATACAACTAAGCTAAGCATAGCCGATATATAAACCAATTCATATGATTCACTTTAAAATATAAAAATATCTCCGTGAGCAAAACATTTTTTTGCTAAATTTATAATAGAGTTTTTCTCCCTATTTTTTTTTTTTTTATTCCAAAAATGCTACTACAGCATTAGCAAAAATGAATTTTTCCACCTTGCATTGTATTTCTATTTCTAGTATGTATTGGTATGTATAAAAATTCATTTCTGCTGTACTGTATTGTACGTAAGAGAAATTCATTTCTGTTGTGCTGCTTTTTTATTTGCTAATGCATATGTTTGTATTTCTATATTTTATGAGAAAGTCATTGAGTGTAGCAGTAGGAGAAATACTAAGTAGTTAAAATTCATTTTTGCGCTTTGTATTGTAGAATAGTTTGAGTAAAAAAAAAAATTGTATGAGAACAACTCTATTCTATTATAAATTTAGCAAAATAAATGTTTTGCGGTATGCATATATGAAAGTTTTAACACTATAATAATATAATATACTACTATACTTATTATATCAATGTGATACATAGCATTCATACGTGCATAAATAACAAAACAGAAATTATCTGAATGCGCAAACATTATTTTTGCTATTTCAAACCGATTTCATATTCAAAATTTGCTAGTTGCTTTTTTTTGGTCACTTTTTGGTTACATTTTGTATAGTTATGTTGCTTATATTTATATTTTATTCGATCAAAACAACATATCAATTAACATTTTAAAATTTAAACGTATAATTATTGTATTGCATTTGTTATTTATTTCAATTTTGATTACATTTTTTTTTGTCCATTACTTTACGATCCATTAATCTACTCGAACGTGAATTCATAATAGTCGATTTAGTTACAGCTTGTAACTGTACATTAATTAATTTTAAATTAAAGCAATAAAAAAAGTAGATTGTGGTATTTGAATATAATTATAATTTCTTTATTCTTGAGTTACAAAATAATGTCTACCTCTACATGTGATTGCAAAATTTGCGATTTAATTAGAAATCCTTTCTCTAGGAGAAATATTTCTGAAAAAAATGAAATTGTTAAATTTGAGCGTCCCACACCTGAAATTGAATTTACTCAAACCACGAAAGTAAAAGGACAATATTATCAACTGTATTTCAAAAAAAGTACCTATGAAAAATTCCGTTGGCTATCAGGATGTTGTTATACAAAAAAACTATTTTGTTTCCCATGTTTAATATTTGCATCCTTAAAAGATAATGTAGTATGGACAAAAACTGGCTACAATGATTTATCACATCTGCATGCAGCTGCAGAAAAACATGAGAAAACTCAAATGCATATTCGTAATAGTGTCGATATTAAAACATTTGGTAATACTAGAATAGAAAAAGCGATAAAAGAAACACTATAGAAACGTTTCCTAATTGTTGTCCATGTTAAAATTCAAGGAATCAAAATATGCGCATTTTCTATAATATTGCATATACACTTGCACAAGAATATAATTATTCTGCACACCTAGCCTAAATTGTCACCGCACGCCACTGCGGTATATACAAATATACAATATATATATATATACGTATTGGTTTTTAAATAAAACACAATCAAATAATAATGTTTGGTTGTCACACATATATAGACATTAAAATATAGAATGTCTTAATTTTTCATTCTCATTAATATTTTATAATATTAATATAAACCATTAAATTAGAATATTTGTTATTATATTTATGTACGTTAAGCTGCCATTGTTATATATATTATATATATGCATATGGAATAAAAATTAATGAACACCAAAAGGAGGTTTATATTTTTTATAAATTGTATAATATTTTAAAATATAAATAAATTTTGTGTATAATTTAATAACCATATATAAAAAGAATGAAAGAGATATAGCATACATAAGTATATATCGAAAATTAACATAGAAAATATTTAAAAAGTGATTTTTTTCGTGTTTTATTTTATTATTTTTGTTTTCCTATTCAAGCGCCATATGGTGTGCGTGGCGTGAGTGATTGTATATATTTTAAAATACCTATAATATGTATTATATGGATTAGATTAAATTAGTAGCGTTAAAGAACTAAGATTCGTTTTTAAGAAATTTTAGGATACGCAGTGAGTTGTATGATTAAAGTTCACCGTCACTCGAAATTGTAGCTTCATACACTTGGTATCGGTTTTTTTTATTAAATTCAAATTTACTTGTATATATTTTGTGTGGCGGCTGTATGAATATTGATTTCTTTTAAAATTGTTTATTAAATTAACAATATGAAATAAAATATTAAAAAAAAAAATAACGACGAATTGATTGCTATAATAATTTCTACTTTTTTTTGTTAATTAATTTGCGTGCTCATTTCTTCAAAATACAGAAGCTAGAATATTTTTGGAACATCTATTATTTGAAATATAATGTTGATAACACTATTGTATATAGTTAATTATGACATTTTCAATACGAATATAAATTTTCATAAATAAATAAAAATATTGAAAAAAATTAAAAACAAAAGACTTAAGCGACGAACCTTTTTTTTTTGTAATAAAAAAATTTTTTTTTTTTCTTTTTTAAACCAGTTATTAATACTAATTACATATGAACAGCAGCCGGTGATATTCAATAAGCCTTGGATTTAAATTTTTCAGATAATTATTAGCAGATTTAGAATATTTGTTTGATCAAATAAGTTTATGAAAATTAAAGTGTCGATATAAATTAAATTCGAATTCGTATAGAAAATATAATTTTACAATATATTTTCTGATATTAATTATTAAAATCTCTAAACATTCAAAATAATTTATATTATTTATGGAAATCCGTTTTGTAATTTGTATAAAAAATATAAATGTTATGATATGACATGAAAAATATTCTATCATATAATATATTATATTATAATTTCTCATCGTAAATAACACCAAAAATAAATCTTTTTAAATAATATCAATTTTTCATTTGAATATATAATAAATATTATTAATATATAAATAATATTTTTTCAATAAATAATATTTATTATAATTTTCACTTTCAATATTGCTTATAAATAAATAAAAACGAAAAAGAAGCACACACACACACACACACACACACACACACCCACCCACTGATTCCACCTTATTTTTTTTATTATATATTATATTAAATAATATAAATTTTATATAAGTGAAACAGTAAATGGGGAAAAAATTAATAAATCTATCTGTGGTTTTTTTTTTTTATTTATATTATATTATATATATAAATTTATTATAAAATACTCTATATGATATAGACTAGTTTTCGTTGTTTGCATATTATTTATAAAACTTGCAATAAATATAATAATAATAATAATAATAATAATAATATCAGAAACAACAACATGATATTGGTAAAAGCAAAAAAAAAAATGATGAATTAAATATGCAAAGTTTATAATAAAATATATAAAGATTTTATAACTATATACCTATGTATTATCTACTAGTATATTGTAACAGCAGGACATATACCATCCGTTTTGCATTTTTATTTTTGTAAATTCTTTCGCAACTTCATTTTGAATATATATATTTATGTATATGAGTTATAGGCCAAGTTATATATTGATAATTTATTATATAAATATATATATATAGATAATTTGATTTCTTCATATTTTGTATTCACCTTGATACTCGTTATTTTTTTCATATAATTCATATTCCCAGACGAGAACTATATATATATTTTATATATTATTAATAATTTTATATAGATATAGATTTTACCTTTTTTATTGTATACATACACGTAATATATTATTGTTATTATTTGTGCGCATACGAAATTTAGTTTTATTTTTATATCAATAATATATAGGTGAGAAAATTACATTCTCCTATAGACAAAAAAAAAATCATATTGTAAAACAAAAGATTATAAACTATGTAACATTCCATATATTAAATCCTTCACGACGAAAAGTGAATCACAGTCAACGGTTTATCTGATATATATTATTTGTTAACAATTTTTATAATAAATCATGACATCTTCATTATATATATATATATATGGTATATATAGATGACATGATATGTACCAATAATAATTTATAACATATATATATAAAACAAGATCCATAATGTTTCTCGATTAAAATTTATTTATTTATACGATATATATAAGATATATTTTATTTGAACATATAATTTTCCTTTTTCCTTTTAAATTCATATAAATAATTAATAGCACAAACAAGATCATTATTTGATAAAAATGAAAAAAAAAAAAAAAAACGATATAAATATAAATATATTTTATAAATAGATTACAAAGAAAAGTATCGTATTATATATTTTTATACGCAAAAATTTATACAAACAAATAAATGAAAATTTTATAAATACATATAAAAGTAAATGATTATATATATAAAATTCTATTATAAATTTATTTTAAGATTAGGGTTGTCAACATATATGTCTTTGGTAATTTTTTTCCATAGTATATACACTATAATTTATTATAATTAATTATAATTAATTCCTATTTCATTATCGTCAACAACAATTTACTCAATTAAAATAATATATTATTTTTTGATATATAGTTTAGCAAAGTTTCTATTTACGCTTGACATAATTGTATATAGATTCGCATATATATATATACCAATCGAATATACTGTATTAATGCGAGATAAAAAAAAAAAAAATTAAAACAAATTGCAAATAATATACGATTTGTATTTTGTTTTATTCGTCCTATTTCAACAGATATTATATTCTTTATATCCATCAAGAGATTGGCAATTGGTTTTTATTATTATTATTATTATATGCCATTGATAATATAATAAATATTATATAACAGAAATATAATCAATAAACTAATAATAATAATAATAATAATAATAATAATACAAAAAGAAATAAAAACAAATAAGCAATAAATAAAAAGTAAATATACAAAAAAAAAAAATAAAGTAAATAAATTTATTTATAAAAATATGCAATATTTCTTTCCTCTCTGCTTATATATAGTTAACGTCAAGTGATCGTACATTATTGCTATATTTATTTAACTTTAATTTTATCGACCATAGAAATTGTATTGAAAATCGTATATCGGGTATCGCGTCCTTTATAATGGAATATATTCCACGCATAGATACGAAATACTACAACATAATATTCTAAGTTCAAATAATCCATAGCGATGTGTGAAGGATGCAATGCATATATTGTTGTTAACTGAAGGTATTTAGAATCAAATTTATAACTATATTTTATATTATTATTATATTTTGTATGGGATTAACTTGGGTTAACATATATGCATGTACATAAACAGTACATACATATAACATTTATAAAATAAAATGTGAGGTAAATTTCGAATGTAATTTAACTAACAAATATACAAAAATACAAAAAAAAAAATATTTGTACAACAATTATCACAAAATTTTTGACATGAAAAATTTATGATAATATTTAATACTCAATTTAAAAAATTTACTTTTTTTTCGTATTACCTTTTTTTTTTCTGTGTTTGCCACCATCCATCCATACACACAATACCATATATAGTTATATATCATTTGTAAGTTACACACGCACCATTTATTTGTGTTATTTATATTTTTATTATTTGTTATATGGTTAATATAAATAACATTTTATATAATATATTCGATCATTTTGTATATATACACAAATTCACATATATGTTTTGGAATATTTGCATATTTTACCAGACACTGATTCATATTTGTTTATTTATGTGTATATTCGCATATATATTATAATAATTCATTTTTTTGTAAATATGTAAAAACAAAAATCGGCGGCCCCCACGCAAATGTCATAATATAAAAATGAAAACAAAAAATACAAAAAAGTTTTTCATGATTTAATGCTATATAAAATAAATACAATAAAATGCAAAAAATGGTACGCGATAAAGTGTTTTTTTGCACTAGTTTGATTTTAAAAAAAAAAAAAAAAGTGTCTCATCGATTGCTTGAAGAATTTTATGTTGATCAAGTTCCATATTGCATATAAGGCATGTTAAGATTGGTTTAGATACTTCAAAATAGTGGTTATTTTGATGTCAATGATAAACCACAATCTGGACAGCTGAAACACCCAACAAAAATTACAAGTTTTATTGAAAATTAAGCTGAGAAATCTTATAGAGATGAACTACAGGCGTTATACTGAAGGCGATATTTTCAAAATGTTTACATGTCTATTTATATATTTGTTAAAAAAGTAATTTTTCTGGAAATCTATCCGTTGAAATATTCACTGCTAATACTAATTCTGGAATTCTCTTGAGACAAAAAAATTATGTATTTATCTCGATTATTAATACATATACTTAAAATCATATTTACATCAAATAGATATGTATATGTGATCTTCGCTTCATAAACCGCAAAAATATGATTTTATGACTATACAATTAACTAAATTGTTGAATAATATAATGCCATAAATTGCAATGAAAAATAAACATGCATTAATAATATTTAAAATAATTGGAATTGATAAAAAAAAATGAACACATAAAAACAAAAGATTTAAGCGACGAACCTTTTTTTTTTATTTTTCAATTATTTTTATTATATATTTTTTTTTGTTTTTTCTTTACTAACATTTCCATATTTTATTTTCTTTCAGGTAAGCTACTAATTATCGTACCATCAATTAATAAAATTAATGAATTAACAAAGTTAAGGTAACTCAAATCAAATAAATACATATGTGTGCGTGCCTGTAGTATATTGTTTAACTTTGGTAAGCATTTTACACGTACAAAATTCCATATATTTAATTTTTTCATTTATTATAAAATTTTAATTATAAATTGATGTTTCCATATTTGAAATGCACGCATTTAACAAATCCTTCTTAAATATGTTTTTTTTTTTTATTAAATCTTTTGTACAATTAATCATTTGAAATTATAAATTTGTATATATTTATATGAAATTTTTTATATAGTCGTACTATGCATATATTCAAGGTTTTGTGTGTGTGTGTGTGTGTTATTTCCTCTTTGCAGTCAGTAAAATATATAAATACTTGTGAGGCAATTTATTTTATTTATTTTTAACAATTACCATAAATATTTTGTAAAATATTTTATCCGATGATTAATTTTGACCACCATGTAATTGTTATTATATTATTTTTATAATTTAAAGAGAAAAACAAAATCAAACCTTACACATATTTCCTATATACCAACAAGTATATATAAATATTATGTATTTAATTTAAAATTAATGTCAAATAATTAATAATACTTGTATTTAAGAAATATTTAAAATTGAAAAATTTTCTATAACATTCTTTTCGTACATTTATTTACAAAATAAATAAATTATTTATATTTAATCCTATTATATTTATAAATATATTTAATGTTATTGTCACCAAATTATATGCACGAAAATAAAAATATATTAAATCATTTTATTGTTATACCTAAATACGTTAAATATAATTAAAATAAATAAAACTGATTAAATAAAATAGTTATAATAACAATTCAAATACCATCATAATATTTCATGATTATAAAAATAAATATATACATAATATTTAAATTGGCAATAAAAGGTGAATGTGTCGAATTAATCTTCACATAAAAATATTAGAAAATCAATTTTGACCTTTTGGCAGTCACTGTGTGCAGATAGTTAATATATATATATATATATATATATATATATATATATATATCGGTGTGTATGGTGTAGTGTTTGTATATATAACGACTAATAAAAAGAATTTATGTATATCAACAAAAATATTTCCTCATCTCATCAAATGATCATATTTATTCTGGAAATTTTTTTTTCTTATTCTTTAACATTATTATAGTTTCTCTTAATTCTTATATTCCTTTTTTTTTTTTTTTTGTTTCGTGTGTGTGTGTGATGCTGTTACACGCATACAATACGAAATTTTAACAATTTTTCTATGCATATTACACATATATTATGTTAAGTGTATATATATATATATATATAAATTTAACAATATTATTCTTGGTTCACCTGCTGTTAGTGAATAAATTTTCTATGTGATTAGAATCATTTCGATTCTATATAGACATATATATATATTCTCTATATATATTTTGAGATAGCGTTGTTTTATTCTTTATTTTTTTTTGTTTAAACGTTATTTCTTTTTCAATTCTCCCATTCATTATATGATATATACAATACTTACTTTTATTCTCCACATATATAATTTTATATTCTCTTGAACATATTTAGTATCTACATATATATATATATATATAGTTACAAATACAATATTATAATATCATAGAATATAATCAAAATAATAAAATTGGGAATTTATCATTATTATTATTATTATATATATTTTAAGTATATAAGGAATATGCGTGACGAAAATTAGCATTTTTAAGTGCTATGAAATGGTTGTTTTTATTATATATAGACAAATATTTTTGGTTAACATATGCCTATATATATATATATATATATTTATGTGCCTATTATAAAAAATACAATGACATGATCTGCCCTCCGTCCCATAACACAAATACACACAATACGTATTTAGTTTGTAATATTATAATTGTCCAAGATAGAACTTATATAGTTTATATTGTAACGACTAAACTAACTAAATATTATATATATTATATGTATAATTGTAACAATATACCAATTTTATTTTAATACTATATAATAAAATATGTGATTACTTGCAACTATGCTCAGACACGTATTTGGTTAAGTTATTATAAAATTATACATAATTTCACCTTAGAGTTTCAACATCTTTTTCTATATTTTTCTTATTATATAGAAATTTTTCAATAATTATTTATAGTTACTATTTGGTTGTTAATTATGAAATAAATATAGCTAATATTTTAAAATAGATTTAACATTTCGTTTAAATTTTAATTCCATAAAAAGTTCTTTGAAGATTATAGTGAAATAGTAATTTATTCGGTTTACGTTAGCCATATAATACTAATTCCACCACTTTAAAAATATTATATGTATTTGATTATATGGTATTATATATTTTTTTCCCAATAATAATATATGATATAATAATTATGCGTTTGCACGTTTAAAATAAAATAAAATGCATAAATGTATAAAGAAGAAAGAAAAAATAAAAACATTAAACGTTTGTGTTATTAATTTTATTGAATTTCCATTTTATGGCTTCATTTTATTTTCATGTTTGTTATATATGTATTTATTTGTCTTGTGTTTGTGGGTATATAGGAATAGTATACAAAAATTTAATGTTATTATTTTACATAATTTTTATCAAATACTTATTTTCATTTTACATATATATTGCACACAAATAAGCTCTATATTTATTATCGATCATTTAATTTTAATTATAAGGAAAAAAAAATCATTCCTACATTATAATAATAATAATAATAATAATAATAATAATAATAATAATAATAATAATAATAATAATAATAATAATAATAATAAAAATAATTAATGATTTAATTAAAAAAGTTAAATCAACAAAAAGTTATTGAAAAGAGTTAATTAAATGTAATTTTCGTTTGTATGTAAATAGATAAATGTAAATATTATATAAGATTGGAAAAAAGGTTAACAACGAAACACGGCAAGGAACATACAGTAAATATTCCTAATAATATATATAGTATTGCCATTTGTTATATTGTATAATACATTAATAGCTATTACAATTTTCACTATATTCACATAAATATAAATATAGTGTATTCTAATATATTATATGTATGTTTGAATTTTTTATAACTACGATATGGTGTCTCCAATAACTACCTATTCATTTTATTTAAGTGTTAAACTTTTACTACCATTTTACTTGTTTTATGAAAATTTTTATATATCTTTTTGAAAATTTGTATTTTGTTATGTAAAATATTTTTAATATCCTTCAATGATGGTGTTCAATATGTTACATGTATACCATATATTTTGGTATTTGTTATATGTACAAATTTATATATTAACATATATGTATACGATAGTTATGCACTTTTATGTATATATATACGTCGTATATGTATTTGGACAACATGTGATGTATGTACCACTAAACAAGTACTTGTTTTTTTTTATGGTATATATACAATATATTCATAAAATGCGAATAAACTAGTAAATTTTTATTTCAATATATAAAATATAAGTTTTTTATATCCTGGAGCTATATATAGTTATTATATGGACGTTTTAAGTACATTATATATTGTACATATATGTATATAGTTATATATATATATATATATATATATGCTATATATAATAAATAAATATTATACTTCTTCTTTAAGTATATACCCAAACTGCTGTAAAACTGTCAGTTCTTTACTCAAGATTTACGATCAAGTTGGCTTTGAACTACACGTTGATATTGTTGTTGTTAATAGAGATTGAAATGCATATAAAATTATATGATATACTATATATATATATATATATATAGAACTCTATGTATATATGTACAGATACATTATTCATATGTACATGCATGCGAATGGATGAATGAATGGATGGATATGCACATTTATATATATAACGTATCAATATTTAATAATTTAAATTTAAAAAAATATTATTTCATATATTCGTAAAAAATTGTTTAGAATAAATAATTTCTGTAAATGGTATAATTAAATATGAATATACAAAATTTAATTTTAATGCACTGTTCAATAGATTATGCGTACACGCTAAAATTAATTAAGAATAGATATTGCCGTAATAGGTTCATATAGAAAATATTTCAATTCATAAGTTTTTGTATGCTATAATTGAAATTAATATTATATTTATCCATATAAATAAATAATTACCTATAAAAATGTATATAATATTTTATAATTTTTGTCTTAAAATTAATTAATTAATATAATATATTTATTTACTGTCGTTTCGTTTAATTTACTTAAACATTAAACATTAAACATATATACTTATATATTTTATTTATATATATAATTTATAGAATTAAATTTTTCCATATTTAATATATATCATTATTATAGAAAATTTCAATATATTTTTCATTTGAAAATTATAAATTAAATATTATATAAATTCTCATATTATTAGTTATGTATATAAAAGGTGTCTCATATCATTAAGAATTCATATAATATATTAATATGTTTCATATAGAAATAGGTAAATTTCCGTTTTTATTCAACTTACTATAACAAAAAATTGTAAATAAAACAACATAGCGAAAATATTATAATTGAAAATAATACTAAATGACGGATAAAATATGCGGTTAATTTAATTAATATCATAGGTGTATACGACGGTATACCATATATAATATGAGTTTTATAGAAATCGTAAGTTAAGCGCGATATATATATATTTATATTTATGTTACTATATGTATTAGTTTATATTTACTTCTGCCGTTTTTATATTGCATTATTTATTTATATTTTTCATTTTTTTTTGACATGATATTTTCCTGTATAAGAATGGGATTTCTTTATAAAAATGTATACTTTTAAATTGTATAAAATTGATTTGTTTTACTTGATGCTATTACTTTTTTTTTATTTATAAGATATGTGCAGCGAACAAAAAAAAAATTAATATATAATATAATTAATATTATACTGATATATACCTTTTGTATATACATACAGGAGCCTGCAGCAGCATCCAACAAAACGATTGCATTATGTGAATTTATCTGCACATATCGAGAAACATGTATGAGAAGAAAAAAAAAAAAAACAAAAATTAAATTAACAAAACAAATTTTGTTAATAATATACCTATAAATAAATATATAATTTTATTCGCTCATTCATTCTCATTCATTCATTCATTCATTAATTTTTTTTTTTTTTTTTGCGCTATAATTACACGAATAAATATTTTATAAAAAATCATATAGTCATTTTTCTGCTTCAATAATTAATTCAACACAACATATATATTTCTTTATATATAAATATAAACAATATATTTTCATTGAATTGAAATTTTATTATTAATAATTTTCTCAAGCGTTAAAAGAATATGTGTTGTGTTCTTAATTGTCAGATTTTTTTCTTGTTATTTAATATAAATTTTATACTAAATTGTTATAATATGCATTGTAACATATATACGGGTAAACAATTTATTGTATAACATTTATGACAGATTCTATTTTAGAACTTACTGTGCACGCAAATAGGAAAAAAATTAATTGTAGAGTGGAAGAAAAAAAAAAAAAGAGGAAATTCTTCGACATTCATTTTAAAATACATGACATTTTTCAGAGGCGCGTTACCACTTCGTTTGTTTATGGAATAAATTAAAAAATGATATAGTTTTGTGGGGATAATTTTTCATATTTATATAATTTCAATCTTTATTTTAAAATAAATTGTTAATATTCGCATTATAATTTAAATTGTGCGCGGTTCTCATATATATATTGTATATAATATAATATTTAAGAAGAATATGTGCGCGTTTAAATTATCTTTAATAAGACAGTGAGTGCGTCAAATATATATTTTATAAACAACTTTCAATATATCCCTGAATAAATTATATTCTATAATTCAGTTTATATTTTATTATATATTGCCAAAGTATACAAATATAATATACAAATATATATTTTTTTAATATAAATAAAAATGTTTTACATTGACCACATATTTATTTATTATTTTATTCTCTTATAGCAACAATTTGGATTTTATAAAAATATAAAATGAATATTTAATTTAAAATTCTAATAATCAATAAAGGCTTCTTCATATTATTACTATTATTATTATTTATTATTCAAATCGTATGTTTAAAATATTAATACAAAACCGACAAAATAAAATGAATTTTTAATTTTATAAATAATTTATATTCACCGGGGCGCGGCGGCGGCGTCGGTGTTGAATAATATATTAATTCCGTAGTATTAATTTAAAATGGAAAAAAATAAAAAATAAATAAATTTGAAAATAATTTGTATTTATTATATAAATATCGGTCGCATACAAAATTTTTTCACAAATTCCATTCTATATACTTATATGGAGTTTATATATATATATTAATAATAATAATAATTATTATTATGAGGAAAAATAATAATAATAATAACAACAAAAAAAAAAACATGCCAAATTGTTGACACCTTTTTTAAAAAGGTTTGACAGTTTGCACTTATCCAATATTTACACACCTCACTCTCACACACCATAAGGAAAAAAAACACCAATAATATAACACTATATGCAAAGTGAATCTCTATATATACATAACTTTTATTTATTTATTTATTTTTTTTATTCTTTTCATATATTAATTTTATATATTTTGAATATTGCAATCTACTTTAATCAGCAGGACACCTTATACTTTATATATAACTTATTTATATATATATATATATATATATAAATTTATATGTTATCGTATCGCTTTTATATATTCAAACTCGTATATACAATATATTGTATAAGATATATATATGTAGACGTACATATTCTTTCACGCTTTTCGTCCCCTCATACGACAATATAATAAATATTCATTTTATAGAATTTGATAGAATAAAAAACTAAACTATAACATGGTAAAAAAAATAATTTTTATAAAACAACATCGCAGAGATCATGGTATTATTTATATATATATATTTTTTTTTTCCCCATTTCAATCTTCTTGTAATTCTTAACTGCGTGCTGCGGTTCATATAATCTCTTTTATATTGACCGGATAATAATAATAATAATAATAATAATAATATGTGATCTGTGATGGTGTAGAACAGCAATATTTAACAATAAAGAAAAAAATAAAATAAAAATATTAAGTATATCCTAAAAAAAAAAAAAATGAATGTAAAGTAGATCGTTTATTTGACATTTTATCACATTGTTAGTAACGGCGACCGACGGTGTGACAGAGGGAGCAACTTTAACATAAAGTGAAAATAAAATAATAAATAGATTTACTCGTCATATACGTATATGCACATATATATATATATGACGATTGTACAAAGAATAAGATGTGCTGTGAATTGAAAATATGCGATAAAAATAGTTTTATATTTTATTAATTGTCTACACAATATAATTCTAACTAAACCCTACCACAATTTGAGCGCATTCGTTTTTTTTTTTTTAGTATATAATAGTATATTTAATAACAAATATGTTTCGTTTTGTTATTGCAGAAATAATAAACACGAAGAAAATATTTAAATTAGTAATATAAATAGAGACATTTCTAGTTATATGTATACGAATTACTTTCATTAATTATGCATAATTTTTCTATTTTTAATTAAATTAATACCACATGATAAATTTATAAATAATACTATTATATATTATATAGTAAAACCTTTTATTGTAATATTATATTAAATTATAATTTTATATATACAAATATAAATACGAGTATGTGTTCAATATATAAAGTAAAACATTAATATATTTATTAGAATTTTTAGTCTTATTTTATGCAGTTTACACATGAATATATATGTTTTGTGTATAAGTTTTACGTGTTTACCTTTTTAAGTATATAAGTAAAAAAAAAATAATAATTTTAAATGAATTTTAAATTAAAAATATTTTTATATTTTTTCTTAATATACACATAACATCACACAGCCACAAATGGAGTACATAACATATATATACAAAAAGTACTATAAATAGTTAAATTACATTTATTCTTATTTTATGAAAAATAATCTGCGTATATATGTATATACGAAAAATATTCATTGAAGTGTAACTAAATAAATAAATATCGTAATGTTTTTTACTTTTATTTTAAAATACAGAAGTACTAAATATTATTTTTAAATACATAAAAATGACAGAATTCCAGTTATTATTTTTATGAAATAAAATGTGTATATATAGACAATAATAATATGTGCAAACGGAGAATATAATATACACAAATATAATATATATGTACCAGCAGTATATAGTATAAATATAAATATAGTTATATCTATAGTATAGTACGCACATTTCGCAAGATCTTTATAATTGTATATTTATTATTTTATGTTGTTATTTTTGTTTTTCATATCTACTACTAGTACATATAATAACATAAAATACAATAATAATAATAATAATAATAATAATAATAATAATAATAATAATGAAAATAATAATAATAATGATAATAACTTGGTGTGAAGAGACTTCGTTAAAAGTACTAAAATGTCATGTTTGTGACCATCAAACTAACATTTTATTATTGAATTGAATATTATTGTACTGAATATATATATAAAACAGGGTGATTATAATATATTTAAATAATGAATTTCATTCGGAAATTTTTATATTTTTTATCACAGACCATTTTTATATTGAATTCATATTATATCACTAATTGTTTATATCTACAATATAATCTTATATATATGGTATATAAAGTATCACACTGTATGAATTATTATAAATAATACAAATATATTTCAATATCTGCATTGCAGCAATCGTATACATATATTATACTGTACATATATACAAAACATTAAATTTCCAATAATATGCAATACGTATGTTACGTATATATATATATATGTAGTTATAATATGTACTATTATTGTACGTATGAGTATACTATGTACAAGTGAACATATTATTAAAATAAAACAAAATAAAAAATAGCAATACAACATTGCATTCGATATAAAATAATATAAATACGCGATAGTATTTTGTTATTTATATTTATACATAATATAACTTATCTATATATTATTATGTACATACTCTTCTTAGTTCTATCTGTCTATACCATATGTATTATAAATATATAATTAAGAAAATATATTTATGTATATATTCTAGTACAAATACAATATTATATAGAGTATATAACATATATATAACATATATATAACTAAACCATATTTAGATACAATTTCTTTTTCGTTATTATTGTCGTTGTTGTTATATACTATTATATATATACATATATTCTTTTGCCATTTTATTTGTATCCTTTATATATATACACAGACATTATGTAGTTATATATATATATACATGTACTCGCAAGTATAGTATATATATATACTTCAATTCGATTATAAATATAAAAATGTCTTTTAATATTACCGATCGTTATGTAAATATAAACATCTTTTTGTATATATAAATATATATATATATAGTCCACCATCATCATCATCATCATCATCATCATCATAAGAAAATTGTTAAAATGTATTTTTCAACATATGAATTAATTTTTATAGTTATCATAATTTAAATATAATACAATTTTAATTAATAATAATAATAATAATAATAATTATAATAATAATAATAATGAAAAATGTCTTATACGGTTAATAAATTAATCAATAATTACTATGGAAGAAAATGTTTAATAGTTATTTGTTTATTTTCTCATCTATATATAAATTACATTAAATTAAGGAATTTTCATGTTGTTTGACCATGTTACATGTTAATTTAATAATTAATTATAGTTTAACAATGAAAAACATAATAATTCCACATTATTCCACATTTTATGGTTAAAAGGCATTTATCCCATTTAAAAAAAAAAATTAATATGAATTTCCTCAAATTACATTAATTTTACTAGACACACACCATTACATTCCGTATAATAAATTTATTTTTACTCTAAAGATTTCGAAACATTAATAACCAGTTGATGATATTTGGTCGCAGATAATAATAGAATTTATATCTTATATATAATATTTAATTTGATTATAATCTGTGCCGGATCTGTTTTGTATTTATATATGCGATTATAACTTTATAAATATACCATCTATATAAATTGTATACCGTACACTTATTATATATGCATTAGATTTTTAACTGTAATAAATAACAATGTAATAATTTCCAATAAAAATTATAACCAACTTGTGTAGACGTAATCCCTTAATCATTTATATAAAGATAATTTTATTCCTTTGGCTAAAATATAATTATATCAGAAAAGAATTTTCAAAAACTTCCTTTTGGCTAGGCTTTTTTTTCTTTTTATACATATATGTGTACATATTGTGATATACACATAAATGTCATGCGTAATGTATAATAATAAGAATGGTATTTCAATTGTTGAGTATATATATACTTATATAAAAACGTATATATATATATATAATAATAATTATGAATTGATGTTTAAGTATAAATTAATATACGTATATATATAGAAAACGGTCTATTAATTTTACTTGAGGCCTATCTGCACTGAAAACCACATGAACGTAATTTTTTCTATAATTATATTTTTCTTTTGCATACATATTATTATTTGCATGTATATTTATTTAAATAAAAGCACGCATTCTAACTATAATTTTATATAAATAAATTATATATAAATTCTTACATAATTTAAAAAAAATTGTATGTGTATAACTATTTATATATTTTCAAATAGTTATCCTTGATAATGAATTTTTTATTTTTTTTTTCGTTATTATACCAGTTTATACACATATTTATAATATATTAATAATAATAATAATATTAATAATAATAATAATAATAAAATAATCAAGTATATTAATAATCATAATTTACACCATAAAATATATAAATATAAAGCCATCAAGAGTTATTCTATTGTTAATATATAAATAAAATATAGTATTTTATAAAATCATTACGAGTATATATATGTAATATAGGCGCCGATTTATAAAATATTATTAGTATATAATTTATATATATTTATATAAACCGCTTTGATAATACTTTAAATAGCTACGGTTGAATTCAAATCAATTTTGTATTACATTATATGTATTATGTATTTTTTTCGCGGTAAAATAATATATTTATTATATTTATGTAATAAAAGAGAATTCAAAACACTTAATAATTTTTCAATCTGATTCAACTTATTATATTATATATGATAATTAAATTCATATAATATTGTATATATGTATAGTAAAAGAGTACACCTACTGTTGTAATCACCTAAATTTCGAATTATATTGAACAATATATATATATAGAGTTTTGTGTTGTATTATTGCCGATATCAATACAGATTTGAGAATAAAAACTTATGTACATTCAAATATATTTCATATTTTATAATATACAAAGACTCGCTCTTACACTACAGCTACATATATATTTAATCTGATATAATATTCATAAACCGCATAGGTAATTTTTTTTTTTTTTCTTTAAGAAAACGAAAAGAAAAATAACAACAACAAAAAAAAATCGGAATTGTATTACAATAAATTTATTGTTTTATTTTTCGTTATTATTATTATTATTATTATTGTAATTTTTTTTTTACATATGTATTATAAAAAATAATATATAACATGAGAAAAAAGAATATATAAATAAAAATATGGACCACGAATGATAATAAAACTATAAAAAATATATATATATATATAACTATATTGTGTGTGTTAGCCTGTGTTTGTTCTTTACTTTGTATTCTCACTAACGAAACACTAATACGGAAAAGTTAATAAACTATATACCCATATGGAAAATAATAATAATATTATCAGTATATAATTATTTTTATAAAATTATAGATATATATTTATTAGTGGACAGTAAATTCGGTAAATCATTTTTATTTTTACGGAAATGGAATCTATCCAGTAACGACAAATATCTTTTAAACCAGCCATATACATATACTTTAGAGATTTTTAAAATTTATATTTTGACAAATTTTTATCAGCCTATTATATTATACACTAAAGGTTAAAATTTTAATTTATATGGGATTGAAAATTTATTTTCAAAATTTCAAAGGGTATATGGTAAAATTTTTAGGAAAATTTTTAAAACAATTGATTACATTTATTTCGATTTTATTGAGGATGATTGAGTTTATCAATATTTAAACATAAATAAATATGATTTTTAAACCGCTGATTTAATATAAACATTATATATTTACGTTCACACATTGAACTCTATAACTCTATATATTTTCAAACCAAAGATAAATTTTTCTGATGTGACTGTGACTTTATATTTTTAAAATTCATATGTTCACTTATTTATTAAAAGCACTGTATGTATATAAAAACACACAATCATATATATTGATATTTATTCTTATAAATATAATCAATGTATATATATATGTATTCTATATATAGTGTGTAGTAGCTTACAATAATATACGAGTATATTGTAAATGGTATATATATATATAGTATATTTGCGGGAAATAAAATGAATTGCCGAAATCGTGTCAGATACCGCCTAAATGATTAATCGAATTTATTTATTCAGTCAGACTATATATATATATATATATATAGGTACTGACTGACTATATCAATATTATATATATATATATATATATTATTATCATCATCAATATAATCATCATTAAAACCATTGTCCATCATTATCATCGTCATAAACATCTTCTTCTTTATAAATATATAAATGTTCTTGTACATAATTTCAATTTTATTTATTTATTTATGTTTTTTTTTTGCTACATTATAATGAAATATATAATAATATAATTGTTGTTTTATTTCTGTTGTATATAGTTGATGTTGTTGTTAGTGTTGTTGAGGTTATATTTATTTGTATCTATATATATATATATATATGTTTTGCTAAATAATGTTCAAGATCTTATCAAATAAATTCATATTTAAATTGTTAAATTTAAATCAAAGCATTTCGTTTTTTTTCAAATCGATTGAATGGAAATTTTATATAACTATCACTTAATATTATTTTTGATTACGTGTACCACATTGTATATAAATGTTCTGTATATTATATTAATATTTTTATATGTATATATGTAGACGCATTGAATCTGATCTGCTCTTTGCCCGATGAATATTCATTGATTTATGTTTTGGTTTTGGTTTTTTTTTTTTTTTGTTTTTGTTTTCTTATTTTGGTATTCCAAATTAGGGCTGAATGTTTTAACGGTATGTAAATATAATATTCAGTTGGTTATATGTGCACAGTCATTTGAATATTTTAAACCACGAATCGATATTAAAATTATATTATAAATATAATTGTACATTATATACATATTTGTGTATATATTATTTGATTTTTATCATACTAAATGTTTTTATTATATACATATTATATGATAGTATGTAATTAATATTTTACAGTTGTGTGTATTATCTTATAAGAGATTTAAAAAAAGAGAAACACAAAAAATTAAAGATTCTTTAAATCATTTTTCGTTGAATTTTATAATTCTCATATATATATATAAATATATATATGTGAATTAAATGATATAATATTTTTATCGATTAATTTCTTTGATATTAATTGAATGTTTTTTAATTTTTACATATATATATATATGATATTTTTGTTTTGTTATATATATAAAATAAATTATATATAATGTTAAATATATAGAAATTATATAAATTAGTATTTGGACGGTGTGGTATTAAACTATTTTCAGATCATTGTCCAAAAACATAAATTTATTAATAGCACAATTTGCTGCTGCTCATCAACATTTAAAATTTCATTTTTATTTTTTTTTTCTGATGTATAGCTACGCGGCAGCAGCGAAAGATTAATGTGTGAAATTCAATTGCATTTTTTTTTTTTTTGTTGGCATTTTACTTATAATTAAGTTATATATTAAATATATATATATATATAAAGCTGAACGGTTAAAGACAGATTAATATTCGTTATACATAAAAATTATATATGTTATATATAAATATATATTATATATACTACAAAAATACAAAATACAAAAATAGAGTGTTTTTATAAAATACATCAGACAAAATGATTAATGTGCATATTTCATTGAAATTTTTAAGTGCATGCGACGTATATTGTATATATATGTTTTTATATTATATATATATATCGTTGCAATGTAATACAATTATATATATATATGGTATGTTACTAAGATAATGAAATATTCGCATTTCGATTAACTTTTTCGTTTTTTTTTTTTTATTTTAGCTATATACATCTCAACATCTCAAATGTTATAACAAAAAAAAAAAAAAAAACACCTGATCGAAATGAAGTGATATACAAAATTACACTTTACTTTATCTTAATTTTATACATATATATAGGGTGAATCGTTATTTTCCAATAAATACATATTTATTATACCAGAAAATGAAAAATTAGGTTTTTGATTGTCATACCTTATATACTAGTAGATATGTTTTATGTATACAATTCCGCATGTTTTGAATTAAAACACTCATATATCGGTATATAATTAATGTATGTATATATGGTATATATTATATAATGTTTTATGTTACCTTTTGAATCACTCCTTTTATAATAATATTATATATACTTATTTATTATACGTAAATATATGTATGTGATATAATATAATAAAATGAAACTATGGGAATATTTTATTGAAAATCAAAAAAGGGCTTAAGGGTGCTTGCGCCCATCAATTGTTGATGTTGTTGTGGCGCATAAAACGATATGTATATCTATATAATGTATATCATACTTATATACAATTATTATATTCCTTAATAATTACTTTTCAAATATTTATAAATGGTAAAATCAAGAAAATGAATAATGATTTTTTGCGAAAACGTATCACTATGCACCAACATCATCATTTCAAAATTATATATATAAAATATATATAGAGTATAGACACTTCTCTTCGTATATATTTATTTATATATATATATAATGTTATATTTTTTTATTTATAATATATAGATATTATTACTGAAAACTATATGTATTTATGTATATATATAATATATATATTGTGATATATATATATATGTATATTATATCACAAAGAAAAGTGTAATATATATATAATGAACAATTTATATTATGTTTGACTTGACTTGCATGTGATACTTTATTTATATATTCATATTATTTATGCAGTGCATAGAAGAAAATAAATTTTAAAATAAAAAGACTTGTTTTAAATTATACAATGTATATTGGTTATGTATGTATAAAATTATTCCGTTTATATATTTAATATATATATTTACAATATATAAAATTTATCATATATCAAAATAAATGTAATTTTATAATATACATAAGAATTACTATATATAATGTTGCATTTGTAATGGCAGCATATTGTATTTATATATATAATGTGTGTTACATTTACATATATATAATTCATATCATAAATAATAATATAAATATATATTGATTTAATTTGATTGATAAAAATTTATATAGAAAAACAATTTGTAATATTAAATTTGTGATGAAAACATATGGGCAGCATTTACAGATACATATTTCAAATTATTACGTTAACTGATATTAATTACAACAAATCTATATTGTTAACATACAATATATCATATATAATAATAATAATGGAATATAATAAATAGTATATAAATAATACTATTAAAACAATACTATGTGTAAAACTTACATAAGAAATTTTTCAGAATATATATTTTAATATTAAAATTTTGTAATTATTATTTTGTTCATTCAATATAAAAATAATCGAATTAAAGAAATCAACATATATTTTTTTATGTTTGAGGATTAATTCGTTAATTATTATATAACACCAATTAAAATTAATGATAATAATAAATTTGTCATACCTATGCTATTCTATCAATATATATATAATATAATATATGAAAATAATACACATGAATATAGGATAATAAATTATATAGAATACATCTCTATATATAAATACAATGACCATATCATAATAATTTACAATTACATTATTGTTGATGTATGATATATAATAAATATTTATTATTTAACATCTATTATATACAATGCGCATATTTATAAACTATGTGTGTGGTATTTTTTATGTATAAATGTATAATAAATTAAAAAAATATCCTTTTAGTGTATTTATATACTTTTAAATATAGGAAACGTAAATGTTACGTTATATAGATATAATTTCTGATTAATCATTTTACACGCACCTTTATGATTATTATATTATTATTATTATTAATTTTGAAATATCTTTTCCTCAATCCGTGCCCAACAGAATATCTTATATATATTTTAATGTAATATGTCACAATAATTTTTAGTTTTAATCGTACATACGTATTTTTCATTCGTACATGTGCGTTTTTTGATATATATAAATGAATTAATTAATTACACAATATAAAACAATGAAAAAAATAACAATTAAATAATAATAATAAATAAAATGAAACAGAAAAAAAAAATATAAAAAACCATATAATTTACCTCATTTACTTAAATCCAATTTATATAATACATATATTATATATAAAACGATATATAGCTATGCGTATATATAGTAATTTAACATATAAAAATTGCAAATACAGTTAACAAAAAATGTAGGCGTTATTCTCATGTCACAATTTTTAATGTTGCTCCTTCGTATACATATTTTAAAAACTCTTTTTTCGTATTATATTATTTTACAAAACGTTTTCATTTCAAAAATAAATACAAAAAAATAAATAAAATAAATACAAAATTAAACAGGTATTACGTTTACGAGAGAAAATATATTAATATACAAAACGAGACGTATACAAATGTATTATTGGAATTTAATGATATTTTATATATATTTATACTCACTCGTATATAAAAATTACATATGTTTTTAAAAATCCATCATTTAAAATAAATTTTTTGGTGTATTTAATTGTTCATGTTATTTAATATAAAAATGCATGTATATAATATAATATATATGAAATGAAAATTGAGTTAAATTAATCTTTATTAAATACATATACCATATATATTTATATGGAGTTATTTATTTCAATTTAACAAATTAATAATCTGTTGCAGAAAAATTTCAACATTATAATACATCTGTATCATCAATTTTTTTTTTTGTATTTTAAATGATCTTACCTATATATATATTGTATATTGTATATATATGATAAAACAATTTTCATTTTTGTAATGTATTATGATTAATTTTTCAAAAATTTTCATTTTTCACAATCAATTTTCTTGAGTACGTATAGCGCCAGAGTTATAATAATATAATATACAATATATTAATGTTTTGCCTTTAGTATATATTTTTTGATTGTATAGTATTGTACAAACAATGAGTTTATAACATAAAATATATACAAAATGTTTTGCGAACAGCTTTATTTAATATAATTTTTAATGTATTAATTAATTACATATTTCTACATATATACTTTTTAATAAATGTATCGTCCGTATTTTATTACAGTATATATATATATATTTAATTGATTTATTTTAACTATTAATGCTTTTATGAAACGATCTGTTTCTCCTTATAACGAATGTGGCATTATCGTGATCACCAGCACATTATATACTACATATCATCAGTTATTAATTTGTATGTGTATAGTGTAACGGCATTGTTAATTTCTATGTTTGGGGCATCAAAGTGATAAGTGAAAAATCGAATCACACATAAGATATGACATTAAAAATCATCTTATAATTATAAAATAATGTATATAATATGAAAATTTACCAATTGGATGATGATGGTACTATATATGCAGAATATTATTTTCTTCAAAAATACGCAATTTAATTAATTAAAATCAATAAAATAAATTAATTTTTTGTGGTTTTTAAATATTATAAATATATTTATGTGTCCTACCCCGTTCGATAAATTATTTGACAGAAAAAACTATTAGGCTATTAAATTTAATTTTTATTATTTTTATCAAATACATATATATATATGTAAAGTATATGCCTATGGGTATAAATTACAATAAATAAATTAGTTAAAAAAATTATACACGTCGACGTTGATCATATGCGAAAATATGTTTTTACAATTATTTTTATACAATATATTTTATATATATGAATTTTTCACATTTTATTTAAAATAAAAGCAACAACGCCACAACCATACATAGATTGTTTTTCTTTTGTATTTATTAAATTAAAATATATATTAAAATATATTGTACCTTCTTAGATATAGCTGCTAAGTATATAATAAAATAAAATTTGAATGTCTATTTACTTGTCTTCAATAATATGTGTATGTGTAAAATGTACGTACGGCGAGTATACAACTATATTTTTATTTGATTTTAGTATAGTGTCTATAGGTTTTCGGTGTTTTTTAATTTTTTTTTTCTTATTTAATATTATATGTATTCGCTCTTATCTTTTTATTTTGTGATGAATATTAAATTTCAGCAATTTCAATGTAAATTGATATAAAAAAAAGGTGTTAAAAATTTCATTTTGTTTTAAACATAAAATAAGACAAGAAAAAAAAACATTAAATAAATATCAACTATTTTTTTATTTATTTATTATTTTTTTTATTTAATAAATTCTTTTATGTATAAATTTTTTTTTTGTTTTTTATGATCAAACAAGTTTTAAAAACATAAAAAAAAAAAAAAAAAAAAATGAAACGAAAATCTGCATAACCTCTTTGATGATGTCTATAATATTTGTGTTAAGAATATTTTCGTATAGAATAATAAATATTGAATGTGGAGAAGAGGAAACCTTTTTCATTTTATTGTTTATATAATGTTTTGTATTCATAAAATTATATTTTTAGATGTATATATTTAATTTTTTTTTAAATAATTTTCAATGCAACGAATTTTTCTATTATACTAATATCTAACAAAAATTTCAATGGGCTAATTATAAAAATTAAAATGTGTAAATAATTTGAGATCAAATTATAATTTTAATAATATATATACGAATTTTCATAAAGAATGCCACCTTTATTTTGTTGCAATGAAAGTGTAAAGATTATATAAATGTCTAGGTACTACTTCAAAATTTACATTGAAATTTATCACAAACAATTTTCTTAACAATTTATTTAATTCGATTACATTTTGATTTGACCTTTTAATAGTTTTTATTAAAATAAATATACAAATATTTTCAAAATCAAAATTAATTATTTTATATTCAATACAAACGCATTTAAGCGACAAAGCTTTTAAACATATATATGCGTGTATTACAATAAAATCAATTGGACGAAATAAGTATAGTAGTATGCGAATAACATCTATATAAACAAGTACGGAATCCTATTGTATACAGCCAGACCTAATATTTTTTTTTTGTAATACATGCGGAAATAATAAATAAGTTTTAGTGTATATATTTATAGTTAATATAATTAATTCATTATTTGTTATTTTATGGACTATATGCATTACATAACAATATATTGTTAGATACAGTGATGGTCACTAAGAAATCTATATGAAAAAATTTAATCAGTTATTGCGGTGTATTTGTACAGAAAAAATATTCTTCTATATACACATCTCAAGTATACATAAGTTGTAAAGACAGTATATATTTATATGTTTTTTTTTCAACTTTTTACCAGCACTGTATACATTTTATATTAATTTTACTCTAAATATAATGTTTTAAATACATATACATAAATAAATAACTAATTTAAAATAATCGTGAGGACTCTTTATAATATATACGTTTCATATTAGGAATATCAACTATTATTTATTTATTTAATTTTTTTTGTTTTTTTTTTGTTTCAATAAATGTATCTATGGAATGAATCAATGCGTTATTTATATATATTTAAAGTATTAGTAGTTACTATTTTATTTATAAAATTTATGCGGATAATAATTTATATTTATATAAATATACCGCATCATTGTATATTATAATCACAATAAAATCAATTAATTATTATTAACGGTTAAATTATTGTATAGATTTTTTGGTAAATGAAATTTAAACCGAATACATACCGTCTTTATCTAATTGTATTATTATAAACATTTATTTATATATAGTTAATTTATACTACGAAATAATAAATACAATTGTTTGTGTATAAGAAGTGACTATATAAAATTATTATATATATATATACAATATATAGTTCAATAACCTTATTATTTTAATAAAATATAAATCTTTTCTCTATTTTTATTAAATCCGAATATAATGTAAAATAATGTAAGTACACAAAATAACAAAACGAAAAAACAAAAGTTACTTTTATATATATGATGTATTTATGGAAAAAAAAAGAGAATAAATAAATAAAAAAACAAGATTAGTTTATATAAATAATCCATTTGATATAATCTATCATCATGAACAATCATGAAAATAATATTGTTTTTATATAACAACAAAAAAAAAAAAAAATAAATAAATAAATAAAAATATCGTTAAAATATCGATATATAATTTATATGGGTATTATATTATATTGTAACTTATATACATATATAAATATATACCTCCCTGGTCTTTATACAAATACATTTTATCAAATGTACATATATTATATTATGTATATATGTGCAAACAATATTATATATATATTATAGAACCTTTTCCTCCGGCATCCCTTTTATTTTTACATAATTTCCGTGACAATCCATGCCGTGCATTTTTCGCACGTATATCTATTTTATATAATATACATTATTACTTACATATCCGAGTATATGTACAAAATGTATTATTATTTCAGTTAAATTTTATATCGACCGTATATGTATAGATTGTATTGAATATTGATTATCGGGTATCGGTCATTTATGATAGAAAACATTAAATAGATACCCAATATCACAACATCATATTCATGGTCCAAATATATTGAAATTCATATAGAGAGATGTGGTATCAATGCACAACTTCTAATACTTGTCCATTACTATTATTATTATTATAATTATTATTTATTTATTTATTTACAAATAAAAATACCTTTTACTCTAGATAATCGTCATTAGAATTACGTAAATATTTTTCTATATATATAGTTAGTTATATAAATATAATTTAACTCTATATATGTTATACAATATATATTTAAAAAATTTCATATATATATGTACTATTTGTTATAAAATAGTTTTCATATTGTCTTCTTGTATAGATCTTTCTTTTACTTTTATTGTACGATATATATATTATATTATTTTTAACAAAATTACATATATTATATATATTTATGTATTTATAAATATTTATTATTGTTACATTTCTACTAAAACATATAGTACATACAATTTATTTATATAAAATTAATATTATGTATTTATTTCATGTGTTACGTACGGCACAAATATATTTCAATAGAAATATTTGTATTTAAAAGGAACAGTAACGAACGAAATTAAATAAATATTAATTTAATTATGTTATGATAAATATTTATTTATTTTTGTCGCAAGAACCAAGTTTACCGAAACAATTTTTATTAGCCTTCGTCATCAAACACATTACAGTCTACTTGGTAAAATACAATTTCATCAATTTAACTATTAGCTCAATTATTCTTTGCATTCAAATTTTATATATAATATTATAAAAGCTTCAGATTATTTATAATACACGATATTAAATATGTTTTAAGATATACTATGATATACAACAAATTATTACCATCATTATTCCAATATATTACTATATTCATGAAAACAATTTGTAGACACAATATTTAATATATTAAACTTTACTCGTTACTGTTGTTAACAAATAATACAAATATAGTATATATGTTATCAAAATAGATGTATTAAAAATGTAACCATTTATATTAGAAAATTATATATAAATAGTGCATTTTTTCCTGCATCATCGCATCACAAATGCGATTATATTCCTCTTATTTTTTATTTCAATTTTATTTTATTATTTTTATTATTATTATTATTATTATTATTATTATTATTATTATTATTATTATTATAATAATACATATTTTTCGTATAATATTTGTAATTCTTAAATGAGAAAAGTAAAATAACAGTAAACCAACATGCATAAAATAATAATAATAATATGTATTATATACTATATTTTGTATATATATAATATATATAATACGAGTACATAAGATATATTGTATATATATATATTCACTATCAACGTGGTATAATATTTTAAATGCGGAGGAATTATATAGTATATTTATACCTTTTCAACCTCTATCTATCCATATATATTTATGTATGTATAATTGTAAAAATGTATCTATTTCTATCTATATAGCTATTTAACATACATTATACGTATAATACGACAAAAGTATACGATATTTATATTTAAAAATATTTACATATATTTTCAAGACCAATATCACTAATATTGAATCTATATCGTTTTTGACCTCTGCATTTAAAATCTTTTTATGGATAAAAACATTAATTTTATTATATCAATATATATATTTTTTTATATTTACTTGTCCTATAGCATTATTACTATGTTTTTATTATTATTATTATTATTATTATTATTATTATTAGTATTATTATTATTTTTGTAGAATATATATATATATATATATTTTGTCTCGAGAGAGACTCGCTATTCACGATTATCATATTTTTTTTCTTCCATATATATTATTAGTTTTACTTGTAATTGTTGTAATATACAAATAAAAAAATATAATAATCATCTAACCAATATATTACATAAAATTTAAATGTATATAACAAAAATGAATGTATCATTTAAAATATTTTTATAGATAATCGGTTCGCGGTAATGAAAATATATAGAAGATTTATTTTTTATTTTATATAGACTAAAATCGAATAATATTATTATATTTCATATTATGGTATATATATATATATATATATATTGCCTTACATTTGGTGATTAGGTTATACTGTTTTATATATCATATGAGATAGTCAGTACGACCTAAAAGATTTAAATTATGGTACTATACAGAATGAATTATATACTAATTGATTACCAGTAGTGCCATTAGTTTTTATACGACATAACTAATTAAAATTGTAGTGAATTCAATTCACCTATAAAATATATATATAGTACAATTTAATCAGTTTCCAAGCATACGCATAAAAAGAACTAATTCCATATTTCATTATACTGCGTGTGATGGCTTATAGATAAATAAAAATAAAAAAACCAATATCTATTAAATATCATATGAAAATATATATATATATATATCAAATGAAATAATGATAATGTAAAAGTTAACGTATTATTATTATAATTAGATTATGAAAATAATATATGACTTTCATAATGTGATAGTATTAAAGTGTGTATATAAACATTAAAATATTAATTATTTTAATTTAAAACGAGTTTTATTTTTTATTATCTTTTTTTTATTTTGTTTATTTAAATATGACATTTAAATATGTTTATTTTTTCCTATATATAGTGTATTCAATATAACGTCATATATATGGTATATGTAATGTAATTATATTATTAATTTATATTACACATATATTATATAGTAAATTTGTACCTTTTTGCTTATTTCAATTAATTTTATAATTTATTAGTAATAGCAGCAACAGTACCACATGTACAACAAAATTTAATTAACACTATCCTTTCTATATTTATATTAATATTATTATTATTATTATTATTATTATTATTATTATTATTATTATTATGTAATAATGATATATAATATATTTTATATATACAATATTACAAATATTATACATAATATATTGTTTCAAGTTTCATTGAATAATTTCTTATCGTTTTACCAGTTAAATAATTATTAGAAACAGGGTGTATTTGAAAGATATATGTTCAGCAATTACCCGCGCAAAATGTTGAACATTTCTAAATCCCAATAATTATGTGATAAAAGTAATTTAGTACCGTCATAACGAAATATTAAATTTGTGGAATTTTTGCTAGCACTCTTATTTGAAAAATTTTATAAATTTTGAAAAATAAAACCAAACCGAATTATGTATTTTGGTTGATATATTTTAATACACCGTGTTTGTGTTTGTATAAATATAAAGATAAAAAATTTTTTAATTTTATCTCACCTTTTAAATTTTCATTTAAATAGCACCTTTTTAAAATAATAATATTATTATTATATTAAAAATAAGTATTGAAAAAGGTGTTTTATGTTTGCATTCATATCTTTTTATAGGTTATTACTTATTATATCTATATACAGTGTTAACAGATAGTTAATTATAAATATTGTACATATACTATAGATATATAGATAGATAGATAGATAGATATAAAATATAAAATTAAAAAAAATAGAGAAAACTTTTTTTATAATACATTACAAAGATATGTAATGTGATATCACACGCTTTTTATAAATAGTTTCATATTCATTCATATTTATTATAAATTTTACCTATATATACTAAATAATATATATATATATATAAAAATAATGATAATAATCTGTTGTTTGTTGTATAAAACGATTTGTTGAGAAAATTATTTTACAAATTTTTAATTCTTAAATTACATGTATTTATTTAATAAATTCAATTCACAATTTATATTATATTTAAAAATGCAATAAACAATATTTATATAAATATAGTGAAACTTTATGAATTACATAAAAACATGAGGTTTTTGAAAATAGTGTTTTTATCAGTTTGTGGAAAATTGTTAGCTGTTTTGCTATTTTCCTAAAACCTGACAATTTTCTTATTTCTTATAATACAATTATATATTAAATAGTATTACTTGAATAAATACTAATTTAAGAAATCATAGAAAATTCGAGTATAGATTTTCAGGCGATCATTCAATTATTTTGTGATCAGAATTGCTTTTCGGGGTGTGTATAGAGTAGTATCAGCAGTTTTTATCTGAATACTTTAGAAAATTTTGCGAACTATTCTTTTAGTTTCTATATTAAATTAAATAATACTTCGTATGAACACTATTTTTTTTTAGTTTCATAAATTGTAATGCCAAAATATAGTTTAGTATGGGTATAATACATCTATGCTTTATATATTTTAAATTAACTTTACATTGTATGATATAATTTGATGATTTTATATTTATATTATACATAAATACACTGATCATATCCACTTAATAAATAATATTTAATAAAATAGTAAATAGAAAATTAAAAATTATTAAAATTAAAAGAAAAATACATAAAATTTAATATTCATTCATTGTTCAGAGAATATTTTTACGTATATACAACAATATTATTTTATACTATAGAAATTATATATTAAAGTGAAATGTATATTTAGTATAGATATAAATAAGCTATATATAAACATATATACCATTCGCATCGCATATATATATATATACTCATATAGTGAAATTGTAATTTAAGTGCTTTATGATGTCTAATTTTGTGATGTTGCGTTGTTCCTCATTTCATTTAAAATTCGTGATTTAAAATGTCATTATTATTTTTGAAATAAATATTCATATTGTAAATTTATATGCAATATATGCATTATATATAATTTGATATGGCATATACATACAATATTAAATAACAAGTAGCAAAAGAGGTAAAAGTCACTGGCATACCATTCATTTTCATATAATTTATTTGTATATCTATTTGAATTTATTCACAATATGTTGCAAAAGAAATAGATAGTTAGAAAGAAACATATGTTTACATAAATAATTTTATTAGATTAAATTACACGTCGTAGAAATAGTATTAATGAAAATGAAATTTCTCTTCAAATAAGAATTCAAATATGTGCTAAATATTTATAGTTAAATTTCACATTATTTAAATTTGTGATAATTAATTAATGTGGTACATATATGATGATGATGATTATTATTTTAACTTTATTTATTTTAGTAATTTAGTAATTTTTTCAAAATGCGTATAATTGTATTGGAATTAAACAACTTCAAAATAATTAGATTTATTGAAATAAATATGCCGGTATTTATTTGAACGAATATGTGTAGCGAAGAGGATAATTTCTATATAAATATATATTATTTTTATTTGTTTATAGTATTATTAAATAATATAAAATATTGCCCACGCATTAAATATTCTTTAGAAGATTGACGCATCTTATCTTTATTATTATTATTTTATTTATATTTAATATATGTGTAATATATAATATATAATATATTTATGTCTAATCGAAATGAAACCTATAACAATTCAACATACTACACCGATAATAAAATATTTAAAACATTAACTAATATCTTCCAATTTGTCTATTTATTTTTTCATTGATCAGGGTCGAAACAAACGGTCATATATATTTATGAATAGATCACAATTCTATATTAATTTAATTATTGAAATATATAGTATATATTTTGTGAAATTGCGATCGCAACATGTATGATTCAGAAATATAGATATTGTTATTCTCTAAAGTTTTAAAAGATTCTCAACTTATAGACATAATTATTATTACTCTAACATTTAAGTTTAAGATTCTTTTGTTATATGGAAGCTTTAATCCATAAATTTCACATTTTTATATTCTCCAACCCTGCCCAATACCAAATATATGTATAGAAATGGAAATAAAATGAATACAAACAGAAAATCAATAAATTATACTTACATTATTTGGTTACGTTATATTTTTTCCTACATATTTTAACGACTATATAATAAACAGTTCTTTGATTTGATAATATAATTTTTATTTATTTCTGGTTTTTTTTTTTTATACATATATGCGAGGATGGATTAAAAAACCGTAAAAACATATTCACTATCTTATTTTGTAATATTTATTCTTTTTTTTTATAGATGTTCATAAATTTAATTTTTTTTAACTTGGCAAACAAAATTTAATATAACACACACAAACACTCAATCAAACCTCACATGTACGCACACACAACACAAAATGTAAATAGTAAAAATGTCCAAACTAATTTTTTTTTTTAATATAAAAAATAAATAATTTCAATGATCAACAAATTGATAACAATTTTTATTGTATTATTGGTACTTTATTGGATTTTTATTTATGTTATTTATGTTAATTGAATTAATACCAAATATATTATAATTTAAATGACAATATTTTCTATATACAATAATAATTCAAAAAAAAATATAAAAAATAAAAATTTATTTAACATTAACATTCTTTTAAATGCGTTTCGAACAAACCGAAAAATTTCCAAATTATAAATTAGAGGTATATATTGTTTAAATTTAAAAATGAAAAAAAATTATTGCAATGTGAAAAAATTAAGCGTATAGTTTAAAACCTAAATGGTATAATTCTAAAAAAAAAAATATAAGCTGCAGTTACAAATTATTTTAATATATTTTTCCAATATTATTTTGTGTGTATGGAAAATGAAACACCTATTACATGATCGTCGAATCTTGCATCCCATTGCAGTTTTCATGCGATGCTAGAATATATATGTAAATAACTGCTGAACGGTTGACTTCTGAACGGTGTATGGTTGAAAGGAAAAAACGGAGAATATATAATATAAATTTACTATAAAATACTTATAAAATGAGTTTGAAAAAACATATATTAATAAATGTAACATATATTTTAGTTAAATACAGTTTGTCAAACATTTAAAAATACTATATATTGTACATATAATTATATAATAAATATGTGTTTATAAAAACTGGGTTCACTCTTGGATATAAATAATTTGGAATCAGTAAACGCCATCAATATATTATATAAGTGATATATTATATGATTTTTCAACCACATGATAAAGTATATTTTTAAGTTTATACAAAAACGATTCTTAATTCCATGTGCGTATTGTGTATTTCCATATAGATTATCATTATTGCAGAGATCTAGAATCTAATAGCATATATAATATAGTTTCTTAACATAAAATATTGATCTTTGTTTATTTCTTTTGAAAAAAAAATTTTAAATTTTGTAATTTAATGCACGCGAATATAATTTTCTAAATGAAAAGAAAAAACAACGAATAATTTGATGAAAAAAATGTTGCAAGTTTCAATCCATCAATTCGTCTATAGCTTCTAATTATCTAAATATATACAGATCGGTTAGTTAAAAAAATTAATATTATCGATATAATTATTATGTGTATATTTTGTATGTATAAACAAAATTAAGTATTTGAAAACATGCAATAAAAATATGAAAAGAAAAAATTTATGTAGCTTCAAAAACTGTAAAGTGTGAACCAAAAACACAAAAATTGGCAAAGGATTTATTTCATATATACATATTTATATAGAAAATTTGCAATTATTTTTGTACTACAAAAACATATGTTTTTTTTCGTATAATTTTTAATAATAATAATAATACATAAATGGATGAGCATATTTATAATATTGTATGTCTGTTTCTGAATACATATACGACGTTACAAAACATATATACATTTTATATAATGTGCTAAAATAAAATAATATTTTCTAACACCTATTTTTGTTAAAGGTTAAACATAAACATTTCTTCTCGTAATCATTTAAAATTTAATGTACTGTGAACTTTCTTATATATGCTATAAATAATATATTGTTGTTATTGGTATAAAGACGAACGCAGGGTGTAACGTACAATCAATCAATTAACATATTATAATATATATATTGTATATATACGTAACTTTAACTTATGTTGATGTTATCGTAAGATCTTTATACTAATTAATTAATATAAATTAATTTATTAAATAAAATATTAGTGATTGATATAAAGGACAAGAAAAATGATTAATTATAAGAATTGTATATATATTTTCTACATGTTAATTTTGGCTATAACAATAATTCATCATAAAATAGCATCTAGTGGTGCGTTCTTTCACCTTTTTTTTTCTTTTTTAATCACCCTATTCATATATGTTAATGTAATCTATGCAAAAATAAAAAAAATAACCACATTCACAAAATCAATTGATTTTTATTAAAAAATAATATATTGTATTTATAATATTGTTTTGTTTTGTTCTATTGAGAATTATACATTAAATTTTCATATTGTAAAAAACCACAAAATCTAACGGATTGTATACACTTTTTTTTTTGTATGTTATTTTACAATGTTAAAAAGAAAAAAAAAACAAAAAACCAAAAAAGTATTCACTAAAATTCTCATCTTTTATTATTTTTTTCTTCTATTTTATGTATTACAATGTTTAATAAGTAATTTACATAGAATTTAGAACAAACTTACGGTGTGTGTAATGCCAAAAAGTATCTCTCTTTATATTGGTACAATATATTCATATACACAATATAAATACGACAAAGAAAATATATAAATATTAAGAAAACGAAAAAAAAATATATACGATATATCTTTTTAATATTATGTTGTGGTTCAATTGCAATTTAATTTTTATGTCTTATTTTTATTATTATTATAATATAATTATATATTTCTTATACGTTTTCGTATTGATAGTTTTACTGACGTCATATTCATGACTATCACACACACTCCGGCTCAACATTACCATATAATACCAAACCAATAATATAAAATGTATATATGCAGAGAATATATTTTTAGCTTATAATAAATAATAAATTAAAATTTTGTATTTTGTACATTTGGTTAATTTAATTTTTATTGATTTTTAATTTCAGGTTAAAGTAACGGTATTGGATAAAAATGATAGTCCACCAATATTTCGTGATACACCATTACTGTTTACGGTATCCGAAGATTTCGGTGCCGGACATTCAATTGCAACCATACGGGCTACCGATCCGGATACAATTGGTACATTAACATACTCGTTAATTTCGGGTGATGATAATAAATTTTTATTGGACACAGAAAATGGTATATTAAAATTAAGCGATTCATTAGATCGTGAAACAAAAGATTTATATAAATTAATTGTACGTGTTAGTGATGGTGTTCAGTATACAGAAACAACCGTATCCGTTCAGGTATGTTAAATTATATATAATTATTGAATAAACTAAATATGTAGGTGTATATTTTATATAATTCTATTTATTTATATGTTGTCTGATTGTATATAATTTGTGATATAATTATGAATTTATAGGAGAACTTTTTTCCAGTGAATCTATACTTAAGTGTTATATATTTCTTTATCATATGTTATGTATGTAAATTTCAAGTTATCCCTAGTTTCAGTTCAGTACTTATTTTACTCTATAAGTTTATATCGATAAAAAAAAACCTTCATAAGTTTATGTTAATTTTTATTAATTTTTTTTCAAATTTCTGTGATGATATAAATTTATATTTAATTGCGCAACACTTAAATCCTTTTTTTTTTTCTTTTGGTACTTTATCGATAATAATTATTTTTGATTGCTTTATATAATTGTACATTTTCTTTTTCATATTTTGTATATATAAAAATAATTTAAATGTACATAATTATTTTACCATTTAAAATTTAAGCAATTTACGTAAAAATGATATATGACAATAATATATATCCAAATCCAAATATATGTATATGCACCTGCTATTAAAATTCATTCATAATCATAAAATATGTACAATGTTTTTAAAAAGCTAAAAGAAAAAGCGCGCGCGGTGGGTCAAAAATATATAAATATATAAATAAATACAATACAATTTTATATATGCATACGAGGAGTACACAAATAAAAACCACCTGGTTTTTGTATTATTCTTATTTTTTATGAAATTAAATTTACCAAATTGAAAAATTTCTGAAATTATTTTTTGACATCATTCCCTGCACTTGTTTGGAATTTTGAATATAATGTTTTAACGAAAAATAAAATAAAAATAAAATTGTTCGTTTATATACGCGCGCTTAATATTTAACTTATCTTTTCTTTTACGCATATTTGTGCATATATATATACCATATATATATATATTGCATGAAAAGCATATATAGTAGGTACAAATGTATTAAATGTGATGTACTTATGTACAAAATAAATTTTATATATACTCGTATATATAGGAAGGAGGATTTTAAATTATTTATAATTAAATTAAATTATTTAATGTGAAATTCTTTTCTAATTTTATACATATACACATATACTGACTGCATTTAACAACGGACTATTTGTGGACATTTATTTTATTTCGTATCCATATATATATATTTTCCATTCCATTGTTTATATATAAATAAATATTTAACAATACATATATATATATATATATTGTTTGGTAACCTAATAAATTTAAATACATATATTTTATGAAAAATAAGTTATTTATTTATATATATGTTATATATGCGAAGTGTTTTAAAAAACAACATATCAATTTATCATGCACTCACTAAATCACTCGACTATAGGTATATATAACAAAAATAAAAAAAAATGCAAAAGGACAGAATTAAACTGTGGGTATATAAAATACTTTATATATAAAGCATCGCTAATAAAATAAAATTATAAAAAAAAAAACACCTTTTTATATTTTGTATATGCAAAAACTTAACCAAAATATATAAAAAAAAAAAAATCTTTTTCGTTAATTTGTTTGGTCATCCGGGATACAGATCGCGTGTTGTGATGCATAAAAAAATATACATGCGCATATAACTTATGTATATAATAATATATATTTTATGTATATATATAAATATAACAAAATTGAAAGCTTTACTTACATTTTATATATTGTATATAGCATTAGGCAGGTAGGTAGGTAGTTTCGGACAACGGACGGATAGATACAAAACAATATTCTTTTCTTTTTAGTTTTTTGATATTAATACTATGTGTGTGTGTGTGTTTGTGTATAGTGAATGTGAAGTATATAAATAAAATTTTAAGAAGTCAGGTAGCTTTTTTCTTGTTATATACTCGTATATATGTTCTGTTTTACAATGTTCTGTTTGAATTTATTCAGTGTATATATAGCTACAACAACATAAACTATTATATAAACATAAGAATGAATATTTTTATATTATATATATATCAATTCTTATATATAGATATATATATATCGTATAATTAAATTTCTTATTGCTGTTTTTGGTTCTTCTTTTTTTCGTCAACATACACTCTCACACACACACATTACAAACACTCACAAATAAATGTATACATACTTCCATCATGACTTAAAATTTTTTTTTTATTATCAAATTTCATCTCTTTTTGAAATCAGATAAATAAATTAAAAACAGTTTTTCATGTTTTTTTTTTTTTTTTTTTCTTTAAATCGTTTTCATTGATTTGTTATCTTAAATTTTCGGGATTTTGTTATTTAATATATATATATATTAATATATAAAATAAATAAATTATTGTTAAATCGAACAGAAAGAAATATATTTCCAATTAATAAATATTTTTTATGAGATCTTTCTATGCGAGATAATATATATTGTACATTTAGTTTTGCGACAGTTTTGTTTAGTTTAGTTTTATTGTCGTCTAATAAATTTAGTGATGGAAATAAATTTGCTATTCACACATATTGTCTTCGCCACCATAATGTTATTCACTTTTACACGTATACACACATTAGATTAGTTACCATGATTTAATTTTGTGTAGTCGGAGTTAGCCATTCAGCATATGCCCTTGTACCGTACCTTATTTATATATATATATTATTATACCGAATTTTCAAGTGATTTATTTATTATAAATATATAAATATATAAATGTAAAATATTTTATGGGATAATAGTTGTGGAGGCAATTCAATTCCAATTATCTGTATTATTATATTTTATACACAGATTGTAATTAATCTAATAATTGAGTTGAATCGTTATTTGTACATGTAATAGGAAATGTGTCTCCATTCTCTAAAATTTAATTTTTTTATTTTTACTAATGATTTAATTGCGGTGCAGTTATACGATCTTAATTTTTTCACTTCGCAATACCTGCAGTTGCAATTCACAAAAGATTTCGGACATAATGAAAAAACACAACAGAATTTGAATGCAATACATAGTAATGTATTAAAATGTTATTAATATTAAATTTCATATAAATTTCTATGATTTCTTTCTTAAAAATATTACCTCATAAATATGTAGCAGTTTTTTAGTTTTTTAAATATACAATCATTGGAATTGTTGTTTTAACCTATATATTTTATGTGAGTTTATTAAATATTATGACAAAATGACAACATACTAAATTTTTTTGATGTGTTTAGAGAGGATAATTAAATTCACTTAAATTTTTGTACAGAATTTATTTATGCAATTAATATCTGTAAAATTTAATTGAAAAATTAATGATAAATGAATATCTTTGTCAATTCCATTTATGTATGATACGAAATATATAAGGTGAATCGTCTATTATGTATAGAATCCACGCACGTTGAGATTTATTTAAAATTATGGTAATTGCGAACTTATTTCTCTGCGTTATAAAATTTGTTGTTATATTATTAAACTTTTATAATGTTGTTATAATTTAAAATTTTTAACAAACTCATTTTTATTTATTCATTAACTTTTTATGAATTCACACACACACACACATCTCTTGTATGATAACAATTGTGGAAATTTTTTAAACAATATAATATAATATGAAACGAAATAAATATAAAAAGCTCTTTTCTCTTATATACTATTGTAAATCGATGCGTGAATCATTTTCTTCATATAAATTAATTTTTATTATATTTATACAACAATTTTTATTTTAAATATTTGTGTAAAACATTTATTACGAACATATATATTTATGAAAATATTATGTATAAATAAATAAATAACAACATACATATTTTTATAGCATTCAATATGTGCTCTTGAATGCATCATTTATATACAAACAAATAAAATATATAAGTTATTTCGCATCAAAATTTCTTAATTAAAAATAAAAATATAATAAAAATACAAGAAAAAATATAGCTAATATTTGTGTTGGTCATACAAATAAATATATATTATTCTATAAATGCACCACACCACCACCATCACACACAAACACATATTTTATTTTATACTTATTATTTATTATACAAGAAGCGTTTTGTTGTTTGTCGTTATTATTTTTATTATTTTTATTATTATTATTATTTTAATAATTTTTTATTTTGCATTTTTTTTTTTTTTTTTTTTTATAATATTTTGTAATATATTTTTAATAAAGTGTCGGCATCGCGGTGAAAAATTGAAAAAGAAATTCTTTTGAAAATAAATATATCAATAGGAATTTTAGAATGGCATTTTGATTTTTTAAAATGAATTTATGTATTATATAATAAATATATTTATATATATATAAAGACAATAATATACGCGACGACGAAAAAAATAATATTTATTTCAATTTCTTGATTTTTGCTCGCCGTATACATATATATTTGCTTCTGCATGTTGTCTATATATCTGTATATATATTAAAAAAATATTTTACTTTGCGACCGCATCGGTATTTTTTCATAGAGATATTTTAGACAAGATTATATTTATAGTTATGTAAATGTGTGTTAAAAATCCATTGTATGTTAAAATTTGAATTATATATATATAGGGACATAAATAGATAGATAGATAGATAGACAGAGTTGAGAATAGGATAGGAAAATAAATAACATATATATAATATTAAAATTTGAAGGAATTGCGAAAATGAAAAATTCAAATTATTTAATAATATAGGATTTGTTATTTTTTAAGGTGTTTATTTTCCTTTTTTAAATACAAGATAATATTATTAAGAAAAAAAAAAATTGCGTAAAATTAAGTTATAAAAATGGAACTTTAAAACTATTTCAACAAATGTAAACAATAATAAATTAATTATAGCATTCGTAATATAATTAATGAATGGTTAGAATTTATCTTTTTTATATTATTATACATACAATATATATAGTGTAATTCTAATTTTACAATGAACTATTTGAACGAATTGTAATTATAGAGTAATTGTTTTTTAATTCACACAAAATGTATGTACACATAATATTTATTGTGGAACACTTTCTAAATCTATGTGTATAAATTTTAAATGCTGTTTCGAAATATCAAGATTCCATCAATAAGTTAAGCACGCCACGTTAACATTCTTATAATATCCGTTTCGTTAAATGCTCTGTGCGCACAAATATTTCAATATAAATATAGTTATGAACTATACCTAGTTTAGTTGAGGTATAAATTATAATTTCAATGTGTGCCCATCAAATTACTAGATGCTATAGATGTTCATCGTTTGTGTGAGTTCAACAAAATGTATTTTAAATTTTAAATAAATTTCGGGACAAGAAAATTATATTCTACTATAGAACCACTTCAATTATAGTAGTTTACTAAATTTTTTCTCTCGCTAATATACTATATAATTAATGTATAAATATTAAATAATTTAATGTATAATATAATATAATACCATTCGCGTCGTCGTCGTCGTCATCGTCGTCATCATCAGAGTCAGAGTCAGAGTCAGAGTCAGTTTCTGTTTCAGTATATACATATAATATTATAAAATAATATATAGGTATATTGTATATATATGGCGATAAGTGAGCAATTATACATAATTACATATTTCATATAATTTAATTTTTCGTCTATTACCATATAACAATCTTTTGTGTTTTTGTTTTACATTTGAATAGCTGTCAAAAAGTCATGATGAAGATTACTTGTAAGTTTCTTTCTGTTTTTTATTTTTTTTTTTTCGTTTCTTTTATAAATTTTTCAAGTGTATATCGCTTCAACTTGTATTTATTTTTTTATTTTTTTTTCCGTATGTTTCTTTTTTTCTGTTATTATTTCTTTTTTTTTAATAATATTCAATATTTTAATAATAATAATAATAATAATAATAATAATAATAATAATAATAATCTTAATTTTTTATTTTTTTTATTCCTTATATACATATATTATTTACTTATTTATTATTCATTTCGATACTTTACAACAACACATATATATATAAAAGTACATATACAAACAATAAATGCATTATTCTTTCTTCATCTTCTTATATATGGTATATACAATATAATATCTATTTATCCTCAATGGTATTATATTTGAATTTTGAGTTTTTTGACCGCATAACAATAATAATAATAATAATAATAATAATAATAATAATAGTAATTTCAAGTTCATGTATATAGACATAGATTATATTATAATATTTATTATATACGTTGGCTGTCTGAATAGTGCTCCGGCTGACCTAAGACCTAGAATGGCGTTATAGAAATTGTGAAACCATTGATGTATAAGTTCCGCAACCTTTATATAAAATAAAATTTTATTTTGATGTGTCAATTCATTCCATAAGTAGCAGCCGTTTAATATTGATTTGCCATTGATTTTTATTGAAATTCCAAAAAATTGAATTTATTGTTCAGTGTTTAAATTCTTTGTTATGGTAAAACGTTAAAAGTTGCAGAAGATTTTGTTTGATAAATAACGTCAACAAATGTTATAACTCTTTCATTGTTATAGGTCGAGAATTTTTCAGACACCCCTTGTATATGGAATATAAAAATTACGCATCTAATGTATTTTTTACATTATACATATTATTATGAGATATGTTGCTTTCTATATTTTGTAAGTTTATATGAAAATTTTACAATTTACGAAACACGCATAAAATAACAAATTTAAAAGGGTTAATTTGGATATAAAACCATTAAAATAAATAATTAATTCTATATACCATCGTGTTTATTTGTATAATATACAAATGGCGCAATCGATTGTGGACATTTCAGTATATATATTTTCTTTGAAATTATAACTTGTCAATTGAAAAAGATTTATGGAATATATACAAATATGCTTGAATATATATCATATAGGTCGCGATTAACTCTAAAAAAAAAAAAATTAAATAAATACGTTTTCAATTCTCACGAAACTCAATGAGATGAGATATTACAAAAATAAAGACATATATTTTATTATTTATTTTTAAACTATATAAAATCTTTGCACACTGTGTGTAACCAAATCAAAATATCTTGGAATACCTTATTCGTTTGTTTTTTTTTTTTTCATTCGTATTTATGTTGGTAGGTACATATACACACCAGTGTGTGTGTGTGTGTGTGTGTACATACATATATCAAAAAATGAATGAATGAATGCGTGCAAAAGTTTGAAAACTTGTTGTTGAGAAATAAAAATTTAAATCGATTAACGAAAAATATTTAATTAATTATAAATATTTTTTTTTTATTTTATATTTAGTTTTAGTTTAGGTTTTTTGTTTTTTGTTTTTTTTTTCTATTTTTTTAAATCATTTCTCTCTGTTACATGCTGAGTTTTCCGTGCCGTTTAATAAAATTCAACACGTAAAGATTCTAGTTAAAGATATATAAAACAGACAAAAAATGATTATGACAGGCCACTGTACAAAATAATATATTGTATTGAGTGAATAAAAAAAGAAAAAAAATAAAAAATATATACAAACAAATAATTCATTCTTTTAAAAAATCAAAAAGAATTACACACCAAAAAAAAAAAATGTTATGTTTTGGATATAATTTTGATGTTAACATTTTGTTGTTGTTATTATTTGTTATTATAAGAACATGAAGGAAAAAAAAAAAAAATTAAAAACCAATGTATTATTTATTTTTGATTATTTTTTTTTTTTTTTCTAATTTTATTTAGTCTAACTCTCTGTATAACGATGTTGTCTTTCTCGTCAATTTATTGAATAAGTTATAAAACATATGGAAAAACGAGTTTTTAAATATACTTGACATTTACGTTACACCCGAGTATTTTGATATATGTATTACATTTAGTTTTTGCCATATAATTTTAATTTTCCTATATTTTTTATGTCAATTATTTTTCATATAACGATTTCCTTCCGTGAATATTATATTATATACTAACAAATTTCATTTTAATATATATATATATACACTAAAATTGAACCCTCCAATGAATTGGAACATTATTGAATAGATGCGTTGAAGAAATTAAATTGAAGTGGCAAAAGTTACGGTCACAATACAAAGAAACCATATAGAACCACCATATGTAGGAGACTTGGCCTGCTGTTTTTCTGAAAATGTTAATTGATAAATTTATTATTTCAATAAACACACATATAAATAATTTCTTATAATACAGTGTATTTTTAAATCTATATATATAATTTACATTCGACTTTATTCGTTTGAACATTGAAAGATGTAATTGTAAAATAAAAACGTCATAAATATATCGAGTTACTTTGTAAATAAAATTAATTAAAATGTAATATTTATATAATAAATGTAATATTCTTTTATATATCTATTTGATTTGATTTTATAGTAAATATATCGATAACAAAGTCTATCCTATATATAATATTATTAATCAAATTGGATATATAAAAATAAATAATAAGAATTATTGATTAATGTTCAGAAAAATGTTTTCCCGCATTCCCACTCATTATTTAATAATACATAGTCTCGTATGTATTTGTATGCAATACAATATCCATAGGATTAAGATTTTTATCAAACATTTTCTTGGTTTAAATTTTTTTTATAATAATCATCATTTATTAAAAAAATACTCTATACGATATATATATGTTAATTTTCTATCATTAAATTATTATATATTACATTTTATGCAATTGATATTCTTATATAGGTGTGATTTTATTTATATACAATATATTAATATTCGCTTATAATTATTATTAACTTACTTAATTTCCACCTAATGAATTCCATCTTAATAGATACCGCATAACACATATATATATATATATCAATGGTTGAACAATTCAATAGTGTATGACCACACGTTACGTTTTCAAAAATATATAGAACCACAATTAGCGACGAACCTCTACTGTATTTACATATTTATCAATTAAGTGTTTTTTTTTAATTTAAAGTATAAATGTACATAAATCAATACTATGTTAATATAAATATAAGATTTTTTTCTTTTCATATCATGATTTAAAATAATTTTCATTTTACATCAGCTCTGCTCCTCTTTTTATCTAATAAATCTATATCATATATATCATATACAATACGCAGATAGAGTAATAAGAATAAAATATAATAATTTATAATTATAATAATTTTCTTATATATTTCAATAAATAAACAAACAAAATAAATAAACATACATTTACAAAATACGGAAATAAAATAAAATGCAATTCATCTCTGCAAATAAATAAGCGAGTCTCTTATATACAACAATATATATATTATGTACATTATATACTGTATATATATATATATATATATAAGTAACTTTTTTAAGAAAATATGTATTATATAAATTTAAATACATAATATACTACAAATATATTTAATGATTTTATCTATGATTTTTGAATTGATGATTGAAAGGTTGAAATGAATGTATTATGTATATATATGTTATTTGACCTATGTTGTTGTACATATAAATGTTGATGAATGATGATGATAATAACATTTATAAAAAATAAATAAATATTGTCTTGTTATATATTCTATGTATAAATTAAATTTTAATATATGTATGTACAAGAAAAAAAAAAATTTTAAAACAAACATATTTATTTTATTCAATATATATTTTATAATATTTTTTTTTTTTCATTTTTCTCATCTTGTTTATTAGGTTACCGACACAAACGATAATCCACCGGTATTTTCTGAACCAGCTTATTCATTTGATATACCAGAAAATGCACAACGTGGCTATCAAGTGGGTATAATTATAGCAACTGATCCAGATTTGGGTGAAAATTCAATGTTATCATATACAGTAATATCAGATTGGGCAAACGATGTATTTTCATTAAATCCACAAACTGGTGTTTTTACATTAACAGCACGATTGGATTATGAAGAAGTAAGTGTGACTATATAATATATATATATATACTTTAATTACATCCATACAATATATAATACGCATATAATATCTGTAATAAATAAAATTATATTTTTGTCATTATTTTTTGTTTTACACACTGTTTAGTTGCTATTTAAGATTAATTACACTTTTTATGTTAATGTCAAATATAGTAAAATTAATAAGTTGTTTGTTTTCTGCGGTGCATTCCGAACATATATTGTATATATACTTACTATGTATGTTTTATTATATAAATTCTATATATATATATGTTATATATAGTAAATAAAACAGAGAAATATTATATATTCATAGAAATACTGAATTTTGTGTATGTTTAAATGTATCGCCATTAAAATATGCATTTGAGACTTCGAGACCTATATATATATACATGATATTATATATCTACAAATGTGAGTGGGTGAAATGTAATAATAATCAATCTGTATAAAGAAAGGTTTAAAATAACATGTTTGGTTGATGGACGCGTTATTATTATATATAAAAAGGCTTACGCAAAAATTAAATGAATTACAATTATAATTATTTTTATTATTATTATTATTATTATTATTATTATTATTATTATTATTATTATTATTACTATATATTTAATACAGTTATAAGTAAAATGTTCACATATAAATATACTATGGCAATTGTGTTATTAATCATTTTTAAAAGGATTTATAATAAAATATTTCAATTTTCTAAACTATGACATAGACGGATTGACTTGAAAGGTTCTATTTTAAAATATATAACGCATTGCGCCTTTTTATATATATATATATACGCATTAATATAAATATACAAATTTAAAACTATGTTTTTTATATTTATGCAATTTATGTTTATATTTTATTTATAATAAATAAATATGTATATTTAGAAATATTTCTGGGAGCGGAATATTAAATAGAATTTCTATATATATATATATATTGTGTTTCTTAATCGATGTATATATAATACAATTCAAGTCAATCTCAATTGTATGTTGTATAGCTATATATGGATTTTGCTAAAGTTAATTTCAATGTTATTATTAGATATTATAGAAATATATATGTTACCACACCTATATACTGAAAAAAAAAATATATATGCAGAGAAACTGTATTTTTATATGGAAGATATATTAAGTGGTAACTTAATAGCTGTTAAGAGTTTTATTTTTTAAGAAAAGAACAATTTAATCAATTGGCCAATTGTTTATCGGCTTATCGTATTCATTTCTTGTACAATATTCAAATAAATATAGTAATTATAATAATCAATAATATTAATGTATAATAGCAGCTTCATTTTAACAATTCGTAACAGCAAAAATTAAATAAATTAAATTGTAATATTGTAAAAAAAAAATTATTTAATATATATTAATATAATTCTATAATAGTTATTTTTCTATTATACACACACAGGTACAACATTACATATTGGTGGTCCAAGCACAAGATAATGGACATCCAAGTTTGTCAACAACATTAACAGTTTACTGTAATGTTTTGGATTTAAATGATAATGCACCTGTATTCGATCCAATGAGTTATACAAATGAAATATATGAAAATGTTTCAATTTTTACAGAAGTACTTACAGTCAGTGCTACTGATATTGATTCAGGTATGTTAATCAAAAAACATTTTTTAAAATTTATATTATAATATAATTTTATATAATATTAATAACATATACCTGTATATTAAACGTTGTTAAAAAAAATTTGCGCATTACTCATGTGGGAGTTTGGGGTTAACATTCATTTTTTTTTATTTAATTAAAATCTTTCGAATATCATGTTAAACATATTTATTTTATTGAAAAAACAAAACAACTTATCATCGTTGCATCTTATAAATATTGTGTTTATTTTCCCCACACCATTTATTTAAAATCTTAATTGATATTCATCCATAACTAAAGTTTTTGTCATTTATCTTAGCGTTTTTTTTTTTTTTTTTTCTTGATTTAGTCTGAAACAAAAAATTATTTTGTATTTGTGTAATGTAAACAAATGTATAATCAATCTTTTTTGATGTTCAAAATTTTTGTTTTTCATTTAACAAAATATTCATTCACTCAATAATTGTATTAACAAAATATGAACAATAATTTTTTATCTGTCGAACAACACACAACGAATTAAGTTTTATAGTCATTAAAAAAATTTACATTGTGTGTGACACGACTGACAATAAAATATTTATAATCCAATAACTACAAGTTGTTGTACGTATATGCATTTATTTAGTGCATATGTTGGTGTGGTACACAACCAGGTAACGTTTTTGCAGTAGATATACGTTTAATTTTCATGTTTTACCATAAACGATGACAAACAAAAATCGTATTTTTTAAAATAATTAATTTGATTTAAAATCCATACATCATCATCAAAATATTATATAAATGCGAGGTGGTACTCTCCACTCACATACACATATAAAAATGAAAAATATATAAATTTATAATACGCACATATTAAATTAAAAATTAAAAAATTGGCGTTCATTGCCTTTACGTGTGGTGTGTGCATATATTTTTTTTTATTTTTACGTTACCACATCTTAAATTTTTAAACAAGAAAATATATCGATTGCATCTTAAAGAAAAAAAGGCTATACAAAATACAACTCTTCTTTTTTTTTATTTTATCCTTTATAATTTAATTTTATTTTATTCTTATGTTTTATTTTGTGTGTAGATCAATTTTTTATTTCTTCCCATTGCAATTGCAACATTGTTTATTATTATTATTATTATTATTATTATTATTGTGTGTGTATATTAAGAAGTCACATATACAAAATATTAAAGACACAAAATAAAAAATATAAAAAAAAAAATAAATTAATGGATATTGTAGTTACATACTTTAAAAAAGATAAAAAAAAAAAAATTATTGTTGTATAAAGAAAAATACCTCTCAGTTTCAACAACGTCGTCGCGATATATATACGACGTTATATATTTTATAACTTCTTATGGTAACACGAAATTTTTCACAACTTAATTAATATTCTGAAAACGTTTTCTTTTATGTTTCACTTATTTATATATTATTATTTAATAAATTTGTGTGCAAAAATTAAAGACAAAAGCGACTTAATTAATTTCCATTGAATGTACGAATATATTTAATATGGTATATACCTTTTTCTATATATAATTTAATATTATATACTCTTATTATATATTGAATATAATATATATATATATATGTATTTGATTAGAACAATATTATATATAACTATATATATATACATCATTTTATGTTACATTCAAACATATGTTTTTTTAACAGTATGTTGTTTTTCTGGCATTTATTTCTTTCAAAAAAAAAATCATATTAGCACCGATTTTTGACAAGTTTGTCATCATATAAATAAATGTTAATAATATAGTAGCATATAACATATACATCATTCAAAATATATTTATTATATTGTGTTATCTTATCGCATATATTTTAAATTTATATTTATCTATAGCTGTACTGTAATTTAACAAAAACATTTGTATGATAATAATTAATCTATTGTGTTATATTGTATTGTATAATGTGATTGTGCTATTGTTTATTAATTAAAATTGTATATAGAAAACTGTATATAAATATTCAATCAACAAAATTTATAGTAGAAACTATTCTATAATAATATATTTGTGTTTCGCTACACCATCTGTCCGTAATATAACCGGAATGGATGTTAAGAAAAAATGCAAACAATTAATTTAATGTTACAAAAATAATTTCATTTATTATATATATAATATAATTCGATTTTCAATTGAATACGTTTTCGTTTCATTGTCAAATGAAGTTTAGGGTATAGAAAATAGTTACATAAAGTTAAATTTAGTGAATGTTGAAGCATATGATTTTAACTTTTACGACGGATAGATCTAAATTGACCTTTAAATGATATTTTCATATAATATTGTAATATTTAGCAATCATCTTTTCACACGGTATATATGATATATATAGGACTTTACATTGAAAATAAATTTATACTCAATCAAATTCAAAAAATTTAATCAAAATCAATATAAGATTTTGATAGGTTTTATCTAGATTAATAAAAATACATTTAATATTATAATTTTTTCACAATAATATAGTATATTTGAAAAGTGCAAATTACTTTTCTCATTATTAGAAAATATATATAAAATACTCGCAATATATATGATTTTATTTGTTAGTTATTATTGCGTTAACAGATTATACGTCAAATATTTATTAAAAAATAAATATAATTTGTATTATTACAATATATTGAAGAAAAAAATAAAATAAAAAACAATATAATTCTCGTTATACACAACAACGCACCACACCGCCACAATATTAAATATTTTATTTATTGTAATTTTCGACCTTAAAAGTAATCAATCAATATGTTTCTTTATTTTAATGTGAATATTTTTATATATTATATATATAAATATACATATATTTGTTTGTATATATACGCATTTCTGTACATATTTTCATTCTATGTACACGCTCTTCTATCTATATTCTAATAATATATCTTTAACTAAAAATTTGAATACAAAAATTTGTATATATATAATACAGACTGGCCCACAAAACCTTTTGCTCAGCATATATTTTCAAATACGGATGAAAAAAGTCTTTAATAACTTTTTACATAATGTTTTAATTTATATTGTTTTATATCTACAAATTAATAATAACTCTATATAATATAAGTCTCTACAAAGATAAAATATATCTACCAAACAATCATTAAATGCCTTAATTTGTTAAATTGAACTATAGTATAATTATATATAAACACAAAATCATTTGCGTATATGTTAAATTTCTTTAAGGATCTAAAAGATAATACAGAATGAGCTTGCTTTTCTTAAGTGTCCTTTCCGCTGGTTTTCTGTAGCCACTCTCACAATACGAACAATCAAAATTATAGATAAATGAGGTTATTTTTAATTCATTTTAATTGATTTTTAATTCATTTTAATTGATTTTTAATTTTTTGATATTAGATCACAACTAATCCAGATAAATTTGTGTACCACTCTCTGTATGTATAACATATAATACAATATATAACGACAGATTGTTAGAACAAATTCTTATATAGTTGAATTGTATGTAGTAAATAATAATATATTTGTACGTCATAAATATACATATTAAATTTTAAAACATTGATGATGAACAATTTTTATGTTGAGTTGTGAAGTGGGTAATATTATTATTCTTATTATTATTATTATTATTATTATTATTACTTAAATAATATAATATATTATACCGTTCATAGTATGTATATAATATACAAAGAAATACTAATTTTTATATATAAACTTACACGCATACATCCATACAAAAATATTGAAAAATTTATATTTAATAGAATTTCTTATTATATTTTATGGGTTTTCTTTCTTTTAATAATTTATATTATTGTATTAAATATACTATATGGAATAATTGTTTTTTCTATCTATACGTATATGTGTAAATATATAAATAATCTGACCTGTAACAAATATTTTTACAACACAAATATATACAATATAGACTATTAATATTATATCCATATTTAGGTATTTTTATGATTTAATAAATTCTATAAATGAAATGTTATTGTTTGAGATATTAAGATAACAAAATATATAGATATATTATATAGATGCAGTTAGATTCTGATATAATTAAGTATATATATTAAATTTATAAACTATTTTATATAATTTATATCCTCCTATATGTACTTGTCCACAAAATTTAAAAAAACTATATATGCATTAATAAATTAAAGTGTATATAATATGTTAGATAAAATTATATTTTATTTTGAAATGAAAAATTACTTTAACAAATTTTTGATTATAACACTTTATCTCATTTATATATTTATCTGTACTAATAATAATAATAATAATAATAATAATAATATTATTATTATTCCCCATAGATCCAATTACCTGACTTAATAAAGTTATACACACAAACACATATTAATTGTATACTATAATATAATATATTATTAAATGCATTGCAATAATAAAAGAATATATTTTCTTTCCATTAATTTATTATATGTAGGAGATAACGGTCGTTTGGAGTACACAATTACAGCTGGCGATGATAATAATGATTTTGAAATAATTCAAAATGGTACAATACTGACAAAACGTGAACTTGATCGTGAAACAAAAAGTACATATAATTTGATTGTGACCGCAAGTGATTGTGCTAGAGAACCAGAAAAGAAGTTATCATCTACAGTTCAGGTAATTGTTGTTATTATTATTGTTATTATTATTATATTATTACTATATTTTTAACTTTTTTATTTCTGTTTTATTTATTACAAATTGTATGTATAAATACAAATTATTATATAATATTATCCATATTATTATTGAAATATATGTATTATATGAAAGTTATATAATTTATATACATTTCTGTGTGTGTGTGTGTGTGTGTTTATGTATACTGTACTGTTATATATATATATATATATATATATATATATATATAATATATAACTTTTATAATTCTTATATAATTTCTTTCCATTTATTGTTGGTTGAATTTTATTTTGTATAAGAGTGTTAAAGTTTACACCTTCGAATATAATATACCAATATATAGTATATATTTTATTAAAACTATTATTATATACAAAAATGATGAATGGTGAAATATTTAAAATTATACTATATATAATATATAATATATAATATATTTATAATAATAATATACATAATATATATTGATTTATTGTATATAATATTTATTTTTTTTTTTCATGTTAAATCATCTTATATTATTTTGTGTACAATTTATGAAATCTTTTTAAAATTTTTTATCTCAATCCATATATATATATATATAAATTATATTTTTGTATATATTATAAATAATAAAATATCGATAATTTTACTCATATTATATATTGTATATATACAATATATACCTATAATATAATTATATACAAAAGAATGTTTTTATGCAATAAATTTTTCAATATACAGTAGAATCTCTATATAAATTGTGATATCTTGCATACGTATATAAATATACATGTATGAGAATTCAATTAAAGACTTTAAATTGTGAAGTTTTCTCTCTGTTAATATCATTATATAAATATGCATAGAAATTTTTCTGTATCTATAATATGACACCCGCTGTTTATCATCTTATAATTTATATTTATAATATAAGTAGATAATAACCGCATATTATCGAAAAATTATATTCTATTATCACGAATTTATATTCACTTTCACTGACTGATTCCATGTACATTTATTTAAACATATTAATAATTACTTTTTTATTATTATTAATATTTATTGCACATATATACGAGCGGGGCGTGTGTGTATTAATTGTATTTATAAACATTTTAATACAAAAAAAAATGTATCAAATATTTACGGAAACCCTCTCTCTTAAATGTTAATTTATTAAAATTATTTATATTATATTATTTCTAATTAAGAAATGTTATAACAATTGCAAGAAATGAAAAAAAAAATTATATGAAATACAATGTGATATGAATAAACCACCCACCCACCACCATTATTTAATAAAATATTTTTAAAATTTGCAAACTCATCACTCATCAACTTAATGTTAATATACATATATTCATATAATTTTTTTATTTCAATCAATCGATTCTATAATTATATGCCAAATGTAAGATCGGCTCCAATTAAAAATAGTCTATTATATAAGCACATAAAAAATTAGTCTGGAACAAGAAAATATTTATTTTCTTAAAGATTAAATAAAAAAATTAATAATTAATGCATTATAAAAAAAACTCTAAAATTCAATTTTCCAGAAATTTAATATTTTATGAATTATTTGATTTACATATTACATATTATTTTAACGAATTGTTGCCATAAATAGACGGCTCCATTTTAAATGTGTACCATCTTTGAACGACAATTACATTCGCATTTACAACACACATTATAAGAAATTGCTTAGATTATAATAATTTTTTTTATTAAAATTTGGCAAAATAAAATTGCATTAATATTATAGTAGGAGCTCATTCAAATATTAATATAGAATTTTAAAATCAAATTTGAAATAGGAATTGGTATATATATATATAGATAAATTTAATTAATTTTTAAAAAACTTCTCGGAAAATCAATATCTCTATATATAAGGATATACAATTTGGTATATTTGGTTGATGATGAGTGAAATTATATACATATATATATGTGGATAAAATATTAAATAATTTTAAAATTGAAAAACACATTATCAAACAAATTATTTAAACAAAACAGTAAAAAATTAAATTTATTTACAATTTCAATTGTTATTATAATTATTTTTCATATCGCTTCATGTCTGCGTGTATGTATTTTTAAATGGTTAATTTCAAATAACATTTATTATACCTATAACATATATAGTCAGTCACACAAATATTTACACACAAATAAATATATAGAAAAAAGTATATTTAATTATATAATAATTTTACCAATTAGTTATTAATTTATTTAATTTAATTTAAAATCTTCCATATGATATCCATAATATATACAATATACCATACATTTACACCTATTTGTATTATAACTTTGTATATATACTCTATTTATATGGTTATAAAAATTGATATGTGTAAATATTAAACTTTGTTTTTTTTTTTCTGTAAAGTTAATAAATATTAAAGTGAAATAAAAGCGATCGTTTATAAATAAATGCGTGTGTATATACAAAATTTATATCAGTATAAATAATGTTAATAAAAATAAAAAAAACACACATACAAATACAACATATTTTTATTTATATATATACGATGTTAAATGGAATTTTCATTAATTATAAATTGTTTGTAATTCTATAATTTTATTACCACTATTTATATATATTTATTTATATGGCCGTGTCGCGTCTTCCAATATATCGATTGATATATAATATTCAATAATTATATATATATGACAATTTATACAAATATACAATATATAAATAATATTTATGTTTGTTTATTTTATATTATGTATTTATAATTATAATTATTTTTATTATTATATCCATATACACATATACAAATACATAGCGGTATTGTATATAGAAATATATACATAAAAAAAAAATAAAAAATTACATTATATAAATAAAATAAATATAAAAATATTACGTTTTAGAATGTAGTTGTGTATGTCATTCCTCAACATCTAATAACTTTGTCGTCGTCATCGTCGTCATTGTCATCGTCATCATCATCGTCGTTGTCGTCGTCGTTGTCGTTATTATTATTATTATTATTATTATTATTATTATTATTATGGCTACGCATTTTTAAACGCACATAGAAAAGAAACATTAATAAAAAAAAATAAGTTATAATTTTTAAAAGTTAAATAAATTTATATATGTTGTTCATAAATTCATAATTATTTGTATTATTAAATGTTATAATAATGTTACAATTTTTTTTTGTCTGCCTTAATATCTTGTTGTTTATTTTGTTAAATAGTTATTTCTTTTATTTTTACTACGAGTATATAAGATGTTGTATTTTATCTTATATAAACATATTATTTATATACCGAGTATATAATACATTTGATGTGTAGATAGAAAATTTATTACAATTACAATTATTGTACAGTGAAATATCGCTATAATTGGAAGGTATACTATTTTTATATTATATAATTAAAAATTCATATATGGATTGTATGTTATATATATTACATTTATTGTTTTCATTATTATATATTTTATTTATTTTGTTAAAAAAAAAAATTCCAAAAAAAACCCTATATGTATTTCATTGAAATTATTAATTATGAAATGATTGAGTTTTATCGTAATATATATAACATAGTTTATAATTCTGAACAATCAAAGCAGATGGAGAGTTTGGCGATTTAATTAACACATTTTACTGAGTTAAATTAATAGCATATATACAACTGACGACAATTATCTCTTCATTTTTTTTTATAACACAATAATAATAATAATAATAATAACAACAATAATTTCAACTATATGGTATAATTTATTATTTGTTTTGTTTACATTTAATGTTATATACATATATTTATATATGTATGAATGAGTGTATGATGATGATGATTTAACGTGAATTGTGCAATTCTATATATTCAACAAAAACATACTAAATTTATTATGTTTATAAATGTTGATTATTTTCTTATATATTATATACAACATTTTACTTTATAACAATATTTTTACTATAATCCAATATATACAAAATATTTTATTCGATAATCATTGAGTTTTGTGATAGTTAAACTTATGAGAAATCTTAAGAAATGTGTTCAATATATTGTTATATATATTATTATAATAAACATATATCAAATCACAAATTAACTTATAATATATAGATTTTTCCATAATTTTAAAAACAGAAAACATGTTGATAATATGAAAAGTATTTCATTTTTTGTTAAACCCGGTCAGAAGCTTATATTTTTTAAATATTTTTATGTAAACTAATTTATACATTTTACCGAAATCATATCAGAAACAAATTACATTAACATTTTATTAATTTGTACATACACGTTTAGATTTTCCATTATCAGAAATATTGATCATATATTGAAGTATTTCAAACAAAACAATTTATTATTTGTACCTATATGTCTGACGAAGTTACCAATTTATATAAATTAGGAATCTTATACTATTTTTGTTTGTATAACTATAACTACTTATTTCATTAAAAGAATATATAGTATTAATATAATTTTAGTTATATAATTCAATTCATTTAGCGGTAGGCTACTTTTCCGCGCAATAATTACATTAAATTCTTAAATTATGCATTGGTTTTATTTCCGATTGTTGCAATATATGAAAAATGTTGCTTCGCTTATAAAGCGAATATTTATATATACCATACAATAGCACATATTATTCAAATTGGTAATTTATCTTCCGCACACAACATTATTTATTATATTGTTTTTTTATATCTACACATTAACCTAAATTAATAATTTTTATAAATTTTAAATAAATAATAACAACAATCATAATAATATCTATATATCTATCGCATATATATTAAATACGCATATTTATTCAACCTATAACCCAAAAACATACATATATACATATAATATAAAACCTATATAATTAGTATATAATAAGTATATATAAAATGTGTATATATCAAAATTCAAATTTTAACATAAAATCTATTATCTTATATTATTATATTCATTATTTGATGATAAAGAAAAAAAATCCGGCAACAAGTTTATTTATTTTTTCACTGTGACCACCGTTGTCGGCCGCAATGCGGTACAAAAGAAACGATGTGAGAAGAGACCGATTGAAATTTTTAACAAATCAGAAACAAAAAAAAAAAGAAACCTCCGCGCGCCGTACAATTATCAATTATATATTAATAATAATAATAATAATAATAATAATAAAATAAAAATTTATTGCGTAAAATACATCAACTTATTAAAGAAGTCAAGACATCTTTCTATGTACCATATATAAAAAAAAATAATAATAAATAATATAATAATTATAATAATAACACCTCTTAGGATTAAAAGTACATGTATTTATTTATTTATTTATTAATTTTTTTTTTATTATTATTTTTTTTAAGTTGTTCTTAATTTCTGTTGCTTTAATTAAATTTTAAACAATCTTTTTATTGATATACACGAGTATGTATATACTAATAATTTATAATATATGACCGTCAGTAATTCAGAAGTCATTTACATAGATATTAAAGGCGTTGTGACATTAAAAATAAAATTAAAAAACATAGTTCTGTACAGAAGACAGCGAGTATAATATGTAGACACACACACACACACACACACATATTGTAAATTATTATTGTTATATATATATATATTATATTATATATTGAATTCTTTTAACATATTATTTTTAATAATAAAATATTAATAATAATCATTATTATTATTTTATTATTAATTTTATACTGTATATGTACACTCGTATGTATGTTAAAATGTAAGAAATACCAAGAAAAAAAATATGATGGATAGATACACATGTAATCCTATATAAGTATACTATTAAAATATATATATATATGTATAATTTCGTACTTAAATATAAACATCTATCATATACACATAACTATAACTATTGTACATATATAGGTTTATGTATACTATACTATATATAATAGAGTATATCTATATATATATACCATTTAATATATAATAAATAAACAATATTTATTTTTTTTAATCTCAAGTAGTAGTTGGTTGTTGTAATTATACTTTAAATAGGTCTTTAGAATTAATATGTTGTTATTTTAATGATTTCATTATTATTTTGTTACCCTTTTTGATATACACATATTTAGTACCTCTACGCTATATATATATATATATATATATATAAGCCATCATATATATTAGTGTATATAAATACTCATGGTATATGATGTTGCGGAGTATAATATTTTATTATATTATTATTATACAATATATATTGTATATATAGTGGAATTTCTATTCAATTGAATTCCAATTCAAGCAAAAGTCTATATTTTAAACGTATATTTTTGCAGTACGTTGAAAATTACATGTAAATTTATTCAGTCATTCAATAGAATTCCTATTCAAATTAAATCCTCGCATTCAATTGAACATGTAAAATACAATATCATATTTATTACTCTGTGTTGTGTAATTGGTAAAGAAAAAAAACTAGAATGCTAATAAAAATAACAAAATGGCAAATAGGCGATTTTTGGTGAAGAAATTTGTTATTATCATTTTTTCTCTGTATATCTCATTACATATATTCAACTGTTCTTAGTTCAATGTATACTTTTCTACCTCACACATTTATCGTTTATTTATTCATTAGAATTCCCATTCAACACACAGCCCTTGCGGTTACATTGAAAAGGCAAATTGGAATAACGTTTTGTTAATTAAAGTTAAAAAATTAATTTTATTAATTTCACAATATTTGTTATTTTAAATTTATATTTATACATTTTTTATTTTCATTTGTCCACTGCGTATATGTCGTTGTTATGAAAATACTATATCGATATAATTGTATAATAATTAAAGTATAGTAGTATTTTTCATCTAAAATTATAAAATATCTAAATTGTTTAACATCTTATGCACTAAAAAATTGTGAAATGCGAATAGAAAATTCATAAAATATGTCCGTTAAATCAACGGATTTAACGGACATATAAGTGTACGTATAAAGTGTGATGTGTGTGATAATATATATTTTATATATGCTATCTATCTATATACAATATATTGTATTATTTCCTGAATTGTAAATTTTATAATTTCTATATATATACCTAACCTATACGTTTGTATCTGAATAAATATATTAGATCACCGCATTTATTTTCTTTGTAATTACTGAATGATTTATTTATATATTCTTTTCTTATATATATATATACATTTATTAATTAAAGAAACATACAATTGAATTAGAAATCTACATATATATGGATATATATATAGCATAACAATTTACTTTTATTTAAAATTTATCTCAAAATAAATATATGTATATATAAAATATATATTGTATAAATGTAATAATTTTTTTTTTGCCAATTAAATATATTTTCTGTAACTATATACTTCACTACTAGTATGTATTACTATAGTAGATATAGGTATTTATTATTTAAAAGTTTTTGTAAATGCAAATTATATAAACGCATATTTACATATACGCACCTGAATTTAATACCATATATTTTTGTATATATGTAAATGTATAAATAATAATATTTAAAATGAAAAATAATAATAATAAATGTATGTAACATATATACACACACACACACATACACACACACGTATAAAAGATGTTACAAGTGCAATCCCTAAACATAAATATTCAATTTAATTAATTACCACATCAAATTGAAAATATATAAATAATTGTAAAATATGTAATTATAATAACATATAAGGTTGTCAAATATCTCCCTTCCGCCTTTTTGTCTTTTTAATTTCGCGGCTATGTACAAAGCGCTACAGAGCTCGTATCTGGCAACACTGTACATAATTTGAAAGCTCTTGATATAACAAACAAAACGACGCTATGTATGATTAGTTTGGATATTGCGTTCAACAGTTATAGACGTGTAAACATGGAGTTCACTAACGCCGAAATTCGCGCTATTTTAAAGTTTTCCTTCGTTAAAGGCAAATCCGCTAGAGAAACGTTCCGTGAGATTAATGGTGTTTTGGGGGATGGTACTCTATCACTTCGAACCGCGGAGGAATGGTTTCGACGATTCAGAGCCGGTGAAAACGACACCATGGATAAGCCAGCCGGCGGAAGACCTGTGACGACAAATACCGATCAAATCATGGAATACATCGAGTTAGACCGGCATGTGGCATCTCGTGACATCGCCCAGGAGATGGGAGTTAGTCACCAAACCATTTTAAACCATCTGCAGAAGGCTGGATACAAAAAAAAGCTTGATGTTTGGGTGCCACATGAATTAACAGTGAAAAATCTAATGGACCGAATTTCCATTTGCGAAATGCTGCTGAAACGGAACGAACTCGACCCATTCTTGAAGCGGATGGTGACTGGCGACGAAAAATGGATCACATACGACAATATCAAGCGAAAACGGTCGTGGTCGCAGGCCGGTGAATCGTCCCAAACAGTGGCCAAGCCGGGATTGACGGCCAGGAAGGTTTTGCTGTGTGTTTGGTAGGATTGGAAGGGAATCATCCACTATGAGCTGCTCCCATATGGCCAGACGCTTAATTCTACCATCTACTGCGAACAACTGGACCGCTTGAAGCAGGCGATCGACCAGAAGCGTCCAGAATTGGCCAAAAGGAAGGGTGTAGTGTTCCACCAGGACAACGCCAGACCACACACTTCGTTGATGACTCGTCAGAAGCTACGGGAGCTCGGATGGGAGGTTTTATCGCATCCACCATATAGCCCGGACATAGCGCCAAGTGATTACCACCTGTTCCTGTCCATGGCGAACGCCCTTGGTGGTGTAAAGTTGATCTCAAAAGAGGCTTGTGAAAAGTGGCTGTCCGAGTTCTTCGCAAATAAGGAGGGGGGCTTCTACGAGGGAGGTATTATGAAGTTGCAGTCTAGATGGAAACAGATTATCGAACAAAACGGCGCATATTTGAACTAAATCCGATTACTGTAACACTTTTTATAAAGCATTGAATAAAGAGCAAAAAGGCGGAAGGGAGATAGTTGACAACCTAATATATAAAAGAATATTTTATATTCAAGAAATATTCATTTTATATTGTATAAATATATTTATATACCAATGCGGCATAAAATTTTATTTACATATATACAAATAATAAAATTAAAGCAGCAAAGTACACATAGCCACATACATACACAAATTGTGTTAATATCACATGATAAAAATATACAATATATGCTCTGTCCGCTATATATTTATATCTATAAATATGTTCACAAATGTATTGAAAAAATCATCTAAAAAATAAATTATTCAATATATATATGCGTTTTTATTAACACCATATGAAAATATATTACACTTTTACATTTAACCAATTTAATATATTATTTTTATTACTTTGTTATCGGATACAATTTTTTTAATATACTATAAAAAAAAATATGCGGTTTATTTAGAAAAAAACGCGAAAGAGATTGAGACGAAACTATTTTAGCAGAAGATTTAATAATTGAATTTTTTTCATTTTTCGAAATAATTGTATATAAATAATAATTATTATATCATATATTATGAACAATTTATAAATATTTACAACCATCTATCTACCCAACCATCTACCCATCGCCATAGCGGATATATTCCTTTTAATTCATTCATATTCATGAAATAAAATGAGTATGCAATTACTAGTTATCATCAATATTAAGATATTTGTTGTTCTTCTTAACAAATATATATATTTAAAAAATTTTCTTACACAAAGTAAATAAATGTTCAATAATTTATTGTTAAACTATTATTATTTATATGATAAGCTAAGCTGCGACACGATATTCGTTTTTCAATTAAAAATTGTTACAAAAATAAAATGAATCCTTTTAAGTTAATTCGTTTGTATGTCATGTGTGTATCTATCTATGAATATGTAAACAATTAAAAAGAATCCGAATTTTAAATATTTATAAATTTTATTAATTTTTATATATATATGTATTATATTTCATATATGTGTGTTCACCATAGGTTACAATAATACTAAAAGATGTAAACGATGTATCACCTGTATTTATAACATCAAATGAAACAAGTGTTATTGAGAATATACAAATGAGTACAATTGTAATGGCAATAAAGGCAATTGATAAAGATGAAGGACGTAATGGTTATATTGAATATATGTTAACATCACAGTCAATGATACCATTTACATTGGGACCAGTTGACGGTCTATTAAGGGTATCGGGACGTCTAGATCGTGAAATACGTTCTATATATACGCTAACAATAACAGCCAAAGATCGTGGTGAACCATCTCGATCGACACAAACACAATTAACTGTAAAAATTTTAGATGAAAATGATAATAGTCCAGTGTTTGATCCGAAACAATATAGTGCATCAATTGCTGAAAATGCAAGCATTGGTGCAATGGTTTTGCAGGTATAAACATTTTCCAATTACTTATCATAATTAATTATATAATAGAAATTTCTAATACAAATACATATATATATATATATATTTAGGTATCGGCAACTGATATTGATGAAGGTGCTAACGGACGTGTACGTTTTTCAATTGGTTCTGGTGATAATAATCGTGATTTTAGTATAAGTGAAGATACTGGTATTGTACGTGTTGCAAAAAATTTAAATTATGAACGTAAATCACGTTATGTATTAATTGTACGGGCTGAAGATTGTGCCGGTGATATTGGTAATGCTGAAACACGTTATGATACAGCTGAATTAACAATTATCATAACAGATATTAATGATAATCCACCAACATTTCTGGATTCACCATATTTAGCATATGTTATGGAAAATATTATACCACCAAATGGTGGTTATGTGATTACAGTAAAAGCATATGATGCTGATACACCACCATTTAACAATCAAGTACGATATTTTTTAAAAGAAGGTGATGCTGATTTATTTCGTATAAATGCATCAACTGGTGAAATATCATTATTACGTGCATTAGATCGTGAATCACAATCGGAGTATCAATTAACATTAGTTGCAATGGACACTGGTAAGTTAATTTTTTAATTATTTAACATTACATTTTCTATTTATATATTATATTGTAATGACACATAGCATATAAATATATACAATGACGGGTGCTTTCGGTTTCGTAATTTTTATTTCGTGTATACATTTAATTGTTATTATAGTTGCTATATATATATCGCTATAGCTTTTAGTTATAATTTTATAATTTATCTCGAATGATTACAATATTAATTCTTCAGAAATAATTATAATTATATTTTGAAATTTATATACACTTTATATACTTTTTTTTATATCATTTACACAATGAAAGAAACTCTTTTATTAAATGTATATAAATTTATTTATAATAGGATTAAATCCTCCTACAATCAATCCTAAGATAAAAAATAAGAAACAATACTTTTTTCTTTCTGTTCTTAAAATTTGAAAATGTTTACTGTCAGATAAAGTTATATAGAAATAGGTTGTTGTTGATGTTGTTTTTTTTTTCATTCGAAACGTGTGTACTATAATTTTATAGATTTTATTAGTAATAGTAAGTCTATAACAAAACAAAAGTTTGTTTTAAGATTAAGTTGAACGAAAGAAATACTAAAAAAAAAATTATCCCACACAAACATAACACAAATTATATACCGGTATACTTATATACGATTAGCAGCATTAAACATGCTTACGTGTAAGATCTTGTGTCATAAATGAATTATTAAATTTTACTTATAATATACAAACGAAACAACATTACAATTTAAAAAAATAAATATAACAAAATATTAATGATTTCTTTTACTTACTTAATCCAAATGTTTTCTACAAAAATTAATTCATTACAAAAGTATGATAGAAAGCGCTCCGGTTTACCTTAATTGTATATTAACTAATTTACAAAAACCAATAATGGTGAAAACAATTTTCTAACGATTAGCAATTGGATTTTTTTATCCTTCCATAGAATTTATAATAAATAATAATAATAAAAGTTGTGTTAATTTTTCTGATTTTGAGGAAGTCTAATTAATATAATTACCTGCAACTAATTTATTTTTACAGTGATGCAGGAGACATGCATATATTTTAAACATAGCATGCTGCTGACAAGTAATTTCTTGTCCTGTATTATGTAAAAAAAAATCCTCAAATAATGGTCAACAAAAAACCAAAATATCTCAATTTTTTATAATTAGATAACGTTACCATAATCCCTACATTATATAAATAGCTCTTTTCGGTCATTTTTCTGACAGAGGAGGGTGTACATATGTGATACGATATGTGTAATTTAATCTAATTTAATATTAAAGAACGTTCAATCATTAAAACGGTGTACTATATTATTAACCGTTAAATTTATGAGAACAATAATAAACCAATATATAATATACATAAAAATTAATTTATTAGTACATTATTTAGCTCCACATTAAAAAGTAATTGAATTAAAATTAAAATTAAAATTAATTAATAAATTAAATATATCTAAATAAATTAAATGTGCTAATTATAAATATTTATGTTGTGCGTACAGTGGCAATAATATATTGTATTAAATATACTCCTAAAAATAATAATATACTACTGTAAATTATAAATACTACTAAATAAAATTATATATTAAATTAAATTTGATACGCCAATAGACTTATAGAAACAGCAAAATAATGTTAGACGTATCAGCAATGGAAAGAGATAGTTTAGAGGCAATACATAATGCGATAATCTTACCAGATTTTCCGACGCACAAATTTAACGGATTTAATTTATTGCAATGGTCAATTATATATAATGCTGTAAAAATATTTACTGAATTAATCAATGAACACAATATCAGTTTTGATACTATAATTATTCCAAAAGGAATGACATTATTGCATTATGCATTAAACAGAAAAGCGGTAAAGATTGCAAAAATATTAATTTTGAAATATAAATACAATATTTTTGACACCGACGCAAAGAAATGCTCAATTTTTAAATATGCTATTCATCATAAATTAACGGATATAATAATAGTACTATTAGAAGTTGGTTATCCAATTAAATATACGGAGATTGATAGGTCATTTTTAAAACATAATGGTAGTTATATTAGTATAATTTTATTATATATCGTTAAATATGATCCAAATTTTCTTGAGGCTTATAAAAATAATTCCATGCCACTTTTTAAGGGCTGTAGAAAAACTAAAGCGGCTATAGATGATATTAAAGGAATGATGGACAAAAAATTTGCAAACACCAATATGACTTATTTTGAATTTACTGTAAATTTAAATATTGACGAATTAACAACACAATTAGGATACGGTCCAATTATAAGATTTGACCTTGAATTTCCTGAATGTGCTAAATATATTGATAAAAAATTTAGTGAAGTACATAAACGAAAGTTTTTTTTACGAAAAGGAAAAATTGCTTTGCAACGCATAATTACAACTATAAATTTGGAAGAAAATGTAAATTCTTTATATTTCAATGACAAAACATTTGATTTGTTATTAAGCATTTTAAGTAATGAAACTATTTCAGAATTACACGATTTGCATATGAATGCGAGTCAATTGTATATTGAAAATATTTAAATATTTATTATTTTGTTGCTTTTTCTATTTTTTTTTTTTTTCTTAATTATATACATTTGTAAGCAATATTATTTGTTATTTAATATATTAAATTAAAAATAATTGTGTGCACAAATCTTTTAAAAATTATTATTTTGATATCAAGAAATTATTTATGTGATTATTTAATCGCTAATATTTTACGAACAACAAATCGTTAAACGTAAGATATTAATAACAATAATATTATCATTATAATTATAATTTTAATGTGACCCATCCCATTAAATTACATTAATACGCTATAATTATTTCAACTGAATGAGAATCTTCTGATATTATTATTTTTTTATTTTTTTTTTCATTTCGTCTACTGGAACTGTTTCTAGAAAAGAACATCTTTAAACAGTGTCTATTACGATATTATTATTTCTATGGATTAGATCGTTTGTATATATTACCGAAAATCATAAAATAAAAAATTATCGATATTCGTGTATCAATCAATCTTACGTAGAGGTCTTATTCGAGTAAAAATGAAAAATAGTGTTGTATATAGATTATATCGTTGGTAAACGCCACTGGATTTATTTATATTAATATATAAATTAAATATTTATTAATATTTTACATCTCTTTCATTTTATATATATGCAAACTAAAATATATAACAATATATTAATACTATATATAATAAACAAATATATACATTTGTATATATAGCAAAACACAAATATGTATTATTTTCCATATAATAATATAAAGTAACATTTATTTATAACAATAATAATAATAATAATAATAATAATCTACTTTATAAACAATTGAATACTTTTCCATAAGTTCAACTCATCTATGACCTTAACTATTATACATATGTACATATTGTATTTATAAAATTCTCATTGCATTGGTTTGGTTTGTACAGGCTGCGCTGGTAAAGAGTTATTGCTATATTGCTATTTTTTATTATTATTATTATTATTATTTTTCTTTTATTTTATTTCATTTTAGTTGTTATTTTAAAAACTCATCGATATTTTATGTCCCTTAAAAACCGATAAATATTATTTTATATTTTAGTTAAAGTATATAACATATAGTATATAGGAACATTCCAATAATGTACAAGAAGTATGTATATACATCATACAAACATACGTATACGTAAGGTACATTCACATAAAATTGTGTTATGCCGATGTCGATTTACAATGTTCACATAAAAGAATCGCAATGGTATGGTAGGAGAAAAAGCCAAGGGATTTAAATTAAACTATACCATATTTGTCTATAAATTTCCGAAAAACGGAAATGTTACGCTTTTAAAAAAAAAATACGTACGCAGGAATGTACACAAATTTTATGTCACACAAAAATGTATATGTAGGAAAAAAGGATGGACACTACCACGATGTGATGTGCATAAGCCGAACTATTATTTGTAAATGTTATAAGAAAATATTCATATTTACAATATATAAGTGTGTGAATTTTGCTCATTCCTTACAATGCCAATGTCTTCTTTGTAATATGAAATTCTGGTTTCTTTCATTTATTTACTTTATTTATTTATTTATTTATTTATTTATTTATTTTATTCGAGAGCCTTACCGTTCACACACAGAAAATTATTTCATTACAATTTTGGTATATAGTTTATACATGTCATCACATTGATTTACCAATTAATGAAAATTATTAAAATAGTTGTATTACTAAAGTTGTGACACTTCAAATGGATCTGAGCTATAATATATATGTCATCTACCAAATATTCTTATAGCAGTTAAGTTGGTAAATTACTCTGCCACGCATAATAGTATATAATAATTCGTCAATTGGTCTACAATTATCAAAACATGTAAATGGTTTTCATTAATTTCGCATTAATTTTATATATGAGTGATGAGACCGCACATCATCATGTGTGTGTGTTATTGCATATATTGTTCATTTTTGTACCATATTTTCAAAGATATCCGTTTTTTTAATTCCATACGCGTTCAAATGGCAGGTGGAAAATTTCTGTATTAAAATAAATACTGAAAAATTCATACATTCGTAAATTTCAAGAATTGAACCCGGGATTTTACGATTGATAAGTATGAACCGCACTTTTTTTTTATATTTGAATGAAAATTAATTAATGCACAAATAAACAATTGAGTTTTGTCAACAATTTTTCTATTTTTATTTAAAACTAACACAATACTTGATATTCTTCAAATAAATTACCGCATCTATATGTATCGTAAAACAGAAGAACATTTTATAATATTCTTGCACCATAGAAATGAATATTTTCTATTTTATTTATTTTATTGTACTTATTATAATATAAATATAGTAAAATAACGATAAGTGTTGTAATAAAAAATAAATGTATAGGGTAGTTATTCGTATTACCGGTCACACCTCAGTATTTTTAAAATATATATGTTTTCGTTGTTATATTTATAAAATATGATCGTTATATAATAAAAAATTTTTAATATCAATGAAAAAAGATAATGGTGACCAGAACTCTGCTAGAGGGTTATAAATTTATTTAACTATTTTCTATTTTTAAATAAACCGTGTCTATGTAATATGTTGTGTTAGTGTTTACTTTTTTTAAAAATTTAAATACATTATGGCTCATTGTAATATATAGCAGCGAGACATAAATTATAAAAGTCATCAGTTAACTTTATATAGACATTTTATATATAATATAATAAATGCGGAAGGATCTGATAACTTAAGAAATACTTTATTATATGTGGCAAAGGTTACTTTATATTTGCGCGAATTTAAATTCCGTTTTTTTGTTTTTTTTTTTTTATTATTTTTTTATTGTATGTGAATTATTATAAATAAGTATTAAAAATATAAAAAGAAATATTATTGTATAATAAATCATAATTTAATGATTTTGCTCGTCGATATGATGGATATACTACGCTTTATAAATATTTTAAACTTCAATTAAATGAAAATCAATTTCAAAGTAAAAATAATCTTATAAAAAATATATGATATATATAATTAACTTTCTTTTAAAGTTTTATTTAACACTGGAACGGGTGAAGTTATAATAGCAAAATAAAGATAATAACAATAAATTTTATACCATAAAAATACAAAATTTGAACCAATAAATTATATAACATATAAACTAATAGTTACTTATTAATACATAATTATAACATCAAATACAATTTATTGTATTGACTAGAACTGTATTTATATAAAAATTCCAATATTCTTTATAAACTGGATAATTTATTATTTTTATTTATGTATCATTAGAAATTATTTTATAAAAATATTTATTGGAATAAATTGTAATAATGTGTTTTTATCCTTCAAATTAACACAATTAACTTTTTCAATTATAAAATAATAAAATGTACGGTTTTTCTAATTTCAAATTAATTATTAAAATTGTTTTTAAAGAATTTGAGCCTATATGTGTACCGTGAACACACACTTGCGACATTTGTTGTTATAATCTTTTTTTATATGATATTAATATAAAATATATAAAATATATATTATATTAAATTTATTGTCAGCCAGATACAGTTTTTTTTAATTAATAGTTAAGATTTCTCTAAAAACGGGGATCATTCAAATTCAATAATAGTTAAATTAATTTTGAAAATATCGACTGTACGTAAACGTAAAGTAAATTTTGTACATAATTAAATGCGATAATTCTATAAAATCATATAATTTTATTATTTATATAAATTATGTATTTATTTTCAGTTCATAATATATATAATAAAAAAAACTCGCACAGCACACACAATTTATTTAAAAACAATTATATTATTTTACACAGAAAAGAAAAAAACAATTCATTAAAATAAAAAAAAAAAAAATAATAAAAAAAACAATAAATTAAAAAAATAAACACATAGTTTAAAATGATATTACACGCAATTAAATATCCATAATTAAAATAAATAATAAGAATTTATATATTCTTTTAACTAAAAATGAAAAAAAAAAAAAAAGGAAAATAAAAGAATTAAATCAACTTCAAAAAACAAACGAAAAATAATACACACACACACACACATTTATCTTTCTTTTTATTTATTATTTGTTCTTTCAATTCATTTATTCATTTCAGAATTTTTGTACTCATCAAATTTTTAATTACTTGAAAAGATTCTTTATATTTGATAAAAAATGAAAATGAAAAAAATTATACTTATTTTATTTTGTTGTTCATAAATTCTTTTTATTTTTTTTTTTTTCTCCTCTTGATTATTTGATGGTCATCGCATCTCTTAAGTATAAAAACGGCGTACTTATATATATGAAAAAAAAAAAATATAAATAAATAAATAAATAAAATTAAAATACGAATTACATTTTATTTTTTTTTTATATTATAGTTTTTTTTTTTTTTTGTGCTTTATCATTTTATATAATTTTTGTTCACTAAACTTTGTCTTGTCGTGACTTTTAATTTCCAAAGATAAAAAAAAAGAAAAAAAAAAGCAGAAGAAATACTTTTTGAAAAACGTTTTGTGTATGTCCATAATTCACATAAATTGTTATAAGTTATACATATACTAACTAATAACACATACATAAACATATTCGTAAATAATATAATAATATAACGATAATAATGTATATTACAAAAACAAAACAAATAAATAAAATAACAAAATAATGATTGTGTATACTTGAGGTTGAAGCGCTCGCGTTCGCGTTGTTTCCATATAATATTTATAAGAAAAATCCTTGTTGTGTGTGTATTTATATTTTAAAACTTCATAAATTTAATATGATTAAAAAGAAAAAAATGCATGTAACTACACCATTATAATTGTAGAAAAACAATAACAAAAATCAACAACCACTCTTATCGCAAGCTCTTTTTTACTATTTTTTTTGTTATGAAGAAAAACTTATACTTATATATTTGATGTGTAGGATGGTATTTTTCTTTGTGTTATATGTGTTCGGTTTTTAGTTTGTTTTAATCTTGTCATTTTCTATTTAGTTAATATTTCTATATATAAATAATAATCATCATGTACATAATTTAATTTTTCTTCTTATAGATTGTATTTATACAATATACAATATAAAGAGAACGATACTTGTAATATATTTCCCCATTCGGTAAATGTTTATGTTCTTTACATTGCACATAAGTGTAATTACATATTATATTATAATTCATAATTAAACCCACCGAATAGATTTCTTAAATAAAAAAACATTATCAAATTATCGGATTACATATAAAATACGTACATTCGTTATAATATAATAAATTTTGTCTGTACACAGACAGTCAACATTCATGGCAAACAATATATATATAGCTCGTTCAATTTTCGAAACACATTAACACACAACACCATTCTAATAAAAAAATGAACTGATGCTTAAAAAATTATAAATTTATATTGCTATTGAATTGAAATCTTTTATTTATATAGTATAAAAACAAAACAGTAAAATTATTAAAATATAGATTGGAAAGATTTTTGGTGGATACCTAACCAAAATATACAATAACTTCTTTCTGCCTTGTGTATTTTTATTTTCTGATGTTATGTTTTATTTGTATATGTGGTATATTTTGGTATCCATATTTGCTTTTTTTTCTTCTTATACAAAGCCTATATAGCAATAATCAAACTATAATAATAATAATTTTGAGTCGTTTGTGTATGCACAACATTTAATAATTATACACTTAATATTTGCAGTACAAAAGTGCGGGATTTATATGATGAAATTGCGTTTTCTTACAAATACAATATATATATTTTTTGATAAATTTTCATTTTGTTTTGTTCTACATCTACATCTATATCTATGATATATTTATTTATCATTTAATTTTTATATAGAATAGTGCTAAAGAATTTTGTAAATTTCATCTGAAAATTTTTATTCAATATAATTAGTTATATTGTGATTTAAAATTAAAAAAATTTCTTTAAGAAAATCCGTGTATACATATGCGATATAATTTTTATATCATTAAATCACTACTTAAATAATCAATCAATCGACGACACCAATATTTTACTTTCGTATATAGTAAATGTAATTCTATTAAATTTTCTTATTTATATATATATAAAAAAATAATATAATAATAAATATAGTTTTTGCTTATATATTTATGTTTTTTAATACATTTCTATCCTCTGTATTAATATTATATACATCTCGCACCTATATGTGTGTATGTATACATTTTATTTATTGTATGTGAAAATCAATGCACAAAATCAACCTATAGGTACAATATAAAATACAGAATTAGTAATAAACTGGTTGTTTGTTCTCAATTGTAAAACAAGATGATATATATAAAATAAAACAAAAGAAACATCCATAAAGTTTAGTGTTAGTATATATATATTTATTGAAATTATTTAATATTGTATATCAGAAAAAATATTTTAATACACATAATAACAAAAAGTGACTCTGTGTAATGTCGCTATATGTATCATGTGCATATATATATATATATTGTAATTTTACATTTACAATCTCTTTACACACAATATATTTATTTATTGCAGAGTAAGAAAATTTTTCCATTACTATTTGTACGCTTATATACTCCTCGTATATATATAATTGTATTCCATATATATATATAAATAAATATAAAAATACCATAACGCACAAAATATTTTATTTGCTATTTTCTATATATATATAATAGAGTAGAGTCGATTGCATCGCGAGTATCAGCATCATGAGGAAATGATTTTTTTCATCTTCATTAGGTTTTTTTGTTTTTTTTTCTTTATCTGAATTATGTATATATTTATTTATATACTTATTGCTTTCCATATCGGGTATTTGTATAGAATGCAAATAATAATAATAATAATAATAATAATTTATACGAAAGTGGATCAAAAAGTTTGTTTTCTTTTAAACTATATATAAAAATTATCAGAAATATAGTACTATAATTCTATATTTATATATATATGTGTGTAGTGTTAGAAGTAAATTCACTTATCGTATAATTTTCAAAATTTAATTATAAAGAATTTGATTTATTTTGAAGATTTTATTAATTTATTAAAATATTTTTAGTATAGTTATGTGTCCGATCTAAACCCGAAATTATTAAACCACAACGGTCTATATAAAAATTAACTTTTCGATCCAACTCCGTATATATATATATATATATTATTATTGTTAATAATAGAAAATATTGATAAAATTATTGATTACATGTATGTAATATATTATTGTTGTTTGTATTACTTTTTTTATTCTGGTATTCTGTTGAATATAATATATACACGAGTATTGTATAGATATATATAAATAAATAGCGAATGAAAATAAAAAACTAAATTTATTATTGGTAAACTTACGTATATATAATATATATATATATATACGATGTAATTGAGTACACAATTAAAATAATTATTAAAATAAGAAAAATAAACATAGTTAGTTAAAAACGAAGAGAAATGTTTTATCATCACATTTTGATCAAGTTTTTTTTTTTTTCGTTTTCGTTTTTGTTTTGTTTTATAACATCACCATTCACACAACACAAAATACTATTTCAATATATATACGAGTATAAGATTCATATATAGAAGAACTGCGAGGAAGACGAGTTTTAACGAGAAATAAAGATTAACTATAACTATATGTAAAAGTATAGATGCGGTGACACGCATTTTATGTATATAAACATACTATTTTTATACCATTTATATACTATTTATACCATTTATTTATTATTATATTTTCGTTATTACGATATATACCATATAATATTTCTTTCTTTACATACAACCTATACAATACAAAATTCAATATATATATATACATTTCTTATCAGTTGCTATTATCGCAAACGAACTACTAAACTACAACATATCTCATATACTATATATTGAAAATATGTGTGTATATAACTTTAGTCTTTTAATAGTGTTATATTGAAAGATAGACAAAATAAATAATTTTAAATAGGTTTTAAATAAGTACATAACTAATTTGTTATATTATAAAGAAATTAAATTAAAATTTATTTGCATAGTAGGCACCTATACATTTAGATAGAATTTTATTGATATACGCTTTCTTTTCCTTATCGTATACAAATAATCACTTTTACACAAAATATGTATAAATTAAATAATATATTAGTAAATTATTTTCCAATTAAAATAAATAAAGAAAAACTTAATAAATATATATAAAATTTTGTAAACAAAATATTTGCACAAATGAAAATAGTTTAATTGAAATCAAACACGGTCGGTATATATACATTGATGAATTTGTTTATGATCACACAGTAGTTAACATGGACATGAAAAATTTAGCACCTACTTTTAAAAGAATAATTTATTTAAGTGTATAAAAATAAATTGACATTAGAATATAAATAAAAAATATTTCTATATAGAGATGAATTCTAATACTAAATTATTATTATATATTAATTAATGCTGTAGATTTACTGATTACAAATTTAACTTATAATTTATTATTTTGAAATAAAGTGTATAGTTTATGTTTAAGTGTATTACGTATAATTATATTAATATATGTTTCATATCGTATGAAACTATATAAAATATAAATGAAAGATTAGCATTATACGATTATGTATAATTAAATTAAATTCATTCTATAATTTTTATGTTGTTATATAGTTTATAATAGAAATTAGGAATATATGGATTATGGTGGCCATATTATATATCGTATAAAAATTCTACATTATTATTATTATTATTATTAAATTCCTTTATATACACCACATTATTTGTATGTATATAGTAAAATATTATCATATTTAAGCAAAGAAAAAATATGATCCTGAAGCGTAAAATCATCAGCAACGCAGTAAGCCTAAGTATATATATATATATATATGAACTGATCTTTAATATACTATACACAATTTATATATATAATTTTATATACAAAGAATAAAAAAGAGCTTATTATTATTATTATTATTATTATTATTATTATTATGTATAAAAAAAAAAACAATAAGTAAATTTTTCAAAATGGAACTCCGCCTCAAACCACCTTTATAATCTTTGGTTACGCGCTTCAATTACACTATCTCTGCGTGTAATACAATACGATCTTAATATCTCATATATAATGTAAAATGCATATATATATATATATATATATTCATATGCAGTGTACATATAATAAAGTATATATTTATATTATATACTCGTATAAGAAAAATTCCATTTTTTATTGAGGATAAGAAATTATGTCAAAAAAATTTTAATTATAATAATAAAAATAAGAATAATAATAATAATAATAATAATAATATACTCGTATAAATAAAGAAAATGGAAAATCCATTGAATATATAAATATACGAAAGTAATATATGCATTATATGTGTATATAAACAGAATGTTTATATACAAAAAGTGCTCAGGATTTGTATTTATATATTAATATATAGTGTAATACTTATGTAAATTTATATATATATAATAATATATAATAAAATAATAATATATATTTACGTCGATATAGTATATATAGTAATTTCTGTTACAAAACAGTGTACAATCCGAAAACATATCATATGTTATTATATATAGATCGATTGTGTATATATATATAAATATATATTTTATATATTGTAGTATTGTGTATATGCAAATAAATATATTGTATTGTATATAAAAAAAAAAAAAAAATTGCTACCGGAGGCTATGCAAATAATTTTTTTCTAAAATTTAAAATACCTATATACAATATAAATATGTACGCGTTATTTATTTATATACTCGGCCATACATACCCATTTTATATAAATAATATACATTCAATCTATATTTTCATCCATTTGATATTTTATATATATTGTATATGAAGCCCCATTCAAATAAATAAAATTTGTATATCAAATATAGTTTTTTTTTCTTTTCCTCGAACTTACCGCACACATGCAATATAAAATATAATCGCAGGATAAATATATATATAATGTATAAACAAAAACATGACATAAATTGTAATAAATTTAACAATTTAGAGATGATAATTTAAGGTTTTGTTTGGTTTTTTTTTTTTTTTATTGTATCCATTTTGGAAAGAAGGCGGTCTTATTGTTTGTTACTGCATATATATATATATACTAAAAGGATACCTAAGGGCAAGAAAGGAAATGAAAAAAAAAAATAAAAAAATACTCCATGTTGTTTTCAAATTTTCTATAAATTATTATGTTTTTGGTAATATTCGCATGATTTTTTGGTAGTATTAATGCAATGTGTTATTATTGATTTTATATTACTATATACGGCAAATTTTATAAAATTATATATATGCAAATATAGAATATTTATTATGTTATATATGGCTTATGAAAATGTTCATCGCACAAAGAGAAAGTAATAATTATGTAATTATATAATAATAAAATAATAATTTAATTATATGTGCGTACACATATTTTTTAAATATGGTCAATTTACATGAGGGTATTATAAACAATATTTATCTTTTTAAAATTTCATAACAAATGTAAATAAAATTTTTGCACAAATAATCCTTTAAGATCATAACAATTGTATGGAAATGTCAGTCACAAATAATAATAATTCTGACATTAGCAATATGTTAACAATAACATTTTGCCAATGAATTGTGTATAATATTTGTTATTTTATAAATATATATTATGTGGTGGTCGATATTTATATCGAATTTTCAGCCATTATACATTTATTTATAATCTTCAACGTAATTATATAGAATTAAATGTATACCTTTTGATTGTTATGTTAATTGATAATACTATACGATAGCAATATTGAAATAAATGCGTTATTTTACATTGATAATGTGGCTTTCTCCACTATATCAATTCATTTTTAAGAAATATATGGACAATGGAAATACTTCCAAATAATGACTACCTATTTTAAAGTATTCGTATCAACTGTAGTGATCATGAATATTGATAAAACAAGAATTTAATCTATCCAAAGAAGATTTATTAGCTATTACGCTGAGTAATCTTTTTTAGCTTACTGATTACTTGTGCTCATATATATGCTAAAATTTCAAGATATGCCTACACTTAAAATGCGCATATAAGAAATTATCTATTTCTATTATTTATAATATATATTAAACAGTAAAATGAATTATCCGAATATTTAGATAATTTTTATTAATTAATACATAAAAAAATTTACTATCTCAATAGACTTTTCTTTTTTTTCACTCGCACAATTAATTTATTAACTATTATATAAAACTGAAATAAAACAAAAATTTTATTTATTTCAATATGCGGTTTATATATAGAGATATTTAAAGACTTCCAGATATGACTAGTCCAGCGTTCCTCTTATATACATAAATTGTTCAACTTACTATGTTAAGTAATGCTTTGTATATTATATGCTCATATACAATATGTTGTCAATGAATATTTTAAATTGACAATATAATATATATATTTTTGGACCATTTTACAATCGCTCTACCCATCGTTACGCCTCCTTTGAATAAATTATTTATAATAATTTTTTTTTTTTTTATGTAATTGACGCATAATTTAAATATACATAACATATACATACGCACCTATATATAATATATATATACAACTAACGATATATATTACTATATATATATAAACAATTATATACAATAAAATATTATGACAAATTAAAGAGTTTATTATATTATCATTTTTATAATCAAAATTATAAAATAAAACAGAGGAAAAGATAATTTTTTATTTTTATATTATTTAAATATAGACTTTTATCAGAAAAATTCTTTTCTTACTTACAATACATAAGAAATAATGATAATAATAATAATCATATTATTATTTTGATACATTTATACACAGCATAAATTTAAAAATATATGATAATATTGCGTATGAGTCAGAAGTAGTTGCACAAATTTCAATCACAAATTGTTCACGGGGTTTTTGCTTTATTTTTTTTAAGCTATATACCACTCTTTCAACTATTTCCACTATCATAAAAGTTCAGTTTTGCATAAACATTTTGTAATGAAGTGTGTAAATAGAATTATATGTTTACTTGTAGCCCAGAAAATATTGATGATAAAAAACTAAATAACCAATTTATATTTAAATTTTTCAATTTATTATTCAGATTATCAGTATTTTGCTATAAACAAACATTATTTTTTCAATTATATTTATATGGATATAGTTGAAATTCTGTGGTGCAGCTACTTTTGACTCATATGTTATAATTTATAAATATATATTTGTATATTTATTCTCTTATTTTATCACAATTTATTAGCCAATGGCAAAAATACATATATATATTTTTATATATTGTATATATATTAAAATTATAATATAATTAACTATATAAAATTGTAATTTATTAAATTATATATTGTTTTATAAATATTATACAAAATTATATATGCAACGCTAAGGTAAATGTTTATTATACAAACTTTGAATATATTTATATCTCTGGGATGTATCTCAAATAAGTATATATAATTGTATATAATATATAATATATATATATATATATATTATATATTATGTGTATATACCAACAAACATTAAAAATGATTATTTTTTATATATTATTATATTATTCTCTTATAATATATAATATAATTTTTCTATATATAAAATAGAATTTTAAAATTTAAATGTGGTGCATGCATATCAAACAAAATATATAAAAATGTTCATGCTTAATAATTAATTTGTGATCATAAGAAATTTGTAAAATATAACTGCAGTATTGACGCATCTTCATTTATTTTATTCACATTACTATATATAATAATAAATAATTTAGTGAAGAATTTATAAAAATTTACGACAATTTGATTACATAAGCTACACTATTAATATAATTTACATATTATAGATTCTTTAATATTTAATTTGATTTAATATTTTCACATATACAAATTATTTTATAAGATACGCTGGATAATTCTAATTCAAAATTTTACATTTATTTTACGAAATTTCGATAAGCTCGGAAAGAAAGTTTTTCTTATGTGAAAAAATTCATATATATTTCAGAAATTGTAACTAAATAAATGATTAAATAATAATTTGAAAAATAACAAAATTCGTATAATTTTACTCTCTTATATATGTAAAATAATGTTTTTTCCACACATTTCTTGCCGATGATTTCAAATTTATAAAATGGAATGTTTAGCATATAGAATTTTCTATGGTGTTGCTTTAGTTTAAGAAAGATTTTAATTTAAAAAAAAAAAATCGTCATTTAGTAATTTTTGCAGTTTACAATTATTTTTTTATAATTTTTTTTTTGAACTTGGGTCGTTGACTGCTCTCGTCTCGGTATATCATTTTAAATATACCCTGCATATAATACACAGCATATGTATTTCATTACATTATCTACAATATATACATAATACAAATAATATATAGCTAAAAATTTATTAAAAACCAATTTCTTATTTTTAAGACAACATCAAGATAGATCCAATATTTTTCATTTTTTTTTTGCCTTTATTTATTGTCTGGTTTCAACATCTTATACAAAAAACCTACAATATATATATATATATATTGAAATTCTTCTTTGATATAACCCATCAGTAAGAAAAAAATGTTTGGTTTTTTTTTTTATTTTTGTAAATATTTTTCATTCAAGAAATTTACCGTAATATGTCCGCGCATCTATAATTATCCATGCATATTATTATATACTATATAATATTTTACCGATGGCCATTGATCACAATCATCATCTATCTATCTACAAAATTATATATAACAATGTGATGCATAGACATATTAAATATATATTTATATATAGTCACTATATTATTTATTAGTATATAACTTACAAATATACCATATATTGTTTTGCATATAATAGTTTTTTGTCTATCGTTGATATTATTATTATTTTTTTTTTTTTCTTATATTATGTATAAAACAATTTTAAAATATCTATACTACTTTTTTATCACGCATCTTAAATTTTTTCTATTTTTAAATTTCATGAATTCATATAATACGTATTTATTTCTATATATACTTAACTTATAACATATTGTATATATAAATGTGAGTACACTTGTCAATTTTTGATATAAATTTATATATATGTAATCAATAATCTGAATTATATATATATACTGATTAATTGTATTCATTAAAAGTTATGTTGCGTGGAGGGAGGAAAGAAATAGCTGATTGAATTTTATGTAATAAAAATAATATAATATAGTTCGTCATCCCTTCAATGGTAAAAAAAAATCTGTTGCGTTATATGTATAGTAATTAATGTTTTGTTAAAATGGATTTAAATCTTATATTTACGCTATATACTTTTCATATAAAATGCGTACAGATATAAATTGAACGGACATCTTTAATTTATGGAACCATTGTTGCACTGGGATTATTTCTCGTAATAGTTTTATGTACTTTTTCTTAATTCAAATACTTAGTATTTTTTTAATTTTATCGGTATGAGCGCCAAAGCGATGATTTGATTCATGAGTTTATATTACCTTTTTACATTTTTTTGATACTACATAAAAAATTATTTATTCTGTTTACGATTTTAACCGCAAAATAATTCTTTATATTTTTTATAAAAATTGTTTGTCACCGATAGATTATTTTATTCAAATTAAAATGTCCTTAATATATGTACAGAACTATCAAATTTAATTTTATTTTGATAGTTTTCGTTTGTGCTTCTGGTCAACGGTGTTAAAGTTATTTTGTGTGTGTCATGTGAAGCAATTTCCAAACGTATAAAATATATAACATGGCAAGTAACACAAAAGTTATGACAAAAAAATGGGTTGTGTGTCACTTATGTGTTTGTTATAAACGGATAAAATGAAAACGTAGTACTTTGAATATTATTGAAAAAAAAATGTTATACCTATAACAACTTGATAGTTTTATCTTTTACAATTAACCAAATGGATTTGTAAAATGTATTGCTAAAAAGTATCTAAAACACTGTTAGAGTATATATATATATATGTAGTAGCAAAAGAATCAAACAACAAACATCTAATTGCAATTATATACGTCAGACAACATATAGAGGATTTCATTTATAAATTTACAAAATATGTAAATAATATATATGTATATAAATAAAATATGCATCTATTTATTTATAATATAAATACATATTAATTATATATATATATATATATAATGGTATAAATTACCTTTAGGTATGTGAAAATACCAAAGCTCGCAATTCTTAATACAATATATAATAAAATACATAGTTATTTTCATATTAAATTTATAATCTTTATATACTTATATATTGCGCTATATATATAATATATAACGCGGTACGTATTATTATTATTATTATTATTATTATTATTATTATAATTTTATAGTATTTTATATACATAAAATATACATATATATATATTGTACATAAGCGCAAAGCATCATTAAATGAATTAATGACTATGAAGTTACGTTCATGTGTTATAGGAAGTCAACCAATCAAATTTCTGTATTTATATATATAAGAGTATATATTTCCATTATAATATAAAAAAAGTATATAATAATAAAACCAAAACAAAAGCAAAAATAAAAAAAAATAAATAAGAATACACACAAGAAAAATTAAAAACAGAAAAAAAAAAAGAAGAATTTAACATTTCATTTTAAAATTATTATTAAGTGGGTTGGTCATGTTAATTAGAGACAAATACCATAGTTTAAAGCTCACACTAACTATATGATGATGCGTACCTATATATATATATCGTATCTTATATATTTATATTATGTGTTATACTAAAAAAAGTTTCGTGTATATCATCAAATATATAATACATATTTACAACACATTTGTATATTTTATTGTATATTATTTTGGTTTTATATATGGTAAATACATACGTTGTTTGTGGTATATATTGAGTAAATAAAGATATTTATAAGATTATGTTTTTTTTTTAATCTAAATATTACATATATAATAATACCTCCTATTTCTATATTATTATATCTTATTAGTTAAATGATGATGACAATATTTGGGTTTTTTTTTTGTTGTATTATAATTTTTGTATAACATATGATGAATATTAATGCTGATATACATTATAAATAATGATTAAGAAGTTTATTACTTTATCCCGGTATATATATTCGATGTGATTTATATACATAAAACGTATATTGTATATTTATACAGTTATATGTATATATAAGATACAATATATAATAATATATTATCCATTGATTAATTATGTATTTAAGTTTATTGTAATGATCTTGTTATAATAACATATGATCTAGACGCGTATAATAGTATATATACTATAATACTATATATATATATATATATATATGAACGTATATGATACCTTAATATTAGACAAAGAAAGTATACTGCATATATATAATATTTAAAATAACCATTGGACATTCAAAGCTCGATTTTTTTTTTTCAAAGCCCACCGACTTCATTTCCGATATATTCTTTGTATATTATATAGTTATACCGTTGACGCAAATTCTATATAGTGTATATATATGCTGAAACCCTTTGAGGTATATAAATATATAGTATTTGGTATAAAGATGTTTATATAATTTATATCAATTTAACCAGATATTCATATAAAGTTACATTTTATATTTATTATAAGTTATAAATTATATTATTAAAACAAAAATATTGATTTAATTAAATATATATAATTATACAGTTTTTATATATACAATAATACTCATATGTGTAATAAAAATGACAATAATATAAAACTATAAATATATTAATATATATCAAGTTTTAATTCAATATTTAATTTATTTATATGTAATATAGGTGTATGCGTATGAAATGTAATAATATATTAATTTTACGCCTGAATAATATATATATATATTGTAGGCCATCGTTATATTAAACCTTTTTTTTCCCATGTTTTTGGCAAACAATACTGATGAATTACAATATATAGAACTCTTTATCTTTTAAGGTCAACAAACATATTTATCGCCGATTGAATTTTTCAATTTTTCAACGGAAACAATGCATATATGTATGTTCATGTGTTAATAAAATCAGCATTTCATATGCATACACCTATCATATAAATATATATATGTTATTGGTATATAATTTGCAATAATAAAATGGTAATTTAATGTATAAATAAATAAATAATATATTTTATATATTCGCCATATTGTATATATAGTCATCAATTTTATAGTAAATATGTACACGTATAATTCGCGATAGGAAAAAATAGATGAATATAAAATATACCTATATATCTATATATGTTGAGATGAGAGTTATTCGCTGTTATTTTATGTTTATTTTGAACTGATCATAAAATCTCACATAAAAATATTATCCTTTTCGTATATATTTTTTATTTTATTTTATAATGTAAGATATGGTACGATATATTTATAACTATATTTACTATACGAGTATATTTATAATAAAATAAAAAAAAACATGATGCGGTATTTTATTATATCTGCAGCAATATAAACTATATTTGTATTAACTAACAAAATACATTTAACTTCATTCATCACTTTAACTCCATCACTGTAAGTGAATTAAATGAATAATTATTTATAATATTGACCTTTTTTTTTACATTACTTTAATATATTATTTTATATAATAATATAATGTATAAAATTTATTTGCAATTTAAACTTTAACATATAATAGTATACACATAGAGTTTAAAAACAAACCATATATATCATATAATTAATCAATATTATGTATATATATATGTATTTTTTTAATGTTTTAAGTACCTACTAAGTACTAGTACTCATCTATATATTTAATTTTTATCAAATTGATCTGAAATACATAAAATAGACTAAAATTTAATCTGTTCAATATATAATATTTATATATAAATTCCAATATCTATGTATATATACTTTATTAATGCACATATAACACTATATATATATATATATATATACATTTAAAATCTTATGTATATATTTATTTACAACAGACTGCTGTTTAATTTTAAATGCAATAAAAAAAAATGTGAAAATAACTAAGATATAAAAAAAGGAAAAAAAAATATAAATTATAAGAAAAAATAAATAAAACATTTAGTAGTATATAAATATTAAAATAAAATAAATACATAAATATATACTAACTTTGTATGTATATATATATATATATATACCATATATTCGACGCGAGTATTCATTGTGTGCCGCCAAGCTGTTCAATAATGTAATAAATTTTATATTTGCTACTCTTTATCAAAAACTGATACGAGAAATTGCACTTTAAAAGGTCAAATAGATATCGATGGTGTAATTTATTACATTCGCAATATATATTATTTACCTACATATTATTATTAAATTTTATTATAGTTATACTATATGTATGTGAAAATCGTAATCGATGTTTATTAGTTACTCACTTAAACTATTAACTAAAAATTTTTTATATACAGTTATATATATATATTACGATATTATATATAGTGTAATAATATAAATACAGATTAAATAATAAAATGAAGAATAACTTGAAATGTATTCATATAATATATTATTTTAAATTAAATCTCTTATATTTTGTATATATCATGTGTTACCTGTCTTTTATATATTCTATATATCTCTATAGAAATATATTATAATATATTCATTATTATTTTATTTATATTCCAAATATATACAAAATGATATGTAAACGTAAATTAAATATATATATATATATAGTTTATAATTATCTATGTACTAAATTATTAAATAAATTTAAAAACAAATACGAAAACAAAAGAGTTTAGACGACGAACCTATTTTTAATTTTATCTTAATAATGACAAAAAAGTATATAATATTTAATTTTGTTCAATAAGTTACATATATCGGTGTTGTAACTTATACTGATCTCATTTTTTCATTTATTTTTGAATATTTTCATTAAAATAATCAATTTAAATGTATTAAAATATAATACGAAAACAAAAGATTTAGGCAACGAACCCATTTTTTTTTTGTTCCTAATAATGACCGAAAAAATATAAAATATTATATTTAGTTAAATTAGTTACACATATATCGGTGTTGCGACTAAATATGTTCCTTATACTGATCTCATTTTTTCATTTATTTTCGAATATTTTCATTAAAATAATCAATTTTAATGTATTAAAATATAATACGAAAACAAAAGATTTAGGCGACGAACCCATTTTTTTTTGTTCCTAATAATGACCGAAAAAATATAAAATATTATATTTTGTTAAATTAGTTACAATATATATCGGTGTTGTGACTAAATATGTTCCTTATACTGATCTCATTTTTTCATTTATTTTTGAATATTTTCATTAAAATAATCAATTTAAATGTATTAAAATATAATACGATAACAAAAGATTTAGGCGACGAACCCATTTTTTTTTTGTTCCTAATAATGACCGAAAAAATATAAAATATTATATTTTGTTAATTAAAAATTACACATATTCGGTGTTGTGAATAAATATGTTCCTTATACTGATCTCATTTTTTCATTTATTTTCGAATATTTTCATTAAAATAATCAATTTAAATGTATTAAAATATAATACGAAAACAAAAGATTTAGGCGACGAACCCATTTTTTTTTTGTTCCTAATAATGACCGAAAAAATATAAAATATTATATTTTGTTAAATTAGTTACACATATATATCGGTGTCGTGACTAAATATGTTCCTTAAACTGATCTCATTTTTTCATTTTTTTTTTTAAATATTTTCATTAAAATAATCAATTTAAATGTATTAAAATATAATACGAAAACAAAAGAGTTTAGGCGACGAACCCATATTTTTCATATATAAATTTATATATTTTGATAATATTTAATCATGTATTCTTTCCATCAACTCATTTCGCATTTATTCTATATATGCTACTGCTAAAATAAGTAATTTAATGAAAATGCATACGGATTACAAAAGCTATTACATGTTTGTTACAAGAATAATATATATATATATATAGGGACAACGAAACCTATTTATTTTTTCCACTTCTGTTTATTCTTATCATTACTTATGTGCTTATATATAAAAATATACGTATATGCTAGTTATTTTATCTAATCTGAATGAATATTACAATGACAATGAAAGTTACAAAACTATTTATATAATACAATAAAATCAATATACATATATATATACAATTTCACCACACACTATATGAATATATCCTATATACGAGCATGAATCGCGAATATATATAAATTAATATTGAAAATAAATAAAACATAATTTTATTTAAACATATATGAATAATTATAAAAATGAAATATTTTCATTATGTATATGAATAAAGGTATTTGAGCAATTGAATATAACAACCAACAACATATATATAATATGAATAATATGTGTTATGTGCGTTAAAGTTAAAATAAAATTTATTTTATGAGATACGATACGATAAATAAGAATAAAATATATATATACAAATATTATTATGTATATGCAGATAAAAGTCTGTAGTATATATTATCTATATCTTATGTGGTGGTGTGTATACAAACATTTCTCGAAATTTTTGTAATCATTTTTTTTTACAATACACAATATATACGGAATTAAATATTATATAATTTTTGCATATATTTCTTTTCTATTTATTTTTTTTCACTCTACAAAATAATAAAGAAAGAATTATGAAATTATTGTAAATATAAGAAAATACACCGCGCCGCATATATATTGTATAATAATATATAATGTAAATGTAATAGAAAAACAGCAAGCAAATCGCAATGGTATGGTATATATATTAAAATCATTGTGAATTTCTTAATAAAATTGTTTTATTTATATATAAACAAAAATTTTTAAGATAACATTTTTATATAGTAAATAGAAATAATAATAATAATAATAATAAAACAACTTAAATGTGCGGAGATTTTCGATAACCTTTTCTTTCTTATGGGATTTTTTTTTTTTTTTGTTTTATATCATCGGTAACTTATAAAATTATTAACATCTTTTTCTTTATTTATGTGTTAAATTTATATACTTTATTTATATATAGTTATTTATTTATTTATTTATTTTATCTTTAATATTTATATATTTAATATATAATAGTACATAAATATATTTTCTATATATATTGTATAAACTATGAATTATTATTATTATTGAAAATGAAATATAAAATTGCAATGAATATATTCGACGTTTTGATACGAAACATTTATATTAACTGTATGGAAAATTTACAATATATATATATACATAAAAACTATGTATAAATAATATATGCCAATAAATATTAAATAAATAGAATTGAATATATGAGAATTGGGGTGTTTTAATGGGAACCATTTATACATATATATGTGATTGGCGAGTAAAATCCTACGGCATTTCTTTTTATTTCTTTCTTTCTCTATATAAATATATAATTGAATTTTTATATATTTAAACTTTATATTAATTTGTTATATACTTAAACTGTTTATAACTCGCTTAATTCTTCTGATTATATTAATATATTCTCATTGATAGATTATTAAATACATCATATAAACGTTTTACTGTAATGAATTATATATATAGATATATTTTTCGTATACCTTTTATCTCTGTTATAAAATTTGTACAAGTATTTTTGTGCAATGATCGTATTATGTATATATGGAATTATTTGCAATACAATATATATATATATATATAAAACCGCACTTACAATAAATTATAATGAACCATGTAGACATATTATTACACGTATGTGTGAATCTGAATGACTGAGACCCCTAGTTGTATTCTTTTGTACGACTATATATATATATATATATATAGTTATACTCGGAAACCATGCAAAGTATTGTTTTTATTACTGGAAATTTAAAGAAAGAAAATAAATATGATGAAAAGAAAAAAAATACGCATCTGTTTTCATATGATTATTACAGAATTTCACACCGTATTTATATAAACAACGTCTTTGTTTTTGTTTTTGTTGTTATTATTCGTTTTTTCTATTGAATTTGAGGATAAATTTATCATTGTGTACAGAATTATCCTGTGATCAAAATATAATAGAATTATTATTTGAATTTGAAAGCAACATTTTTATTGGATGATATTTTACATTTTTCTACACACAAATAATGCTTTTTGGCACAAAACGCATTCAAAATAATATAGAACACCAAAATGTATCTTTTTCAACATAATTTGTTTGAAATATCTTTTACAACAAAACGTTAACTTTATATGTTTTCGAAAATAATTCAATTATTTTTGAACAAAGGCGATATGAATAACATGTCCCATGTTTTTAAAATTAATTAGACATTCATCGTGAGTCATATATATACACGCATGTAATATAGAGCAACCATTCTTCATTATCTCACTTTCTTATTGCTCTCTTAAACCTAAACATTTATTCTTTTCCAATAATTTTGTAATTAAGCCATCGGACTTTTTATTTCAGAATAAATGCTATCATTTCAACTTCCAAACTAAATTTTGATAGTTTTTCTATAATAATATTCGCGAAATTAAAATTTATTAAAATATTCCATTGATCGCATACCAGCCTAATCAACATAATTCTTATAAATTATTGTAACAACTTATGTTATGTTAAACTTATGTTGTTTTTATTTTTTCGTTTGTATTATACAATGAAAGCAAATTTCCTTAAATGGATTCTATTATTTGTGATATTATTGTCTATTATTATATATACAAAAGTTAGCGATGTACATATATTTTATCATCTCTTTTTTATTTGTACACAAATACATATATTATTCCGAGATTTACTATATTTTATTTCAACTCTATATTATAATAGAGTACATTATAGAACATATAGTAATATTATAGTACTATATTATATAGATATAAATATAAATTAAAATCGTATGATCTGAAAAATTTCAATAACTAATGACAGGAAAATCAAATGTAGATTTCATAACTCCTTTATAATATATTTTGGTTCATCTGTCCATATGTGTCCAAAACGTAAGTAAGTTATCTCCTTATACTAAAAATATTTGTGTATTTCTAACATGGATTATTACTTATAATATTTTATATTATAAATTAAGTTAAAACAACAACTTCGTAAAGATACTAGGCGGCGTATAGATTGACTGTATTGAGATTATTTAACACGATTTTATTTATTATGCGTATATTATATACATACCTGTATATTTAAAAGAAATAATTATTATCATTTTTATGTTATTATTTATTTATTTATAATATCTGACAAAACTATATCATGATAAATTATAAATATATAAAATATGATTGTGCGGTTATTTGTATATAAGATAATTCTATATGTATACAGAAAAACCACACATCACTTGTAAGAGAGTTAATTCAAAATATAATAATATTTATTATTATTATAATTCCTTGTGTACTTATAAATAAATATATAAACATTTAAAAGTATAATGTAACCAATACAGAAGGAATATTATATGACTATACGAGTGTAGATATATACGCAGATTTATTAAAACTATGAGAATAAAATATTGATTCAATTTCATACATATATTCGAATATATACATATTTATCTACTGTTCTGTTATATTCCATATTCCATCGATATTATATATACCATTGAAGAAGATTTATTTTACTTATTGTAGTACGAGTGAAATGAACATTATACGAAACATGTGTATATATTTTATATATATATCCAGAATATATATTTTATAACTATGTAAGGTGATGAATGTTGTCTATTATTTATATGAAATTTTCATTTCAAATTCTACACAACATTTAACTACTATGCATACAACTGTTAGTATTTATTATATACCATAAATACAATATATATTAAATGTTGTACAAAATAAATTGAATACATATAGTTATTTTTAATCTTTATATTTCTAATATACTTACATATATTTAAAACAAAGTTGTACGATCATTATGCGATTTTACTAAATATATGTATTATTATATAATGGAATGCATATATTGTATAATGAAGAATATATACAGTATCATTGATATCGCACATATGGTAATCATGTAATTTTGGGTTGGTTTCTATCTCTATCGTGCCCGCGTGCATGTTAATTTGTTGCTTTGTGTGAGTAACATATACAGTTTTTTTGAAGTGTACTAAAATATTTCTATTTCTTAGGTACTTATTATTTAATTTAATATTTCTCATTACATCTTTCGCCCAATGTACATATATATAAAAAATGGATAAAACACCACTATCGAATTTATGAAAAACTATCTATATATATATAAGGCTATATCATAATTGATCATCAATTAAATTATATTGTAATTTTTATGATATAGACGCATAGACTATATAGAGTTAATAAATTTAACTAAAAATAGATTGAATTTATTGATGTAAAATGGCATAGATATATATATGTAGAAGGAAATGCGATGAAATCTTATATAACTAATATATATCTTGTACATATATAGAAATGTATGCCATAAATTTTGAATTATGCTCTTGGTTTAATGCAATTATATTATACATTATATAAATATTTGCAACTAATTGATAAACTGGTTAGTTAATAAATATATTTAAAAAAAAAAAAAATTATCTATTTAATATAGTGGTGATGGATATATAATTCGATTTAAGAACTAGTTACATTTTCTAAATAAACACAAATTAATAATAAAAATGAGTTGGGAGTACAAAAAATTACATTTTATTTAAGATTAAAACTCTGTATGTACAGTGGTTTTAAAAGTACAGTGCTACCTAAACGTTATATAGATTGTACTGTACAATATCCATTAATTTAATTTTAGTATATGAAGTTAATTCAACCTAATCTAGGCTATCTCGCTTCTTTTACACATAAGTGCTCTAAATTTATATATATTTGATATAACTTTAATGTAAAGTTTTGCTAAAAGTTAGGTCTATTGTGGTGACTGCATACAGCATATGCTGTTGTCTTTTAGTATTCGTGCGGTTTATAAAATTTGCCACATGACGAAAGAAGTACTGTATATTTATAACTTTTTGAACACTCTGCATATTATATACGAGAGTTTATATAAATCTATTATAAATATATATAGATAATGTGTGTGTATAATATATATAAATAAACTCGATATGGATTTTGTTACAATTATAAATGTTTCTTTATTTATATATATTTATTGAAGTCTACAAGTAGAAGTATATATATATATAATATTATTAAATATTTCAATTTGATGATTTATCATACAATAGTTAGAAAATTATGATTTATTATATGCAATTAATATACGAGAATATATTATATACCTTTTGAGATACGTAATGCATAATCGCTATTTACTGAATATTATATACTATTATTTTAAAAAACACTCAGTAGCGCAGTTGCACAGCGCCGAAATATATATTTTTCTTCACCCACCATTTGTTCGTTTATGGAATAAAAAGAAAAACAGATATCTTGGAAAAGATGGTGTTGGACGTTATTCAAAGATTAACAATGTCAGCACACACACATCACTGTGGGCTAATCACCCATTTAAAAATAATTGTATTTTGAAATCATCTATCTTTCGTTAATTACAGTACAATTGGTAGATTGTTATTTACTCCCATACAGAGTAATTTACCAACTTGGATGTAATGAAAGGTTTATTAGATGACATAAAGCTCCACTTGGAGCAATATATGACTTAAAAAAAAATAAAAATATGTACTATTATTTATATGCACAAGTATAAAATATCCACAACATTAATTTATGCAATTCATTTTAATTTTATTTATTATATATTATTTTTTTTTTGATCTAACGATCTTTTATAAGCTAATTGTTTTTAATTGAGATTATATATGTGGTTATATAATATATAGTTAATGTATATAATTATGTACCCGTTGAATGATTTTGTGCTTTTAGATTATGCAAAAGTTATAAAATTGAATATATTATTATACTAATAGTCATCATTTCCTTAAATATATGATTTGTTATATGTATGTAACTATAAACCATAAAAATTAGCTATACAATTGAATGTATGTACGAAATATACCGCCGCGCGTATTTGTCAAATTAATTTTTTTATTTATTATAAAATTAATTAATTCTTTTTTTTTTATTACCATGCTTACAGGTTCACCACCGTTAACCGGAACCGGAACAGTACACGTTATTGTCCAAGATATGAACGATCATAGTCCAGAATTTGAAAGACAATATTATCGTGCAACAGTATCTGAAAATTTACCAGCTGGTACAAAAGTGTTACGTCCATATGCTACCGATAAAGATATTGGATTAAATGGTAAAATACGTTTTAGTTTATTGGGTGAAAAAGTTGAACGTTTTCATGTTAATTCGGATACGGGTGAAATCAAAACTGCCATTAGTTTAGATCGTGAAGAGACTGCAATTTATTATATGACAATAATGGCACAAGATAGTTCAGCAACAGAACCACGTGCAACAACTGTAAATTTAACAATAACCATTAGTGATGTGAATGATAATAGTCCAATATTTGAACATACATCATTTAATGTAAATGTTCCGGATCGTATAAAAGCGGGTCAATTTGTATTTGGTGCACGTGCTATTGACATTGATGATGGTGATAATAGTAAAATACAATATTCATTGAGTGGTAAAGATGTAAATACATTTACGATAAACTCAAATACTGGTGTTATTAAAACAATTGATGAACTATCATTTGGTAGCGGTGGACAAAATTTAGATAAAGTTTATAGTTTAATGATGATAGCAACGGATCACGGTAAACAACCAAAACATGCAACATCTGAATTGACAATAATATTACGACCACCACATTTATTTCCAACATTTTCTGCATATTCATCGGATCGTCAATTTGTATTGTCCGAAGATATATCGGAAGGTAAAATTATAACAAAAATTACGGCAACATCACCGAAAAAAGGTGGCCTAGGAAATATTAAATATGCAATAGCCGGTGGTAATATTGGTGATGCATTAAAAATAGATATAAATACTGGCGAAATATCAATAGCTAAAAATGGTTTAGATTATGAGCTATCCAAACAATATGAAATATGGATTGAAGCATCGGATTCGGATCATCCAAGTTTAAGAAGTGTTGTTAAATTAACAATTAATGTAACGGATGCAAATGATAATGTACCAATTATGGAAAAATTAATATATCATGCTGAGGTGATGGAAGAGGAATCACCACCGATAACAGTTGAACGTATAAAAGCCGATGATGCTGATTCGGGTGATAATGGTTTAATAACATATCGTTTATTAAATGATTTTGAAGGTTCATTTGAAATTGATAGTGATAGTGGTGAAATTTTTACCACAACAAGATTAGATCGAGAAGATATTTCTAATTATGAATTAATCGTTGAGGCTATTGATCATGGAACACCACAATTAACCGGTACGGCTAGTGTTTTGGTAATGATTTTAGATAAAAATGATAATCCACCAAGATTTACACGTTTGTTTAGTGTTAATGTTACCGAAAATGCGGAAATTGGTTCATTTGTTATAAAAGTTACATCGTCTGATTTAGATATTGGCGAGAATGCAAATGCAACATATAGTTTTACCGAAAATCCAGGTAATAAATTTTCCATTGATCAAATTACTGGAAATGTAACGGTTACCGGACATTTAGATCGTGAACAACAAGATGAGTATGTATTAAAAGTTGCCGCTGTTGATGCTTCATGGCGTGCTGAAACACCATTAACAATAACGATACAAGATCAAAATGATAATGCACCAGAATTTGAGCATAGTTACTATAGTTTTAATTTTCCCGAACTACAACGCAAAATTGCATTTGTTGGACAGGTTATAGCAACCGATCGTGATAAACAAGGACCAAATTCAGTAATATCATATTCATTACAACAACCATCCGATCTATTTACAATTGATCCGGCAACTGGTGAATTATTTAGTAAACGTACAATACATTATAAGCACACACAAATAGAATCGTCGCCCGAAAATATGTATGCGCTAACAATTTTGGCAACCGATAATGGTAAACCACCAATGTATTCAGAATGTTTAGTTAATATTAATGTGGTCGATGCAAATAATAATTCACCAAGATTTCAACAAAGTTCATATTTATCACCGGTGCCAGAAGATGCAACAATTGGACAATCCATTGTACAAGTCATTGCTAAAGATGAATTTGATTTTGGTGTTAATGCTGAAATTGATTATATATTAATTGGTGGTAATGGTTCAAATAATTTTATTGTTAATAAAGTAGATGGATGGATATCACTTTTAAAACCGCTGCCAAAAGGACCCGGTAAAATTTATATATTAAATGTTAGAGCAATTGATCGTGGTGTACCACCGCAACAAGATGAAGTTACTGTTACGATCATTGTAACTGGTGAAAATTTATATAGTCCAGTATTTACATCGTTAACCTATCTTATCTATGTGCCCGAAAATGAACCAATTGGTTCAACAATATTAACTGTAATTGCGTCTGATAATGATGATGGTCCAAATGGTATGATAAAATATCAAATATCCGGTGGTAATGAACGTAATGAATTTGATGTTGATGAAAAAACCGGTGCTGTTACAATTTTACAATCATTAGATTATGATTTAATACAAGTGTATTATATAAATGTAACGGCTGAAGATTTAGCATTTCAACCAAAATATGCAACAGCAATGTTAACCATTAAACTAACTGATATTAATGATAATCCACCGGTATTTAATCAAAGTAACTATAATGCATATTTACCGGAAAATTCACCAGCAAAAAGTTTTGTTTATAAGGCTATTGCAACCGATAAAGATTCACCAAAAAATGCTATCATACAATATTCAATTGTTGGTGGCAATGGCATTGAATTATTTGCAATTGACTCATTAACTGGAAATATAACATCAAGAATTAGTTTTGATTATGAAGAAAAAACTATGTACAATATAAATGTAATGGCTGCAAATCCAGATTCAACCATGTATGGTACATGTGAAATTATTATTCATATAACTGGTATCAATGAATATTATCCAAGATTTGTTCAACCTGTATTTCCATTCGATGTATCGGAATCAGCTGAAATTGGTACAAGTGTTGGTGTAATTCATGCAACCGATAAAGATTCGGGTGACGATGGTAGAATTTATTATCTATTAGTTGGTTCGAGTAATGATAAGGGTTTTGCCATCAACACAAATACTGGTTTAATACATGTTTCACGTAATCTTGATCGGGAAACCCAAAGTCGTTTTGTACTACTTGTTATTGCAAAAAATTTCGGTGGTATACGTGGTAATGATACCGATGAAGCTCAAGTTATTATTTCAATACAAGATGGTAACGATCCACCCGAGTTTTTAATGCAATCATATGATGGTAATGTTTCAGAAGGTGCACAAATTGGTACAAAAGTTGTGGTAGTTAAAGCTGTCGATAAAGATGTACGGCCGCAAAATAATCAATTTAGTTATTCAATTATCGGTGGCAATTTACAACAATCATTTAAAATTGATCCACAAAATGGACAAATAGAAACCGCACGTAAATTAGATCGTGAAACTATATCAGGCTATAATTTAATTATTGGTGCTATTGATACAGGCATACCTGCTGAAACCGGTACAACTTTAGTTAATATTCAAATAACAGGTAAAGTTGTATACATTTTATTTACTCTAAAAAAAAGTTAAACGCTAAAATTACAACCAATATTTTAATTAAGAAACTAACTTCGTTTTTAATATTTTTAAATTAATATATTGTTCTTATTTTATATTTATATAACTTATATTTATTATATCTAATTACAGACATTAATGATAATGGGCCGACATTTGAAGCATCTGATAAAATTGGTTTCATAACAGAAAATGAACCGCCAGGCACAAATATTATGACGTTATCAGCTAGTGATCCAGATTTACCACCAAATGGTGCACCATTTACATATTATTTAATTGGTGGCCATCATAAATCATTTGTTAACATTGAAAAGCATACTGGTTTAATGAAATCAACGCGAAGTATTGATCGTGAAACTACACCAACGCTAGATATATTAATCGAAGTTGAAGATAATGGTAAACCAAAAATGAGATCACAACATCAAATAATAATAAATGTATTAGATCAAAATGATAGTCCATCGACACCACGTATTGTACATATTTTATTGTATGCATATAATCGTTTACCAATTGGTCGTATAGCTGATGTACATCCAAATGATTTAGATATTACCGGTGATTATAAATGTAAAATGTTATCAACGACATTACCCAAAATGTCGTTACAAATACCAAATGGATGTAATTTATATACAACAACAACAACAACTGCACAAGCACAAACATTATCGATACAAGGCAATGATGGTAAACATGCTGATGTTACGTCGACCGTTAGCATTGAATTTTTATTCTTTGATAATACAACAATTGAAAATTCTATAACCATACAAATTAGTAATTTAACGGCCCAACGATTTTTATCAAAATTTTATCGAAATTTTTTGGATATATTAAAATCACAATTGGATTTAGGTGATGAATTAATATTATACAGTTTACGTGATAATAATTTAAATAGTACAACTATTGATAATAATAATAATAATAATAATAATAATAGTAATATTATAAATAATAATGTAAATAGTAATCTTGAATTAACGGTTGCTATAAAAAATTTAATGTCAGTATATCGTTCAAGATCATATGTTATAGATAAATTTCAGAAAAAACGTGAATCAATATTACAATTATTACAAATAACAAATATTATAATTGGTTATACACCATGTAATTTAAATACATGTGATAATAGTGGTATTTGCAGTGAACAAATTGAAATACCTATTCAACAAACATCATCATCATCATCAGCTAATAATAGTAATAATAATGATATCCGTATTATTGATAGTCAAACATTAATATTTACGTCACCATTGGTTAGCCATAATTTTAAATGTAAATGTACTGATGGTTATACGGGTAAACGTTGTGATAAACGTCAAGATCCATGTTCACCAAATCCATGTCAATTTGGTGGACAATGTCGTCGACAAGGTTATGACTTTCAATGTTCATGTCCGACACATCGTGAAGGAAAATTATGTCAATTGGAACGTGGCGATGTATGCAGTAATAATCCATGTAAAAATGGTGGTTCATGTCGTGAAAGTCCAGATGGTTCATCATTTTTCTGTTTATGTCGACCCGGTTATCGTGGTAATCAATGTGAAACAATTGCCGACTCATGTCGACCAAATCAATGTTTATATGGTGGTTTATGCACACCATTAAAACCGGGTTATAATTGTACATGTATTGATGGACGTTTTGGTACCCATTGTGAACGTACTACATTTGGTTTTCAAGAATTATCCTATATGACGTATGCATCGTTAGACGCATCAACAAATGATATTTCTATAATATTGGCAACAACAAAACCGGATGCATTGTTATTATATAATTATGGTACACAAAGTGGTGGACGATCAGATTTTGTTGCTATTGAAATTGTTCAAGGTAAAGTTTGGTTTTCATTTGGTGGTGCACGAACGGCTATAACATCGGTGGTTACCGGTGGTTCTAATGGAAATATATCAAATGGTAAATGGCATAAAATTACGGCTACCCGAAATGGACGTGTCATGTCATTAAGTGTTGCAAAATGTACAGATAATGGTGATGCTTGTGAAGATTGTCGACCCGGCGATACAATATGTTATTCCGATGACATGGGACCAACTGGGTAAGTAACTTTTAATTTAATAATCAAAATCCATATTTTATATATTTATTTGAATATCCTGTACTCTATATACGTATATGGTTTTAATATTGAAATTAAATTCATAAAATACTTGGGCGCGATGTGTGTGTTTATTTTTCTTTATATTCTTCTTTATTTCTGTTTTATTATTAAAATTAATTTTAATATTAACTAAAATGTATACCTTCCGTTTTTATTTTGCTACCTATATATAGTTTGTTTACATCACGATTATCATTTTCTCAGGTTTTTGTTATTTTTCTATAACATTCTTAATTGATCGCTAGAATTTTATACCACCATATACACTAATTAACAAAATGTAAATTATAAAATTATATAAACTGAAATGAAAGCAACGCAGCTTATAATAGATAGATATTATATAAGACAATGTGTTTTATAAAGATTAATAATACAACAATCAGAGTATAATAAAACGGGTACATTATTGATGTTATTTACATATGCAACATGGTTTTGCTTCATTTGTTTCCATATCATATTATTATTCCATCGCTTCTTATTCTGTATACTTTTATATATATGTATATTGTTTTAGATTTCAGTAATACATACTTGTTGATTTAACATAATTTAGTAGATATCATATTGCATTACATAATATACATATATATCTGAAGAAATAATCATCATGGGATGATGGGAATCATGAGATTAACGTGTCCTTACTCTCGCGTTGATGTCTATCTAGTTTCTAATATTTTATACCAACTCAAAAATAACATGTAGAGTATATATAGTTGCCCACTGGTTCTGTTCCTATTAAACGCAATTTTGATTTTTATTCTTGTGGTTCTATAAGTAAATAATTTTATAATAAGTTTTGATAGAAAAATGAAAGCCTTATCTTATACCTACGTGCGGAAATTACTTGAGAGGAACTAATGAAAATAATGGAACTCTTTATATGTAATTTTTTCGAATTTTAATTCATATAATGTACAATTGAATTTAATTATAGATACTAATAAAAATATTTATTGATTTACAATAATAACAGTTTTGTTTTTTCATTCTCTCTATTACAGAACATTAAATTTTAATAAACAGCCTGTATTAATTGGTGGTTTAATATCAGCCGATCCGGTATTAGAACGGCCTGGACAAATCCATTCAGATGATTTAATTGGTTGCGTACATAGTATATCGATAAATGGACGTGCATTAAATTTAAGTAATCCAATAAAATCAAAAGGTGTTTCGTCAACATGTAATCGTAATTTTGGTGGTGGTAACAATTTATGTTCACTATTATCTCCAAATGAACCAAATTTACCATCAACAATTTGTGGTATTTATAAAAAAGATTGTATGGATAGATGGAATACAGTAATGTGTCGTTGTGGTGGATATTTATTGTCACCCGATTGTTTTAATTCATTGGAACCCATATCGATAAGTGATGGTGGTTTTCTTGAATTTAAAATATCCGAAAAACATCGTAGAATGCAATTATTAGAAAATTTTTATGGTGGAACGACAGAATGGCGTCAATATAATAATGATATCAATGATAATAATAATAATAATAATAATAATAATAATAATAATAATAATAATAATAATAATAATAATAATAATAATAATAATAATAATAATAATGTACGTAGTAAACGTTTTTCTATACAACACCAAACCTCATTTGATAATATAACATCAAATCATAATTCACCGTTGCCATTAATTATTGATCCACCAAAAACATTAAGCTTACGATTTCGTACACATAATCCAAATGGTATTTTAATATATTCAGCAACAAATAAATATTATACATTAGTTGAATTACGTAATGGTAAAGTAATATATCATTCTAAACAATCGGATGCACCGATAAATATGAATGTACAACATTTAGATAATTTATCGGATGGAAAATGGCATAATATAACATTGACAACATTAAATAGAGTGTTACATATTTTAATAAATGGTAAACGTGTTGGTGATGAACTAGATTCAGCTGGTGTACATGATTTTTTGGATCCATATTTAACAACTTTATCGATTGGTGGTATAAGACGTGATTTATTTATAAAATCAGATGGTAATAAAGGTGGAAGTGTAACTACTGCTATAACTAATAATATACAATTATCAACAAATTTTGAAGGTTGTATTGCAAATTTTACAATAAATAATGAAATTCAACCATTTAATGGTTCTGGTACTATATTTAAAGAAGTAATAACACATGGTAAAGTTTATCAAGGTTGTCATAATGTATTAGGTATTGGTGCACAACAAATTTCCGATCCATTAAGTATTGGTATAACATTAGTTATTGTATTTTTCGTAATATTATTAGTTGCAATATTAATATCATTTGTTGTATTTCGTTTGCGTAAACAAAATAAAGAAAAATCTGGTAGTTTAGGTAGTGGTATCGGTGGTGTTGGTAATGTTGTTGGTACAGGTGGTAATGTCTTAAGTGGCATGGGTAGTGCGGATGGTGTTGGCGGTAATAGTATTGGTAATAGTATACATAGTAAACAAAATGGTAGTGCAACATTATTAGTTGGCAGCGGTTTGATGTCATCGTCATCTGGTGGTGGCGGTGATTGCATTATTAATCGTGGTCTACATCCAAATGATTCAACGGTTGGTTATCATTCAGATAATGCTGATATATTACGTGGTGGTGGTGGTGCTGGTATTGGTCATCATTTAGGACCTGAATTATTATCGAAAAAATACAAAGAAAGAGATCTAAATTCAAATGCTGAGCATCAACAACGTCCACAAAGACCGGATATTATTGAAAGAGAAGTTGTTAGTAAAAGCCCACCATTACGTGATGATCATCATCCACCAATGCCGCCAATTAATCAACAACATCATCCACATGATCATCCAGGTGGTGGTGGTGGTGGTGATTTAATTAATGATTACCCAGAACATTATGATTTAGAAAATGCAAGTTCAATAGCACCATCTGATATTGATATTGTATATCATTATAAGGGTTATCGTGAGGCAGCTGGTGTACGAAAATATAAAGCTACACCACCACCAGCGGTTGCATCGTATACACATCATAAACATGGTGGTGGCACAAATTTATCGATACAGATGCAACAACAATTGCAGCAACAACATCAGCAGCAGCAGCAGCAGCAACAATTACAACAACAGCAACAACAACATCGACATTCACCACATCATACAAATAGTGGTCCATATGCACCACGTGTTCCTCCACCAAAAGCTAGTCAACCATTATCGCCATCAAATGCACAGCGACAACATCAAAGTACACCACTAGCACGTTTATCACCTAGTTCTGAATTAAGTTCACAACAACCACGTATTTTAACATTACATGATATTTCTGGTAAACCCTTACAAAGTGCATTATTAGCAACAACATCAAGTTCAGGTGGTGTTGGAAAGGATGCCTTACATAGTAATAGTGAACGTAGTCTAAATAGTCCGGTTATGTCACAATTATCTGGACAAAGTTCAAGTGCAAGTCGTACAAAACCACCGGGTGCACCATCGGGTCCATCCGTATCATCACAAATTCTACCAAATGTTAATTCTGTTGGTACCCATCCGATGGGTTTGACCGCTGATGAAATCCAACGTTTAAATGCTAGACCACGTACATCAAGTTTGGTATCGACATTAGATGCTGTGTCGAGTAGCAGTGAAGCGCCACGTGGTAGTAATGCTGGACATCATTTACCACATTTACATCATTCACCAGCAGTTGATGCACATAGTTCAACAACAACAGATGAAAGTGGTAATGATAGTTTTACATGTTCCGAAATTGAATATGATAATAATAGTTTAAATGGTGATAATAAATATAACTCAGCTGGAAAAAGTGGTGAAGAGGACGATCGACGTATCAATGAAACATTAAAAAATGGCATTAATGGGGTTGGCGGAGGTAACAATAGTATTAGTAGCAGCGGTGGTGGCACTGGTAGTGGTGTAGGTAATAGCATTAATGTGAATAATACAAATAATAGTATAAATGGTGGTGGTCCTAGCAGTTTAAGTAGTAATAATTCAAATAAACAACCGCCATCATTGCCACCACCATATGATGGTTATAATTCATCATTTCGTGGTTCACTTAGTACATTAGTTGCATCTGATGATGACCTATCAACACATATGGGTGGTATTTATAGGTTACAAAATGGTTCATCATCACCATCACAAGCCGCATTCAGTTGGGATTATTTATTAAATTGGGGTCCAAGTTTTGCAAATTTTGTTGGTGTTTTTAAAGATATTGCTGATTTACCCGATACAGATAATAATAATGGTAGTGGTAGTGGTGGTGGTGGTGGTGGTATGTCAGCACCATCAATAAGACTTCCTCCAAATATTGTACAAAAACCATCGGAAGAATATGTATAGCATAAATTTAATTAATATAAAAGATAACTAATAAAAATAATAATGATTATGTTACAAAAAAATTTAGGTATTTAAAATTTAGAATATATTATTTATATATAAATAATTACCATAAAATATATTATTATTATTAACAACAATAATAATAATAATAATAATAATAATAATTAGTTATTATTAATTAATTAATTTTTGTTTTACTGTTACTTATCTTATAATATTAATAGAAATGTTTTTCTTTTTAATTTAAAATTGATTACATTTGTGTAAATTGTATAAAAAAAAATTTTAAATCTTTTGCGACGCACAGAAGCAGAATTCTAATCATTTTTATTAATTTTTAGAATTCTAAATATAAAATAGTATAAGAAAAAAAATGCAATTAATAACAATAATAGATATTATATATTATAATTAAAAATTATATACATATTTAAACGAGATTTTATAAACAGTTTAAATTTTTAATTATGAAAAGAACACCTTGTATCAAGATGTATCTTTTATCAAAAATAGAAATAGCAAATAATGGACAATCAATAACTCCTTTTTTGCGGTACAAATTTAATTTTGCAATAATGTTTAGTAATTTAAAATTAACATTTTTCTTTTTCCAACGATGCCAATATAAATGGAGTGTAAATGTTTTTGACTGAACATTATATAAAAATAATCTCAATCTGTAATCAAAATGTGTATAGGATAAATTTTTTAAAAAATTGCATTTCCGACACCATGAATATTTAAATATTAAACTTATATTTTTAAAATATTACACCAGAAAAAATGCATAAATATGAATTGGAAATACAAATCTCTTCCGTTCTAAATGATTGATTAATTTAAATTGTGCTATAATAATTGTTAATAATATAATAGAATAAAAACGAGTATATGGAATTTTAAGACAAAATGAAATGAAGATGTTATTTAAAAAATAAAAATAAAGAAGGAAAAACCACTTGCCATAAATGGACTTTTAAATATTTAGATTAACTTAATAATTCAATGAAAATAGTAATTAATTCATATTTATAATTTCTTTAATAATAGGATTTATTATTATTTTATTTTTATTTTTAATTAGTATATTGTTAATAATTTCCTAAAAGACTGCATTTAAATAATACATTTTATATATAAATATAAATTATTTTTTTTAAATACATTTTGTAATTTTATAAAATTAAAAAATTAATTCATTATTCAAATGATTGCAGAGAAAGATAAAGTGAAAGAAATCTGTGTGTAAATGTATAAAATGAACAAAAAAAAAAGTGATAACTAATATTATTTTTATATTTAATAGAATAAAACAATTAAATTTATAAAAATAAATAAATGAATATATAAAAATAATAGAAAAATTGTAATGAAAAAAAAAAAAGAAAATAAAAATTGTAAATATATTTTTTAAGTTAATTTTAAGTTAATTTTAAGTTAATTTTTAGTATTTTTTTTTTTTTAAATTACCTCTACAACATTTTTTTTTTTTTAATTTTAAATTCAAATTATTTTTAGATAACAAAAATTTAATTTAAATAATTTATTCTTAAATCGAAATTATACGTATTTAAATTTTACTTTCAATCTTTTCTGTTTTCTTTAATTTGTAATTATTATTTTTTATTGTAAAATAATTGAAAAAATTAATGTATGAAATGTATGTAAAAATAAAATTTAATTGAAATGAATAAATAATAATATTTGAAAAAATAATAAATTCAGGAATATATAATTCAGGAAAATCGGAAAAGCTGAAAGCAAAATTTAAAGCGATATTATCGTTGTAGTTTGGTGGACACTTAAAATCATAGTTCTTCTCTTTGAAGTGGTGGGCAGATGGAATAGCCATGATACCTAATTAAATTACCTAATTTTTCTGTCTAAATAAAAATATGAGTTAATGAATACTTCAAATTCAAAATTCTGGGAAAATTCGTGAAAATACAATTCTAATACAATTTCTTGAATATATGGACTGAAATACAGAATTCGAAGTTCTTAAATATATCAGAATGAAATATGAAAAATGTAGTTCTCTGTCTGGAGATTATGCTATCATAAAATCAATATTTTCCAGACCGAATTTCGGAACCGAATTTAAGCATAATCTTAACCACCATGCCGTAGAAGCATATGGCACATCATTGTCCTTATGATTGTGCCAATCTAGCGTAGATACCACAGACCCTACAACATTGCAAGTTGGTGGTGACAATGTAATGTTCGCATTTCACTGCCTACTGGTGCATAAAATTGTTTAAAAAGTAATTATATAGGGAAGAAGATTTAGTTGATATCAAAACATGTGATGTTATGTCATCTGTCATATAGCATATATTGTATTTTTTACCATATGAATTTATCCTTTAACTTATTTAATCAATTTATTTTTAAATTACATTAAAATATGAATTTTATTTTTGTTTGCTATATATCATATTTTACACTAAAATGCATTTATTCCATTCCTACAAATAATCATTTATTTTTCGTCAACACAGACAACAATTCAATTTTATTAATTTTTAATACATATATATATTTGTAACGAATAATACACTGAATACAAAAAACAGAAAAACTAAACAAAATATTTACTTGAATAGAATTCTACTCGCCTAATACAAATGGTCTTTCTGATTTGTTTAAGAACTCGTCGAATCAACATATCAAATCATTTTCAAAAGTTAGTAATTAAGGTAATATAAAAATATAGATAATTATATTAATAATAATAAAATGAAATCATAAATAAAATAACTGATTATTATTTATTTGATACAAAAATTATTATTTCAAATTTCGGCATGAAACCACACTTTTCTAGGTCAAAAAAGGTTTTAAAAAAATAGGGCTGAAAATAGGCTCAAACGATCGGGGGTGATCGTGCGAACAAGAATCCGTTGAGATTTTTCGAAAATTCAGCCTCTAAGTGGGTCAAAAATGAAAAACAAAAAATGAAAATTCCGGAAAATTCCGTGAAAAATTATGGCTGAAAATAGGCTCAAACGATCGGGACTGGTTGTGCGAACAAGAATCCGTTGAGATTTTTCGAAAATTCCGCCTCTAAGTGGGTCAAAAGTGAAAAAGAAAAAAATTAAAAAAAAAATTTGCCTCCTGGTAATTCTGCGCGACTGTTACTTCGTCTGAAAAATGCCTGGTATTTTAGTGGAAATTTTTATCGATTTCTTAAAAACGCTATAACTCAGCCGTTTGAAGTGGTAGGCGGGTGGGATAGGTATCAAACGATAGGTAATTACATAACCTAACTTTTGGTAACATAAAATCATGATGTTTTTTTCCAAAAAATTTTCAAAAAAATTTCCAAAAAATGGCTGAAAATAGGCTCAATCGATCGGGGCTGATCGTGCGAACAAGAATCCGTTGAGATATTTCGAAAATTCAGCCTCTAAGTGGGTCAAAAATGGAAAACAAAAAATGAATATTCCGGAAAATTCCGTGAAAAATTATGGCTGAAAATAGGCTCAATCGATCGAGGGTGATCGTGCGAACAAGAATCCGTTGAGATTTTTCGAAAATTCAGCCTCTAAGTGGGTCAAAAATGGAAAACAAAAAATGAAAATTCCGGAAAATTCCGTGAAAATTTTTGGCTGAAAATAGGCTCAATCGATCGGGGTTGATCGTGCGAACAAGAATCCGTTGAGATTTTTCGAAAATTCCGCCTCTAAGTGGGTCAAAAGTGAAAAAGAAAAAAATTAAAAAAAAAATTTGCCTCCTGGTAATTCTGCGCGACTGTTACTTCGTCTGAAAAATGCCTGGTATTTTAGTGGAAATTTTTATGGATTTCTTAAAAACGCTATAACTCAGCCGTTTGAAGTGGTAGGCGGGTGGGATAGGTATCAAACGATAGGTAATTACATAACCTAACTTTTGGTAACATAAAAACATGATGTTTTTTTCCAAAAATTTTTCAAAAAAATTTCCAAAAAATGGCTGAAAATAGGCTCAATCGATCGGGACTGATCGTGCGAACAAGAATCCGTTGAGATATTTCGAAAATTCAGCCTCTAAGTGGGTCAAAAATGGAAAACAAAAAATGAAAATTCCGGAAAATTCTGTGAAAAATTATGGCTGAAAATAGGCTCAATCGATCGAGGGTGATCGTGCGAACAAGAATCCGTTGAGATTTTTCGAAAATTCAGCCTCTAAGTGGGTCAAAAATGGAAAACAAAAAATGAAAATTCCGGAAAATTCCGTGAAAATTTTTGGCTGAAAATAGGCTCAATCGATCGGGGTTGATCGTGCGAACAAGAATCCGTTGAGATTTTTCGAAAATTCCGCCTCTAAGTGGGTCAAAAGTGAAAAAGAAAAAATTAAAAAAAAAATTTGCCTCCTGGTAATTCTGCGCGACTGTTACTTCGTCTGAAAAATGCCTGGTATTTTAGTGGAAATTTTTATCGATTTCTTAAAAACGCTATAACTCAGCCGTTTGAAGTGGTAGGCGGGTGGGATAGGTATCAAACGATAGGTAATTACATAACCTAACTTTTGGTAACATAAAATCATGATGTTTTTTTCCAAAAAATTTTCAAAAAAATTTCCAAAAAATGGCTGAAAATAGGCTCAATCGATCGGGGCTGATCGTGCGAACAAGAATCCGTTGAGATATTTCGAAAATTCAGCCTCTAAGTGGGTCAAAAATGGAAAACAAAAAATGAAAATTCCGGAAAATTCCGTGAAAAATTATGGCTGAAAATAGGCTCAATCGATCGAGGGTGATCGTGCGAACAAGAATCCGTTGAGATTTTTCGAAAATTCAGCCTCTAAGTGGGTCAAAAATGGAAAACAAAAAATGAAAATTCCGGAAAATTCCGTGAAAATTTTTGGCTGAAAATAGGCTCAATCGATCGGGGTTGATCGTGCGAACAAGAATCCGTTGAGATTTTTCGAAAATTCCGCCTCTAAGTGGGTCAAAAGTGAAAAAGAAAAAAATTAAAAAAAAAATTTGCCTCCTGGTAATTCTGCGCGACTGTTACTTCGTCTGAAAAATGCCTGGTATTTTAGTGGAAATTTTTATGGATTTCTTAAAAACGCTATAACTCAGCCGTTTGAAGTGGTAGGCGGGTGGGATAGGTATCAAACGATAGGTAATTACATAACCTAACTTTTGGTAACATAAAAACATGATGTTTTTTTCCAAAAATTTTTCAAAAAAATTTCCAAAAAATGGCTGAAAATAGGCTCAATCGATCGGGACTGATCGTGCGAACAAGAATCCGTTGAGATATTTCGAAAATTCAGCCTCTAAGTGGGTCAAAAATGGAAAACAAAAAATGAAAATTCCGGAAAATTCTGTGAAAAATTATGGCTGAAAATAGGCTCAATCGATCGAGGGTGATCGTGCGAACAAGAATCCGTTGAGATTTTTCGAAAATTCAGCCTCTAAGTGGGTCAAAAATGGAAAACAAAAAATGAAAATTCCGGAAAATTCCGTGAAAATTTTTGGCTGAAAATAGGCTCAATCGATCGGGGTTGATCGTGCGAACAAGAATCCGTTGAGATTTTTCGAAAATTCCGCCTCTAAGTGGGTCAAAAGTGAAAAAGAAAAAAATTAAAAAAAAAATTTGCCTCCTGGTAATTCTGCGCGACTGTTACTTCGTCTGAAAAATGCCTGGTATTTTAGTGGAAATTTTTATCGATTTCTTAAAAACGCTATAACTCAGCCGTTTGAAGTGGTAGGCGGGTGGGATAGGTATCAAACGATAGGTAATTACATAACCTAACTTTTGGTAACATAAAAACATGATGTTTTTTTCCAAAAATTTTTCAAAAAAATTTCCAAAAAATGGCTGAAAATAGGCTCAATCGATCGGGGCTGATCGTGCGAACAAGAATCCGTTGAGATATTTCGAAAATTCAGCCTCTAAGTGGGTCAAAAATGGAAAACAAAAAATGAAAATTCCGGAAAATTCTGTGAAAAATTATGGCTGAAAATAGGCTCAATCGATCGAGGGTGATCGTGCGAACAAGAATCCGTTGAGATTTTTCGAAAATTCAGCCTCTAAGTGGGTCAAAAATGGAAAACAAAAAATGAAAATTCCGGAAAATTCCGTGAAAATTTTTGGCTGAAAATAGGCTCAATCGATCGGGGTTGATCGTGCGAACAAGAATCCGTTGAGATTTTTCGAAAATTCCGCCTCTAAGTGGGTCAAAAGTGAAAAAGAAAAAAATTAAAAAAAAAATTTGCCTCCTGGTAATTCTGCGCGACTGTTACTTCGTCTGAAAAATGCCTGGTATTTTAGTGGAAATTTTTATGGATTTCTTAAAAACGCTATAACTCAGCCGTTTGAAGTGGTAGGCGGGTGGGATAGGTATCAAACGATAGGTAATTACATAACCTAACTTTTGGTAACATAAAAACATGATGTTTTTTTCCAAAAATTTTTCAAAAAAATTTCCAAAAAATGGCTGAAAATAGGCTCAATCGATCGGGACTGATCGTGCGAACAAGAATCCGTTGAGATATTTCGAAAATTCAGCCTCTAAGTGGGTCAAAAATGGAAAACAAAAAATGAAAATTCCGGAAAATTCTGTGAAAAATTATGGCTGAAAATAGGCTCAATCGATCGAGGGTGATCGTGCGAACAAGAATCCGTTGAGATTTTTCGAAAATTCAGCCTCTAAGTGGGTCAAAAATGGAAAACAAAAAATGAAAATTCCGGAAAATTCCGTGAAAATTTTTGGCTGAAAATAGGCTCAATCGATCGGGGTTGATCGTGCGAACAAGAATCCGTTGAGATTTTTCGAAAATTCCGCCTCTAAGTGGGTCAAAAGTGAAAAAGAAAAAAATTAAAAAAAAAATTTTCCTCCTGGTAATTCTGCGCGACTGTTACTTCGTCTGAAAAATGCCTGGTATTTTAGTGGAAATTTTTATGGATTTCTTAAAAACGCTATAACTCAGCCGTTTGAAGTGGTAGGCGGGTGGGATAGGTATCAAACGATAGGTAATTACATAACCTAACTTTTGGTAACATAAAAACATAGATTTTCCACTATGACTATGAAACCGTTATATGAAAATTCCGGGAAAACCCGTGAAAACCTATGACTGGAAATAGGCTCAAACGATCGGGGGTCATCGTGGGAACAAGAATCAGTTGAGATTTTTTGAAAATTCCGCCTCTAAGTGGGTCAAAAATGAAAATCAAAAAATGAAAATTCTGGGAAAACCCGTGAAAATTTGTGGCTAAAAATAGGCTCAAACGATTAGGGGTCATCGTGCGAACAAGAATCCGTTGAGATTGTTCGAAAATTCCGCCTCTAAGTGGGTCAAAAATGAAAAACAAAAAAAAAATAAAAAAATATTTGCCTGCTGGATATTATGTTCTCCTGTTACTTGGTCTGAAAAATGGTGGTTATTTTAGTGGAAATTTTTATGGATTGTTTAAAAATGCTATAACTCAGCTGTTTGAAGTGGTGGGCTGGTGAAATGGGTACCAAATGATAGGTAATTAAATTACCTGTCTTTTGGTATCATAAAAACCGCCTCTAAGTGATTGACAAAAAATGAAAAAAACAATTAAACATATTAATTTTTATTTATTATTTATTATTCCACAAATTACAATTTTTTTTATGTACATTTACACTTGCAATAATAATAAATAATAAATTTACTTATGATCACATAAACTCAATCGATGGGCTTTAAAATTAAAATTATAATTTTAATTAATATTGATAGGATAATTTTATTTCGAATGAGATATTGATGGTTGTGCAATTATATTAACAAAAAATATTTTATTGATTACAAAATTATAAATTGTATTCTTTCCATCTATACTCTAGTGATATTAATTCATATGTATACGTATTCTAATAACTTAACTTAAAATAATTTGTAATAAAATAACAAATGAAAATTACTATAAAGAATACACACAAATATTATTGAATATAAATATTTAGAGACGACAACACACATTTTTTTTTTGATAATTATTTTAATTTAAAAAAAAAGAAAATTAAAAAAATTGTTACCAGAATATAAAAAAAAAAATAATAATAATAACAGCGACAAATAGATTATTTATATTATTATGACATACAAGAAATTACAATATATTTATATCACTAAATCTCTATATATATTGTTAAATTAACATTAACATACAACAAAATTAATTAATAATTAAAATCATTGTAAATTTATTGTTTTTTTTTGTATGTGATAATAATATAAACAAAATAATATATATTTAAAACATCAAACATTATATTTGTTATCATTGTGAATAATTTTTATAAGATAATAATATTCAATAATATATATTTTAGAATTTTAAAAGAATTGCAACATTCATTTATTGGATCATTAAAAAAAAAAAAAAATTTCATGGAATGAATTCTTTTTTACAATTAGAAAGGAAACTTTTTTTTCTTTTAATCTCTATATAATATAGAAACATAAATAATAATAATAATAATAATAATAATAATAGTAATGTATAAAGTAATTGTAAAATTGTTTATTTATATTATTTATATATTTTTTTTCAGTTTTGATTATAGACAATAAAAAAAAAATTAAAATATGATTGGCGTATAATTTTGTTATTTAGCCTTTTATTTAGTAAATGCCATAAAAACTGCCCAAACAAGTTCATTTGTATTAGCTTTGGCTGCTTCAGCTTCAAAATCTAAATCCAATAGTTCTCTAACACGACGCATTGCTAATTCATAATCATCATCGTTAAGTGGTGCAAAAGCATTTTCTAATACATCACTTGCATGTGCTAAAAATATTAACGATAACATACGTTTATCCATTCGTTGTGCATCATTTACCCATTTCGATAAAACCGAATCTTGTATCTAAAATAGTACAACAAAAAAACAATAGGTGTAATTTAATTTTGTGAATACATATAATAAAATCATAATATTCTTAATTATGATTATAATCAATTTTACCTTTTTAACTAAACGACATTTTATAACATTGTCACTTAATGGATGTGTTGTCATATCAAATAGTAAAAAATTTTGTTTTTCTGTTGTAAGAACACCTTTTTCTACTAAATTTTTAGCTAAACGTTCACGTACATTTTTTAATTGGTAACGTAATTTTAATGGATTCCATGTTTCACCACTTAAGTATTCAATCCAACTTTGAACTGTTTCTGGTGGATCTGTTTCTTTTATATGTTTTAGTGCTTCATCTAATAGGACATCACCAGTTGGTGTTTCTGATTTTATAACTAATTTTCTGCAAATATATAAAAAAGAAAAACAACATTCTCTTAAGTTTTTATCCAATAATAATAATAATAATAATAATAATAATAATAATAATAATAATAATAATAATAATAATAATAATAATAATAATAATAATAATAATAATAATAATAATAATAATAATAATAATAATAATAATAATAATAATAATAATAATAATAATAATAATAATAATAATAATAATAATAATAATAATAATAATAATAATAATAATAATAATAATAATAATAATAATAATAATAATAATAATAATAATAATAATAATAATAATAATAATAATAATAATAATAATAATAATAATAATAATAATAATAATAATAATAATAATAATAATAATAATAATAATAATAATAATAATAATAATAATAATAATAATAATAATAATAATAATAATAATAATAATAATAATAATAATAATAATAATAATAATAATAATAATAATAATAATAATAATAATAATAATAATAATAATAATAATAATAATAATAATAATAATAATAATAATAATAATAATAATAATAATAATAATAATAATAATAATAATAATAATAATAATAATAATAATAATAATAATAATAATAATAATAATAATAATAATAATAATAATAATAATAATAATAATAATAATAATAATAATAATAATAATAATAATAATAATAATAATAATAATAATAATAATAATAATAATAATAATAATAATAATAATAATAATAATAATAATAATAATAATAATAATAATAATAATAATAATAATAATAATAATAATAATAATAATAATAATAATAATAATAATAATAATAATAATAATAATAATAATAATAATAATAATAATAATAATAATAATAATAATAATAATAATAATAATAATAATAATAATAATAATAATAATAATAATAATAATAATAATAATTATAATAATAATAATAATGATAATATAGTAGGAATAAGTTCTGGCTGTTTTTTCGTGAAAATGAATTTTTATTTAAAAAAGAAATAGCAAAGAACATGTTATTGAAAGTATTGTGCATCTGTAGCGACTATTTTCCATCTTTCTGGCAGGCAATGAATAACATGTCGAAAGAACGGCACATCTTTTGAGGTCATCCACAAACCGAGCTATTTTTTGATACCTTCAGGTATTCACCTTATATTGCGACCGTTGTGTGATGAACTCCTAATAATTCTGCAAGATCATTTTGCATCGGTCATGGGTCTTCACATGCTTCCAATTCTTCGTCTTCGATGCGCCAGAGCATTCTTTATCTACAACATCAAAATTATTATTTTTAAAGCGTCGAAACTAATATCTGCATCTCGTTTCCAACAGAGTATGGTCGCCGTAAATCTCCACCACAAAAATTCATTATGCTTAATGAAGAAAAATTACCCGCAAATACTCTTTTTTTCGCACCAAATTCGACATGTTTAATGCTATGAAAAAATATTTTGTACAAACTTAAAAGAGGAATAACATATCAGTCATTTCAAGAGAACACCATATGTTGGGAAACAGTGAGAACTTGTACAAGTTCTCAATATTAATTAAATAAATAAAATTATATTGGAAAATATTTACCTTGATGTCAATCCTTTTCGTCTCATGCCGGCACGCTCTAATTCGATTCTTCCTCGTATGCCCAATTCTATTAAAATACAACCACGTAATCCACTTGATATACAATCATTCCAAAAGGATGTATAACCCTTAAAATAATTAAAATTTTTATAATATAAATAAATAATAAGGAATAATAAATATAATTAAAATATTTCTAATATTTACAAATATTCGGTACTAATAAAATATACAAATTTTTGATTTGTTTATCGTATATAAATAAAGCAACGAACTCAGCCCGAAATTCTATGATGTAATTTAAGTCGAAATTATGGAACATTACACGCTATGATATCCTTACTAATACAATGTTAAACATGAAAAATGTTGTCTTTTTTTTGCAAAAGTAATATTTGTTATTTAAAATAAGACAATAATTTCCATGTCCTATGTTCATAACAAAGCAATCCACCTAAAACGTATGTATATATGGATGATTAAATAGGATTTATTAACAAGATATTTCACAAATCATTACAAGAAAAAAGCAAAAACTAACATAATCATCATTGTCATGAGTTTCGGTTACTTCTCGATGTAGCATAGCATCAATATTATTTTATTTTCAGACAACGTCTTCATCTTTTAAGTTTGACCATCGGCTTCGGTAATTACGGAATGTACTCCTTGATCGGTCCACTTTCCTCGTACCATGTGAATTTCATTCCAATAATTTCCTTATTAAGTCCACCACACTTCTCGTAAAAGTGTGACCAATCCATCCTTATTCCACCGTTTGATTTGATTAACAATTTTCATTTGGTTGCAAAGATCCTCGTTTTTACCAATTGGTTCTAACCTTTGAACTTGAGGAATTCTACGAGAGAATTTATTTTCAAATACTTGTAGGCGAGATGTGATCACATACGTGATAATTTTTTGTTAAAAATGTAGCCTGCCCCATACTACACGCGGTAACATATTGACGGTATGCAAGAGCGTAATACTTCTACATTTTGTGCAAATACGTCGGCCTTGTAATTATGTAGAATTTTTCCTTCTACCAAAACTGTTGTACTATTAACTAACCAGCAATATATTTACTATAATTACGATAATTGATGTGAAAATTTACCATTAATTCACAGATTTCCCGATTTGGAATGTTTTAAGTGCAACACGCAGTTTAATGCGGGTTGGAGTATTTATATTTAAGCGACGTGGACTAGCGACATGTGAAACGAGTCGAAGCAATTCTTTGAAGATTGTATGGTGCTTATAAATTGTTGACATTAAAGTCTCTAATTTAATCTGAGACATTCCATATGAAATCCGTACTTTGATTATAATTTTTTAATATTAAAATACGTTCACCGAGCCATTTGAGATTGGCACAGTGACGGTGACATGTTTAGTTGCATATTAAATTCACTTTGTTTAAGTGGGATAAATCTATTACTGATAGCGATATTTGTAGTATTTTTATTGGCAGAAACATTTAGTCGAATTTCTCTAATCAACAGGTCATTATAAACACCAACATATCTGGTCGGCAAATTACAGTCAGAGAATTAAACAAGTTTAAAAATACATCGGGTTGTTTTCAGAAACTGAGAATGGCAATCATATAAGTGCTACATCGCCGCCGTTCGAATGGCACTACTGGAATTCCATAAACAAGCTAATCTACCATACTATATCATACCATAAATTTTCATTGTTTATTTATATCAATGTTATTAGTAATTGTAAAATAATTTAATTTTTTTTATTTCCTATTATAATTCTTCGACTAAAAAAAAATTGTTATCAATAATACATACTGAAAAATATTATAAGATTTGTTGTTGTTTTAAAATAAACATATTAACACTAACCATACTGCCATAACATACCTAACCGTACCGTAACCCATCATTTGATCATTTGTAGAAAATGGTGCACACCATAGACACAACAAATTAATTAAACAGATAATACAATACATGAATTTACATTTAAAATAAGATGAACAAATAAAATAACAACGAACGTTCAATAATATATCAATCTTTGTACAGGTCATTTGGCCGGATCCAGTACGGTTAGTGTTAATAAAATTGATCCAAGCGATTGTTTATATAAAAAAAAAGAAATACAATTACCATTAGAATACGCGTATGTATTATATTTAAAATATGTATTGTATAATATACAATAATTTAATTTCTAATTTTTACACTAAAATTTTATTATTCAGCAAAATTTGTGATTGTGTTTATATTTTATCAATATTTTTATGTCACTATATATATATTCATAGTTAATTAAATTTAGAAATATATCTATGTGTAATATAAAATTCTGATATTTTTATCTACAATTTGTACGTATATGTATAGGTACATAATATCCAACAACAACATATTAATTAAATGGAAATAATATATTATATTTTAACAAATGTATGTTTTTTATTTAAATATAAAAAAAAGTATTTAATTAAACTCTGTTATTTGTAAACATAGAATTGATACTGTGCAACTGTAGGTTACTTAAAAATGAGAATATTTATAATTTAAAGTACATCTTTAGTAAAGAAATAATAATCATTAGCATTCTTGTATGTTTTGTTATCAGAACATATACACATACCTATACACATACAGAATTATAACACTTAATTATTTCATATTTGTAGCGTTAAGCAACTTCATATACTTTATAATTTATATTACACAATGACGAAAAATATAAACATTTTACAAATAGCTAAATTTATATTGGACTGAAAAATAATATAAAACACGTTTTTATGTTCATACCATAAAAATATATAATACAAATTAATATTACCGATTATAAAATACACAAATATGATTAAAAGTACATTACTCATTTTAAAGTAAAGAGAAAACAAAACAATTACGTTCAACACGTTAGATTGAAAGTATTGTCAATTGGAAGTTATAATATTTGATCATCTTTCGGGCAATAAATGTATCTTTTCAATGAAGAAGTATGGTCTTTTATGATACGATCATCATTTTTGATATTTGTGTAAGAGAACTGAACCGCTGTCCAGAAATAAATGACTGTATCGACTGGTATAAATATGGTTAACTAATCAAGTCTGGTAATTACGTTGTAAAACAAATACCAGTTAAATTCTCGATAAGCTTCATTTACCACACTGTTGATCATGAATATTTAGTTTTGATGTTGACGGTACTATGTAACCTAAACCATGCCATGCAGGCGCGTTTAAGATTATCGTATTTAATTCATTTTTTTATCACCAGTAACAATTCGATGCAAAAATACTGAATTTTTTTGAAGCAGTGATTCAAACATGATAACATATGGTTTTTCAACCATTGTAGTTTTACAATGTGAAATTCATTATCGAATACGACTATTAGCATGCATATCTTATGAGCATAATAACATTAATACCGATCCCTATGGCCCTATATATTGTTAGCAATTATGTGCGACGAACGTGGGCTAGAAAAACAATTAAAATATTATTAATTGATAATGATAAATAAAAAAGAAATATTATTATTCGTTTAAAATATTATTGTGAATGTATAATTAATGTATCTAAACGTTTTTAGGGTATATTTTGTGATAAAATTATATGTGGTATTATTTATTATATATATACGATTATATATAATATAAATATATTTGGGTGGAATGCGATATCTAGATCGCTTGTAGCTGACAATCAATATTTGGTCGTATTTTAACACGTTTTTATGAAAAAATTGTAGTAGTTCTTTTTTTATTTCTTGGCATTTTTTACTCAAACTTTTCGTTTAAAAATAAAACTGCATGTAAAAAAGCTAATAAAATCGTTGATACGGTACTTTTTAGTTAACCTATGAGGTAACCTGCACCATTTACTGGCTTTTTGCATAAAACATCATTATACGCTGCTGAGTACAAAATACTGATATATTTATAATTTTAAAACTGAAAACTTTTTTTTTTCATAGTCGACTTTTATCTATTCTATCATGCAACGTATACAAAAATGTATTATACATTATGGAGGAATACAGACTTGAATGAGTTGAAAATATTATAAAATTCTTATTATCAACACCAATCTACTTATGAGCACTTTTATACTTACATAGAACACACAGTTTAGAATCAAATGAGATTTGCGCTTGTACATTACCATGGAATGGATATTTTCAAAATTTGTTACGAATTATATTTCCTTTTTTTTTCTAATACATATTAAGAAATTAAACAATTAAATTAATTATAAAAAAAAAATTGTTGGTGTATAAATTTAATAATACATATTAAGTCAAGAACATCGAGATTTATAAATCTATGGATATTCAAGTTAACACACCTAAACTACGTGAATAACACTGACTATTACAACCGTAAGGCAGATTTGATGCTAATAGAGAAACAACAAGACTGCGGAAAAACGTAACTCGGTTTTTCTACATATCTCACCTATAACTACTACAATAGTTTAACTTATCCTATTGTATTGAACAACAAATATCTCCACAACAAGTTTTGACCTAACATAGATATTTAATATTGTTTTTATTATTTTAATTTATGAATTATTTATTGAATGTAAAAAATACAATCATAAAAATTGTGGAGCATTGAAACCCCGACTCTCGCAATCATTTTTATTTACCACGCACGTCAACAACTATCCTATTGAGTCCTTAACAATACTGGTAGAAAATATTGTTAAAGTTCAATGATTTCATATACAATACACGTAGATCATTTTATTTATTATTTAATTATTCATTTTAAATAAAAAGTTAAAGAATATTTAGCATGAAACTTAACTGTGAAATGAATGTAATTGATAGTTATTCTGAACCATTTCGCCAAAGTATTACATATGAATGAAAATTATCTAAAATTAATATTACTAACATATTTTTAATACTTCTTATTGTATAATATATATATTTGTCGCTTTAGTATGCAATATTCAATATAAATTTTATAGATGATGGTATCAACTACTTTCTTTTTTTTTATATGTAAACACATACATGATAACACACGTGTACTGTGAATTGTTCAAATTTGATAAAAGAATTTTTTTATTGTAAAAATAGTAATTAGATGTAAATCAATGAAAGAAAAAAGATAAAAAATTAATTCTTCATTAAATTTTTGTACTTATAGTGTAAAGAAAATAATTAAATAATTGGTTCGGATAAAGGACAAGTCATGCGGAAATTTGTGATAGTACGAATACGTGTAAGTATCATCGATTAGTATATTTTTGATAATGTAATTAGCAAAAAAAAAAAAAAAAATCAAATTTGCTGAAACAAGAGAATTGGGAAAAAAAATTTTTATTTTGATTGCCGAAACTTTAAAAGTTGCAAAATATGTCAATAATCATGTGTTAAACAATCTGCAGTAGGTAGAAAGTATACAAAAATATTAAAAAATTATGAAACTATATAAGTATAACGTTATAATTATATATAATTTAGTTAAATTTTTGTTAATTGATTTTAATATATATAATCACCAAAAGATCTTTTATCAAAATGTAAACAATCTAATGTTTATTAGAAATTTTGAATAGGATTGACAGACGTACGATCATTTATTTATCAAAATATGTATTATTAAAGTTCTGCAATATTTATTTTATATTTAATAAAATATGAAGTTAAATGAATGCAGAAGTTTCATTCGATTTACTTTCTTTTACGTATTTTGTATTTGTTTTATCAAATAAATATAATTTTAAAAACAATTAAAAATAATTGATAAGATATGTAAAACCAGTAAAACGTATTCGTTATCATATATATTATCAGTCATAAATACGAATATTATTATTATTATTAAATAAATTATGCATATATTTAATAATATATAATAATGATAAAAATTGTGTCACATAATTTTGAAAATAATGCATTAAAAACTTTATATTCATTTCATCATATAAATTTATGTGTTTGAAATATGAAATTTGAGAGGTGCTGCTTGTTGTTATTGTAGTCAGTTTTTTTCTTATTATATATCCATATTATTGCTTTTCTTATTTCTAATAGACGAAATTAGATGTAAAATAAAAGACAAATAATTAAAAATTGTATGGATTAATGTTGGGCTATGGGAACAGAACTAAACTTCTTTGCATTGCAATAAAATTTTTAATTAATATTAATTAGTTAGAAAAGTACCTAAAGAGAATGTAAATATATGTGTGTTGCGTATGTATAATTAGTTTCTATTTACAACACAAACAAACCTCTTTATCTTTGAGACCTAATAATAATACTTCTTCCATAAGTGTTAATCGTGTTTCTTTTGAGTCATTATCATCAATATCTTCTTCATTATCTTGATTATTTTCATTTTCTTCAATACTATTTCCTTGGGAACCATTCCCTTCTGTTGTATCAGTCCGATTTTTTACACGTCGTACTAAACCATCAGTACGATTCATTTTATTTCCTTTTACTTTTTATTATATGTTCTATATATGTGTTTGCTACACACAACACTTATCACCATTAATATTTTTTTAAATAATACAATTTATTAATATTATATTTAAATTAAAATTTATAAAACTAAAAAATAATGAAAGAATGTTATCGTTTTTTTATTTGACTATTTTATTTTTCTCTTTATTTTTATAAATTTGACACGACACGACAATCACGACATTTACGAAAAAAAGAAATGAAACAATTCAATGGTTTTTTATATTGTCAGATGTAACGAAATTATTTTCGTAATTCTCAATTTTTTGAACGGACTCAATGACTGTGGTTGAGTACATATATGTTCATTCTGATTTTAATTTTATTTTAAAAATGAGTAGTGCCAGTGTTGTCCAGTGCATAAAACTTTAGTTCATAATTTAATTCAAGAAGATTCAATCAATTCAAATAAAATCAAACATAAATAACAGTTTATTTTTGTAATTTTCGGTCCGATTTTAATTTAGTTTAATTAAAAAATTAATATTTTATAAATTAAGTGTTGAAAATACACAATAAATTTAAAATATGTTAGAAATAATATCATCTGGTAAAAATACACAATTACATACATTTCCAACATTAACAACAAAGTGTACGTATTCGCATGTTGGAAATGAAGATGTTGATTTTCAACTATTTTCTGGAACAAATATATTTTTTGAAGTTAATCGAAAATCTGGATTTGAATTATTGAGAACACAATGCCGTAATGGTACAGATAATATACAACGTATAAAAAAACGTCAACTAGATGATTTATATTGTGCAGCAACATCAAAGGTTGATATACGTGATGTTGCATTGGGACTATCAACTGGTTTTATAAAATTTTTTAATATTAATACCGGCGAATTTATGCCAAATAAATTTGCACCAGGTAAGATTGAGTACATTCAGTTAATCATTTAAATATGTATTATTTTGTGCTGGTTAGTTTAATATCTAAATTATACATTTATTCACAGATAAAATTGGAAACAGTGTAACTTATTTGGATTATAGTAGTTGTAATGAATATTTAGCAAGTTTGTATAATAATGGAGATATAAATGTATATGGTTTGAAAACTGGTATTAAATTGGAAACATTAAAAGTAGGCAATCAGTAAGTCATCATTTTATTAGTAGAAAGATTATGGTATAAATTAAAATTAATAATATTTACTTTTTCATATATTAATTAAACAGTTCAACATTATTTCGTTTTAATCCAACTAAAAAATTTAATTTGGCTATTGCATCGTACTCGGGTGCTGTCTCTGTTTTTGATATTCAAACAAAACGTAAAATATTTTATGATACAGGAGCTCATAAAGATATATGTAAAGATTTATCAATGTCACCGGCTTTGCCAGATATTTTATTAACTGCTGGTTATGATTGTATAATAAATGTATTTGATGTGCGCCAACGACACATTGCTGTTCATATGGAACATATACATCCATTTTCAACAATAGCATTATCAAATTGTGGTCAATATTGTTGTGCTGGTAATTTAAAAGGTGATATAATTACATATGATTTTCGTAATTTTAAAGAACCATTGGATCTAAAAAGAGCACATACAAGTGCAGTTATTCGTGTTGGTTTTGTTCCACCGTATGAAGAAAAACGAGAATATATATCTATTGAAAATGATACATTGAAATCACAAACTGATAATAAACAACAACAACAACATACATCTACTATTAAAAATATATCGGAAAATAAAGATTCATTCAATGAATTTTTAGATTTGTGTGAAATTGTACCACAAACCACAACAAAACAAAATAATCGCCAGTCAGGATTTGATAGTTTTTCTGAATTATTAGAACCAAGAAAACGTAGTGATTTTTCTACCGAATTCAATGAAAATCGATTATCATTAAGCCTTGATGCTGGTCTTAGACCTGAATTAAGATTAAAACGAAAAACGTTATCAAAATCAATATTTGAGAGACAAAATTTAATTCTTAATAATTCGCCTGATAAAATTATTCAATCTGATGACAATGAGAAGGATAAAATAATGATACCAACAAGTGATACAATAGAATCAAAACCGCCTGTAGATACAATTATTAATACACCTAACGAAAAAATAACTACAAACATTACAAAACGTAAGCGTAAAGATTTAAATAAAATAATTGAAGAAATATCTTCGAATAATAGTGAAAGTAATTCAAATTCAGATATTATTGATATTCCAGTAGTACAAACACAACAGCAGCAACAACCATTGCTCCCACCAAAAATTAATATTTTAAATTCAAATAATGCATATAATATAAGTCCAATAAGTCCAATAAGTCCAATAACTTCAAAAAAACAATCTGCGTATAATAAAGAAAATCAACAACAAAATTTTTCCGATAAGAATAATAATGATGGCTTTGTTAAATTTATAAATGATGTTGATACATCAACGCCTAATCAAAATAAACCAATTCCTGATAATATGATTATTGTTGATAAATCCATAACGCAACAACTTTGTGAACAAATGAATAAATTATTATTAAAACAAAATGAATTTGAACAGAAATTTGAGTCAATATTGTATAAAATTAATCGTACTGAAAATGAAATCAAATATTATTTAGATACATATCATCATCAAGCATTCAATAATAATTATGGTTTATGGTTTAAGCAGCAAAAAGAAATAGCTGATATGAAATCTGCATTATTAATATTAATGAGAGATGATTCATTTGTACAAGAATATTTGAATGTTAAGGCTGAAAATGAAGAACTTAAAAAGCAATTAAGTAAATAAATAAATTTGAATTTATAATTTATTTATAGGTTTCGTATATAATTTTTATTAAATTGTTTTTTTTATTATAGTTATAAAGATATTAAAGTATGTATATAAATTATAAAGTGAATATCTACAAGGAAAATGGACCTTTTATTTAGCACATCAGAATTCTATTCTCAACCCTCTCCCACGTCCCTTACACAAAAATATACTATATATATTTAATTGAAGCTATCGAAGTCATAAAACCTATTACAAACAATAACAATTTTTGTGTGAAAATATTCTGTTAATAAATTCGAATAGTTTTTTTTTGTACATAATTTGATCAAAATTTATCCAAAAATGAATATTCATAGAATCTGATCAGTATAAAATAATGTTTCTATAATCGATCTTATTTATATAAAACTCATTTCTCAACTCTATTTAAAATTAAAATATATAATTACATTTAATTGGAAGTGACTACGTGTATTGTATTCAATCTGTAGAAAACCGATTAATTGTATATTTAAAATTCAATACATTAAAAGCGAATAATTACCATAGTTAATAATTGCAGTTAAAATTATAAAAACAAAATTCTACACTATTCTAATAATAAAAATAAAATATATTAATTTATTACCTCAATTATCCTCCTTAGATAATATGCCATCCGATGAATCAATACTTTTAATTTCATTTAAATTATGTTGACTCAATTTAATTTCTAATTCTTTCAATAATTTTTGTTTCGATTGTTTTTCTGTTTCCGAATGTTCATTAATTGTATTTTGTATATTTTCTTGTTCCAATATTGTTAAATTATCTTTTGACTTTCGTATTGGTTCAATAATAATGTCACCAATCTTAAAGTTTTCATCAAATTATTATTATTGTTTTAAAAATATACTATTACAATAAAAATAATTACCTTTTCTTCGGGTGAATATAATTCATCGTTATTATGAAAATATTCATCTGTATGAATTTCTGGATCAAAATCAACAACCGGTAACATTTCATTTTGTAATAATTGATTTACTTCACCGATCACTTCTTCTAAACGTCTTGCACTACATAGTGGTGTATCAATCTACAAAAAATTTGATTTATATATATTAACACCACAAACAATTCATTTATATATAGATATTTTTAAATTCTACAATGAAATTTATCTATTTTTACATACCACAATAGTTTCATCGAATTTATCATAATCTGCAACATATGTATCTTTTGTTTTATCATAACTTATAATGTTAACAAAACGATGTCCCCAAAAGATTTCTTTCGGTAGATATGATGTTCGTGATTGTGTCATTTGCGCTGTTGTACTTGAACTTCCAGTAAGCGTAACAATAATTTCAAACCTAACAATTAAATTTTATACATTTGATATGATAACAATTTAATAATTATGATTATTTAAAATAATTATGTATGATTTACTTTTTTTCCAATAAATCTCTGCCCGATAAATCATATAATGGACTATTACGATCTATAATATGACATACTGTTACGGGACATAATATAAATACACCTGGATTTTCTAATTTCAATGAATATTGAAATTGTCGTAATTTTTCGCCTTCTAATGAACTGCGCATATAATAGAGTAATACGTATAAATTAACAAACATTTAGATTATTAAAAACAAATTATAAAAAAATAATAATTACAGCCGTTCCTCAAACCAATACGCTTGCACTTTTGATTCAATAGCATGATTTTGTTTTGAATCACATATACGAAAAATTAAACATAATTTAGAATCACGTTGACATATTACTGCTTTTTTACTAAATTTTAAATCCGACGAATGTTTTGGTGGACGTACCATTTTTGCATAAACAATACCAACCATTGCACCTTCAATTGCAATACCAACTACGATTTGCATAGTCATTAAAAATATAGCTTCTGGACAATGTTCATTTGGATACTTAGTACCATAACCAATTGAAACCTAATGAGATGAGTGTTATAAATAAAATATATTGTAAATTTAGTTAATTTATTCTGATTATATAATTATTTTTGTTTTTTTGTTTTTTTTTACCTGTGTTTCAATGCTAAATAGTAAAAATCCAGCAAATGTATATGCATTTTCAACACATGGAATTGAATGATCACTTAAAAATTCACCAGTTAATGGATCTCTATCTAAATCACCATTAGCATGTGCTATTAAATACCATAATAATGCAAATACAATCCAACATATAAAAAAACTAAGTGCAAATACAATTATAACATAACGCCATTGTTCATCAAGCTAAAAACGAAATAAAATAAAATGTATTAAATATAATTTATTAACTATTTACTTGCTATAGCACAATATTAAACTATATTATATTACTATGTACTTACAAGTGTGTTAACAAAATCTTTAAAAAATATCCATGAACGTTGTGGTATATTTAAATATTCTATATTACGTTCACCAGTTTTATCAATTACACGTCTTGATTTACGACTTCTATTACCTTGAAAATGAGGATCTTTTCGGCTACGTAAACTATGCATACTATGATATCTTTCCATTTGAATGGGTAAAGCCATATCTTATTATTATAAATTATAATAAAATAAAAAATGTAAATATAATAAATAATTCTTACCGTATTTACTTTTATTGGAGTTAAATATTAAAAATAAAAATATTATACAATAATAATAAAAGTAATAATAACAATAATAATAATTGTTTGTTATTAATCCATGATAATATAAATTAATACTGAAAAGAATATATAAAATAACTGAATAATATTTTGAACAAGTATACATATACTATTATGTAGAACTTAAGCTATTATAATAGTATTGTGATGATTTAAGATATATGCTGCAGCTTTACACATGCGTATATTTTATAACTAATAAATCTGATTTGTTATAACTTATATTATTACAATTAATGAAACTTATATTATGATAAAGTTTTACATAGTTTAGGCATCTTTTGTTATTGAAGGTGAAATTTTGTGTAAAACTTAGGATTATGAAAAATATATTGTTGGAGATATGCTGCTAAATAATAAAGAAGACATATGATCACTCGCATATAATACACAATAAATAGTATATGCTTTTTTAGTTTCTGTTAACAGATGGACAAACGCATCGGCATGTATACAAACTGAAATAAATCTTCTAATTCTAATATGCGCATAAAAAAGCGATACCAAATCATATACATATTTTTTTTTTACCTTATAAAATGTTGGTGATTTTTAAAACTAAATAAAAATGTAAATAATAAATGTATTAATAAAAAAATTAAAATTCGCCTTTACATTATAAATGAGGAGATCGCTTAGATTAAATAAACTTACTTATTTTTATATTATTTTTTTTAAGTAAATAAATAATAATAATATTGGTATTACAAACAGGGATAGAAAACGTATGAATTAATTATCTTAATAAAATTAACAACGTATACAATTCCTACCACATATAATAACTATGTATAGTATAGGGCATACGTAGGACGGAATATAGAAAAGTAGAATATATATAAAAATCTATACGTCTATTATTATATTAAATTACAGCGCTATATCTAAAATATTAATTTTTTTAATTTACCTTGTACATTAACATCAAAATCTTCATCGGAATTAGTAGGTGTCCAATTTGGATTTTTTACACTGTGTTCATAATCAAATTCCGATCTAAAAATTAAAACAAATTTTTATAAATGGTTTAAAATTCCTTCCTCTTTTTATTTTTTTTTTTTCTCATTAAATTTAATGCATTTGAATTTAAAGAAATTACCTAATCAAATTTACCTAATAAATGATTTTTTTTATTTTTTTTTTAAGAAACACACCTACACAATCTCTATACTATAATATATATACAGCAACATTTCAGCATATCATATATATATCATATACAATAATTCATGCATTATCTTGGAACAAAAAAACATTCAAATCATATTCCGGATATAAATAATAATAATAATTTACAAAATTTTGATTAATATTTTAATATGATCATCTAATTGTTATATAAAGCGTGTGTGTTATATTACACATTAATATCGCGTTATTATTATAGTATTCAATAGAAGATATTTATTTTTAGAGTCTGCATGTATATGAATTTAATTTAATTAATTTACTACCTTAATATAATAAGTATTGAAATGTATCATATCGTAAACGATCTTATCCGGAACTGTAATATTATGATGAATTCTAAATATAAATGTAGGAGCGGCTCATACAACTAATAACATATTTTATTGCAATTAATTGTTATATATATAGATAGATATAGATATAGATATACTATAATATATCCCCATATAAACCAATATCAGTGGAATCGATATATACCATTTATATAATAATGTCCGGCTATTATAAAGGATTAAATTATTTTAGTGTACAATAAATTTTAATCTTAAACAATTATAATATTTCACGTACATTTAATAACACCTTGTATATTTAACTTTCTAATATATTAGTAAATATCGCGACTTAAGCCTGTCAACAGTAAAAGCAGAAATTCAAATTACTAGATACGAGTATTATAAGCAATGTTTAACAATTATTAATTAATAATGTCTATAAATAAGAATAATACAATAATAATATTTATAGTTTATAAGAATACGAAGGTTATAACACTGGATATAAGTAGACCGCAGACAGACGATAATATTTATATATGACAAGATAGAGTAAAGTTTCCAGTAAAATGGAAATTTCAGTATTTACACTTGATGGCCTATTTAACCGTTGGATTTAACCTGAACGCGCCGCCCTTTCCATGAAGACTAAACTATATGCGGTTTGATAGACCAGGCATACGTATGTACTATCATTATCATCAAGTCATATAGCTTCAAGCGTAGCTTATGGCATCTACCATAAATTACACAGTAAAGTTGGTAACATATTCCCCATGGTTATTTACTCTGCAATTATCGAACGATAGATGTTTCCTTAATATCCAATATTTTCATATGAATGATTAACACATAATAGTATATAGTCTATACAAATTACAATTATTTAAATAAAAATTGATTTGCACCAATTTTTACGTTAACTACGTTTATTCAGTTTTATTTGGATAGAATAATATATTTATAATTGATTTTGGTTGGATATATATTGTATACAACCTAATTATTATCTAATAAACGACCCAATTGTTACAAAATAGAAAATATAGATTATTATATAAATATGTATTGATAAGTATTACCTACGCTTCTCATTAGCCGGATATCGTCTTGTATATGGACTACCATTTGGTGTATCGAAATTAAATATAGACACCGTATCAGCGGGTGGTATTAGAATTGGTGCTAATAATTGTTGATGTCTTTCAACATTTGGCCTATCTGTTGTTTTACCATCATCATCTAATAATAATGATGGATTTATTTCTTTTTCGGAGAAAAATTGTGTTTGATACATTTTTTTTTTTTGTGTTTTTCTTTTTCCTTTTTTAATACAGCACCATGCGTTTATGTTAACATAAGCATAAAATTTTAAACACTTACAATATAATATTTCTTTTACTTAAATTACATAGATGTACAAATGTATTTGTGATTATATATTTTATGATGTTTTTATAAAGTATTCTTTAAAAAGATAAGATAACGACGTATTTTACACATTAATTATATTTTTAGGTATACACACAATTTTGTTGTTTTTGGTTTATTATTTTTTTTTTTTTTTATTTTCAAATAAGAAGCTAAAACTTTAAATCCATTAGATTCTTTCTTATAATATTCACAATGTAATTGTTGACAATTTCTTTAATTTCCTATTTAAGTATTTATCGATTAAATAAAATAATAAATCGTTAAGCAATTTTCTTAACAACTAAATCGCAATAACAGAATGAACTAAGAAAAAACCGAAATGATTGTTTGTTATACCTTATCAAATAGAAATTGATGACCGAAAATTAATTTATCTACCTGACTCATTGTTTTGTTTTTTATAAAAAATTTAGACGCGGATTCATATAAAATATTTGAAGTTCAATTTAAGGTATAGAATTATGAATACTAAATAAATTTTGAACATGTTATACATTCAACAGAAACTAATTAGAACTTACAAATTTAGTGATTGCAATAATTTAAAATATTTGCAAATTTTCGCACATTATTTCTAATTTCTTTGAACGATATACATATCCATGTGAACTATTCAATTTTACAAATACCTATTACAATCATAGATCGAGATGGGTGTTAAACATCTTTCATATCAAATTCAATCTTTTAGAATAATATACAAAATTTGTAAATTGTCCATTTTTCTATTTTATTTATTATAAAAGACTAAAGTACTATGTACTACAGCGACTATTTAGTAATGACCAATATAACAGCAAATCACTGTTATCTAATAGATAAAATTAACAAATTCCACTGAAATTTTACTATAAAAATTATATACATCTTTTGCATCTTATAGTGCAGTTCCCTATCGTCCCAAATGATAATAATTTTATATTTTACTTTCAGTGGGTTTACTATATATTTATATTTATTACATTTTATAGTTGTTGGTACACAATTTTCATAGAAAAATAAATAATTCTAGAGAAAGGGAAAGATTCAACGTACACAAATAATACATCAGTGTTATTTAGTACTGGCAGCACCTGTGATTCAATCAGGAAGTTGTGAATTCAATCACCGGTATAGAAATATTTAAGAAACATTAGTAAATTATTTATTATCTTTTATACATATTACCATTTGTTCCTGGATGATCAGAGATTAAACAACTTGTCTATATACATAATTATATGGAGTTAATAGCCTGCACCCATATTAAACTGTATAAACACAATTGCAGATCAAGTGGAAAATTTTATAAAGTCCGTGTTATAGATTGATGAAGTTTTCAGAATGTATTATGCTCCATATGTGTATAATATATATAATATATATAATATAATATATAATAAATAAATGTTTAAAAAAACAAGCAAAAATCATAATTACAATTTTACAAGTTTGTCAAAGTTATTTCACCTCTATCCTACTAGAATGACAAAAAAAAGAATTTAGTTTCTTTTGTTTTTTTTTTTTTTTATTTTAATGGACGCTTCTTGGTTGCATTATATATAATTATGACTAGAACTTTAAGTTGATTGGAAGTGCCAGTTATAGTTCTTTATTTACTTTATGATTCATTAATATAATAGAAATATTATAACAAAAAACAATACTTTAATTTAATATTATTTACCTTCTAAATAATCACGTTGATTTTTTGAGTTTATGTAATATAAATATTATTTTGTGAAGTCACGGCATCCACGATATTAAGACCTTATTAATTCGTACAAATGCTGTAATTTAAAATGATTTATAATACAATATTTCATATATTTTTCAATTTAATTAATAACTGATTTTATTTAAATCTAATAACGACTTACTTATAACCATTATAACGAACGATGATATAAAATTAGTTAATTACGCAATTATAGATTTATTAAACAAAAATTTGCATTTGAAGCAAACCGGGAGAAAAAATAAGTGAGGTTTGATGTCTTGTACTTGTCTCATCTTTTGCTATTCAAGAGTTCATTTTGTTTTTTTTTTATAAAAATTACAAAAAATGAACGATTTTTCGTTTTTCACGTAAGCGTACTTGACGAAAACGCGTAAACACATATTAATTTCGATTTTCATAAATATTTTCGACAAACAAATGAGAGTGGAAAAAACATATTTTTGTTATTCGCTCTCTGCGCACTCTTATCAACTAAAAAAGAAAAATCTATCATAAAAAAGCAAAAATGGCGGACATGTTGATTTTTTTCCTGTCGAAAAATAAAATATTTGTGAAATTATAAATTTTGAAACAAATTAATATAATTAAAAGTTTGTTTTTTGTAAAAAATATACATTTTCTATAAACGTATTATAATTAATTTTATTTTGCGTAAATAATAATTGTGATATATTATAAATTTGTAGTTGATTAAGTGAAAAATTATTGTTGCAAATTGGAAAATTTACCGCGTCCGGTTTTTATTGAAGCAAAAACGAAAATAATTAATATTTTTCATTCTATGAAAGTATTTATAATTTTATTTGAAATGATAAACAGATTAATACGTTATAAATATATAATGTGACAGTTTAAGATGTTTGACTATAATATTATAATTATTGAATGTGTGTGATTCTGTAAATAATATAACATCAAAACTCCACAAAACACAAAATATTCACACCATTTGCACTACACTGATGCTCATAGATTAATTTTGTAAATTTGGAATACATTATATACACTATTTATGATATCATTAACTAAAATAAGTTACAGGAAGGTATAATATAAACCTATAAGTGTTAAAAAAATTTAAAAAATTTTATTAAAATGGAAACCGAAGAATTCGATACAGTTGATTTCGAGAAGCGTTTATTGAATCTCAAGGATACACAAGAAAGTATTCAGTTAATGTCTACATGGTGCCTTCAACATAGAAAAAACCACAAAAAAGTAGTTAGTGGATGGTTAACTGCATTAAAACAAGGTAAATATGATAGTTTATATTGATGATAAGTAATTCCCAGTGATAATATTTGCAATTTGGAAATTTCAGTTAAAGTTGAACAACGATTAACATTATTTCATCTTGCCAATGATGTTATACAATATAGTAAAAGGAAAAATTATGAATTTGTTGAAAGTTGGGGAACAACACTACAAAGAGCCACAACAATGGTTCGGTATGTTAATTACAAACAGAATTAAATATGTAAAAACTATTGTATTTGTAGTGTCAGAATTCTGTGTATTTTGATTGCTAATGTATGTCCATCGTTAATTTATATGTAAATTAACAATATGAAATTTTTATTTTATTTAGCGATGATAAAGTTAAACATAAAATTATTCGAATATTTAATATTTGGGAACAACGTGGTATTTACAATGAAGAATTCTTAGCAGATTTACATGGTTTATTAAGTATAAATCCAACAAAAAAACCACCACCACAACCAGATTCAGATGATGAACAAGCAACTTTAATATCAACCGAAATTAATGCATGTGTACGGTTAGAAAAAGAAACAGACAAATGTTTTAAATTACTAACGAAATTACCTCCATGTGATACAGAAAATATAAATTCTTTAAAAGGTTAGAAATTATTATTTTTATTTTTTGTATTTTGTGAATATTAAATACTATTTCTATATATTTTTTATTTTAGATCGGTTTCATGTTGAAGAACTCGAAAAAGAGTGTGAAGATCATCATACAAAATTGGAAAATTATGTGAAAACATTGAATTTAGAAATGAAAGCTCGTAAAACTTTATTAATTGCTCTTGAACATGCTGAAGCATTTTATCATAATCAAAGAAGTGAAGTTAAAGTAGTTGCAAATGCATATAGAAATTTTGGTAATCGTATAAGAACAATGAAAAGAAAATTAGACGAATTAGTTGAGCAATTGCCTAGTCCAGTTCCGTCACCTGATATTAATGCACCATCACCAGAACCAGATAATGATTTTGAATTACCAGAACCTAAAGATTTTGATCAAGTATGTGTTAATATATTTTATTACATATTATAATATAGTATATATACCTGGTAATATTTCATCTGCAAATTGGCGTTATACGATTATCATAATTGAATGGGTTATTTATGTTGCAGGAATACTCATCGTTAATACCAAGTTAAATTGGTCTACAATAAAGTCGATAATTTTTTTTTATTTATTGTGTTTGTATCCTGTTTTTTTTTTTAATATTATTATACGACCGTAACATTATTAATTCATCAAACTTCACGAGGGAGAAATAAATGCAGTGTTTCTATAATTATGTTAAATGGGATAGTTGCAATGGAAACTAAATTAATAATTTTCACGTTTGTTCTGTGTAAAGGATTTACAAATAATAATTTTTGGCCTTTTAACCATGGATCAAAAGTCAATCGTTCAGTAGATATTTCCATGTAATAAAACATCCCATGATCACAATGTAATATTGTACTTTATACGTTTTTTCTCTTATTATTCATAATAAAAAGTAATAATAAGTTGTATAGTTTCAAGTGTACGTAAGTTATAATTTATAAAATTATTATTCCACGGAATAACTGATAAAAACTAGTAAAAAAAAATCTACCTCAAATACGAAGACAGAAATATCTGGAATAACTAAATTTACAAAAATATTAAATAATTTCGTTAAATATTTTAAAATTTAAAATAAAATTTTTATTATTATTAAACAATAAACTTTAATTTTAGTCAATACTAAGTAAGAAATCAAATGGTTTCCAAAGTTATATGGGTAGTAGAAAATTACCATTTGATGTTAATGATTTTAAGACAGAAAGTGCAGTAAAACCATCGGAAGCTCAACCAATACAGGTTATAAGTTCACGCATAATAAAGGAAGCATCAAATGAATTTAATATAGACGATATATTCAAATCAATAATGCCAGATGGTACTGGATATCATGAATCTAGTGTACCGTTGCCTGTTCCACCGGTATCTAATTATATGTCAAATCAGTCAAATTATTCAAGCCCGTCGTCAATGAATTATTCACATTCAAATGTCGCTTATGGATCCGATGGTTATAATAATCCAATGATGTCGCAACAACAATTACATTCTTCATATATTCAAACAAGAATACCAAATACTTCATATTGTGGATCACAAATGAATCGATCATTTAGTAGACATGGACCAACACCACCACCACCACCACCACCGGTACTTCCAAATAATACATTTAATTTATCAGGTCAACAAAGATATTCAGGAAATAATCTAAATAATAATAATAATAATAATAATAATAATAATAATAATAATAATAATAACATTAATAATAACAATAACAATAACAATAATAGTAATAATAATAATAATAATAATAATAATAATAATAATAATAATATTAATAATAATAATAATATTAATAATAATAATAATAATAATAATAATAATAATAATAATAATAATAATAATAATAACAATAATAATAATAATAACAATAATAGCAATAACAAGAAAAACAATAATAATAATAACATTAATAAACAATTACCACTATTACCACCACCACTACCACCGGCGTTTGATAACAGTATGAATGAAGAGTATAATCCAGATACATGGGATATGGACATGTGTTGGCCGGATTCTTCGGAAGAACAGAATTTTATGCGATCGTTGGAAACACCAGTGTCACCACCTAATTTCGATCGTGAAGGCGTCGATACGGTTGCAATAGAATATATTGATCCAACATCAAGAGATATAATTGGTATCGGTGATATAGATCATCGTCAAATGCACAAAAAATCATTAAAAGCATCCACATTAAAAGATAAAACTCGTTTAGATGTTGATCATCGTAATTTAATCTCATTGACTGGTTCACCAATATTAAAACAAGATAAATCATCACCACCACTTTTATCACCATTAAAATTACCATTATTACAGCAATCACCAGTAACACAATCACCATTACCACAAACTTTATCACCATCTCCTATGAACTCATCACCATTGTCCAGAGCACCATGGCGGAATGATATAGTAATTATATAACTCGAAAATTGTATTGTTATTTAAAAATTTATTAATTTCTTTTTTTATTAAAGGATTTTCGTAATATATTAACTGTTGCATCAACTACTACTACCGACACCACATCATTTACTAACACGTCATTGCCTATCATTAATTCTACTATTAAATATGATAAAATATCGGATTTGAATGCAAGCATAAAAGATACAAATTATAGACTTTTGCCATCAGTAACACCGGTAAATTTAAACCAACCACAACAAAAACAAAAACAACAGTCGTTATCAGCTGATTTATCTGTATTACTACCACCGCCCAATCCACCGATAATACCATTAGAACCACCACCATTACATAAAATGGATGAATTTTTAACCGAAAAACAACAACAGCTATACACAAATGTGGCGACTGCTGTTAATGCAATAAATAATATGATTATAAAAAATTCTAAAAATAAATCATTAGGAACGAAGATAGCAACATTTGAAAAACCGAAATTAAAGGGTTCGTATAATATTTTTATATTTATATTATATTGGTATTATTTATGAAAAGAAAATTAATTAACGCTTCATAAATATCGTAAATCTCAACAAGTGATAAGTAATTTAAAGTATCTTTAAATATAATAGCATCCATAAAACTTTAAAAATTTTTGCAGTATATTTCCTTTTTTAAGCTAATATTATTCATTAAAACGGTGACTATAAATAACTAATTGTAACAAATACGAAGATAATTTTTATTTTCATTTACAACAAAGTGGCTGCGCATTTTTTTCATAGAACGAAATAACCTTATTCAGTATATAAAGTTCATTTTATTCGATGAACTTTAGCCATATATTCAAATACTTCATGATTCCATGGTCATAGATCATCATCATTATTAAAATTCTTACCATTCCATAAGTTTTGCAAAAAACGAAATAAATGGTAATCGGATTGGGCAAGCTCAGGACTATATTGTGAAAGTAGAAATACATCATAACCAAACTCCAATAATTTTGAAAGAGCCTCCTGGTGGAACACAATACGATTTCAATTTGTCAATTCTATCCACTTTTCTTGAATTGTATAGTTTGGTAAGTTGTTGATTGTATACATATAAATTGATCGTTTATTTGCTTGGTGTAAGTTCAAATTAGACAATTCTTTCGTAATCCCACCAAACTGTTGTGTTATACCTTCTTTTGATTAATATCACTTTAGATATTGTTTGCGCTGGTTCATCTTGCTAGTTCTATACAGTTCATAGTATTGTGCAATCAATAAGTTGGCAACCCAACAATATTACGTCGCGAATTACTTTTGTTAATCAATTAAGTTTAATATTATAATGTAAACTAAGTAAATAGTGACTATATGAAATATTTTTATAAATTGTTTAAATGACGTATTTAAAAAAAAAGTTTGATGTAGATTAATAGTTCCATCAAATACTTCACTATATAATTTACAATTTTTAATTAGAGAATTTTCGTAAGGCATATATTTCCAATGTTTATTGATAAGTTGTTTTAAATATTAAGTGTTAGTATATTCTATTTATCAAATATACATAAATAATAGGTGTACGCATGTGACATGTATATTTCTTCGCCTGAGAATGGCATTTAATTGAATAAAAAAGTTAATAAATGTAGTAATAAAATTGTTCGCCTTTTGATGCCAACCATTAATCGAACAACTTTTTCGAAAGAATTAAAGCGTTGTTCGGAAGTCCTAGCTGCATTGATCGAAATGAGTGTTGGTCAGAAGATCTGATGAATACGTGGGTTGGTGTAGGATATTCTAGCAAATTATATTTGTACTTATTCTTATAATATGCGGTCGAGCATTGGCATGGCAGCTAATAAGCTTGTCGTGTCTGCTGATCAATTTCGTTCTTATTTTTACTTCAATACTTTTTCAATTTTATCAATTGTGGTTGGTAGTGAGTAACCGTAATCACTAGGTTTTAGTAGTTCATAATACACAACAATCGATAACTTTGCGCTGGTATTTACTTTAAATCACTAACAAAGCGTGCCATACCGCAAATGCACAATATCTGATAAAAAACTTTACATTTTCAAAATAATGAAAATCTATGTTGTTTATACTTTCGAATTTATTGACATACTGAATTTTAATGGCATACGTTTACTCAAAACGACGTGTTTATAATTATTGACAAAAAACATATAATAGCAACACCATCTGCGAAATCTTCATATCATTTGCATGCATACACTACACCTATTAAACAATGTTAATTTTCTTTTTTGAAACTATTATACCATAAAATGTATTTTTAATCTAACATAATTGTTTTAATCTGATTATTTAAATTTCGTTATTTTTTTTCTTCTCATTTTGTGTGCCGTCGGATTCGTATATAATTGTAAGTTTTGCCAAATTCATAGTAAGAAAAAAATATTACTATTACATAGTATTCTTTCTTAAGTATTTGTAACATCAATAAGTGACAGTTTCAAAGTAAATTTTGTTGTATATCTATATTGTATAATCGCACGATTATCTCCCATAAAATATGCAACGAAAATTATTGTGAAACTCACTCATTTATGGTAGATTGTAATATTTTATCTATTTAGGTTGGAATCAAAAACCAAATGATAATGTCGAAAGTATAGATATGGAAATGTCCGATGATGATTTTGATTTACCAGAATTTGATGATAACAGCATCTTCGTTAATAGTAAAAATAATATATAAACAATATAATGTATATGTGTAATGTGATCTATATTTATTTTATATTTATATTTTTATTTTTAGAAGAAAAATCTTCAAAAAATTCAGAAAAATCTCCAACAGATTTTGATTCAGAGCAGAATAAAGCCATATCAGAAGATTCACAATCACAAAATTATGAATCAAATATATCTGAATCCACGTCATTTAATAATAATTCGGAAGATAACTCTAATTCTAATAATGATGACAAACATGAACAACTAAATACACAACAACAACAACAACTATCGCAGCAACCGCATATTCATGAACAACAGCCACAGGAGCCACAACAACAACAACAACAGCAACAATCACCACAACAACAACAACAACAGCAACAATCACCACAACAACAACAACAACAACAACAACAACAGCAACAATCACCACAACAGCAACAGTTTAATAAGTTTATGGCTCCACCAATATTTTATAATTCACCACCACCAACGTTTAGAGGCACATTATTTACACCACCACCGCCACCTCCTCCAGTATCAAAACATATGAATTTATTACTTCAAGGAAATCGTCCGTGGGGTAATTTTAATAATAATAATAACAATCAAAATATTGAAGAGAATAATAATAACAATAATAATAATGAATCATTTACATCTAAATCTGATAATGAAGTAAAATCTCTGTTAGATTTGCCTATGCAGAAACCATCATTTTTAATGGAATCCAATACATTATTAAACAATGAAGAAGATTCACTAACAACATTTATAAATGAAACTAATGAAAGTTCTGATTTTATATATACATCACAAAATGAAGAGCAAAATGATATTTTAGAAAAGCCAATTGATGATAATGTAAAAGATTTAAATAATATATGTGATAATAGAAGCGATGCTAAACATATAAATGAAAATGTTGATTATAATATAATTAATTATGAAAATACTAATGAAAATATTAACGAAAATATTACATCGGATAATTCAAGATTTTCACATAATGTTAGTTTTGATGCCAATGGTAATAGTATAAGATTCGGCAGTAATATGAATGTACCTAGATTTTCAAAAGGAATATTACCAACACCTGATGTTGTTCGTATAAATTCATTTCCGATATCAAATCCACGTATGTATGGTAATTTTATGCCACCGGTAAGACCCGAGAATTTTCAACCAATTCAAATGAATTTTAGAGGACGACGTCCGGGAAATTTCAATATTGATGATAATAGTTTTGCAAATTGTTTTGAGGATCGCGGTGACTTTATTGAAGATAGAGGTAATTATGATAACATGGGAAATATTCGAATGAATCGTAATGATTATGGTGGCGGTGCTGGTGGAGTTGGAGTTGGCGGTAAACGTGGACGACATAATAATAGTGATGGTACACCTCCATTTTTTAGAGGAGGTAGAGGAGGCGGTCGTTTAAGAGGCCCATCAAATTTTAGAGGTAATTTTGGTGGTATGCGTGGAAATTGGTAAGTTTATAATTAATTATCGGGATAAACATGAATTTCTTCATACAAATGTATTTGATAAATAAATGAAGTTTATTTGAACACCTATTAAAATTCAGTGATTTGATAAAATTAAAATAATATTAGAAAAGCGAAGTAAACACAACAAAAAAATTATATAGCTTTCATTACGCGGTGTTGTCGGAAAATATTAAATGTTTAGTTTCTTTTTCTTTTTTTATTTTTTATTTTTCTTCCGATAAATTTAAAAAACTTATCAGAACCCATAATATGTACCATTTTTTAAGATGAATAATTGCTAAAATTCGAGTGTATTACAACATTCGAATTCACATATTATTAAGATAAAAATATATGTAATAAATATGGTTATATATAATTATTAAAAACATTACATTAAATTATGATTGGAAAATATTTAATATTTAGATTTCACAGTGCTGAACGTAACAAAATAGGTCAAGGACAATATTAAATATGCATTTCTATGCATTATATGTTAAAAGCCAAGTCACCATAGCGACATTTTATGTGCTTTTTTCTTTTTTTTCTAAAATTCTTTTCGTATCAATTGTGTTCATAAAAATCATATGTCTTGTATCGTAAAAACTAATGATTTGCACTCTGTGCTCCTGCTTTTAAATAGATATATAATAATACTACCATTCATTTTGTAACAACGCCAATAAATTTTTGAATAAATTCGTTTTACCAATACTACAAAAATCGTTCTGTGTTTCTAATATATCTTTAGAAAAAAGCAATAGCAAACATGGATTGGAAGAAAAATATATATTCACATTATGAGATAATAAAATAATTTAATTATTAATACATTGAAATCCAAGATTATTTCGCATTAATATAAAACAAAGAATAATTGTCCTATTTGCATTATTTTAATATAATTCCGTTTTAAACAGTTTTTGAGAATGTTTTCGTGATTGAAAATGGTACAATTTCCCACCTTCCTCCTGTTTTACGATTTCAATGCTTACGATTAGTAATATAGTTGAAAATACTATTTTCTAACATAAAATCGAAGAAACATTTTAGAACACTATTCAATACTGTCAATTAACAATTTACATTACTAATTTTACCATAATTGAATATTTTTTTTATATATTATAAATTGTGACTGATCAACAGCGGTAGACAAGAAATTTTTGTTATACCACATGCTCATTTAATTATATATAATAAAAGTATAGAGAAGATTAATTCATCAATTTTATATTCAATGTAGAAAATATTACGATATTTAAATACACATATATTAAATATTCTTCAATCTAATATTTTATTAAAATCAAACTTTAAGTAACAGAATTAATTAGAATAAACTCAAATAAATTTGGGATATTTAAATAATATGTAATTGCTGTTGTTTTGTGTGTGCGTGTGGTTGGTGTATGTTTGGTGTTGTGTATGTGTGTGTGTGTATGTGGTGGGTAAGTTATATTTATTAATTTAATTCAAATTACATTTATTTGATATTTGAAATTTTTTCTTATATTTTGAAGATTAGCCCTCAAAAGTAATATGTGAAAACTTTTATTAAAAAAAGGACTAGGATGAAATTTTACCAAACCCCATATACCTAACATTTTAATAATAATTTTAATCATTTACATTAAGAAATAAAAATATTTCAAATAAGATTATTTATATGAAATTTATTAATAAAATAAATACGAATAGATATATAAATTCATATAAAAAAAAAGAAGAAAGTTGGTTATAATTATATTTTAAATTACTCGCACTTAAACACACACACACACACACACATTTCATTTTTACATATATATATTTTGTGTAAAAAGTATAATTATTAACAATTATGGGAATTTAAATTGTATTCATTTATTTTATATGAAAATTTGTATATTTATTTTATTATATAGTAGTAGTCTCTAGCTAGAGAGTCGTTGACAAAATAAAGTGTAAAACTTAACAAAATATAGTTTACGAAAATTTATTGCTTCCAGAGATATTGTTGAATTAATGAAATATTATCCAAATTTTCTTTATATTGTATTTGTCATTATGTGATAACTTGTCTGTTAACTTTCATTCAATTTAATACGATACGCAGCTTTAGCAATATTTTCGAAAGTAATAATAAATTATTGTATTGTAATAATAATAAAAAAAAAATAAATAAATATTATACTTTATTTTGTCCACGAATTAATAGAGAGAGCCAAGCAAAATTGATATGGTATATTTTTTCATTTAAAATTTCAAATGTGTAATCGTATAATCAATGCAACAAAACATAAAAATATATATAAAATGATTTCTTTTTGCTTAATAATAATTATATAGAATTGTTATAACTAAATAAAATTATTATTATAATATTAAATATAAAAATAATAATTTTTTTTTTTCATTTATTTTTTATTTTTTATTTTTTTCGTGTTTTATTTAGTTTTAATTATGAAATATTTTAATAATTAATTTTGTTTTTTTTTTTGTATTTTTTTTTTTTTCTTTTAATTCAATTTATCAATTTATGTATTAAAAATGAAACAGCAATTAATTATATAACTACTATTAATTTACAGTAAAATCATATTATTATACATTTAAAAAAAAAAAAGCAAAAAAAAAATAGAAAAAAAAATGAAAAAAAAAAAAATTTAATATTAAATATTAATAAAATGTTTGTGTTTAATATATAACATTTTCTTTATGGTAAAATTTTATTTTTTAGACATTAATTTTATTAATTGATAAAAAAAAGAAAAAAAAAACACAATCTTTTGAATGATTATCTCCTATTTCATATGGATTGGACACATAGCACACCACAATCTAGTACTGTTTAAGTAATGTGCAAACGTAAATAATACTAAATAAATCCGTATATATATAAATATAATGAATTTTTGCAATAACTATTATATTTTGCTGTATTTATCAACTAATTATATTTGACCATTTCAGTTTTAAGATAAAATGATATCATGATTTTATTCATTTAAATTTTAGCATCCATTTTATATATGGTATAAAAATTGATATATTTAGGATTCTTCCACTGTTTATGTATTATTTAATCAGTACCAAATTGTAATTTAAAATATGTTTTTATTGATTTGTTTGATTCATTGAAATTGGTTGTGTATTCATCAGAAGTTTTTGTTACATGGAAAATGTATTTAATATATATTTAACAAAAATTAATTTTTTTTTTTTTAAGACAATGTTCGTACCTTAACATTTTTTAAAACATTTGTCTTATCAATTATATTTTTAATATGTTACACTTGAATCGTACACGCACGGGCATGTCGGCTACTGTAAGCCGCCTTCCAAATACGGTTTACATATATATATATATATATATCGGTATAAATGAAATTATTTTTTTGAAAATTACATAATCAAAACCAAATATACGCGAAATGTTGAGATATGTATGGTATCGTTAAACTATAAGCGCTTCCGAAATATACGTGAAATGGAATGGATCGCTAATTATTGCTGTACATGTAAATATGCAGCACACGGGTATTTAAAATTTCCACGTCGTGATGCAGTAATTATTAACATCTTTCAAAAACAAGATATATTATAATTGAAACAATTGAATTTATTCGATTATCACATTAAATGTGAAAATATATAAAAATTATGCGGGCCATACCGAATCATACCACTAGTTGGGTCGCTTTACGGTTCGCAACCGAGGGCACTATATATGGAGGTTGATTACTCAGACATACACCAAGTCATCGCACAATTATAAATATTTCGAGGTATATCAAAATAGATCGCCATTCGGTTCTCTGTTCTACTGATAAGTAAACGAGTTGATTAACCAGGCATATGCCAAACCATTTCATCGCAATATTGCCCTTTGTTTTACAATATTTATATCTTCAATGGGCGCAGTCAAGTTGGTAAATAATTTTTTTTTTATGATAATTTAATAATTCACCATAGATGAATTTTTATAAATATTCAATTATTCTTAAAATGGGTGAATCGTCTCCCATAGCGTTGTGCGATAAGACTTGGTCATGTGTCTGAATGTTGTGTCCTCCAACGAACAAGTGGTTATTCAGTGTTAAGTAATAATTCAATATGAGAGACACAACTCTGACCATAGATTATATATATAATATATTTATAATGTTGTAGGGAATAAGTTTTTTAATGAAATTTTATCGTTATACTACTTATATTAATTCACTTATAACCTAAACTTAACTTACGTTTCCATTATTCGGAAACATTTGGGATGGAGTTTTTTTTTTTTTTTTTGTCAATCAATAATAATGTTGATTTGATGTAAATTCTACTAAAACTTTTTAACTAAATCGATTTTGTACGATCTCTGTAAACTATATTAATTCGACTCAAATTTTAGGGTCACCTATTTTTAATGAAGAAAATAAAAACTCGCTTATACAAAATTAATAATTAATAAATATTCATTAAAATTGAAACAAAAAAATTGTTGTTTTTTAACCAATACAAAAAAAAAATAAATTTTTGTTAGTTATATTATTTAAATATAATAAGAATTAAAAAATTATCATTAAGACTTGAAATAGTAAATGTAAAAAATTAACTAAACATTTATTTAATACGAGCATAATTTTGTTTTTATGTAGAAATATTTTATTGATCATTATTATTATTATAATTATTATTATAATTATTATTATTATTATTATTATTATTAATTATTAATTATTACTATTATTACTATTATTATTTTTAAGAAAAATAAATTAATTACTACTACTATACAAAATTTGTATAGATTTATTAATGTAATTCAATTACATTATATTTATTAATAATTAATTAATCAATTATTAAAAATAATATTATAAATTCTTGAACATAATATTATACATATAAATTTTCATCATTAATTTTTGTTGATGCAAAAAAAAAACACATAAAAAAATGTATAATTTCTACCAAGAATTTATTTATTTGTTATTATTTCTATTATTATTTTTATTAGTTTTATATTTTTATTTCTTTTATTTAAACAAAACATAGAAAAAAATGTATTTCAATTCAATTTATATCCACAATTTTTTTCCTATATGTATTATTATATATGGATGTGTAACGGGTGTGTAATTTATAATTTTTAAATTATTATTTTTTTTTACTAATATATTTGAATAATTGTACAATCACCCATACTGTCCTGAAAATAATGTTGTGGTGTTTATAGAAACTTGTAGCAAATATATATTGTGGCGAAGAATATGATTCAATTCGTATTTGAATCTTTATTTCCCAAAACAATTAAATGGAATATTTTCAATACTAGAAAAGTAGTATTCGTAGATCGTAATTTAAATTATGCAAAATATGTTATTTCTCATCAAATATATTACTAACTTTTCGATTTCTATATTAACAACACATTTTACGTTCTCAAGGAATTTTTAGCTTTAGTAGAAATTTATCCAATATTTTATAATTATATATGTTCAGTTCGTATTTCACTAATTTCTTCAGCTAGTTTGCACTGTTTTTTGATGTAATACAAAAATTATACTTTGAAATTGTAGGATATTCATATATAGAATATTCATCTTAGATCATGCAAATCAACAACTGAAAACAATTAAATATTGTTATTTTAATATATTATAATAAATTATTAAAAATAATTGTAAATGCACATTATTATTATTATTATATGATATATTATTGAAATAAACATGCGTGTATCGTTTGTGTTTGTGTATGAATATAATATTTTGCAATGAATTTTATATTGGGAATGCTTATATTAAATTATTAAATTAAATACTAATAAATATTTCCAAAAATTATATGTCATTCTTTTGTGCGTGGAGCTTCAAATTCTATACAGAATTATGCTCAGACCTAAAATGTTGTTACATTCCACATCAATCCGCATTGCGATATTTTTCACATAATAATTTTTGTATAGACCATCAAAAATCAGTTCCGTTACAAATTAGTGAAATAAGTTGAGTAAAATGAAAATGAATGGAAACTATCGCACATGTTTTATGTTATTGTCAATGAATAATTATGTACAAAAACATGGAAATTGAATGATAAATACGCTATATATATATATATATATATGGGTGCGTGCATATACACGAACACAAGTTTCTACTACTTTGTATATGATTCAATTGAAAATATTTAAAGCTTACAATTATTTACAAAATTTTGTATTTTGGAGATTTACTAACTAATCAATGGTTCTTCTATGAAGAATTAATAATGTTATGTATATTTATGTTAAACGAAACAACTGAATATCGCTACAACTTTTTCTTTTTTTAACCTTTAGTATCTATCTAGGGATTCTTCGTTGCGGGCCTTAAGAAAAAATGTCAATGGTTAACTTAGTAGTTTCTAAACACAATTCGTTTGGATTACTTTTAAATAAATTATTTTAAACCCGGTTCCCTTAAGTCTACTAAGACTAGAGTGAATGATTTACTATGTGAATAGCTTTAAATTGAGATGTAATAATCAGTAATAAGTACTGGGTTCTAAAATTGAACACATTGTATGATTATTTCAGATAGAAATTCTAGGTACGATGTGTTATAAAAAGCTACGCAACATTTTGAATCCCTACAATACCATTCCTATACTATAAATAACAATAAATCGAACGTCAACAGTTCTTCATAGTAATTTAAACTGTTGCGTACATTCAAAGGATTCTTTATTGGCTTAAATGCAAAATAATATTCCGAACCGGCTACGGAAATGTACATGAAAGCTTTACGCAAGTGACCGGATATATAAGAAGAATACAATTAAGAAATCCTTGACAAAAACTCATATAATACATTAAATGAAACTGTTTTATTATCGAAATTTCTTTCACGTGCAATTTAATTAAATTAATTGCCCTAAAATATCTCTTACTGATATAATGTGCTGTGCTTATCATTAAATTTTAATAGATACAGTTGCATGAACTTCTAATAAAACCGCATCATCCCGTTCTTGATTTGGCCAATCTTTAAGGTGATTATCAAATTACATCTCACGGTTTAAAACTCGCGTTATGTCCCATGTTTCCCGCCGTTATATATTCGCCTTAGGTATTTTTACAAAAATCTGAGATGGAATATTGATTAGGTGACAAATGATCTGCTTTAAACAAATTATTAATATAATAAGTACAAATCGCCTTATTTTATTTCATCTGTTAAGGCCGATTGTAACGACTATAATGTATTTTTAGTTTGTTGCATAGTTGTAACGGAAAATGCTGCTGTTGACGTTCGAATTAAAATTTAGTAAGAAGAGAATTATTGAAGGATATTCAGATGTGAAACTAGCGACGACATCGATACTCCATTATTTTGAACTGTAGTTTATTTATTTTACAATACAACCATACTATCATCCATTATATATATATATATATGATAGGCAACAATATTATGTTGTGCATGCTTCTAGACGATGTATATTATCACCATCTTAAACTTTTTTTTTCACTTATTGCAGTAGTTTCAATTGCAACTAAACTTTATATCAACGCCTTATTTTGATAATCTTTCATGAAATATTTCAATTTATATATAGGTAGTACAATGTCACTATATGTACCCACCCGAACATATAATATGAAGGCATATAAATGTAAATATATGAGATATTGGGTAGCGGGTTTATATTTGAAATGATCCTATATAAATAACATCCGATGCATTCGATTAATTAATGTCAAGTATTGTCATATAGAAATCGAAATTATTGTATCATTTCGTATGAAATTAACCATAGTAACATTATATACTATATACCAATACAGTGGCAAATTGTTGATTTCATTTTTATAGAATGAATTTGGAATGCACTAACACTGCAGTATCCTGGGAAAAGTTTATTCTGGTGAGAAAGATGTTTTAACTTCATATACTTCAGTTTAGGCAATTGTTTTCTTCTGATTATATTACAAATACTTAAATTGAAATATCAGTTTCATGATGACACTGTCGGTACTCCACAATGTACTCACTATTAATTTGTTCTGGTATGGAATTATTATTTAGGCCGTTGTTTCGGTAGTTCAGCTGAATATAACTATTACGCTTTCGTTTATAATTATCGTATTGAATATATTCCTCATCAATGGTAACGCACTTTTAAACAAAAAAGGAGTCATAGATCCTGATTGAAATTGATCCGTCTCCGCGGCTTATTATGGAACATTGGATTGGCAATGGGGATGGTTATTTATACATTCCGTGAATAGATCAGAGATAAACAGTCAATAATTAGCTGGATAATATACAATTATAAAATATGCTTATAAATATATATAACATGTAAAGATATAATATTAAAAAGTAGATGAATTATCTCAATTGAATATTTTATAAAAATTTTATAGATCAGTTCCATAAGAAAACATCCACAAAATTGTCTAATTTTGTCTTTTCTGCAATAACAATGAGCTGGAATTTAAAACTTGACCATTGGCAGTTTGTTTTTTAATAAGATTCGATAATTAATATTAGAATGGAATTATGTACATATAATAAGATCAAGTAGATAATATCCTATATAATAAATACACCAATACACGTTTTACTAAATTCCACTACTGGTTACTTTCTAAATTCGTTTAGAATTTAATTATGGTCTAATTCCAGACTCGCTATTATTCGATAAGAGTCAACATATTAAAGAGTTCTGTTATGAACGACACAACTAAAATAACACCAACGTAAATAAAAATTGATTATAATTAAAGGGAAATGAATGAATGTCTCCCGTCTATCACAATAACACCCTCTAATAATTATAGACCAATGTTATTGTATTGATCATAAATTATGCAACCGCCACACTATCCAATATTTTTTATATGAAAAACCCATTAAAAAATTCATTTTATTTTTATTTTATTTTTTATATATATATATTTCTTTATTTTGATAAAATACTTTAATAATATTATTATACATTTAAACAAAAATAGAATTTCCCTAACAACATGAAACTAATAAATTTAAAAAGAAAGAAGAAATAATAATAAAACATATAGATAATTTTAAGAAAGTTATAGTTGATAAATATTTACGATAAGACTACACTAATGCAATAATAATAATATAATTTAATTTTATCATTCATTTATTTTGCGGGTGTAAAATTTCTAACAAAATTACAAATTAAATAAAATAAATTTTATTTTTATGTTAAACTCTGATTTTAAAATGGGGGGGGGGGGGGTTTTTTCTTTTCAATTTTAATCGTTTGAATTATTTTAAATTATTTATATTTTAAAGATATTTTATATTTATATACAAATGAATAAAAATCATATTGTGATATTTAATAAATTTAATTAATGTATAAGAAGAAAAATTATTTGAATATTTTGTTAAATACTTCAATTGTGATATATTTATTGGAAAAAAAAATGTTATTTTATTAGTATTTAAAAAAAAAAAATTAAGACAATTTAAAATTGTTAATAATATAGTATTTAATAATTTATTATTGTAAAATAAAAATAAAGGAGTACCTTAATTTTTATATGTACAACTTGTTACTTTGAAATAATCAAAAACAAATATAGAAAGACTGATTTCATGAATGTAATTTTTAATAACTTCATAATATAATAATAAAAATTATTTAATTTTATATATTATCTTTTTTTTTTATTTTGCAATTTATGTAATTTAAATTTTTTATAGTTTATTTATTAGTGGTGGATATATAGTAATTGTTTTTTTTTAATTATAAATAATTTATTCAAAACTATCTTCCCATTAATGCTTTACGATAACGTAAAGCTCTGGTACGATTTTGTGAAATACTTCTATTATTATTTATATTATTATTTTTATTGTTATTATTATTATTATTATATTGATTATTGTAATTATTATCATTGCGTAAATTTAAAGTTTCGAAAGCATTGTAGCAGCATATATATTGTATAGATGGTTGTGATGACGATAATGAAGTGAAAAATTTCGATGATTGTTGTGACAATATGGATGATGATAATATTCCTAGCTAGCTAAGTATGGTTCGAATTTCTTTGTGTAAATGACAAAGGAAATCTACATAACTTGGTGCACCATCTGTTCCACGATCTTCAATTAAAAAGTGACGTAATACGTTTTCCAATTTATCCCGTTGGCGCACTAACGTTATCTAGATAGATATATATTTAAAAATATAATAAAAATTTTAATGACATAATTAAATAAAAAAAAAATATAAACATACTCTCATGTATCTTGGTCGCTCAGCTTGTATAGCATCAATAATACCACGAACACGTTTTGATAATGGATTTTCAAAATTCGATAAATTACCACGTTCTGTATCAATTTGTTGACAATGTTGTACACCAAATACAGATTGTGTAAATTCTGGTGATAATCCTAAACCCAACCATATAAACATGTGTATACCATTTTCTAATATATAAGCACCATCTTCGGTCATTTTATCAATAGTACAACGTATCGGCAATGGAATGTCATTGTCATCAATATCAACATCATGTAACGGAATTAAACGTGGATAAAAATAATTAACAGACACTTTTATGTTCATTGATAATACCAATTGCATAACATATGAGCGATCATCACATGTCATATCGGAACCACCAGACAATGCATCATTTTTTAATAAACATGATATATATAATGGTAATAATTTCATACATTCTGGTAAAATTAATTGACCAGCTGATGATGGTAATGCACAATTTTTTCGATAACATGCTAATATTTCGGCACAACGTTTTTCTAAATTTTCTTTTATTGCTTTTGGTACAACTTCCATTAATTTATGCATACTCTGAAAATATTCGAAAAAATTAAATTATGTTAACAATTTTTTTTTTTGGTTTTTTATTGTTGTTCAGATTGACACAGGCAAATTGTAGAAACTGTAATTACGAAATTTTGTAATTTTTTGTATAATATAACATTATATATGAAAGTTTCTAATGGAACAATTGTAGGAACAAATTTTATAATAGTTACAGAAGATTTGTAGATAAGTAAACATAACATGTTCGCACATAATATTTACAATAAATAAAAATTTTAATAAAATATTGGTAATAAATATCACTTGATGTAATATATTAGCAAAATTGGATAATTGAATCAACAAAAGTTACAAAGTATTTAATTAGTAATTACAGTAATTTGAGTTGTAAAACCAAATTACGGATGGGAAAATTTTATTCACATTCCATATATCACGTGTCTTAATTCTGATTTTATATAACTTAAAAATAATATTTTCAATTCTGTACTGAACTTAAAGTAACTTTATAAAATGAATGAAGAAATTACCTGTTTCGCAAGGAATAACGTAATAACATCCAAATCACAACACCTAAATAAATCAGCCATTTGTGTGCATGTTTTTAATGCTAAATTTAATATACGTAAACGTCTTTGTCCACTACAAGATGTATATAATAAGGCAACTTGTATATAAACATTTTCTTCCGGTGGTAATTTATCATCATGTTTAATTTCAATTGCAATTGATTTATCACAATCGATACTAGCTATTTCCATATCGGTTGTATTACTCATAAAGAAATGACCATAAAAATCAGTTGGACGTACCCCCGTTGATGTACGTACTCTCATAATAGCATCAAATGCAATTGGTCGTGTTATATTATTAATAACATCTGCAATTACACGTTTACCATCTAAATCTGCTTGAAAATAAGTATATTTATAAACTTCACCCCCAGTCAATCTTGGTACTTGGCCAATTGTAGCCACATCAATATAAGAATTATTAAATAAAAATAAATCTACAGAACAACCGGCCTGTACACATTCTTGTCCTAAATTACTATACGAAGGACATTGTGGTGATAAAATAGTTTTTTCTTTTTCTGTTCCTAATAATTTTCGATCATCACGATTTTTTAATTTACCCGGTGCATCACATACTGGTAATGTTGAATGAAATACTAATAATTTGCCAGCACATTCAGATGCTTTTAATGCTTCTAGCCCAGCTTGTATAGCTGGTAATAAAATCGTTTCCGTTTCACGCGTATCACTAAACATTTCCGGTATTTGTTCCATAAGTGAATCAATAACAGCACTTGATTCTTCTGGATCACATAAAAATCCATCTAATATTGGCATAAACATTTCATGAATATCACCGACAACTTTCATTTGCGGTTGTGTCAATGAACCTTTTATATTATAAAAATGTACTGTATTATTATACGTAATAAAACCAACTTTCATACAACTACGATTCATTCGTCCATGGTCAATTGGTAAATTTTTAATAATTTCTTTCATCTGACTACACAATAATTTAACTAATCCTGATTTTACATTATTATATGAAACATCAATCACAAATATTAAGCCTGGTGGTTTTGGTGGTGTATTATTCTACGGTATCCGAAAGATAAAATATTTAAAGAAATGTAAACATAACAATTAGTTTGTAATTATATATATATATATATAAAAAAAAAAAGTAAAAATTTATATTATATTTATATTTACCCGACAATAATCTTTTGTAGCAACAAACTCATATGTTCCCAATACTAATTCAGGTCGTTCATATTTATCCATACGTTGACCTGTATGATCCAAATGCTGAAAATATTCCGTTGGTACTACAATTATTTTTAATATAAATTATTATCAGTATATTTATTTCATAAGTCAAAATCAATAAGTTATAAATGTATACATACCTTCAGTTGTAGCTTTGCATAATAAACAATGGAATCGTCTACCTGCATCAATAAATTGCATATTTGGGCACATATAACCTTTACAACGTATGCATCTTATTGGTCCAATTTCACCAAAATCAACAATTGGTGGTGTTATTTCACCTTCTAATGTACGCGATAATGGTGATATTACTATTGTAAATGGTACGGCAGTTTGTTTTAACATATCACTAGTTGCTGGCACATTATACATTGATGAACGAATAAAATTTGGTGCTGAATGACCTTGGTCTTGCGTAATAAATTTAGATGTAACCAATGGTGGTACAAGGCCCACTTGATTTGTTATAAATGGACTGATTGATGAACGTTGATTTTCATACATTACCTACATTTATAAACAAAATAAAAAAAAACCATTTTACGTGACAATAATTTGTTGAAAGAATTAATTTCATATAAAGCGTAATAAAAATATTACTTGAATTGGATTCGGCATTTGATCTGGATCTAAGCGCCGTTGTGGTGCTGGATTTTGTACAGGATATTGTCCGCCAGGCATTGAACCATACATATTTGGCTGACCATGTGCAACACCTTGTGGTGTCATCCCAGATTGTGGTTGCATTCCAGGTTGCGGCGGCATTCCAGGTTGTGGTTGCATTCCAGATTGTGAAGGCATTCCCGGTTGAGGGGGCATCCCCGGTTGTGGAGGCATTCCCGGATGTGGGGGCATTCCCGGTTGTGGTAACATTCCGGGTTGTGGGGGCATTCCAGGTTGTGAATACATGCCTGATTGTGGTGGCATGCCTGGTTGTTGTGGCATACGTGTTTGTGGTGTAACACCAGGTTGTTGCATACCCGGCCGTGGTGGCATACCGAATTGTTGCATTCGTGGATGCGATGAGTTGGGCAGTTGTGGAGGCATGCCTGAATGTGGTAGCATGCCAGGTACTTGTTGTTGTTGCATGGCTGGCTGTGGCGGCATTCCATACATTCCAGGTTGTTGAGGCATTCCTGATTGTGGAGGCATTCCTGATTGTGGAGGCATTCCTGATTGTGGAGGCATACCTGATTGTGGAGTCATTCCTGATTGTGGAGGCATTCCTGATTGTGGAGGCATTCCTAATTGTGGAGGCATTCCTGATTGTGGTGGCATCCCTGATTGTAGGGGCATTCCTGGTTGTGGCGGCATTCTTGTTTGAGGTGGTTGAGTCATAGGTTGATTTTGGTAACCAATATGCTGCGATATTGCAGGTTGAGGGGGCCCTGACTGCGGAGGCATTCCAGTTGACGGTGTTATACCAGATTGTTGAAAAGTACCTGGTTGTGATTGATTACCAGTCTTTTGTTGCGGTGGTGGCATAAAAGGCATTCCTGGAAGTGTCTGTTCTTGTTTTAAATTCATTGGTTTCCCTTCTTGCGGTTGTTGCTGACCTAATAATGGTGAAGTTTGTTGACCAGACAATTGTTGATGCCTTGAATCTGGATATTGATTTGTTTGATGTGGCAATGTGATCTGTGGCTGTTGATTTGTTGTTACCGATTGATTAGATATTGGAGGCATTCCTTGTGGTACACTTTGTAATTTAGTAGATATACCATTTTGAGCATTAGATGTAGATGGTGGAATTAGTGGTGAATTCTGATGTTGCTGTTGTTGTTGTTGTTGGGGTGGTGGAAGGTTACTCGATGGAAGTTGTTGAATTGGAGGAACATTTGATAATTGTCCCGGTAGAGTCATTGACATGCTATTTACATTTGAATTACTAAGTGGCACATTATTAAATTGTTGACCTGAGCTTGTTCCATTTTGAAACGGTGCCATTGGTCTTGGTATATTATTATTGTAGTGAGAACCAACGCCTATTGTAGGACCGTTTAATACATTTTGTTGCTGTATAGCCCCTGGTACTTGTTGTTGTTGTTGTTGTTGCTGTTGTTGCTGCTGCTGTTGTTGTTGTTGTTGTTGTTGAAATTTAGACTTATCTGTTATATTCATTCCTGACATTTGACTTATTAAATTTGATTGTGGATTATTATTGTTGATGTTGTTGTTATTGTTGTTATTACCACTAAAATCATTTGCTTGTATTGGATTTTGCCAATTTTGTGGTTGTGGTTGTCCATAATTAAGTGTCTGATTCGTATTCATGTTTATTTTGTATATCTAAAATAATAAACAGAGAAAATATTTTAATATCACATTTATATAAAAATGAAAACAGATTCATGTCACGTCATTGATGTTTTCGTTGCAAAAATCTGTCATTTTAGTATACATACAATCAAATAATTATTTATAACTTATCTTATATGTGTATTATAAAAATCATTACAATTGGAATAATTTATATCATTTTTAATTATTTAATAATAGTTAATAAATTAAAATATAATTAATTGAAATAAATATTACAATAGGAATAGTATAGACTTTAACTTTCACTTGAGCTGATTGAAATGTGTTGGTTTGATTATTGATAAGCACTTACCGCATTAAATTATTTTACTTAATTAACATTAGTAACTGTTTTAAAATTAATACATATTTATTAATACGCTTTCAAATAAATTAATTTTATAATTTTAATTTTTATAACACGTCAGATACTGGACAATTAATTTGAAGAATGTAATGTAATACTTTTCTTTCTACTTTATTTTTAACAAAATAAAAATTTATAATTCGTTAAATTTATCTGTCACATTGATGTGCCACGTATTTTTAACGAAAATAAGTTTTCTCTATTCACTACACTGAATATATCCTGATGACTGAACTGAACGCTGAACACTGAATCTGATTGTTTCGAATTTGTTTTTTTGATAATTTTAATTTTTTGGATAAATATATTTCCTAAAGTTTATTTAAACAAATTATTGGTACTTAATAAACAATTAAGGAATGCAATTATTTATTATGTATACGAACGATTCTTAGTGAAATAAATAAAATATGCCTGCTTAGCACTATGTCCTATGTCATGCGCTTTCAAATATATTCTATTAGTTTTTAATTTTGATTTCATCTTTATCAAACAATTCAAGTTTTTCTAGTCTTTTTCTTAATTAGCATTATCTACCTCACTCAGGTTTTCCCAGGTATTTCTTTGAATTTCATTAATTTATTAATATGAGATGTTATGAAATAATGGGCAGTAGTATAAGTGAATTAAAGATAGACTTTGGTAAAATTAGTCAAGGTTCATATTCAGGATAGAGTGCAGGCGCTGCAATGAAATGTAGCCGTACTGAAAGATATCAACAGCAGTTAGTCTAGATCTGGATATGCTACGCATATATATGCTGTTATTCGTGATCATGACGTATACGGTAAAAATCAAGAAGCAGAAATTAATAAAGTATTTTATACAAATTGTAATTATTTTATTGAATTGAGGTACTAAATTTTCAAGAATATCATTTTATATGAAATGTTTTTTTTTTTAGATATTCCATTTAAACTAATTTTTAGTTGTAAAACGACAAACAGAAGAAAAATAAACAGACATATATAAATAAATTTCTATTTTTTTTTTACTTCAATATAAATCATCCTCTCCAATATACTACAAACTATTTATATTCAAATAATAAATTTTTAGTTAATGAAAATAGCCACGAAACATTTAATACTTGTACATTTTTTATAAAATGTATTTACATAAGGCAACATTGACTAGGATCAACCATATTTGTTGGGTCAAACATTGGCATATTACTTGCGCCTGAAATTCCCAATATTTCTTCTGGTGGTTGCCCATAATCTTGTAACTAAAATTATATAAAATATATATTATAAATTGTAATTTTTCTCTAAAAAGTTATATATGAATTGACAACCTTTCGCATATTTTCCAATACTCTTTTAAATCTATCATTTTTTATTTCTGCAGTATCATCTGGTTTTTCACTTTCTAAATCAGTACAAACAATGTTAAATAATTCTTGTTGTTTTGTATATCTAAAGATAGATGTTATAAGAATAGGATATTATGATAACAAAAATATTTAAAAAAAAAAAATAAAAACTAACAAAAAATAGAATTTACCTTTCTTTATCCGTTGGATCAATTTTATCAACATTTTCTTCTAACCATGCCGGATATTTTTCCAATAATTCTTTTAAACTTGGTAATAACACTTCAGCAGATAATAAACTATGCATCATTCCTTGCACATAAGGCATAAATGAATTTGAATCAGCATCTCCCTATATATGATTAAAATAAATTTAATATGTTTACAAGTTCGAATTTAAGTGATGACATATAGATTTAAAGAATAATATTATAAAATATTATGTTTTTAAGGCAATTGTTGATTAATTAATATTAAAATTAATTATATATAATTAATATTATTACATACATCCATACCGGCGGCAAACATTCCATTCAGTTCATCGTGTAAAAGTGGAGAATCTATATTATCAGAACCTTCTTTAAAGCCCTAAAATTTTTTAATTAATAAATTTTTTTTACACCCATGTAGAAAATTTTACATTACTTTTAAAACTTCTGCTATACTATCGATAACTTTTGAATTTATGTCACCTTCTTCAACTAATCCTGCTTCTATAATTTTTTTATTTTACAAAAAAACACATTTTATCTTTGTTATTTTTGATTATAACAAAACTATTAAAGTAACAAGTTACCTTGCATATTATCCTGTTTTGCATATAATGTTGCCATTTGCTCTCCAAATAATTTGGCTTGTTGTCTATAATATATTTATATTTAATTTATTATATATGTATATAAGATTATTTTTAAATAAATACTTTATAAATTCAGAATTCCATAGTTCATCGCCACCAAGAAAATTAATATCTTCGTTTTCATCATTTTTTTTTGTTTCTGTATTGGTTGGAACTTCTTTCATTCCCAATTTATCAAAATCCTCAAGTGCACCTAAAAATAAAAATAGAAAAATACACAATTGTTATTAGGTCATAGATAAATTTACTATCATCTGCTTTTATTGATACATATTTTGGAAAAGTTATGCAAATGCTAAATTTGAAATGCCAAGGCGGGTGAGTAAAATGGTGGAATATGGAATGCATAAAAAGCAACAAATTCAAAGAATTGGTACGCGCACTTATTTACATGATTATTAACAATTAATAATAAATAAAAAAAACATGAATTTGATTTTAAATTTATAATTGAAAAATTATATAAGAAATTATTATATTTTAAGTAACGTAACTTACTATCTAATAAATCATCCAAATCTTTATTATCTGTAGGTTTTGTTTCTTTATTAGCTGACATATTTTTGTTCAATTATTTAGCTTCACTTTTTTTTTGGTAAAAATTGTATTTAATTAAATTTTTCGTAATTTACTTTTTTTCACCAAGTTTTCCATCGACAGAAAGTTAAAAGGTTAATTAATTATAAATTTCTTGAGTCAATTTTGAAGAACTGTGACGTGCTTGGTGTGGCATGAGGAGAATGTGATGATATTTGATAATGAATGATGATTAACATGTACTGAAAAATGAAGTGAACGATCAACGAAGTACTTAAAAAGTGCAATCGGTGCATACTGGTGCAAACCAATGTCATCTTTGAATCTGTGGCTTTGACTTTGATATTTAAAATTTAGCTAGATTTAGTGGTGGTCACTCTACGTATACAAAATTTGTGTAATTTTATTTTTCTATGGAAATTTTATGCTTGAACTATAATTATGTAAACCAAAGTTTATTATTTATGAAACCGAACTTCAAACAAAACAATATTACGTATTGAACTACTTCTATTGATTTAAAATTATTCTAAATATCTAAACATTCAAATAAAAAGTATACTTAATTATTACAATACGATTCGCTCTTAGTTTGCTATTGCTTTGCTACTGCTTTTTGTGCAAAGCTTTATTATTCAAATATGGTTGCGCACATTATCAACGAAAACACGTGTGTCCTTCCCCCCACACACTACAACGTCATCCACAATAATGACAACATTTTTATTCATCTTTTTCCTTTTTCACTAAAGTTAAATGCATTGCATAGCAGAACATCAGATAATAATTTATTAAATTTTAAAAATTATAATATACAGGAAAAGAAATATTTACAATTTAATTAATTTTATAAAAATGAGTAGTGATAGTGGTGATGCAGAAGAAAAATCAAATAAAAAACTTAAACCTAATTTAAAACGTAAGAGAACTGATGAAAGTGATACGGAAAATAATGAAGAAATAACTGCTGATACTGATGGAGGTGGTTCTGGCAGCGATGATGATGGCAGCGACGAAGATGATGAAAAATCTTCTAACAAAAAATCAAACGGGAAATTCCGAATAAATCCATTGAATGTAATTAAAAATAAAGAGGTGCGTGCAAAATTATTCAAAAAACAACAACAACAAAAGAAAAAGGAAAGGCGACAAGCACGTCGTCAACGTAGATTAGCCGGTGAACCAAGAAATACGGGACATACAATTGAAAGTTTACGTGAAACAGACCATACCGCCGTTACACATTTACCAGATTCAGATGCAGAAGAAGTGCAAAAAGAATTAGAATTAGATGAATTTAGTGAATATTATTCAAAAGCGTATGTACCAAAAGTATTTATTACATATGCCGATAACCCATTAACAAAGACAAGAAAATTTGGTATTGAATTGGCACGTATAATACCGAATTCTATTGCAAAAATACGTAATCGTGCATCAGTTAAGAAAATTGTAACAAGTGCTATACGTGAAAATTTTACTGATATTTTAATTATTAATGAAGATCATCGTCAACCAAATGGTTTAGTTATGATACATTTACCAAATGGTCCGACAGCACATTTTCGTTTAAGTAACGTGAAAATTACAAAAGAAATCAAACGTTCACATGAGGAATTTACAAAACATCGGCCAGAGGTAATATTAACAAATTTCACAACACGATTAGGTTTAACAATTGGACGAATGTTTGGTGCTTTATTTCATCATGATCCGCAATTTGTTGGACGCCGTGCCGTTACATTTCATAATCAACGTGATTATATATTTTTCAGACACCATCGTTATGAATTTACTAAAGATGGTAAGCGTGCAAATTTACGTGAACTAGGACCGAGATTTACATTAAAATTATTGTCATTACAAGAAGGAACATTTGATAGTAAATATGGTGATTACAATTGGATAATTACTAATAAAAGACATGCAATGGAAGGTAGACGGAGATTCTTCTTATAAAATTTACATGGTTTAGTTTTTTTGTTTGTCAATTTTATAAATATATTTAAAATTTAATAAATATTTCAAAAATATTTCCTAAAATCGAATACTATTTATTTTATTTATAAAAAAATCAATTTGCATAGTTTGCGCATGTATCCAATCATCCATGCCATCATACAAACAAAAATCAAAACTCAAATTTATTTAACAGTTGGTAATGGCAGTACTAGTGATTTATTGTCAAATAAAAAATACCGAAAAGCGATAAGAAAATATTTTATTTATAATAATAAAAAACAAAACGGATAAATAGTTGTATTTGTTATTTATTTATTAAATTATGTAGATTATAGAATATCCTAAATTTAAAATTACAACTTTAGACTGATTAAGCAGCTATTAAAATTTAATACATATTTTAAAGTTCATGTGCCAAAATTTAAAGTTTATTAAAATAAGTATTAAAATTTATAAATGTATTTTATAACAATTTATTATGAATGATGTGCAATTGAGGGATTTTGAAATGAGTGATTCAGAGAATGATCTTTTAATAGATCCTATAAACGATATAACAACAAGTGGATCTACAACACAACAATTTGTAAGAAATCGTCGCAAACGCACAAATAAAATGTGTTCGTTGTTAAGAACAACTTGTGGGTGAGTCACAGAAGTTATTAAATATTTATAGATATAAAAGCTATTCCACAATATATTATAAAAGCTATTCCACAATATATTAAATTTTAATTTAATTTAAGATTATATAAACTTTAGCTTACCAATCTTTTTCCATTAAAAACTTACAATTTAAATCGTCTGTGAACATTGTATCTATGCAAATGTGAATTGTGGATCAACCAAGTTTTCCTTTTATATCAACCATGCAAAGAATGCATATTATAATTTTCATGTTATCTGATATTATTTTTTATCAAATATATTAACAATCATTATCATATCACATCAACATATACCATCAATAGATGAAAGCGAATGCAAATATATATCTAAATATTGGTTGTAAAAACATAAACAAAGTTTTTATAATGTTACTCGTAATTAGCTTCTTCAATATAAAATTAAATTATCATCATATTTTTATTTGTGTAATTTGTAATTGTTATATTTTCATTTTGAATTTCGCGCATTTTTTTTTTTTTTTTTATATAATTATCGTTTTCGCAATTACATTTTTCCGAGCATTTTCCAATTTTCACATCCGAATCAACCGAATGCATGACGAAGAAAAACAAAAATGACAAATGCACTATTTACAATTTTATTAATTCAATTGAATTGACAAATGACAATGACAGATAAAAAAAATAAATGTCTGCGCTAAAAGAATATACAAAAAGATTTTATCATTTTTATAATATTTATTAAGATATTTTTTTATTCAAAAATTGAACAAACAATTGAATCTGTAGAATTAATAAAATTTTCAATGCGAAAAAGTGATATGGATGATCCATCACAATGTACATCCACAACACCAATAGCAAAAGAAACATTACCCTTGATAACAAAGCCAAGACGACGATGGTACTTTTTTAGGTATTTTTTTTTCATTGTTTTGTTATTGTTCGATGGAAAAATCTATTATCGTGTTTTTTATAATAGTTGATATATATAAATAAATAAAAATAATATTAAATCAAATTTTTACGATGATACTCATTTTGTATTTCACAGCTGTTGGTGTTGGGCATGGCGAAAATGGTGTGCACCAAGAGAATTACGTGCTAGATCTGTAAATATTGGAAGACCTTGTGATGAAAAATTTCCAGCAAATGAAATTCGCAATCAGGTAATTTTATTTGAATTAATTAATTTATTATTAAATATTTTTATTGAAAAACTAATTTTATAATTACAATGAATATTCTACTTATTGCGTACGTGTATTATTTCCTGATAGCGAAATTGTGGATAGAGTAGCAATTAAGTGACAAATAATTCTTCTACGCACTACCGACTGAGAAATATTCAAATGACTATGCAATTGATTAATGTTCGAGAATAATGAGTAATTACGGTACACACATTTTATAACTCCTAATTTTGTAACTAGGATTTCTTATTCTTACACCATTGCATCGTAACAATTTATTGAAAATACCATTAATGTATATATAGAAAGTTACTATAATTAGGGTATTGCATGTAAATGTAACATTACAGTATTTTAAAAATTATATTGAGAATGTGATATCTTATATGTTGTAATTATTGTTTAAGAAACCAATATTACATCATGGTTTACATTAGGTTTTAAAGCATCACATTTTATGATAGCCGCTGATTCAGAACTCGAATATATCCGACATTATTTAACAAATTTATATGTATTTAATATGTAATTAACATTTATTATAAATTAATTTTTTAACTTTTGTCTTTACAGAAATATAATTTTATTACATTTCTTCCATTGGTACTTTTTGAACAGTTTCGATTTTTTTTAAATTTATATTTTTTAATTATGGCATTAAGTCAATTTATTCCAGATGTAAAAATTGGTTATTTATATACATATTGGGGACCATTGGTAAGTTAGATATATTTTAGTACAATTTAACATAAATAATGATATAATTCCAAATATTAGCCTTTCTATTTTGTGTTTTTTTTTTTCCTTTTTTAAATATTAATAATTTGGCTAAAACTTTATTATTTAATTAAACGGCATTAGCCGAAATATAACTATTTTACGCCTAATTTACTACTTAAAAAAAAACAAGGTTTTATGTAAAAGGAATTATTTTTAAAAATCCAATCAATTTTAGGGATTTGTTTTAACAGTCACAATTTGTCGTGAAGCAATTGATGATTTAAGACGGCATCAACGTGATCGCGAAGTCAATTCGCAAAAATATAAAAGATTAATACACCCAGATCAGCAACCAGAATTGGTTCCATCATCAAAATTAAAGGTAAGTTAAATTAAAACAATTATTTATTTATTGTATTGACATTTTGTTCGATGCTTAAACAATAGTAATAATAGTTTAAGTTTTATAGTTCATAAAATGTTCTTACACTTATTGAATAATGTATTGGAAGTGTGTTCTTCACACAACCACAACGTGCTTACCAAACATCCTATATAACATATTTTTGCTTTATAAATTTATATTTGCGCTACTGTAGGTTGGTGATATTATTATAGTTGAAAAAGATGAACGCGTTCCTGCTGATTTAGTATTACTTAGAACAAGTGATAAAAGTGGTACAGTTTTTGTACGAACAGATCAATTAGATGGTATTTATTATTTAATTATTAGTAATTGTAAGATCCTAAGCATACAATATATTTATATTTAATAAATGTTTGCATTGAAAGGTGAAACTGATTGGAAATTACGTATAGCAGTACCGACAACACAAAAATTACCATCTGATTCAGATATATTTAATATTGGTGCAAATATTTATATAGAAAAACCACAAAGAGATATCCATTCATTTATTGGAACATTTTCAAAACACGGTGGTTCGGAAGAAGAAAGTCTTGATGTTGAAAATACATTATGGGCAAATACAGTTATTGCAGCTGGTACAGCAACGGGTATCGTTGTATACACAGGTTGTGAAACAAGAAGTGTTATGAATAATTCACAACCAAGATCAAAAGTTGGCTTATTAGATATGGAAATTAATGGCTTAACAAAGGTACAATAAATTTATACATAATATTTTTGTTTGTGTTTACTGTATTAAATTAATTGTTGTGTATATTTGTGTGACCATTAGGTTTTATTTTGTGCCGTAATTGGATTAGCATTAGCAATGATGTGTTTAAAAGGATTTAGTGGTCCATGGTATAGATATATGTTCCGTTTTGTATTACTATTTTCGTACATAATTCCAATAAGTTTAAGAGTAAATTTAGATATGGGAAAAGCATTTTATTCATGGCAAATACAAAATGATCCTGAAATAAGTGGTACCTTAAAATTATTATTATTATTAACGAAATATTCCTATCAAGAAACCTTACTTTTATTGATTCGGTTTTTTATCTTTATTCATTATTTTTTTTTTTAGGAACTGTTGTGCGGTCAACAACCATACCAGAAGAACTTGGACGTATTTCATATTTATTAACAGATAAAACTGGCACGTTAACGCAAAATGAAATGGTATTTAAGAAAATTCATTTAGGTACTGTTGCCTATGGTAACGATTCATTTGATGAAGTCGCATCAACAATACAATCGTTAACATCAAATATACATCAACAAGAACTGTCACCGATACGACCAACATCTGTATTTTCATCAACTAGGTTACGTCGACCGGAAGGTTGGCGTGTATGGGAAGCTGTAAAAGCGTTAGCACTTTGTCATAATGTAACACCAGTTTATGATAATGATAATGATTCAAATATATCACCAACGAATGATAGTAAAAGAGGTTCACCAAGTAAAACTATACCAATAGAAAAATCGAAAGATGATAATGGTGTAACGTATCAAGCATCAAGCCCTGATGAAATAGCATTAGTTAAATGGACTGAACAAATTGGTTTAGCATTATTTGCCAGAGATTTAACATCGATGACACTGCAATTACGTAACCCAACAATTAATAATAAATCAACAATGAAAAAATCATTTACGGAAAATGCATCAATAAATACAACAGTTACAAATTTATCGGCTGACTCGAAATTAGATTTAAATTCACCATCTAGTAGTAATGGAAGTACAATTTCATTAAATTCATTAAGTAATGGTTTAATGAAATTTCATATTTTACAAGTATTTCCATTTACAAGTGAAAGTAAACGTATGGGTATTATTGTAAAAGATGCAAATACTGGTGAAATAACATTTTATTTAAAAGGAGCTGATGTTGTTATGGCAGCCATTGTACAATATAATGATTGGTTAAATGAAGAAAGTGGTAATATGGCACGTGAAGGTTTACGTACATTAGTTGTTGCTAAAAAAGTTTTAACCGATGATCAGTATAATGATTTTGAGGTATAACTTGATTGGCCAATTTTATTAATTATTATAATAATGTTTTAAAATATATATTTTCTATTTAACTATTTAGACAAGATATAATGCGGCTAGATTAAGTACAAGCGATAGACTTGTGAAAGTTTCAGCTGTTATTGAATCGTTAGAAAGAGAAATGGAATTATTAAGTTTAACTGGTGTTGAAGATCGTTTGCAAGAACGTGTACGTCCAACATTAGAATTATTAAGAAATGCTGGTATTCGAATATGGATGCTGACCGGTGATAAATTAGAAACAGCAACATGTATTGCTAAAAGTTCACATTTAGTTGGTAGAAATCAAGGTTTACATGTTTTAAAAAGCGTTTTAACACGTACAAATGCACATTTAGAATTAAATCAATTTCGTCGTAAACAAGATTGTGCATTAGTTGTTTCGGGTGAAAGTTTAGAAGTGTGTTTACAATATTATCAAGACGAATTTATGGAATTGGCAACCGCAAGTCCGGCAGTTGTTTGTTGTCGTTGTAGTCCAACGCAAAAGGCTCAAGTTGTATCATTAATTCAAAAACATACTGGTAAACGTACATGCGCTGTTGGTGATGGTGGCAATGATGTTAGTATGATACAACAATCTGATGCTGGTATGTATATTTTCATATCAATAATAATAATACTAATAATAATAATAAGAATAATAAATAAAATTATATATGGCTTCATAATATTTTAAATTGAATTTGAAATAAATATTATTCTAAATTTAGGTGTTGGCATTGAAGGGCGAGAAGGTCGACAAGCATCATTAGCTGGTGATTTTAGTATTCCAGCATTTTCTTATATAGCTAAATTATTGTTAGTACATGGACGACGTTCATATAAACGTTCCGCTGCATTATCACAATTTGTAATACATCGGGGTTTAATTATTTCAACAATGCAAGCCGTATTTTCAGCTGTATTTTATTTATCATCAGTACCACTTTATCAAGGGTTTTTAATGGTTGGTTATGCAACATTATATACAATGTTTCCTGTATTTTCATTAGTATTGGATCAAGATATTAGTTCAAATATTGCCGTAACTTATCCGGAATTATATAAAGAGCTTTCAAAAGGTCGAAGTCTTAGTTATAAAACATTTTTTATTTGGGTTTTAATAAGTATCTATCAAGGTTTGTATTGAATTTTATTTATTTACTGCATATTGTCGTATATTTAAATATATTTATTGAAATTAAATTAATCTAATTTACTATAAGGTGGTGTTATTATGTATGGAGCACTTATATTATTTGAAGATGAATTTATTCATATAGTTGCAATTAGCTTTTCAGCATTAATATTAACCGAACTAATAATGGTAGCGTTAACAATAAGAACTTGGCACCGGTAAGTATAAATAAAGAATTAATTAAATTTTATTCCAGAAATTGTGAATTTATGCATTTTTTTTTTTTATTTATTTATTTTTTTTTTTTTTATAGATTAATGGTATTAGCAGAAGTGTTTAGTTTATTACTCTATTTAATATCATTGGCCGTTTTACATGAATATTTTGGTAAGCAAATAAATTTGCCTAATAAAAGAATTTCTATAGAAATTTCGAAATATATATTTCCATTTTATAAATTATATTATACACAATATTTAATAATTCTAGCTATTATTTAATCTACACTTTATTTTACAATTTACAGATTGGGAATTCATTTGGTCTGTAGACTTTTTATGGAAAGTTTCTGTTATAACACTTGTATCATGTTTACCATTATATATTATAAAGTTTTTGCGAAAAAAATTTTCGCCACCATCTTATTCCAAATTATCATAAAAAATGATTATTTAATTAGGTCACATAAATTAATGACTTTATAAAATTATAAAAAACTTAGAATATAATAAATAAATAATAAAATTCAATTATATTTATATTAAAAGAAAAAAAAACTAAAATGAAATTTAAAAAATATGTAAATGTGTATGACAAAACACGGACAACAACTTTAAAGAAAGTAAACATTTATTTTTATTATATTTTATTTATCTTTTTTCAATTTTTGCAAATAATAAAAATTATAAATAATTGTGATTTAAAAAAATAAAAATCAAATAAAAAAAAAAAAACAGTGATAATATTGTATTAATTTTTAATGTTATAAATAAATTAAATTAAAATTATATATATAAATATATATAATAATAAAATTTATAACATTAATTAAAAATTAAAAAAAAGGGAAACAAATTATTACTATTTTTTTTCTTATAATTATTATTATTAAGATTATTTTTTATGTTTTTGTTTTTAATAATAAAATGCATTCAGTTTTTTTTTCTTATTTATTTTATTTTACAAATATTTATATTTACAAATATAATTTTAAATCATGTAATTTTAATTTATAATATTATTCTAAAATATATAATAATAATAATAATAATAATAATAATAATAATAATAATAATATGTAATAATAAAATAAAATTAACTAATGGAAATATAAAAAAATATATAATAACTTTTATTTATACACATTTTAGACACTGAAATTAATGGTATTCTATTGTTTTTATGCAGTTCATAATGGGTAAGCCAGAGTGATATCGCATATCACATTGTTACTATGTTTTCACATATTTCATACTTTTTGCGAGGATATCGCTAAATCTATATATAGACAACAATCAACTGGACATCCTGAGATGATAAATATTCATGCCAAAAACGAAAAGGTAATGCTTCACCGATGCAAGGAATTGTTTTCACAAAGCCATGAGATATATATCTCCTTTGTTTTGATACCTCTAAAACGTGTCCATGCATGTTATGTATCTCGGCTATGAGCAGAACTATATAAGTGAGTTTTTTTTTGTAAATAGTATTGCGATCATTTTTTTTTAATTTATATATATCGTTTTTTATGTGTATTATAATTTTTAAATTTTTTGTCATTGTTTTTATATTTTAATCAAATTAATATCCTCGTTAAAAGGTTAATAACAAAATAAAATAACATTTAATATTAATATTTTAAATTTTAGCTACTATAAACCGTATAATGTCGGTTCGATATTAATATAATTTAATCCAAATTAAATATATATTATTTATAAGTATACAATTTATTCTGAGAAAAACTTAAAAAGAATTTGCGATAATATTAATATTATATGTTGATGAAAATATGCATAAAAAATTTATAAAATTTATAATCTCTTAAATTCAAGGAGATAAAAAAATCAATTTATTATTTAAGAATAAAAAAAGACACAAATTTATAGATTAAAATTAATCCATCTCAATATTGTTAATGTCATATAAGCAAAAATATATTAATCATATTTTTTTCTCTTTAAGAATAGTATTCATCTAACTAAATATATGTATATACCGGATGATTTGAAAGGTATCAATAATAATGACGTTGCATTATCTATATGCATATGATTCTATAATGAATTCTAAATCGAATTTAGTATATGACATTTTTTGTTTTATCTCCCATATTATTTTCGCGATTTTATTTGGTGGTAACCATTGCTTACGGAAAATTAACATAGCTTTTAAACTGAAATATAACATGAATATAAATAAATATAAATATATGTATAACAACGATTTAGAATTCATCATAGAATCAGTACTAATATTAATATAATCATCTTGTATATAAAACAAGTAAATAAAATACATAAATGTCAATATAGTATAAGTTCATCATTAATTATATATTTGGTATCCTTTTTAAAATGCTTTGTTAAATATAAAATGTATATGTTATGTATTAGATATAGATTAAGATACAAATTTTTAAAAAAATCTGTTATATAAATAGAAAATATTTCACTATATAAGTTGTTAACATAATGTAACAGCTGATTTCTTTTTGAATAACAATGATAAAACATTATACACACACAGCTTATACAATGAAATTACGGAATGAACGCAACGTATAATTTACCAATTAGACTGTAATGAATGTCTGCGGTTGATGCCATATTTGTTCCACTACTTGGTGTAACATAAATTGATATAATGAACATTGAATACAAAACCACCAAATACTATATGATATATTTCAATGTGATTCATTACAGATATATGCTAATAATTTCTGATGGGCGATTTATATTGTAAATTAAAAATATTAAATGTTCTTAAAAGAAAGATATTATATGATTCGATTGAAAACATTGAATAATTTCTAGAATGGACCGTGAAAATAAAATTCGGGTCCGCAATTGTTGCTGTATACGTATTTTGATCAGATCAATATGACTATAAATAATATAATTTATACTTTTGTTATAATCAATTTTGTAAGTGTAAAATTTTAACATTGTATCATTAATCTTCGCATCAACAACCTTATATGTGTAATTTGCGGTGTTGCGCAGAAGGGTGAATTAGTATCGGATGACGTTATATAAATGGCTAGATGCATATATTAAATGATTATATTAGAATCCTAAAATTTGATATTGGTGACGTATGCTGTATATATAGATATTTTATATTTTATATCCTTTTTAACTTATTTATATGTCCCTGATACAACTTTTACAGCATCAGAGAAATACATATGTAATTATAAAGATAAACAATAAAATAGACGTTCATGTTTTTATGCGTATAATATAATTAATTATTATCATTAATTAGTATATAAGATATATATATAAAAGTACAGCTCACCAGTAGCCGCGTATAATAATATAGCATTAATTAAAATAATATTATTAAGTATTTTATGAAATAATTTTCTGCACACAACATATCAAGTTTTATCTTTAACTTTTGTGTGTGGCTGCGTGGAAAAAGAATTGGTAATACTTTTATTGTCTATATATATTGTTTTTTTTTATAAGCACCAAGTATCAAAAAAATGTATACGAAAAAACTTTTTCATGATGAGATTTCCATATAAAATATAAATTATTCTTAATGCAATTATAATTAAAAGTCTTCACACTGTCTATGCAATTTTTGTATACACCGTAAGAAATTAATTTTTTGCGTAAATATGTTTATATTTATATAAGTCTATATTATTTCAATAAATATATAATTATTATATTATTGGTACTAGATGTATACAATTAAAATAATAGTTTGTAAATACATGATTACATTATTAAAAAGAATATATATATATATATATATATATATAAGTGTAATTCTTGTATATATTACATATATTTAGAGGTGTATATAGTTTTGTTCGAAAGAAAGGAATGGGTGGGGGAAATATATATATATATATTTATATAAATATAATAACCTCGACATTGTACCAATTTAAATTAGTAAAGAATTTACTCAAGTGCATGGATATGATTGAATATTGCTTGATATAAATAAAATATAAAAAGTGTGTGTGCGTGTTTTTTATATTATTATAATAAGCCAACTCTGCTTCTCCAGACGTATTGTATTGTTAAATAAAAATAATGTATACATTATTTACAGGTGTTTTTTTAATAATATATTATTAATATAATTATAATAATAATAATAATTGGATTGCAATTATAAATAATAATAATAATAATAATAAAATATACTCTGTATATAGTGCGCGATTGTGTTTTAACTAAATATAGATTATAATTTAAAATTATTTATTTGCAAAAATTTTAATAACATATAAACAATTAATATTTTTAAATTATAATATAACGATAAATATATTGGATATAATATAGTATATAGTAGTTTATCATATCTGCGGTTAACAGAAATTTATGCGTGCTGCCACACATTATAGTATAAAATATGTTTAATATTTTAATTATTTATATTATTACTATAGTTTTATGTTGTAATTTTTATAATTGTATTGAACAAAATGTAACATCTAATGTCAATTATACAGATGATGACGATTCAATTACAATCGAAGGTATTTTTATTATAGTAATTATAATTATATATATTGTATATATTATAATATATGATATGAGATATATGATATATTAGTTAATTTGGAAACATTTTAGTTTTATCAAATAAATATAAATAATATAAATATATATAAGAATAAAATATGGATCGAAAAATTAAAAATTAAAGTGAGAATATAATTTATTGCAACGAATGATATAATAATATAAAAATAATATATAATTAAACGTAATTGAAAATGTTGCGATTTATAATAGGATTAGAACAGAAGTGCGTATATGCATACAATTATATAAATAATACTCACAATTAAAATACTCACACAACACGATAAGATACTGATTTTAATTAAAAAAAAAATATGTGATATTAATATTAATTAGTTAACATAAAATTTAAATAGGTCTCAGTCCATATTATGTTTGTGTTTATTTATAATTTAACATTCGCATGTTCGTCATCTATCTTATATTTATATGAAAAGGTGTATGTATAAAATAAAAATGAAAAGAGACATGTTAAACTTTTTCATTATTTGCATTTAAAATATATGTACATATACCGGATAGGTGTCAAATAACTAATAAAATTGTAGCATATTATATTTATATTTTATAAAATATTTTTTTTTTAAATTTGCGAAAACAATCCTATGTATTTATAAACAAGTCGCGCATTTAAAATGTTTTATTCCGTTAAACTAACAAAATTATTTCATTACATTACATATTATACATTATATATCGCACTAAAATTTTAATAATACTATTAACAAATAGAGAGATATATATTATTATAGATTTTTTTTTACTTGTCCATATATCTATAATAGTTTGAAAATCTTATATAAATTCTATGTAACATTCTCTATATATTATGTATATAGTAAATATATAGTTAATAGCCAATTGTGAAGACACGCACACTATATAATACACTCGTATATATATATTACAATAATTTTATTTTTAAAGAAATGATTTTCATTTATTATTTACGAATTTAAATGCGTATAATTAAGAAGTTTATTATTATTATTTGGTTTTTTTTTCTAAATAAAAACGCGTCTTGTATTGATGTGTGTCGGTACGGCTTTTTCTTGTATATTCTATTTACTTTTCTATATATTTGTACATTATTTTATTAGAACAACTTTTTATATATTGATATTGATGCGTGTATTTTAAAACGCATAAATGATAACAAAAAATATACAATTATAAAAAGTGAATTGAATCACGTTTATAATAATAATTACTATTAATTATATTTTTTTTATACATATATATATTTTCTTTATCGATGACAAGTTTTATATTTATTTATGGTTTCTGAAACAAAAACGAAAATAAATATGCGTATGCTTTTGGTATGTAAATTACAAATATTTCAATTAATTTGTTTAATAAAATATTTAAATAATTTGTATTCTTAAATGTATATGTAATTTATACATATACCAATATATAATATACATATATATGTTATATACAAGCATACCTATTTGAAATAATATAGAATTGCATTAATTTATTGTGATTAATATAATTTTATGTACATATTAGAAATATTCATATAGATAAAATAATAAACATGTAACATTAATTATCTTATATACAAATATTTTTCAATTTGAAATTGAATCTATTTATATATTGATGAAAATTAGAAGTTACACCTATATTTCCATAACGAAATTCATCCAAAATGCATGTACACATATATTTTTGATAATCTCTTGATGGTGGCTACTAAAATAATATAGATAATTTCGATATATGAACATATATTTTATGATTTACATTTAACAAATTGCATTATCTGTTACATATACATTGAATATAAATGCAATCTTATAGCAAAATATAAGAATTCAATATTTAAAAAAATGAAATTTAGTTAGTATATTTAAAACAATGGCTAATATATTTTTTTTCTTGTAGTTGTATATTTCAAAGTATACATATTTCAATAATAAGTATTGGGTTGAGAGAAAAAGTTTGTACTACGACTATAGTAACACTAACAACAATATATATATATATTTATAAATAAAATATTAAAAAAATGTAATTAATTTTAATATTTATATATTTATTTCTATTATTTGAGATAAAATCTTATATAAAAATTTACAAAAAATTACAAATAGCCACAACGACGCGGCGTCTGTGGTTAAAAAGAGATTTAACAAATATATATTATAACAATATTATTCGATTGAAAAATGATGTAAGTTTAACACGTATTGCATTTTAATATCGTAATTATCGCATATTGTATAGTATATATATTATAAAATCAAATGCTAATAGTAGATATGATTCATGTATTGCATACAAAACTATATATATATATATATATATTATGTCCGTACGATTTCACTTTTGTACAACGTATAAAAATAAAATATATTCTAAGATATATTAAATTTTGGTGTTAGAACTTTAATAGCAATAATATTAAGAATTAAACAACGTCGAGAAGATTTATAATATCTGTATATGCATGCATTTTGGAATGATGGACAAATATCGAAATAAATGTATGTAGTATCTGTATAAGATATGACCTTTGATAAAATGAATAATGGCTCTATATGTAAAGCCATATTTATATATAAGTTCCACTTGGAGTAACATGACTTGCCAAAATACACAAATAGCAATGATTTCAGAAACATTGATATGTTATATATATATATTAACAATGAAAACGTATAAGTTCAAGTTCATGTTAATTTCATTCAATATATTCATTTATACACAATCGCACTATATACCATCATAAATATTTACAAAATACATATATATATATATATATTTACCGGATTGGATTATAAATAATGTGAAATTCAAATATATAATATACAACAAATTATATAATATAAAATTTTCAATTATATATAAAATATTATCTGAAATTTAAATCATTACTTTTAATAAAATAATCTCCTTAAACATTTTATTATAAGTAATTTTTTTTTGTCTTGTACTTTATACGACATCCACGACATCATTTTAAATTTTATAATAAATTCATAACATTTAAAATAATTACAATTCAAAGAATAATATAATTTATAATCCATAAAAAAAATGTTGGGTGCGTTGTTGTTGTTATTGCGTGTGTATAATAGTCGTCAAATGTTTCATTATTATTGGTATAGAATAACCACGAGAGAAATATGTTTGTATACAAAAAACAACAGTGAATTTAGTCCATTTAGTCCGGGTATATGAATATATATATTTATTGGAATGACATATCACTCTTATTCTATATTATATTGTATATGCGAAACATATTTGCAATATAGTATCACAGCAATAAATATATAATTATATACTCGAAATGTATAGTATTTAGATATAGAAGTTTTCAAAAATTTAAAGATTTTAAATATACACATACCACACACATTATTAAATGTAAACGTAAAAATATATATTAAATTAAATTAATATAAATAAATAAATAAATTCATGTCACGTATTTAATTTTTATTTGCATTATAAAGAAAAAAAATATATATATATATAAAAAAATAATTATTTTTTACCTAAAGAATTCGATTAGTAATTCATTCTCAATAAAATGAAAACATATATTTAGGATTTATGTCGTATTTGTAAAAATTATAATATAATATCTGCGTATATAGAAAAAAGCGAGATTAATAACCTCTTAAAATTACTTCTATATATACGACTTTTCTGAAGTAGGTGGTTCACAAAATAAATATTATTGTATTAATTTTTTTTATAAAATTTTATATAATAGAGAACTTTTTAAATAAATATTTTTTTTTCTATACTTTAAAATATTAAATAAATATTCTCGAATTACGAAACTGATGTGAAAGCATTGTATAATCATATGCATTTTTCTTTATATATATATATACATTCAGTCAAATAAGTACCCGGAAATTTGAAATAAAACACAAACAACTTATCAATCATCTAAATTTATTATATCCCCTTCAAAATAGGCCCCTTCTGAGGCAATACACTTCTTCCAACGAACAATCCAATCATCGAAACACTTTTTAAAGCTATATTCCGAGATGGCCTTCAATTCTCGTTGCGAATTAGTTTTGATGTCTTCAATGCTCTCAAAACGGGTTCCACGAAGTGGTAATTTGAGTTTTGGAAACAGGAAAAAGTCACATGGTGCCATATCTGGAGAGTACGGTGGTTGTTCGATGATATTTGTTGAATTTTTGTTCAAAAACTCGTTAACAATGATCGCTTTGTGCGCTGGTGCATTATCGTGGTGCAAAATCCAACTGTTGTTCCGCCACAAATCTGGTCTTTTGCGACGAACATTCTCTCTCAAACGCTTCATAACGCCAAGATAATATTCTTTATTGACGGTTTGTCCCTCCGGTAAGAATTCCGAATGAACAACACCACGAATATCGAAGAAAACGGTCAGCATCACCTTGATTTTCGATTTGCTTTGGCGCGGTTTTTTCGGTTTCGGCTCATTTTTGGCGCGCCATTCCGATGATTGTTGACTTGTTTGCATGTCGTACTCGTAAACCCATGTCTCGTCACCAGTTATGATGCGTTCGATGAACGTTGGATCTGAATTTACGCGTTCAAGCATGTCTTCAGCCACCTTACTGCGATTCATTTTTTGAAGAAAATTCAGATCTTTTGGCACCAATCGCGCTGCGACTTTCCGCATACCCAAAACATCAACCAAAATATGACGAGCGGTCTCATGAGACATGTTCATTTCTTTGGCTATCTCTCGCAAACTATTATGACGATTTTCGAGCACCATTACCTTTATTTTGTCGACGTTTTCTTCAGTTGAAGAGGTCGAAGGCCGTCCTGAACGTGGCAAATCGTTCACTTCTTCTCGCCCCTCTTTGAACGATTTATACCAATCGTAAACTTGAGTTTTCGACATGGTTGAATCACCAAATGTTTTTTTCAACATTTCCAATGTTTTGACACAAGAAATTTCGTTTGAAACACAAAATTTCACACAAACTCTTTGATCGATATTTTTATCCATAGTAAAAATCGCAACGCACACAAAAGGTTGACTTGTTCCTAATGACGCCGTAAGCAAACTAAATCACACATAGCAATAAAAATTCACAGAATGGTGGCTGACAGTTGTGTCAACCTGAGAAAAAAATTTTTTTTAAATATTCTCAGAGAGAAAATTAAAAATGAGAATTTCCGGGTACTTATTTGGCTGAATGTATATATACATACAGTATCATCAATATTGTTAAACAATCCATATTCATTTTATATAGTTTTTTGATGATTAAGATTAAAAAGAATTTATTCCCTCTTATATATAGAAAAATCTTCATAATGTAATTTGATGTAAAAGTTGCTAATTATAATTATATGCATCATTATTATAAAGATTTTGTATATATGCAGAATTTATTTTAGTATTAAGAAGTTATTCTTTAATTTAATTTAAATTTATAAGTTTGTTCGCCACTTGTAAATTAAAAACAAAATTTTATTGTTCAAAATAAACGTGCGTTATTAAATAATATTGGTGATACTGTATAAATATACTATATATAATCAAATTAAAGTTTCTTCTTAACAATATAATGTATATATTAATTTTTTAATATAAACATAAGAAAGAAGTTTTTTACAACTCATTAAGAGAATAATTGAAGTGTTGCACTTGTAATGTATTATATATATATATATATATATATATTAAAGCATATATAGTTATTCTATTATAGTCTATTGATTTATTATCTTTAACATATATATATATATATATATTTAAACACACAGGGTAGATTAAAAGGTACCATACAAATATAAATATATATGCGTGTGATTCTATATAAAAAAAAATGTATTTTTAAGTTAAAATTACTATATATAATATATAGAAGAGTATAATAAACTCTGGAATTTGTTTTTGTTATCTTGTCATAAAATTGAAATGAAGAAACAAAACTAGTATGAATAATTAATATAAAACTATATTAATAAATCAACCGTATAGAGAAATGTTAATTGATGATGATTTGGTGTATTTCAAATCAACTAGTATTTGGTCACTCGGGCGCGACTATCAAGAGCACAAAATAGATCTATTGTATGGTCTAAGTGCCAGAAAACTACCATCATCACAATCATCAACATCAAACAGTATAAATCGATTGTTCATTATAGTACAAAATTGTATAAACATTCTGTATAAATATGTTAACAAATATACAAGTTTGTAAGTTTATCTCTTAGCATTATAAATATATATATATATACTCACTATAAGTCGATGTACGCATATATTATTTACATACATATACACAGATATAAGTTTTATAATTATATGACCTTGATTCTTACCATAAAAAATAGTTGAATGAAACCAGAAAATGGTAAATGTTGTACCTTACCTACAAATATATGTATTCAAAGGTATACAAAGGTGGTATAATGAGTATATTTTTATACATGCATCCATTGAATTATTGTATTATTATTTTATAACATATATATATATATATATCTATATATATATTGTTACAATAGCATATCATTTGATCATATAAAAAAAAACATAACAAATTCACAATTGAGTATGGCTTGAGCGGTCAATCAACTGTATAATATCAATTTATTTATATGGTATCTATACAATTTATATAAACAAAGAGCGATCGATATAATGAAGATTCAGTATTAATAATAATACAAATAATGTATTTTATAGTAATAGATATATATATATATATATATATATATAGATAAAGTACAATTTACTTGCACTTTTTATTTCATAATTTCATGAATAATTTACTAAAATAAAATTAATTTTACTATTACTTTATTACTACTATATGAACAATGAACAAGTTAAAAGTAAAAATTGATTAATATTCATATAGGGAAAAATATGGGAACATATGGCTGATACATTCAATTCTCTCGGTTTAATAGACATGAGGAGAAAAAGAAAATTTTCAATAATTTTTCATACTATAATAATTATTCAAAAAATTTATATTATTCTTATTTGTAAAACAAGTGTAATGTAATTTTATATAGTGCTCATATGCTTTTCCTTAAAAGACACGCCACATTATTATATAGATATATTCGATAATGTGTTGTTATAGTTAACGGATAAAATCAAATTAATTTTATATAAATTTAGAACACTGATTTAAAAACTATTTCAATATATATTTAACATATTATTTAACCACCTACTTACTACTCATCTGTTGTATATAAAAATTTATAAATAATTTATTACTATCAAATTTATTGGTAATTGTTGTAAATACGAACAATTTAAAATTTAATTTATATTTGCAAGTGAAATTATAATTTATTTATTTAATTTTATTTTGTTTTCCATATATAATCCCACTCAAAAATCTTAAAATATATAATGTCAATATAATGATATTCATTTAACTTACAGATTGGCATTATTATTTATTCATTATTATTAAATTGTTGAACCAAATTACATTATAATATACAATTAAATGTCAATCTGAGCTGATTTTGACTATATTTTATTTAACATATTTTAATAAGTAAAAATATAAAAGAAAAAAGAAATTATTATAAATTTTAATACGTTTTAATATACTAAGAGATGATTCATTTATTAAAATTAAATATTATTAGAAATTTAATCCTTTTAAGTAATATGTTTTTTTTTGTTTTGTTTCATTATTACCAGGACCAGAAATAGTAAATCGTAAATCAAGACAAATTTTTTTATCAAATGCTGTATCATGGTTACAAACACGTGGCGAAGGTAGTCCATGTATTTCATCAAAAGGGCATTTAGGATCATGTACATCGTTTAGAAATTGTTATCCATATTTTAAGTTACCCGATTTAAATATTTGGGATGCATGGGTACTTGGAAATTATGATACATGTAGTTTTTTTAATGAAATGGGACAAGCATTTGGTGTTTGTTGTACAAATCCAATAACAACAACTACGGCGTCGTCGTCAGCAGAAAATTATGATGAAATTTCTGATTCAGATAATAATAATTACGATTATAATGACGAAAACAATAATAATAATAATATTAATAATGATAATAATAATAATAATAATAATAATTATAATGGAAATCCATCAGATAATCGATATCCAAGTAGTTGGCCACCACCATTTATAACACATCCACCGGATCACACGGCAGCTACCCATCCACCAGCAATGATAGCTGGTTGGCCAGGTGGTAATCTACCAACAACCACAACACATAATCCAATTACTCAATGGCCAACAAAACCGACACGACCAACACGACCGACTACGGCAAGACCACCAACAGCTTGGCCCGGCGGATGGCCTACAAAACCACCGTCAACTGCTTTTCCGGGTTGGCCACCAATGACAACAACTAAAAAACCATCAAGTTTGTATCCAGGTTGGCCACCAACTACATCGACTGAATCACCACCGGATAACGAAAATCCAGGTGATGTTAGTTGTGGCGCTAAAAATGGTTATCAGGACCAAGAACGTATTGTTGGCGGTACAAATGCGGATCCAAATGAATGGCCATGGGTTGCTGTAATATTTAATGGTGGTCGACAATTTTGTGGCGGTTCACTTATATCAAATATACATATTTTAACAGCTGCACATTGTGTTGCACAGTAATTTTAATATAAATTTATATAATTAAATATAACGAAAATAATAATTACAATTATAATTAAAATCAAATTTAGTTTTACATCATGGGATGTGGCACGATTAACGGTACGTTTAGGTGATCATAATATAAGACAAGAAAATGAAGTTAAACATGTTGAAAAACGTATAAAACGTGTGGTAAGACATCGTGGTTTTGATTCACGTACCTTATATAATGACGTTGCTGTTTTAACAATGGATTCACCTGTCCAATTTTCACGAACGGTACGTCCAATATGTTTGCCAACTGGTGGTTTGCATAATGGTAAAACTGGTACCGTTATTGGATGGGGTAGTTTAAACGAAAGTATGTATACATTTTTGTCCATATAATGTTCCTAAGCGAATGTTCTATAATATGATTAAATGAATTTTTATACCGCACACACAGATGGACCTGCACCGGCAATTTTACAAAAAGTGTCGATACCAATTTGGAGTAATGCAGAGTGTCAACGAAAATATGGTAGCGCTGCACCTGGTGGAATTATTGAATCAATGATTTGTGCTGGACAAGCGGCAAGGGATTCGTGTAGTGTAAGTACACATATTATATAATAATTCCTTTGAAAAATGATTCATAGCTATTTTTCACACCAGAATGTTGTTAACATTTTTTTAGTTTTGAATAATTTGCATGAAAACTATTTGTGCTAACATCTGTTTATATCTTCTGAACATAAAAAATCACCATTGCCATTGAATTCCTTTTTATGAATGTCATTATTTATGGAAAATATAATTTTGTAAATCATCACCTATAATTATGCTGTCATTAAATGTATCCGCTCAATAAACTATACTTTAATATTTCACAACACTATTAATATATAAGGGTAAACGTATCTCATAAAGTATCAGAGCTCTGAGGCACGTGTTAAACCTTTGGTAGTAAATAACATTATTATTTTCAACTATATATAGGTAGATAGAATACATTGCTTTATATTTTTATATTGTACATAATTTTCGAAATGGTATCTTACAATTGATATCACAATTTACAGATATCCTTACGCCTGTAAATTGAATCGCTTCATAATTGTTTGGAAAAAAACTAAATAATTTTAATGTTTTATGTTTATAAATATTTATTATAGGGTGATTCTGGTGGTCCATTAATGGTAAATGAAGGACGTTGGAAACAAGTTGGTATTGTTTCATGGGGTATTGGTTGTGGTAAAGGTCAATATCCAGGTGTTTATACAAGGGTAACACATTTTTTACCATGGATTAATAAGAATATGAAAGAACAAAAAAAATCACAATTTAGTTAAAGTTTATTATATATTATATACATTATTATGTATTACTATCTATCTCTATTATGCAGTCCCGACATATAAATTGCGATTGACTGCCAATAAATTTTAGTGATCAATATATAAAATAATGATTATAATTATAGGATTATTATTAGTTACTATATATATTTACTCATTATAATTATTAAACAGATCATCTAATACACAAAATTTTAAAATATAATTATTAGTCGAGTAATTAAAAAAATTGATTTATTTATTGAAATTTCAATTACTTTGAAGACAATAGTATAAAATTAATAAAGTATATAAGAAGAAAATAAAAGTACTAATTAATTAAAAGATATTATCAATTTATTGTATCCCATTAAATTTTGAGAGTTAATTATATAATTAAATATTTAAGTAAATTAAAATTTATAAGAGAACAATTAATTTTAAAGAATTTTTAATTTTTTAATATTTAAGATTTTTATATACTTTATTATTATTTATAAAAAAAAACATTGTTTTTTTTTAGCAATAATAATAAATCAATTTGTCTTATTATTCGTTTATTTAAATATTAAAACATTATTATAAATTAGAACTTGAAACACACACACATAATAATAACTTAACCCAAAACATGACCAATAGAAGACTTTTTAAACTGGATATTAATAAACCTTCAGTAATAATGTGCAATACAATTTATATAATAACTTTAAATTTGAATAACACACAAATAAAGTCTTTTCAGTATTTTTTGCAAATCATCATATGCAACGAACGTTTACCGATTTCAGTAACGCTTTCGAATTGTGAAAATTTATTTTAAAAACCTGTCTTACTTATTCGCCAAACTCAAACTCAAAAAATTGTTGTAAACTTGTTGAAGCTTTCATTTCTGATCAAATGGCTACAAACAAAACTGTCGTATTTGGAGTTAAAGCAAGCCACATGAGATGCGGTGAGATTGAGGGCGTTACAGATAAATGGTTACTAGTTATTTGTATCCAAATTTGTACAAAATTAATCTTAATATAATGTGGTTTCAACATGACAACGTAATATATCTATAGCAAAATTTGATTTTGTAACAACCAAATTCATCTATTCAATTATTTCAGTAAATGAACTTGTGATGTGGATTTGCTAAGACCTTGCTATTTGACACCTTTAAATTATTTTCCTTGTGATGCTACGTGTGTAATCATTGGTCTTGCGAAAAAACCAATAACACTAGAATGTATAACAACTATAGCCGTGCAAATTTACAAGATATTATTAATATAAAAATTAATTATATTAAATAGTTTGTGTTCTATTCAAATTTAAAATTCTATCGTAAGCTAAATAAAACAACCTCTATATAAGTCATTTACAAATAAAATTATAGTTTTCATTTCGATATGTGTAAGGCAGAAAATAGTGGAACTGTGTGTGTTCCTGTTATTAAATGTACTTCTTAAATTAATAACAATATATTTAATTACTTTGATTTAAGGTTTGAGCACTATATATATATATGGTTCAGGTATTATTATTGTAATACATAAGAAATCATTAATTTACACACTTTACCAAAAATGATAAGGTATATGGTATCTTTCATCTGAAATCATTGTACAAAATGTTAATAATTATAAAGTAAACGTGTATACTAAAATCTAAAGTCCTTCAAAATAAGAATATAAAATTATTAACGAAACTGTAAGGTATTGTTATATAAGTTGTTTAGGATTGGAAATTATTGACAAAGATATTATAGTATATTATACGAATTGTCATTTTTTAAATTAATTTTTAAAATTTATTTGTTATTGACAATTAATTATAAAATATTTATAAATATATAAAGAAAAAATTAATGATTTTGTGCACAAAATATACGCTAAATATGACGTTAAAAATAAAAAAATAATATAATTAGTTGTACGAATAACATTTTGCATCACTATACACATCGCAAAAAATGTGTTTGAAACTATATTATTTTCGTATTAAAAATATCACAATTTTATTTTACTTTTTTAAAAAGTCGACCTTAATTTTATTGAATTTTAATATAATTTCATCGTATTTTCTATATTATATAATATTATATTAAATTAAATTACAAATAAATATTAGAAACTATTATATATTTAAAAAGACAGGAAGAAAAAAAAAAGACCGATTCAATCTGTTTTTTTTTTTTCTTCTTTAATCTTTTTCAATATCTTAATTTTGGTAAGTAAAAATTCAAAATAAAATAATAAACTCTAAAGCTGACAGGTACTTTAGATGACTGGTGCTTTCATTCATTTTTACAAAAACATATTCAAATGCACTAGTCATCTAAAATTATAAATGCAGCCTAAGAGAAAAAACAATTGAGAAAAAAAAAATAAAAAGAAACATTAATAAAACAATAAATTCGCACAGTAACTGCAAGATCTCGTTTAAGTATTTAGCGAAATTTTATCAGAGAAGAAAATCAATATTAAATATTTTAAAATATATGCTGAAGAAGATTAATATGTGATGTATATAATAAATCTAGTGATGCGTTATATTGTATTGTTTGCATGTTTCATTTGTGTACCTCTAGCCAGGCAAACATAATAAGTGTTTTTTTTATATAAATATTACAATATTATGCGAATAAAAATATGTCGACACATGAAACATTGACAAAATATTGGGTTTTTTAATAAAAAAAAAAACAACCTTAAAAACTCGCACGAGATCTTACGAAAGCAGTGCCGCGATGATAACATCTAATTCAAATTAATCAATTTTAACAGCTCCATAAATTTTTCTTATAAAGCTATATGTCGCACAAAAGCCTATTGATCCAGTCAATAACCAAAATGTTATGACCATAAGACCTGCAATAAAATAATAATTATATAATTAAATAACGATTTTATTTTTATTATACTTTATTATAGTAAACTGTGAAGAAGTAATTTATGTAGTATTAATTAGATCATCGCATGTTCCCAAACCGCGAACGATAATTGTTACAATTATTTGAAGCAGTAGAATATGTAATATAAAATCTAAAAGAGTGACACAAAACAATAACACAAAAAAACAATTGTGTCACCGTCTTTACTATTATATTAAAATTAGAATACAATTTCGTATTACATTTTCAAATTCAATGAAATTTGGAGGAGAAATATTCAGAATATAGTCGGAAAAGCTCTTCTGGTTAAAATACTTCGTAAAAACTGGAACAACAGGAAAAATTTGTTATACAAATGCACAGACTGTAGTGTAGTCACGCAATACTATATTAAATCTAACATTTTGTAGGTATTGGTATTTAATAAAAATATTATTATAGATTTACCTGTATATCCAGTATATAATAATATTGGTATAAACTCTGTTATTGAGAGTTTTGTAAAAAAATAAAATATACTATAAAAGAATATATAAACGGCTGACCCTCCAGATACAATAAAACTTCGCCACCACCATCGATAGTCCTATATATATATATAAATATTAAAAATAATTCATAAATTAATGAAAAATAAAATAAAAATTTAATTTTTATATTATCTGCATTAAACATTTTACAAACCTCGCCGCATAATTGAAAATATGTCAATACTATTGAAATTTGAGCACAACTTACAACTAATATACAATAAACTAAAAATAAAAAACCAAATAGATAATAGAATTGATTTTGCCATATTGCAGTGAATACGAAAAATAATTCTATAAAAACAGCACCAAATGGTAATATACCAGCCATTAATGTGCTGAAAAAGAAAACAGAATAAAGTTTATTAATTTTATTATAGTTTGTTATTGTACCATTATATGTATATAGACAGACTAGGAAACCTAAAAACCTACCATAATACTATATTCATATACCATTGTTGCGTTGGAACTTGACGCGGTATCATATTTGTCCGTACCGGATGTTGATATGGCTGTTTTCTATAACCAAAATAATAACCTAAATAAACTAATGGTAATGATATTCCAAACCATAAACATAATAATGATAACATTGTACTAAATGGTACTGCACCACTGGAATGTTTATCCCAAATGAAAAAATTCAAAACGAAACAAGTTCTATGTGTAAAATATAATAAATTATGCATTATTAATTAAATAATAAATTTAATTGAAAATATATATTTATAATTAGACATTACCCAAAAACAATTCCAGGATATAATGTAGCTGTTAAAAATGCACCACGTTTCCAATCTCTTGCTTTCATTGTTTTAAATAATCTGGCCGAAAAATAGCCAGCTATTAAACCCATAATTACAAATAAAAATATTGCTGCCGTCATTAATGCACCTCTTGATGATGGTGACAACATACCAAGCATAGCCACAGCTATATATATATTTAATAAAATAATTGAATGTTTTAATAAATTAAATATATACGAGTATATATTAAAAAAAAATATATTTACTAATTGTAATTAATGCCATAAAAAATATTTGTATGCCACTTCCAATTACAGCTGCAAATAAACGTGGATATTTTGGTGGACGAAATACATCACCATGTACTAATTTCCATCCGGTTTCCTCTAATGTATCTTCAATACTGTCTTCTGTATTATATTTAGCAATATCACGTCTTAATGTTCTTATCATTATCATTGTTAATATTCCTGTTTTAAAAAAAATTGTTTTTACATTTATTTAAAATAAGAAAAAAAAAATTTCTTATACCTGATAAAAAAAATACAACAACCAATGAATTTATAATACTGAACCAATGTATTTGTACATCATTCATACCAAGATATATATCCCAACGTGATGCCCAACTAACTTCTGATTTTTTCCATTCCACTGAATATGTAAAATATAGTTGTGTTGTTGATTGTGGATTTACTATTTGTGGTCTTGGATTATCCGGAAAATTACAACTATCACCTTCAAATTTTGTATCATTTAAATTAACTGACATTGTTTCCACTTCAAATCCAACAACACGATATTTATCACTAATAATAATGAAAAAATAATAACTTTAAATGGTTTTCATATATATTATATTTTCATGGCTAATCTGAATAAAAATAATTATAATGTTCATACGGTGAATGCATATGATACGATAATATTAATTTTAAATGATTATTTATATAAACATTTGTTGCATCTGACTGTCCTAATCTATAACCATGTTCATATTGTGATTCCATTGTATCCAGATTTAAAATTTTTGTAGCTACTGGTAAATTATCAATTAATCTGAAAAAGAAAATCACTTAAGTAAAAAGCATATACATTTGTAATTATAGAAATTCAAGATAGGACATCCAAGAATGGAAGTCAGAATTAAATCATAGCGACATAACCTAAATACACACCTCACACAGGAATTAAAAATCACCTCATCCAATGAGTGTCATATTAACAAATTAAATGTATGGCTTTATGGGTATTGAGGATGTTTTCGACAACACAGCTATATCTTGATGGACAATTTTTTAAGGAATTTAAGCGATAGCTGACAATTTGCTCAGATGTATAGTTAACCTGTATAAAGTTTATTAAGTGAAGACTCAAACTTTATCGTATGGAAATAGTATAAGAATGTACATGGGGATTACTTCATTATTAAACCACACGTTTGAAACGTTATACATTGAGTTTATAGATTATCATTTTAACAATTCTTTTATAGAAAAATATCAATTTTTTTGATATTTATGATATATTTATAATATTATTCCATTGAACCAATTTCGCAAAATAATTTCTTTATCAAAATTGCTTAAAAATTGACTAAATGAATATCAAATTAATAATTTTATATGCATAATGATAATAAATTATATCAACGGAAAGCTATATACATATAGAATTATTAATGTATTAATATTACTTACAAATGTACAAAATATTCATGTTTAATACGTTCAGCCACTTTTTTCGATTGTATTTCATTCCAATTTACTGGTTTATCTTTGGAATTACATAATAATTTACAATTAACGTTTTCATTCATACGAACTTCATACGGTGTATTAACTATTCGATCACCACGTAAGACTTCACCTAAATTTTCTGATTTATATACTAATGTACCATTTTTTGGTAAACAAAATTCCAGTGAATAATATTCATACGGTAATTGTGTATGTGTACTGGTCATTTTAACAGCTTTGACATCAATTTTTTGACCTTTTATAAATTCGACAGGTGCAACACCCGGTACATAAAAACAATTACCATATTGTAATAAAATAAATAATATAATTACAATCTGAAAATAAAAATTAAGAATAAAATATATCAATATCAAAATAATTATAGATTTTAATTATAATATTGCAGTTAATTATAATTAAAGAGGACAAAGTTATGCGCTGAATGTGCTCGCTGATTTCAAATTACTGTAAAACCAGTGCAATCTCTATGTATAGACCAACGGAATAAACATCATTATAATATTTGAAGATATCATGTGAACACTTTTCCATGATACAAGGTGAACTATATTTTACAGTGAAATTGTTACCATGAAATTTGTAACATTTCTTTACTACACCACTACTAGGTAAGTATAAGTACACACATTAATTAAACAAATATTGGTTCTTTATTAAAGTTTTTATATTTTTATAATTTTTAACACATATTTGTATTTTTAAATTTATTTTGTAATTCTTTTTAATGTTTTGATAATTTTTTTTTTAATTGTTTAGTATTTAATTTAAAAAAATAAAAGTAACACTAATCATCACTTCACACAGATAGAGAATAAACAAAATGTTAAAACATTACACCCGTAGTAGACTGATCTTTCAGTCAGTCTTCTTTTTTTTACGATAGTGTAAATTTTAAATAAAAATTAAACAATCCGTATACGAAAGACGACAGCAAAAAGCAAACATGTGTATTTCGGAGCAAGTAAACACATGGTGTATTCTCCAATTTTACATTGATTTTGATACGAAATGTAAACAATTTCCTAATGCACGATGCGTTTAAATGTGGTATAGTAAACACAAACGAATGTATTAATTATTTATTTGTTTCCATTTTTAAGTTTTCTTAGTATTATTATTTATTTAATATTTTTTATTATTTTTTAATTATAGTTTATTTACGTTTACGTGATTTAGTCAAAAGATTCCCATTTAATCAGATGCAGAAGAATCAGAAGAATATACACTTAAATTCGGTATAAAAGATTAATCTGAATCAGAGGAAGATTCTTCTGTATCTGAATCAGAAGATGATTTATCTGTATCTGAATCAGAAACAACTAGTTCACCATTTGGAAGTGCATGTCTATAAAAACATTTATTACGAAACCAACATTTTCCAGCACCCATTTTATAGTATCTACAGTTTTTGCGCATTAATACATTCTTATAGGTGACTATACATTTTTGCTTTTCATCATTCGATTCGAAACAATAACAACTTGGATAAACAAAATTGGATGGAGTACGGCATTCTGGACATGCAATTCTTATAAGTTTAGTATATTTCTGTGAGTTACGCCATTTTCGTATGCATTTCAAACAAAATATATGCTTACAATTTGGTAGTATACCAAAACGACTTTCCGGTATAGCTTCATCGATTATATTTTCAAAACAAATACCACATGTTTCATTTTTTGACTTCTGTACAAGTTGTGATATATATTTCTTTTGCACAATTGACTTACATGAAATAATGTGCATTTTACAAAACTTTTCATCGTTTTTTGGTAAAATGAATCGTTGGCATGAATCACATAAATCGCCATGTTTATTTTTACATTTTTCACCATTTGTGCATTTATTTGTATTTGGATCAGCAACAAGTTCACAAAAATTGGTTGAAATTTTTTTTCGTCTTTTTGTGTATCCATCATTACCAACATTGTCGTTTTTATTTGAATTGTTAAAATTTAATTTACGTTTTCTTGTTTTAGGTGAGGCGCCATGAATGCCACCACCGTAAACGTTACCTTTCCTAGTATGTTCCCGTTCACGTTGATTACTTTGTGATAGAATAGTTTGCGACGCAATTTCTGGTGCCATTAAATTCTTTGAATTTTTTATTGATCTATTAGCTGAAGAAGTTTCAATTGCTGGTGAAACGGATGATGGTGTTACAGTTTCACCATTCATTATTAATTTATTGTTACGTAAGCGAAATCCTTTTTTTTTTAAATATTTTATTTTTTTAATTTATTATTATATTTTGCTTATGAAATATAATTGATTACGTCTTCTGTCAATTCTCTGTATTTTGTGAATTTTTAATGTTACTGTAATGATAAGAAAATATTAGCACAACGTAATTGCATAATTATATTCATTGGAGTCAATTAAAAACTATTATTTATTACAATACACAATTTATATACCATTATTGTATCTCAAATTGGTATATTTTTTATAAAAAAAGAAGAATTTCGTTCATAAACATGTTTGCTTATCATATAAACTTATGGAATTGTAAAATAAAAATTAAACCATAACCTAAATTCAATTATTTATTAGTTTTATACAAACAAATAAGTATTTCAATTAATTAATATTTATATATATATTATACCTTTTTGTACATTATTGTTTATATTAGCTAAATTAAAAATTTCGTTTATAAATATATATTTTTATAATTATTTTATTTATAATTTTTGCACAACAAGAAAAAAAATAGAAAATCCTGACATGAGAAACGAATAAGAAAGGAAGCTCGTCGTCGAAGTCATACTACGAAGAATTTATGTCCAAACTCGTTCTCACGAACACAATCACGCTCGAAGCAATGAAATCATTTGTCAACAAAAATCCTTGGCGCTGTAGATGGTGAAGCTTTTCTGAAATAGAATTGAATTTGAATGATTATTCGAAAAACGATCACATTTTATGACGTTTCTGACTGATTTTAACTTTGACTAATAATAATAAATGGTGGTGAACTGGTGATGGTGAATCGTGAATCCGTGAATTGGTTTGGTGATGAAGACGAAGAAAATTCATATTTTCTGAATTATAATTTATATTTACTTTCAAAAATTTTTAAATATTATTTTACCTTATTATAACAATAAAAAAATTAGTGATTTTTAATTTACGAATTATATTTATAACTTTATAAAATTGAATATTATGAAAAGAGCACATCAATTTTTGATTGTTATCATGTGCTGTAGTACCAGAATGTATAGTAGATAATAGTTACAGTACTATGGTTTTAATACTATGTAAAGGTAAAAATAAACATTACAAAATTTACAAGTGGCCTTCCATCCAATAGCTACTCAAAATCCAAAATTTACTTGTTAATATTATTGAAAAATTTATAAAATAAAAGGTAAACTATTAATATATTACAAATACCTATTTTTTTCTTACAATTTAATTAAAATTTTTATAATATGTTAATAATTTCCATAAATCCATTGAAGGCATAAAATGATAACGCATATTTTTGTTTTAAAAAAAAATTAATATATGGTAATTATCATTATTAAATCATTTATAATTTTAGAAAACTGCTTAAAAACATATTTCAATAACATAATTGCCTTATGACTAGTATGTCTTCTCACAAACAACAATCCTCAGTCTTGGATATGCATGATACGATTATATTTACATTGGCTAATGAATATTGAATATTCATGTAGTCCGATACATAATATAAGTCAGCAAATGTTAAAATATTATTTTAAGCCTTATAAAATGTAATTAGTCCAATGACATACCATATAATGATATGTATATTTTTATTAATTTGATTGTCTGGTGCTCTTTGAAATAAATTCCTATATATATTTGTGATAGTTTGATTGAAAATAATAAAACAGCTGTCCTATTTTTAAATTAACTACATATAAATATTTCAGATTTATTCCTCATACAGTGTTATGATGGCTGCATACATAGGTAATGACATATTTCAGTGTGGTATATGTAAAACTGCATTTAATGATTTATGTCGGTTTTTAGAACATAAAAATGCAAGTTCATGTCAAACAGCACCATCATCAAATACAACTACTCATGTTTTACAAAACAATGTTACAATTACTAATCTACCGAAATTACCAGCTGAATCCAAATTACAGAGTTTAAATAATCGATCTATTACAGCAAATTATCAACAAATACCACAACAATATCATCAATTACAACAACAACAACATCAACAAATACAACAGCAACCACAACACCACCAACAACAATCACAACCCCAACAACAATTACAACCACAACAACAACACATACTACAAACCCAACAACAACAACATCATCATCAAAATAATAATATATCTTCAAATAATAATAATAATATTAATAATAGTAACATTGATACTATGCAAATTGGACATAACTTATGGAATCAAGAAAACAAATTATCTTCAGTTAGTAGCAAGGCTCACGAAAATGTATCCAATCCAACTTACTATTCAAATTATTATAGTAATAACAGAAATAGAGTAGAAATAATTGAATGTGCACCAGTTTCTCGAACTTTAAATTTATCAACTAATGAAACTAAGGTATTTGCTTCATCGAATAATAATAATAATAATAATAATAATAACAATGAAAATAATAATAATCATAATATTAAAAATTATAATAATAATAATAATAATAATAACATTATTATCAATAATTTACTAACCTCGCCGATAAGTGTTTGTAGTAATAGTATTGATGGTAATAATGGTGGTGGTGGTATATGTGCGCCAACATCATCGGCATCATCATCAACAGCATCTTCACCGGTACCATCAACAATAACTACAGTATTTTCTATTTCAGAAATAAAACAAATGGATAATATACGTACTATTGAGTGTAAAATATGTGGACAAATTTATCCACATAACAAAGCAAAATTTCATATTGATACACATAAAGTATGGCCAGACACATTAGATAATAATAATTCTAATATAACTAATTTTGATTCAAATGAATCAATATATCGTTGTAGTTATTGTCCAGAAAAATTACCAACATTTGTTAGATTTAAAGCACATATGAAGAAACATAAATCAAAACAATTATACATGTGTCCATTGTCAAATTGTAAAAAAGTTTTTCCAAAGGAAAATTTAATTATTGAACATAGTAAATTATGTGCATATAAATCAACAGTTCGTTGTAATATTTGTTCAAAATTTTATCAAACATATGATGAATTAGAATTACATAATTTTGAACATAATGAAAATACTAAAATTTTATCAAAATCATTAGATAAACCTATTGGTAAACGACAAAAACGTTTACCACAATTAACTCCATTTAATGCAACATCAAAATTAATATCATTGGCAAAAATTAAACTAGCTAAACCAGAAGTAATAATAACTGCACATCGTTGTCATATTTGTAACATGAAATTTGGTAACGACATGCTATTAAGAAAGCATACCGAAAGTGATACACATAATCACAAATGTGCACAATGTAATAAAACATTTTTAACAAAACATAAACTAACACGACACTTATTAACGCATAGTGATTTTTCTAAAGTATGTCCTGTATGTAATAAATCATTTCCTGTTCAAGCATATTTAAATAATCATTTAATTAAACATACAGAAACAAAATTTATATGTGATTTTTGTAATAAAGAATGTTCACGGAAAGATAGTTTAGTGCGTCATTTAAATTTACATTTAACACCATTATATAAATGTTCTCATAAAGGTTGTAAGCGTACGTATCGTCATAAAGAATATTTAAAAAAACATATTAAGAAACATCGTGTACATGGTATTCGTGTTATTCGTGATATAAAATAGTTTTGTTTATTTTTAATTATATAATAATTATAATTATGATAATTCAAAGATTAAAAATTGAAACATATTTTTTTGTTTGTATATCTGTCTGTAATACAAAATTCAATGACTTTTTAATACTTTAAAAAAGTGTATCCATCTCAGATCTTCCTATTTTCTAATTTAATTCATTTTCCATACATATTTAAACTTAATTTATAAATTATTATTATTAAAAATAAACCTAACTATTAACAAATTCATACATTGAAATTAGATAAGACAAAGAAAATATGTTTCAATTAAATTATTATAAATTTGTAAATATTCTTATGATGTCTGATCAATAAGTTCGTGTAATCATTGAATTCACGTGATAAATATGTCTGACTATATTATTTTTGTGTGGTAGAAAAGGAATACGAATATCTTTCCAACTATTTTTATGGCGCTGGTACTATTCAACAGAAAATTTGTAACGCTTTGGAGAATTTTATTTTTATTGTACACAAATATTTTTTAATATTCATAACGAAAATAATAAAAAATCGCTGAAAGGAAACACACAAATATACTTTTAACTGAATCGACTATTAGATCGAAAATATGCATCCGATATGGCTACACTCTAAAATACAATATCAAGTTCTTCAATCGGCCAAATCTAGGGATTTGAATCTATCAATATTGCACGAAATTGTTGGTCACTTCTTGTATATCAATTAATTAGTTTTTAACACAATTTTAAGCGTAAAAGTAAATTAATTATTTGAATCGTTAATATTATAGTTATAAGTATGCAAAATAATTATTAAGAGTTTTATAATATTTATATATAAAAGTAAATGCTTTAAGTGAAAACTAAAACTAAACGATTAACTTTAATGATTTTATTACATACTAATGGATCACTATTATATTAGTTTCTTGTACATTAGAGATGCAACTAATAATTGAATAAAATATAACCAAAAATCAATACAAGATGCATATACATTATAAAATAAATAGCTAGAGTGTAATAACAATTTATATTTGAAAAAAGAATCTCTTGTGAATCAAAATATACGTTAGATTAATTATTTACACAAACATAAAATAGCGAATTCTTGCATTTTATGTTTAAGTAGAACGTTACTTCTAATATTGCTCTCCCATGAGCAGGTATAAGTAGTTTAATTGTTGATATTACTGGATATTACAACACCTATCTGAGCCTAACAACATTATCATTATTATAGTATTATCTTACTCAAAGTGGAGCATATTGTTATCTATCTATTACCTAAAATGGGTTGTAAAATTTAAAATTGTATTTATTATTCTAATAATTTAAATATAATTTTATAAATAATTGAAAATAATTCAAATGTAATAAATTATTGCAATATTCAGTTTTGTTTATAAATTACAAGACTTAATTAATTATTATTATTACTAATTTAATAATATTATTATTATTATTATTATTATTATTCGTATTATTATTATTATTATTATTATTATTATTATTATTATTATTATTATTATATACACTCCTCGTTGCGTTTTATCATATAGAGACTTAATTTTTTAAGCCAAAAACCACATATGATTCTACGATTCCAGTCTGATTCAGGACTGATTTTTATATTGGGTATTTCATAATTTTTTTGGTTCTCTTTGTCAAAAATAAACGATAACTTTAATCGATTAAAATTTGACATTTCGTTCGTGTGGGATTGTGATGTGAAGTGAAAATGAAATATTTTTGTAATTTGCATTTCGTATTTATATTGTGCGTGCATTTTTATAAATTTTTATAAAAATTTTAATTATTTTTATTTAAAATGTAATAATAAATCATATTTTCAAAAAAAATACTTTAAGTTATAGTGTTTAAATTATAATTTGTTGTAAATATTAATTATTTTAAACTAAATATACTATCTGGAATTTTATCGATAATAATATATGGATGCATTTTAATGACATTGGGCTATTGGCCAACCAAATCAAATCACAAATAAAACCAACAACAATTTTTATCAAATGCTTTGATAAAATTTCTTTTATCATCATGAATATGGAATGAAATGAAATTTATATTTTTTATTAAAAAATATGTACGTTATTAATTTTTTTTTAGTTACCTATAAAAGAAAACAATAAATCCATCAATAGTCAAAATGTCTGTATTAGGAAGTGATATGTTCCAATGTGGTTATTGTAAATTAGTATTTGTTGATTTGTATAGATTTTTAGAACATAAAAATACTCATTGTGAAATTATAACTGCAGCAGTTACACACGCGACCACATTAATACCAACAATTCAATCACCAGAAATACCACAATCATATGTGTTAACAAAACAAGAACCGCAACCACTTCAACAACCAGTAGAACCCGAACCTAATTATAATATACCTCAACAACAACAAACGCAGCTCCTGCAACTACAGCATCCGCAACAAAACCATCTGCAACCGATACAACAGCAAGAACAACAACAAAGCTTACTGCAACAACAACAATTACAACAACAACAACAGCAACAACAACAACAACAGCAGCAGCAACAACAACAGCAGCAGCAACAACAACAGCAGCAACAACAACAACAGCAACAACAACAACAACAACAACAACAACAGCAGCAACAACAACAACAACAACAGCAACGACAACAACAGCAACAGCTACAGAATCAACAACATCAACATCACCAACCACAACATCATAATCATCATAATGCTGTCAATATTATTAATACAGATTCAAGTACAAATTTATGGCATCAACCTGATGATAAAAATATGATTTATACAAATTTACAATCACCAAATGAAAATTGTTATTTAAATGATGAAAAAAATTCAATTAACAAAAATATTCATCAGCAAATTATTGGATGTACACCAAATAATTATTCAATAATGCCAATCCCTATAATAAGTATAACAAAACAAAGAAAACCTAGAAATACTACAAAAAAAAAGAATAATAATAAAATTAATAATAATAACAACAATAATAATGATAATAATAATAATAATAATAATAATAATAGTAATGCTGATAATGTTAATAATATTAATAATAATGATTCAAATGCTCCTAGAGTCATTAAAAGAAGACGTAAACGTAAAACAGCAGCAACAACAAATGTACCAGATAGTGAAATAAATGGTCGACGATTTCAATGTCAAATTTGTGGACGTCGTTTTGTACGTAACAAATTAAAAAAACATATAAAAACACATAAAGTATGGCCAGATACGTTAACAAATAATTTGGGTAATTGTAATTATGACTTAGATCAATCAAATTATCGTTGTAATTATTGTCCAGAACGTGTACTATCGTATACAAAATTCCGTACACATATGCAATCGCATAAAGCATCACAATTATTTATGTGTCCAATGTCGGAATGTCGCCAATTATTTGCTTATGAAGAATTAGTTATCGAACATAGTAAATCGTGTGCATTTTCATCAACAATACAATGTAAAATATGTTTTAAATATTTTAGTACAGAAAAAGAATTAGAAATACATACCTTGGAACATAATAAAAAAAACGGTCGATATACTGGCGGCCAAGAAACTGTAATTGTTACACAAACATCAGATATAGATTTTAGTAATACAATTGCTAAGACCATTTTGTCAAGCACTGGTGTGAGAACTGAAACAACAACTAATACAGCACTTGCAGTAAAACCAGAAGGTGAAATATTAACACCAAATCAATGTCCAATATGTTTAGTAAAATATAAAAATGAAATAATTATGTTAAAACATTTACATTCGGATAGTCATGAACATGTTTGTGAACTTTGTAATAAAGTATATATGAATAAAAGAGCATTAACAAAACATTTACGTACCCATCGTAATTATAAACGGGTATGTCATGTTTGTAATAAATCATTTACAATACAAGCCTATTTAAATGCACATCTATTAACACATACAGAACGACATTTTATTTGTGATGTATGTGGTAAAATTTGTACTCGCAAAGATAGTTTAGTACGTCATTTTACCGTCCATCAATTACCATTGGTACAATGTTCTTATAAAGGATGTAAAAAAGTATTTCGACGTGTTGAATGTTTAATGTCGCATCGTAAAACTCATAAAAAGATGACAAAAAGTAAGTAAATTAAAAATATTTATAAATCCAATGTTTTTTTTCCCAAATGTTTTTGAATCTTTGATTTGTAATAAAACACCTGCTAGTTTTTTTAACGTATGTTGCTATTTATTCTCCTAAAATTTGAACATTACTAATGAAATGTGTATAATTATACTACTATTAGTTATTCCTTTCAATGAAACTGCTTTATTTAATTATTACTCCGTTTACATTGTGTGTTATCTTGTGCCTATTCTATGGTATCCGTCCTATGAGACATTATCATATTATAATTATTATAATAACGATTAATAATTCTATAATTGATACTAATTATAATATTTAATTTATATTTATATTTTTTTTAGGAAAACTTCAACAAATAAAAGCTAATATTAGAAAACGAACAATTAAAGGAAAAAAGTCAAAACAGGATAATAATGATAATAATGTGAATAATGATAATAATAAAAATAATGACAATAATAATAACAATAACGACAATAATGAAAATAATGATAATAAAGTTAAAAATGAAAATGAGAAGAAACCTTCAAAAATAACAGTAACATCAAGAACAACGCGGAGTAAAAATAAGAAAACAATAATGACAGATACGAAAAAATCAAAAAAATCAAAATTAGCAAATGAAATAAAAGCATTAACAGGTTTAAATGCAAAATCAACAAAAATTAAAAAAACTAAATTGAAAACCATTTCGGAAGAAGAAATAACTGAACAATTATTACCAAAAATAGAACCAATTGATATTGATATGGATATGGATTCATATGTTAATTATAATTCAATAAATTCAGATAACAATACATTTGAATTCGTTGAATGTACACCACTGTTAGTTTCATTAGAAAAATTGCCAGAATTTACAGATATAAAGAATCAAGATGATGATAATTCAGATGAAAATTCTTCTATCGCTGATGATGATATCCCACCTCCACATTTATCATCATCCGATTCTGAATCAGATCTATTACCTTTAAAACCACGAAATCCTACAATAACTGCAAAATCAACAGAAATATCTAAAAACAAATTAATAGTTGATGATGAAGGTAAAGATAAAGATAATAAAAATATTAATGGTATCATTAATGATCAAGATAATGATAATAAAGAAAAAGATAGCAATGAACAACGATTATGTGCAAAACCTGCCCGTGTAAGTGTATCGAGTGCATTGTTTAAAAAATTAAATAAAAATAAATCGGGCACTACTTATGAGTGTAATGTTTGTGGAAGACATTTTGAACATAATAAATTTTTAAATCATATATTGTCACATCGTGTTTGGAAAGAAACAAAAACAAATAATATCGGTAACAGTACATTTGATTTGGAAGAACAAAATTATCGATGTAATTATTGTACAGAACGTTTTAGTTCATATACAACATTACGTTCACACATGAGTATTCATAAATCATCTCAAGTATATTTATGTCCAATGAGTAAATGTAAAAAAATATTTGACTTAGTAGATGAAATTGTTGCACATAGTCGTGAATGTGCATTTGCATCAATTATACGTTGTATTATTTGTTATAAATTTTTTAATACGTATGATGAATTAAAATTACACAATGTTATTGAACACAATAAAGATGATAGCGATATTGATATAAATAATATAACAGATGTTGGTGGTAATAAAGATGTTACTATAAAGGAAACCAGTGTAACAGATATATCAACAGCAACAAAAACATCATCGACAACAACAAGAACAACAGCATCAGGCATGAATGAATGTAATATTTGTCATACAAAATTTAAAACAAAAATTTTATTATTAAAACATATTAGTAAAGATACACATCAACATAAATGTTATCATTGTGATAAAGAATATTTAACAGTTGTTAAATTACGACGACATTTATTAACTCATCGAAATTTAATGAAGATTTGTTATATTTGTGGTAAAACATTTACGATGCAAGCCTATTTAAATTCACATTTATTAGCACATACAGAAGTTTTTACCTGTGATATCTGTCAAAAAGTATTTGCACGTAAAGATACATTAATAAAACATATTGAACGACACAAAACACCAATGTATGGATGCACCCATAAAGGTTGTAAACAGGTTTATCGACGCAAAGAATTAATTTTAAAACATTTACGAAAAAATTTTAATCATAAAATATTAATTAAGGAATAAATAATTAATAATTATAAAATATTTGAACAGATTACTATAAAATGTAGAAATACATTTTTAAATGTAATTTTAGAATATTACGTTTTTTTCTTCTTGGAAAGTATTTAACAAAAAAGATACGAACTACAAAATTAAGGCAACATTAAAAGTTAATAAAACATTAATTATTTACATATTGTTTCTGTGGATTTCTGTTTATTAATTTTTTTTTTGCATATATCCCAAACATTTCTTTTTAATTTAATATAATTAAAATGAATTGAATTTATGCGTAAACCATAATTTATAATTAATTTCAATTACCTGTAATTCGATTTTTTTTCTGATGAAAAGTGCAAATATTCATATTCTATTTAAGAAAAAGGAATACTATATGTGTTTTATTGTTTTGAAATAGAAAACATCACAAACACAATTACAAAATTGTTAATAATTATATAAATTTAAATATAAATGTAATAAATTTTATATTTTAATTAACTCTTTGTATTTATGTTCAACTATGCATTAAATATTGTACATACATCAAGATATTGCATGTAAAAATCATCCAATTTATATTATTTAAAATGTAAATTATCATTCTTCAGTAAATGTTTGGATCTTCAAAGAAATTGTTATTAAAATATAGTTAACATTTGTATGTAACGTACCATTACATAAATTAAAAAAAAAATTGTTGTGATTTTGCAAATTCAGACCAAGCAAATAAATAATATATAATATTTAAATAGATTTCTTAAGAATATTACATATATATATATATTTTATTATTATTATCTTTATATTAAGAGCTATTTTAATACTTTTTATTGAACCATATTGTATATTATTTAATTTTTCTTATTAATGTTAATATAAATATGAATGAATTTTATATTTTAAGAAAATGAAGTTTCGTAAATTCAATTTATAAAAAAAATTTTATTACATTGAATTACAAATTTCTTGTTAAAGTTGCTTAATGTATAGAATATAATACTTTTTCTTTAACAGTTTTATTAAACACCAATATAACTGCCAAGTATTTAAATAACATTTTCATTCAATGATGTAATGAATAGCGAAAATAATTGCATAACAATAAATGATCAGATTGAACATAAATTTTTCCATTAACTCTCATGTATATTTTACACATTCTTAAATATTATTTTAATTTTGATTTTAACCTAAAAAAAAAAGTAATAAGAAAAATATATATAAATATAAATTTTATAATGAATTAATTTAAAAAATAGAAATAAAATTATATACCTAATTAATTAATTTAATAATTAACATCATGTTTTGCGAATTTCATAGTCATCGGTTGACTCAATATAAATGTGTTACGCTTACGATTGTGGATTCGCTGAGAGAATGGGAATGTACACGTGAAAAAAATATGTTTTTGTTTTTATCTGATCATAAATGCAAATATAAATATATTTAATTTATTTTAAGTTACATGAATTTATATTTTATTTACAATAATAGCCGACCCATAAAAAACAATGAACCAATTGCACTAGATAATGGTGCATCGAAATGATAAAGAAATAAAAAAAAAACACATTTTTTTAACACTACCAAAATTTATAGGTGTTGCATAAATAATGTCCTTTTCCGTCATTACTTAATTGCCACCATCGTGAAAACGCCTCGCGGACGATCCAAAATGAAAATGAAAAAATTTATTAGCTAGGGGTTTTTCCTTCGGATATGTTATAGAGAAGGACAAGGCCCATCTTTTTGGATTTGGCAAATTTTTCAAGAAAATTCAAATGGCGGAGTTATTAAGGGGTGAAATTTTGGGATTTTCCGGTAAGCCTTACTTTGAGCAATTATTGCAGGAACATTATAATACTTAGAGACTTGTGCTATAGCTTGAAATACGGGACATATAGTCTACTATATATGATAATTAGGATTTTGGGAAGTTCGGTCGGAAAAGTCGGAAAATTCCCGTTTGAAAATATGCAAAAATCGATGTTTTTCGTTGTTTCAGGAAAAGCCGTATTTTCCATCGCAAAAATCCAAAATAAATTTAATCATAAAGATTAAATCTTCCTTTACATTTCTATATCATTAAATATTAGAAAATTTGAGTTCTTCCTCATTTTCCAGTCATCTAAAGATTGGTCTGTTTTTCATTTTCCGACTTCAGGCACCCATAGCCGGAAAACTATTAAAGATAGGAATTATTTTTCTTCTATGAATTGTAGCCTCAGGTGAGGGCTACAACTGATGATAATCTTACTGGAAAATATTGGGTATTCCTGGAGTTATGGGGTCCCCAAAGGCGGAAAATCGGTACCTTGGAAGCTCCATTACTCCACTCCCCGACGGCTCATGGGGCCCGAATACACTTTAAAAACTGCGCATCGACGAGGACTACAATTCCTGAAAAAATAAATCGAATCGGAGTCGGAGTGTTTTTTTTTGAATCAATTTTAATTGATCTTTTTTCAAATCCCAAAATAGCAAAAAAAAAAAATTATTTTTTTTTTCCCTTTTTTTTTTTCTCTTTAAATTTTTTTCTTATTTTCTTTTCCAACTTCAAATTGTAAACACACCCGGCCGCGACACCTATGTCGATTTTTTTCTTATCCTCCTTGTGGCATACCACCGAAATTATTTTTTTTTCATGAAAAATAATTTTCGGTCCAGACGAGAAATCGAACCCACGAAATTCCTATCACACTTTTACTCACCCGCAACCTTACCACATACACCACTCATATTATTATTATTTATAAGTCAGTTCGGATATATAAATTACATTTTTTTTTTATAAAAAATTTTAATAATTCTAATAATTTTATTATGACACCATAATTTTTTGACACCACCTATTGGTAGGTTGCTTAACCACCTGAGTTTAGCTTTCATATGAAAACAACCATCAACTCTTCCAAAGAAAAGTCACATGTTAATGTTTTAATGTGATTTTGTGTATTTATAGTTTGTATTGTTACATTCTTACATTGTTTAAAGTAATGAAAAAGTTTTCATTTAAATTACGGGAATTATATCCGACATATTAATATCGATTACCATAAACGCTAGGCACTGCCACACTGAGTCCCAATATAGTCTAGTATAAACGTACATGAAATCTTTTCCTTGAAATTAGAATAACTTGAGTCTAAACAAAAAAAAATTGATAAGAATAATTTCGTGTCTGAAAGTGTGGAACGATATTAGAAAACAATTGTTTTTTTAATACTTTATATTTAAGTAAATTAAATTAAATATACAAAAAATCACTGATGTGATACCAAATCAATATACTGTTTAATTTACACCTGAATTACTGATTAAATAACAGTTATTATAAATTAACGGAAATATTTTAAAGTAATATTAGCATTAAAAATAAAAGGCACATCATTTTGACCAATAACACTGATTAAAAACATTTAATCATTATCATTATCATCATAAGTATTCGGACGTCTTGGACATTTTGCTCTTGTATGACCTTCTCTTTTACAAATGCCACACTTTCGTTTAGATTTATTGTTCAATGCCGCTAAAGAAAAATAAATTTATATCACATTAATTATAATCGTAAAATATATAAAAACATAACAAAAATTGAATATACCTCGATTGTTTGATGGCGTACCCCTATTATTATCATTAGCACCTCTATTTTGAGACCATGATGTAGTAGTAGTAGTATTATTACTAGATGATGGCATATTACCATCACTATTATTATTATTATCAAACCATTGAAAAAAATTACATGATTTATTCTCACATGTATAAAATTTACGTCCTGTATTTGGACCCTCTTTTTTAACAGTAAGCCTATAATTTTTTTTTTTATAGTTAATGTTTCCTATATATTTATTTTTAGATTCTTTATAAATAACTTATTACTTACTTTAAAGCTTTTATATTACATTTGCAATTAACGTCATCACCGTCACCACCGCCTATATTATTATCTCGTCGTCTATTATCATAGTTATTATTATTGTCATTTCTATTGAAATTTCGATTTGTATTTGTTGTTGCTGGCGTATTATTATTAATAAAATTACTATTTAATAATCTATTATTTGTATTTGAATTATTGTCATTTAATGATGACGTTCCCCATCCAACTATAGTCCTATTATTATTAGTATTACTATTACTATTATTATTAAAACTATTATATGTTGATGATGTATTTGTATTTCTTATTGTTGTATTAATTGGCCTTATAATACTATTATTATTATTACTTACATTATTATTACTGTTACTGTTATTACTATTATTATTGTTATTATTAACTGTTATATTATTTCGTTTAACCGAATCAGTTGGTATATTTAATACATTTCTTAAATTATTATCACATACCAAACAATTTGTATATGAATTTGATGTTGCATTTAATAAACCTAATACACTTTGATGTTTAAATTTCAATGTAACTTTATTATAACCAGGACCACATTTTGGGCAAACATCATCGGTAACAATAATTTCTTTAATAATATCCATTAACCATATTGCATGTTTACACTCAGGCCAACCTAAACAACTTATAAAAAAACGTCCGACATCATCTTTTTTTGTTTTTAATATCATTGAATAACGATTACATTTTGGACATTTTAATATTTCTTTAAATGACTGTTGTGGTAGCTGGTGTTGTTGTAAAGATGTAGAAGATTGTATATCACGTGGCGTTTCATTTAATCTGAAATTATTAAGAAATTATATAATAAATAAATGTCTTCTGTCAAATTGTTTACAAAATATTACAGTAAAAATTATAAAGTTAGATGCTTCATATTATTAACCGCCATTAACATCTTTCCCATTTTATAATGCTAATACATAATTTAGATAAGTTAGATTGTCATGTGCAGTTACCACCTTGACGAACACACACACATACCCACAAAACTATAGTTGATAATATATCTTAATAGAAATTGGGAAGTGTTACAGAATGATATATTTGTGTCATTGTTTTTAATAACAACAACAATAAAAGATCGAAGAATACCTTGAATATATTATGGCAAAGTAGAAAACAGATAAAAGAAAATAGAATTAATACAAAAACAAACATCATACCTAGCAGCTAATGATTGATCTAAAGATCTAACTTCTTGGGTGATAACACGATATGCTTTTTTATAAATTTCAATTTGTTCATGTAATACATCTTTTGGATTACGTTGCCCACTACATATTAATTTTAAATCTTTTTCTAAATCAGCACGTAATTTTGGTTGGGCGAGTGTTAATTTCATAGCATCATAACCTTCAACTAAACCCATTCCAAGATTGCCAGGAACAAGATAACCTCCATTTATTTCACCAATATATTCTAAAAAATTAAAAAATTATAATAAATTCATATAAATATATTGTACTAATTAAAACTGTACCCCTTTCTTTAACTGTATTTATATGTTCTGCATGGGTTGCATCAGTTCCAATACCATGTTTATCCATTAATGCTATCAATTCAGCTTCAGTTAGCATTGATGGTGCTGTTGTGGAACCTTCATTCATTGATAAATCCGTTGGAATAAATTTTTTACCTATTTTAAATTAATTTGCAATATTAGATGGGTTCTTGAAACATAACTAATCTCTTACCAATTTCATAATTATGAATTTCTTTTGCATTCCATTTATCATAAATGTAAACTTCTAAATAATTTCGTTCGTGTATACAAAGACCAGTTGCATTAAATTGTTCATCGGCTACTGTTACATTTACTATCGTTTCCGAACCAGTTGCATCTTTACTTACACATGCCAAAAAATGACGGCATATTAATTCATAAACTCTATATTCATCACCACTTAATTCATTTGTATATTTTGTTGGATGTATAGGTGGATGGGCCTGATCGGATTTTGTACCCTTACGTGGATCTGGTCCCCAATCTAATACTTTCGTTGCAAATGTACCCCAATTTGGATGAGCAGATTGTTGTTCAACAAGTGATCTAATAATAATAATATTAATAATATACGAAATAACTTAGACTTTAAATAAATCGCAAATTATGAATTTAATAACATTCAACATTTAGTACCTAATAATTTGTATATTAACCAATAACTTGATATTTTATTATTTTATTCTAAACAATGTTTGCGATTTCAATTTATTTTTGCTGTGTTTAAATTTGTATGGTTTAAATTACATACCTTAAATTTATATCGGATGAAAATATATTTGTTTCTGTTCTTGGATAACTAATAAAACCTTTTGTATATAATTTTTCAGCAATTGACATTGTTGTTTTTGCATTTATCTTTAATTTACGTGAACCAAGTTTTTCCAATTCGATTGTATCCATTGGCAAGGGACGCCATTTATTTTTTGGTTTATTTACCACCTGTATTACGGTAGCTTCTGGATTCGCTTGACATAACATAAACAGTGCTTCACAACATTGTTTATCAAAGAAACGATTACGATCCCAATTAAATTCAACTGTTAATTCATTAATTGTATGTATTACTATATAAATTAATAAAAAAAATAAAGAAATTAAATAAAACTAAAATTTAAATACATGTAACATATACTCACATTTTAATTTCCAAAATTGTTGTGGTACAAAATTTTCAATTTCTTTATAACGTTGTGCTACAAAACCAAGCGTAGGAATTTGACAACTTCCATACGATACTAATTTATGTTCTCTTAAAGATGGAAATATACTTTGAAATCGTAATGTTTGAAAACGGGTAAATGCAGCACCTAAACAATTCATTTTTATTTAATTTTATTTGAAAATACAAAATATAAATATTAAAAAAAAGAACTACCTATTCGTAAATCAAGTTCGATACGAACATCAACAGCCAAACTTTGTAATTTATCTGGTGGGCCTAAATTATTTAGGGCACGTCGTATTCCAGCTGCTGTTATTTCCGAAAATTTTGCACGATAAATTTGTAAATTTGGTTGAATTTCTTTACAAACATCAATTATTTCAAAACCAATATTTTCACCTTCTCTATCACAATCTGTCCATATTATTAACGCATTACATTTAACTATTTCTCGCTGTATTGTATTTTTTATTTTAATAAAATCGTCTGGACATATTTTAATTAACGGTGCATCAAATAATGCTAGTGGATCACAACCACTCCAATTTTTAAATGATGGTACAAATGCATGATTTAATAAATGTCCAGATACTGATGTCATTATCATGTCAGCATTTGCACCACATACATTTGTTTGAAATTCATAAATTTTATTATATTGTGATAGTCCTTCTCGCTAAAAATTCATTAACAATTTTCATATAATTTATTTATACATATAAAATTATTCCATTTACCCTAAGTGATGTCCCTTTTGATAATAATCCAGCAATTGTTTTAGCGGCATCATTTTTTTCAGCAACATTTAAATATTTCATTTTGATATTATTATTTTTATTAATAGTTTTATTATTTACACATTTCTTAATTTTATCACAATAATTTCTTACATTTGTTAAACAAAAAAATTTTACTTTGGAAACTTGCATTGAACAGTCAATGCATTCAACTAAAACAATTTAATATAAATAAAATGACGGAAATAAATACGTTTGTTTTTAATATTATTAATATTAATAGTTATTATTTTATGCTCCTGGTAGCGAAGACCAAATAGAACGTCCTGTTTTTTATTAATATTATTTTTTATTGAATGTTGCATTTGTAATGAGTTTGAGTTAATTTGTATGGAAATTATTATTTTGTTTTTTTATGTAAATTGACAAATGTCAAATTATTTTATGCGAAAAATGAAGCGCTGAAGAAAATACCATTTTGTACCATTTTTGAACTTATTTAAAATAAGATGGTTTTGATATATAATCAATCTATTGAAAATTTATACCGCCCTCTATCTACGAATAGCTGTAATTAATGTATGTAGAAAATATGTAAAATTTTAAATTCCATTACAAAAAATAATATATTTTTTAATTTATATTTTGAATATTTAAATATACAATAACAATATAATGGAGAAGGAGACTTAACTGAATATTATTAATTATTAATATTTTAAAAATTGAATGCTATTCCTGCAACAATTTAATTTGTAAAATGAATGCACAAAGTTTGTAGCCTCATGGTAGTAAGCTTCCTAAATGCCAGTATTAATGTCGTAATATACTGGCCATTATTATGGGTTACCGATATTACGCAGATTCTTAGTTAAGCTGGTATTAGAGTGTAATGATAGGCTGTCTTAAACACAATATTTTTAATGTTGATAGCTGGGACACACCAAAGTGATGTGGTAAAAAAATGAATACATTTTCTCAAAATATAATTTATTATTTATTTCTTATTTTGTTTTTCTTTCTTTTGCTTAACATATTTTAACAAAATAGAAAAAAAAAATAAAAATTATGAAGATAATAAAAATAAATTATTTACAAAACAAAAAAAAAAGAAAACTTAACAAATTCATCATTCAATCATATATTTTTATATTAGGTTTCGAATTTTTCGACATTAAATTGAAATTATAGATTAAAGCATTGCTAATTTTCTTACCTAATGGTCCTAATATTTAAAAATGCATCAATGAAAACGTATATTTAATGAAATTTGCAGACAAAAATTTTATAAATCATTAAAAAACTGTTATCTATAAATAATTATTGAGCTAAAAACACAATTAAATATGCAAAGCATATCATAGTTTTTCACATATGGACCAATACATCATTGAGTATATGCACACCTGCTAATTATTAAATCCAATGGTTGTTCAATTATGTTTTTAGAGTTAAATTAATTAAAATAAAATTGCAATTCTTTTAATTTTAATTTTAATATTTTTATGAATTATTTAATTAATAATTTAAAAAATTATTTCTTATAATTAATGATATGGTCCCTTAAAATTAAATTTCACATTTCATTTCATTTCATATACCTATTTTTTTTTTTATAACTATAATAGTTAATTAAATTAAATATTTTAAAAATTTTTCTTCATTATTATCTAATTAATTTTTATTTAATCATCACAGCCACAATTTTTATTTATTATAAAATTTATTATGATATTTTAATTTATAAATAATAATTATATTAATAGAACAGTAAAAATGATTGTTGATTGTATTAATTATGTACATGGGAGCGGTAGAGATTGGTGGTGAATAATACCTCAATTTAATTAATCGATTTTATTACAAAATTTTCGTATTATTGTAATACGTATAGATTAGATGGTGATATGTATAATTGAATAGATAATTAATAAAATTTATATTTGAGGAACACACGTACACCCAAAACCAACCAAAATGAAGATTATCGAAAAAATTAATATATTTTGAGTTTAAGACCCAAAGGTATACGATAAAAAAAAAATATATATACAATTCTGTATTTTTTTTTCATTTAATAAAAAAGGCACTAATTTAAAATTGATATAAGAAATAAAAAAAGGCGTCGTTGGTCAGATTGTGTCAAAATTATCCTTGGATTAATTAAAGCTCCTAGTTTTTTGTTGTTTATTTTTTCCTTTTTAACTATACAATTATTTAAAACATATTTAATTTTTTTTTTTTTAAGAATATTTTAAAATATATAAATATAATTTGTATTTATTGATTGATTTATTTTTTTTCTTCTTCTTGTAACAATTCATATTGTTTGTTATACTTTTAAGGTCACTTTAATTATTGTTTATAATTTGTTTTATTTTTGTTTTATTAAAATTAGTTTTATTTGTAAAAAAAATATATATTTATATTTATTAAAATAATTTACTTAAATTTAAAAAATAGTTAACTATCGCTTATTCCTCTGCATAATTTGACTATATTATTTAAAAATATTAAGTTTTATTTTGTGAGTGTGTTTTTTGTACACATTTTATAAAATTAATTTAATTATTATCTATTTATTTGAAAATTGTCAAATAAATTCTTTTAACTAACTAATTGTTGCTACATATTGATTCTTAAGCCCAATATCGGTTGTGGTTCTGCGAAAGAATAAAATTTTAAATTAATTACATTAAAAACAAAAAATATTGAAAATAATAATATGTACTATATTTTTTACATATAGAAATAGTATAATAGTTTAGTTGAAGAAGGGTTTTCAAATAAATTAAACAGTAATTACATATTTATATCGCAAAAGTCAAGAAATTTTTAGTAAATGAAAACTCAAATCAACATATACTTTACACCAGTGTGTAATCATCATTAAGATCCTTAAAATTCGGGATTGGAAGACGTTGACTGCGGATGGGTCAAGTTAGTGAAGGTTAAAACCGCACCTGGGTTTTAATGCTATGCAGTAAGTAATTAAGTAATTATGTGCATGATTTTAAAAAGATTAAAGTGATTGAAATATTCTAATTTAAGAATTAACTAATCGATATCAAAAATTTAACTGACGAATATTACATTTACGTGTAATATATAAGTGGAAATGGGACTGTAAGAAATTTTAGAAATTTATTGTCATTATTTTAATTAGAAATGATTTAATGATTGAAATTGTTTAATTCGCAGCTATAACAATGAGGAGAAGGGATAGCAATGGATAAAAGCAACAACCAGATGACTGTTACGCATTTACAATGAAATATATAAATGTACAAAATAGTTAGGATAGATTTGGGAAATCTATTAAATTTAAAAGTGCACACATATTTGTATAGAACATAGTGTTTTATGGTTGTGTCCACTACACTCACTTCTAAAATTATTTCATTACATTAACATAATATACAAAATAAAGATGTGAACTTTATCTCTACATTCTAAATGAATATTAAAAATGTACGGTGTACGTACACAGCATAGCAAGCTTACACTTTATATTTAAAGAAAATAAATACAAAAAAAAACCAAATAAAATAAAAATTAAAATTAAATTTTAACAATAGAAACTTACCTCGCTATTTGCACAGGATAAGCGACACAACAAACAATTTTTTTTTTTTAATTACATAAAATTTAATAAATTATAGTAGAAATATTTATAAATAGTAGAAAATAGGAAAGTAGAAGAAAAACTATATTTAAGCGAAAAAAGTTTTAATATATTATGTTAGCACAAAATTACTGGTATATAATATACCTCTACTAAATAAATAAATAAATAAATAAATAATTAATTATATTTAAAACTACAATAATTTGAAAATGTTATATTACAATTGTTGATTAATGAATTCAAATGCTGTTACTACTACCCCGCGGAGGAGGTTGGATAATATTATGATAATGTTAATAATAATTATGATAATAATATTATTAGTTATTATACTAATTAAGATAAGAGTGAATAATGACTCTAAGGCAACTGGTGCAACTAATTTTTCTAAATATTTTTATAAAAAGAGGATATATCACATTACATAAAAAAAACAAACATAAAATAACGATTCCTACAAAAAAAAAAAAAAAAAATAATGAAAAACCATCACATTAAAAAAAAGAACACATTTTAATTTATTGAATAAATAATTTAAAATGAAATACTAATACCATAAACCTTTGCTTAGGCTTTTTAATTAAACACAATATAACACATCCATTCATAATTGACGTTATTTAAATGCCAATCATCATTGTGCTGTACAAGATAATTTTGAGTTAAGAATATATCGGAGATGTCATTGCGAACTATAAAATATTTTGGAGTTGATCTTAAAACTGTACCGTTACTGACTTACATATACGATCAAATTTTTAGACCTTTAGAAGAGAGATAACAGTGTAGTAAATGTGGTAAAATGTAATAATTTTCATATTTTAAATGGTTTAGACAGTCATAGAGTAAAATTTGAATAAAATTAGTTGAATCGAATACATAAAATTGATAAGGTGCACCCAATAATTTTGCTAAAACATTAAACTATATTATTGTACATTATTATATAAAGATAAAATTAGTAAAAATCAATTGGATTCATATATTAATTCATAATGAAGTTATTTTGTAATGCCATAAAAGTTTCATCAAATGTAATTCAGTAACTATATCTATTACATTCACCGCTTTACAAACAAATATTTATACGTAATGATATGCCATATATATCCCAAATGTCTTTTTGTATATCCTTAACTCAGAATAACTTTGTATGAACAAATTTTATTTTTTTCAAAAAGCCTTTTCTATAACCAAATAGTGTAAATATAGTAAATTAGAAAAGATAATTTGTTGTGACTGCTTTACCTGTAAATAGACGAGGCAGATGTTGAACGTGACCACGTTACTAATAAATCCTCACCTCTTTGTTCAGCACGTTTCTTTTGTAATAATGCAAGGGTTGCTTCATCTGGATAAAATGAAGTTTGTAAAACACGGAACACAAGTCTATATATAAATATAAACAGAAATTATAAAGTAAATAATTCATTTCTATTCATTAATATAATATATAATAATCAAAAATAAAACTATTTTATATAAATACAAACCTTGGTATTATACATACAATCGCTGTTAATATTATAATAAACCAATGTATTGGTGATGCTAAGCACACATGCATAACCCAATAAGTTGATGGTAAACCAAAACATTTTACACAAAATGTATTATAAGTTATTGCAAATAAATAATAAGCACCAAGGCTACAAACTATTGACATAACATGTAATATTGTCTATATAATAAGAAAATGTAAATAAATATTGTAATTAAAAAAATCATGTATATAAAATGTAGAAAAATAACTCGAAGCTTACCCATGATTTTATTTCAATAGCACCATGTATTAACATTGTTATTAAGCATGATGTTGTTATGGTTGTACCAAATTCCCATATACCAACATCTGAATCCCAATAGGCAGCTTCAGCAATAAAAAATATTATTAAACTTTGATATAATGCATCTAACATTGTAATCCAAAATGAATGCGGTTTATAGGCTAATCCAAGGCGTCCCTATAAAATTAAATTAACTCATATTTTAATCTCTGCAAATATATTGAATCATAAAAAATTTATAAAAACTAATATCATATAATACTTACATAACGATAAAGATATGGTCTAGCTAATAATAAATCTTCTGGTATAGTTTTATCATAGACACCAATCGCTAACGGCGGTAATGATGTAAAAAATAAATTGTAAAACATTAAATACATTTGATCAATCATAACCGAACCGGAAAAACCACAATACAGTTGATACCAAAATATTAAAAATACAAATGTCTATTGTATAGGAAGTATGATGAGGAGTCGAAAAGAAGAAGAAAAACAACATTAAAACATATTAACATAAAAAACAAATCAAAATAAAATTACCGCATTTTTATAGAAAAAATATAATATCATTCTGGCTAACCGATCATATGACCAAAACCCATGTATTATTAATAGATTTTCTAAATATTTAAATCTAGCTAATGTAAAATCAGATGCCATAACAGCTTGCATTCCTTCTTGTCCTGATATACCAACACCAACATCAGCCATTTGTATCATTGATACATCATTTGCACCATCACCAATTGCTAACGTCCTTAAATGTAAATCTTCTTTCACAATTTTTACTAAAAATGCTTTTTGTAATGGTGTTGAACGGCAACACAAAACACAGGCACAATATTGTGTTAATTTTAAAAATGGTTTTGTTAAATTTGATCTTGAAATTATTAAATTATAAAAATAATTACAAATAATTGTATAAAAAAATTTATAGTTATATAATAATGCTACCAAAAACAAAGAGAAAAACCAACAAAAATTAAAAATTATATTTTACCTTAAATCTAAAATAAATGTTAATGTTTTACCATCAACAACTAATGCTCTGGATTTTTTCGGTGACCGTTGTAATAAACCAATTGTACTATTTTGTTTTTCAATTTCTGATAGATAAAATGCTATACATGATTCGGCTGCATTACGTGATCTAGCCGCTAATCTTAATATTTCCATTTGTGGTTGAAATAATTTTGCGGAATATGCAACATTTATGGCAGTTTCGGGTTTGTCACCGGTTAATACCCATATAGCAATACCGGCAGCACGTAATGCTGTTATTGTTTCAGGTACACCGTCTTGTAAACGATCTTCAATGCCGGTCGCACCCAACAATGTTAATTGATTTTCTAAATACATATATGATTCTCGTATACGTTTTTCACGATTTTCCATACATAGTTCAATTTCTTGATGTTTATTCCACCAATCGACAAATTCTAATGCACTCATTACACGTTTTGCCATGACTAGAACACGTAAACCTTGTCTTGCATATACATCCAATTGTTGTTGAGTTTTTTCACGTAGCATACCTTCTTCGGAGTCAGGTAAACATGGTGCTAATGCTGACATTATTGAACTATCCGCACCTTTTGTATATATTAATATATCCTGTGAACCAGTTCGTCGAACAACGGTCGTCATACATTTTCTATGTGAATCAAATGGCAATACTTTTAATATTTCATATTCAATAATACCATTATCAAGTGCACTGACTAATATATGATTTGGACCACGATTTAATAAACAACAATCATAACTATATGCTGCATTGACTAATGCAAGTTCATCAGGACTTTCAGCTTCATAAATTGGACGTCCATCGGACGATAATTCAAGCATACGCGGTGAACTATTTCTGTAAATTATTAAAATTGAGAAATATAAATAAAGTGTCTCTTCAAAAAAATGTCAAGTATTTAGTGAAAATAATAAAAACTGCTATATAAATACTAATATTGTACTTACTTTAATTTTGATGTAATTTTTTTATTATGTGATTTATTATTTAAAATTGATGTAATTGTCGTAATTTTTGCAGTTATTATTGATTTAGCACGATTTGTTGGCGATATATTATTATTAACAATACTATTACTATTATTATTATGGTTTCCTTTAATTTTCATTGGTGGGCTTTCGGATGATGGTGATGATTCATTTGAACTACTGATTGGTGACAATGATGGAATGTGATGTTTTAAAGATAAAGAACTTGGGCCAATTAATGGTGGTGGTGACGGTGTTATTGATCTTGATTCTGTAAGTCTTGTATATTTATCAACACCACCACCACCACCAATAGAATTTCCCATACTATTATTACTAACGACACTGCTAATATTATTAATATTAATATTACTACTAATACTATTACAATTACTACTACTACTACTGCTATTTGTAACATGATGTAAATGTTGAATATTATGAACTTCAGTAGTTGGTTTAACAATTTTAACACCAATTGTTGATTCATCTGGTATTTCAATTACACCACTGGCATTCATTGTATCACTAAAATATTTACAATATATTAAATTAAATTTTAATTCAAATTAGAATTCTATAAAAATAATATATTATATATTTTGTAAAATTAATAAATTACCGATGATGAGTTGCACTAACAACAACTGTATTACAAATAGCTAAGACTAATAAAAATTCTTGTATACGTTGTGCTTGTGCAGTAAACAATTGACCACCGTTAATTGTTGTTTGACACATATCTTCGGATAATTTTGCATTAACAATTATTGGTGGCGCTAATGTACCCGGTTTAGAAAATTCTTCTTCTAAATCCGATTTTGGATGATTATAATCAATTCCATTTATTGTACAACGTCTAAATAACATTTTATTTTCAGTTAATGTACCAGTTTTATCCGAAAAAATGTGTTGAATCTATATAATAAATTTTAAACTATAATTTAAAAACTATAATAAAAAATACAATACAAATAAACGATTAATGTCTTAAGTATATCAGTACGATTTTGGTGCAAATACCATAACTTGACACTTTGGCTATGCTAAAATGATAGCATATAAAATTATATCGCTACAAAACGTATTCCAGTGCTAATACAATAGCCAAATTATCTGTAGTTTATGTGTAAAATGAATAATAATTCATGAAGAAAGTAAATATGATTTTAAAAATAAGAAAACACTTGTATGACTTTAATGAAACATGGTATTTCATTGATTCCGACATTTTTACGGGTGGAGCAGACAAATTTATTATACATGTAGTTAAGATTTAGCAATTTCAGCAGCACATAAACGATAATTGCTAAATAACATTAAATTCTTGTACTACCCAACCTAATGTTATATACAAAAAAATAAGAATCAATTATAATTACTTGTCCTAATTCCTCTGTAATATTCATTGCTCGACATTCTGTACGTTTATCATTTAATGAATCAAACAAATCTATATTATTATGTATATGATAAACTTGTAAAATTTTACATAATTCAATTGTTACATAAAGTGATAATGGTATCATAACCTATATATGCAAATAAATAAATAAATAAATGGAGTACTTTTGAATTTATTTAAAAATTAAAAATAATAAAAAAAAAAAAACGGAATACAAACTTGTAAGATAATAACATAAGTCCAAAATGTCCATAAACTTTCAAGTGCTGGATTTACTTCGAATGGCAAAAATGGTATTGTTAATGTTTCATATGATGATAACCATAGTTTACAACCAACAGCACCAATTACACATAATATAATTAATATAATTACACACCTGCAATAAAATAAATAGTATTTTTACTTATTTGTCATTCTCATTAAATATATTGTCCATTTATTAAGGATTTTTAGTTCTATAAACAATAATCGCGTGTGTATGTTCTTTTTTTATCTATATTAAACAATAATATATTGATTTCAATATAAAGGCTTTTATATTATTAATGCATAATTAATTGTCGTTATAATTTATTTTTTATATATTTTATTTTTGATTCTGATTATTCCTTCATTTTCCTCTCTATTTTAATTTCTTTATCTACATTCTCGTTCGTGATCATTTAGAGTTTGTGTTTCAAGAATTATTGAGAAATTTGGTATAAAATTACCCTGACTTATGGATCCGGCAAATAGACGACAAGTTCAAGCAAATATTTTACCATCTCAACCAGTCAGCATCATATGGTCAACAACAACCAGTTTATTGCCAACTACTACATCCGATTGTATTTAACCATCAGCATCTATATCAACATCAAATACGCCAACAATAACCAATACAATCAGTTCTGTAACAGCAGATATACCAACGTTGCAACTATATCCAGCATCTGGTTTTAAAAATCCGTTGGCAAATCAATCAAATAGTTTGGGCACAGCTATACATATAACACTGGTCCTGTCGCAGGAACGTTACACCAAATAAAAGAAAAAATCAAAGTAACACAACATAGATTTGTATACTCCACTAACTTTTTCGATTTACATTATATTATCGCATGGTATACAACCAATTATCAATCGTTTTAAAAATAAGTGAAATTGTATTTTAAATTAATGTTCACGTTATTTTTATACGTAACCGCACATTTGTTTTAAACCTTTTTTAATAAATGTATATGTGATACATATGGAGTGACAATATTAACGTATCTATAACAAACAACAATATCGATTTGACACTCCGAATACGTAACCATATATAGATAAAAATTTAACTAATGCTATCAATCACTGTGAAATGTACAATTATACTTGTATAGTTGTCAACCAAAAATATACGATCAAAAATATTATATATATATGGTATTACTTACCAAATAACATCGACATTCATTTGTTGTTCTAATTGAGATCGTTTATATCTCGGACCACTATTATTTAACATAGCTTTTGTTTCATGACCTGCATAAATTACTAAACCTTCAACATAATCTGTATTCTGTATAGTAAGAATAAAATTTTCAAGAAAACATTAAAGATAAATTATTGAACAAATTAAATAATAAATGCAGAAAATCGCAAAGTCAAACCTTAAGACGACTTTCTCTTAACAATAAATTTTCTGTTGAAATAGGTACACGTTCACCAGTTGGATGTATCATTGCACCATGAAAACGATAAATTTTTGTTGTTGGTGCATCAACTTCAACACGACTCGTAAATTTATTTGGTTGAAATTGATGTTGTTTTTCAGCAAATCCTCGAACAACCTATTATAAGAAACAATTATTATATTACTTAAAATTATGATTATTTCAAACATATATAGCATAAACTTTTGAGTGGTAAATAAATATATAAGCGCAACAATTGTTATTATTTCCAATTGCCCGCATACGAGTATAATTTATATATATATATACAAATATAAATCTATATTAAAATTCAATTTATATTTGCATAACATAATATATGTTGCTTTTTTTGGTTTTCTATTTTACATTATACAAACAGACTTATACAATACTATTCCTTTAATATAAACGTATATAGATGGCTAACGAAATACATTTATATATATATATATAACAATTTGTATATATGATAAACTAATCAATTTTATTTTTATTCTATAATCTAATAATATTATATAAGGCAGTAAAATGATGGAAAATAATAAATTGAAAATAATATTATAATCTAATACAGAATATACTACAAAATATGTATATAATATTCAAATATATAATATATAATATATCTACCAAAAATCAATATAAAATTAATATTTCCTAAAAATAAAACACAATTTATATGAATGAAAGTATATTTAGAGTTGTTCTGGTAAGTCTTGAAATAATTTGTACAATGAAATACATTTGAATAATATATACTTTTATAAAATTATACTATATATTTTTTTATGATCACATGCCATAACAACGTGTTGCACTCGAATATTTGAACATGATATATAGTAATTTTTCCTATTATATAGTATATTATGGAAATTATTTGAAAAAATACCACACAAAAGTTGAATTATGGTATAAAGAAATCTATTATATATAAATCTAATTACTTGAAGTATATAGAATACGTTTTAAAAAATAAATAAGATGTATATATGTAGTTAAAGTCTGGGGCAATATATGTATATTTGTAATAATTATAGTATTAGTTACACATAAATATATATAATGACCCTTATTACTAATTTATGACATATAACTATATATATATATATATAGATAATGTTTATTCTTATGAAATTATTTAAAATAATAAATAATGCACGTAAAAAAATGTAGTTTTTATACCGAATTTTAACTTTAACATTATTAATACTATCTACACTATTATACTATATATTATTACAGGTGTCATACATAAGCTATAGCATAGAAAGCACAATCATAATAATTAAAATGGTTATATAAACTAATATACCTGTCTACTTTTTAAATTTGTTTCACCATCTAAATCACATGTATCAATATAACAAACACCATGACCATTACTTGATCTCAATAATAATATATCAGCTGGAACAGTTTCATTATTTGATAAATGTATTAAATCACCGACACGTACATCTTGCCATACAACTTTTTTATATCGTTCAGATTCACTGAAAATATTATAAATAAAATAAAATTAGTCAATCAATAGATATAGATTTCAAAAATTAATAAAATAACTTATCATAAAATTTTAAAGTGATTATTAAACTATCCTAAATAATCAATATGTAACAATTTTAAATCGTGAATGAATGAATGAATGAAAACATAAAATACTATTATAATGTTCTATATACATATATCCCTGCAGGATATTTTTTAATAAAACAAGCCAGCAGTACTATTACCAAATGTAATATACAGAGATATATGATGAACCATTTGAATATAACAATAACACAAAAATTTACGAAATTAATTTGATTTTAAATGTGTATATAGAATTTTGTATTAAAAATCCTGGTTGTATGATTTTGATATAGACTTCGTGTTTACATTCGAACTATATACAGTCTCATAAATATACACCGAAAACAATTCAAGTTTTACTCTAATTACAAAATAACTATTTTTTATATCCACATATTCAAAGAACCAGTTGACAATATGTATAAGGTGTTTATTTTGTAACTGTAGTATTACTATAAGTAATGGAACTAGTTCTCGTTCCTCAAGGGATATATGGCACTTCATTAATATACACGTGTTGTATGGGCAGTAAAGTATGCACGTGTATTTTAGATTCGTAGTAGAATACATAAATTTCAATTATTTTTATAAACATGAAATATATATACCACCGCCTATTATTAATGTCATCATTATCAGTATAGTTGACACCTTTATATGTTATATATATAATATATATACATATACTATACATATGTGAATGAATATATAATATTTATATTATAATTACAGTATTTTTTCATATAATATAATACAAATTACTTAATTTAAAAATTATGGTATTGTTTTTTTTATACATATCAAATAAATAAATTATTATTAGAGTATTTATTTATATTGATATCAATTTGAATATATCAATAAAATAAAATAATAATATAATACAATAAAATTATATACTATAAAAATACATAGTATATATATTAGCATAAGTAAATTGATGCATATATAAATATATAAACATAAACAGTACACACAGTTATATATTGAACATAATCATTATTACATATATAATAATATTATTATTTAAAAGTTATGAGAATTATAAATGTATATTTATTTATTCATAAATTGTTTATAATAAATAATTATATGTATGGTATATTAGTGAACCGCCGTATAATGTTGATGGTCTGTAGTAAGGATTTGCGTGGGTAGAATTTTATATTTAATGAATGAATTCTATTGTGTACGAGATCTATATGATTTTTTTATTTGCTAATAAAATTTATCAATACAATAAATTAGGACATATATATTTTCTTATATCTTAGCAGAATAAAAACAACTTATATATACTTGGTGGTTGTGCTAAAATAAGGTTAAGTGTCTAATAGAAAACCCATCATTATCATAAATATTTCTAACTTTGGTGCGATATTGAAAAAGTAATCATAGTTCAGATTACTTTTTCAATATCGCACCAAAGTTAGATACACGAATTAATATATTGATATTATTGTATATAAGGATCTCACTTGAATCCTTGGAATGGAATGCACAAGAAAATATATAGAATCGTAGGTCAACTCCGGTTAAAACCGGGAAAGATGTGAAGACTTTGGCCTTAATCGAATCAGATTGCACATTTTTTTATTGATGATCCATGATGATCCGCCGCAGAGTACCAGAAATAAATGTTGATACTTTTACATTTTCTCTCAATATACCATATATCCAATCGAGGGTTAATATTTGTTATACAAAAGATATATAATATTATTATTATTATTATTATTATTATTATTATTATAAAAATGAATAAATTATTGAAAAAAAAAACAATTTATAAATTTATTAGAGCACAACAACGCCGCGCGTACACATAATATACAATATAACCTTTAAGAAAATCAAATAATATAATAATTCTGATTCATTATTTTTTGCTTATAGTTTTATATTCAGTCTATCTATATATCTAATATATTCGGAAACAATATATATGTAAGTTAAGTGTATATATATATATATGTAAAATGGTATTTTTAACCTAATTTTTAAAATCAATTTCCGAAAAAAGTGTTACACATCCGCAGAATTTCGCTATATATAATCAATATATAAATAGCAGAATTAAAAGTGAAATCAAATAAGAATTATGAAGATCAAATAAAATAACGAAAATGGCAATGGATGCGGGACATATATATCTTGAGGAGGAATAATGTGGATAATATTACAAGAAAATCGTATAGAAGTACAATTCACATATAGGGTGAGATAAAGGTGAACTGCGATCAAGGGGTAAATAAACTGTGATGGAAGAAGAAACTGAAACTGAAACACACTATACAGTAACAGAAACAAATGATATAACAATTAAAAATACTAATTAATGTTATATTATACATATATGTATTAAAAATAAAAATACAAAGCAAAGAGTCGCTTAATGCGTGTGTAACAATTTAAATTAGTTTAACATTATATTTATACATAACATAACACAATATATATATATATATTTGAAATATAAATGTTACGATTTACATATGATTGTAATATACAATACCATTTTTTATACTATAATATAGAATTATATGATTTGAGATTTATTATATGCGAATGACTTGGTCAATATTTGTTTTCTTTTTACATATACAGAAATACATAATATTAATATCTTTTGATGATCGCGTGCATAAAATTTTGGTTTGAACGGTGTGACAAAGTGTATGCTTTCCCATCCATATTATACATATATATGTGATGTGAAGATAAATTGATGATTATACAATAATTTTAATAATATATTATCTGCATATAAATAATATGAATTGAGTATATATTGTATATTATTAAATAATTAAAGATTAAACAATCTTTGTCTATTTCATTTGTTTGTATATATGGACACAAGATGTATAGTATAACCAAATTATTAATATACGTAGATATGATTTAATTAACTTAAATTCCTATATACTATGCAATTTATTATTTGTTTCCACAACGAATTATCCATATTTTATGGCATATATATATTATTTTATTGATATATTTTGTGTTTTTAAAATTCAAGTTTAATTTTCAACCAACAACACATACAAAGTAATAGTATGCAAATATAAATGTGCCCATATATGTGAAATTAATATATCATATTTTATTATATGACATATATTTCGAAAGTGTTTGATATTCAGGTCGTTAAGACTTTTTTTTTTTTTTTGTTTAGATTTTTTAAACTATAGAAATTGAACTATGCAAATATAAATGATGTAATAAATTGTGACCGAATTAAAATCGCTCATCTATAGATATATATATATATAAACTAAAAATTACTTTTACAATAAACATTTATATATTTAAAATTTCACTTAATTTATTATTCATTTATCACGTTTTATTATATTTTGTATATATATATGTATACCATATATAGGTGTATAATACATATATAAATTTATATTTCTAAAGAATAATCAATTAAATTTTTTATATTAAAAGTATTACAATAAGATTTTTATTAAAATTATTTTAAAATAATAAAAGTATATAAAACGATATAGCATTGAAAATTATTATATGACAACAAACAAAAGTAGATTAGAATTTCATAATATTGAAATATATATATATAGGTAAAAATAAATTATTGCAAATAAATGGTATTATGAATATTAGTATATAACATTAATGGGTGGATTGATCATAAAGAATATATTTATATATATTACTAATATTTTTATTCTATATAATACAATATATAACTATATTAGTATAACTTATATTAATAATTATATGTATCTATATATACTCCTCGCACATTATCATTATTACTGAATATACATTAATATTATTATGTTGTTAGTTTTTATTTTATTATGTATCACAAGTATATATATATATAAAATTATATGCGATGGTGGTTTATTATTCGATAAAACCTATAATAAATCATGCTTAAATAACCTTGACCTCTTAAATAAAAAAATAAAAAAATAAAAAAATAAATAAATAAATAAATAAATAAAACATTATGTACCGACCGACATATGCGTTTATTAAAATAAAAAATAATATGTGTATACATATATCGGGCATCGCTTCTTATATACACATAAAGTTATAATATATATTGAGATATATAACGTGTCGTATTATATGTGTTTATGTTTATATAGTTGAATTTAATTGAATTTATTATATGGTACACGTACACCGTCAACCACACAACACAAACAGCTGAAAAATACACCTTTTATAAAATAATACATAAAAGAGTTAAATATTAAAATTTTCCATTATTAAAGGTAAATCTTTCACTTTATTATATATACGTAAACATTCACGATATATATATAATAATGATATATATGGTGGCAACGCATATGTTTTTGATTTGCATAAAAATATATATACACAATGAAAATTGTTAACGCGTATATAGTATAAAAAATTTCGATATATAAACATATAAAAATCAATAATTTGATGAAATATATATAAAGATAGTAATTGTTAAATAATTTTTATAATACTTATAATAATAATAATAATAATAATAATAATAGCAATAAAATAATAATAGATTTTCATTTGAGTAATCTATATGTATTGTATATAATATATGGGGTACTGGGAGACACGCACATATATTAAAACTAATAACGATTCATACATATTACCATCTACCTATTTAAAATAGGTATAAATAACAAAAAAAAACTCAAATAAGGTGCAAATATTAAAATGTTGTCAATGTTTTGTGCATACCACCATTTACATATATATGTATATTAATAAGCAAAATAATATAGGTTAATATTAATTGAACATTTTTATATTTTTATATATCTATTGTATAGTTTATATATGTGTATTTAAAAAAGGAAACAACTAAAAAAAAATATATGTATATATGGTAATGAAAATAAAAAAAATAAAATAATAGTATACGAATGACACGAATATATTTATACAAATTGCAATAATGTATATTAAATATATATATACCTCGCACTATATACTAACATAATTGATTAACATAAATTTCACATAACCTTAACCAATGTGATGTGATTATACACATTGCATCATAATATGTATATTATAAAAATTTACATAAACATTATTTATTTATATATATATACTTATGTATATTATATACGAGTTATATATATATATATATATATATGTATAGTATATGTTGCAATAAAATTATTCGAGCAAGATTATTGTTATATTGTACCAATATAACACCTTTATCTACAGTACAGCAATATATTCAAAATAATAGTATATAGTGAGTTGAAAAAAAATTTGTTAATATATTAAAGCAGCATTAATTATATGTATATTAAATACAAAGTAACATATAAGAACATAAATTTCACTATAAAATATCCATATAAGTTTTGATGACAATTTGCAAGTTTCGGACATATATTACTCAGAATTAATAAAAAAAAAAAAATGATCATATGGAAAAGAAATTTCAGTTTACATTAATATTTTAAATTATGTTCCATTAACTTCAAACTGTATACGCAGTGAAAGTTATTGTAACGTGATGTTAAAGGAAATTATATATTGTATAGAGAATCATGGTATATAAAGCGGAGCTTATAGCATCTGTCAAACATTCATTACAACCAAGTTGGTAAATTACACTGCATGGGAGTATATAATATAATTCACAAATTGTACTGGAATTAACATACAATAGATGTTTCCATTATTCCATTATTTTTATTGTGGTGCGATTAACCAATATAATAGTGTGTCTGTGTACAGACATTATTAAAATCTTTGAGTATAGTGTCCAACACAGCATATTTTTAAAGAAACCAATTTTTTTTTATTCCATACTGCTCTACTGATTGCGATTTTTAAAATTAATGTTATTTATGTCGCAGCTTCAAAAACTAAAATTAAAAATTATATTATGATTAACCACCACCCAAAATTAAAAAAACATATAACGCATATTTAACGATTCAAAGATTTTGTTAACTCATTTTTTGTGAAGAATATACGATTATTAATACATAATCAAGTTCGTAAATTATTACTCATGGAATTATACATATGTACATGTAATAATTTAACAAAGATCCAGATGTTTCCTTACTTCCATTATTTTAAATATATATGTTTAATCCACATAAAGAATATATTGTAGTATGATTGTCATAAAAACTAAATTATATGTATTTAACACGTTAATCGCCATGTCAGTCATATGTGTCTGACGCTAAGAAGTTCTACATGAGCCATGTCAGACATATATGTCTGACGTACGCGATCTAATAAAGTTACCATGGCCCATGTGAAAATTTTTCTGATATTATCGTGGCAATTAACGTGTTAATTCATATTTTATATACACGCTTGGTCATATAATGAAACGGATATTTCTTGTATATAACGCATAAATTGTGTGTTTATATACGTAACTTATATATTTTCTGATCATACATATAATTACTTTAGTCATAATTATTACTATACATACTTATTTATCGCAACATTCATATAATATACGCAGTTAAATTTAAAATAAATTCAGAAGAATGTAATATATATGGATTAAATTTGTAAAACAATTATTGTCACACATATGTTATTTTCAAAACATATATATGTTTACAATATATAAAATTTAACAGCTGAGTAAAATAATTTTTTTATTTGTTATTTACTTTTTATTTGTACATTTTTTTTTTTTTCCATTTTACTTGTAATGTAATATTTACTTAATGATAATACTTATTTTTGGTTAAATATTAAATTTACCTCTGCAAACTTATATGTATTTATAAGTATATAACAGCAAAATATAACATGTGGATTCAATTCTTTCCATAAAAACAATTGTTATATTATTGATAATTCATGTATTTATATATTCATTATAATCCTTTTTCATTAATAATACAGCATATTTGAAATTGTCATGAAAATATAGTATTCGTTAACAAAACCCATGTGAAAATAAAATACATATACCACATATACATCATATTATATATAGGAACACTTGACTTCTATACAAAATGTATATATAAATATTTATAGTAGTACAATAAAACACCACGTACTCTCTAGACAATTACAATATACCATTAATAAATTATCTCGTGTATATTGAACGTATACATATGAATGAATAAATTACTAACAATAAGTGTATACGCACATATGCGAATAAACTTATAAATTATATATACATTTTTGTAACTAGATTTTTAATAAATTATGAACAAATTTAATGTTAAAGTGAATTTTTATGATTTCCATTAAAATATATAATTTATATAGAAAAAATAAAGTTATACTAATTAAACAATTTGAATATTAAATATATGTATAACAACGATTAACATTTATAATAACTGATATGTTCATGTAGTTATATATACCATACAAACCAAACAGCTGAATCAACACATGTTAACCTTCAATTTTAATATGTCAGTAACAATTATTTATTTATGTTTCTATAATTTACTATATACGAGATATATTTTGTTATGGATAAAATATATACAGTAAATATACGTTGCTAAGGTAAACTTATATTGAAATACGCTAAATTAATTCTATATTATATATTTATATACAAATTTTTTATAATTATAACCAACAAGGATAAGTAAGGATCGGTATATAAGTAAATCTTGAATTGGAATAAAATCAATACATATATAATATGTTTTATTATATATAAATAATATATTATTAGAATATGTATAATGATAGTGTTGTGGTGGCGATATAGATAATACTAAAATGCTAGTAATTACTATTAGTTTGTTTATCAAGAATCAAAAAGCGAAAATCTTTGAAAATATATGGTGTTGCTGAAATTACATGTGATAATATAAAAGAGTAGACGATTTCCAGTCCAATATCAAAATGCAATATAATCTCAATAATTGAAAATTTTGTTATCATTTCCAGGCTTACCGAAATTTATTAAAAAAAATTATTTATTTCATACGCAGCAGCAGATATATGCGTGCGGGTATTTTATTCGTATAATTGATATTTAAAAAAAACAATGGCAAACAATAAAATTTCATTAATTATAAATTTATGTTCTATATAATTCTATATAATAAAAAGCGTTAATGATTGATTAAAAATAAATATATGTATAAAATATAAACCTCACATGAAAATTATATATTTGTTTAATATTATTATACCATATATTCATAGTTATATAACAAAACAAATAATAAACATTACTTATAAATTACTCAAATTAATTATAATTTATAGTAATTAATAAACATATAAATTTATATAGGAGACGATAAGGTAATTTCAAATTATTGACTGTTAATTTATTATATATATATATATATTGTTGTATTAATAAAATATATTGAATAACGCATTAATAATCATTTTTCTTCGCATAATATAATTTTATATTTCAATTCGACAGAAAAAATAATGCCCCATTAAAACCAGACAAGAAAGTATGCATTTTATATTGAAACATTAAATTACATTATATCTTGTGTATTAGAACCATGCAAATATATGTTCGGCTCGATAGAAATTCTTACGAGTATACATTCTTTTGAAATTTTTTAAATGAACTACCAATTTTCGCGTTTATACTTATGTATAGGTTTTTAACTTCAAATTCGGACTTTTCCATATCAAATTCTGGATTTTAAAAATCAATTTAACAATTTTTCAAATCAAATACAATAAAATCATCTGTGAACAGTAATATTTTTTGTAGATTTCTCGAAGAATTAATAATAAAACGATGAAATTGCCATCAGCTGTTTCTGAATTATATTAATAATAACTTCTTTCCCAATTTTTTCAACTGTTTATTAATAAATCTTGAATTTGATTTGAAAAATTCTGAATTTGATTTTTATAATCCGGTATTTGAATTGGAAAATTCTGAATTTGAAGTTAAAAACGTATATTTGCTATAAAATTTGTTGCAACAAAAATGATAAAAAAAAACAAATAGTGTATATGAAAATACATTGGACACGGTGTAAATATTCATATATGTATAAAAAAAAAAACATGACTAAAATCAAGGCTTATAAATATTTTATATAGGAAAATTGTTCAGTATATTATATAATGATATTTAACAAACAAAATTTAAATAGGGAAATGAAGAATATTTTATATTATAAGTATAAGTATACTTAAAAAGTCAAAAAAATTTAATTTAACCATCATATATATTATAACTAATTACATATATGTAAATACGATTACGACGAACTATTTAGTGTATATTAATATACAAATATTTAAATGAATAATTAAAAGCTATATAGTATACAATATTATACTAAAAATATATAAATATACAAATTGCCGCATTTCAATTATATTTATAGTAAAAACTTTTAAACTTTTATTTTTTTGTTATTTAAGTAATTTTAAATTTATGTAAATTTGGAAATTTATTTATTCAATATTAAAGTTATTGTAAATTTATGATAAATCAATGTCATACAAACAATGACTAACCGCACAATCAATGGTATATTATGCGTTTATAAAAAAAAGGTGTATATTGTCTTTGCGTCTATATATACTAAATTTAATGTGTACACAAATGCGTTGAAGAAATTTTGCAAATTTTTAATTAAAATTAATATACAATTGGGTAAATTTTCTTCACTTCAACATCGACTATAAATTAAATGTCCAACAAATGTAATTTATTTGTGCCCACTTTGAACATTACATAATTATATGTATATAATTTATAAATAAAGTAATTCTACTAATATACGTATGTGTATTAAACAATAAAAGCATTAAACTTTCCCATCGGAATAAAACGCATTTATTTATTATAAAAAACTTTGTTTATTATTATTATTTTATATTTTATAAACGTATCCAGAATATATGTATACGACGGTGTTCTGATGATCGTGATGCTATATAAGAATCGTACAAATTAAGTTAATTTTTATTTAATTGTATACCAATATATATATATATTATATATTTATTTTATAGTAATTATAAATATGTTAAAATGATATATATGGTCATCATCATATAAACAACGAAAACATCATATGGTACAGCATAGCTGGCGTATAAATAATAAACAAATTTTTATTTCAATGTTATTTTGTTTTTATTTGGTCATTCATTTTAATTACTCATTTTAGTTTTATATTAATTGTTATTGTGTATATATTATAGGAGTACAAACACAATCAATTTATAATAGACGATGTAAATAAATATATATATATTGTATCAATTAGTAAGTTAATAATTAACTATATATATATATATATCAATAACATGTATGTAACTAACATATATATGAATAAGTTAGACATTAGTTTATCAGCTTAGTATAATAACAATACTAATTAGTAATATTTTAAGATAATTTGTATACAGAAAGCTATATATGAAATATAAAAGAATTTTATAAACAAAATGAATAGATTTATGATTTCTAAGTAAATCCACTATAGATTTAGAATACATTGTATGGTAATACTACGTTTTGTGTTAACATATGTAGTAAATAATTGACAATATACTATTGTGACGGTAACCCGATAATTTAATATTTAACTAATTGCAACCGATGATTAATTAAAACCAAATTAACAAAATATACGTTTTATCTTTAATTATAAATAATTTGTTTTTTTTTTTAATTGTTTGTTCTTTATCCCGTTCAAGTTGGTATCGGTAGCTCACGGATCGTTGAAAGAGTTGCAAAATTTATTATTTAAAAAACTAGAACTATTTTAACGCTATATATAGAAAATTTATGATTGTGTTTTTACATTGAATTGTTAAAATTGTCAAAATTATATTTTTGCATACACAATAAAATTAATCAAATAAATTTAAAATTGTTTCACATATGCGTCGATATTGCTTATATTTATATATATCATCTGCCAAATATAGATTTTCCAAGGTGAGTGAGATCTGATTCCGTATAGATGTTATAGAATTTAAAATATTATTTCATATAACTAAATTTTTTTTTATTCATTTCTATGCTACCGCATACCAGGAAGAACATTAAAATTGAATGAGTATATCACTGCCTTTTGTGTTATTTGATATAAACTTGCAGTGTATTTTTATAATATACTGTTTTCGTATATATAATTGTAATGCTAATAAATAAATAAACAAAACAACTTTTTTCTTTTTTTTGGCGAAATTATAACAGATTAGATTATAATTTATAATTCTAAAACAAATATACAAATACAAAATTGCTTCAAAATATATACCAGATAAAAGTATACGCTCGCATTTATATATAAATATTTTGGTAAATACATAATTTACTTGAATTAATTGTATAATAATATCATCGCGCCACAAACATTTTTTTTTTTCATATTTTATAATAGTCTATAAAATTTTTTTAATTTTGATTAATTTTGAATATTTTTAAATAATTTATAATTTATTCAGTGACGAAATGTGACAAAATGTTTTCAGATTATAATTTCACTATATATAATTTTCTCAATTTCAACAAATAATTATTAATAAATTATATGTGTTAATAAACATTTTTTGGAAATTTTAAATTCGTTTTCATTACTCTCCGTTTATATGATCCGCATAATTCTTATATATATAAGATCTAATTGATTCGCTAAATAAAATAATACAAGAATTGAATGGTTAAAACCGTCATTTGTGTCAACGTTGTTAAATAAATTATGTCTACACGATACATATACGAATATATAAGTAATTGAACAATATAATGATATGATTATAACAATTGTTTACGTCATGTATATTAATATATGAGACATGAATATCGTGAAAAAAGAATAATAATATATAGTACATACAAAAAAAAAAAAACAGAAAAAAAAGCTGTTAATAATATGCTTCACTTACTCTTTTTTTAAAAGTACATATAATTCAAAAGAATGGCACCGGTACACAACACCAACGCAACCAAATTTTAACAACAAAATAAAATTTTACTTTCTCTTACTTAACTATAAATTTATATATATTTTTGTTGATGATAAGATATACAATAATTTTCATTATTATTCATACAAATTACAATATCATATTGTTTTCGTATATAAATAAATTGAATGCACAAAGAGATATTACATATTTTTGTAAAAAAGAAAAAATAAATAATAGATCTGATGTAATATCATAAAGGAAAAATATAACACAATATTTGAGTTGACTCTAACTAAAAGCTACAAATAAAGAAAATATATGTGTATATGATTTTATATATGACACAAGACCGACCAACAACACAATATAATTTCATCATATTTATTATTTTATTATATGTTTTTCTGGTCACTATCTCGAAATTCATATTATTCAAACTGCTGTTCACTCTCTGTGTCATAAAATTTTCGATATATAAATTTAATTAAAGTAAATTTAAATACATAATAATAAAATAAAATATACATATAATTTGTAATTAATAATCGTTACATATTATAATTAAATGTATTTTTTTTTCTTATAATACGAAATTAATATAATATCAATGCCAAGTCATAAATTATATATTATTATATGTATATTGTAACATATAAATAATATGAATTTATAAACAAATGGTATTACTCACAATCAGTGGTGTGCAGTGGGTTAGTGCGGATAGCAGTCATGCTAATTAATCGTGCGGTACACAAAACGGACTAAAATCATTCACATATCGATTATATCAATATATGCTATTGACGTCCGTATACACTCTGCAGATCTTTCATATCATTTTAACACAATAATTATGTGTGTACTGCAAATTCATAATGCAAATAATACAAAAAAAAATTATCGCAATTGCTACAAATAAAAAATCTTCAAATTTTATATAAACTATTAAATCGATCAAACCGCATCACATAAAAATATTCATATTTAATTTAATAAGAGCTGGATTATACTATTCCTATATCATATATTTTTTAATATATATCGTAATATAACTATATATTTATTTAGAGAGGAAATAAGATAACATGATAAAATTTGTATATCATTTTTTTATATTATATATTATCATAGATACAGAACCGCATATATTATTAATTATTTAGTACAATAAATATATATATCTAAATATACGAGACGGAATAAAATAGTGTATTTTGTCTATTATAGAACATTAGAGAAAATGAAATAATTTTATAAATAATAAATATATGTTATTAAATAAATAATAATTATTTGTATTCGTATAAATTTTTATAGTATACTATATAAGAAAAATATACAGGATGTATTAAAATAGTATACCGCAACCACAAAACTGCGATTCATGCGCTAATGATTAATATATAAGTTAAATAATTAAAAACAATCTACAATGTGAATAAAATTAATAATAATAATACACATAAAGACCATCACAGTTTATATTGTATAATCCTTCCATTTCAAAAATTATCATAATTTTTAGATATATTGGACAAATAAAAGAAAAAAATATTTATATATATATATATATATCAAAACTGGGTCGTCAATGAATGCAGCGGCGCGACTGGTAACTTTTAATTCAACCTGTATATAAAAAACACTTTTTTTTTATTAATATATAAATAATTAAAATGTAAATAATAAAAATTTGCATATTATGTGAGTTTTATACCTTGTGTTATGAAATTTATATTCATGAATTGGTACAAAATAAAATAATAATAATAATAATAATATTAATAATATGTCTTTATTTATATACATATATTTGTGTATAATATATAAGACATCATCGCATATAAAGTATTTGGGATCATAAATATAGGTCAACATTAGTTTACAGTAATACTTATTTTTCAATTATATCTCTATATCTATATAAAATATATATAATATAACATACTCGTCGTATATAAAAGTGTAAACATATATTATTTTATCTTTGTAATACATTTCGTTTCGTATAATAATATATTGGTGTTGAATATATATATGTGAATATATACATAGTTACTGATGAAAAGAATGGTATGGTATATGGTACGGTGCTCGATCGACGTACGATGAGATCATATGTTAAAAGATTTTATGAAAGAAAATTATAATAAATATACTCGTTGTCGTCGTTATATATTTTTTTTTATAGTTTTACCATTACAGCGGATACAGAGGTGAGCAACAATAACATACAAACACACTAAATAATAGTAATAATATTTATAATAATATTAAAATGAGTCATATTTATTTATTATTATTTTTTTCTTATATATACACATTTGATGATGGGTGTTCTAATTATTGATATTGGTATTTATTTGATTTATTAAAGTAAATGGTGGTTTATGAATGCAATGTTTTCTAAATGTGAAAGAGTTATAAACATTGATTTTAATAATATTTTAATTATGAATGATTGAATGAATTAATGGTATATGTTTTTAATTATGTCACGTATCGCACATTAACCATATCCTAAGTATATAATTATATATATTTAATCATTATAAATGATACATGAATATATTTGTTAATTGTTACAATATGGAAAATAATATAATATATATAAATATATAATTATATTATAATTAAAAGAAAATTTACTTTTTGTTTTAATCGCTTTTTTTTTACTATTCTTTTGTGACATATAATTACACTTTATATCAGACAATTTTTTTGAAAAAATTTCCATTTTGTTATATGTAATATATGAGGTAATAATGACAATTTTATTCAAGAACTATGATGAGGTGCGTATATTAATTTAAACATAAAACTCCACCCGAATGCTACTAATGTCGACTGATGAACAGCTTATTCCAAATGTATTTTTCTTAATGTCTTTCATATTTAAAATATAATATTGTGATTTTGAGTATCTAACTATATAGCAATCGAATATTTTCCATCAACTATAGACATTAAATCCGGATTTTATAATTAATTTAACAATTTTTTTGATTAATATAATATTATTTATATAAATTATTTATATTTATTTATTACAAAACGAAAACATTTTATTTAATTATTGAAAATTGGTTGCACGCATGATTAATAATTGTATGATGAGGATATAAAATAAAATTTAAAAACCATCGTAAAAAATAAAGAAAACGTATATATATAAAAACAATCTGAAGCATATACAACATGTATAAGGTCATTTATATTAGTTCAATGCCTGGATTTCGATTGAAATTACATACACATTAATTTTAAAATAAATATAAATTAATTATTTTCCTTTATATTTAAATTATTTTTTTTTTTTATCATTTTAGCCAGCCAGAAAAACAGAGTAACACACAATAATATATATTTATATATAAATATAGTAACTACACACCAAATATATAATAATTATAAACATTGCGATGTTACGCACACACACACACACACAAACATATGTAAATCATATGATAAATAATTAAAGTTTATTGAAAATTCCTATATCGATATACAATAGTTAAAAAATAAAATTAAATAAAATATCTGTTTCTTAACATTTGTTTTTTTTTCTTTATTTAATTGAATTAACTGCTTTTTGTATTTTATATTTATCATTTCATTATATATTATTTATTTATATTATAAATTTATAAATGTCATTGTTATATTTAATTAGCGTGTATATAACTATGTATATATATAATAAATAAAACATATATATATATATATATTTTCAAAGATAATTAATAATTATCTTCGAACTACGTCATATACACATTAAATAAAGTAATAAAAGAATATATGTATTTGTATAGGGTGTCAGCAAACTACGTTTAAAAATTTTGGTTTACATATCCACACATATACAAGATCCATGATTGATTCATATGAACTAACTCTATACAATTGATCATTGTTTACTTTGAAAAATGAACAATTGTAATAGTATTCACTTTTTTACATTAAAATATTGACTCACATCGTTCATTTATGGTTAATGGTAATGTTAATATATAAACAAAATTAACGTATATATTTATACGAGTGAAAGTAGTCCTCATAAAGAGCTTCCATTATATCCGTTTACCAAAATTGATTGTATGCGGTGTAGATTAATCGCGGCGGCGAAATGCAGTGATCGTCATACATAGTGATGATCAATTTGTTGGTTTTTTTTTTCGCCTATCTTTAACTGCATTGAAAATTTAATTCAACGACTCATAATCATTATTTTAATAAAAAATGTGTATAACTCTATATGTGAATTGGTCTCTCTTGTTTTTAAGAAAAATCATAATTATGAATATATTGAAAGTAATAAAATATTAAAAGGATCTTTTATATAGAACAACATATAGTTGCTAAAAAAATATTGTTTTGTTATACAGCTACATATAAAATTAATTAAATTACTAATAACAACGAATTTATATATGTTTTTAAATATATAAAAATAAACCTTCATAAATGGAAATTTTTTTATATAAAATAAATTATACAAAATTTATTTTTTATAATTTTTAGTGATATCACTCGGTTATTTTATTTTCTATATAATATTAAAATATGTTTATATATAAATAAAAATAAGATTTCTCAAAAAAAACATAATCTTTTATGCCACTTTGACATGTTTTATATGTGTGTTCGCGTCCCCGTACAATTACTTTATTAATGGTATAAAAATACATTTAATTATAATTATTATATGCACGAAATATAAAATGTTAAATTATACAAAATAAAAAAAAATTGTCTTTTGTAGCATGGCATGGTAATTTTTTAACTTATAAAATGTATATTGCTAAATATATATGTATTTAGGTGTATGCAGAAAGTGTGATTTTTTTTTTTCTTTGAAGGTGATCGCATATTGTAGGATTTGTTTTTATTTTTTTATTTTAATTAATTAAATAAATATATAAATAAATAATCCTTAAAAATTTGGTGTACAATTTTCAAGTTTTATATATTTATTATTGTATATCAATCTCATATCTATAATTCAATATATGGAATGAGGAAACAATAAGTATAAATATAGATAGGTGCGTATATACGAAATATATGTGTATCGATCTTGGATTACTTTTTTTAGCGCATTATTTTTTGTTTTTATTTATATAATATACATTCGTTTTAAAAATAAATAAAAAAATATCCCACATAAAATTATATTATAATCAAGCGTAATTTTTTATTTTATCATAATTTAATTAAAATCATTTAATATACTATATATGGTTTCAGCATGTCTCGCAAATATGTGTTGCCGAGTTATTTTGTCATTATTAGAAAGTAAACTATTATATATAAGGTTGTCAAATATCTCCCTTCCGCCTTTTTGTCTTTTTAATTTCGCGGCTATGTACAAAGCGCTACAGAGCTCGTATCTGGCAACACTGTACATAATTTGAAAGCTCTTGACATAACAAACAAAACGACGCTATGTATGATTAGTTTGGATATTGCGTTCAACAGTTATAGACGTGTAAACATGGAGTTCACTAACGCCGAAATTCGCGCTATTTTAAAGTTTTCCTTCGTTAAAGGCAAATCCGCTAGAGAAACGTTCCGTGAGATTAATGGTGTTTTGGGGGATGGTACTCTATCACTTCGAACCGCGGAGGAATGGTTTCGACGATTCAGAGCCGGTGAAAACGACACCATGGATAAGCCAGCCGGCGGAAGACCTGTGACGACAAATACCGATCAAATCATGGAATACATCGAGTTAGACCGGCATGTGGCATCTCGTGACATCGCCCAGGAGATGGGAGTTAGTCACCAAACCATTTTAAACCATCTGCAGAAGGCTGGATACAAAAAAAAGCTTGATGTTTGGGTGCCACATGAATTAACAGTGAAAAATCTAATGGACCGAATTTCCATTTGCGAAATGCTGCTGAAACGGAACGAACTCGACCCATTCTTGAAGCGGATGGTGACTGGCGACGAAAAATGGATCACATACGACAATATCAAGCGAAAACGGTCGTGGTCGCAGGCCGGTGAATCGTCCCAAACAGTGGCCAAGCCGGGATTGACGGCCAGGAAGGTTTTGCTGTGTGTTTGGTGGGATTGGAAGGGAATCATCCACTATGAGCTGCTCCCATATGGCCAGACGCTTAATTCTACCATCTACTGCGAACAACTGGACCGCTTGAAGCAGGCGATCGACCAGAAGCGTCCAGAATTGGCCAAAAGGAAGGGTGTAGTGTTCCACCAGGACAACGCCAGACGACACACTTCGTTGATGACTCGTCAGAAGCTACGGGAGCTCGGATGGGAGGTTTTATCGCATCCACCATATAGCCCGGACATAGCGCCAAGTGATTACCACCTGTTCCTGTCCATGGCGAACGCCCTTGGTGGTGTAAAGTTGATCTCAAAAGAGGCTTGTGAAAAGTGGCTGTCCGAGTTCTTCGCAAATAAGGAGGGGGGCTTCTACGAGGGAGGTATTATGAAGTTGCAGTCTAGATGGAAACAGATTATCGAACAAAACGGCGCATATTTGAACTAAATCCGATTACTGTAACACTTTTTATAAAGCATTGAATAAAGAGCAAAAAGGCGGAAGGGAGATAGTTGACAACCTAATATATTATATAGTTATATACTAATTATATAGATATGCATATATTTCTAAATACTATATGTAATACCGCATAATATATATAAAATATACGAATTAAACAAGTTTAACAAAAATATTTATCATCAGAATATCATTTAACAAATTAATTAATTAATTAAAATTAATAAATAAACCATGTAGGTATATATTTTATATGTATACACTGTGTAACACATATAAATGCACATATAGTAAATGATTTTAATACATAATAAATTTAATTATATTATATAGAATGTCTATTATTAGATACTATATATTTTAATTATTTAATTTATGATAAATTTTCCATATATATTTTGTGCAGAGGAAGAGGTATATACAATGTTGTGAATATTATAATCTATAAATATCATAGACGTAGTACCATATTATTCGTAATATATATATATTGAAAAATTGTGAAATTCTCATAAACATTTAAATAACACCATGTAATTAAAAACCATATATAATTTATGTTCCCTTATTTGTGTGGCGACAATATTTGTTTAACTATATTATTTTTTACATTTGAAGCACATTCAATTTTTTTTTTGTTAACAGATTTATTTATTTATTTTATTAATTCATTTATTTGAATGAATATGTTAAATATTGTCTCAATTTCAAGCATATATGCGTCGAACGAACGAACAGAATAACTTTACTTTTTGCAATATAACAATAAATAACAATATTTTATAGAAAAACAATGATTGGAAAATATCAAGAAGCATTTTTAGCAAATATTTACATTCAAAAAAAAACCTAAACAATTGTTTATTTCTCTTCAAATTTTAAAACACATTTTATTCTGACATATTCGTCTGATTATATTCATATATACGAGTATGTTGTGTATTAAAATTTCAAGAGAAATAAACAATTGTTTATGTTTTTTTTTAATGTAAATATTTGCTAAAAATGTTTCTTAATATTTTCCATTCATTGTTATTTTTTTAACAAAATCTTGTTATTTAGTGTTAATTGCAAAAGTAAAGTTCGTTCTGTTCTTTCGTTCGGTTTTGATGAGACATATTTATAAAAAATTAAATGTGTAATTTTTGGTCCAAACAAATGCGATCGCATGGTTTAAATTTAATTTATAGAGAAATATTATAATTATATTTAAACAAATGTTGAGGGTTTTTTTTTTATTGTTTTTTTTTCACTTATTTTTAGCAAATCTCAGAATTTCCGAAATTTTGTATTGATTTTAAAAATATTTTTAATATCAAGATATTGATTTGTATACATTTTTTCGCAAAAAATTTAATACAATAAAAATCTATGATCTGAAGATTTAAATAAATCGATAAAAAAAAAATACACACGATCGATACAAATAAATAACTATTTTATAATAATAATTGTTATAATTCATAGAAATTTAAATTTATAATATTTATTGTGTGTGTAATAATTATAATGCTTAATTTAAGTATGCTTAAAAATGGAAAATACTATATAATTCCCTAATCCTTACGCGTATATATATATGAAAGTGTAATACGCCACGTCACTGATTTTATATATATACATTAGATATAATAAGATTAATAATATATAAATATATATGACCATGAAGATTTCATACATTTCATATATAGACATTTTAAGTTTGTGTATATTATTTATAACAGCGACTCGACCACATAAATACAAAAATAAAATTAATTTTTTATTTTTTTTGTTTTGTTTTCTTGTGTTATATACTCGTTGTCGTCGCGCAATATATAGTCAAGGCTTACAAGTTTAACTTCCAATGTGTGAGATTTGTCTGTTTAATAATCACGGTATATATCATTTATTTAAAAGAAAAAATAACTAAATAAATAAATACATATAACTTGAATATATATGCAGTAGTTTATCCTGATTTTAATGGATTCAATCAATATATATATATATAAAATCTAAGATTTTACGTAATAAAAGTAATAATAATATAATTTATTTCAATTATAAAATTACTATAATATAAATATATAATAACTTATAAATGTACAATACGAGTGAGTAAATATATATATACAGATTTAATTGTGTTGTTGTTGTGTGGTGCGTATATATACGCAATAATATCAATTTATATTACTAAATGTGATATTTGTATTTATGTTGCAAAAAAAAAGTAGTTTTATATTATATATTTATAAATATACGGTTTGATATAAATTAAATACCAAAAACAATGTAGAGAGAAAAAAAACTATATGAGTATAGAATATTTAATTTAAAGTTCACACGACTTTGAATTATTTATTTAATATATAGATATATATATATATATAAAATAATACCGCACAATATACTATATTATATAAAAGCACATAAAAGCGCTAATTCTATATATATTCCATTATTATTATTATTGTTTGTTTTATTTATAATAATAATAAAAAAAAACAATACTAAACTATTCAGACAGCTTAAAAAACCGTGTGTATACAAGAAAAATATAACAACATATACAGTGACGTTCCAAATAATACAACAGCATAGTATACGTTAAAAAAACTTAGTATTCTTTGGCATAACTTTTAAACTATAATCACGTTACATTCAATTAATATGAAAATAGCAACGATTTGAGTTAAATTTTCATATATTGTTCAACAATGATATATATAATTTTGACCGTCTCTTTTATATATATATATACAGATGACTAGATGCAGTGAACTGAGATATATTAAGATCCTTATAATTCCGAATTGGAAGACGTTAGCTGCAGATATAGGTCAGGTTGGAGAAACGTGTTGGAGAAGGCTAAAACTGCACCTGAGTTAAGTATGGTCATGGAATAAGTATGTAAGCATATATACGTACACTTATATACGAGTATATAATTTAATATAGTATAATATGTACATTAAACATTGAATTTAGTCCGAACTGATGCGGTGATAAAAATATTCCATTGAAAACAATATTTCCAAATATATTTTTTACATGTAAATTTATTTATATAGTATTTATTTTCGTATTATTTTTACTGTGACATCATCACATTAGATTGAATACAATATTCACATATATATCTGTCTTTCGCTTATATATGCGACATTATTCACTGTACATACAATATATAGTGTGTTGAAACTGTGAAAAGCTATATATAAAAAAATATATTTGGCTAAAAAATAATCTCTGTAGAGATCATGTCACACAATTTCTATATATATATTTGTTCAAATACAATATTATGCCACTGTTCATATATTATTTATATTACAAAAAAAAAACAAATAAATATATAAAACAACAAATATTAATAATAATCAAACAATAAATAAAAAAAAAACTTTTTGCTAAACATTGCGATAAATATTTATAACAATAGAAAAAAAATATGGGAAATAGTATAGGGGTTTTTTATTTTGTCGCTAAACTATTATAGGATGTATTAAAATATTAAGAACTGATTAATAAATTCTAGAGTTCTACAGTATTATAATAAATATTTATGTGGGCATATTATTTTAATTTGTCAAAAATAATATAATTTTTTAAGTGCATCCACACTTCAAGCACACATAAAACAATCCATATTTAACGAGATATTGAACGCCCATATATACCATAATATATGATATGATATGAGGTATATCCGATAAATTATTGATTATTATATATATATGTAACATATGCTATATTTTAATATTAATATCATACACATGAACGGTCATTCACATACAACACAATTACTTTTTAATGTATATATAATAAATATGTAGGTGTATAATATAAATCATATATGGTTATTAAATATTAATACATATATTTATGTGTATATGGTCTGTACAAATCCGTGATGTATACTGAAATTGGATCGGTCAAACATTGATAAAAAAAAATAAAACGAAGAGTTAAGAGAACACTGAACAGCTAACAGCTACAATATATCTATGATAACCTTAAATGTTCGTGTGCGAAGTGATATAAAATTTAATAAAAAAAAAAATTATTAATTATATTATTAATTAATTTGAAATTATCAACGTTATTTATAATGTAAAGTCTGTGCGCAGTAATTTACAAATAGATAGACGATGACTGATTTTGATAACATTATATGGATTGGATTTTTTAAAATAGCAAATAAATTGAATATTAATAATTGTGCAACTATTCATTTTAACATACATCATCAAGTCATCGGGTTATTATATACAAGTGCAGGTGCATAACGTGGCATTTATAATAATAATCAATCTGGTGAATTATATTCCACATACGACACAGGAGTAAATAACAATAATCACTAAATTTTCATTTTTTATATTATCAATAGATTTATGTTTATTTAACCATTGAATTATTTTTGTATGAGCGATTGATCGACCTATCAATATACAACTTTTTTTTAACATTAATTTTAACACATTGTAAATAGTGTACTATACTTTTAAAGAGAAACCAACAATTATGTATTTTTTTTTTATTGGATAAATGTTATACATCCTATATTTATTCATATCATTGACTGATGTAACTTATATATTTTATTTAACCTTCATTTAAAATTTATAAATAAATACATCTCGTCAAAATATTATTAACATCTTTGTTTTATATAATATTATCAATGAAAATCTACTTATATAGAAAAAAAAAATATACATATAAGTTTCCATAATACACAAAAAAATAATAATTTATATAAATTTTTGGTGGTCCAATTGTGTTTATTTAACCTTGAAGAAAGGTCATACATAATATGCATTTATAATAACTATATATTTATGAGATATGAAATAAGTAATAACACATTTATTTATTTAAAAAAAAAAATAAAATAACTCTTATATACAAACAACATTTTCAATCCTTACAAACAAATTGACGAAGAAAAAACACATCCTAAAATATATAATATAGAAAGCAAAGCAATTTCTTTATTCAAGGAATTTTAATAATAATAATAATAATAATAATTCCTACTTTATAATTTGTTTAATATCTATAGATTAAGAACGAAAAAATAAATATGCTAATGAATAAATATTAATTTTTTTATATATTTAAATGTGTAACAGAAAAGATCTGAAATTGCTTGAAGGGAACGATAAACATAAAAAATATTCATGTAATTGTGTAATGAAAACAAAATCATTTATATTCAATGGATATGTCCGCAAAAAATAAAAACAAACAAACGAAAAAAAATTAAATAATACAATTATTATTGTTTTATTTTATAGATAATACTAATGTTGTTATTATTATGAACAATGATGGAAATATATAACATTGTATACGATAAATGGTAGTGCGTTTTATATTACAATATAGAGTTTAAAAAATTGTGTGTGCGTATACAATTAATATAATACACAGCAGTGTATATAAATGATGACGACAAACGCAGATAAGACAATGTCTATTACATATATATTAATTATGCAAGTCATATTATGACAAGTGGAGCGTATGGCATTAGCAAACATTCATTTTAAATTGTATATTATATTCATAGTTAAGTTAGTAAATTACTTTGCATGGCAGTTTATGTATAACAATTCACCAATATGGTCTATCCATACAATAAAGGTAGAAGATTTAAATATCAGTGATTATCTTGCACAATGGTGTGTGCGAACATTCTGGTAATCTTTATGTACCATCGAACACCATATTTTCAAAGATATTTTTTATATACCATAAGTGAACCCGCAACTGAATGATGTCAGTATTTAAATAAATACCGGCAAATGTTAGTATTTCACAATTGATTCACATGAACTCTGCACCATTTATAATTAGTGTTATTATATTTTACATTATACTATTATTAATATTATTTTTAATGTGTTCGCGGTTATGTATAAATAAAGATTAAGAAAAAACAATGGTTATAACAATGTCTTAGTTATATAGTAATTTATGTTATAAATTTTTATATACAATATATAGATTTTACTGATATATAAATTATTTGATGATTGAATAGTGGTGCATGATCACGATATTGATCAAATACAATATATATATATATTGTAGTATGTTAGCGTTAGTAAATAACAGTATATAATGTATAATATAATAATGCATATATAGAATTATTGTATATTATTGAAAAACATCATTCTGTTTTCAAATATAAAAATATAAGAACACTTCAATATTAATCGAGTATTGTCTTTAGGCTTAAGCTTAAAGCATTGTAATTTATATGAAAGAATTTAAATGTATGTATAATATTATATACCATAATCCTTTGCAGAAATATGAAATACTTAATTTATTTCTTATACATAATACTGAAGAAATTTCTGACGGTCTTGTGCATGTCAGTTTATACTAATATTATTGCAATTTATTAATAGTATATAGAAAAAAATTGAAATAATAATAATAATTAAAATATACACACAAAATATAATTATGAAGTGCAAGAGCTATATTATTTTTTTTTGTTTCTATATTTTGTATAAAACATTGAAGACGGTATATGATGAAAAGCATTTAACCCGAATTTCCGCATATTTTGTAGAAATTATTTAAATAATAATTGATAATTTCGAAAATACAGTATAACATTTATTTAAGTATAATAACATTCAACTATATGTAATCATCACATGTTTGTTTATAACAACAATTCTTCGTTATAATATTTTATTTATTTATAATTGCAGTTCATTCATAGGATGTTGCTTAAAATCAAAATCCCAAATAATGTGAATTAACGTCACCCGTCGTCAATGTATTAATATGATAGATTTTAATTTAAATATATATATTTTTTTACGATCGAAATACTCTTGCAAATAACAGATCATTATTTTTTCGTTTTCATTTTTTATGCATTTTCTGGAAAATTTTGTAATAAAATTTCCCAGAAAATATAAAAACATAACAAATGAAAAAGAAGAATAAGTTCTATTGTATATATAATTAATGTTTTTATTGCCAAATAAAATATTATATATACAAACATTTATGATCATATATTAAGAAGTGTATAAAGAAAATGAAATATGATTTTTCTTTTAATTTAAATATTATATAGATACAAAAAATTGTAAAGTAATATACAAAGAGTTTTTTCATCAATATAGGAAATTAATATTAAATAAATACGATATATAATTGAATTGTATATATATCATATTCTCACAGATCATTATGAACATAGTGCTCGTGATAAATTGGCAATATAATTACTTATTTCAAGTGCTTATATTATTTTTTTTTTTTTCCAATATTTCACAGATATAAAGTATTAAATTCTGATGGCATCCATCATGTAGAAGGAACACGATGTGAGAGCAACGATAATTTATATCATATGGACTGCTAAGTTAATTGCGAACTTCAATAACAATATATTTATAAATATCATCTATGGTATTATAATATTTTGATACAGCTATAAATGGTTATTAATATTATTTCTTCCAATAATGACCAAACATAACATTGTAGCGCAGACTAAAATATATATTACAATTGATTTCACATAATTAATATAATATATGCGGGTATGTTATCATCCATCGTCAATAACAATAACATATAGTCAATAATTTTTGATATATATCAGAACTAAAGCAATTAATATAAATTTTATAAATTGCGTATCACTAAATAAAAAAATATGTAAATTCGTATTTGATTTGGAAAATAAAAAAAGATCACTTTCTATAATTAATTTTTTTGTATATCTTATTTCTGTTTGTCTGGCTACATTCATTAGATACAAACATGTAAAATTTATATACAATTATATAATTTTAATTAATTCAATCAATTTGTAATGGCTTTTATTTAAATTATGTTATGTAAAATGTATATAGTAGATGCCCATGTACATGTATATGTAATCAATCACATAAACGCAGGTAAATATCAAATTTATTATTAATGGATTTATTTATTATTCTATAATATTTCCATTAAATAAATTTATTTCAAAAATATGAAATATTATTTGTATTATAATAGTTAGATTTTTTTTTATAAATATAAATATAAACAATGGGGTAGTTGCATGGGTTTTTTTTTTTTACGCTGCATATATTAGAATTAGACCATATAAAAAAAATTATTCTAAGACAATATAATGGAATAATAATTTGCATAATAAACAAAGAAACGTACAAAATACAAAACATTTCGCACCATCACAATGTGAATGCTTGGAATGTTTCTTTGTATGCAAATAATTGTTAAACGGTTGATTTCTGGTGCAAGGATTAAAGGATTATTGTTTTTAAATCCTTTACACACACAACAAATGTGTGTGAAAGTAACTTGTGTTTCCGCAACTGCAACTACCCCATTATACAATTAAACATACAAATATATATATAATATATCATCATTATCGCATATGAAATACATAAAAACTAAATAAAAAATAACCTTATGATTTTTTCGGACAATGTTTACCCTTTAACATTCAATTGCTTATTTTAAATATTTAGACATATACAAATATATATCGATACACATATGTTTTTTTGTGTGTTATTTATTGATATAAATATAATTATACTATATATTATGTGTATATTCAACAATAAGGTACAAGGGGATTATAAAAAAATATAATATAATAATAATAATAATAATTATTATTATTATTATATAAATAAAAAAATCATGTATAGGAATATAAGTTGATATTGCAAGAGCACAGTAAAATATTGATTATATTATATTTATATGTATATAAAGGAAAAGTAAGTAAAATTTCCATATGCGTGTTTTTAAATTCAAATATCAATAACAGACAACAATTATTAATAGTTTCGATAACATGTTCATAACATATGAATGCTATATATATTCTACATATACATAGTACAGTGTATACAATATATATTGAATTGATAATATAGATATATATTATTATGGAAATGGATATAGGTGTCATTATAAAAAAAAAATGTTAAAGGATATATATACCCTTAATATGTACGTATATATAATTATTCAAATAATTCATATAATTTTTTAAATATATTATTTATATATGTATATACATCGCGTTTTAGTGTAACTACATTTTTATTGGTATCATTATAATATAAATAATGTTTTAATTAACTATAGATATATATGGTATATGGTATTTGATATGGTATGATATAGATGCTATATATAGAAGATATTTTTATCCAATATTCCAATATCTAAACTCAATAAAGTATTGACTCATTGTGTTTGTCCTGCACCAGACGTTTCATGCCGGCTTGATGGCCCAGACATGTGGCAATAAGTCAATGCCTCACAAGAAGTGCTAATCGTGTTTATAAAGAATTCACAAATTGATAAAATTACTCAATTCACAAATTATAATTTTATAGATATATAGATGGTATTCGTCGCACGCAGCCGGATTGAATGACAAAATGAAAGATGGAAAATAAATATATGAATTATATGTGATTAATTACAAAAAACAGGATAATAATCAAATAAAATGCTGTTGTCATCATATATATATAATTCATTGCTTGACCTTTACCATAGATGCTCTGCAGAGTCCGGTAATATTTCTTATTCCTGGTGTTACAACATCATCGGTTGATGAATAAAGTCATTTTACTCTAATGCGGCATTTCTACTAAAATAAACTTATACATTCACTGCCAGTTATATGTTGTTTTATTTATTATATACTCTCTCATATAAATAATAACAAAACTTAATTCTTTTTTCTATTTATTATTGCTATGCACAAATGATATAATCGTGAATTTTGAATACTATATGGTATATATATTATTTTAATATAATATTCATTGAATCATATTCATGTTTGCAAAAATTCATAAAAACCAGTTTTTATTTAACTTATAATATATACAGAAACAGCTATTTTAAATTCAATTTTTTGATTTTCCAATAATATATACCACCTATAATGATGTCTGAAAAAAGAAATTCGATACATTTTGAAATTGATGATGTTATGCACGAGAAAGAACTTAAGCTTAATTTTTTAATTGTCCAAGAAGTTCGATTTTCTGGGCGCCAAATCACAGAAAAAAATACAACAAATTCGATACATCGCACTGTCAACAATTATTCTGATTGTAACGAAAAATAAAATAAAAGGAATCGATAAACAAAAATGGAATTGAGTTCAATTATGATAACGCCAGACCATACAACACAATTCTGTGTGAGAACTCGGCAATAATTAATATACATCTATGCTTATATAGGAGAGATTTTAATGGTTGGTATATATTTGGTTTCATAAATAAAGTTAATCGATATAAATATAATAGAAAATGTGTACATGAATATTGCGACAAAAACTTTCGGAACCATCCATGAATATAATATCCATAACACAAAAGGGACAGAAGAAATATTTAATTTTTAGATTGTATATATTTAAAAATGTATAAGTATTTTCTCATATAGCATATAAAAAAAAAAGAGTGACTGGTGTGCTAAAGTTTTTTTTTTTTTCTTATTTGAAAGGTTATCATATCATTTGGAATACGAATAATAAAGTTAAATTATTCATATTATAGTCATTTTACGTTTCGTTATGTCATTTTATTTATGATACATTAAGTAAGTATAAGTATATTTTTCTCGTATTGTAGGATGTTAAAGAATTTAGTTTTTTTTTTCATTTTCAAATATAGCATTATTTCTTATTCGCGGCATTTATAAACCGTCATTTAAATTTTTAATATAAAAAAAATCCTGTTTTCAACTGATTATTTATTCATATAATTTATATATATACAAAAAATTAATATATACATAACTAACTCATTCATATCATATCAAACGCAATGTTTGCAAATATTGGCTCCGAGAAGATATTTTATATATATATATATATATTAGTATAAAATAAAAAAACCAGAAAAAACCAAATATATATATTTTATATATATCTGCTATTAATTAATTAATGTAAAATAAGATGTTATCAATACTCAAAAAAAAAAATCCAACATGAATGTACAAAAACCTTTCTTAAAATTGTTTAAAAATTATATTATATGCCGAATATATTCGTTATATTATATTATTATATATGATTGAAAAATAAATTGACACAATTAGCGTTACAAAAAATAAAGATTCTGTATATATAAATATAAATAAAAACTGATAATTTAAAAATATATGTTTAGTAATATATTCTAGTAAACACATATCAATGAATAGAAAGTGCATTTTAAATTATTATTATCAGTTTTTTTTATTTTATTTTAAAATTATAAACGACAAATAACATTTCCTAAACATATGATCATATGTTACTCCAGCTAGACAAGTGGAGTATATATATATATATGGTACTATGTCGTATAAGGTAACATCAAACAATTTATGGTTATAATATCAAAAATATTTGACGATTTAAAGATACTCAAACATTGCATTAAGGTTATCCAAATTATTTGGTCAAATAATGACAAACAGCTGTTTTTTACACCAATGTAATAATTACAAAATAAAACAAATTATTTTTTACATATAATGCCAAATATTTCTGATGTATGGTATATAATTTTACAAGCATTTATATAAAGTTAAATTATATTTAAATACAGTCAAAATGTTGTATATGTAGTATAAATTAAATCCGTCGTCTGGTAGTAGATAACAATTGCATAGTATTATCAAAATAAATAAATGTTTTCTGTTTAATTTCATGAAAGATATTATAACCATTGGTGAAAATATTTTTAATTTTAGTGATCACAAAATAATTTTGCTCAATCAATGACACACCATAAAAGCTCTTTCAATATAATTACAATACTATAATAATTAAATTATAATTATAGTGAAATTATTAATAATATACGGGAGTGATATTATTCATATTATATTATGTATACACAAAATCAAAACAAAACATAATTACATTATATAATATTCCAATAACTTTCCAATCGATTTAATAACAAAAAAAAACAAACATAAATAAAATATTATTATAAAAACATTCATTAATTCCATATTCATATAATAAATGTTTACATGTTAAATACACTATATATATATATATATATATAATTATATACTGTCTTATATACATTATATATGTTTGTCTGATACCAGATATGATATATATGAAATTTTAAAAAGGTAAATCATAAAATTTATATGTATTATTATTATACTATAAATGTACACAATTTTGATTAGTAATTTCAAATCCAATAATAATTGAACGCCCATCATTATTACTACATACATATATACTACAAAACATAGTATATATGATATAAAAAATACAAATCCATATATTTAATAAATAATTAATTAAGGACATTCACGTTATTATATATACCATATATTGTATGTGTTCAATATATGGATGTACTTTGTAGTATATATACAAAGTGTATACGATTAACGTTCAAATACGCCAATATGGTGTATAGTGAAGGGCGGGTATATATATTTACTTCATTTTTTTTTTTATATGTATACTTAGAAATTTTATTAAATAAAATTCAAATACATGTATTTCATAGAACAAAGAGTAATATTATATATATATTATATTGATGTATGTCCATAAACACCTATTCTGTCAGTCAATTTCATATATTTTTTATGTTGTATTATATAATTATATGAGTATATAGTATAGATAATAAATATCTATTTAATTAATTTAATGTAAATTCATATTTATTTATCATATAACAATATATAGCAGCAGCACATTATTCCAAGTACAGATTTTTATAATATTAAATAAAGGCATATTTGATGTAATCTATATATTTTAGCTATAGTCGCAAGTATTATTGTATAATTTAATTTTAGTTTTTAGCCGAATAAAAATGTTATATATATACACACCACCACCGCCCGCCAGACATAATGATTGTGATAAAATGACCATCAATATTATTTATTTATTTTATTCAAATATTTAACACTTGATGAGAGATGAAAATATTGTTAAAATGCAGTAATTGTAAAAATATTTCTTGATTAATTTCACATATATATTTTATATAATAATTGTACAAAATCTGTGAAGAAGATCATCATTTTTTAATTTTGCAGACTTTTAACACCAAAGCTATATATTATTATATGAATTAAAAAAGTATAATAAGAAAACAGGAATTTTTCATTAATTGTGTGTCAATAAAAGTTTTATTGTATATAGAATTTCGTCAAAATTTATAATATGGAAAGTTTAATTTGATCAAGAATAAATTTATTGTCTATATGATGATAATTTTGGTTTTAATATTACTGTAATATTTTAAAGAATATATCTTAAAAAATATAAAACTAATTTTTTTAAAGCATATTAGTGATAAGTGTATTTGACGAAATTTACATATATTACATAATATGTAATACATATTTTATAAATTATATATTAAAATATTTATGATACAATTTTTTATCAATATATGATAAATAGTACATATATTCTATATTGATTATTGATTTTGTATTTAGTATAGTATATAGTATAAAGGTTTTATCACAAAAACGTATAGTTAAAATGTTAATGATATAATAATTAATAGGTATTTAATATAATTACGAATAAATAAATAAATGAATGAATATATGGACGATTTTTTGTATTTAAATAATATTTGTCATTTTTTCACTAAAACCATAATTATCCTACACACAATACAAATAAACACATAGAAAAACCCCAAATAAATTACAATATAACATATATAGTTCAGAGATCACAAAATATATTTACAATATAACATTCATACAAGTTTATATATATATACAAATGAAAATAATCACACAAGCTTTTGTGAATAATTTGGTTATTATATATACAGTATTTATCTGACTTAAAAATTGCATGAGATCTCTGTGTATATATATATATATATACTATCCAGCCGGAAGAGTAATTTATACCATATACCAACTTGACTGCAATTAATGTTCTATGGTATATATATGGTATCGATAGATGCAATAATATATTTATTTGAAAATTTTAATTAACATTAATTCATATTTTATATAAATATCAAAAGAAATTGTTGTTCATATATTTAGAATTATATGCCATTCAATGAAATGAAATGATACACCTTTGAAAAATATAAACAATTATTATATTGTACATATAAGAGAAAACAAATAAAAAAACCAATATACTAAATTTTATTATTGATATTGACCTTTTGCGGTATAAATTGATAGCGTGCTATTTTTTTATTGACTATATGTGTGCATTTTATTAAATTTTTATTATCTACTATATTATTGAAATAAATAAAACAATATAATAGATATATATGTAGAAGAATAGATGTAGATACAATATATAAATATAAGGAATTAATTCAAAATTTACAAATCCTTATTGTACTGTGTATAATACATTTTTTTTTTATTAATAAATAATCAAAATAGTAATAATAACAACAACATGATATTTTTCTATATATTATAAATTTATATTGTATATTATGATATTATATTATAGTATTTATTATTTAAGGACGAAACGTTAAAAAATGTATTCGAATTACAATATCACTGTATATTTTTCTGGTAGCCGAATTGAAAATAGACTACATTATGAAAAAAAATTGGAATATTAAGTTAATACATTTTCTGGAAAATCGACTTTTAAGAATTATCATCTTTTTGAATTACAATCCATATAACTTTAATGGCGTTCCATAATTTTGTGTATAGATAAATTTTGTGTACCATAAATTATAATCAATTTCCAATCACTCATAGATGAGATTTTTAAAATCGAATAACGTGTTCAAAAGTTATGACCAATTTTCCGTTTGATTTCAGTGAAATTTTGTATGAAATAATAGTATCGTATATAAATTTTTTCTACCATTAACAAATTTCTTTAAATGTTTGAAAATCGATCATAACTTTTGTAGATGTGAATCAATTTTAAAAATCTCTTCTATGAAACATTGGAAATTGATTAATTTAATCTAATTTTATCCTAGTTATACCACAAAAATTAGTGATATTAAAAACTCGCCACTGGTATTATTATAATAGAAGAACAAATATTAAAAACATATGTATATATCATTTTAATTGACTTGAATTATTTATTGGAAAGGTTAGTTAGGTCGTAGTTTTAAGTATTACTATAATACACATAATACTAATAATAATAATAATAATTTACTTTAACACATTATTAATACATATTATTATTTTATGCGTATATTAACTACTTTATTGTATGTTATTGGTATATGGAATTTAATTTTAATTTTATTATATCATTGTGTGATGATGTTTTTTTTTTAATTGCTATTTTAGGTTAAGAAAAAAGAAAAAAAAAATAAAAAAATAAACTTAATAAAAATGTTTATTCTATATAGACATATGAGCAATAAATACGTATATTATATTGTAAAAATCGCATATATAAGGTTTCCATATTAATGCAGGACCTTCATATCATCACCATATTAATTGATGTTTAGTTTTATAATATATATATTTTTACTAACTATACATAACACATGTATAATGAAATATAAAATGTTCTAATCAAATATTAAAACAAGGTTAAATTATATATTGTAAGAATAATCTAACTATAACTAAACCATATATAATATATGATTTAAATGATACATTAAAAATTATATATTGTATATAATCACAAGGCAATTCTAAATATTATACTATAAATACGCATAATTTATTTGTACTCGTATATGCGCTTTTATAATAATTTATTATAAATGTTGATATTCTCGAAACATTTAAATACAAAATCAAAATTATTTATAATTTTCGTATTTGATTAAACTTTCAATATAATACCATAGCATATGGTCAATAAATTGCTATAATCAAATCATCAAATATCAATAATATTAGAATATATATGGAAAATAAAATAATATAAATGTTTATATAATTACTTTACGCGAACAAATATCGATTGTATAATTTGCCTTAGACAAAGCTATATTTTTTAAATTTACAATAAATTCTATATCGAAATCATTTATTATTGGAAAATTTCCATATTCTGACAAATATATTTATATGCGCGCGGTTATAATTATAAAATATCATTGGGCTTTAACTACAGAATATAATTGCGTATTGTATATGTTGTGTGTTTGGAATTTCCTGCGATTATTTGAAACATTTTTTATTAAAGTATTTTGTAGGAAATCGAATCAGAACACTCTTCTTCAACGCCCTATATAACAAGTAAATTATAAACTCAAGTTGGTCAATTATTCCCGTTGCGTATATAACAATTAACCAATTGATATGCAATTGTGTGTCGATATAAATGCTATATTAATTAAATGATTCTTATAAATTATAGTCGCTGATAAAGTGTTCTGGATGTGGAGACATTAAATATAGCGACACATAATATATTTTCATTTTTCAAAGATATTCGCTTTATGCATACGATTTCATATATATATAAACAAACTATAATGGTAATTTAATGGAGTAATTTTAAGAAATGTTTCTTTAATCAGAAAATAATGGTTTCAACATATTGAACGAAATTAAACTCGCGCAATTTACCAAATGAATGACTATACTATTGACGTGGTGATCTTGACCTTGTCTATAATTAATAATAAAAACAATCAAATAAAATATTCTGCGATATGACACTGATAAGAATAATTACAAAAAAAAAACTATCTATATTTAATTAATAAATTTGTTATCTCTCGTATACGCATACACAAAAGTTTGATTTGTGTTTACCCATCAATTATGGTATAATTATATGATCATAGATTAAACGGTATAACAGACATCAATTTTTTTTTTCATATAAATCTGTATTTATAATTTTCCTTTGTACAAAAAATGTTTCTCATACATCAAAATTTTTAATTACGCATTCACGAGTAATAATACAAAGTGTTTGTTTTTTTTTCTGGTTCATTTAAATTTTAAAAAGAGATTAAGATAATATTTATAAGTATTTAGTATTCAATTGACAATAATTTTATTTTAAATATATTTTATATTAATTTGATAATAGACTAATGTATATAATCTTATGTTATTTGAATTATAAATACAATGCTTTTATACATTACTGCTGCTGATAATAAATATAATGAAGAAAATTACAAAAAAATAAAAGTATAGTAACGTTTGGAGAATTGAAGCAACTGTTAAAGCATATGATAGGATATTTTTACTTAGATAGTATTAAATTGATTAGTTAATCTGGTTTTATGTCATAGTATGGTAATTTTAAACTTATGTGTTATACCATATAAATAGATATTTCAAACCACATCACCATATATTCTAAGCTCAAATTTATTAGAATTCACATTCAATATTTGTCTATCTCTATAGCATATAGATTAAAATTACCATACTATGACGCAAACCAGATTAACGAAACAATTTAAATGATGGTGATCCTGTTTAATTTCACGCAATTACACAGAAATAAAATTACGTTTTTCCACATTTATCTTTGAATAACTGGAGGAAAAAATAATAACAATTTCTAAAAAAAAAATACAAAAATGATTACATTTTGTAATAGGTAAATAAAATATTTGTCGTGTCATATATCTTATCGATAATATCTTAATTAAAAATATGTACTGCAAAATTGACGATAATAACATTTAATAATAATAATAATAAATAATAAAAATAATTAATAAACATATAAAAAATTTATTTATTGATAACAACCAATGAAATAATATCTGTAGGTTTTAAAAAAAAATTTAATTTCTTATCATACCATATTTTTTATGCACATCAATTATTATTAAAAACAAAAAAAAAATTGTATCGTGTACGAATTTATTAAATTTTGAAATTATTTACAATACAATCGATATAAAAGATAAAAAATAGAATATATACACATAAAATATTTATACTTAAAAACAAATACATTTTGGAACCATTAAAAACTTAATTATTTGTCACACAGAAAGCGTGATTTAATTTGAATTTACTTGACACGGACGAGTCCTATATCATGTTTAAATGCAGTTTTTAGTTATATCAATAAAGTGTATATATCAACTATAGGAGTAATATAAAATTGGATCGATATCTGATTCGATATTTTTGAAAACAATTTATGTTAAATGAAGTAAAACACAAAAGTTTCCAACCAAATGTTCACTATAATAAAGGCACTTACAAACTTAAAAATAACTGAAAGCTGGTATTGTTACCAAAAATATGTTGGGTAATGATGTGTCACAAGAGTATGATATGATAACATGAATTAAAAGTATATATAAAGCTTAAAAGTTAAAATTAGTATAGAAATAATGGAATCATATTTATTTTATATCTATCTATAGCATATCAATCAATCAATTTAGCATTTATGAACAATTAAAAAAGAATGTTATCAATTTTAATATTTTTTTCTATTTTCTAACAAAATTAATTAACTTTTATTTATTTTATGAAATTAATTAACCCAATTACACTAGCGCTATACATTTTTTTTGTCTATTTGTGTTTATTTAACGACTAAATAAGTAGCAATATGATCGACAAAAACAAATGATTTATTTTCATCATCTCTTATATTGTATAACCTTTTATATCAAATAGGAATTTATTGCAGCATTAACTTCAGTATAACAGTCGACTTTCATATGGGATATCTGTGGTATTATGTTATAACTTTAACGTAACGTAACATATACGAATGCAAAGAGTTAAACATAAAAATGATATATAAATTATTATTTAAATTGGTTATTTTCACATTGACACATTACAAAGTTCGCATAATACAAATATTTATATTTTAATATGTAAACTTTTTCGCACCATTGCGAATATTTTGATAACGCATTTAAAAAAAATACGGATATTTAAATATAGCAAAATAAATCATATGGTATATACTTATCAGTTATCACTATATAAATTTATATATATATTGTAGTATGTATTGTACGAGTATAATAAAAAGATTAAATTATGAAGTAATGAATAGGAAAAACAAAAATATACCGACAATTTTATATGGCATTTATGGAATTTAATAATATTTATATAAATTTGCTATACAGAAACGGCGTGTGTCTTTTCATATTCAATCATTGAGCTTTTGAGATACAATACAAATTAAGGGATGACAAATTTGTGTTTCGTTGAAAAATCACAGGAAGAAAATGTTCAAAACCAATGTGTTACCTATATATATAAGTTCATAAGCGGTTAACTTATTATTTTTCGTCTCATTAACACGGGGCTGCCTTATAATTAAATTCATTTCAATTAATTTTATAATTTTAATATAGATTATATGATATCTATAGATATTAAAAATACAATAATAATTTTGTTAATTATTGCACTTAATCCTGTAAGTGTAAAAATTATATGTTATTCATATACTTAATTTTTTTTTCATTTAACTCACGTCTTATATATGATTTCCTATCAATTTGTAGTATTAAACATTATACATTTATCAAATTTGATATGTGCGTGCACGTGTGTATATTTTGGAAATTAAAATGGAAATAATTTCTTGAATAATTATAATAATTTTAGTAATAATAACGCATCATTACACAAAAATATATACAAATACAATAGTTAATATGGATTATAAAGTGCAATTTCATGGTCATATGAATAAACAAAATATAGACACGTGCTATTGTTTGTTATATGTTATCAATTATTGTTTAACAACACTATCACAACTTAATTTTATATTTATACATTTTTATTACTATACACAAAAAAAATTGTATATGTACAAAATACGAATTCTTTTTAACCTTATATTGTCACGTGCTTCATCATCACCTAACTTTATTATTATAAATATTATTTATTTTATTATTATTATTATTATTATTATTATTATTATACTATAGCATTATAATTGTGTAACATCTTATTATAAAAATATATATACGTAAATTATGTAGTCTTTTTTGTATAAATAAATTTGAATATGTATAAATATGTACTTGTGTGAGTCGTCTACACAGTATCAAAAAATAATAAAAACAGACGAATATATTATGAAATTGATGAATATATACAATATATATAGAGCAACGAAAAAAACCAGATATAATTGGAATTCACTTTACTATATTATTTATAATAAAATGATTATCATATACAAAAATTTAAATAAATAAAGGTATTTTGCAATAATATGCTACGGTAAAATATGAGTTTTACAATGATTTTCTTTACATGAGGCGAATATTATAATAGAAATGAATGTTGCATACAAACGCATAGTATTTATTTATTAAAATCACAAGAAAATATTGTGTTTAAAATAAATAAAACAAATAATACTAAGCAAACACGGGAAAACACCGCGATATATATTAGTTCAACACACTTTATATAAATTTCTAAATATGGTTAAGAATATATGTTTGTGCAAAGAATATTAAATTAATTTTCTTAAGTTAAGCAAAAATTATATGTATTTTTATTTGTGTCTGTATAAAAATTAACAGTCATCTAATTCAATTTTTAAATAACAATTAGTTGAATGCATACGTTATTGGAATTACTAATTGATTATGTTTATAATAAAGAGCTTATATACAAAATAAAAAGGTACATTCAACTCGATAATTATTAAAAATAGATTATAATTAGTTTATAGTTTTTAACAACAATTATGTAAAATTTGGCATTATTTTGTTAATGAATTTAAAAATAATAATTAATGATGGAACAAATAATTTAATCGGTAAGAACAAAGAATGATCCTGACAACAGCCGTTTAGATTTTTGTTGAAAGGAATTCGTAACATAAACCACTCCAAAAACTCTACTATACCAATAGAATCACATTATTTTCTTAACAATAATATACAACTGAGATATTTTTTAAATGATATTTGGGTGTACTTGATGAATTTTGTGTTAAAGAGCAAATCCATTAATATAAATATGAAATAAAAATATATTTAAAAAAATTAAAATAACATACCCATTATAAACACGACATGTTGTATTATTAATACGTTTATCGGATGCACGACGTCGTCGATCTTCAAATAAATCTTTAATTGCTGTAACACCTAACACAAATAATACTGGTATCATTGCAACTTCTTTACCAAATGCATCAATAAACCAATTCAATAGAACAATAAATATAAAATATAAATTTGCAACACGATGAAATTGTTCTAGTAAATTTTTCGGTATAAATGTCAATAATGTGTATTTTGTCGTACGTATTTTATTACCAATACGTCGTCCATTCGGATGTTCACGTTTTGGTGTTTTCAAAGGTACTGTATGATTTGGCACAACAATTCTATAACCATTTTCATCAAATTTATTATTTTTACAAACTAATAAACGTTTCCACCACGGCGGTATTTCAGCCCGACGTAATGTATATATTGATTCAGAACGTGATGCTTGACGTGAATGGCCAGCACCATGACCATGAACACTTCCGGAACCACCACCGGAAGTACTGCTACCCGTACCAGCCGATGATGGTGCTAATAATGTTGAACCACCACCAATTCGATTATCATTATTATTATTATTACTATTATTATTATTATTATTATTATTGTTGTTATTATTTTCCACTGGTTCTTTATGGCCTGGTGGTAATATAAAATCAGTTTTTGAACCAACACGATTATGACCGGAACGTGTTTGTACATTTTGTGATGATGTACTCATTGACGATTCTGGTATTTGTCCATGTGAAAATGCACGTTGATGTCCTTTCATGGCCGAACGTAATGGACGACCACCAACTGTTGTTATTATTGTTGTTGCTGGATTTATAATTGGATTAGAACCAAGTGATGATGAACCACCATGACTAATTGAACGTGCATGACCACCATTTTGTCGTCCAATTAGTAAATCTGTACTGCGATTAATATTACTATTACCAATATTTCCTGTTACAAAATATGGATTTAATGTATTACTACCCGATGGTATCATAAAATTTCTCTCCGATTGTAAAATTGTTGTTGATGCCGTTGTCGATGTTGTAGCTATTGGTAGTACCATTGTTGTCGATGTTGATGCTGTTGTTGGCATTGTTGTTGTAATTACTGCTGGTGTCATTATTGTTGTAGATGCTGTTGTTGCTGTAGCTATTGTTTGTATTATTGATGGACCACCACCACCACCATTTCCACCACCATTTTGTGTTAATGATAAAGATAACATCGATGTAGGTGGATTTGTTGATAACTTTTTCCTCAATTCCTCCAAATTTGCCATTATAATAAGTCACCATTTAGAAATTATAAAAACAAAATATTTATAAATATTTTTTTATAGAATTATTTTTCTTTCATTATACATTTGAATGTGTGTGATGATGAGAATATATTCCTTTTTTTTTTTTTTTTTTTTTGTAAACAAAATCATAAATATTTTGTAAAAAAAAATCGATAAAACATTTGAAAATGATGTAAATAAAGTGTTTATTATTTCTTATTTATAACAATGAAATCAATGATCTCAAATTCAACGGGTAATAACTCAAGGTTTTCTTCGCATATTCAATCAACAATAATTCGTTAGTTTTAAAACGAGATAGTGTATATTTCGTACCATCCTAATTTTATATTACTATAAAATTGTTTCGTCATAAATGTTGTACGTACGACTCAGTTGATATTGTTATTGGTTGTTTTATTATTATTATAATTATTCATAAATTTATAAAAAAAACCACATACAAACAATTAGCTACAACAACAAATGACCAAAAACAATGTAATTGGTAATGTAAGTATAATCTGAAATAAATTATATTTATAATGTAATTAATCTTTTTAATTTAAAATTGTTCCTAAATTAATATAAATTGAATTGAATTTTATTGCTGTGACCAGACCTTGAAATTTATTATAATATAAAAATAATTTGATTCGAAAAAAAACTAATATATTGTAATGATAAATGAAGAAAATCGTTGAAACAGGAAATCTTTAGTGTATAATCATTTTTAAAAAAATTTGCAATTTATATTTTAGATATGGATCATTAGAAATATGTGTTTATTTATATGTATACCTTTAAATTAGTTTTTAATATTTATTTTGTTTGTTTAGTATATTTAAATTAATGTATTTTTAAACATGATGTGACCATGAAGAAGAACAAAGGGACACTTCACACTAAAATTAAATAACCACATATAATACAATAGAATAAAAAAACATTAAAACTATATTCAATTTTTAGTATAATGGACAAAATGTATAAAATATAAATTATATCTTTACTTCAAAACATTAAGATTTCCAAAAAACAAATAAATTGTTTGATAGAATGGAAAATTCACTCGGAAAACGATTACATAATTGACTTGTATCAACAAATTTTGAATTCTTGACCAAAAAATATATTTAATGTACGAGAAAGTTTGCATTTAGGACAACAGTAAAGATTGTAAAATTAGGCGATATAGAGATAAAATTATAGCTCATTTGGTTATACAATTTTTTGCTGAACAAACCTTGCTGTATGTATGTGGTGTAGTATGGTTTTGCTGCAATACACCATTACTTTTAATAGGCTTTCCATCATATTACTAGTACGAATTGAATTTATCTTATCAAAGCATCTGAATGATAATTCTTGAGGTTTGTGGAAACTATACAATTTTGCATAAACCTTTGTAACAAATTACAATAACTGACTGATTCCAATTCACACAGCCTTGTTTTGCCACATTAAATTAACGATCACATAGAACAATGATTGTTTTATTAGTAATTACATTACAAATTATCTTCGTAATTGAAAAACATAAATTTTTATTTATGTATATGAAATATAGAATACTTATGAACTTGCCTAGACACCATTAAAAATTAAATAAATAATTGCAAATTAATATTTGAGTAATTATAAATAATTTTACAAAATTATGCGACTATTGTTAAGGATTAAAAAATTACGTGTCTTCTTACAAAAGCCCTCAAGATCTTACTTAAAAGCTTCTTCAAAAAAATGCATACAAATGAAATAATATTGTAATGGTGTAAGTAAAACAAAAGCAATAAAGTAGTTGTTTTATTTCCTGAAGGTATTCAACTTTTTTTTTTATATATAATGAGTAGAGAAACCCATTTAAAGTAATAATATATAAAATAATATGCATTAATAAATTGATGAATAACAATAAAAATATATTGCACGAATCAAATAATATATATAAAAATGTTTTGAAGTATCTGTTGCATATTGAATATAGCAGAAATCACTTATGTACCATGTGGCAGCTATAGGTTTTAGGTTAGCACAGATAAATCAAAAGTAAATAATACAGGTAAATAATAGCATAAAGCATAAAACAAAATTTACCTACATAGATTTGCTTTTAATGCAAGAAATATGAAGAATTTATTCCTGTTATTCGATTACATATTGGTATTTGAAACACTACAGTCTAGCCCGGCCACAGCACAGAATAAACAATGAAATGAAACACATTATAATGTACTAAAAAAATAATTTTTTTGAAAAAACAAAAATTCTAAATTTATACTTACTAGTTTTTGTTTTTAATTCTTTTGCAATCTTTATAATTTTTAATTATTTGTATGTTTATAAATTATTCGGTAAGAGAAAAAAAAAACACTTTTCTATACATAAGAGTCAGAGATTAACCTTTTCTATTTTCAATTAAAGAATAAAAAAAAATATGCATACACTCACACAAACACTTTATTTTCAATTTTCATAGAAAACGTAATATAATTAATTGAATGTTTATTATTTTTTATATCAAATAAAATTTCATTTTTATTTTTATTTAAATTATATTTATATGTTTTTATTCTTTTTTGTTAAGTTAAAAAAAAAATAAAAGGTTTCACAATAATCACAATTCACACACAAAACCAATCCAAGTCCCAATACGCGCACACTTTAAGAGTTGAATAACTTAATGCTTTTTTTTACTATTATCTTTTAATATACAATTAAAATATTAATAATAATATAAAACTATAAATTTTTATTAATTATTATTATTAAACATATTATTAAAAAGTAATTAGGGATTAATTGTAAAATTAAATTTAGATATTACTAAAAAAAAAAAAAAAGATTACAAGAAAAAAAACCATAAACTCATTATAAAAAAAAGAATAAAAAGCATTCACTACCTTGCCATTCTCAGTCACAAATAAAACTAACAAAAATTGTTCATTTCATTTTCATCTGTTCATTTCTGTTCATTTGATTTTAGTTTTTGTTTTTGTATTGAAATGAATCACAATAAAAAAAAAACTCTTTCGACTGGTTTGACATAAGAGTACTATTACAATTTTCGATTACATATTTTCGATAATCCCAAGCAGCATAAATTGAATTGTTCATTCATTTGGTTAGTATAATTTGGTAAAATGCAGTAAAAATAAACATAGAATTAATATAATATGTATTAAGTTTATGATATTCAAATTGATAGATTTAAAGTATTAATGGATTCCTAGAATAAATAATGCAGAAGTATGTCTACTATTTCATATATACAAAATTTATTTTAGAAAATAAAAAAACTTTCACTGTAATTGAATGGTTATAGTTTTTCTTTTCACATCCACCAAAATTCTTAATTTTTTAAGTACTGATTTCAAAAAGGGGAAATATGTATTAATAAAATATGCATTCAACAGACATGCCTGACATATTTATTTTATACGTATAATATTTTCATTATTAAATGTTATATATTAATTATATTAAATAAAATGAAAAAAATATGAATTTGAGTCAAAGGGTTTGAACGAAACAATTTTAAATGAACTTACCCACTCAATTGTACCTTATTTTGACAATCATGAACACGAAGTAAACATACGTCACACATCGTGCTCCATTCGGCTCGTCTCGTCTTGTGTCAGGAAAAAAAATAAAAGAAAAAGGAAAAGCTAGTTGGAGACTGGTGGAGTTGGTCGTCATCATCAATTATCTATCATCATTTATCAAATTTAGTGATTTGGTAAAAAAGAAATTTCTACTTTGCGTAGAACATTATTTATTTTTTATTTTTTTTAATACAAGTTTATTCAATTGTGTTACAATTATAATAAAAAAGTGAAAAAATGGATGAAGAATATGATGCTATTGTTCTCGGTACCGGATTAAAAGAATGTATTTTAAGTGGTATGCTTTCTGTATCGGGAAAAAAAGTATTACACATTGATCGTAATAAGTATTATGGTGGTGAATCGGCATCGATTACGCCTCTTGAAGAATTATTTGCACGTTTCAATGCAGAAAACCCGAGTGAACAATATGGACGTGGACGTGACTGGAGTGTTGATTTAATACCGAAATTTCTTATGGCAAATGGGTTGCTTGTAAAGCTATTAATCCATACGGGCGTTACCCGTTATTTAGAATTTAAATCTGTGGAAGGAAGTTATGTATATAAAGAAGGAAAAATTTCCAAGGTACCAGTAGATCAAAAAGAAGCGTTAGCTTCAGATTTAATGGGTAAGTAAAATTAAAAATGATATAATAAGTTAATCAATTGGACACGGAAAAGGATATTTTTGCATTATGATAGAAAATCAATTTTTAATAGAATGGTGTCATTTCTTTTTTTCTCAAATGTTTCGTGTACGTGTGTGAGGTAAAACAGTCACGGCTATGCAGAGAAATGTCAAAAAAACATCTGCAGCCATTTTTTTTTCGCAAATAAAAAAATTGAAATAAAAAGAAATTGCAGTATAATGCATATACACTTTTTTTCAGCAATAATTAATTCTAATTCAATTTATTTAAATGATGTATAAATCACTCGTTTTCTAATCACGATTTATTCAATCATAGTTAGGCTTTTTTTTCCAACAACATTATGGTAATACACATATACATATACATATATAAATTTCTTTTTACATTATGTCTATTGTCCTACGTAATAAAACAAACATTCATCTTATTTTTAATGATTTATTATAGTTGTATATAGATATTTTTTTTTTCTTGATCATTAGGTATCTTCGAAAAACGTCGTTTCCGTAATTTCCTTATCTATGTACAAGATTTTCGAGAAGAAGATCCAAAATCATGGAAAGATTTTGATCCAATGACAATGTCAATGCAAGCACTTTATGATAAATTTGATTTGAGTACAAATACTCAAGATTTTACTGGTCATGCTTTAGCATTACATCGTGATGATGGATATTTAGCAGATTTAGCTGTTGTAACAATACGTCGTATTAAATTATATTCAGATTCATTGGCTAGATATGGTAAATCACCATATTTATATCCAATGTATGGTTTAGGTGAATTACCACAAGGATTTGCCCGTTTATCGGCTATTTATGGTGGAACATATATGTTGGATAAACCAATCGATGAAATTGTATTTGGTGAAAATGGCAAAGTTGCTGGTGTTAGATCTGGCACGGAAATTGCAAAATGCAAACAAATATACTGTGATCCAAGTTATGCTACTGAGAGAGTAAGTATTATTTTCCTTTTTCTTTTCTTTTGTTACTGTGTACGTAATAATATAATTTAATTTAATATCATTGAATTTAATTAATTATAATCTTGGTAATTATAAATACCTTTAACATTTATCTAAATTTTTATTTTTCATTTAATAAAATAAAACCACCACTAACAACTATAACATCAACATCAACAACAATAACAAATGAAATAGGTACGCAAAAAGGGACAAGTCATTCGTTGTATTTGTTTATTAAATCATCCGGTATCGAATACAAAAGATGCACTATCAACTCAAATTATAATACCACAAAAACAAGTGAATCGTAATTCTGATATTTATGTATCAGTTATTAGTTACACTCATCAGGTGGCTGCCAAAGGATGGTTTATTGCCATGGTATCAACAACTGTTGAAACTAAAAATCCTGAAAATGAAATAATACCTGGTTTAAAATTATTAGAACCAATTACACAAAAATTTATGTCCATTTCGGATTATTTTGAACCAACCGATTTTGGTTTGGATTCACAAATTTTTATATCTGAATCTTATGATGCTACAACTCATTTTGAGACCACATGTTTAGATGTTTTAGATATATTTAAACGTGGTACTGGTGAAGAATTTGATTTTTCAACAATGAAACAAGAATTAGGTGATGAAGATAAGTAAAAATAAAGAAAAAAAAAAAAATTTAATAAATAAATAAATAAAAATAAAATACATAATAATAATAATTAATAATAATAATGAAAGAAAGAAAAAAATTGATAATAAAATTAAATATGAAACCACAAAATTATATGCTAGGCTAGCATGCAATGCTATTTTGTATGTGTGTGTTTGTGCGTGCGAGTAAAAATGATTCTTATCTTGAGTTTTTTTTTTTTTTTTTTTAATTTTAATTTCATTTGCTAAACGAAGAATGCATCATTATTGAATAAATGAGTGTTTGCAATATAATTTTGATTTTTCATTTCGTTAAATAATAATTAGACATTTTATTTGTATGAGAAATATATATTAAGTATAAAATTATAAAATGAATAAAATATCATCACGTACATATTATATAAAAAAAAAACTAATAATACAATTGTAGTATCACCAGATGATAACATTAAAAATGAATCCTTCTTTTTCTTTATCATTAAATATGTTTTTTTTTTAAAAATTGTTATTTTCAACCATTTTAATTTATATTAAATAATTGTCTAATTAATATACAGAAATATTCAGTATATAAGAAAATATATAGAAAGCAAAACATTTTAATTTCATTTCACTATTTTTTTTTCTTAGAAGGGGTAATTGGTTTTATTAAATATTTAATTAATTAATTTACACGATAAATATAAATAGCAGAAAATCATATTAATTTAAAAGAAAGTAAAAAATACAAAAAAAAAAAATAAAAAATAAATAAATAATTGTATATTTTGAGAAAATTTTGATTAAAAAAATAGAACATTTTATAAAATATTTTTATCATTTTTTTTTTGTTTTTTATATTATGTTTATATTATAAAATTTATTTAAAACAAAAATACTTTAAATTTTATTACAATATTATAATTATTATTAATATTATCATTTATATTTATATTTATATTATAATATATTACACACGCATATATAAAAATAAAAACACGTAAAATAGCTTATATTATATAAAAGGTTAAAGTGGACAATTAGCTGTTCGATAATATTTCATAAATTTTCAAATTATTCTATATTCACATTATTGGCATTATATGCAACGATCCTCCTATACTCAGCTGAACATTCATGAATTCGAATTCGATATAAAATTGATGGAAAATCTTTATACATAATTAAATTAAATTTGTAGTTGCTTGCAACTGAGTATAGGTTTAATATATTAAATAATTTTTTGACTCTCTAATTCTAATCGAAATATATTTTGTCACAGTACGATGTAGTAAAAGGAATATATTAAAATTCAATGAAAACATTTATATAAAACAAATTTCAAAAATAATTCAAGATAATCTTCAATATTTGTGTAGTGAAAGAATTGATCATTTAGTTGGCAAAAATAAATAAAAGAAATGCACTATTTAATTTTCTCGCATCGTTAACACCATCACATTCCGTGAAATTAAATTGTTTTCATATATTTCATTCAATAAAATCATTCTTATTCTTTCAATCCGAAAACGTTATTGTTAAATTGTATATTCCATTTATAAAATTATTATTCCTAGTTTAATACATAACTAATATAGGATGATACATTCCCTAATTTATCTATGGTAAAAATTCGGTCAAGCAAGGACAATATAAAACGTTTACCTTTCAATATCATAATTATTTGTAAAAGTATTTAAAAAGAAAAAAAAAACTTGTTAATAAAAATCAAAGCTGGCAAATTTTTAAATAATACTAATAATTCAATAACATTTTATAAAATATTAGGAATAATTTAAGTACACAAGTCCGATTTTATGATGACGCACATATGTATAACAAAAATATATAATTTATTTCGCATTATTCATATATTAATTAAACAAAACGAAACAGGTGTTTCGATTAATTTTCTTAGTAAATTAATATATTTATTTTTACAGTATCTCTACGTACATATTTTTTTGTATTTGAATTGGTGTTTGTGCGATACGATTTTTGCGAAATACGATCATATAAAAATAAAAAGGTTATTGTACTTATATTATATCAATAAAATAAATACAACAACGCTGAATAAATAGTGCATAAAGAAAAAGAAAAGAAACAACATTTGTATAATTTAATTAAAAATAAATCGTGTTTAATAAATAAAATAGTAATATGAATTTTTTTGATTGTTAAAGATTTTATTATTTTAAATAACTGAATGCACACAAACACACACACGCTAATATATTTATTTTGAAATAATCTATCATTTGAAAAATTACGGAATTTAGATTTCTGTAAATGAAGATTATAGTTTACTATTTATTTTATGTAAATTAAAATATTAATATAAAATAATTATTGGTTGTGGTGGTGGTAATTTGCTGCTGCGACCGTCAATGTCTTAAGCGACAATCCTTTCGTTTATTAATCGAATATAATTTTTATGTTAGACTTTTTTTTTTTAATTTTAAAGTGTGAAATTATTTTAAAGATTTATTAATATATGGAAATAAATTATTGAACCTTTCGTTCAATTAATAATTTTTTCAATTTTATTAAAGAGCACAACACACAGACAAATGCGACCACCTAATTGTTGCTCTGGGACTTTGCTTTGTTAATCCTAATTTTTTTTTATATTCTATATGTCCTACATATAGGTGCGGTATTATGTGTGTGTGTTATTTATATAATTAAAATTGATGATTAATACATTATTTATGACATTATTATTTTGTTTTGTAATATTATATTTTTTTCATTTTATTTATATCCAGTTTACCAATAATTCTTTTATGAAAATAAAATTAACACAAAATAATCATAGATATTTAAAAAGAAAACATGATAAATATTTTAGAATTGTAAGAAACATTATATTAATTATAATTATATATTAATACATATATATTATAAATTAAAACTGCATGCAATTAAATAAAAAATTTAGATAAATGTTGTAATTAAAATATTAAAAAGAAAAAAGAAAATGAAAAATTTGTGAAAATCAAAATTAATTTGATAACATTTAACGCGAAAATCAATTATTATTTTATATAAATTATATTTTTCATTTATCCCCATGTGTGTCGCTACTCACAACAAAAATCAAAGCTGTATCTATAATAAATGAAATATGATTGAGGGGTATTTGCGTAAAAACTATTACCCAATTTTAAGAATACACAAAAAAAAGGTTAATTAATTAATATATAAAAACATATATAGCTTCTACTTTGCTCAATGGTGTGCTGCGCTTGTACAATTAAAGAAGTATATTCACTATATTTGTTTGTACGTAATTTATTAATAGATTACAATTTTTTTAGGTTGCATTTTTAGTATACAATTCAAAAATAATTTTTCTAAATAGACAAAAACCATTAAAATATATTTAGTGTTAAAAATTGTGCATTGAAAAAATTATTTTATTATTTTATTCTTTTATTTTTCTCAAAGAAAGACAATACTAAAATTATGGCATTTATATAAAATAAGAAAAAAGTAAATAATAAAATAATGGTTGTAGCTCTTGCATTCCAAATTAATATTTCTTTTCAATTATATTAAGGGTTGGTGTGTGTATTAACAACACCTTCTCTCGCCTAGCTCCATCCATCATTGGACGTATTTTACAGTTTGCTTCGTAATTTCTTTAAAATCTATTGAGAAAATCACTTTTTTTTTATGGGTATATAGAGCAAGATTCAAAATGCGTCCAATGAAGAAGAATGTGTGTCAGATGGCGATAAACTTCATTGGTTTTTTTTTTTTTATTTTCTAAATATATCAATTAATTTTTAAATAAACTATTTTAATTATACATATATTAAATATGTACACGCATAAATAAATATATAATTATTATTAAATAAAGAATAATTTTTCATTTTAAATATTGTTTCTTGTTTGATAATGATTTTAAGTGGACGGGGAATATAGAAGAATTGTTGGTCCAATAAAAAGTTAATAACACACAATTAAGATTTATATTATTTCCGATATGAAACACTCAACAAGTTAGTAAGTTATTTACCGTAAGATATGAAATCAGAAAAATTGTCCAATAATTGTGGAAGCACAGATTCACATAAAAACTGACATACCGATTCTTCTGACATAAAACACTTAGTACAAATTGAAATTATAATAAAAAACAATTTGTGAAGATGATAGTTTAGCATGCAGTTAAACGTAAGCATTTCGACAAACAAATTCAATTAGTTTCTGTAGGATAACGCCACGAAATAAAACAGCAGCAAGTCCTTTATTTGGGCGACCAACCAATCTTTGTGTCTGACGCCAATCGCCCGGTTCATCCTCCACAGTGAGCTGGTTTCCTGTTTGATCAGTGATTTGTCTCAGAATATTTTAGTAAATATATGTGATTTATTAGTGAAGATTTGTATAGTGTTGTTTCTAGTAGTAGTTGTATTAATAATAGTAGTAGTAATATATAATAATAATACTAATAGTAATAGACCATTGAAAATTATAAAGAGTTACGAAAGACAATACTAAACTGAACATTTTGTACCAACTAATCGTTTCATATGAATTCTGCCCCGTTTAATATCTTTATATTTGACAATAAAATATAAAACTAATGATTAAACATTTTATAAATCATTCAATTTTCAAACAATATAAATTATTATTACGACAACCAATAAATATTAAATTATTTAAAATTACAGGACTTGAAAATATATCACCGTTTAATTTTAATTGACGCCATAATGTTCCATCTTTAATATGGCAAATATTAACAAAACCATTTGTTGTACACGATAAAATATAATCTAAATTTAAATATTGTAAATATTTTGGTGTTGAAAATATTTCGGATTGTGTTGAAAAACTCCATATTAGATTATAATTTATTCGTGTTGTTATATTAAAACAATAAAGCTTTTTATTATAACATCCAAAAAATAAAAAAAATTCCTTACCTTTTTGTACTATTTCAAATGATGAATAAATATTTCCTTTACAATTATATTGCCATAACTATAAATATAAAAAAAGTAATTTGATTAAATGTGGATTAAAAAGTTATTGAATAGTTATAAATTACCTCCATTCCATTTGTATCCATACAATGAACAATACCAATAACTTCAGCAATTATAATAACATTTAATTGTTTAATATATTTCGGTGTAGAAAATATTGGTGAATTAAATTTATGAATCCAAACTATTTGACCGGTATCAATATTAATTTTGCAAACACTTCCATCTAATGTACAAACTATTACAGCCATCGTATCATCTCCATTTATTAAACATACATTTGAATAAATACTTTTATCACCAATTTTTATTGACCATAGCAAATTACCATTCTGGCGATAAATATATAAAAAAAACCTTAATAATTAAATGGATTTATGATTTAAATTACTTTTAATGTATATTATAAATTATACCTCACAATTTAAACACCATAAATTCAGTTTATCATTATAATTACCAAATATAGTACAATTATTATGTTCTATATATATTGGACAACTTTTTATCATACCCATTGAATTAAATTTCCATTTTATTGAACCAGTTAAAAACTCAAAACAATATAAATAACCATCATAACATCCAACTATTCCACATTCATTAGAATTTGTATAACAACATTGTGTAATTTGACATTCGATACGATCTGGTAAATTAATTGTTGATATAATTTTTCCATTTTCTATTAAAATATTTACTAAACTTTTTGAATGATTTCCAATTGATATAATTTTCGATGGTACAGTATTAATATTAATTGTAAAAATTGATGGAGTGGAATCTATACATTTTTTTAAATCAATTGTCCACAAAATAATTGGTTCTGTATATGTTGATTCTGAAATAAATAAAATTTGTCAATATTTTCTTTAGTTATAGTCTAATATTTTGAGCAACAATTTAAATAAATTTAAATAGTCGTACCAATTAGTTGAGCATTTTGATTATTTTCAAAAATATTAAGTTCTTCTTCAGTCGAATGAGAAGATGCATTTAACTCTAACCATTTACAAATTTCTAATATTGTTACATTTTCATCAAGTAAAAATGTTATCAACTGTGGAAATTTTTGATTTGTTGTGTATTCCAAAAATGTGGAAATATATAATGCGTTTGTAGAATTACCTCCCAATGATGCAAATGATAAATTTATATCCGTTTTTTTATATTTACTCATACCTTCTCTAATATCTAATAAATTTATGTTTAAATTTGTTGTTAAAGTGTTATTTAATTTTTGTAGAAACATTTCAATAATATTTGTACATTTCCGTCGAATGTTATTTATCTCGTTGATAAAGTATTCACCATAAAATTGTTTTAAAAGCTTATATTTTGATATTTTTCCATGATTTGATAATGGAATCTCATTTACAATGATTATTTCATCTGGTATTTCATAAGTTAATAAGTTTTGACGTAAATAATTTAATAAATTCAATTTCTGACCACCAACAATAAACAATATTAAAATAGATTGATGAATATATCGTCTATCATCACTCAACAGGCAACATGCTGATAATATGTCAACCATTTCCATTGCAGTTTTTTCAATTTTCGTTAAATTGATTAATTTTCCATAACGTTTTTGTACATTATTTTTACGTGAATGAAAAATTAGTTGTCCATTTGTTAGTTTTTCAACTAAATCATTTGTTCGAATGCATAATGGTGTATCTTCGGTAAATATTAATTTATTATTCATTTGAGTATCATGAAAATTTTTACGAATTTTATTTTCAATTATTAGTTCACCAATGCCACAAGATATCTCTGCATTTGTTTCTTGGTCTATAATTTTTAATGTTGTATCTTTATCAATTGGATTACCAATAGGAATATTATTTTGTTGAATATTTAGAAAATCAGCAGAAGTAATTTCATAAATTGTAGTCCAACATGAAATTTCTGTTAATCCATAAATGTTAAATATCCGTTTATGTTTTTGTTGTAATGTTGAATTCCATTGTTGCCAATGTTGTACGTCTGCATAGGAAGGAAATTCTTCACCACCCAAAATAAGTAAACGTAAACTATTGCTTTCACTTAATATAATTTCTTTAATTTCTTTATTATTCCATCTTTTAAATAACGATGGTGTCATTTGCATTACACTAACATTTTTAGTATTATTTTGGAATAATATATTTGGTAGTAATTTTGTTGATAGACGAATTTTATTTGATACCATTAAAATTGTAGAACCATTTAATAATGCCATAAATAAATCAATTATAAATGGATCAAATGTTGGTGGAGATGAAATAAATACTACATCTTTTGACGTTATTTCAAATAAATTACTAAAATGTAAATTAAAAGAAAAATATTTAATATAAGTTTTAAAAATTTACAGGGATATGTTTGTCAAAGTCAAAGGGTAACTTTTAAAATTAAAAATACTAAAAATCAATCATTTCCAGAAACAACATACCTTAAATCATATACATTAGTTATGATACTTTTATATGTGATTCGTATAATTTTTGACATGCCTGTTGATCCTGATGTTGTAGTACAAAAGCAAATTTTTGATGAATTTGAAATAGTTCCGTCGATATTAATAGGTATTTCCAAACTATACAAATCCATTTCCGTATTAATTTCATTTATATGTAATATTGAAATATTTTCATTTAATATAGTTAATTCTTTAATTAATAGATATTTGGATTTTATTAAATTAGAAATATTTGAATATTTCTCATTCATTATTATAACAAATAAGTTGAATCTTTGAATATCTTCATAAATTTGTTTTTCAGAATTATTTGGATTTATACAACAAAATGCAGCATCTGTATTTAATATACTATAAAAAAAATTGTCAATTTTTTGTTGGCTTTTTTTTTATTATCTGAAAAATCTTTTTACCCAATTATAGAGGGAATCAGAACAGAATTATGATTCATAATAATTCCAACATAACGTTCGGGCCAAAACAATTGATTAGCATTGCCGGGAACGGTCCCGGTGTATGTATCTAATTTAAATATATCAAATAAAATTGAATTAATTCTCTTCGATGCTTCTATTACTTCTTTATACTTATATACATTTTTAGAATTAATATCTTTATACCAAATTATGCATAAATTTTTGGAATATTTTTCTAATTCAAAAAATTTGAACATTTTTCTTTCTCTAAATTACTACAATTACTATATATATTACACAAATTACTATTTACAATCCAAAATTACGTTAACTAAAAAACGATAAAAAAAAATTAAAGCATCAAAGTAAACAAACAAAAAAGAAATGAATGTCGAATGACAGAAAATTAAAATGACAGTACTTTAGTACCCAAAAAACAACCACTTGCGTTACAACCGTTGTGTTGAATCATTTCATAAATCATTTGTAATTTTAGAGTGACTACTATTTTATTAATATAATGTGACTGGATGATGTAACTTCTATGAAATTGATGTTTTTTTGTCTAGATCAAAGGTCTAGATAAAAGAAAAGATGGTCATATGTCTGTGAGTGAGTGAGTGAAGTGCAGATTTTACCTTTTTCAGTGCAAATACATTGCATTTTCAAATACTAACCTACTAACATAGTGAATAAGCCACTATTATTTGCATTTATTTTCACCTCAATATTTTTAAGTTTCGTAAATTTTATTTGACATTTGAATTCAGCTGATCAACTTAATATTATTGATACAATTAAATAATAATAAAAGTAATTATTAAATAAATAAAATGAAAATGTATAATAATCAATAAAACAAAACTTATTATATACTAACTTTAAGTAACTTCGAAAAATAATGTTATATTAATATTGACAAACTGATTGTGCTGCGACTATACGCTTATTTCGCCAAACTTAAATGTTAAAATAAGTAGGAATTACATTAAAACCTAATGAAATTTCAATTATGAATTGTGTATATTTGTATAATATCTAATGTTATTTGCAAAAATATGTTTTTGTAGGTTTGTTTAAAAAGAGTTTTGTTTGCTCTCCAAATGAAAAGTTGACACATATTTATCGAATTTCTAATGAAACGAAATTATATATTTGTAATATATATTGGAATTTTAGCAAATGTCATTTTGAATATATTTTTTTTATTTTCCATTGGATTTTGAGAATTTCCAATCTTGCAAAATTGCGCTTTGTAAATTTGCTGCTATCCGAAGTGATTCTGGATTTTTTAAGCATGGCTTGAAATTTTAAACATTTATTTTGCATGTATTTGTATTATTAATTTATTTAAAAAGTGTAAACAATTAATTATTTTAAAAAATGGGAGTTACTGGATTATGGAAATTAATTGATCCAAGTGGTAAACCAGTACCATTAGACACTTTAGAAAATAAAATATTAGCCGTTGGTGAGTAACTGCAACCATATTACAATTAGCATGAGCTCATATCCACTTTTCGTCATATGGTGAAATAATTAATAATTTTTCTTTAATATAATTTTAAGATATTTCAATTTGGTTACATCAAGTGGTAAAAGGTTTCCAAGATTCAAATGGTGCAACATTGGCAAATGCTCATTTACTTGGTTTATTTCATCGTCTATGTAAATTGTTATATTATAGAATAAAACCGGTGTTTGTATTTGATGGCGGTGTTCCACAACTTAAACGAGAAACAATTGTAATTTTTACCATCTATTTCATTCATGCTTTCTTAAATTAGTAATTTTTTTTATTTTAGAACAAACGCTCACAAAATAAATCAAAATATCATACAGAATCTGATCGTTTTCAACAATTATTATTGGATACACTGGCTAAAGAAAAAATAGTACAACAAGCATTAGGGAACTCAGCAGCCAATAGTTTAATTTCACCAAATAAACCATCAACAATTAAATTTAATCAACGTGAAAAAGAAAAAGATGATTTATTTAAATTACCACCATTAAAAAGCGATAATAATTTATTAGGAGAATCAGCAACATCGTCAATACCTGCTGATAGTTTAGCAGCTAGTGATACATCAGAATTTGAAACACGACGTCATTATAATGTAAATTTAGGTACAATTGATGTTAATAGTACAAAATTTAAAAGTTTACCGGCTGATATACGTGTCGAAATATTAAATGATATAAAAGAAACACGCAAACAATCATCATGGGGACATTTACATAAATTGCCAGCACAACGCGATGATTTTAGTGAATATCAAATGAACCGTTTGTTGCGTCGACGGCAAGTACAACAGCGTTTAGAAGAGGCCGAACAAGAAATGGGTGGCAAATGTTTATCATTGAAAGAATTGGAAACACTGTTAACGGAAGATGGTATTGTAACAGCATCAACATCAAGAGCTACAAAACGTATTGTGTCTGACGAAAATGCAAGATATTTACATGTAAGTGATTTGAAAAAAGCAATGGAAACAGCAGCTGAGTCTAGTCCACCAAAAATAATAAAATTGGAAAATATAGAACAAGATTCACAACTCCAAATTAATGAAGATTATGATGAAGATTTACAAAGAGCTATACAATTATCATTATTAGAAGAATGTGTAGATGAAACACTGGAACAGCATGAACTAAAAAGTCCTACCACAGAAGAATCAATTGAATTAAAAATGAGTACACAACAAAAGCAACATTTAAGTAATGCAGCAAACTCTTTAGCTCGTTCTTATATGATTGAGTATGGTGGTTTAAATGATGATGATGTGTACAATTTATTAAAACAACGTACCCAACCAAAAGGTTATGAAGATATTGGTGAATATCAGTAAGTATTCAATAACTATTTACAATTAATATTAAAATGTTACAGAAAAATACTTTTGTAATTAATTTTTCCTTTTAATTTCAGATGCAATGATGAATTTATAACTAAAAATAAATCAATTACACCACAACCAAATGAAATAGGATATTCAAAATTTGAAATTAAAAAACCAAATGAAAATGATGATGATGATTATGAAGATGTATCAAGTAATGCTGATTCCGATTTTATAGATGTACCCGAATATTCCGATTCATCAGAATATAATATGAAATTAAATTACACTGCTTCACCCATAAAATTAAATCAATCACCTATTACTGATCTCACAAAAGATTTTCGTTTAGAAGATTTAAGTATTAATAAAAGTATACCTATGAAATGTTTAGAAATTGAAATAAAACGTGAAAATATGGAACAAACACATGATGATTTATTTGCAGATGTTTTTGATATTAAAATGGAAGAAACAATAAGTAAAGAAATCGTTGATTTTAATGTAGCCGAAAAAGAGGAAAATTTGGTAAATGAAAAAGCATCAATTAAAGTTGGTTCTGGTGATAGTAAATTAATAAACGAAAATTCGTCGAATGATAAAAATCTTGTGGATTTGATTGACGATAAAGCAGAACAATTAATAGCACAAGATGCTGTCGGTAAGGTATCATCGAATAGTGTAATTATTGATTCACTTGATGATAAAACCAATTTAGAAATGTTTGCTGTTTCCAATAAATTGAAAGAGGAAGTATTGCCAAATAATGAAATTGTTCATTCTATTACTGATAATTCAGATGAGATTCTAGAAAAGAATAATGTCAATGCAATAAACGTAAATGAATCATTGAATTATAACGAAATGGTTACTTCTAATAAGCAAGATGAGACTTTAGAAAAGGTTGATGTTGAAAATAAAGTAAATGTTAATGTATCATCAAAAAATATTGAAACAGTTATTGCTGATAAACAGGATCATATTCTAGAAAATAATGATGTTATCAATAAAAAATTAGAAAATGAATCATCGAACGATAATCAAATTCTTAATTCAAACGATAATAAAGTAGAAAATCTTATTGAAAATGATACTATAGAAAAAAAATTAATGGTAATAAAATTAGCAAATTATAAAGAACTTGTTGATTCAATTAAAGTTAACCAAAAAGAAATGGTAAATGTGCAAAATGATGACAAAGAAACTAGTGAAATATTATCAAATATTGATTCTAGTGATGATGAACCATTGATAAAATATGTAGTTAATACTAAATTACCTTCAACTAAAGTAAAATCTGATTCAATTAATGCAATTTTAAATAATTTAAATAAAGAAATTGAATCAGTTACGAAAATTAATTTAGATAATATTATAACAAATAACGATGTCTCTTCACAAGATAATGAAAAAATATTTAATGATTTAAATAAAGAAATAGAATCAATTTCACAAATTAATTTAGATAATATTTTACAAAAAGTCATTGATAAATCGGAAACAATTGATGCAATAACTGATAAAATAGATTGTGAAATAATTGAAATTAATGACGATGATGATGAGGATGTTAAAAAATCTAAAATACAATCTACATTAAATTCATATTTTGATGTAACGCCACCAAAACAAAAACCATCGAATCAAATTGAAGAAATTACACCAAAAATAACACAACCATTTTTTGTGGACAGATCACCAAATTCCAGTAAAAAAAAAAATAAATCTGCCAACACAATATCGAATTCGAATAGTACCACTGTGAATAAAGTATCAAAAGCATTATTTGGAAATGATACGGAAACTATAAAATCCAATTATATGAATTTCGCTTCAAATGTATTAAAAGATAATAAAACTGAAGATGAACTAAAAAATTTGGCAACAACATTACATACGGAACGGGGTGACATTGAACGATCACGTAATAAACAAGAACGGTTGGGAATGTCAATAACTGAACGTATGAGTGAAGAATGTAAAGAATTATTAAAATTATTTGGAATACCATATATTATTGCACCGATGGAAGCCGAAGCACAGTGTGCATATTTAAATGAAATTAATTTAACAAATGGTACAATTACAGATGATAGTGATATTTGGTTATTTGGCGGTAAAACTGTGTACAAACATTTTTTTAATCAACAAAAAATTGTTTTAGAATTTAATGCAAACAATATTGAAAGATTATTTAATATAAATCGACAAAAATTAATACAATTAGCGATTTTGGTGGGTAGTGATTATACAACTGGTATTAGTGGTGTTGGTGCTGTTACAGCATTAGAAATTCTATCGAATTTTATGTCGACACCGTCAAAGGAAGGCGAAACAACTGAAACAATGTCATTACTATCAGGATTACGTAAATTCCGTGATTGGTGGGAAAATCGTCGTAATTTAGGACCTAAAACCGCATTACACAGTAAATTAAATAATATACAAATCAGTGAAGAATTTCCAAGTTATCGAGTAAGTGTATTTTTTTTATTTATAAATATTATCAATAAATTAATTTTTAAGTAAATCAGAATATATTGAAAGATGATATTGATATATTTCGCCAAAAGATTAAACTGTTATTATAAGCCGCAAAATAAACGTTTATCTATACTATAACGTTAATAATACTTCAAATAGTCTGAGAAATCCAATATCGTTTTAATCCGATCGGGAAAACTTGTTGTCAAACCATTGTAACACCATACGTTGTGTGCATAACAATTTTTTTTATTTTATTCACTTATTTCTTTTTTTTTTCCGTCATATTATGAAGGTTGTTGAAGCATATCTATATCCAAAAGTTGATGATAGTCGTGAATCATTTCATTGGGGTCATCCAGATGCTGAATCAATACGTGAATTTGCACGGAATAAATTCGGTTGGACAACATTAAAAACAAATGACATTTTATTACCTGTATTACGTAAATTAGAAGAAAAGAAAACACAACCATCAATTAAAAATTATTTTCATATTGAAAATATTACAAATAAAAATGATTTAAAAGTCAGCAAACGTGTACGTAAAGCAATTGATAAAATGTCAACAAATCCATCAAATTCTGATAATGATTCTGTATCAAATAACAATAAGAAAAAAACACGAAATAAACGTTTATTAAAAACTGATAAAGATGAAGATAATAATAATAATAATAATAATAATAATAATAATAATAATAATAATAATAATATTGATGGCAAAAAAGTTACAAGAAAACGTGGCAAACAAGCGACTGTGATCGTTGAACCAGAAGCTGGTACAAGCTCTTCTTTATTAGATACTAATCATGGTTTAAGTGCAACTGAAACACTATCTAATGGTGAAAAAATTGTTAAGAAAAAACCAAATATACCACAAGGTGAACAGCCAATACCACAAAGAGAAAAAGATAAAGAATTAATAGACAATAATAAAAAGAAAGCTATTGAAATATTAAAGAAAGAAAAATTGGCTAAAAAATTAAAGAAATAAATTATATTAATTTGTTATTATGTTTTGTGGCTGGGTAATTTATTAATTATGTTTTTGTAAATGTAAATAAAATATTTAATTGAATATATGTCAATTTAAGAATATTTATTTTAATATTATGGATAAAGTTTCACAATTTCTACCTATATAAAAACAAAAACCCACTAATTAACATTATTTTCTGATGGTAAACGCAAATAATTACAGCGAGTAAATTTAAATTTTAATTTAATATAGAATTTCTTTATATAAATGTAAAATTTGTTTCATATTATTATATTATTTCATCAAAAATTTAGTAAATTGTGCTAGTTATAAAACATCATTACTTTATCAATGTTGGAATATCAAATTTTTGAAATACAATTACTAAAGAAGAGTACATATGAGACCATGATAGCCAACAACAACAACGACAACGGTGAGAAAAATGTGGTAAGTGGTAAAAAATAAAGTTCATTACTATATAATTTTTAACAAATAATCTGAAAAAAATAAAATATACAATTATTTTCTTTTCTTTTTTCTTTCAAAATTAGATGGATGGGAATTTTATAAATATTTTTTTTTTTTTTTGTTGTTGTTTAATGTCTCCTTGTCTTTATTTATTTTTATAATAATTATATTAACAATAATAATAATAATAAAAATAATAATAATAATTATAATAATAATAATAATAATAATAATGTTAATGATAATAATATAAAAAATCAGATTGTTTTATATATTTTATTTTAATTAAATGCTGAGAAAAAAGATTTGTTATTGTGATATTTTCTGTTTAGTGTCTCATCAAATGGTTTTTGTTTCTTATATATCTTATTTCATATATTATTATTATTATTATTATTATTAATATTATTGTGTATTTTCTTTATTTTTCTGTAACAATAGTTATTTTTTTGTTTAGAAACAATTTTTACTACTTCTTCCGCTCTCATTTTTTTGTAGTTGTTTTTAAAATAATAACAATATAATTAGCAATGTTGTGAATTTTTAATCTATATTTATATATTAAGGATATTATTTAAAAATATTTATATAGAATGACAATATAAATTTATTGGTAGTCTTATAACCTTATAATTAGTATAGATATTTAAGTTTATCGGCGAGTACGTAAAGATATTTATGATACACATATTTTTACTGTGTGTCATTACATTTTTAAATATATCTCTTGGATTAAACTATGTTGCCAAGCAAAATTGTTTATCAGCACACATTGGTACTTATTTGTTAATTATCTAATAAGATGAAATATTTTATACTGATAATAAGACAATTTTTATGTTAAATAAAGTAGTTATATAAAGTGTATTTAGTAAACAATTTTGCAAGACATTCTGGTCCAAGAAGATATGAATAATTAGTACATAAATTATGGGAAAGATATCAATACGATGACATACAAAACAAAATAATTTTACAAAATTAAGTCAAGTTTTTAACTTATTACAAATAATTTGATTATAAAATTTGTATATTTTACGAAATACAATTTGTTGACACATAATGTTCGACATAATATGCTATACTATTATATATAAGTTGACTATAGAATATATATATATAAATATATTGTAGTTACATAAATACACAGAAGTCAGAAGGGATGGATGCTATTGGTATATAAATACACTATTTAATACAATTAAAATAATAATAGTAATAATAATAATATCGATTAAAAATATCAATATATGAGATATAAATATACAAAATACAGCATCAATCAATATAACAATAATCAAATAACAAAATTATATGTATATATAAATAAGTAAACTAATGTACTATTAAAATACAGGTTCTATTAAAAGATACCAACCAACCATCCATTCGACAGTGTTTGATGGCTATAAACATATATCATCTTCGAAATTTTCTTTTGAATTTATAAACAAATACAAATGGAGAATGAAATTCCTAATTATTCACCATATAGAAATAATTATAATAAAATATTCAACTCTAAGCTTGTTGTGTATGCAAACGATATTTAACTATATGTAATCAGTAACCGAATAATTATAATTTTGTTGGTATCTTTGAATACATTCTGTTTACTATAAATATATACGAGTACACTAAATAACATACTATATACAGTAAAACAAATTGATATCATTCTAACATGAAAAAAGTAATATACAAAATGTTAAAGTTCCCACGGTTCCCCTCATTATATGCTATCTATATAAAAGATAGTATATATAAATAAATATATATATATATATATATATAAATAGCATATATATATTATATATTGAATTTAATATAAGTAAATATATATATAAATTATATTGTTATGTTGTGTTAGATTTGTACAGATCATACATATATGTATTCATATTTTATAAACATAATCGTACTATACATCGTTTGAAAATATTCTCGGCAGTAAATTAATCAAAGTAAAATATGTATTTATGAATATTCATAAGTGTATTATAATATTAATATAATAATAATAATAATAATAATAATAATAAAAATATATAATAAAATATATATGCGATAATGTTATTGCATTATTATTTTAATTTATAATACACAACACTCTGTCTGCTGTTATTATTATATTATTTGTTGTTTCTTATAATATATATATATATTATACCGACTTATTTTACCATATCAATTTCTTTGCTTCTGTTTTATTTTACATCTATACACACATAAAGTTAATTTTTTTTGATATTATTGAATAGATAAAAGATAATCAAACTATTACTCTTATTCTTCGAAAAGTATTTATTATTATTTTTGGTATTCCTTTACACAGTATATAATATAAAAAGAAAATAAATCTTATGATGGGAATTCTTAATAACAAATAATAAAAACAATGAAGTACATAATTAATTAATAAAAAAAAAAAAGATCGTCCCTTTAAATTATTTGTATAAACATATAGCAAACTATTCATATGTATTTTGTATAAATTTATATAATATAAGGGATTCCCTTTAAAAAATCAAATTACCTTCACGCATTTTGATTTCTCTTCTGATGCTTTGCATTTAAATTTATATAAGATTACCCTAAAAATAAAAAAAATGGAATAAATTTTTAATGTTTATAAACCGTAACCGTGTTGAATGTATGCCGAGGAGTATATAAAATAAAATAGATATATGATATAATAACATTTAAAAATTATACAAAATATTTGTTATAATATAAGAAATATACATATATATTACGAAACACCCTATATGTGAACAAAATTTTTTATTTAAAAATCCCAAAAATAAAAAATAATTGTTTTCTTCTTTTTCTGCTATATTTAAATTGCAAATATATATATAAATTTAAAGAAATTAAATCATTATTTATAAATAAATAAATAAATAAATAAATAAATAATTCTTATTTCTTTTAAGCATATCAGTTTCTTTCGCGTTTCTTCGTTAACATCATTTTATTATTATTATTATTATTATTATTATTATTATTATTATTATTATTATTATTATTATTATTTAATAGTCATCATCTTCTTCTCTTCAGTAATAATCACTGTATAATATTTATTCCCATAATGATATTTATTACATACCATAAATTTAAATAATAATATATGTACGTACAGAAAATATAAACGATACCAAGGGGATTTTATTATATAGTTATTCAAAATATTTGATGAATTTTAATATTAAAATTACTATTATATTTTAAGTTTCTAATAAAACTATAGTGGCGGTGGTCGTGTATCTTATAAATATACACATATTTAATTATGAAAGTTATTAAATCGGTTTTATTACACCATCACATGGTAGACTGAAAATTTTTATAAATATGGTATTATACTATTTATTATTAATTGTTATTCTATCACCACTAAATATTGTTAATTGTTATTGATTGAACTGAACTTAGATCAATATATATATATATATAGTGTGATACCATATCATGTATATTAACATATTTAAAATAATTGTCAGTCTACCATTGGGTGGTAAAACGCGATTTATAAAACTTTAATAGTTAAACAAATTAAACTGTTGATTAAATAATAATCACATATCGTCGTATTATTCATCTCTAATGTATGTTAATCTCTATGGCAATGAGTTTGTGATATCATGTCGATAAAAGGATGTTGGCTTCGATCCGCACCACTTCAAAATTATTTAACAAATGGATAAAAGAAGTGATTGAATTTTATTTGGCCGTGTTGCGGCATATCCGACAACAATACCTTAATTTTTAAAGAAAAAACAAAAGTTAAATTAATAATAACCCTTTGCATATCCGTACGTATACATATTAACACTTTATAAATATATATGTTAAATGATAATTGATGATGATGATGATAATGATGATGACTATGATGAAGATGTAATTTACGTGTCCATATTATTTTATATAAGCGAGTAGAGTCAAATATTCTTCTTGGTCATAAATATTCTGATATATAAATAAATGTATCCAAAATAAAAAATTCTCACGCATCTGTATAGAGAAATGAATGATAGTTATATAAATTTTGTGTTTTTTTTTTCTTACATGTTTTGTTTTTTTTTTTTTTTATAACATTTATTCTATTCTTATTTACTTTTTTGTATTTTGGAAGAAACATATAATTAATTAATAATATTTTTGCACATGATTTTTATTCGTTTATTATTATTTATATATTTATAATTGAATTAACACACACACACACACACGTTTTTCTCGTCGTTCTATAATCGCATCATATATTAAAATTCAAATAACATGATGAAATATATCTAATAAACACGAACCTATCCTGGAAATGATTTTCTATATACGTTTACTATTTATATAAAATATTTGTGTACAAACAATTAGAATTGTTACCAAGTCGAAATTATCAAATCGCTTATCCACATATTTATCAGAAGTCTTAACAATAAGTAGAATTTTTTTTATATGGTCCATCGATGGAAGGATACGAAACGGACAATTACCCATTATTCTCCAACCAGGCAACCATATCAAATATAATATTATCTAATATGCTGCATTGCTGTTCAAGGACAGCAGATTTAAAAACATTTTCATTGATTTACCTAAAAAAAAAAAGTAATGGTTGTTAAATTGAATTGTATTAAATAATTTATAATAAAAAAAACTACAAAAAAAATAAACTTGGAAAAATGTAAACAAAATAAATAAATTATTGATGGGAAATTTTTTACTATAAACATGTGTTCACTTTTAAATGTGTGTTGGTGTTAGATTAGTATATTTGATAAAATCATTATATATTTTTCATTCAATAATATAATACACACATATGTCAAAGAAACAACCGAAAAACGCTACATATTTCTCCTTTTTTATTTATTTCTAATGTGGCGGGGTAAACATATGAAATGTAAATATGGAGAAAGAAAAGATGAAAAAAACCAAAAAAAAACTCAAAAATAAACCACAGACGCTTTTTATATGTCGAACGTAAGAGTTGTAATACGTGTGCGTATTTTCTTTTTTTTTTTTATTCATTTATAAAACATCTGTCGTATCTCGTTTTCGTTTATTTACAAAAAAAAAAATAAATAAATTATTTTTGATTTTATATTAAAAACATATATTAATATTTATATTATAAAATAAAATTGTGTTTAAAATTAAAATTGTAATAATAATCAAATAAAAGAAAAGTTTTTATAAAAAAGAATAAAATAAAAGAAATAATAAAATACAAATTTTGACAGAAATAAAATGGATTTATGCCGTATAGAGCGCTACATTGAAAGTTTGGTTATGTGATAATAATAAAATATTGTATTTATTATTATATTTGATATATTTTTATTTTATAAATATATTATAAATAAATTATGAGTACAAAAAATGTATACTTATTCAAAGTATATATGAGGAAAATAAAATAATTTTGTCTTATTTGTTTTATCTATCCGTTGTATGTTATATCATTAGCTGCTGTAGCTATACCAAAAAAACAAAACCATCCAACTAACTACCACGATCGATCACAACACAACACCACCACAGTGAATATTATCATCACAACAACAACAAAACAAAACAAATTATGATTTCTAATGTTAAACTAAAAATATCATGACAAATAAATTAAAATCAATAAAAATATATTATTTAGTTTTTAAATAATTTAAAAGTGATAAGTTTTTTTTTATTTATTTATTTTATTTGTTAATATTTTAATTTAATTGTAATACATCTGTGTCCGATCGACAAAATTAAAAAAAAAAAATCCATTTTCAAATTGTAGATTGGATTGTGTGCGTGTGTTTTAAACAAGAAAACATAAAAAAAAGCTAAAATAAAAAATAATTACATGAAAAGAAGAAAATTATTATAAATAAATAAATATGCCACATCAATATGGAATACCTGGATTTGTACAATCACCAACTAGTCCAGCATCACAACATGGTGCTTTATTGCCAAGAATTCTTGGTGGTGCAGTTGTACCTGCAGGTGCAGGTGGTAGTTCTATGAATGTATATCGCCAACATATTGAGGAAAAAAAATTATCCCGAGAAGCTATGGAACGTTATATACGTGATAGAAATGATATGATTATTTTAATTTTACATGCAAAGGTAACCCATTTTTTTTTTGTTTAAATTATACTAGTATTTTTGAGTTGGTTATCATATTACAGAATCAATTATTGTATTGTCATCAAATTATTACTTTCATATAGATATCTACACAATTTAATTTAACATACATGTATTTACTGTACTATATCTCCTCTAATTGTTTGCCGGACTTAATACTTCTGTAACATATTTAGGAATTTGATATTCAAGATAAGATTTGTATTCTCAAAGAAACATCTTGTGCATACTGTTGACATAAGAAATGAAATCAATATCAAATATTCATTTAACAACAATCTTATTAACAAAGAATGTGACAACATCAATAATGTATCAAATTTCAATTTTTAACATTACATACAGTATTCTTTATATCTATAAAAAAATGTATTTTTAAAATAATAACTTTTTATTAGGCTAATATTTCTACTTAAATTTTAACATTGAACAAAACAATGCATATTAAATTTTTTTAATTTTTCGTTCATAACTTTCAGGTAGCCCAAAAATCGTATGGAAATGAAAAAAGATTTTTTTGTCCACCACCATGTATTTATTTATATGGAAACGGTTGGCGACATCGACAAGAAGAAATGCTGCGTAAAGGTGAATCCGAACAAGGTGCACAATTGTGTGCATTTATTGGCATTGGAAATTCCGAACAAGATATGCAACAGTTAGATTTAAATAATGGTAAACAATATTGTGCTGCCAAAACATTATTTATATCGGATTCGGATAAACGTAAACATTTTATGTTATCGGTAAAAATGTTTTATGGTAATGGACATGACATTGGTTTATTTAATTCAAAACGTATAAAGGTTATATCGAAACCATCGAAAAAAAAACAATCATTAAAAAATGCAGATTTATGTATAGCAAGTGGTACAAATGTTGCATTATTTAATCGATTACGTTCACAAACTGTATCCACACGTTATTTACATGTTGAAAATGGTCATTTTCATGCCAGCTCAACACAATGGGGTGCATTTAAAATACATTTATTAGATGATGCCGAAAGTGAATCAGAAGAATTTCAGGTAAATTTATAGTAATTAATTTTATTGTAATATTAAGTTTTAGTTATATAATAATACGATATGGAATAGGAAAATTCATCAGGTATTTAATTTATACGGTTTACACATAAAATTAACTACGTAGATTAGATTGATATTTGCAAATTATTTTATGGTTTTCGAAAAAAAGCATTCAGGAAAATTAGTAAAAGTGAATTTTCTAACCGATTATTCGACACTGTTTTTTTAAGGTTCAGTACATTTTCCAATAATTCTCACACAATACGTGGTCTCAGAATATAAATGTTTAACCATCTGAGTGTTAAGAATATTCTCTCCAAATAACTGTATGTATATATCAAGTAGTTTACATTCTAGGTTTAGCTTAGCAATTAGTTTTTATAAATGTTTCGTTAATGTCTCGCAGCTAGTTTATCGAATTAAAATAATATAATCTAAAATCTAACTAAACAAAATAATTTTATAAAATATATAATTATAATAATTTTACCCGTATCACATCTAATAGGTAAAAGATGGTTATGTACATTATGGAGCAACTGTTAAACTAGTCTGTTCAGTAACTGGTATGGCATTACCTCGTTTAGTAATAAGAAAAGTAGATAAACAAATGGCATTATTAGAGGCCGACGATCCTGTATCACAATTACATAAATGCGCATTTTATATGAAAGATACAGAACGTATGTATTTATGTTTATCACAAGAAAAAATTATACAATTTCAAGCAACACCGTGTCCAAAAGAACCAAATAAAGAAATGATAAATGATGGTGCATGTTGGACAATAATATCAACAGATAAGGCTGAATATCAATTTTATGAAGGAATGGGTCCAGTTAGGTAACACATTCTATTTATATGGTATTTTTTATTTAATTATTAAAATCATATTTTCTTTTTCTAAATTCTTAGATCGCCAGTTACACCAGTTCCCATTGTTAATTCATTAAATTTAAATGGTGGCGGTGATGTTGCCATGTTAGAACTATCTGGTGATAATTTCACACCACAGTTACTAGTATGGTTTGGTGATGTTGAAGCTGAAACAATGTACCGATGTGCTGAGGCATTATTATGTGTTGTACCAGACATATCACAATTTCGTGGTGAATGGGCGTGGGTATGTAATTTATATTAATTTTTTTTTGCATATTATTCTATTCATTGTTAAGATTTTTTTGGATTGATAATAATAATTTATAATATAATAATAACAATATTGTTATGATAACAATATGATGATAACAATTAATTATTTTAATTTACACATGCAAACATATTTTTATTTATTTATTTTTTTTTTAAGTCATATATTGCTCCAAGTGGAGCTTTATGTCATCTAATAAACCTTTCATTACAGCCAAATTGGTAAATTATTCCGCATGGGAGTATATAACAAGTTACCAATTGTACTGTAATTAACGAAAGATAGATGTTTTCAAAATACTATTATTTTTATGTGGGTGAAAAGCCCATAGTGATGTGTGCAGACATTGTTAATCTTTGAATAGCGTCCAACACCATATTTTCAAAGATATCCGTTTTTCTTTTTATTCCATAAACGAACAAATGGTCACCCAGCAGAAAAATTTCAGTGTTAAAATAAATACCGAAAAATTTCATATGAAAAATAACGGAATTGAACCCGCATGATTAATAATATATACTTCGGCGCTTGCAACTGCGCTACTGAGTGATTTGCAAACATATATTGCAACCATATATTGTAATAATAATTAGAAATGTGAGAAACTACAACTAAATTATAATTTATTTTCTATTGTTTTGTGATTATTTATCTTTTTATTAATTACAATTTAATATGTTTTTTTTTATTAGGAAAAAAAAATCTTTAGAAAAAATATTACTTAAGTAATTATTTATTTCCGCTAAATGAATTTACATATTTTATTTTTTATATTGAATATTTGTCCTTGTTTTATTTGTGTTTACCTTTAATCGATCTCTTATCATACTTTTTTTTGATTTATTATATTTTGATTTTGTTAATAATTTATTCGTTATAGATAACAAGATAATAATTTTATTTATTATTAAATTATAATATTAATAAAAAGTATAAATTATCCTCAACCCTTCCTGTACCTCATTTTTGTAAATGGTTGTCATCATGACGTGTTATTCTAAGTGGATATATACCATTAATTATGATCATTCATGAATCCAAAAGATAAAAATAATATGAATAAAATTAATTATTAAATAATTTATTTTATTAAACAAATGTTGGCCCATAATACTTTTTAATGCAATTTCCATTTAAATCTTTAACATAATTATTTATAGCCTTTTCTAATACCAATTCTAATGGACTGTATGTTGCTTTCGAACGTAATCTTGCTTTAGTAATTTCAAGTGACTATAAAACAAACATAAAAACATTTTGTTATAATTTTCTAACGTTAATTAAAAATAAAAACTAATAAAATAATACCTTAATTAATTCATGATTACGTTTTTTTGCAGATTCTAAATTTGTACAAATTGTTTGGTGAATGTCATGTTTTTTTTTATTAAATTGTTCTTCATTTAATTGACGTATCTTTTCCATACGTTGTTCTTCGGATAAACTGAAAATTGATGAATATTAATATTTTGTTGGTTTTTATTATTGTATTTATATTAAAACAAACAAACATTTTTTTTAATTTTTCATCTAATTCAAATTCTAATTGACTATACGTTGTATTTATATCTTCAAGAAAATCATTTGTATTTAGCATATTTTATAAATAATTTAAATTTTTATAGTAATATTGAAATTTTTAATTAATAATTAATTATTTTCTTCGATTTGGAAATGATTTTTTTTTATTATATTAACCGAATATTGATTGCGTACACGTTTCATCAAATTTTAAGGACAACTGTCCATTGATATCTATCGGTATCGTTATATACAATATATAAAACGCATTATTTACCAATACAGACAATTTTGTGGAAACAGAATGGATATAATAATACACAAATAACAATTGTTATGATTTCGTTGTGTTGTGGTTACGATTGCTATGGTTTTTGTAATGGTAACCAGGTGATATTCAATAATATTAAAGATGATGATGATATATATAATTTAAACATAATAAAAATGTTGTAATAGAATAAAGACACGCTTTAATCTTTTTATAATTTGTTTCGCAGAAATTCTAAAGTAATTTAAAAGCGAAAATTCATTATTTGCTTTATCTTCTATTATGAATGGAGTTTAATTCCCAAAATTTACATGATATTGATATATTACATTAATATATATAAATTTTTCAACAAATTCGCACAATGCAATATGATTTTTAAAATAAGACAATCTTTCCAAAACAAGACGAATTTAGTGTATATTGTAAAATGTAGATTGCAGATTCTCATTAATCATTTAATGATAATTTCACGATATCCACTTTATTATTTGTGTTAAGGTGTAATGTGATATTAATCTTCCTAAATTGTATCTATAATTAATTAACCAATTACAATCGTGTAATAATTATATTTAATAATATTTTTTTTCAAATGATTATAGGTTCGTCAACCAACACAAGTGCCTATTTCGTTAGTAAGAAATGATGGTATTATTTATGCTACCGGTTTAACATTTACATATACACCAGAACCAGGTCCACGAGCCCATTGTCAACCGGGAGATGATGTTATGCGTGGTCGCATTGGTAATAGTAGCAGTAATAATAATAATAATAATAATAATAATAATAATAATAATAATAATAATAATAATAATAACAATAATAATAATAATAATAATAGCAATAATAATAATAATAATACTAGCAATAATAATAATAGCAGTAGCAGTACATCAAATAATAATAATAATAATAATAATAGTTCATCGTCATCATCAACGGTGGTCAATCAAAGTAATTTACCATCAATAGGTGATGTGTCATGGAATGCACATGGTGGACTCTCTTAATAGCTAATGCCTATAATATTATATCGGTGTTGGATATATACATGGGAACAAATTTTTCAGTTTTATTATTTTAAAATATGATAAATGAAATAATAGTATTACACATAAATTTATACAAAAGTCTGTATAAAAATAATAATATTAATTTTTTTTTTCTTTTAATGTTAAATTTAGTTTTATTACGTTTTAATTTTTCTCTTTTTTTTTATATTTTTTTATTTATAAAATGATTAATATGAGCAACTAGTATTATTAATATTAGTATAATAAACATGGTGCCGAAAAATACACTTCCACAAATGATATATCGAATCTATTGATCGCATTTGCACGCCTGATTATGATCTCAACCGTACGAATATAAATATGAGTCTATGGGAGACCATCAATATCAAGATGAATAGTAGTCAGTAAGGAAACTTTAAGAGATACATAATATGCGATAATCTATCCTACAAAATATTCATTACAGTCAAGTTGGTAAATTACTCCGCATGAATATCGGTGATTATCGGAGTGTATTTTGACACCAGAATTTATAAAGTCATAAATTTAACAACGAAATATATTGCCGTTTAACCCTTTAACTGTACGAAATTATAATATATATTTGTATAATACATATTTCTATACATCTTCGTAATATTTTATTATGAAATGCCAATGCGTATAGTTGTGTATATTTTTAATGCTAGTTGTTGTATTAGCAAAAAAAAAAAAGAATAAAATTCAGGGTTTATTAAGATCATAATAATAATAATAATAATAATAAAATTACTCAAATTAAATAATTTCAATTCATATATAGTAAACTAAAATGAAATCTCAAAAAAACCATACACTAATTTAATTCTATAATATATTTAATAAATAATATACTCAGTATGAAGAACAAATAATTTTATTGTAATTGAATTGAGAATACAATTGCAAACAAAAATATACTGAGAGGAAAGGAATAATTTCAACTTTTTATTATTTATATAAATTTGTATTAACTAATATTGCGCATTCCATATCAATAACATTGTATTTCAAAGTCTCCGTCATATTGTGTATTCATACAAAAAAAACCTATAAAATTAATCGCTGAAACAGTGCGAGTCACTTGATAATGACGAAGAAGATACTGAACATTTGAACCTGATTCAGGCATTGCTTGATCTCTAGACATATACGTTTTTAATATGATAATACGAATTTAGACATAGTTTTGAATAAGAAAATTAATTGTTATTTTTCGTTATGTTCATCATACTGAGTATTAGAATTTATAATTATAAATTATTCTATGCCAATCTGTCTCTCTGTGTGTATAACTAAAGCATAAAAATATATAAATATATATTTTAAATACATTAACAACCCAGTTACCCCGCGACTCCATTTCATGGAAATAGTTTTCCATAGGCTATATGCACAATGCTAATTTGGCTCTTTATGCTATCTAGTTCGAGCATTAAGTTTCAACAAAAAATTTAAATCAAATATTTATAAATTTAATGAAAACATCATTTTAACATAGATAGATTTTTATAATATAGACAGAGTAAAAAGTGTGGTGACTATTTTGTAATTTTCTAAAAAGCAGAATGAATTTACAACATTTTATGATTTTTTTTTCTTTATAATTATTATTAACATTTAAATAAATAAGAAAAAACGGGTTTTTTTTTTAAAGAAAATTAAAAAAAATTGTTGCCAAATGGAGTCTCACATGATAACTAAATAACATATAATAAAAAAAAATAATATAAATAAATAATTAATTTATAAATAAAAAAAAAAAGAAAAAGCAAAAATTATTGTAAATACAAAAAAATTTATAGTGTCATTTTATAAGAAAAATATAAAAAAAAAATCTATTTATATGAAAATTAAAATATTGATGTTTTATTGAAAAAAAAAATCCTAATTTTATACCGCTGCGATACGTTACATAAGATTTGTTGGAGATGATATTTTCCAATTTACATAATAAATTTGCCAACATTAAATATTAATGTCTTTAGGAATTTAACAAATGTTCTCAAAAATTTGAATTGTGTCTATTTATTTTGCTTTCGTAACTTATTGTTTATTTCAAAAAATGGTATTACCCAACACAGAGTTAATTTCTAAAATTTATAAAATTGAAATGCAATTTTATTTTTTATCCAGAAACTATATATTTTTTACAGTTTAATATATAATTTAAATAATTATTATGACATAAATTTCTATAACTAACAATTTACAACAATAAATAAACAATAGATTTTGTGTTAAGATGTGTGAACTTAATGCAAAAAAAGTAAAACGAAAAAAACAGAATAATTATTATACGAAAATAAATTATATTTTAAAATAGTAAAATAAGTAAGTAATAAATAATAATTGCGATCGTGAGAAAAATATTTGAATTTCTAAAAGTAGTAATATTTTTCGTATTATTTATATGAAGAAAAAAAGATTAAATTATTATTATTACCTACAATTTTTTTTTTGTTTTGTTTTAAACATCAGTCAACTACCATTTCCGTTGATCAAGGTTGAAATTTAATAATTGTGTTTAATCTGTTTTGAATATATTATCAAATTTGTCGTCTAGCCATTTACAATTGATGCAAAACATATTATTATAGTACGTATACGTATACGTATAATCTTTAATTTATTTGTAGAATACGATTACAGTTTACACACACACACATTCATTTGCATTAATATAAAAGATTTTGCTTGGTTCTTGTTTGTTTTCGGTGAAAATTTTCGAAAATTGCACATCTCATAAAATTATAATACAATAAATATTAAATTAGAATATAAATTAATGAACGCAAAGAAATTCCCTGCGTTATAAAATGATTTTATATTCTTTTATTTATTCATATCAAAATAACATTAATTATTATAATGCGAATATTACAATTTAATTGATGCATAAATTACAATAAATATTATATACATAACATTTACTTGAATTTAAACAATAACCTCTTTACAAAGTTATACTATAAAATTTGTATTGTGTTGTTTATAAATTTTTAAAGAAGAAATCGGTGAGAAAATCAACAAATAAATTTTTAATTTTTTCTTTTTCTTATTTTAAATTATTGTGGGAAAATATTTTAATTTTTTCTTAACAGGTAACTAACTAAAAATCTGAACAAACGTTGTAATTCAAAATACGTATAATAATTTCTTTAATTATTCTTTGTTTTACTGATTGCCAAACTAATAGGTCTTAAATTATATCTATCTTTGTATGCTGAACTTATAGCATTTATAAAGTTATATCCATAATTTAATTTAATTTTTTGGATTGCCAATATATTTTCTATTTAAAAGTAATATTTTATTTTATAATGAATTATACTTTGTCACCTTGTTGATTATCTTATCTTTCACATTTGTGTAGTTTTTTTTTTATTATTACCCTTTATTTTGGATTTTTTTTTACATAAAATAATAATAATTGTGAGAAAATTGGTATTTTTAAAGTCGTTTGGATTGGTAAAAAAAAAAACACGCAATAATCCTGAGCAAACATAAGCTCGCGCTTAAACATACACTTTTAAAAATGTATTCAAACATTGCGTAATATTATAAAATTATAAATAATTAAATATTAATATAATTTATTTTCTATATATGTTTTAGGCTTAATCTATGAATAATTAATTTTTTGCTGTGTAGAAATGAAATTTATTAGTAGAAAACGGTGTCGTTACTGTTTCGTATACATATGGTTGATGTATCAAATGACCCGGATATAAATAAAATCTATTGTTATAGTGTCAACAAATAAATTCGATTTAACTAACTAAAATTAATTAAACGATTTGCAATTATGAATTCATGCTTGTTTTAGAGATAACTAATATTAACAATTCAAAAGAAAATATTTCGGCTAAACAAATTTAGCCATATTCTTATAACTAATAATAATAATAATAATAATAATAATAATAATAATAATTTTAAATGTAACAAATAATTAAATATTAAGAAAATATATTTTCTAAAATATTCTCTATTTTAGATTCAATAGTAGTATTCATCGATAGATGATTTCCATCCTTACATAAAATCGAACAATTTGTACACACAATTGAATACAATAAATTTTTGATTTTAATAAAATTTTCAGATAAAATTAATTTTAAAATTGTTGATTGTAATTCACTAAAATTAATTTCAATTAATTCATGTGATGGAAGATTATTACTATTACAATAATTGTTGTTATCGTTTAAATCCATTAATAATTTTTCAAATATTTCAATAATTTTTATGGCATTACGTTGTGCATGTTCATGCGAAATTTTTGCTGTATAATCTCTGTGTTTCATTAATTTTTTATAATTTCGATTTAAAAATACATTTGCTAAAATTAATCCATTATTTAATGTAAAATTTTGTATGGCGTAATTTTTTTCATTCATATAATTATTGTCGTTTCTCTTGTTGTCACTAACAACGTCATCAATTAATTGAGTTTTATTATTTATATTATAATAATTATTACTGCCGGTGGCATTAAACATTTTTGTAAATGATAATAAATTGATGGATCGTTTAGCAATTGTATGATTTTTTGGTTCATCATCATTGGTGGTGGTGTTTATTAAATAATTATTAATTTGTGTATGATCAATTTTTTGTGGAAAATCAACAATAGCTTTTAATCCATCAGTATTTTTAGTATTTGCTCCATGTTCGACTAAAGATTCTTTAATTTTATTGAAGTTATATTTTACTGCTAGTTGCATTGGTGTAATGCCATCATTTCGTTTAATATTAATAATTGCACCATTTAATATTAGTATTTCGACAATATCAAAATAACCTTTGGCCACCGATTTATGTAATGGTGTTTCACCATTTTTTGATTTTACATTTAAATTTACATTATGATTTATCAGATATTTAACAATATTAAAATATCCATTCGATGCTGAATAATGTAATGGTGTCCAATAATTATTATTATCTGCTAAATTGATATTATAATGGGCAATGTTAATTAAATATTTTACAATATGTAAATGTCCATATTCACTTGCTTTATGTAATAATGTTTGACCTAATTTCGTTTTATCATCGATTTGTGCACCACCATCCAGTTCATGTAAATATTTAATAATATGTAAGTGACCATATTGTGCTGCATAATGTGCAGCAGTATAAAATGAATTATCTTTTGATTTTGGATCGACTTTACTACATTCGATAAAATATTTTACTATGTTTAAATGACCTTTTGTCGCCGCCAAATGTATAGGTAATTGACCTAATTTATTTTTTACATTTATCTGGATTCTGTTTTTAGTGAAAAATTCAATTATATGTAAATGACCATTATCAGATGCATAATGTAATGCAGTCCAATTACGTGTGTCTTTACCAAAAAACATATTTATATTTTGTTCAAATAAATATTCAATTACATGTAAATGTCCTTGTTGTGCGGTTAAATGTAACACAGTTTGTAATTGATTATTTGTGGATGTAATGTTAGCACCTTTTTCTAATAGATATTTTACAATATGTAAATGACCATTAAATGATGAACAATGTAACGGTGTCCAATCATATGTATCTGTAGCGGTGACATTAATATTTATTATTTCAATTAAATATTTAATAATGTGTAAATGACCACGTTCAGCGGCTTCATGTATTGATGTACGACCTGTTTTTAATTTATTATTTAAGAATCTTTTATTAGAAATTTATTATATATTAATATAAAGTGTATTAATATAATTAACATATAAGTACCTTTAAAATTTTTTAAATTAACATCAGCATTGTTTTCAATTAAAAATTTCATAATATGTAATTGTCCAAACCAAGCGGTTATATGTAAAGGTGTCCAATTTTCCTTATCCCGTATATTAACTATAGGGGTGCTACTATTACTACTGCTATTACTAACATTACTACGATTAGTTAAAATAAAATAGTCAACAATATGTAATTTTCCTTTTTCACATGCTTCATGAAATGCTGTACGTCCTTTATTATTCTGTACATTTATATAACTACCTTCGTTAATTAAATATTCAACAATATCTAAATAACCATATCTAGCGGCTAAATGTAATGGGGTCACATCATTTATATCTTTTGCATCAATAAAGGCATTATTTTCAATAAGAAATTTAGTAAGTGATAAACAATTGTTTATAATTGTTAAATGTAGTGGGGTGTTGCCATCGATGTCTTTAACATTTATATCAGCACCATTATTTAAAAGAAATTTTAATAAATTAAAATTTGTAGTTACAATTGTATTACGTTTTTCATGAATTAAATCAATAACCCTTTCAACCGCTATAAAAAATGGAGTTACATTTTTATAATTTTTAATGTTTACATCAGCTTTATTTTCAACAAGCAATTGAATAACATCTGCTTGATATCTTGATGTGGCCGCGTGTAATGCACTCCACATCCAACGATCAACAGCATTTATGTCGGCACCATAACGTAATAGATATTGAATGATTTCATAATAATCATTATCGTAAGCAAATTGTAATGCAGTTGCACCATCAATGTTACGACTATCAACATCAACGCCGTCGTCAATAATACATTGGGTAACTTGTTCTAAATTACCATGTTTAACAGCCATAAAAAATTTAACAATTAATTGTGCCTCATTCATTAATTCGATGCTCTGCGTATATTTTAATTCGTTGGCCAATTCGTATGGTGATTTTCTTGTTTTTCCTTTTAAATTAATGTCAGCACCCATTACAATTAAATATTGAATAATTTCCAAGTGATTATATTTAATAGCTAAATAAAATGGTGTCATTCCTGCATCATTTAACACATTTATTTGCACACCACCAATATCTAATAAACATTTTATTAAATTTAAATTATTATTTTGTACGGCTAAATGTAATGCAGTCCATCCGTATTCAGTTTTTGCATTAACATCAATTGATTGTTCAATTAAATATTTTACCAATTTATAATTATTATTTTCAACGGCATTATGTAATGCCGTCCAACCTAAATTACTGGTTGCATTAATATTTGCTCCATTTTCAATTAATATATCAACAATATCAAATGAATTTCTGCCATCATCGTTATTCATTAGTCTATGTAATGGTGTCCAACCATTTATACTACGAGCATTTACATCCGCACCATTTTCAATTAACAATTCGACAATCACAAAATCATCGTGTTCAACTGCAATGTGTAATGCTGTAAAACCTTCTTCATTTTTTAAATTTAAATCTACCCCTTTTGATAAGTTAAAAAATAATTCAACTACTTTTTTAACTCCATTACGAACAGCATAATGTAATGGTGTGGCATTTGTAAATTTATTAAAATAATTTATATCAATACCTTTATTAACCACTAAATATTCGATTATTTCTATATTATTAAATTGTATAGCACATTCTAATAGAGTCTCTTTACTGCTGTCGCCTAATTGTTGAACATTATTATGCAGTATATCATCATCATCAACATTTTCTTCAATAATATCTTTAAATTTATTAACGTTATCATTTTTAATAGCTTCGAAGAGTGCTGCATTTAATTTACATTTTTTTAAATATTGAACAATTTCATAATGTTGATTTTCCGATGCAATACTTATCAGATCTTTGCCATTAAAATCTTTTCTATACAAATTTGTTACATCACCGGCAATAAACGATTGAACAATTGGTAAATTACCAAATCGTACAGCTTCAAATAGTTTCTTTATTATTGTTGATTTAATTATACATTCTATTTGAGATGATGTCGTATGCTTATCATTTGTTGTTATTAATAAATTTAATGGTGTTTTACCATTCATTGTTTTTGCATAAATATTGGCACCATTATCCAATAAGTATTTTGTTGCATTCAAATTATTACTTGCAACAGCCGTATGTAATGGAGTCCAACCATATTTATCTGTTGTATTTATATTTTGAATTAATGTTTTTAAATTTTCTAAATTATTTTCTGTAATTGATTGATATATTGAATTATTAATTCCCATTTTTAATGGTAACAAACTGCGTATTTAATGGAGTTACTAAAACAAAACAAAATAAATAAAATGAAAATATTTATAATATTATTTAACTGCGAATTATTGAAATTATATATTTCTGTATTATGTTTAAATATAGGTTTTCATTAAAAATATCACCATGCGCTTATCACCCATAAAAAAATAATAGAATATATTCATCGAGTGAGTTTTATTTATCGTTATATAAATGAATATGAACATTTTTGCTATTAATAAATAAATTAAATTTTAATTTTAAACATATTAATATTTAATTATTCAAAAATTGTATTTATTCACATTTATTCAAGTACTATCCTAGTTTTTTACCGTACACCATCGATTATAATTCAAATTTAAGTGCAGTAAAACTTACCATTTGCAAAAGTCAAATTTAAAAAGTTAAGTTAAGAAAAAAATATATTCAATTGGTCAATTTTCGTTTGAGCCAAATTTTTTGTAACGCCGTGAAATAGATAACATTATAAAATAAACTTTAATCAATCATTTAAAATTTTTACCTTATTTTTTTACACTCCTCTGAATTATTTTCTATATTTATTGATAATTATTTAAAAAATTTAGTAAATAACAAATTAAATCACAATTAAATTTAAAATTACAAATAGGTTCTGCATCATACAAAATGTATGCGTTGAATGCAACTCCATAAATATTAATAACCGAATTATAGTCTTACTGTAACAAAACAAAGAGTATATTTGTAAAACTAAGCAGGTATGTAAAACATATAATGATTTTTACAATAATAGAATATTTACAAAAAATAAAAGAAGACATGAAAACTAGTTTTTTAAGAGTCAATAAACAACATCTTCTTATAATAATAATAAAAACATTTATTACATTGAAAATCCATAAATTAAATACGCAGTAATTCTACAATCAGCATATTTAAAAAAAAATGCAATTTAAAAATAACTAGTTAGACTGGTCAACTTATTGTTTTCACCTATAAAATTTTTTCGGAAAATTTCATGGTAAAGTTAAAGATTTTGTAGAAAATCAAAAGCATTTGATAAATTAAAATAAATTACTTTGTATGCCTAGGCATAAAGACATAATGCATGAATCGCATTCAGAAGGAAATGAATCTATAGATTTTAGATATATTTACTTTATGATTGTGGCAATCAAAGGTTCAAGAAGTAAAAAAAGGCGTTATACATTCTGGTATATACGAATGTATCCCGCACAGAAGAGTTTCAAACTGTTTTTTTCATTTGTTTTGAGTTCTGTCTATATATTTTCACTAGTCTATGTACTTATACATTTTGTGTGAAGTGAAATATAGAAATATGTATGTCACAAAATTTAATTAATTATTCATTATATTATACTTTAATATAAATTATATATAAATAACATTATAAAATTAAAGTTGCTTGTGCATTTAGAAAAAAATTTGACAACACATAAAAAAATTTCAAGTTAAATAATTCTAAATAAACTAACTAAAATAATAGTATAACATACAAAATAAGTAAAACTTAAATAATTACAATGACAAATGTAACGCCATCATCATGTTCTGATGAATCCGATAAATTAAATGTAGCACCAATGCCAATACTAATTAAAAGTACATATCAAACGGATTATGTTGCACCAAAACATCGTATGAAATATATATTAAAAGAATTAGTTGAAAAATCATTACCTGTTGATTATTTACCAGTTGATTCGGGTAAACGTATTTTACCAACAACATATCGTGATATTTATAGAAATTCTATATCGGCATCGATTAGTGAAATGTTAGATTTAAAATTTCAAGATGATACACCACAATGGAAATTAGATAAAAGAAAACCAATCGATAGAAATTGGTTACATCCGTTAGACGATCGAAGATTATTTATTAAAACACAAGAATGGTATTTACGAAAGAATTTCAACAAACAATTGAATAATTTGAACAATAAAAATGATATGTTTAATACTAATATTGATTGTAGTAATAATTGTACGGAAATTAATAATAATAATAATAATAATAACAATATTGAAGAAAATTGTGTTTATTATATGTGCAATGAAATTCAATAAAATTTTCATATTATTAATTTATATCAATAACAAATTAATTAATATATATGCAAATTAAAATGTGTTGTCCATTAAATTAATTACATAAAAATATCAGATAATTAATTAAGGAAACATCTATCTATCTTTCTATATAGTATAGCAGACCAATAGGTGAATTGTTGTATATATACCAATATGTGGTGAGTAATTTCATGTAATGAAAGATGGAATAAATTTGCTAGCCATATCAGTTTGTCAACCTTAACCTTTATATAATATAATTTAATAAGTTACATAAAAAAACTCATAACTGATAGATCAGTTCCCAAACAGGATCAACTTATATGTAAATATTCATATTTGATATTGTTAACCTGTGATTATATAGATAGATATTCAAACCACATAATTTAAGATGTTTATTTATATTTTTAGAATATTTATTATTATTAGTAACAGATGCTTGTAATTTTCCATTAGATTCTCAGAGATTTTTTTGCTATATATATAAGGCTGGCTTGGGTATATAACACACGCACATATATATGAATTGTTAAATATATATATATATTATTATATATCATATATAACTAGATATAAATGGAGCCAGAGGTAACAGAATTTTTTTTTACCAGTGGGTGCGAATTTGAATTTTACAAAACAACAATTACAGGATATATCCATTCATATATATAATCGATCGATGTTTTTATAATTTCCAAAAAAAACAAGATTTGTATTTGTATACAGAATTATTCATAAAAAGATGGGTGGTAATGGTGTAACTATATAAGATGGATTTTATTTATATATATATATATATATATATAGACTGTGAAGTATTACCTCAACTGTTTTTGTAATTTAGTCAAATTATCGTTAGTTGCTAGAAAAATGAAACGATAATTTTACTTACAAATTTTGGATGTTAAAAAAACTTACTGGGAGCTGAATTGGCAAAACTGGATGTAGGTAATAGGCTGTTATCTCAACATAGCATAAATATATAACATTTTTTTATGTCTAATATATAGGTATATGTGAGAATCAAATAATAAGAGAATATATCTCGAAATATACAAATGTGTTTAGGTTTGTTTATAACTTATTTATATAAACACATATTTAGTATTTTACAGTGAATACAGTATCCAAAAACAAGCGATATCGATATAAGCAGAGAATATTGCATTCAATCCAATATAATCCAAGTCATATTCAATTAATATTTGAAATAAAATACTAATACATTGGAATATTATTGTTGGAAATATTGTATATATAATGGAATATATATATCACCGACAGTTTGGACTACTAAATATTCACTGTATTTTAGTAGGTATTATTTATATAACAATTAGTGTTTGTGTTCGTTAATATTTGTTATATTCAGAGAACTCGATACTAACGCACACACACTAAATATAAAAATAAACAGTAGTACACAAACATAAACCCACATTTATATAGAAAAGAGTGGCCTTTTTAGTTTTATACTATCTAGAACATTTTATTTAACATATATATATATCAATGAGGTATATATAAAACCATTTCATTTTCATATTCAACACATCATAACAATATTCAAGATTCAACAAATTATTAGTTTGGGTTGGTCCTGTCCCTGTGTCGTGTGTGTGTGAAAAGAAAATATTAAAATATTGCCGGCATTTTGTTTTAATTTTATAATTTTTCTGTGTTACTTACTATTGTATTTAATTTATACTATTACCACTATATTACCACTTACATTAAGTTAACAGTATTAATTTGATTGTTTTGTGTTGTTATAAATTAATATAAATAATAAAATAAATTATAATCTATTGATTAAATTTAATAAAATAAAATATATATTTGTTGTATATTATACGTACGTACATATAATACGCATACGACGTGCGAAAGACATTATTTATAGTTTATTGGTGCGGAAGCAAATATATATATAATTTAAAAACAGTAAATAATTTAAAATTTATTGTTTACAAATCTGGAAAAGAAATAAATATTAAAATTAATTAGTTTTTTTTTTTTGCTTAATTTTTAAAATAAAATAAATATAGTAATTGTAACTTTATTGATTTAATTGACAAATAATTGTTCGATTCTTTATTTGGTTTTATTATTGGACGGTAAGTTTTCTACTCTATCTTTATAGAAAGCATATATTGGTTTGGTTATGTGTTGTTGTGGGTGCTTGTGCGCGCGTAACATAATAAAAATTGTATCATTTAGGTGATATGATGATGGTTTTCATACCCAGCGCATAAGCATACATTTTAACATAGAGAGAATGAATGTAGATATGGAAAATTTTATATTTTTTTTAAAGTAAAGAAATAGTTCTAAAAATATGTTACTAGTGCGTGCGTTTTTATTTTTTATTTTTTTTTTTGGTGTGTATTAATATAATTTATATTGATTTGATTGAATGTATTATAAAACATATAGCTTAGCAAAAAAAGAAAACAAAAACATAAAAATTGAGTATAGTTTTTTTTTTCTTCGCTTCTCTAATCAAAAGCTGTGCGCTTAGTTTAAATATAAATAAAAATATTATTAATACATCTGAACAACTATAAAATTCTTTAAAATGTTTTTTTTTTTTAATATAAACAGCTGTTAGGGTGCGGCATGTATTATATTTTGTAAATGCTTTAAAAGAATAAAAAAGAATCTATTTTTATACTATAAATAATTAATTTATTAGTAGATATACTATAATAACTTCAATTACATATAAATATGTAAGTTATATTTTTTATGGGCAATAAAAAAATTTAATAACTTTTACTTGGCCAGCAATTTGTAGCTTCATCGATAAGTTATTGTGTATACGATATTTATTTAAGCTATATAATTTAACATATTATTTGGTATGCTATATTCTTTATATGAAATAGATTCAATTTTTGTTAGTTTTCATTTGTATTTGAATGTGTGTGTGTTACTAAAATTGATTTTAAAATTATATTGAAATATAAATGTCCAAGATGATAGATGATTAATATAGTATCCCCATTGTTTTGTTGCAAAAAAATTGTAATAATAAACATTTAAATATCTTATAATTTAATTTATATGGTAGTAGTGCTAAGTTACGTTATATATACACTTGCGAGAAGTTGGTAGGACATGATTATATAATATCAAAATGATATTCTTTTAAATTCACGGTAAAATTGTTATATATTATAAATTTGAATTTCAAATTAAATTTAAAAAATAATACTAGTATATTTACGTTTTTGGAATATTTACTTCTTATAATATGTCACACTGATTTATATATATATTTAAAATAAATCATGTATGGAATTAGGTTAACAGTGGTATAGTGTACGTCATAAGTAAATAATATGGCTATATATATATATGTATTACTACATGACTTGTGACATTTAATTTTGAAACTGTAGGTATTTATTTTTAAAAATTAAATGTAGCAAGTCATGTGATAATGTAATAGACATAATATATAAATATATTCATTTACTATATATAGTTTAATATAATCTATTTCGTATTTAACGTGTGCGATAATAAATTCGATTATCATCGAATCAAAATATGCTATTTATCGTCTTCCCGTTGTAATAGTTCCACTCACTTTACGGCATAACCATCCATAACATTGCTGTCAACTTATGGTAGATTACTTCGCGCATGAAAGTATATAACAATTCACCAATTGATCTGCAGGAGGTCTAATTTTTCCTAATTTATCCCATATGTTCAAAAGTTTCTCACTATATATTTTCAAAAAGTTTATATGGAATGAATACGCTCTACTATCGCACTGCGTATATTCGTATATATATAGACGATGTATTATATTATAAAATTGCATTTTATTTTTCACTTGGAAACATTTTAATCAACTAAACTATATACATAAATATAAATAAATGTATAATATAGTAAAATAACACATATTCAATTATATTAAATAAAATGTATTTATATATGCATATATTTAATTAATAAAATCCGTTTTATACAGTCGAAACAATTGAAATGCATGTACGTACGTGTATCTGTATAAATTTCTACAACATAGTAACTATATATATATTTATATATAATTATAATTTCCTTTTTAATTTATATTCCAGACAGTAAATCTTTGACATTTACTATTTAGTAATATTATTATTTGTTTTATGAATATGAATTAAAATATTTTATTGGTATACATATATATTAAATCACATTCATATAATTACAAATACATACAGAGATAGGAAGGAGGCGATAGATTATAAATAAAAAGTTATATAAAATACAAAGTGGCAATCATAATAATAAATATCATGGAATAAAACTCTACTGCGATCCAATCAGTGTTAGAAAATTTTAATTGAATTTTCATTTGGATATGAAATGCTGCGCAAAAGGCAATTCTGATGAAACTGCATGAGGAGCAGTCTTAATATAATGGATAGAACATGGTTAAAGTACACTAAAACAATTTATTCTATACAGGAAATATTTGTTTGTCTAAATTTTCTGGCATATGTATAAAGTATTTTACTGATTGATTATCTTGAAAATGCTAAAACAAAAATAGAAGAATATTATTTAAAACGTATCAAACAATTGCGGAGCGGATGCGAAAGTTAGCGAGAAATGATTTGATCAAAACAAATCACATAATATTCTCCGGGGTTGGTTTCTTCTGACTTTCATATGTTTAAAGCGTTTGTTATCAAATGAAAAAGAAATTAACAAGTATTTTGCAGACCTTTCGGAAAATCATTCACTGGTCACAAACTACATAAATACATATGTATTACATATAATTTTATTATTTATTTGTAATTCTAAGAGAGTATAGGATGTTCTCCAATTTAATATCAGTAAACAGTAAATATATATATAGATAGATCGCATATACAAAAGAAACCTTATAACTTATTAATTAATTTTGTTATATTGTAATTTACATAAAATATTTATAGCATTATATATAATAACCACAGTACGTCAATTAATTATTATGACTATGGTTGCTAGATGTTTGCGCGCAGAGTGGTCATCGAGTATTAATGATAAAATTCGACCATTTGTTAGTTAACGCAATAAAAAATTCTGCACATTTATTTAACGATATACGACTGTTCCTTATAGAAAAGTAAGCATTTTTTCATGTTGAATTATTATGAACAAAGTTCATTATATAATTCTTTGATAGCAAGGATATTTTAATCGCACAAAGAATTTGTTCAAACAATTAATCGTGCCATTATTATTTAAATGTTTTAAAGCGATTGATAGCATAGTCTTAAAAATTCTGTGACAATTCAGTTGACTGTGTGATGCGTGTGCGACCAAAAGTATCTTCTTTCATTATTTATTAGTATTTTTATATTGGTTTTATTTTTATTATTCATAAAATATTATAATATTTTTCAAAAAATATATATTACGAAAAATATCATATTATTATATAGTCAGTAATGTGATTTTATATTTTTATGTGAAAAAAAGTACATGTAATAGTATATTCTTAATTCTGTACTGAGCTCTACTCTGCGGTGTTATACGCAATTTAAATTCATGTGTTATAAATAAAATAATAAAACATATTTTTGTCCACAATGTACTAACAAACATACGTAAATATATAATTTATAATTTGCATGATGTGTAAATAAAAACATACATTTCGTGTATGACCTAAATAATATATAAGTAAATAAAAACTATTTATGTTATATATCTAATATTGATTGTTTTTAATTATTACTATATATATATATAATATATAGAACATATATGAAATTATATATATATATACCATATTATTATAACTTTTGATGGTAATCTGTTTTTAATTTACATTTTTATCACTTATATTATCCATTATAATTGTCCGATTTTATCAATACAGTTTATATTTATATAATATTATAATTATATAAATAAAGTATGATTAAATTCATTAATAAATTATAAAAAAAATATATAATTGTTTATAAATATGCATTCGCTAACGCAAGAAAAAAATTAAAAATTAATTTATTTTAATAATTAACATATATAGCTATTATTTATAATTATATTATAGCACAAGACACAGGACATTAAAATCACTTTATTATTTATATACAAAAATATATTAAAATATAATTTTAACTAAACATAAGCATCGCGCATAATATAATTTAAAATTTTTTTATATTATAATAAATAATTGACATCTCATATAATTAGATTATAATAATAATAATAGCACATATAGGACAGGACATTAAAATAATTTTACATGTAAATAAATTAAAAATAAACACAAGCATCGCACCTTTCCTTTTACATTATGCTTGAACTATATTATGATTGAATATATTATTAGTTATTATATATAGTTATATATTATCGCACATAAGAAAATGTAACGTAAAAATACACCACCATCAAAGAATATATATACGTTTTGTATGTATGATTAAACATTTGTGATTATGTGACTATTATCACACTGCTATATAGACAATTATATTTATTGTTATTCATAATTTGTTTCAAGAATTATCCAAACAGTGGTTCAAATTTTGTATATTTCGCTTATCTATATATATAAGCCTCATTATTTTTAATTTCTTTTCATAATTTTTAAAACAACCAGCAACTCAAATCGATACATTTCCGAGGAATTTTGTAAACCTTTTCATGGATTTTATCCACAGTTTTTTTTTCTTCTCTATGTAAGCGTTTTATCTGCCGAATTTTTACAGAATTATACGCAAAATTTATTAATTTAATCTTACAATTAAATTATTTTTTACTTAAGAAAATATAAATATCATGCTTTTTATTTATTTATTACGTATTTATTATAGCATTAAATTATGTTTCAATAAGTTAAAACAGGTGTTATAACAAATTTTTTGTGCGAGTGCTCTTGCCGCATAACGTGTTTTTGTTAAAATCCGTAGATCTGCACACAAATGAAATGAATATAAATTCTACGGATATTTTGTGGAATAATTGCTAAAAAATTCTAAGGAGAATCATTAGAAATTATAATCGGAAATATATGGATAATGCAAGGACATTTTTTATAAAAATCCATGGACAGGGTTGCACTGACCATATAAAATTCTAGTGGACATCCGTAAGAATTCCATAGATATTTCCTCGGATTGAAACTACGGACTACTACATATAATGCGGAAATTATACGAACAAACTACAGACAATGTTACTAGGGAATCGCATAGATATTTGCTAATTTAACATTTGTTATATTATTATTAATTGATTGTATATACTTGTGTGTAAAAAGTGTAACAAGAATGACAATTCAAAAACCGGTATTCTATATTTAAAAAGAAAACACAATGATAAGAATATTTCCTTAAAAGACTAGATATGCATATTTGTATATACAATGGAATGATAAAGAAATATAAAAACATTTATCATAGCATAATTTAAAAGTATATGAAATTTTGGTCTTTTCTGCTACTCTAATACTATAAATATCTTTATTTTATATAAGAATTATTATATATATAGATATATATAAATATTATTATGTATATAACTAATTATTACACAATTATTATAATATATATTATATATTGACACTTTTTTATTGTTTATTTGAATAACTCGGACAAATTAATGAAAGTAACATGAAATTATATTTACTTTATCTACATATCTACATATTTTAATATATTGTATATTTATAAATAAATAATAATTTAATCAAATATTTAACAATTAATATAATAAAATATGAAAAATTACAACCACATTTATAGTATCTATATATAGTTCTATAGAGTTAACATTTTTAGTTTTGTATATGTTTAGTTTAACAAAATATACAATTTGTTACACATTTTTATATAGAAATGTATAGAAAATGATAAATAAATATATATTATATAGCAATATATTTATATTATGTATATAAATAGAGAGAGAATAAACTGACTGAAAGACTGTGCGAGATGGTAAACACAAGGCCTTTTGAAATCATAACCTAATTTCAAAGTTATATTTATTTATGTGTGTATATACAAAAAAATTTCCATAACTTGACTAAATACCATTTTTATTTTATATCAAAAGTAGCTATAGTAATATATAATTATTTATATATACACTATCATAATTTATTCACAATATATGGTATAACGAACGTACGCAATGTAATTTTAAAACAACTAAATTAAAGTTGTGATATGGTTTCTATATACATATGTCTAATATATAAATAATTAAAAAAAAATATATGTACAATTGTTGTAAATATATGTATATATACTCGTATATATATCTGAATTTCTAAAAATATAACATATATATATGACGTCATTTATATTTGTTATATATATATATATATACAATAGATATAAACAGATACACAGTATATATAAATCGCCTGATATTATCATACGATGATCGTGTACACACGTGCTTTTTTCTAATACAATGTTTTTTTGTATTAATTATTATGGTTTCGGAGTATAGAATTGACAATAGTAACGCATATATAGTGTGCATATGTAGAAACAGAAACAATTACTAATATTAAATACTATAGTAAAACTGTTTTAGCAGACTTTCGAATTAGACCGTATTACAAATTATTTGCAATTCATTTTTTTTTTGTCAAATACGCAGACAGAACAAATATATATATGAAACTAGAGAGATATAAAATAAATTAGCATATTATTAAATAAATTTGAAGTGTTTTCTATTTTATATGTTTCTAAACCGGCCATAAATATATTTTTGTTATTTTATTATATAATATAGTAATAATATATAGTATATATTATATAGTGTTGAATGAGTATTCTTAAGAGAATATGAAATATAGATTCGATATCACCATGTCCACCACCACCATCACCACCACATTTATTTATAAATAATATTATTAATCTCAATTTCTCAAATTCCAAATACACATACATTTTATATACAATATTTATTTAATAAAATTGTAATATAAAAATTTTACATGTACTCACTCAGTTATAATCACAATGGTATTATATACATAAGAGGTATAATGGTATAATGGTAATAGAAACTGTGCTCAGCAGTTGCGCTTACATTGTTATATTTATATTATATTCTTATATACATACCATGTGTTCTCCGTATGTATATATATATATATACAATACAATATATATCAAATGTTTCATGTTGGATGATAATGTAACATTTATTTTAAATTTATAATTTTTAAAATATATATCGATATCAAAATAATATTTTAATTGTATGTATAACAATGTGCTGAAGATACAGTTTCAACATTCTTTGCCTGCTATATAGTGTGGGTGAATAAATTTAGATGTGTTTAAATGATCGTATATAAAATTTAAGGATGAATCTTATTTCAAAATTTCTATGGAATACGTATTGCTATATTGATATAACTACTTGACGCACATAAATCTCCACTTATCTGTGAAAAATTTAATATACTAGCAATGATTTTACAACGAAATTTTGAAATTTTGATTCAAGGTGCAAATATAAAAGAAAAATGTCTTACTAAAATTCTACAAAAAATCACCTAATAAATAATAGAATATAATATATCCAAACAAGGCTCCACAAACTTGGAACACCATTCCCCTTTTATACTTTAGTAAAACACCTGCGCATTGTATCCTTTCGTATGACAATTATTTATATATTTATTTTTTTTTATATATTTATTATCTATAATTAATAATTAACACTTTAATAAATTTAATTTTATAATCGCAATTACATATATAAAATTAAATAATTAATAATATTTACATTTTTTTTTTCCTTCTACGCAGACAGTTAGTGAAACAATAAAATCAACAAAATGATTAATAATGAAAATAAAAAAGATACATCATTTATACCAGATCATCCTAGTGGTCCATTGGATACGTATAGGAAACGTGCAAATTTTAATTGGAAAGAATTACGTTTGATATTTGAAGATGTAACATCGTTGAAAATTAAAGTAAATCAATATATACTATATAATATTTATATGTTTTAATTAATAAAAATATAATATAATAATGACAATTTTTAAATTTAAGTATAAAGTATGGAATATTTTAGAAGCTGATCCATTATTTGCAAAACCACAATATGAATTGACAACCGATGAAAAAAAATATAGAGCCGCCAAACAAATGAATCATATGGCTAATTTAAAGTTAGTACCACCAGAAATTGTTAATACAAGTTTTAAGGATAAGGTAATTTTAAAAATATATTGTTTTTGTATAATTTTAAATGTATAATGATTTTTTTCTTTTTATTTCATATATATATAGACAAGATTTTTAATGAGTGTTAATGAAGCTTTACATTCAATTTGTCCTAGTTTATCGGTTAAAATAGCACTTGGCATTGGTTTATTTAATAATGCATTATTAGCTATGGGCACAGAAAGACATTTAAAATATTATAATGCTGCTTGGAATAGAGAAGTAGATATTTCTATATAATATAAAATATATATATTGTATATATATAGTATCAATTTTTATATGAACAAATTATAATTTAATATTTTCCGATTTTGTGTGGGTATAATTATTTTTTTTCAATATGAAAAGATTGTTGTATGTTTAGCTATAACAGAAGTGACACACGGCAGTAATACAAAACGTGTTCGTACAACCGCCAAATATGATCCGAAAACACAAGAATTTATAATACATACACCTGATTTTGAAGCGGCAAAATGTTGGATAGGAAATATGGGTAAAACAGCAACAACTGCATTATTATTTGCTAATTTATATACACCAGATGGTGAAAATCATGGTTTACATAGTTTTTTGGTGCCAATACGTGATCCACGTACATTACAACCATTTCCGGGTGTTTTAGTTGGTGATATTGGTGAAAAAATCGGTTTACATGGTATTGATAATGGGTAATTATTACTATAATGTATATGAGTTATTTATTTTTTTAAAATATATAATAATATAAATATATTGTATAGTTTTGCTATGTTTACACATTATCGTATTCCACGTGAAAATTTACTAAATAGAACTGGTGATGTAACACCAGATGGTGTATATGAAAGTGTATTTACAGAACCTGGTAAAATATTAGGTGCTGCATTAGAATCATTTTCGGCTGGTCGTATAGGAATTATGCAGGTAAATAATACAATCTACGATTATTAAATTTTATATTAATTCCATTTTTATAAATCTTTAAATATATTATAAATATAGGAATCATCAAATACTTTATCACATGCGGTTGTAATTGGTGTACGTTATGCAGCACTTCGTAAACAATTTGGACCAGATCGTAATGGACCTGAAACACCAATTATTGAATATCAATTACATGTAATTTAATTTGTTGTTCTATTCAAAAACTTAATTTATTAATTGATTATTTTTATTATATTATATATATTGTTTGTGTATAGCAATGGAGAATATTTCCATATGTAGCGGCTGCTTGTGTTCTAAAAGTATCAGTTATTTATTTAACAAATATTTACTTAGATATTGTTGAAAAATCTCAAGCCGATAGCAATGGATTTGAATTATTGGTAAATTTTATAATTATAAATATATAACAATAAACAATATATAAAAAATTCAATATGTTGAAAATTTATATTAAAAAAATATATGTTTATTCTTCTGTAGACACAAAAAGTATCAGAAATACATGCTTTGGTGTCATCATCAAAACCATTAATAACATGGACAGCAAGAGATGCAATACAAGAAGTTCGTGAAGCATGTGGTGGACATGGATACTTAAAAGTTAGTACATACATATAATATTATGATTTTATTATTAAAATGTTACAATTTATTTTCTAATCGTAAAATTAAAAAGGCATCAAATATCGGAGAATTACGTAATAATCATGATCCTAGTTGTACCTATGAAGGTGACAATAATGTTTTAGGACAACAGGCTTCAAATTGGTTGCTTCGCCAATGGGAAATTAACGTTGAAAGTCCAGCTGGTACGGCTGATTTTATAAAAAATCGTGAACAAATTTTAAAATATACATTTGAAAATGTTTTAAAAGAAAAAAGTATTAAAAATATGGATTGTAAGTATCTACTTTATAAGATGAAATTCCAAAGAATTTGATAAGCAGAAAAAAACGACATATCTAATTCCATTTTTATATTTATATATAGTTATTATTGATTGTTATGAATGGTTAATGTGTTGGCTATTAAATTCAACATCAAAAGCAATGTATGAAAGTTCAAAAATTAGCGTTGATCGTTTTGAAGCCAGAAATAATGCACAAGTATATCGAGCAAGAGATTTATCAAGAGCTTATGCTGAATATTATGCATTAAAAAGTTTTCGGTAAGGTTTTTTTATTTTTTTTTTTACTGAAATTATTATTTCTAATTAATTGTATTAATTTGTATAAATTTTATAACATCGATATATATAGTCAACGTTATCATCAACCTGATGTTAAAATTGAATTACAACCAATACTTCATTTAATTTATTCAATTTATGGTTTTTGGTGTTTGGATCATCATATGAGTACATTTTATCAAGTAAAATTATTTATTTTTCTAAAAACAAATTACTAAATATTTTATATGTGTTTTATCGAAACAGTTTGTGTTCCAATATTTGAAGAAAATATATGAATATATCATCTAAACTCTATTGATCACAATATATAATTTAATACGTTTTTTTTGAATGTTCATTGTAGTTTTTAACAATATTTCAAAAGCTATTATAAAACATTAATTTCTCTGCTATTGGTGTACACAAATATGCAAATCGAATTATTGTAATTTTAATGTGAATTAAATTAATTATTATTGTGCGGTAAACAATATATAGTATATAGCGGAGTTGGGTCGTAGAATAGTGATGACAATAAACGACAATACCACGTATTAAATTGTTATAAAATTTAATGGAAAATATTTCTTTTATTTTTCCATTACAATTATTATTTCAAAGGATTTGCAAAAATAAATTATATAATTATTTGATGCGCGCGAATTCTGCATTATAATATATTATAAAAATTATTGGAGAACATCTCTTTTGCCCAAAATAAAACAATTCCAAATACCTCTACATATTATATAATTAACATAAATTTTTAAAATTTACATTTGCATTAGGGTTGTTTTGCAGTTGGATCTAAATTTGCTGATACTGTACGAAATGAATTATTAAATTGTTGTGGAAAAATTAAAGATGTTGCTGTTTCAATTGTTGATTCATTAGCACCACCTGATTTTGCACTTAATTCTGTAATAGCACGATCTGATGGTTTGGTAAGTGAATGAAAAAAATAAAAAATATAATACACTGATAAAAGTGATGAATTGATAAACATAAACCTTTTTTTTTTTTCATTATTATTTATAATATAGTTATATCAAAATTTACAAAATGAATTTATGACAAATCCAGGTGCATTAGAACGAGCCTCTTGGTGGCAAGATGTTGTTATTAAAACATCAAAGCTTTAAATTTAATGTATTATTTTATTACTATTTTTAAAATTTTTTTTTTCCAATTTCAAACCCAGTCTATAATTTTTTTTTTTTTATATTATTAACGTAAATGGTTTTATTATGTATTTATTAAACTCATATATATATTTTCTTTGTATTACTAAATTATAATTATTAATTAACATATATAGATAGATAAAAACATATAGAAAATGGTAATCTCATTGAATGAATATTGTTCCTATAATTTTGTTTTTATTTTAATTATATATTTTAATGTAAATTTTTCTAAGAACGTGCAAAATGTTTTGTTAATTCAATTAATTTCAATACAATATATAATTAATAATTGAAATTTTGAAGTTGTTAATGGTAAATAATTATTAATTACATTTTGAAATTTTATTCAAATTGAATTGAATTAAACATACTCTCCAAACGATTATAGTTAATATGAAGAGTTAAAAATGTGGTAAATGGCTTTGTTAAAACGTAGAATTAGTAAATGCGTTATTAATATATTCTTTTAATGTAGATACATTTTCTTTAAACATAATGAATACATGTCAACATAAAGAGAATCTCATTTTATTTTTTATTGATATTATATGTAAATAACTAAAACGTCTAATTACTATATTGCCTTTTCTGTACTTTTATTTACGACTGCGTTTTCTTTTTTTTTTATAAATTTCATGATATTATATTATAATTTTCATACATATTATAATTTTCAAAGAAATTTATTAAATTAATTATACAAACAAAAATGGATTTCTAGGGTGCTTAATAGTTGAAAATATTCAGCAACTAAGTCCAACTCTATATATGTATATACAGTGAATATTGTATTTAATCCAGCAAACGAACGGTGATAAAAATATTCCGTTGAATATAATATTTAGAATAAATTCACTTGAATTTGAATAACACTTTTAACATGAAAATTCTACACAAAAAACATTGCTATAAATATATAGTATTTATTTTCATATTAATTAAATGTGTCACTTGGTTTATGTTGGATTGAATGCAATATTCGCTTATGTATCATGTATCGCTTATTCACTGTATATATTTAAATAATTAAAATTAAAATATTATTTTATCGAAAATAGATAACAAAAATTCGATAACCACTACAAATTCTTCATTTAATAAATATACATAATTTATATTTTGTGTACTTAATTTTTCTATATATACAACATTTTATTTTGCTATATATTATATAATTTTATAATAATATTTTATACTCTTATATAATACTTTATGTTTTATATGTACAATTTACGTAATATATGTATTTACAGAAATATTAATTTTTAAAATATCAATATATTTTAAAATAATTAGTGAACAATAAAATACAGACACACACACTAAATATTTATTTTTGTGAATAAATTACTATATAATTAATTATTTCTATATACCAATATAATTCTATATATTTATGTATAAATGTTAAAATACGCAAAAAACCAAATATCTCTATATAATAATTAAAATATAATGTATTGTATTAATTATAATAAAATATATATTGCACAAAAATACACACACACACACACCAAACACACAACTCTAAAACATAAATATTATTTGTAAAAAAATATTATATAACAAAAAATAAATAAAAAATTATTATTGATGTATTACAAATTTTTAGTTATATAATTAATAATTTGTATATATTTTTTAACCCATTTAGTGCTATAAGAATAAGGACGATGGGAGGCTATATAAATTTTTACTATTTTCATGCTTCGCAATGGTAAACAAAAATTATGTCAAATAATGCATAAAACAAAAAAAGTTTGGCGTATAAGTTTAGTAAAATAAAAATCTGCATATTCCATACAAATTTGATTGCTATTGCACAGATGCATATATGAAGTTTTATTTGGATAGTAATCTTATAATAAATATAAATATATACACCTTTGAACCAAATATTGTCAAAACAATGAAAATCAATAGAGGGCTGGGGCATATATCAAGTAAATTTGGAATAATGTTCTATAAGATACATAGATACAGTAAATGGCGATATTTAGATCCTAAAATTAATTCAAGATGCGAAGATGTTGGTTGAATAAGTTCCGTTGGATAAGGCTATAAAACCGTACTTGGATTTTAATGCCATGCAGAAAGTAAGTATAAGTAATCTCTGTAATATAAATCCGTAGAAGCATATAATATATATGGAAATGAAATAAATTGATTTATTATTCACGATCTACATACTTGAAGACATTCTTTGATCCTTACCCATATGTCTACATGTTAATATATAGAAAAACTGTTACAACGAAATTTTTTGCAAACTGGATAAATGAAGAGTTTGAGTGCAAACAAATGTGGAAATATCGCATGTAATCGCAATTGTATTATTCAGATTTAATACTCAATAATCATATCAATTGTGATTATAATCAATCATATTACGACACATCCATAAAACGGGGTCAGTAAAATCTTGCATGATTATCTGCGGCGGTATTTTATTAGAAATGCATAAATTTGGATTTTTGTTTGTGTTAACTTTTTGTTAAACTACAAATATTTGTATGTTAACAAGATCAATTGAAAAATGTAAAGATGTCGAGGAATTAGCACTTTTACCTTAACTATTAGCTATACATATGCGTACAAAAATATAAAAATTAATAATATAATTAAATTTCAAATCACAACCTGAAAATTATAATATTTTTATATATTATTTATTATATAAAATTTAGGTTTTGTTTCGATGTAATTATTAATTTATTATAATATTTGCAATTTATATATATTAATAGATTATTAAAATAATAAAATTTATATAAATATGGTCAGTCAGTCAATATCTAATGTATCAATTAAATGAAATTGATAATACAATATATAGAATATAATCTTGATTCAAAAAAAAATGTATATATATATTTGAATAAAAAGATAATAATAAAAAAATTAAATTTTATTTTCCGTATAATAACAATTATATGAGATATTAATTGCGTATATATAATATTTAATAATATTATAATAAGAGAGGGATGAATATGGAAATAAATATATTAATTAATTAACCTTCAAATTTTTAATGTATATATAAATTAAATTTTAACATTAAAAATTTAGTTAATTCTAAACTCTTACAATTATTCCATGTTATATAAAATATTGTGGAGAAACACTCTGGATATACAAATATTTTAAAAAATTATTGAATTTAGTATTTTAATAACACAATTTGTGCAAATTGCTAAGTGATACAGTGATATAATAGTATTTAGTGAAGTGTTTTTAATAATTATTTTTATTTTCAATTATATAATAATAATATGTATACCATAGAATTATTAAGTTTTATTTTATTATGTACTATTGTAACCGGACAAACACAACGACATTTTTATCCAGGGTAAATATATACATACATTACATACACTTAATTTCTATATATAATGTTATTTATATTGTGATTATATATACTGCCATTAGCATATAGAATTCAAAAAGTTCTGCTCTATAATAAGATTATTTATAATTATGGTATATCAAAAATGATGTTTTCTATATATTTGTATACCGAAAAAATCGAAGATTGACGCATATATTTTATTAAATTAAACCAATGTAAGGGCTAAAATTGTATATAGATTGCATGTGAGGAAGCAAATCCAATAATATATACATACACAAGATGAATTAATTACCATAATATCATGTTATATAACACCATCATTATGTGTTTCTCTGACAAATATTATATTTATATTTAATTAAATTAAAATGTTATATATAGGCTTTTATTTAAAACATTTAAGTGTCATAGTTTTATATGTTTTTTCAAATTTAATTCTATAAATAAGAAATCATAATTTAATTATAATCTTTTTATTTGTTTAGTTTATAAAATTATGTTTTCGCAAATAATTACGCGTATTTTTTTTCTTAATTAATGTATATTGCAAATTATCAAATTGTTAAGACGATGTGTAAATAAACATTAAAGATAAATAATGATAAATAATTGGTTTTTGAACAACTATACGCATATGCGGTATTAAAAACTGATTTAAATTTTAAACGCATTGTTATTGACAAAGAAAAAACTTAAAATATTTTCCATTTATCTAAAATATTAATTATGTACTAAATATATATGAATATTCAAATAAACTAATACTATCTAATCGTATTCGATATAATATCGCTTCATCTAAATTTACGCACATAACCATTTATTTTAAGATTTATTTCAAATTAATATTTTTTTAATTTACCAACATACATTTTTTATATACAAAATTTAAACTTTATAATATTTTATAAATTTTAATTATTATGAAATTTAATCTGTGAATGCGATATTGTTACACTTATTACATATTTTATCTATATGTATATGTGAATGAAGTAATCATGTGAATATATATATAAAAGTGCTACTTATATTAATATATATATAATATATAATGTAATATATTAAAAGTAAAATTCATATATATTTTAAAAAAAAATTATAAAATATAATAAACCCATATCATTTTGATATTTTATATGTGATATAAAATATGTATAATGAAGTAATTTGTAATTAAAATGAATATAAAAATATATTTTATTGCATGATTATATGATGATAAGTATTAAATCAAAATAAATTTAAAATAAATAGACATTGTTCATATGCATTAAAAAAAATCACAAAATATAAATCAATTGTATGTAAAATTGTATATAAACAAAATTTGTTAAAAAATAAAATTATATAAATTAATTAAATTGCATTATATATAATATATAATTATATGATGACCTTGCACACATCCATATACACATATTTATATAGTTAAAAAAAATGTTAATTAATTATAATTGAAAATAAATATTGAATAATTATAATATATAATTTCAGAAAAAATTATATAAAATTTAAAATAAAAAATTTATTTAAAATATAGATTGGATACAGCATGGAATATTGCAAGTAATATATGGCCAGCAATATCAACAATGATTCCAAAACAACCAGAATATCGTGGTTATAATCAAGGATATAATTATAATTCATATAATCAACCGTCATATTATTCACCCGAAAAACAATATCGTTATAATAATAATAATTATAATCCATCGTCAATTTATTATACACATTCAGCACAATCACCATCGAATACTGCACATGGATATTCATCACAAGTGGATCATACATATAGAAATCCATTATCATATTCAACACAACAATTTTCACAAAGTGGTAAATTACCAGGAAGGTATGTTTTGTTTTTCTATATACATACATTTATTTATAACTCGATATTTAATTACTTAGTAGTGCAGTGGCATAGCGCCGAAATATATATTATTAATCATGAAATATAGCGGGTTCAATTCCGCTATTTTTCATAGGAAATTTTTCAGTATTTATGTTAATAATGATATTTTTCTGCTGCGGGTGACCACATCACTATTCACCCATATAAAAATAATAGAATTTTGAAAACATCTATCTTTCATTAATTGCAGTACAATTGGTAAATTGTTATATATTCCCATGCGGAGTAATTTACCAACTTGGCTGTAATGAACGTTTTATTAGATGCCATAAAGCTCTACTTCAAGCAAAAAAAAATTTAATTACATTAAAATATTAACCAAGTGCGAGAAACTAACTATACTAATTCATTATTTTTAATATTTCTATCTTTTTTTTTTTTTAGTTATGTTGGATCATTCAACCACAACGATCAAGGCCGTTCATTTAATATTCCCGATTTATTAACCAGTTTTGGTAATAGTTTTCAACAACAAGATCAATTTGCAAAAAATGTTCAACCAATATATAAGTAAATAAAATTTGTACAACGTATTGTCAATATACATACGGCATACACCAGCCGTGTTCAAAATATATATAATAGTAGGTGAATTTGGTTTTTGTCACAGGAAAACATTATATTATTATATCAATGATTTGACATGTCTATAGAAAAATTACTCTTGTATAATATTATCAGGTTTACAAAATCAAAGTAGTATAATTATTTAATGTAATTTTAAATTGGATTGTCATCAAAAATAATGTGAAATTCATCAAATATATAATATTTCATACGTTACTTTAATTTTCACATATATATAATTTTACTATTATAAAAGTTATTCTAACAAAATTGATTTTTTTTTAATTCACTACTATCATTTTGAACACAGCTGTATGGAGTTATTAAATATTATTATATACCTCAATTTGTTTTTGTTAATTTTTAATATTTCTTTTAGTTTTTTTGTTTTTGTTTTTTTAATTTAAGATGTATAATTAAAATAAAAAATATATATATTTACTTTATTAATTAATTGACTCAAAATAAAAATATGCAATTAATACAATTTATTATTATGTTATGTGTACTACATTATTCAGCGTATATACGTAAAATCTATGTATATAATATCATTTTATATATTATATATGGGAGTATATGTATAAATTTAAAAAGTTGAAATCTTTTTATTTCTTGCACACACCAACATCAAACAACAGTTAAATTACAATTTTTTTAAAAAAAAATATGCAAATATGATGGCAATTGCGATATCAAGGTACGAGTAATTAAATTTTGTATATATATATATGATTGTGGCATTCCTATATATAATTTGTATAATAATAATATCTAGATGAAGGTAAAATATATGCCCACTGATAGTATAACAACGACCGATCGCGATTTTTTTCTAAAACAATATGTTTTACATTTTTTGCATAATTCTATTTTGAAAAAGTTAATTGTATAAATGTTGATTTATATTTATACTAAAAAAATGATTACAAATGATTTATAAATATTTATATTGCCGTATTCGTTTTAGTGTATCTTAAGTATTTTTTAAAGTGACTGTATATTGTTCGACTATTATTATATAAATATTGCAAAATATATAAATGCATCCAAAAATTAGAAATAAATAATTTTTCCATTTAAATTAAATGCAATACAAAATAGTTTTTATTGTATATTCGCAATAATAATATTAATTAATAACAAATATTTATTGTAACCACTATAGGTTTTTAAGTTTCTTTTCAGTATTTAATTGCACGCACATACACACACTTTAGCATTTACACCTACTAATAATTATTACACAGAACACAATCAACAAATGATTTCACTAAATTTTACTTTATTATTATTATCCAATATATTATACAGTGCATTTTAAAATTTATACATATAAATTAGAGATTTATGGAGAGAAACTATAAATTATAAATATAATATGATTTTTAAATGAATCAATGCAAAATTATTAATAAAATATGAAGATTAAAAAAGATTATGTCTGCACGTATTTTCTATATTTACAGTTCGCAGTCTCTCTAAAATATAAAATATGGATAAAAACTGGTATAATATTTTCATATTATATATAGAAAAATTTATATAGGAGTAGCAGAAATTTTGGAAATTACTAAAAAAATGTAAACTATCAAATTTGTTAATATAAATACATTTTTTCCATTTGTCTAGTGTTGGGTCCACCTAATTTTTTGAATATAACACTTACAACCAGCACTAATATACTAATATAAATAGCTTTATACTAAACATTTAATACGCAGTCAACTTGGTTAATTACTCCACATGGAACTATATATGACAATTAACCAATTGATCAGCAATTATCGAAAGGTAATACCATTATTATAATTTATTTTATATGATTGATTCACACAAAATGATATTGTTAATGTTGCTTCACAAGTTCACACTTAAAATGTTGTTAGCAGATCATCTTGAAATTTTTAAATCATCTATCAATTTTCTTCCTAAGCCGTCTATAATAATCGCTATAATTACACAAAACTTTTAAACAAAGAATTGTTCTTAATGATTGTGTATCTATTGCGATTATGTACACATACAATACATAAGGTGTCATTATATCTTCCTCCGTATGGCGATAAACATAAAAATTTCGCTATAGTATTGTATAAGCAAAACCATTCAAGGCTTTATAAAAATGTTGTCTGGAAGCGGATATGATGTACAATATATCACGTATTTAACATTTTATAAGTCGTACATTGTACATTGTGTATGGCCCATCTAATAATCAATTAAAATTTAAATTTTTACAGATCATTTACACACATGTGTGTGAACATTATAATTATAATTAATTTCACGATTATTTTAATTATAAATTTACATATACTAATACATAAATAAATATAAGTTATTATAAATACAAATACCACGCGAGTACATTATATAAAAGTCATATTTGTCACAATATACGTATAGTTATTTATATATGGATGGAGATGAGTTGATTATTTCTGAAATTCCCAAAATGTCTATTTGCATATTAATATTAATAAAAAAAGAAAAAAAAAAAGACTTGTTTTACCTGTTTTTCGAAATTATATTATACTTCTTTTTTTCTTTTTTTTTTCAAGTTTATAAAGTATTACAATTTTTTTATGTTTCCAAAAGAAATTAACATATAATAAAAATATAGAATATTATTATATAATTAGTTGGCATCACCCAATTCTCATATAATAGTTTATACTTAAGAGAGCTTATAAATTCGAAAATAGAATTGTTTAGATAATATTTTAGTGATATAAAAAAACTATTAAAAACCTGAGCGTTGTCCAAAGTAATTCTTGCAAATTTTCACTTGAAATCTAGCGTGCTATAAAAGTTGTATAGTAAATTAGTGCATTCGAAGCATTGTGTTGTATATTATTGAAAAAAAATAACCTTAGTTCAGGAGTTATGGTTTTGAGCAGAACTGCAATTAATTGTTGTGAATGGTGATGATGCTCATTAAAGTCGCTTCGCGAAATAACAAATATTATAATTGTGATAATGATAATGATAAAAATAAAATATATATGGAGATCCACTTATTTATTTTTTTTTTATTCGTTTCATTTATCTTTAAAATTTAAGATGAGAATAATGATATTAATTGATAAATTAAATAAAATATATATATATATATATACTTTCTATGTACTTATTAATATATTTATGTACACAATAGAACCTCTCTATATATTCTATATATATATTTATATATAAGATATGAGGATATGTATAATTTAATAATAAATTAACTATATAAGAGTTTCAAAGTTTACCGCATAACTAAAATAAGTAATTAAAAATTTTAAAAATGTCATAAAGAGTTTCCTTATTTTTTCTTTTCTTCTGTATATAATTTTTTCACAATAATATTTTTATATAATGAAATATCAAAAATTAAACCCATAACATAACTTCAAATGTAAAAACTATAAAATATGATTTTGTATATATTGAAATAATATTGTATATATATGTTCAATGTGTATACATATGGAAAATTCAAGAATACGTTATTGTACATAGAGAGATAAATAATGTAAACAATTTTATTCAAATATGTATATTTAACATAAGTATGTATTTTATATACATAAATGTAATATATATATATAAATCTAAAAAAATTTGTCGATGCGTCTGTGTCTCGTATTATATTCGAAGTGATGTTGTGTGTGATGTGTGTATAAATAAAAAATAAAATATTAAAAATATAAATATTTTTCAAAACACATCACATATATATATATGTTAATATATGTATTAAGTTAAGTCTGGTATATATACATAAAATGTAAATAAGTATATATAAATATTTTTTCAAGTTACCTTTATAAAGTTGATATTTGCCTTAATTATATTTATTCTGATGCGAAAAGTATTCGCGTAATCATCGATTTGCCCGCGCATAAATATAACACATTATAAATACATACGAGTATAAATATATGTGGTTAATTTTGTAATTATATTCATTCATAATAAATTTTAAGTGTTGGTTAGTTATTTATTTTAAAGTGTTCATTTTGTTAATTGTTTACGCATATTTTTGTTATCTGTAAGGAGAAGAAGAAAAAAAAAATAATAATAATAATAATAATAAATAAAAATGGTATTTATAAATTTTGTTATTATATATGTTTTTTTTTATTGTTTATTTTTAAGAAAAACTTTGCGATTATATATAAAATAAAAAATAATTAATTGAAAATTGATAATTATAATTAAATATATTATAAATAAATATATATATATATATAGTTATAGTAAAACTAAGTGAATATATCACATTTTGTAAATAAAGTTAATATAAAGAATTTTTATTACCAACCCCTAAAAATTGGTGCGCGAAAAAAATGATTTATTAATTTAAAAAATGTATAAGACAAAGTGTTAACATTTTTTTAAACTTGTTAATCTAGTTTTTGTTTATTATATTATTTTATTTTTATATGAAATTTACATTTATTTATAATTAAATTTTATTGTATTTTTTAGTGCCATGACTTTGAATTCATTAAAATATATTTATGTAAATATAAATAAATGTTATCTTATACTATATAGTAGTGGTGGTGGTGGTGCTGGTGCTGATGGTAATGTGGTAGTACGGTTGATATTTTTTATATGTCCTTCATTAATTTATATAAAATATATATTGATAATATAAAATCTATATTATTTTATTTCGTAAACATTTTTATACATATATTGGTGTTTTAACAAAAATGATATAAAATATAATACATAAATTAAATTATAATCTACACATTGATCTATATATACGCGTATTTAATACTAAACATATTATTGTTATTATATTTTAGAAATAAATATGTAAATATATTTATTTTTTTTTATTTTATATTACAATATTACTATAAATTATTGATGTGTTACATAATTCAAAGAAGTAAGAAATAACAAAATTGGTTTTCAAAACTACTAATATAAAAATGTTAAATGACTCTATGAAATATATGAATAAAATTGACATTCTAATGTTTTCGTGATTATTGGTTTTAGAATTATACTCTAATATTCATTTTAATATATTTTTAATCGTATATGGTTATATTGTCATCGTCGTATATTGTCATATATTATTTAGTGTATAAAATATTTAAAATTAAAAATCCGGTTAAAAATCAATCTATTTAAATGAATGGAAAATAATCATTTTGCTATCGGAAATATAATATTGGTAAATTTTTTAAACTGTTGAAAATTCTACGATATATATATATATATACATACACAGAAGCATATTTCGAAGCGTTACAGTTATTGTGTAACCAAAATTTGTTAAATTGACTGTAAAAAACCCTTCATATAAAAAAATTACATTAAAAATTACAGCAGTAGTACGAATTCACGTATCCTATTATATCTTTATCGTTCAGTATTTGGTAATATACGAGCTATAAAAGTGTAAATAACAAATGCTTCCACAAAAAAACATGATTTGCTGGTGCATTGATTTGTTATTATTGTCTCATCGGAAGGAAAACTAAAACCAAACGAATCATTGTCGAAAGCTTTCAATGAAAATAGTTGTAGAAAGTGATTCAAAAGTAATGATTTTGATGACAAAAATGTGGAAAATCTCAAGCCAAAAATTCGAACATATAATATAATCAAACAATTGCAACCGATATTGGATGAAGACGATACGCAACAACAACTAAATAGCAGATTCATTAAATGTAACTCAACAAAACATATATCTGCGGATTGCTTAACTTTAATATGCGGCTATATAAGATACAAAAGTAAAGGAAAATGATTTCCATATGAATTGAGTAAAAGAATATCAAAGCAAAAAACTAGAATGTGGTTTATTTGAATGTAAAAATTATACATTTACTTCTTATAAATCATAACAATCGCATATATATATATATTAAACCAAAATAAATCTGCATAAGTTATTACTAATATTATTATTATTATTATTATTATTATTATTATTGCATAACTATACACACAGTATATAAAGAAATAGAATTATTAATTACATAGATTTTAATTTAATAAAAGTGTGAACATACAACAATATAAATAACGTTATTTTATATAACAATTAAGCCATATATATATTATATTAACAATTTATGACGATCATACAAGGAAGTATTTTTAATATTTAATTTATATAAGTATATAATAAATAATGTATGTACAATACATATATAGAAATAAATATATGATTTATTAATTTAATTTAAAGAAACATAATATATCTTAAGTGCAATTTTTCGAAGGACACTCGCGTGTATATCATCTTACATTATTTATATATATAGTATTATATCTCATTTTTCGAACTATTTAATATTTATTTATATGCTATTTTAATTTAGTTCGAAAAATATATATAAAAATATACGATATATAATTAAAAAATAAAAACATGCACATTATTTAACCCAATACAAATGAAATGTTTATATTTATAATATAAACATATACATATGCCATCATATTATTATAATTATAAATATAATAAAAATATATATATTTATAACAATACCATCAATCCATCCATATACAATAGAATACTGTTATATGTATATCTATAAACTATATATAAATATTAAATAATAGATGAATTAATAACATATGATAATTTAATAAATGAATGAATACATTTTTTATTGTAAATTTAATTGACCATCAAAAATTTAAAAAGAAACACTCTGTCTAAAACTACAAATAAATACTCGCATATACAAAAAAAAGAAAAAAAAAAATATATGTTACTGATTTATTAATTAGTTGACCGCGAAAATAATAAAATACACATTTATAAAAATTATGTAATTAATTAATTTAACAAAATACATAAGATACATAGATAAATTACAAAATAAATAAAAAATTACGCGATTCATATAATAATGAAAATAATAATAATAATAATAATAATAATAAGCGAAGGGCTTTTTCATCTATAATAAATAAAGAATTATTGTCATAGAAATTTGTTTATGCGAATTTAAAAAAAAAAAAAAACGTGCACTACTTTATTATTAAAATTAATTTATAGTATTCATATTTATATGATGTACTAAAAAGAGTAGACGACATCATAGCAATTATAAAAAGCAACTTTCATATATTTTTGAAATACATAAAAAATATGTAAAAGTATTTTATGAAAATACCGGTAAATTGTTAATGCAGCTTTTAATTTTTTTTTTATTATCATTGAACTTATAATATTGACATTTTTCAATGGAAGTATATAATATGTATAGTCAATACATTGAACTCATATATATATAAAAGACGGGATTAACACGTATTAATTTTGTATTATTTTTAATTGTATAGAATAGAATTTTTCTTTATATTATAAAATTTAGAAAATACGATAATAAAATAATTTAAATTCTGTTTTAAATTCAATTGGTAATTTAAAAATTATAAAATTCACTCTAATTCAAGTAAACATTTTTGTCTGGCATTGTTTTAAAGAAATTAAAATATTAAATTGGTATATACAATATCGGTATACATTTTAATGTCAATGATCTCACATATACGCCAATGTACGCAACAGTCTTTCTCAGATTTTGATGATGATATTGTGAGTGAAAATAAACTGCACATAAAACAACTGCAGAGATTGTTAAAAGCTTAAACATTGATCGCCATTTAAAGAATGTTGTATATTCACTGCCGAACCCGATACATATGCAATTACCACCGCACATTTATGAAGTGAAACAAATAAATAAATAATAAATATGGATAAAGGATAATAAAGAAAAATCGTTAAATTTTGACCAAACCGAAAAGGTGTGAAATGCCAAATCAAGACGCTATAGAAAATTGAGGTGAAATGAAAAATTTTGTAGCAATACTCTCAAGATCTGGTAATATAATATTACCATTATTATATTTTCAAATTACCGGCACTGAATGCCAAATAATTGGACTATCGATGTCCACATAATTTTTTATTATATAGTTTTTATATTTTAATATACACCACCGCCGGCGGTTTCATAATATATTAATAATAATATTTTATTTAATATATGAAATATTAATATTAAAAATAATTAAATTTCTTCTTTACATTTTTTTTTGTTATAGATTAATAATAAAATGATAAAATTATATGGAATATTTTGTTTATTATTGGTAGCAGTTTCTTCAGCACCAGGTAAATTTGTAATAATATTTTGATCGCATTATAGAAATGCAAAATAACAAATTGAAAACATTATGAATATTATATTGTTCGATAAATTCATAAAATAAACACAAACACGATTAAATATATAATTAAAATTGCGTTAAGAATAAAGAATATCTAATTATTATCAAATGTTTATAATAAATTATTCGGTTCGTTGATGTGTATATAGTTAATATATTGTTTATACTTCTAGCTATAGATAGAGAGTATCGATGAAATTTAAATACTATATACAGGATACTAAAATAATAACTTTAATACAATTTAAAATATATTCAGGCGTTTTTGAACTATCACAAAATATTAAAAAAAAAACCACAAATAAAGTCTAATAATATCGTATTATGTATTGTATACACATAAAATGTTTATAAATAAATATTCTCTGATTGTGCAATGAAACTTTATAAAAATATTGCTGAATAATCCTTGAACTTTTCTATCACTAAAATTAATATATTTGACGCCTTTTTATTTCAATTTTCAAAAATATGATGCGATTATATAAGAAAATAAACAAAATACAACTGCATCATACTTTATAAATATTATTTACATACGCAATGATGTGATAATAATGTTATGAAATATATATGAAGAAAATATATATATATATAACATATATAGAGATAAGAAGGCAAATGCGATGCATATTCGCGTTCACATTAATTAATTTGATAATCTTTGAATTTGTTATGTAAAAATTTTATTTTTTGATATATATGTTATATATTTGTGCCTATAATCGTACATATAGAAATTACGGCAAATGATCGAGGATTGGTTGATTCATATGGAAATACAATAGGACTAAATTCATTAACAAATACAATTATACCGGCGCCACGAATTAACAATCTAAATTATGACCAATATCAATTAGAATCACAACAACAGCCACAACAAGTTGCGTATGAACAACAACCACAACAAGTAACAGGGTATCAACAACAGCCACAACAAGTAACAGCATATCAACAACAACAACCACAACAAATAACAACATATCAACAGCAACCACAACAAGTAACAACATATCAACAAAATCAACCAATTTCAACGCCACAGTATCCAATACAAAATTCTGCAAATCCATCATTTGTACCACCATTTGTACCGCCTGAATTTACAGACATTTTAAATCAATATTTAGCAAATGTACAACAAAATGCTGCAAGGTAAATTGATTTTTTATATTTTTTTATACTTATAATTAGTTTGATGATAAATTATTATATGGAATAGTATATTAATTTAGTAAGTTGTCTTGTTGTTATAATGATTGTGGGTTTTGAATTGCTTATTATATGTCGAAAAACAACTATGTAATTATATTTTATAAAATGTATGTACTCAAACACAATTTTTGTATTAATAAATAAACTATACTTATATTAATATTATATAAATTATGAATTAATATAACCATTCGTATGTGCATATAAAATTATTACTGATCTATAGAATTTATTGCGTTCATAAATAATTCTAAATTAAAAATTGCATATATAAGTATAGTAAAATAATACACACCAGCTTGTTTGAGTATATATAAAATTATAAAATTTTAATTATTTGGTTTCTATTTTATACTTTTTCCTTTATTATATTTCTTCTAAAATATTATATATTATATAGTGGTGGAACTTTTGCGTATTCATCGCCAGGAGCTAGAGCTTTTGCATATTCTTCTTTAGGACCTCGAAAGTAAATTTTTAATTAATATTTTTGGTAACATGCTTGCATTATTTAATAATATTCATTTGTGGTATATAAAAATAACATTTGCAATACCGCCGCTTAAATAAATAAATTGTATTATTATATTTTTTAATGCATGCGTTATGCCGAAAAATGTGAGTATTTATATTTGTACATATAATTATAACTTTTTATTGACAATATCTACATCGTTTTTTATTTTTAAATTACTAGAAATAATGTTTATATTATGTAAACGGTGAATATGGGCTTCCTTTGTTGTCCTGTAACAAGCAATGTTGTTCTATTTTTAATTATATTATATTTATATTATTTTAGATAATATAACTAAATAACTTTAATTTATCCACACAACATTTATTTATTCTATTTATTAATAAAGAAACCGAATTTATTAAACAAATAAAGTTGTTATAAATTGTTATAAAATAATATAATAGATGTAATTAAAATTATACCATTCTTTTTAAGGACAACAAAGGAAGCATTTTTTCTCCTTATTACATAATAGTTGTAATAAAAGAAAGAAAAAGATGTGTATTTTAAGAATTTTTAAATTAAAGTCAACATAATTTGAAAACATTTCATACTCTAACTAAGTAATTTAGATTTTACGATCGAACATTATTATTCGCATAAATTTTCCATAATAACCTAAGCATGCATATTCATATAATCATATATATCATAAAAATAGATTTGTTATAAAGCATATTGCATATGTTTGATGAGCCTTTTTATTATATGGTCAATTGTCAAGCTGACCTTAAATTTAAAAATTTATCAAGTATATGCGCATTTGTTTTCAAATTTAAGCTTTGCTATACCTAAGATTTTAAAGCCTACCTTTGAGCATTTAACATTTTGTTTTATCAATAACATGCGGTCGACGAAACAAATCTCTCGATTCATAACTGCGCTGATGAAACATAGATTCGCATATCACTACACACTAACCATGAATCAAGACAACAGTCTGCACACAGTGGTTAGTACTCGTTGCAAGTCAGTCAAAGCGATCAAAAACGATCAATCATTTTATTCCGGAAACATATCATCCCATGGCTGTACTATATCTATATACAATATATACGAATAAAAATGGATCAAAATAATTCTTTCATTGTAATAAACGCGGATATGTTCAATATAATGCACTTTTTAATCGAAATACTCATTATTTTAATAATATCGCAATCTTCTATAGACTTTAGTATATGTCAATAAACAATATATAGTTAATAATAATTTTTAACTGCGACATATATTAACATAAATATAAACAATATTATTAATAATAACTGCATATACAAAACATTTTACTTTTTTAATAAATAATATTAATATGTGGTGAAGATGAGGTCATTTCAATTAATTAATTTGAAATTTTAATATCAAAATAATTAAAAATTTTATTATTTATATGTCGTATATATGTATGTGTGTATGTTAATGTTTATAATATTAATAATATACGATACGAACACATTCAATTGAAAAGAAAAAGTAGCAATTAATTAAAAAAAATAATAAAATTTTCTAGGAAATATTAATAATAATAATAATAAATAATATTTTTCATCAACAAAATGAAATAAATACAATGTTTTTCTTTTATTTCTGATTTTTTTAAATTTATATTTTTCTTTTTTTTTCACATATTATAAATTCCAATAAATAGTCTGTATAAACATCATGCAGATTTTTCAAGTCAACAATTACAACACAATTTTGCAAATATGTTTCCACAAATAAATGCACAAATAAATCAAGGTCCATCGTATGATACAGGATATTCTGGTGCAACTGGTGCATTTACACCAAACGGAATACATCAATCAGCTTTTATAAATCCATTAAATCCGGTAAATTTGCTGTTCTTTATATTATTATGGGATGCGATATGGGAGAAAAATGCGTCGATTGATGTATTCATTATTTATATTTATTTTCAGAATATTCCAAATGTTAATACATATTATGCAACACAATCAGATGGAAAACCAGGATTTTATGGTGTAGCAACATCTTCATTTTCTAATTCGGCCGATGTTAATGGTGTTAAATCAAATCAACGTGGTGCCTATACAACAATTAATGATAATGGAAAAATTACTTCTTATAAAGTAGAATCATAAAAATGAATGAATTTTTTTTATGTTTGTATAATTTTAATTGAAATTAATTAATTCATATTTAAATAAAAAAAAAGTTTTAGTTTATATATATACTAAATTGTAAATACTATAAAAATTGTAAGAAATTTGATAATAGCTTAATAGCTATATATATATATATATATACAGGCTTTTTCATAGACGATACGATATTCTATATAGTAAATATACTAACTAAATAGTATTTTCTTATTTTATATGTATATTTGATGGGACCAATGGCTATATAAAAAATTATTTTGTTTTTATATATAGTCGAATTGCTATATATATATATAAATATATATTTTAAAAGCCTTAGTATTCACCATTTATTATAAAAAAATAAAGAAGGTTATCAAATTTATTGAACCACTTTTTACCAAGATAATATAGACTTATTTTTTGCACAAACATACACACACACACACAGATGTGTAACATATAGTAGAAATGAATAATTTTCGTTTTATATTCATATATTTGTGTAATGGTTTGATGATATATTAACAGAAGAATGTGAAAATAATACCATTTATAATTGTATATATAGCAGAATTGATTGTTATTCGAATATTGATTATTATTGTTGTTCAAATTTTAAGATATAACCGGTAAAATCTGAAATGCATTGTAATGCCGATAATGTTTTCACAATTTCTATAGTATGGCAATATGATATTTAAAGTTATCTTAAAAAAATGCACACAAATTTTCCAAACTATATCAGTTTATCCATACCGCATTATATGTTATATCCAAATTATGCTATATACTTTTTTAAATTATATTGTCCGAAAAAATCCACTTTGAGGAGTATTATAATTTCAATTTTTCAAGGGATATCAAATAAAACAACTATTTTTGTGCCTTTACCGGGAGCGAACTATAGATGATATTGATTTTTTGTATTAATAACCATAGTTAATTATATCCTTTTTCGTTATTAATGCTTATCTTTTATCTTTATTGTTAAATAAATTAATTTTCGTGATGATCGTCTTCTTCTTAATTAATATAACTCATATTTTCGGTGCGATATATATATTAGATACTGTTGTTTTAATATATATACTTAAATTAATATTATTAAATTATGTATACAACAATATAATTATTAATATAAAATTAGGTAAGTATATACAATTTTAATTAGAAATAAATAAATTCAACATTTAGAATATTTATAGTAATTTTGAGCTTTTATTAAGTCAATAATAATTAATTTTATGATGCTAGAAACAAACTGTGAGCTTCAACCTTTGCTTTTAACATAAATTACAATATATATATATATATAAGTTGTTTATGATATAGTGAAAATGTAAAATGTAATTTTCATTTAAGCACATAATATCAAAGTTTACGTTTTTCTTTCCAGTAAACAAAGTCGATGTCGACACTGAGAGTATAAATAAATGTTCAGTACGCAGAAATTAATTTTTGAATATTATTATCCATATAATAAGAAACCAATAAGTTGACCAATAAGTATGGTTGAAGACTACCAACTTCGAAAAAAAAACCTGTTATGAATTCTACAATACGACCGCGGATCGGATAGGATAAACGGCAACGAAATTTAAATACAATGATTTAAAACTTGCATCTTGGAATGTTAGAAAGGCAAGATGGCTAGGCCATGGAGTAAGAAAGTAAGAAACCAATAAAATAATCAAATAAATGTCTCAGTACTTATATATAGTGTTAACTGATTTGAGTATTTTATTATATCACTTATATATGTTATATAGACAAATTAGGAGAAAACTAAACTAATAATGAATCAATTTTTTTAAAATAAAAAAACTATAATAAAATATTAGTTTAACAATAAATATATAGATAAAAGTTATTATTATTAGGTCATGATCAATATATTGTTTTTATTGTATATACTAATTGTTAGAATTATTAAATATATATATATATGTAAATCTACATATAAATATAATTAAATACGAAATAAATGTGTCCATGTAACATTTTTAATTCATACAAATTTTGATAACATCCATTTATATAAAAGTACAGAACAAAGTTGAAAAGGTCATAAAAACTTATTTCAATATATTCACAATACAAACATATTTTAATATTTTATTTTATTTATTTATCTGCGAAATATAAACAAAAAAAAAATTAATATAAGTCGTATTTTATTTTATTTTATTAAGAATTTTGATAAAAAAAATTTTCATTTAAAAGAAAACAGAAACAGAAATTTATTATCAACAAATATAATAAAACCAAAAAAACAATTATAAAGAAAAAAAAAATTTAATTTAATTTATATAATTATTTTTTTTATTATTTATGATCATTTCCAGTTGAGATTTGTTACAGTTAACTATAAGTTCTGGCTGGTGTTGGTGGTGATCCGCGCTATATAATTTGCATGTTTGTGCAATTATTAATATAATATTAATATTATAAATAGAATATTTTTAAAATTTATGTTAACATCACACAAACATATAAATAAATAATTTCAGTGTTACATATATTTATAATTAAATATATATTAATTAATTTAAATATAAATATGAAATATTTGCTAATATTAGCATTTTTTGTAGGTGTTTGTTGGGCAGGTAAATAATAATTTTATTTAAAAACTAATTTATATTGAAAATATATTAAATGTAAAAAGCAAAATTTTTCTCGTGTTTTGTGACAAAATAAATTGTTTTAAAAATTAATAAAAAGTGACAAAATAATAAGTGAAATTTAATGGAAATTAAAAATTTCAAGTTATGATAATTTCAAGAATATGTATCGAAGAATAAAAATTAAAGTATATTTAAAATATATCCATATTTCATTGAAGACATTGAGTTAAATTCATTTTGGTATTTGGTTCTTTTTTCAAATTTAATTAAAGTGATTTACGAGTATATTTAAAAGAAATTTATAATATTTAAAATACTTTGAGTTATATCGTTCGTTTATGGGAAAATGTGATGTTATATATATACGCTATGCAAAGATTAGCCGCAATATTGTTAATTTATGATATAAAGTGTCCATCAGGAATTTCTCAGTTTCTGTCACATTAAAATACTACACGCAGTAATATTAATATTATTAATCTATATTTATAGTCTAATGTTTTAATAATTCACCATCAAATCAATTATTTTATTACAAATATAATAGCACCATTCAAATATTGAGTGCATTACGTTAAATATTAATTTCATTTAACGTAATATTTAAATACTTGCATAAATTAAATATTTTGTACTATGTGTTGCTAGAACAACAAAATATAAACAATTAATATAAATATATATATATATATATATATATATATATATATATATATATATATATCTATATATATATAGAGGAAACAATGTATTAGAAACATTAATTAACATTGTATTGCCTTCATCTCCATAGACGTGATGTTTTTAATACAAAGTGTATTATCGAACTGAAGAAGTACAGAAACAAGTGAGTGGAGTATCCGAATTTCCATTATCCATTAAGAAAATCTATGTTTTACTTTCTCTTAAGAACACTGAATTCAATATTAAATTTTGTCACATTAAAATATATTATAGTTTATTAATGTTATTATTAATCAATGTATAGTCTAATGATGATGTGCATGCACCCAAAATATATGATCACACTATTTATTATATGGTCTAATTAAACTCATATACAAATAATGGATAGTTGCAGACAATTTGGTGATATATACTCACATGAGAAGTTATTTAACATTAAGTTGATAGTATTTAATGATCGTCTGCGAAAGATGCTGTATATGTGCTCCAACTTGGAGTTGATTCTGATAACATTTAATTATAAATATTAGGTTTTCTCTAATGCTCGTGTTTGCAATTTAGCATTGAATATAATTATTTGTTTATAATAAAGTTTTACTCTGAATTTGTATTTTACATTATACTATATTTTGTGATCTGTGACGGATAAGTAAAATTAAATGATACACATAATCGAAACATGATTAATTTTTTTATTGTATCACGAAACAACAAAATATAAATTCGGTTTTGATTAAGTATAATAAATATACACATCACATTTTCAGCAATTTTATATTAAATAATTTTATCTGTTACATAAAAAATTAATGAAAAAATTATATATTTAACTGAAAATAAATTACCCATCATTTTATTGCAGACGTTCAATGGAGTACTGATCCAATAGGAATCGATTCTAAGTATGATCAACAGTAAGCGTGTGTTAAAGCTTATTTTATATAATTTTTTATTTTTAGCTTAATATAGGTTTCTTTTTGTAACAATAAATTTAAATATATATATACATATTTAAGGATATTTGTGCGATTAGATATAATTATGAACAATATTGATCGTAAATAATATATGCAATATATTATTTATGTATCAATTTCATCCATTTTTTAATTCCCATATAAGTTATAAAAATAACTAAAACATAATAATTCGTTGTGTAGCATACTACCACTTTTTAGTATATTGCATCGAAGGTGCACATAATAATTGAATTCTTTAATTTTGTTAAATTAATTATACTAATAAAAGTAATAATATTTTTCATTTGTTAATGCAAACTAAAATGGTATTAGCTTGAAAAAAGAAAAACACACTAGAATTAATTAGTGTGTGTTGCTTTAGTAACATATTTATGGGATTTTGAACAAACACAATCACAAATCACAAAAATTCTTATTACAAAATCAGTTATTATAGTTTTATTCGATAGGCGCGACAAGAAAAGTAAATGGATTTAATTATTAAATAAATTTTTATTTAATATAATTATAAGATAAATTTCATTTTTTACATATTCCATTTTTAAATTCACATTCAAAATTGGTACATTGGAATTTAATTTATTGGCTGCTATATATCTATTAATAATTCATATTAAATTAAAGGATAATCTTACTACCCATATAAATATAGGTGGCATATAACCAAAAACTAACTCTCATATACTTAATTATATAATAATAAATATATATTTCAATCATTAGATTTGAATTAAAAAAGTATAAATATATAAATTGAAAAATCAAAACATTTGCAAATTCAATTCAAATTTCTAATTAGGCATTATAAACAACATAATGAATCTGTGACAACAGCTCGGAAAGGAGCTATTGAACGTTTAGAACAATTAGGTGTTTCTGAAGATTATGCCACACAAATTACTTCTGGATCTGAAGCATGTGCTATGTGTGACAGGTATATAAATTGTTTTATTTCAATAAGTTATTGAAATCCCGTTCCTCTTAATTCATTAGAATTGCGACGAGAATGATATCTACATCGATCTATATATTATATATTTATGTATGTATATCTATATATATATATAAGAATTAACAATGAAGAATTGTGGAACCATTTAAATCGTTATTATAATGTTTAAAACGTGTCAGAAAAGAAAAAAAAATCGAAAACAAAATTATAAAATTATAAATAAAAATTGTTATCAATTATTGTCCCGGTCGAAAGAAAAAAAAATTGCTTATCTATAATTAGGTCACAGATCATCGCTTTATTTTGTAGCATGCTAATTTAAGACTTATCATATTATTATTTTTTTTCTTTCTTTTTTTTTTGTTGTTTTAAGTTAATTAAAAAAAAATTATTCAATTATAACTTATCGTTAAATTTTAAAATATATAATATTTCATATTTTTAAGTTGATCACATTATTAAATATATATTTGAATTATAGTACAAGATTTTCAAGTGATGCCGAAACATTTGGCTCAGGTACTGCAGGTGTTAGTGGTGTAGGATATGTAGGTTATCCATTGGCAGGCGATTCATCTAGTTCAAAATATTCTCAATCTGAATTTAGTAATGTAATTATTAATTTTATAATAATACCAACAAAAAACCAAATTCCATATTGATTTGAAATCGTATTTTTAATGAGAATTTTATTTATTTTATATTTGAATGTTTTACGCTATACCATCGTAACAGTCACAATCGGCTTCTGCACCAATAGTTATTGCAACCGGTGGTGGTGGTGGTTCATCATCATCACAATATAGTTCAAGTCATAGTGAAAGTAATGCAGCACAAGCACCAATTATTATTCCAGTAAGTGGCGGTGGTGGTTCTGAACGATATTCAAGCCATTCAGAGAGTGTATCACAAAATCAAGGCGGTGCCATTCCATTAATTTATCCATCAGTTGGCGGTGGTGCATCCGAACATTATTCAAGTCATTCAGAACGTAGTTCTCAAGCAGCTGCATTACCAGTACCATATATTTATCCAACTGGTGGTAGAGAAAGTTATTCAAGCCATTCATCAAGAATGCAAGAATCGGCAGCTGCACCAGTACCCATTATACTACCAACTGGTGGCGGTTCTGAGAGATATTCTAGCCGATCGGAGAGAATACAGGAAACTAAAGCCGCACCAATGCCAATTATAATTCCAACGGGTGGTGGTTCCGAACGATATTCCAGTCGATCGGAAAGAATACAAGAAACTAAATCTGTACCAGTGCCAATAATTTTACCAACTATTGGTGGTAGAGAAAGTTATTCAAGCCATTCATCAAGAATGCAAGAATCAAATGCTGCTCAACCTATTTATCCAATATATCCAATTGGTGGTAGCAGTAGACATTATGCACATCATGAAGCTATGCAAAGACAATCGGCTGTTCCACAACCAATAATTCTACCATCGCCATCAACATCATCCAGTTATTCAAGTCGTCACAGTTCTTCATCTAGTTCGGCTGCACAACCAACATATATTCCAATAATACCGTCAGGAGGCTCATCAAAATATTTATCACAAAGTGAAAGTTTTTCAAATACCGGATCAGCTGGTGGTTATGTACCATTAGTTATACCAGGTGGTGGTGGTTCATCAAGATATATGTCAGAATCACAATCGTCGTCGCAAGGTGGTAGTGGTGGTTATGTACCATTAGTTATACCAGGTGGTGGAGGCTCATCAAGATATATGTCAGAATCACAATCCTCGTCGCAAGGTGGTAGTGGTGGTTATGTACCAATAATTTTACCAGGCGGAGGTTCATCAAGATATTTATCGGAATCACAATCGTCTTCGCAAGGCGGCGGCACTGGTGGCATTGGTATTATTGGTGGTACTGGTTATATACCATACCCATATGGCGTTGGCACAACATCAGGACGTTTAGGATCATCTAGTTTTGGTTCTAGTGTATTTGATTCACATGGAAGTGGATTAGGTGATTATATGTCTGAATCCGAACGTTTAGCGAAATTACAATCACAAAGAGTACAGGCTGGCGGAGCATATACTGGTAGTTCAACAGTAGATTCTAGTTTTGATGGTGGATTAGGCACTTATGGAGGTAGCGGTAGTGGATATGGTAAAACAAAAGCATGGGAAAGTAGTTCAAAGTGGGCATCTGGAACACAGGTAAGAAAACTCATTTTGAATTAGTTAAATTTTAATTCCAACTCAAATCAACTGTTTTTCATACATGTATTTTGTGTTTTTTTTTTTTTTTATAGTACGATCAATCAGGAAAACCAAAATCTTATAGTATGCTTTCGACAGCCGAAAGTGAACAGCACAACGTTAATGGTAAATCAAGTGGATATAAAGCAGCAACAACTACTTTAGATGATGATGGTAAAATCAGTACCTACAGTATCCATACACCATAATTTATTATTAATAAATTTATTATAATTATTTTTTAATTAAATTCTTTGTATAACTTTTTGTATCGTTTTTTTTTTTTTTTGTAAGTAAAATGTGTTCCAATAATTTTATTGTAGTGTAACAATAATTATATAAAATATAATTTCTGAAGACTAAATTATAAGCATTCTAATGTTTTAATTATAATTACATATTATAATAATATTTTAATACAATATATAATTTATAATAACATTGTATTATTTTATTATTTATCAATCTATATTTCGCGTTAATTATTATAAGAATAATATATTCCAAATTTACTCTGTGGTGTTGGTAATTAGGTATACACTAGAAGTAGTTGGATATGTATGACATAAATATGGATTATAATAAATGATTCGCGTCAATTTTAATAATATACTCCACTATATGCATTTGCACATGCTATGTGAATATTTGAAGATATAAAATGATGACAACATATGCATGTATTCTGTTTATCCATTTACGACTTTTTAAACAAGCAATTTTCAATAAAATGTTATTTTAATTAATTATGATCCAAGACACTTATTTGTAGGAGCTTTTATCACATTTTGGAGTGCCGCTGCATTAATGCATTTTATGTTCAATTGATTTATACTTTTTTATGTAGATATTTATACTGAAATAAAAAAGTAAAATAATTAAAAATTCTTATTTAATATTAAATAAATTAATTTTTCTAATTTCTATTGAATGAAAACAAACTTGTAAACATTGAAAATTGGAAACTTGACCTATTAATGGAGGGGTGGATGAGGTGATGTGTAGTTGTCGAAACGTCGTAACGCCGTAACGTTTATTTTATCGTTCAATCTTGCTGTCAAAATTTTAATCAAATGCTACTCACACACGGGGTGAGTAAGGTTTGAAGGGTGGTAAGTGAGAAAAATTAAGTGGTTGCAAACAAATAGAAATTTACGTCAAATATTTTTATTTGTCAAATTCAATCAGTTTTAACCGGGCAGTAGACGCACGCAGTTGTCATTGGGAAAAAGTTATCTTTAATGCACTTATGCATATTCATACATTAAAATAGATTTTCGATTGCTGTTCTTGGTTAAATTGATAATGGCTGAATACTGGATTTTAATTTTTTATTGAATTTGCATAAAAAAAGTAATCATCGCTTAACATCTATTTGTTTTTTAAACATATTAATTTAATGGTAATATTTTTACATTACAATATTTGGATTAATTAAAAATTTACTTTGATTTTACATTTTTTGTACATTGAAATTGTTCGTTGCACTGCTGCGCATTTCATTGATTTTTCAGAAGTCTGCCATTTTGTCAAAAAAAAAAATCAAAATTTTGCAAATTTTTGTATGTCTACCTGCAATCTACATAGCTGTTTATTGAAGATCGAATAAGTCAAATTTTATAAAATTATTGAATTGAAAAATATTGACCAGTCAGAAATTTAGATGTTATTTGGATATACCATATTCATATGTAGCAGTCTGGCTGGACCGCAGGCACCAAACTCAAGTAAATGGTAAGCATTTTTTTTTTTAAATTGTAACTTTGATTTTATATTTTTATTCGATAAATATTTTAAATATAATTTATTAACACGTTGACGGAGAAATTTAACATTGTCTCTTATGGGACGACGTCATAAGTGACCATTCCATGTTAAATTTAAATTTATGAACAAATAACACCATGTACCTACAACACAATAGATTAATATAATATAAATACATCCCTTGTCTTCTTTACGTACAGTACAGTCTAATACTTTAATGTTTTTAAGTCATTTCGCGTCTTTGATCTTTGAATTTTTAGAAATAGAATAATGAATTATTCAAAGATATAAAATGTTTGGTTTTAGTAAAGATTTTATTTTCTATGATTTTATTACAAAAAAAACATACAGTATAAAATGAAATACATTATAAACATTTTGAAGCTTTTTTTGTTTAAAATTATTCAAAATAATATAAGCATTTAAACTTGAAAACAATTATAACTGAACAAAATATATAATAAAATATAGTAATACATATAATAATAATAAAAATTAAATTAAAAATATTAAAAGCTGATTAATATCCTGCCTCCTGCGTGAAGCTGTGCTTCTTATTTTAATTATAAGCATTTGTTTTTTTTTTAATAACAATTTAAAAATCATTTTACATTCCTTTGATTTTTTACGATTGTCTGAAAATAAAAAAAAACAAGTTATTATTTTATTTTCAACATTAATGAAAATTGTATTTTTCCTTTAAGAGTTAGGTAATTTTTATTTATAATTAATAAATAAGCTATAAGAACATGAAATTGAAACAATATTATTCTTATTTTGGGAATCGGAAAATTTGTAGAACTACATACGATAAAATTAATTCGATTAAACGTAAATGTAACAAATTCAAGCCTAATTTTGTAGTCATTACTAGAATGATTGATTATATGTTGGCACAATCTTACGATTGTATGAACTAATTAAATATAAATGACCATCTGGATATACCATAGATTTCATATAACTGGAAAGTTTCACAATGTTTGTTTTGCAAATCATTAATTAATTATTACCTTTTGTTTTACACTGGGAGCACCTATAATATGTGTAATTTCTGTTGGTGCCATTGTTTCTACACCGGTCATTAAAACAGATGCACCTAAAAATTTATTTAATAGCGCACGAGCTTCTTTATCTTCTTCCGTGTCTCCCATTTCTTCAACTAAAAATATTATTTTAATAAAATTTCTCCACAAATATATATGTATAAATAAGCGTATCTTTAAATACATAAATATTTCACTTACTATTATCAGCATTACTCATACGATTAAGACAATCTTGTACACCAGTTATTTTTGTGTTACTATTTGTAAATGAACGTGTTTGCTCTTGTCGCCTTTGTTTATTAGCTGCTGCTGCTGAAGATGATGTAGTAGTTGTTGTTGTTGTATATTTAAGTCCATCATCATTTCCAACACTTTCAATAACTGTACGTTTATGTGTTGAAGTTGTTTGTGGTTTTCGTATTTCCACATCACATTCATCAAAATCGACGGATTCAGAGCGTATACTTGTTGAACCTTTGAACAATAGAATTAAATTGGTTATATTTATTTATTAATGTTTATTTGTTGTTATGCAATAATTACCCGGCGTTGATGCACGACTAGATTCCATTTGTGATCTTGATGTATATCTATTTTTCGGATATGTATTACTACTAGTAGTCGTTTTTGTTGTATAAGTGCTTGTATTTGTCGACGATGGCTGTTCATGTTCATATTGCGATTCTTTTTGTATAAATTTTTCGCTTAATTCTTTAACCGAACCACGTCGTACAACCCGTGTTGACCGTTTTACAGATGACGACCCATCAGACATAATACGATCTTCAACATCCTGTTTTTAATAAAAAAAAATATATTATGTTTTAAAATTGGTATTTCTGTGTATGGTATATATTTTAAAATATATTTTTTTGTCTTACATTAACATAATCATCACCAAATGTATCAGTTATTGTATTTCTTATTCCCTTCTGATTTAATTTATTGTTATATTTATAATTACTTGCATTAAATTCTTCTGTTGTAATTTCATTATTAATATGTCCATCCATAATAACCACATCATTTGGATCACTTGAATATTGTGTTATTGTTCTTTTACCTATTGGTTCTGATCCATTTTCTGAATATAAAGTTTCTTTTATAATAACACCTGCCACTACAATTATAAAGAATAGGAGACATTTTTATTATTAATATATTTTATTTTATTTTATTGTAAAAACCAAATTTTACCTTTTGATGTTTCAACAGGTTGCGTTTTCTTTTTTAGCGCTCTGATTCCAAATAATGGTTTTCCGTTTTCGTCAGTGGGTCCAATACCATAACTGGATATAACACAATCTTCGGTACGATCAGTCGTTTTTAATTTTTCTTGATTTTTTTTTGTTGTTGACGATTGATTATTCATTTTATAGCTTTTACGTTGCGTTTCAGAAGCTTTTTTTAGAATATTTTTTGTTGCCCAAATTGGTTTATCATCTTTTACATCATTATCACCACGTTGAATTGTTTTTTTCGTGGTGATTGTTGTTATGGGTTTTGTTCCACTTTCTTTTGTTCTTGTTGTGGTGGTTGTTGTTGTGGTTGTAACTGTTTTTGCAGCTAACTTAGGACTTGGACTACGTGAAGTGCGATATTCTTTAGTTGTTGTACTTATTATTTTCTCGGATGATTTAGGACTTGGACTACGTGCAGTAATATATTGTTTAGTTGACGTTGTTGTTGTTATTTTACCTGGACTGGGACTACGTGGGGTAATATATTCTTTAGTTGTCGTTATTGTTTTACCTGATGATTTTGGACTTGGACTACGTGGAGTGCGATATTCATTTCTGGTGGATGTTGTTCGAATACCAATTGGCGTTTTATTACTATCAATTTCATCGACACGTTCATTATTTTGTGTTTTACGTGAATAACTTGATGTATATTCACTTTCACCCGTCGTAATTATGGATGATTCATCAAATGTGGTTGTTCGTTTTGGTGTCGGTGTAATGTTATTTGTTAATAACTTTTCCGATTTTCTTGGAACACCACCAAAATGTTGTGTAACCTTTGTTCGTTGAACTTTTTGATCATCACTTTGCTCTGAATCATCTGTACAAATATACGTTTTTTTAGCAATCACCTCTTCACCAAGTTCTTTTCTAACTAATCTAATTTGAGATCGAATTCGACGTCGTTGTTCATAACCAACAACGGTTTCAAGCATTTTTTCTAATAATAAAATGTCATATATTTCTTCAATTTGTGTTAATTCACTAGAGCTACTTTTACGACGACGATCTTGAGATTGTTGAGAATTTGTACGTTTCAATTCAACACCAAATTTAACAGCAGTTTTTGGGCTTTCATTAATATAACTAATATTGTTATCATCATCTAATGAGTCATCATCATGAGTTGATGATTTTTTCAAATGATTCTTATTAATTTCGATAGAATCACGACGTATATGTTCAATCGATGAAACTGTATGATTCATATAAGATGGTTTTGATCTATCTTCTGAAAGTGGTACAGATTGTTTTGGTTCATTTAATAAAGGTTTTGCGTCTGATGGTCGTTCAAAGGTCGATCGATGTGGAGAAATTGGTTCTCGAACAGATTGAGTCGTCGAATGAATTGGCGTTTTTCTTTGAATTTCTGACTTTATATCTATTGACTTTATATCTATTGACTTATTAGATATTTCAGAAGGTTTTTTGGTAATTTTCGTTGTTGTCGTTCTATTATCTGCATTCGGTTGACGTTCAGTATGTTTTGTAATTTTAGAATAATATTTTTCTTCGATTTCTTCAGATTCTGGTTCTGTTGATAATGGTTGTTGCTTAACTTGCAATGACTTTCGATCAAATTTTTTATCACTTTCCGTTTTAGATGTAGAAATTGTTTCAAATAAATTACGTTTTGATGTTACGGTTTCTTTTCGTAATGGTGTCGTTGGTGTTCGAGTTGTCTTTTGGGTTAAATTTTCTTTTGGATTATTCTTTTCTGTAATTATTTTGTTTGTTTTTTCATAGAATAATTCTTCTACTTCTTGTTCGTCTTCTTCGTATTCTTCATCGTCATTTTCATCCGAACGTTTATACACTCCAATGTCTGTAAAAATTAATTTTTTGTATTATTTTAATGGAAATCGTTCAATTACAAAATATTAAATGTATACCATACCTGTTAATTTAACATCTTTTTTACTTGTAGTTTCACGTTGACGTCGATCTTCCCAAATTGATGGTCTTGATAAAATATTTCGTTGTTTTGGTGTTGGTGTCGATCCTGGATTAGTTTCAAAAACAGCTTTAGCCTTTTGAATAGTTTCTGTACGGTATGAAGTGACTGGTGTTTTTGGTTTTATATCATTTATTGTATCTTTTTGCGGTATATAACGATCGGTAATACTTGTTTTTGGTGTAACATTACGTTTATTTGCTAATGGTGCGTCATCCGGTTCACTTTCACTAAATTTGTCTTTACGTGATACTTGTCGTTCAATTTTTGCAACCAATTCTGGTGATTTTTGTGGTGCAGCAGCTGTAAGTTTTTCAGCTGTTGTTATAAATTTATTTACCTTATCAGAAACACTTAATAAACATTCGTCTTCACGTAATTCTTCATCAATATCAACTTCATTGTAATTAGGATGGGTACGATTTTTATATGGGATATCGTGTTGTTGAGTAGTTGTTACATTATTAGCAGCAGTTGTGGTATAATCATGTCGATATTTTGTTATCTTTTCATTAACATTAGTGTCAATTGTCTGGGCGTTTATTCTCGTTACTGGTGATTTTAATTGTGATGATGATTTTGGTTTTTTAACTTCTTCTGCAGTTGTAATAAATTTTGATACTTTATCATGTACACTTAATAAACATTCATCGGTTTTTAAATGTTCATCAATTTCATCGAAATCAGTTTGTTCAATTAATTTATTTGATTGTTCTTTTATTCGATTAATATTCGTATTTTGTTGATTAACATTTGAAAATTTTGTTACTTTATCGGATACACTTAGCATACACTCATCACTATCAGTTACTTTACCAATATCTGATAAGTGAGTGAATTTCGTTGTGCGTTCATTTTCAGTTACTTCACTTATTTCACAGCCAATATATGAATTTGTTTCTTCTTCAAATATAGGTATATTTTTAATTTTTGGTTTACGTTTTAGCGTATCATCGTCGGGTTCATGAACAGTATCAGGATATCTTGGTTTTCCCGTATCTTCATCTGGTGAAACAGGTATTGGAACTATACGATTCGGTGATGGTTCTCTAGATGATTTTGCTTGTTGTATATCAATTATAATATTTTCCATATTTTCACTATTTATGGCATCAGTTGTTGTTGTTGTTAGATTAATAGTTTTGGTTGTTATACATTTAGTTGGACGTTTTGTTGTATCCGTTTTTGTCGGTGTTTTTGTAATTTTACTTGAAACATTTTTGGTAATTTCAACATCGGGTTTTGATGGTTTTCGTACTGTAGTGTGTTGAGTTGTTGATGTTGTATGTCCTTTATTTGTTTTAATAATAGCATCACTAGTTGATCGTGACATTTTAACATCTTTATCTATTTTTGTGGTTCGATATACGGGAGCTGAATCTTTACGTTCCGTTACGGGTATTTTACGATTTGTTGCAGTAATTTGTGTAGTTTTAGTTTCAATAACAGTTGGAGCATCGTCTTCAGAATAACCATATGATTCTACATCACTTTCATTATCGGAATGTTGTTCATTGATCATGTGATTTTTTTTAATAATTTTACTAGATTTCGTTTTTTGTTGATCTTTTACAACAATGTTTTGTTTTTGTTTTCTTACTTCAGCAGTAGTTGTAGTTGTTTTATTAACAGGTTTTGTGGTAATTGAAGTTTTTATTATTGGAGTTGTTGATTTCACTGGTGATATGTGTATTTTCGATGAGCTTACATATTTCGTATCTGAAGTAGATTTATCAATTTTTTGTGGAGTTATTGTCGTTAACTTTGTGGTTACTGTTTCGGTGTAACAAGGTTTTGAAATTGTGCTAAATATTCAATAAAATTTATAAATGTTTTAAATTAATTTATAACATATATAGAGTAAAATAATATAAGAATCGTTGAGAAAATAAAATTTGTTTTCGGCATTTTGCACAATGTGTCTAAAAGTGGTATTATAAAGAATGACTTATTATTTCATCGTGTTGTTAACAATAACACGCATAATTAATGCATATTACACATGTATCTATGAATTCCAGTAAAGCCACTAGACCTAAAATATAATGTTGTGATGTTGCGTATATATGTAGCATATGGGTTAATATATTTATAGATATTTTCCAACAATATGACGGACTACCGATATATAATTAACATTTTTTTTAAATTTACAAAAAACATTATTTTTGCTTACCTTATTGTATCATTCAAAATTGATTTTCTTGAAACGGGGCTATGTTCTGGTGTTTGTGACATTGGTCCTTTTGATGGAGATTTCTTTGTTGTAGTTTTTAATGATTCATGATCAATTTTAGTAAAATGCGTTCCTTCATTTTTAGTTTTATTAGTTTTATCGGTAGTAATTATTTCAATTGTTTTGGATTGTGGTTTCGGCTTTAGTTTATCAAAATTATCATGAGATATTTTCCTTTCCACAACAATATCAGATGATTGTTTTCGTAATGTCTTATTTGTCGTCATAATGTTATCCGTTGGAATAGTTGGTGAAGTGGTGCTATTACGATTAATTGGTTTATTTGCAATTGGGGCAGTATTATCTTGTGTTGATTTAGAAGTAGGTGCTAATTCATCAGGGGAAATTTTTCGTTTATTTTCTGGCATGGATTTTCTATCCGGACTTTTACTTGGTGTACGTTCCTTTGGCTTTGTTGATGGTGTAATAAATATTTGTTTTTCTGATTTTATAAAATCTATTATATCAGCATGGGTTGCTTTTCGTGTTTTTGGTACATTATCGACCTCAACGAATTCGTTAATAAATTTATCAGTTTTTTTCGTTGAATCATCATTTTCAATAATTGATGGACGTTTATTAGTAGTTGTGGTGGTTGTAGTAGTAACTGTTGTAGTTGGTCGTGTAGGTGAAACACTTGATGTTCGTTTTGTATAAATTGATGATATATCTGTTGATTTTTTAAGAGTTGTTTGATCTGTAGTTAAATTTTGATATAATTTTGTATCTGACGTGAGTGATTTTCTAGTTGTATCGGATGTAGGTGTTTCTGCCCTTGATTTATCAACGGTAATTTTATGGACAGTTTTTGGTTCATCTGGTGATGATTGTCTTGAGGGTGATGATTGTTTACGAATTGGGCTATTAGGCACGTCTTTGTGTGTAGTAGGTTTATTGATTTCAGTATCTTTTATAGGTGAAGTTTGAGTGCGTTGTGGGCTAGTTTTTCGTTGGTTATAGTCAGTAACAACTGTTTGTTCTGATGAAATTAATTTTTTATTAACATCGTTTTGTGTTGTAGTTACAGTCTCATCTGTGGTAGTTGTATTCATACCTAAAATTTTTCTACAACGATCTTCATAAGTTTCACTTCTTGAATATGTAGGACGTTTTTTTATGTCATTTATGTCATCGGTTGTATTTTCAACAATTTTTTCAGTTGTATTTTGTTCTTTCAAATAAAATGGTTTCTTTGATGTTATTTCTTCATAATCATTTTGTTTTGTTGTTATTTCAATATTTTCATCAACATTTAATTGAACTTTATTATGTTTATTATAATCGGTTACATTTAAATATTCTAGATCACTGACAGTACTTGTAGGCGAACTTGATCGTGGAGATTCTCTTTCTTGAACATCATCATATTCGTCATCGTCATCAGATTGATTTTTAATATTATTTTGATTTCTATAATTTCTTGTTTTAGTTGTTCGAACGTCAGTTTTATGTGTATCCTTTATAAATCTTTCCGGTGACTTACGTGTTGGAGATTGTGGAGACGCGCGAGTTGTTTTTGGTCGTTGATCACCTGATCCTGTTTTTGTTGGTGCTTCATGATATTGACGTGGAATATTTTCACCATGTGGTTTATTAGCAAGAGTTTTCGATGGTTTATCATCATTATGTACTGGATATTGGGCTGGTTTTTGTGGTCTAACATTTTCATAAACGTTATTAACTGACTTATCCGTTTTTTCTGGTGTAGTAACTGATTGCTTAAATATTTCAGTCGGCTGTTGATAATTTGTTTTATTATCAGTTATTGATGATTTTGGTCGACGACTATTAACCGTTTCTTTGTCAATGTCATCCGTAAATGTTTCAATATTATCTTCATTGTAGTATGATTTATCAATAGTTTTATGTGTTTGTTGAGAATCCGTTGTGCGATTAAATAAATGTTTTGAAGATTCCGTATTTTTCATATAATTTGGTTCGTCTCTTGGCTTGGTATGAGATACAAATTCTGTATCTTTAGTTGAAGTTGTATCATCGACATCATTTCTCTTTGGAATTCTATTTGGTGATGATGATTTTGAATGTTCAGTTGCTTTTGTGTCACCATAATAAGTTGAATCATCTTCAGATGTAGTTATATCTTTTTGTGTACGGGTACTAAATCTTTTCGAAGCTTGTGTATCTTTCATATAACTTGGTTCATCTCTTGGTTTTTTTTGTGATACGATTTCTGTGTCTTTTAAGTAAGTCAAAGTATTTTCATCATCTCTTTTTATATATCTACTTGGCGATGGTGATTTCGAATATTTTCTCGTTGGAATATCATAATCGTTTATTATAGATTTCTCTTCAGTTAATTTTATCGTTGTATCATCACAATAATAATTTGTATCATCGTCAGATGTTGTGATATCTTTTTGCGTACGGTTACTAAATCTTTTAGAAGCTTGTGTATCTTTCATATAGCTTGGTTCGTCTCTCGGTTTTGATTGTGATCTGATTTCTGTATCTTTGACAATACGATATTTATCATTATCAATTTGCTTGGAGATTTTATCAGGTGATGGTGATTTTGAATATTTTTCACGTGGTTCTTTAGTATCAAATTTTTCATGAATTGATTTTGTCATAGTATCACTGAAATAAATAGATTCATCATCAGACGTAGTGATTATATCTTTTTGTGTTCGACTATGATAATTTTTCGATGATTTTGTATCTTTCATGTAATTTGGTTCAGTTGTTTTTTTAGTTGTAATGTCATAATTCGTTTTTGTGTCTTCGTATTGACCATTTGGAACTTGATGATGTCTATCCAGAGTTTTAGCAAGCACTTTTTTATAATCATTGGTTGTTATATTAGTTGCTGTTACATGTTTATTCGACATTTCATTAATATCTTTTACATAATTTGTTGTATGGTTTTCTTTGATTGTTTTATAATCATTAGTTATACATAATTCATCTTCAGACAAATCATCAGTTGTACGGATTTTTGATGATTGTGTATCTTTCATATAATTTGGTTCATTTCGAGGTCCTGATTGTTTTCGTGGAGATCTATCTTTACCATCTTCATTATTTTTAGACGTTGGTGAATATGTTATAGATATATCTTCTGTAAATCGTTTTGAATGCGGTTTATTTTTGACATAATCGATTTCATCTTTAGTCCGATCAAATGGTTTTGTTGGTGTTGTTCTTGTATCCGGTTGTTTTTTGTCAGGAGAAGTTTCATCATATGTATTATAGTTAATATTTGTTTCATCTCTTTTTGTTGTTGCTCGGGTAGACGTTGTATTATTCAAATTTTCACTTGGTTTTGTTTTTTCTGGTGATTTTCGATTCGGTGACTCTTGACTTGATAATGGTTTATTTGGTCGAGTTGGTGATAATGATGGCTGTTTATATTTAGATGTTTTAATTGATTCTTCTGGAATCGATGGTTTTCTAATATTTGTTGTTGTTGTTTGATCATTAATAATATCAATAGTTTCACTTGAAACAGTTTTTTTAATTTTATCCTTTGTCTTTGAATATTCAACATTTGTTGTTTGTTTACGTTGATTTGGCGTCGTTGAATAAGGTGTCCTTTTTTCTGGACTAGAAACTGTTGGCCGGCGATAGTCTTTTGTAACATCTGTACGATTTTTAGTTATTGTATTTGAACTAATTTTACTGGAATCAGAAATTATTGTATCTCTTGATGGACTACGACGACCGCGATCTGAACCTGTACGACTGCGTGGTAATGATTTATTACTGCTACGTAATGAACGTGAACTGTCTGCAGGAGAAATACAACGTAATGATCTTGCAAATGCCTCATGTGTAGGATTATGATCAACACTAATTCTCTTTGAAATAAAATGTTCTTTATTAAAAGATTCAGTGCTTACACGAGTTTCCGACAGTTTTGAATCTTTTGTTACATATTCTTTATGAACATTATCACTGAAATGATCATCTTTTGTAACAATATGTTCAATAGGCCGTTGATTGTATTGTGTCGGAGTAATTGGTTCTGTATCACGTTTATTTGTGAAATTATCATAATTTGCATTACGGTTTAAATCTTTTTTGACAATTTTATGTGTTTCCTGTGTATACATTTCATCAGGAACATTTTCATATTGATATTTTTGTTGGTGAACATTTTTATCTTGAACAGTAGTTCTGTTCAACTCATCTCTATGTACATTATCTCTACGTTCAGTTTTATATGTTTCCTCAATGTTTTCGGCGCGATTTGATTGATCAATATTTTTACGAATATTACGATGTTGTTCGGATTCCGTGTAAACTTTTTCCACATCATGATTATCAAGAAATGTGTCACGTCTTTTATTATTATGATCATCAATTTCATAAAATTTTTCAACATAAACATCTTTATGTCTTACATTATCATCATCAATTTTATGAACTCGGATATTATTATCATCAATTTTATGATGTCGAACAGTATTATCAATTTTATGAACTCGGATATTATTATCATCAATTCTATGAACTTTGACATTATTATCATCAATTCTATGAACTGTGACATTTTTATCATCAATTCTATGATGTCGAACAGTATTATCATCAATTTTATGTGTTTGGACATTATTATCATCAATTCTATGAATTCGGACATTATTATCATCAATTTTATGATGCCGTACAGTATTATCATCAATTCTATGAACTCTGACATTACTATCATCAATCCTTTGAATTCGATCAGTAACATCTTGTTGATTTTTTGTTGTATTATTTTGAAATTGTTTTTCCGTCGCATGAATGTTATCACGATGAAGTATTTCATTATTTCTTACAGTTTCATAACTTTTTTGCGTATCCTTTGTATAATAATGTTTATTATTAGTTGTATTTGTTGTTTCATCAACATTACCATATTCATTACGTCGTAATTGTTCATGACGTTTCATATCACGTTCCATATCCCGTCTTATGATCTCTTCATCATATAATTTACGTTCTTGATCATTTCTATTAATATTAGTTGTTGTATTATTTGATGTTGTACGATATTCATTATTATCATTATTATTATTAATACGTTTTGTCGTACGATGTTGATCGTCCACAATGTGTTGTTGTTTTTGTTGTTGTGATGTAGCTTCATTAATAAATTGTTGTGAACTAGACGTTGACGATGATTGTTTGTTAGACGAAGATGATGATGTAGCCCAATTTTTAGCTGCTGATGAACGTGTTTCATATTTTGTTGATGTTATAATACTACCATCGGGTAACGATTTAGTTTCTGTTATTACTTTTGTATTAGCATCGGGATATTCAATTTTTCGTGACATTAATGTACCACCGGTTGTAGCCGATGATAACAATTCATTTTCTCGTTGTACAGTTCTACTATCAACCGATGATGAATTTGAATTAGTTTTTATATTTTGAATGTTATTGTGTTGTTTTTGTTGTTGTTCTTCTTGTTTTGACATAAATTCTTGATTAGTCGTAGAATAACATTTTTGATTAATATTATTTAAATTTTCTCGTTCGTTTTTTAAATTAGTAGAAGCGGTTGAGGAATCTTTAATATTAGTAAATTTCGAATTATCATAATTATGATCAATTGCACCCGATACGGTAACAGGCGTATTTCCATCGGATTGATATTGAGTGCTCATAAATGATGATGATGATGTTGTTTTACTTGTTTTACTTTCAATACGTCCACTATTTTCATCACCTGTAACAACATGTTCTTTTAAAACAGTATCCGATGATTGTCCTGAACTAGCACGAAAATTTTTATCATCTCCTTCAAATGTATCACTACTTAATTGTTCATTTTTCCCAGAAAAAGTTTGTTTTCCACCTGGTATATTTTGTGCAGCACCAGTTGTTGCAAGCGTATGAGATTTATGAGTTTTTCCATCAGGTGTAACTTCTGAGGAAGTGACTACATTCCATTCTGATGTATTCGGTGCAATTACATCGAATTTATAACCTCTGTTGAATTTATTTACAGAAATTGTTTTTTTTTATGCTCTTTTATTAACATTCCATAGTTTATAATACAATATAAATACGATATATAATAATAGAAAAAAATCTTACCTTGTTGGACTTTCAGAATCTCGAATCTCTTTCGTCTTGAAACTTTGAAAACTTTGATCAGTCAAGGAATCACCATGACTAGTTGTCATTGGTGATTTTGTTATACCAATACCTGCATCCATATCGCCAGTGTAAAAATTACGTAATCTTTCTTCACGCAATTTGTACATATGAGCTCGAATGTCCTTTTTTCGACCGAAATCTTCGGTTTGCTGCCACTAAAATTATAAAATTAGTATTTATTTATTGTTTATGAGTTTATATTTTATATTATTTCCGAAATTATAAACTAAAATCATAATATGTTAAATTTATCTTTATTCGTTCATACATTATGCATTTCTCATCATTATCATATAGCAATTTGTTATAAAAATGTAATAAAACTATTGTGTTTATTGAATTTTCTTTTTATTAATTAATTAGTAAAATTCAATACATAAATTTATTTTTACTTTCGGCTTATAATTGGTCATATTTTCCCGATGTATAGCTATATTGGAATTAAGGAATCATATATAATAATTGCAGAGCAATTTGGGTATTGTTATATAATCCCATGGCGTGAGTATATAATAACAATTTGACTGTAATGATAATGTTAGATGGTATAGATGTCATAAACTCCAATTATAGTGTAAAATAACTTGCGTATATATGAAAATATTTTCTTATTTTAACAGGTTGTGTTCAATCAAATATAAATATTGTGATAATCTTGTTAAAATACCGGAAATTTAAATATCCTCATATATATAATTATTAAAATAAAATGTAATTCATTGTTCAAGTGTCGCCGCCTATATAAGAATAAATAAATTTCATAAAGCATTTTAACACCATAATTATATAATGTGATAATCTTATTTTAACATTTTTTTCATTTACATTTATACTCTCAAAACTGAATCTATATGTATAATTATTATTTATATAAACATCGACTTATTTATTTCTTCTTCGCAGTATTACTGCAACACTTTATTTTAATAGTGTAGTGTAGTGTTAAATTTATACAATATATGAACGTGACTAATTTGAAGGATTAATATACAATTCGTGAGAATTCGTGATCAACATAATTTTACGCATACCAAAAACATGAGAATAAAAATGCGGTATAATAACAAATGAAATATTTTAGTGAATATAGAATAATTCTATATTAGCACAGTCAATTTTAAAATCTTCATATTTGTTTGTGAAATTATTCTTTCTAATATATATTAGGTGTTGTAGTATGTGATTCCGCATCCTTTTTACATAGTAAATAACGTTTTTAAGTGAGTGATTCTAATATCTAGCAACGCAAACGATGCATGTCCGCTACACATTTCTTTGTAATAAAGTAAATGGTATTTTTTTTATCGTAAAATTTTCCATATTCAACACAAAAAACATAAAATTTTTATATTTACAAACTTCAAACAAATGTCAAGTTTTTTTTTAATATATAATTCGCATATATTTATATTGCAATAATCAATGTAATACGCAGCAGAACGTAAAAAAAAAAGGACCGAGTCATATACACCTAATAGAAAATAGATATGATAACCTCTAATTATAAAAATATAACCTATATCATATCATCATATGTACCATTGTTAATGATTGTTGATTAAATCTTTTTTTCGGAACAAGGTCTACTATATACCGACCATCAATCTATTCAAACTGTATATGTTTGTAATTTCTATATTTACATATTTAAATAGTAAAATGAACATTTCTATTTATAGAAATGATATATTATAATTATAACACTTTTATTGAAAAAAAAAAAAAATAAAAAATAAACTGACTGAATAAATAACAAAAATGAGCAATCGCATATATATACGAGTTTAAATATATGACAACAAATAAAAAGACATCATCAAATATACAATACAACAAAAATCACATAACATTAAAAAATTACAATATTTTATAGTTATATTTATTACAATATATTTAAATAATAATTTATTACATAATTTTTATAAAATTTTTAAACATTTTGTTTTTTTAATAAATTAAATAATTAAATGAACAAATAACGTATAGAATTTATGTATGTACTCGTATAATTATTAATAATGTATAGTATGAGGAAAAATAAATATAAGGTCATCGCGTAATGCATACTTTTGTTTACTTTGTATGCTATAGCATTTCTTTTTTTTTTAATATTTATTTATTTATTGTTTTTTATTTTTTTTTAATATACATTTTTGTATTGTAATAGAAAATCATTGACATTGGAATTTATACATAACAACCGGTATAGTATATATATATATATATATAACTATGTATATAAGTAAATATATGATTAAATATTGTATATAAACCTCCTGTTATGGTATATAAGAGGACATTTTCTTATTTTTTTTTAAATAACATAAAATGTGTGTTTATGTACAAACATGTATAAATTTCACCATTTTACCATCAACTTATTTTTACCTTGTTTTTATTTTATTGTATTTTTTTTTTTAAGTTAATTTTTCTCTTAATCTTTCTTCATATACTGCATAAGACCATATTAGTACATTTATATATGACACATATGATTTTAAAAACCAATATTAAAATGAGATCATTTATTTACTTTGAGAAAAACAAAAAAAAAAAAAAACAGAATAAAAAATAAAATAACTTGTTAAACACTAATTTTTTTTTTAGTATATATATTTTTATTTATTTAATAAACTTTGTTATATACTCTTAAATATTTATAATATTTTAAAAAAGAATCACCCGCACGAAAAATGGTATGCAAAAACCGCACAATAACACAATAATTATTATTAACGGGGCCGCTGTGAATCTTTGTAAAAAGTTATACACAAAAAATAAACACCACCACTCCACACCACTATTTTTTTTTTCAATTCACAATAAAATGATTTTTTATTTATTTTATAATTAATTATTGCAATTATATTTATTTTTAAAAATATTAGTAAAAATTGTAACTTTTTTGTTTTTTAAAAGTTAGAGAAAAACAGAAAAAAATGAAAAAAAAAGGAAAAATAGTCTAACTACGATTGAAATATTTTTTAAAAAAAAATTTTATCTACCTATTACAAATTAATTTTTTTGTATAATTATATGACTGAACTCACCGAACACCAACTATCAACTGAAATATAGTAAAGTTAAATTTTCAGGTGTTGATTTCTTACAAAACAAAACACAAAAAAATAAAATACATATATAAACACGATACAGTTTGTGTTGCAGCAGCAAGTCTTAATTCTTTTATTTTTTGTAAAGTTAATACATATCATATATGTATTTGTGTAATGAGAAAACATCTTATAAAATATATGATGTTTTGTTATAGTGTATGGTAATATATGTTTATGCATATTATTATAGAGAATTTATATATAAACAAATTTAATTTTTTAATATTGTATATACCCCCTATATGTGTGCATAACAATGTGATAGTCTCAACCGTTTAAATATGTATTTATATATATAGTAGGTGTTCAGTAAATTAGATGCACGGAATTATGTCAAATTGAAAATAGAAGTTATACCATCGAAGTTGAGTCTTTGTATATGTGCAATATTTGCGCAGTAAATATGATAAAATGGAAAACGTTAAATATATTCTTGTGTTGCATGTTCAGAATTGCAAAAACGACGCAGTTACACACTACTTTTGGCAGTGTGAATTTTGACCATGTTAACAATTTGAATGATAATATTTGTATATAAAATTTATAGCAACGTTCACATATTCTTTTTATCGATAAAGCTAATATCAACAACAACAATATTTCTTATAAATGTACAAGTATATCTAAATTTGAAAATTGTAGACTAAATTATGCATATATAGCAATACTTGTTCATGTATCCATGTGAACATTATCACACCAATAATAATATTAAGATTTTGGTGTCACAAGTTTTTTGCATGTGATAATTTTTTTCCGATTTTTTTTTTAAATACTCTATAAAAGTATGCATAATAATTACGAACGAATTAGCTAAATTAATTTACAGTGTGTGGGTTACGTATATAAATATTTATAAATTTATTTATAATATTTGCCTATACCAACCATAGTCAAGAATCGCAGAAACAATTTCTAATTGTCTATCCATTTGAGATCCAATTGGATGATAACTTATCGGGTAAACAAATTAAATGTTGTAATTTCTATATATATACAATTTATATTTATTTACATGATAACATTTAAACTTGTGTCTACATCATTGAAAAAGTACTGTAGCCCGGCACCATATATATACAATATGAGAAAACAAGTTTCTTGTATTTATTTATTTATTACTTTGTATTATTTCTGTTTCTTCATTAAAACCATTTATACAAACATAAAATAATACTATATAAGACGCGAGAACTTCTATAGCACTATATAGTATTGTATACAGTGCACGTATATTTTATGAAAATATAATAATAATAATAATAATAATAATAATAATATAAAGAATCTCTTTATAAAAAATAATAATTTGCGAAAACTAATTTATTTTTTATGACGTTATTTTTTTTTTTTTTATTTTATTTAAAAATAATATGAATAGGCGTAAATTTTATGGATAAAATTTAAATAAAATTATATACATTTACGTGGTGGTGTATATATAGTTAATAATTTTAAAATTATATATTTAACACAATATTTGCTGAAAAAAAAATATTAAAAAATCTAAATATTATATACAAAACATAAATTCATAATTAATTGATAAACTGCCGCAAGGATATTTCGAAAAATTATCTAATATTTTTGCATCTATTATATGTTATAAATATACAGGTTGATTTTGTAGGAGTGATGTTAAAAAAAAGTACAGGAAAATTAATAAAATGCCAATGTGTGCATATTTAAAATATTCGCATATGTGGATGAATATATAAAATGTTTGAATATATACTAGTAACTGAGCAATTGTTGTTACGTGGTACATTCGATTAGTCAAATTTTTTTTATCACTTTTTCCAACAATTCGATAATTATTTCATGCTAACCTCCAGCTTTGTACGTTTATCGGCATAGACCTTCAAATGAAATATTCTAGATCCATTACATTGTAATATCTTTTAATTTAGGAAACAATATCTGATTATTAACGGGGTGACAGTTACCACATAATAGCTATACTCATCGAATATAATCCACACGCAAAACAGATTATGTGGAGTCTCAATAATTACATGAGGATTATTTTCACTCAATTTCATCACTATATACAATATATTGAATAATGTATCACTCTCAAAAAAACACTCTGCGTATATAAATAAATAAATTAATAAATCATCTTGAAAATTGATTATTTTATAATTACGAATATATTTATGTGTGTATTGTATATGCGAGCATAACCAAATATAGAATAAGATCATTATATTCATTTCATATAGTATACATTTATATATTATAAAGACACGTTAAGACTAAATTTCTTATAATTTTGAATGCTAAATATATAAGAATAAAAAATCTAGAAATTTGATATTAACTATAAGTAATTGAGAATTATTCAATTTATCACAATTTGATTTTTCAAATTGAATACCATAATGTGAGCAGATATTTTAGTTTCTATTATGGAGAAATGACTTGGGATATATGTCTGAGAAATAAGTGCTCTCTGTTCCACTCGGTAGAAGGACGATAAGAGTGGGTCAGACCAAATACTGGTCTGATTCGATATCGCTCAAAATATTTATAAATATAAAATATGGTACATAGAATAAATTTGTTCAATACTCAAAATATCGATCAATAAGTTTATTATTAAAATTACAATCGCAAAATGTTAACATTTTTGTTTATTAAAAGCCAAAATTACATATAAGTATTTCAAAGATAAATACAAAATCATACTTTTAAATTTGGTTAACTTTTCATTCATCTCGTGGAAGCGATTCTTAACAATTTATAATATACAATGTGTAATATAAATTAAATAATATATGAGAAATAGTATATGTTTCATTTTTTATTTAAGTATTGAAATTATTTTATAAGTGCATGTAAAACAAGTGATTTAATTTTATTTTTTTTTTGTTGTTACAATGACAAATCAATTGCGATGATATTATATCATTATATTTTATATATAGAAATGTTCTCATATGTCTTGCATAATATAATTTCTATTTGTATATTTTATATATTAATATATAAATATATGAATTCGAATTTATATATGAATGCATATATGATATAATCTAATATAATATTTAATTATACATATTCACGCACATTATAAATTTATTTAATTTTCAATAAGATTAAGATTTTAAGATATAGTTAATATTTAAAAATAACAATATTGTCAATTTTTGTATATATGCCTATAAATAATTATTGCATATAATAAATATATTGAAGAAATGAAACCAAACACTTTATTCAACCTACAACATATGTATAACAAATATACAATGAATATAATTAATTATATTGCATGTTTATAAAAACACCTTAAATATAGGACAATTACATATTAACATATGCACACATACGTGTATGTAGATTTATTGCATAAAAATTATTAGCATATTTTTCAATTTAAAATATGTATTATATATAAAAGATATACAATATACAATATTAATATATATGATAATTGTATCATGTATGATGTAGTTTTCAAACGTACGTTAAAAGTAAAAATTCGCTTTCATCTGAATTGTAATTCGAAATAAATAATAATCTTAATATTTGAAGGTAAAAAAAAAAAAAAATACAGTCTATATATGAAATAACTTTATTTTTTTCAAATAATATAATATAATAAAATGAATTCAATGGAAATGATATTTATTTCATTAATTTGTACTTATTATATAATTCGTATAATAATTTGTAAAAAAAAAAAAAATACTAAAAATTCTGATGCGATAAGATTCTTTATAATATAAAAGATTATTTATTTATTTTTTTTTTTTCATTTATATATGTAAAATGAATAAATAAATAAATAACCTTATATATAAAATGTGGGCAACATTTCGCCAAAAACCTACTCATTATTATTTATAAAAATAAAATTATATATACTTAATATTATATTATATGATATATGACACCCACCGCCGATATGATATTTTATATTATATATTATTTAAGTAAGTGTAACTTGTGGTTGCTGGTTTTATTTGTGCTTATGATTTGTAAATTTAAAAAAATTTGTTTACTTTTATTGTGTATATTAAAATGCACTTATATACACAAAATTTATTTAATATATACACTTTAAAACTAATTGAAAATATTTATAATATAAATTTTTTCAATCAAAAATAAAAAATTGAAAAAAGTTGTCTTAATTCTGCGCATATAATTTTTGTTTGTAAGAAATATAATATTTTAAATTTTACATAAGATAACTAAGCCACTTTTCAGATTAAATTATACTAGTTGATTACTCAAACATGCGTCTAGCCAACGTTTAACAATGGTTGATTAATTACTCCGTATTAAAGTTTATTCGTATAATAAATTAACCAATTGTTCTGAAACTATTTTTCAATAGATATTTCATTTATTTAATTATTCGTATATCCGTTAATGTGTGTGCGTCTGATGGAGACATAATTGTTAAGTTCGGAATTATTGTTTAAATTATTATATACAATTAACACTATATAATATTGACTAAACTCACTAAAGCCTAAACAAATATTCATATTATGATGACAGAAATTTTGATATAAATAGTAATGGTAAAATTGCGGCACGTACTATTCAATTCAATTTTAAATATGTGACATTTGAACTGTTAAACTTCATCTACCGACATACATTTTGCACATCTAATATATTAAATATAATCATATACATATATCGTAATATACACGCATATAATGTAAAAATCATCTAAATATTCACGACTATTTAAGGTATTGTCCATATATAAATAAGTAGCAATTTATTTAATATATATACATACGTTCGATTTATAGACTGACTCAGTTCATGTGATTTATGAACAGTGAATTCTCATATAAATTTGCAAATTTTGGTTAGTATTTATATATGCGTGTATGTAAGTATAGACATTATTAATCTCTGGAAGGATTTTAACATCGAATTTTTTATCTGATTTATTATTTACTACTTCTTAATAATCAAAATAGATTTTTTAAATTCGGTTTTCAATATAAATCGATTTACAATCACTATAATAAAATCTTAAATTTACAATGTACGATACACCGGCGATGTAATCAGTGAATAAATATAGACTCACGCAGACGGACTGCAATGTTATATATGTTATACTTAACTTGGGAAATTATATTATGGCAATATAACTTGGCATATGTCTGAGTAATCAATCTGTATAATTAACTCGATTAAGGGGCACAATAAATCTGTCGGTATTTTAAGTTTAATTTTCTATATGATTCTAGACTCTGAACATGGTTCACATACAAATATAGTGTATCGGATAATTATTCTTCTATTACCACTACGTGTCCATAAAATTGATTTCATTATTATATATAGATTAGAAAAAAAAAAAAAATTCAGTTCGTCGCTTAAACTCTTTTGTACTTTATGGTTTATAAATTGCATTTTCTATTTAGAAAAAAAAAATTTTTTTTTCATATTGTATGACTTAATGTTATGTTCACACCTCAAATTTGTCATTATATAATTTCAAATATTTACAATATACAGATAATTTATTACCTTAAAACGATTTTAGAGATATAATCTATAAAATATAATAAATATAGATGGTATATGTATTAAAGCTGCTTATATTATCTACATAGCCTTATATGATTTCATTTCATTTCAGGGATTTTCTTTTCAAAATCAAATTGATCGTTTCTAAATTTAACAATTTTTCAAATATATAAACATCTGTTTTGATTTTTCTGCATACACTTTTTAATGGATATTTTAAATATAAATAAATTATATATATTTAATAAGCATATCATATTATATTGTCCGGTGATGATTAAACCCGCCTAAGGCCTAATTATAACTAAATATATATATTTAATTGTAATACATATACTATTAATATATAATTATTAATTTGATTTCTATGAAGATTATATAAAGAAAAAGAAGTACATTACAATAAAATAATAAAGTGAAAAAGAAAATAAATAAATAATTACAATTTATGTAATTACAAACCTACTCATTTTTTTTTATAATATGCTTACAAATATTTATGAATTAAATTTAAATTATATTAAATATAAATAAAAAAAAATAAATACAAAACACACATATGTTTTGTGTCTATTCAAACATTCAAATAAATTACATAAAAATAACCTTGCAATTGTACTTGTAATTTCTTTAGAATTTCATAAAGAAAAAAAAAATAGCGTTTATATATTATACACACATACTTTTAGTGTTTATGCACTTATAATTCATGTTGCCTTAAAATGCAGTATTTAGGCGTTGTTATCGACCTTTCATTTTGATAATTTAATAAAATTGCTTGAATATAATAATTTTTTTATAAATATAAATATTTTGTTAATAACTTGGTCAAGATGATATTTTTGGTTAATTAGATGCCATATAAAATATAGTATTTTCAATAGTTTTTATTATTGATTTTGGTCAGAAAAATTGTTGTGAGAGATAATTTTTGTATCATTCAATTATAATTTCATTATGGTGCCATATACGTAGAATAGTTTATAGTATTTTAGTCATCCTTAGAAATTTGTATATATATATATATTGTTTGTGGTAATATTTTATTTAAGCATTTTATATGTATATTTAGGTCAATTACCTATGCTTATTACATATTGTATTTAAATTTTATTTGAATTCGAATGTGCTTTGTATACGCATACAAACACTATATATATGCAAATTGTATAGCTAAAATGTAATAAATTTTGTATTGTTGTCGCACTTTTTTTATTAATTCTACATTTATATTCTATTTTTTTTTTTTTTTTTAAGTTGTATTTACTTAATTTGGAAATAAGCAAAAATTCTCATAAAATTTTATCTTAAAAAATTTAAATATTTTAATATAAATTTATAACTTCGTTACTGCAAAATATAAATACGCAAGACACATTACAAACAAATATATGTTCATATGCGGTATATATGGTATATATAGGTGTATATTAAGATGTGGGTGATGGTTTTTATATTTTCTATATAATTTATTATTCATTCATTTATTATAGAATATGTTATATATTGTATAATAAATTCTGTAATAGTGAAATATTATAATATTATATGATGCGTCATCATATTGATTTTTTGCAGAATAAATTAGTTATGCATTGTGCATTTAGTATAATACTTGTATATATAATATAAATATTTATATATATGGACATGGAAAATTGTATAATTATTATATGAATGATGAATGGTCGATAATATAGTTTTAATAGTTAGTTAGGTATATTAATAATGCCAACGTATACGCAACGCCTTAATTAACTTAACTATAAAAATAATAATTTCCTATAAATTTTGATTGTAATCTGAATGTTTATCATATTTTAAAGAATAATTTACAATATAATTTGTAGAAATTTAAAAATGTTTTATGAATTTTTCTATAAATTTTTGATAATCCTTTATTCAGCTCACATTTAATTTATCATTTTATTGCAAGATCGGTTATAATATGTTATATTCTTGTATCCAAAGTTTATTTTAATATATATATTTGAAGTTTACTAACCGAAAATTTATAGTCTATAATATTTATGTGGTATTTATTATTCATATAATTAATGTAAATTAGTTTTGATATTATTGTGTTTTTAGTAGCACTTAAACACGATATATTGGAAGCGTCTTTAATAAATTATTAAAAATTAATGTTATTATGAAAACGTTGGCGGCAGACCACTCCATACATTAAAATCACATTATATAGTTATACAGAATTAATATATTCATATATTGTAAAGAATACAGAAATAAAGAGTTTAATATCATTCTCTTATACTTAATGCATTCAATTTCTTTCAATTGTACTTCTATTTAGATTAAATTTATTTTTATTTTGTACACTCTAAAAAAACCACCTACCTACTGATGGTTTTTATTTTTCTCTTTAAAACATGCATTTAATGAGTTAAAATAAAAAAAACTAATAAAAAAACGAAATAAATGAAATATATGAAAGAAAATTCAATTATCATATACAAAATAAAATTATATGAATGATCTCATAAAGATTTGTTAACTGTTAGAATTAAAATAATATTTGTTATTTTTTTTTTCAAATTTAAGATTAAATTAAATTCAATCCAATTTTTTTTTTCTTAAAACGCACTTATTTTCTTCAATTTCATATCATTTCCACCTACCTAACTTATAAAAAAAAATTAAAAATCTAGTTGTAAAAATAAATAAAGAAGATCTTTAAGTCACCTTTATATACGTTATAATTTATGTATTGTATAAATGAAAACAATAAAATATTTAAAATAAAAAATTATTTTGCTAAAAACAAAAAATTCTAGTAGGTTGAAATGATGAATGTAAAAATAGAGAAAAACAAAAAAGAATTGTACTCATAGTATTTTTATGATTTCCTTATTAAAAATAAAATATTATAAATTATTATTATAAAACGCTTTGAAAATTGAATTGAATCAAAAAATAATAAATAAATAAATTATTATTATTATTATAATTAAACTATTTATTATAATCATTGTTACGTACAAGCATATATCGATTAACATATACATGTAGACCTCTGTTCGAAAAATAACCGATATGGCTGTGGTAACTTTCGGCTGCTGATTGATTTATGTATTGCGAACTAATCTAAACAAACTATAGTAGCAATAGTTTTTTTGTGTCCATCGAAAAATGTATAAAGAGAACTGATATTAAATTTTGTTCTGGTAAAATTGGTAAAAATGCTACTGAAAGACGTTAATTATATTATGTTTTGTATTACCTTGACTTTTATTCACTTGATTTAGCTCCATTTGACTAACTTTATATTTGGCGATAAGAAAGAAATTCGGTTTGCACATCAATTGAAGAAATTGAACAGTCATCAAAATTCATACTTTCAACAATCATCAATGCAATCAGTGACGTAAAAAGAGTCATTTGATGCACTTGTTGAACGTGCCAATTGAGGCAGAATATTTCGAATAAATACAATTACTTTTGTAAAATATAAATTGTTTGCTTCCTTTTTTCTTCATCCATTTCGGTTAATTTTCGGACAGAGGATGCAGTTCATACCCGTGTATGTTATACATTTCTCTGTTATAAATATAATTTATTTATTATTAACTACTATATGTATTTATATTGCAATAAAAATAAATAACAGGTTAATCCATAATGGACTTCTCTTTAACAAAATAAGATTTAAATTGAATTGAAAATGCTAATTAATTGACTCGTATATTTTTTTTCTTTCATTTATTGTAATTATTTCATTTTTTCTTTTTTTTATTTTTTCCAAACATGGATGTGACCTAATTATTATTGATTTTTATTTCATATATTATTATTATAAATATACATTTATTTCAAATAATTTGTATATGTATAACATTATATTTATTTACAACATATTATATTTATTTATGTGTGAATAAAAAAAAATTAAATACGTACATAAATAAATAAAAATACAACTTACCATATGTCGTAACAGATCTTCATCTTTTATTGAAGTTAATTCAACAACATCTGAAGACATTCTTACAGAAAGTTTAAGTAAATTAAGACGACGGTTTGTTAGTCCTTTTTTTTTTCTTAATTCTCTATATACGAAAAAAAGAAAGAATTTAGAAAATTAGAAAAATTAATTTATTAAAATTGTTCTAATATAAAAATTATATGCTCATATTTATAATAGATAGAAATGTAAATGATTTATATTATAATTATTAAATGCTGATTTATACGCCACGATTTACGCTAAACGTTACTTCTGTAATCTTTTAACTTTATATTTAATACATATTTCAGTTGTGTATGCTTTTTTTTACTTATATATTTTTCTATTTCAAAAAATTAACAGACTTGAGTTCGGTTAACACAAAATAATTAATTGAAATAAGGAAAAATAATTGATGAATTTTTATATCCTGCCATACGTTAAGTAATTGCCCAACTATACTGTGTAATGAATGTTTGTTATTGATATATATATATATATATATATATATAGATGCAAGTATAAGATGAGCGAGGCTATGACCACATTTAATTTAATGAGTATGTAATATTCCGGTTGTTTTTTTATTGCTTCATTTTTTTTTGTAAAAGAAAATGTATAAAATGGTTATTTGTTGTTTTTTTACGATATACTCAGCAGGCGATAAAATCTATATTTTTGAATAATATTAATGTAGGCCATTAAATAATCCAGATTTTTCGAAAAACTATCTTTTCTATTTCTTTATCTAATATTATCTATTCCATATAGTTCCAAATGTTTCTGTAGAACAGGAAATACTCATTGATAAATTTTCTTTCGTTTTTCCCTTTAATCATTCAAAGACTAAACCCATAATACACAATACTATATATAGTATTACAGTAAAATTAACTTAAAAATAAATGTATATTTTACATTACTAATTCATTGAAAGAAAATCAAAATCATGTAAACAATTTAAAAACATTTTATTAAACACAAACAATTTTCATAAATTTTTTTATTTTTTGGAAATCCTTCCTAACTTTGGTTTGGAAATTGATTTTTTCCTATTTTGAACACTTGATTTACGACGAGGACGAGACATTTTGCGACGTTTTTTATTCGAAACACGTGACACTCTGCTTTTACTTCTCGATCTTTTTGTTTTTTTTCTTCTGTTATTTATTTTCATTACAACAGGATTGGGTTCATCATCTGACGTCGTATTGTTGGTTAACTGCACTTGCTCTGGATATAAATTAATAGTTTTTCTTGTTTTTGTTAATGTTTTTCGTTTGGTTGGTATGGCATTTTCATTCATTTCATCCATTAGTTTCATTTGATTACCAAAATTGTTATTCGGCGGCTCATTATGTTCACGATTTCCAAATAAAGAATTTGTCGAATAAAATGATTCCGATCTATTAATTTGTTTGTTTAATATCGGCATTTCTTCTTCGGATACACTATTTTCCACCGTCAACTCATCACTTTTATCAGTCATACGAATGCTTTCAACTGATGATGTTTCGGTAATTATTTTTCTATTATCAATTGAATTATTTGCATTGTCTTTAACAATTTCATTTACCATTTTAACAAAAAAAAAAAAAAATAAAAGAGAATTTTTAAATTAAATTATTTTTAAAAAGAATTTTGATAATAATACAATTTTATTTAATTAAACAATTTCTACAACAAATTTTATAATACTAAATTGAATTATTAAAAAATAATTAAAAGTAAATTTTTACCATGCATGCTTTTTGAATAAAAATTACAGTAAATTCTATTTATTTTATTTGAACTATAGTGAAATTTTATAGATAAATAGTTATACTATTTAATATAAGCTGCAAAAGAATATGCTGGCTTAATTCACCCTCATCTTCAACCAGCTTTTAATTTTTGAAAGCGTAATTTTTATGTTATTCCATAAATGAAAGTTTAAAACTGTTTAAATAATTTAATCATTTGTAAAGGGATGAATTATTTGGGAATTGTGCATAGCTTTAAACTTTAAGCATATAGCAAAACTTTGGCTCGTTATATAAATTTATATTATTATCTCATATATTTATCTTTTTTTTCATTTCGTTATTTATTTTCATAACCACACAATTCAATTTGTATGTAATTACACATTTTAATTTCAATTCAATAAATTTTATTTTATTCGTATATTATTATAATATTGAATACATAATGCCTTTTATAAAAAAAAAAAATATATGGATTTATAAAATTATAATAAAATTAATTTTTTTAATACATCATTTTGTAAGTAATAAATATATACTTATAATATATTTATAGAAATAATATAATATATATATTTATAAAAACATTAAGCTACAAATGTTGTTACAATGTTTAATTTATTATTTTATTTATTTTTTTTTTTTTTTATAAAAGTACATATGAAATGATTTCCAGGCAAACTAGCTTCCTTTTATGGATTTAATTCCAAATATAGATAATTGGGTCTTTTGAATGTATATATATATATAGTTGCTTTTATAATAAATGTATAAGTACATGCTGCGTGATATAAAACTTATGTTTCATAAAATAACAATTTTGAAGGTTTTTTTAAAGTTAAAATTTCAGAGATATTTTTTTTTTTTTGAATTTGCAAATATACGCATACACAGGCACACACATGTAATATGTAGGTCATTGTATGCGTCTATAGAGATATATACGTCTCGCACAAAAACGAAAATGCTAGGCCATATATATTCGCATAATATGCATTTTATTTTACGTGTAGTAAATTTATTTGTTTTTTTCTTATTGGAAAACTATAATTTATTGGTAATCTTCTTATGCTTTTTTTTTTTTTTTAATTTTTATCCTGTTTTTTGAAAACCTTATATCAGAAGGTAAAATTTTTGTTAAAGATATATTTACTATACTCTCAATAACATTGTCAATTCAATTGATTTCATTGAATTCTACTATATAACAATATATAAAATCATTTTATAATATTTTACGTGTTTTTGTATATTTTATTTTTAATGTCAAATTTAATACATATTTTTTGTATTTTATTTTTATTTTTTTATTATTATTATAATATTTAAAGTAATATTTTTTTCGTTTAATGTTTTCTTTTTATTACAATTTACATATATTTATTTTGGAATTGTATTTATAAATTGTTTATTACTTTGGTGAAAGTTTATTTACCGCATCGGGAATATATTAAAAAATCATAATATTTTATTTATTTAACGATATACATCCTAAAATTCAATTAATATTATATAACTTAATTTAAAAGTTAACTATAAATACTGTTTGTAATTTCTCATTTTGAATATGAAACCGGAATTACATAAAAATATATCTTTGTTGAAATATATAAAAAAAATCATAATTTTTTATCATCAGTTATCAACTTTTTGTTGTACTATAATTCCAACATATTCTATTTGTTAAATCAATATTTAAATAAAATGTAGTTTTTTCAAAATCTCGTGCTTATGTATTCTCTTAGAGAACACAATCGTATTAACACGCAAGAGATCTATACTAGTTTATTTCTATCTTCAATTTATTTATGTTATGTAATCACAACCTCCATTTTCCGGAGATAAATTTATTAAATATATTATATTCTATAGATTCCAAAATCTTTGAAATTTATAATCGTTTCTAGAGCAGTCAATTTAATTTCAAATTTAAGAAATAAACATTATTTTGTTTCACATAACTATATATATTTAGTGATACATTTTCAAAATTTGAGTACAAAATTTATTTATATATATCTAACGCCCACACACCCATCCATTTGTGACCATAAATAAAAATGTAAGATTGACATATTCTAAATCGAATTTGTCTTTCACTATTTAAATACAAATTACGTTTATATTATTTCTTTACTTTTTTAGATAATATATTAATTGTACGTATATATTTATAGAATTTATTTTATTTCTATACGTGTATAGAATATAATAAAAAAAATAAAATCTTAAATTTTGATTAAAAATCATAAAAAATAAATTGTATATACATTTAATTGATACTAAAGACCACCAATAATTTAGACTGACACACGATGTTAACAGGGTCAATATATGAATGAATACTAAAAGAGAATTAAATTTTAGTTATATTAAATTTAATATTATATTAGAATGTATCCACGTACATAATATTTATGCGTTAATTGTCACTCTTACATTTTGGCATACGGTTAAAATAATTCACAAATCATGTGAGATTGATAATTTTATATGTTAAATTTATAAACGATACCGCGCCCGTACATCCATTGACGTATTTTTTCTGTGAATCAGGACGTATTTTCTTCCATAAAAAAAGGTAATTGATTATATGTTCATAATCTATGCATATACAAAAATTAAATATCTATTAAAATTATGTTTCGAAAATCAAAATAAAGGATAATTCTTTAAACTCGTTTTTCCGGCGATAGATTTCCCATAGATTTCTTTTCCAAAATTAATAATTTTAAATATCAGTGCCACATACCAAAATATAGTGTTGAGAAAAGTATTAAAAATACATATGTATTTTTATGTTATATAAAGATGATGACCCAATTTCGGTTTTGATTAAATAATCAAGAATAAAAAGGTGACGTAATTGAAATAAATTAACTAGGTGAATATTTAAAATAAATAGTATATATACTAACAAAATAAGAATATATACAAACGGCGACAATAACAATAACAGAAATTATTTATATATAGCAATAATAAATGCATTATTTAGTTTTTATCTTTGTGTAACATTATGTATTGAGTTTTGTATATACAATAATATAATACATATTTATTATTTATATTGTTATGTATATTTAGAAGAATCTTGTAATTGATATTCATATTATTTATAATATGTATTTATTTTTTATATACACACGAGTGTATAGTTATACACTTTATATAAACTTATGCTATATATAATATATTATATTAATTTATATACATTACTAACCCGTTTTGATATATTATATAATTATATAGATATTTAGTGTAATAAATTTTAATATAAAGTCAATTATTTACAGATGAAATGGTTTTTCGTTTTGTTCTGTATAATTATTGGAAATTTATTCATAATTTATATTGTTTTGTTTTTTATTTATTTTCCAATAACTTGTTTTTTTAACATTGGATTAAATAAATACAATATTGCAATGCCATTATCAAAAGAAAAAAAAAATTACATAATTTATATAATAATATTTTTATTGTATATGAAAAAATTTTTTAACTTATATGTCTCTGTGTTTGCTTACCTGATACGCATAAATGTGTCAATGTGATGACGACCATTACGGCGCAGGAAATTGTAGTAGTTCACATTTTACTATATATATTAAAACTAATTGATTTTGGTATCCTCTCTTATGATATACTTTTCTTATGATGTATATAATTATTACGAATAGTATAATCTGTATGTTTTTCCATAATTTTTCAATATGTTAATATTTATTTAATCTTTGGGTAGCATCCTACACTGTATTTACAAAGATATTTGTTTTTTTTTTTAATTCCATAAACGAACAAATGGTAAAAACCCATCAGCAGAAAAATATCGCTATTAAAATAGACACCGAATAATTTATAAACGGACATTATCCAATTTATTTACAATTTGTCTAAAATTTAATTTCTTTCTCAAATTTATATAGAAATTTCTATATATTTTAATTCTTTGCCAAATTTATATGTGACCGAATTAATTTATAATATTATTATATTGTACAAACTATATTATTTTAATTTCTATGTACTAAACTAAACACAATATGTGTCAATTTTTTGTGAAAGTTAAAATGAATTATTTTTTTAAAAATTAATATTCAAAGTATTATTTTAACTAAAAATGGACACATACAAAGAAAAGAAAAAAAAAAGAAAAGAAGTTCTAAAAATTATTATAGACAAATAAATTTTTTTCTTTTATTATTTATTTATTTGCTAAATGTTTTTGTATTTGAATGTATATTTTGTGAATTTTAAAATAGTGTATAATAAGACATAATTATTTATTGCATTATAAGAGAGGATATTCGGAGAAAAAAAAATATAACTAATATTTTATTTTTTAATTTATTTATATATTTTTTTTTTTTTGCAATATATTTATGTGAATGGAATATTCTGTTTAAATACAAAATTTTTTTTTAAACATACATAATACCAAATATTGTCGCAAAAATAAAGATACAATTTATTGACTTTCTTTTACGAATACAAATATATATCTTATCTTTTTTACCACACCATAAATTCAATAAAAATAAATAAATAAATATAAGAGGTCACACACACATAGCCATTAATATATTTATTTTTTTTAAATATCTACACAATCATTAAAAAAGCAGCTTAAAATTTTTGTAATTTTTGAGATTTTTTTTTTTTTCATGACATTTTAACATTATTAAAAATACTCCTATGTACGTACATTCAATAAAAGAAGGTCCTTTGTTATTTATATAAATTATTAATTCATTATTTTATAACAATAATAAAATATTTTATATATAGAAATATCGCGCGCTAAATTTGTATATATAATTTTTTTTAATTCCTAATTTAGAATTTTTATTTATTTTGTATGGACATGTTTTACAATATAATAATAATGACAAATGTTTTTATTATGAATATTGATGGATATTGATACATTAAAAGTTATGATTAAATCATATTTTTTTAATTTAATATATATTTTATGTATAATTAATACTATAAAAAAAATTTATGCTGCGTGTATGTTACATACGTTGTATTGTAAAATTATATAAGATCGATAAACATCAAAGAATAAAATAATATTTATAGAATATGCAAGAAAATATAATAATATAATATCGATCATGTTTATTATTATTATTATTATTATTATTCTTTCAATTGTATATATAAATGGGATTGTATATAGGTATAAAATTGTGTGTACATTTTATTTAGTTATAGTAATTGTTTAATAAACTTACTCCTACTCTCTGGATGAGTTTTTAAAATTGATATTTATTATTTTTTATGAACGTACTATATATGAATAACTATTATAATATATATTTTATTTTATTATTTTTTTTACTGTGCGGTGGTCATATTACAAGGTCGTGACAAACTTAATAAAATTACGTCACTTATTTTCAATTGAATTATTATGTAGTATTAAAAAAAATATATAGACAATTTATATGTACAAAACGTAAATGTACATTAATATATAAATTTAAATATATATTGTATATATACTTGTGGTAAAGAAATATTAATATATAGAATTTAATTTATATATTTTCATTGTCACCAAATTGATATATACATGCATTTGTTTTTTTTTTTTCTTAAATCAATTATTTTAAAATTTAAATAATTGTATGCATAAAAAAATAAAACGTATATATAATTTTCTAATGTGTTTTTAAATTGTAAAGAATAAAAAAAAATACAGCCAATTTCAATTAATATATTCCCATTTATTTTTTATGCTTCTTGTTAATAATAATCACTTTTTTCGATGCATTTTATCATTTCTATTTATATTATACGCAAATGTGTAATATAAACAAAATTTCTTCCAGATTTAAATCAAGTTCCATTTATATTAATATAATATAACAATTTATATAGATATCAAATTGAGTAATCAATCTATTAATAAAAAAAAATTAATTATGCATAATATATTATAATATTTATTTATAAATGATTCCAAATTTATTCATCTTTATATAATGTGACTATAAAAAACCTACACAAACGCATAAATACTAGACTGAATCATATGACTTTATTGGTTTATAAAAATAACATATTTTTCTTAGGATATAATCGAAAAATATTGTTTGTTACTATACTACATAATGCTATAAATTTAGTATTTGTTTGATTTTATTTTACAGAATTATTTCCATTTGAAAATTAACGAAATTTGAATGTAAAAAAATCGATTAGAAAAATTGTATAATTAACAACAATAACATATTTTTATGAAAGTGTAAAAATATGTTGAAATTAAAAAAATACTATTCAACAAATAACTTTTCAAATAATATTTCTGCGTAATACAGTAGTTATAAATACTTTTTTGTATGAAGTTTCTTGATACCTGAAATTTTTCTACTTCAATTTGCCGCACGTTTTTCGAAACATGTCAATTTTGAAGAAATTTTATGTTAAAAGGTATTGTAGTATGAAATCATATATGAATATTTCCCAAATGAATTCTGGAAAATCGTTAACCATTGCAATTTTTTTTAATCAGTTATTTATAATCTGACAATTTGGTAATTTCATATTTAATTTTGATAAAATTTATTATACGAAGGGAATGAATAGTTTTTGAGGAATTTCTGAAAAAACGATACCATCCATATTATTGTAGTTAGTTTTCTTGTTCGCATTTATAGAAACCTCCCATTTGAATGAAATTGGGTATGCAGCTACCTATATATACTTAAAATGTAGTAGTTTTAATTATTGAAATATTGAAATTTATATTAAAACAATCTACTTCAATTTTTAATTGTTTCTAATCAAGCAAATGGTAATTCGCAGTATTTTTTTAATTTTTGAATAATAATAATATTTATATATAAAAATATATTGTACATGAAAGTACTGAATTTATTAAGTTGTAAATTATATATTTTTATGATTCAAATTGTATGTATGAGATATGTATAAGAAAAGAATTGTATAAGATAAATTAAATTCAGATAATTTATTTTTACAATGTGCAACACAACAACATCTTTGTATTTTTAATAAAATGCATAAATAATAATAAAAATATTTTGCCCTGGGTTATATAATTCTTTATGCAATAAATTATATATATATAATTTTATTTTCGATTTATTTATTATTAAATTTGGTAATTTGACATGAATTTTTTTAATTTTATATTGGAATTAACTTGATTTAAATATTAACCCTTTACAATATATTTTTATTATTTATTTATATATTTTGATAACAACTTCAAATTCTACAAATTGATTTAATATTCAAATTCAACGTTTATAAAATTTTAAAAATCTATACATTCGTTAGCTGAAGAATCGGCATGGCACTTTTTATGTGAATGTTTGGTATATGCAAAATGCAGGCGTAGTGAAAAAACAATGGATCATTTAAAAGAAATATTTAAGGTTGCATATATCTGAAACCAAATGCTGCGACGATTAACTCTTTAGGGACAATGTAATGAACTTTCTATGATCTAAATGACGGAAAATTTTTCCCTCTTATAAAAATCATCATCATACGTTTAAGGTCAACAATATTTTGTTTTTTTTTTTCTATTAATTTCTCTTAAGTTAGATAAACGATTTCAGTCTTAAAATGGTTATAATTATAATAAAATTTATTTAATAAATTATTAATTTATTGACACCTATACCCACATAGATACATAATTATATGCGAGTGAAGTAAATAAATATATATAAATACAATAATGGTATATACTAATAGTAAAATTTTCACATAATTAATTATAACTAACTATAGTTTTTGGATAATAATTAAATGTGAATATTTTAAGAAAATATTATATTATTTTATATTAAAAAACTATATATAAATAATACATTAATTTTGATTACTATACTAACAATATATATATATATTTTATTATAAAACCTTGTGAATGAATCATAAACAAATTAATATTAACTTTTAGTTAAATATATTTAAAAAAATTTTAATATTATATAATGACATAATATTTATTTTATTTTTAAATTAAGTGCAGGAATTTAAAATATGTAATTGTATAATAATAGCATAAATAACTTACATTTTTAAAGTGCGAGATGTTGCTGCGTAGCTATTTGGTCTATATATAGATAATTGAAAAGAATGTTTAATATTTCAGAAAATATTTCACTTCAATTAATTTTTTTTTTTTTGTAACACTGTCGTTTATTTTAATTTTTAAGTTCAATCAATAATATAAATATTTCGTTCATAAATATATATATGTGATATGATGTGACAAAAACACGCAAGTGTCCCTTTTGATTTAAAATAATTTTGTTATCTAAAAATTAATAATATTAATAATAATCATACAATAAATACAAAATTATTGTTGCACATTCAAAGGGTTAGCAAAAAAAACCTCAATAATATGAATGAAGAAAATTTATATAATAAATCCCTTTTGCATATGTATAACAATACCAAAAATTTAATAAATAAAAGACTTTATTATTATAATATTTCATAAAGAAAATCTTTCTCTTGTATTCTATAATATTTTTTTTACGTACAAACAACTTCTTATAATTTCTTTATAACAAAAAGCCAGTATATGGACGCTGCAGCGGGGTCAAAATTCGCATTTTTAATTCTTATTTTTATCTGTGCATCTCTTCTTTAAAATCTTTCTTATTTTAATTCATATTATTAAAGTATATTATTTCTTTTCCCAAAAGAATTATATTAAAAGTGAATCATCTGTTTGGAATTTAATCTCTCATATATAAATATTATATATATTACTATATAATATATATATACAATAAGAGAGGAAATATATAGTTAAATTCATGAATAAAAGAAGTTTCATTCAAAGATTAATATATAATAAAAAAAAAATTGTTTTTTTTTTAACAAATTTTTGTTATGTTAAAAGAAATTTTTACAATTATTTTGTGGGTAGAGTTTGAATAAATTTAAAAACTAAACAGAAAAAAAAAATTTGTTAAACATATGTAAATATTTATAAATAATAATTGTATTTATTTGTTATTATTATTAATTTTTTAATTTTTATTATTTTCGCATATATATACGCATGAATATTTAATTATTTAAAAATTCACTTAAAAAAAATATGTTAGCACCTTTTTTAAAAAAAAAAATCAAAAAAACAGTATTCTGACCAACTCCCAAAACACTATACACACTTTACGGCTGCAATATACAGACTGAATTAAATATTGCATCGATCTTTAAATCATATACTAAAACTTATTTATAAAAAGTCTTTATAAGAAAAAAAACCAAACCAAACAAAGTTCGATAAAAAAAAAATGAAATACAATAATAACAAAAAAAAAAAACATAAATAAATAACCCTAAAAAAGAAAGAAATGTGCTAGTTTTCGTTTTCTTTTTAAAATCACGTCACCATTAATTCTTTCGAATTGTGATTATAATATATTGTATCGTATTTATATATTATAATCATTTATTTTTATATACCACTACTTTAACTAATAATATCAAGGTACATATGAACATAAATTTTGTTTATATATGGCAATATTTCTTTTTTATTAATAATCTGTAAGTAAAGTGTAAAACAAGTACAGCCAAACCACTTTTTAGTAGTCACTACGTATATTATAAGCACATTAACTTTATATAGTCAATCACGTTCCGTATAATTGCATTCGCTAAATCTTCTTTTTAAGCACAATTGATTATTCCAGCCTCTTTTCGCTGGAACATTCATTGATAACTATTTAAAATTTTGACTGTATGTAAATTATATGTGAATGTATTTATTTATATAATACTTACATATATTGTATATATGAAAATTAATCGTATAAAGAAGACACACAGGTAGAAATATATTAGTCGTTTGGGTCCATGATACTATTTAATTTTATTGAATAAATATATATATACAATATAGTTTAATATTAATAAACGTATTGTATATAACAGATACCAAAAATATATATTTATTTCTAAATAGCAATTCTTTAAGAATACCATATGATAAAACATTTAAAAATCTTTGTAATTGTACTGATAAAGTATTTTCTCTTGTTTCATCAGAACTTTGGACTTTAAATGTTATATAGTACTATACACGTGTATTAAGTGTATGTTACATAGTAAATCTAAGTTTTACTAATATTACTTCATTTCAAAATTTATTTAACATCGTCACATATTATTTCTTATCAACAAATGATTAATTTAATCAGAAATAATTTTAAAAAATATACATTAGGTTTTGTTGTTTAAATTCTTTTAAAGATGTGGTATTATTATATATACTTGGACTAATTTCGATCATATATTATTTTATCACGTATTTAAATTTTTTTTAAGTAGATTTTTACAAAATAACATTTCTCTGAGTCATTATTAAAACTATATACAATATATTTGATTATGTATTAAGGCATTCAATTTAACTTAATGTTTTGAAATGAAACAGAGGGATTTATGCATAGTGGTATATAGGAAAACTAATTTGTTGAGAATTTATTTACATATGAAAATTTTCAATAATTGCATTTGCCACAAATATTACAAATCACTTTTAAATTATTATTATTGTATAGATTATTGTTATGTATATTTGTATATTATTAATAAATTAATTATATTTATTTATCTGAATTTGAAAATGGTCCATCAAGTTTATCATCTATGATACGTCTTGTTTGTGGCGGTGTTTTGTATGAATTAATAATAACTCCATTAGTTTTTGATGATGTTTCACAATAACATGGCTGCCAAGTTTTTTGTTTAATTGGTGTAAATTGATTATGTTGATTTTCTAATTATATAACAAACAATTGTTTTATTTTGACTAATATAGTTAATATGTTATGTTTTATATATATATATATATATTATTAATTTGCCAAATTATTATACCTCGTTGATTATGTTGAAATATATTTGACGAATATTTTTCTGTTGTCCAAACACCATTAATTGGTATAAAATTGGACCAATTATCAATGCTACCGTGTCTTACATTTTCATCATCGATTCGATGGAAAACTGGTTCATCACTGTCAATATCAATGCTATGATCATTTAGATTATCAATATTAATATTATAGTTACGATTGTCGTTATTGTTGTCATATCTTCGATTATTATTTATATTCCAATTTTGATTATTTGTATTATCATTATAATTAAAATTGTTATTATTATTGTTATTATTTGTATTACTGTGCCTAGTATTTGTTCCTCGAAATATTGGTATACTGGCATCATTATCATCAACATCTTCATTATTATTTGTATTATGTTTATGAGTTTTTTCTTTACTTGTTGAATTTGAATCATTTTGCTCATCATTTATTTCAAATGTTATGTCTGTACGAATGCCTACAGTTTTTCTACCACTTTTATGTGTTGAATTATTTGATGCATCATTAAGATCCTCTTCATCGCTTTTTAATTCTATGATTAATTTAATGATGAAATAAATTAATATTATTTTTTTTAAATTATTTTGCACTCTATATATTATATGGACTTTTTAATTTTCTAATAAAATATGAACGATATGATGTGCACCAAACAAAGAGTTTAATTAGTTTTGATTCCATACTGTTATAGTTATAGGCAGACTATGTTTATTCACATTTTCACTTTTTTTTTTATTAATTAGACATATCTTTTACAATTTTAAACATTAGATGATGGGGTGGGACACTATAATATAAAACCATAATTGAATAAGTACTTATAAAACGTTATATTTTTTTTCTAATTTGAACACAGCGTCTGTATCCCTTAGTTGGTTGTGGTTAATATACTAATATATATAAGTTTAATTTATTGTAACCAAAAATAGAAAAAAAAAGTAAAGAAATAAATAACTTACCAATCGATTTTTTAAATTTTGATGTATCCACAACAACACGAACTCCTTGTATTGTTGATTTAATTTTTTCATCTGAATTATTTTCATCATTTGATTCTGTAAAATCTAATTTTGGTGATACTTTAGCATTTTCACCTGTATAAATAAAATATATATGAGTTTCACTATACAAAAAAAGATATTAAATTAAAACTGAAAACTTTACAGATTTCTTACAATTGATAATAAATAAAAAAATTAAAAATATTATCGTTTTAAATGCAAACATAATTAGTTATTATTAACTTTTTATAGACTTTTTATATTATAATAAATTTTTATAAGATGTAATCACCATAAACTCTAGAATATAACTGATTTTTTTTTTGATTCACATGCATATTCAGAAAATTGAATATCGTTTTTTTTTTTTCCAAGTATTAAGTGTTTTTTGTCACGGACAGAATAAAGAATATAAATGTATAATAATTACAATAAATCTTTAAATAATATCACATAATATTATAATAATAAGACTATGCATACCGAGTCACCGTCCGCGTTCAAACAGAAAAATATATTTTAAATTCTATATAGGTAAAAACTGAAATATGTCTATTAAATTAACATTTTGATACGTCTAATTAAATAATTATATGGTTTGGTTTACGGTGGCAAAAATTCTCCATCGGTACCCGAACGAATTAATGGTTTTTATTTATTTATTTATGTTTTTTTTTTTTTACAAAAAATGATGATATTCATTTTATATGATTTGTAGTCAATAATATGTATATAATAAGGTAAAATAATTACTTATTTTTCCTTATGTTTTTATTTTACATGGTCAAGGCTTCAGGTATATTATAAAAAGAAAAAAAAAATTATGACAATTGTGTTGCCAAGTGACTTAGTTTAAACTTTTTAATCTTTCGTAGCTATTTGATTGATATACTTCCTAAACCGCGCATAAAAGTTGTAATTGAACATAAAGGTTTTATAGGTAAACGCAGACGAAGATATTATTCAGTTGGTGGAAATGACCACCAATTTTTCAGTCTACAATCTTATATTTAAATCTATTGAAAACTCGCATTATTATACATAAGACAAACGCAGATAGTTATAACCATTAATGCGGGTATTTTTCCAAGATAAGTTTTATTTGCCATAGAATATTCATTTTTTCTTCCTTTTAAAATAACCGCACAATACTCTAACTTTTCCGCGAATAAAGTAAAATCATATAAGCAAATTTTTTTATCTTTCATTTTTATTTATACTTAAGAAAGATATATCGTGTGAATAATTTTTTTTTATATTTTTTTTTGTATATGCGCTAAGACAATCAAAAAATATGTCTAATTTTCTTACTTGGATTATAAATTGCGTATATATATTCTTTTTAAAAATATAAAATTATTATATACACACCTACAATTCACTATATAATGATAATTTATGTACAATAATTCCTATGTTTTATATTTAATTGATTTTTATTATTATTATTAATTTTAAAAATACATGAAGAAACAATTATTTTTAATTGTATAAAGATATTACTTTTTTAATTATTGTAATAAACAAAAATTAATGTTAAATCTGCTAAATGGGAAAAAAAATCATTTTAAATTAATTATAATATTAATATATATACTTTTATATGCGATAAAGAATTTATATAAAAAGTAATAATTCTTTGTACTAAAATATGTGTAATATTTTTAATTAGAAAATATATAGTTTAACAAAAATTATTTATAACTAATTCATTCATAATTCTAATTTGATAAAGCAGATGCGACGATACTGCGTTCTTGTGATATATATCTGTTTTACATCGCATTAATATTCAATCATAAAACATTTAATAATTATCATTCATTTTATATTGAATTTCATTAAAAAAATTTAATAAATTAAACGAAAATATTATATACTTTTTTGTATCCTATTTTATTGTATTATTATGTATATCTATAATAATAATACGCAAGAAGTTCTATATTTGAATGACTTGGCTATTCTATACAAATATTAATATATATATATATATATAAACATAAAGGTACCTCTCACCTTATATGTACTTTAATTCATCAAAATTAGTTTTAGAATGAATGTTTGTTTAAGGTAAATTAGTTATAGATAGTTTCCAGTAGCAACAATTCATAAAATTTTCTATATTTTTGTATATAACAAAATATACATGCATATAAGAGTGCATATATAATGGCTATTATAAAAATATACTCGTAAATGTTATTCCTTGTATGATTAAAATATATACCTAATAGTGTATATAGGAAATGTAATATATATTTGGATACAGGTTGTTTCTGAAAATAATTGATTCATTCATTATTTAATATTTTAAACCCATATGTTATACTAGTCCCGTTTAGCTCACTATTTCATTATAAGGTTTGTTAAATCACTTATATACCCACCCAGAAGTGGATTATTAATAATAAATTTATTTGTATTAATATAATTTAATTAAAAAAGTTTAAATGATTTTTTCAATTTATTATTACAACACACATATATATGCATATTAAATAACTTGATTCTAATGTTCATAAATGACATTTGTTTGAATTATATAAACTTAAATTTTTGATAATTAATTGAAAGTGTTTTTTTATACTTCTAGGATTTATGGGTAAGCCAAAGCATGATCCGACGAATAGAACTTGAATTTATCATTTCAAAATATTTGGAGTGCTGTAGCTACTGAAATCGAATGAAACCATCACAGCTGTTTGTTACCAACAATAATTAATCTGAATGAATCGAGCACATAAAAAAACCGTCCGGTGCATCCATTATTTTACTAAAAGTAAATGACTAGAATGTATACACACAAAAGTAAGATTACATTTTATATATATATTTTGAAATTGTTATTAAAAATATCACCCTTTATTCACAGATTTTTATTTTATTATTTTTTTTTGTATTTTTTCATATCAAGAAGAGGTGTTTGTATAATTGCAGTAGAAACCATCAATACAATTTCTATACAAATGTATAAATTGTAGGATAAAAGTATATATAAAAGTTATAATAATTGTAAAACAGAAAATCGATCAATCAAATATTACTCGCGTAGCGTATTTTATTTATATTATACATGTAATATTATATTCAATGAACTCACCACATAATTTTCTATTTTAAATAATAGTATACTTGGTTTATTTCAAATAAATAAAATCATCGCATTGCATTTTAAACCCTTTCGATATACGTACGTAATTATATATCTATATATATTATATGTTTATTAATGCGAGTATAGTGAATATTTGAAATTTGAAATGGTTGTTTTAAATATAATTGTTATTATATAAATGTAATAAAAGAAAAAAAAAAAAAAAGGAAAATGAGTGAAGAAAATAAAAAAGAAAAATTACCGGAACCAGAAGACGTTCGTATTGAATTCATTTTAAATTATGTAATGAAAAGTATGAGAATAAAAATTGAAAAATGGAGTAAATTAATGTCCACCACTGAATACAAGGTATTGTTTTACATTTCTCTAATTATAATTTTAAACATTTGAATTAGGAGAAATAATATAAATAAATATGTAAATTATAAGTGATTTGATCTATAGTATATTATGCAATGCATAACACATAGTATATTTACTTAAATTATAGATATTATCACCGCTGGTTCAACTATTAACAATTATAATATAATCATCATGAGTTTCTAATTGTGGAAATTTGGTAGAAACTGATTTGAATATAACCATGTTATGTTCCTTACATTTTTATTCAATATTTGAATAATTATATATAATTTGAAAAATTTTCTTTCAACAATATTTCTATTGTCATTTTAATTGGTATTGATGAAATATTGATAAAATATCTAATTTTTTAATGCATATTAGTTGAATTGTTCACACATCCATGTGAAGTAATTTACTAACTAGACGGTAATGATTCGAACCATGGTGTAGCATGACTTACTGATGATATTTTCATGACTGACGGCCAGAGAGCTATGAGCTTTCTTTCTATTTCTTTTAAAGTACTCATACATAAGTTTTTTTTCATTTTATTAATTTTCAGATAATCATATTGGATTGGTTAAATAATATTCAAAGAAGAACTTTAATAATATCAATTAATTTATTTGGTTTTTTATTACCAACACTCGGTTTTCCCTCGAATAGTAAAGGAAAATCATGTTATTTTATTAAAAAAGAATTGATTGCATTAACGGAAGATAATCTGAGAGATGTAAATTTTAATATACACGAACTAAATAACATAGTAGACATATTAACACATTCCTTTTTTTCTCTAGACTATATTATTTGGAGATTTGTCAATAAATCCAATAAATGATTTTTCAATATTATTAAATGATATATTTTATCCATTAATTTCAAATGTGGAAAATCAACGGGAATGGCCAATTGAAATTTATCAAGATATGAATAATCAAATGTATGAATTAAAAAACCGTGTTGCGGAAATTAAGGGACATATGAAAAATGAGATAATATTACCATTACCAATGAATATTGACGAAATTATTGAAATTGGAAATCAATTTGAAAATGGGTACATATATCATATGTATAAAAACTATATAAATTTAATTTATTACTTTTTTTATGTATCCCATAGAAATCCAATTGAATGTGATTTAAATGTAAAAAATGCATTAGAAGGCATTGTTATTAAATGGAGTTATCAAATTAATGATATATTAGTGAATAATCCATTAAATTTATTCAAAGAAAATTCACATCCGTTACCAATAAATTTATATAAATTTTGGAATTTAAGGCATTTAAATTTAGAAAATATTTTTCAACAATTATCAACACCAAAAATTAAACTAATTGGTCACATTTTAGAAACAATTAATTCAGTTTATTATAGTTCATTTGAAACATCATTTAAAGCAACGGTAAAGTCGTTAAATGAATCACGTAATATTGTAATTTATTTAAATGCATTACAAAGATTTACGGAAACATTTGAATCGAATGATTTCATTGAAACATATCACTTAATTAAACCATTATTACATTGTATTGGTTTAATGTGGGCCAATTCATTATATTATTGTACAAATGAACATTGGCAAACATTATTCAAAATAATTTCAAACCTAATGATATACGAATCAATTAAATATCTTGATTCGAGTACCATGTTTCAATCCGATCCTGACGAACAACTTTATAAAATTAATGATACCATTAATTTATTAACATATTTTCGGTAAATGATTTATTTTTTATTTTTATTATTATTGACTTTTGTAGATTTATTAATAATTTTTAAATTTTTCTTTATTTTTATTTTAGAAAAGAGTCAATAAATTTACATAAAAATTTGAAATCTTTTCAAATACCCGAAACAAATCCAATATTATGGTCATTTGATCAAACTATTATATTTGAACGTTTTGATTTATTTATGATACGTTTAAATGATATTAAATTAATGTTTGAAACAACAACGGAATTTTTAAAATTAGAAAGAATTGAAATAGGTGGATTAAAAGGTCGTAACTTAAGTCGTCGCTTAAGCGATATATATGTGGATTATCAAAAATTATATAGTAAATGGAATTCAATAAAATTCGATCCACTTAATTTAAATACCTTTGATTCATATGAATTTGATAAATTAAAATTAAATTATCAACATAAATCTGATTCTATTGAAAGAAAATTGGCACAAGTATTAATTGAAGCATTTGAAGATTGTTATAATGTTGAAGATTGTATTAAGGTATTTTATATGATGAAGATTTTTCCATTTTATATATAATTTAATATTATTAATTTTAGTTTATCGAAATGTTTGGAACATTATTACATCGTCCTATTGTAGATATTGAAATGAAAAATAAATATAATAAAATTGTTGACTATTACACAGATGAATTGGAATTAATAGAGAATTGTTATTTAAATTGTTATCAAAAATATATAGACAATGGTTTAATGGTATATATAAAAAATAAATAATTAATAATGAATTTTTTATATTTATATAAAATGGGACAAATAAAAAACAAACTTTTTTTTAAATTGTTAATAATAATATTGTGACAATTTGTAATAATTTTGAATACTGAATCATATAATTTTTTGTACAAAATAATTAACACACTACTTTTTTACTACTTGATGATGGTTCATTTATTGCAGGTGGTAACAAAACTTTCTGTAAATAATTATTAAAGAGTTTGTTTTTTATTCTACCCATCATAAGTTCTAGATAATTTAATAATGATAAAAATAATTTTTAGTGTGTATCAAAAAATTTTTCAACACCGCCAATAATTGATACATTAAAATGGATTAAAATATTGTGTCAACGTATCAATAATCCATTACAAGAATTACCATATATTGAAATACCGTAAGTTAATAATTGTATTATTGTTATTTTATTTATTAAAATGAAAATAAATATAAGAAATATATGGTTTTTTCTTTTAGAGTATTTGAAAATAATGAAAAAGGAATATTGGCAATAAAACGTAAAGGTGATTTATTACAAAAATTAACTGAATTTGAATATAAAATACTTTTTGATTGGTGTGCAAATATATCAAATATAATCACAACAAATATGCATAAATTTTTATTAAATCGCAATTTACAAAATTTATTAGAATTAAATTTTGGTGATGATGTAGGTGCTGCAATGCAGATGTTGATGAATATATATTATTTTCTTAAAATTTATAATAATACATTTTTTTTTTCACAATGTGTCTTTTGAAATATAGCTGGAAATGTCATGTAAAGAAATTAAACTTATAAAAATGTTTGATTATGAAAATTTACCTGAAATTGTTGATGAAATTTACGATTTATTGGATCGATTATGGGTATTTTATTCTTTTATACAACAGTTCTTATCATATAATTAGAATATTTTAAATTTCAGAAAACTAAAATAATGCTTTCACGTATAACCGAATGGTATAATTATATTCGTGTTAATGCAGAAACATGTGAATATCAAATGATTGCTAATGAAATAATTATAATTGATAAAAAATTATGTGATACTATTGATTCTTCGTGTTGGAGTAATTATGGTAATATATAAATGAAATTTATTATAAACTGTATAGTGTGATTAGTTTTAAGAACATGCATTTGATAAGTAAAGCAATCATTGATTTGAAATTTATAACTTATTATCATACTTCTTAGATCAACAATATATTGAAGATGTATACAATATTATTGGTAGTCTTTATAAACGAATAATTAAAACACGTGAAAATATTCAAATTATTTTAAAAAATATAAAAACATGGGGATCAATTCCATTATATGAACGAAATAGTAATAATAATAAGAATAATAATAATAATAATAATAATAATAATGGAAAACAACTACAATCAAAGAAAATATTAAATATTATTGATAGAAAAATACGGATAGATCAACGTTCGCAAGATATTTCGAAAACAAATGATTTAATAAAAAATATAATGTTGGAAAATTATTGTTTGTTCTTTGATTTATCAACGGAATGTCATGGTGAGTCCACGACGCCAACTGATATCAATGCTGACCCAGCTAAAGAAACATCTAAAACTTATGATGAGCATAAAATATTATTTAACGAATATGAAAAATATATTGATGGATTAGTTTCTGAAGCACTGTTGACATCAATCACTTTAAGGTCTTTAATTTCATAATTTATATAATAATTTTTTTTAAGAATAACCATATATAATTAAGTTTTTTAATATTAAATTATATAAATTTATAAAGTATTGCTTATATAAAGGATGAAATGGAAAAATCTAATGGTTTACCATTATTTGAAGTACGTTTATTGTTAAAAGAAAGTTATTATATTTTTATTCCTTCATTCATGGAAAATGATAAAAATAGTTTTATAACATTAATTGATAATATTTTACAAGATATTTGTAATATGGCCGATCAATTACCGAGAATTATTAACGATAATAACAGTGTATTATCATCAAATAAGAATATTACAACTTATAAAAGTGTGTTTTGTTATTTTATATTGTATTTTTAATTAATACTGTTGTTAAATGTTTTTTTTTATTATTGTAAATTATAATATAAATTCTATTTTAATTTATTTAACAATATTATTAATTAAAAATATAAAATATGAGTAGATATAAATACAGATCTTTTGTATTTTGTATATTTTTTCTATTAAAATATATTTTAAAATTAGTGCAAATTGATGAAAATTTAATTATAAATGATATGAAAAATACAATTTTAAAAAATGTTAATGAAACAATTAATGAAGTAATAGAATATGTTAAAATTTTCGATAAATTTAATTATATTTGGATGGACGATAAAGAAATGTCATTAAATGAATTTTTAAAATCGAATAATGAATCTGTTGGACAAGATTCAAAAGATAATTTTCCAAATTTATTAATATTTCGTGAACAGGTAATTTTAAATTTAACCGTTTGCTAAATTACTGATATGTGTCATGTAATTAAATACTATTTAACTCATCATATATAATCATTTATTTATCATTTTTAACCGTTTATTTACCAAATTATCCGCATAGATTAATGCAGACTGATATAGCTGCGTTGGGATTGGTAGAAGCGAACGGTTAAATTACATGTTTAATTTAAGATTTAGTTCAATCATTTTTTTTTTAAGTAATACATAATTTTCATAATTTATCAGAAGTATTATTTTTTTCTTATTATGAAAATTTTTTATATTTTCATTTCATCAAATTAAGTATTTGCATCGTCAAAATATAATAACGTTAAATAATATTGTGACAAATTTCCTATGTCCAAACCCTTTACTCTTCCACATATTTACGGATAATTCATTAAATATAGAGTAGTTAAACATAAACATACAGGTTGTTTTACGGTGATAATAATAATAGAAATTTCTTTGGCTTTGTAAGCCTTTGAAAGTCAATTATTTAAGGAAAAATAATCTCTTAAATGAAATAAAATAGTGCAATTAAATTTAAAATTGGAATTTTCAAAGAAAAATAATAATTTGTAGAAGTTCTCTATACTGTGACTGCATAAAAACAGATAATTTAGTAATTATAACTATTAATGGAGCGGGTAATCTAAAAAACTTTCTTAATATTTTATTGTATACTTAAATTAACGTATTCAATCCTCATCTTTATTGTGTCTGTTATCACAATACAGTAATGCACGCTGCGTGTGTGTGAATATAATTATAAAATACAAATACCCAAAGAACAAAACAAAATTGTTGAAAAGCGATCGCATATATGTATTCAGTATATATAAGCTATAAAATATGCAACGAAATATAAAAGGTGATTTTATGTTATTTATTTCATTTCATCTTTATAATTTATAAATTTTCACAAAGTTTATTTATTATATGCTTATTTAATTATTAAAGAAAAAAAATTTCAGATTGATAAATGGATAACTATTTATGAAGAAATCGATACTTTTGAAACAGCGCATATATTTCGAAATTGGTTATTTATCGATATGCATGAATTTAAACAAGAAATTTTAAATCATTGTTGTAAATGGGGAAATACATTTAAAAATTATTTAATTGATTATATAATATTAAGTTTAAATGTAAGTTTACAATTTATAGTATTGCTATTTATATTCGTCTATTTGGTATATATTGAATATATTTGTCCTCAGCCATATACATTTTAATTATACTAATTTATTAATTTATATAGGAATTGGAAACATTTATTGTCAATGGTTTACAAACATTATCGATAAATGTTCAATCAAATGATTTTATATCTTTACTAAAAGTAATGGCTGTTTTAAATGAAATAAAAGAACGACAACTTGAAACTGATCGTATATTTGATCCACTTAAAGATATTGCCGATATGTTACGGCAATATAATGTAGAAATACCAGAAAATATTGCAATTCAAGTAATTTTTTTTTATATCATATTATTTATAAAATTAAATTTATTTATTACCCCAATAAAACGTATATTTTATCTATAATATATATGTATATAATTAAAATAGTTTGCTAAATTACCAGATAATTGGCAAAGAATGAATAGTATTGCAATACAAGTTAAACAAAAAATTGCACCAATTCAATGTTATCAAGTTGATTTAATTATTAAACGAATAATTTTATTTGATAAACGTATGGAATTGTATCGATTGAATTTTAAAACAATGAAATTTTTTATTGTACCCTGTCTGAAGCCATACGACGAATGTGATAAAATTGAAAAATATATAAAACAATTGGAAGAACATTGTATGCAATTAAAAAATTCAGCATTATTATTTGAATTAACACAACCGACCACACAACATTTATTGGAATTATGTCGTAAAGAAACAACATTAATTAAAGTATATAAATTATTGTTAATTATTTTATTGAATATATACACAATGTACATTATATAGAAATATTATTATTACATGCCAATAGCAATTATGGGATTTTGTAAATGTTGTTGATTCTTGTGTCAATGATTGGAAAAAAACGGCATGGCGTAAGTTAGATGTTGAAGAAGTTGAACAACAATGTAAACAATTTCGTAAAGAAATTCGTACACTTGGTAAAACTATGAGAATGTGGGAGCCATTTTTGTATGTTGAACGTTTACTTAAAAATTTAATAACATCATTGCGTGCAATTACAGAATTACAAAATCATGCAATACGTGACCGTCATTGGATTGATTTAATGAAAACAACTGGGGTAAGTTTTACGATTTAATATCATTATAGTATAAAAAAGAAAATAAATTATAAAATGATAATAATTATATAATAATTATTGAATATTATTCATTTATAAAGCTATTTTCAAAATTTGGAACACTTTTTTTGGTTTGTATATAATTGGATAATAAATTATTGTTAGAATTTAAAAAAAATTATATGTTATAACCAATGTGCACTCTAAATCCTATATAGATAGAAATAATATATTATTATAATAGAGACGAATTTCATTTTTTATTTAGTTACCTTTTTGTGATTATTTTTTGTTGCTCTTTGCGGCGTGTGCGAGAGCATCAACATAAAAAATCACAGTTTCGATACTTTTAACTAACTTAACTAATTCCATTGTATTTTTAAAATAGGTAAAAATACGCATGGATACATCGACCACATTACGTGATTTACTAAATTTAAATCTACATGATTTTGAAGATGATGTTAAAAATATTGTCGATAAAGCTGTAAAAGAAATGCTAATGGAAAAGTTACTAAATGAAATTCATGACACATGGACACAAATGAATTTTGAATATGAATTACATGAAAGAAGTCAATTGAATTTATTGAAAGTATCTGAATATATAATTGAAACATTAGAAGATAATCAAGTACAAGTACAAAATATGACAAATTCAAAATATATAGATTTTTTTAAAAAAGAAGTAATGGAATGGATAGTAAAATTAGGCAATGCTGATCAAGTAATTAATATATGGATGGAAATACAACGTAAATGGATATATTTAGAAAGTATATTTACTGAATCGGATGATATCAGAAAACAATTACCTAACGATGCCTACAGATTTGATAACATTGATATTGAATTTCGTAATGTACTAAATGTAATGAGTGTGTTATCGAAAAATGTTATTGAAATAACAAATCAATTAGATTTATATGATAAAATGGAACAAATATTAAATGATTTAATTTTATGTGAAAAAGCATTGAATGATTATTTAGAAACAAAACGCTTAGAATATCCTAGATTTTATTTTATTTCATCATCAGATTTATTAGATATTTTATCAAATGGTAATAATCCAGATGCGGTTGGAAAACATTTATCAAAATTATATGATTCAATAATGCGTTTAAAATATAAGCAAGGCACAAAATTAGCTATCGGAATGTATTCAAAAGAATATGATGAATATGTTGAATTACAAATGGTGTGCGATTGTAATGGTAAAGTTGAGGATTGGCTTAATCGTGTAACAACTGCCATGAGATTTACATTGCATAAATTATTTTCCATTTCGGTGAATGCATACATGGAAAAACCGCGTGACCAATGGGTATTTGATTGGCCGGCTCAAACAGCATTATGTATTACACAAATATGGTGGACGGCTGATGTTAACGAAGCATTTAATAAGTTTGAAGAAGGTTATGAGAATGCATTAAAAGATTATCAACGCAAACAGATAATACAATTAAATTCATTAATATCATTATTATTGGGTGAATTAAGTGATGGTGATCGTCAAAAAATTATGACAATTTGTACAATTGATGTACATTCACGTGATGTGGTTGCAAAAATGATATTACAAAAAGTCGAAAATTCAAATGCCTTTCAATGGCAAAGTCAATTACGGCATCGTTGGGATCAACACTTAAACGATTGTTTTGCAACAATATGCGATGCTGAATTTCGTTATGATTATGAATATTTGGGTAATACACCAAGATTAGTAATCACACCGTTAACTGATCGATGTTATATTACATTAACTCAGGTACATATTTTGCTTATCACAAAGATTTCTTATTTTATATGTTTTAAAATATAAATTATCTTTCTTTTGTTTAAAATAATAAATTCAACTAATTTGTTGTCATTGTAGTCTCTACATCTTGTAATGGGTGGTGCACCTGCTGGACCAGCCGGTACAGGAAAAACTGAAACAACCAAAGATCTAGGAAAAGGACTCGGCATCATGGTTTATGTATTTAATTGTTCAGAACAAATGGATTATCGTTCATGTGGTAATATTTATAAGGGTTTAGCACAAACTGGTGCATGGGGTTGTTTTGATGAATTCAATCGTATATCAATTGAAGTATTATCAGTTGTAGCTGTTCAAGTTAAATGTATTCAAGATGCTATAAAAGTAAATAATTTTTTTTAATTTAAAGTTACTGAAACAATTATTGCAATTTTAATGTATTGTATTTTTGTTTTTATTTATGTGCAGAGTAAAAAAACATCTTTTACATTTATGGGTGAAAAAATTCGTTTAGTACCAACGGTTGGTTTATTTATAACAATGAATCCAGGATATGCTGGACGTACAGAATTACCGGAAAATTTGAAAGCATTATTTCGTCCGTGTGCTATGGTCGTACCAGATTTTGCATTAATATGTGAAATAATGTTAGTTGCCGAAGGTTTTCAAGAAGCAAGAATCTTAGCCCGTAAATTTATTACATTATATACATTATGTAAAGAATTATTGTCAAATCAAGATCATTATGATTGGGGATTACGTGCTATAAAATCTGTATTAGTTGTTGCTGGAACATTAAGGGTAATAAAATTAAGAATGCTTATAAATACAACATTTATATATATATATTTTCTATATATTATAAAAATGCTTATTTTCTCTTAATTAGCGAAGTGATCGTCAAAGACCTGAAGATCAAGTATTAATGAGAGCCTTGCGTGATTTTAATATACCGAAAATTGTTACAAATGATATTCCCGTATTTATGGGTTTAATTGGTGATTTATTTCCATTATTAGATGTACCAAGAAAACGTTCGTTAGATTTTGAAAAACTTATTAAAAAATCAGCCATTGAATTAAAATTACAACCTGAAGATGCATTCGTATTAAAAGTTGTTCAGTTAGAAGAAATATTAGCGGTTCGTCATTCCGTGTTTATTGTTGGTGGGGCTGGCACAGGAAAAACACAAATATGGAAAACATTAAATCGTACATATTTTAATTTAAAACAGAAACCACATTTTAATGATTTAAATCCAAAAGGTTTGTGCTCAACCACTCATAATTGTAATAGAACCGTTTGTTTATATTAATATTTTTATATGTGTCTTTATGTAGGAGTAACAAATGATGAATTATATGGTATAATAAATCCAGCAACAAGAGAATGGAAAGATGGATTATTTTCATTTATAATGCGTGAACAAGCAAATTTACCAGGTGATGGTCCAAAATGGATAATATTGGATGGCGATATTGATCCAATGTGGATTGAAAGTTTAAACACAGTTATGGACGATAATAAAGTGTTAACATTGGCTAGTAATGAACGTATTGCTTTGACCAAACAAATGCGTTTAATATTTGAAATTTCACATTTACGCTCAGCCACACCGGCCACAGTTTCACGGGCTGGAATTTTATATATTAATGCAACCGATTTGGGATGGTATCCGTAAGTGTTATTGTAGTTGTTAAATTTCGAAACAAAAAAAAAATACATTACTCTTTACGCTTTGAATTTTATGATTTTAAGGTATGTTGCCTCATGGATAGACAATCGAACCAATTCTATAGAACGTTCGAATTTATCACTTTTATTTGATAAATATATGCCCTCTTTAATGGAATGTAATCGGAAATTCAAAAAAATTACACCAATTGCTGATATATCAATGATACAAATGACATGCTATTTGTTAGAATGTATTTTAGATCCAAATGATATAAATTGTACAAAAGAATTATATGAAATGTATTTCGTATTTGCAATTATTTGGGGATTTGGTTCAGCATTATTCACTGATCATGTAATCGATTGGCGTCAAGAATTTAATAGATTTTGGTTGAATGAATTTAAAGCAATTGAATTTCCGCATGATGATTGTATATTTAATTATTATATTGATCCAAAATTAAAAGAATTTCGTTCATGGGAAACGTTAATTCCAGAATTTGAATTTGATTCTGATATTCCATTACAGGTATTTTAATGTTGTTTTTTTCTATTTAATTTAATTCAAGCTAACAAATTTATCCTTTTTTTTTAAAAAAAAATTAACAGTCAACATTGGTACCAACTATAGAATCAGTTCGTTTACGATGGTTTCTGGATACATTAATTGAAAAAAAACATCCTGTTATGTTAATCGGTGTTTCTGGTTCTGGAAAAAGTGTTATAATTGGGGAAAAATTAACAACATTAAGTGATAACTATGCAATTACAAATATTCCATTTAATTTTTACACCACATCGGAAATGTTACAAAAAGTAGGTGTAATATAAACAAAATAATTATAATTAAATTTGGTATATAAAAATAAAAAACAAATAATTTGATTAGATTTTGGAAAGACCCTTGGAAAAAAAAGCCGGTCGTAATTATGGACCATCTGGTACAAAACAAATGATATATTTTATAGATGATATGAATATGCCAGAAGTTGATAAATTTGGAACAGTTCAACCGCATCAAATAATACGTCAATTTATGGATTATCGTCATTGGTATGATCGTTCAAAATTAACATTACGTGATATACATAATTGTCAGTTTGCGGCAAGTATGAACCCAACAGCAGGTTCATTTACAATTGATTCACGTTTACAGAGACATTTTTGTTCATTTGCTGTTAGCTGTCCAAGTGGCCAACAATTATGTCATATTTATGATACCATTTTAACGCATCATTTAACATCGCCAAGCCATAAATTTTCTGTTCAACATCAAAAACTATGTGGTTCTTTAGTTAATATGGGTTTAATGTTACATTCACGTGTAGCCCAAACATTTTTACCAACTGCAATAAAATTTCATTATGTTTTTAATTTACGTGATTTGGCGAATATTTACCAAGGCATGTTATTTGCCACAAAAGATACATGTCCAGAACCATCCGATTTAGCAAAATTATATATACATGAAGCGTATCGTGTGTATGGTGATAAGTTAGTTGATGAAATTGATCAAGATACATTTAAGAAACTTATTCGAGATGTTATTAAAAAAGGTGTTGAAGAATTAGATGATCAACGTGTATTAAAAGAACCATTTTTATATTGTCATTTTGCTGATGGTTTTGGTGAACCAAAATATATGCCTGTAAAATCATGGTCGCATTTAACCGGTCTTTTAACTGAAGCACAAAATGGTTATAATGAAATTATTGGTTATATAAATTTAGTATTATTTGAAGATGCAATGTCACATATATGTCGTATTAATCGTATCATTGAAGGACCACGTGGCAATGCATTATTAATTGGCGTCGGTGGTTCTGGTAAACAATCACTTGCCCGGTTAGCCGCTTATATATCAACATTATCCGTTAGTCAAATACAATTGAGACGTGGTTATAATATGTCCGATATGAAAAATGATTTAAATTTATTATATATGAAAGTTGGCGTTAAAAATATTCCATCAATGTTTTTAATAACAGATGCTCATATTACAGAAGAATCATTTTTGGTGTTAATAAATGATATGTTAGCGTCCGGTGAAATACCAGAATTGTTTAATGATGACGAAATTGAAAGTATTATAAATGCAGTACGTAATGAAGTTAAACAACAGGGTATTATTGATACAAAAGAAAATTGCTGGAAATATTTTATTGAAAAAGTTAGACGTATGCTTAAGGTGAAATAACAAAAATATTATTTTTATATCATCTGTTTTCCCTTTTATATGGAATATATTGAAGACATTCTAATTGTTCTGCTTCTTTTTTTTTAAAGATTGTTTTATGTTTTTCACCGGTTGGTTCAACATTAAGACGCCGTGCAAGAAAATTTCCTGCATTAGTAAATTGCACAGCTATAAATTGGTTTCATGAATGGCCAAGATCTGCATTAGAATCTGTTTCAAAACAATTTTTATCTGAAATTCCAGCACTGCCGGTAAATAAGAATAAAAATTTTAAATTAATGCATATATAGAGAATTATTTATATGTAATATTACTTACAGGAAGACATCATTGAATCTGTTGCAGAATTTATGGCATATGTATTGGGCAGTGTTAATGAAATGTCACAAATTTATTTAGTTAATGAACGTCGTTTTAATTATACAACACCAAAATCATTTCTTGAATTAATTGAACTTTATCGTAAATTATTAACAGATAAAACCAAAGATACATGGCAGCGAATAAAACGTTTAGAAAATGGTTTAGTTAGATTAGCCCAATGTGCTGAAAAAGTGGATTCATTAAAAGTATATATATAACTTACATTATTTTTTAAATTAATTTATTATAATTATATAATTAATAATTATATTTTTATTTAAAGTATGTTTTAGCTGATCAAGAAGTCGCATTAATTGCTAAAAATGAAGCTGCTGATAAATTAATAATAATTGTAAGTGCTGAAAATGAAAAAGTTCAAAAAGAGAAACATTTTGGTAATTATATACATTTAAAAAAGCTTTACACTTACGACAAAATATATAAAATATTTTTCTTTTTATTGTTTTACAGTTGCCGAAGAAGAACGTAAAGTACGTATTATTGAAGAAGATGTATCAATTAAAACGAAATTATGTGAAGAAGATTTACGTAAAGCTGAACCCGCATTAATTGCGGCACAAGAAGCCTTAAACACATTAAATAAAAATAATTTAACAGAATTAAAATCATTTGGTACACCGCCACAAGCTGTTATCAATGTTTGTGCAGCTGTGTTAGTATTATTTTCAACGAGGAAACTTCCAAAAGATCGTAGTTGGAAAGCTTGTAAAGTATGTTATTATTATAATGAAATTATTAAATTATATTTATAAATTCATTGTTTTACGTTTCTTTATTTTTTTACAAATAGCAAATGATGGGTGCGGTTGACAAATTTTTAAATAAATTATTAAAATTTGATAAAGAACATATACCATCAAAAGTGATAGCAGCTATCCAACCATATCTCAATGTTATTATTTAAAAATATTATTTATTTATTTTGGAACAATTTCGATTTTTAATTTCATATTTTATTTTATATAGGATCCAGAATTTGAGCCAAATAAAATTTTAGCAAAATCAGTTGCTGCTAGTGGTTTATGTGAATGGGTTATAAATATTCATAAATTTTATAATGTGTATTTAATTGTTGGCCCAAAACAGAAAGCGCTGAAAGATGCACAGAATGAATTAAAAGAAGCTCAAGATAAATTGGAAAATTTTAAAACTAAAATTTTGGTAATTTTTAATTTATAAGTAAAGTTATATATATCCATTGCCTTAGATATAATCTGTTGTAATTCTTCGAACTTTTACCGGCCATCTATCACTTTCCACGATTTTTTTTTGTATTTAAAATCACCTTTTTTTTTTATATACAATATAATTTAAATTTTAAAATATAAAACAAATAATTATAACGTGAAAATAAAAACTCATTTATAGGATATTGAAAATCAACTATCAATAATTCAAGAAGAATTTGATGCAGCATTAGCGGAAAAAATTAGATTTCAAGAAGAAGCAAATAAAACAGCATTTACAATAGATTTAGCCCATCGATTAGTTAATGGTTTAGGTTCCGAAGCGATACGTTGGCATCAATCAGTTGATAATTTAAAAAATTTAATAAATAATTTGCCTGGTGATGTACTATTAATATCATGTTTTATATCATATGTTGGAAGTTTTTCACGTCATTATCGAATTGATTTACTGGAAAAAATGTGGAAGCCAACATTTCGTGAATTACGTGTAGGTTTAATTTTTTTTTTACAATTTATTAAAAGTATTTGTAATAAATTTTCATTACATATAGCCTGAAATACCACATACAGAAGGTGTTGATCCATTAGATTTAATATGTGATGATGCACAAGTGGCAGCATGGAATAACGAAGGATTACCAAATGATCGAATGTCAACAGAAAATGCTACAATATTAATAAATTCAACACGTTGGCCATTAATTATTGATCCACAATTGTATGTATTATTTTTTTAAATAATATAGTTATATATTTAATTTATACATTATATTTATATTCGCTATTCATATCAATTTAATTTTTATTATAGGCAAGGTGTTAAATGGATAAAACAAAAATATGGCAAACAATTAATTATTGTACAAACAACACAAAAAGGTTATTTAGATATTATTGAAAAAGCAATATCTAATGGTGATACAGTTTTGGTAGAAAATTTAGATGAAACAATTGATCCAGTTTTAAATCCATTATTAAGTCGTTCATTTATAAAGCGTGGAAAAGCTATTAGAATTGGTGATAAAGAAGTTGATTATAATGAAAAATTTCGTTTAATATTACAAACGAAACTAGCAAATCCTCATTATAAACCAGAAATGCAAGCTCAAACAACTTTAATCAATTTCACCGTAACGAAAGATGGGTGAGTAGTTTTTTTTATTATTTGATTATTTAAATTTTATATTTTGTTGCACAATTTCCTATTTTATTTTATATTTTATAATTTGTGAGAATTTCTCTAAATACTATTTTGTATACGTTTTATACGTGTTATATTACTACGTTTATTACATACATATTACTTATTTATTACATACATAGTACTTATTTATTACATACATAATACTATGTTTTAAAACGCCTTATAAACGGAACTATCGGAAAAGCAAGGTTGGTAACTGATATATCTGTAAGACATAATCTATTGTGAAATACCTAATGAATGAATATTTTGAGTAATATTTCCCCTATTACTCTATATTTATTCATATATAATGTTAGATTTGAGGTAATACAAAATGTGTACATAAATATATACGAAAATTGGAATGAATGTCAATATCCACAATCTCAAGCAAATCATTTTATATATAAACCGGTGACAATATAAATTAATTAAGTTATATATATATAAGTTACTTATATTTACAAAACTTTATATGCAAATAGAGATGAAGAATTTTTAGAGATTCTGACATGAACATATTTTACAACTGCACAATTATTATTTATTTTATATAGTATTTTATATCACGTATAGTTGCACTAAAATAGACACATGCATTTATTAGTTTTACACTTACTATTACTTTTTGTACCGGATATATGGTATTTCAAACCGTATTATATGCAAATTTTCAGTTTAGAAGAACAACTTTTAGCTGAAGTTGTAAAAGCTGAACGTCCAGATTTAGAACAATCAAAATCAAATATAACAACACAACAAAATACATTTAAAATAACATTAAAATTATTGGAAGATGACTTACTCGTTCGTTTGGCATCGGCCGGTGAAAATGTTTTAGATGACCCTACGTTGGTATTAAATTTAGAAAAAACTAAAAAAACTGCAGCCGAAATTGAAAATAAAGTTTGCGAAGCAAGAGCAACATCCATTGAAATTGATCGTGCACGTGATCATTATCGTATGGCCGCTGAACGTTCATCAATATTATATTTTATATTAAATGATTTATTTAAAATAAATCCAATGTATCAATTTTCATTAAAAGCATTTATTGTTGTATTCAAAAGAGCCATCAAAACAACACCGACCTCCGAAAATGTTAAAGATCGTGTTGATGCATTAATTGATGCAATAACGTATGCTGTATTTATGTACACGTGTCGCAGTCTATTTGAAAAAGATAAATTAATATTTATGGCGCAAATGGTGCTACAAATATTTTTAAATTCTGATCAAATTGATCCATTAGAGTTAGATTTTTTATTAAGATTTCCGTATATATCATCGGCTATATCACCATTTGATTTTCTATCAAATAAATTATGGGGTGGTATTAAAACTTTAACAAATTTAGATTCATTTCGTGGTATTGATAAAGACATTGAACAATATACAAAACGTTGGAAATTATTTATTGAATCTGAGTCACCAGAAAAAGAGAAATTACCGGGTGAATGGAAAAATAAAACATCAATTCAAAAATTGTGTATAATGAGAGCAGTACGACCGGATCGAATGATATATGCTGTATTATGTTTTGTTGAAGAAATAATGGGTTCAAAATATATTGAATCGCGTATGATAGCGTTTCGTGAATCATACAATGAAAGCAATTCAATGACACCAATATTTTTTATCTTATCGCCGGGTGTCGATCCCTTAACAGATGTTGAAAAGCTTGGTAAACAGCTGGGTTATTCTACAGATCATGGCAATTTTCATAATGTGTCATTAGGTCAAGGACAAGAATCGGTTGCCGAACATGCTATAGATATTGCAACGACTGATGGACATTGGGTTATTTTACAAAATATACATTTGGTAGCAAAATGGTTATATCGTTTAGAGAAAAAAATTGATGATACATCAGAATTTACACATTCAAATTTTCGTTTATTTATAAGTGCTGAACCGGCACCATCGCCTGCATTTCATATAATACCACAAGGTATTTTAGAATCGGCAATAAAAATAACAAATGAACCGCCAACTGGAATGTATGCAAACCTTCATAAAGCGTTAGATAATTTTACACAAGAAACATTAGAATTATGTACAAAAGAAGCTGAATTTAAAGGAATTCTATTTGCATTATGTTATTTTCATGCGGTAGTTGCCGAACGTCGTAAATTTGGACCACAAGGTTGGAACGTTATATATCCATTTAATATTGGTGATTTAAATATTAGTGTTTATGTATTATATAATTATTTGGAAGCAAATAAAGGCATACCATGGGAAGATTTACGTTATTTATTTGGTGAAATAATGTATGGTGGACATATAACAGATGATTGGGATCGTCGTTTATGTCGTACCTATTTAGAAGAATTTATGCAACCGGATTTAATTGATGGTGATTTATTATTATGTCAAAATTTTCCGGCACCATCGAACTCAGATTATTTAGGTTATCATCAGTATATTGATGAAATTTTACCACCAGAATCACCACTTTTATATGGTATGCATTCAAATGCTGAAATTGGTTTTTTAACCCATCTGTCTGATGAACTATTTAAAACAATATTTGATTTACAACCACGTGGTGCACTACCATCAATTACAGGTCCTGGTGTTGGTATAACCGGTATTAATACACGTGAAGAAATTTTAAAATTAATGATTGAAGAATTTCAAGATAAATTACCAGAAGAATTTAATATGGAAGATATTTTATCAAGAATTGAGGAACGCACACCATTTGTTATTGTTGCCGTACAAGAATGTGAACGCATCAATTTATTAATAATGGAAATACGACGTTCACTAAAAGAGCTAATGCTTGGTTTAAGAGGTGAATTGACGATAACAGGGGAAATGGAAATATTGGATGAAAGTTTACAATATGATAAGGTTCCCGTTACGTGGACAAAATTGGCATATCCTAGTTTATTGGGTTTACAATCGTGGTTTGCTAATTTACTGTTACGTCAAAAAGAATTGGATGCATGGACATCTGATTTTAATTTACCAGCATCTGTATGGTTGGCTGGATTTTTTAATCCACAAAGTTTTTTAACAGCTATAATGCAAACGACAGCACGTAAAAATGAGTGGCCATTGGATAAAATGTGTTTAAGTACCGATGTTACGGGTAAAGAAAAAGATGATTTTAGGTAAATTATGCACATTAAAAATATTGTATTTTGCACTTATTCTATATAAAATGATACAATTATGTACGAATATATATATAGTGATCCACCGCGTGAAGGTGCCTATATACATGGTCTTTATATGGAAGGTGCACGATGGGATAGTACAATAAATGCTATTGGTTTATCACGTTTAAAAGAATTATATCCCCATATGCCGGTCATATTTTTACGTGCAATTACACAAGATAAACAAGATATTAAAAATATATATGAATGTCCTGTTTATAGAACACGGTAATTAAAATCTTTTAGAGTAGTCACTAGAGTATATATATGTATTAATAGAATATATTTGAGCAGATAGTAGTTTTAGGCAATGATGTGCGTATTTTAATTGTTATCTATATTTCATGTCTTTATAAATATACATATAGTAAAAGAGGATCAACATATATTTGGACATTTAATTTAAAAACTAAAGAAAAACCATCGAAATGGATTTTAGGTGGTGTTGCACTTTTATTACAAACTTAACTTTGAAATGTGATCACATATTTATTTAACTATAAATGTTTAATTGAAATTAATTTATAAAATGTTTATTGCTTGAATAGAAAATTATTTAGAAACGCAAAAGAATTTAAATAAATATGCTTTCGTTTATTCTGTTTTTATATAGTTGACTTTTAATCGCGATAATTTAAACTATAAATTTATTGAATAAAGAATCTGGTACATTTTCTTCTTTTTTTTTTAATTGCAAATAAATTATTAGGGATTTTTTTGAATTTACCAAATTTTAAGATATTTACAAATACGAATTAAATACTATTTCTAATTAACTTGTGTTCTTAAAAAATAAATATAATTTATATAATTTTTTATCAATACTTTAAATTAAATCCGGTATTTCCAATTCATCTACATTACAAATATTTTTATAATTGACGCAAGATAGTTCATTATTGTTTTGTTTCTTTGTGTCTTGAATTTCTGTAAATAATTGAAATAAAAATTATACTTATTTCATAATTTGCCATATTCCAATATATATTTGATTTAAATAATTTACCATTTCGATTGCGAAATTGATTGTTATTAATAAATTCATTCTTTTGAAAGTGTAATTCTTGATCATAATTTAATTTTGGCATTATGATTAATAAATTACCAGTTATTGTCGAACGTTTTGATATAGATTCATTAATTTTAACTTCTTGATTTAATGCTAATTGAAAATATTTATCTTTTATTTTAATACGTGCATAATTTGGTTGTACATCAATTGAAATTAAAGCGGTATCCAAATATCGATAAATATTTAAATTTAGTTCATAACGATCGGGTTCATCAATGAATGTGAATTTTAATTTTGATTGATTTAAATTATATGGACGTCCACAATTAGCGAAAAATTGTGGTTCTTTTTTAATTATTGTATTATTTTTTCCATCACCATTGTCTAAACCTTTCGATTTACGATGTTGTTTAACGATTTCATTTCGTATTTCTGGACAATGTTCACTTTTTTGTTGCCAAAATTTTTCCGATATTTCATCTTCACTTAAATCCATATTTTCTTGTAAATTTTTAATTTTTTCTAATTTTATACGTACTTTTTGTTCATCTCTTTTCATTTGATATTCAATTTCTAATTGTTGAATTTCATTACATTTTAAATTGAAATTTTGTTGTGCTAAAATACTGTCACTTCGTTTAATTTCATTACCATCCAAATATTTTAATTGTGGTAATTTAACAATAACATATTCATAATAATTTGAATAATCTGTACATGGATTACCCGTTAATATTAATTCATTTAAATTATAATTTTGTTTTAAATTATTTACACTTATTTGTATTTGACCAATAAAATTTAATGTTAAGTCTAATTTTTCTAATGATTCTAATCCATCTAAGTTCTCAATTATTTCAATATTATTAATTGCTAAATTTAAATATTTTAATCGTTTTAATTTATGTAAATTTTCAATTTTTGATATTAAATTATTTTGTAATAATAAAATTTGTAAATTTTTACACAAATTTTGAATATATTCAATTTTTTCAATATCTTCTTGATGCAATGATAATTCCTCTAATGTGCTAATTATTGATTCATTATGCTCAGATTTTTTTCGGATTAATTTTTCGGTAACTGAAAAATTAAATAAATAAATAAATAATCTTAGAATTTATATATTTTAAAAGTATAATAATTAAACTATTGAACTATTTTTTACTTTGAACCATTTTCTTCTTCTAAACAATTCTATTTAATTTATTTAATATTTGATTTTAACAATTTATGATTACAATTTCTGTTATTTTTGTTTTTTTATTTGATTGTTGTGTTACCATGGAAAATATTAAATCAATAATTTATTACTACATATATTCGAAGACACTGCACACATGAATGTGCCTGCTATTTTAAAATACATATTCAGAAACTTCCGGGATACATCTATTAGGACGTTATAAGGACACATACATTGACTGCCCGTACGTATGCTATACGACAACGATATCATAAATAGTGCATAGATTTTCTTTATTTACCATTGCATACACATTACAAAACCTAAAGACAGAAAAATTAAAATATAATCCTATACATATATACTTTATAGGAAGATAGAATTTCGAAAAATATTTTTAACAGCTGATAACATGTTTGCTGGCAAATATTTTTAAATAATCTCAGACTTACACTCACAAGAATTTTCGTTAAATATATTATTTTCACAGATGCCACTGTCTGTTACTGACAAAATCTGTATAATCGAATCGATATGTAAATTTTCAATTTAATGAGTCATCAATTCCATGTGATTATATATGAGTGTGTGTGTGGGTGTGTTGCGTGCGTATATAGTTGAGTTTTATGTTTTATGAATTGGATTTTTTTTTTCTTTCTTTTTCTTCTTACATTGTATTTGTTATTTTTGTTGATTACCTTACAAACTCTGACACAAAACCTTGCAGAATATTAGCGCAAATGGAACAAAAACATAAATAAATTAATAATAAATTGTACAGTAGAAACGAATAATAAATAAAAAACAAATTTTAAGTTAAACAAAAAAAAAACATATTAAATAAATATGAAGTGTAAATAAAAATAGAAAAACAAAACAAAAAAATTGACATAAATAGTTATTGTTAAAAAAATATAAATTTTTAATTATTGTAATTGTGTTTTGTGTGTAAATTATAGTAATAGTTATATTTTTAACGTGGCTTGAGGAATATTTATAGTAAAAAAATATTTAATTTATATTTTATAATTATTAATAATTTATTTATGGTAAAAAAATATTGAATCATTTGCAATGGAAACAAGTTAATCGTATTAATTTGGAAAAGAAAAAATGACAAACAATTTAAAATAACTTTGATTGTGTCAAATAATTAAAACCAATTTCTTTTCCACTATATGTTTTTTATTATATCAAAAAAAATAGTGAATGTTTATCAATATTGAAATTTCGTATTTATTTAGTAAGAACAGAAGAAAAAAAAAATTCCTTATTATAAAATAAGTGTGTGTGTGAGTGCGGGTGCTTCTATCCTCCTGTATAGCTAGAGTCCTCTTTTATTTTTTCCTTTTCCCTTTTTTTTTTTTTTTTTTGTAGTGTAGTTTTTTTATTTTGTTATTGTTATTGTTGTTGTTGTTTTATTGAGTATATTTTCTTCCATATAAATTCTGTTTTTTTGACCTGTTGGATATTTTGAAGGGTTGATTAAATGTCGGAAACAATTATAAATGTAAGTCATAATATTTTTATTAAAAACTTATTTACAAAAAAAAAAAGAAGCCATAATAAGATAGTCATTCAAAAAAAATAAATTCTTTTTCACATAAAAAAATTTATTAAATTTTATAGCTATAATAAAAATAGCTAAACTAGGTCATTCTTTATAGATTTTTTTTTTTCATTTCTTATATACTGACTGCTGAGATATATGTCACCGCCACCGCGTCTTCTATATATTAACACCATAAAAAAAACATACTATCACATCACCCACCCACGCTAGAAATATTATTATTGTTATTATTAGATCATCATCAACAAATTGGCTAATGGCTACTGTTATTGGTTTTTGTTTTGCTCTCACATAACATTATTATTATATCCAGAAAAACTACCCTTTGGATTTTGTAACCGCATCATAAAACACATGCTGATTTCATTTTCATATAAGCATTTACACAAATTTATAATGAATTTTCATTAGTTATGATTATGATTAAAATTGTGTTTCTAATTTTATTCATCACAATTATTGCCAGACAATTTTTAATTTGATTACGTGAAAAGTTAATTAGATCATTTATGCAGTCTATAATTTAAATTCGTAAAAAAAAAAAGGTGGTTTTTATTTGTTCACTTCTTTTTGTTTGATGGTGTACATGTTTCCTTCATTCCATTATTTTATATACCAGTGTTTAGTCCTTAATGGTGTGTGCAGACATTGTTAATTTTTGAGTTACATCCAACACTATATTTTCACAGATATCCGTTTTTTTTTAAATATATTTTATAGTTATACAACGTTAGGTATATTATTGATCATAGTTTAATATACAATTTGAAATGTAAATGTTGATGAATGATTTGTTTTCCTCTACGACTTATTGATCCATCAGAATTTTATAAATCACATTAAAAAAACAACAATTATTCTTTTGGATTAAGTACAGAACGTTTTATAAGTTGTTTTTCTTAAAATACATTATGATATATATATATAATATATATGTGGGTGTGGTGGTTACGCTTTCATATAATACTATATAGCTATGAATTTTCCATTCGAAATTTTTATTTTATTATATTTTTATATTCATTTTATATTTTTCTAACGTTTCCAATATAAAATAAAAATAGTATTTTATTTAATTACATACATACAATTAAATATAAAAACAATGCAAACAAACTTAATTTATTTATATATATTTTTTCAACGATCAACGCACACCACTCACATACCCATACATACGTATTTATGATATAATGTTTATTTATATTCTTTATTTTATATATATATATATACATTTACATTAACTAAAAATAGATACAATTCTTTAATTATAGTATTTAATTAAATTGTAAATAATTAATTTCGAAATTTGATTATTGATTACTAATATTTGATTACCTTTATACTATACTTACCTTTAACTATTATAATACACCCAGAAAATTCGATGAAATAGAAATATATATTAAATTCCTAGCTGATAAAAATTTACAATTTGTGAATTAAATAGAAAAACTGAATTCTTTTACTATATACAAAATGATCAAATCGTATTTTGATATGATGATTTTGAAATATATTATGTAAATAATATAACATCATATTAACATATGGGTGGATTATTAAATTGTAATACATTTCAGTATATTAACAAGAGATTTGCCTTCATAAATTAAAACCAACATTATAATAATAATAATAATGATGATACAATTTTCCAATGTAATATCTTATCTCATTGTGGTGAATTGATGCGATAATATTGTTATTTCAATTAAATTTTACAATCATTGTAATATAAATTTCAATATCCGTGATTTTTATTATGTAATTTCATAAATTCGAAAAGAAACGATTTTTCTGGGTGTATATAAAAACCAAAATATGGATATATGAATAATATACAATACAATAACATTCATTTAACATTTTATAAGCGTTTGTGTGTATATTATTAAAAAGGACACTATATATGCGTATTTATAAACATTATATATTATATTTATTTGGAAAATTAATGGTTGTTATTTTCAGAAAAATTAAGTATTCATTAATACGCGAATTATAAACATAAAATTTGAAGTGTATTTAAGTTTATTGATTTAATGGGTCAACTAAATATACATATATGTATTATAATAGATAAATTAAATACTTGCCTTGTGTGTACACTGTGTACACATTTATAACGTATTATATATTTAGTACATCATATAAAAAAATCGGATATTATTTAATATATATACTAGCTCATTTATAAAGTAATGTATATATTGTATTTATGTTCTGTTCAGTGTTTTCGTCCTTTGTGTATAGATTATTCATTATCATTTTTTGATATATATGATATGCTAATATATATAACTTCTGTGCTTATATGATTAAATGTGTTAATCAGGCGGCTTCACTTAAATTGTATATTTTCTCTAGAAATTAACTTTGCTATTGCCACTTGGTTGGCAATGCAAAAACATTCACAATATATCGAAATTCATAACGATCTATATATCGGCTAAATGTTCAATAGATGTGCGCACGTAATACTGTAGAAAAATTTAATATTTTCAATTATGGTCGTGTTGATTGGATATTGTTATTGTTAGTGTTATATATAGAATTAATTTTTCTTGACATGTTTTAAAATCAATAAATATATATCGTCTGTAAAAATGTTGAGCAAATTAATTTACTTCAAAAAATTATCGAATGAATGATCTTGCCTATCACATATGGCAATGTTATAAATATGAAAATTTCCCATATAGCTCATCTATTATACAATATGTGAAAAATGTATTTCGCTTAAAATATACACATAATATCAAATGAAAAACGATACCGTGTATAATAATCTTCATATAAATATATAATAATGTGTATGCATAATTACATATATGTACCATTACGTGACCATAACAAAATTCTGATTTAAATGAATGCCGTCCATATTATCATATTATAATATTAGGTTTAGTTATAATAGTTATCTAAAAAATATATTGTTTGTATACATATGTATTTGTAAATAATCATTATAATTACATATGGTTTTTATAATACGATACATATTATAGTCATTGTTAAACCCACAAATTATTATAATAAAATCACAATATTGTTTGTAGAAATTACGTCATTTTTTTTTTTTTTTTGTAATTTACGTATAAACTTATGAACCTTATATTGTATGTATACACTTATTTATAACTAATGTGTAATGTATATATTATAAGATGAAAATTAAATTCGTATATAGTTGCGTTAATATATACTCGTATATATGAATGATTGTTTATAATGATGACGCAAATATTTAAAATAATTAAACTATATATAAACATATATTTATATTCCATTTGGCTATTTGCAATTTATTATATTGTATATAACTATTACCATATACACATAAAAAACAGTATATATAAATATATCTAAAGCTATGTATATATATATATATATATATTTTTTAGAATGTAGATTTTGCGTGTATAATATCATAATTTGTTGATGATATCATAATATAGTACATTCAATTTAATTTTGTTTAAGTGTATTATGTTATTTAGTACACCGAAAGAAAAAAAAATCTATAGCAATTACTACAAATATCGCGCAATTTAAAGTTTATCGTATATTTTGTAAACATTGTATAAGTCCAGTGCCCGCCAATAACACATGCATAGATCATTCAAATTAACACTTATGATAATCATGATATGTTATGTTAATTGTAACTTTATATAAATATATTAACACGTTATGCATTGTATGCTAAGCGACCGCGAGTCCTACGCGATCGTTTAAGGATAGGATAGGCTAACATAATTCAAAATCGAAAATATTATAGATTATATATAAGATCTGTGAGATCTGCTTCGCAAAAAAGAAGTAACTATAGCCTTTTAAAGCATTCTCGCAAATATCTTGTGTTATCAAACATTATATATAGATTTGATCAAAAATCACACTGTAATATTTATCAAGTTCCATGTGCATATTGAAAAATGTCCACACCCATTTTTTTTGCCAGTGTAAAAATAAGTACTGTAAGAAGTTAAATTCAATTACAGAAAAGGTCAATATATTATATAGTAATACATATATGTTTGTATGTATATTATATAAATATTTAGTTTTAGAATAAGAAAATGATCTAATTTATTTATAATAACCATTTGATAGTGTATATATAATAAGATATAAAATACTTTTAATTTTCATAAGTAATTTTTCAAATACAATTTTTAATTTGTTATTTTGTGTTGGACATTTATATCTCATGCATATTATAATAACAATTCACCAACAATTGGTCTGCATTTATAGCAAGCAGTTATATACGTATAAGCTTTAAATACCGTTCAACATTATATATTTTCAAAGGAGATAATCGTTTTTTATGTAACAATTAATTTTCGTATGCGATATTGTGATTTTAACCATATTTATATATAATGTCAGATTTACTTTACCGATATACAAAAATTCATTGCCCCCATTGATAGGAATATGATGAATTGCATATTTATTTTTCTATCTATACTTTATTTATTAAAATGGAAACACTTTAAATATGTTATAAGTTTAAAAATGTCCATTCAACTGACAACCCATTTATTGCTAAACATATGTGTGTGTGTAATATATTTCCTGGCAATATAGTCCTATCTAAATGTGTGCGATATGTGAATAATGTTTACATACTACGTTTATTATAATGATTTATGAAAATATTGTATAATAATAAAGGAAAAATGTACTTTAAATAACATGACATTTCTTAATTTTTATTTAAAATTTGTAAGGATTATATTTTTTTATTGTAAATTTTATTATCCTTGATCCATAAATATGTTAACAACGTTTTTTTTTTAAAAAGAAAACATAATCTTTATATGTATGTGCATATTTGGTATGATATGGTATTTTATTGTTTGTTATTATATTAGTATTATTATGATTATTATTATTATATACGAAATTAATGTACACATTTTTGAATATTTAAAATTTAATATGCATATAAATTAAAATGTTCTAACATTAATGTTAAAGTATCAGATTTCATTTGCAATAATTCGCTTAAAATACAAATCGTGTTAGTGAATTTTCTTATACTTAAATATGTCTTTATTATATTTGAGTATATAGATACGAAATTGCGACTGACAATATATGTAGCTAATAGATATAAAAAAAAGTACCTAGAACTTATAAATAATGATTGGATATGATGTCCTTCCATCAATATAATAGTACTATTAAATAGTATATATATTTTTATATATACGTATAAGTAATCGTCCAATGATATTGTAAAATGTATTTAAGGTAGCCTATAAATTGTACGAATTGAATTTTCATACTCGATCAATACAGAGAATTAACTTATATCCTTATACTTTTGGTAGATATGTACTCTTATATTATTATAGCAGTTGGTTTTTATATTGAATTCATGGCATGCGTTTTTCCAATCAGTATTTAAACTATAATACGTATTGTATTTAATTTTTTGTTTTCCTCTACCTAATATAAATAAAGGTTATACGAAACACTTACTTTTGACATATTATTTAAATGAAAAATTATTACTTAATCAATGCTATATCGTTCTGATTGTTGCCTGTTGAGTTACATATTAGTTTTTCTTTCTAAATAATATTATATAAGTGACATTTATTTGAATGGAAATTATTTTATGCTATAGTCAATTATTTAATGTTTTTTTCTAAAATGCTATACAATTTATGACCCTTAAAATAGCAGTATTATTATTTTATCAAATTATCTGCATTTATAATTACAACAATTCATGTTACCTGAATAATAATTTATCATTGGATTTGGAAAATAATAAAATTTGAAAACCAGATAAATGCTGAATAATATTAACTAAAATTATTTCAAATTTACAAATAATAGAGTCAAACTTTTTACCATATAAAAAAATTAAATTATTGTTGTTTTATTCTTTTGTGTAATTTCATCCTATCATATATATGTGTGTGTGGACTAATAAATTAAATCCTTTATATAATATCCACAAATAAAATAAAAATGTATTGTGTTTTGTGTATCGTTGTGGCGGGCCAAATTATTTTTATTATATACCCAGTGGGACCGGTACGTATGATAACATCGATGATTGTCTGTTTTTGTAGAATTTCATTGGAATTGAAAGATCTGAACAAGTGATAATCTGGAGCAACATTTGGTTAATAAACGGGGTGTGAGAACTGATTTTTAAAAATATGTTGTTTACACTTTTAAGTTTTGGTTTTTTTTATGAGCCCGCATTCTGCATGTCGCATTTACAATTTTTCTCTTTCTGTGCGGGTTAATAAAAAACATGGTTTCTGTTATATGGACTTCGCAATTTGCACCACCATAATTATATATCAACGAAATTTCATATTTCATACAGCAATATGTCATGTTTGACTACCGCAAATAGAAATTAACGAAACACTCATTATTTTGAGGGAACAATTTTGATGCGGAAGAGAAAATTTCTTATGATCGCACAGTCCACAACTATAAAAACATTCACATATAAAATACGAATAACCATTTGTGACATCCGCATTTCCGCAGTCTGCGAGTTGCAGAGTGCGGGCTCATAAAAACCAAAACTTTAGCTAGTAAGAAACACAAACTGAATGATAAAGAGATAGATAGTTAGTGAATCCGTTCATAAAAAAAATTTCAGCCGAAACCGACATCGGGTAATGAGCGATCGTTTCATAATTATACACATACACTTATTTTATTTATAAAATATTATTATATTTTTTATTTATGAACAACACCACACATCAATTTTTTTTCAATAATTTCAATTATTTAATAAATGATAAAAACACTGCACCACTACGCGCGGGATAAATACATATATAAACCAACTTAAACCAACTTAAACCAACTTTAACTATAGTTTTATACTAAAATTGTAAAAATTTTAATTTTAATATTTATATATTATTTTGATGTATTGCATATGAATTATAAAGACTAAAAGTTAAAAATAATCAGTTTTTTATGAATTTATGCATTAAATTCAATTTTTTTTCAATATTTCTTAATAACAATATTATCCCACACAGTTTTTACTAAATTTAAGCATATTTCAAACTGGATAAAATATATTTGAAATAATTCAAAGATAAAATATTAGATAAAAATATTGAAAATATATTATTTTTCTAAAAAAAAAGGAAGTAAACGTTACCCACACAGTTTTTCCTGAATTTTAGCATAGTTCAAGCTGGATAAAATCTGTTTGAAATAATTCAAAGATAAAATATTAAAGAAAAATATTGAACATATATAATTTTTTTAAAAAAAATGTATAAAACCAAGCTCGTCAACCTCAGTGCCTCACGCTCAGTTGGGTTTCAACAGTTATACCTTCCCCATTATAAGTAATTTAGAAAAATTATAATTATTAAAATTATTCTTCATTATCACAAATAATAAAAAACAAATTTTAACCTAAATACAATTTCTGTTCGCTTTAAAATATTTTAATGACTTCTTCTTTGGTGAATCTTTAGATGATTTAATTATTGGTGAATTCATTCATGAAATTGGAAGTACTTACAATTTATGTATGCATTCATTGAAGAAATCGCAACTACATACAAAAACTCCCACTGGGTATATTACTCGTATATATTGTATATAATATAATAATAAGAACGAAATATATATGAAAACTAATCAATAATTTATGTACGATTGTATATAATCAAAAACTTTGTTTGCATAGACGAATATTTCTTTGAAAAGAATTGATGAATATAATTCCACCAGCATAATACCTACAATATATTATAAATAACACAACCTATTCCAATACAATGCAATAATGAGATTAAAAAAGCGTTTGAAAATAATGTTGAAATTGCGTGAAAACTCTGCTCGGATAGGATATTACCATTCAGTCTGTTTTTATATATTGTATATGTAAATAAACATTAGCAAATATTCGTCTATGAATGAATTTTTTTTGATATAATACCTCGGATTAATATATGCAATACAGTGATGGAAATATAATAAATAAATGAAAGAAAAATGTATATAGTATTTTTTTTAGTAAATATATATAACAATAGCATAATGAAACAAAACTGTTAAGAACTTTATATATATTTCGACGTTTTAATAACAAATTATTTCCTTTCGAGATACCGCTTAATAAATAAATAATTAATTTTTTAATGGGAAAAAAAATGGGTTTACATTACTAGTGTATATTAAATACCATAAATAACTTTGCTATAATAGTCATAGTTCAATGAATTTACTGTCCACCGTAATAGCACACGAAAATAAAATTTTAAAAATTATTGAAAATAAGAATATGTTTATACCCCTTTTTTGTGAGTTTAAATAGAAAATATATCTCTAGTGTATATGCGGAAGTTCTGAAATATCTTGAATGGTATAATAATTTGGAACCAAAATTGATTATATTTATTGTAAAATAATTTGTCTATCATATTGATTTTATTATTATTGATATTTGAAAAGATGTATCCTGAAAAAAAAACCCACTAACTTTTTCATTCGTTCACATTAATTCAGTTATATATATTTCTAGCACTGTATATTTCTAAAGTCTTATTATTTCTTTGTTATACTCGTATATGTTCGGTGTGTGGTGCCCTATTTTAATATATTAATTACTTAAAAAAACTATATGTATTATATACAAATGTAAACATTTTTACGGCTTTATCATATATTATTAATAGTTTTATTTTATTATTTTTTTTTACCTATACATAATTTATAATAAACATATTTTATAATCACCATCATAAAATTTTTACCACCATTTCTCATTCATTTATTTTCAATACATTTATTATTTATTTACATACTATAGAAGAGTATGAAAAATTCTATTATATTGAAAACTATTGTCCGACATATAGTTTAAATATAGTTGTGTGTGCCAACAACCTTTTGCAAAAAATATAATAAAAGTGTATATAGTTATATAATAAAATAAAATAAAACAAGAGCAGTAAAACTATATTCACATATAAACAACACATAGGAAAGAATTTATTTTATAAACTTCCGACTTTATTATATTGTTTGTATGTGATGCCCTTTTCAATTCAATTCATGCTTACATGTTATATTATAATAAAGAACATGCTGGAAAATTTATTATTGTAAAATCAGCATATTTGTGAAAATCTTTTTGTAAAAATTTGTTTACATAATAATGTATACATTGTAATATATAAATATAACATATTGTTATTTTAAGAAATTATCAATTTTATTTTTACATATATAATGATTCATCATTGAATTACATAAGAATGTATATTGTGGAAATCTTTATGTTATAATTTATCTTGTATTTACAATATTGTTACTTTTTAAATGTTCTGTGTAGTTTTGTATGTAACTATACATGATGTTTTAAATTTAGCACATACATTTTTGATACTCCGAGTACAGCAGAAAAATTATATATTATTTACTTGAATCCGTAATGGAATTTAACCATAAAATATTGAACAAACCATAAGGTAACAATTCATATAATTACCTGTGTTCGCATCCTTACCAATTATTACAATTTATAAATTATGGATAAAGCATTATAGCGTTTTCAGTATATAAAAACACAAATCAACAGAAAACATTTCTATTATCTAGTAAAAATTGCATTCCTTGTATGTATAACAATTTGCTGACTATATGTGTCATCTATATTTCTACTCTTATTGAAAATTATTTAAATAATCTTTCAATTTTAAAATTGAATTAAGAAAATTTATAGTATATAAATAAATGTGTTTTTACTGAATCTTATACTCTCGCATAAATATACATTTTTATTTTTTTAAATACTGACAAATATTTTGCAACAACTTAATATATATGAAAAAACATTGAGGCGCCAACAAGTTATAATTGTCTCTATAATACGATGAATCGATTTTATTTTATACATATAATTGTACTTGTATATTTTGTACATAATACAAAAATATGTACCACTGTAACACATCGTGTTATATGAAATTATGAATCACAATATTATATATATTATATAAAGATCTTTTAAATTAAATTTTGGCATAGTTTCATATGACGAATGAGAAAACACATTTTTTTTTCGAAAGAAAATACCTCTAAAAACATCTATAATTATTTATATAAATTTTTCGCATGAAAATTGAACTGAAATATTGGTACGATGTTTTGTTGTGCGTGAATGCAGGATTTGGTATATAATTATTATGAACAAAAGTAATATGTTGTTTCCTGATAATCTTATACTATTCACTCAGTTTTCGATAAAATTGTACAGATTTGATGATGGTATCTTTCGAGCAAATTCGTATAACGCAATGCTATGTTCTTTTTTTTAATGTGTATATTATACAACGAAATCATAGAAACATAAAATAAACATAAAGTTTTCCTATAACAATTTTATTAACATTAACAAAAAAAAAAAAAAGGATTGTAATAAATCTTAAATATTACAACATTTAATTAATCATTTATTTATATTTTTATTGTTAATTTTCTGTTTCTATTATACAATGTATAATCTGTTATCAATTGAATTATTAAAAATTAAAAATTTATCTGTTCATGTTCACAACATAAATAAAAGAAAATTTTAAATAAATATTTAATTTGGGAAACAGCAAAACTTTTTGTTATGTATACGAGTATTAATTCTCATTTTCCCACACACAATAATTTAATATGTATATGGATATGTATACAATTATAAATAATTTAATTACATGCTATAGGTGTATATATCCTTTATCAATATATTATTATTATTTTTTTTTTTCGTATCAAATTTACTTCAAGTAACATTTTAATATTTTACTCATGTATGTAAATTTTCACTTTATATTTTTGTTTGTATTAATTATATGTTGAGAGTTTTTCACATAACCCATTATTAGGATGTGGTATAATATCAGTAAAATAAACAAAGATTATATAACTTGTCCGTTATTTTACACGTACATATAGCAATAATATTGTCTATACTCCTGATTTTGAAACATACACTTAAAGAGTATTTTATTTTATGTATTGTACATCAATATAGATTTCATTATAGTCATATATATTAATAAATTGTGCTTTTCAGCAAAAAAAAAATTAAAACAACCAGTCGCTCAAAACCTCTACATTTTTTTTTTGGTAAAGCACCCACTGATACTTTGATAACAATCATCTGTATGCATGACTATATTCTGTTGAATGGAATCAAATTAAATTCTAGTATATATTCAAACCCAACAATGTGCAAACATTTTTAGAGTCTATATCGATTTTTTACAAAAAATATATTATGCTTTAACAGTAGAGACAATAGATGAATAAATGAAAAACATCGAACTTTTCAGTATCTGGATATGTAATTTATTAGTATATGTTCAGAAACTTTTCAAATGCACATGATGTGCTATATACGACGGAGACACTAAATATTATTGGTTGACATTAATTTTTAATTAAAATAATATATCATAAAATTACCAGCCATTCAGTCTACAAAGTTTTTTTTATTTTTTTTTTTTTTAATTATCTAACTATATGTACAATGTACTTAACTTTATTTCGTCCTTGAATTGATAGTTATCTGTATGTGTGTGTGTGTGTGTGTATACGTATAATTGTATATTATATCGTATAAGTGTTATATGTTTGAAAAAAGAAATGAAATATGTATATACTATAAAGAAGGGATTGTAAATTTACGAGGTATAACTATAAAATAATTTTTCTAATGCTGTAACACATTTAGTTTAAATTTATATATATTTAGTAATTATCTCATTCAATATACTCCCATCCCTCCCTCTATCCCTACAACACTTCCTGCGAATTTTCTATTTTTCAAAACATGATGTTTTCTGCTTCTGTGACGCAGGACAACGTTCTGAAATTTGTTCCTTTTAATGTGGGTGCATTGTCATGATGAAGAACTCATGACTTGTTCTTCCACAATTCGGGTCATTTTTTTTTAGTATTTTTTCAAAATGCTGATCTTATACAAACGAAGGCCACTGGGTCAAACTAATATGTCTATAGACAAGAGAGGGTCGACAATCGAAAGAGAAGGCTTCACGCTAACACTACACAGCTACACATACTTTGGTGAATGTGTGGTTCTTCTGTATAGAAGCATCGATCTAATAGTTTGCTAGCCACACTTTGTGTACACTTATATGATGAATAAAAAAAATAATGTCATTATGTTGTAAATTTATTTTCAAGTATTGAATCATAGAGCATATTTTCTAAATAGAGAATATTTTTCATTTTTTTTTTAAAATCGTTGTATAAATTTTGGTGTGCTTATATTAAAAAATTGAATATAAATAAATTTTTAAAATAATTGCCAAAATAATTCATTAAAAATTATTGTATACAATAGAACACTAAAACATTTGAGTTTTTATTTTAAGAATAACATCTAGGCATTACTTTTGGATAACTTTGGATATTATAGATACGTCTATATACCATAGATATATATATATATCTTTATATATGTAAGATAATGTGATTGTAATTTAATTTAATTTAAATTTTCTTTATAAAATTTTCGATTTAATTTATCACATTGTTTTTTTTTTCATATGTTTGTTTTTTACACTATTTTAATTCTTCATAGGCGTGTTTACAAAAACTTCTTTTTAATATATAAATAATAAAATAAAATAAAAAAGAAAAAACTAACATTAAATATATAATTTCCAAATTCTTTAATATGCATGAACCTCATACATATACACATACACATACAATACATTGAATCCTTATCGTACGTAGAGTACGCTAAAAGTTTTCGGAATCAGGCATTGATGTTAAAAATTTAATCATTGTTTTTAAAACAATAATTTTTACACATAACAAATATTCTGGTTTTATTGTATTTTGAAGTGCAAGATAGTTCTTGTAAAAAATAATGTATTTAATACGAGATCAATTTCACAAATCATGATTTATTACCAGACAAGTTTACCGCAACCACAATATATCTATCACATTTAATTACGTTTTTTGGTACTGTATCACCATTCCAAAGCAATGAAGTCTATGCAAATAGTATGTATCTTATGTATTTATTTAATTTAAAAAGTAGTATAAATGTTTTCAAAAATTGTTTCATTAACATGAAAAACAATAAAAATCCATTTTTAATATAACGAAATTTTTCGTGTTTCGTTCCGCCGAATCTTTCACGAGTATCCTCTGTACATATAAAACATTGAAAAAAAAAATAGAAAAAAATTCAATATATTTCAATGTTATTGATGGGAAAAATATTAAATTAGTCAAATGTTATACCTGAAATATAATAAAAAATAATAAATAAATACATACCAGATACCTTTATGTGAAAAAAGAGAAATAGAAAATTTTGATTTACGATATTTATCCTATAATTGGCTATTTATTTACTATACGACAATTTTACAATAAATTTTTTAATTTAAATTTTAAAATATTGTGTTATCAAAAAAATATCAGTGAGTACAGTGCGCGCCCTTTGTAATGATAAAAGAAATTAAAAATTTATAATAAATTGAAAAACCTTTTTATTTATTGGTGTGTATAAATTGTTTGAAGTAAAACAAAAATATAAATATAAAAACGTAAATAAATAATTTAATTATGGTGTTGCTTTTATTTAAAAAAATGTTGACTATAATGTTATCTTCAACAAATTATTATCAAGTAAGATAAAAAAAAAATGTATATACACATTTTCTATTTATACTCGTATTATTAATTAATTTATTATTATTTGAAGTATTTATTAATGGCACACCAATTTTAAATTTTAAATCTATATGTTATCACAATTGTTTAAGTATATGTGATTGACCGTATTTATATGAGATGTTACAGAATTAAATTACTTCGTTAAATTGACTATGGTTTTCAGTATGAATCAAATCTACAAAAAAAAATAGATAGGGGGTATTGTGTTGTTTATTAATGCGTATATTTTTATTTGTTATTTAAAATAAATACAATATTCATCTGATTATTCATCCATTATAAGATGAGGACTGTTCGCAAAAGTTTTGCAAAAAAGTAATATTTCTATCATACTATACGGCATAATGAAAATTATGAAATGTTTACATTTATTACCGAATTCAATACCCATGGTAGCATTCAAAATAAATATTGTTTTTGTTCCATTCATTTTATGGTTATTTTGTCATGATATTCTGTGACTAAATTCTGTCAAAATTGGCAATAGACACATTTTAAGAAAATCTGTGGCATATGCACCAATAGCATCAAATGTAAAAATAAAAAAGAAGCACTTACACACCAACAAACAAAAAATTGATTACGAAATTAAAATAGTTTTTCAATTCAAATGGTTTTTAATTTTCATCAAGTCAGAAAATTGTTTGTAATGTTCGGTAGATGCATTAAAATATTAGGATACGAATAGGGAGTGGCGGTTGAGGGTGATATGGAATATGTCTGAGCGAACAAACCAAAAATTTCAGTTGGTAAGGGCGTAACCGGTTGGTTTTTTTTTTTTTTTGACAAACACAATAGGTCAATATAGGCTTCCGTAAATACTGGAATTTTCAGTAAAACTCTACTATACCATATTAAATATATATATATAATGTTTTATAAGTCTTCTTTTAAATGTTTATCCATTATAATATAATAAATATTATTAAGTATGGCGTGTGATTCAATTTTTGGTATCGGTTTTGAAATCATTTTTTATCATTCTTTTTATCTCTATATAATTATATTTAAGAATTAATTTAGAAAAATGTAGATTTTGATTATTTTTATAATAATACTCGAATATAAAAAAATAATTTTAATTATTTTTTGGTATAATATAATGTTTTGGGTTTACTCTATAATAACTTTTTTAATAATAAAATTAATTTATTTTAGTCACGTTAGATTCATTTTTTTTTTGTTTATTTGTTATCTCTCGTATACAATTTATAATATATTCACACACATATATAAGTAGTATAATAAAGGAAATGTAAAATATATAACAAAAAGGAAATGAAGGAGTGCCGCCATTTATATACAATAAAGTAAAATTTTGCTGTAATTATAACTTTAACAACACCCTAAAATTCAATCAATTTATTATTTTATGAAATATAAAGAAAAATGTGTAATATTTTTGTGTGGTGGTGGGTGGTCTTGTATCGCTTCGATTCTAAAAATTATTACCTATATAATTTTTTTAGATATTGAAAGTAAAATTGACGATATATGATTTATATTTCAAATGAGTGGAGCCTTTTTAAAATCCTTACACAATTATGCCATTACCTTATCATTATATATAGAAAATATTTCATAACAAAATATTTAAATTAAATAAAAGTTAATATTTGTAAAGTTAAATATTGAAATAAATAACTAAGAAAATAATGGGATTAAGTAAACATCTATACATAAATGTATATTGTTATATACTCCAACTGACGCATTAATTTATCAAGCATTATTGTATTGAATGTCAGGTGCTGGATGTATCATAAGCTCCACTGTAACTTTATGATGATGAATCGGACAGTGAGTACTCTACCCTGTATAATGTGAAAGTGTGGTGTGTGTGTTCGTGTGAACCAATATTTTATAGAATTGAAAATTTATAGTAAAACATCTGACAACATCTCGCATTTATTCTAATATTTGAACTGGAATTAATATAAATTTTTTTATACTTACATATTTAAGTGTTCTCGCTGCTCACATATAAAATATAATATATATATATATAGTAATTTCAAACGATTTACATTAAATTAAATCATATCACATTTTATACAAATCTTTTATAAGTGTGCATTCTTGTGAAAAACTATAAAATTGATACAATTGAAATGTAGTATATAAAAAATTTCTATGAATTTTCATAAAAATAAAATGAGAAAATATAAATTCTTTGAAATTAGATTGTATAGAAAACATTTATATTTTTTCTATATAATATTTACTATAAAAATCATAAATATAAATACTTTAAATAATAAAATAATTGAATTGTTTGACAAAAAAGGATTTGTGGCTGCATATTTTATTAAAATATTGGCTGATTTTATATGGTATCTTCTTTTTTTTTTTTTATCGTATTGATTCAAAATAACTATTTTCTTCATCTGATTTATCTTCATTCAAATATGCATATTCGTTTTCATTGATACTATATTTTCCATTTCTTGTGTTGATTCGATTGCTTCTATATAACATAGAATTGCACAAATGTGATTTTTCAATGTGTCAGTATGGCTATTTTTATTACAGCACATCTTTTACATCAAATTATTATGAATTTTAGCAACTCTGTTCATCTTGAAAATTTGCTTCCAACATTTAACCATTATAATACATTTCAATCTACTCTAGTTCATCTGTGACATTATTGAATTATATATAAATTCATATACAGTCTCAGTAGCGCAGTGGCATAGCTCCGAAATATATATATATTATTAATCATGAAATATAGCGGGTTCAATTCAATAGAAAATCTAAAAAGGAAAGTAATAATAAATAGTAAATTTAAATGTTGATGATGAAAAATACAAATGTTTACATAATCTTAGGTTATCTAACAAAAATTGTGTTTAAAATTCTTAAGTTAAATAATATATGCGGTACTAGTTTCATGCTGTTTTGATATTCCTTATATATTGAATGGTATGGCATTGAGAACAACCAATTTAATTGTTGGTTTCCATTCCCATATATATATATATATATATAGGACAAAGATCAACGGTCAAAACGTTTCTTATTTGAAAATAACTTTGTGATAGTGTTGTAAATAATATCATAGTAAAGATAAATGTTTTATATTATATATTTTATATTATTTATATTAATAATATATTCGTTATAGACACATGTGCTCTTATAGTAAAATTATTTATCAATTGGCAAAATATAATTGCTCATAATTTAATAAACAAAAATAAAAACCGAAAGATAACACACTTTTTTTTTCTCTAGTGAATCGCGTACCAACTTAATTTTTTAGTACACATATTAATTTATTTTCTAATAGTAATTTAACGTATACATTATTCTGTTTTGTGTTATATATAATATATAATTAACAAATTATTAGTGGTGTCGCCTGCACAACAGTAGTGTGCAATATATGTTTTGTATAGAAAAATTCAATTTTAATAATTTTTGAATATTATTATTGAATTGCCAAAATAATTGTTTATAAATAATAAAAAACAAAAACAAATATGAGCAACTTTGTGGTGAGTAATGGTTCACAAGAAAAAAAAAACAAAAATTATAATAATAAATAAAAAAGATTCATTTATTAATAATAAATTATTTACTTATAAAATTTTCATAGAATTTGACTAATATCACAGTTAATCACTTTACTCACATTATATTGTAATAATAATAATATATTATATTATTGATAGGCTATATTTGATTAGATATTTGATTATAATCTTTTTATATAGTATATGTACAAAACAATACAAATATATTTTATTGTTAGTTACATTATAATGTATTTTTTTTGTCCTATCACATATCAATATTCATTTTATATTCACCACAATATTTTCCATTGAATCTATTCTTTATTTATTTATTTATATTATGATATTTTTTTTCGTAGAATTACTTACATTATAGAAATAGTAAATTTAATTGACTAATTATATTCAATCTATATATATACATATTCTATTCTATAACTATAATTGTCTATAAAATTGTTTGAATACATGTACTATATTATAAGTTTGTATTATAATTATTTATTTATAATATTATAATATTCCTTATCGCACGGCGCATTATTATACGTATACGTACAAGTATATACGTACAAAAAACACAATATTATAATATACAACCTATTTTATTTTTTTCGTTGTTATATGCGATATCATCACTCTCACTATACTCACATAACACAATAATATTTATTATTTATAAATATAAAATGTATGTGTACATAATATTTATTTTATATTTTTGGGTAAATTCAGTGATTTACCATGGTATTTAACCATAATACAATATATTGTAGTATATAAGATAAGATAATTTTAAACGTATTTTATATTTTATTATTTTTTTCCCCGTAATTATTTATTTGTATTTTAATAATAAAATGTTAACCCCGAAATGTATATATAAAATGTCGCACGATAGACAAATAATCTCATAGTTATAACATTTAATTAAAAATCAAACAGTAGCAATTACCGAGATCCAAATATTGAGTTGAATTATCTTAAACTATATAAATAGTATTCATTTGCATATGTACTGCAATTCCTATATATAAAAAAGTATAATTTATGTATCTATCTAAATTTTTTTTATTCTCCTTTACAATATGACTTTGTTTGCATTATGTAATTTAAATTATTTAAATTTTTTTTTTAACGTATTCAAATATATTGTATATATGGAAATGAGAACAACAATTTTCTGATAAATGAAAATTTTGTGATAAAAGAAATAAACTATTCCCTTGAAAATATATAACCAAACAAAACTGGGTTATATATTATATTTTATATTATTGTATAATACGAGTATTATAAAAAGAGTAACATTTCAGCTTACCGTGCATTTATATAATGTTTTTGTACTGGGTGTGTATAATAAAAATTACACTAGCTGTTGGTTGCAATAATAAATGAATTGTAATTTAGAATTACCATTAATTTTTTTTTCTGTTCTTGTCCTTTGGAGAAAATTAATTAATAAATACAGTAATTTAATACATATTATACGGAATAATAAAACAACCTAGCAAAACATACACATAATCATTGTCATTGAGATGTCATGGAAATGACAAAAGTCAATGGTGTGACAACCAACCACAGTATAGTTCAATCGGTATAGGATGATGAAAAGGGGTCCACAGTGGTTTGATTTGATATTTGTCATGTATGCTAACTTTAATAAAAATACTTCTTAATTTTTGAAAATATTATTAAAAAAAATTCTTTATAATTATTTTTAAAAGAATTTTATCTACCGGAAAAATAATAGTTGTATATAAATAATGAATTTTAAATTTTAATATACTATATATTAATATGCATATACTCGTACATAGAAAAGAAAAGATTATAAAATGAAAAAAAAAACATGAAAATAACATGTTATATATATTTTTCACACGGTGAGGATCTTTAGCAAAATATCTAGTGATAATAAATGTGGAACATATTTCTTTTTCATCTCGAATTATGTATACTCGTGTTGCCAGTAAAATATTTTATTTCATATGAATGAAAAAACTATGTTATATAATTTTTATATTTTGTATATCGCTCTAATATATATGTTAGACATCAGAAAAATAAAATAGGTTTTTTGTTTATAGGATAATAATATAGTCTATTTTATGCATGTATTTTTGAATATTTACAAATAGATTGTGTTGTTCACCACGCACCCTACCACATTGGGTTAAATATAAAATAATCTATTTTTTGGAATCCACATGTGTGTTTGTTTTTCTATATACTCGTACAATTATAAATTACAAAAAATAAAAAATGTGTTTGCGTGTACGTTTCTAATTTTACCTATATGATACGTATTTCTTTTCATTAACCGTATGTATGGTATATATATAATTCAAAATTTATAATTTATGTTACGAGAACGGTCATAATAATAATAATAATAATAATAATAATAATAATAATAATAATATTGGGATAATAATAATAATATTAATGGTGATAATTGTAATATTGGTGATAATAATAATTTTAACCAATATTGCAATAATAACGTATTCATCGTAATTGATACAATTAAACATCATATGGTATATATTTCAAAGTGTACAATTTAACGCCTAATTCACTCATATGTATAGACGTAATTTTTATTTATAAATTCCATGCAGATATACTCGTACTAATTGATGTAGTTTTTAAATTTATAAGTTCTAATTTATAGTCAATGTTAATTAAAAAATTTAATTTTCAATATTAATGTTTCTGAAAAGAATTGTAAAACTGCATAATTTTACAGCACATATTAACTATATACAGAATTTTGTCTATAATATAACTTGAGAATTTTCTTTATATCCTTTTGTTATTGCAATAATATTTATTGCTTAAATAAAATAATTTAATATTCATGTCAAATATACGTAACACAACACCCATTTATTAAATGTGATTTTTGACTGTTGAATGTTTAAATGTTTCATGAAAAATACCAATATTTATAATTATAAATAATGAATATACATTTGCTTACTGTTTACGGAAGTTATTATAAAACTTATTTAAATATTAAAATTTTTCTAAATATATTTTTTGAATTTCCTTATAACACCATTAAATATACATACATGTAATTTTAAGATAATCGAGTGAGAATATGACATACGCATGCATTCAAATAATATTGGCATGTATACATTCTACATAAAATATACATATATTTAAAAGTTAAAACAAATATTAAAAGTATTATTCATACCATCCGTACAACAATGAAGTATCGAAATTATTATTTATTTATTCATTGCATATATATATGAAGATGCAAATATTAATATTTATAGATACAAGCATTTTACTTTTATATATATACAAAAACCGACACCTATAAAAACATTTATTGAAATGATGTGTACATTAAATAAGATGCTCTTATATGATAAAACAGATATTATTTTATTATATTATTGTGTATATATAAAAAAAAGTGACATAAAATATATATTCTTAATTTATATGAAAGATAAGATGAAATTTGATTTTCTATAAAAAGTTTGTTGCCAAAATAGCACATCAATCTTATAAAAACTAACTATATAATTTATAAAGTAATTCTATTTATTTTTCACTATATGTATAGTATTATAAATTGTAAATATTATGATAAAATTGCTTAAATTATTATTCCCCATTATGAGATGCTAGATGCGATTATGTTTTTATTTCTATACAAATAAACAAATAGCAAATAGCACACAACAGCAAAAATATAGCATTGACAATAAACAAATAGATAACAATTAATATTTTATTACCCGCCAAATTAAAAATATAATAAATATGTGGGGGGCGTATATTCATATTTTATTTTTATTTTAAAATTTTCAAATAATTTAAAGGTTATTAAAATGTTTTTGTCTAAAGTTTTCTTCTAATACATACAAATATATTTATTTATAGAAAATTTAACTTTTCAATTTACTCAATATTTTACATCCTATATAAAATGTAAATTGATCAGTGATGTTTAAAGATAAACTCCACTCCACACCACATTTTTTTTTTACCCATAATGGAAATTATCCCATAACGTTTAGTTTATAATATACACGCAGCGTGCTCTAAATTACTATCTGTATATAATTAACATATACTATATTTAATTTTACCTGCAGTAAATGAATATCTATTTTTATTATCTTATATTATTTATATATAGATAATTTACAGATAAATTTACATTAATTCTGTAAATTGGGTATATAAACTAAAGTAACTATATAAAGTATTCAAACTATATTATTGAAAAACAATAGTGAATTTTTCATTTATCTTCAAAATTTTCTCTATATTATTTCAGGTTCACTAAAAATATTCACTATTAATTTCTGGTTTTGTGTTTATTTTTTTACCATTCTTTAAATAACTTTTTTTTTATATGTCTATATCTAATATATATACACATCTTATCTAGTATTTTAGTAACTAATATTTATATTTATATAATTCCTACTTATAATAATTATACAACAAAATACACAAAATTATAATGAGCTAGTTTCAATTGTATATAATTTTGTTATTTTTTTTTAAATAATAAAAACATATGAATAATAATAAAAAAACACTATATTAATAATAATAATAATAATTGTAACACGTTCTTAATGAAAAATAACTTATGTAATTTAGAATTTATGTTTCGTTATAAATTTAAAAAATATGCTTATGCATAAGTGATAAAACTTTTTCAGTGATTGTTTATTTTGTATATATGATTTCATTTTTAATCTTGCTCTTTTATTTATTACTTTTGGCTTTTTTTTAAAAATTGTTAAACGTATTGTATATTTTATATGCTTAAATAGATTATTATTATTATTATATATATTATGGTATTATATATTTGTTGGATAAAATCTAAAATATGTAATAAATATAATTGTTACATGAATATGTATTTTCAAATTGAACTTCCTTTAGGAGTATTATATATTCTAGCTATATACATATATATTTACATAATAATAAAAACTATAACAATTCAATAGAATTTGATTGTCATGCTTTAATAATGAAGTTAATTTTTTTTTTTTCGTTAAAGGCGATTCAACTGTATAATTTAATATAATTATGCCATTTTTTTTTTATTATGCTAAAAATATTATATTTTATATGTATACAAACACTGTCGATCATAAGTTAAGAGACTATATATAAAAAATGAAAATTTTCTACTAAAACTTAAAATAATATAACAATTATTATTAATTCTAAAGTTATATCATATATTTATGATCAAAATTGTTCATATATATATAAATAAAGTAAGAGGATATTTAAATACGCAATATTCTTGACATCTGTATCGTATGTAGAATTAAGATTTTATTGTGGGAAAATTTTTATTTCTGATATTTAATATTATATTCAACAGTGTATATTTTCACAGTATTTATATATCAGGTTCAACAAATTGTTGTTATCGCAGTATATGTGTATATGTTTTGTGTTATTTAAATATTATAGTATTAAGTATTAGTAACCATAAAAAAATATGTATAAAATGTGTATTGATATTGTTTTGGCAAATGTTTTTACGTGCGTATATATATGGTTACTATATATAAAAACATATAATGTTTGAACGACGCATGGTCGACATTTTATCAAATAAATTTTAATATATTGTATATTGTTTATTCACGCATTGAATATGCGTATGAAATGAACGTGTAATATTAGAAGAGAGTTAGAATATGTTTTATATTTAAATTAAAGATAAATTAATTTATTACTCTTGATATTTTCTTAATCCAAATCGTTCAACAATCTTTTATACATATATATATTAATCAAAATTAATGTTATAAAATACTGTGATATATTACTCCTAATGCTAAATAACTTAAATTAAATATAACTTTGCCTATGTATATCTATTTCCGAAGGTATATGGTTACTGTATTGTTAATATGCATTTGTATTGGTATTATTTATATACAGTTGAACTCTCTGCATAGTGATTGCATTTATAATAATAACTTCTACATAGTCTAGATGGCCCTTGAAAAATAATGTCTATGTAAATTAACTTCTTATAGATAATTTCTAGTTATAGTAATATTTTTTTCAAGTTCCTTCAAATATCACTATAGTAGAAGTTCATCTGTACATTTTTATATTATAATTATAATATTATATGTACTTATATTTATTTATATATATTTAACAAACAACTCCACACAAAAAATTATTTTTTTATGGTGAAGTGTCGAAATACTTCAGATCTCACAAAAAAAAAAAAAAAAGATACTTTTTCGATCAAATTTTTCTCTTAACAATATTGATTTCAAATTAAATTAAATAATAAATATTGAAATACATACTACGACATATTTTTAATATGTAATACGTCTTTTTATTATTTATGGAGGCCATATAGATTTAATGGATTTCGATTTTTGTTTATAGAACTAACAAATTTCCAATATTTTATAGAAGACATTTGTAAAATCGATTAACACATTTAAAAGATATAGCCAATGCGGTGGAATCATGATTCAAATTTATTTCCACTGAACGGATAATTGGCTATATTTTTTGAATGATTGAATTAATTAATAATAATATATATAATAATAATAATTAAAAATTTCTTCTAAAAAAGATTGAGAGTTTAAAGAATTTAGAAAATATGTTCAAAAAATACTATTCCATTTTTCCGTAAAATTACACTCATCCTTTTTTTTATCCAAAATAAAGTGTACTTTCATACTGCCTATTAAAAAACATCCTGTTATTTGTGATCTGTATAGGGTATAATTAAGATTTTCTTCGCACTGTGACTTTGATCGTCCTTTCCCATCGCACAAGGATCAAAGGATTATTCCTAAGGATTATTATAATCACTTTCATTCTGAATATTACCTTTAATTTAATATTCTTTAAATTTTTAAGTTTTTAGAATTTTTTTAAAATTTCTAAACTAATTCCTTTCCATCAACCTTTAGATAATTATGTGGAAAAACTATTTCATGCGCGAATTTTCAATTATCATCAGAAAAGTTTTCTACTATATAGTTTCCACTTGTACTGTGTGTAATTTATATCTTAGGTTTACCTTAGTAGTTTGTTTTCGTCTTTCGATACTATATTACAATATATATATATACTCTAGATACTATATAGTATTTAGTATATACGTATTATATTTTGTAGTATGTTTATTTTACTATAACTGTTTTATATATGTTTGTGTTATGTAAAATTGTATTTAGTATGTATCTAAATATGTATTGAGAATATTAAAAATCTTGTATTTGTGTGTAATATAATTTATTTATATATAAAAATTTGTTGTTTTTGTAGAGTAAAGAAAACTTATACATTTAAGAAACGCGTGTGTATATATATAAAATAAATGTATATTATTTAGTACAAATGTACTCATTGCCTTCAATTCTATATTATAATATGTTCTGTATAATATACTAAGAGAAAAGAAATAATTCCGTTTTTTCTTTCTGCTATGGCAATATGGCATGGGATTTTTGTTGTATCGTTTGTAAAATCGTATTCATTTTTATTTATTCATATATATACCATCTATATATACTGTGCGTATCCCCATATATATGGTATATATAATATTGTGTACGAGTGAACAGTACACGTACACCACTAAGGCCATATACTTCTTATATATGTGTTTAATAATATTAAAAATATTTTCATACCATTAAAATATCAACAATACTACACAACGAATACCGGACGGAGTTTAGTATACAAACGAGTATGAAAGTGATTGTTCGTCGAAAATGTTTAAAGTGTTCATATATATACAGAAATAATATAGGGAACAAAAAAATACATCATCATCCATCTTACGTATTATAACAATAACAACATATTTTGTATTCTGTGTGTTATTTTTCTTCTGCTTATTATTATTATTATTATTATTATTAATATTATTATTATTATTATTATTATGTTGTTATAATATTTATTTCAATTTATTAAAAAAAACTGATTATGATTTATTTTCCATGATTCATCTTAATATATATAATTTTTATATTAAAAATCGTATCATTTTTGTATATTAATTGTTTGTTATTAAAAATTAATATATATATATATATATATATATATAGAGAGCGTAATGTTAAATTGGTTAAATACAAATAAGTTTAAAGAGTGAAATAGAAAAACAAAAAACAAAAAGCAACAACAAACAAAAATAAAGTTTCTTAAAAAAGTTACATATATATTTTGTGATTTGGTGGTGGTGGCCTTGTGTGGTGTGCGGTTCTTTTTCTTATTATTATTTTTTTTTTTATTTATTCCCTCTAAATTCTGGATTTTTGACGGGTGTGTTAAATAGTGCAGTGCCATAACTCTGGTTTTTCTTATTTGTTTTTTTTTCTTTTTGTATTGAAAATAGTGAAAACTGAAAATATTAGTGAAAAAAATACATGTTTTCCTAAGAAAAATGTCATCAAAAAATAAACCTCGAAAAGGATTGTTACGTTTTGTAAGCGATAAATTGTGTTTTAAGTGTAGTTCCATGCAGAGACGTATGCAATATGAAGTATGTTTTTATATATTGTAATAATATAGTTATAATATAAAATATAGTATTAGAATTAATTTTAATTTAAAAAATTCTTTCACATCTTTCAAAACCATCGTACTCATGTACAACATTTATTACTATATGATGCTTTTTTGTACTGTCATGTATTGCAATAATAATTTCTATTATATATTTTTCTTACTATATATCATGATATAAAAATATAAATTACATTATGTTAAACATTATTGTCTGGTTGTGTTTATTTATTTTTATTTTTTCTCTTCACAAAATAATATGTTTATTATTGCGCGTATAAAAATAAATTTTCCTTTATAAACACATATACAAATCTATACCTATACAGAAATTATAATCGAAACCGGTTCTCTTCCAAATAAACTATTTTAGATGAAGCAACAAGCAAAGCAATTCTTTGGTATTACATATTATTTATTATTATTATTATTATTATTACTATTATTATTATTATTATTATTATTATTATTATTATTATTATTATTATTATTATTATTATTATTATTACTATTATTATTATTATTATTATTATAATGCACTGTAATATAAATATATTTATTCTATAATAACAAAATATGACTATGTAATCATAGCATCATCATCATCATCACCGTGAGCTATTCAACCGATTCATGCAAATCAAAAAGTTATCATAACATACAATAATATATGACCATGACGACTTTAAAAACGACGACAAGTGTACATTATAAATATACACACACTATATGTATGTATCACTAATATGCAAAATAATAAAAACAACAACTTTTTTAAACAACATATCCATTGTATGTATTAATAAATATAAGTTATTGCAAAAAAGAAAAAAAACAAAAAAAAAAGGTTGTATTCTGTATTTGTGTGTAGCAAAATAAAATGAAGAAAAAAGAACTATAAACCATTGCCAAAAAAAATTTGAAACGAATAACGAACCATTTTCTTATACACACACGTATAAATTTAAGTATATATATAATTTGTTATTAACTCAAATTATATTTAGCAATACATTTAGTATATGAAATTTGCAAAAAAAAGCAGCTATAGGTTGTTGAATGTATATTGTTTGTTATAAACTGCGTTTTCTGATTTTAAAATTATACGCAATAAAAATGAATTCGATGTTGTAGGTTATATAAATATAGACACAGATAGATAGACAGACAGACAGACAAAATAGATTTTAATTTTTAAAATATCATCTTTTAAAAGTTTCTAACTACAAAATATTTTCTATAGACGAAAAAATATAGTGATTTGGTTAATTTTTTTTGATCACAATGCTAACTCTGCAAAAAGTGGTTATCGATATAATAGACTATAAACATATTTTGTTTGTCCATCTACAAATCAATTTTTGATTACAACATCGGCTGTCGATAATTGCAGACCACAATATTGGTTGAATTATTATAAGTATATATACTTCCATGATGAGTAATTTTCCAATTTTGACTATTTTAAATGTTTGGTATTATATTATGATCCACTTGGTGTAACATTATATATGACGTGATGATTAAATATATACAATAAATAACAACTTTTGATAACATTAACTTATAAAATAATGACTAATTTGTACATGAAAACAAATGTAACGATGACAAATTTTTGAGGAAAAATCCCATTATATAGAGTAGAATTTTCATAAATATTTTATGTTATCTATTCGAAAACCACAATAACGTACAATGATAATAATATTTGATAAGAGTATAGGTACTTTTTAGCCTATACTATAAATATAAAAAATACAAGATTATGCATATATATATACAATACAATTCTTTAGATAATATATATATATAGAAGTATATAATGTATTTCAAATTGTATATACTAAATTAACTCAGAACTTCCCGTTTACAAATTTTATTTAAAGTTATACATATTTTATTATTTTTTTTTCTTATACTTTTTAATTAACAATAATAATTAAAATAAAACTTAAAACATAAATATTTTTATAATGATAAAAATAAAATACTATTTTTAAATTGTTATACATTACTCTGGGCTGTGATATTGAAAATTATTAGCATAAGAAAAGAAAAAAAAACTTATGTGACACCATTTCCAATGAATTATATTAAAAATCATTTTCTGAATATATATTTCTTTTCATATTTGTTTTTAATTTGGATTGTATATTGTTTGATACTCGTCGCAGTTTATAATATATATTTAAAAATATATAACGCATTTAAAACATTATTGTACGAGTATTTATAATAGAGAGCCCATATAACAAACACGAAATATAATATATATATTATAATAAAATCGAAATTAGAAAGATCAATCATAATTTTAATAATACATTTTTTTTCCATATACATACAATAATACAATGGTAATAAAAATAATAAATATTTTTTATACAATATAATTTTTATATGAATATTAATAGGATAAAGTGTTAGTTTAATAAAAATAAAGAAAAATTCCTATATATACAATATATACGTTGTTGCAATTTTGCCAACAAAAATAAATTAATTTTATGTGATATTTTGCGGTTCATTTTATTTATAGACATTGTGACAGAAAATACTTCCGTAAAATCTGCGATGTAAATATTAAAATTTTACTTTATTTGCAAATATTTGTCTTCGGAGTGATTGTTGAAATAGAAATTTATTATATAATCAATCATATTATTTTTAAATTAATTTTATTATAAAGTTATTTGTTGACAAATAACATTAAACATTAACTTAATATATGTAATATGTCACACAATGATTTGTATCATCATAAGCAGTTGGTGTATGAGTTCAGTGACCCTCGTCCCATATGGTTAAAGTTGTGTTTGTTATTTTTTTTTTAATCTAATATATAATATCAATGATTCTGATATATAAATAATGGAATGGATTCAACAGAAACGAATTGTGACATTTAATGTATGCAGGTCACATTTATTAGATTTTAAATTAACCATTAATAAAATTCTGATTATAATGTTCTTCAATGATTGTGTGTTTTATACTATAGATTCAGTTTTATAAAAGTTTCTAATATAAGATTTTATACTATCCCTATACATTATATTTAAACAGAAAATATCATATTACTTATGCCATTAGAATAATGATAGTATAAATATTGTAACATATAACGTTCATGTGAAACAATCAATATATATATAGTATAATTTTTCTATTTATACACGTTTAGTAACGTTTTCCTTAATTATATTTTATAGCAATTTCATCGCGGCGGTCTTGAATGTACTGTATATAAAAAATTAAAAATAAAATTAATGATTTTGAATATAATCACAAAAATAATTATAGTACCATTTTTTTTTTTTAATTATAAAAAGCAAAGTACAATTTATTATTTATATTTAGTAACATAAAAAGGATACAAAATTTAGTAAATGTAACAATATCTTCTTGAAATTTTGAATTTAATAACACGAAAGCACTGAGAATCAATCCAATTTATATAGAGTAAAATATTAAAAAACTATGAATTCTGTACATTTTTGATTATCCTTTTTTCTAATTCTCAGAATTATTTTGTTGTAAATTGTAAACATTATATGAATTTTTATTTATTCCTATAAAAATCTATAAGGATTTCGGTCACAATATATAATCTGAGAATCTCTTATGTTTGTGTGTGTGTGTGTGTGTGTTGGTTGAATATTATATAGTATAAGTATAGATAGATATTTTTTGTGGAATACTTATACATATATTGTATTTTATTTTATTATTTAATATTATTAATGTAAAATTAATAATTAATAATTAAATAATTATTATTTACTATTTTTATATTCTTATACTATTATTGTATGTTGAAAATTATATATTTGTGTTTGTATATGACAATTAAAATCCAATAATTATAATAAATATTGTATAAATAAAATAAGTGTGAGTATATAGATATATATGAAAAAAAAGGACAATTATTGTATATTAGTAGTAAATCAAATATTGTAAATATCTACGTTAAAAACATATATTTACCTGAAGGTACACAATAATATTAACCCTTTCATACGTATATATGTATATAATTAAATTTTCGTAAAAAATAAACACTATTTAATATGTAGTCAGTCACTCATTGACTAAATTTATATGTGAAATTTTTTCAGCTAGGTTAGACATCTATTTAAAGTTTAATAATTTATGTTCACACGTAGTCGCACACATTATTATTTCTCATGTAAAATTAATAGAATTAAAGAAACATCTATGTATATGTTTTGATAATTCCAGACCAATTGATGAATTGCGGAGTAATTTATCATTTTGATTGATATTATATTATTTGATAGATATCCTGGGGGTATCATGCTCCTGCCTATTGACAACCATGTACATGAAGTACGAAAGGGTTAAGGGATACAATCACAGTATAATTATTAATATCGAATATAATATTTATAAATATAATATTGGATTATAAATTATATATATTTTATACTTATATACAAATATACCATATTAATATAGATTCGATGATATGGATCTATCTATATATAGATAGATATCACATTAGATTATCGAACATGCGAGTACTATATAAATTTCATTTTATATTTCCAATTATTATTGAATTAATATATTGTATATATCATATATAGCATTAGGGGTATATTAAAAATAAAATCAATGGCACACACCGTATAAATAAAAGACGCAATTTACAAATTTTCATACAAATATTTATTATGCTACATTAATATTTTATAAATATATGTGTAGGTAATCGTACTCTATAGTCTATACATATATTTATAATTTACGCGGTGAAAATTATTTATAGATTATAAAGAATTTGGTTCATTGGTATATTATATACTATATGATTTTATTAATATATGTATAATATGCGGCACTTGAACAATCAAGATTCATTATAGTATAGCTGCTATTTCATATAAAATTGTTTCAATTTTATTGAATAAAAATAAATCGTAAAACAGATTTTTTTTTCTGTATTGAAGTAGTGCTATACATTATATTATATATATATATATTATATTGCCTATATAGAAAGCATTCTCTTCTATATATATGCGGTCAGCATCAGTAAACAAATAAAATGAAACAATAAAGATCAAAAATATTTCATTGTGTGATAAAATAGCTGCCTTTGATATATTGTATTATTCATGTGATCATACATAAAATGTTACATAGAAATTTTATGTTGGGGTAAATATACTATTAAATGCATAGAACTCACATACGCTTATCTTTTTTAATCTTTAAGTAAATTATACATTGCTATGATAATACATAATTCTTGGTATATTAAAATTTCATATATATATATGTACTCGTATATAAACAAAATGCACAAATTATCAATGGTATGTAAATATAGTAAATGATGTATACCATATATTTGATGACGATTCATATAATATATATTTTTATTTGTTATGTGGCTAGACAACTGATGAATGTTTAATTTACTTTTAAAATAGATTTTAATTCTATAAATATATATATTTGTATTTGTTAAAACGGTGCTATATTTGTTGTATTTTTGTTCATCATAACTTATATATACAAACTTTTATTTTTTTAACCATATATATTTAACTACACCTAAATTGTATTGATAAGGTAAAGCACTAAATAATTACTCACTTATATTATCCCTCTGACATCAAAAATAGGTTATATCCGGATGGTATAGTATATTACAAACGAATTGTACATTCAAATAATACATATAACCAAATAAATTGAACAATAATCAGATTAGAATTTCATTAAGGACGTTTCTTTCAAATCGTATAAACGTGTAACTACGTATGTTGATACCTGATGTCAAAATGTTTGGTTTTCTTTTATTTCTTATGCAATTACTTATTCCTCAAGTCAATAGTTTTATTTACTTTCTTTCTGAATTAAAAATAAAAAAAAAAAAAGCTATTTGTTTTGTGATCTATTTAAAAAAAAAAAAAAAAAAGAGGTTTTTTGTGTGTGTGATTTTTTTAATTGAAATTCTATGTTCGTTTTCATATATTTACAGAATATATAGGTTTATGAGCGCGCGATTGAAATTGCATTCTATCAAATAAAATAAAAATAAAATTTACTTTTATATTTATTGATCAATTTGTATGATTATAAAATTTATAATTTTTATTCTTATGTTGTGTCGTATATAAATGTGTGTATGCATTGAATATTGAGTTGTATACCTATAATTCCGTCTATTTTTGTTCGTTTTTTTTTTTGTTCATTTGATTATTTGCAAAACAAATACGTTTTAAAGATTTGTCAATGTATTTTAATATACCACATATATATAGTAACAGAACACATTTATTGAAAGTGTATACATTCATTTTGACGAAAACATGTATGAAATGTATCGAAACTGTACCAATATTAAGCCGTGCACTCTATGTAACAAAACCGTCTTCAATTTTATCAAAAAATAAAAGGACGGAATCATACGTGCGTACACTCAATTCATATAATGATAACATATAATGTTATCATTAGTGTTTTTTTTTTTTTCATTGTATACATATAAATTTTATGATATATATGTGATATTAAAATAAAAATAATTAATTTTTTACACACATACCGATTCATTAACATCATAACGTATAGGTGTATATAAATGGAATCACTATATGTATATATATTTTACTTACATGATAAGATTTCCATTACATATCATCATATGTCGTTTTTATTTTGTGTTTTTTTTAATTTAAAATAATAATCCAAGTCAATTTTTTATACTTACGAGTAAGCTGCATTTATAATTTACAAATAGATATTTATAAATTTTATTTAATTTTATATGAATATACTTTTGGAAAAAAAAACAAGTCTTATATCTAAATCTTTTAAAACATACTCGTAGAATAAAATTTGAAATTCCCGCACCACCAATATTCATTGTTATTTGGTTTTGTTTTATTTAATCGACGGTATGATTTGTTATTCATTGTTTAATTACGATTTGTATATGGCTTATTTTGAATTCCATATAAAAATTATAACATTATTTATTGTGTGCATACTTAATTTGAAATATTTCTTTGAATATTATATGTGTTATGCAATGATAATGTAATTTGAAACTTTTTTTTATTTATACTCGTACATATATGGTATATACGCGGTACTATATATTTAATCCTACATATATAATAATAACTAATAATAATTTATTAAGAAAAGGATTCAATTTGGGAATTAAAAATTAAACATTTTTTTTACTATCATACTCGTAAAATAATATTATGTTTTGGGTAAACTATATACAAAAAGACGAAAAAATGTTACAAATGGACACATAACTATATTAAAATGTTTTTTTTTTCCATATAATTACATGTCTAGACTATATAGAGTCTCTATATATCTTTATATGAATATAATTTTTGTATGTTTTCTATTTATTGTTTATACATACTTATATTTTGATATTCAATAATTTATATATAGTTTTGTATGTACGCGTGTTCGGTGTCCCAGATATTTGTATATATAATATATATAATTTATTTTAACCCTTTCAAACAGAAAATGTATAGTTATTGCCGTGCTACAACAATGATTAGTCTTATGTTTAGTGCGCTAGTCAAAAATCAATTGAATCATATGAAATGCGTATTGCCGTCGGTAACATTACACAATTTATATAGATATACGCAAATAAATTCAAGATTACACAAAACTAAAATATACTCCTGATTCAAGGTTATATAATTCACAATCTTTTTTGAAAAAAAATCGTAATAATAAATTGTGTTTATTACAAAATAACAAGTGAATAAACAAAACAAATAAAATCCATTATTTTCCTCATATGGGTTAAAATTATAATATAAGTAACATTTTCATTTAATTTTCTTTGCCTATACTTATTATACATTATACATAAGAAGCTATAATAATTTTCATATACCATAATATTATTATCGCACAGAATAAATTGTTCTATATATTATATCTATTTCTCTGTATAAATACGCATGCATTAATTTTACCTTGAAAAATTACATTTTTATGCTAATAAAATTATGATGTGGCATATCTAAATAAGACAAATAAAAAAACAAATTATAAATTTATAGTATATAACTGTATAGAAAAGCAATTTCATATTTATATTAATAATAATAACAATAATTAAATATTTAATTAATTTAAAATTAAAATACAAGGTAAACAACATAATTTAATATTTTTAATAATTTCATGTAATAATTTTCTTGTTTTATATAGTCTTTATATATTTTATTGTATAATTTATATATTTTATATATGTAATACGTATTTCTATAATTCTATTGTAAGCGTTGTTTACAGTATAAATATCAAATTATTAATTTAATTTACAAATAAAAATTTAATTCATTTGAAATATGTATGTATAGGAAATTTTCGCATAATTTTGTATACATTTTTTTAACATTAATATTCAAAAAGTTTTATTTGATTAAGATGCTACACAAACTTTATAACTCAATCATTTCTGTCACCATTCTACCCCCATCCATATATAAAATCCGTGATATTACTATATTAAAATTTCTCTAATATAATATTGACACATTCTATAACATATATATATATAAGAATTGTTATATTGTCCTGGCGTTTTATCATTAACATTTTTCCCATACATTTTGAACAATGAATTTTTTTTTCTTCTATCACAATTTTAAATTAAAAACAAATCCCTACAATTTTATATAATTAATAATGTTTTTCTTTTCCATTTTTTTTTTTGTTTTTAGGTAAGTACCATTGAACAATATACATATACATACAAATATTGATCCCCAAAATAAGGATGAGTAAGATTACAAAAAATTTTAATTTTATACTAATTTATATATAAATTTCTTATACATAAATTCGATCATTAACAATATTGTCAATTATGTGCGGTAAAGATATATAGAATATATAGAAATTATAATAATTTTCCATAATTTATGAACAATTAATTAATTTTCCATTTTCTTTTTTTATTATTTTAAAATTTAATTAATATCGCATTTTTGACTTTTAAATATAGTCAGTATATACAATGTTCTGATAAAATATATATAAATATATCATGAATTAATAAATTAACTAACAACCTACACAGGCCAGGCACACACAGTATTTAACAACCTACACATCTACAAACGTAAATCTATCTAATACTATTTTATTCAAACGATTTTCTTACGCATTTCATTTACAATCGCGGCCGCATAATATATTTTTTTTTTAATTAAAAGGTTAAATAAAGTAATTTTTATTACTAAAATATACTCGTATAACATATATAAAATATTTCATTGAAATTAATTTTTCCATTATTATGAATGATTTAAAAAAAGAATACTAAATAAATGCATTTTTTTAATTCATCTAATTTATGTATACATCCGCTGTCCGAAAAATAATTGAAATGATTTTTTTAATATATGACTTCGCCATCGATTATGGCTGCAAATTGTTTTATATATATATTGTGAACCAAATTTAATGCTTCATAGCATTTCATTCAGCGTGTTATATCCAAAATTTAATGCATTAAGTGACAGTTTAGTTTTTATGAGTCGGTCGATAAATGTATATAAAGAACAAAGAACCAACATTAAAATTTGTTTTATTATTGGTAAAAATGCTTCAAATCGCTTATGGTGTGATAATTGTTTATCCAAACTACAAGTTTTTGAATATCATTTTGACGATTCAAAAATGGCACAGGTGTATGCTTGAATGATGATTATGATCGTTCAGTACCTGATTTCGTGAAAGTTGGCAAGAAATGTTCAGTAAGATTTATGGAAATGGAAACAAAAAACAATAATTTACATCAGATTTTAACTGAAAATATAAATTGGTTGACTAAAATGGAATTCAAAGTTTTTCCCACATAAATATTAACTCATTCCAAAGGTATTATCCACATTTTTTTTTAAATCTATTTCGGTTATTTTTCTAACAGACGCAAGTGCGGGTGTATGCATATATAAATATTTTTTTTTTATATTATTAATTAAATCAATTGAATTTTCATTTCCATATAATATAATAATTTATCATCTATCATATCAATAATGTACAATGCAGACAATATATAGAATACAAAGAACATAATGTCACGTCATCTTTATATTATAAAGAATACCATTTTCATTTTTATGTGTATTCATATTTGTATAATAATATATAAAAAATACCTGTCTTATTTATTGTGTTGTATTATGTATTTTTATTAGATTTTTAAAATTAACCCTATCCGCATATTCAAATGATAATTTTCGAATTATTATATTATTAATTTACTTCATTTTTTCTTTACAATATAACAATGTTAATCTGGTGTTATAATTGAATATCAAACTCACACTCTGTGTTCCATCGTAAATTAATCATTATACGTAATACACAAAAATTTTACTAAACTCTGTACAGAGTATAAATGTTGTAACACGCCTGATCGCACACATCCCGCCGTACGAATGGGTTAATGTATTATTAATTATATTTATCATTGAATGTATTATATATATATTATATTAATAATATAGCTGAATGAAGAATGTACATTAAATTAACTGAAAGGAAAAAAAAAAAAAAACAATTCTATATGAATATAAATCACAATTTTAATTAAATTATAATTTATACACAAATTAAAAATTACAGTATTCAATTAAGTTACACTGCGCGGTAAATGTTTGCGATAAGTATTATTTGGAAAAAAAAAAATAAAATAAAATTACAAACACATTTAATGATAAGTGATCACTAATGCATTCAATTATTGTAAATGACTAAAAATTATCATATAACAAATAAAATATATGAAATTAAAATATTGTTTGTACAATTGAGGAAGAATTGCATTGACAATTATTGTACATTATTAGTTTTATATAGAATACAATACAAGTACATTATAATAAAATTTTGAAAGGAATGTCAGTTCAATATAATTTTATTACATTTAATTTAAAACATTATAAAATGTTCATCATGTTATAATAAAATAAAAAAAAAGAAAGCATACTGCATATATGACATCATGCATACAATAATATTATTATCAATTTAGAATTGTATATATTATAATTTAGTATTATCATTATTTATTATTATAGTAATATTTTAAAATGAATTTAGAGCAAGCATAAAAAATATCTATATCTTTATCATCATCGTCGTCACGTCATTTACATCAAATAACATTTCCAACAATATAGGGCAGAAGTTATAAAATTTATATATATTGCAATAATTTTTATATTATCACAAATTACTGTGTTCTTATAGAACTTTATTCAGTATTTAATTTGTTGTCCATATATTTTATTCGATTAGCTTTGGTCATCTTTTCGATATCTTCAATTATTCCGAGCTCTTATACAACATTTTAATTCTTATCTGTGCAGAAAATTTAATCAAGTACGTCATCATCATATTATTGAAATTTTTACTATATTCAAGAAGTTTAGGTAATTTCGAAATAAATAATAATCAGGTGATATGGAAAATATGACCTTTCATTCCAACCAAACATCAATAATTTTACATCTATGTATGTCACACATCGGCCATCTCTGAAATCTCACGTATTGTGTGCTATGACAATCGATTGCTTATATATATTTTACATTATATCAATCAAAATATTATAAAATAAGAATATTTTTGATATGTAAATTTTAATTATTCATCATTTTTATTATTTTTTTTTTTTTATTTATTATTATATCATGATGAATTTATTAAAAATATTAAATGTCATATGATAAGCAATTCTCAATATTTACATACTTTATATAAATATATATTGTATATGAGTCATTTTGCATAGCATCATGGACTTTTATTTGGAGTAATTCAGATATATTATACGGGCGGTTCTCGTTCGCTTACATTTTACAAATTAATATTTTGGGGAATGAATGAAAGTGTGATATTCACATATGGCAGCCAAATATCAATAGTTTTGCTATTGTAGTATTCTCATTCTTTGCGTTTCTATTGTGGAATTTAATATTTCACAAAAAATTAAACATAGAATAGCAAAAGAAAAAACCATTGTCAAAATATACTTATTTGAAATTAAAAGAATACCATGCGATAACATAATTTTGCAAAAATGTGAATAGGTAAATGACCTCATAAATTTATAAGCTGAATTATCCCCATTATACAATACAATGTATACATAGATTAGTTCAACAGTATTAAATTTATACTTACGACATATTAATAATAATAATAATTAAGTTATTGTTTCAATGTTAACGATGGCGCAAATACATTGTATACATATTAACAATACTGCATATTTAATATTTAATGTTTGAGGGCAGGGCATAGTGGACGCGGAAAAAAATGTTGTACAATTTAAAATTTGCATATTATATAATAAGTATTTTTTTTTTGTATGACATTATGCTTTGCTTCAATGTCTATAATACTTAATAATTTTCATAAATGGTATGTAATTTTCACCGCTAAAATAAACTATACTTGTACTTGTATAAATACAAGTTTCATTTTTTATTCCAAATCCAATTATATAATAGCAGTGGTTTTCTTTTGCATTATTTTGATTTTTTATTTATTTCTTTTATTTTATGTATATCCGCACATCCAGTCATTATATAATATAATGTATTGGATTTGGAACCTTGCTCAAATTCTCTAAAATCTTAGGTTCAATCACTTCTGACGTAATCTATATATTTATAACAATTCCATGCCATAGTTTAGTTATTTATTTTTTAAATTATTATAAATATATTATAAGTTTATTTTTCCCATTGTCGGTGGGGTGTTGTATAGATGTAATTTATATCAATAATTTTCTTTATCAATTAGATAATACATGTGATTATATTGTATACCACCATTTTCACACATTTAATTATTTGCATTTATTTAGTATATGGTATATATCTATGAATATAATTTTTATATATATGTATATTTGTATAGAGTTACACGTTGTATGATATTATGGAAAATAAAATATATATTATCATATAATCGTATACCGCAACGTATTTATATTTATTTATACATTATTTATATTTTATACTAAATGGAATTCATGTCACAGAACGAAATTAATTATATGCTAATTTGAATGAATAATTAATTTAACTAAATGATTATTGTAATATGTATATGTTTCTCCTATATATATATATTTTATATCTTATAGCTTATACATAAATGTATATGTACAATACGTTATATCTAAAACACAGTCAGTAGTAGTCAGGTAATATTTAATAATTTTTGATAACAATAATGTTGTTATTAATTATACTTAATAATAATTAATATTGTTAGATTTTATTTAAATATGTATATATATATAGTTAATTTATTTGGTAATTAAGTATTTTATTATAATCTTTTATTAGACAAATTATCTTGTAAATATATAAAATTCCAAACACTTGTTTGCATCATATATTAATTATTATTGCTATATTATTGTTATGATAAATGCATACTAATAATACCTGAATTTGTTATACGTAATCATATATATTAATTTTGGTATATTAATTTATTTGCGTAAATTAATTTGAATACATAAAAGAAAATAAATCAAATATTCTTTCCATATGGAACGAAACTAATTTTTTTATTCAGTAATAAATTGTTGTATATAGATTTTTATCTATTTGACCATTTGTCACATATTTCAAGCAACATCATAATTCTATATTTATAAAACATATATATTATATCGGCAAAAATCTGTGCGAGTTGACATCATCATAATCGTCATTTACTGTATTTAAGAAGTTTTGCAAAGAACAAAATAAATAAAAAACGTATTGACACTAACACATCTGAATTGATAACCGTTATTACTTAACAATTCCTTTGCAATTCCACCAAAATGATAACGTATAACGTGGTTCATCTTGTTTGACACATGGTGCTTTTCGAATAATATAATTTTAAATTGTATATGTGTTAAATTAATGTGCTAAATGGATTTTGTTTATATATTCAAGTTATTTTTTAACAAACACAGTGCATACATACGTTTTTCCCTTTTTTTTCCATTTTACAACCGACGACGCCATACAAAAAATATACATCCGATTGATAGGCATAGATTGTATTGTCATTGACTATATTGACGTATATTAAAGAACAATGTACATTCTCTGAATACTTAAAACATATATATGTATACTTAAACATTTATTTATTATTTATAGATAGTCAGTAATATATGCAATTACTTATATAATAGTTAATACGCAACTTAATTAAATTGACGATAAAATTTGAATATTTATACCATTATTATTTTTATTTATTTATACATTAAATAATTGATGCAAATTTTTTTTGGTTGTAATATACAATTCATATTCTATATAGAAACAATTTATAGAAATTCATCTAATATCTAACACTGTTTTCGCGTGTATATATTAATAAAATACAAAGAATATAATATACATTCATTATATTAAATATACAGTGTGTTATGTATTTGAAAATAATTTATAAATAAATAAATAGCCATTTATTATAATGTGACCGTGAATAATTAATAGTTTATTTTATAATGATTGACCTTGTTGTTTATTGCGAAATATAAATGCAAATTTGTATACAATATAACATATATATATATAATATTTATTAATTACCGGAAAATTATATAAGATGATTTTTGTAACGCAAAAAAATAATAATATAATGTTCATTTAAATATCGCAACATTTATATAAATTTTATCGTCTCAAGCGATTTTCTTTTAATATCTATTTTAATTTTTCTATTTCCATACAAAATGTAGCTGACAATTTCCAACGGCTGTCCCATGACTTTAGGGTTAAATATTAATTAAAAAAAAAAATAAGTTTTAATTCATTTTATATTCCATTCCTATAATTACTAAAAATTTAATTTTATTATTTCATATTATATATCTTATATTTATTTAGTTTGTTATTTAACTTTTAACAATATATATATACAATATTTTTTATATATATAGCCATTTATATACAATAGTAATAAAATATTTATTGGTATAAAAGTTACTATGTTATTATCTTATATATTTATATATTCAACACAAATATGCGGTATCATTCAATATAAACATTTAAATTAAAAAGTTCAAATATTTATAAGTTAAAATATATATAAAATAATAAATATGTTATATATTAAGTAATAAATAAACAAATCAATCTTATAGAGTTTTCTATGAAAAAGTATAACAAAATATTCAAGAAAATATATAGAACAGGGGAGATCCTGTACAACATCTAAAACTTTTTAGTTGATATAATATATAAAAAGTGTTTACTCTTATAAATAGTAGCAGTATTCACTCGTATATTTATAGTATATATATATAATGATATGCAATGCACACTAATTTGTAATTTCACCCCTCCAATCAAATATAATAATTCAATTAAAAATTAAAGCGTAGAAGAAAAAGTATATGCTTGAGTTATTTTCATGTGAAATGACTTGTTGGATAGGTATATGAATTATATATAGTAAAATATTTACTATATAATTCAATCTATATAAATTGTTAATTATTCATGTTATATAGCAACCACGAAATATACTCTTTAAAAAATTCCATTTAATAATAATACTTTTGTGAATAAAATGTTGACTTATTTATATTTATTTTTGTATAGTATAACTAAAACTAAAACTATAAATTATACATGTAATCTAGTTCAAAAATACTAAAAATAATTATAAATATGAAAATTTCATCTTTATAATATTATACAATACATTTACGTATGCAAATAACCATCTCAAAATAGGTTAGCATTATTTTTAAATTAATATTATTACATTTATACATACATTTTTTTTTTCAATTATTACTTACTTACAGTATGGTACTAAAATTCATGTTGTGGTTTTAGCCTTCTCCAATCCAGCCCCATTCACTCCTTACTAACGTCTTCAAATCCCCAATTTTAAGGAAATTTTAATCATAATTTACTGCATCTTGTCATCTATAACCTTTAAGGTTTTCGGTTCTCCTTTCTTCGTCTTCTATTGAACAACTTTTGTTTTTGGCAGACGTAAATTCTACCAATACGTGATACGCAAGTCTATTGATTTTGATTGTTTTGGCATTGTTTCGCCTTTAACAAGATCATAAATATATATGCCACGGGATATTCTTCGTTTTCAATTAATACTATATCAAATTTTATTTGTATTTAAAACACGACTCGCATAGGCATAACATTTAGTTAATTAGATATAGAATACTATTTATAACGAGTAATATACAACTATTTAATAAAATACATATTTATTATTCTCTATTTGTACAATAAATATAAAATTTTATAATAATAATTAATAATTAAAGAAAAAGATGCGTGCGTAATAAAATAAATAAAATAATAATAATAATAATAATTATAATTAATTTATTGTATCAAATAAATTTTTCAAATTACATTTTTTTTACGCATATAATTTCAAGTATCATATATAAAATGATGTAATTTATTGTTTAATTGATATTTATAACCTACAATATTTATACAATTAGTGATTATCTATACATGTATATAAAGATTACAAAACCTCATGTGGCACCACAGTGGTTGGGTAACGTTTATACCAATTGATTTCATTTGTTTTCATTTTCTCCATTTTCCATATATGTTATAAAATGTGGAAATTATGTAAACAAATGAAATTAGTCAAAGATATGATAACCAAAGTATATCAGGTTCAATATTACGTGAAAAAGTTTTCGACATTTAATTTATTAAAACATATAAATTAATTTCTTTTCATCTGAATTACCATTTGTTTGTTTATATATAATATATTATGTTATAATTCCTTAAAGATTGACAATCTTGAGTATTGACGTCCATTGTTTTGTTTACAAGAAATTGTACCACCATACTAGTGGAAACATGTGATTATAATTTCTGTTGAATTGCGAACCATAGAATCCCATTCATGTGTATTGAAAATTGTCTAACTCCAATAGAATTAATTGATGAAGACCGATTAGGTTAAAATAAGACTTAAAACACTTAAATAATATTTATAATATTTTTCTAATGTAATTTGTATTTATTTATATTCACAAGTGGAAATGAAATAATGCGAACTCTATAAATTATGTTATTCGTTCGTTAAAAAATTATAAATGAAATGTAATTTTCAATATCCGTTTTTAAATTAAATAATTTGTTTAAAAATATACTTATTTTAGTGGTGGTGTGGTGCAAGTAAATTAATATATATATATCATTTATTTATATAATATCTTATTTTTTCTTATCTCGCATGTCATATTCTATTATTCTTTTCATCTGAACATTGAACAAATTTCATTCTAAATAATTTATATATTTATTAATACATTCATATATCCAATTATTCCCTCATCTTATTTATTTATATTAGTCTTTCTTATACAGAAGGAAACGTTTTTTTTTTCCGCTATTCACTCTCACTCATATAGAATTTGCATAAATAATATTTTACTTAATTATATTTGATTAAAATAAATTGATAATAATGTGATAGATAATGCGGTCCGACGAATTTTTTTTTCTTCTTAATTTCATAATTTAATTTATTATAAATTTAAATTCTGAATATTTGTTTCTTAATAATATATGTTTATTTATCCTTATAATAATATATGTGTCTATCTACAAACACTTCGAACATTGTTTATAATTGTATCTGTATTATTATGATAATAATGTTATGTAACAGATTAATAATTAAAAGTCGATTATGAAAAAAAAAGCGAAAGAATCCCATCCTATCTATCTATTATATTTATTATTTATCTATATATTTACAATCTTTTATCATTATAAATAATCAGATTAGATTAGATATATATATACTCATAATTATTATTGAAACTGCCTACAACATTATATGTATATATACAATATATAGTGAGTTTGATGTTAAAATATAAATGTATTTGTATGTATAATCATTTTTATATTACATTCACATTTCATAGCCATAAGAAAAAAAACTTTATATGTATTATTTTATTGATTAATTTACGATTAAATTAAAAGCAACAGCTGTCAAAATTGATAAGAATACATACGTGTGAGCTTATCATTTTATAAAATTATTATAATTATAATACTAAATTATTTGAAAAAAATTCTGTAATCTATTTTCTTTTTGTATTTTTATTAAGACGTAAGACACATATGGTAACCGACCTAATGAACCAAAAATATATGGTTTTTTCTTATTTTTAGATGAATAACATTTTTGTATCACTAATTTTTGATACAAATATTTTCCTACAATAATTTTAAAGGAATCTCTTAAAAATATTTAATAAAATTATTCTGTTTAAAAAATTATAAATACAAAAAATGTTATTAATTTAAAATTTAGAAAAAACTTTATTATTCTGTTTCATTAGTTCGGTTCTGTGTCTTACGTCTAATCTATAAACTACATACATACTTTAAATTATATCATTTATGACGACGTGAGATATCATATCGCGTTCGTATATATGTATATAGAAGAAGTGTTATATACCTTTATATATATATATGTATCTCGTTATGTATATAATATGAAATTCTTGTTGTTTCTTATTATTATATCATATATGAAAATGTCAACCAAATGTTATAACATTATATTTATTTTGCCATTATAAATTACAAAAATCTTTGCTACATATTTTGTTATACAAAATGTTTGTGAACACTTATTATTTCGATAAAATAATTAAAGATACAATTTAACAATTATATAATTGCATTTTTTTCATGACAAATAGTATAGTCGTCAAAAATTGTTAACTGGTTAAAAAGTCAATATTTTATTGTTAAGATTACAAGAAATTTGTTTGTTTGTTTATTTAAATTATTATTTGAAGAACAAAAATTTTTTATGATTATGAAAATATTAGTTCTGGTATAATGTGATATTTTATCCACACAAAAGTGCATATATAGTCCGCGTTTTATAAATATCTTAATTTAATACTTCTGCTCTACACTACTTATGACCCACAATTTTCAGATTATAAATCCATAAACATTTTATTTATTGTTATTTATTTTTTTTTATTTTAAATATAAAGAGGTATTTCCAAATAATTTTATATAATTAAGAATTGTATAATGAAAATAATGGATTAATTTTGATATCTCAACTTTCCAAAATATATACTGAACAACCTCCTCTTATATTTGCGTATATGCGATTAGATAAAATAATTTTAAACGTGCATTATTAAACATTAGTATTTATATATAAATATATATATATTTAATAAATAGATGATCGAACGTTTTTCATTGTTTGTTTGTGTAGATAATAATATACGATTTTTGATAAATCATCGTTATTGTTAATATCAAATATATATATATATATATTGAATACTTTTAATATAAATACAAGAATACATCATAAAATTCATAAATAATTACATGAATATAATATATACAATTTTGTATGCAGCGAGGATATTTTATATTATTATTATTATATGAGAACAAACGTTTATTAAAAAAAATTACAATATCAATTTACTTATAATAATAACATGGAATTTGAACGTTTAAAATTATATACGCATAAATATAAAAAAAAAAATTAATTAAAAAAAAAAATATTATAACAATTAATTTCCATGAAAAATTGATTAATTATATATTATTATTAGTATTTTACCTGTGTATGCCGTGGCGTAGGGTAGTTCATGCAAACCATTCCTGTCGTTTTTCCTTCTATGATCGTTACACTTATTGAATATGTGATTCATATAATACACAAATTTTCTTTTTTGTCTCGTTGAAGGAAAATTTCCGAAGTGGTGTTTTAATCCTCATGTAAAAGTGTCTGGAAATAATTGTCTGCGGTCAACATCTAATGTTTCTGTGTTTAAATCTTAATCTAGTTTACAATTCTGTAACTTGTGGTTTCAATGTAGTTTTCTAAGTCGATTGTAGCTGATTAATTAAACACATAAGTGTGAAATATACTCAGCTGACGGTTATTAATTGTTATATGTCCTCAGCTCTATGTTCGTTCTTCTATACTTAAGTGCTGAAAGTGAAAACAAATGTTTTTTTTCCCTTATTGAAAATCAATCTATTTTATATATTGTACTATATTGTTTACACACATATTCTGAAATACAATCCATGAAAGATTTATCGTACTTTCAGTAATTTTTCTATGTCAATACGGCATATAATTTGACCTGTTGAATGAAATATATGGTATAATTAAAATTAGTGAAAATAATATTTCCTAACTAGGTCTCTAGTTAAAGTCAAAGTATTAAATGCAATTAAAATATGTATGTATGTACTTTAAATGTCTTTGTTTTTATATTTTTTGATTAAAATGATGTACCATCGCAGCAGCATCAATTGTAATTTTATTTAAATGTATAAATTTACACGAATTTATATGAAAATTATAATTTTCTTCTATACTTATGTCAAGTATTTTTTTTATGATTTTTAATATTATCAACTAAATTTTGTTATACCGCAATATTTGTTTTATATATAAATAATACATATAATTATATATACTTATTATTATTATATTGTCATATATTGTTTATATATAGTTATTATTATTTATTTTTATATTATTACACATATAATAATTTGTAAATATTTTTATCAACATAATGCCACTATGTGTTACGCGCGTAATATTATAATTGTGGCGCTATCATGTACATATTTTATCTCAATTTTACTATATAATATTCATCAACAAAAAATTTCTGACTCATTTCTCAATGTATTATTTAGTTGTATTTGTATATTATATATAGATATTAACTATTAATATAATATTTAAATATAGAATATATATTATTATATAGTTAATCATTTTCTAGAATTGCATGTATTGATTAATTAAATCATCGTCATACGTCATTTATTATGGATTTCTTTACAAACTACATATTTGTAATATGGTATATATTTTTATTTCAGTAATTTGTAAATAAAATATTTTTGTAATTTTAGTTTTACGCCGTATATTTTTATCAAATTTGATTAAAACAAAATAAAAAACCTAAAAAAAAATAATGCGATAAAATTTTATTATCATGACGTGACAGATTATACATACATTTCATTTGTTATAAATAAAAAATTAGAATGATATTTTGCATGTTTATTTGTCATCATCAGACATTTCATATATATTGTATTGTACATTATACACATTCTGTTATTGCAAATAGATTATGTAGAATATGTATATGTATATTATCAAGAAATGTGCAGGTGATGTAAATTATATATTCTAATTATATATTATTTACCAGCGTTCATATTATAATTTAATTTAATTTAAACAATTTTCAATATATACAGCAAGTAAAAAAATTAAATTTACCTTTCTGTTTTAATTAATTAATCGGTATATGTATATATATATTATTATTTTAAAATTAACCTTGTTGTGTTTGTTGGATTCTCTAACCGCACGTAATTATAAAAATGATTTCTTTGTGCTTTTATATATATATGATATACCTACATACCACTACCACATCGCAGTTTTATTATATGTATATAAACATTTTATAAAAATAAAATTTAAATACCTGCTTATAATAACATAAATATTTTCTTATTTCTCATCAACATAGTATATTTAATGACGCAAATTTCACAAAAATAAAATATTTACTTGTTTATGTATTTGTATAAGCTGAAAATTTATATCGTGTGTTAAAATTCAGTAAAATTTACAGCAGATATTGAATCTAATTTTTATTTCTATTAGTATTTCTATATATTAAATATTATATTTTGTTTGAAAATAGATCAATTATAATAAAATTTGCAAAAGAAAAACACTTGTGTATGAAATGATGTGTGTTTGCGTGTTTGTGGTGGTGTGTCTGATGTTGTATAAATAATGTTTCGCTTGTGATGAACATAAAAGAAAAAATTAAATGACGTCGAAAATTAAAACTTGCAATAATTTTTCATTATATGTAAATGAAATATAATAATGGGATATAAAATACGAACGCATGATGATTAAACACAGATCTCATATAAGCTATGTACGTATGTCATTTTTCCGTGTGTTAAGAGGTCGCATAAGAAAATTCTGTATTGCATTGTTTTCCTTATTTTTCATAACTATGATAACTATAGTGTAGCGACCAATGCAAATTCACTGAATGTCTTTCAGCTTAATCGAATCGATATGAGAATTAATTTTATTTCAATAAATTAATTTTTAACTTTTAAGCCCTAGTGAATTATAGTTAAAGAATTAAAAAAAAAATATAATATTCAGTATTGTGAAAATATTATTTGCAGATTGTATATTGTGAAAAATATTTACAATATATAATTTTCATGTCAATGCACACACTTGCTTTAAATATTTAATTACATTATATTGTAAAGTACTGAAATAAATAAAAGAAATTATATTACACGTAGAACTAATAACCATTAGTTAAGATTTTGCAAAACTTATATCAATGATTTAAAAATGCTACATTTATCCTTACAGATAAATTAAATTAATTATAATATAGCTCTCATATACTCAATCATTTTATTAGTTCAAATATATATCTGTAGAATTTCGTTGTTATTTTAGTTCTGTATTCTAATATATTAATATAATAATAATTTTTATTTTTATTTTATTAAACAGGAAGTACCTGATGAAAATTACGATTTACCTTATCACGAAAATGACAACAGCAATGGTGATGCGGTAATGATAAAGATTGATGTACCTGTGCCTTTGCGTGAAGAACCTAGATATCCAAAAGAATTATGGAAAACATTTATTTGTAAGTTTGTAGTTTGTTGTTTCAATTTTATCAAAATATTATAAATTTATACATATTAATATTATTTTTTTTATATATTTGTATAGCATTTGTTGTGGTGGCAACAAATATGATACTTGCAACTGTATCATTATCATTGGTACATGAACGATTACCAGATAGAGAAACATATGGTCCACTACCAGATATTGTATTAGATAATGTAACACCACAAGACTGGGCCTTAGATGTTAGCGAAATTTTAATAATGATACAAGTTAATTCATGTATTTTATTAATAACATTTCATAAACATCGGTAAGATTTTTTCATCCATTATATGATTTATGTAATCTTATTTATTTGATTTAATTTTAGAATGAAAAAAAAAAAGCAGAAACTTAATCCTTATTAAACATAACTTGATTCAGTGACGCATTGATAAAAGAGCGTATCTTATTCAATCCAAAGGAATTCCCATACTAACACAAACCATAAGATAAATGTTTTAGTATATTACTTAATGAAAATTACTCAAGCCGAATTACCATTTATTCATTTATGGAGTAATTTACCAACGACTTGAATGCTATTTTACAAAGATAAAACTATTACAGGGGTTTGTCCTTGGCATATATGTGAGTAATCAACACTTGTTTAAAGGTGGACGAAAAGAGATCCGAATTTGTGGTCTAATTTCGCGGCTACCCTACTGAATTATACCTTATAAGTTAACATAAATTACATAAATTTAACTGAAAATAATAGAAAACATATTTTTCATTATGACAATAAAAGTAAATGAAGTAGTAAGTGAGTAAATGAAATATCAGTAGTTATGTCGACAAAAAATTTCTCAGTGTATGTCACAAATCATTAATTATTTATATCTGATGATATCGAATTCGTATTAATTGTCCATTGTAAAATTTAAAATATTGTCAAACTAAACCAGCAGCGATTATTGTATTTATTTATTATTATTTTTTGTTGTTTTATTTTGATAAAGATACTAATTTATTATGAATGATATATGTGAAATTGATATGATTGCGAACATGTGGAGAGTCGCGATTATGGAAATGTCACGTGAATCTACACCAATATCGACTGAATGTATAACTAAAATGTATGCTATATTTTCCAAAAACATTTTCAATAAATCCTGCCATAATTTTTTTCATGTTCCACATTTTATAGTTGATTTATTTCATAACAACATTCAATCGCAGTTCCTATTTTAACTTATTTATATATCTAATGTTATATTATACTTTCTGTCTGTTAAAAATAGTCAGTTATCGCACAATTAATTTATTTATCATTTACATAAAAATATCCTTCTTATTCATCATTGATGTTTTATATAACATTTATTTATGTAAAAAATCAAATGATGTCATCATAACAAAATAAATTTATTAAATATGTAGTATAACATATATGTTCAATAATAATGTGTTTTTTATTCTAATATTATATATTTTTATTGTTCAATAAAAAAAATATTTTATAATGATAAGAAGTCGCGTGCACCTGGAATAAAGATTTATTATAATTATATGTATATAAAAAATGCCAGTTTTGTAATAATATTAGTTACTTAAAATCACAATTAATCATTTGTTTATAAAAAAAAAAAAAATAAACCGGTGATACGTTTAGAAAAAAAAAACAGTATTTATTTAAAAGAAAATTTAATGATATGAAATGTTTGAAAATGTACACCTAACAAATTAATTTGTGCGATAACAGTTTGGTATTTAAATTTTCCTGTTTATATTCCTTATATATACTTAGTCGTATTGGTTGTGTTATGTGTATATATTATTTATGTATATTATTAATATTTTATTAGTGAAACACGGACGGTATGCATTTATTTATTTAGATTAGTAGCAGAGATAACATTTTGACCTGATTATTATTATTAGTATATTTATTTGTACGCACTATTTGTCTTACAATTTAAATACATATTAAAAAAAAAATTTGTTTGTCTCTCGATAAGTATTATTTTATTTATTATTTATTTATATTAATTATATGTTTACACATAAATTATAATCACTGTTGCGCGGTGGTATTAAAAATTTTCGATCTTTTTAAGCATTATAAATATATATTATATTACATATTTTAATTTGTTTGTAAACAATCAATTTTTATTTATATACAAGTATATTTAATATTTTCTCATATATAAATTATATATTACATTGATTATCACCATCGATTAATGTGCTTATCAGCAGCTGATACTTTATATATATGTTGATATAAATTATAATATTTAATTTAGTCCCCTTTGTGAATGGACTATCTGTTGGTGTATATGCAATGTCAATCAATAATACGATTAGTCTGATCATTGTCTCCACAATGGTGCCAATCATATATTATTCAATGCATCTATGAAATAAGTTGGTAAATTATACATCGTAAATAATCTTTGCATATATATTCAAAAATATTCATTGATTACTTTTTAATATGAAAGATACTGACTCTTTTATTTCCATCCCTATAGTCAGTTGCCGCAGAATTGAATTCGTAACGTCTGGATTGACGGACATGTGATTGAATCACAGCGTATAACACTGAATCCTAAGTTTATATAATTTATTTTATATTTATTATATGGTATCAATATCAAATATTTTGATTGAAACATGTAAATGTATATATTTGCAGTAATATATATTATTAATATATTTCAATTCTTATCTTTATATATGGTTTTTTATGAATAATCCGATCCTCGAAATAAACATATTTATTTTTAATTTAAATACGAATATTTATATAATTAATAAATAAACAAATAAAGCCATTTATAATTCATAATATTTTATTATCTATATTAATAATGTATAAATTATTACAATATTATTGTATAAATATAATCCCAACAATTATTTTTGTTGTGTATTAATTACTTTTATTTAACCCGAATGACAATGCATTATTATAATATTAAAATAATAAATTACGTATATTAATTTTTTTATATGGTATATATATGTACTGAATGACTGCAACTATGAAAGTAATATATGCAAAAATAATATTTAATGGTGTCGTATAATTTAGGAGTATCTTGCGCAACTTTTTAATATTCTATAATATAGTTTGGGTAACTATCTGACTGAAGTCGCTTCCATTACTTAGAAATGTTTTATAAATATATTACTTCAAAATGTGAATATTTATATAAAATCTTTTCTCTGATTATAAAGCGGAACTGAACTCTGATCTATTGATAAATATTTGTATATGCGAATTTTATAAAATCACGTTATTATAATTGTGAGTCAGATTTCATTTATAGTATAAATTATAAGTTAGGTGAAAAATTTTAATAACACTATTTATCTCATTCTCAGTATATTTTTGTATATATTTAAAAAAACAAAGAAGGTATAGTTCAGTGTATCCACACACCACAATTAATGCGGATCGTATCAGACGCTTTTAGGACTAACTCGTACATATAGCGCAAAATTATGGAATTTATATGTGTTCTTTAAGTGTAGGAAATTAAATTTTCTTTTCAAAATTCATTTGTATAGTACAAAACACCTGAAAGGGCTAATTAATCAATTAATAAAGAAGTTTTTCTGAAAAGTCTCATTTCATGATACTATATCTGATGTATGTGATTCCAGATATATATGATCACGGCAAAATATGAATTGACATGTGTTTCTATATATGCATTAATAGCATCAATAGTGAAGTGTCGATAAGCATGGATAGTAATAGCTATAACATTGTAAAACTTTTAGAGCGCCCTTTGTAATTGAGTTAGGCTATATTATAAATAATTAATAATAATAAATGTCTACGTAATTGTTAATATTTTTTTTAATCAATATCATTTTTATAGTATCTGCGTTATCTTTTTTTTTTTAATTTATTTATTTAAATATTTTTTGAATTTTTTACTTTATTGTTATTATTGTAAAAATTATTATAGTTTTATTCTATTAATGTCTGTAATAATTTGTCTACAATATTATCATTTATAATATAAACACATTTAATTAATTAATTCACATATTACATTTGTCTATTTTTTAGATTCATCGTAATGCGTCGAGTATTTTTAATATTATCAATACTATATTTTTTACGTTCAATTACAATGTATGTAACGGTTTTACCCGTTTCGAGTACTACCTACTATTGTAGTCCAAAATCAAATTCAACAACAGCATTTGTAATTGCAAAACGTGCATTTCAATTGATGTCTGGTTTTGGTTTGTCTATAAATGGTAAACATACATATTGTGGAGATTATATTTATAGTGGTCATACTGTAATGTTGGTATTAGGTTATTTAATTATATCAGAATGTAAGTTTTTTAATTTTTGTATATTTTTATTCCCCATTTAATAAATACTAACATAAATTTATTCTAACTTTTTATACATAGATTCACCTCGAAAATTCTATCCAATTCATTGGATAGCATGGATAAATGCTTTAGTTGGTGTCATTATGGTATTAGTTGCGCACGGTCATTATACAATTGATGTACTTATTGCATATTATGTAACAACCAGATTATTTTGGACGTATCATACACTTACCAATAATAGTTTTTTACTTAAGGTATGTGTTCGCAGATGGATTTTAATATTATGTGATTATATGTGTATGAATTCAAAATTGAATATTAATAGTGCTAAATGATGTATGATTGTGTGGAGAAATAGAATACCAGTGATGATGAATAGACTACTATTATAATTGAGATTGTCTCTGCGACAGCAAAAAAATTGGTTTTGCTTATCACTTGTGACCGTAGTAAGAAAAAGAAAGACACTAATATAAAATCTGGGACTAAGCATCCATGTATATTTTTCCATGATTGCAGACCAATTGTAATCCCTTGCAGATAAAGACAAAAGAGGCAGAAATGCTTTAAGCCAACATCTTTATTCCTCATACTTTGATGAACCAACCGAATTCAAATTTACTTGTATTAGTTTCACAGTCATGAATTTCGTAAAGTTCATCGTTTATTTTGTGTTCAATATATAGATATTTAAAAATATTTACAAATTAGCAAATACCTTCCCGCCTCCTTTATAGTATTTCACTTACTACAACTGGAAAATTTGTTTTGTATACTTTAAGTTGATTTCACAAAGTAGATTCCATATTTACCTCTCAAATAATGTTGTAATACATCTTAAACTATTATTTATACTTATGGATTAGGTGGAATGTACGTTTTAACAGATATTGTATAGTTAAGATAACGTCATGTTTGTTTGTTTGTTTGTAGTGGAATAAATTAATTATGATAAATTTTTCATTATAATAATAATAATTTTCTTTCTTGTTTTTTTCATTTTTTTCACAGCAATCTGGTCCAAATAATTATATTGGAAGAGAATGGTGGTTTCCATATTTTAAATATTTCGAAAAAAATATACGTGGAATTGTACCGAATCAATATGATTGGCCATTACCGTGGCCCAGACGTTTCCATTCCAAAATTCCTAATCGTGAAAGTTAACGAACCGCAAAAGTCTGACTATTTCGATATTTATTTTTTAATAAAAAATTTATATATTTTTCTATGTATAAGAACTCTTAAAAATGTGATTTCGTATATCCTTTCAGATCCTATTAAAATTTAAAGAAATATAATTATGATAAAAAAAATAATTCAAAGAAAATCAAATTAAATTTTTTATATTTTATTTGTAAAAACTAAATAATTAAAAATTATTATTAAATAGTTTTTTTTTTTTTATATATATTTATTTATTTTATTTCTATTTTTTTTTTTTCGAATTTTGTATTATTTGAAAAAAAAAATGCTTATTAATAAAAACATAATTTTTTCTTGTATAAAGTTTTAATGTTTAACAACAACAACCACAAAAAAGAACGATAAACTATTTACCGATTTTTTTGTTTTTAATTTTTTATTCGTTTAATAATTATAGTTAAAATACATCATCATAATTAATTTATTTTAATTTAAATTTATAAATAAATAAAATTAAGCTAGAAATTATATTTTATTACATAAGATTCAAAAAATACTGATTAATTGTTTAATGTAAATTATTAAAATAGTTTTTATTTTAATTATTTTCCTTATTTTAATTTAATTATTATTATTATTATTATTATTATTATTGTTATTATTATTATTATAATTATTATTATTATTTTTAAATATTGTGATGTTCGTCGTTTTATTTTAAATCAATTTCTTTATTTTTGTAATAGATTTTAAGAAAAAAACTTTTAAAAAAATGAATTAATAACATTTAAAAATGATTAAATTGGGAAAATTATAAATTTTCCTAATTTTTTTAAATAAAATAAAACTTGATTAAAGTTAATATTTATTTTTGTTTTGATACTAAACAATAATTTCAAAATTTCAATTATAATTTTTAGTTATAATCAAGTTTTATTTATTTTTAATTTTTTTTTTTTTTTTGTATATAATACCAACCCGCGTCAGTGTCTTTTTATATCTATGCTATTTATTTAATATTTGTTAGTTAATATTATTTTTTTTAAATTAATTTATATTATTATTTCATAAATGAAAAAAAATGAGGGAGGGGATCGGGAGAGATGCCAAAGGAATTCAAAGAATATTTTTTTTACAAAAAGCTGAAATTTTCATTAGTTCTGAATCAAAATTTATTGATATTCGAACTAAAATTTATTCAACTGAATTACAATTAACATTTGTTTGTTTATACAAAAAGCAAAATATGATGTTGAACGCTATTCAAAAATTAATTGTAGCTACACACAAAGCTACGGGCGAATATGTCTGAACAGTCAAACCACATAGTTCAATGTGCGAAGTATAATTCATATGGATATATGGATTAATTGTTTTTGCTCACGCATCAACAATATATAGTTTTATTTATTGTTTGTAACTATACTTATTTGTCACCTAAAAGTTAAATTATATGCTCAAGAAACAAAATTCGGCTAGAAATTTAGAACGACTTATAAATTTAGTCGGTTACTGAACAGTGACAAATGTTTTTCATATTAAAAATCTTTTAAATTGTCAATATTAACATATGACTACAAACTTGATGGCATGGGATTTTCAAAATGATTAATTGATACCACATCTGTTTCAATATTTGCTGATTATTGTTAATTTTTCCGTAAATAAATAAATTATTAATTTACAATATTATATAATAATTTAATTTAGCAAGTATTATATGCAGAAAAAATTTACAAATGATCATTTTCTAGTTAGATTTTAACAAAAAAAGAAAATTACGCTTCAAATGATGAATAAATGATGAAAGCATCACATTGTCATCTTATCAACCTCAACGGTATCTCTAAAAAAAAATAATTTTGATAGAAAGATTAAATTAGTTAGAATCAAGATATATTGAATAATATTAATTAATTTACTTTAATTATGAAACTAATAAACTATTAAAATTGAAAATAAAAACAACAATAATATTAAACTAAAAAAAAAATTTTTCACATCTACAAAATTAGAATTGATTGAAGAAGCAAAATTTTACTATGAATAAATACACAATAAACATGTGTATAAAGTAAAAATAATAAGAACATAAAAATGAAAACAACAATAATATTAAATTATTGAAAAAATAAAACTGATTGCCTGGTAGATGGTAAAAAAAATTGTGTATAACAAAAATAAATAATAATATTGTTAAATAAACCAAAACACACTAATTAAAATAATGTGTTGTGTTGTTATTGTACACAAAGAAAATTAAAATTATCAGGCGCGACAGAGATCGAACAATAAAATAAATAAAAATTACATGACCTACGTCAATAAATAAATAATATTTTATTATTGAAAAATAACAACAATAATATTTGAATTATTGAAAAAATAAAAACAATATACTCGTATATCAACAAATTCTGTTTGCCTGGTGCAACGGTAAAATTTAACTATGCGCAATTGAATAAACATTTGTAACAACAAAATTGGTAGGAGCACCAGTAGCCGGACACATACCAATAGCCAGACACTTAGTGTTAAATAAAAAAATAATATATATTCAAATATTATAAAACAATTTCAAAACATTCTCTTATTTATGACACTTTAAAATTATTTTATATTATTTTAATTCCTAAATTTTTTTCTTTAACACTAAGTGTCTGGCTACTGGTACTTTTCGGGTTTTATTGGTGCATCTACCCAATATAAAATACAATAAAAAACAAAAATCGTATGATAGTATTGGATTTATAAAAACTAAATAAAAACATATTGTAAAAGCACGTTTTGAAAATCCAATATTATAATACGATTCTTTTTTAATTTTATATACAATTTTATTTTTACAAAGTGGCGTAGTAAAATTTTACTATTCTACCAGGCAATCAGAATTTGTTAATGTATCGTTTTTTTTTGTTAAATAATTTAATATTATTATTGTTTTTATTTTTCAATTTAATAATATTATTTATTTATTGACATAGGTCATGTACTTTTTGTTTGTTTTATTGTTCGATCTCTGTCGCGCCTGATAATTTTATTTTTCTTTGTGAATAACAACACAACACATTATTTTAAGTAGTGTATTTTCGTTTATTTAATAATATTATTGTTTATTTTTTTATATACAATTTTGTTTTTACAAATTGGGGGAGTTGTAAAATTTTACGATTGTACCAGGCAATCAGAATTTGTTGATGTGTAGATTTTATTTTTACAATAGTTTAATATTATTGTTGTTTTTAATTTTTATGTTCTTTTTATTTTTACTTTATATTTATATACAATTTTTAATTATAGTAAAATTTTGCTTTGTAACAGGCAATAAATGAAAAAATTTATTGAAGTAGTTTATCAGTTTCTTATCTGTTTTCGTCTCTATTGCATGCCGGATATATAATATCCATTAATTCCGATTGATTTTTTTTTTAATGACACTTACAACAAATAATAACAATTTTAAAAATTTTTATATAATTAAATATTAAATTGGAATATATTTTTTTAAAAAAAAAAAGAACAACATAAATCAAACGCGCTTATATAATTTTTAAAATAAAAAATATATATATTCTAAATTAATTATATATTTAATATAAATTTATTTAATATTTTATAAAAATATTTTTTTTTTATATAAGTATAAAAACGAAATTAAATATATAAAACAATTTTATTTATATAATAATATATATAAAAAAAATTATTACATTACTATTAAGTTTGCGTTATTCTGTCGAACTATGCGACGTTTTATGGAGGGACAATTTGCTTTTTTATATATTTAATTTTAAAATAATGAAAATAATTAATTGATTTTGTTAACCAAATTTATTTATTCATTTCCTTATTTTGTTTAGATTAAGTTTTTTCTCGAAAATACGTTATAAGGATTTGCCTAAACGATTATATAAGTTTTTTTTTATTAATATACAATATCTGTATTAAAAAGGACTTATATATTTATTTTTAGAGAAATTTATTTGGATAACAAAAAATTTGGTTGCTGCTGGATGGAGGAGCATCATAACTTTTAATTTGCAATACGTAGTTTTTTTGTTTTTTTTTTATGCCGTACCCTTCCACAACTCTAATTTACCACCAACTAACTATTTACGACCACAAATCTATGTGTGTATATTTACTTTAAAAATTAAAATAGTTATATTCAAAAATATTTTAAAAATAATAATGTTAACAAAAAAAAAAAAAAAATACGGTATAAAAATATTATATAATAAAAAAGAAAAACGCACATTACAATATTTAATAAAAAATTAATAAATAAATATATGTAAAATTAAAAATAAAGAACTCCTCCAGGGTCTTATATAAATGAAAAAAAAAAAAACGATATAGAAAATAAAAAATGAGTGTTCAATATTTTTTATAAATGCATAATTTCAATGATATTTAATATATAATAATAATAATAAAATTATTAATAAACATTTAATTTATTAACATTGAATTTAATAAAATTAAGAATATATATTATTAAATATAGAGAGATATATACACACACAAGGAATTAATTTTTAAATTAACTTCTAAAACTATATAAAAAATTTTACAGAATTCATAAAATAAATTTGTTCTACTCTAAAACTCTATTATACTAAAACTTAAACAATTTTTATTTCTTTGTTACCATTTTGAAACGTTGTTGATGTGCGTATGGGAATTGCAAACGTTGACTATATATACAAAAATAATAAGAATAAATAATCTTACGCAAATAATTTTATTTATAAAATTGAGAAAATGGTGAATATATTTTGCGTATGTTTTTTTTTTCCAGTTTAACTAATGGAAAATTTATAATGTAATAAAATTAAATATGAGCTATATACCTAACATTAAAATAAAAAGTCCTTAAGTTAATATTAGTTTAAAATTAAATTAACAAAATAAAATTTAAAAAAAAAAAAATGTTGAAAACATTAAATAAAAAAATTACAAATTTTTAAAAACTTAAATTTAATATAAATAAAATACACACAATGTTAATAGAATTAAGGAGAAGGAAAAACTTACATAAAAACATTTTATTATTGTTATAATTATTATAATAATTTAATATAAATAAAGTAGTATTTTTAATTTTATAAAATAAAAGGAAAAAAGAAAAAAAAAAAAACAAAAAACAAAAACAATGATTCTAAATGTTAAAATAATAATAATATTTGTAAGAAATAAGTCTAATTAATTGTAAATAAAAACTCTATAAATATAAATAAATATATATTTGTTTTAGGAAAGTGTGTAAATATAAAAATTATTATTAGTTACAATATTATTATGATTATAAATTGTTATATGAAAATAAAATTAAAAATATGATTACAACAAAAGTTTGTACAAAAAAACGAAAAATAAATTGTAAACAAAAAAAAAAGGAATATGAAAATAATAGATATCTATTTTATACTTAAAAATGTAAATATTTTGTTTTTCTTATAAAGATATTTTCCGCTATGAAACCTAAATTTGAGCGATCATTGTGGAAAAACTGCTAGACCTAAAGAGCTACGGTGTGGCTCAAAAGTCGTGACATATAGTGAAATATACCTGATTTATTAGGACATTGAAAAATTCAATTGGGAAAGCCTATCATTTGATACCTACCCCACCTGTCCACCACTTCAAACGGCTGAGTTATAGCGTTTTTAAGATATCCATAAAAAATTTCCACTAAAATAACAGGAATTTTTTAGAACAAGTAACAGTCGAGCAGAATTACCAGGAGGCAAATTTTTTTTTTTTTTCTTTTTCATTTTTGACCCACTTAGAGGCGGAATTTTCGAAAAATCTGAACGGATTCTTGTTCGCACGACCAGCCCCGATCGTTTGAGCCTATTTTTAGCCATTTGGTGGAAATTTTTTTGGAAAATTTTTGGAAAAAAAATCCATGTTTTTATGTTACCAAAAGTTAGGTTATGTAATTACCTTTCGTTTGATACCTATCCCACCCGCCTACCACTTCAAACGGCTGAGTTATAGCGTTTTTAAGAAATCCATAAAAATTTCCACTAAAATACCAGGCAATTTTAAGACGAAGTAACAGTCGCGCAGAATTACCAGGAGGCAAATTTTTTTTTTAATTTTTTTTCTTTTTCACTTTTGACCCACTTAGAGGCGGAATTTCCGAAAAATCTCAACGGATTCTTGTTCGCACGACCTGTCCCCATCGTTTGAGCCTATTTCCAGCCATAAATTTTCACGGAATTTTCCAGAATTTTCTTTTTTTGTTTTTCATTTTTGACCCACTTAGAGGCGGAATTTTCGAAAAATCTCAACGGATTCTTGTTCGCACGACCAGCCCCGATCGTTTGAGCCTATTTCCAGCCATAAATTTTCACGGAATTTTCCGAAATTTTCTTTTTTGTTTTTCATTTTTGACCCACTTGGAGGCGGAATTTTCGGAAAATCTCAACGGATTCTTGTTCGCACGATCAGCCCCGATCGTTTGAGCCTATTTTTAGCCATAATATTTCAAGGAATTTTTAGGAATTTTAATTTTTTGTTTTTCATTTTTGACCCACTTAGAGGCGGAATTTTCGAAAAATCTCAACGGATTCTTGTTCGCACGATCAGCCCCGATCGATTCAGCCTATTTTTAGCCATTTTTAAGCCATTTTTTGGAAATTTTATTGGAAATTTTTTGGAAAAAAAATCCATGTTTTTATGTTACCAAAAGTTAGGTTATGTAATTACCTTTCGTTTGATACCTATCCCACCCGCCTACCACTTCAAACGGCTGAGTTATAGCGTTTTTAAGAAATCCATAAAAATTTCCACTAAAATACCAGGCAATTTTAAGACGAAGTAACAGTCGCGCAGAATTACCAGGAGGCAAATTTTTTTTTAATTTTTTTTCTTTTTCACTTTTGACCCACTTAGAGGCGGAATTTTCGAAAAATCTCAACGGATTCTTGTTCGCACGACCAGCCCCGATCGTTTGAGCCTATTTCCAGCCATAAATTTTTACGGTATTTTCCGAAATTTTCTTTTTTTGTTTTTCATTTTTGACCCACTTGGAGGCGGAATTTTCGGAAAATCTCAACGGATTCTTGTTCGCACGATCAGCCCCGATCGTTTGAGCCTATTTTTAGCCATAATATTTTAAGGAATTTTTAGGAATTTTCATTTTTTGTTTTTCATTTTTGACCCACTTAGAGGCGGAATTTTCGAAAAATCTCAACGGATTCTTGTTCGCACGATCAGCCCCGATCGATTCAGCCTATTTTTAGCCATTTGGTGGAAATTTTTTTGGAAAATTTTTGGAAAAAAAATCCATGTTTTTATGTTACCAAAAGTTAGGTTATGTAATTACCTTTCGTTTGATACCTATCCCACCCGCCTACCACTTCAAACGGCTGAGTTATAGCGTTTTTAAGAAATCCATAAAAATTTCCACTAAAATACCAGGCAATTTTAAGACGAAGTAACAGTCGCGCAGAATTACCAGGAGGCAAATTTTTTTTTTAATTTTTTTTCTTTTTCACTTTTGACCCACTTAGAGGCGGAATTTTCGAAAAATCTCAACGGATTCTTGTTCGCACGACCAGCCCCGATCGTTTGAGCCTATTTTCAGCCACGATTTTTCACGAAATTTTCCGGAATTTTCTTTTTTTGTTTTTCATTTTTGACCCACTTAGAGGTGGAATTTTCGAAAAATCTCAACGGGTTCTTGTTCGTACGATCAGCCTCGATCGTTTGAGCCTATTTTTAGCCATAATATTTCAAGGAATTTTTAGGAATTTTCATTTTTTGTTTTTCATTTTTGACCCACTTAGAGGCGGAATTTTCGAAAAATCTCAACGGATTCTTGTTCGCACGACCAGCCCCGATCGTTTGAGACTATTTTTAGCCATTTGGTGGAAATTTTTTTGGAAAATTTTTGGAAAAAAAATCCATGTTTTTATGTTACCAAAAGTTAGGTTATGTAATTACCTTTCGTTTGATACCTATCCCACCCGCCTACCACTTCAAACGGCTGAGTTATAGCGTTTTTAAGAAATCCATAAAAATTTCCACTAAAATACCAGGCAATTTTAAGACGAAGTAACAGTCGCGCAGAATTAACAGGAGGCAAATTTTTTTTTTAATTTTTTTCTTTTTCACTTTTGACCCACTTAGAGGCGGAATTTTCGAAAAATCTCAACGGATTCTTGTTCGCACGACCAGCCCCGATCGTTTGAGCCTATTTTCAGCCACGATTTTTCACGAAATTTTCCGGAATTTTCTTTTTTTGTTTTTCATTTTTGACACACTTGGAGGCGGAATTTTCGGAAAATCTCAACGGATTCTTGTTCGCACGATCAGTCCCGATTGTTTGAGCCTATTTTTAGCCATAATTTTCCAAGGAATTTTTAGGAATTTTCATTTTTGACCCACTTAGAGACGGAATTTTCGAAAAATCTCAACGGATTCTTGTTAGCACGATCAGCCCCGATCGATTGAGCCTATTTTTAGCCATTTTTAAGCCATTTTTTGGAAATTTTATTGGAAATTTTTTGGAAAAAAAATCCATGTTTTTATGTTACCAAAAGTTAGGTTATGTAATTACCTTTCGTTTGATACCTATCCCACCCGCCTACCACTTCAAACGGCTGAGTTATAGCGTTTTTAAGAAATCCATAAAAATTTCCACTAAAATACCAGGCAATTTTAAGACGAAGTAACAGTCGCGCAGAATTAACAGGAGGCAAATTTTTTTTTTAATTTTTTTCTTTTTCACTTTTGACCCACTTAGAGGCGGAATTTTCGAAAAATCTCAACGGATTCTTGTTCGCACGACCAGCCCCGATCGTTTGAGCCTATTTCCAGCCATAAATTTGCACGGAATTTTCCGGAATTTTCTTTTTTTGTTTTTCATTTTTGACCCACTTGGAGGTGGAATTTTCGAAAAATCTCACGGGTTCTTGTTCGCACGATCAGTCCCGATCGTTTGAGCCTATTTTCAGCTCTATTTTTTTTTTTACCTTTTTTGACCTGCAAAAGTATGGGTTATAATCCACTGCCGAAAAAAAGTTTTTGCCCGGAGGACATTCATATTTTCAGGGATTGTAGAGCTCGAAAAAAAAACGCTTTCTGGCGACCACTTTTCCCGATTTCCCTAAGGGGGCGGAGCTATGGCTCTTCAAATGTACCAAATTGGCCACTTTTGGACCCCTATAACCCCGGAAATACTCACTATTTCGCGACGAGCTTCTCACCAGTGATAGTCCTCGTCAAGGGCTACAAATTATATTATGGGGGTGACTTTCTATCTATAAGGGTTTTCCAACTAGGGGTGCCTAAAGTTCGGAAAATCGTTTGCAGACCAATCTTAAGATACCTGGGGAATTGGCAAAAACTCAATTTTCCAAAATGTAATGATGCAGAAATGTAAAGAAAAGTTCAATCTAGGTTTTGAAACTCTTTTGGAATTTTCCAATGGGAAATACGGATTTTCCAGGAACAACGAAAAACGGCGATTTTTGCATGTTTTCAAATGGGAATTTTCCGGCTTTTCCGATCGAATTTTCCAATGGCCTATTTATTGCAAATAGTAGACTATATGACACGACTTATAAGCCCCACCACAACTCCTTAAGTCTAATGGTTTTCCTATAATGACCGACCAAAGTTAGGCTTACACGAAAATTTCCAAATCTTAAATCGGTCATAAGTCGGTCCACATATTTTTCACGGAAAAAGTCCAGAAGCTTTAATGTGCGCATTAAGATTCTCTATAATATGGCTATAACGAAAATTGGCTACCTAATTAATTTTTTTCGAAAACATCAAAAAGTCCGTTTTCAGAAATTCCGGGAAATTTCTCCAGCCTAAAGTTGATGACTTACAGATGTCTTGTAGCCATAAATGGATTTAGATGGTAAATGTACTGTGGAAGTGGTACTGAACATTTTTCCTAACTATTACAGTTTTCCCGGAATTTTCCGATCAAAATTAAAATTTTCCGGATTTTCCTGAAAATTTCTAGATGTCTTAGATAGAAGATTAGAAACAGTTTTTACCACTAGAGGACCCGAATCTATTTACAGGTTTTCCCAGAATTTTCATATAACGGTTTCATATGCATGGTGAAAAATCCATGTTTTTATGTTACCAAAAGTTAGGTAATTTAATTACCTATCATTTGATACCTATCCCACCCACTCACCACTTCAAACGGCTGAGCTTAGCTGTTTACCGTGTACCAAATGTACCATCATTTTCCTACAAATTTATCTTCATTATTTTTTTTTAATTATTTTTGATTTGTCTTAAATTTGCCTATTATCAGTTTTCATCAATATATTTTCACGAGTTTTCCCAGAATATGCATTTAAAGTTTTTAATATGAAGTCATTTCTTTTTATTTAACTTTTTCTTTTCCATTCAAAATAATGTAAACAATAAACTAAAACATCGTTGGTGTTTGTTATTATCTTCTTCTTCTTTTATTTTTTAGTTGTTTACTATTTTGTTGTATATTTTAGTTCGACCTTGAAAAACAGTAAATCGTAATTGACACAAATTGATGTTGTTATTGTATTATTTTTCTACTACAATAAATTTGTAAATAAATAAAAATTAAACGATATTTTCACGAGCATGTGATTCTGATCGCCTGATAACTAACTAGTCTCAAAAAAGAAGAAGAAGATAATAACAAACACCAACGATGTTTTAGTTTATTGTTTACATTATTTTGAATGGAAAAGAAAAAGTTAAATAAAAAGAAATGACTTCATATTAAAAACTTTAAATGCATATTCTGGGAAAACTCGTGAAAATATATTGATGAAAACTGATAATAGGCAAATTTAAGACAAATCAAAAATAATTAAAAAAAAATAATGAAGATAAATTTGTAGGAAAATGATGGTACATTTGGTACACGGTAAACAGCTAAGCTCAGCCGTTTGAAGTGGTGAGTGGGTGGGATAGGTATCAAATGATAGGTAATTAAATTACCTAACTTTTGGTAACATAAAAACATGGATTTTTCACCATGCATATGAAACCGTTATATGAAAATTCTGGGAAAACCTGTAAATAGATTCGGGTCCTCTAGTGGTAAAAACTGTTTCTAATCTTCTATCTAAGACATCTAGAAATTTTCAGGAAAATCCGGAAAATTTTAATTTTGATCGGAAAATTCCGGGAAAACTGTAATAGTTAGGAAAAATGTTCAGTACCACTTCCACAGTACATTTACCATCTAAATCCATTTATGGCTACAAGACATCTGTAAGTCATCAACTTTAGGCTGGAGAAATTTCCCGGAATTTCTGAAAACGGACTTTTTGATGTTTTCGAAAAAAATTAATTAGGTAGCCAATTTTCGTTACAGCCATATTATAGAGAATCTTAATGCGCACATTAAAGCTTCTGGACTTTTTCCGTGAAAAATATGTGGACCGACTTATGACCGATTTAAGATTTGGAAATTTTCGTGTAAGCCTAACTTTGGGCGGTCATTGTGTGAAAAACATTAGACTTAGAGAGTTGCGGTGGGGTTTAAAAGACGTGGCATATAGTCTACTACCCGTGATAAATAGTGCAATGGTAAATTCCATTGGAAAATCCGGAAAATTCCCATTTGAAAACATACAAAAATCGACGTTTTTCGTTGTTCCTGGAAAATCCGTATTTCCCATTGGAAAATTCCAAAAGAGTTTCAAAACCTAGATTGAACTTTTCTTTACATTTCTGTCTCATTACATTTTGGAAAATTGAGTTTTTGCCAATTCCCCAGGTATCTTAAGATTGGTCTGCAAACGATTTTCCGAACTTTAGGCACCCCTAGTTGGAAAACCCTTATAGATAGAAAGTCACCCCCATAATATAATTTGTAGCCCTTGACGAGGACTATCACTGGTGAGAAGCTCGTCGCGAAATAGTGAGTATTTCCGGAGTTATAGGGGTCCAAAAGTGGCCAATTTGGTACATTTGAAGAGCCATAGCTCCGCCCCCTTAGGGAAATCGGGAAAAGTGGTCGCCAGAAAGCGTTTTTTTTTCGAGCTCTACAATCCCTGAAAATATGAATGTCCTCCGGGCAAAAACTTTTTTTCGGCAGTGGATTATAACCCATACTTTTGCAGGTCAAAAAAGGTAAAAAAAAAAATAGAGCTGAAAATAGGCTCAAACGATCGGGACTGATCGTGCGAACAAGAACCCGTTGAGATTTTTCGAAAATTCCACCTCCAAGTGGGTCAAAAATGAAAAACAAAAAAAGAAAATTTCGGAAAATTCCGTAAAAATTTATGGCTGGAAATAGGCTCAAACGATCGGGGCTGGTCGTGCGAACAAGAATCCGTTGAGATTTTTCGAAAATTCCGCCTCTAAGTGGGTCAAAAGTGAAAAAGAAAAAAAATTAAAAAAAAAATTTGCCTCCTGGTAATTCTGCGCGACTGTTACTTCGTCTTAAAATTGCCTGGTATTTTAGTGGAAATTTTTATGGATTTCTTAAAAACGCTATAACTCAGCCGTTTGAAGTGGTAGGCGGGTGGGATAGGTATCAAACGAAAGGTAATTACATAACCTAACTTTTGGTAACATAAAAATATGGATTTTTTTTCCAAAAATTTTCCAAAAAAATTCCAAAAAATGGCTTAAAAATGGCTAAAAATAGGCTCAATCGATCGGGGCTGATCGTGCTAACAAGAATCCGTTGAGATTTTTCGAAAATTCCGTCTCTAAGTGGGTCAAAAATGAAAAACAAAAAATGAAAATTCCTAAAAATTCCTTGGAAAATTATGGCTAAAAATAGGCTCAAACGATCGGGGCTGATCTTGCGAACAAGAATCCGTTGAGATTTTCCGAAAATTCCGCCTCTAAGTGGGTCAAAAATGAAAAACAAAAAAAGAAAATTCCGGAAAATTCCGTGAAAATTTTTGGCTGGAAATAGGCTCAAACGATCGGGGCTGGTCGTGCGAACAAGAATCCGTTGAGATTTTTCGAAAATTCCGCCTCTAAGTGGGTCAAAAGTGAAAAAGAAAAAAAATTAAAAAAAAAATTTGCCTCCTGGTAATTCTGCGCGACTGTTACTTCGTCTTAAAATTGCCTGGTATTTTAGTGGAAATTTTTATGGATTTCTTAAAAACGCTATAACTCAGCCGTTTGAAGTGGTAGGCGGGTGGGATAGGTATCAAACGAAAGGTAATTACATAACCTAACTTTTGGTAACATAAAAACATGGATTTTTTTTCCAAAAAATTTCCAATAAAATTTCCAAAATATGGCTAAAAATAGGCTGAATCGATCGGGGCTGATCGTGCGAACAAGAATCCGTTGAGATTTTTCGAAAATTCCGTCTCTAAGTGGGTCAAAAATGAAAAACAAAAAATGAAAATTCCTAAAAATTCCTTGAAATATTATGGCTAAAAATAGGCTCAAACGATCGGGGCTGATCGTGCGAACAAGAATCCGTTGAGATTTTCCGAAAATTCCGCCTCCAAGTGGGTCAAAAATGAAAAACAAAAAAAGAAAATTTCGGAAAATTCCGTAAAAATTTATGGCTGGAAATAGGCTCAAACGATCGGGGCTGGTCGTGCGAACAAGAATCCGTTGAGATTTTTCGAAAATTCCGCCTCTAAGTGGGTTAAAAGTGAAAAAGAAAAAAAATTAAAAAAAAAATTTGCCTCCTGGTAATTCTGCGCGACTGTTACTTCGTCTTAAAATTGCCTGGTATTTTAGTGGAAATTTTTATGGATTTCTTAAAAACGCTATAACTCAGCCGTTTGAAGTGGTAGGCGGGTGGGATAGGTATCAAACGAAAGGTAATTACATAACCTAACTTTTGGTAACATAAAAATATGGATTTTTTTTCCAAAAATTTTCCAAAAAAATTCCAAAAAATGGCTTAAAAATGGCTAAAAATAGGCTCAATCGATCGGGGCTGATCGTGCTAACAAGAATCCGTTGAGATTTTTCGAAAATTCCGTCTCTAAGTGGGTCAAAAATGAAAAACAAAAAATGAAAATTCCTAAAAATTCCTTGGAAAATTATGGCTAAAAATAGGCTCAAACGATCGGGGCTGATCGTGCGAACAAGAATCCGTTGAGATTTTCCGAAAATTCCGCCTCTAAGTGGGTCAAAAATGAAAAACAAAAAAAGAAAATTCCGGAAAATTCCGTGAAAATTTATGGCTGGAAATAGGCTCAAACGATCGGGGCTGGTCGTGCGAACAAGAATCCGTTGAGATTTTTCGAAAATTCCGCCTCTAAGTGGGTCAAAAGTGAAAAAGAAAAAAAGAAAATTCCGGAAAATTCCGTGAAAATTTATGGCTGGAAATAGGCTCAAACGATCGGGGCTGGTCGTGCGAACAAGAATCCGTTGAGATTTTCCGAAAATTCCGCCTCTAATTGGGTCAAAAATGAAAAACAAAAAAAGAAAATTTCGGAAAATTCCGTGAAAATTTATGGCTGGAAATAGGCTCAAACGACCGGGGCTAGTCGTGCGAACAAGAATCCGTTGAGATTTTTCGAAAATTCCGCCTCTAAGTGGGTCAAAAGTGAAAAAGAAAAAAATTAAAAAAAAAATTTGCCTCCTGTTAATTCTGCGCGACTGTTACTTCGTCTTAAAAATGCCTGGTATTTTAGTGGAAATTTTTATGGATTTCTTAAAAACGCTATAACTCAGCTGTTTGAAGTGTATATAATTAAATAATTGTAAATTAAGAAAATGAAAATGAAAAAAACAAATTCTGCATAATTAGCACTGTCAAATTGGTTTCTTTCATCTGATTTGATTACAATATAAATAAACAAATACAAACATTTATTTTTTTTAATAAAATTTTTATTTTAAATTAATTTATTAATTTTTCTATTTTTTTTTCTTTTTTTTAGATATGAATATAATTTCTATAAATTATATACATTAAAATGTGTTAAATTAATAAAAATAAAAAAAAACTTAATCTAATTTAAATATTTTTTTTATAAATCAATTTTAAATTAAATCATAATTCTTAACAAATAATTGAATGAAAATAATTTAATTTTTATTCCAAAATGTTATTGTTTAGTAAAATATTTTCAAATTCAAAATTTGTTGTTCCCTGTTTTTATTTATTAATTTTTTTTTCTTTTTTTCATAGATAATTATCAATGAAATTGGTCACAAATTTTTAAAAACATTTAAATTAGTTTTAATTATGCCGTGGCTGGTGCTTTTTTTTATTTATATATATTTTAATAAAAATTAAAAATTAATTATGAAAGAATGCCTTAATAAAAAAAAAAACAATTAATAATTAAATAAAAAGAAATAGTATTCAGAAGTAGAAATTGAAAATCATATAGATTTTATTAAAAGAAAACGGTTTAAGAAAAAAATTATAAATTCTAGAAAATATGAAATGTTTCCTTTGATATAATTCCTCTTGCATTGGAACATTTTAAAAATATAAAAATGAACAATATTGAAACAAATTCCGATCTACAATTTTGAATTTCAATAAATCGTTAACATGACATTGACATGTATGACAAAATTATAATAAATGAACAATAAAATCATTGCAATATTGTTTTCTACAATTGTTGCCGAACATCAGCGTGTGTGTGTGTGTGTATGTTATGTATGTGTTAGTTAATAGCGTATTACCAGTTCAATTTCGCCATCTAATTTTAAACTTATATGTTTATCATAAATTTATTAATCAAGTAATTTTTCTATACACATATAACATAATTAGATAGATTAAATGATTTATAAATAATGATAAAAATATGCCAATACTAAATCTAATAATTTTATTATTATTATTATTTATATATTATTAGTTAATTAATTATATAATAAAATATAGTTATTTTAATTGAGATAAATATATTTTATAATTATAATTTATATTATTGTGTATATATAAAATTTATATATGATTAATTTAATATTTTTAATTAATTATATCACATTATTTTATATGATTTAAAATTTATTACATTCATTTATTTTTGTTAAAAAAAAAAAAAAACATTAACATTAATTTAATCTCTAAAAAAAAAAACAAAAATAAGAATTGAAATTGCACGTACAATAATTTAAAATAAATATTTAATAATGACATAAAGAAATTAGTTTTATGCCACAGCGAAATTACCAAAATATGAGAGTAACACTCACAATAATTTCAGATATTATTTTTAAATCACGTTAGAAGATTTGTACATAGACATTTGGTACTTTGATGCCAAATTAGTAATGAAATCTACAATTGCGCGACAAAAAATATGTTAATCAATACGGAAAAAATATTTCATGTGTCAACATTCTATCTATGGTTATCCCTAGGTTCAAATGTTGTTAAGTAATTTATATGTACCACAACGATTGAACGAAAGCATCTAATTGGTAGAATGTTAAAACACAATATTAAAAATATCAATTATTAAAATATATGCGAATTTTTTTAATAAACTAAAAACAATGATACATTATAAACCAAAAAATTAAAAAAAAAAAAAGAGTGTAATTGAAAATGTATTAATTGTACTTATTAAATTATATAGATATTTTTATACATATCATACGTTTTAATATTGCACTAAGGACACGTCTTCATGCATGTGGTTAACACATGATATTATGTGTTGTAAAATCATGTGTTGATATTGAATATTGTTCAATTTTACCATATGGCATGTTTTTATATTATATATGTTTTGACAATTATAAGCAAACATATGCATGTGGACGGCAACATGCGAGTATCACTTGATTCGGAAATATGAACCAATCAAATTCTATCAATGATATCAGATGTTACACCACATTCATGAAGACGAAGCTTAAGAATGCACAAATTGAGTTATAACATGTAATGTACATATTTAATTAATTACTTTTATGTGTGTAATTTAATTGCATTTTTTTATTAGTTTAAAATGGTATATGTATGCACTTTGTTCATATTTGATAAACTGCGCTATACTCACAATATTGATACTAATTTATTTGTTTTAATTCGTATTGGAAATGATTATTTAAATATTAAATAATTAAAAAACAACAAAAAAAAATCAACTGATAAGAATTGGATTAGTTACATACACACGTTTCGGCGTCGGTGTACATAACATTCTGAATATTTTATAAATTTATTTTAACTACACAAAATAATATGAACGAACTCAAAAATTATTATTAAAAGATTAATAATTTAATTTCATATAGACTTAATAGTATTTAAAATGAAATATTAATAGAATACAATACATTGATTATAAGAATATATATGCCAACAGCTTTTTCATATATATGTTATCATTTACAATTAACAGAATAAAAATTTAACCACGTTGCAATATTTAAACATCGCAATAACCACTGTAAAAACAATAACGCCTCATTTAATTTAAACTATAAATTTACAACTGCGTATTAATAGACTACTGTATGTTGATCTACAATCGCCGGTGCAGTTAAATGATGTATTTGAATATTTGGATTTGATCCGGTTGAATTTTGTGGATTTGAATGTATTATAATTGGTAAATTTTCTTGCTGAGCAGATTGTATTTGTTGTTGAATATCTAATTCATTTTGTGATTGTTGATGTTTATTACCTTGTTGTGATTGCGGTACTTCTTGCTGATGCTGTTGATGAATTTGTTGTTGGTGTTGTTGAAGTTGTAGTTGCTGCATTTCTTGTTGGTGTAACTGAAGTGTTTGTTGCAATGGTTCTAATTTTATCTGAATTTGTTGAGATTGTTGTTGTTTAATTGGTAATCTTTCAATATGTAAATGTGTGATTGATTGTTTTTCAATATGTGTTATTTGTCTCGGTGATTTTGATTGTTGTTGCAAATTCAATTGCTGTGGCTGACGACGTGGCTGTTGTTGTTGTTGTTGTTGTTGTTGTTGCTGTTGTTGTTGTTCTTGTTGTTGTTGTTGTTGTTGTTGTTGTTGTTGTTGTTGTTGCTGCTGTTGTTGTTGTTGCTGTTGTTGTTGTTGTTGTTGTCGTTGTTGTTGTTGATGTTGTTGGTGTTGCTGCTGCTGATGCTGCAGTTGTAGTTGTTGTTGCTGTTGTTGAAGTTGTAGTTGAATATTTTGTGTCGTTTGCTCTTGAAGTTGTTGCGGTTGCTGTATGGTTAGCTGTTGTGATTGAGGTAATAATTGCGACGACGATTGTGATTGTTCATGTTGTTGTTGAAATTGTTGCCGTTCTTGTTGTAATTGTTGATGTAATTGTTGTTGCTGTTGTAATTGTTGTTGTTGCTGCTGTAATTGTTGTTGTTGTTGTTGTAATTGTTGTTGTTGTTGCTGTTGTTGTTGTTGTTGCTGCTGTAATTGCTGTTGTTGTTGCTGTTGTAATTGTTGTTGTTGCTGTTGTTGCTCTTGCTGGTGTTGTTGTTGTTGTTGTTGTTGTTGTTGCTGTTGTTGTTGCTGGTGTTGTTGCTGTTGTTGTTGTTCTTGATGCTGTTGTTGAGCCAGAAATGTTGATGTTATTACAGGTACTATACTTGATGGTCCTGGTAAATCCTCCTGATCAATAGTTTGTGTTTGTTGTGTTGATGTTGCTAGTAATGGTGTTTGTGATACAGGTGGAACGCGATAACGTCCAACTATAAATATTAATCATCGAATTTATTATATAAACCGATGAAATAGAAATTTATACATATTAACATATACTATTATATATATTCACTTACTTATTGCTTGTGCATCAGCATCGGGGTGAGTTTTTTTCAAATGACGTAATAAATTTCCTTTACCAACAAAAAATTTACCACATAGATCACAACCATATGGTCTATTACCGGAATGAGATCGTCGATGTGACACCAAATGACCTGATAAATGTTGACATTCAATTAATACATAAAAAAATTTCAAAATTTAAAAAATTTCTATAATTTAATTTACCTTTTGATATAAAATTTTTCGGACATAAATCACAATGGAAATTACGTTCCAATACTGTACCCTTTTGATGGCTTCTTTGATGAAAAATTAAATTGCCACGTAATACAAATGTTTTACCACATTCATCACAAGTATATGGTCGATCACCTGTATGACATCGACCCATATGATTTATTAAATGTTCTGTTTTCGTAAATGGTTTACTACAAATTGTACATATATGAGGATTATCACCGGAATGATGTCGTAAATGATTTGTTAAATGTTCTTTACGTGTAAATGTTTTACCACAATATTCACATTTATGTGGTGAATCTCCAGTATGAATCATTATATGGTTATTTAAATGTTCTTTACGTGTAAATATTTTATTACAATAACTGCATTTATGTGGTGAATCACCAGTATGTTTTCGTGTATGATTTGTTAAATGTTCTTTTCGCGTAAAAGATTTTGTACAATAAATACATTTATGCGGTGATTCACCCGTATGTTGTCTTGTATGGTTTACTGAAAATAATAAATACTTTAATTAGCTATATAAATATTATGTATACATTTAAAGGTATAACGATCAAAAATATGGATACATTCTTCTGAGGAACACATATAAAATATTGCATGTGATCTGAAATTACATATGTTGTTGTGATTGGTGACTTCTAACATTTGAAGGGAAATTTTAAGCCATTGAAAGTGAAATTAAAATCTTCAGTGCTTCAATGCTATATTTACTTATATTGAACATAAATAAAAAGTTTGGATATTTATGTGAAGCTTCTGCTTGTGATTTGCTTCTTTTACTGCAACAAACAATGAAAGAGTACGAAAAGTATACAATAATGTCGATTGAAAAATAATAATACTGATTGAATCAGTTTTTCGGAAATAATTACAAGGAATTCCACAAGAGAAGAAACCTACACTACAATGTTTATTTATAATAATTCACTGTGATATGAAAAATTGTATATTATACTTACATAAATGATCTTTTCGTGTAAATGCTTTTGGACAATATTCACATTGAAATGGTGTTTCACCAGTATGTTGCCGTATATGATTTACTAGATGTTCTTTCCTTGTAAATGATTTTAAACAATATGTACAACGATGTGGTGATTCACCAGTATGTTGTCGTACATGATTTAATAAATGTTCTTTGCGAGTAAATGTTTTTGAACATATGTCACAACGATGTGGTGTTTCACCAGTATGCCATAAAATATGATTTGTAAAATGTTCTTTACGTGTAAATGCTTTACCACAAATTTCACAACGAAATGGCGTATCATTAGTATGTGAACGCATATGATTAGCTAAATGTTCTTTACGTGTATATTTTTTATTACAAACTGTACATTGATGTGGTGTTTCACCTATAAAAGAAAACCATGTTTTATTCATAAATTTAAAATAATAATAATAAAATATAATTAATTATTCTTATTTGCCTGTATGCCACATATAATGATTAACATAATGTTCTTTACGAGTGAAAGACTTATTACAAAGTTCGCAATGGTGTGGAGTATCGCCGGTATGTTTTCTCACATGATTTTGCATATGCTCTTTTCGTGTAAATGTTTTAGCACAAAATTGACATCTACAAATTTATTAAAAAAAAAAAATCCATTAATTAAAATATTAATAAATTATATACAATTAATAACTTACTTAAAAGGCGTTTCACCGGTATGACTTCGAAAATGATTATCTAAATGTTCTTTACGTGCAAATGTTTTCTGACAAATACTACAACCAAATGGCTTATCTGTAGAATGTCGTTTCATATGACGTTCTAAACTAGTATCATTTGCAAAGACGTGATAACAAATTGTGCATGTAAACATTTTCATATCAACATGCGTTTTCCCATGAACTGTTAAATCGGCTGTCGTAGTAAATGCATGTCCACAAACTTGACAAACAAATGGTTTCCTTTCAGTATGATAACGGCGATGAACAATTAATTGATATTTATATGCAAACATTTTATTACATATTTCACATACATGAGCCGAAGGTGATGATAATGTTAATGTACATGTTGATTGAGTCGCTGTTGAGATATTATCATCTTCAATTTTTGGTGTAAGTAGACGTGCTGGTGATGACGATTGTTCTAATGGTGTTGATATAGTTGTTGTCGCTATTGATGTTGTCACATTTGTTAATTGACTTGAATTTATATTTGCTATATTATTAACATTATTTGACATACTAATGCCGGAATTAATAGTTGTCGATAAAGATACAGTTGGGGTTGTTACAATTGTTGTTGTTATATTATCATTAGATATTTTACCAAATACTTCGTGATAATTGAAGAATTGACTAATATCTTCAATATTCATGTGAACAATTTGTCCATCTGAATTTCGTACATCAATTAATTGAGATGTTGGAATAGAACCAATTCCTCCAATATGAATTTTTTCCAAAGTTTGCGTGGCTGTTGTAGCTGATATAGTTGGCATAGTTGTTGTGGTAGTTTTTGTTGTTGCTGAAGCTATTGAAGACGAAGATGACAAGGATGATAATACTGTTTGTGATGTAGCATTTGTTAACATTTTGTAAGAATTTTGATAACATTTCTCGGATTTAAAAATTTGTATTGGTATTGTCTTCTCAACATCATTAAATTTACTGTTATTATTAATGATTATATTATTATTGTCAAGTTGAACCTATCAAAATTATGCAATCATTAATTTAAATTTTTTTTATATTAAATATGCTATGTATTAATACTTGTATTTGATGTTCTGAATCATACTCCAATTTTAGCGGATCTGTTAAATTTAATTCACTATCAACTTTATTTTTATCATCCATACTTTCATCAATAACAATTTCTTCATTACCAACGTGTAAGAGAATATGTTGCTCATCATTTTGTAAATCATTTTCATTTTGTATTCTAATATTTTCATTCACTGAATTAGTACCTATTTTTTCATAAAATATAAATAAATAAATAATAAATATTTCATATTATTTCAAAAAATTACTAATCAATGATGGTATAGTAATTGTATTTCCTTCACTATTTAAAGTAACTGGAATCGAATTTGTACCACTTAATAATATATGAGAATCAGATGATGTAATCGGTGTTGCAGATATTTGTTGAATATTTTTATCTAATTTTCCAGAATTATAAGCATATGGAGTTTGAAATAAATTTGTAAATACCCAATATTTTCCAAGCTAAAAAATATATATAAATAATTAGCCTTTCATTAAATCATGCATGACCCATATTATGAAATACAGGAATAAAAAAAACCAATCAAATAATTGCAATAATATTGTCATAATCTGCATAATTTTATTATATTTACTTGAGCAACGCTAGCAATTGCCGATGAATTAATTCGTACACCACTGCTTGTTGTTGCAATTTCTGTTTGATTTTCTTCAACATCCTAACATAACATAAAAACACAATTGTTAATAAATAAATATTGATTTTCATTATCTTATTTTAATATTTTAGCAAAAATGTTTTTAAATTTTATTGCCTATAAAAATATAGCTTTAAAAATATATCACCTGAGAAACAGATTGTTGTACCGATTCTGATGATTGAATTTGTTGTAAATTTGTGTTATTCATTATGATAATTATAAGATATTATTTTTTCTTATTTATATTATATAATTTTTTAATTAAATTGAAATTAAAATAAAATTATAAATAAAACATGTTTTATTTAAGGCCATTATTTTTTTTTAATTATTATATTTTTTAACAGAACAATGCAAATGTTAAAAAATATTATTTCGCTCAAAATTTGTAAATTTTTTTAGAACTTTCACAACGTAATTTACAAATTTATGTTATTATATTGATCGTATTAATATTAACTTGCATTTATATTATATACATTCAATTAAAAATTATATATTTTTATCAATTAGGAAAATCCAAAACAAAATCATTTATTTTGATGGCGGCCATAAATTGTGCGTACGTTGAAAATCCCCAATCCGCGCCGCGCCCCGACCACTTTTTGTAAAAAATATTTTTAACATATTAAAAACACATCCAATCGTTATTTTTAATATATAATAATTTCACTTGCATAAATTAGAAATAATCTTACCAATTAGTTGATGAAATAATAGTTTTTATGGTAGAAATTATATTTATTTTCAAATAAATTTTAATTAAAAAAAATATTACGCGCAAGCAATATCCATACAACCAGTAACAGTATCATCATTATTAATCAACTATCCTATCGCTATGAAGCAGTCTAGTACTCTCTCTACACCTGCGTCTGACCTGAACCCTCTGGCTGCGTTCACCTGAAAATATTCAGTGGATGTTATTGAAATTAGAATCGTCACCATGAAAAATATTTTTCGGAGATTTTATTTTACTATTTTTACCCAAGGTTCACATTATACATCAAAATACAGAAAAAAATTTAAATGCAATTTAATGGAAACGTTAACATGGGCTTACATAAAACTTTAAATAGATAAGTTTGGTAACTTTCAATTTTTGTACTGATATTAACTGTGCTTTTTTTATTTTTACAAATTGTTAACCTAAATATAAATGATTATATCGTCAATCGGTTGTACGTTTAAATAAAAAATTAAATAATAAATGAATATATTATTATTTAATTTATTTTACAATGTGTTATTTATTTTTTTGTTTTGATATTTATATTAATTGATTTTTGACAATTTTGACGTTTATTTCTGTGTAAATCCTATGGTTATGTCTAGTATAATTTTCTTTTATTTTTATGTACAATGTGAACCTTGCGTTAATCACTGTCCTGTCTTGATTTATTTTGCGTTTTACCTCAAATTAACCGACTCTCAAAATCCACACGCAACGTCAAATTTGACTACAAAAAAAATGCATATCGTAATGTCATTTTAATTGTCAAATCGAAAGTGCAAATAAAATGAAGTAAACAGTGGCATTTGTTATGCGATTTATGAGTATCAGTTTAGTTTTATATATTTTATAAATTATAATATATTAATTAGGTAATTTTAACAAGTAATTTAATGATTTTAATAAAATAATTCAATACATTTATAATTTTACAATTATATTTTCAATTGACTAACCTTTAAGTAATCTCCAATTGTATGTGCATGTAAAAAATTACATATTTTTGTATATATTTCATATTCATATCGGTTTTTCAACTCTTATTTTTCTATTTTTTTCTTTATCATATAACAAACCAATAATAAAGTTTTAATTTTCATAATTGTTTTAGATATCAACTATTTATCTGGAAAGAAATGGGTAATGATGGTAAGAAAAGACGATCCCGTTCTAAGGAACGTATTGATTACAGAGATAAGGAACGTGTTGACTACAGAGATAAGGATAAAGAACGTATGGATTATAGAGATAAAGACAAAGACCGTATTGATTACAGAGATAAAGATCGAATAGATTATAGAGATAAAATTAAAGAACATAATGATTATAAAGAAAAAGAACGTGTTGATTATCGAGAGAAACTTATGGAGCGTTCAGATTATCGCGATAATAATCGAGATCGCATGAATAATCGTGATCATCGTCGCAAACGTTCAAAATCTCGCGAAAAATATAGAGAAAAAGAATCTATTAATAATAAAGAAAGAAGATCTCGATCAAGAGAACGCAATATTAATGGAAAAATAGACTCTAATAAATTTGGAAAACGGTCTCGTTCTCGTTCAAAATCTAAAGAAAAAATAAATGATGCAAAATCGCATGTTAAAGGTGGTGAAAATGTAAAAAATGACAATAAAGATGACAAATCAAAAACTGAAAAAAATGATGTCAAAAAACCGGAACCATTGTCATTAGAAGAACTATTAGAAAAGAAAAAAGCCGAAGAAGCGGCCAGAAGTAAACCGGTTTTTATAACAAAGGAACAACGTGCAGCTGAAGCAATAAAAAGGCGACAAAATGAGGTGGCCGCTATGAAAGCTGCTCAATCTGCAACACCAAAATTTGGTGATGTCCCTGTATCGGTGCTGTTAAATAAAGAAAGACGTGATCGAGAACGTGATGAAAAAATTGATCGTCGTGAACGTGAACGAGCCAGATATCGGGAACGAGAGAAAGAGGCCGATGGTAAAGATGATAAAGATAAAGACAAAGATAAAGAAAAAGATAAGGAAAAAGATAAAGAAGTGAGTAAACGTACTGAAAATGAATTAACTATTAAGGATAAAGAAAAAGAATTAGAAGCGATACGTGAACGTTATTTAGGTATTATAAAAAAGAAACGTCGTGTACGACGTCTGAATGATCGTAAATTTGTTTTCGATTGGGATGCATCTGAAGACACATCCGTTGATTATAATAATTTATATAAAGAAAGGCATCATGTACAATTTTTTGGTCGTGGTAATATTGCCGGTATTGATATTAAAGAACAAAAGAAAAAGCAAAGTCGCTTTTATGGTGATCTGTTGGAAAAACGTCGTACCGAGGCCGAAAAAGAACAAGAAAAAGTTCGTTTGAAAAAAGTTAAACGTAAAGAAGATAAACAAAAATGGGATGATCGCCATTGGTCAGAAAAAGATTTAGACGAAATGACAGAACGTGATTGGCGTATATTTCGTGAAGATTATAATATTACAATAAAAGGTGGTAAAATTCCTAATCCTATACGCAATTGGGTTGAATCTGGATTTCCAAAAGAATTATTGGAAATTATCGAAAAAGTTGGTTATAGTGAACCGACACCAATTCAACGACAAGCCATTTCAATTGGTCTTCAAAATCGTGATATTATCGGTGTGGCTGAAACTGGTTCTGGTAAAACATTAGCATTTTTAATTCCATTACTTGCATGGATTCAATCGTTACCAAAAATTGAACGATTAGAAGATGCTGATCAGGGTCCGTATGCAATAATTTTGGCACCAACTCGTGAATTGGCACAACAAATCGAAGAAGAAACAAATAAATTTGGTACACCATTAGGCATACGAACGGTTGTCGTTGTTGGTGGTTTGTCACGTGAAGAGCAAGGCTTTCGTTTACGTTTAGGTTGTGAAATAGTTATTGCAACACCGGGTCGTCTTATTGATGTGCTGGAAAATCGTTATCTTGTATTAAATCAATGTACATATATTGTATTAGATGAAGCCGATCGTATGATTGATATGGGTTTTGAACCAGATGTACAAAAAATATTAGAATTTATGCCGGTTACAAATTTAAAACCGGATACTGAAGAAGCCGAAGATGCAACAAAATTAATGGAAAATTTCTATACGAAAAAGAAATATCGACAAACTGTTATGTTTACGGCAACAATGCCAGCAGCTGTCGAACGATTAGCACGCACATATTTAAGACGTCCTGCAACCGTTTATATTGGTTCCATTGGTAAACCAACAGAACGTACCGAACAAATTGTTTATATGATGGGTGAAAATGATAAACGTAAAAAACTTATTGAAATTCTATCACGTGGTGTTGAACCACCAATTATATTGTTTGTTAACCAGAAAAAAGGTGCAGATGTTTTGGCTAAAGGTTTAGAAAAATTAGGTTATAATGCTTGTACACTTCATGGTGGTAAAGGTCAAGAACAAAGAGAATATGCATTAGCATCGCTGAAAGGTGGTGCAAAAGATATATTGGTGGCAACCGATGTGGCTGGTCGTGGTATTGATATTAAAGATGTATCAATGGTTATTAATTATGATATGGCTAAAACAATTGAAGATTATACACATCGTATTGGTCGTACAGGTCGTGCTGGTAAAACTGGTATTGCAGTTTCATTTGTTACCAAAGATGATAGTCATTTATTCTATGATTTAAAGCAATGCATATTAAATAGTCCGGTATCAGTGTGTCCACCGGAATTAATGAATCATCCAGAAGCCCAACATAAACCGGGCACAGTAGTGACAAAGAAAAGAAGAGAAGAGAAAATATTTGCTTAATTAAATACACATATAGAATTAACGGTAATTATTACAATACTAATTGTTATTATATAAAAAATGATAATAAAACAATTTCAAATAGAATTTAATAATAATAAAAAAAAAATAATAAATAAAATAATTAGTTTTTAAATAATTTTTTTTTAACAGATTTAGCCTATATTTCGTCTGATATTAGTAAAATTTGATTGCTATATATATTTTTCATTCAAATAGTTACCGACAAATCTATTCAATTTTATTTGATTTTTTTTTATTCAATATAAATTATATTTAATAACATTAAGTACGGAATATAATATAATTCAATGAGACCGCCAAGGTATCCTTTTACTATTTTTCCTAATTTTCGATAACTTTCTCACTAACTATGGCACAATGATTCATACAACCCTAATAAACTAACGATATTAAATCGCGCATGAACAATTTGTTCGGTCCATTTCTCGAAATAGTCAATTCACCAAAATTGTTCTGCAATAAATTAAGATCGTTTCATTAGCTGTATATGCTGTGTAACGTATATTAAAATCAAATCTTTGCATGAAAACCAAAAATTGATTGATCATTTGCTCGTTCGCTACAGGGATTTCCAGTTACAGTATTGGGGATCCTGCATCATAAAAATGGAACCAGTACAATATGATGCCACAAATCTTATACAGTCAATTTATGCATGTGGTAAATTGTTGAATTTGTTGTTGTTCATATAAGCAATTTTGCAAGTTTGCTTGCTAAAAAAGCTGTGTAACCAAAAATGTACTCTTCGCTACGGAATATGATTCTCGTTTTTTTTTTCTTTTTGCTAAAAATTGGGTTTGAAATTACACATTCAATGTTATCAAATATACTTTTACATTGAATAAAAAAAAACTTATTGGAATTTTGTATATTTTAGTTGTAGTTTTCTCTCAATTTAAATTTCGGGGGCCCTTTATAATGAAATTATACAGTATGTGTACGTACATGTATTACGTACGTATGAAAATATAATGCCATATGTTATATTATAACATCTCTCTGAATCACAAAATAAAGCGAGCCACGCGACTTAATGCACAAAATAACAACAACGAAAAAAAAATAAAAATAAATAATAATGAAAAGGTGCGTGACCTTATTACGAATTTTGATATATAATAATATTAATACAAAAAAAGAAAAAACAGAAAGATATTGGCAGTTTTAAAATAGCAAGAAAAAAATATATAATTTATTAAACATAATTTAAATAAAAATCATAATGTGCCGGAATATGGAAAATTATAGAGAACCTTAAATAAAATCCATCCTCTTTTAAACGTTTTATTTTAAATTAATTATAATTATTATTATTATTATTTTATTGTTATTTTTGGATAAAATTTCATATAACTTCACACCTCTGTAATATTGCAATTTTTCATCTAAATACATTATGTAGAACTATCCTTTTTTCTGATGGGAAAATATATATCTACCTGTTATTAATATTTTTAGTATATTGCATCTCTCTTATATAGGTATAAATATGAAACTGTGTGAGTTTATTTAACATTGAATTTTATATGATATAGATATAGATATTAAATATATATATGAAACGATATGATAAAATATCCTTTAAAATGAGGATTCGATTTATATAGTTAAAAGAAATGCCGCAAAGGAAGTATTTTTTTTTTGTTAAATTTATATATAAAATAATAATAATAATAATAATAATAATAATAATAACAATAAAATTTTAATATTTTTAATATAAATGATTTTAAGTCAGAAGAAGTGTTTTGTTATTATAATAAAATATATATTTCTTCATTTTTGTGGTTTAAAAAATACATTTTCTGAAGTGGTGTCTATAGGTTTTTCTTTTTTTTATTTTTATTAATTTCATTATTATTTGTGGTAAATAGTTTGTAATACTATTTACTTTTTTGTAAGTTTTTTTCATTATTTTTTTTCTCAAATTGTTTATTTTAAAAATAATAATAGTAAAAAAATAATTCACGTGCACGTAAAAGTTAACAATTAACGATATCCTCTATAAATCTACTATAAACCACATATTTATAATAAATATAAATATACGATCATTAATATAAATAATACAAAGTGTATATCGCATAAATATATTCTTTTCTATAATCATTTAAGATAAGATATCCTGTATCCGGCTGAATCACTTGTATGGTGGTATAGTAAAAAATCACACAGTGTTTTATAGTTCCGATATAATTCGAATAACTGCGTGCAGACGGACAAATTGTACCACGAAGAGCGGAGAGAAAATTTTAAGTTACAATTAGAATTTATTGCGAATTATCATATAAATTTATAATATAAATATGCAAGATCAATTTCTTATAACGGCCACCTCTTCGACACTTTTCATTTCGTATTAATCCGGAATTGTAAGTTTGATTTCCGGTATGGTATACATGTTAACAAGAGTTTAATATATTAATTATTATTATCACCCAATTATTTTATAGATGAAAACATGATTATTGCACAAGACAAATATACACATAAGTGGAGCAGCTCAATTCCCGAAATTCATTTACATGAGAATTTTGTCAGTATATATTGTAATAGTAAATTTTTCAGATGAATTACCATTGGTTTGTTTATTTATAAAATAATAAAAACGAATATCTTTGAAAATATGGTGCTTTCATGCACCATTAATGGGCTAATCACTCAATCGCTCCCATGAAAAAAATGTCATTAAGGAAACATATGAACCTTTCGATAATTGCAGACAATTTAGTGAATTGTTTTATACTCCCATGTGGAATAATTTACCAACTTCACTGTAATTAATATTTGGTATGTATGTTATAAGGTTGTTACCGGCAATTACGGTTCTATACCATATGTATCTTTTAGTCGTGGTCGACCTCAATTTCCCATACCCTACGAATTCCACAGAAGAAATTTTCTATTATTTATAGTATAATATTTTTTGTCATCAAGTCTAATGCAAACACATCGTTAACAAATTTTTCTTTATAATATAATAACTCAAAATATTACTGATAATAATAATTTGTTAGGAAATATTTTCTTCCTATCTGATTGTATATATATGTAGTAATTGAAAAAGAGAATATTAACTTTCTTAAATGATGTCATCGTTTATGGTAACACGGGTTGCACAGTATTAACTCTGTTTTAAATTTCAAATCTGAATAAGAAAGTGATTATCCTTTAGTTGGTGTAGCGTTATTTCTAAATGGCTCTAACTGGTGTATTTTATTAGTTCGGTTTTCTGTGTTACGAAACAATTTCACTAATTACTACTATATAATATGTACAAGATAAAAAATCGACTCTTGTCTTGATAATTTCTATAATTTACGTATTTATTTTTACGATACATTTTAATTTTATAAATCTATTTTTAAAAGTCTTTAAATTCTAAATTCTTTATTTATGTAAGCAGACGAGTGCGTATATATGTATGGGGATACGCACAGCACATATTTTTATATAGTTAACAAAGTTCAAAGAACACATTCATGCATTATATGAGATAATATATAAATCTGAGGAAAAAAATGGTTGAGATTTCATATTGGACATGATTTAAATAAATATTTCAAATTTATTTTGTATAGGCTAAAAAAAAAAAACGCGCGAACGTCACTCAATGACTAAATAAAAACCACGTTTTATATTATTTTTAAAGAAAAACCACTTGTTATTTTAAATTATTTATAGATATTAAAAAAAAAAAAAAAAACAAATTGAAATGTTCATTACGTTTTCGTTCAATTGTCGTCATTATTTTTTAAACCATAGAAAATTTGAGAAAATTATATTTAAATTTAGTATATGTTATAGTAAAGATTGTGTTTTGTGCGATTGTTGCAATATAATTTTAGTAATACAAATGCGGTCGCCGTGTTAAAAACAAATATACAGAAATCGTTTATAATTTTTAAGAAGAATCAAAATTAAATTATATTTTAATTAGAGACAAACATTTTTCTAATGATATTATAATAATATTATTAATATAAAAAAAAAAGTGATAGATAATTGTGTTTTATTTTAATGTATTGTGTGTTAGTGTTTTGAAAATAAAAAAACTTTTAACATACCTGTGTCTGTTAATTTTTATAATATACTCGGTTTTGTTGATTTGTTTGTATGTTGACTTATCATTATCATTAATTAATTTTTCTGTAATAATATAAAAGAAAATTAAAAATTAAAATGATTAATAATAAAAATGATGATATTATAGAAATAAAAGAAAATCCAGAATTAGGTCGGTATGTAATTGCAAAAAGAGATATTAAAAGTGGTGAAATATTATTTGAAGAAGAACCATTTGTTATTGGTCCAAAACCAAATATTACATGTGTATGTTTGGGTTGTTATTGTCCGATTAATGGATGTAAAAATATTAATAATAATTATAACAATACAGACGATGGTGTTAGTAACAACGAAGCAGTTAATTATTATAGTCGTTGTACTAAATGTGGATGGCCATTGTGTACAAAATGTATTGAAAATAATGCTAAAGATCATCAAAATGAATGTAAATTATTTTCTACAAATAATGTAAAATTTCAAGATGTTATGAATCCTAATGATATTTGTATACAATTAGATTGTGTAACACCATTAAGGTATAATTAAACATTTATAGTCATAAATTATATATATTATTTAAATTATTTAAAATTATTATTATACCCGCGTATCAACTATATTATAAATAAAAAAATTAATTTATATAATTATTATAAAATAATAATTGGCTAAATTAAATATTTAAATAGAAAATAGAAAATTAAGTAGGTGCTACATGAAAAATGTACAATTTATAAAATAAAACCAGATGTATTACATTTATACTTATATCAAACATTGCCTATATCTATCTATATGGTACAGTGTGCAATGTGCGTATATACGCATAGAAATAATATTAATATAATTTCTTTCTTCATATATGATAGCGCGTAGTCAATAATTCTAACCACAAGTATGTATACAAACATATATAAAAGATTGATTTAACACGCGATTACAAACATTATCCTATACCTTTTGAAATGGATTATTTTTTTTAGCCATCTGTTTTAGCTTACCGTTTAAATACCGTGGTGAAAGTGTATAAATTTCAAATTTTTAAAATATTTCTAACAGAAAAATAAATATCTAATTTAATATCTAATATCTAATAAGTACACAATTACAATATCACGAATATAATACAAAAAAAAAACGATTAGAATTATACTTAAAAAAACAGAATTTAAAAATAACTTTTCCTATAATTCAATGCTATATGTTTCAGTTCAAGTACATATATGACGTAACACAGTAAATTTATATTTTATCTTAATTGATTTAGTTCCTGTATAATTTATATATAATATTAATTAAATTTGCAGTTAAATAATGTGTTAGTAGTTCCATTCCACGCGATTTAAAATGTGTCTGTATACAAGTTTCATTTAATTTCAATTATAATAGTTCTTAGAACATTAGTATATATGTTCAACAACATGCTTAAAATCCTTGCATTTGCATTCCAAAGTGTTTCAACAGAAAAAAATATTCATATTTAAATAACTTACACTTAACTTACAATAATTAGTTGAAAAAATTGTGTATGAAAATATGAAAATAATAAATTATATATGCAATTTTCTTATCAATTAAATTACTTTTATTAAAATATATGTTGCTCATTTTCAAAATAAGGCAATGACATGTTATGTTAACCCAAAAATACGTTCTTCCATATTTAAGTTAATTTATTAATTTATATGTACTATTTTTTTAATGTATAAGATTAATATATAAATAAATATTATATGCGGTTATCCAATAAGCAGATTTAAAACTTGAAATAAATTTCAAGTACCCAAATTGGCTACGAACCAAAAAAAAAAAATAAATAAATAAAATTAATATATTTAATTTCCTATTTTACTTTTTAAAATTATTTTTCTTTGTTGTTGTCTTATATAAATTTGTTTGACATTTACAGACCACGAGTTATAACTTCGTGCCATCTAATTTTTTGAGGTCGCGGAATGTTATTATGATAAATTGTATATTTTTTTATTCATTTTTATTGTAATATTGTCAAAATCAATCTGTCGCCGCCGCAAAATGGTACATATATTTTTTTTAATGTTTAAAAATAATTTTCAAATATATGTACAACAAAAAAATAAAATATAATACGCAACATAATTATCTGCTGTTTCGAAATTAACAATTTTAATAAATAACAAACACACGCGTGTACTTTACTTATATAAAAAAAATAATAATTTTACAGAGTTCTATTACAAAAAGAATTAAATTCAGATCGATGGGATAAGGAAATATCGTTAATGGAATATCATGCAGAAGCACGTAAAAATTCAGAAATATGGAAAGCTGATCAAACTAATATTATAGGATATTTACGTGGTCCATGTAAATTAAAGGATCGTTTTTCGGAAGAATTAATACAACAAGTTTGTGGAATTTTAGAAGTAAATTCATTTGAAGGACGTACATCGGATGGTTACAGTATTAGATGTATTTTTCCCAGTACAGCATTAATGGCACATTCATGTGTACCAAATACAAGCCATTCAATTTTACCAAATGAAGATTTTAGGTAATATACATATAAAATATAAATAAATATTAGCAATATTCTTTATTATATTGTAATTATTTTGAATATTATTTTTATTATATTTCAGAATTAAAGTTCGAGCCACTACTGATATTGGTAAAGATGAATTATTATACGCAACATATACGTATACATTAACCGGTACAATGACACGACAATCTCATTTAAAATTGGGTAAATTTTTTACATGTAACTGTAAGCGTTGTACAGATCCAACCGAATTGGGTACACATTTTAGTTCATTTAAATGTAATAAATGTGATTTAGGAATAATAATGTCAACCAATCCCTTAGGTAAATTTATTTAATTATATACATATTATTTTTACATACATAGTTTTAAAATATGTTTTAACACTAATTTAATTTATATACCTATCTGTTTGGTCGTGTATACATAGATCTTAATGCTATATGGAAATGTTCACATTGTGAATTTCAAACAAGTGGTGGTGCTATACATAAAGTAATTAATGTTATACAATCAGAAATTGATGTTATGCAAGAAATGGATATGGGACCAGAAAAACTACAAATGTGTGAAACATTAATACATAAATATCGTAGTGTTTTACATCCAAATCATTTTATACAAACAAATTTGCGCCAACATTTAATTGAAATGTACGGACGTGTTAATGGTTATGAAATTAATGAATTACCCGATGTATTATTGGAACGTAAATTAGAATTATGTAAACAAGTGTTAAATATTTTAAATAAATTTGAACCGGGTAAAACACGATCACGGGCTATGTTATTATATGAAATGCATGTACCAATTGTTTGTATGGCTAAATCAGCATATGGTGCTGGTGTTTTAGATAATGATGCATTACGATCACGTTTACACGAAGCCATCGAATATTTAACAGAATCCAAAACAATATTGGAATGGGAAGATCCATGCAGTTCGGAAGGAATGTTAGCAAAAATATGCGAAACAGCAATTGCTCAACTTAATGAAAATTTTAAATCAATTAAATAATAAAATTATATATTATGATATAGTAAAATATTGAATTTCCTATAGTATTAAAAAATTTGTCTGCTTTTATATACTCTATAACACATGAAATTTTATTATAATAAATAATAGTATAATTTATTCGTATATTTTATTTTGAATAAAAATCTATTCCATTGATTACTATCGGTGTTATGATCAATTTATGGATTTATAAAAATATTGTAAACAATCAAATACAGTTCCTGTTAAGCGCAATTCATCTCTCGTGTCATTTTAGATAATTTTTCAATATATTTTTTTATACTGCGGTATTGAAAATACGTTTGTTGTTATATATATATACATTTAACACATGTAACACACACTTCCCAGCCAAGTGATTTTAAAGTACATAGTGCATAAATATATAGTTTTACTGCAGTATATGATAGAGTGCATTATTATGAAGTAAAATTTCGTGTCTTGTGTATTATTTAGATCAATGATGCGTATTGTTGGTTCACATAACGCACAGTTTCACCATGGTTTCAACACAATTTTACAAATTGGTACATGCATATATATAATGTGGAGAAAAGCAAATTAATTAATTAATGTCTTCGTATATTAATGAATTAATTATATAATATATTTATTATAGTATATCGTCATAAATCATTTTAAAATAATACAAGTAACTACTGTGCAATATATAACACAAATAAAACATTTTAATAATTATATAGCAACACAAATATATAAATTGAAAAACGTATAAACTATAAATTGGTTATATATATTTTACTCCAAACAAATTGGCATAAACACACACGCAATCAAAATAAACCACACAAAGGTATTAAATGGTATGAAAAATATTTATAATTCTGGTAACTTATTATTTCTTTTTTTCCATCATCATATGCCTCTTCTTATATATAACCTTTGTTTTGAAAAGTACATGTATTTTTTTTTTTCAGAGGTCTTAAATGATACAAATAAAATTACACATATTATTTGTAATGTTATTTATATATACTTAAAGTATATATAATAAACGATCGGTACTTTTGATAAATAATATATGTAATTTGTTAAGTGTATTGTAATTCAATTAATTTCATTGTAAAAAAAAAAAAAAAGAAAAACCAAAATTAAAAAAAGGAATTTAAATAAATTTGTATCTTTTAAATAATTTAATGATTTTCATACAATGCGGTGTATATAGTTTATACTTAACCGCATATGCAAAACGAGATTACCATTTGGTTTATAACTGCGAAATAATAATTCATTTCAGTATAGCATTTTATCCTTATCGAAATTTACTCTATCTTCATATATATGGATATTATATAATATATATTCTCGATTTTACCTAATTATTTGATTTATTATTATAAAAAAAATAAAATAATTAAAATTAAATTTAAATTAATTAAATAACAATTTGTATTTTTATAAATATTATATTATATACTATATAAAAGTACCTATATTTATATATGAAAAATATAATTTTATTATTATTATTATATCTTTTGTATATTTATATCAAACATCAACACAACATCGATTCAATATATAATATAATATAATTTTATTGTATATATAAATAAATAAAGTTATATAAAAGAATTTTTATCAAAAGTGCCGATTGGTTAAAGTATTTAACAAAAAATCTGAAAATCGCAGCAATATTGATTGAGAGTAAATAAATAATATTTATAATATGTGCGTATGTATTATATATATATCTTGAAAATTATATGGATATATAAATAAAATAAGTGTATACATTTCAAAGAAGTTCTTTTCTGTGGTTATAAGAAATATACGGTTTGTATATGTTTAAGAATGAAAATTTACTTTATATTATATATAATTTATACAGTAGAATATTATATATTAATGAAAACTTCTACATATATTAACATCTTTTTTTGACTAGATAATATTTTTATTAGAATCATATATATAGTTTATATCTATACATATTTTACAGAATCTCAACAATATTTAATATTATACCGCACAAATATATTCAATGTAAGGAGATTTAACTTTATCTTATATTATAATTATTATTACTATCAATATGTAATCACAACACAAAACTACATTGAAACACATATAATATATATATATAGTTTTATGGAGATATGATGCTATATTTTGATACAGTTTTTACAAATACTAAACGTTATAAATGTATGTTGTATGTTGTTTTGTCTTTTTAAATTCGATTCGAAAAGTGAGGGATAAAAAAAAAAGAAGCAAATTCCGTAAATATATAGAAATAATATGCGATAAATATCATAATATTATAAAAATATAGATATAGATATAGATATATATAGTAAGAATTGGTAAAAAGAAACAAAATTGATTTGAGGTTAACATTGTTTGATAAACTGGTTGAGGTTGAAATTATACATAAAATTTTATTTATTTTTTGTAAATAAATATTGGTATTACGAGAAAAAAAAACACAATGTTTTTTGTGCTATGTATAGAGTAGATAGTTATTTTTTGTAATCTTCATATTAACTTGTCATTTACGCATGGTCATGTTACTCCAAGTGGAGCTTATGATGGTATCAATATATATATATATACCATATATTCATATTAAAATATAGTTGGTAAATTACTCGGCGCCGCACGGGAGTATATAATATAATGTGTACCAATTGATGGTCGGCAATTATCGAAAGGTGTTAGATGTTTCATTAATTTCATTCCCAACACAATTTCACATGTTAATTTCTGAAATAATGCACCTGAGGTATTTTACGATTGATTAGTATGAATGCTATATGCAATTTAAACGTTTATACACGATAAGAAATTTTACTGTCATTTACAAGATTTCGTTATCAGTGGTGTGTATCAAAATGCAAAAATTTGATCAAATTGAATCTCCATGCTAAACGTTATCAAGCTCAAACGATCAAATTAAAAACGTCACTATAATTCTTCGGCATGAGGTGCCCCCAAATGACTGATATTCAATAATGATTTGATTAATATTTCGTTTCGCTATATCTATCGCAACGAAATTATAGTAGGCTTTCTGAGCAATAGCAAAACATCTATATTATAATTTTTAAATCCAGAGAATACATTGAAACACCTATTTAAGGTTTTTTATTAATAATATTTATAATATATATGCAAATTTTATAAACATTTAAATATTCATATAACAATTTTGGAAATTTATAATAACTATAACTTTATATATATATACTGACTGCACTCTCTTTAAAACTTAACAGATATTATATTTATATTGAAGTTCATCACATATAGTAAATATTGCGTGATGATAATTTCATATATAAAATGAATATTTTTTAGAAGTTTTTAATATTATTGCGTATATATAAAAAGGGTGTTCTATATTAATATTAAAGAAAATCCATATTTAAGCATAAATGATTTATAGGGCAAACAACAATTTCATTGACAATAATTAACTGTGCGTTTTAAAATATACATATTATAATAATTCATAATTCATCGATGGGCTTCAAAGATATGAAGGATTTTCTCAATTAGGATAATGCATAAATAATTTAAACATATTCTGGGAAACAATCCACATACTATTATATACCTAAATGTTTTCAGAATTCACAGTATTGTACTAAAATATTTACCCACATCCAACTAGAAATGGAAAGAGCAATATTTAGATCTTTTATTGGAACACCCTTTATATATATAGCCGGTATATATATATATATATATTAGTTAAAATGAATTAAATGTTTGCGTCTATGCCCTATAGTAACTATAATATCATGCAAACTGGAACAATTTAATATATATTTTATTTTTTTCGATTGCTTCCAGTTTTTAAAATATATTATATATAATATTTTAAATTAGGAATTTTTATATTACGTAGAATAAAACTTTTATTATATTTACTAATTTATATATACTGTAATTATTTTTTAACATATTTTATATTCTACTACAAAATTATCGATCGTATATATGTATCTGAACTAATTTATATCTATGAGTATAATCAAATGAAGTAAATCGAGAAAATGTTTTATAATAAAATGAGGAAAAATGTAAAAATAATGGAGCAATTACTTGCTGTAGCACCAAAACAAAAAATTGAATTAGATTGATCTTAACAATTAAAATACATAAAACAATAATAAAAATGAAACTGGAATATCTGTTATCTGTTAAATTATGCATCCGCTATATATGTAAGTTTAAATTTACAATAACACTATGAGCGTCGCACAACACTAACTAGATTATTAATAAATATTGATATAAAAATTATTAATTTTAGGTTGTATAATAAAAAACATTAAATAAAATATTATGATTATAATTAATTTAATTTATTTTTAAAATTGCACAATAATTTATTAAAATATTATAAATAAAATTATATTAATGAAAAAATAATTATATTCTCTCTTTTATGGTTTGCATATAGTTTTACAAATTATATGAAATTATAGAAATTTGTACTACACACACAATCGCATAATTCACTATTTATTATAAATTATTTATGTATAATTTAAAAAAGGAACAATAAATTATTTTTAATAATCTATAATAACTTATAAAATGAAAAAATCTATTCTAATATTATAAAATACATTGTATGGATCAGTCTCTCTTTAATAATTCATTTAATGCAGAAATATATGTTTGTGCCATTTGTAATGTTTCAAATTTTGATAATTTTCGATCGTTACCCAACGATGGTACAACATCACGTAATTTATCAAATGCATCATTTAAACTATTCATACGTCGACGTTCTCGTGCATTTGCGGCTAAACGTCTTCTTTTCATAATATCGGTGGAAAAATTTATTGTTGGTATTGTTGGTATTGTTGTTGTTGTTGTTGTTGATATTGTTTTAATATTTGTGATAGATCGTGATGCCGATGCTGATAAAATTGTAACAACATTATTATTATTATTATTATTTAGTTTTGATGTTATTAATTTTGATACGCCTGTAGTTGTTGTTGTTGTTGTTCTTGTGGCTGGTGCTGTTGCTGTTCCATAATTATTAATATTATTATTACAACATTTATTAGTTTTTATAATTTTATTTGAATTATTTGTATTATAATTGTTGAAATTATTTGATTTATTTTGTAAATTTTCTAATTTTATTTGATTGTTTCTAATATTATTAATATTATCAGCATTATTAATTCGTTCGATTTCATCACTACAAAAATTGATATCATTATTATTATTATAATTATCATTATATTGTTGATAAAATTCTGGATAATAATGTTGGTTTTGCTGATGCTGTTGTTGATGATTATTATAATCAATTAATAATGGATCATTTAAATTATTCAATTGATTTGGACTTTGACGATCATCGGCCGATGAATGATCACTTGTGACACTACATAAACTTGATGAATCCGATGATGAATTATATTGTTCATAATTATAATAATTTTTATCGTTTGTTGGAAAACCAGGATAATGATGTTGTTGATGATGGTGGTGATATTGTATATATGCTGAACTCATGATATTTAATATATAAACTTGTTCACTTGTATATATTCCTTTTATTAACAATAATAATTGATTAACAAATTAACACTTAATTATTAATTGTGCTGATTGTTAGTTGAACGCACGCAAAATTCTAATTTTTTATTCTATTTTATTAAATCAATTTATTTATTTAATAAATATTAAATTCATATATAAATAATGATCATTGATCACACGACGCGCGGTATAAGTACAAATACATTTTATTTATATAATTTCTAAATAAATACTATAATGTCATTAATCATAGTAACGAAATATAAATGTATTAACCATAAATATTAAAATCAATCAATTGAACACCGTTTATGATAAATTAACTAAATAAAATGATAATAATATAAAAACACGATATTTGATCATTAATACGAAAATCACTTTAGCGTAAATGTATTTTACAACCAACACGAGCAATACTTAAATATCTACTAAATTTACCAAATAAATCTTATAACGTATATAATAATATGCGATGGTAAGTTTAAGAAGAAGATGATATGATCTTTAATATTTTAACAACTCTGCAATATTATGGTATATATATATATATAATAAAGAGTAATATAATACTTTATTTATTTTGTATAGACATTATATTCTCTTCTCAGAGTTTTTCTGGTATGTTTTTTTTATTAAATATACAGCATTAGTTTACAAATTTTTCTATACAGGTAAATAAAATTTCTACTTTTCTTCACGTGTTATTATTCTTTTATTGTTATTAATATTATTGTATATTAATATATTATTAATTCTTCTACTTGTTTCAGTTTTTATATACATATACTCTCGATGTATATATAAATATATCATTTGATTTTTTTTAAAACTCCGCCTTTACTGTATTTAAATTTTATTTAACTTAACATAAATAAAATCTTTTTATAAGAGACATTTATTCTTTTTATTTTATTCTCTTATTATATAGTAGTTTTATTTTATCCTTTTTTTCAAAGAGATCACATGCATCATTTAAGCGCCTCTTGGCGATATGATCTTCAACAATGATATTATATACCTGTTACTTATATATAGAGATATTGTATTACTGCTACCTTTGATACGTGAATTGTAACTTTATATACATTCATGTACTCGTGTATATAAAAAGAGTACATATATAATTCATGTATGCGGCATGGCAAATATATATTACAATATATTAAAAGTTGTGTTAACTTCTATAATTTAATTTTTTATGTAACTATATACTTTTGTTGATATCTTTATGTTTGTTTATTTTATAAATGTTAACATTTTTTCTTGTTAATAAATGTATAATACGACGAATTGTTACATGTGACATATAATTTTTTATTATAATTATAACTATTATTTAATTGACGCATTATTATTTTGTTATTATTTCGTATATTATTATATATTAATTCATGTTCTGGAAAATACACAGTAAATGTGGAAGCATTTCGCATAATCCAATTCCAATTTAATATTGTGCGTGTATAAAGAACTTAATGTTTTCCGTTTTTAATTTCAGCATTCAATTTATGCATAATAATATAATATTCTCCTCTGTTAAAGTTTTATCTTTTTATACATATGAATATTATGCGTATATATCAAAAGAAACAGTTCCGTGTAACTTTGGTTGAATTTCAACCAACCACTGTGCATAATGTTTTCTTAATCGATAGTTATCACACGCGGCCGGCACCCATTTTTTGTTTATTAAGGAAATATAATGAAGATTTTTCGATAATTTATTTGCTGGTATGAATCAGATGGTAAAATATAGCTGATATTACATAATTGTATTTCAATAGCGGTTAACGATATAATTATGCATACATATATCATGCAACGTATAATTTTACTATATAATTAAGCGTGTGTATTTATAAATTACAATATGTTTTATTATTCCCAAATGTCAAATACTTCAAAGTTTTGAATGAAATTTTCTTATTATTTTTTTTTCCAAAATAATATATATTTTTGCCACACCTTACCAACCAATCACTATATATAATAATACAATAAAATAGAACCCAACAATCAATACCTATATATACATATATATTACATATTCTATTTATAGGATATGATATATGTAATTGACTTATTGTGATTATAATCTATTTTGATATAAACACAGTGTACAGTGTATATAGGTTGGATCGAATTTAAAGAAGGATCACTTTTCAACACATAATAAAAGGTATATATTTCGTATATAATTTATAAATTGTTAAATATGCGCGTATTTTGTATAAAAATTTAATAAGAAGGTATTATTGACAAGCACCATTCATCGATATGTTGTCAGCGCAGGTACAAAATTATATATATAGAAACACATTATATATTTTATAACATTAAATTATAAAAATTCGAGTATTAATACACGCATAAGGATATAAATAAATTATCTTAAAAATAATCTTTAAGATCATATATTTGCAAATATATAGATTAGAAATGTCATTTCGAAAAAAAATTTATTTTTTGTGTTAAATTAAGAAAAAAAAAAACAATCAAATGATTAAGATAAATTAAATTTAACGCGTGATATATAATGAAAAGAATTATATAAAAAAAAAGTGTATAAGGAAAAAATTCACATAATTTAAAAATATATTAGATCCGTAAAATTGCAATATAAAGCATATTATACACGTGTTTGTACACCTATAAATATAAAATGTAGGTTAAATTCAACCCCATGATGTCTCGATTATTTTGTTTCTTTTTTTTTTTTCTTTAATTTTATATATTTATACAAACCCTTAGCGGGATAGTTTTCTTTATATACGAGAATATAGCTAAACATTTAAAGACTAAAATATTATTATAATTTTTGTATTTTTCAAAAGATGCGATAGAAATAAGATATTGTGTGTGTGTGTATGATTTCTTTTGTTAATGATTAAATTGAATTTATTGTTTGCAACAAAAAAGTGAACTATATGGCTGTTATTTAAATTTAATGTGGTTTTTCGTATACTCTAGACATCTATAAATAATGTTCGTATATATAAAATATGTGCAAGATCGGAACCAACACCACTTGTGTGGTTGTAGTTATTTTAATTTTATTATAATTAATTCTTTACAAAATAAAACACCAAATAAAATTTTCATTTATTATGTGTTTTTTTTTTCTTTTATATTAATATATTTTATTGTTATATAATAATATGGTTCTTTAAATGATATATTATTCAGTGTTCTCAAAATATAATACTTTATAAATTCGCTTTATCTTTTAATTTAAGGAATTGTTACAGATAGAATATTTAATTAATTTCTAGTTTATCTTTATACAGAATTTCACATAAGCAATACATATAAATGGATGGTGTGTGTTAAAAGGAATATGTATAGTTCGCTCCGCACGCTTATATAATCGTAATTATTATCTGTATATATATAGACATTAAGCAATTTATGTAATGAAATTAATTATATAACTTCTGCATGTAGTTTAAAATATTTCCGAAATATATTGTTAGTACGCGTGTATAAAAGGAAATAAAACATTAAATAGTCCTTTTATTTATAATATCATATATTCATTAATTATAAATATTCATGTATTCTTTTGTTTTATTGCGAGCAGATGCATTATTATTATTTTATGTATAATATAAATAAATAATAATCTTTTTGTGCTAAATACAACAATTATAAATATATGTGTAAAAGAAAATATGATAAATATATTTTATATTATTATATGATAATTTCGATAAATTATTAGTGATATAATAATAAATATAATAACGTAATAATATTTTCTCTTGTGTACAGGTGAATAATTTTTAATTTTATATATAATGTGTTCAAGGTTTTTTAAAGATATTTTAATTTTTAATTATTATATATTTTATAAATTCATAATTTTTTGTTTTGGACCTATATATAAAAATTATTCGTGTAACTTATTATGTATAATATATATAATACATAAACATTATATTTATTAGTTAATTGATTGTCATATATAGTTACAGAAAGAAATACACGCAGCTCACATTCATTAACATTCACAATTTATTATATTTAATTCTTTGAATATATACCATCTATATAGGCATCATATCACAAAACAATTATCTATAGACTTCAGTAAAATTTTTGTAAATTTAGTGACCGAACGAACTTTACAGTTCGAAAACTCCATATTGTTAACGTTTCCTCATTAAGGTCATTCTTTCGATAGATATTTAGTGGATTAGTTATTTTAAACTTATTCAGATTTTTACAGTGACATTGTTAAAAGACGTATTACATATATTACATATAATCCATTTATAATTTAAGTATATTTCAATAATGTTTATTCTTTTGTATATATAGTGTTTCAACGCACCGCATATTTACAAAGATATGCTCTATCTGATTTCATATAAACGAAAAAATAATTACAATTTTTCTCATGTCAACACATCGGGGTATAATCAAAATCAAAATCGCTTTAAAAATGATAATAACATGTGTCGTGGCGTTGGATATGATCTAAACTATATGTGTTTAAATTTTAAATTATATAGATTCGAGCTTTGCGTATCGTTTTGAAATATATTTATTTAAAGTGAATATTGTATGAAAATAATACATTATGTTATGTGAATTAAATTAAATTTTTAATTAATGATACGATTATTGATTTTGATTATATAAAATAGTATAATAAATAAATTATAATTGTTGTTAATTAATTTTATTATAATTATTATTAACAATGTTTTTTTTTGTTTTGTTATAAATTTGATTTAGTTTTATTTATTTTCCTTAATTTTTGTACATTTTTGTATTATTGTACACATGTCATATGTAAAATGATTTTTAAAATTTATATTACAAACAAAAATACAAAATAATATATAACTTTATAATTTAATTGTGAAAGTAAATCATATATAGCAATTAATACATATATTAATTTTTATATAATTACAATTTAACGGAAGTATATATTAATTACATTATGTAAGCAATTTTAATTAAATTATGCGAACCATTTTCTAATATTTAGATTAATTGCAAAAAATGTTTAGTTTTAACACCATTGGCGTTTTTTTACATTTTTCGATAATTACAACGTTATATCGTTTTTATACATATAAAAATTATAATATATTATACTATTTTTTAAATTAATGAAATTTCCATATTTTATTATATGAATAAAAAATATTAAGAAGAAAACGAATATTTAAAAAAAAGTTTAACGAAATAAATTGGTCGTATATGATGTTCAAACTAAAGAATATAATTTAAATTTTAACGATATAAATATAAAATTTGACTTTTAAATTATATTTAATTTATAAATTTCAAATAATATATTTATGTACATTTTAAATGAATAAATTACTCATATATTACATTGTATTGTATGATCATTAAATATGGTATATATATGGGGTTATTTATAATAATTAAGCTCATCATATAAAAGATACATATATATATATATATATATAACGATCGCGGAATTAAAAGGAATATATATATAAAAAAATATGTGTCTGTATATATCAAAAGTCAGTAATGTTCCGAAAATTTTTGGTTCGTTGAGTAAAACAAAATATATATATTATGTGCGCGACATATGGGAAATGCCTTTAATTTTTTTATTTCTATTTTTTTGTTACATGCGGTATATATTATCATATTAAATATATTATAGATAGATCAGAAACAAATAAAATGAAAAAAAAATAAAACTAGATCATCCCTCATCGAAAATATTACACGAGGGGGTTACGCATCAACTGTAAAACAATAAAATATGCATGCATAAAGAAGTATATAATAATATAATAATATATGTAAAATTTTTCAATTGTTATATTTTTGTTTGCCGTTTTTATTTTTGATATTTTGCTCCTTTTTTATTATACTCTACATATGATTATATATACACACTTCATAACATAATTAGATATCGTTAATTTCCTATTTTGTTTAAATGAAAACAACCCCTTATACATATATATATATATACAATATACAATACAATAACATATATATGAATATGCATTCCAGCACACTTCAATATAGATATATATATGCATATAATAATGTGGCTAATATAATAATAACATAGTCAATGCAACCCTTAAAATCAATTAATTTTCAATTTTATGACAAGATATACCTTTCATTTCATATAAATGAATATAAGTTATCGATGACCATATGTATATCGATTTCAGGTATCAATGTTTCAACACCCTCTTTTGTATTTTATGTTTATTATACTATGAATATGCTGTTGAAGTAAATGGGGAAAAAATAATAATATATATAAAAATCAATTTGGGACGACTTTGATATACTCTTAGATTTATTTTAATTATATATACAATATATATTTATATATATATATATACGCATACAAAAAATACAACATAGAAAAGGCATACGTTCTTAAAATATATACCAGATGTGCTATCTCATCATTTATTGTTGGTATACACAAGGTCTTAGTAACAAAAAATTAACTTAAATAAGTTATCGTTTTATATGCGTTTTTTGTTTTTAGTAATAGTAAATAGCAGATCATCATATAAAATACAATATCGTAAGTTACTAATAATAGTGCAGGGTGTTTAATTTGAAATTGTTAATTACCAACGAACAATTAAGTACGATCACACATAAAATATTCATAAAACAATTTTTTCTTGCCAATTACAGTATACATAAATATTACAATTATTTATATAAACATATTTACTATTGATGGAAAATAATAAAAGCATATAATTTAAATTTTCAAATGAATTGAAAAATATGCGCATTTGTTTAATTTTATATAATATTATAGATTAGCAAAATCAACTTAAATCATTTACAAATTTGAATCAATCGTCATATATAGGCGATGCATATGTAAGTATATAGAAGATAAATATTCTAATTAAAGAAATTAAAATTTTTAATAATTTAGAAATTTATGTTGATAAATATTACAATATATTTTCAAATCAGTTGAAAAAAAAACAAAAAACACTGAATACACATATCAAGGATTAATATTTTAAATTTCCATTAACAGAGGTTACATAAAATTTAATATCCTGTCTTGTATAATTTAAATATATAAAATTTATAACATGTTGTGTGTGAATAACTTTTTCTTACGTATATTATTTTTTGATTAAATAATCAAACGATCAATTAATGAAATTATGTATAGTACAAAGTACACTCATACTAATTTCCTTATTATTACCCATATTTAAAAAAAATTGTGGGTGAGAGTTTTTATTATTATTTTTCTTTTTGTCTACATTCAACAATATCCGGTCTCACATAGAAATTAAACGTTAAAGTGCGTGCGTATATATTTATACAAGAAAAAGGAACAACTATAAAATTTGCTTAATCATTACATATTAATCAAAAAAAAAAAAAGTTGTAGAAGGATTTCTTTTCATTCTATATTTTACTATATATGTCAACGATATGATTTTAAAAATATATAAATCCTTTATTTTTTTTTACCATTCCCAATAAAAAAGCATTAAATTATAATTTAAAAAACTACTGATGTATGGGACGGCGGCAGCGGGTAATAAAGTTAATATTGAGAAAAAAATGATACTCAGTTTTTTTTTGTATTAACAAAAATATTATTGTAATATAATTTTATGTGTATTAAAAAAAAAAAAAAAGTGAAGAACATTAAAATTATAACAATTTTATTTCCAAAAGTTATTTTTTTTTTTTTTTTCGAAAAAAAAGTATATAATTTAAATCAATTTTTGTTTGTTTTTCTCTAAAATTATTTTAAATTAATATCAATTTTATTATTGTATTATATAATAAATAGTTTGTCGGGTTCATTAATTAATCTATGTATGTTTTGTATATATTTTTATATATATTTATTATATTAAAGTATATATTATTTATTAGCAATATCAATTATCCTTTTGTTTATTTTTATAAGTGAGGTAAATTGATGCGTGAGTTATATATTTAATAGTAATAAGTAGTATTTTTTCTATAAAATTCATATTTTAAAAAATAGTTTATATAATTATAATAATTTATACTCATTATAAGCGTTATTATTTGGACAGGGGTGAGTCTGTACATAAAAAAAACATTTTAGATATATTGAATTCTGTAAAAAAAAATTCATTGAATTCATTCAACGAAGTAAAAGAAAAATATATTCAAACTGGCGTAATATCCTATATTTATTGTATTTAATTTATGTACTTAAAAATGTAAATAATAACATATATTAAATCAAAATATAAAAGATGAGAGTGCATATATAAAATATTTATATGCTACGAAGCGACCACCTGACGACGACGACCCATCGCATGAAAGATGGTCAAAATATTCCTTATATAGTTATATATGAATGAAGTTATATACAAATTCTTTGTTGTTATATATGAGCACGTGTTATTTTTATTTTACTTTATTTTGTATGTATGTTGCATTAAATTTATATTAAAAAATTATTAATGTTACATCAAAAAATAACAAAATAGTCAAAGGTATAAAGAAATAAAGATTTATAATTTATTGTTTTCAAAGAAAGTAATTTGAATTTTCACAATGATTTCTTTTGCAGTTTGCTAATACAACGTTAATTTTTTATAGGGATGCTGATCCATATGAGATCTGTGAAATATATGGTGTAATTTTCACTCACAGATGATCGTTGCGGTTGACTAACTGGAGTTTATAATTTTATTTAAAAGCGTATAAATAATCAGATCTTTAAACTTTAAACTTTAAACTTATAACTATATATGAGGATGATTGCACGGAGAGCTTAAATATTTATATTACACTCAAGTGTTTGTAATATGATTTTCTATATAAAGAAAAATCATTGTACATCCTTTTGTTTTAATAATTCAGATTTGCTCGCTATTATATCAATTTTTTTTTTAATTTTATCATATAAATATATAGGTTATTTGAAGATTGCGTATTTGAATGTCATCTGTGTTTACCATATTTTATTTTTATTTATACATATTATATATTTCCGTTAATATATATTTTAATTCTTTCAATTGATAATGCAAAAATAAAAGTTATTTATTTTGTAAATAAAAATGATTTTTCTGTGTCAGCCCGAGAACATACGGCGCTCGCATATGTTAATATTTAATATAATATTTTCAAATAATCGTGTCCTTTATTGTTAATACATATATTTATTTTTTTATTTCTTATGAATACATATCTATATATAATTCAATTATTATAATATATATGTGCATATAAGTACTTATTATTATTTATAAATATTGTATATTACAAATAACATAATAAAATACAATAAATAATTTGTTTTATATATAATAAAATAATACCACATCCATGTGTTGCTTCCTTATTTTATATTTATAATGGTGGCCCTCTCTCTATATATAATATTGATGAGGATAATGATGATGATTAGTTTATGTTACTCGGCGACGAAGAATAAAGAAACAATAAAAAAACGTCATCTTGTTCTTTTTGAGTCAAAACCTTTACATATCTAATCTAGTCAGGTTTTACCCGGGGCTTCGGTCTCTGAAATAACAGTTCTACGCCAGTTCTCTTATAATATCTACTAAACTTTTGCTCAAGATATGCCCGATATATTACCATTATCGAAGTTTAATTGTTTTTTGTACTTCGTTCAAATCCTCGCTTATTAACAATTGTTTCAGCCCGCAAGTAAACACGAAGGATTCATCTAAGGCACTTGTAGAAATAAACTTGTAGGCGAGGTGTGACCCTATTAGCATGATGCATGACCCGGGCTATGCGAATACACTATTTCTATATGCTATACCGAGGTATATAGCAGAATCTATCGAGCTTCTAAATTATGATAATTTTGAATGAAAGTGTCAAATCATTTCTCTGCGATCAACACTGTTTATATTATGAAGGAATAATATAATGTATGATATTAATTTATAATTCACAAAATTACACATCATTTATTCTAATATATTTTGAAATATCGTAATTATTCAATTTGAATGAAATAAAAAAAATATCTAAAATCAACAAATTATTTTGCAATTTATATATAATATTATACATATACGCACGCTATAGTTCCTATATATAGTTATATATACACAATAAATTCGTGTGAGTTTTAAAATGAATTAAATTTATTGTAAAAATATTATATACAATATAAAAAAACAAGTCAGTAGCACTTTATTTATTTTTTTTTTGCTTCCAGACACGTGTATCACCTCGCGATCGCCAAATTATTTTATGAATACCGTATTTATATATTGTATGAAAAGAAATGCCATCAATGGAATATATGATTTTTTTTTTAATCATATATTCATTTGCGTATAATATACATAAAGTTCATGTGAAATTTTAAATAAATTAATAATGCTTTCATAATATATGTATTTGCATACAATATAAACATGCTATTATTAAATTATAATATATATATCGAAAGAAATCCACAAATACTCATTAAAGAATAAGAATAATAATATAAGGAACATCAAAACTATATAAATAATCATTAAAATTAGATTCTATTTAAATTGACCTAATATACTTTAACATTTTAACTCTGGCAACGATGAATGATCGTTAAATTTTTACTATTTTTTATATTTGTTCTGGTATACAATATATAAAAAAATATAATTTATGTTTTGAATTCATTATATGATAATATATGAAATAATAAATGTAAATTTAATTGATTATAAAGTGCACATAGTAATATTAAATAATCCTTTTTTTTATAATATATTTATTTTTTTAAATCAAATGTATTTAAATACTCATCAAGTTTTTTAAAAACCAATTTATAAAAATATTTATTATAAACCCCTTCATTTTTTTCATTCTTTTCGTGATCATTTCCTTTTTTTTAATTTATATGAAATGTATCCTTATAGTCCTTCTTTTTTTTTCTTAATTTAGTATATTATTTCAGGAAATTTATTATTATTATTATTATTTTTATTTCTTATACGTATATTTCAAGCCGAGATGAAGAACATATTAATTTATTTTTCAATTTTCCAGCTTAAACTATTAGGAAAAGATGTAATCAATTTTTTTTTTACATTTTTTTTGTTTTATTTACTTTATGTTATAAAAGAAGTTTATTTTAATTTATTGCTCATATTTTATAAGTTTTTTTTGTTATACAATTGTTTTTAAATTTGATTAATTAATGTATAATAATAAATGTTAAGACAGTAAACCACTATAATAATTTACATATGATTGAACGACAAACGTCTACTAATTTATATAATGGTAAATGATATCGACGAGTAAAATTATCAATGCCAAAATCATTGTATTTTTTCATAGATCATGAAAAAGAAATAACAAATATTAGAGAAATTATCTAATTCACATGAATTGACATATTGATCGTATATCGTTGATGAAAATCTGTCAAGCCTTTATATAAAACCTACATAAGCATACAAGCACGAAAAATACTTTCTAATAATATATTAATCAACCAATTTTTTTATATATATTGTGAAAATTTCTTTTATTATAAAAGGCTATAAAAATAAAAAAAAAAATAATAAAGATAATTATTTACAAAATACTATATATAAATTTGTTATATTAAAAATGGCATATATATACAATATAGTATTTTATAAATAAATGATTCAAGTCAAATATAAAGACAGTTTCAAAGTTATCTTTTACCATCAACATTTTCTATTGTTGAATTATATTATTCTATTTATTTATTATAAGAATATTTGAATTTATTCACGCAATGATTTACCTATACACGCATTTAATCTAAAACTATATATATAAGAATAAATTATAAATTCATTTCACTATATAAATATACCATATATAAATAAGAGGAGTGGAACACACAAATAATCTAAATTATCCTTGCAATATTAAATTATATCCCGGCGTATATAAATAAATAACTTAAGCATATATTTTAGGTATGTTTAATTATACGTTCATCAATTATGTAATATAAAATATATATATAGAACTATAATCTACCGGAATGTAGTTAATGGTTCATTATAGAGAAAAATTTTACACAAATTAATTACTTCCTTTTTCTTTTCATATATCATACAATATATTAATTTTTTATTTATATCAAATATACAATATATTATTGTCATAATTATAATGATTATAATTATAGTAGAAAATGTATATATTAATAATTTTAAATTGTATATAGTGCAAAGTGCCCAATTGTCGACCACTTAACTTATTTTCTATCTTTGAACCATAGTTATTTTTGCAATAGAGTCAATTAAATATTTTCTATGGAAAGTTTATTTTATTTTGAAATATTATGATTCTAATTACTTTTGCAAATTTAATTTTTTTTTTATTATTCCACCATAAAATCAATGTTTCTGTTACACTAATATTAATTTTAAATAAAAATATCGATACATTTGATAAGCACTATTGTATAAATATTTTTATAGATTGAATAATAATATAAAAAAAATGTTTCATTATCAATTATTACAAAAACGTTATATTTTATTACTTTTTTAAAGTAGTGGACTAACCTTATTTTGTTTTGTGTATATCAGATTCAATTGCACGTACTTCTATATCTCTATCTATATACAGACACATAGTATTCTTTCATCAACATTTTATCGAACAACATTATTTCGTAGTTATTACATATTTTATATATAAACAAATAATTGTGAAATTAATGAATATTAATATAAATTAAATATTATAGTTTTTAGTAAACATTTGTAAATTATTATAAAATATATATGTAACCGGTGTGTGGTTACAAAACGAAAGTATATATTATATTAATATATAAAAAAATATATGTAATCCAAAAGTGAGTGAATATAGAATTTGTATATTTTTCGGTTATTCTTATGGTTTTAGTAGAATTTCGTTAATAAAATTCTATAAATTTGATGAAAATATACTGTTCATCAGCAGTGTTTATAAAGTGAATAAAATCAACAAGTATATAATAATATATTAGTTTAGGAACTTCCACTCAGTTCTATGTTATAATAGCCAACAAATCTTACATATCAGTAAATATGCAACGAAATGGACAAGGTATGATATTACTATAATAAAAGTAAAAAATCTCAATATATATGTTCAGGTTATGGCATAATAAATGCAACACATTACAATAATAATATATCAAAAATAAATATTAAATAATTAAATAAATCATAAAGCGGCGCAGATATTATATAAATATTTTTAGTATTTGATCGTTAACATTTTCTATTAATTATATACTAAAATACATTAATGCCATTTATTTTCATATAAGAAATTTTATGAAATTAAAATAAAATCTGTTAAACAATTTTTTTATGTGAGATTTACTTTTTATAATTATCAATAAATAAAAAATTTAAGACAAATAACAAAACATCATCATCATCGCAATTTCTTCGATATATCTATCCGCTCATATATCCATATATAAATAATTGCACGTTCCAAAAATATTGTCATATTTGCAAATACTACATTTATACGTCTATATATAAAATTATGTATAGGTATATTCGTCGTATACAACATATTAAAATGAATTTTGATATTTGATGATTGTTTTTGGTGATCTCTTTTTATTATTGATTTCATATTTTGTTAAATATTTTTTACATAGTCCTAAGCGTACGCAGTTACGTGTATCTGTATATATACCATATATACGTTTATAATTATGTGTGTGCATTGAAAATTTTGAAGATGCATAAGTCTATTATTTATTATTATTGATGATGGTGCCCAAATTTGGTATATACTTTTTTTTTTTGTTATACATAAAATATATATACTTTCGTTTAATATTTATATTAATGCAAGCAGTTTTTTTTTTAATAATTTTTTTGTTAAAACATTATTTTGAATTAATTATTTATTAAATAATTAATTCATATTTATGGGATCCAATTGGAATGTGGTTTTATATACATATGTAGTATAAAATTATAAGATATTTATTATTAATTGAATTTATAATTAATATTTTTGTATATACATGATTGATTTAATATTATCATATAAATATATATTATGTAACGTCGTGTATGTCATAAGTATATATATATATATAGATACTTTGGAACTATGGGAGAATCGACTGTATAACTAACTATATATACGTATAACTTATATGATAAATATAAATGTTGTTCTACTTTTTTCGGTGTGTATATATTATATAATATGTCTCGATTGATAAATTCTGTAAAATTATTAATATTGTTCAATATTCTTTATCGTTTATTATTTCTTTCTTTATACATACGCAATAGTATTGCAATATGAAAATTGACAGGACAAGTTACAAATAAATATATATATAAAATATGTGCGTATAACAAACGCAGGAAAAAAAATTGCTAAATTCTTTTATAATATTTAATAACTCTCCCATTGGTATTTTTATATTGTTATATATGCATGTTTATTTTTATATAATAAATTATAACTTATTATTATTATATTGCAATATTTTAACGTATAATTTATGATGGTACAAATATATACGCATTTCAAATATATATAGAATTATTTTCAACTGAAAATTTGTATCCTTCGTTATATACTACTATATTTATTAAAAAGGTTCAGTGGCGAACTATGGTTAAGGCGCATGCTATATTGAATTTGAATTTAAAATTTGATTACCGGTATTGATGTGAAACAATTGTTTAATAATACTAAAAATTATTCCATTTAATTATCATTTACTCGTTTATGAAATCATAAAAAGCATATGGCTTCTTTGAAAATATGCGGTGTTAGACGGTATTAAGAGATTACAAACAACGCTATATGAGCGATTCACTTAAATGAATAATTGAATTAATAAATCATATTTATATTTCAAATCATTTAATACAGACCAATTATTGAATTGTTATTACAACTCACATACAGAGTAATTTACCAACTTGTTTAACAATGTTACATACAGTTCGGCCGTAGACTTCAACACTAAATTATATTGCAAAGAAATTTATCATATATAAACTTGCATTTAATAGTTTATTTACTTTATAATTAGTTTTTAAATATAGCACATATATAGGTGTATCTTCATCAGTCATCAGGTCATCGTAATACAATATATATATATATGTATTATTATATAATAATAAATTAAATTAGAAATAATTCTGTAAACTTTTATATATTTCTACATATAATGATAATAATTTAATAAAATGAAAATGCGCGCGTAAATTGGTATTTCTTTTATATACTCGTAGATTAAGATGTGTCCAATTTAAGTTAAAGTCTTTAGTTTATATATAAATACATAATACTTCCGCATAAATATATTTGATTTTATGATCTCATAAATTTTCCTCTTATACAAGTAGTATATATTATTATTGTTGCAGTAAACTTATTTATTATCCTTTTAAATTCAATAAATTTATATGCGAGATAAAAAGAGCAACATCAATAAAAAAAAAAAAAAAAACACTTTATGTGTTTATTATTATTTAACAATTAAATTTTAGCAAATTAGCCACTATTCCTCTATACCTAATTCTTTTACAAAAAAAAAAGGTAATTTCAGATTTTAAATTCAATATATATTTTCATATGAATTGAATAAGGTTTTACAATAAATTTTATTATTTCTGATAGATAAATTGATAAAAATGTGTGTCGGCACATTTATACGAATGTGTTATTGTATATAAATTTAAACATCGAAAATAGTGTTATCTTTTATTACTTATTAGATTAGTATATATTTATATAATAAATATTGTGATTTTTGGTTTACCACTCACTTTTGTTTATCTATAATATGAATGAAGTTATATTTATAGTATAATATTGTATTTGTATATATGTAAAAAAAAACGAACATATAATAACAATCCAAGTTATAATAAAATATCTATTAAAATTCAGTTAATTTAATTTGTTTATTTATATAGAACTGCGCTATCATATTATGTATCATATATAAACCGGTCAATTACAATTTCAATTAAGATGCTTTTATATATGGTAACTTTTTCTTATTATTAAAAGTGTTATTGTGTAAATTTATACGATAAAGGTGTTGTCTATACACATATATATAATCCATTTATTGTTGATTCTCGAAGAGTATATATGATTTGACATCTTATTTCGTATATTATTATATACATATAAATGTTATATTTAAATATACAGGTAATTTTAAGTGACTTAATTTATATAATATTGTATATAAGAATATATGTGAATAATTAATAATATAATAAGCGTGCGAATGAAATATATCATATGTATTATAATATTATACGAATGAATGCATATATAGCAATTTTACACCTAAGGCGGGAATTCATCAATATACAATATATATAATATTTCAATGCTGTGTATTGTAAAAATCTTTTTAATGTAATTGATGATGTGCGTGTGTCGTGTGTATGTGATATTTTAATTTAAAATATAATATATATTTTTATGTATTTAATAAGTATTATTTGTAATTTTAAGAAGTAAAATATAATATGGAATTGTTATTAATTAGAGACAAAATATTAATAATAATATTAAACAAATGATATATTTTCTATTGAAAAATTTACTTTCTATATAAAAATTTTTAATTTAACAACATATAATAATTATTATTTACATAATGTAATGTGAATATATAATGTATATCGTAATTTTCAGATGGATACCTATGATTCAGCCCATTCTACTGCGTAGAATAATTCAAAATTAGTTAAGGATATGTTTAGAATCATTTAACTGGCAAGTGTTACTTCACTTCTTTCTTCAGCGAATATGCATATTGCCTGAAATATGGGCAAACATTGTAACAAACGATATACTTTTAATGCATAATTTTGCAAATAAAAACTTATGTTATTTTATTTACTCAAAAAAAGGACAGAATCATAGGTATATACACCGCGAATTCATCATATATTCAATATATAAAATAAATAAAATATGATTTAATTTCGAATATCAAAAAATTTAAAATGATTGATCTAAATATAATTGTTGCTAATTTTTTTTTCTCTTCTTCTTTTTTTTCTTTTATAAATACATGATCATTGATACATTGTATTTTTATATAAAAAAAAAAAAAACACATTTAGAAAGATTAATAATATATATCTTTCTTTTTTTAAATTATAATGATGACAAATTATGCGATATATCATATGCCTTTTGGATATTTTATTTATATATTCATATATAGTAAAAGTAAATTTATAATTTCTTAATTATAATATTGATATACTCTTATATAAAATAAAAATTTTACCGAAAAAAATTGATCATTATTTCCTTACAATTTATTAACGATATATTTATTATATGCGTATCACTTAAGGGTTAAAGAAAATATCAAATATAACATGTTCATTAACACATTAATATATATATATTTATAAATAAATATAAATCTTTTAAATTATGTTGTTAGGAGTATAAAAAAACATATATATATATATATATATAATTCGTATAACTGCGGATCAATAATATAAAAGATCACTCAAAGGTTTTTTTTTTATTTTGTTTTAGAAAAAAAGAAAACGTAAAATAGATATCAAATTTTGAAATCTTTGTGATTTGTGCAGTGTATACCGTCATAATGTTGTCACCTTTCAGTCAATTATATTATATTATTTTATTTTATTTTATATATATAGTACAAGTTAATAAAATAGGAGCAGCAATAAGGAATTGATGTTTCAATTTTGTTACCTTTTTTTTCTATTTTGCTTCTTCATTTTTGATCAATTTTATTTTCGGTTTATATAAAAATAAATATGCCAATAATCGTAAATTAAAGTTAAACATAATATAGTAATAATTATATATGTATTTATTATGTAATTCTAAGTATATCCTTTATTAAACATATACTTGTATATAGTAAATAGCTTATATATTATTTAGCTATTATTTTGACAATAATATGTTACATAAATTATTGTTTTGTATATATATAAACATACAAATAATTAACGAAAATGTTAAACGATTTTCATTTTGAATGTATATTTTGATGCTCATATTTTATTCTTATATATATATATATATAGAGGTTTTGATATATATACGAGTACGAGAGCAGCTTTAATTGTAATTACATTTAATTATAAGTTTTTTGTTGTACAGAACCCGCATTAAAAGTGAACAATTTCGATTTGGTTTACAAATATTTTTGAAAATAAAAATTTTTTAGAGTACAAAAAAACTTTAAACAGTGAGTTGAAAATATGAACTATATAATTCAATTACAAATATGTATTTTGTATATTTTTTCTGTACACAACTATAGATAACTATATATAATCTAAGTTGTGGGATCATCTTTGTAGAAATTATCGGTTTACATTATCGATTCACTGTGCATATATAGATAGATAATCAATATATAATACAACATACTGAAATTATTTAAAAAAATTATATATAATTATAAATTTAATAATACTATACTGTTTATTATGTCTATGTACTCGTACGTATGAGATGATTTGAATTATATGAATAAATGTTAGATATCACATATATATAGGTATATTATTAAACAAAAATTGGCAAATAATGTTTATAGGATGTTCATAGATTACTATATTTAACATAAAAGATAATACATATATAATATTTTGCTATACATAACACATATATATATATATATAGTCATATATACGCACAATAACTTGAAATCAGTCATCACTTTTAATGTGCATAAAAAAATAAATATACTCATTATTACATATATTTATATTTGTCGATATATAAAAATAAATTATGATAATTTAAATATAGATAAATATATATAATTTGCAAATGAAAAAAAAATCAAAATTTTATGATTATATGCATAATAATAATGAAGATAAATTTATAAAGAATATTGTATATATATACAGTAATTGAAAATAGTATTGATACAAAGATATCTTATATAAATATGTAGATATAAATTATTGACATATAAAAATGTAGAGAATGTATCGCGGCCAATAATAATACAGACTAAGCTATAAAAAACCAATAAAATAGATGCGGATCTAATTTTATATGCGAACATTTTATCTATATATATATTATATAAGATATTATACACGCAGTTATACAGAATAATATCACCGCATCAATTCTATAACAACATATTATTATATTATATCATTTAAAAAAAAATATGTTAGGATTTTTTCTTTGCATATATTATAACAAACATAATCTATGCACTTATATATGAAAAGTGGTGTTGTAATGTAAAATTAAAGTGAATATTGGTATTAAATTTAAAATAATATACAAATGAGTAATATGATACGGTTGAGTTTAAAGTTACAAATTTTAAATAAATATTTCATTTTTAATTATTTAAGTAAACTTAATTTTGCTATATTAAAAAATTGCATTTGATTTATAGGCTATTCTGCGTTAACACTAACTCTGAACTAAATTTCGTTTCAGATATATTCTCTTATAAAATTATACGCACTGCAATTATTATAATAGTGTTAGACATATCCAAAAAAAAAAATGTTTCTTGTGGTTTTTGTTTGACAAAAATATGCTGTTTATAAAATAATGAATTATACGAAAAGCCTCACCTTCTCCTATAATTCAATTTTATTTTAATATATTCTATATAGAATATTATTTATTTCTAATTTTTTTTAGATAAAAATAATAATATAAAATTATAGAAATTTTTTTGTGTGTATTTTTACAAATTATTTGGCTACTTAATAATTATATGTAATATACAATAGTGTCAATATTGATGAATTGCAGTTATTTTTGAATTCATATTCAAGTCTAGCATATCCCATATATTATATTTTAAACACAAAATTTAGTAAATAGAACTGATGTGTACTTATCGTACATATATGCAAATGCGTATATGAAAATCTCAATAATGTCAGTTTACATATATAATTATTTATTATTAATCATTTTGGTAGTATTATTTATACCATATTTTTAAATATAAATATTCAAAAACTCGTTGTATGGCATACAATTAATACATTATCAAGTTGGTAAATTATAAGGAATAAGTGAATAGTTCAAAACATTGTATTTACAAAAATTTACGCAATTAACTTAAAAATGAGTCTCGTTAAATTTAAAAATTGAATTAAGTGATTCACAATCCATATATATACGGATATGCATATAATTGTATAATTAATAATTAAATTTTGAATTAAAAATAATTTGAAAAACTATATGAGAATGTGATAAATTCATTTTATTTTACAAAAAATTTAATATAAATTTATAAAGTACAGACATTTTTTGTGTGAAAATTAAATGAGTGCAATGCGCGGTGTTCTGGTGATTTTTTTATTTCTTACATAAAACATAATACAATTAATAAAGTTAAATTCAATATAAAATATGTATATATATGTTGTTAGTTTTGTATATAAGGAAATCGCAAAATATAATAAAATATACGAGTATATAATAACTGAAATATTTTTAAAAGAAATTCATACAAAATTTGATGCCTATTCATCAAAATATATCATATACAAAAGAAACACGAGATATAAAAATTTACGGTTATCACTGTCCGCACTCATTTTATATACTAAAAATTCAGTTGCCATTCTTAAGAATATTTAATAATAATAATAATAATAATAATAATAAGTAACAAACAATAAAAGAAATACTATGAGAATATACCAAATATACAAAATGCAAATATATACTAAATTGGCAATGTTTAAAATTTAATAATATAATATAATATATTTTTAAATAAAATAAAAATTATGTGGTTTATTTTTTCTTTGATTTTTTTTCCAACGTATTATGTATGGGGATTGAACTCAAATGAGGAAGAAAATCTACCGAAAAAATTACCAAACATTTTACTTATACATATATTTCTTTTATAAATATTTGTATTTTGTGGTATACCTTAAAAACGCACATATGCAAATATTAAATATATATATATTGCTATAGAATTATGCATATTAAATAAGTATAATTTATAAACATATATATATTTTTCTTTTTATTGTATTTATAACATTATGATTATTATTATTATTATTATTATTATTAATATTATTATATAATTTTTAACTCATTTTGTGTATAATACAAAAGTTTAAAAAACATAGTTCAAAAACCTTTTAAGTTTAAGTTAAGACGAAAATAAAAAAACCAAATTGTTTCATTATTACAAATACACATAAAGAATCTAATTTACACGTTAAGTATTATATAATTTAAAAATTGTATATTTATTATATATTGTATTGTATGTACATAATATAATTGTATTAACTATTTAGAGATACATGTAATAAAATATATACATAATTTTTTTCCGTAAAAAATCTATTATTTAATGATTCTAATTTAATATTGTTTATAGTGTTAATTTAAACGTATATTTATTTATATAAAAACATTAATGAAAAAAAAAATCGATAATATCCTATTATAAAAATTGAACCATTTATACCGATTATAATAACAAACCCAATTATAATTACATATACTTATATTATTTGATGTTCGGTGTACGGTGTGTGTTGGTGTTAAATATAGTTTGTTTGAATACACTTAATAATACGCATATACATATATTTCGTTTTTTTTTTCTTCACAATACGATAATATAATAAAATTATTATTTGTGCGACTCAAGAAAAGTGATTAATCTAATAATAATTGGATAATTTTAAGTTTTTATCAAATATAACAATATAGTTAAAGTACTATATATATACTTATATTTAGTAGTTATATAATCACACCTATATATATATATATATATATAGTGTTAAAATTAAGATATATTAACATTAATTTATATATATAAAATATATCAAGTTATTTATATAATAATGATATTTGCAAACAATTAATTCTATTAATTTTTTCCTTACAAACAAAGAAAATCAAAATTTTTTCACACGCATAAATACATTATAACATAAATATATGATGAATGGATCGGATACAGTACGTATATATAGTTTTGAATTTCAACGATTCTCGGGAAGAGATGCTTGCGATGATCGCGACAAACAACGTTTTGAAAATATCAACAATTTCATAATGTTTATATACGGATGGACATGAATTAAAAGAATATACCAATGCAAATCCTTTGATTCGTTAAACATTTCTACATATATTTTGCTTGCCACAACGTCATAAAAATTTCAATTGTTTGTGGTGTTACGTTATTTGATGATGAAAATTGTATATATTTCGATAACTCCAATATACAATACTTTGTATTTATATATGGTCGGATAATTGTTTATCGGATGCCTTGCATTTACTATATATGACATTAGGTTGAAATCAAACAAAATAGATAAATTAAATCGCACTTTAAATGATAAAGTGGAAAAATTACCGTCAATTACTATACAGCTACAGCAATTAAACAAACGTTAATGGAGATAAAATGTGAATTTCTACCGCACCAAAGGTATTCTCGACAGACTTTACTCTATATTCAATAGGTAATATACCATTTCTATAATAATTGAAAAAATTTGATTGATTTAAAACAATTAAATATTAATATTTAATATATGGATTAAACAATTAAAATAAATACGTATATGTATATGAAATGTAAAGTATCCTTTTTTAATGTTCAATGTTAAAAATTCGCTTTTTCTATAATTACTTATTAACATGCAAATTGTTTGACTTTTTTTTAGATGAAAAAAAATGTCTAAAACTCTATAACTTAACATACAGTAATTATTTAAATTAATTGAGATGTTCATATATAAATCGATCAGTGAAATTATGTTTATAAAAAATGATATTGAAAAAGAATAACAATTTATGCATTTAATATTATGGTATATGTATATACCTAATATAATTCATTTATAATATATAGAATTGCTGATTCATATAGCGCTATTGAATTATAAATTGTACAAAAGAAAATCAAATTATATGATTATTATTAGAAAATAATATTACCTGTCGATGTTTTCTATACAAAAATGATTATTATAAATTTTTTATAGTATATATAGATACATAGATACATAGATAGATAGATAGAGGATAAAGTTGTTGTGTTTTTTATCTTTCGATATACACACTGATTTATAACAAATTATATAATTTATTATATAATGTATATATACGAACGATAGTATATATAAATATATGGAAAAACGTAAAGGATCACACACAGTGAACATATAAATAATAAACTTATAATATTGTTTATTATCCTCTAACTCATCTTATTGTATTATATTAATAATAATAATAATAAAAATACTTGTATAAACACAACAATACACCGGTTACAAACAGTAATCAATAAGTTTAAAAAAATATTAAATTAATGTTGAATACTGTTTAAGAGTGCGAGTAATATTTATTGAATTATATACATATTTTCTTATTGTTTCTTCTTTGATTTATGTATGGAAAATTATTTATACAATATATTTATATATATTATATATAAGTTTAATCATAATAATTAAAAAAAATACAATTCATTAAATACCTTTTAATTTATTGATAGAAATCATTTAACTATATACATACGTTTTAGAGATCGATGATCTTTTTAATTAAAAAATTAATAAAAAAAATAAAATAAAAACCGATAATTTAATTTTATTTGAATGATTTTTTAAATGTTATGGTTTTTATTGTATTTATGTATATATTTTAAAATTATTTCAATCGAATATAACTAAATTATATTTTTCATCATATACTTATCTATGGGTATAATAATTTCTCTAAAAAAATCATATAAAACAAAACATAAGTTATGTTATATGTTAATACAAAAAGTGTATAAAACCAATTCATTATTGATAAAATCTTACAAAATATAACATATTGTTGTGTGTTGTGTGCACCACGGTAACGCGCATTAACTATATAATTAATATAAAATTGTATATTCAGAAAATATGATTTCTAAAATTTTCAAATACAGAAATAATAAAGCGTTAATATATAGTGCGAGAGAATATTCTTAATATGTTCGGTATTGCGCATATGGTATCTTGTGAAATTAATTTTTTTAAAAAATTTTAATTTTATACTTTAGTATTAAAGTTATATATAAAATAATAATACAGTTTAGTGTGCTATACAATATTATAATTTCAATTCATCTTGTTGTTATATATCATTTTAAATTGAAATGAAGATTTTGTGAAATTTATAGTAACAACTCATATCATATTTATATGCGAATCGGTTCAAATAATATTCTACAACCTAATAGATAAGATAAAAGATAATTACCATTAAATATATAGAGATAAAGAAAAATATATTTTTCTTAAGATAAAAGATAATTATCGTTAAATATATTTAGATAAAGATATTTAAATAATCTAAAAATAATTACTATTTAATAAATCTAGATAAAGATACAGATATTTTATTCCTCAAAGATAAAGATAGAATGACATGTTTAGATTGAGATTATAAGGTGGCTTCCTAAATAATGTGGTTATTACTTCAAAATTAAGATGTGGCATTTCTGATCTACTGAGCAGATTGCAAAATTATAATCTAAATTATATCTATATTGTTTAATAAATTGGGCTTTATAATAATATGATTAGATATTATTATAGGTTTTCTAACAGCTGACTTTCACGATGCAATTTTTCATGAAATTTGCGAGGAACCCATTCAAGACATATATATACCTAATCTGGAAGAATTTTGTTAATAAATTACCAAGTGCTACGGTATCTAGTTTCTGGTGCTATTCTGGGTAATGATTTTAGAGAACTTCCACACAATCTGTTCTTTTATAATCCCATTGTAGCTACTTTGTCTTCATACCAAATTTCATGAAAATTTAGCAAAATTGCCATAGGAATCATGTAATTCTATAATTATTATTAACAAAATTAGTAAAGCATTAGGGTATTTTCCGAAAATTTTAGGAAATCAACATCTTATCTGCAATATAATAAATATTAATTATAGAATTAAATATTGCACAGTTAAAGTAGCCCAGTCTGAATAATGTGAAGAACAGTATAAGTTTTTTTTAGACAATACCCACACAAATTAATTTATATATAATTTCAATATATATACGGTAAAAAGTATATAAGTAAAAAATGACAGTACTTTTCTTATACTGTCAATAATTATTATTTCTCATAATATAAAATAAAAATTTAAATAATCTTATCCAATTGTTAATGAATTCAGTGATTATTTGTTTTTATTTTTATATTATTATTGTATTTAATTTATATCAACACAATTTTTTTTTATACCAAATTTTTTTAACATTAAAAGAACAACAACAACAAACAATAGAATTTAATCCAAACACAACATATATCAAAAAGAAAGATTATTATTATAATTTTGCTTTTAATATATTGTTGAAATAAATTATTTTTTTGGGAAATCCATCTAACACCAAAAATATAATAAATAACATAAATATCAATATACATTTAAATTTATATAGGGTGTTCACCGAGAATGTGCTCAACTTCGTTTCATTCGTTGTGCAAAAATTTATTATGGAAAAATAGTCGATAAACTAACGTGTGTTTTCATCAATTAATGTGATGACTAGAAACTTACGTGAAACTTTGGTTAGAAATAATGTGCCATCAAAACCTACTATTTATCGTTTAGTGACAGATTTTGAAGAAAGAGGCTCTGTAACAGATAAGCACAAGAATTGGCCACAACGTACGATCAGCTAATTACATTCCTACTGTCCAAGAAAGTGTTCAAATTCAATTCAACACCGTGCTCACCGTGTTAATTTATCGTAACATTATTGATAATTTTTTAATACCAGAATTGGATGATTTGCTGAACTTGATTAACATATATGGTTCTTCAAAAAAAAAATGGAGCAGCCAATGTTATAATGGAATTACTGTATAAGTAATAAGCTTTCCCGGTGAACACACTGTATAATTATATTGTTTTGTACTTAATAAAATTAAAATCCGATTCCTCGATTCTTTTTATCTATTATAAAAAAATAAATAAATAAACAAATCAAAAAGAAAGAAAAATTTGTTAAATACTAATGCATATATAAAAGTGATACTTGATTAGCTTTAATTTTTTTGTCTAAACTTCTTCTTTCTATCGCATATAATATATGCTTTAAGTTTTTTTTTATCTATTCATTCATTCATTCATTCATTCATTTAGTCAATGCTTATTCAATTAAAGAATTGATTTTAATATTGTATATTATTTTGTATTTTAGTGTGGCTGTCATAATATATTAAGATTAATGTTTTAATGAATTGTAATGATGAATTTATATATACAACTCTTCTTCACACACAAAACAAAAAAGAAAGAAAATCAAATGGCAAGTTCTGATGCCCGGTGACTTTGACTTTATTTAAACTTTAAAATAATTATATATAGGTACATCATTTTAAGTAAATGTATTATAATGGTAATTTTCAAAATAAGTGCACCCATTAATTATATAATTAATATTCAATATCTAATTTTTAAATCATTTCAAACTAAATTCGAGTCATTCTATATTTAGTAATATAGATAAGGTATTCGGAGGAAAAAAAAAATAGAAGCAAACAATGCATCTATTAAGTGGGAAAAATATTTCGAACACAAAACATGTAAATTAATTTCTTTTTGTTAAAATCAATACAATACATGACAATACTTTATTTTATTTTTTTGTCCAAATAAAATTAAATACGTCTTATAAATATTTTTATTAAATGATTTTCAATAGTGTATAGCGGATTTTTGTATAGGTGAATACAAATATTTTGTTAGTAATATACTTATGAACATATTAACGGAATTAATAAAAGGAAAGAAATTATTAAAAATTTAATAATGTACCTATCTCTACTAATCATTATTTTATGTACACATATTTCTATTTATATAGAGATATTATTATATTGTCAAATATCCCATTATAAATATAATAATAAAAGATATTTGTTTGCGTATTTATAAAAAAGTAGCGATTACTAAACTTTAAACTTTGTACTGAAAAAATAAATGATAAATCCTATGTTTTTTGTTATTAATTACTTTTATTGAAAAATTTCTCCAGAAAGTAATAATTTGCTATATAATAACTTATATTTAATATATGCACAATGTGTATTTATCTAAATATGATAACAATAGATATAGCAATAAAAAAAAAAAGGCGGTTCTCGCGTTAATCAATTTCAATATCAAAACATAATAAAAATAATTACAAATCGTTACTTGAATTGAGAGTACAATAATAATATTGTAATTTAAATTTATCGGTATATGTTATACTCTATATATAAATATGTAAATATATATAGTTATGTGAATTTATTATATTAAATCATCAATTAATCTGATTACATATATATGGGTAGGGTTTAACCTAATATATATATTACATATATGTATCTAGAAAAATTAAAATAAATTTAATCTGTATTTTGAGGTTCATCTACAGTGTACACGGGTTATATTATAACCTATAATTGGTTTTGTTATGTATATATGTATTTTATATGTTTAATTGTATATATACTTATTATAAATATTAAAATTAATTTCAATAATGCCTCTAGTTTTATAATAATTATATTTTCACAATAAAGATTTTTAAATTTACAATTTACAAATAAAAAAAATGTAAATAATGGTGTAAAGAATTATCGTGATATTAAATTCAAAGAAAATAAATAATATACACAACTTACATACGAGTATACATATATGCAAACATTTAGTTGATTTAAGTTTTGGTACTAAACAATCTATTATCTTATACGACGTATCTTTATACAAAAAAAATATCAAAATCAATATAATCGTGTTAAGTTAATCGTCTGTTATTCAAATAATTAAATATATATAATAATATATAGATGTAAATGAAATGTAACGAGATTAAAGCTTAACTTGTGTTAACTTAATCTATGATATATGGTAAAATCAATCTTTTTGAAGATTGTAGTATTTATCAAGTCGGAGACTTGCTGGTCCATTATGTGGTCATCCTGAACTCACCCAACAAATGTACGTCACATTGATCTACCATAATAGGTGTCAATTTGTTGCTCCATAGGTGCGAGTATTTAACAATTCACAAATCGATCGGTAATTAATATATGTTTTAGAATATTTATTCAACGATTCTTATGTAAATCTTGGATCTTAGAGGCTATATCATCACAATTTCCAGTGGCGAATATAATACGCAAATTATTTGTTATAATAATAATTTGCAAAAATTTTGCATTATTAATTAACAAGAAAATTTTTGCTAACATTTTAATGATGGTGAGTTAAAAGTCAAAAAGAGTTGTTTTTTTTTCTTTTTTTAATAGAAGTATGATATTATCATATATATACTGTAAACTGACTATAATCTTCAATAAAATATATTGTTACACATACTTTAAAATGATCCACATTTAATTTTTTTAAATTATATTGCCCGGCATACAAATTCATTAATTTACATATAATCAAAATATACATATAAGTGCTAATTTACATAACCTCACCGTTAGCTTTATAAGAAAAATTGTTTAATATAAAATGTGTATATAACTTTGAAATTATATAACAATATAATAAATAATTTAAATGTAAGTAGATTGATATTTTTTTTTTGTATTTCGTATATTAAATAGTATTTCGTGTATATAATTAAAATATCCACCCCTTCGTTAAAATATTAAAAATACATAGGTGAGGGCTGAAAATATATATATATATATATAAAAAAAACATAATAAAAATAGTGATATTATCAGATGAGTAGCTTTTTAAAACAAAAAATATATATGTATTTTCTAAATATGCACGCGTGTGTTTGGCTTGTGCCGCCGCAAGTTGCTTAATTTTATTTTTTTATATGTAAATATTGTATATGAATATATTTATTGTATATTTTATATAATGTTACATATATAAAATTTTTATAAGGAAGAATTATAAAAATTGACCGGTGGTATTCTTTAAAATAATAAATTATTTTCTATATATATTTATAATACTAAAATATAAAATTTGTATATAAATAAATGTATAAACATATTACAAATATAAGTACAATATACACTCGTCGACGAATGTATAAGAAAATTAAAGAATGTTGAAAATTATCTGATTGAAATTATATTTTATATAATATTTTTTTAATTCAAATATAGTTACTTTTTATTTAGATTTTCATCGTATAAATTTAAAAAATAATAATAATATTATTTTTGTATGTGTGTGTATTGTGTGTTTGATTATTTATCTATTTATTATATAATAATATATATTATAATAATTAAGGGATTTATAAGTTGAATGATTTCTAAGAAAGTAACTAATTTATTTTAATTTAATTAAGGAGCAGCGCATAAAGTTTGTGCAATATAAATACACACACACATACATATATTATATAAAGTATATATTAATATATATTATTATATTGTATATAATTTGACGGTCATTCAACTTTTTATAAACATTTCCTTACAAACATTACACACAGAAGATTTGATATTCAACACATTATTCAGTATATTTGTGATGCTATGATAGAATGCATTAAACAAGCGTTGTCCAAAGTAACTCTTAACACCAAATTTTTGATTTAAACAACAAAAGTGTCTTATTATGGACATGCAAAACTTAGAGAGACATGCGTATGTTACCACATTGCGTCTACAAGTTTTTCGTAAAGAAGTGCCTTCGAAGAATCCTTTATATTCGATTGCCTGAAACTGTTGAAAATGCGCATAGCTTTGGACGAAGTGCTAACAAACAAGAATTTATATTCAAATCAAACGGCGATGGATCAGAAATAGTTTCAGGAGGTGTGTGGTGGATATTATAAGGGAAACCGTTAAGTGGAATCCACAATATTTTCAAAGAAATTCACTTTCTGATTTCATAAACGAACAAATAATAATTCAGTTAAGTAATTTTTAGTTTAAAAAATAAAGAAACACAGAAAATACACATATCATTAATAATTTACACAAAATCAAAATGTGTATATTATAGATTGACTGTATATATTATATATTTATAGGTACTAATTTGTTTGCGAATATAAATAAATATATATATTGCAATATATTAGAAAATTCCGATAACCATTTAACTTTGAAAATTCTTACACGTAATTGATTGAATGATTATATATTTTCATTTGATTGTTTTTCATTCCATATATAGACGCGAAAACATAAATTAAGATAAATAAATGGAATTACACAAGTAAATATTTTATAAATAGTTATTTGTATAATTTGCTTAAATGATTTTTTTTTTTATTTATACACACTTTTTTAATAGTATCTATATTTTATTTCTATACTCTGTAATAAATATAATAATACACATAATATATACCATTTAGTTATCGATTACCATACCATTCTTACCATTTATTGAATTTTATGTATAACATAATTTCAATTTATAACAATAATTATGTTTATCATGTTCTATACTGTACTATAATATACTGTGCGCTATATACGCAATATATTATTCATATATTATTTATTTATTTATTTATACGTCTTCTTTTATCTTCGTTTTTTGAAGATGATATTTTTATTATTATTATATATTATATTGTATATACGTATATTTGTGTATAAATGTTCACTGTATATATTATATAGAAAATGGTCAATATATAATATACTCGTACAGTTAATGGTAAATAAATAATATACTCGCAGAGCAGAAGCTATATATAATATATCTGTTATATATTATTATTATTATATATACAGCGCGGGTATATAGCAAAGTGTTAAAATGATGTATTTTTATATTAATCATAAATTATATTAAATGATCTTGGAAATTATGTGTGTTGCACCTTGCATATGGATCAACATCGTGTGTGTTGTGTTCAGCGAGATATACCTGCACGTTTGATTGTAAAGTATTTAATAAAATAATATATATATAAATATTTAATGTTTACATTTTTGTCTATATAATATGTTATTTGAATGTATTGATGGACAGGTAGTTTTCTTACATATATATATATGGACATCAGCGTAGAATATAGAAAAGAAATATAGATAAATAATATAGTTATATAAAAAAAAAAAATATTATTTATAATATATTGACTATGGCTATACTATAATGAAAATAATAAAAATAAATAATGTAATATATGCGGTATGAATATATTATTAGTATATAGAAGACAAAAAATTAATAGTTCCATATGATTTTAAGTTTAAAAATAAATAAAATAATAAATTTTTAATAAGATGTTTATTATAAACAATTTTCTCATAATGAATTTTATTATTTATTACCATTTTTTTTCTGTTAACTTAATGTTTATACAATAAATTAATATTAAATCACCACTGCAAATTTATGTACGAATACAGAGAGTAATTTTACAATGAAATATATATTCGATGGCAGAAAATGTTTACCATTAATTAATTAAAATCTGCATTACATATTAATCAATAAATAACGAACTCATGTATATAAGAAGAAAAGAAAATATATTAAAGAAAATCTGAATATGATATTAAGTGAGACATCATAATGTATTGACAATTATCTGTGTTAAGTGTTTGAAAAACCAAACAAAAATCAAACTAATAACGAATGTTATATTATAAAAAACAATCTGTTTATATATTTTCCTTGATATACAGACTTTATTTATATTGAATTATTCCAATCATTTTTATACTATATAACTTAACAAATATAATTATATATAAAATCGAATATGGTTATATGAATTTCTGTGAGATCTTATTTATATAATATAACTCTATATATATTAAAAAAAAAAAAAAAAAAAACAAAATAAAAGAAAACTCTTTAAAAGGATTTACTCGAGCAAATTCTATAAATATATATTCTTCATACACGCATATATAGTATAAACCATGCAAATATATACAAACAAACCAACATATACCACTTGATGATAAATAACACATATATACAAAAAAACATAATTAAGAATTCAACTCACAAAGCGTTCAACAACATTCCATTTCCACACAGTTTGATCAATTTTTGAAATCCATATCCATATAAAATATATCCAATAAATATATATATATATATAATATAAATATTTCCTTAATCGAGACATCAATGTCAACGAAAAACAAATATGTGTTTATATATAAATTTTAAGAGATAAACACATATAGAAATAAAATAAGAAATAAACAGAGAAAATAAGAATTAATTATAGGTATATTATAATCAAAAGTGATTGAATCACTTCTATATAATTATATTATTATACATTTTATTTTCATAATAAATAATCTGGAATCGATTTATTTTATACACACTTTTTTTATTTTATTAAATATTATTATACGAACAATATTCAATACCTATGCCGGGATACGCATTGCGTATATATATATTTATATATATAACCACTTGTATATATGGAGTATTTATAAAATAAAGTGATCACTTGTTATAATTTCAAACCACACACATACGCAGTTCATCATATTGTTAAATAAATACAAGTTATATATATATATAAATATACGTGAGAATGAATTTTGCACCGGTGCATATATATATAGTCTAGACTGGAAACTGGAAAATTAATGCAAATTAAACAATATATTTAATTATAAATATTTATGTAATATATAAATAAAGTATAATGTAATATATAATATATAGAAAATATAGTGACAAATAAGATGATCCTATGCGTGAAATAAAAACAAAAATATATACTTTCTTCAATAGAAATATAGTTCATAAAATAATTAATTTGTTTGACTAGTTTCTAAAGTTATACACCAATCACCTACATACTATATTGGAATTATACATCAATGTTGAAAAATTGTGCAAAAGGTATGCAAATGTGTTATTAAACTTTCCATTTTTCTTTAACAACGATATAGGAATCTATCATATTACACATTCGTTATCTATTTAAGCATTATTATATATATATAGGAATGAATTTATTTTGAAAAATATGCGTGAAGTACCTTCCTTTGTCTTTGTCTTTTACAAGTATCAAAACCATATATGTCAATGTAATTGTGAAAGAGAACAAAAAATCAAAACAATGTGAAGATGAACAATTGTATATTAATGTATATTACTTTGGAAGAGGATTTTAGCCAAAATGAACACTAACTATATAAAAACTATCTAATCAAATTAAACCATACGATTTAATTTAAAAAAAGAACTAGAATGGGTTCTAAGAGAAGGACATGTTATTTGCTTTCATATGATAGTATCTACCATCGCACAGCAAAACCATAGTTGAACAAACATTATTAGAAACACTTATAAATGATTAATAATTATAAGTATAATTTACCAAATTTATGTGTAATGAACGTACAATTTCTTTTGACACTCTGTATTCGTATACATGTACATAAATATTTATAAATATAACTTCGAAAGAGTGTATTGAACTTGTAAATTAAAAGTTAAAAAACTTCATATATCATTGCAGTTATGAATCAATTTAAATAACATTTTTTGTTCATTTCTGAGTATAGTAGGTACAATAAACTATAAAAGAATATATACATAAATAAAAATTTAGCGCATCTGTCCATCGATATGTTGTATACGCGTCGTATCATCGTACAACATATACGAATTATTAGTATAATAAAGCATAGTATACCTATAAGTAAGGTAAGGTAAGGTAAGTAAAATTGTATATATTTACAGAAAATATAATAAATTTATTTAAGAACTAATCTAGTTCATTTCGATCTTAAACCAAAATAAAAAAACATAAATTTGGTATAAGAATCAAAATATAAATAAATGCATTTATACATACAAAAATATAGTACCGGGTGCGTGCGTGCCCCTTTCATTTGTATATGTTACTTTTTTATAAGCTCAATTTATGTACAATAACAAAAAATTACTTTACACTATTTTTATGTACTTGTTCAAATATATACAAAATTAATATTATATAGTATGCGAGTATATAGTGAAAATACAAAATTCCTGTATTGGAGAAAATGAATTTAAACAATATTATTTCTACCCTCACCATTAGTATTAGTCGTCTGCGAAGATCATTGCAAGTAAAAAAAACCACCAATATATATATAATCACAAATTTTTATAAATACGTATATAAGTAAATATAAATATATACGCGCCACCCCATTCATACATATATAAAATGAAAATTTTTAAAATAAAACACATGGTCATTATTCTTTTCTGTTGATTGTATAATGTTGATATAGAATTTTCAAAAAAAAAAAAATAAATAAATAACAAAAAATATATTACACAGGTCTGAAGATCGGTAGTCCAATTGATAAACTCAATAGTACCGCAACAATAGGATCGTTTACAACAAGGTGCTGCTGTGCCTTTATATATCTTTTTTTATTATTATTATAATTTTTTTGGGTTTTTTTTAAATTGCAATTCAGAAGCTAAACATCAGAAGATATTTTATATATTGTTATTATTTAAATATAAGTTAATCTTCTGTATGGTGCGTTGGTTGTTTTATCAAGTGTTTTTTTTTCCTCATTTTTGTGTTAGCGAATCTATTTTTTATTAGAAAATATATAGATCCGAGTGCGTTGTGTGTGTGTGTGTGCGTGTGTGTAATGATATAATATAACAAAAAAATTATATATATAAATAATGGAAATTACATCAATTCATGGATATATTCCACCAACATATATTGATATAACATCATATCATTCATCGTATAGTTCAAATGAAGAAACAAGTTCAATATTTTCAAGTAGTCCAACATATGGTAATGGCGGTGGTGGTGGTTCACAATTATTAAATTCAATTGTTTGTTGTCGAGAAGATCGTAGTGCAGATGTTATAAGCGGAGGTGGTGATGGTATTGCTAGTAATGGAAATATTATTAATGATATTACATATTTAAATTCATGGAATTCATCTACATCAGTAATAAATACAACAAATAATAATCATATTTATCAAATACCTTCATTGACTAATACATCACCTTCATCCTCAATTATTAAAAATAATAATAATAATAATTGTAAAAATTATGAATCAATTACAAAAATGACGAAAAAGAATTTTAAATTCAATAATGAAAATAATAATAATAATAATGGTAAACGTACAATATCAACAGGACGAAATGGACGTGGACGAGGAAAACGAAAAAATTTTGAAAATCATATAAATAATAATAATAATACAACAGATAATAATACAAATATAATTAAATCTACACCAATTAGTCCAACAATAATGCGTAAACGACGAATGGCAGCTAATGCACGTGAACGACGTCGTATGAATGGTTTAAATGAAGCTTTCGATAAATTACGTGATGTTGTACCGTCATTAGGTGCCGATCATAAATTATCAAAATTTGAAACATTGCAAATGGCACAAACCTATATTTCAGCACTTTGTGATTTACTAGAACGTGGTGCCGACGAAACAACATATACATTATTTGATGGTAAACATCAAGGATATGATAAATTTTGATGATGTATTGATATAGTGATTTTAGTTAAACTTATATATATAGATATATATTAAAAAAAATATAGTGATTAAGATAAATAACAAAATTTTAAATTATTTATTTTGATATGTAACGAAAATATGCGTAAGTGATACGATTATATGGCATATATAAATAAAATTAAGGAATCATTTATAAATCTAAATTCTAATATTTATAAATTTTTAATACCTAACTATTTTATATTTATATTATATTTAAATTTTTTTACGTATGCGTTATATAGAAATATATAATTTTTAAAGAAACCAATTTTCAATATCAATATGCATCTGAAAAATATAACTAATTCATTGTCAATTGTCAGTAAAATTTACAATAATTAATCACCTACAAAAATAATTCATATATAAATCTAACCACTCTGCTGTGTACCTAACATTGCAATCAAGTTGGTAAAGTACTCTGTATGCACCAATTGAAGTGCAATTATCTTTCGATTGAAGTTTTCATTAATTAAATAATTCTTATCAATGGATTGCCTATATTGGGTTGTATGTGTTGTTAATGTTTAAATAGCGCTCAACACATTATAAACTGTTAATTAAATATAAAGTAATTCATAGTTCAGGATATTAAATGATGTTTGCCACATATCATTACTTAATATTGTAAATAATTTTTCAAGAATAATAGCATAATGTCCCTTTTAATTACTTAATTCTCTCAGTATATAATCGAATTTGCTTTTAATATTAAACTTTAAAAAATATGCTATTAATTGTGTACTATAAAAAAAATGATTAATGGTTAGGCAAAGAAGGTTAATTTATAATTTTCTTAAATTTTAGTAATTTTGTATTTTTTCATGCAATTTATAAATGATATAATTTTAAGAAAATTTATTTACTAGAGAGCTTGTATGCGACAAATAAAATAAAATTAGTTTCTATTTAGATAAATTAAAAATGATTATAAATTTTGATGTAAGTAAACAAAATAATTAATGAAAAAATGAATAACATAAAAAAAAAGTACTTATATACCAAAGAATAATTTATAATAAAATAAAAATTAGCAGTAAATAAATAGTTAAATAAAATATTTTATAAAAAATTATATAAGAATTAATTTTTTATAATATTATGTACAGATATTGTAGAATTTAAAATGTTTGTTCCTATTATATTTTTTTATATTTCTAATAGATTCATTAAAATTGTATATTTTCTATATTCAGCATAAACTAATTAACATATTTATTACAATAATTAAAAAATATGTATATGTCTATATAAAAATTAAAATACTAAAACATAATTATTATATATATATACAATTACAGCGACATAATAATTGATGGATTGATATAAAATGTAAAAGACAGACTAAGAGTAAATTGTAATTAATTTATATAAAAACTCGTGCCGGACCTTCCGCAAGGTGTACAAAATATTACAACAATAAATGTATACCAAGAAGAAAAATAATATAACATATAATATATTATTATTATATAGTTATTTCATATAAATTATTTAAAAATTTGCTCTCTTATTATGTATAGCAAGTTTTATCTTATGTTAAATCTTTTAATCAACAGACGTTTTCATATAATTTTTATGTATCTATTTTATTAATATGGTAATATTTATATTTTTATAAGTAGGTACTCCTGTTTTGTTCAAGTATTTTCCTTTTATATAACAAATATATAGTTAAACTAAAAATTACCTTTTTGATTAAATTAGTGTGCTAATAGAATAATATGCAATATATACAGTGAATAGTAAAACACTTATATAGGATATATTACCAATATAACTCTGAATCAATTTTATTATATAGTAGATGATTATATTTGCAAAAAATTAGGTAAGTTCCAACAAACGAGACAATCAAATATGTAAATGCGCGTCTCAACCACTGTTCTTGAGAAAACAATAAATAAATGCAAAAAATATTCATAAATTATTATTCATTGTTAACAATTCAATATATAGCTATATATATATATATAGTAATATACTTTATTATATAATACGGGATAACTTGTTTTATGTGAAAATATTAAACTTATATTTCATACCACTACTACAACATCTATTATAATAGTAGAGTACCGTTTGCCTGACCGCGTAACAATAGTAAATCTAAATCTATTAACTCCTTATGAGAAAATGATAGTATATCACATAATCCATATATTTACAAAGTTTCCAGAAGTTCTGGTATATCTGCGAATATCTTTAATTATGATTAGGTGAGAAGGAGTACAATATTATATAGTAGCATAAACGAAATATGCCTAAAATATATGCATTTAAAAATACGAACCGCGGAATAATAAAATATCACTACATTGTAAATAGCAATGCATATGTACAAAGAAAAACCACGCTATATTTCAATACGTCACAGCGAATGTACAGAGAGATATGAAGAAATTAATTTTTGTTTTTTTGCGAATAATTGCTACCTTTCATTTTGTTTTATAGAAAATATTAACCTTTGTACATATATTTCGTTTGGCACTAAATCGTATGCAAAATAATCGTATTTTCCAAATTAAAGAATTAATTTTTAAAAATGTGTTTATAACTTATTTAAAATATAATAAAATATGATTGTAAATTAAACTGTATTAAACGATTAATAATAATTAAAAATCACTTACATTTTTGCAATTTTTACACACATTTTTTGCATTCAGTAGCCGGCCATTCAATTATCTTTCGATTTCAATTTACATTGGAGAATTTGGTTTTTGAAAACGGCGTATTTATCAAATATTCATGCAAGGACACAATTGTAAACTATTTAATAATGATTAGGCTTTATTATTAACATTACTCACAACTTTTATTTAATTAATTATAATATTTTATAATAAAATTAAACACAAAAAAAAATTAATAAAATATACGCCGTTTTCTATACGTGATTCTTCTATCAATTCAACCAACACCCCACAGCATATTCACCTATACTACTACATTTTTGTGACACCTGTGGCATGAACTACATTAATATCGAATCTGTATTATCGAAAAATACTCATAATGTAAAAAATAATCGAAAAATTTTGTACTCAACCATTTTTTTCAGCTGTCAGTTGTCAAAAAAAAAATGTGAACTTCCGTCACGTTCTCGTACACAGTGCCACAGTAATATTATATTTTCTTTTCCTATTAAAATGGCAGACCAAGTAAGTAACAATATTATTTTTCCTAAAATAAATTAATTTTTTCATATTAAAATGATCAATTAATTAATACTTTTTTGTGTTAATTATTAACAAATGCCTAAAGTTTAATATCGATAATAAATTTGAGTGTTATATTTATTCTAACAAAATTATTAATAATGTTTGACGTGGGCACGTGTGTATACAAAAAAAAAATTTCTAATTAAAGACATCATGAAATATTCATGATAATCTTTTAAAATTAAATTAAAGCTATGAATTTTTTACTAATTTGTGTTGATTTAATGTCAATTGATGCAACAGTATTTGTTTCACCATTGTTCCAGGATTCCATTGATTGACCATTTTTCCATATAGTTTTACTTAACCTTAAAATAGTATATTGCTGTGTGTACATTTGATTTTTTTTTTTATGTATAATATATTAATTAAAAATAAAACAGAATAATTAATATATTACATAAAAAAAATTAAAAAAAAATGTTTTTTCCAAAAATATGAATTTAACATTTGATTTTGAGTGGTTTTTTACTTCAATTTTGCTAATGTGTTTGTGCTTGCTGCAACTGCAACGTTTGGTTGGATTGAATTTTCATTTGTTGAAAATGTCAATAATCAGTTGTTTTATTGCAAAATATATCAATTTTTATAAGAAGCAAAATATTATTGTAGAACGTACGTGCCTATCAACATCAACCCACAATTGCAGTAAATCGTAAAAAAAATTTACCGGGTCGTCGTAAACTTAGACATTATCGCCAAATTGGTCTTGGTTTTAAAACACCGTCTGAGGTAATTCACTTGATATAATATTAATACTTTTTTTTGAATTATTTTACAGAACGAAAGAGCATTCCAGAAACAACCAGGCATAAATTTATGCCGTAAAATAAAAGCTGGTTTAGCAAAAAAAAAAAGTTTAAGACGTCATCGTGAAATTGGTTTAGGGTTTAAAACTCCACGGGAGGTATTATAATTACTATTTAATTTATACACTGTTGGTGATGGATAATATAATAAAATAGCTTTCATATATTTATTGATTTTAAGATTGGATATGCGCGTTGATATTTATCCAAAGACCTTACTATTACATTGAATTACTTATAAATTGTAAATTTTGTATTTGCAATAGTTCTGAAAAATGACAAGTAAAGTGATGCTATTTAAGTTTAATGACGTTAATAATGTTAATGCGAGACATAATTTTCAGATATTTTGCCAGGAAAAAATTTGCTATGTATTTATTGTTATTTTGATAATACAAATGATGAAATATTCATGACGGTCTTCTGAAACATATTTGAAGAGATTATGATTTCTGATAAATATTATCACTTATAATATTAAATACAATACAAAAATTGTGAACAAATTTTGGGTATAAGTAAGATGTGTTGAGCAAATTCGAAAATCGTTATAATTTTATGTCTAAATTTAAAAACGAAAAAACAAGTAATTCATGTATTCATTTTTATATTGCAATGTAAATATTATTAAATATGATTGCGTTTATAATGAATTCAATGATTTCACATTGTGAAACTTGGTGTAATTTTAAAAAATTTTATATTACACTATTTCAAAAACAGAATGCTAATAATACTTGTATGAGTTAATAACACGAATTAAAAAAATGTTTAAAGTCTCCATTCATAAATTAATTTTATGTGGGAGAATTTAATATAAATGGGGTTTTTAAAATATTTTGATCAAGTATTTGAGATTTATAAATAAAATCTTATTTTTGTTTAAAATTACTTTAAATTTTTTTTTTATTTATATATACTCTGTTTATTTAGGCAATCGATGGAACTTATATTGATAAAAAATGTCCATTTACGGGTAATGTACGGATCCGTGGACGTATATTAACTGGCATTGTTCAAAAATTAAAAATGCAACGGACAATAGTTATACGTAGAGATTATTTACATTACATTCGGAAATATAATCGTTTTGAAAAACGCCATAGAAATATGTCCGTGCATTTGTCACCATGTTTTAGGTGAGTTAATAATTTTAAAAACAATTAAAATACATAAAAAATAAAAATGATGCTAATTTAAACATTTTCACGACTGTCTTCTTATTACATAACTGAAGAAAAACTAATATTTACTGATGATAATAAAATTTTATTTTAAATAATTTATAGAAAATATTTAATTATATATTAATAATAAATAAATGTTTTTTTCTTCTTTTTTCTATAATTATTGCAGAGATGTTGAAATAGGTGATATTGCAACAATTGGTGAATGTCGTCCAATATCAAAAACTGTACGTTATAATGTATTAAAAATTACCAGAGGTCAAGGAGCAAAAAAGAGTTTTAAAAAATTCTGAATGTAATTTTTTATTTCATTAAATTAAAAATAAAAAAAAAAAAAAGTATTTTTATTACATATGTTTCATAGTAATATAAAATTAAGCTAGTTATATTTTAAGAAATACGTAAATCATTTGTCATTGTTAAATTGGCTTTTAATTTTAATTTTTCAATTAAGACTTCTTTTGCCTGTTGTCGTAATAATGTTAATTTAAATTGAAGTAGAACAACTAAATATGTTGCCATAAATGTAATGTTCTTAAATGATAAAGATAAAATAATTATTTTCAGAATTGTGCGATTTTATGTTATTTATGTGCAGTATTATATAATTTACCGATGTTATTAATTCACGATTAATATTTGCATAACCATCCAAATTCATTGTTGGTGGATTTTTTGCAATTGCAACTAAAAACATTTCAACTTCTTTTTCGGTAGCTTTATCAACAGCTGTTAAATTTACATTTAATAAACGTGTTTGAAAGTCAAGTCCAACCTATTAAAATAATATAATACATGCTATAAATATTTATTTAAATTCTTGTATTTATATAATAACAAATTATTATGTGTTTAGTGCATATTAAAAATATGGATTTATACTTTTTATTTTAACTTCTTTTTATATGAAGGATTTTGATAATTTGTTCGTTAATGACTTTGTAATGTCTTGAGAATAAACCGATTGGAATTTGGAACATTTCGAGGAATACCCTGGGTGGCCAATGCAATACTATACACACATTGCTGCGATCAGTACAATAAAGTCATATTTTGTAACATTTCGTGATCCTCTGAATCTGAACTTTTAGGTGGTTGCTTTGAATAATGAATAATTATCGATGTACACAAATTTTATTAACATTATACATAGTGAATTCATGTCGATCTATGGGAAAAAGTCAGAAAAAGTGAAATGAGCTCAAAATTTATTTACAGCAAATATTGCGATGAAATGACATATTTATTATTATGCGCTACAATATTATATGACAAGTGAGTATTTGACAAGTAGTGAAATACAAATGTGATGTGATAAAATTCAGGTCTCAAATTAGCGATATATTGTTTACAAATATCAAAATTAATACTTAATATTTTTAAATAATAAAGCTATGGATTTTAAAACACGTGTAAGTTAAAAAGAATAATTTTTTAATTTTTATATTAATTTTATATAATACCAATATATACGTATATCCATTTTTATCGTTTTAAGCGTTATAAACCAAGTGAACTACAAAAACAACAATTGTTAGATTTAGTTAAAAGTAATTGGAGTAATTTACATCTAGCTTCTAAATCGGAAAAAGGAGAGATTTGGAACGAAATAAGCGAAACGTTAAATAGATCAGCTGTTGCTAAATATCAACATAAAACTATGCAACAATGGAGAAAAGTTAGTTTTTAATAATTTACTATTTAATTTTGTAAAATCATTTTTAACAATTTCTATATATAGTGCTGGTCAGATCGCATAACTAAAGCGAAAAGAAGACTATTTGTATTGAAAAGAAATAGATATTTGCATACTCAAAATCAAAATGTAACGTTGGCAGCTAATGCTGAAGAATTGGAAATAATCCAGGAATATGGTGACGATCTTTTAGGTGAAATAAAATGAAATTATATTTATCAGATATACAAAATAAGTTTTGTTATATATGTGCAAATTCTCAAATGAAATACCGGACTTGGATGGTATAATAATGATATAGTTTTATATACTGTTTTAATATAATCTATACCTCCCTGTAATGTGTGTGCCAATGAATTTTAACTAAAACTAATAGAAATTAGTAATTGTAATAATTACCCTTTTCGATGCATAATGTGCTTCATTACATATAATAAATAATAATGTCATACAATAAAATACAATGACAAATAAACCAATTTCTTTATATGTAGCACCATGATCGATAATTTCACTTAATGCACCGTATGTTGCAATAATTGTTGTAAAAAATATAACTAAACAATAAATACCATACATATTTGAGTAGGCACGTCCTAATTGTTGCATCATATGACTTAAATCGACCCATAAATGACGATATTCAGTAATTTTTATTGATGGTTTATCAGTTTCTAATATTTCATGTAAATTTATAGATAATGCTGAACTGGCCGTACCAAATGCTGTACAATTTATATACCATAAACTACAAAATCCATTTAACATTGCAATAATATGATAATAGGCAAATGTATGAATAAATTGAAAATCCGGTTGTAAATAATATTGTGATAACATTATTAAAATACTTATTAACCATGTTAAAATACATAAAGCCCATGTTAAGGGATATAAATTCGGAAAAATTATTGCTTTTCCAGTTACTCGTAAATATTGTAATTGATAATTTGTCCACATATTTTTAAATTTTGCAACTTCGGAACCATTTCGCCATGATGCAACCGGTAATAGAAAATGTGGTAACAATATACTCATAAATATTACATTATAGATTATTTCATCAAATCGTTTATCTGAATTATTCATAAATTTTGTTACACGTTGCCATCCAATGTAACAAACTAATATTGTTTCTACACTATAAATAAAATAGGCCCATAAAAATGCTTTTGAACACCATTGAAAAGATGTACGTGGTTTGTTTGTATCTGTTTGAATTAAAATCAATATTAAATATTTGTATAGAATAGATTGGCGTACAATAATACATAATAAAAGGAACATTTTGGGATTCTGTATCTTTGATTAACTTTATACAGTTTATAAAGTGCTTAGTGCAGTACGTCAGGTCATTCGTTATATAGTGTATTATATAATAATATTATTTATTTTAAATTTTACAGACCAAATGAAAGTCCTAATAATTTCATTCAATAGAATTATTAGAAAAAATGTCATTAAGTAAAAAAATTACTATGTTTAATCGGATGTATTTATATTATTGCTGTTAGTACACATGTCATTATTAAGGATTTAATCAATGGATATTCTTCTACAACAATTAAAACTACAAAAATTTAAAGTCTAGTCAATAATTATCAATACTATTATGCTGTGTCCTAACTTAAAATAACAATAACTTGGAAATTGTGAGTCTGATGAATATACAGAACGTGTTAACACACATTTTGTTGTAATTAATTAATAGCGAAATTGGAGAAAAATTTAATATTTTTAATAACAAAAGAAGATAATTAATTAAATAGCAAAATTATATATATGTGATTTACTTGGTGAACTTCTCATTATTGGCATAACACCCATAATTTGGAATAATACCAATAAACTTTTTGTTGTATGATAAAAAGAATCATGTTTATCCAAAAGATTACCATCCATTTCAATTTCTTGAGGACGAACATATAAATGAGTTGGTCTCAAATGTTTATCTATTGAATTTAATATATCATACAAATTTACAATTGATTTAAAACAATAAGATACAATTTAATAAAACAAAAAAAAAACCTTCATTTAATTGAGATAATTTTTCACGGTGACGTCTATCATTTTCTAAAAATTGCCTTTGATTTGGATTCAAAAATACCGGATGATGTGTATGATTTTCCATATTCATAATTATATAGATTGTTTTTTATTTTAAATAGTAACACAAAATTTTTACAACACAACTGTTTTCTTTATACAAATATCTAATATTAAATTGATAATAATTGAATATACAATAAATTCACTTATATTTATAATAGAGAAAACATTATAAATTTATGGTGATAGTCATTATAAGCGACGATATAAATATAAAATAAAGGTAATTAGTTTTGTTTGTTATAAAATATTTCAAATTATTAATGAAATAAGAAAAAATATACACAAAAATATATAATGTGGGGGATAGTTTTAGTCGTTAATATATATATTGTTTTATACACCATCGCCATCAGCAACACCACCACCACCACCACCACGACCACAAGTTGCATAAAAAATAATGTAATTAGTAACATTTTCATGCAATATATAATTAACAATAAATTTCAAGTTAAACAAAATATAAATGTGACCTACATTAATAATTAATTATATCATTTTTACCACCATCCAATTCTTTTTAAACGCATCTACAAAATTGAATTGCTAAGATTATAGTTTAGGCGTAGAATACATAATCATATTTTTATATTATTTACAATCTCTTTTTTTATAATTTACATATTTATATGTTTTATATATTATATAGATAATCATTCAATACCAGGTGAAATAATTGAAATTGATGATGATGATGATGATGATGATGATGATGATGGTGGTGATGACGATGATGATGATGATGATCCTGATGATAATGACATTATATGTAAGTGAAATTTTGATGGTTTACATTGTGAAATGTATTATATAGATTATTTTTTTAATTATTAATATTTATAGAAATTGAATATTTAAAATCTAAAATTATTACAGATAATGATGTATCATCCAAATCAAAAGTTAAATTTAACCCCATAGAAAACTCAGATAATTTAGATTATGATTTAGGTAAATTTTATATATTTTTGTAATCTTTCTCTCTAAATTTTATTGTGATAAAATTTTTATGCGTATGTAAACACATTTTATTACAGAATTAGATACCGTAGATGAAGATGTTAGCGATGATGAAGATACATATATTAATGGTAAGTGTATCGATTTGGTATGGAAATGATACAAAAATGTAAAATGTATATGATTGTAATACTTTAATTGGATTCACATTTTTCTGTTTTATTCGATCATGTCGCATCAATTAACAAATCTTTCTTTGCAAGATCTAAATTGAAATTGTATCATTTCGAAGAATACTATATATATATGATTCATTTGACACATTTTACATAAATACAGTAATGTAATGATAATTATTCTAATGGAAATTATAACTATTGTTAGCTATCCCCGATACGATTTTTTGTTTATTTCGAAACGAAAGCTATTTATTGAAAAACAAATCTACTAAAAGTTTTTTTTTTTTTTTCAGCCGGCCAAAAGTCAACATTTATAGAAGATGATGTATTGTTAGAAATTGATTCAGGTAATATAATTAATTCGAATATAACTATTAATTTCTTTATGACTACACATATGAATATTTACAAATTTATATTAAATAGATTTAGATAACATAGATCAAGTAATCGTTGATGACAATATTGATACGAGTATTATAGGTAAGTTATAAATGTATCCGTCTAATAGGTGTATATATATATATGTGCTCTTGATTCTTTAATATTAATTACGATTTAATTAATACGATTTCAAACTATTATTATACGATTGTGTAAGCGCGATGTCAAAGTTGCTTTTTTAAGTGGCTAACATAACACTTATTTTGCCTACTTCACATGGTAACGTTTATAAACCGTAGCCAAAAAAAAATTTGCTTGTATGCACCGGCGGAATATATGAATTGATCATTAAAATGGCAAAATTTATCATGTCGTTTAATATATTCTCAGTCAACTACATGCGCAATTTTTCTTTTTTTTTCTAAACTGAGATAAAATAAAACATTAAATACAATCGGCTATTGCACACGAGGGACTATGGATTCTATGATGACTGCATACAGTAACTATCAGGGCCAAACTTTCGAATGCTATAACGATAATTTATACAAAACTGATTTTATTAATTGTAAATATTTATTTATTTTGTTTTTTAGATGATAAACCATCAACATCAACAACTGAAATTATGTCTTTTGAGCCTGATAATTTAGATTATGATTCAGGTAAAATGTTTTTTATTTTCTTTACAATATTTATGTGTAATTTTTTTAATAAATATAACTTTTTTTTGTGTTTTTGTTAATATAATTATATTTTTCTATTAATTACAGTATTAGATATTGAAACAGGAATTAGTGATACAATAGAAATTAATGATGATGATGATGATGAAGATAATGGTTTGTGTTTAGGTAAATCATAATAATTAAGTATTAATACTTTATATTGACAATTAAGTTCCAGATATAGTAATGAAGTTAATGAGATTTAATTTATTATTTATTTTTTTCGCAGATAAACCAATGACGTCAACTTCATTACAACATAAAACCAAAAATACAATCCAAAATGGTAAGTATTTATGCTTTATATTGTCATTTAAGCACCAGAAATGGAAATGATTTTAAAAAGATTTAATTAATTACTTATTTTTTTCACAGATAAGCCAATGACGTCAACTTCACTACAACACAAATCCAAAAATACAATCCAAAATGGTAAGTATTAATACTTTATATTGACATTTAAGCACCAGAAATGGAAATGATTTTAAAAAGATTTAATTAATTATTAATTTTTTTCACAGATAAACCAACTTCACTACAACATAAATCCAAAAATACAATCCAAAATGGTAAGTATTAAAATTTTATATTGTCATTGAAGTTCGAAGAAATGGAAATGATTTAAAAAGATTTAATTTATTATTTATGATTTTCACAGATAAACCAATGGCGTCAACTTCACAACAACATAAAACCAAAAATACAAGCCAAAATGGTATATTATCACCCAAAAATATAATGGTTTTTTTAAATTCGATTTAATTACAAATGCTATTAATTTTTTCAGGTATTGCATTTAGCGAAATACAAAATGATGCTGTCGATGGTATATCATCACCCAAAAATATATTGGTTTTTTTTTAAATTCTATTTAATTACAATTACTTTTAATTTTTTCAGATATTATATTTATCGAAATACAAAATGATGCTGTCGAAATTGTATCTGATGATGATGATTTAGGTAAATTTCATAGTTTATTAATTACGAACAATATTATATATTTCTTTTTTAATAAATATAAATTATTTTAGCACCAACAACAGAACCAGACTTAATTTCACATATTTCAGGTAAATCATTTTTATTGTGTGGTGTGTGAATTATAATTTTTAATAACATGGTTCTTTTTTATTCTATAGAAACACAAAGTAAAGAAACCAAATATACCGTAGAAACTACACCAAAAAAAATAAGTAAGTTTTTAATGAGTTATGTGTATCACAAAAGGATACAAAGGATGATAATAAATAATGTCCTGTTATTTAGTTATAAATATGATCAACATTTTTTTGGGGAATATGTTCGAATTAATGTATTAAATTGTGTGTGTCACATTTCAAATAGTAAAAAATATTTCAAAAATGATCATATGATATTATTTTTCATATTTTTCTAATTAGAAAATAACTGGTGTATTTTTAAATAAATTTATCCTGCGTTTATGTATGGTATCGTTTTTATACCCATAAATCATTATAATTATGTATATTAATGTTATCATATTAATATATCTATACTATATACCATAATTTTCTTTTTACAGATAGTAATAATAAAGTAATGCATTTACGACCAATTGGAAAATTACTGAAAACTACAATACCAGCCGTTGATAAAAATACAATAATCGTTTATAAAAGTAATGAATCATCAAAGCAGCCGATAAATAATATAAAAATACAAAATCCAAATAGCACAGATGTATGGTGTGAAACCATAGAACAAATTGAAAAAACATCACATGATTTTTTGGGTTTAAATATAGCACACCTGACGATGTTAAAAGAATTAAGTAGAATATTAGAAATACCATTAAAAGATATTTATATAATATTAAGAAAAATAAAACGAAATGAAAATACTGTATTTTATAAAAATCAAAATCGATTTTCAATAACTTCAAAGAATGGGCATTTGTGCACCAAGAATATATTACGATATTTACCGCTTATAGCAAATTATTTTAATTCTTATTTAAAGCATTCATCCGTATTTATTGGTGCTTTTTGTAATATTTATCATTTTGCAATTGGTCACGAATATTTAATTAAAAATGATATTGATGTGATCATATTTATTTTTTCTATACATATTGAAAAACCTGTGGATTCAATACGTGATTATTTAACATTATCGGCTAAAACAAAATCAAATGTGTTGAAATATTTAATATCGGTAACACGAAATGGATTAATTAATTTTGTATCTAGTGGATATGGTGGTCATGCAACCGATGCCGAAATTGTTGAATATTCATCTTATTATTCCACATTAAAATTACGAACAAATATTTTATTATTTGATGATTTTTCGCAATTAGTTGAGCGAATAGGTTTTCAAATTATTCGATTATCAAGTATAAATAAAAAAAATATAGTAAGGATTTTAAAAAATTATGTTAATAATTTCATATCTCAAATTGAAAGTTTTATATTTTTAAAATCAATGAAACCCGTACCGTTGAATGAAGTACAACTATTAGATGATAGTATAAAAATTGCGTGTGCGTTAATAAATTTTAAGAATAGTGAATTAAAATAATGATTTTAATATTTTATATTTATATGTAATTTTTTTTTTTTTTAATATTATTACAAATTAAGCTCAAAATTTTTGTATTATGACAAACACAAATAAAGTCATTATTAATTCATATCTGTAACATGTAAAAAACAATTACTATTGAAAACAATTACTTATGGCATGCGAAAGGGAAAACAATAGATCGATGTTGTTAAATGAATGTATCACCATATATTAAATGAAATATCACTGTGCAACGATGTCGTACTATTGTGGGCACCGGCTTATAATTGTATTGTGAGTAATGAAGAAGCTGATATGATGGCACGATCTGGCCCACGAAACATCGGTAACTACATGTTACCGGTTGGTGGGTTCGGCGATGCATTGCTGACTAAATAGACGTAGAATTTGGTCGTGTATGGGAGCCAATGTAGCAACTATCGGCAGGCAAAAAAAATGGGTTGTTGCCCCAATGGAGGAGCTGCTGTTACATTGCTGGGGTTACCCAGGAACAAATTAAGATTGGTTGTTGGGTTGCTTACGGGGCACCGCACTATAAAATATCTAGGCATAGGATATTTGGAAATAATTCACTATGGACATTAATTTCTGAAACCAGATGCTTTGCGGATTAACTCGTAGGGAGAACACAGCAGACCTTCTTTAGTATAAATGCTGATGGAATTAATTCCCTCTTATATAAAAATCATCATAAATACTATTAATATAATTGTTTTCTTGTATATACTTTAAAAAGTTATCGTATATATGGTTCTAATGACTCTTTGAGATTTGAAACTTTTTGATTAATTAATAAATTGTGATTTTTAAGTGTATTTCGAAATGCATTTAATGATTTGGTCTTATTAAACGTTAAGCAGCAAATTTTCTAATTAAGGGTGAGAAACCAATAGTTAAAAATTGAAAATTATTATAGAAACATTGTCGGTTTTTGATTTTAGAGTTTTAGAACCACTAATTATTAAATGTATTGCGGTTTATATTTTTGAAAATTTGTTTAACTATATAGAAATGTAGGCGATTAAAATATATATTTTTAAATTATTTCCGATCAGTTTCCTCTTATCTTTTGTGAATATGTATATAAATTATAAAATATACACAATGTATTGTATTATAAATATTATTGGATTCATATACATTCAAAATATATATACATAATGAATTTAATTCCATATATGTGAATAGTTTGTATATATTATAATTATATAAAGTACTCGCAGCAGTTTATTATATATGTGTAATACACTTAAGTCGCATAATCATATAATACATAAATTTATGTTATAGAATTTCTATGCTACAATAAATATTTATGTATAAAAAGAATTGAATCGGTACAATTTTACATATAAAAATATATGTATAAAAATCAGTATGTAACGATATAAAAAATAAATTTGTATAGTGCGTCGATTTATTCGACTTAATAATTCAAAAATCAGTTGATAGCTGTATCGCGCTGAGTTTAGTTGTTTTTTTTTTTTTTGTTGTCTAGATATTTGTTGTGCAGTAAAATTTTGTTATATTAAAAGTTTTTTTTTTTTTTTTTCTTAATAAAATTAACAATTAATAAATAGAAAATATTAATTAATAATAATTAAAAGAAAAACGTGTGACTTTTAATATAATACGATAAAATATTAATATAAAAATACGAAAATATCTATTTATAATAATTTCCTTTTTGAAAGATTAAATTTTTATCTATGTGAGATAATTTTTTATTTTTTTTATCTTTTTAATTGATTTTCATTTCTTTTGGTAAATTTTTACTTTGAGAGAGATCGATAGAATAATTTATCAAAATATATAAGTGTTTTTTTTTATTATTCATTAATTATTTAATGTTTTTTTTTTTTTTTTGTATATAGTTGTTATATTTAAATTTGTTATTTTATTATTTTTAATATACACCAGCCTCTTATTAAAATCTTTTAATAAAATAATATTTTTATTTATTACTATTTAATTTTTTGTTTTTTTTTTTTCAAAATTGGAGTGGTTGTATCGTTTTTGTAAAATATTATGTTATTAGACAGAGAGTGTGTGTGTGTGTATAAATGAAAATATAGTAAGTATATTTGCTATAAGTAATGATCAACTTCTATAATAAGTATTTATTGTATATGTAATTCTGTTGGTACTTAAAAACAATTTTCCTTTTCAATTGGAATCAAAATACTTATATGTATAATTCTTCGTTAGGTTACATATATATGTTTAAATGAAAAAATAGTACATTACAATTACATATAGTGATAATAACATATTGTAAATATTTTGATTTTATTTATTTTAATATATGTAGGTAAATCGCAAGCATATATTAGCATATAGTTACATATATATAAATAAACCCGCGAGTATTGCCTATTTTAATTTTCATTGATTATGGATTAATTCTGGTGTTAAGTAGCCAATAATTAAATTATGTTTATTTATTTTCTTTTTAAATGTTAAATGACGATATAATTATTAACTATATAATGTTATTATTGCTATTTTATTATTTTGTTTATTACATATGACGATGATATGTGTGATGGGTGTGTGTGTGTGTGTGTGTGCACGTCAGTGTGTTGTACTATATATGTTATGTGTTAAGTGTTACTTCAATTAATATATATATATAAGAATGAACTGCTTAAAATTTAAATTTATAGTACAAAAAAAAAAAAAAAAATTAAAAAAAAAATAGTAGTTTATACAAGAAATAAGTTTATTTTTATATATCCTTTTGATTATTTTGTAATATTACATTAGTTTGATTAGTACCTTTATAAATTATATTTTATATAAAACAGAGAATATGTAAAAATTATATACTTTATAAGTTAGGAACTATATTTATAAAACTATAAATAAATACAATTACATAGAGTTGATAATGAAATTTAGAAAAGTTTAGCATAAATACCAAATACGATTTGTTGATTTTTTATATATAGTTTATAAAAAAAAAACGGGATACGTTTGTATGCGAGCAATCGCGGATAAAAAATAGTGGACGTAAAATATATAACTATATAGTGGGGAGCATTAATTTTATAATTTCACCACATATATAATTTTCATGTAAATCGATTTTTCAAAATTTTTTCTGCAGAAAGAATGAATAAATAAAGAAGCTAAATTAAAAAATAATCTCATTGGAAAAATAAGTTTTTTAAAATAATTCATAATCAGTTGTAGTGGCACACGTTTTGTATATGTTAGACAAGATATTGTCGAAATAATCAAAAATTTTCCAAAAATATTTTGTATAGAGAAATTATATTGCTTTCATTACTATCTTATTATCTTCGAGTTTGTTATACATAAGTCTCGTTTAATTAAATATTAAAGCTCAATACTGATTTTGTACATATTACCAATGTAATAAAAAATAACTTATAAGAATCCGTAAAACGATTAACAAACAATTAAAGATTAAACAAAGTATTTTATTAACTTTAAATGTTTCTATCGCGTTTTTCAATATTATTAAATAGATGTAATGGTAATAGTAATGTGAAAGAAGTTATTTTTACATATACAAAATTTAAACATATTAACTTACGAGATATATACTTGAAAAAAAACTTATTTAATTTTAGACGTCACAAGTATTATATGGTCAGATACTGTATATATATAATTGACGTCTCCTCTATTTGTGTTTTGGTGTATAGCAAACGATTTCATATAAATCCAAATCAATAATTTTTTTTTTCAATTCGATATGGAGTGTTTCAGATATTGGGTGTGGTCGTGAGAAACATTTATCTTGTCAGTGATTGATGTTAATGTGTATTATTTTTTTCTATAAATTCCTGAATTTATAATACACATATATAGACATGAACCCGATCGGTTGATATAGTTTAATTCTGTTAGCAATATCATAATTATTTTTAACACTATAGCCGTACCGTATCAAATGACCGGTACACAAGTTTGATTTAAACAAATTGATTATTCGTTATTTTATTTGTTCAATTGATTATTCGTTATTTTATTTATTCAATTAATTTTACGTAAATTATTTGTAGTATTGTATTATCTGTCAATCAATTTGTTTTGTATATTGTGCACCATTTCCCATATACCATATAGTCAAATGACTAGTTACAGAATGCTTAAATTTTTTCTCCGTTTCACATAGTGCAAAACACTTTTATATATAAATTAAATGTAATTAAACGGGTGTGTGATACATGGATATGATTTTAAGTTCTTTAAAATTAACAACGTTTATAAACATATGGGAAAAATACAATACTATGTTGTAAAAAGAATAAGAACGATATATTTATGGCAATAAAAAAATGTTTTGTATTTCGTAAACGAATGACTTAATTAATTTGAAAATCGTTCGACTATAAATTCTATATATATTAACAATCACATCATACAATAACTATTGCATTAGCATGTAACAACATATCATTATTATATTAATCGTTTAATAATTTATATGGATATAGAAGCTACAATAAGGACTTTTTTTCTGAAGAAATATTTTTTATACAGAGACAATGACATGCGATAATAAAATATATTTATTAAGTTTGCAATTTTTGATATATTATATGCGTCTGTTTGTTTACGTTAAGTGGCTTCTTTAAGTATATTTATATATATATAAAAATTGTAAATATATTATAATTAATCACTGATAGTAATTATAATTATAATCGATCAATATGTATCAAACCCGCATTTATAAATAATAAATAATAATATAACGAAATTTTATATTGTTACATAAATAGATAATGATAATATATATTATCTTAAATGATTTTATTTATCAATAAAGATATTGTATATTATAATAATAATACAAATTTCTTAAATGTGAATAAATGTTTATTTGAGATATTAATACATTTTTTTTAGTTATATTGATATTTGGGTATTTATTTTTTTTCGTACTTATCGTGTCTCAGTTGTAAACATTTCATTATACATAGATAAAAATTTAATGCAAAGAATGTATTGTATAATGTATTTATATTTAACGCACAAATTATTTAAAATCTGGTGTGTTAATTTACAAAATAATTGAAATTTATAGTTCCAAATATAAATAGAAAAACCAAAAATTTCTTATCCTTTACCAGAGATCTTCAGCATTGTGTATATGTAATAATATAATAATGTTTATTATAAATACAATAAAATAATAATAATATAAGATATGATTTTTTTATTATTCGTTAAAAGGATTAAATTTCGAATTATGATTTATGAATGAAAAAATTCTTATTTGTATAAGAGTTATAGGTCCGCTTATACTCGTAATATGAATGCGAGAGTATATTTGTTTATAAGAAATATATATAAAAAAAAAAAGAACAAATTATAATAAAATATATATTTTTTCTTATTAATTTTTTTTCTTTCTATTTATGGGTGTTACATACACACACTTGTCAGATTTATATCTTTAATAATAATTACAATCTTTAAAATGTTTGAAAAATAAAACACATATCACAATAGATTTCTTTCTTCGCTCGCGTCCATATGCACAATATATGTGTGCACATGTACAAACTAATATATTATACACATATTTATTATTGATTATTTTATATATTTTTGTGTAATGGACATATTTTTTTTTTACTATATTTAAGAAATAGAAAAGAAATTTTTTTTTGTCAAGAGCTCTTTAATCGTTGTTGACATTTTTGTATTGTTTACGTAAATATTTTAATAGTGTACATTTTTTGTTACTATATATATAATATATTATAATATTGCATTCAATATGGTTTTGATTTGATCAAATGTATGAGTGAGTGAATGCTTTTTTTGTTGGGTATCTATATGTAAAAATACGTGGACGTATATAAAACTCAAAAGTAACAAAAATTTGGAAAATTTCCAGATTATAATAAATACTTATAATTTTTACATGTACTTTACTTTTAAATATAAAAAAAACTTTAAGTGTGCGCTAGCGTATATACTTAATTTATTTTTTTGTCATTGCATTTTTATTAAAGATTATCGTTCGTTTGTAATAAAGCGAAAGACGAACTCTAATACAATACATAAAATAACTATAAATTATTTATTCACAAAATCATGCCTACCATACACAACAATTTCATATATATATTCTCGTACAATACAATACAACATATATATTTGCGTATAGGAAAAATTCATTTTGGTATATAGACACCATACCATACCATATATGCGTATTATATTATAGATTTAATTTAAAATTTATGTTTTAATTTAAGTGAAAGTAATTAGATTTTTATATTATAAAATGAAGTGCTCTTTCAATCGAAATTTAATTTTAATTCTATTGTATTTTTTAAATGACTGTATATATTTGTTCTAATCAAGTGTAGTATAAAAATAAAACTGATACAGTAGCAACGTCGTATGCAACACTTTAAGTTTCGTATTTAAAATGATTATAAATATATGTATATTTACATATATCAAGCTGACTATATTCATCTTCTTATGTTGTGTGTCTCTATATATATTTAATTAACGCATATATTTGGCTGTTGCAATATGTGTTCCAGATTTGTATCGTTCTTTTAACATAATCTCATCATTGCAAATTTATTAGTTGTTGACACTACGTCCATTTGGTTAGATGTCAATACATCACTCCTTTCTGATCCTATTAAATACCATATAAGATATCTATACAAATCTCTACTTAATATATAGCACAGCATAGCACAGCATGTATTTGATTGGCAAAAAGCACATTTTTGGTTTTTGGGTTAATGATTTTTTTTCCTTTTACTCCTTTGTGATAGCTGTCACCTTATTAGCTTATTTTATTTACAACTATTAACTGTCGTAAATATATACACGTAATATATTGATATTCGATTCGAACAACTGCTGTTAATTATGACCAAATCAAAAACCATCATAATCGAAACGGACGAGAGATTGGTAAAGTATTTAAATGCATCATAGACAACAATTTTAAAAATCAATCGAAATGTCTTGGGCTCGTTAAGCAAAATTTTGATTTCAAATGAATTGAAAGAGATTATCGTATAATCGGGAAACGATACACATATACGGTTCCACTGATCCTAAGTTACATTTTAAAAATCTGTTTTATATGACCACTTTAACATTATGAAAACTGGCTTAAAAATCGTGAAAATCCGATATACGTATTTAATTTTATTATATTTATTGTAAATTTACGCATATATAATTTATGAAAAATGGGGAAATTCTTTTGAAAGGCAATAAATAAAAGAAAGAAAATTTATACATATAATAAATATGTTATCTTCTGATTATATCATGTGAACGATATACAAAATATTATGTATTATGCATAGTTAAATGTAAATAAATATATGGAAAAGGAAACATAAAATCAATAATATAAAAAGTAAAATTTTAATTATGAGATAAATTATATTTTAATCATAAAATATTTTATTATTATATATACACATGACATTTTGATATGTGAATACAATAACTCGCACATAACTCGCGATAGATAAAATAGATATAATATTATAAATATTTTTTAAGTAGATAGTAATTTTTATTTGAAGTGATGAAAATCTGGCATAATTTTTTTACCATCACGTGGGAAATTCTAAATTTTAACATTTTACATAAACATATAATGTAAATTTATTAAACGATGAGTTCATTTCCCGCTACATTTATACGTATAGTTAAATGTGTATATTAATTAATAACATATATATAGAATACCACATACAGATAGTAGTAGTACATAGGACCACAGTCATTTGCATTAAAAAAAAATTATATGTATTAAAATAATTAAATTTTAAACAATTATATATACATAAAAAAAAAAAAAATATATAATAAAATTAAATAAAATAAAATAACAAAATTATGAATAAAAATATATGTGTATTTAGTTACGGATCAATAGATTTTTAAACTATATACATTTTTATAAAATGTATATACATGTGATGATGAGGAGATATGAGATATGAATCAAAAAATAGAAAAAAAAATATATAACTTCTATAGTAATTTATTGAGGAGTGCCAAATTTACTAAAAAAAAATGTCAACAATATTATTACCGTCATTATCATCAGCAGCATCATCAACAACTTCCACAATACCAACAACAATAATACCAATAACATTCATAATATTATTATAACACATTATATAGTAAAAAATTGATACAATTTGAAATTTATATTCATAGAAATTTTAGTTGTGTGCGTGTGTCTAAAAAGTTTATATAAATATTTTAATTTAAATGTAAATTTATATAGTTATTAAAAAAAAAAAAAATAATACCTTTATTTATTTATGATTTATACGAAAATTATTATATTATATTGAATTGTTGCGAAAAAAAATTATAATATATTCGCACACCTTCGAATTTCATGGAAAAAAAAGGAAACAAAAACAATATCAAAAACAATGATCGAATTATTTATAAATTAACTTTGAATAATGGAATTAAGTTTCTCACCTATTTATCAAAAATAAATCAACTATAAAATTTTAATAATTAATCGAACAGATAAATTACAATATATAGAATTTTCATATATAATTAAAATGCAGTTTTTAAGGTAAGAGAAAATTTAATTATTTTTATTTTATTATATTTATAGAAATATATGATTAATAAATTAAATTGTATTTTATAAAAATAATTAATACATATGCAAATAAGTATAAATTATAGTATATTTGAAACTCTGCAACTACACATAGCCTTATTATATGTTAAAATAAATTACCAAATTTGGACCGGTGATATGGTTAATATATAAGATAAAATTCTATTTGTCGATAATGAAAAACGGGTTGGCAATATAATTTATTGTATAAGTGTTAAGAAATTTTGGACTTGCAATTTTGTATGGACAAACATTAAAATCCGTTAGCGATAATTAAAAAAAATGATAATTCTTTAATGGTTAATTTTCCCGAAATTCATAATTTAGTATAATTTCACCCAGAAATATATAGTGACATTGAAAAAATGAATACTAATTCTCAGTAAATATATATATTATGTTCATAAACTATCAATATGTCAATCAATGATTTTTCACAAAACAATAAGAAAACTGATCATATGATCATTTCTATTTAATATTTTTTTCCAAAGTATTATACTATCAGTATTGTGTGATACATAATCCGTACAGATAATTTTGCACAAACATTATTTAAGAAAAAAAAATGAAAAATACAAATTATCGAAAAATCGGTTCAGTCATCACATTTTATAAAAATAAATAAATAAATGTTATGTATAAACAAATATACATAAATTATAAATGCCTGTTTTTTGTCATTAATTTATTAATAATATACTAATTATAAAAATATAATTATATTATAATTTTAAATCTTTTCTATTTATATTTTATAATACGAAAAAAAAAAAAAATGAACTAGAAGGCGAAAAAGTTATTATTTATAATTTATGTATTATGCTATCAACAACATTAATTTTTCTTATCAAAATTTTGTTATACTATACATATCAAATATATAACATATATATTTTACAATTTTGTGTTTGTTTTTGTTTAGTTTCTGCGTGTAATATATAGTAATTTAAAAAAAAAAAAAAAAAAAATAAAAGAATTAATTAATTTTTTGTTCAAAACAATAAAATATAATATCGTACATTATTATATATATTTAAACTTCTTCTTAAATAAACACTAAATATTGTATTATACTGTAGTAAGAAAATGCTATACAGTGTGTTGTTCGAAATGTGATTCAAATTAAAATTATATTCTGTGTGTATAAATTTCAATTGTAGAAATTAGGTTTAATATTTGATGGTTATTATAATAATACTACTATATTATGCATAAAAACCAAACGAATGCACAGAATTAGTTTGCTCTTTGCAATTAACGCAATAAATAACTATTATATATTTTTTTAAAAATCAATGAATGAGAAATATTAAGAAGCATTTTTAATAAATATAATTAAATTTAAAACAAAAAACACAAACAATTACTTATTTTCTCTTTAAATTTAAAAACACATTTTACTCGTCGTACAAATCAGAATATGTCAGAATAAAATGTATTTAAAAATTTTAGGAGAAATAAATAATAATAATTTATGTTTTATTTTATTACAAAAAATATTTCTTCATGTTATATATATATAGTTTTTTAACAACATATTGATATTTAGTGCAGAAAATAAATAACAATATTTTGTTAAAAAACAATGAATGGGAAATATTAAGTGGCATGTTTAGCAAATATTTACATTTAAAAAAACCCCAAACAATTACTTATTTCTCTTAAAATTTAAAAACACATTTTACTCGCCGTACGAATATTAATAAAAATATGTCCGAATAAAATGTATTTTAAAATTTGAAGATATATTAAACAATTGTTTATGTTTTTTTAAATGTAAATATATTTGATAAAAAATGTCACTTAATATTTCCCATTCATTGTTTTTTAACAAAATATTGTCATTTAATGTTAATTATAAAAAGTAAAAGCTATTCTGTTCGTTTGCTCGGTTTTGGTGAGGCATATACTTTAATAAATAATACATTGGGATCGATAGTAATTTGCGTCTATATTTTAAATCCAATTTTATAAATTTGTCTATAACTAATGTTCTAATACTCTATATTTATGTACATGGTAATTAATATACTATTAAAATACAAAAAAGTGTAGACAATATACGCATAATAGGGTTAACAATACTCGTATAAATATTAATATAGGTTTTTATTTGTATGTTTAGTTATTAATTTTTTTTTCGCGGTACAATTATTTTACAGTAAATACACTTTATTTATAGTTTTACATTGAAAATAGTATCATATAAAGTATATTGTGTGTATTTTAATTTATAGAGATAGTATAAAAGAGAACAAATACTTAATTAAAGTAATATATAATGTGTCACATGAAAATTTATAATCATATGCTATATGCATTTTTTTTAATATTACTACAATCAAATCTTATCACTTCAGTATACAAATAAATTTATAAAACGAGACACTATATAAATGTCATAACAATATCATATCAGACAAATTTGGTTTTATTATTTAATGTTGCATATATATTATTTATTCTATTATTATAAATATATTTGTCTGTATACCATGATATAGTTATAGCCAGACAGCTCACATATAATTATAATATAAAAAATGTGATGAAAATGAATTTCCACAACTAAAAATATGTGTTATTATTACATATTTTACAATTTGTATTTATCAAATGAATTAAATATAGAACAGCAACGCTCGCTCTTGCTTGCTTAGTATAAAATACTATATATATAAACAAAAAATGTGATATAGCGAGTTAATTATATATATATATTATTAATAATAAAATTAGGAAATAATTTGTTAAATATTTAATTAATAAATTATTAAATTATATGTTTTATTTTATTTTTTTGTTGTTATCTAATATAATTGTTTACATTAAACTTATTTTTTTTTTATAAACGTTAGTATAAAAAGATTAACTATATATATTTTATTTAACTATATTCATCAAAAATATGTTTTCTATGTATGTGTGATTAGTTAGTTGTTGTTGTATAAATATGGTATTGCGAGCGTTTTTTTTTGTTTATAAACCAAAAGAAATTAGTTACATTTATATAAATAATAATAATAAGTAAACCAAGAATAACTATTTCACATATATCAGATGAAAAGCTTATATCCACAGTTAATGTGTTCGTGGTACAATTGTGATTAGTCTTATGTATAGTGTTAGTCGTATTAGAAAAAAATTATCTAGGTCAAAGCTGTGTTTAATAAAACATGCTTCGCCGAATTAGGTGTATATTATTTTGCATACAAATTAAAACAATTTTTCATTAATATTAAATATTGAATTTTTCAATATTTTCATTTTACAAACTATAGTCGTAAGAACAGTGAACTGGGACCAACTACACACATTTCATATGATTGAATATTTATTAGTAGCTAATTAATATAAGTTTATAAAACACAACTGCATATTTTCAATTAATTTAGTACCTATACATTATTATTATTATTATTAAATTATAAAATATCTCTATTTGATTAGAACGATATATGTGTGAGATAAAATACTTTAAATGAAAATTATTTATAATAATAATTTTTTCGATTACATTTTCCTGAACATTTAACTATTTAACATTAACATCATATATATGTTCGAGTATTACGTATAGTCAAAAAAATTTCCAATAACAAGATATAGTTGAATTATTAAAATATCAATATGAATAAAAATAATATTTTGCATCTTTTGTAATATACAATATTTGATTCGTTTGATGATTCTGGTGATTTTAATTGAAAGACAGTGTATTAGTAAAACTAAACTGCGCATTGGGAAATTGTCCACAAATGTAAATAGCAACTTTTTTGTCTCATATATACATAAATTATCCGCATGACATTGTGTGAAGTTAATATAAATTTAGATAAAATATTAGTATGTGTAACAAAAAATATATGTTTTTATATAGTGTTATAATTATTTTGCGGTTGTATAATGCTCTATCACTCTTATGTTTAATTAAATAAGCATATATATAATGTATATATACGCAAAACGTCGTAGTTTATATAGATATTGTTATGCTGATATTTTATTTAATTAATTTAAGATAATCAATCAACATGTAAATGTATACCAATACAAGAAACTAAAAAATAATATGCTGGCTGTATCGCCTAAATGAAAAGTGTATTACTATTAAAAAAAAAACCGAATATCCTGTCGATATGTCAATAAGCGCAATAAGTATATTTTTTAAAATGAATTTATACTATATTTTCAGAATTAACATACATATAATATATTTACAATAATGGCAGTGGCGTTGCGTGCTAGTAAACATGTTTACCATAAAAAAAAATTATTTTTTAGCTAATATTTTGTATCAATATTGTTGACTCTGGCTGTATTTTATATACAATTGGTTAAAGTTTACTATATTTTTTTCTTATGTTATAAATTAAAATATATAGGTAAAATATCGTAAATATACTTTCAATAAACAATTAAAGCCATATATATATATATAATAATAATAATATGTATAATAAGAAATAAAAGGGTACTCACCAATTTACTTTTCCCCAAATTAGCCGCAATAGAGGAGCCGCCGGTTAACAGATGAATGAATATTCTGCACATACAGTTCAATTTGCAATTTCATTTCACAAATAATAAAGTCGAACCGCGATATACATTTGCTATAGCTAAAAAGAAAAAAAAAAGAAATAAATAAATTTTAGTATTATTATTATTAGGTAAATTTAATAAATGTAGTATCAAATTAAATTAAATATATTTATTTTATTACTTTTTCTTTCGAAATAATTTGGTACAATTTTAAACATAAATACAAAAACAGCAACAGCAACAACAACAAGAACAACAACAATAAATGCTTTATAATCATTTCTGTTATCGCGGCGTCGCACAGAAACAATCACATTTTTTTTTTTTGCGTATGCATATAGGAAAAAGTCAAAATTTAATTTTTAAATAACTAAAAATCTATACCATCTTTTCCAATAAAATTAATTATTGTATAAATTGATAATTGTTGGGAAACAAATAAAATAAAAATAATTAAAACAATTACAATATTTAATGTATAAAATAAAAATAAATGAGGAGTACCGCACTTACGCAAAAAAAAGCACCGCACTTACAAGGGAAAAAAGAAAGTTAAAATTTATTGTAGGCAGTTTTTAAACACACATTAATTAAACACTGTAATTATATTTAGAAAATAAAACTTAAATAATATTAAATATTAATATTTGGTTTATAAATTTAAAATAATAGATTATCTTTACTTTACATTAATTATTAATAATAAAATAATTAAATGATAAATATGCAATTTTTTTTTTCCTATTTTTTCATTTACTACGACGTGACTGACACAAGAAAAACAAAAACTAGCAATAATAAAAATCGAAATAAAAAATGTACCATAAAAAATTGATGACACATGAGAAAATTAAAAACAATTGAATTTATTTCGGCTATTATAAGAAATTCGAATTTATTTTTTATTATTATCGTAATTTTATTTATAATTTAACGAATATTCAAATTTAAAAATTTGCTCATTTTTGAAATTTATTCCAATAGATGTTGTCACTTATGCGCTTAATGATGATTTAATAATTTGATGTACTTTTGTATAGTAATGAAATTTTCTTACAAAATAAATGTCTTGATTTTGATATTATTTAATATTATTTAAATTTTTGGCATTAGATAATTTTGAATTTTAACTTGCAATAATTGAATCGCTCTGCTCGTAATGGTATATGTACCACACGCAAGACCACAGTCTTAACTTATGCACGATGTCATTATAGAGGAAAATCAATTATATGTCGCATAAACATGAATTCAAAGAAATAATCATTGACTGCTAACAAACAAACTTTAAAATTAAATAATAATAACTTTTTCGCAGTAAAAATGTTTCAATACGATAAGCTATTTTTAGTTAATGGGATGAAAATAGGATTTGTTTAGCTAATCAAAAAATTCAAGCGACGCCGCTGAATAATAGTACATAATTATTGTAGTCTATAATCTATTGTAAAAATAAATGGAACAGAGAAATTAGTAATGCTACATATGCAGTATAATGAAATAGGTCACATTATGTTAAATATAATGTGCATTGGATTATGTATACAATTTACATATAGTTATTTTTTATATAATAGTTAATATATTGCAATTCTTTTATTATCGCGGTGCGTATATAAATATAATTTAATATATACACTAAATTATAATTAATATGAAAAATAATTGATATAACAACAATTGATTTATAATAACTTTAGCTAAAAAAAATAATAAAAATAAAAATCCAACACCATTTTATACATTATCTAAGAAATATTATAGTATAAATATTAAATTCAACTTTGTGAATCATTTATTTACGTTACGCGCATCGAATTATATTAATATTTATTTCATTAATGTATTAAAATGATTATGCCATCGTATAGATATTTGTCTAATATTAGCTATTTCTTTATACGGTGGTGGGTATATATATTTTATATATATATATGTTATGTACTTATATTTTTATATAGAGAGTGGTATGTAAGAATAATAAAACTATTTATTAGTTATGTACAGAAATATTTATAAGCGTGCGTTTGTCTGCCTGTGTGTATGACTTTATTTAAAAGAATATTTGGTTAATATTTTTTGTAACTCTATAAAATTAAATGATTTAATTAAATATTTTGTTGTTGTAATGTGAATTGAAATGATAGTATATATACGCATATGGTTTTTAAAATTTTGTGATGTATAAAATATTTTAATTATAATATATACTTTTTATTTATAGATGACTCAAAATATAAGTGTATCATCAAAAAGGATTATATAATTTATATAAATATAGTATATAATAATGATATCAATTGTTTTCAAATTTATATTATAAAATATTTTATGTGGTTATATACAATATATGTTTAATTTATATTCGATATCGTTGTAGACTTTAGGCTAGACATGAAAACATGTGTCCTATTGACCCTAAATGTAAAATTCATTACATAATCAAAATATAACATATGAAAGATTTTATAAATTTATTATTTATCGGAATATCTTTTTAATATATAAGAATTTATTTGCAAAAAAAAAAAAGCTTAAGGCTTATAATATTTATTATGTTGTTGTGCATATTTAAACACGAAGTGTAATGTTATACATATACATATAAAAAATGTGAGAAGAAAATAAAATATATATATAGTAATTTAAAATACAAATATATATGCAAAATTACTATATAATATTTTTTTAATATATGTTAACACAATTTTAAATGAACAATATATAAATATATTATGGTATATCGATTTTATACTATTGGTAATATATATAGGAAGAAATGTATACTAATTACAATTCAAGTATGGATTGAAAGTGTATTGTATACAAAAAAAAATAATAATATATTCAAGTTCAAGAACGGTCAATTTAATATCGTGTGTGCACGATATATACTTATATATTTATGTATTGTATAGAAAAACTTAACTATTTTACAACCATACAATTTTCAAGTATATACCACCTCATTCCAAATCAATAAATATAAATTAATTGTATACATTACAACTATATTGATCAAATTATATATATAAATACATATTATTAACATGGTATATATTTTATAAATGAGTAAATAGTTACACAATTGTGGTCAAAAGTATATTATATCTTAACATATTTTCAATATAATATAATTTTAGGACCAATTGTTATTAAATTTAAAGATTATAAAGTATTTAGTAATTTTGCATTGAAAAATGATTATAGATTATTATTATTATATGTATAATATTGTATTTCATTAAAATATTAATTTAATGCCAATTTGAGTATTTATAGAGATTTATGAAATTTTATATAATAATAATGATTAAAATATATATATATATATATATATAAATATGTAATTCTACTGTAAATGCACAATTTTAATATAATATTTTATGCAAATATGAATAATATAGGATTTTATGAATATTTAATAAAACTAAATGAACTTCTTCTACATAAGAAATTAAATAAGCAGTTTTTTAAAATTATTTTCGAATTATTGTTACTATATAAATTTCGAATCTATATTGATTTTAACCTATTTAACCTTCATATGTATGTTCAGTCAAAATTGCGTTGACACAACGAAGCTCCACTTTTGATTACACAGAGGTGTAAAACTTCCTTCGATATCAACTATATATGAATACAAAAAATATACACAAACTTTCATACAGACTTCAATTACATGATTCTATATCTCTTCTGGTTAGAAATAGATATTTAAAAATAATGGTATGAAGTTATATGGCCAATATCTCAAAAGATTTTATACAAGATGCTATAGCTAATTTTAATTAATAATTATAGATAGCTAAAATATATGAAAATGTTTTGTGTATAAATTTAGTTTCACTTATATCTCATCTCATTCATTTGAATTAATTAATCAACCTGAGAGAATAAATATATAAAAAATTCTTTAAAAACAAAATGTTTGTTTCTTCTTTTTTTTTTTGTGATCATTAATTCGGCAGTATCTTTGAATGTGTTTTAATTTGTCATCAAATGTTAGAATATCGAAAATTAATTGAAGAAAATTTTTTTTTGTTAAATATAATACTTCTTTTTCACTATGTAAATAATCATTTTACACAACATATTACACAAGATCGATACGCTAAACTGAGTTACAATAATATATATGTGTGTGAAATTTATATTATAAAAACGTTTGAAAGATATATTAGTGTTAATTAATTAAATATTCACATAATCAGTTAAATTTATCAAAATGAAAATATCATTTAAAATCTAATATGTTTTTATATAAACACTTTATAAATCTTTATATACGACATGTCTATATCTATCTATATATCTATCTATAATATACTATATATTTAATTAAATTATGTATATAATCAAATTTAATTTATTCTCATCTATATATAAATATATATACATATTTCAATCATCATTTAATTGTAACTATATATTTTGAAATCGAAAATTTTTAAAAAATAAAATAAATATTTTTATTTATTTATTTATTGTGCATTTTTTTTTTCTGTAAAAGAAAATTGTATAAATTAATTTGGAAATCATTAATAATATAATAATACCATAATATAGTTAATGCGATTAAAAAGACAAGATCTTATATATTTTTATGTTGTAGTTAGTATATAGCTCGATTTGCTGCTGTTATTAAATATATGTATATGCGCTGCGTATATAATATACGAGGAATATATTACTATATTATTATTACATGTAATCAATCTATCAATTTAAAAATGGAAATATATTATATTATTATTAATATAATAATTAAATTGAAAAACAAAACCATAAATATAAATTTTATAAGATGTGTATAAAGTTCAATTCAATCAATTGAATTGATGCCATATATACATAACTTAATTAAATTAGTCAAATAAATAAATGTGTATATAAGAATGAGATGAAAAAATAAATAAATATATATTTTCGTAATAAATACACACTATTTATTTATTATTTTTTTTTTCTTCAAAAGGGATTATAATAAATAATTCAACAAAATCTAAAGCAATGCACACTAAAGCGATAAATATAAATCAAAATCAATTATATTTTTATTTCATTTTTAAAAATGATTTCTTCGTTTTCTTCAACAAAAAGTGAATATAAATAAATAGTTTATATAATTATGGACGCGGTTAAATTTAATAAAAATATAAATGGTATAACTTTATAGGAAGGAAACAAAAAAAAAAAAAATAAAAAAAATAAATGCTTTGACCCTAAAAACCAATTAATTAAAATTTATATAGTTGATCTGTATATGAGCAATGGACTTAATTTAATAATTTATATAATATTTATAATAATGATGATTTGTGAAGATATAACTTATATGATAATGAATGGGGAATGAATGAATGATATATATATATATCTTTATGTTAATATTACAATAATGATGATATTGTGTTGACAACATAACCATTAACACGTTCGTATATTGTATTTAAATATATAAAATGTGTACAAATAAACTTAAGTCACTTGTGTATATTAAATTTATGTCATCTCTTTCATTTTTCTATATATTTTTATTTTTATATATTTAGTAATATAATTTTATTTTATTTTTTCTTTTTGTGAACACATTAATTTAATAATTCAAAATTATAATTCTTAAATATATTAAGGAAAAAAAAAAAACAAATAAATATTTGTTATATTAAATTTAAAAATTAATAAAATTTAATAACTTTTATACATAAATTATTATAATTGTAATTGTATATTATATAGAAACTAAATGGTATAAAATAAGGGAGAACGAAGCTAAATAATATATAATGACCATTAAATTACATGGGATATATCGGGAAGTATTTGAAGAAATGTTTAGTGATTAGGCGTAAAACGATAGTAAATCTATTTATACCAACATCGTTCGATTCCCGGAATTTACATTAGACATTTTTCTGTATTTATTTTAATATATAAATTTTTCTGGTGGTTGTTCGTTTATCAACAAATATCTTTGAAAATTTATTAAATTGAATAAAATATTTGTTCCAATAAGAGCCGCAGCAGTGCTAAATTTTCCCAAGAGAAACTTAAGATGGCTCTGTGGCGGTCCTCACTGAACACTATTCGTAATACGGTAAAAGAAAGTTTCTGTGATGAGAATACCGAAACCATGAACAACTTATTCAGCACTATATGAAAAATGCAATACCTGAGATTTTACGTTATTAATGAAATCAAATTAAAAGAACTTCAGATAAATGATGCTGTCGAAATTCTGATGGAAAGGAATATCTTTTTTTACACACAATTCGGGACCATGATTTTGATTTCGAGTGTTCTTATAGAAAAAAAAAAAATAACACGATTTGATGATGATAAAGTTGCTAACATGTGACGTCTAGTGAGAAATCAGATCGACATAATAAAAACTGATTAGATATTTTGCTGAAAGCGCATATTTGTTTTAGTAAATAGTTTATGGAATAAAAAATCTTGGCACCTGTACCTAAATAAATTTTCCGGAAAATCCATTTTTATGTCTAAATTTTGAACGGATTATATACTATTATTATTTTCATATAAAATTTTATTGGACATTAAACGGGAAATGGGTCACATCTTTTAAACCAATGAAATGATTTTAAAAATTTCTTCTATATATTGTATATGAAAGATTCTGCCAATTTATTGAATTTAGGAAATCTGTTTAATAAATTACTATATAAGTGACGCACCGAAAATGCAAAAAACAAATATTTTGTACATAGAGAAATTGATTAATTCTAATTTAATTCACAACCATTCGAGAAATATGTAATTTGCTTATTTTCTGCGTATATTATTTGAACAAAATATTATTAATTTCTCTTCTATAATATACCATAATATATTTAACTCATCACTTATATATATATATTGTATATCAATAAATATAGATTAAATTTAATTTCACGACATTCTTCAATCGCAGTAACTATAAATAAATAAATATTTTTTTATATGATCTCTACTAAAATGAATCAACACAATCAACTCGTATAATAAATACAAATATAAATACATTATATGAAAACAATAAAATATTGGCTACATACTCGTATATACCATTTGTAATTCATATATAAACAATGTCACAAAAAATTATTATATATACCATAATATTAGTATATATTCTAAAATGTTGAATATTTCAATGACATAATTATATATAATTTTAAATGTAACATAACAATTACTATTAATATAGTATATATACAAATATATAGGTCTATAAACTCTACATATAAATATTAAGCCATATATAAACCATATAAATATATGTATATTACAATCAATAATAATAATAATAATAATAATAATAATAATAATAATTGTATATATTTATTTTATATATGAAAAACATTTGGAGCAAAAGTTATATATATTTTTTTTTATGGTTTAAAATTATACATATGCGATCTAAACTATAAAGAATGTGCGGAAGAACAGCGGCGGGATGACGTAATTTTTATATTAGAGATTTAACGTTTTGAATGTGACCGAAAAAAAAAAATTTTTCTATAATATTTTCATGTTTTTATTTTGGTTATAAATTTATAATAAGAAATTATTTTGATATATACTCGGAACAATTTTTATTTTAATAATTCTTTGTGTGATATTAATTTATAATATATACGCACACCTATACGCACCATATATATATAGAGGAAATCTATTTTCTTTTAATTTTTAATAATATAACGATATTGTATTGTTTTTATATGGAAAATAAAATGAAAATTAAAAAACTAAATTCTTTTGCAAAACATTTTTTTTTACGATTATTATTAATTGTTTTATTTGGCCAAAAAATTCTATATTGTATTTTTTTAACGTTATAGTTTTTGTCAGTCGTGCACGATTTATAGAAATGTAATGATCGCATAGTATAAATATTGTAGAATATAGAATACGACATATACACATTTGAATAATATATAAAGGAATCTTAATCACTGATTATTTCCTACCAATTTTATATGTACATTGAAGTTATTTTTATTTTAATTAGATAATTAAATTTTTTATTCAATTTCAATAATTTTATTATGAGAAATTATACTACAATATATTAAAAATTTGATTTGTATATGAGAATATAGCCTATAATCCCAATATATATATATTGTATATATATAGAATCCTTAGTACTGTATAATTAACAACTAATAAACCAAAATTAAGAAATACTTATTGTACATATATACGCGATATTTAAATTTTGTCAAAGTCTCTCATAAACCCATAAAAATTTTATTATTTTCATATCATATAATTATTTTATTTTATTACATTATGTTAAAGTTGTTTTTTTTTTTCTGAATATACTAATATATAATTATATATATTTTCGTAGTAAGTCTATTCTGGTATTATATACATAATTTAATATAAAGATTATTATCTGTAATAAAATGACATGTTGTAACACAACATAAAATAATTTATATTTATATATTATATAGAAAATATATATGGTTTATAACCAATCGTTATATAGATTATATAGAAAATTCTCATCACGTTCATTTAGAAAATAAATATATATAATATTGTAATATACAATATATGGTAGATAAATAGGTGCCTTACTTATATATACATTTATTAATATATTATGATGCAGAAGGGTGAACTGATATTAAGATAGCATACTACGCATTAGGCAAAGTCGTACGATCTACAGCTGTGTAGCGTATGAAGTCTTTCATTTCGATTGCCACTCTCCCGTGTCTGCGTAGATACATTAGCCGTACTATGACTTTTGTCTGTATAACATCTGATTGTTTTATTTAAAATAAAATGTTTATTATATTACAGCATTAGTCGCGTTATTACTAACTAACTAACTAATAATATTTTTTATCGTACAATACGTCTGTAGATGTCATAAAATCAATGCAACATTTAAAAATGATATATAAATTCAATTTTATATTTTAAATATATATACGGATAAAATAGTCAAACTTTACGTCTAAATCCATTAATTCATGATTTTCATTTATAATATATATATGGACTATATTTAAATATGTAACTCTACATAAATTATGATAATATGGAAAGATATATTTATATAATAATACCTTATTTTATACATGAATTTGTATATGATATAAAATTAATATTAATTTTATATGGTATTTTATCAACAAACGTTCTCATTATTGTATATAGGAAAAAATAAAACTGTATTAAAATTAAATAAGAAGGATTAAAAATTATATATGTAACTAATATATATGTTTCTATTCTCATTGAATTAATAATATTTAAATTGTATCTAAATGTTTATATTAAAAAAAAACCAGATATTTATAAATATTTTAAAAATTTATACGAAATAAGAAAGTTAAATCCTTAAATTAATTGCTAAAACGTGATGGTAAACAATATTTAAAAAAATGTCATGTTGTCATAAGGTATAACGTTCGTTATATATAATATAATATTTATATAATATCCTGTATATGATTTTATTTAGAAAACGAATGAATGTACATGTACCTTCATGTGTGTATATTTCCATGTATATAACAATAAATAAAGAAATAAAAAAGGATAATTTCTACCAATTTTATGCAGAAACCAACACAACCGATAGCTGTGATTTATAGAGGTACATATATGAGCGGCATAAAAGAAACAATAATATATTATTAACAACAAAAAATTATGAATGAAATTTTATTTGTATACGCGCACACAAATAACGTTCAGCAAACAAAATATATGTATATGATGTATTTAAAAAGACAATTATATATTATGGTTAAATATTGATTATATGATTTCTCACAGATCACAATGTGTATACTTCCTATATATATATAAATAAAGATATATAATAACGTTATTTATGTGTTTTACGCACATCGTTTTAATTTGACTTAATACCTGACTATATATGTTTTGAAAGTGAAAACGATTTTGTTCATATTATACATTTGGAATTTATTAATATTGCTTTCCATATCATCAAATGTTACATATTTAAACAGATTATCAGAATTTTATGAGGCGAGTAATAATAATAATAATAATAAAATTATTAAAACGTTGTTTCAAAATTATTTTAATATAGTGGTGCAAAGTTGTTTTAAGCTGCGTTAACACGTTAAAGGGGCTTTCATTTAAAAATGAAAAAAGAATATTGAATAATATTCCGCGGGTATATTTATTTCTGCCACTAATTGTAAGTTATATTTATTTTTAAAAAAACGGTGCGTTATTAATTTTGATGAGCATTTATTATCGAAATATGACTGAATCTCAAAAAATCCTTTTGGACATGTGATCGTATTTGATTTTATTTATAAGAAATACTTTTCAAAAAGTTATAATTTTAATTTCTAGGGGGGAAAAAAAAACGAGTAACAAAACACACAAACTGAAAACAAAGTTAAAAAGTACATTATAAATGTTCTTATCAAGCTGCTGATAACAAAACGTTTATTTACATGCGATATTATGGTGAAAAATTTAAAAATAAATGAATATTGATGATAATTATTAATTATAGATTAAGTAGATGTATTTCTAAATAAGACAAAAGGTTTATAGATCTTAAATAATCATTAAAATAACATAATATACAACACGGAATATATGCACAGGATGAAAACAAGTCGATCATATGTATTCGATGGGATGAAGATGTTTATATATTATATTCGATCGAGCTCGTGTGTAACAGAAGTTAAAAACGGTAAACATTATATGCTATATATTAACAAAGAAAAGTAAAATGTTACTGCTGCTGATGCGCGAGTATTTCTTAAAACGCAGTAAAAGGTTAAAAAATAGGTAAAAAATATAATATTAATTAAAAGATTAATATAATTTAATGTCTCTATTTTATAAAATTTGATTATATAATTAATAAATGAATAAAAATATTAATTACATAATAAAATTATCAATTCAAAATCATCGCACATCGTCTATCTAGTACCTAATATATTTAGTATATGACTGACTGAGTTTATGACTTTATAAAAAAAAAACGATAATCCTATACCGTCAGCATATACTTAAAATATCTGTATATATATATATATATATACTGAACAAGGTCAAGGCAATTTAAATATTTTATAAATACTGATTTATCTATGCCAAACGAGTATATTATCGATATAAATAAATATTTTGTTATTTCGTTTTGTAAATGTAAATTTTATTATTTAATTTTCACCGGAAAATAAACTTAAATATATATACCAATAGTTATGTTTTTGTTACTTTTAAACATACAAATAGCTATATAGTTGTTATATATAGATGGATATAGAGTATGGTTAGAGTAATATCTAATATATATCGTATATACACCGTGATATATTTATTTTTATTAAATCTTTATAATATCATCACACTTAAATATAGTTTCATAAGAAAACTTAACGTGTAATCAAATCATATTATTATATACAATTTGCCATTTCATATCATATATATATATATATATAGGTTAAACTCTATCTACCATATAATAATCCTTCTGTATATGTATGCGCGTCGTATATATACCATATAAAATTTTGACTATTGCATATTTATTACATTATATATAAGTTTTTGTTTACATTGCGGCGTTGATGATATCTTATAATATATATATATATATTTATGTGTATACGATAATATAGTGTTTAAAATATAATAGCTTATTTATTTTAGATAAAAAAAAAAAATGTACTAAATATATATTATACAACACAGTATACAAACAAATATATACATTGAAATTATGTAGTATATAAAAAATTCAATACTATATAAATATATGAAAAAAAAAAAAGGGCATGTGATAATAAACAAAAAAATTATAATTAAGTACTTAACGTATACATTAATTCTTTAATTGTGTAATTTTAAGTAAAAGACTGACTATATTATAAAAAAAAAACGTATACATATTTTTATATGTAAATTGTAAAATAATATAGTGTATATATATGATATAGTAAAATAATAATATTTTTATAGTTGCAATACATTGTGCGTGTGCAGAGGTATATTGTATATTATAAACCAATTATTTATCTAATTTTTCTATATTATATAAGAATAAGAGCTATATGGTTCTGTTATACAAACTTTTTATCTATATACTAAATATATACACTTATAATATGGAACAGTTATTATATTATATAGAAAATATAGGTTAAAATTTATCAACTTGAATAAATTTTATAACCAGAAGATTTAATCCTATTATTATTATTAAACATAACAATTTTTCTATCTATTTTGATGAATGAAATTTTGTATACGAACGAGTATATAGTTAATTTCATTTACAATATATATATATAAATACGATATAGATAAAGAAAACAGAGCTGTAGACCGATTTTATTAATACATAAAAACGAATTTACATATTTTCAATCTTATCGCATATATATAAAATAAATATAATCCATGCCGATAAATTTTAACCATATACATTTTTTTTTATTATAATAGGAGAATATGTTATAAGAAAAAAATATATATTTATTTTTAGTTTAAGTATTATTATTTTTTTTTTTTTTTTCTTCTAGTATTATAATATTATTACTATTGTATTATTTTTTCTTTATATTCTTCCACACATAATAACCATATCTTGTATTCAAAAAAAAATATAGTAATATAATATAAGAGAGCGCAAACAAAAATTTTCAATTCTATTAAGATAAATATTAAATAAATTTATTATTATAATATTTTCTTAAACAACAGCACCCGAAGCAGCTATATAGCAACAGCAGCAGAAATAACAAAATTTGATGGTATGTATGTATTATAAACTGTTTCGTGTGTGGTGTTTAAAGATCTCTACAATATTGTTAAATAGTTTCTGTTTTTTTTTTTCAATTTACGCATAATCTCGACTATCTCTGTACATATTAGAATTATTGGAATATTTTTAATACTGTGTATATATTTATTGTTTATATACTTTAAAATTAATATATACAGACCTATACAACCGCACACACACACAATTTGTGCGTATAATGAAAATAGATTTAGAAGGAAAAAAAAAATCATTGTTATTATGTCTCTTTTAAAATGAAAATATTTGGAAAATTTTTTTTCTATGGAATTTATTATATATTTGAGTAATTCATGTGTGTGTGTGCGTGTTAAAAAAATTAATTAATATATTACATACAAACGATGGTATATATTGTATATATACCATAATATAGTTTATATACAATATATGAAACTTAACATACTGCTGTGAAGAAAACAATTCATATTAATTGCCATAAATAATTTTATTTATTGTACATATGGTTATTTATTATTATTATTATTATTATAATATATAAGACTCTATGTATTACATACAGTACGTTCAATGTGTATATTTTTATTGTATTTAATTTTATTTTTACATACATTTTTAAATACAATAATTTATAGAAAAGGTGCATATATGTACTATTTATGTATTCGATAAAACAACAGGTATTAAAATATTATGTTTGTAAAATTCTAATTAATTTATGAGTTTAAAAGTTAATTGATTTAACAAAATTAAAACTAAACATATATATTTATGTTGTTGTTATATACACATATGTTTAGTAATACGGGGTTAAATCATTTAGAAAAACAAACCGATTATATATTTAAATATTATAATAATATGTGCACACGCACGTAAATTTAATTTTTAGAATAGATTAAAATATATAAAAACGTAATATGCATATTCATAAAATATATGCAATTCCATATTATGTGATTTTGTATACTGTTGTGTGTTTTCTAAATATATATATAGCTCATACAGGATTTAGGATATATGAAAGACTTTATTGTGACCCACTTTGACAGATTAAAATAAATTCAATTCATCTTATCAATTATTATTGGGTAAAAAGCTACTCACTAATACTTATATATAAAACTACTGCACATAGCAATATAATCTGTATTAAGGAATTTAACAGATAATTATTTTAAAAATAAGCTATGGTTATTAATAATAATAAAATACAAATTTCAAGTGAATATTTTTGTTTCAAATCAATTAAAAAGAATTATTTACTTTCTTTTCGTTTTCTTTTCGCCACATATATAGAGCTGGAAATGTTATAGATTTAAAATTTTTATTATTTACTATTTAAATGTAAATAATGTTATATATTTATTGTGTAATCACATATTATTACTCCCTATAAAAATTATAAATAGTTGACTATTTATAATATATCGGATAAATATTATACATTGATGAATAGAAAATGTTAAAATTAAAGGATAACTATTTTTCTGTTCTATTAATGATCATTAATTTATATTTTCAATGTTTAGGTGAACCGCTGTTTTCGTATATCTAGTAGTAAATATATTGATCGTAGAAACAATATGTCAAGAACTTTCTAGCCTACGTTTTAGTTATAGATTTTTTTGTGAAAATTTTAATGAGATGTATGGTCAATTTATGTTTAATTTAGCATCTATCAAATTGATTAAATTTTACTATATGGTAGCGTTAAAGTTTGTATAACCGTTAAAAATAAGTTCCCAATGCTTGTAATATAAAGTATTCCGTTCAAATTATTTACAATTCAAACACAACCGAACTTTGCGTCCACCAGAACATTTGACTTTGTAGTTTATGTTTTTACATTATTTTTCGTTAAATATAATATAATTATTTATTGATTTCCAAACTGAAATATCACTTTTAAAATTATTAAACGCTGATTTTTTAATGTATGTATATACGTTTTAACAATTGCTTAAAAAAATTGAGTGAAATCGTAAATAAAAACGATAAAAAAAATTATATTAAAATTTTCTTGTATTTTTTTACACGCACTTTATAAATGCCACTTAACTGATGATTAGAATTTTTTTATTGTATTATTTTATTTAACACTATACACGGCGTACGCTCTTGTACACATATAGTTTAGGAATATAATGAGAATGCGAACTGAAACAAATCGATATGATAGTTTTTGAGTATAATGAAAGAATTGAAACCGCGTAGCTTGAGTGTTTGCTTCCGGTACTACGACAAACATTGAAAAATTGTAAAGTACACTTTAAATAAAATAATAATTCAAGATGTCACCATATCGTTGTGTATATTTTGCGCGACAGTACATATGTTTTTAAAGGGTTATTTAATATATTTTTACTATCATATATGTTAAAACCGTAAAAACTACTATATTACAATCAAATCTATATAAAATATTGTATATTGTAATTAACTATAAATTTCATTAATGTAAAATTAGGATATAAAATAGTTAATAGCTTTCTTCTTATACGTATATAATATTTTATAAATTTATACGAGTATAAAATGATAACGCATCCCACTGATGGATATACGATCTTTGTGTGATAATTTGCTGTTTAAAATTCAACTGACAAATAATCTTAAAATATACGCATATAATGAAAGATGTGTATATTTATTTTTTATTATTATTTTGAAATAAAATTTTGAAATCCGTTAAATTTCAATAAAACATTATAGTAAAAAAAAATTTAATGTTTATTTTAATGTTTCTTTACTCAATTTGATTTTTTTTTTTAATTTCAGATTAATATGTTGGTTTACTATTTTAGTATATTCCATATCAGCTGATTTAACAACACGAGAACGAATTGAGGTATATTAATATTAATTTAAATTTAGTTTTATTTATTTTATATATATTGTATTGTATATTCTAAAATCTAAATGCATATATTTAAATAAATTATATATATATGAATATTAAAACAATAGATTTCAAGTATACTTACACACACACACACACACACACACACACATTTATACATAATAGGTGCATTATTTTATATGAAAAGAAAATATATATAAAATAATAAAATAAAATAATATATATTTTCTTATTATGTATGGTCATGTAAAATATTGCAATATTAATACAAAACCTATGGATTATCAATATAAGTTATATGATAATTTATATATATAATACAATAGAATATATTAATATAATACAATTGCAATTTATGATAATGCTAATTGATTACATTATTTTTTATATTATGTACAGGTGGTACATAGCAATTCTATATTTTCTATAGATATTATATATAAATAAAATAAATTAAAAAATATTCACAACCAAAAACATATTAAGAATACATATAATATACTTTTCATTGTGTAAATTTGTAATTGCAGTATTAAACTGTATCTATAAATGGAATAATAATAATAATAATAATAATAATAATAAAAATAATAACAATAACAATAATAATAATAATGTAAATGCGCGATCTGTGATAATATATAATTCGTAAAGATTTTTCAATTGCACGATATTTATTATTTTTATTAGAATATGTGATAGTGAGAATGCATGTACAAAATAATTGTATATATATACTATTGTAATTTGTAAAGAGAGACTAAATTATAATAAGATATATGTTTTCTAAACAATATAAATTATAAGAAATATATAAATAATTTCTATTCAAAAATAATACTTTAAATACTTTTTAATATTTATGCTATATAGCTAAATAGTGTATTTTTTTAGATAGATAGAGTGTCTCTTAGATATAATTATTTATTTATATTTTAAATTAATATATTATATTTGAATTATACATTTTTAGATGTATATGTTATAAATAAACAAAATTAATTGTTAATTAATTATTATTATAACGACGTTCCGATAAATATATATTATCAGAAGATAAACAATTATAAATATATAATAATAAAATAATACAATTTAAAAAATAATAAACCAATAATGATATTTCATCATTGCGGTTAAAAAATTTTGGCACACAGAAGATCTCACACTGGATAGTGAACGTAGTTGTTTGATTTATAGTAACACAAGCCAGTTTATCTACTTATGGCAGATCATTTTTAAAATTTAGATAAAAATAAAATCATGTACAAGTTACACATAGTATTTGTGATGACTTGGAGTGCCTGGCTTAGTAATCACCCCAAATAGTTCGCTTGGCAGGGTGACAAAAATGGACTCAAACACTGGTCTGATTTGATATCCCCCGAAATAAAATTTTATTTAGAAAAACTTGTTATCAAAGAAACTCCTTACTAACTCGTTGATTAATCCATAATATTTTATTAAATGTATCGAAATTATTCTATAGTGATTATTTAAACATATATGTAAATCTATAATCAACAATATTTTTATTTATATTTATTTATATCCTATTTATTTATATCATGCACATGATGCTGAGGATGATAAATGTGCTATATAATATATGTATTTATCGAAACGTTGTTATATATAATATTTAATAATTAACAAAGAGTTTTATTTATTTAATGTTATACAATATATAAAAAATATCTATATATAATCAAAATATACATTTAATAACAATATTATAAAGACATATTTTTAATAATTATTATTTATTTTAATAATTTATAAATGGTTTTCTCTGTACGTTTGTTATTTTAATATTTTTCGGGCAATAAAAATTATAGAAAATATAATTAGAAAAGTAAATATTAACAGTTTAACGCAATAATAGCAGCATTCATATAAACACAATAATTTTTTTTGCCTTCATTTCATTTCCCCTATTTCAATATAGATATCATAAACATATAATTTTTAGTTTTTTTCGATTATGTTTTCAACGTAGCAAGCAGCAACATATAGTAAAAGAAAATTTGTTTGATGTTTTGAATATGAAAATTTCATAAGACAAATGTGTGTAAGAAAGATAATTTTTTTTAAATATTAGTATTATAAGCAAAAATAATATGTACTTTTATTTTTATAATTATGTTTGTTTCGGAAAAGGGTGTATTGAAATTTATAATCGAAATTATTTTCAATTACAGTTTTCTGATTAACGCTTAAACGGTTTACGAGTTATAATAAACTATATATAGAGAATTATTTCTGCCGCAGCCTATGAATTACTAAATGAGATCTTACATAGAATAAAATTCATAATTAATCACTGATCAAACTGTTATCGTGTTCATAATAAATAATATAATAAAAATTTTACAAACAAATTTCTGCGATACAATTTTTCAATAAACACACTGTTTGAATATATTTAAGTTTTAAAAATTATTTTACACATAGTATATACAGTATTTATACATGTTCCATTTGTTAAATCATCCTTAACCATCATCATATTATTATATATTGCACATATACGAACGATCAAATACATATTTGCGGATATACATATTTAAATTCTTTTGCATATCTCTCATTTGATAATTGTTTACTCGTATAACAGAGTATAAAAATTATTCGTCCTTGACTATTGGTACAAAAAATCGTATATATTAATATTTTTATTTATATATAAATATACAATAAAAGATCACCTACAAATATAGTGCATGGCACACGCAATGATTAATACGCATTTTTTCTATAATATTCTCTATAATAATAATATTTCATTATGTACAATATAAAAATTAAATTAAATAAATTCAAAGTTTTTCTACAATTTTTTTTTTATAGTAAAATAAAATTTAATACATTGTATACAAAAACAAACAAACATAAAATCCAGAGAGTTTCGCTTCATTTCATTGAAACAATTGGTAAATTATGATTTACGGTCGATATGATTGCGTACATAATATTTTCATAAAAATTTTTGTATATTACATATAGCCAAAAGAATATTATTCTACTTCCATGATAATATTAATATAAGCGAAATATATATATATTTGATGATGATCGCATAATAAATATTATTTTATTTGATTTTATAATATTTTTATAGTAAATTTTATAATATTTATTTTAATGACTTTTTGAGTTACTTAAAATGACTAAAAAAACGGCATAAAGTATAATAAAGTTTTAAGTAAATATTTAAATTTTAAACAAAAACACAAAAAATAATTTAATTCTCATTCAAATTTACAAACGGATATATTCGTGTACGAAGATTAATTAGAATATGTCCAGAATAAAGTGTGTTTTTAATTTTAAAAAGAAATAAATAATTTGTTTTTGATTTTTTAAAATTAAATGCTTACTAAAAATATTTCTTTACTTTGGATAAGTCATTGGTTTGTAATAAAATTATAAGTGATAATTGAAAAATGTAAATTTATTCTGATGGGTTACTTGTTTTTAATATGGCACATGCTTTCACAACCAGAATTGGTTTAGACAAATATAAAATTAGATTACAAATTAATTAATTGTTATTGTGATCATTAATGATATGTCACAAAAGTTACATGACATGCTATATAAACGTCGATTTGTCATATAAATTCATATACATCCAATAACTGAAATTTATTGAATTTTCATTAAACTCTCATTAAATAAGTTTTTCGAATATTTTGCACATAGATTGTCACTTAAATACGGCGATAATTATATTGATATTGTTTGCATGTAAATTTGAATAGAACTATTTCTACAATCAATATATGGTTAAGAATTGTGTTAATTAATCGGAAATACCAATTATATTGCTGTAATAAAAAAAAAACGCGAGCATTTTAGAATATAAATCGCATTCAAAAATAGTGTATGTTTCATGCCTTGAGAAAATGTAACGATTATTATATGAGAAAATATTTGCCTTATTATCTCATAAGTATATATTATGAAAAATTGTTAAATCGCATTGTCGGTCGGTCTGTCACCGCATTCATATATAAAATAAATATAGTTGATATATAGAAAACAATTAAATAATAATTATATAAATTTAAAAATAAATAAAGGGTTTTAAGTATTGTATAAATAACATAATTCTGTCCAGTCTGTTGTTTTTGTGTGCTTATATATTATTTAAACGAATTTATCTTTATAAAATTTATAATGTTAAAAAACTATTATACTGCAGTAAAATTTAATAAAATATATATGTACAGAAAAGCAGCAATATTGAAAATAATTATATACATCTTTTATATTTTGTATATTAATTAAACAAAATATAAAATATATAATTATTTTTAGTATACATAAATACATACTTGAAATAAATATGTGTTCTTTAGTTTTAATTGATATCCATATATTATAGACATAACATAAACTATATGCAATGTATATATTTATACATTAAGTGACATTAAATTGTCTGCCAGAACTATGACTAAATATGGACCAAAATTCGATTCAATCAATTTTTTTTCCGTCAATTTCTAATTTGAACTATGGGACTACTAATTATTTTTATGTGTAAATTTTCTATTAACCAATATATATATATGATTTTTAAGTCTCATTAGAGTATTATGAGAATGTTATAATTATTAAAATTTGAACTATATATTTGCGGATATACAAATTATAATTATATAAATCAGTAATATATATTCAGTTCATATATTTAATATTGACTTTTAAAGATTCCATTATTTAAAGGAAATTTTTATAAAGTTATTTCAAATAAATATATAATAAATTCATGTATATAAAATAATAAAAAGTAATTGAACTCACTTTTGACATATAAAACTTCTCTTCGTACAATTATTCCTGCGTGACACGTTGTTCTGCATTCGCATTTGATAATCTGCAATGGAAAAAAGAAAAAGGAAAATTAAAAATAAATAATTTAATTTATATATTATCTTAAACTATAATGATTATAATTATATAAGATATAGCTATAGAGAAATAAATAGATGTATATGATTTGAAATTGTATTATATATAAATTCTTAATATATTCTATGGCTATATACATCAAACTCTGTATATATCAAAGGTCACATAATTTTAATTAATAAAACATCTGCATATGTACAATAATTCTTCCATTTGCATAATCATTAATGAATATATTTCCATTTTAAGAAAATCATTTCCACTCAAAATATATCTATTGTATATATACAGAAAAAAAAACTCACATGTATAACAATTTAATAGTAATTTATAACAATAATGAATAAAAGAAAAAAATAAATAATTAAATAAAAAAAAAAACAAAGAAATTTTTTCCCCAAATTTGCATGTCATTATGTGTTTGACTTGACTTTTCGATTTATTGTTATTATTATTATTATTATTATTATTGTTATTATTTTTATTGTTATTATTATTACTCCTCTGTATAAATATACATTTTTTCTATTATCATTTTTATGAAGTGTCTTTGTAAATATTTAACTTTACATTGTATATAATAATATATAAATACACATATCTATCTCCATATATATAGTCTATTAAAAACAATGTAATAGATGGATAAGCACAAGTTATATATAAATAAAATATACACAAGAAATACATTGTTCTTCAATGAGAGACAGTTAAAAATCATTATTATTTAGTTTAAAATTCACTTAATATGATTTCGTTTATAGAGAGGTGTTTATTATTGTTATTTTATTATACTTATATATTGTGTATTGTGTGCGTTTGTCTTCTATAATATTATTATTATTATTATTTAGTTTAAGATTATAAATTTACGTTTAATTTGTGAATATATAGAAAAATTATAATTTTATTATTTGTATTTACAAACAAACAGAGAATTACTCAGTTTTTTAATACCATACACGTATCCCCATAGATTATATATAACAAAAAAATTTTATATGTAAATAGATATATACTTAACGTCATATATTTTGAATACACAGAACACTTAATAATAATCTTATACATATATAGACATAATGTACATATACTTAATATTAAAACGATTTATAAATTATTTAAATTATAATATAGATATAATTTGTAAATATAGAATAGCTCAGGAATTTAATTATTTGATTTTAAAATAATAATGAATAATATATGAGAGATATACGACGATGATGAATCAAAATTTATCGCATATACCAAAAACCATATGTTTGATAAGAGCTTTTTTTTATACAGAATTATAATAGATAATGTTTTTGATGAGAGTTGAATGTCTGCAACGTAATGCAATACATATATTATTTATTGATATAATTATTAATAGAAATAAACAAATAATAAACCATGATAAATTATATATGTCATCATAAATTGCTTATTATATTATTAAATATTTAAATTTTAAAATAAAACTTTTATTTGCATTATAATTTTTATATTTTATTTTTTTTTTAAAATTTATACATATATATATAGTTACACAAACAATGGCTAGAAAGCCGGGCAGCTTTTAAAGCACTTTACGAAACGAATAATAACACAAATAATTTATCATATTTTAAAAAAATGTTAAAATTAAAAAGTGATTATAAACCATATTCTTTAACAAACACTAACAACAACAATAATAATAATAATAATAATTATTATATTAATAAAAATAATAACATTCCCAATAAAAAATATGAATATAAAATTTTCAATAAACAAAATGCAAGTAAAAATGATGTTTTACAACCGGATGAACAAATTTATCTGAAGAGAAAAAATGTGCCGACACCAACACCATCACCAAGGCATAGTATGCAAATTATAAATTTACCATCATTAGTATCCACTACAACTACAACTACTACTACTACTACTCCAATTACTTCTTATACTAAAACTACACCAATTAAACCATCAACGACGACACAATCAATAAATGCATATGTAACAACAACAGGTAAACCATATAATACATTAGATTCATCATTTTCGCCATCATCAACATCATCTACATCTTCACAATTGATAAATTCATTTTTAACAACTTCACCTACGTCATTGTCATCAACAACAACATCTGCACCATTGATAACACCATTTTTAACATCTTTAACAACTTCATTGCCATCATCATCATCATCATTATCTTTACCATTGATAACTCCATTTTCAACATCTTTACCCACTTCATCATCAAAACAATTAATAACCACATCACCAAAATCTATTAAAAATATGTTTCCTTCTGTAACAGTTACAGCAACACCAACACCAACAACAACTACATTACCACCACCTACAACTACAACAGCAGCAGCAATTACATTGACAACGCAACCGATTCATATAAAACCAATTGTTATTAGCGGTGGTAAACAAAATATTACAAAACCATGGAAAAAACCAAAGCGAAGAATGTCAATATGGGGAAATTGGGAAAAATGGACTACATGTTCAAGAACATGTGGTGGTGGTGTAATGTCACAATCACGTAATTGTATTTATAGGTAAATTTGTTTAGTTCAAAATAAAAAAAAAAATTAATTAAAAATTGTTAAATTGATGTGTGAAACAACATTAGCAAACTATATATTAATATCTTTTTTTATAATTTGAAATTTTTAATTTCTTCGTATTATCTATATATTTATATTGAAGGTTTCCATATGTGTGAATTAAATTTCCAGGAAAACGTTTTCCGTATGAATTATTAAAATAAATATTAACGTTTGTATTGCAATTGATGCACATATTATAGAAAAATATACATATATACGAAATATTAATGAATAAACGCAATTCTATTTCTTCATAAACTATATATTGTATAATTAGGTTAATAGAACACATCTCATCTATACGAAATACGAGACATAATGTATATAGTTATTGAAAAATATATATGACATCATTTTGAAATAAAAAAAATGACAAATCTCTGCACATAATAATAATAATAATAATAATAGATATACATTTATTTATGTATTTTCAAATGATTACAATAATTTTAATATCGATACTTTATATGTATACATAAAAAAAAGACATAGAGTTCAATTATAGAATTGATTAAAATCAGATTTATTAGAAAGAAATGAACATAATAATAATTACCTTATATATAAAAATTATGGATGTTAATATTTTGTCAATAGATTATTTTACGATGCCACAACCCATCAAAATAAATAATATATCTATATAAATACATATATAATTCTATATTACATAGCATAGCATATATCAAATATAACAATAGGCAATTATACACAAATATTATAATGTATGAATAAAATTTTATACATATTTACTAAATAACAATTTTGCTATGCATAAGTAATTTTCATTTCTTTAAAATATTTATTTGTATTGTATATATAAATGACGACGATGCGGACGACTACGAGTACATTACATTGTATATTATATACATAAATCTCTAATAGTTAAAATTTATATGCGGTTGTCAGTATTAATTAGAAAATCACATTGTTAAAAAATATTGAAAAATATTAATGTAAGTCGTAAATATGTAGTAATGGAATAATATATAAAAAAAAAGATTGCAACATGAGAGACGATATTCTATATAAAATTAAATTAATTTTTAAATGTATATAAATACGCACATATTTAATGTACTAATATTATAATTTATGTATATTATTGAATATATTAATACATAAGACAGAATATAAGCAATAATATATAGAGATCGATATTTATGTTACATTCAATATTCATTTTATTAATGATATTGATTAATTGATTTATGATTTTGATGATTTTTAAACATAAATTTATTGATTATTTATTTATTTCTTTTTGTATTTTTTTTTTTTTAAATAACGTGTGTTGACAAAATTATTAAGATCTATTTTACGCGTGCATATTAATTATGTGTGCGTAAATAATTAGTTACATTTATGTAATGCATGTGAAAAAGATCATTTTTTATTACATACATTAAATTCAACATATAATTGCCTTATATTATTGTTTAGTTAAAGTTACTACCATATATAAATATAAATTGAAGTTAAACGTAATATATAGCAAATATAGCGTATGACAATTTTATTATAAAATATCTACATCTACACATGCTGACAAACATTACATGTAACATTTTGTATACGGAAAATTTTGTTGATCGATAGCATTTTTATTGATTTTGGTAACGTCTTCGAAAAATTATATTATTTATTAACTATATTTACCCGTAATATAAGATAAAATATTGGAATTGTTTAAATGTATGCTGCTGACGACTTGAAAATATTTAAATCACTGAATAAATAGTGTAGCAGATTCTTTTTTGAATTATTACAATATGATTTATCGTTCATTTTTAAAAATGTACAAAATCTATATCGAATAATTTTAAATATTGATAAATTTAAATCAATTAACTTAGCTATAGAATTAAATTATTCACATAACATAAGATTCTTAATATTTGTTATAAGAAATTTGCCTTATAGACTTCGTATTTTAAAATTAATACCATTGTCATTTTTTAAGCTAAATTTACACTTAATTATAATAAATTGTTTATACAATTCTTTGAGAAATAATATAAATGTAATTAAAATTTTCTATATAGTATCCTAGCCACATTGAATGTATGGTAACTTTGGGTGTTACTTATCTTAAAAGCGGTGAATGAATATCTTCAATCATTTTATATACAATTTTACACCTATTCTTTAAACACCTATATAGCAATACGTATACATAAATATGGTACACTCGAACACCATATTTAATGTATATAATTAAAATAATTGATAAATATATTATATTATATATCGTACAATTTTGTAATATATAATATACATTTAATAATATAGTACACATTATAATGATAATAATTTTTATAATTCCAAAAAATATATCCATTCAATTTATCATATAATATATTATTCGATTTGTATACTCGTATATATTTGTTATATGTATTATAATATCAAATTAAATTGAGTTGAGTCAGACATTATAATATAATCTTGACTAAAAATAATACTATGCGTCAATATTCAATTTGAACATTTATTTTAACATTAAAAATTAGTTTACTATAATTGTTATATATTATTATTCGTTATTATTGTCACATATATAAATGTTTGTCTGCGTACTTATATGTACAAAGATACAAATGAATTTAATTCAATAATCATAATAATAATAATAATAATAATAATAAATTACACTTCAACATTTATATAAATAATATTATAATTGAATTGTTCAATTGTTTCAATCTTTGAATATTATATGGAATATATGAAAATAAATATAAAAACAATTATTGATTAACTAAATTAAAATAAAAAAATATTAAATTATATGTTTATAGCGGCTAAATAAGGGGCCAAGGGTATTAATTTAATAATATATATATGTATATAAGGTATAATAACATATATAATATTTTTATAACAACTTATCGTGATTGAAAGTGTTATGTCTTAATTATTACACCTACACGCATATTATGCGTATATTATACCTATGGTATATCAATACATGGTTATTCTTTATAAAAATTATATATGGAATTATTAATAATATCAATTTGATAATTATTAGTATATGCGAAAAGTATTTGTGATTCTTTTTAGATATATATATATATATATACGTGATACAACAATAGAAGTAAAACTTATAAAAATTTAATGTCGATAATAATACATATATTTTTATGGTTCATCATCTCCAACCACATATGAGCAAAAATTAAAATAAAATTAAATTAAATTAATTCAAATTCATATATAGAATTTTTACGATTTAGATATTTAGCGGCTTTTTATACTCGCCTCATTCGAGAGTTATAATAATATATAAGAACAACGTAAAGTACATAATACAATAGAGTTTTGTTTAATTTATCGATGGTATGCGGATATTACATCAATTTTATGACATATTGTTAACAACATTTTTTTTTTTTTTTGTTAAATTTTTACAAACCATATATTGCGTTATATACTATCATATATTGTTATTGTTGTTAGTTAAATATGTTTCAAAATAATTATATTAAACTAACATACACATACATGAAAGAATTAAAATTTTGTTTGTATATAAATGTATATAAATTAAAGAATTAATAGAATAAAAGCTATTTTCTGAAACCCACACACACATTTCTTTTGATTAACGTAGTTTTTCTTCTTCTGTGTACATCTTAATATTATATTATAAATACAATTTATTTATAACACATTTATAAATTTCGACCTATCTCAATTTTAAATTGTTAAAACTTATTGATTTTTACGGATTATGCATTTAGTTTAATTTATTTAGAGTATATACTTTATTATATAGATTATTGTGCTTATGTTATATAATCCAGGAATATATTGTAGGTAAGTATATAATAAATATATAGTAAAGAAATTTCATATAAATAATTTTAAAATATAAAATTGTATATAAGCTACTGCGGTGATTGAATGTACAACATCAAATTTAAATTATAAATCAGTTCAATAAAAGTATATTTTTGTAAATATTTTGGAAATAATAAAATTAGAAAATCATATACTCTCAAAAATATAAAACATTCAATAGTAAAAAAATTATTATAAATTTACTATATTTTTTTCTTCTATCACTCAACATCATTCCATTTGATGGTTAAAAAAAGTATACATTAATTTGTTCATTCTATTTTCTGACTGATAGATTTTTTCATCAAATTCATTGAAATGTTTTCAATTCATCAACTATTAGTTTAATAATCCAAATAGGAGATCATATTTTTTTACCTTTTTTAATCATATGTTTTGAAACATCAATATAAACAATATTGCGGTGGTGTCAAATCTGAATCTGTGATTTATTTTACTTTTACCTATTTTATATAATATAGCATGAGTTAATGTTTTTAATTTATTCTGACATTAGTTCAAATTAATTTTCTGCTGTCTTAAAATTTACCACCACATGTATTAAAAACAATATTTTTATTAATAATAAATAATAAACTATTATTATAATATACTTTCAATCATCATTAATATTATTTGCTATACAAGTTAAAACCATAATTTTTCTTTCTCATTATAAATATACGTTATCTAAATATAAAATATATTGTACATCAAACAAAATAGGAATAAATATTCCAAATTATCCAATCATTATAATAAATAATAAACACATCAATCAATAAACTAATCGATTTTAAATATTTTTGTATATTATTTTATAATTATATGTATTATATGCGGATCTATATATAATATCTTATTTGTATAATTTATTTTCTTTATTTAATTATATTATAATATATTGTATTTGTTCGACGAGCATATACGTATGTGAGTGTACTTAAAAATTATAACACAAAAAAAAAAATTAATTTGGTTAAAAAAAAAATATAAAAAAATTCAAATATTGTGGGATGTAATATATAATAATGTAAATGAAATACAAATATATAAAATAATATAATAGTAATAATTATCAATAATCAGGTGCTTTGAGTTTACGATCAAATTTTTACACACTTTCATTATATAAATATAAACATTTATTATTATTATTTGTGTGCGCGTTATTATATGAGTACTTCTAATATACATATTATAATATACTACACAATACAATTGTATAAATTTACCAACAATAAATCTGTCTGCATTACATAAATATATATTCAATGTAATTTTTATCATTGAATGAATGCTCTCTGTGGTCCATCGTAATTTTTATATTCAATAATTTATTATAAAATATTATAATTTTTCTTTTTCACTTTAAGCGATATATTGTACAAAATAAAAAAATTAAATATGTACATACAGTGACACAACGAACTAGTTTAATTCCCACATCAATATTTTTTATATATGGTATACGACTATATTATATACGCCGTGTATATTTATTTCAAAATTAATATACATTTAAATAAAATAAGAGATAAAAATAATTAAATATGTATTGAAAAAAATAAAAAAACACGAATCTTAAATTAAGAAATTAAAGTTTTAATAACTTATTTATTTTTTTTTTTTTCTTTAATATTATAGACCTGTGCACAACCAGACAACAAATTCCGGAAATAGATTAAGTAAAGATTGTATTGGATTGTATCGACGTTATCGAATTTGTAATGAACAGGTAAATTAAATATTTTATTTATATTTTATTTAAATTTTAAATAACATTTTTTATTTTTTGCAATAATATTTACATTAAATTTTTCTGTAATTTTTTTCACAATGATGGGGAATTTTATATGCCTATAGAATTGCTCTGACTCGGACACCGATTTTCGTGAACAACAATGTATTTATTATAATACACAAATATTTAGAGGTAAACAATATGAATGGGAAGCATATATTAAAGGTTAGTTTATTTATGTATAAAAACTATTAAAATTTTAATAATTAATTAAATTAAATTATAAGTACACAATATACATGAAAAACTGATTATACCATCAAAATATGATATACAAATATACAATTAATTAAACCTTATAGTATATGAAAAAATACGCATTTTACGAAAGACTTACAATTAGCTTAAAAAAATTGATTGTATTATTTTAATTATTCAAAATATATTATTGTATAATTTCAATGTAATAATATAATTTTTGTGAATATGTTTTAAATAATATACGAATAATTTCATTCAAACGTAAAATTTATATGACGTAGCTATATTCAAATGAATATGTTTATATATGTAATTTTTATTTGATACCTACATTATCGTAATAATATCGATCAATAATTATTATTCAATTAAATTTCTATTATAAATAAATATTAATGCCACGTTTGAAATAATAACATTTTTATTTTAGACGATGCTGAATGTGAATTAAATTGTAAACCAATTGGTATGAGTTATTTTGCTACACTTAATGAAACTGTAATTGATGGAACATTGTGTACACGTCCAACGGAATATTTAAAACGAAATTATTACGGCAGAGCAATTTGTGTTGAAGGTACTTGTAAGGTAAGTTTTATATAAATTTATGTATACAAAATATACACACAAATATATAATTTCAAAATATTTACAATTTCATAAAAGAAATACTCACGCTTATGTATAATGGAAAAAAAATAAAATTGTTGTGAATTGTTAAGTTAAATTCAATCAACGCACGCGTTTCTCTATATCTGGATATATTGTATATATATTGATATTTTTATATAAATAATATAGTTATTGAAAGAGAATAATTGAACTTTATTTTATATTGATTGTATTTATATATTTCCACAAAATCTTTTGTATTATATATTTAAGAACTAAAATATATTTATATATATATATATATATATGTGTAATCATAATCAACACATCATTAATCAAAATTAATTTAACTTCTTATTATATTATTTCATATATTTAAATAGCCTCAATGCGCTCTCAATTTATTTATATAATTTATATGTGAATGATAAATAAATATAAAATACAATTCAATTATTTATATTTTTATGCGCTTTGTTATAATAATATAATATTCATTCTTTATTTGTGATATATACTTGAACATTTATATATTGTGTATATAAGCATTAAATTGAATCGTTTTTGAATCCTTGATGGAGTACATATATATATAAATAATATGTATATAGTTGTGTTTTCCAATGCGTTCGTGTATACAATACGCATTTATTATTGGCTATACAAATTTTAGTTATTATTTTATATTGTTTTGAAATAAATTACAAAATATAATATTTCTTTTTTTTTTATTGCACATATGCGTTATACAATGCGAGTAAATATATATGAAATAATTATTTTTCATTACAAAAAAACTATATCATCTATATAATTTTCTTTCTCTATATACATATACATTTAATTTTCATTTATACATATACTAAATTCTGTGTACATTATAATTATAAATATATGTACAATATATAGAAATATGATATGGCATTTTGTAATTGTATATTTACATAAAAGATTAAATAATAATGTGTATATTACATATATTTTACGTATTATATAAATGTAATATATGTCGTCGTATACTAACGAAAATTGTTTTGTAATATTTATATTCAATTGTAAACTTATAAAAGATTTTTTTTTATACCGCAGTAGAGGATATGGACTATATATTTGAAAAAACAAAATTATATACACTTTTGTGTCAATATTATTATTATTATTTGTAATTTGTTTGTGTAAATTAGATAAAAATTTATATACGTACGTTAAATGCAAGCGACTATATATTTGCATTTGTGCGTATAGTAATTATTTATAAGTCTAACTAAAATATTATATAGTGTGTAAATTGTAAAAATTAGACTAGAGTAATTAAAAAATAATATAGAGCAGCATTATAATTTTAATTACTTAAGACTAAGTTATAAAAATACTAAACATATACAAAATTTATATGTTTTTTGAGTATATTCTTATTTGACAGCAGACAGAAATTACAATTACGTTTAGAAAAATTCCGCCATAGAAATGCAATTCAGAATAAATTCTGCAATGTGATTATGTTTAAAATTATAACTTAAAAATGTTTATTCAAAGAAAATTTATTACATTATCAGAATTTTCTTAAGCCCACTATACTTAGGACAGGCCACCACCACAAAATTTATTTATTTCAGTTGTAATTAATATATATATATATATTGGTATTGTAATTGATCAATAATTCCACCACTTGTTCCCAATGAGCGTACAAAAAAACCTATAATTTTTGGTAACATTTCTACGATAATCTACAGATAACCTCTGTGAGTTATAATATCATACATTCCGATATATAATTTAAATAGGATTGATATTATGACAATCTTTATTACTTAAACACACTACAATACTATTTAATTTTAATTTCTTCCAATCATTTTGGATATATAAACATGTCAATTATGGTTAAAGTAAATTCAATATATTGTATATCCTTAAATAAATTATATTATAAATTATTGATAAATTAACGCACAATTAAATGAATTTCATATATACAATAAATATAATATAGATAGGTACGTATATATATATATTTCTCATAAATAATAAGATATAATAAAAAACATTTATAATATATTTTAAAGAGAAAATATTGAAAAAAAAAATTATATATGTAAATCCTTCCGCAGGCATTTTTATATACTTTTATACGCACCAAAATAAGAATTAAATATAATAAAACTTACAGCGGACGACGACGTCGTCATATTAAACAATCAACAATGAAAATAAATACTATCTATACACGGATATGAATGCAATATAAGTTATTTAATTTGAGTCACTTTTTAAAAAAAAATTTAGACGTGAAAAAAATTAAATAAAAATGTGATAAATTATATAAATAATCGATGACTCGTGTTAAAAATTTAATCTTATGCCATCATTAAAGTTAAGATTAATCTTGGATTTTTTTTTTTTTATATTTTAAGTATATAGAATGAATATTTAATAATAATATTAAAAGTATACTTATTTTTGATTAAATTACATAGGTACATGAAAATAAAATTTAATGACGATAATATCATGATATTTATTATATGATTGCTATATTATTATGAATTTTATGAATGTGGACAGTATAACAGAAGAAATATACAATATTTTTATTAATATTTTTCTATAATTAATTAATTAGCCAAAAATAAGGCAAAACCAAAAAAAATATATAACTTAACATTCATTTAATAATTTTACTATTAAAATGTAGATATCACTGCTAAGCAAATTAATTTATCTTTAAATGCGTGGTGTGCTTATATATTTATCTAAAAATAAATGTATATACAATATATATGTAATGATGATACATACAGTGAGAAAGGTATTTATGTATTATATTTTTAACATCATCATCAACATCATCATTAAAATCATTTTCTTATAATATAAATTCAAATTCAAATGGAAAATATATAGAAAATTTCATATTAAATTAGAATTTTTTTCTTATTAGATTTTCCTTTTCAAATAATTGATTATTAATTTCTAGTTTTTAATTAATTTTCATTATTATTAATACACATATATTGTTTTTGTCGTGGGTAAGCCGTCCATCGTATACTGCAGAGTTATTTATTATTAACTAAATAAAATAATGCATAATCATGACATATATTATGATTATGGATTGTAGATAGATAGATAGATAGATTGAATATCCGCGCGCGTTGATACATTTTTATATGAAATAAAAATCTTTTAAGTTAATAATTTCTAGAAGAAGAAGAGTCAAGAATTTATACAAATTATTAAATAATTAAAGTAATAAAATATGCCATAATATATTATTTATATTACAATCGAAATATATATGCAGCATCTTTTTTCTTTCATTGTATAATATAAATATAAAAATATAAAAATTAACCATTAAAAATCAATTTCATGCTCATTGCAATCAAACAGTGACACAATAGAATAAGCAATGAATAGGAGAACAAAAAAAAACACTATATAAATAATTATTAATTGAAAAAATTGTAAAATCATTGAATATTATGTGTAATAATAAAATAAAACATAAATATGTGCGTAAGCTGTATATATGTAATATCTGTGGATGTGGTACAGACAGAAATTAAATAATACATATATTTACTTTATGAAATGTAATTGTATTATATTTAGAAGAATTTTATGCTTTTTTACAATAGTTTCAATTATAAAACGAACACACCTTTTCCATACGCGTATATGTATTTACATTGATTTTAGTATTATTGTACCGTAATGATTAAATTGCCAGAAAAACACATACATATTTGCGGTTCCAAAAATATGTTACTTAAAAAGGATCTTTAAATTAATTATAATATGGCATCGTATAACGAAAAAAATTTGAATTAACTATAAAATTATAATCAAAAGAATTATATGTGTTAGCATAAAATAATATGGGAATTTTATGATTAATTTTAATGATTATTTTAAAAAAAATTTTCTATGTATGGTAAAATTAGGATTATACCTATATAATGTCTATTTACTCCTACATATACATATACAATAAATGATATCCAATTTTTAGAATGCGACTGTTTGAATAATTTTTTGAAATTATTGAACAATAATATAAAAAAACAAGTTTTTTGGACATTAATTTAAAAATAATTATATAGAATTATTCTGCACATAAAATTTCTTTCAGATGAAATGTGTATTTCAAAATTTAAACAAAACCAAAAAGATACAGTATAGGATATACAGTTGGCTGTAAAAACATATATTAGTATACAAAAATAAATAAATACAATATAATAAATATGAGTATAAAAAGAAAAAACTGGGACACCCAATGTGAAATACTTCCCTACATTTAAATAATAATTCTTATTTTTATTTTGGTATAAATTTTACAGTAAAATTTATGGGAGTACAAATTGAAAATATTGGGTGGTTCCTTCTTTTTATTCTTCTATTCATACATTTTATTATTAACGTAATAGTATATATAGAAATATTCAATAAATGACTATTCCATAATAACCTTAAATGACTGAACACAAAATATCATTCAATATTTAATTAATTTTTCAACAAATTTTATATATGCTGACATTTATTTATTTGTATTTTCTTTTGATTTTTGTATTTTATACACATATTAAATATGTACAATACATCAAAATATAGTAAGTTAACCGCGACGTGTATACCTTAAAAAATTTCAATGACAAATATCATAAAATCATAAAAAAATTGTTATATTGTATTATTATAAATAACAGCATGTGAGCACGGGCATTGAAAAATATTTGAAATTCTAAAATTTTCAATATTATTAAGAGGTAAATATTATTTTGTGTATTGAATTTTATCTATATAAATATATAGTACCTCACAAAGTTAATAGTACAGAATTAAAATATATATTTAAAATTGAAAATTTATGGTATTAATAAATTTAACTTTAATATTTGTATATAAATAATTTTATTTAGGACTGTAAATTTAATTTTCAAATTGTTATTGTATTATAATATTATTTATTTTGATGGTATTATGTACTCGAATCAATTTATCTTCTTGTATATATAAAATTGTTGATACTTTCTTTATAAAAATATATATGTTATTATTACTTATTCTTATTTTTATGAATTGTATATAATTAAATATGTTTTGGTATTAAATATAAATATCTATTGAGAATATAATTGAAATTAAATTATATTTTATTATTATATACATTTTGGATATGCATTCTTTATACGTTAAATATTAAAATTATACGCAATTTAATGGAATAAGATTAATTATTTATATATGGTACATTTTAATCAATCAAATTAATGAACTTCCCATAATATTTGCTGGCCATACAGGTTAGCTGGTATGGAAAACTATTCACCCATTAAAGAAATCTTTCCTTTATCCTTTATGTTATATATCATAAAACCATATGCTTCAATTTTAGATCAACTTATATACGAATTCAAAATACCGCATCATGAATTGATATACCGATCGAATAGATAATATGATTTTATGTAAAATTAATATTCTAATAATTTAATTATATGACGAGTATATAAATAATTTTCTATAAAGAAATTTTAAAATTATTTTATTTAATATTTTATACGAACGAAAAAAAAATTGTTATGGTAAAATATAATAAATAAATTTTTAAATTAGTAATAAAAACACGTCAGACATTTAATAAATAATAAATATTTTTATAAAAAGTTCTAAATTTTTGTTTTAACAAACAATTAACCCTTTATTATAAAGTGTGTGATATTTTAGTTGGCAATTTTTTAATTTATTTACAATATAAATCGATATCGTTTAGAAATGTTAAATTATAATAAAATTGAAAATTTATTAAATTCGAAAAATGTACGTACATATTTGTAAACTATATATCCTGGGCAATCTCTTAGTAATCATATAAATTATATGCATGGCAGCAACTTCATATTGCCACAGATTTAGTACTAAGAGTATATAGAGTTAAATAAAATGCGTATAGATAAATATTATATATTTATATATAGTGTGAGGCTAATAGAATAATCTATATATATAACTTATTTAAAAATATACCAATTTTTATTTAATATTATTATTATTTTATACATATAATAAATATAAAATATAAAAATATATTTATTAACATTTTGTAATAGCTTTTTTATTTTTATAGTTATTTATAATAATAAAATAAAAATATTAAAATATAAAAACATCACTAATGGAAAATAAAGTAGGTATATTATATATATATATGTAATACAGTGTGTTTGATAAGATATATTATGAGTCGTCGATCGATCGTTACATTTTTTAAGTCATGCATATGTAATACCTACTACCTACCTACCCCGTTATATACGGGGTAGAAATATACAAAATTTGTTTAATTAAAATTATTATAAATAAAACTTTTGAATTGTTAAAAAAGTAACCAAAATTGAGTGGAATTTATAAACACTTTATAGAATTGGGTATCGCTCGCAACTTCTTAAATAGCCGCAGACATATGCTTTTCCTAACGGCACGATTTTAACACCTTAGAATTTGATGCAAATAATGCAATATATATAATTGTAATTTAACATGAAATAACCGAGTTTCTATCCTGTGAACATTTCCATATCATTTTGGATATCTTGTACAAAATGTAACATACAATATAAATTATTGTAGATGTACATCGAATAGTTCCAATATATGGTTCAACAAATAATACTTTTGTATATCTACGATCATCCCTATATTATACAATTCAATGGTTCCGGCGATCATCACAAACCTCTATCAAACACACTGTATATAATAATATATATACTTGTAAATATGTATATTTTCAAAAAAAATATATATATGGTCACAATGACATGTTTCTCATATTACATACAAATGGATAAACATATAATTAAATATATACATATTATTGAAATAGAGATTTGATTTAGAAATTATAAGTTATGTTAAATGTTAAAAATTATATTTAAGTCAAGATTAAAAATGATAAGAGTTTAATTAAAAAAATTTAAAAAATAAAAATTTATATAAAAACCTTGAATATAATATAGAATAGTATTAGAAAAAAAAAATATTAATATGATAGTGGAATATATAATTATTATATAATATTATAGGATATCTTTAGAAGAAGAAAAATTCTTACAAATTGCCTATTGTATAGAAATCCATATGAACATTGAAAATATTCCAAAGAACATATACATATACTCTTAATAGTTGGAATTGTATATATAGACCATGATTTCATATATAATAGAAGAAGATTGACGAACACAAAAATTTCTGTTAATTCCACAAATAATATGAATTTAACATATAATTTCTATATATTATTAAAATTTTATAATTTTTAAATTTAGTTATGAAAATATTGACAATGCGTAAATTAATCAAATATAATAAAAATAGAAACAAAAACCATATGTAATTATTAGTTTTTTTTTACTATATTAGAATTTCTTATGTAAATATTTATTTACAATTTATGTATTCAACTATATATTATATATAGGAATAAATTATATAATTTATGTTTAGTGTTAAAATATAAACCGACAGTTCTAATATATGTACGAGTATATGTATTTTATAATTTAATATACACACAACAATAATAATAATAATTATTATTATTATATTATTTAATTTTGTTCACTTTTAATTTCACGCAATGTCAATGTCAAGAAAATTGAATTGAATAATATATGTATATACGAGTAGTTAGCATTTAAATATACGTATAGTTAGTTCAACCATTTATTATACCACGTATATATATATATATATATATATATGGATAAATGGTATTTATACGTATATATAATATAATACACACTTGTTAACAACTAAATTAAAAATTATCGTATTATGATAATAATCCAATTTTATATAAATAATAATGTAACATATTTTCTTTAGTAAAACATATTATATTTATAATTTGATTGACATGCAAGTAATTTATATATATAATTTATATATATATAAAAAAAACAACAACAACATTGATGATGTTATATTTAAGAATACATGCGTTTTGTTATAAATACAAGAAAAATTTCTTCAATTAAACGAATAATAAAATTAAAATACTACGACGCCGTATTATATATAAATTATATATTTAATACGAATATAGAGTTATAGAGTTTATAATTTAATTTTATTGAATTTATATATATTTTCTTCCGTTTTTTTTTTATATATATGGTATACAAAGAGTTTATTTTGTAACCTTTGACTGGACATGAGAACGCTAAATGTTTCTATATATATAAAAAACGTATATGAAATTTATAAAAAGTTGAACAGTATCAATTTTCTAAATAACACAATATTAATATTGTTATAATAATTGCATATAATAATATAATATAGTAATATTATTAAATTGCCATAATACATATATTATAAGAAAATGAGAAACACCCGATAATTTGTCTGACATTTATTTTAATTATATCATTTATAGAATAATTACTAATTAATAAAATGTTGTATAATACATACACCATATATGTAACGCTTTTTATTAATATTATTAATGCGATATACGCTTCACCTACCAATTAATTAATTAAAGTTAAATAGAAATGCAAAAAAAAACTGTGTATTGTATAATAATATAATATAATTTGCTATAATCGATTGAAATTGATTTAATAATATATATATAATGATATTATAGATAGACCTTTTTATTATAATATAACCATATATATATTCTCTTATTATGTATTATTATGGTTAAATGCCATATATAAATGAGATTATAAAATTATATTGATGATTGTTAATGTAGATAGCATTTGTTTGTTATAATATAAACATTAGTAATATAAATAATAGTTAAAAAAAAAGAGATCGCGGTTCCTCTATCAATTCATATTGTTCATATTGCTAATATCGGATCAAATGTTAACAATAATGAATTGATTTTTTTATTTATATTTATATATACATGAAAATATAAATATTTTATCATTCATTAAATTACATATATACAAACAATAGAACAATAATAGAAAATAAATATAGATATATTGTACAAACATACACAAATGTGCATTATGAAAGCATATAACTATTCATCTGAATGCTGTATATGTTTTCTAAATGAATGATTTTATTTCTAAAATTTCATTTCAATTTTTTTTCTATTCTTTTTTCATTTATTTATATCGTGATAGCAGCAATGTTTCTTAATTAATAATCATCAAATGTATTAATTGACTTGATAGCCGTTATGCGCTATAACTATCCTCATCATTAGCGACTAATATAAAAATAATGGAATTAAGAAAACATCTATATATACCTCTAACCTTTGGATAATTGCAATCCAAATTATTACAAATTTCTATATATACATACTCTCCTAAGTGGAGTAATTTATCAACTTGAATGTATGGTATAAAATCAATGTTTGGTAGATGCCATAAGTTTCCGTTGAATTTTCATGACTTGTGTTGTGTTATATTGTATATAAGTAAAAAAAAAAACTCTTTATAAATTGTATAAAAATGATGTACTTAAATAATTATATGCAAAAGTTTATGCAAAGTGTGTTACGCTTTTTTTGTTCTTCATTTTTTATTTTAACTACATAAGAACGAAAAAAATTATTCTTTTAAAATATTATTATTATGTTTTCATAACATTTCTTTTTCTCGATTGTTTTTTATTTTTTTTTTTGCTTTTCGTTGAATATACCACATACAAGAAATAACAAAATTAATTTATTGCTTGTTGGCATATATTTTTGTTGATAAATTGTTATGTTTATTTATGAGTAAATCAGAGAAGGCCCGCGCCTCTTTTTAACAAGATGAGCTGATGACACTTTCAATGCGTCTGAAAGTATTGCGATATACATATATTATATTGCAGCGCGATTTTAACAACTTATATGGAAGTGAGTATCGTTCGTTACTCCTCCAACCCTGTTTTAATACACTAAATTTTTTTATTTTATTTCTTCATAAAAAATCCGGCAATTTCAATTAATTTTGTCTTAATAGAAATCGTACTCAAATCAATCAAAATTCAATACGAAGCACCGCCTCAGTGTTATTTCGTCCGTCACTGGTGTAAATATAGAAAAAAAAATCATTCAAACACTATGTGAAAAGTTATAAATACATTCGGGAACAATTAAAAATTGTCAATGAAATTTATAAATATATAATTAAATTACCTCACAGAAAAAGAGGTTTACATATATTATTGAATATATAATTTAATCAACATTTTTTTCATCACCTATGGGTGGTAGGTGGTGTCATTTGCAACGTCAAAATCACATTCTATAAATTTTTCTTATTTAAAATTATTCCGCATTTAATTTATCATTTTAATTTTTAAATATTACATTTGAAAACATTGTAAAATTTTAGATTTTACGAATTTGCGGAAAATGTTTATACATTTTTAATATCTATATTATATTTACTGGCTATTTAGAACTTAATCTTATAATATTTCTAACTACACATTCTTCTCATATTTCTGATGCGATCTGTGAATACCATATAGCCCAAATTATTGTCATTAAGTCAAATTATTCCAATTGAAGCATATATGGCCGGCACCTACACAAAACATTAATTTAAAGTAAATTATTTCACATATGGAAGTATATATTTTGTAACAATTTACCGCATTTGATCTGCAATTATCAAAAGGTATAGATGTTTCCTTAATTCCATTAAAAATATATGAAACTTTATCCCATAATTGTGTTTGCCCGGACATTTTTATTAGCTTTTTACAGTATATCTAAAACAAATTCAAAGATATTAATATTTCAACATAAATATATAAATATCAAAAAGTTTGTAAAATAAATTGCAACTATACATCTCTCCGAAATGAATTATTATGCTTATTATAAATGGCATAAAAATTGAATGACAGCTATAATGAATAAAATGACCAGTTAATTTCTTTTTCATAACAGATATATACAACACGACCATAATATAGGGAAAATTAAGGTCCTTAAATTGTCTGTGATCCTTGAAACAATGGTATACTACTCAATTCTTTATTTAATTCTCTTTCATATATGAGAGGTGAAGCACGAAAAAAATGTGTAAATTATCTTTTTATAACATCCTTTATATATGTCCTTGATCCACGAAACAACTTAATTGTACATTTTAACAAACATTTAGTATAATATGCCTAACAACTTATTTTAAGAAAGTGTTCGAAATATTGAATAGTCCGGAATATAAAATTAAAATAACATAAAAAAAAAAACTTTCAATTGCTTTCTTATGTTGTTTGTTAAAAAAATGTAAGATCGGTTTTTAACTTATGATATTGATGATGAGATATATTATATACTGCGTGTGAAATTGAATGTGCGAGGCCATACCGAAATATATACGTGTTCATATATAACGCCATCAGAACAATTTTTTTTTTCTTTTTCTTTTAACAAATAATTTAAACATAAAAAAATATTTATTATTATTTTTTTATTTTAATTTATTTTTTAATTTTATTTTAATGTTATTTCTATTTGCTTCTGTTTTAGAGAATTGATTTTAATGGTACTTATTCCAATATACATACATTTTATAATTTGTATTGTAAAACATTATAAACATATTACAATAAAGTTGTGTTTCATTTTTAAATACATCATATATACGCTCTCGTTACATATGCAATGCGTTCTGCATTCACTGATGTCTTCTGATGTCTACAATATACAAATATACATTCCTTATATTTATTCAAATATTAACTTATATATTTATTAATATAGGAAATCGTTTCTATATAAATGTTATATAATTTAAGAGAAAAATAAAAAGTCATAAGTATATATGTTATTTGTATAAGATTTAAGATAATTTTTCTTTAACATAATAACTAATATATTAGTTATATAGTAAAAACAAAATCATAATAATATCTAACAACACACAGCATCACACATCGCACACATAGGATATATATACAGATTATAAGTTATATCATCATCGTATATATATATATACATATATTATTTATATATTATAATAGAGTTAGAATAAAATTCGAGCAGAAATTAATAGTCTCGCATATCTCAGTTGAATTTCGTACATCGACCGTGTCAGTTTAAAAATTATTAGGCAAAAAAAAAAAAATTCAAATAAAAATAGTATAAATAATTAATTAATTAATTAGTAATTGTGATTTTTTAAACAGTATAGTATTTTCTATATATATTGTGATTTTTTAACTTTGGTGTGAATAATTTTGACCGTAAAACAATTACATTTTATGCTTTTAGCATAAATTATGCATAAACTTATTTAAATATTATATGTTTATCTTAATTTATTGTTAACAAAAAAAAATAAAATATATTTTCTATCACTATAATATAAAAAAACAAAAAAACATAAATTTAATTTTATGTAAATTTATCTCATCGCCTATCTACGGGCTACGGGTGTTTACCGGATTTTTCTGTTCTATAAGTGTTAAAAAATGTATATGTATATTTTTTTGTTTTGTTTTTATGTTTAAAATTATTAAATATTTTATTTTAACGAAAGATAATTGTTATACGCATTTTAACAAATTAAAAACCCCATTGTATATATACCATAGTTCATTTATATATATATAATCAGGGTTTTGTTTATGTATTAATAGATATATTTACTAAATATAAAAATATAATAATAATATTTCGACTAATATAATTCCAATAAATATATATATATGCCACACCTGACGCATCTCACTCATTCTCTTATCAAAATAATGATATCTTTGATAGGCATGCCTTATATATTCTATATATATGTACATACAATAAACACATATATATTGTAGTATAATAATGAAAAACGTATATAGGTAATACGATGACAAAATAACGATTAACGTTTAACGTAATAAACAACATAATTATATATTGTAACATATATTTTATTTAGTTTTCATTAAAAAATATAATCTTTTATGTTAATTGAGGCATAATTTTTAATTATTATTGTTATTATTATTATATGATTTTATAATAGACATGATCATAAAACGAAATAAAATTATCATATAGTCATATTTTAAAATAAATAACGATTGAATTAGGTTTTTTTGATTTTTATGTGAATATAACAACAAAAAAAAAAAAAAAAAAAGAAAAGATTTATGTCAATCTATGTAGAATTATTGTATAGATGTGTGTGAGTGAGTGTGTTGAATGTGTGCGTTTAATAATTTATATGTTTTTATGAAATTTTATTTTTCTTTTAATATATACAAAAAAATACGAATTTAAAATGTGAACGATATTATATTATTTTTTTTTTTATTGGAAATGTGATCGTTAATTTTGATGTTTCTTTTTTTTTTTTTTTTTTATATTATTTTATGTATTCCGCAGCACCACATATAGCGAAAAGAAGTTAAAAATATTTCAAAACATAATTTAAATATTTTATTTTATGGTAATTAAATAGTAGTTATAAATAACACTTTGCTAAAGATACACATTTTATTTTTGTTTCTTTTAATTATTTATATATATTGGAACAACATTTTCGTTAACGATTTGTGATTAATTAATTTTTTGTATTTCTCGTGCAAAAACATAATTTGCTTTATGTTTTATGTCAGTATCGGACAGGGTGGTATTTTTTTTTAGAAAAAAAAAATTGTTTAATTAATTAACATTTTTTTTATCTATACTCTTGTCTATACATATTTATTGGTATATAAATATTTTTTATTACATATATATATATAGATATCACTATTTTAATCATTAAAACAGTGAAGTTCACTCACTGAAGAAGGTTTAACATTTATTTAACTCATTCGTTCCTCTGCAACAACGATTTGTTGTTAATGAAAATCAGAAATGCGAAATAGTTAATACATGCAAATTATTTATATTCTTATTATAATAGATCTGTATTATTTCATTCGAAAAATGATGAAAACCACATTTTTTTTTACATATATAAAACTATTTCTGTGCTTATTGACTCATAATTATTATGTTGTAATATACACCTGTCGAATCTATCACAGAATATTCGATTGGATTTTGGAATTGTTTTAATACTTTAATTTATATAATTATATAGTTAAATAATGATCACTTTTTTATAGGTATATATACCATAACACGCATATATTCGTATTTAATTTTAATTTTAATTACATTGACTTACCATTTAATAAAAATAATTTAAACACATTTTTTTTTTAACAACAACCTACAATAAAAAAAAAAAACATATAATGTGTAACTTATAATTAAAATATTGTGGTAAAATTCACCTTCATTTAAAACAAAAAAAAAAAATTCAAGAAGTTGACTAATTTATGAATTTATACTTCAATCAAGTATTTTACATTAATAATACACAATACAAATAAAATTGTATATACGCAAAACAATATTTTGATGGATTGATAATTGCGTTGAGAGATTGAGAAGATCAATTTTTAAAATATAAATTAATAAAATGAATACAAATTAACATAACACATTCATTTTCATGTATTCAATAAAGATTAAATAAAATCCATTAATTTTTTGATTCATTATTTGATGACATTACAAAATTGCAGGCAAATTATGATATTTCATGACATTATTGATATTATTACAATTTGTATTATATACAATATAAATTACACGATGTGTAATGAATCTATAATATAATTAAATTTCATCATTTTACTATACTGCACTTAAAAGACATCCAAGTGTTTTGTGTTTATCGTCGTCTATTTAATATTCGAATAATAAAAATGTTATATAAACACAATTAAGTTAAGCAACAATTTTGTACTATCAATTGATTTTTATTTTTTTGATTGGACTATCAAATTTGTAAATAAGTGTTCTTAAAAGAATCTCATAATACTCTTACTTACTTATTCTTTGCGAAGGCGAAGATATACAAATATTAACTTTCTCAAATGTAAAGTACATTTACATATTAACTGCAACATGATATAGCACATTGAATATATTTAGTACACTCGGTATAAGGAAACAAGTAGGCGGATGAAGGGATCAGTACAAAACACAAACTATAATATTTTATCGATTGTAAATACTGAAATCTTGAGAATATAATCCCTTCTACCGCATACATCATACCATACCATAACTAAAAATTTAATTTTTATAATTTAAATATATCGTTTAGGTGCGCGCGGTGAAAGTTTTCTTTTCAAAAATTCTGAAAATTCAATTATATTTTAAATACATTAAAAAAAAACATGTATGTGAAAGTTTACGCACGTGAGAAAAACATACAAGAAAATTTATAAATTATTAAAAACCGAAAAGACAATTTCAATTGTTTATATTAGAAATATTTGTCTATCTGTCTAGTTAGTCATTAGTTAGTTATGATCAGTTAGTTATAGTTATTTCGATTCAGTGTTAATATTTAAAAAAAAAAAAAAAGATTTAAAAACCAATTAAAAAAAAAAATAAGAAATAAATAAATAAAAACCTAAAATTTTTCAATGTCAAACAGATTAACAAATAATATTTGAGAATATTTGAAAGAAAATAAATATATTCCTTATAATCGTTATCGCGCGCGTTGTCTACCACACCGCCACGGCGTATATATTTTTTATTTTTGTATAAATATACGACGAGTAGTTAATAAAATAAATTAAAAATCGATCAAATAAATTACTAATCATTAATATTATTATTATTATTATTATTTTAAAGATATAGATAAAGTGTTATTGAACATTTTAAATTTAAATTAAATTAATTTGATTACTTTTGAATATATAATTAAGTTTTTTTTTTGCTTTATCTGCTGTTTTTATTATTAACAAAATTTTTTTTAATTTATTTTATTTTATTCTAAAAATGTAGAAAAAAATCATGTAACAATAAATCAATCAAAATATAATTTATATTTAAATAATCGATTTAATATTATACATTCATATACTCGTAGCGTATAGCGTGGTATAACAACAGATAAGAGTTTGATAACTTTAACCATCACTAAAAAATAATGGTTTTTTTTTATATTTTATATAACAAATATTATAATATTTAAATTTTGGATTCTATAATTATATAATCGTATTTTGAAGTTGGTATTATAAATATATTATTAAGTTTTTTTTTTTAAATATAATGAAATAAAGAGTAAAAATAAAAATAAATAAATAAAAATCATAAAAAATCTCTTATCGCGCTGCACGCCGCCGTACATATATGGCTACTATTTAGATTTAGAAAGATAATGTGAGGTCAATAATTGTATACAGAAAAAATATATAGATAGTTTGTGAAATGATTAAAAAGAAATTAAATGAACCTGCTGGACAACATATTGAAGTGGCTGTTGGAAGTGCATAATTTATTAATGTACTTGCAGTGTGTTTTATAAAGTGTAATACAAAGTGGATTCTTATATATATCATATATGAAAGTAAAATATCCTCATCTTAAATATTTACTGGTTTTTTTTTCCATATATAAACAATATACAAAAAAAGCATCACTTTATTTAAATACTGTGTTATCTTTTATTTCTTCAAAAGATACAACAAATTCTTGTTAACAATTATAATGTTACATAAATACCATTACAACGAGTATAGTATTTTGATAATTTTTTATGTAAAAGAATTTTTATTTGTGATATACTTTTTTTTTTATAACGAAAACATAAAAATAACTCTTCTTCTATTTTTTTTATCTATTTTTCACGTGCGATAACAATATTTACATAAACAATAATAATTGTATATATGATAATTTTGTATATATATAAATTACATAAGAAGATGTCATAGATGTGTGTACGCGAGTACTTACGTTAATTATTTAAACGATTTTAGATTATATTTAAAATAAAAGTAAAAAAAAAAAAAAGGAAAACAATGCATTAATTGTTGTTTCTAATATTTGTACGTTCTCATATCTACGGGGAAGAAGAACCATGTGAGAATAAATAGATTAAGTATAAAAATACAATTACTTTTATAACATATTATATATATCGAGTGTGCGAGTATACAGCTTCCTCTACTCATCTACCATATTATACATACAATTATATACTTTAATACGTTGACAATCATAGAACATATATTAAATTTATCATTTGGTTTGTGGCCACCCCAATATTATTTTGATAACACTAATTCAAAATACATAAAAATGTGACAAAAAATCTTAAGTTTTTCTTTCTCATATGGCTAACTGTTACATTAGATATGATAAAATTTTGAATTTATATATGTTCTGCATCTTTTCTTTATCAGTGTCTGCTACACTCCAATTTGTGTGAGGATAGAACATTTAATGATCTGATGATAGTTCACTATATTTTATGATGGACACATAATGAATATAATTCTTAGCAATTTGATGTTAATACCACAAGCTATATAATTAAGGTTATCTATATCTTATCTAACAAGCTTTAATAAATATTACAATTTATTTTAATTTCTATCAAAAACAATAAAAGAAAAACATCAACTAATTTTCCAATTAATAATTCAATTTTTTTTAATATTGCATAATTGACTAACACAATATTTATCTTTTTAATTATAATGTTGTATTTTGTAATTATGTGTGAAATAAAAATTAAATTATAAAGTTTTATACACTCTTCTTAAAAAAGAAATAATAAATGATAATTTAAAAACAATATTTTTTGTGTATATAAATATTAAAATAAATTTTATGTGTGATTAAAATGTTGCAATACATTTTATGGATGCAATTATATACTGCTGTAAAGAAAATAAAAAAAATTAAGAAAATAGAAAATTTGAATTGAAATTGCATTTGATTTTAATATTGTTTTCCGTCGTATAAATTATTATGAGGAATATCTTTCCATATACAATCTCTAAAATGTTAAATGAACTCTATTTTATGTATATAATATATTTACGCAATATAATAAGATTTTAAGATTTTACTTTGATTATATAGAAGACACATTTTTTTTTCCATCATCTTCTCTTAATCAAATGCATATATATAAATTAAAATATAATTAAAAAATTTATTGTTTACATATATATTATTTAACAAAAACTTCCGGATATTTAATTTAAAAATATTTATATATGTTTGTGTATGCGCATATACTGAATATTTAATTTTCTAAATCTTGGGAAATTTATAATAGCATTATCGTTCACGATATTTGTTTATTATTTTTTACAAAAAAAGAATACACATGTATTAAATAATTAAAATATTATACAATATATAGATGATAGAGTATTTAGATTAAATAGAAAATGTTAGATTAGCCCAATGGCATCTATATATTAGCAAATACAGAAAAGTTGGTAAATTACTCCGGCAGTTGTTTCCTTAATTCTATTATTTTTATATGAATGATTTAACCATATTAAATATAATTACACTTTCTAATAAATATATCTACAAATAGTTAGAAATATATAATTTTGTCAATAAACATGATGAAAGTAATATACTGCAGTTAAAGTTACTTTTCCAACAGATTTTAAGAATTCCATAAATCAATAAATATAATAAAAATGAAAGTGTTATATTTAAAAAAATATGATAATATAATTGTTTTTCCTCATTTCAACTTAAAATATTATATTGATACATTTTTTTATAGAATACCAAAAAGCTCATCGGTTTAATTTTTTGTGTAAATTATGTGTTTATTTTATAACTAAATATACGACATTATGTACTGACCTGTACATAATATAAATATTAAATCTATTTTGGTTAAATATCTACAAGCGTATACGTTGTAAATACACATAAATATATTTAAACATGATAATGCTTTTTGTACCAAACCATTATAAAATAAATATTATTAAACTAACGATTAAATATTAATAAATACAAATAATTCCGTGTATATGTATATAAACGCAAAAGTAGAAATTTATATTTTTATGATATTTCTATTATATAGAAAATCCTATAGAATCCGATACATGATTTAAAAGAGTATGTAAAAGCTAAAATATACAATATATACCTAATGTAATGCCAAAACCAAATATGTATGTATTTTTAAAAGCGCCAATATACATTGTACCAAAATTAGTTTATATATATTATTATATCTATCTTATTTAAGATAAATATATGAAAAAACGTGTTTTTTTTTAATGTTACACCAAAACTTATATGTGCATATATAAATTTATATATATATATATAGATAATTAAATATAATAATGTATTAATAAGTGTATTTATGGTCTTTATATGGTTATATATATATGAATATATACAATACTGCTGCGTATATAATAAATATAGGTATAACATTTGAATAAAGACATTCATATTATTTTTATAATTGCGTAGGTTATATTATATGTAAATAAAATCTATAACATCTGGAATGCGGCATATTAATATATATATATTCGTATATAATTAGTAAATGGATGGGTATTATACTGATTGTTTATGCGGTGTTAAATTGGTGAAATCGATATTTCTTATATAGTTCATTTTCCATAGAATAGCGCTATATGGAGCACATACACATACACGTGAAACTTTCAATTTATCTATATGGTGAACAAAGTTTTATGGAAGTTGAATAATATGAAGAAATGGTATATAGTTGAGCAGCACATCGATTAAGAAACAATATTTTTTAAAGCGAAATTAATACAATATTCACAGTATACTATTTGGGAAAAAGCTAATAAAAATTACACACTAACGAATCGATGATTACGCAATCTATACAGAAGAATGTCCCTTTTTAAACATAAATCAAATTGTTATAAACACAAAATTATTATATTAAATTAAATGTTTTGCAAAAACATTTATAATTTTATTTATGTAAATTTTTAATTGGTCCGTCTAATTAATAAATAATAAATTAATTTATTGCATTATAGAAATTTTTTATAAGAAATATTATTTAAAAAATTTTGTCATCAAAATTTATTACTATACACACAATAACAAAAAAAAACATAGATAAATAAATAAGTAAATAAATAAATAAATAAATAATAATTTTAACCAAGAACTACTAAAAGCAAAAAAAAAAAAATTATTTATAAATTTAAAGAATTTTTTTTTCTTATTTTTTTGAAGATCTTTAATCTTCACCCACACCTATTTAATTTATATATTATATTATATATACTTTTAGATAAACTAATTTATTAGATGAACATAGAGAAAATAACAACAAAGCAATTTTAATATATAATTTATTTATTTTATACACTCAATACTGTTTTTACACTGTAGATACATTCCGGGATAAACCGTGTAAGAAAAAAGCCATGAAATTATTAATATTTTTAATTTCATTTGTTTTTATTCGTCGGACAACAAACGCAAATGTTTTTGATTGTGAGGATCGTCACTGGAAATTCTGGCTGCATCAATATCACTGGTATATGTTGCTAGTGTTATCTGTAGTCCGTTCAGAAAAATATTCGAAATAAAGCGCTACGATTTCTTTTTTGTGGAACAATTATGTGAAAATGTTTTTTGTATTTACCATCCTTTGAACGGGTAATTACAAAAAAATTTGGCCTTACAATACTCGAGGTTTAAGGGGCTTAATAACCAGTAAGTGTTATAGGTAAACGAAATAATTAAACCATTTTGGAGTGTAAAAACAGTATTGAGTGTAAAAAACCGTGTAAAAACAGTATTGAGTGTATTACATATAAGAATATTATATTATATTTAATATAAACACGCAAAATATTATACAATATTAGAAATTTTATGTTATAGTATTTTATATAGTTTTCTTAATATTTTGTAATTTAAAATACTATATTATAAAAATAAAAACCATATACAATATATAATGACCACGACACCAATCAGTCTTCTTCTTAATTGAGAATTTCACGTATTTAAATATTTATGTAATTTGTATACTATTTGTAATGTACTAATAATTTATTTTATTTTATATGTACAATAATATAAAATGAGGATTTCCATTAGCATTTTTTTCTAATCATAATTCCATGTTTATCATTAAATCCCAGTGCAATTGTGTATACACAGAACACACATATATATATATATATATATGTTTTATTAAAAGAACAACCTTTTAAACACATTATTTGTTATGTATACCTCTCTACTCTATATGTAATATGTTCTGTTTTACTAATAAACATAACAAAATAATCACATTCATTTTAAACGCGCTGTACGTAAGAAAAATGAACATGAAAATATTTCTGATAAAAAATAAACAATTTATCTTATTATATAATATATTATAGAGAGCATAGAAACATATACAGTAAATTAAGAAGAAAAAAAGTGTATTTATAAGAGCCAAGCAATAATGAATAGTTAACTGATGAGTTTTTGCTGTCAATTTGGTTAGTATCTGTCTGTCTAACAGTGTATATATTTAAATTTCGTTTTTTTTTTTTTCTCATTTCTCGTACACCACACTGAAACCATATAATAATTGCAAATTAATAAAATTAAAAATAAAGAAAAAAACAGAAGAGCATTAAAAATTTAAAAATTTAGCAAATCTAAAATAACTTCTTCGAGTATACATAAGTATTATATTTGATTATATATTGTATATAGAGATATATATTTGTGTTGAAAACAGTGAAAAATTCCAGAATTAACTAAAATATCATCGTCGTGCGCGTACATACCAAATCGAAAAAAAAAAAAAAAAATAATAACCAAATGTTTATCTGTAATTGATACATAAAATTGAAAATTTATTATACAGATTCTTGAAATAATCAATAAATATTTATATGTAAATATAAAAACAACACACCGCATGGTCGACGCACACCGCACGCACCGGCCCCATATACAATTTTAACATATATTCGCATTTTATATTTATGCTAATTATATGCGTACACGAGAATACAAACAATTTTTTACAATTTCTTTTAAATTTTTGTACAAAAACAAAAAAAAGAAGAAATATGTCAGGAAAGTATTTACGCACATTAAACTGCTGTTATAAATTATTTCCAATTATTGTTTATTCACTTGTGCGCTACAAAAATTGTAGGTATATATAGTCTAAAACATTTTAAGTCACGTTATCGTGCGAAATTTATAATGCGGTAATCACGTGTGGTTAAGTGAAATGCCTTTTTTTCCCTGATCCTGATGAAATTTAAATCCTTTTTAATTAATCCTCAATATTTCATTCAAGTGTAGCGCATTTGTTTTCAATTGAATTACCCGCATAGAAATCAGTTTTTTTTATAATAAAAAAGCTCGCATATTACTGTAAAATAAATTGTTAAAATTTTTCAATTAATTTATTGTATGCAGAAAAAAGGTTTATTTATTCAATCAATAAATAGTTTATTTATCAAAATGCGTATATACATAAATTAATATGTATTATTATAATATTGTATTAGCATACATAGAATAAATATATATTTGTACAATATTATATAAATATATACCGTAAAACAGGGTGATTACAAGCACTTGTGTTCACACGCATGTTCCAGCGGTGTCCGATGTTCGAACGCTCATGAAAATATGCGTATTGAAACAATGAATGATTGATTTATATTCGTTCCTTAGTAGAACTGGAGTTATGTTACCACATGAATATACCATTGAAACTGTATGTATCTCTTGAGAAGTTGTAAATATTAACCATATCTATCTATACCATATATGGAACTCAAAACTGTAGAGATACTTTGAAAAAATATAATGTTATTTGTAATTTTTTCATAAATATTTCACATAATTTGACAAAAATTGTCATAGATTTGAAATGTACTAAACGCGTCATATAGTATTAAAATGGCCATAGAAACATAAGAATATTTTAGTTCAAAGTTGGAAAAATGACCAATTAACAATATATGTATAACTCTGGTATAGATTTTAGCCGGATACATTTTATCAATATTTACAATTAAAGTTTTTATTTTAAACGTATGTTTATTATCTATATTCCTATAATATAAATTAATATATTGTATTGATTGTATGTAAATTAAAGTAAATGTATATTATTTAATAAATTTTAGCATATTATATACTTCTCTATATGATAATGTTCAATCAAATCGATTTTCAATGCAGTTATTAACTTGTAAATAATTTATTATATACATACTTTTAATTTCTATGGATATAATAACGAGTATTATAATATTTGCATATATTAAACTATTCAGTAAATTACGTATACAAATAAATACACATGTTTAGATGACATAAATTTTGAAAAACGCAATTATGCAAGTTTAATGTGGTTAATCATAATCTCGCATAAATATACATTAATTTTTTGTCTCTATAAATAAACATATTATTACAACATCATTTTAAATATGGAATAAATAAAAATTTAATTTAGATATTTTCATAATTTTAACAAAAACGATTGATGAAGATTTATAAATTAAAATTTTAATGTGTAAGTAAATATTTTGAGCATATTTAGTTTTGATTTTATTGTATACTAGATCATGTACAAAATTAATTATGCAAAATCTTATATTGCACATAAGAAAAAAAAATAATAATAATTATCTGTAAATTTACTTTCATAATATTCCACATAGATTTTTGTACAAACAAATTTTTTACACTTTTGCGTATATACGTAATTAGAATATAGCTTTATTAGCTATATAGTCGAGTTGTAGTACATGGTGCGTATATACGACGCATTGAAAAAAGAAAAAAAAAACTGAATTAATTAATTAAATCATGCGAGAAAAACCATTAATTTGTTTTTTGTATATATGTGAATGGAAAAGAAAAAAAAATGTTTATAGAAATTTACAAAAAGGATAATATATCGTATAATAACCTCATTGGCGGCACACATCCACCCACACCACCAACTTCAATATTTATCTATATCCGAGTTTGTATAAATATATGTAAATTCCAAAAAGCAATATGTTTATAATTTAAAAATTTAATGCATTTTTTTTTTCTTCTTCTCTATTAATTGCCTAATGAATTTAAAAACAATTAAATATTTATAATTTAATTTAATTTTAGTTCTCTTTTTTCTTTTTTTTTTTTCATTTTCATTTTTAATGTATATTTATTATTCAACATAATATTATATATTAATTGTATATGAATGTACATCAGGGTGTTTAACAAACGGCGGTGTTAACACTAACGCGTACTGAGACTGGTATTAAAAATAAAATTTCTTTGTTATGTAAATTAATCATCTAACTTTAAGTAAATTCATGTATTGTTTAATCAATTTTTTGTGTATGCTGGTCAAAACTTTTCCTACAAATGGTGCGACAGGTTACGCAAAATGGATAATGTGGTTAATGTTAAATACAAAAAATTAACTATGATTTGCTGTTATGATGAAAAATTCTGATTGAATAAATTAATTTATTGTTTCATAATTTTAAACTATAACTATATAATGGTTTCATACATTTTATAATGTTGAATTTATTATAAGAAGCCAAATTAATGGTTAAAACAATATTACTTAATTTTACTTAAAATAACACTAAAATTACCGAAAATATACAACAGTCCTAACAAAATCAGTAATATTATTTCACTTTTAAAAATTCAGGATATAATAAAGTACATAATAATTACTTATATAATTATCGATATACAAAAAGTCATGTTATGATTTCGGAAATGAGAATATGTTACAAGAAGTGGTAAATTTAAATGAAAATCAGTTTGAGTGGCCATGGTAGTTCTATAGCGTTAATATATAATTTATAATTTATTAGTATACGAAACACCTTGCGTACGCAAATTCAACAAATTTAAAAAGTATTTTCCTTTTTTTTTTCTAATTCAAAAAATCTGTTTCGTTCATCATTTCCATAAACATAAATTGAATTTTTAATGTATATTATTAAATATATTTAAAAAAAAAATTTTAATTTAATTATAATATACACAAATTTTACATATATACAACAACAATTACATACAGAGAAAAATATAAGAATTTTTAATCGCATAGTGTTTTTTTTCGCTTTGCTATTTATATACATTATATAAGAAGATAACTATTTAATAATTATATTATATATTATTTAATATATCTATGTATATTAAGAATAAGAAAAAGCTTTCATCGCTAGCCAAAAATAATCTAAAAAGAAATTTTATGTGTTTTTAATATCGCAATTTTTGTTCATTTTTTTTTTTTTAACTATATACTTAAACACATACACTCGCCCAATCTTTTTCTAAAATTGTATGTTTATCGTTTGAAATTATGAAAAAAATTTATATATATATAAATAGGTGCCTAATCTACGTAAAATATTTAAAAGCAAAAATATTTAACATATAAATATAATTTTGTATATGTATGAGAGAATTTTTAATTGATTATAATATGTTTGTTTATATTATAGATAATTTCTCTTCCCTGTTTATTATTTTCATTGATCATGATTTGGTTTGGTTGAAATAAACAAGAAAATTTAAGTTTAAATTGTAAAAAATGACGTAAAAGTAAAAAAAAAGTAATTTTAATTTTTGAAAAATACATATTCATTTTCGAATATAGAATTTAATTTATTTCAAAAAAATTTGTAAATTCATTCACTTCCATTAAAAATACTTTAAGATTTTTTTTTCTCAAAAAAAATATATACAATATTAAATAAAAAACGTATTCTGGTTTCATATCGAGTAAAAATTACAAATAATAAAGAAAACAATATGTTATTTATAATTCAATATGAAATTCAATCGGTTATCTCGTCACATGGTATATTGAAAATTATTTCGACAATGTTATGATTGAATTTCATACGGAATAACAAATCACATAGTCAATTTAATATAAACTAATTATTATTTATAATGTTGTATTTTGATTATATATATAAGGAAATAAGAGGAAGAATAGGAAAAAAAAGGATATATCATAATATCATTATGGAATAAAACATTTTTTGTTAAAATAACCATATGTATTTCTGAACTGTTGTTAAAGAATTCCGTAAAGTAATGCCGCATATGAAAACAAAAATTATTTATCAGAAAGTTATTGTATCGCTATCTATATATGGATAAATAAATATTATAATATGAAATAACTTATTTTCCGATTACAATATCAATTTTCTATAGTTGACAGTAAAAAAATAAACAATATAGTTTATAGAAACAAAGATTAAATGTATATCTAGTGGAATTTCCCGGAAAAACCACTTATATATCGATAATGATTTTAGATTATACGAGTCATATTTTTTAACAAATTTCTTATATTTTAAACATACTTTCTACAATCAATAAATATACAATAAATAAATGTATAATTTGCACTGAAATCACAATTGGAAAATCGACAATATTATTAAATTATATTAATATTTTAAAAATCATAATAATATAAAAGTGATTAGAAATTTATAATAGATTTAAAGAATTAAAATCCTTTAAATTAATGACGTCAAAAATAGTTATTCATAGAAGTCGAATACGTTCATTCACATTTTTTGTCCATAATCTATTTACTAAAAAATATGCTTTCAAAAAAAAACCTATTAAGTTTTATGATATCGAAACGATTTCTTAAGATAAATCACCATTAAACACACTGTGCGATTGTACTATATTTTATTGTATAAAATAAAGAATTTTCTTTAATATTTCGGTAATTGTACGTAAATATATAAAAATAGAAGAAATTTACATAAATAAAAAATTAAAGAAATAATAATTTGTGTAAAATTTGCTTTAAGTTCAATTCAAACTTAATATATACATAAAAAAAAAATATCGTTTAAATATATTACTAAAAAATAAATCTAATTTTAATATTATATATTCGAAACATGTATTATCTGACACCAGATTTTTAAATTAATTTTTTGTTTACAATTTATATGTACATATATTTTTATTTTAATAAATCTCCTTACGTCATACAAATATTATTATTTTTATATATTGTACCTATTCTATAGATAGTTTTAAGACAAAATTTAATGTGTCTAATTATTTACATTGAATTTGTCGTCGTCATGAAAAAGAAACAAAAAAGAAATAGACATGTGTTACTGTCCATAAAATTAATAATAATAATTTTTTATAAGAATAAAAAAATAAAATAAAAATCATACACTTATAAATCTTCTACTGTTTGTAATTTTACCTATGTTATTAATCACCGAGGAGTAGTCTCGCGTTTATATTATATGTACATAGTCAATATTTAATTTAAAGTAATATAATTATTAATACATTGTGGTATTTAGTAAACTATAAAAGTTATCACACCACCACCAAACACAGAATACAGGTGATGATCATCAATTTTGTTGTTGCTCTTGTTTAGATCAATTTTGTTTGTATTTATATGAGGAAATTTTTAATACTTTTTAATATAAGCTTTAAAAATTTAAATTAAAATAATATTATAATTAGATTATCGTATAAAATAAATATTAAATATATAATTATATAAATAATCTATTTTGGCATATTGCCAAATTTAAATTTCTAGTATCTCACTCTTTCTCTGTGTGTAGCTGCTATAAAAGCCACACGATTACTTATATTCTATTTATTTTTTTTTTATTTATTGTATGTTTATTTAATTGTTTTTTTTTTTTTTTTTCTTACTTTAATTGATTATTTAATTATTTTTGCATAAAAAAATTAAAGTGGAGACTATACTATATAGTCAACAGTCAATCTATCTATCTATCTATCTATCTATCTATACACACACAATGTATTATTTATATCTTGTGTATGTTGAGCGTCGTAATCTTCTTACGTCAAATTAATTAGATTTTATAAAAAAATATTGTTGTTACAATATAAAAATAAAAAATATACAACCAATTTTATTTATTTTAACCGGTAAAATTTTAATTATTAAGTTGTTATAAAACTCTTATAATACTATAATTAAATTTATAATAAATGCGTATGTATATGTTATATAAAAAAATTGTTTATCTACTAATATAACATATATTGAAGAGATTAATTGAACGGAATACGTATTCTCTATGATTTTATATTAATCTATGTTTATCTTCACGTTACATGGAAGAGGTAATACCATATACAATATATGGATGGGAATTTATAATGAGAACTTTTCAACGGTTTCAATAAGGCAATCGTTAAGTAAAATGATCCTTTTCTAAATTTACCAATCAGAAACTATAGCATATTTCATGGTAATAAAAAAAGAAGCTAGTTTTATAGTATTTTTGAGGAAAATTTTCACAATTTCTATTATAAATGAACTATAAGTAAATTAATTCTAATTTTATTAAATATAAATAGAAATTATAATACTAAATTAAAATTAATTTACTATAAAATATTGAAGCTACTCCTCTCTCCATTAAAATTAGTAGAAAAAAAAATGTTAATAAAAAAAACAAATAGCATAAAAATTAATTAAAATTACATAGAATAAAAATTTAATTATTTATTGGAAAAAGTTTTTTTTTTTTAATTAAATTAAAATGCAGTATCTTTATTTATTTATTATAATTTTGGTAAGTGTGAATATAATTAAATTCTATAATTGTGATTGAATTTATAAATTAAAATAATATATAAAACAATAATGCAATTCATTAAAATTCGTATTCGTATTTAAATAGAAATGCGTTGTTTGATTTGACAAGGGAATGTTTAAAGGATCTTCTTTAAGCACTTATACAATATGTGAAATAAATTTTAGTAAAATTTCTATAGTAAAAATCGTCATGTAATTAAAAAATTACTATATAGATATAAATATGTTTGCGAATTCGATTTGGTATATATTTGTCCCACGATAAAATAATATATATTTTTTTTAACAATTTCTGTTACAAAATTTACTTGCATTTTGGAATTTAATAACTTATCCAATTTATTGGATTATTTATATAGTAAAATTACGCAATTTTTTTACTATGTGGAAGTCACTGTCTGGTTCTCACAGCTGAAAGAGATCTAGACAGATAACTATATAATATATTTAGTAATTACCGAAATTGAAAATATTTCAATAATATATCTCTATATGCGAAGGGGTGATTTGTCGTATGGGACCCATACCCGTTTACAATTTTATTTTATTAAATTTCAAGATTTTCACAAATTAATTTTCTAATTTACAGGCTGTACATGCTAGCGGCATTATAACTGGAGCATTTATGAATAGCGGTGCTGTACGATGTGGTATATTAATTTGTCGACCGGTAACTGGTTTATATACAAAAAATCCTTTACCAAATGGTTATGTACATATTGCGACGATACCGGCTGGTGCTTCAAATATATCAATAACGGAGCTAAAGAATAGTATGAATTTTTTGGGTATGTTTCTGAAAATATAGATATTATTTTAATTACCCAAATAAACACCTTTAAATTATTATATGCGAAAAATTATAAATAATTAATATTTATATTCAAATAATTATAGTATATCCTATCACTCTCTATATAATATTTTCAATAAATATATATTATTTATTTATTATAAGAAGATTATCTGGAAAAAAAAAATTATTTAAATAAAAATAAAACATCTTAACCAAAAAGAGATTATAATTTGTTTTGACTTTGTATACAAAACATTTCATAAATTATGTTATGTCTTCACACCAAAACATATAATAATAACACAACTAATTGAGATATATAGAAAATATGTTTATAATGCGTGAAAATAAAAATATTATTAAATGAATATTAAAATATATATGTAGAAAGCAAAATACACTTTCAGTAAGTTGTTCTTAAAAATTGATAAAAATAATTGTGTATGTGTGCGTAATTTTATTAAAATATATTTTTAAATTTTATTTTTAATTCTTAAATTTTACGACCTCTTAATTTTGTTTTTTTTTTTTTATTTGTATTCACAAAAGAGATATGGTTCTTCAAAAAGATTGATTGCTTAATCCCATAAAGTCTTGTTATATATACATGTATTAATCGTATGCGTATCGCTTCATATATGCGCCATCAGGCAAACTATAAAATTAAGTGGACTTTAAGAATAGTTTTATCATTTTTTTTTTTTTTTTGATTTTCTTTGTTGATATAAATGAAAAAATAAATTTCATTTAAGTTTGCCTCAAGTGTAATGTGAAATGACTATAATAATAAAATAAAAATATGTAAAGAAAAAAAATGTCGTTGATGTGATTTTTAATTATTTAATGATTCACCGTGTTGATAATAAAATATATATATATTCGTATCGTACACAAATTATATATAGACGAGTATATATACAATAAATGCGGGAATAGGCTTTATCCTCGAGGAATTAAAATTAAAGAAACAATCTGATTTTAAATACGCTAACATTTTTTGTATAATTTTAAATATAAAAATAATTACATATCGCAAAAACTATCTATAAATCATTGGAAAAAAATAATAATTCCAAGAAAATGTCTATACAAATTAATCATTACACAAATTCATTGTTTATGGTATAAATATATATTTTAGGTTCTGTTGTGATGGTGTTAAATTCAAAGAAATATTTTATTCATGTTCTTATATAGTTCTATTAAAAAAAAAAAATAATAATATGTAATAAGAAATATTGACCCATTTGTGGAATTTATGAATTAAATATAAAATTCAATTTATACTCATATTTGAAATTATAATATGTAATCATTGGCATACATAAAAGAACATCATCATTTATATTTAACATAAACACAAACATAATATAATTATAATTTTTTAAATAAGAAAATGCACATGGCCATAAGTTAATAAAATCGATAAATTTTACTATGTGAAATATTATTTTGAAATTTTTGCATGCAGTTTTATTAAACAATTTTTTTTTTATTAGTACAATTTTTAATTGGGTTAAATTATTATTATTATAATAATAATAATAATTATTATTATTATTATGAAAAGTTAACCTAATTTATAATTTTCCATATCTTCTTTAATTTAATTGAGAAATTTATTAAAAGAATGTGCAATGGCTATATATACATCAATATATTTAATTATTATTATTAAAGTCATAATTTAGATTTTATAGAATATAACAAGCAGTTAATTTAATTGTTTTTAATAAGAAACACATAAAATTAGATTAAATATTTGATATATTCATATTATTTATACAAATACAATGTGTGCAAGAAATGAGTGAAAATATAATTTAGTTATTTATTTATTTTAATAATGATATATAATTATATAATTGAACTATTACCAATTATGGGAATAATTAGAATATTTCTTAAACAAAGATGTAAAATCAATTAAATAATAATGTATTCGATGGATTATGCAATTAATATATTTATAGCTTTTACTAATATATTTGAACGACGCGACTTCAAAAAAAATATTAGAACATATACGCAGTAAAGTAAAATAAAATGTGTGTTTGTTAAATATAACTAATTAACAACATATTTAAGAAACATAATGTACAGGATAGACCACCAAAACAAACCTTTAAACCTTGTCTATTGTCTAAATAAATACATATAGTACATCTAATATTTTCCATTTTATCAGCATTGTAAATTTAACAGTTTATTTTCATTTCATAAAATTCCAAAATTAATTAATTTTCCAAATTATTTCAGTGCTTAAAAGTGGCAATCAAAAATACATTATAAACGGTGATTTTTCTGTATCATTAAGTGGCATTTATGAAGCATCTGGTGCATTATTTGATTATCGTCGAATTGATGGACTAATAAATGGTTCACATCATATTAATCGTAAAATTGATGGTGTTACAGAATGGATAACATCAACTGGACCAATAACAGAACCAATTCATTTAATGGTATATAAATAATATACACAAAATGTCTCTGTATAGATAATAATAATATTGTATAAAAAGCATATATTAAATTAAAAAATATCACTGTAGGTTTTAGCACAAGAATCAAATCCAGGAATAAAATATGAATATTTATTACCGATAAATTCGGTAAGTAGTAGTTCCGAAGAAATGAGCAATAGTTATGAATATACATCTGGTGAAACAGAACAACCAATTACAACATTATCAACGTCTGATCAAATTGGTAAACATACATTGAAATCGGGTGCACCAGCAATTGTTCATGCAAATATGACGATGCCAATAAAACGGAAACGAAAATTTTTATGGAAAGTTGTTGGATTTAGTGCATGCAGTAAATCATGTGGCGGTGGCATTCAATCACCGATCATCCGTTGTGTCCGTGAAGCTCCAACAAGAATTTTTGCGGCCAAACGTTGTTCACATTTGATAAAACCAATATTAAATGAAAATCTAATGCGTTGTAATACACAACCGTGTCCAGCTTATTGGAAAATAGATGAATGGAACGATTGTAATTGTGGTAAACATAATGAGCAAATATTTCAAAGTCGTGTCATTAAATGTGTACAAGAATTAGGTACCGGTATGGTAATACAAGTTAATATTGGTGCATGTTTAGAAGACGAACCAACATTTAGACAAAAATGTGATTGTCCTAAAATAAAAAAACATAAACACAATCATCATGAATTAAATTCAATTAAAAATCGTATAAATGGTATTGGCAATGGTGGTAGTGGTGGCATTGCTGGTGATATTGATAACACAGGTGGTGGTGGTGGCAATGGAGCAACAAAACCATCTGTTTCACTTATTGGTAATAGTTCAATAAGTAAACGAGCGCACACAGCTGATAATAAAAAAAATGGTATTTGGTTAGTTTCAGAATGGAATCAACAGGTAATAATATCATTATATTTTTATACCATTTTATTATATATACCAAATCATACATTTAATTAATTATATTCTCATTTTTCTGTTATAATCTATAGTGTTCAACAGATTGTGGTGATGGTATACAATATCGATCAATATTTTGTGATCGATCAGCACCGACCATAGAACGTTGTGATCTACGATTTACACCGGATACAACACGTCAATGTACTGTTACAAATAAATGTAATGTTGGTGATTGGTTCATTGGACCATGGAGTCAATGTTCCGGTGATTGTTTTAATTTAACAAAATCACGTTCTGTATTTTGTATAAAAGATGAAGAAATTGTAAGTGAATCTGAATGTAATATTGGTTCAGAAAAACCAGATATTTTACAATCATGTGGATTAGATGAAGTACCAGATTGTCGACCGAGATGGCACTATTCGGAATGGACAGAAGTAATATTAATTAATGCGTTATATATTTAATTTAGCTATTATTATATACTTAAAGACACTGTTGTTTTTTTTTTTTTTGTAGTGTACGAAGAAATGTGGCGGTGGCACTCAAAGACGTACGGTAAAATGTTTTCAACCAAATATTGAGGAAAAACAAATGAAAGATTCGAAAAATTGTAAATATGTAGAACGACCACAAGCCTATAGAAATTGTAATACATTTAATTGTGAATCAACAACACAATCGCAACCAATTGATCCACGAGTGGATTTAATACAAAATGATATTGAACCAGGTTAGTATTTATATACCTAACTATTTTATACGAACATCGGCATCCTATGAATATATAAAATAACATTTTTTTTATTTTTCCAGTATGTAAAGATGAATTTCCAAATTGTAATTTAGTTGTAGAAGCACATTTATGTAATTACAGTTATTATGAAGCACATTGTTGTGAAACATGTCGCAAAAGATCCTGATTAAAATTTTATGTAATATTAAAGAAAAAATATATAATAATAATTTAGATTTGTGTTAAAGAAAGAAGAAAAAAAAAAGGAACGTACACGTTAAAAATTTAATTATTTTTAAAATGTGAAAAAAACTAAATGTTTTCATTTTTATTTGATCGTTTTTAACTATCAAATTGTAATAGTTGATATATAATTAATTCATCCGTACACACATACAAATTTAAATTTCAAGTTTAATTATTCACTCAAATTAAATAAATATAAATGTTCACATACTAATACAAAAGACATCTTTATAATTTAATTATAAATTATATAATGCATGGTAAAAATTTTAAATAAATAAAATTTAATTATATTTGCGTATAATAATAATTATTATTATAAATTTTCGCAAATGGATGAACTTCTAGTCTTTGTTGATAACTATATATATTTATATATACATATATCAATCAATCTATAACTACAGATAATTTCTTATTTCAGATTCTCCATTACCATAGATAAAATGTTTTATTCAATGAAAATCCATCTATCTTTTTTATAATCTATCTATGGTATGATGAACAGAAAAACAGTTGCTATAGAAATTTTTAATACATTAGAAATATATAAGATGTACCACTAAACACAGGCAGCCGTACACAAATGCAACCAGACATTACAATTCAAATTACATTAATACACGTCCCAAGAACACGCTCAAACAATTAACACATCACATTATTTACATGCAAAAACTGAACTAGAATATACGTACATATTTACACATATGACCAATAACACTACATATCCATATACAAAAACAAATTATACAACCAGCAGTAGGACACTAATGCTAATTATCGTTTTTATTAAAATTTACGTTAAGATTGAACGGTAAACTGTGTTTTGTACGCCATTCCATTCCAGTCGTATATGATATTAAAAATACGCAAAATAGGATGAAGATCAGAAAAAGAAATACGATTTAAAATTCTTACGTGAAAGTATGTCCTAACACCAACTAAATTTATAGGAACGATAACAACGATATTTCATATATTCTTAAGCTAAAAGTAAGCATGGATATACAGCATACGCATGAATATACACCACGAACACATACTATAAGGACACCACACTTCACACACAATAAGGACGCCACACTTAAACACACATTAAGGACAACACACATACACACACAATAAGGACACAACACACACACACACTTCACACAGGCATACAGTTATACGTCACACATACAAACACACCTTACACACTAAACACGGCCATAAGCAATACATTTAACAACAGGACAACACAATTTTTCTACCACAAAATATCGAAATTTATGTATTACATTTAAATAATGGGCAGTTATATAGACAAAAATGGCACACACACACACAAAGACAAAGAAATGTTAATATCACACATTCCATATATGCATACATATATAGAAATTCATACAAAAAAGGAAGAAGATACACACTCCTGTACACGCATACTTATTAAAATAACGTATTGAAACAAAAATAGGACATACAAACACACATATAAACAAATTCATATACAAACATACACTAATCTAGCACACAAAAACCAGGACAAACAAATCAGTCTATCAGAAATGATAGCCAACGCCTAACACTAAACGATAAATTTGTAGTTTTAATTAATTGGATTGGCAGAACCATGCAAATACAAATTTACATAAAGCACATCACACACACCCACACTCCACATGCATTTACACTTTAACATTTATAAATGGCGAATACGGTGTTGCAAAGCAAGAGCACCCATCAAGTGAATTCTTGTTCAACACGTACGATTTTCGGTGCTCTCGTTTTCAGGTGGTTTTTAATTGTTGTTATTTGCCATCTGGTTGTTCTATTATTTGGGATTATATAATATAAGAATTCTAATAATCAAGAGAAAAATATCTTAATAAATAACAACAATTAATAAGACCTTTATAATAGCCTATATACGGCACACATTTTAGTGATATAAAGCAAACAATTTTATGTGTGATAAATAACAAGGTATGTTTTCAATACCTGATTTGTGCAACAACAAACTTGTTATGTATGCGGATGAATTAAAAATAAATAATATCTTCATTCTTCATCTTCATATAATATATATTATTATAGACAATAAGAAGATAAATTTAGGTTAAATAATGAATTCAATATAGTACGTTTAATTAGAATTGCCAATGAATGTATTATATTCCTTAATTTAAATTAGATATTTTCTTTATATAAAAACTATATACTTATTTGATATAATCCATATATGTTATTGGTAATTTATAATATAAAAATCATGGCATTCGTAAAATTTATAATCACATCAACAAAATAATTATTGAAAAAACAATGTGATAGGAAGATTTTTTTTCTTTTTCAAATGAATAAAAATTTGTTCTTACATAAAAAAAAAAATTATAGTTTTCATCCATTAATCTGCATTTAAATTTGAATAAATTTTTTTATTCTAATAATTACTTAACCCATCATTTTAAATTCGAATGCATTGAATGTAAAGGAATACAATTATCAATTGAATATATAATAGAGAAAAATGTACTTAAATTTCCATTAGACTTTCATGAAAATTTAAATTGTATCTATTTCAGTTCAAATGTGCCCTTATTTTCTTCTTCCCCAAATGATAATATTTCCGTTTACATTTTTGTTCTTTTGCCATAAACTGAATCAATAAAGTAATTATCCAATACATTCAAAATATTCCCATTTTTATGGATAAGGGTTAAAGTAAAAAAAAAATAAAATTAATATTATTTCATATTTTAAAAATAAAAAAAAAAATTGTTTTGTATATAAATAATTAATAACTTTAAAAATATTTAACTTAAGTTAATTTTTATAAATAAATTAATATAATATAAAGATTTAATTTAAAGATTTTATTTAATTAATTTATAATATTATTAAATATACTTAAAAAAAAAAAAAAAAAAACTAATTAATTTATTAAAGTTTTATTCGCTTTTATAAGCACCAAATTAAAATAACATATTCTGCCATTTGTTTTTTATTATTATTATTATTATTATTATTATTCTGTTTCTTAATAATTTATTAATATTTAATTAAAAAACACACAACAGTCGAAATATGTTTGAATAATTACATAAAAAAATAAAAACTTATTAAATTTATTAACAAAATATATAAGAGAAAAAATAAAAATCGAAATTAAGCGAAAAATTAAATTTTAATTATTATACATTAAAAAATAAAATAATAAAAAAAAGTATTAAAAAAAATAAATAAACTTTTCTTATCACAAAAATTGAATAAAAAAAAAAAAAAATGTATGGATTTAATTATTTTATATAAATGAATAATATTATAAATAATTTTAATAAAATCTTTCCTTTTTTTTTTATTTCTAAAATGAGTTGTATTTTAAAATTAAAAATACCAAATATATAAAATGTATTTTTACGAAAGATTCAAATAAAAATTTAATGTTAATTACATTAAAAAATTATACTATAATTTTTTAAATTATAAATATTGTCAAACTTAACAAATATTATAAATTTAGTTATAGATTGATGAAAATATAAATAATTTTTATTATTAATATTTTTAATTATTTTTATTATTATTATCGATTTGTTTTTTTTTTTTTTTAAATTAAGAATCTCTTTAGTAATTAATATTTTAATATTAAATTAAAACAAAACAGTATAATAAATAAAATTAATAGAAATATTATAATAATAAATAAATTAATAAATAAATAAATAAGTTTTGGCAATTATAGAAAGCAGGGTTTTTGAATTTATGTAATGCAAGGTGTGTTTCTGTTGCTTACCCCTAACACATTCCGAACAAACAGATTATTTAGACGACTTATATTATTTGAATTTAATCTACAATTCTTAGGTTCTTAGGAAAAGCGACAACAAAATAATAATATGTTTTCTGCAAACATTTAAAATTGATTAGATTACGCAAGTAATATTTAATCCCAGTGGAGCATATGGCAGCTACCACACACATTCTTTACAACCAGTAAATTATTACACATGGGAGTATATAGAACAATTCACCAATTGGTCTACAATTATCGAAAGGTAGTAGTTTCCGTAATGACATCATTTTTAATGAGAGAGTAATTACAAAGCATAATTGTGTGACATTGTTAATATTTAAGTAGCGTCCGTCTTATTTTCAAATAATATCCTTTTTTTTATTCCATAAATGTTATAATCTAATGACAAATTTCACATATGAAAATTTCGGATATTGAACTAAATATTTTATGATTGATTAGCATGAACGTTACCCACTGAGCTGATTAAGTATTGTATTAGCATTCTAGCTCAATTTCAATTTATTTCATAATAGAGATGTGTTTTAGTTAGTAAATTAGATGTAGAATATTTTTGATACCATTTGTATCTTTATTTTAGTAAATCTATCTACGTATTGACATGATTTAATAATAATTTGTTGATGTATAAATTGTAATTATCAACGATACCTATAAATAAAAAAGTATTAATTTTCTTAAGTGAATGAGCCACCACTTGAGGTACCCTATTTACAGTAAAACAATTACTTCAATTGAAGAGTAATAGGTTTATATTTATATTTATTTTAGTATTATATTAGTCATTATTATATATATATTTATATTAATGCACGTATACTAAATCATAATCAGATTTAAATTGTTATATATTAACCACTAAACTATTTATATTTCAAATTAATCTTCAAATGTATATAATAAATAAATTTGAAGTTTACCAATTACAATAAATTATTAAAACAAAAAAAAATAAATAAATAAATTATCTTAAAAAAATCTTGTATTTTTAATTCATTTTTATAGATAATTTTTACGTGTTATAAAGTAATCAATTTTTAATACAATGCGAGGGTAGAGCGATAAGTATTTGAATAAGGAAACATAATTTCACAAGATAATCTTCATTTAGTTGTGTGAGTGAAGGAGTAGTGTTCTACACCTTAGACAGCGTCTCACTATATTTTTATTTGTTCACATCTTTTACCACTCCATTTCAATAAGAATCTATACAATAATTTACCAAACAATTATTTAACAATGATTTGAAGGATAAAGTTTAACAATTATATGTACACAGTCACAATGAGATTGGATACATTGTGTGACACAGTATATAGTCGTAATAATTTATATTATAGTTTAGTTTAATATAAATGGTGCCTTTAATTGCGTATACACTTATCATTCCACCTTCGTCGATTTAATAAAATAATAATTTTAACAATTACAAAAAATCAAACGTGCAAATATGACAAAATTAAATTATTAATTATTTCTTTATACTATTTTTGATAAGATTTCATTTATTTAAAATTTATAATAACAAACAATAGAAATTTAGGGAAAAAAAAATAAAAAGAAAAACCATTTCATTTGAAATTAATTAAACCATTGGTAAAGTGTGCTAATAAATTCCGCAGACACCGGAATTAAAACTATATATAATTTTATTCTCATAAAGGAACTGGAAAATAAATCGATTAAAATGAAGGACGATACATTTTCTTTTAATGTAAATGTTAGTAAAGAAAATAATTCCACATATCTGGATAAAATAGAATTATATTTTAATATTATAAATCATATTTTTATTGGTTTCATCTCAATTTATATGACAATATTTTGTTATCAACGAGGCTATTCAGCAAGAACATTACATGTATGGCTGTGCACAATTGGTGTAAGTTAAAATTAAACAAACATAATATAGAAAGTGATTCATTTTTAATAATTATTGTTATATTTATAGTATCAATTATTAATGGCTGAAGCAATTTTAGCACTTTATTCAGGAAATACTTGGTCACGATTACATACAACAAGAACTAAAAGAATGATACATTGGATACTACAAGTTATTGGTTCCGCTATGATTTTAGTCGGTTTAATTGTTGAATGTAATTTGCATAATAGACATTTCCGTGATATTCATGCAATAACTGGTAAGTTATTTTTTTTTTTTTTATTAAATACATACTTTAAAAATGCCGGTATAAATGTTTGATTTATTATTAAACATTCGTTGTTATTTTATTTGTCCTATAACTTTACGTATATTTACGTATTTCATTATTTATTTTATCAATTTGTTGTGTATGGTATGTTATGCACCATTTCCTACAAATGGTCAAATGGCTGGTTACGGTACGGTTAGTGTTAAAACGTTTCTAAAACTGTTTTGCAGCAGTTGAAAATATAATACAATCACATTCGAAATAGTCAACTTCCTAAATTTGAGTTTTGACAGAACATCAAGAAAATATTCATTGGATACCATCACAACAATTTGCAAAGCATATAAAACTTATCAAAATTTGATATTCTTAATTGCCACTGAATTATATATTATAATATTATATTATATGTTGCAACTTTAATATCCTTTAAAATCAAATATAACATTTTTATTTAAATTAGGTCTTGTGTCTGGAATATTAGTATTTATTGGTTTAATAAATGGTATATCAGCATTATGGGCATATGAATTACGTGGTAAATTACGACCAGTATATTTTAAATTTTTACATAATTTTACTGGTATTAGTGCATTTGTTATAGGTAAATAAATAAATACGGTCCGTTTCACTTGTTTAGCGACGTTAAATAATTGTCCATTCTCTCGACATGCGACTTGAATAAAACTTGGATTACACAGCAAGAGGTTAAATTTTCGTTGCATTAACCACCGTATTCTGCAGACTTAAATTATTAAATTATTTTGTATATAAAACAATGAAAATATTAGAAGTTATTTTAAATAAAGGATAAATAATTTAGGCAGTGAGAGAAATTGACAAAAATTTATGTGTACCTAAAACAAGTGAAATGCATCAGCAATAATATTATTAATATTTTAATAAAATAAATATTTATTATAATACAGGAATGGTTAGTCTTATTTATGGTTATAGATATAGATATATGACAAGAATAGTTGATGAAAGTGTATTAAATTTTTTTATCGCTGCGGGTGTACTAACAATTATACTTTCATTGATTGGTGCGACGCGTTCTTGTTGGAGTCAATTAAAAGGAATATTTTCGTAATAAATGTTAAATATTATAATTTTTAAACATATTAATTTAATTTAAATAATTATAAATTAAAATAAAATATATTATTAAATAACAAATACTGTTGTGACTCTTGCATAAAATGAAAGAATACTTCTTTCACGTTTTCGATTATTTAAAATTGTAATTATTCACATAATGTTATGATTGTTCACAACTTCTGGTGACAACTATTAATGCAGTGAGACAGTAATTGTCAGATAGCTGAAACAAATCAATTTTTTAAAATAACTGATTGCAAAATGAACCTGCCCCATTGTAGTTAGTAGAAATTGATGTTTCCTGAGGTATTATTTAAAATATTTGCAAGGAAACTATCTAATATGGAACGCGAACTGTGTAAAATTCAATGAGTTAGTAAATTTTTTACTAGCGTAACTTTTAGCTGTATGTACAAACTAATTAAAATACGTAATACACTAAAATTCACTATTAATTGTAAATGATATTAAAACAGATTTATATAGTCAATTTATAAATTTTATTATTTTATATAACTATAATTAATTTTGTACACGTAATTCATTTATTTATTATTACATATTTAAAGCTATATGATTTTCTAAAACACTTTGTGCTAATATAGCGTTATGTTTTATTGATAAAGTATAAGCTGTATCATAGTTTTCATTTGTTTCAATATAACTTGCATTGTTATTCAATAATTCTTGACATGTAAGGGGATGATTACCAGTAGCTGCATACATTAATGCTGTATTACCAATCTATATATAAATTATGTAAATTATATATTCATTTTATTTATATTATCTATTGCTGATAAAATAAAATTTACATACAATATCCATATGATGTACGTTTGCACCATATTTTAATAACAATTTTACAACTTCATAGTGTCCACCGTTGGCCGCCAATATTAATGGTGTTATTAAATCAGGTGCTAATTTATTAACATCGGCACCATATCGTATTAATATACGTACAGAATTTATTTGTCCATAAAAACATGCCCAATGTAATGCAGAAAATTCCTTATCGTCCAACACATCAACATGATTTTGTAATTTTGCATCATCATCTGTAATTTCACCTTGGGCAGCACGACAATGAAAATTTAATGAAATTTCATTTTCAACAGCTTCCGTATTACCGCGTTGTAAATTTGTTAAAACTGTACTGTTACGTTTATACGGGAAAAATGCACTTTTACGTTTACGGGTATTTAACGTTGTAGTTTTACGTAATTTTGTATTTTTACTGAATTTTAATTGTGGAAAAAAAAAAAATGAATTTACAAAAAAAAAAATTAATAAATACAAATTTATACAACCAACCAAACCATGCCTTTTTCTAAGTAAGTACATAATTTAATTCTTCGAAAAAATTTCCAAACTCACAGCACTTACACTTTTAGTAACAAAATTCTTTATAACATTTTATTATTTTAAATATTTTATGGTATAATCAAACTAATATTTTCGTCCCGCTACCGAGTGGACTATATGAGTCGATTACAGTTAATTATTATTGATAATAATTATGATATGATAACACTTGGGAAACAAATTTTTTTTCTATAAACGAGTAATTTGGACAATTAATTTTTATCCATTTTCACAAAATCAGCCGTACTAATAGACAGCAGAATATGTGTATAATGTATAATCAGATTTTGCAAAAGATGTGATGAAATTAAAATTAATTTCTTAAATAATTTCAAAAACTTAACCAATTATGGAACACGGTTAAGGGTTTAAAATCAAATTTAATTTATTGATCCAATAAGATTTAGTGGTTTTAAAATATTTTACATTAAATCAATTTAATAATAATTGAATTGATATATTCGGGAATAGAAAAAACGATTTACAAATATTTTAGATAATACATAACAAACAACAACACATACAACACAATATTTATAAACGCAACAAGTTAAAATTTAAACCCAAATCCATCCAAATTATAATGGATAAATTACCTTTTTACTTTTGATCGTTTTTTAATAATTGTTATATTTACACTATAGTTAGTAGATAATAGATCCATATAGAATGTGAAAATAGTACTTAATAATAATAAAAATATTTATTTAAAATTAAAATTAAAAAAAAATTAAAATAAAGTAAAAATATAAATAAAAACCAAGCGAAACAAAGATTTTAAGACTTTACAAGAAAAAAATACAAAAAATATGAATACAAATGTCAATGTCAAATTGTAGTGATTTTCTCTTCTCTCGTAAAATTAAAGCCGATAACGCCAGAAAATTCATCGAAAAAAGTAATGTCAAAAAAAAAGGGGAAAAAAAGCTCATTATTGACATGACAATTCAAGAGAATTTTTGATTTTTATTTCATTTGTGTATAAAATTTGTTCAAATTGAGACACAAATATTTATTGTTATCAGTTTTTGCATAGTTTTCGTATAAAATGAAAACAATTGGAAAATTTTTCGGTTTTATATTAACAATTGACGTGTTTACAGATCATCTAATAAATAAATATTGTGTATAAAATTTTTTCAAATATATATTGTTATCAGTGTTTGTATAAAAGTTTATTAAAATTATTGTAAAATAACAATTAACATGTGTGCAGATCATCTAATAAATAAATATTCAATATTATTGCCAACATATAATGAACGTGAGAATTTACCAATAATTATATGGTTAATCGTAAAATATATGACAGAAAGGTAAATAAAAAAAAAAAAAAAAACATGACGAAATATTATAATTTAATTATGTTATTAATATAACAGCTACGTAATTATATTTTTTTTACTGAACTTAGTAAATTAAATTATGAAATAATAATAATTGATGATGGAAGTCCCGATGGAACATTGGATGCCGCAAAAGAATTGCAAACAATTTATGGTGATGATAAAATTATTTTACGTCCACGTCCATCAAAATTGGGTTTGGGCACAGCTTATGTTCATGGCATTAAACATGCAACTGGAAATTTTATAATCATTATGGATGCTGATCTAAGTCATCACGTAATTTAATTTCAAATAATATTTTCATGGAACAACTTTTATTATTATTTAATTAATTTTATATTTAGCCAAAATTTATTCCACAATTTATAAAACTTCAAGAATCGGAAGATTATGATTTGATAACCGGTACAAGATATGCAGGTAATGGTGGTGTTTATGGATGGGATTTTAAAAGAAAATTAATTTCACGTGGTGCAAACTATTTAACACAAATTTTATTGAGACCAAAATGTTCAGATCTTACTGGTTCATTTAGGTAAATAGTAATTTTTTTAAATTTTAATAAACATTTTATAATTATTATCAATTTTTTTTTTTCCTGTAGGCTTTACAAAAAAAATGTCATTGAAAAATTAATATCAAATTGTGTATCAAAAGGATATGTTTTTCAAATGGAAATGTTAATAAGAGCACGTCAATTAAACTATTCAATTGGCGAGGTTCCAATAACGTTTGTCGATCGTCTTTATGGTCAATCAAAGTTAGGAGGAACGGAAATTTATCAATTTGCTAAAAATTTGTTATATTTTTTTGCAACAACATAAACAAAAAGTTATTTAACTAAACCTTTTTCAACAGATTTTCTATTTTCCAATTAATGTTATTTTTTAATTTATAATATAAATTTTTATTATTTTATTAAATATGTGTTTAATTCTTTTAATTTTTAATGATCTAATTCACTTGGATCTGGTTTACCATATTTCTTTTCCCACCAATTAACAAATTCTTGTTTACGTTTTTCACGTCTAGCAAAATACTCGGGATATTGAGCTTTTTCCAATGGATGCCAATAATCTAGTAACCAATCTGGTGGTATAACTTCACGTTCATATGCACATCCACCAGGACTATTTGCAACTAAAAAATATGTATGTAATATTTAAATTTATTATGATAATATTTCAAAAATTATTTACATTTTTTTGGTTGATAATGTTGTTTTTTAAATAATTCCTGTTCACCAGCTACAACTAAGTCTCTAGCTATTGCCACATCGTTAATATGTCTATTTTTTTCGAATTTTTCTCGTAACAGAACCGCTTGATACCGAAAAACATTTCTTAAAAAATAAAAAATATAAAAATTAATGAAATTTAATTAATAACAAAAAAATAGTTTTGTATACATTTACTAATTTTCTTACATAATAAAAAATTTTTTTAATAATTTTACTTACCTTCTATCGTACCATGATTCTAAGTTTCGTAATGATTTTTTATACAATGAACAAACGCGCCTTGTATGGCTAATCAAACCAGTTGGAAGATTAGACATCCTTATTTAATTTTGTTTTTATATTTTTAATATTTTTCTAGAATTTTTAGCAAAACAATTTTATCAATTTTTATCACTTCACAAAAAAAAAAGAAAGAAAAATGTAACTTTTTCACTTTTATATTTTATTGACAATTTCAAATTTGACAAATTGACACGCATTTGACTTTTACGCTTTTATGTGGATTTTGATTATTAATCAAAAATCAGCTGTAGCGCGAACCATATTTTTAAAATCCATTGCAATAAAAATTTAGGAAACCGAATTTTGTTTAAAAATCAGCAAAATACGATTAAGGAAATTACAATTGTTTTTACAGATATTATTAAATAAACAATCAAATCAAATCACAGTTAAAGAAAAATGTATGAACCGATTTACATTTTATATTGACAGAATGGTTGTAGAGGGTGGTCTATATATAGTTAGGTTAACTGCCAGTTTAGGTAAGTGTTTTAAAAAAGTTAAATTTTGTTAACAAACTCATAAAATTTGAACACAATGTATACTTTACATACTGACTCTCACAGTAAAGTAGTTATTTTGTTGTTTAGTAATAAATAATTATAGAATTCAAGATCATAAATTTTATTAGCTGCTACGTGTTTTAGCATTAACTATCTATTCCAATTGAAATCTCCAAAATCGTAGCAGCTAATCAAATTTGCGGTTCTGAATACATCCATCCTATACAATTTACATAATAAGTTAATTGAAGAATTATTACTTTCGAATGTATTACTTAATTATTGAAATATTTTAGAGTAGATAATCTGAAAATATATAATAAAATAACCGAATAATTAATGATATTTTAATGCTTTGTACTATACACATATTTTATGTAGATATGTTTTCACTTTATGAAGTTTACAGCAAACATTACCATAAACTTTATGCCTCCGAGGAATAAAGATTTAATAAATATAAAATTTTGACATCTTTACGCTAATGTTTGCGTCTTCAGTTAATAAAAATATAATTCTATACACTATTAGCTACCAAATGAAGACATAACAACGGTTTTATTCGATTCCCATTACACATACATTATATGGGATTTAGAATTTTAACTATTAATCTAAAACAGAAACTAAAAATGGAACCAATGAAAAATATTTCATTAATTAAGCAATAAAATATTACATAGAAATTGTGCATCATCTACGTCAATGCTAACAAATAGTCCTTTATCCTTACTATACACATTTTACACATTAGTGTTTCCATAATAAATACAAAACCACACACTTACATTCGCACTTGTGTACATGATAGTATTTTATGAATGAAATATTAAAAAATTATATAAAAAAGGATATATGTTTTACGCAAACTCACCAAACAACAAAATACAATATAAAAAAAAAGTAGATACATCAAAATAATTCTAAATAGAAAATTTTATAATTATTTTAGACATACATTGAAAATAGAAAGTGCAACAGACCACCATCCAAACAGACGATAATGTACTTGTGAAAGTTTTAGACATAAAATTATTAACTAATAATAATAATAAAATTGTGGAAAATTTCTAATGCGTACGATGGAATGTCGTAATAATTTTCAATAAAAGAAAAACAATTTAAATTGTGTATTTTTCGGTGAATTAGTTTTTCATTTTTTCAACCACGACCATGTGAATTTATCATTTAATTAAAGTTATAAATATAAAAATTAATATATTATGGCAAAAAAAATTCCATTTAATGTAGTTTTTGCATCAGGTAAATATATTATTTATAATAAATTAAATAGTTTAAACTCACATAAATCATTTTTCTTAAGATACACATAAAGAAAATTATGTCATCTTAAAATAAATTTCATATGCATAAAATAATAATAACAGATTGGCTGGTGGTGGTGGGACGATGGTGGCGTGGCGCCTCCGTCAAATAATATACTGAAAATTTATCTTTATTATGTTAGTTTTGAATTATATATATCCTGTGAAAATCGATTAAAATATATATTTATAATATTGTTTGTTGTCAAATTGTCTGCGTGTGTATAAAAAAAATACAAAACATATAAAATTATCTAAATTAAAAATTTATTCATTTTTATGTCCTTTTTTTTTTTTTGTTCTCAATGTTATACTTTATATACACACATACAATCAAACAATTATGCTGTGTACAGATATGATATAATAAACATAAAAAGGATATCTAAAGTGGATGGATATGAAAATTATAATGTAAAACTCGATTTTTCTTTATATTAATATGTATATAACGAAAAACGTATGTTTTCAAAGAGTCCTTTTTATATATTGAAACACATAAAATAACAAACGTAAGATGAAGAAAAAAAAGGACAAGATTCTCCGGCAAAAAAAAAATAATATAGAATTAAATTAGATAAGGCACAGATAAATTTTCTTTTCATACATTTACGTGTGTGATATTATTTATTTAAGATTTATATTTACAGATAAAGTGATATGGCAAAGTTTTCCTTCGCCTTAGTGTTGTGACTTACAACTTCTAAAATTTCTTACTGCGTAATAGATACTAACATCAAATTTATACTTTTTATTTCGACTTACAATTAGAATTTTGTTTCTCGCTGCGATTAGAAACAAAAATACTGAAAATATCTATTCTACAATTAGTGCGTTTCGAAATTAGATTATTTATTTTACATTGTATTTAAGATATGATATGACGGACGAATATATCAGATCCCATACACTGTGTATATATAAATTTTTAGGATACATAGCGTAGATTATGTTTCAAATGTTATGCAAATATCCATATACATGACATTGGTCAATCGTATGGTATCTATATACAGATTATATATGAGTACATTAATACATGTACCGAATAACTAGATAATAGTAATAGTAGAATAGGAGTACATTTCGTTTGCCACATGTTATGTTGTTACATTGAACTGAAGGTTGGTTACATATTTTGCTAGTTCTGTTCTAGATGTTTTTTTTTTGCTACTTCTTCTATTCAGAATAACAATGCAATAGTCCATGGACGAAATTATGCAACTGATTAATTACCTCCATTTTGGTGGAATGGTATGGTGCGTAAGATATTTCATTAATTCAATTATTTTTATATGGCTGGCTCAGCCAATTGGTAATAATTACTGAAAAGTTAGTTCAATATATATACTTATTTTTAACTATAAAAAAACTACGTTTTATAACCTAATAATGCCAATAATGTGTGACAATAATTTTTTTTTTCAATATATGAGTAAATCAATAAAATAAACATTTGTAATATATTTTAAATTTATTGAATAAATTATCGTTATATGATTTATACATATGAGATTAAGTTTACCTTGCCATGTAAATAAATTTTATATGACTTTTGAAATAATAAAACCACAGTTTACACTCGTATTTAAAAAGTGCGGTACATTATATTTATATAACATACGTTCCAAAGGTATATAGATACTTATAGATATATTTATTTAGAATGATTTAACTATATAGAGTTTATAATTTACTATTACTCTATTTGCGTTTGAGAATTTAGTTTGCGATAATATTTTGAGATTGTTGAACGCAAAAAGAAAGCAAAGAACTGATATATGTCATCGTTTATTAACACACAACGATACGGACGTACATACAGCAGTAAACTAAATATTGTATTTTCTAATGAAACTTTCAAGAATCATACAAAATATCCAATATATATACCAGAAAATATGTTACTAGCAAGAGAGTAAACTTACATCAGAACAATTAAGTATCGAAACGTTTTCAGAACGTGAGTTCTGTGATGGTTTGAGACGTTGTATCAAAAAAAAAAAAAACATTACTCCTTATTTTCATCTTTACCTTCATATTAAATATCATCATAATTTTCGTTTTTAATATTTGATTTCAACCCATTGCATTACGTTCGGAGAAATATTGAAACTAATATTTTCTTCTCACACTAATTAGTACAATAATTTAAAATCTTGCAAGAATCTCGATTAAAGCGCATAATTGTTAGATTAGACATTCTGCGTATATTGGTAAAATTGTAATATCGTAAAATTAAATGTAGACTGGAAGAGTGTCCTTTAAAATCACAAATTGATAATATGAAATATTTAGCATTGGAGATAGTTTTCTTATTCGATAATCTCATAAATTTATAATTTTTGAATAGGAAATAAATGCTATATGGTGTATCAAGAATGTTTTTCGAATATGACTGATTTTAATTAATCGTTGTTAAGAATTTAAGAGGTGATAATTATGTAATATATTCAATATTTTCATTTTAAATAATAATTGTTTTAAAAACTAGACCACTACTTTTACGTAGTGATAACTGACTTACATAATATAAATTATTACATATATGAATATAATGATTGCATGCAAATTTCTCATTAAATGAATATTAATTAAAAATTAATGGGCTTATATAAATTATAAAAGGGAAATTACTCAATACTATACATTTATTATATTATCTATATACAATATCGAATAAATAATAATTTAAAAAGGTATGTAATACTGGTAATATTGCGTATATTAATATATAAAATATGTACTAGCGTAGATATAGAGATAATAAAAATTCCAAGAATAGGCGCAATTGATTTTTAAATAATGGATGGAAATTATTATACTTGCGTATCTATCTATCGATAAAAATATATAGTAATAGTATAGACATTAATCTATATTATATTGATTTGTAAATGGTTTTTTTTTCCAATATAAATTGGGTTAATATTATATTATGTATTTATTAATTTTTAATTTTAATTTTATACCAACAGAGGAAGCAAATGATTATCCATCAAGTGAATTAAATGTGCATGGTCCGACCGTACATGGATGGCACAGTAAACCGGATAGTATAATATCATCACAAGAAATCGTTTTACGTTTCCACTATCCGGCAAAAGTATCACGTATACAAGTTTTAGCACATCAATATTTAATTCGTAATTTACACATTTTTATTAATTATATTCAATATATAAAATTCATTGAGTGTAATATTATTTTTATTTTCTATATATATATATATAAAGCCGAACGTATTGAATTATGGATACATTATTCACCAAAAGGTGTACCAACAACACCGTCAAGTCAAACATTTGAATATTTAGGTTTCATAGCATTATCCGATAATTCATTGACCCAATATAAATCCAGAGAATTACAAAGTGTATCGGTTGGACCAAGGAAAGGTACACACTTAAAATTGCGTTTAGGTTCAGCTCATCAAAATGGTTTAAATAAAAGTAATCAGGTAAATTCATATATAAATTATACACACACACACACACATGTAACCAAAGATAAAGTTCTTAGCATTCTTCACACATCATGTATCCTAAATTTAGGTTGCATTAATTGCTGTAAATGTATTAGGCGAAGAATTAACAACGAATGATGAAATAATAAAATCAAATCAAGGTGTATCAAATAATGAATATAGTAATAATGAAAAATTAGAACAACAAACATCATTGAATTCAATTTGTGATGATTTATCATTTTCAATGTATGTTGAAGAGAGTATAACAGAAATTGTACGTGATATGGAAATGAGAAAATTAAAAGCTGTTAAAGGTAAACAATAAACTATGTGTGTCTTAATAATAATAATAATTTATGTAGTAGAAATGTATTTATTTATAATTAGAGTATTATTATACATTCAACTATATAGTTAAATCCATTCGATAAGAGTGTAGTCTATTTATACCCATTACGGACTAATTACTCATATAAAAATAATGGAATTAGGGAAATATATCCCGGGTTCGATAATTGCAAAACCATTTAAATGATTTTAAATAATTTTCCAACGATTCTTCCCATAACGATTGGAGTTTTGAGACTTTTCATACCTCAAATTATAGTATATAGATATTTATGCAATATGTTATCCAAATTTCTTTGTATGTATATAGATGAACGATTTGAATATGCTAGAAAATTAAAATTATGTATGACTGCATTAAGATGTGCTGGTGAACGTATGGGACGTTATGCATTAGCAAAACGATTAGCTGTACAACAAGAAGATTTTACAACAGCTAAATTACGTAAAGAACAAATTGAAATGTATAAAAATATTGTATTTGAACAATTACAAGTTGATACGTTATTGGAAAGAAATGGCGTAAGTATTTATGAATATATAATTAACTATTATACTTCAGTAATGTTAAACCGTTAAACTCAATAAGAATTAAAAAGTTTAATATATGGTTTACCCATACATAGCCGATACCTGAAAATGATACCGTATCCGATGTATATGCTCAAAAACCAATATTATCGTCACCGCCAAGCCTTCAAGACGTTGCCAGTATGTTAACAGAAACATCTATATTAGCGGCCGCTGCTGCTGTTGCTGCCGCTGCTTCATCATCGACAACATTAAGTCCAAAAATGTCACAAAAAGATCTATCATCAGTGGATAGTGGTCAATCAACAGAACATTCGTCCAGTACAACAAGTAAAGCATCGATAACACCAAATTCACCGCAATTAAATCAAATTGGACGTAGTCCAAATCGTGGTTCACCAACAATAAGTAATGGATCATTACGACGGCGTAATAAAAGTGCACCACGTAATAGTTATGAAGATTACGAAGAACGTGCTGTACCGGCATTAAGACAGTAATTAAATTATATAGAAACAGATTGATGTTGCTTATATATTATTATATATCAATACAACATAATTAATTATAACTAACTAACATTTTTAATTTTAATTTATAGTCTTGTAGTATTTAAATACATATAGCCATTACCTATAATTAGTCATTCGTATATAAATTATTAAATTGCTTTTTTTTTTCTTCAAATAGTGTTTTTCCAAATTTATAGTTTTTTCAAAATTTAAAATCTAACATTTTAAATAATATAGAAAATGTAGTTAGTTGTTTTTACAATTATTATCTATATTCTTCTTTAACTTAATATATTTGTGTACTTTTTTTACTATTATTATTATATGTGTTGCACGTGCCTGTATGTGTGCGTTCAATTGTTATACATTAATTAATTTCAGTTCACATACTAATGAATTTTTAAGGGAATGCCAAGGAGCTGCAATATTGGATAATGATTTAAATCGTGGACGTTCAAGGCTTAATGAACGAGAAAAACGGCAGGCAGCTTTACCAATTTTAGTATTTGGTTATGATATGGTAAGCATTTACGGTTATCTAGTAATCTTATCTAATCTGTGTTACAAGTCTTTGTAATTTTTTTTTCATATAGGTTGAATTATTTTATTCACGTCAATTTCAAGATCGTGAAGATGGTTTAAATCGTTTACGTGCAATACTAAAAGGAGATGAAAATATTGATTATTCGATTGGTGCCAATAAAATTGCTCGTAGTTCAACATTACTATTGCATCGTGCTGTACGTGATGCTGTATTTTCTGTATTTAGTCATGCAGCCGAAACAGTGCGTGCATTATTTTTAGAATTTGTACCAAATAAAGTAACTGGTAGTGAGGTAGCAAGATGTGTTGATCGTTTATTACCCGAATTATTAGCCAAAAGTGGTGATCCATCACCAAGAATACATACATTAGCTCAACATACAATATTAAGTATTGCTGCATGTCCAGAAGTTAGGTATAATAAAAATAACGTATATTTGTATGGTTATTTCAAAATTGTTAAATGATATATATATTTCAGGGAACAACATCTTGTTGCACCGGCTTTATCACGAACCGTTGGTTCTGGTACCCATCCTAGATTAGCGTTAAGTCGTATGCAAATGTTAGAACAACTGGTTTTAAATCATGGCATAAGTACGGACAAACAAAGTGGTTTAACATGTCGTACATTATCTGAATGTGGTTGTTCGGGTATACATCATCCAGCTGAATCAGTGCGTAAAGTTGCCGAACGTGTACTATTATTAGTTTATAAAATAAATCCAAGAATTGTACGAAAACAATTACCGCCCGATGATGATATAACAAGACGAAATTTATTGTATCGTCAATTATTTACGGAATTCGATAAAATCGATATTGAACGAAGAAAAGAAATGTTAGATGCAAATATTAAAAATACGGGTCCATGTTTTGAATCAATGTCACCACCAATAATATTATTTGCAAATAAACAACAAAATAAATCAAATATATTGTCATCAACATCATCATCGTTATCACCACCGCCACCGCAACCACCAATAACGTCACACATACCATCGTCGTGTCAGACCGCCGAACAAAGAAATAAGACTGTACGCTATGAAGGTAAAAATAGTTCAAATAATAGTAATAACAATGAAATAACGAAAAAAACCGATAATGCCATCTGTTTAAGCCCATTGAAACGTTCCGAAACACGTATATTAAAAAGTAAAAGTGGAAATACAATTCATTTAGGTGGTGGTGGTGGTGGTGATAATAATAATAATAATAATCATAATAGTACATTAGCACCAGGACCATCTGGTATATCAAATACATACATTAATGGTACACCTCATTTAAATGGGAAACAAACAATATTAGCTAATATTTCACGGAATAGTTCCAATTCGGATTCTTATGATGACAATCAATTAATTGAGAATCGCTGTTCATTTTGTGATTGGATTTATTATGGTGATGATGTCACTCAATTAGATAAACATTATTGGAAAGCATGTCCAATTTTAACAAAATGTCCACAATGTAGTCAAGTACTTGAAGTTGCAGCACTTAATTTACATTTAATAAGTATGTTCTTTTTACTGTAATATTATTGTAAAAATTATTAAACAATATTATAAATTTAGCAGCTGACACAAATTATATAGTATACAAAAAGTTCTTGAAAGAAGGTGTGATAGGGCATTTAATTCTAAGATCGAAAACAATTCTATCAAATATGTTCCGTATGTACCTTTATATTTTTACATTCTTCATATAACTTGAAAACAAAAAGAAATGAATTGAATAATTAAGAAACAGAATTAAGAGTTCTATCGCACCCACAACATAATGAAGAACCGTTGAGAGAACACCTTTTATTATATTTATTTAATTTTTAAAATTTAATAAATGACATTCAATTGTTGTCATATTTTTCATTACAGATGAATGTGAAGCTAAAATTAGTTATCGAACATGTAAAAAATGTACAGAATCTGTACATAAAGATTTATATCAAATACATTTAATGTCCGATTATTGTAAAGAATTAAAAACAGGTGCAGCCAGATGTCCGTTATGTCATGAAGATGTTAATTTACCATTAGATGGTGGATGGAAATTACATTTATTAAAATTAAATGGTTGTCCGGGCAATGCAAGACGAAGATCCAAAATTTAACAGTAAAGATAAAAAATGTTCGTTATTTTTATATAATGTCAATTTAAATGAAATTTTTTTCCGATAAATTATTATTATTACTATTACTATTACATATAATAAATATAACTATTTGCTTATAGAATAAATTAATAACAGAAAACAAACACAAGAACATACACACACCCACAGCCTTTATCTCATATACAATATATATATAAATATATATTATTAAATAATATTTCATACAAAACTCTATTTAATAATATTTTAACTAGAGGTATTTTTTTAGATTAATAAACCAAAAATATTTTGTGCAATTTTGATAAATCAAAATAAATTTATATAATTAAAAAAATATAATTAAAATTATTTAAATAATATATTAACAATTACATAATAAAAAATAAACACACGTGAAGTAGCTGTGAGCTTACATAAGAAAAGAAAAAAAGGAATACAAAATTACCGACGAATTTCATTAAATTATTTATTTTTTTCAAATGGGCACACATATTCTATCGAAGTCATTTCAGAATATTTGTCTCATAAAATACGATTAATAAACGTTTTATAATTTCGTTGTGTTTGTGTTATTAAATAATAGATATTTTCAATAAATTGGAAATATTTAATTCTGTTTGTAAATAGTTCTTTCTGTTCTTTTTGTTATATTATATCATAGACTAAATAATAGAAAGAATATTCAGTATTAACAACGAAAAGTAAATTCAAATAATCGTTTTTGTTATTGTTTTTTTGCGAATCAATTTTAAGAAGGAAACATTGTCAAGTTTATACACTTCACAGACACTTTTAATTACATTTAATATTTTGATTGCTTTAAATTTAGATCTATTTTACCTTGGCTAAATTAACGTCTAGCCAGAAGAGCATAAACTTGCAAAGAAAAAGGTGCTATTTAATCCTTTGTACTCGTATGTCCCCCGCTGGACGTGACAACAATATATGAAGGTAAAAATAAATCGAGTTCAAATGGTTAATAATTTACTGATGACTAATTAAAATATAGATATTATTAACATTCTATGGGGGTTTTATTTATATGTTATTAAATTTTATTTGAAAAACGTTAAAATAAAAAATTTATTAATGCTAATGCTAATTATGTGATAAGATAAACTGAATTGAACTTTTTTTTTTGTATTTGAATCGTTATAAATATTAAAAGTTATGAATACTCTAAGTTTTTATTATACACTTTTTATACATATGCAATAATTTTAAAAAAAATTGTAACAAAATCGAATAATAATTTTTCATTTTTTATATATTATACTTTTTAATATAATTGAACATTTTATAATAATAATAATTCCGTCTTTTGGACCACAATAATTATGTTAAAACATATAATATATAATAATGTTTATTATTTGAAAGTTAAATAGAAAATTATGGTCATTTTCAAACCAAAAAAAAAATATTCGTTTAGGCACAATATTAACATAATTTTTTGTTTGTATTATTATAATTTTTTATTTAAAATTATAGTTTAATTAATAGTTTTTCTAATTCTTATACCCGTCCTCTTCAACTACACACATATAATAATACATAATAACAAAACTATAGCTATAACAACCATCCAAAATCAAATAATTAAAATAACAATTTAGAATAATACAATATAAATTATTTCAATACATATTTGTACAAAAAATACGGAATAATAAAAAAAAATTTATAGAAAATACAATAAACGAATAATATATTTCAAATTTAATTATAATTATTAATAATTTGTTTTATTATTACTTTAATATTTAAGATTAGATGTTAGTGAGAAATAATTGAATTTGCCATCAACAGTCAGAACATGTAATTTATTCATGTGTTGTTTGAATTGAAATTATGTATACTATATTATGTATTAAGCACTTGCTGGTAGGTGTTCAATCAATTTAAAGACAACAAAGACTATTAAAATTAGAGTATTCATATACGCAAGTAATGTTACTTCAAGTGGAGCTCTTAGTATCTACCAAAAATTCTTTACAGTCAAGTTGGGAAATTACTCCACATGACAGTATATAAGTATTCACAAATTGTTCTGCAATTATCGAAAGGTAATTCTATTATTTTTATATAATTGATTAGCTAATAACAGTATGTGTTTGTGTACAATATTATATATATTTTCAAAGATTGTTTATTCCATAAACGAACAACTCAACTGAAGAATTTCACATATAAATTTCTGTAATTTTACTTGGTATCTCACGATTGATGAGTATGTTTTTACTGCGCCACCAAATATTACAAGTGCATTCATATATAAATATCTTTCAAATTGTTCACAATTTACAAGATTCGTTGTCGGAACGAATAAGAAAATAAAGTATGTTCCTTCATGGAAAAAATGTATTTGATAATTGCGGTTACACCCTAAAGTAAATAATTCTAGTTCCGTTAAACATTCGCATAGTTATCCTTCGATTTGTTTAGATTAAAATCGAATTAAAAATTTGTTAGTTAGATTTGTTAGTTTTTTTATTCTTACAGTTAATATTGAAAAACAATTTAAAACGAACTCGAGAATATTAAGGATAACGATCTTTTAATGTCTGAGTGACAAGATTCATAGATTCGATTGTATTCCCTATATTTTTTTCCAGATACAGATGGATATATGTGTATATATTGTGTTGAAAATATTGTTAAATTACATTAATTATTAAAGAAATAAAAGAAGAAAATAATAAAAATTATTTCACAAGTTTTTATTTTGAATAAAATAACTATATATCCGTACTATAATCTACATTATCGACATATTTATTATTTTCGATGTTATTAGATATTTGAGTTTAGCCGAAATCGTCTGTCAAATTTTTTTTTTAAATGTCATTTTTTCTTTTTCTCGCTCAACTCCCTCGTGCACCTCACATACTGTCATTTACGTATTGTTTTTGTTGTTGATGTGAAAAGAACACGAAGAAACCGAAACCAAACCAAACCAAAACATATTATTAAATTTAATTAAACAAAAAATAAAAAATATACACATTCATTATTGAAAATGTATAAATTAATAAATATAGTTAAAATAAAATCATTATAATAATATACATTATTATAAATACGAAATAAAATAAAATAATAAAATTTTCATTTAAAATTTGACGATTATTTTTTTCGTTTGTAAAATAGTTCAATAAAAAAAAAAAATAGTCTGTGATTGTAAGTGATTAAACTGATTTACATAAATTATTCGTTAATTTAATTTTAAATAATTTATTAATTAACTGCAAATATAAACAGTGAACAATATGTTTGAAAAATTAAAAAATATTTTGTGTAAAGAATATCTAACAGAAACACATCTTGCTGGTTTTGATACATATAAGGTAAAAATGAAAATGAAAAAAAAAAAAAAAATCAAATTCAATTTATGTCAAGGTTTTGTGTTATCGGAAAATTTATTTTTTAATAAAACAAACCTTCAAATTTTCCGGTAATCATAACCACTCTGTAGCCTATGTCTGTATAATATCTATTTATGGTATTTTATGGCATTATATTTTTAATTGATTTTTTTTTTTTTTATTTATCAACGAATTCTTTTTAAATGATATTAGATAGAAATATGTTATGTATTTTTTTTTTTTCATGATTCACATAATTGTTTCTTATCTCTATATGTGTCTGCAAAAAATAAAAAACCGGATGCAAAAAATTATTCATTTGAAATAATAGGTAATATAGCCAAATAAACTTATTTCACGTGTTATAATACTATACTGGTATAGCTTACGCAAATAATACTACATACTACTATATATTTATATATAAATGTAATGTAATTTATATATAGATGAATGAAATTACAAAGATATTCTATGGAATAACTATTTGAAATACATTTAATAAATTTAACATAACATATTCCGGAATTTATTCTGTTTAACTTTCTAATTTATAGATTTTTCTAAATGTGAGTCCACTAATTATGTGAATTATAGTCAAATTATCGAAAATATTTTAAATGAAACAATCAAGAACAAAGTCAACAAAGTACTGAGGGAGAAGCACGCAACTCATATTTATAATTAGTGGTATTCAAAATATTTGATACGAAAATATTGTCTTCATAAATTTTTGAATTTAAATTTAATTACATCTTAATTTACTGTATTCTCAAATTGTACGCAAGATATTCAACTTTTATTAATTATAAAGTACATTTTGAATGTTACTGTTAACAGTAAGCCGCTAAATAAATGGAAGAGATATGGTGGTTAAGCAACAATTGATTATGTATACATAAAAGTTAAAAGTATTAAATAAATAATCTGCAACGTTCAAACTAATAAATATAATTAACGTATAATTTTATTATTCAAAACATAATCATTTTGTCCGAAAATAGATAATTTATATGTAAATTATCTATATAATTTATAGAAATTCAAAATTTTCATTCATTAAATCACACATAACAACATAAAATAATTTATTGATAAGAACATGTATATTTTTAAAATACTTTATTATCTGTATAGTTATTTTATTTTTACTGCAATGAATGTTTTCCTATATTTTTTTTTTTTTTTACCTATTAATGTTTTTTCAACTATTAATGTCTCTCTGTTTTGATTATTTATCATCTATTTTATTTATAATATGATAAGATAAAACAAATAATACTAAATTAAACGCGTGTATAAAAAAAAATTGTAAATATTAATTTATATAATATTTTAAAAATGTTTTTTTTTTCTAAACTTTGATCATTGCATAAACTTAATAAAAAATAATTGTATATTTATTTATATAGAATTATAGATTAATTACGCAATTTCTCTAATCACATTTTATGTGGAAAATAAAAAAAATTCGCATAACGTAAAAAGGTTATCAATAAAATTCAAAGCGCGGGTCGGGGCCTTTTTATTATATTTTAACTTGTGGTATCTCAAATTATCTGCTTATGTTCATTTTATATTTTCATTTTATATATATATATTAATTGACATTAAATTTCCAAATAATAGTATAAATTATTTGTATAACTATAACAAGGTTTTTAGATACATTAATTATTTATTACTAATGTTGTCTGTGTTTCTTTAATGAAAATATATATACAAATCTACTTGAATGTGATGACTGACTGACTGACTGATTGTGGTGTGTAGCATAGTAGAATTATATGGAATTTATAAATATGATACGTATAAAAATCTAATCGATATTGTGTTTCATATTGTAGTTATGTAGTAACTGTTACTATATCAGGTGGTGATAGTTAACTATTTTGTACAAACTACAAATAAATAATAATCTTATGAATATAATTAAAACAAAAAAAAACTATACAAGTATCAAAAGTCACAAAAATAGTACATTGTATAAAAAATAAAAATAAATAATAAATGACGATACGACACATTCATAAAAAATAATTGATTGAAATGCCAATCCAATACTATATTTTTACAAACACGGGTAATAACAAAACATAATACAACGAATCAACAGAAGCATAAGGTACAAAAAAAACAAAACAACTACCAAAAGACCAAAAGTAATAGAAACTTATAATGTGTTGTTGCACAGAGTTGAATTCATAATGGATATTATTATATGTTCTTATAGCATATGTTTAGTTCGTCTGTAATTTGAGTTGTTTCGTATGGGTTAGCTTTGTGATCGTAATTCGCCCTCTAAAAATAATGTATTAATTGTATGAATCAAAATTTATTCAGAATAAAACACAAATATCAAAGTTTCATATAACACTGCAATTATTTTTTCATTAGACTAATGTTAAACCACGTTCATGTTAGAAAATTATTTATAGATTCACTGCACTTTACAATGTGACACTAAAACTGCTGCTATGTCTTCACTTGATGCAGTATTCTAGTGCATAAAGTTATCTTGTATAATGTTCATTAAATGGAGACTTAAAGTTTATCGTTGTTTTGTCAAAATCTTTAACTACTATAAAACTTTATTTTCCGAATGGATAATATTTACTTATGTTTGTTGTAAACTTTATCAAATGAAGACATAGCGTGCATTATTTCGAATTTATATTAAGGGTATTCATGATCTTGTTGTTATGCATAATCTCAGATTATTGTGTTATTCGTTATTCTATTTGAAAAATAACAAATCTCGACTGGTTCATTACCAAATATTTGTCTTTGGTGAACAGTTGATAATTCATGTGGATGTGGATACGTTTCCAAATATTTGTAATTGATCATTATTTTGCGATATCAATGGAAAATTGACAAATTATTAGTAAATAGTTTGCAAGTGCAATAGTCGTATGGTGCCGGCTTTATATAGACAATAGATTAATAAAATTATCGAATACATTTAAGATTTTAATTATCATAAATAGCCTATTTGCACAATTATTTTTAATGAGATAATTTTATATACTTATCAATATGTGACGAAATTTCTCTGATATAATTTACATCAACAATATTTGCTAGCCCCCATACAAAATAATCATTACAGTTGACATCAACATGAATTCGCACACACATACGATTTTGTAAATGGATTTAATGATTTTGAACATTTATAAAACATTGAATTTAATCAGGGTTATAAAATTATAAAAGGCCATATCAATTTATTGAATAATTAAACTGCATTTTTTTTTTTAGTTTTACAATTTATTATAATATAAATAATATTATTTTTTTCCAGTATCATTCGAAAGACACATCACCTTTAAGTATTTACGTTATGCATCCGTTTTGGAATTTTATAGTGGAGGTAAATATAAAAAAATAATTCATATTTTTTCCTCAATTAAAATAATGTATTTTTAATTTGTGGTTTTTTTCATTTAGTATTTTCCAAAATGGTTAGCACCGAATGTTATGACATTTGTTGGTTTTTTATGTACAGCATTAAATTTTATATTATTATCATGGTATGATTGGAATTTTTGGGCAAGTAGTACACAAACTGAATATCCACCGATACCAAACTGGTTTTGGGCATTTGCTGCATTTAATATATTTTTGGCATATACTTTAGGTAAAAAGTATTTTATATTAATATAAAAATTGTATTGGAAAGTTTCTGTTTTTTATTTTTACATTGAATTAGACAAAACGTTAAAACACAATTTCATTTTAAATGCCAATTTACAGATAATTTATGATTTCCTTTGAAAATGGCGATGTAATTCCAAATTAATTATTCTGCTGCTAGAGATTTTAATTGCTTCTAAGTAAGCTAATGTCACAACGATTGAATAATGTTGTGGTAATCTGAAGTATCAACAATTTGTGAATTATGTTGTGGTTAGAATAATACATCCCAAATAATTGTTTTTAATGTTTATTTGATGGCTTTTGCAACATGTGTTCGAGAATTATCTTGTTCACACATTCTGTTTTTCTTGCAATGATCGCTGTAAATTAATTAATTGTCTACATTAGAGTTGAATATTGATAATTTTAAACCTCCCAAATATTTAGCAATATAACCAAATAACCACTTTTGAATAGTTGAAATCATAATTCGTATATATTTTTTTGGATATAGTAATCTCAAGCATTCGACGATTTTTTCAATTGAAACATAGTAAGCAATGCTTGCTCTCGTCGCAAATCTTGCTTCTTAATAAATAAATACGCACGACGTATGGTATATGTTTATGAGACATAAAAATTTGATTAGATTTTTTAATTGACAGAAACTTTACAATACAATCAGTAATATAATTATCGATTATAAATTAGTGACACAAGCAAAATATAATTTTAAATTTTAGATGGAATCGATGGAAAGCAGGCTCGACGCATTGGTTTATCGGGCCCATTAGGTGAATTATTTGATCACGGTTTAGATTCATATACAGCAATATTAATACCGGCATGTTTATATAGTGTATTTGGACGTACAGATTATTCAATACCACCCATACGTATGTATTATATAATGTGGATGGTATTTTTCAATTTTTATATATCACATTGGGAAAAATATAATACAGGTGTTTTATATTTGCCATGGGGTTATGATTTTAGTATGTGGGTAAGTGATATACTATTTAGTATTACATTCAAATTTTTAAATAAATTTTAATAAAGGAATATAATAATAATAAATATGCATTATTTACTTTTTTAAAATAATAGGGTTCAACATTTTTATTTTTAATAACATGGTTTGGTACATATACAATATGGAAATATACTTTACCATTTGGTGTTACAACCGGTCATGCAATGGAATTTGTATTACATATAAGTGCATTATCTAGTTTACCAATGGTTATTTATAATTTATATAAATCATATAAAGATAAAACTGGTAAAATGCGTACGCCAATTGAAGCTACCCGGCCATTATTGTCATTTATTTTATTTTTAATAATACTAATGATATGGGCACATAAATCTGTAAATAATATAATTGATAAAGATCCGAGGGCATTGTATTTATTAAGTGGTACAATATTTAGTAATATTAGTGTAAGTAAAATTTAATTAATTAATTGTAAATTATGCTCGATTGCGTTTTTTTTTTTTTTACAGAATATTACAGATATATTTTTATTTTTTATGTATTTTCTTTGCAGTGTCGGTTAATTGTAGCCCAAATGTCAAGTACAAAATGTGAAACAATTCATTGGATGACACCAATATTTTGTTTTAGTGTTATTATTAGTTTATATATGCCTATTTTAGAAAGACCTATTTTATATACACTATTAGTATTTACAACAATTTCACATTGGCATTATGGAACTAAAGTTGTAAGTATTTTATTTATTTAACTAATAATTTTAAGCGAATTTCTCGATTCTCACTCTATTTTTCTGCCCAATTTGAACTAGGATGAACAAACGCTAAATTGTCATTATTTTCGGATTTCGCACGCGTCCGATAAACCCCACCCCTCATACAATTATAGAAATAAATTGTTGACCATATTATTTTTTTTTTTTATAATAATGGATACGAAACTGCTCTTTACTTTCTTTTATATTAATCAGCATCAAGTAATCAAAGCGGGTACAGACATATGTCAAGTCATAATAGTTTCTCTCGATTTATATGACACTGTCTATCATTGCAGTCAAGTTGGGAAATTACTCCGCGTATGTGAGTATATAAAAATTGACCGATTGATCTGCATATTTGTTTTGATAGATGTTGTTTTATTGATTCAATTATTCTTATGAGTGAATCGGCTATAGGGTTGTGTGTAGAAAGACAGTGTTAATCTCTGAATAGCGTCCAACATCATATTTTCACAAAGATATTCGCTTTTTCATTTCTTACGCGAACAAATGATATTACAGTTGAATGATTTTAAAAGTATGAAAAATACGTCTTCATATCAATACTAGTGGAATCGAACAAGCAATCTTCTAATTGAATGACATACGGTTTTACCTCTTCGCCACTGAATCCATGTATCCATGAGGATACATGTGGAGTTTCTACCAAACATTTATTACAGTCAAATTGGTTAATTACACCGTATTTAAGTACATAACGTTTCATCATTTCTGTGTTTACAATTAACAAAAGATAATAAATGTTTCCTTAATTTTTATATGACAATCTTTTTAATTAATTTTCTTTTTTCTTTCAAATAGGTTCAACAAATGTGTCGACACTTTAACAGAATATGTTTTAAGGTAACGACAACAAAACATGATTAAATACAATATATTATATATATATTTATATATTAGTATATATGAGGGTTTTTTTTGTTTTAATTTTAAGCCACATCCATAAAACAAGATTAAGTGTTTATATTTGTTTATGTTTGTTTGTTTGTTTTGTTTGTTTATTTTTTATTTTTTTTTTTTTTTAGATTGGCCCATAATTTATTTTTTGTGTAATAAAAAAAAAAAAAAAAAGGTTGTGAAATACGTGTTACAATTTGTATTTGTAGATCATCAACTCTTCTAAAAATCCCATCCTTAAGCTACAATATTTGTATTTAGTGTATGATTTTTTTTTCATATTTTATTTAAATGCTTATAAATTAAAAATGAACCTCGTTTTAAATTAAGTTCAAAATGATAATTATTTATTTTTTACAATAAATATATTTCTTTTTGAGCTTAGTTTATTTGTGGCTATGATAAACATTTATTTAACCAACCAATTTTCTAAAATTATAAATTTTTTCATCCTAAAATCTAAATTTAAATTTAAGATATAAGAAAAAAAAAATTGGATTGGTTAAATATATTTTAATTTATTATTTATGTTTAATTTATTATTATTTTATAATAAGTCAACATTTTATTTGTAATGATCATTTTGTATTTGAAAGTTATAATTAGAATAATATGTTATTGTATAGTAGAAGACTCATCCCATTTGGTTGCATATATTCTAAGATATAATTATATATATATATATTGTAATTAAGAACACAGTGAATTTATTTGGATTAAAATGAGGCTATTCAAAAAAAAAACTAATTACGCTCTATCGGCTCTATAAAATATAGTTTCCAATAGAAATGAAATTATTTACAGATTTAGTTTAATTTCAATTAACGGACTAATTTTACAAGAAATAACATTTTAATAAAGATAATAATCATTGTGTGTGTATGGTTTTTTTTTTTTTTTTTGACTTTAAAATATTTATGATAAATTTTTAAAGACACTCAATTTATGTATAATAGAAAAAAAAAAAAAAAAGACTAGTCCTACATAAGCGATTTTTATTTTTACACGAAGTTACACCGTTTTTTTTGTTGTTGTACATAGACATTATTACAAATTATTAATTAATTTAAGTTGTGTTTAAGTTGTGTAAAACAATCAGAGTAAGAAAAAAACATTGTTAGTATTAAGAAACACATATGCTTTATTTAATTTTTCATTTATTTAAGAGAATTATAATATTTTATAAGTTTTTTTTTTGTTTGAAATGCTTAGTTTTAATTATTTTGATTATTATTATTTTTTTTTTTTCGTTTTTGTAAATTCAAATTAAGTTAAAAGATGCACAAACAAAATTTTATGACATCAATATAAAATATTAAATTAAATGTAATTTAATTTAACAGTTTTTCATGTGGGTAAAGAAGATATCGTGAATAAAAGAATAAAAATAAAAGAAATTTTTGAGATAATCGAATTTAATTAGAAACATTTTAGGGGATACATCCCCATAAAGCTAGCACAATCAAATTAGATTTTATTGTAATTTATTAACTATACTCTCTATATAGCTAAAATGACAATAGTGGATTATTCAGAATAGTCGTCTGATGTTATGTGATATTCGCACATATGTAGAATGCTTCAAATACGTACGGCAATCGTGGTCACAGTAGACAAAGTAATGTAATAAACAGTAAAAATTAACATATGCAAATTGTTAAATTTATTCAGCTTGTGCTAAAGCAAAAGCTATGGTTTTTGCAGCGGGTATGACAAGTAAATTCATATGCCTATGAATATTTAAAAATACGTATTTTAGATGGAAACATCTAACATACATGTGGCTACTCAACGTATGACATCTATGACGTCGACTAGTCATACGTATATTATTGTGCTTGTCATAGCCGCTGCAAATCGAGCCCAATGCAGTAATATTCGAAATTTTTATTAATAATGAAAGCATTTCGATACATTTTCGTAACTTATTTAATATTTTTGTCGAGCCAAAATGATGTATATCAAGTTTAGAGATGTTAGAACATTCTCTGTATATAAATAATTTATTTTAATACACTTATAGTTTTTGCAGTCATTTATTAAATTACAAAAAATAGATGTTTCCTTGAAATTTTTAATAACGTTGAAGGTATTATTAATTATGTGGCCCAATCTTGAAATTTGTTTGTCAACTGTTTGAATTTTTTTATTTATTTAAAATTATAAATACTCGAAAATACACGGATTTTTAAAGTGCGCTTAATAAATCTTGATAAGAACAAAAAAATAAATAAACAATAACATCAGATTAAGAATGGAGAAAATGCATTACGTAAAATTATTACTATATAATTATATATTAATTATTTATATAGAAAATTAAATTATTAGAATAATAGTTTTTAAGTTCCTTATTTCGAATAAAAATTGTGTTTTTTTTTTTTCTATATTTTATAAACTCACCCATTTAGTTTAGACTTTTTTTTTTAGAGGCATTAATCACAGACAATCAAAGAAGCGCATTTCAAACAAAAATATATTTGTATATATAACTAGATAAAATGGTATAATTTTTAAGTGTAATTGTAATTATTTTAGATATTGTATTTTTTTTTGTATACCAAAACATTCGCCATTTCTTTTTATTATAATTTTTTTTTTTTTTTATTTATGAGATTAAATTTTATTACTTTATTTTTAGTTATAGGATATTAATGTTAAATAAATCACTAAGCACTATATAAATTACACAAATAATACTGTATAAATAATATAAAATATTAATATTATGATTAATATTAAAACGATTAAAAAAAAGTACTTTAGTTAAGTTTTTAAAACTTAATTTAACAAAAAAATAATTAAATATTCATAACGCATGTGCCCTCCGTCACCCAGCACCTTTAGTTATGTGTTTGGTATATGTGTGTGTGTGTGTTTGAAATTTATTTAGTAAATCTTTTGGTCCATCAATGGCATAATATAATGTTTAGTTGTTTTAAATAATTTATAATATATTTGTAAACTGTTTTATTTTGGTAAACAGTATTTTAATTTGATGTATAGGATTGAAATAGAATATATATTAATGGAATTTAAAATGTGAAAAAACTATCGATTTAACAAAATTTCTAATAATTAATTATTGTCGATTCACGTTATTTGAATCATAAAATTCGTTTACATTTTATTATATAATTTGAATATAGAAAATAAATCAAATAAAATAATAAAGCTTAAAAGATGCTAAAATAGATAATTATTAATTAATCACTCTATTTATCAATCAATATTCATTTATTTACGCATATATATTCAGTATAAAAATTAATTTTATTCAACAATGCTTTTTATAATACTTTTAACCGATTATAGCTTTGTATAATTATAATAATAATAATAACAATAATAATTAAACTGTTTTGTTGTTCAGTAATAATTATTAATTAAAACATAAAACTCTTCTATAATAATATGATACTAAAACATAGAAAAATTGCTTTATTAAATTAATTATTATAATTTTATTTTTAATTTAAAATTTTATAAAAAAAAAAGAAAAATTATGTTTTAATATTGTTATTTTTTTTATTGTATTATTATTGTGGCTATAATTTATTAAAATTTATTAATTAGAGAAAAAAACAGAAAATATAAAACAAAGTTCAAATTAATGTATAACTAAATGTTAGTTTTGAAAATATAAATAAATAGGTAAATAAATAAAAAGAATTTTGTTTTTAAATTGAATTCGAAGTGTGTTGTGATTATTTAATGGGTATTTGGAAAAAAAAAGTTATGGTTGTTAATCGTCGCATCGTCTAATGATTTCGACAAAAGTAGTTATTACTATCACCTCAAACTCTAATGCCATCGTTCAGCACGACTTACACGAAATACATGTGAATGCTAATGCTAAATTTAAATTTAAAAGGTTCTGAATTTTTGTTTCGAAAGGATTACATTATAAAAAATGTATTAGCTATTGGAAAGTAAATGCATTTTCGCAACGATGAATAAATTATATATGCAATATACTATGGAATTATATAAAGAAGTGACTCCGTAGACGTGGTGATTAAATGACTATTCTTACAGCAATTATGTATTACAAAGTGATGGTAATAGTTACTAATCATCTTACATGATTCCAGCCCACGCAGGATCATTATAATATATTAAATGAAAACATATTGACTATAACTGTTCCGTTATCATATGTAACGTTTTACAAAGGGTGTATTCAAAATCATCGCAATGAAAGAAGACTACATATATTAACTCTTATAAATATATACATAAATTGTATGGATAAATAAAATGGTTATTTTTCAATTATATCATTCAGTTTTTACTTTAATGCAGTACCTATATCTATATAGAGAGAAAGGTAACTATAGAAATATATATATTTAATATAATATTATTTAATGAAATAGTAATTGCTTCCGTATTTGCACCCGCCCAGATGGTTTTACACAAAAATTGAATAACAAATACATATGTTGAACTTTAAATTGTATCCTATTTTCACTCTTATAAAAATAATATTTATTCTTTAAAATTATATAAGTTATAGAGTAGATAGTTAATATAACAAGGTGTATTTTCAAGAGTCAAATTTATAAACGTCTATATCGATTTGTGTATGCATTGAGAAAAAAGTTAAAACGGAAACATTTGTATATATATATAAATATATTTTATTATTAAGAAAATAAGGTCGTTATGCATCAGAAAACGCATTAAAGTATTAAATTTATATAGAAATTATAAAAGCATTAACTTTATATTGGAAAATTTCATTTATGTCAATCAAATTTATTTATTTTTTACAGATTTTCTTTATTCCCTTATGGCCAGCGTATTCATACAACGAGTGGACATGAAAATTATGTACCGGTTTTTTATGAGTGTAAAAAATATAATCTACAAACAAATAGAACTCACTAGATCGTTGTGTTAAAGACAATTGATCCACATTTATTATAACCAATATTTTCCATATAGAGAATGTGTAAAAAAATATGATACTTTCACACGTAGACTATTTTTATCATCAACTGATTACTCAAGATCCATAAATATATTCTAAATTTCCTATCTATTCTCTTCTATAAAATATAGCAATTATAGATTTATTATGGATTATCTATTCATTTCTAAATTGATATACTTTTGTAACTTTCTTTATCTGTATAGAAAATTATTATAAACTGGATATTATTGTTTTGTTCTTTCTCTCGATATGATTTATTATAATGTAATATCTAAAATAATATACTAGACAACATATATTTTTTATCAATCTCATCATCGCTTATACATTATTCTATTGTATTCATATAATTCAACATTATATAAATACACTATTATTATTTATTATAAAACGTGACTAGAGCCTTTTTAGCGTTAGAGGAGCGTGTAACAACAATATGGTATTTTATATATACTTCGTACGTAAAAACTTAAAATATACAATGGTGAAAGAAAATTTATTATTATTATTTTACTATATAAAAAATTAACAATTTTTAGTTTATAGTAGACATAGTCTGTGTATTTGCACTTAGATTATATATTATTTTATGCCACAACACTGTATGATAAGATGTATTTGTATATGGGGATATGTATCTGCCTCTGTACATTATGTAGTATTTGTTTACCATTACAGAAATTATACAAATTATATATAAATATTTTCTTTAAAGTCCTTTTAAGTTCACATTCAAAATTCAATGTGATGTGTTTTATATAGTGTAAGTCCAAAATAACAACATTAACTTAACCTTTTTATGTTTCATTTATATTATAGAGGTAATAATAAATGTACAAAACAAACTAAAATTACATAGATACACATCTTATATCGTATTTTGATATATATACAATATATGTGTTTGTGTATCTGAATATATATGTATAGTTAAAAAGTTAACAACCTATAATTTTCTATTCAACAACAAATAGAAAAGGTTAAACGAAAACATTATATAATGTAGGAAAAACAACAATCTAATAAAGAATGTATATGAGTATAAATAGTATATGTACGATTATGTAATGTGTAGTACTACTCGTATGTGTTATTAGTTAAAGAGGAGAAAACGTAAACACGTTTTATCAAACTTTTTGACACTCTTGTGTATTGGGAAACTTATGCATTTAGAAAGACATATATAACATATATTATAATATTATTATACACATAAGTTTCTGTATTTATTATATTATTATATATAACTATTTATATACAATATATATATATATATATATATGTACCTACTTATTATAGACATACTCATATGGCATACATAGCTTTAACTTATGTTAAAAAGTTTGCAATTAATGTCACTGCAAAATTACATTACAATAAAAATATATTTAAAAGTACAGTATAGGGTGAGCTATATTTTAAATTAAGTTGATACCTAAAATATGACAAAGTAAAGTAAATGTGAAAAAAATATTTAAAATAAAGGTTAAGGTCATTATGTTTGTTAATTTTTATGTATTATTAGAGATTCTCTTAAGTACGACCATTGATTCCTATATGCATACAGTCAAATGTTCACAACTGTATGAATCATGTAAATTATTAAACATGATGCTGATTGACACCGCATAAACTTACATTTAATATACAAATAATCAACATTTATTTCTGTATGCATATGAGAAATGTCGAATAGACAGGTAACCTCAGCCAACAAGGACCGCGTTTAGGGAAAACAACCGAATTCATATACAGAATTCAATTGATTTACAGATTTTCTTTAGAATGGAATCATATGCCGCGTATCAAATATAACTTGTAATACATTTTTTTTTAGTGTTTAAGTTTAAGTGAATTGCATAAGGCGACATAATAGTTAATATGTATATTTATGTGTTTGAATATTAAATTCAATATGGTTAAAGTATATATTTTAGTAACACAGTAGGTTACAAGTAGTAAAAATAAAGTATGTTATTAAAAGTGAAATAAATAATAAAAATTTTTTAAACTCACCCCATTAAAAACAAGTTGATCAAACAATCCAATTTTCTCATATATGATGATTAATGAGAATGATGAATAATACATCAGAATTTATAATTTTTGATGGTGTTTTTTTTCAATAATCATTTTTGTAGTAAATTTTCTATTTTATTATATATTTTGCATTTAATTTCCAAATAAATACTGTTGCCACTGTCACTTGCTTACTACCATACCTAAAATTTACAGGAAATGTTGGAATTAGTTCAATCTTGTAATTACAGTGTCACATTACTTGAGCGTTTTAATATTTTCTACTAGTTTCTTATAAATATTTGCAATTTATACAAATTTTGTAATTTTTAATTAATTATTTTTTTTTTTTTAGAAAATAAAAACAAACTCAAGAAATGTGTCACTCTAGGAAATATATAATAAATAAAATATATGTAATTAAATTTGTCTATAACAACTACTTCTAATTATAACACTATCAATTAGATCGCAAATGTATTAAGTAAATCCGATATGAAAAATTATTATTATAAATATTCATAAATGAACAATAATTTTTTATATAATTACAGTAAAACAAAGAATATTCTGTACAGATTGTTGACCATTTTATTTTTAGATTAAGATCCTGATAGGGTTAGGGAAGCATGTAGAAGCAATCGTCTTTTACAACCAATTTGTAGATTGTAGTGTCATATGTTCGAATATGAAATTTTTGTACCAACAAAACTCTTTAAAAAGTAGAAGAAAAAACTGATGAAATGCAACAACAAAATAAAATATAGTGTGTAGCAACTGAAAAGCTTATACACTTTCTTTTATATATAACTATAGTCTCGTAGATTAGATAATATATATATTTTTTAATTTTTTTGTACATACATTTTTGAATTCCAAACACAATTTCTGTATATACATACTCATTCTGTATATTAAACTATATTCGTCAGCAAAACTGAAACTTGTAACATCATGCCATGCCGTCTAACTAACTTATATTATAGATAGCGTATGCGTTTGTATTGTACAAATATTATATATATATATATAAATAGATATAGACCGCTTTATACCCATACCCGGAATTTATATATTTAAAAAGAAATATCTTTCACTGTTTCCTAATATTTATAAAATTGTATATAATCGTATTAGTTAGATAAATGTTTTTCACAATACAAACATTTAAAATACAGTGGGATACAAAATTGAATGTTTCAATATCGTAAATAACAGCGGAAACATATTGTCGCTCAGTACTACTAATACCAAATGTAATCATAAATAATCATAACGTAAAGATGTAATCACTTTATTAAGCCAAAAATTATAACCTATTTCTTATTGTTCGATTTGAACATTAATTAATATTAAAAAAGGATTAAAAATTAATTAAAACATTTATAAATTATATGAATCGAATTAAACTAAAACCATATTCGTATATTACTGTATCTAATTGTACTTAAATACAAAAGTTACAAATAGGGATTTGGATATAGATAGATATATAAATATATAGTGTTTATGTATATTCCCTATACAATATATATATACTTTCTTTTGTATTCATCTGAACATGTGAAGAAAGTAGAAAAGTAGCGCACCCTTGGATATATTATTTTGAAGCATTATGTGTACATAACAATGTATAACAATAACTGTATCCCATGTACGATCCATACATACATACATTTATATATATTTAAAAAGATACGACATGTGGAGAAAGTTTATCTCTTTTAATGTTATGTTTTTTATTGTGTTATGTCTTTGGTCGTGGTTTTGAAAAACAAATAGGTTACATGATGTTTCTTCTGTTATTCTCTGTTATATAAATAATATTCATTTTCATTTATTTATATACATTAAATACGATTAGTTAGTTTAGTAGTAGATATTATACTGTATGATAAAAGGATAAAATCTTTATGCTAAGTTAATTGTTTTCCTCTCTTTCGATATGTAACTTTGGGGCTTATAAAATTTAATATTATATTTTATGTACCTTTTTCAATAAATTTTCCAGACATATTTAGGTACAGTGTTGGTCATATATGTCGTCGATCTATACCCCACAATGAAATGCCAATGCCACAGTTTTATTTGTATTATAATACTGTTACATATAGAACTATTTTAACTAGTTCACATGTACATATTTGAATTACGAGCTAATAATGTGGTGATAATTTTGAAATTGGAACATTTATCTGTTCCAAAAGTGCTACAATGAAACAAATGCTACGAAATAAAATACTCTGTTCTGGTAAAATCAAATTACAATGATAACCAAATTAATCCTCCGGATATTGCACTATCATCATTATCAATTTCTATTATTTCTAATAACAAATCTTATAAGTATAATATAATAATTATACACGGGAAGATTACCACTCTATTTCTAGCTCTCAGCATACTAATAAATATTATTCAATTACCTCCATTGAAAAATTTTGAAATTGGAATATTTTACAATTTAAAATTATCGGATTCATTCATCCATGCATATTGATTAAAAGCTTTTATAATACATATATGTATATATTATTTTATAAAAGTTTTTACATTTGTAGAAATTCTGTCTGTTCTGTATAACAAAAGTAATATCTAAATATATTATCTTTGTTCTTTAAATACAGTGCTCAATTTATTAAATAAGGAAAATATAAATAAAATTCACACAACCAACCAATCCATAACATTATATGAAAAATTATAGAACTGAGTAAGTGCTTACCTGTTGCAATTGTGCACTTGATAAATCATTGGATTTAATGGACGCAAATTTTTTAGTCTAATATTATATATTTGTGCATTCACAAAATATTCCTGACCATATTTTGTAGTTTAATGCAAAATAATTAATATTTTTATATTATTTAATCTTCAAAAGACAACTACATTTTAAAACATTTTGTAAATTTACAAATTTTATAATTTTTTTTAAAGATGGCTACCAACATTACTAATGTTGGACGACTACGATTTGGATAGCAAGCAATGTCTTTTAAATTTTACTGCCATGAATTTAACCATACGAAACCAAAATCAATATTATTATATAATAACACAAATTTTGTATAATAATATTATAAATTTTTAACATTGTATTCAATGATTAAATTATAATTAAATACATACGTTCCTTTTATCTTTTTACGACACGACGTTAGAATTCCTTTGCTGCTGCTTGCTTTTGCCATCCATCATCATTGCCTTTTGACCTTGTCTTGTTCAACAAACCGTACCATAAATCAAAGATGGAAAGAAAAACAAAAAAAGTAAAATATAGCAATTTATTTGACATTTGATTAAACCTCCTGTAAATACCACTAGGTCTGAATTATTGTTTGCAACCATTTATTTATTTCAGCGAACATATTGGCTAAGTTTAAATCGAAAAGATCTGAAATGATGTTCATACAAAAAACGCGGACGAACGATTTTTATTTATTATAATTACAATATGATAAACCAAGAATTCAATATTAAATTATCACAAATTTATTAAGAATACAGTGCATCAATATAACAAAAAACGCAAATAAATTATTAAATTTATAATTGGAAACTGCACACATATTTAAAAAATTAATAATAATGGTGTGGAAATTAAATTGTATTATTTCTAAATCAATTTTTATTGAAATGAATGAAAAAGGATGAGCACAATAAAATCGAGTTATGTGATTAACATTTTGCACTAGGGAGTATGCGTTAAAGAAATCAAGATAGATAATTTCCACTTAAGGAATGACGATTGTGAAAAAGTAAATTGTATAATTATTGTTTTTTATTTTATTATTAATAATAAAATTTTATATAATTTTTATTCTTCTATAATTTATATAGATAATATATAATAATCATAAAATTTTATTATTAATATGTATAATATATTGTATATATATTAGTTAATATTTTATCTTATATTAATAATAAAATTTAATATAATTATTGTTTTTTATTTTATTATTAATAATAAAATTATTCATAAATATTTCATTTTATTTTCAATATACAAATGCTTCAAGAAAAGGCTCAGATAACTCGACCGAATTCGACAGTTGTTGCCCATAGGGTTTGTCGATAATCGAAAAGCAAATATCTTTCTTTTATTAACGTGCAATTGTATTATTAATATGTATTGTGCAAAGCGTATTAGTATTAAATTTCAATCATTTTCGATTTTCTTTCTCATTCAATCATAGTGGTTATAGATGTAGCATAGAGAACAAGTAAAAAGAAGTGGGAAAATACGAAGCAAAAATTAATGATTCCATAAAATGTAAGTTAAAATGATTATTAAATAATATAAAATAAATAAAAATAGATAAATATAAAATAAACGAAGCACGTTGTACAAATATTTATTTTAAATATTTTAAATAAAAATAAATGTATAATAATAATAGTATAAAATAAGAATAAAAATTATTGCGTCGCAATATTGAAATCCAAATTCCAAATGGCGGCCATATTAGAAAAAAAAAGTTGTGTTTAATAATTTTACAATATAATTTTTACATATTTAAGTATTTTTAATATAAATAGGTTTAAGATTATAATTTAATTGTAAGGCAATATATGTAATGCCATTATCATTGAACTTTGTATGTAAAAAAATAATAACAAATATTTTGTTAATATTTGGTCGTGGCGTCTTTTTATTGATACTCCATCACTTCATAGCGCAAGATCTATGTTTTACGAAGTAATGTAAAAATGATATGGTGATGATAAAGATGACTTCAAATGGTAAAATCTTTTAAAAAATCCACATATATTAAATAAATAATTGTAACATATATAAATTAATATAATTAAATGATTGATTGACTAATTTATTGAGTGTACAAATGACTCCGTCCTTACTGATTATTTTAAAAAAATAATTTGCCGACAATTTTACTTTATTATTAAGAAAATAAGAAATGCGTCACACTAACGCATCGCATGCTAGTAGAAATTAAAATTATTCGTCGAATTCAACAACAATTCAATTGAAAAAGGATGGATTCATTTATGTACACTCAATATTTATGAGAAATTGTGATAAGAAGTTACAAGTCAAATACCTCAATATACGCACAAACAAATTTACCAATTACTTACTGTATTTAAATAACATTTGTAATTGTGATGTATTAACATAAAATCATGTATATTGCGCATTCTTGTCTGTAAGCAATGTAAAGAAAAAGACAATCTTGTGCAACAGTTATTCGATTATTACAATATTATAACTTATACCTCAAAAGCAATTATGCATAATTTTGTCATTTATCCCCTTTTATGGACTTTTATACAGTAGTAATAACTAATAATAAAGCTGCAACTCTAAACTACCACTCTAAATGCAACTCTAAACCACAACTATAAACTGTGACTCCAAACTACAACTATAACCTGCAACTCTAAGCTACAATTTTGAACTGCAACTCTGAACTACAACTCTAATCTTCAATTCTAAGCTGCAACTCTAAACTACAACTATAACCTGCAACTCTAAGCTATAATTTTGAATTGCAACACTAAACTACCACAGAAATGGATTTATTATAGAATTCTATCGAAAGGGAAAATTGTACAAGATGCATGCGGATGTGTCTACATTCAGTATAATCCGTATTTATAGATTGCTCATGAACAAAATTTACTTTATTAAAATAACATTTGTGTGTGTGATGCATTAAAATAAAACTGTATTGCACATCCTTGTATGTAAACAGTGTAACGAAAAAGACAATCTTCTGCAACAGTTAATCTTTTATCACAATTACATATTGTATATGTCAGAAGCAAGCATGCATAATTTTGTCATTTATCCCCTTTCACGGATTTCTATACAGTAGTAATAACTAATAATAAGTCAAAGCTGCAACTCTAAACTACAACTCTAACCTTCAATTCTAAGCTACGACTCTAAACTACAACTATAGCCTGCAACTCTAAGCTAAAACTCTAACCTTCATTTCTAAGCTGCAACTCTAAACTACAACTATAACCTGCAACTCTATGCTACAATTTTGAATTGCAACTCTAAACTACCACAGAAATGGATTTATTATAGAATTCTATCGAAAGCGGATATGTACAAGATGCATGCGGATGTGTTTGCATTCAGTATATCAGTATTACAATAATAGAATGCTCATGCACACATCCTTGTCTGGAAGCAGTGTAAAGAAAAAGACAATCTTCTGTAACAGTTATTTAATTATTACAATTTCATGATGTATACATTTATACCCATTTATGGATTTCCATACAGTACTAATAATATATAACAAGTAAAAACTGCAACTCTAAGCTACATCTATAAACTACAAGTCTAAACTACAGTACAACTATATACTGCAACTCTAAGCTACCATAGGAATGGATTTATGATAGAATTCCATCTATGGAATTTGGACAATATAGCACAGCATGCATGTGGATGTGTCTACATTGAGGAATTTATATATCAATATTTATAGTTTCAATGTGAAACAAAAAGTCTACTCTGTTCCGAATCGGACACTTCATATCTAATAATAAGTAATAACCATTTATCAACGACAGTTGCGCATTTAATTTTTATTTTTTTGTAATCACAGTTAAAAAACTATATTTTCCATAATGTTTTTGTTATGAATTTTTTTTTTTTACCATATTTTAAACAACAGAAAATAAAAATTGTACGAAGTGTAAATACGAACAAATTTCGACGTCTTTCGTTTTACTTCACTGTGTAAATACTCATTCGGCTTGGTCATACTCGACAGTTGTTGCCCATAGGGTTTGTCGATAATCGAAAAATACACAACTTTCTCTTTTATTAATGTGCAATTGTGTTTGTGCAAAGCGTATTAGTATTAAATTTCAATCATTTTCGATTTTCTTTCTCATTCAATCATAGTGGTTATAGATGTAGCATAGAGAACAAGTAAAAAGAAGTGGGAAAATACGAAGCAAAAATTAATGATTCCATAAAATGTAAGTTAAAATGATTATTAAATAATATAAAATAAGTAAAAATAGATAAATATAAAATAAATGAAGCACGTTGTACAAATATTTCTTTTAAATATTTTAAATTAAAATAAATGTATAATAATAATAGTATAAAATAAGAATAAAAATTATTGCGTCGCAATATTGAAATCCAAATTCCAAATGGCGGCCATATTAGAAAAAAAAATTATGTTTGATAATTTAACAATATAATTTTTACATTTTTAAGTATTTTTAATATAAATAGGTTTAAGATTATAATTTAATTGTAAGGCAATATATGTAATGCCATTATCATTGAACTTTGTATGTTAAAAAAGAAATTTAACAAATATTTTGTTAATATCTGGTCGTGGCGTCTTATTTTATTGATTGACTAATTTATTTAGCGTACAAATGACTCCGTCCTTACTGATTATTATAAAACAAAAATTTGCCGACAATTTTACTTTATTATTAAGAAAATAAGAAATGTGCCACACTAACGCATCGCATGCTAGTAGAAATTAAAATTATTCGTCGAATTCAACAGCAATTAATTCACTTGAAAAATGATCGATTCATATTTGTACATTCAATATTCATAATGAGAAATTGTGATAAGAAGTTACAAGTCAAATACTGCAATATACGCACAAACAAATTTACCAATTACTTACTGTATTTAAATAACATTTGTAATTGTGATGCATTAAAATAAAATCATGTATATTGCACATTCTTGTCTGTAAGCAATGTAAAGAAAAAGACAATCTTGTGCAACAGTTATTCGATTATTAGAATTTTAAAATGTATACATCAAAAGCAATCATTCATAATTTTGTCATTTATCCCCTTTTATGGATTTTTATACAGTAGTAGCAACAAATAAAGCTGCAACTCTAAACTACCACTCTAAATGCAACTCTAAACCACAGCTATAACCTGTAACTCTAAGCTACAACTATAACATGCAACTCTAAGCTACAATTATAATCTACAACTCCAAGCTACACTTTTGAATTGCAACTCTACACTACGACAGAAATGAATTTATTATAGAATTCGCTCCATCGAAAGTAGGAAATGTACAAGATATATATTTATACTATATTGAGTTTTATTTGGACAGAAAAGTATATTTTCATTTGCTATATATTTAAAATATATAATTATCAGATAAATATGCCTAAACTCAAGAAGTAACGCAAATTACAAGATTAAACTAATTCCAATATTTCCTGTACATATTAGGAACGATGATAATGTTATAATGCGGAAAAAAAAAATTTTAAATTAATATCAAAAATAATAAGCTGTAATTAAATATGTTATAAAAAAACAATAATAAATATTATTATAACTATATTATGCAACTACACTTTGAAATATTATATAAATAATATATGTAATAAGAATTGGAAAACAATTAACTGATTACTATTGGAAAAATTTGATTACTAGTTCCAAAGGAAAGTATAATTTTATATTTTATTTTTATTTATTTAAATAATTTAATTATAAGCATTTCTAAAAGAAATTGTGCACATATTCAAAACTAAGCATGCATAATTTAGTCATTTATCCCCTTTTACGGATTTCTATACAATAGTAATAACTAATAATAAGTCAAAGCTGCAACTCTAAACTACAACTCTAACCTTCAATTCTAAGCTCCAACTCTAACCTACAACTCTAAACTACAACTATCTCCTTCAACTCTAAGCTACAATTTTGAATTACAACTCTACACTACAACTATAACCTGCAACTATAAACTATAATTTTGAACTGCAACTCTAAACTACAATTCTGAACTGCAACTCTAAACTACAACTATAACATGCAACTCTAAGCTACAATTCTGAACTGTAACTCTAAACTACAATTATAAACTAAAATTATAACCTGCACCTCTAAGATACAATTTTGAATTGCATCTCTAAACTACCACAGAAACGAATTTATTATAGAATTCTATCGAAAGGGGAAATGTACAAGATGCATGCGGATGTGTTTGCATTCAGTATAACAGTATTACAATAATAGATTGCTCATGAACAAAATTTACTTTATTAAAATAACATTTGTGTTTGTGATGCATTAAAATAATACTGTATATTGCACATCCTTGTCTGTAAACAGTGTAACGAAAAAGACAATCTTCTGCAACAGTTAATCGCTTATCACAAGTACGTATTGTATACGTCAGAAGCAAGCATGCGTAATTTTGTCATTTATCCCATTTCACGGATTTCTATTCAGCAGTAATAACTAATAATATGTCAAAGCTGCAACTCTAAACTACAACTCTAAACTTAAATTCTAATCTGCAACTCTAAACTACAACTCTAAACTAGAACTATAGCCTGCAACTCTAAACTATAATTTTGAACTGCAACTCTAAACTACATCTATAACATGCACCTCTAAGCTACAATTCTGAACTGCAACTCTAAACTTCAACTATAACATGCAACTCTAAGTTACAATTCTGAACTGCAACTCTAAACTACAATTATAAACTACAATTGTAACCTGCACCTCTAAGCTACAATTTTGAATTGCAACTCTAAACTACCACAGAAATGAATTTATTATAGAATTCGCTCCATCGAAAGGGGAAATGTACAAGATGCATGCGGATGTGTCTACATTCAGTATATCAGTATTTATAGATTGCTTTTGAAGAAAATTTACTTTATTGAAATATTATTTGTATTTGTGATGCATTAAAAAAAAACTATATTCAGTTTTATTTCGACAAAAAAGTAAATTTTCCTTTGCTATATATTTAAAATATATGATTATCAGATAAATATGCTTAAACTCAAGAAGTAATGCACATTACAAGATTAAACTAATTTCAATATTTCCTGTATATTGTAGGAACGATGATAATGTGATAATGCGGAAAAAGAAATTTTGAAATTAATAGTAAAAATAATAAGCTATAATTAAATTTGTTATGAAAAAACAATAATAAAATTTATTACAACAATATATAACTACACTATTGAAATATTATATAAATAATATATGTAATAAGAATCGGAAAACAATTAACTGATTACTATTGGAAAAATTTGATTGCTAGATCCAAAGGAAAGTATAATTTTATGTTTTATATTTAGATATTTAAATAATTTAATTATAAGCATTTCTAAAAGAAATTGTGCACATTTTCAAAACCAAGCATGCATAATTTTGTCATTTATCCCCTTTTACGGATTTCTATACACTAGTAATAACTAATAATAAGTCAAAGCTGCAACTCTAAACTACAACTCTAACCTTCAATTCTAAGCTGCAACTTTAAACTACAACTCTAACCTTCAATTCTAAGCTGCAACTTTAAACTACAACTCTAAAGCACAACTATAACCTGCATCTCTAAACTACAACTCTAACCTTCAATTCTAAGCTGCAACTTTAAACTACAACTCTAAAGCACAACTATAACCTGCATCTCTAAACTACAACTCTAACCTTCAATTCTAAGCTGCAACTTTAAACTACAACTCTAAAGCACAACTATAACCTGCAACTCTAAACTACAACTCTAACCTTCAATTCTAAGCTGCATCTCTAAACTACAACTATAACCTGCAACTCTAAGCTACAACTCTAACCTTCGATTCTAAGCTGTAACTCTAAACTACAACTATAACCAGCAACTCTAAGCTACAATTTTGAATTACAACTCTAAACTACAACTCAAACCTGCAACTCTATGCTACAATTTTGAATTGCAACTCTGAACTACCACAGAAATGGATTTATTATAGAATTCTATCGAAAGGGGAAATGTACAAGATGCATGCGGATGTTGTTTGCATTCAGTATAACAGTATTACAATAATAGATTGCTCATGAACAAAATTTACTTTATTAAAATAACATTTGTGTTTGTGATGCATTAAAATAATACTGTATATTGCACATGCTTGTCTGTAAACAGTGTAACGAAAAAGACAATCTTCTGCAATAGTTAATCGTTTATCACAAGTACGTATTGTATACGTCAGAAGCAAGCATGCGTAATTTTGTCATTTATCCCATTTCACGGATTTCTATTCAGCAGTAATAACTAATAATATGTCAAAGCTACAACTCTAAACTACAACTCTAAACTTAAATTCTAAGCTGCAACTCTAAACTACAACTCTAAACTTAAATTCTAATCTGCAACTCTAAACTACAACTCTAAACTACAACTATAACCTGCAACTCTAAACTATAATTCTGAACTGCAACTCTAAACTACATCTATAACATGCACCTCTAAGCTACAATTCTGAACTGCAACTCTAAACTTCAACTATAACATGCAACTCTAAGTTACAATTCTGAACTGCAACTCTAAACTACAATTATAAACTACAATTGTAACCTGCACCTCTAAGCTACAATTTTGAATTGCAACTCTAAACTACCACAGAAATGAATTTATTATAGAATTCGCTCCATCGAAAGGGGAAATGTACAAGATGCATGCGGATGTGTCTACATTCAGTATATCAGTATTTATAGATTGCTTTTGAAGAATTTTTACTTTATTGAAATAACATTTGTATCTGTGATGCATTAAAATAAAACTATATTCAGTTTTATTTCGACAGAAAAGTATATTTTCCTTTGCTATATATTTAAAATATATGATTATCAGATAAATATGCTTAAACTCAAGAAGTAATGCACATTACAAGATTAAACTAATTTCAATATTTCCTGTATATTGTAGGAACGATGATAATGTGATAATGCGGAAAAAGAAATTTTGAAATTAATAGTAAAAATAATAAGCTATAATTAAATTTGTTATGAAAATACAATAATAAAATTTATTACAACAATATATAACTACACTATTGAAATATTATATAAATAATATATGTAATAAGAATCGTAAAACAATTAACTGATTACTATTGGAAAAATTTGATTGCTAGAACCAAAGGAAAGTATAATTTTATGTTTTATATTTAGATATTTAAATAATTTAATTATAAGCATTTCTAAAAGAAATTGTGCACATTTTCAAAACCAAGCATGCATAATTTTGTCATTTATCCCCTTTTACGGATTTCTATACACTAGTAATAACTAATAATAAGTAAAAGCTGCAACTCTAAACTACAACTCTAACCTTCAATTCTAAGCTGCAACTTTAAACTACAACTCTAACCTTCAATTCTAAGCTGCAACTTTAAACTACAACTCTAACCTTCAATTCTAAGCTGCAACTTTAAACTACAACTCTAAAGCACAACTATAACCTGCAACTCTATACTACAACTCTAACCTTCAATTCTAAGCTGCAACTTTAAACTACAACTCTAAAGCACAACTATAACCTGCAACTCTAAACTACAACTCTAACCTTCAATTTTAAGCTGCAACTCTAAACTACAACTATAACCTGCAACTCTAAGCTACAACTCTAACCTTCGATTCTAAGCTGTAACTCTAAACTACAACTATAACCAGCAACTCTAAGCTACAATTTTGAATTACAACTCTAAACTACAACTATAACCAGCAACTCTATGCTACAATTTTGAATTGCAACTCTGAACTACCACAGAAATGGATTTATTATAGAATTCTATCGAAAGGGGAAATGTACAAGATGCATGCGGATGTGTTTGCATTCAGTATAACAGTATTACAATAATAGATTGCTCATGAACAAAATTTACTTTATTAAAATAACATTTGTGTTTGTGATGCATTAAAATAATACTGTATATTGCACATGCTTGTCTGTAAACAGTGTAACGAAAAAGACAATCTTCTGCAATAGTTAATCGTTTATCACAAGTACGTTTGTATACGTCAGAAGCAAGCATGCGTAATTTTGTCATTTATCCCATTTCACGGATTTCTATTCAGCAGTAATAACTAATAATATGTCAAAGCTACAACTCTAAACTACAACTCTAAACTTAAATTCTAAGCTTCAACTCTAAACTACAACTCTAAACTTAAATTCTAATCTGCAACTCTAAACTACAACTCTAAACTACAACTATAAGCTGCAACTCTAAACTATAATTTTGAACTGCAACTCTAAACTACATCTATAACATGCACCTCTAAGCTACAATTCTGAACTGCAACTCTAAACTTCAACTATAACATGCAACTCTAAGTTACAATTCTGAACTGCAACTCTAAACTACAATTATAAACTACAATTGTAACCTGCACCTCTAAGCTACAATTTTAAATTGCAACTCTAAACTACCACAGAAATGAATTTATTATAGAATTCGCTCCATCGAAAGGGGAAATGTACAAGATGCATGCGGATGTGTCTACATTCAGTATATCAGTATTTATAGATTGCTTTTGAAGAAAATTTACTTTATTGAAATAACATTTGTATCTGTGATGCATTAAAATAAAACTATATTCAGTTTTATTTCGACAGAAAAGTATATTTTCCTTTGCTATATATTTAAAATATATGATTATCAGATAAATATGCTTAAACTCAAGAAGTAATGCACATTACAAGATTAAACTAATTTCAATATTTCCTGTATATTGTAGGAACGATGATAATGTGATAATGCGGAAAAAGAAATTTTGAAATTAATAGTAAAAATAATAAGCTATAATTAAATTTGTTATGAAAATACAATAATAAAATTTATTACAACAATATATAACTACACTATTGAAATATTATATAAATAATATATGTAATAAGAATCGTAAAACAATTAACTGATTACTATTGGAAAAATTTGATTGCTAGATCCAAAGGAAAGTATAATTTTATGTTTTATATTTAGATATTTAAATAATTTAATTATAAGCATTTCTAAAAGAAATTGTGCACATTTTCAAAACCAAGCATGCATAATTTTGTCATTTATCCCCTTTTACGGATTTCTATACACTAGTAATAACTAATAATAAGTAAAAGCTGCAACTCTAAACTACAACTCTAACCTTCAATTCTAAGCTGCAACTTTAAACTACAACTCTAACCTTCAATTCTAAGCTGCAACTTTAAACTACAACTCTAACCTTCAATTCTAAGCTGCAACTTTAAACTACAACTCTAAAGCACAACTATAACCTGCAACTCTATACTACAACTCTAACCTTCAATTCTAAGCTGCAACTTTAAACTACAACTCTAAAGCACAACTATAACCTGCAACTCTAAACTACAACTCTAACCTTCAATTTTAAGCTGCAACTCTAAACTACAACTATAACCTGCAACTCTAAGCTACAACTCTAACCTTCGATTCTAAGCTGTAACTCTAAACTACAACTATAACCAGCAACTCTAAGCTACAATTTTGAATTACAACTCTAAACTACAACTATAACCAGCAACTCTATGCTACAATTTTGAATTGCAACTCTGAACTACCACAGAAATGAATTTATTATAGAATTCTATCGAAAGGGGAAATGTACAAGATGCATGCGGATGTGTTTGCATTCAGTATAACAGTATTACAATAATAGATTGCTCATGAACAAAATTTACTTTATTAAAATAACATTTGTGTTTGTGATGCATTAAAATAATACTGTATATTGCACATGCTTGTCTGTAAACAGTGTAACGAAAAAGACAATCTTCTGCAATAGTTAATCGTTTATCACAAGTACGTATTGTATACGTCAGAAGCAAGCATGCGTAATTTTGTCATTTATTCCATTTCACGGATTTCTATTCAGCAGTAATAACTAATAATATGTCAAAGCTACAACTCTAAACTACAACTCTAAACTTAAATTCTAAGCTGCAACTCTAAACTACAACTCTAAACTTAAATTCTAAGCTGCAACTCTAAACTACAACTCTAAACTACAACTATAGCCTGCAACTCTAAACTATAATTTTGAACTGCAACTCTAAACTACATCTATAACATGCACCTCTAAGCTACAATTCTGAACTGCAACTCTAAACTTCAACTATAACATGCAACTCTAAGTTACAATTCTGAACTGCAACTCTAAACTACAATTATAAACTACAATTGTAACCTGCACCTCTAAGCTACAATTTTGAATTGCAACTCTAAACTACCACAGAAATGAATTTATTATAGAATTCGCTCCATCGAAAGGGGAAATGTACAAGATGCATGCGGATGTGTCTACATTCAGTATATCAGTATTTATAGATTGCTTTTGAAGAAAATTTACTTTATTGAAATAACATTTGTATCTGTGATGCATTAAAATAAAACTATATTCAGTTTTATTTCGACAGAAAAGTATATTTTCCTTTGCTATATATTTAAAATATATGATTATCAGATAAATATGCTTAAACTCAAGAAGTAATGCACATTACAAGATTAAACTAATTTCAATATTTCCTGTATATTGTAGGAACGATGATAATGTGATAATGCGGAAAAAGAAATTTTGAAATTAATAGTAAAAATAATAAGCTATAATTAAATTTGTTATGAAAAAACAATAATAAAATTTATTACAACAATATATAACTACACTATTGAAATATTATATAAATAATATATGTAATAAGAATCGTAAAACAATTAACTGATTACTATTGGAAAAATTTGATTGCTAGATCCAAAGGAAAGTATAATTTTATGTTTTATATTTAGATATTTAAATAATTTAATTATAAGCATTTCTAAAAGAAATTGTGCACATTTTCAAAACCAAGCATGCATAATTTTGTCATTTATCCCCTTTTACGGATTTCTATACACTAGTAATAACTAATAATAAGTCAAAGCTGCAACTCTAAACTACAACTCTAACCTTCAATTCTAAGCTGCAACTTTAAACTACAACTCTAACCTTCAATTCTAAGCTGCAACTTTAAACTACAACTCTAAAGCACAACTATAACCTGCAACTCTATACTACAACTCTAACCTTCAATTCTAAGCTGCAACTTTAAACTACAACTCTAAAGCACAACTATAACCTGCAACTCTAAACTACAACTCTAACCTTCAATTTTAAGCTGCAACTCTAAACTACAACTATAACCTGCAACTCTAAGCTACAACTCTAACCTTCGATTCTAAGCTGTAACTCTAAACTACAACTATAACCAGCAACTCTAAGCTACAATTTTGAATTACAACTCTAAACTACAACTATAACCAGCAACTCTATGCTACAATTTTGAATTGCAACTCTGAACTACCACAGAAATGGATTTATTATAGAATTCTATCGAAAGGGGAAATGTACAAGATGCATGCGGATGTGTTTGCATTCAGTATAACAGTATTACAATAATAGATTGCTCATGAACAAAATTTACTTTATTAAAATAACATTTGTGTTTGTGATGCATTAAAATAATACTGTATATTGCACATGCTTGTCTGTAAACAGTGTAACGAAAAAGACAATCTTCTGCAATAGTTAATCGTTTAGCACAAGTACTTATTGTATTGTATACGTCAGAAGCAAGCATGCGTAATTTTGTCATTTATCCCATTTCACGGATTTCTGTTCAGCAGTAATAATTAATAATATGTCAAAGCTACAACTCTAAACTACAACTCTAAACTTAAATTCTAAGCTGCAACTCTAAACTACAACTCTAAACTTAAATTCTAAGCTGCAACTCTAAACTACAACTCTAAACTACAACTATAGCCTGCAACTCTAAACTATAATTTTGAACTGCAACTCTAAACTACATCTATAACATGCACCTCTAAGCTACAATTCTGAACTGCAACTCTAAACTTCAACTATAACATGCAACTCTAAGTTACAATTCTGAACTGCAACTCTAAACTACAATTATAAACTACAATTGTAACCTGCACCTCTAAGCTACAATTTTGAATTGCAACTCTAAACTACCACAGAAATGAATTTATTATAGAATTCGCTCCATCGAAAGGGGAAATGTACAAGATGCATGCGGATGTGTCTACATTCAGTATATCAGTATTTATAGATTGCTTTTGAAGAAAATTTACTTTATTGAAATAACATTTGTATCTGTGATGCATTAAAATAAAACTATATTCAGTTTTATTTCGACAGAAAAGTATATTTTCCTTTGCTATATATTTAAAATATATGATTATCAGATAAATATGCTTAAACTCAAGAAGTAATGCACATTACAAGATTAAACTAATTTCAATATTTCCTGTTTATTGTAGGAACGATGATAATGTGATAATGCGGAAAAAGAAATTTTGAAATTAATAGCAAAAATAATAAGCTATAATTAAATTTGTTATGAAAAAACAATAATAAAATTTATTACAACAATATATAACTACACTGAAATATTATATAAATAATATATGTAATAAGAATCGGAAAACAATTAACTGATTACTATTGGAAAAATTTGATTGCTAGATCCAAAGGAAAGTATAATTTTATGTTTTATATTTAGATATTTAAATAATTTAATTATAAGCATTTCTAAAAGAAATTGTGCACATTTTCAAAACCAAGCATGCATAATTTTGTCATTTATCCCCTTTTACGGATTTCTATACACTAGTAATAACTAATAATAAGTCAAAGCTGCAACTCTAAACTACAACTGTAACCTTAAATTCTAAGCTGCAACTTTAAACTACAACTCTAACCTTCAATTCTAAGCTGCAACTTTAAACTACAACTCTAAAGCACAACTATAACCTGCAACTCTAACCTTCAATTCTAAGCTGCAACTTTAAACTACAACTCTAAAGCACAACTATAACCTGCAACTCTAAACTACAACTCTAACCTTCAATTCTAAGCTGCAACTCTAAACTACAACTATAACCTGCAACTCTAAGCTACAACTCTAACCTTCGATTCTAAGCTGTAACTCTAAACTACAACTATAACCAGCAACTCTAAGCTACAATTTTGAATTACAACTCTAAACTACAACTCAAACCTACAACTCTATGCTACAATTTTGAATTGCAACTCTGAACTACCACAGAAATGGATTTATTATAGAATTCTATCGAAAGGGGAAATGTACAAGATGCATGCGGATGTGTTTGCATTCAGTATAACAGTATTACAATAATAGATTGCTCATGAACAAAATTTACTTTATTAAAATAACATTTGTGTTTGTGATGCATTAAAATAATACTGTATATTGCACATGCTTGTCTGTAAACAGTGTAACGAAAAAGACAATCTTCTGCAATAGTTAATCGTTTATCACAAGTACGTATTGTATACGTCAGAAGCAAGCATGCGTAATTTTGTCATTTATCCCATTTCACGGATTTCTATTCAGCAGTAATAACTAATAATATGTCAAAGCTGCAACTCTAAACTACAACTCTAAACTTAAATTCTAAGCTGCAACTCTAAACTACAACTCTAAACTTAAATTCTAAGCTGCAACTCTAAACTACAACTCTAAACTACAACTATAGTCTGCAACTCTAAACTATAATTTTGAACTGCAACTCTAAACTACATCTATAACATGCACCTCTAAGCTACAATTCTGAACTGCAACTCTAAACTTCAACTATAACATGCAACTCTAAGTTACAATTCTGAACTGCAACTCTAAACTACAATTATAAACTACAATTGTAACCTGCACCTCTAAGCTACAATTTTGAATTGCAACTCTAAACTACCACAGAAATGAATTTATTATAGAATTCGCTCCATCGAAAGGGGAAATGTACAAGATGCATGCGGATGTGTCTACATTCAGTATATCAGTATTTATAGATTGCTTTTGAAGAATTTTTACTTTATTGAAATAACATTTGTATCTGTGATGCATTAAAATAAAACTATATTCAGTTTTATTTCGACAGAAAAGTATATTTTCCTTTGCTATATATTTAAAATATATGATTATCAGATAAATATGCTTAAACTCAAGAAGTAATGCACATTACAAGATTAAACTAATTTCAATATTTCCTGTATATTGTAGGAACGATGATAATGTGATAATGCGGAAAAAGAAATTTTGAAATTAATAGCAAAAATAATAAGCTATAATTAAATTTGTTATGAAAAAACAATAATAAAATTTATTACAACAATATATAACTACACTATTGAAATATTATATAAATAATATATGTAATAAGAATCGTAAAACAATTAACTGATTACTATTGGAAAAATTTGATTGCTAGATCCAAAGGAAAGTATAATTTTATGTTTTATATTTAGATATTTAAATAATTTAATTATAAGCATTTCTAAAAGAAATTGTGCACATTTTCAAAACCAAGCATACATAATTTTGTCATTTATCCCCTTTTACGGATTTCTATACACTAGTAATAACTAATAATAAGTAAAAGCTGCAACTCTAAACTACAACTCTAACCTTCAATTCTAAGCTGCAACTTTAAACTACAACTCTAACCTTCAATTCTAAGCTGCAACTTTAAACTACAACTCTAAAGCACAACTATAACCTGCAACTCTAACCTTCAATTCTAAGCTGCAACTTTAAACTACAACTCTAAAGCACAACTATAACCTGCAACTCTAAACTACAACTCTAACCTTCAATTCTAAGCTGCAACTCTAAACTACAACTATAACCTGCAACTCTAAGCTACAACTCTAACCTTCGATTCTAAGCTGTAACTCTAAACTACAACTATAACCAGCAACTCTAAGCTACAATTTTGAATTACAACTCTAAACTACAACTCAAACCTACAACTCTATGCTACAATTTTGAATTGCAACTCTAAACTACCACAGAAATGAATTTATTATAGAATTCGCTCCATCGAAAGGGGAAATGTACAAGATGCATGCGGATGTGTCTACATTCAGTATATCAGTATTTATAGATTGCTTTTGAAGAAAATTTACTTTATTGAAATATTATTTGTATTTGTGATGCATTAAAAAAAAACTATATTCAGTTTTATTTCGACAAAAAAGTAAATTTTCCTTTGCTATATATTTAAAATATATGATTATCAGATAAATATGCTTAAACTCAAGAAGTAATGCACATTACAAGATTAAACTAATTTCAATATTTCCTGTATATTGTAGGAACGATGATAATGTGATAATGCGGAAAAAGAAATTTTGAAATTAATAGCAAAAATAATAAGCTATAATTAAATTTGTTATGAAAAAACAATAATAAAATTTATTACAACAATATATAACTACACTATTGAAATATTATATAAATAATATATGTAATAAGAATCGTAAAACAATTAACTGATTACTATTGGAAAAATTTGATTGCTAGATCCAAAGGAAAGTATAATTTTATGTTTTATATTTAGATATTTAAATAATTTAATTATAAGCATTTCTAAAAGAAATTGTGCACATTTTCAAAACCAAGCATGCATAATTTTGTCATTTATCCCCTTTTACGGATTTCTATACACTAGTAATAACTAATAATAAGTAAAAGCTGCAACTCTAAACTACAACTCTAACCTTCAATTCTAAGCTGCAACTTTAAACTACAACTCTAACCTTCAATTCTAAGCTGCAACTTTAAACTACAACTCTAAAGCACAACTATAACCTGCAACTCTAAACTACAACTCTAACCTTCAATTCTAAGCTGCAACTTTAAACTACAACTCTAAAGCACAACTATAACCTGCAAGTCTAACCTTCAATTCTAAGCTGCAACTTTAAACTACAACTCTAAAGCACAACTATAACCTGCAACTCTAAACTACAACTCTAACCTTCAATTCTAAGCTGCATCTCTAAACTACAACTATAACCTGCAACTCTAAGCTACAACTCTAACCTTCGATTCTAAGCTGTAACTCTAAACTACAACTATAACCAGCAACTCTAAGCTACAATTTTGAATTACAACTCTAAACTACAACTCAAACCTGCAACTCTATGCTACAATTTTGAATTGCAACTCTGAACTACCACAGAAATGGATTTATTATAGAATTCTATCGAAAGGGGAAATGTACAAGATGCATGCGGATGTGTTTGCATTCAGTATAACAGTATTACAATAATAGATTGCTCATGAACAAAATTTACTTTATTAAAATAACATTTGTGTTTGTGATGCATTAAAATAATACTGTATATTGCACATGCTTGTCTGTAAACAGTGTAACGAAAAAGACAATCTTCTGCAATAGTTAATCGTTTATCACAAGTACGTATTGTATACGTCAGAAGCAAGCATGCGTAATTTTGTCATTTATCCCATTTCACGGATTTCTATTCAGCAGTAATAACTAATAATATGTCAAAGCTACAACTCTAAACTACAACTCTAAGCTTAAATTCTAAGGTGCAACTCTAAACTACAACTCTAAACTACAATTATAGACTATAATTTTGAAATGCAACTTTAAACTACAACTATATTTATATTGTTTGCACAGATAAATTCGCTTTCTGTTTGTAATTTCAAATTTATATGACCAACACTGTATTATATATTCTTTTATATAAAATATATTAAATGATATAAATGCATTAAATAAATAGAAGGATAATGATAAATGGTGTTGATTCGTTTCAAAATTATAAAAAAAGGGATTTAAATACATAAAAGATTAAAAATTAATTATCGTTGTGGTGAAAGTTTTTTTTTTTTTTCTTTTTTTTATTGTAATCTTTTACTCTTTCTTTCTTGCTAGAAGATTGATTGATACAATAATTTGAAAACTATAAGTGTATAGTTAATACTTTTTTGAGTTAATTATATTGAGTGAATTGAATACATTTAATTGTATATAAATACAATGTTTCATATATAATAATATAGCATTGATCAGACAAATAAGTATTCTTATAATTGATTGTGGTGATATTATATAGAAAAAATGGATGAAATGAATTATAAAGTTTTATCGAATGATATATTTATTTAAGGGTTGAGTTTTATTTGGACAGAAAAGTATATTTTCTTTTGCTATATTTTTAAAATATATAATAATTTTATTTTATAACAATAAATTTTTTGTATATTGATCTATTGAGGTTAATTAATTTTCTTATAAAAATATATTAAAATTAGTAACATATTAGTTAATGTAAATCCTGTAAATTTTAGGAACGATGATAATGTGTTAATGGCAACTGAAAAAAAAATTTGAAATTAATAGCAAAAATGATAAGCTATAATTAAATTTGTTAATTTTATTTTATTATAATTTATTATTATTTACCTTATTTCTTTATAGTTCTCATAGTTTTTCATAGTGACATTTCTTAAGTTTTTTTTTTTTCTAATTTTCGCGAAATTTGCATAAAAGAAAAATGAAAAAACCTAAAAGTAAAATTAGTAGAAAATTAAAAAGAAAAGCTCAAGAAACGACACTAAAATACAAGATTTAACTAATTCCAACCATTATTTCCTGTAAATTTTAGGAATATTATTTGTAAGAATGATATTGGTCAAATTTTGCCGTATTAAATACATATATGAAATAGAAAATTTATATATAAAATTAATATGCGGATAAAATACCATCAAAACGATTGACAACAATGATAATGTCTTTTCAAATTATATAAATTATTGCTTGGGATTGTTGGATCGAGCTACTGTTTTAATGGGGTAAGTTTAAAAATTTTATTATTTATATTATTTATTTAATGACTATATTTTTTATACTGTTTATATAACAACACATTATTCAATGATTCAATTAAAATTAGATACATATTAACTATTTAAGTATATTTGAAATTACTTTCACTTTCGACACCTTGCAATTAAATTGATTTTACGAATAGTTCGAATAGTTTTAAATTTATTAACTTGTAAATATTAACTTACGTGACAAAATGAATGTAAAATTTTTCCACTTTTCAATGAATTTAGTCAAATATTAGGTCTGACTAGATTGTTGATTATATGCTCATGCTATATAAATACCTTTATACTTTAACACTTTGGTTTTACATTTGCATAATATATTTTGAATTATACTTTTAATCATTAAAATAAAATACGAAACTTAATTGTAAAAAATAAACAAAAAATATATTTTATATAAGTAAAATAAAACCGATATAATATTCGTGTAAAATAATTCCTTTACATATACGAGTATTACATCAAACTATATGCAATATCGGTTTCCTTTAACAAATCTTATATATAGAAATATTTATACATAAATATAAATAAATAAAGTACAAACAATCGTTTACGCAGGCAGGAGAGAGAGTTTAAAACTATTGCTAAACAATAGAAATGCATTAAAATCAATATAGATATCATTAATTTTGTTTGCTATATTTATGTGCATTGTGCACATATAGTAATATATATTCATGTTATTTATAAATGTAACATGTTATTCAAAGGTTTATAAATGTAGGTAGATGTTTTTTTTTATACGCTTTGATCATTTTTGTTATGGTGCAATAGTATAATAAAGAAATCTATTTTACTTCATTTTTTTTAATGGTTTACCAACATAATTTACTTTTTAAAATAATGCATGTAGAAAATAGATGTACACAGACACGTATGTCTATATAGAAATAAATGTTTATGTACTTTTAAATTGCACATGTAAATGTATATATAATACACAATATCCTTTTTTACGTGATCCATCGGCACAAACGTGTAAACGTAGTCGGATATGCTATACAGACAGCATTACCCAGTTTATCAGTTAGTGACATTCTAAGAACTTCTAAACCTCAATGCAGAGTATAACGCGACTTGTACGAATTGTTTAGTTGGTATCTTAGGGTAACTGCCTGTCGGTTGATACCAGGCTATTTCATTGAGTAATTAGCATTACCAAAGCATGCTGTACTCTGACTATAGTATAGGTGAACATTTTGGCAGAACATCGGTCTGCAGGTAAATAATGAATACGGTTTTTGTAAATTGTGTAGAAATCTGTGGTGTCCTAAAAAGTGAATATAAATCGACGTATATAAAAAGAAATGCAAAAACACATAATAAAAGGATAGCGTGTATTTATATTAAACTTCCACAAATATATATATTTAAAAAAGACATATATAAAAACTATTCAATATTCAGTAAAAATGTAAACTAAAATAAATTGCTGTATTTTACCTATCTGTATATGCATTGCATTTCGTATATAATGCCAAGGAATATAAGTATTTTTGAACGTACATTTATCCATTGAATTTTCGTATAACTTAATTTTTATAAAGGTTTTTTTTTTTTAAGTAAAATGCATTGAGTTTCATTATATTTTTATATGAATAATGTTTAATTTGAAAGAAGAAACAGATTTAATATAATCGTTAAAATTGTTATTCAAAAATGAATAATAGAATTTCTATATTTGCCCAATTAATATAAATATTTTCATTGTGTTCCACCAACTCCGTTCAATAACTTTCAATACATTTTATATATGAAATACTTATTAATTATAATTAAAAGGTTAAAAGTTTATATTCTCTGTCAAAATGATTTACACATTACCATTAGAATTATTAATTTATACCAACTTATGTACATGTACAAAAAAAAATATACGTTAACTAAATGACAACAGCAGCGCCAGCACCACATTTAATCTAAATAAATCAAGTTTTATCCATCATAAACTGATAGTTTTACCTTACACCTTTTCATTTTGTAATATTATATTATAATTCTATACTAAATTCGATTTAAATATAGGTTAATTAAGTGATTATGCTTATAACCTTGAAAAAATAAAAGTATATATACAATTAATAAAACTAAAATACAATAAAATATAGTAATTACAGAATAAATTAATAATAACAACAATATTTCGTGTATAGCATGATAAAAACTAAAGAAAATAACATGTACCTCCTTTTTATTTATTATTATTATATATTTATACATTAAAGGTGTATAAATAAATAAATAAGGAAAACTATATATGTTATATAATACGCATATTTAGTTATATTTACTAATCCTACCTCAATATCATAGACATAATTTTACTGAACATTCACATAAACACCATTATTGCTATATTTCTAATATTTTCTTTTACATGCTATTGTATATAAGGACTATAAATGCGTGTGCTTAATAAAACTTATACAATACATATTAGAACCACCTCTGTAAAAAAATGAAATTTTTCATTATATTGTACTATAATAATAATCATCAATTTATTATACACAAAGTGAAGGATATGGATGGTATATACAAAATCATCGTTATACAGTTAAGTTGGTAAATAACTCCGCATAGGAGTACACAAAAATTAACCTATTGTTTTGCAATTATCGATGGATAGATGTTTCTTTAATTCCATATTATTTTTGTACGCGTGTTTAGTAGGCCATAATGTTAGCTGTAGGAATTATTTATTGTACTACAAACATGAACGCTATCCACTGTGCCACTGACTGTGAGTGCTTATAACATTTGTATACCAATTAATTTTGAAATTAAAATCTTAACACTGTCACGTACAAAAATTTCTAATTATTTAATAATTTTATGATAACAAATTATTTATTAAACTATATACATAGATTGCATATTGGAATTAGTCTGACGGAGACGTTTGAAAACATATTTTATTTAGAAAAATGTGAGTGGGATGGTCCAAGTCTTTATTTATTTGCAGAGATATTATTTATATTATGTATGCGATATTTATATAAATGTTGATGATTTTAATTTCTCAATTTTCTATGTTTTATGGTACCATGTGTAAAAATTTACTCTCTCGTTTTTTACTTCCTATAACTATTGTATAATAATCCGATAGAGTTTCCTAGTCCATTTTTCTCGCTACATAAAAAGATGCAAATATTTCTTGAACTCATTCATCACAGATAAACAAATTTTTACAGTATAATTATATTATGATACATGAATAAAATTAAATGATCATCTGTCTGTACATTCTATATGGGAATTATTTATTCCATTTTCAGTAACTGTAACTATGGGAATTAAATATTCAATAGTTAATAATAATAAATAGCAAATTATATAGAATATAATGTTTAATGTAATATAACATCCATAAATTAATTTTAACATAATAACCACGATTTAAATAACAGACAATACTATCAGGAAAAATTAAAATTTTCAAATAGATTTTCACAAAAAATCATTGCCTAGTTTCTGCGTTGAACTTCGAATCTCTGCGTTGATAGATGTTTAAAGAATATATATATATTATATTTAAATTTATGAATAGGTTACTTAATCTATGATTTGTTGCTATTTATGATTTTAATTTAATTGAATAAAAGTCGACGTAAAATCAATCAATTTTTAATTTTAATAATTTCTAATTTGTAAGAACGGCACAATTTCTCCATATGATGAATTGTAAAAATTATAAACGTATATTTCAGACTAAATTATGCAACCTTAATAAAATAACTGAAAGATCTCTGGTTCCAAAACTATATATTATCCTTTTTATTTTAATTTTATTTTTTTTACTCAAAACACTTGTGTATTTGTAGTTTCGTATGTAGATTATATTGGAAAATGTGAGAATTTTCCACTTTATCAACTTTATTTACTAGCACACAGTATATATGTGAGCCGGTGTGTGTGTGTGTGTATTTTAACGTTGCTTTACATAAGGATATTAAAAGAGTACAATTGAGTATATAAGTGGATTGTTGTGTGCACTCCTGTATATTATATATATTTATCCTTGTTCATATTTTATATCCTTACTACTTTAATTTTCAAAATATTGCGTGTTATTTATTTATTTCGATATTGTGATTTCTTTTCTTCTACTGCACGTATGTTATTTAATGTACAGATAAATTTTACATATAATAAATACATATATAAATAGCAACAGCAATAACAATTTGAAAGATAAAAAGGATATCTAAACTTTGTTTTTTTTTTTTGTTTTCCATTATAATATGAGAGAATGTGCTTTTTATGTTACTGAAATAATTTATAAATGTGTGTATTTTTTTTAAAAGATAATTTTTAGTCGTTGACTGACTATTGCTCGTGGTGTATGTGTGTGTGCATATTTTTTAGTTTTCACCAAATTTATAAAATAGAAAATTTTACGTTTTTCCTTGATAATAATAGTATATTGAAAAAAGTGTTTCTGTTTAATTGTTTTGTTTTTCAATTGTATATTATAATTACAATTTTGATTTTCTCATATTAGCAAATGGTTTGAAATTTATTATTATCAAAAAAAAAAAAAAAAAAAGAAATGAATAAAATGAATAAATAAAAATAATATAAAATTTGTGAAAATTCTGAAAAATTTTACACATGCGGTTTTTCTTCTCAATTTATACATAAAATATACAATATATTTTATATAAAGTGTATTGTTTTTATTTTTAATGTGTGTGTGTGGTTTTGTTTGTTTATGTTTTATTTTTTTCAAAACATAAATATTTAATGTTAATGTTCATTTTATAAAATTTAATATTTAATTAGCAAAAAAAAAATATATATATAAATATTAAGAAGTTTTAAGTGGTTTTCTTTTATTTTTAACCAAAAAAAAAAATATATAATAATCATTGTTGGTTATTTTGTTGTGTAGTGGGTGGTGTATGTGCGTTTTGTGTACTTTTATTTGTGTATATGTGGTAATAATATGTGGATATAAGATGTTTAAACTTTTACCATTTTTTTTTTAAATTAAATATTTGTCTTTAAAAAGTTCTTTTTTCTATATTATTGTATATTTGTTATTTTTTTTTCTAAACAATTATAATTCAAAAATATTTACATAAAATTGTTTATTATAACTAAATTTGAAGTTATAATATTAAATTAAATTTCCATAAGTTTCGTACGAAAAATACAATTTGGTATGTTTATTTAATTTAAAGTATCTATATATATTTATATTCGTTTGGCTTGAATTAATTAATTGATATATTGATCTTATTGTCAAATTGCATACTTATATATTATATTTTATTTATTAATTTAATATTTACTATTTAAAATACCACAAATCCAGAATTGATTTACACTAAGGGACTTTTCAATTGGCCTGTTATAAAAAAAGTAATTTCGTAAAATTATAATAAAAAATAGCATGGACAGCCTTAGAATCAAAAGTGACTTTCTTTACTACCAGTAAATTTTACAACATTACAGATATAATAAAAAATCTTTGATTAAAGTCGTGCGAGAGTCAGTACAATAAAAAGATCATCGCTCAGTAAAAGAAAATTGGAAAATTATTAAAACATTTCAAGAGGATATGCTCACTGCTAAGAAAACTAAAAGTTCATGGTGTTACTAAGATATTCTTGGAAAAAAAAGGCGCGATTAACTGAATCAACATATATTTGTGTGGGGATGAATTTTAGCAGCTGTGCCATGAGAAATAATTGGTGTTAATAATCACAATTATAAGATATTCTCGAATTAAATTCAGGACGTTCAGAAAAGCTGTTTTGCAAAACGGGACAAGCTAAGCTACTTATTACATTAAAAAAAAAAATGAGTTAAGTTTTGCAGAATTTTATGTTCCTTCAACATAATATTAATTCCGTTCATACAGCCAATATTGTTCAAGCTTAATGTAAGCATAAATTAGCAGCATTCTATAAACTCGTCTGATTTTTTTTTGTTTGTTTTTGCATGTTGTCATAGATAAACGATAACAAGATCACCAATTGTATAAGAAATACCTGTGTCCTGCGTTCCATCTCAGAATATATTGACCACGGTGTGTATACACTTATAAGTTAACTGATGTATTACAAATTAAATGTATATTAATATTGTATGAAACCTATTTCATAAAATATTTCATTATTTTAACGTTTTGCTTATGCATACAATAAAAAGTGCATACGAAAGTAAAGTTTATTATACTAAAATAACTAACTAAATAGTTGTATTTGTATTGCATTTTGTATAAATTATAATATAGTTAAGTGTAACATCAATTTTTTATTTATCGTTTCATCACAGATAATATGTTTTATTTGTTTGTATTTATAATAGTTTATATATTTTCTTTTGAGTTTACTATATTTTCTTTTTATTTGTTTTTATCTATGTACACTCCTTTTTCTATATAACATTGATTTATTATTTTATTTTATTCATGATGTTCTTGTGTGTGCGACGTGTATCCGCCTGCCTGACTACAAATATAAAAAAAAAAAATTCATATTTATATACATATTATTTACATTAGAATTGTAGAATATTATAAAATATAATTCTAAATGTTAAAAATTGGTTTATTCACCACGTATACGACGACGATGACGACGACGAGTATATGTATTTAAATATATGTATGTGGTGTATATATGGAAAATGAAAAAATACGCGAAAAATGGTGACACATTTTTGTACATATAAATGTACATAGTGTGTGTGTGTGTGTGTAGTATATATATTCGAGGAAAATAAACTGAAAACTTATATATATATGGTACGCGATGGTTTGGCTGCTGACAGATAGAATGTATATAAAATGTTGTTTGATATATATTTTCTTCTGTTTTCTTTTTTGAATATTATTATATTTGCAATTTTTTTTTTTTTTACATATGTACGATAACATTGTACATATGAGAATGAATTTCCACGGTTAACATTTTTTCTTTTTTCTGTTTTATTTAAACAAACATGAAATTCTTGAAATGAGAATTGTATGTAGCCTTAAGACTTTATGACATAAATTTCTTTTTTCTTCCGCTATATATACACAGATACGATATATAATATAGGTATAGAGGAGAGGTACATTATTAAAATGCACACGAGTATATTTTTGTGTACATAATAGCGTATACCATATATTATTACATATATAAAGAATTATATTCTAATATTTGATATGAATTATATTTTTCTTTATTTACCTGTTTCACATTTTTTTATTTTCTACTTTTGTTTTATATGTCATTTTTATAACATTATTTTATCATTTTATTTGACAAATAAAAAAAAAAAAAAATTATAAATAAATATAGGTTAAATAATATATATCATATAAAATAAAAACTCTTTTCCATCTTTTAAATATGCTGGGAATAAAAAAAAATTAATGTTAAATAAATTATATATTTCTATGGCCTTGGTGTATATGCTCACAATATATAATTAAAGTTATATTTGTACATAGTATATGCGTAAATGACAAAGTAAATAATAATAATATCTAATATTAAAAAATATACGATAATTTACGACTTAATATTAAATTTTGTTTAGGAAAATGCAAATGATTAACATTAAACATGCCGTAAATATTAACTGAAAAAATTTACAATTCTATAATAATATCACAAATTTAATTTTTCCCATTCATTTGAATTTAATAATTTGTTGACAATTATTTCCATCCATAGAATTTCATAAATATTCTATTATACATAAGAATATTGAAATTATATTTTTGAAAAAAAATATATATTTAAAGGATTTACATATACACGTAATGTATTTATTTACACAATTTATATATATAAATTTACCATTCTCATTATGTATACAAATTCCTTACAGATTTATTTATGTATGTAAATTTAAGACTATATAATCATAAGGTGTATTAAAAGTTATCAGCCGACAACCGGAAACAATGTTAATTCTATATAATTGTAATTCGAAATAATTATACATTTTGTGATTAAATTCGGGTCTGTTTCATGTGATAACGATACGATATGGGTAAGATAAAAAACAGCGTTGATATGAATAAGTTCGATTGATACTCTTTACTGCACACCATGTACAGACATTTGTAAATCTACAATATTGACTAAAATATGCATTATATACTTTAGTTTAGCAGCATTATTATACAAGTACTATATAAATAATATATTCCATTTGTGTATGTTATATATATTATATACAATTATACATTCAATGGGAAAATAGACCACCTGTTTTATTTATTTATTTATTTATTTTTTTTTTGTCATCTGTATCACTATGTTTTATATAAAGTAAAATGGATGTTTCTAGTTTATTTTGTTTCTATATTATATACTTATATTATTATATACACATTCTCGTTTATAAAATCTATTTAAAATCCTATTGATTCATATGTACTATATATGCGAAATGGGTATATAAAATCTTATTTATTGATTTAGAGTTAGACTACTATATATATAAGTATATAGTTTAAGAACATTCTATTTCTGGTTTAAGAATAACTAGAAATATTGTTTTATTTTTTTTAATGTTGTACACACACCACCGTGCTGCATCTATAAATATTTAACAACTGATTTTTAAATTTTACAACATATTTTTAAAATACAATTAATTTTAAAATCGTTTATAGAAGAGATTTTTAAAATCTATTAAATAGTCGAAAAGATGAAACCGATAAAAAAATTTCCATAAAAGCTAATCAGTTTTTTAATATCGAACTAATGTCTCATGAGTGGCTAATTGTTCTTATATATATAAAATAATAAAAGTTAAATTAAACTAAATTTTTAATAATTTCTTTCTCATTAATTCATTTTATTCATCAATATTTATTTTGTCTCCTAGCCTTAGTATTCGCCAATTTGATGAATTACTACCTTGATGTTAACGCGTTTAATCCAATCCATTAATTAATGTATTTTTCACAATCGTTTTATCTTATTGCCCATATCATTAGCTCCATATCTTCGAATTTTCTATTAATTGATTTAATGTTATGTCAAAACGTTTAACTCTGCGACTGATGATGTGGTAAAATATTCAATGATCATCCGTTTTAAATTCAAGTGTTTTGTAATGATAATCTCAACTATTTATCTAATCGAAATTGATTGACGGATCATCTTTAATTAATTTACGATCACTTTAAAATTGTTTATGCCATTCACATGATGCTATTTCCTTTCGCTAGAGCATATTATTATTATTACCATAACATTTTTTCAACAATTTGACATTTTTTGTGAATGTTAACAATTAATGTTTGCTTACTATAATTAACAATGTTGCTGTTCAAAATTGTATAATACTACTACTTACAAATGTTGATACATTTCAAAACTAAAAATAGTTATTTTGTACAATTTCTATTTTTGTCTGTCCACAAACACGCATAACAATTTTTCTTATAAAAAATAACTAATAATAACCACCGACATGACATTAAATAATTAATATAAATAAACAATAAATTAAATTTCGAAATTTATTTTGAAAAAGTTTTCAATATTTTTAATTTGTCAAATCCTGCCTTGTGACAAGTATAAAAAAAAAAAATTCAATAATCTAAAAAAATTATAACTGTGTATAGAAATAAATAAAAAAAAAAAAGGAAATAAAATCAAAACAAAAAGTTTTACGATAATTAATACCTTCCAGATGTAATTTATGGTTTGAAATGTTTAGTACCATATAAACTTAAAAACCATAAATAACCTTTAGCGTGTAAGGTTCATTTACACTTGTATATAAAAGGTATATTATATAGTGTATATATGGTATTTATTTGTTGATGGTTGAAATTGTATATACCTCTCAATATATAATATTTATGTACATATCGTATACACACATAAACTACTCAGTATATATACACCGAACCGACTGCATATTATATTATACATGTCATTACCGTGAACGCATGAAAAATCAATGTTTTTTTTTTTTTTTTTTTTATTTCCCTGCCCTTTATTTTTATTATTTTACTTTATTTTTTTTTTTATTTCTATTTTGTTGATTATAAATGACCTATATTTTGATAAATGTTTTTTAATATAATTTGTACTTGCTATATATATTATTATATGTACGATGGGGTATAGTGTGTACGAGCATACTATAAAAATTGAAAATTTTAATAAATAAATAACTATACTCGTATTACTAGACGACTAGTCATACCCATATACACAATTTATATACAATCAGTTTATAGTTAGAGATATTGATTTTTTTTTCCATAAATTATTACTGTATTTTAGGAGAGTTGTGTTGTGTGGTATGGTGTTACATTAATATACATTATATTGTTAACTGTTTGTAATTTCTATATAATTAATTTATATATAATAAAATATTTAGTTTAGATATCTGATATATTATTGTATCTAATAAGTAATAACTATATGATTAACAGTACGGTTTTTAATGTAGTAATTAAATAATAGTGTCATTATGTAATATTGATAATTACGTAATAATTAAATAAAATAAAAAAAAAGCCATAGTGTTGTAATTAATTAACTTTTATAATTATTGTTGGATTATTTTTGATTGATTCTTTTTTATTGGATTTTCGCGCCATAATGTCAATAATGCAATAAAAAGGATCATTCGTAAATTATGAAATTTTTTGACTAAAAGCTTTTATTGATTTTATCCTATTTTTTCTGCTTTATATTATTTATTTATTTAATAAAGATAGGAAAAATGTTCGTAAATGTACAATACTTATGTGAAATAGATATCAGCAGACAACAGGGAGGAAGTATATACCTAAATTAATGCTTGCTTTCGAAATTCAAAGTATCCTTGTCTTGAAAAACCTCCTTTAAATTTGTTGTCTTGTCACAAATTTATTAAAACAAAAATCGAGAACTATATAAACATTTTCTAAAGACAAATATATAATTTCATAAATGTTTAATGTTTCAAGCTTAAATAAAAAACTGTATGCACAGAATTTATACAAACAAATAATTCATATATTTCTTATTTATGTACTGTTCAACAAGTGAAAATATAAGTTTAAAGTTTATTATTTATATTTTTTCAATTTTCCACATTTTTTTTTTTTGTATTTTATTTATCCTTACTTCCTCTTCACTTCTTCATATAAATAACTAAATTTAAATAAATATATATATACATAAGATATATTTTTATATTATTTATAATTAAATTGTTGGTGAATTTCATAAAAATGCATTCCATTTTCCATAAAATGCATCGTTTATATGTACCACATATGTAAATAGGTTGATACTTATCTCATATATTTCTAGTTTTCTAATTTTATCTTTAACATTTTTCAGAGTATACCCAGCATATTTATGTATGTATAAAAATTGTTGTAGTAAAAAAAAACTTCTTTCATCATATGCTATAAGTTATATAAAAATAAAATTGTGTAAATTTAAAGGAAATTGCATTCTCATTTTGCATACGAAAAAGTTTTTTTTTTTTTTTCTCATACTCTATCTATAATATTAAATTGTATAACCTAAAATAATTTTTTTCTATGTAATATATTGCAGATATTGTAGATATATAAAGTGAACGATTATAAATAAGAAGGTGAATAATGTGTGGTAAATACCACACTCTTATAATAAAAATATAACATGTGTTGTTAACATCATCACTAATTTTTATTACTAAGCAAAGGAGTGACATCTAGTTCTATTTTGAGACAAAGTTTACACTTTTTGCTAGTTTTTAGCATACCATTTGAGTTATTTCAAAGTTTTTAATATCCTACATAAGATCATATCCTTGTGGAATGGAATATACACTGTAATTGTCTTTTGTATGCACTCTAATTTTCTTGAGGTCGTTTACGCACAAACCAATACACCTCGATAAGGTCTTCTCAAGCCCTATTGCAGAGTGCACTATATTTATTTATTTATTTATTAATGTAAGTATGTGCAATAGAAATCGGATCGATGTTATTATTATTAACGTTCATATTAGAAAATTTCAAATTTTATAAAATTTAATTATTCAATAATTTCATTTTTTAAACAAATCATATAATTAAATTGTTTAATTATATATTGAGTAAATACATTAAATGTAAAATATTGAACATAAATGTACCCATATACAGCTATGGGGCGCGTGTATACAACAAATATTTCAAAATAATCTGTAAAATGTATACAATTGTCATACACATTTCATACATGGTATGTATGCATGCGGTATATATACATTTATGTGTAAACATATTATATTAATTTTTCATATATTTCATATGTGTGTGTATGTGTAGACATTATAATTTCATAAACTATAATTTATAAACTGTATATATTTTAATAATCATATATTATTAAATATTATATATATATAATAATACAATATTACATATGTACATTATAAAATTTAAGTAAACAGCAATTATTTTATAATATTTAAATTTCTTAATTGAATCTTATAAAGTTTGAAAAGGTTCAAGTGATATCTCGTCGTCTATTTAATAAATTGTATCTTCTATAATTATATATATATGTGTATGTATTATATAATATACTATAATATATTGGATGGTCTAAAAAGTTTTAGCTGGTTTTGTTTTAAATATGAGTACTATAAAGTCACAAATTTCTTTTATTGTAAATTACATCGTGTATAATAATAAGGATTATAATTGATGCGAGATTTAGTTTCGAAACATTGTCGTAAAGCTATTACAACACTAAGGAAGTTGATGATGTGCGTGTTTGGTGGTATTGTAAACTAATTGTATCATTATATGCTGCCGTCTACAATTGATTATGTGCATCTCTAATGTAATAATTAATCATATTGACGAAATTATATGTAATTATACCAGAAAAACAGAAAAAATTGTTCATTGAAGATAATAGAAAATGTGTATCAATGGTTACATAAAAATCGGATCGGAAACTATTTAGACAATCCAATATATTTTATAATATAATATAATGATATGATATATATTTATATATATATAAAAATATAAAATTAATCGGTTAAATTATTTTATGCCTAATTAATCTATGGCCCATAGCGAAATTTAAACTTTACATAAAATTATTTGTATATTACATAATTTATACAATATGTATAGAGCATACGAATACATTGTATTTGTAATACATATACGCATACATTAGACAAAAAGGGATTTTTCATATCTCTATATATGGATCTTAATATGTACAAAGTATATATATATAATTTACGCAAATATAGAAGATATATTCCTATGTATTTATCCTTAATTCATTTGAATGAGAAATGAAAATCCTAAAATTTTATTACACAAAATAGATTTTAAGTACATACTTTGTTAAATTCATAAGAAAATCCACATAATCTTGAAAATTTTGATCCCTCATTTTTGTATTATTTTATTTATTTTTATTTTTTTGTTACTTCGGTTATATACTTCGTAAATACTTTACAACAGATACCATTGTACATAATTTATATATATATATATTCGAGTATATAGGTGTAGTATGTTATGTATAATATATTATATATAATGTATTTTATATACATTTGTAAAAATATAGAAAAAGCATGCCAATGAAAACCATGTCGAATTTTATCCATAACATTTTATACGTGTATTTTATATTTATTTCGATTATATACTTATGCATTGTATTTGATATCTTATAATACTATCTTTCTATAGCTTTACATATATCATATATAGGAATAAATATAGTACAATGACGAAAACATTATGCAGATGGCTTTTAGGAAACTGTAAAAGAACTTTTTTTTTGGTTTCTTTTTATTTTTGAAGAAAAAAAAAACGAAAAAAAATTTAAATTTAATTGTGAATTCTTTTTGAAAAACACAAAAAAAAGAAAAAAAGAAAAATGCAAATTAATTAAAAAAATTTATACAGTATTTAGTTTTTCTTTTTCTCCTTTACATAATTGGATTTATGTTAAATAATTATTTTAATTATTCGTTTGTAATTGTGTATTATATAATATTGTATATATTGTATATAACATGACGTTAAATAACACTTTAATTTATTCTAAAATTAATTAATTGATTCTAAAATTAACTAGAATACATTTGGTTACATATGCTACATAAAAATAAGAACACATCATTCTAAAAAAATTTATTAATTTATTAAATATTTGGTTGGACATATGTTTCATATATACTTTCTGGTTGAGAAATAAAATATCATATTTTGGTTTATTCAAATATACTAATTACTAATCCAAAATGTTCGCAAATAATTACTTTCAAATATTACATATGCAATTTGCTTATTTTTTTTTTCCCAAACTTAATGAACTTAGTCATGCAAGACCCTAAAAGATTAATGTACAAAATATATATTCTTCAAAAATAATGAACTAAATACTTATACTGTAAATATTTAAATACAAAAACTATAATTATTAATCATAAAAATTTTTTAATATTTATTTGTATCACGTCTTTTTTTCTTTATACAATTTATAAGGAATAAATAAAAGAAATATATTACATCATTTTATGATTTCAAAGAATTGACACACAGCCATTGAATTACTAATAAAAAATGTATAGTATTATATTTGATGTTTGTAGTATTTTAAAACCCATGTATGTATATTGATTTTATAAGATAAAATATTTATTTTATTCTCTCTTCTACACACTGTGTCCGAGAAATAGACGATATGACTTACTAATATATGTGTATATCTGGTAACGTCCAATATTTGCTGCCAACAGATTTTAACATTACATTACGTTCAGTATAAACCTAAATATAACGAATTGACAAAAGTTTTTTTTGCGTCGTTTGTGAAATGTATAAAAAAAACTGTTTTAAAATTGCTAAAAATGTTATCGTAACGCTTGAAATACTTACAATTATAATTGCATTCTTCTTTCTGAATCCACTCCGATTAATTATCGGACACAGGATGTATATGTATATATATTGGTTATGGTGTTTTAGTTGAGTTCATCTCTGTTTTTATATGTAAAAAAAAAAATGAAATAAATTTATAAAAAGAAAATACAAAGAAATTATATAGATTTGTTATATAAAAGTTTGCAAAATTGGTTATGATTAATGTATTCCCCTTTGGCATTTTGTCAAAAACTTATATAATATAATATTATTGTATATATGAATATAGTTTCTGTGTTGTGTATATATTTTATTTTACTCTATAATATAAAAAATTAAATTTCATAAAATAAGATTGATAATATTATTATTACTTCATTCATACCATATATATATATATGAATTTTAATATTACCAATTAGATAAAATAGAATTAAAAGTTTTCTGTTATAACATTATGATCAAAAGTTTTATTATTATATGATTATTAATTTATATTATTTCTTTTATACTATATATTTTTATATACAATAACGTTCAAAATTTATACATATTATTATATTCAACAAGTGTAATTTTTGTTTATATATACAAAAATTTGTATAGAAACGACCTTTATGTTATCAGGTTATCATCGTAAATTAAGCTCATATATGGTATTTAATTCCAATAAATGTTAGATTTAATGGTATTTGACATAAATATGTTATGTTAAATACATGAAATCCATTTGAACTCATGTATTACGGAAAATTGTTTTATTTAATAGGTGTTTACATTTTCTCGTGCCTGATTTCCTATCGTAATTAATTATGTCTAATTAAAATATTTTTAATTTTTTTTTTCTATTTTGTTAATACACTAATTAAATTAATTTAATTATATTTAATAATATTTAATCATATTTAATGAATTTACTACTAAATAAACGACTTATTTCAATTTAATATTGCTGCGATACAATTGAATTAAGTTTTCGTTTACATTTTTAACTTTACGTTAAATTTTCGTTTAAAATCAAACAAACAGTGAAAATCTAAATGCTACCTTAACCAAAATCGATTTGAATTCGTCTGGTAAAACACAAAAATTGTTAATTGATACAATAAAAAATAAAATTAGCTTTTACAGGGAAGTGTTTTATATTGTAGATAAAAATAAAACTGACATATTTTTGTACTAAAAACAAGTATAAAATCTATCGGTTAGAAAAAGTGTGTACAGTGAGAGGTTTAAAGATATCATTGGTTTATTTTTGTTTAAATTAAACTTTTATTGTTATATTTTTTTAATTCGAAAAAATTGTAATTACTTTATATCGATTTTTCATTATCTTTTATGCAGCAGCAGCATCAGCATATATTGTACATCCAGCAATGAAATATTCGTTAAATCGTTACCATATATGTATAACTATATTGTTAAATAATAATATAATAGCATTTTTAACCTGTAAACTTTAATTAAATTGAGATTTCATTAAAAAAAATTCTCCCAAAAATTTATTGTGTGTGTTGATATGAATAATTTCTAAAAATTTAATTACAAAATATTTGTATATATATACATTAATTTTCATTCAAAAATATAGTATGATGTTTTTTTATTATTATTTGTATATCATATATTCATTTACACATACATACATACACAAACAACATCGCATCAAATATATTATATTTTCATAAAATTTTATTATTGGATGAAAAACGCAATTTAATTTATTTTACCCAAAGGAATTTTTTTTATTTTTAGTGTGCGGTTAAAATTTTATATTGTTTGCGGTATTATAATAATGTTAAATAAATTTTATTTTTCATCTTATTTCATTCACATTTTTGCGTACACGTACGTTTATTATTTTATATTTTATAATACAAAATGTGGTTTTTCAACAATCTTAAAAACGCACCAAAGATACAAAAGAAAATTATATATTATTTTTTTTAATAGAAAAACTTATTATTATTATTCTTATTATAATTATGCGAACAAGCTTTTTTCCTGGTCGGCTTTTCAAGGAAACATACATGTTTTTTTTTATTTAATGAAATATGGTTAAATTTTTGATATTTTCGTTGTTCTAACGAAAGTGTGGTGATTTTTGTATTTTACATTAGTATTAATAGTTGTAATTTACCAGAAAGTTTCCCCGAATAAAATGTATTTAAATTTTTTTAAATATGGAATAATAATTATTATCAAATAATTCCTATATATAAATGGAATACTACAATAGCTTTTTTTTTACTATCAAATGTGTGTATGTGTATGTTTATAACAGGATTAATACGAGAAGTTCCTGGAAATTCTGTAAAGTATACAATCTTGAAATTTTCTAGTAAAATACAACCAAAAGACAATATATAATAATAACACCAGTATTAAATTAGACCACCTTTTAATTATACAATAACTGAATTATAAAATAAAAATAATAAGATACAATTAACTATTTAATATTTCTATGTGTGATGTTAATTTTTTGATTTAATTATTTGTAAATGGAAGAATAAATTTCATTCTATACCGTAATTTCCATATCTCTTATGCCTAATTTGTTCGAACTTTATGAACTATAATATCAGAGGTTATACACCATAATCATATAATATCGATGTCTGTCAATTTCAATATTATATTATTGAAATCATATTTTGTATTTAATTAAATGAATACTTATACATGTATTGTGCAATTCTAAAAGTAAAATTTGCATTTACATTTTTATAACAATTTATCTCAACAATTACGAGTATATAATAATACAATTTGTATAATATAACAAAAAAAAAACGATTTATATAATTTATTAATATGAATTTCGTTTAAGATTTTATGAAAAATATTTTAAATTTGAATTTGATTTATTTATATGTATAACTAAAATGATGATTCATATAAAGAATTTTCTTTTTTATTTGTATATTATTATAATCCACAAAAAAATAAATAAATATGTTTCTATGAAATTCTTTCCATATATGCTTTTTAATAAAATGGAATTATATTTACAAATACTAAATCACAACACATATCCAATGTGTGTATAAATATACTATAAGGCACAAATAACCCAGCTCTATAAAAATAATATACATTACAATTGTTGTGTTTGTATATTATACCAATATATTATATGCGAGTACATGACTTTATTAGAAAGAAAAACATAAGAAATGAATTGTACAGTAAAATAAATCAATTTGCTATATACATAATAAGAAAAAATAAACAAAAAAAGAAAAATAAAATAAAATAAAAGCGGAAAATTTTGCCATTTTAAATAGGATTAATTAATTGGTTTATTTTCACATTATAATGTTTTTAAAATTGGCAATGGAATAATAAAAAAAAAAAATACGCGGAAGAGAAAGTAATAAATTTCATGTATATAAAAACATATATAAAATATATTTAATTCTGTTGTTTTTCTGAATTTAGAAAATATGTTTTATTTATTATACCACATTTTTTCTTTAAATATTTCCCAGTTTAGTTAACGCGCGTGCATGATAAAATTTATATTGTATATAATTTAATAATAATTTTTTTTATTTTTTGAGAACACTTGGAGTTTTGTAAATATGGCAAATAAATTATTGGAAGGCAAACGAAAGTGTGGTAAACTATGTGTATATTAAAATTAAGAAAACTATATATTTTTACATAACAAAGGTTATTTGTAAAAATCACTTTACAAATTCATTATGATGTCATTGAAAATAAACCAAAGAAAACATATTTTTCCCAAACTATTTCAATTAATAAAAATTCGAACTATTCTTTATATTTTCACAGAAAATATTCATAGCAAATAAAACTTTGATTGATATTATAATAACTTTATATAAATCATTGATTTTTATAAGAACAGTATACACCGCATCGTATATGTAGTCTTTTTTCATGCTCTATATATTTATTTTGTATATATTTGAACGATATATTTATTTTTGTTTATCATTTTTGTAGTTGTTATGTTTGGGGTCAAATTTATAATATTTATCTAAGCCCTAAAATAACAGACGGAAATGAAAATGTTTTGGATTTTCAATTATGATATTATTTTTCGCAACATATACTGTATGTCTGACAGTTGTTCGATAATTAATCGGCATTAAAAAGATAAAATAAAAATTCAATGTAATCTTATATATAATATTTTGTACAACGATATTCCAGGGATTTGTTATACGTTTTTTGGCAATTTTACAATTTTAAAATTATTCTTTATCTCAGATAGATAACACACATTTTTCGTAACACAAAAATATAAATCAATTCCAAAATGCTGTACATATATCGTTTACTTTAATTATCAAACACCCATTGTATAACATATTAGAAATATACAGAAAATAATATATAAATTTTTATTTGTAAAAGAAAAAGTTTATGTTGCATCCTCTTTGAGTATCCTTTATTTCTTGTTTTTTTTTATATTTTCCAGAATTATATATACAACAACAAATTTTTTTTCTACTTTTTTAATTACTACATCAATTTAAAATGTAAAAGGAAGAATATGAAACGAATGGAAAAAATAAAATAATTTTAATTTACCACTTTAAAAATAAAAACTGTTTCAAGTGTCATAAATGTATATATATATAACTGAACTAATTACAAAGTTGTAACGCTCCAAATAACATTTTTAACTTTTTTTTTTACACTTAAAAATTGTTGATTTATTTTTTTCTTTCGAAAAATATAAAACAATTGTAATGTATTTTAAATATATTTGAAAATAACATTTTTCATCAACAACAATGACTAACTAAGTGGAAAAGAGTTTTTCATGTAAATGCGGAACTACGTGTACAATAATAATAATTTAAAGAAAAAAAAAGATTAATTTTCTTTTATCACCATCATCATTACCACAGCAAGTCATATTAGTTAAAATTGTGTATATGTCTCTTTTACCAGTTGTACCATGCATTCATTACAGTCAATCTGATAAATTACTATATAACAATTCACCAATTGAACATTTAATTATTATAATATGGAGTATCCTAAATTCCATTAATTTTATATGAGTGATTAATCCTTAATGGTATGGTGTGTGTGCTGCGCACATTTTATTCAGTATTTAAATGTAAGTAGTAACTAGTAAGCAACTAAAGTAAAGTTAAAGTCAGTTTACATATGAAAAAAAATAAAAAACATTATATTTATCAACAATTAACCCCATTTACCCCTGTGTATAACATTTATAATAAGATAAAGTATATAAAATATAAATGTTTTTGTATACGCTTTATATATATGCAGGGTGTTACAAGAATACAGGTCACCTAACTAAATCTTATGAAAATTCTTATAACTTTGGGTGAAACCACATAACCAACAAATAGATTTCAAATTAAATTTTATATATTTATTTATATAGAAAATAATTTATTATTCTAATTCCAAATGATTGCATTTGATAATAGTTTGGAATTAGAATTACATTAATCTGTGTATCATCACACCTACTCTTACTTTATGAATGCTGTACAATTTAATAACACCCTATTTATTATATACATTCTATTATCTCTCCGGTTAAATAAGTTAGCGTTACACATATATAAAATATAAATTATCTTAACTTTTCATTTTGGTTTTTGAAATAAATTGGAAAATATTGTTCTGCTTTGAATTATTTATATATTATATTATAGCATTTATTATACCTATGGTACCACCTTAAACATTATATACTGTTACATACTATAAAATATAAATTATTTTATAAATATATTTTAAATAAAACTATAAATAAATATAAATATGTATATTGTAGACCACACCACATATTCAACTCTACTGCATGGTATATATATAAAAGTACCTCTAACCCATATACAATAATATATATATTAAAAATATAATAAATGTACATATTTTATAACATAATTTAGAAAAGATAAATTTTATATTTTATATATAAATTTCAATGTAATACTCATTTGTTTCAATGTTTAAGGTTTTCATAGAATAATAATTAATATTTTGTTTATGTTTATATTGTACAAAATAGTTAGAAGTTTATTAACTATAATCCGAACAAAAAGGTGACACATCAAATTATAAACGGTTAAATTTTAACTTTAACTTTTTTTTTGTGTGCGGCGACACGGCAATTATAAATAAAAATAAAATATTTAAATTTTATATATATTTAATTTGTGCTTTTGACATTTACCATAATTAATGTTTTTAAACTATATTTTTTGTGTATGTGTATGTTATTTTTGTGTGGTGGCTGATAAATATTAAATTAAATAATTAAATAGTTTATTATATAATGGAAAATTTAATGGTATATATTATAATAACCATATATTTATATACGCGAAAAAGTTTATATATTATATACTATAAACACTTGATTTATATATACTACTTGATTTGATGTGAAAAGACTCGTATATTAATTTTAAATATATTTGTGTACTATACCATTTTAACATAGTGTTTATAAAGTTATGTTTATACTGGGTGTGACTAGCACATTTATACGTACCAGAGCAGGTGTTTCCATCTACAAATACATATTTTTAATCAATAAATACGCGTATGAATACGAGCTTACCATAATCAGTGAAAAAATAGCCACTTATACGTAAATTCTTATGTTAAATACAATATTATATAACATAAAGGTAATCATAAAATATAATAAATATACATTTCTTTTTCATTTTTATGTTTTGTAAATAAAAGTGCACTAGTGCAATAAACCTCAACTTTACATAAATTCTATATAATATATCTTTTTCTTTTATAAACATATATCTTTATCCGATATATAACAACACGTCGTCACTATTATATACCTCTTATGAAACGTTAGAAACTTCTATATACATTAAATTAGTATATGTATAAAGTTATTTGTATATATATATGAAGAGAAACATAATACCACTTAAAATGAACTCAATATTTGTACAGCAAATTATATGGATATATTAAATGAAAAACAAATGGTATATAATGGAAAAATATATAATAGAAGAAATGTATTTATATTTTACTAGTAACATATCTATAAAAAAATTAAGACAAAACATTGAACTTGAAAACTTAAGTAGATTATATTTTTTAAATATTGTATATATTGTATATTTGAATTTTAACTCACTTTTTTGTAATATAATATATTAAATTTATATATTGCATACCTACATGATATATAAATACATTTTTATAATATATGATACTTTAATATTAATAATACAATTTCCATATTTACCTTAAGTAAATATACTCTTACACAAATATATACTATTATTTACTCGTAGAAATATATGGATTTTTCAGCAGTATAATTATATAATAGCTTTAGTTTTGTATAAAGGTTAGTTTATAGGTTGTGTGATAATTTTAAATTAATCCCTAGTGGTGTCTACACTAATTTATGTACAATAGTACTATATGTGCATAATAATATTTAGTTATCTATACACATGTTTTGCATATAAGAATATATATATGGTATGCATAGAAAATGAAGAAAATGATACCAAATGTTACAGTAACTTTTCCTAAATTAATGATTTCTAATATAAGTACTATATAAATATTTTTGAGACATTTATACTAGTTACATTCATATATTTTCATTTCATAGAGAATTAGTTGGTTATACAGAAAGGTATATTTAAAATAAGTATATTAAATAAATCGTATATTATATAGTCTTAGTATAGATAGAAAAGTATAGTATAGTAAGTAAATTTTATGTTGTAATATCAAGGTATATAAAACATATGGTATTATGTGCAGCGACTAATTTAGATAATATATCAAATCTTTAATTTATAATTTTCTAACTAATTGTAAGTTCGATTAGTTTACAAAAAATAACAATTGAATATCAAAAAAATTTTGTCTTTCACAGAAACCTTAATTGTTCACACAATTATGTTTGTTGTAGGCTCTGTATGATAACACGCATGAGATTATAATATAGAATTCTGCGAAAAAAATTTTAGAAACTCGGTTTTTTTTTACTCATATTTTTGTCGTATAATTGTTATTAGTAAAAATTACATGTAAAGAACATATATGGAAAACAACACATATATTATATCATCAGTAAATAGTATATAAATAATTGACATTGATTGATTATAAAAATTATTCAAGAATTAAATCATTTTTTTTTATTTTCATATACATACATCATATAATAATACATTTCTGTATATGAATTATACTTAATTTAAATCAATATAAAAGAAAAAAAATATACAGAAAAAAATTCAAACAATGTATTATAATTTTTAATCAATACCTAATTGCTATATTATAAATCTCAATATATATATATTTTCCCACCATTAACTAACTCCCGCTTGCATGACTATATAAATAATACATAAAACTATAATATAATATATAAAATTTTATAAACGTACACATACAATTTCTACTATATATACGTTTTATTAAAAAAAATATATAATACAATAATTTCGTATATTAACCCTTTTCATGAATATGCACCATTAAAATATTTAATAAATAGCTAAATAGAAAGAATGTAAACAACATTTATGTCACTATATATTGTTGTTATAATTATTACTCGAATATATTGTATGTTGTCAAATAGTAACTATACTCTCTACATTATATTTTAAATTTACTTACGTGTATTACTCATTATATGTGCAATAATAAATGATGAAATGTAGTGTTTGAAAATTGTCCAAAGGATATAGAATTATTTCTACAAAAATTACTTCACTGAATCATCTTATGTATTGCCATAATTATATGTTAAATTCATTTTATTATTATCAATTCTATTGCATATTTTGAAAAAAAAAAATGTATAACTCTTTACTTTTTATAAATTCACATTTATACATTTACTTCACTCATTTAATGCACTTATGGGTAAATTATTCATATATCTTCGTCACTTAAATTATATAGATTATATAATAATAAATGTATATATATACGCGTCAGAGTATACTTGAGTATATAGTGTACATTGTATTTAAGGATATAGTGTAGTAAAGAATATGGTTTTGTTTAAAATTATTAATGGTTACGTGATTTAATGAAATAAAGTCAACATATAGAGAAATACTAGAAAGCTTACGTCAATATGATAATTTGTTTCGTCCTGGAACATGCAATCTATATATATTTATATGTATGTATAGTATATACTACTCGTGTATATAATATATACATTATGTTTATATTTTGTGGATTCATAAATATAAATGTAATTCTATTTTTAGGTCAGTGCCACCGCCGTCGTTTATTGTTTTGTTGGTTGGTTTTTTATTATTGCATGTTATGTATATAGAGGTACATACTACATGTACACAGATAACTATATATATATATATATTATTTATATACAGTAAAGCTTGCTAATGTACTAATAATTTTATACGTATTAATATATTATCGCTTTAAGTTTCAGTTTATATATTAATAGCAATATTAAACCATTACTAAACTAACCTCTGCACAATATTATTATTATTATTATTAATTGAATGTTTTATTATATTTAATATTCACATACCGTAATACAAAATATTAATATTTTTTTTTTATTACTTAAGATTAATTTATTTGATTTTTAATTAGTTAATATAAGATATTACAAAAAAAATTACCATTTACTTATTTTTGGATGGCATCAGAAGTGGTGCAATGGTCAAGCTTAATATGTTCTATATATGGTATGCATTTTTCTTGTACACTTATATAGGTGTCTACATACAAATAGACATGTACATGTTCATTTGGTCACCGGGTGTTATCATTCCATTATTATATCTCTGATATCACTAAATATGTATATGGGGTAGTGTTTGGAAATTTATGTAATTAACATTTTATTTTATCGTAGTGTAAGAAACTTATTTATTCTTTAAAATTGTAATTACCCACCTGCACACGCATCATAATGTATCGATTATTTTTAAAATTAGAACTTTATGGGTTTGGCATTATACTATCATTAGATTATCATAAAATTTTAAGTAATTGATATACTCGTATTTATTGGGTTTGTGAAGTGTATGTTGTTTGTTTGAATGATATATATATATGACTACTATATATTCGTATTTGTATCTATATCTATATTTTTATCTATTTCAAATATTATTTTCATTGTTTTTGCGTTTTTTTTTTTTTAAATGCCAATGTTGATATTATAATTGTTTATATAAAAAAGAAATATTCTTTATCCGTGCAGTATAAAATAGTAATATATTTGCTAAAAAAAACATTTTAATATTATTTTTTTTAATTATTTTTATTTTTCACTTTATGTTTATTATTATTACATTGATTTTTTTTTTTAATGTCCTATAAATTTTCTATACAGTATGTGCAAAGTAACTGCTATATGTTGTGTTATTGTAATATATACTAGTAGAAATAGAAAAAATATATAGAATATAAATACTATATATTAACTATCTTGATGGGCAACACATTTATAGAATAACGTAGGAAAGAAACAAAATACCAAGAAGGCATAATTTATATATGCTGTGTGGTGCTGTGTATACGACGAGTTATATATATAGTAGAAAGAAAAATCGTTTACTGCATAAATGTGAATATATTCAAAAATGTTGAAAAGGCTAAGCTATAAAATAAGCCATTAAGCTTTCGATTACAATCAACCCTCAATTTAATTTTATATTTTGTGTACAATAATAATTCCCTGGTTTTTTTTTCCTTTATTCTGGAAGCTTTAGATCACTACTACTACTACTACTACTACTAGTATATAATACAATTGGTCACAACCAACACCTATATTTAAAATATTTTATAAATTCTATTTTATATAAACATCACCAATATATAATACATACATTATAAAATATATATATATATGGATGTGTCTATGTGTGTATATATATAATAGTAACGAAAAAGTTATTTATGAAAACAATTTTCATTATATAGTCACAAACCACACCATCATAGTATTAAATTTCCAGTATATATATTTAACTGAATATCTTTATATATTATATTATTTATATACACACGCATATACACATATATTATACACACGGTCTTTCATTCTCGGCATAAAATCTGTGAAAACAAAAAAAAAATCGTTTAACCATTTTTCTTTTCTTTGCCTTGATGGGTTATTTAGATATATAACTCACTTCCTGATTCATTTTAACGCCGATCCCATATATATCCAACATTATTCAAAGTACTTTTTTTTTTTTTTTTTTACTGATAAAGTATATATGGATAAATTGCTGGCGGGCGTTACAAAGTGTATATTATACTTTAGTTCATTTTTTTTTCTGGTTTTGGTTTTTCGACTTTTAGAATGGGAAAAAAATGGTACGCTGCCATATATCGTCACAACATATAGCTTTTTATGTGTGATAGGGTGATTAAATTATTGATGTTTTCGTTGTTGTTGTCGTTGCTATATTGTTTTATAAAGTTAACATATTTATAAATGTATTATTTTATATATAAATATATGTAGCCTCCGTCGAGTGAGTGGCAGCATAGTGTGATGACGAGGCCTGACCACATAATGTTAGTTTATAACTATATATAAATCTTTTTGATTTGAACATTAAAATCTGTGATGAATAAAAATGTGTTAATATTTATAACAACAAATTATTTTACATATGAATTGGTGTTTCTAGAAAATTAACCACTGTATATATACGTCCAAATTTGGGTAAGAAAAAGATAATGTATTTATTGTACAATACTGGTATACCAAAAAAAAAATAAAATATGTTTGTGAAGCATCACTGACATTTACCACAATATAATAAATATTTATATATAATTTTGTTAGTTATGTACTCTACATATAAATTTGTATATTCGTCGTTCATGTTGTGCACATTTATTGTATATGGAAAATGAAATAAACATAAAGCAATTTAAATTATGATAATCACTTAAAAAAAAAAAAAATAAATAATAGAATATAATTTAAAAATAAACTAATTTATTTTTTTTTTTATTATTTGAAATGAATGTTATTAAATTGTAAAAATGCAATTTTTCTATATTACATAAATAATTTTTTATTTATATAAATATACACAACGAATTAAATGTTTTTTTGTAGTATAGTAAAAATCGATATACATATTTAATGATAATGTGTATAAGTATAGTTACAATAAATATACATTCAAACATCTTCAATGTAATTAATAATAATAATTTTCTTTTGACAAATTATAAAAATTCCTTTCTGGTATATTTTTAATGATTAAGAAATATTAAGAAATGTGTTTCGCACAACGGTGATACCATCCAGTAATAAAATTACTCTAATATTTTAAAGATTCAGTTGAAATTCGAAATATTTTCAGCTGGTTGAAAGTATGTTTTTATTTACTTGTAAGCATAATTCACTTGTTTTTTTATTTCCTTTTTATTTTTGCACATTCAAACATCTACATCATCAAGAAATATTACTATATATACCATTTTTTTTATTATTATTATTATTATAAGTAGAAAATGTTCATCTGCAAAATATAAGATAAAAATACTTCCATATTTCATTACACTTCATTGGTTTACAATTTTATGTAAGATATATATATATATATATTATATTGCAACACTTCACTATACATGCACACACATAAATTTATCTATAAATAAATTGATGCAGTTTTTCTTTTTTTACCTGATTTAATTTTAAAATCATTGACCTATAAATTATATTGTATGAGAATACATATTTTTTTTTTAATTTCTTTAAATTTACCAATTCGATCCATACATTTTTCCATGTCCATTTTATATACATACGTTAAAAATTTACTATACTGTAAGTTATGAAAGGTGTTATGTATTCGCATATATACGAATAATATTAATATTTCAAATCAATGATTTTTCAGTTATGCATAATATATAAACTATGTTTATACACATACAATCTACATCACTTGCTGAAAGCTGTTTGCTTGAATGGTTGGTTAAATATTTTGCAATATATAAACATATGTTACTGCTAGACATAAAGATTATATGTATATATACATATATTGTCCACTATATATTTATATATTTGCATTTTCTTGATCTTTAGATACTATTGTAGTATATATATTATTCTATATAATAATATATTTTATGCAAAATATATATTATTTTGTATGACCTATTGATATTATTATTTATATCCTTTAAACTTTATATATATATATATACTTTGTTTATTTTAATACATGGTATACGTGTGAAGTTTGTATTTTATTATAGAGTGACTTGAAAATTTTCGTACACAGAAATACAATTAATCTGATTATTATTCGGACAAATTTAGATAAATTAATAATGGTCTATGTTCTTTTTTAACTATTCTGTGTAAACTCGTTTTTTTGAACATGTCGTACAAATATAATTATCATTAATTTTATTAATGATTTTCACTTTTCACAGTTTATTTTGATTCCAAAATATTTTAGAGATTATGTAAGATTGATCTTACGATCACATTTTTATTGTTAAAAGATCACAAAATAACATATGAACATTTATAGACACAAAAATCCGTTGGCTATAATAAATTTTAATTCACCCTGTTGTAAATAGTATATTAAAATGTTCAGTATATTTATTTATATAAACTATGATGAATGTGACCAACAACCGTAACTGGTAACCATAAGTGTTGTATATGTAGGTGTATATATATATATATATATATATATATAATTTATTCAAGAGTGGATATTTATTTTAAACACCTGCCAGTTTGTTTGTTATAATATAATATATATACACAAAACATTTATAAAATAAAGAAAAGCATTGAAATAAACATAATAAAAGAGATACTTTTATGTTTTATGATATAATTTTTTAATGCATAATATATCTTACTGGGTGTCTTTGTTCACAGTATACACAAAATTTGTCTACGGTACAGAATGTCGCCGATAGTATAACAATTTCCGTAAAGAAAAATTGTATAATTTTTTTAACATTTGTATAGGAAAATAGAAATATATCTCTTCTAAATTTACTCAAGAATGAATAGATAGTATTTATTATTGAAATGCATTTTATGTAAAGAATGAACATACCGTTGAATATAATCAGCAGCATCAATGCGTTTCACATTTTATTTTATGTATATATATATAAAGGAATATGTCATGTAATAGGTAAAACATTTATATATACGAATATATATTTCATCATTATCACATGAAAGTTGCATAAATGTAACAAATATATATGACATATGTATGTAAATTCTTATAAATGCTCGTACGCTTATAAATGTATAGTACTATATATATATATTACGTATAATACATATATCGTGTATGAATATTATTAAGTATATATTATATTATTTTCAAAAAAACATCCCCTTTATATTTTCATCATTTTATATGTGCTTTTATGCATATGAATAGGCTTTATTATAATCCTAAAGTTTACATAAAAATCTCTCCCCTTATATATGTATTTACGTATATAGATATATACAAATATTCAAAAGAAATTTTTAACAAACACAAAATGTACAAATTGGCAAAAACTTTTTTAATAGTAATGTTTATACATATATATATATTTATAATATTATGTATAGCACAGCACAGGGTCTTCATGTATACCATGTACATATATTAAATTCTTAAATCATATTTTACACACATAAAATATAACTTTTTATTTAGTTGTTAACATTCGAAAAGCTTTTATTTTATTTATTTATTTTTTTTTTTTTTTTTTGTTTCGGTCGTAATAAAAAACTTATATTTAATAATTTTTGTTAAAAGCAAAATAAATTATAATTAAAAATATATAAAATTTCATGTACTACTTATTTTGCATTATCATTATCAATTATAATTGCTTATTTAAATTTCTTAGTTCTTAGAATTTTTCAAACTTTTAATCAACAAATAATTTATTATTTATATCGAAACTAAATTTTAATACAATGTATAAATTGTTAAATGCCGTAAGGTGATCCACTGGTTGATAGCCTTTTAACTATATATGTATGATTTGATTTTGATATATTATAGGAAATTAAAATGTCGCCAAAGTCTTGTTGTAATCGATATTACTGTACTAGGTTAAACTCAATAAAATTAAATGATATGATTCGGTAATAAAAACCCTATGTTTAGTTATTCAATTCAATATACACATGATTGAATATATATATATTTGCTTATATAAAATATACAATATTCTACATATACACACTTTTATATATATAAAAAAGATGTAACAGATAGGATCCCATATATACATATAGTATATGTACGTAGAAAAAAATGTATACAATACAATAATATATATTAGAGAGGTATAAACGATTGTCATACAATCATTTATCGTGTATTTACATCATCTTAGATTATATCTAATAAATAATTTTTTTTTCTTTTATATACCCCATTTACAACAACAATAACAACAATAACAATAAAAAAAATTTGTTATTGAACGAATTGAACCGTAACTTTATTTTGAAAAATGGGGTTTCCAAAAGGTAACTAGCTATACCTATATATAAACGTATATATGTAAGACGTTATTATTTATATATGTATAATTTATATGTATATATTACCTATGCATAGGTAAATTTCTATTTTGCATATATATGCTCGTATCTACTATCTATAGATACAATTTATAAGAATGAATGAATATATATGTTATATAAATCAAATATAGGTAAAGGGTATAATATGAAAATATAAAATATTGTGTTATATATAAATTTTTTCAAAGAAAATATTTATTTTAGGTATATACATAAGGTTTTCTTTTGCAAAATTTTTGTATATGCTTTTTTAAGAGTTCTTTTTGTGCAATTTTTATAATAATAATTATCCAACAACTAAAATAAACGTGCGCCTATATTTAGAATAATATAGTAACAACAACAAAAATTGACCTATAATACTCAAATGTTATTTACGCTGTCTAGACGCTATAATATACCAGATCGTTATAGTTTAGGGTCATGGCAAATTTACGCAATACTTGTTGAGAATATAATTCTATTTTTTTTCTTCTCTTTTATTAAAGGAAAAGTTCGAAAAATTTTTAAAATTCTTTTAAAAGTTTTTTTGTGTGTGTGAATATTCAAAATTATGGAATTTTCATTATATTTTTTTACCATAACGATATAAATATACATTATATTTCTGCAGTAAAACTTAACTTTCCTATATTGATGTTTTATTGTATAATTGAATAAATTGGCGGAAAAACTTTTATACACAAAATATTCAGAAAACCATTATGCATTATAATATGTTAAACTAATATGGAATCTCTAATATATAATATAAAATGTTTAACTATAATATGGCATCCCTAAATATTTAAATATAAAATTTCAATTGTTATTTAATGTGTCTATCATTGTAATAAAAATAAATTCTTTAACTCATTATTTATGTCTCAGTCGTTTCGTCTTAAGTTGTTATTGTTTTTCTGTATAAAAAATAAAATATACTTTTAATAATTTTAAACTTTTTCTTTTCACATTATTATTTACAGAATTCTTATACATATTTATTTATAAGAATTATATTTATATATACATAAATATTTTAAAAATACATAAATTAACGTATTTTTATTAAATGTATATACCAATATATATGGTATATGTATATAGTATAATAATTCCCTTTATGTATTTCGCTTAAAGTTGTATATATAATATTATAAATGTATTTTACATATACATAAATGGGTTAATTAAAAATATATAACCATAAAAATAATATGGTTGAATTAAAATAATTTGAAAATCATTGAATCGTATGATACGTTTAAAGAAAATCCTATATACAACAAATAATTGTATAATAATACATAATAATAATAATAATAATAATAATAATAACAATTATTATTATTATTGTTCGTATTATTATCGTATTATTATTATTGTTATTGCATTGTTGTGGCATTATTGTAATTTTATTATATACACATAAATATTCCAATTGCCAATTTTAATTTTAGCATAAATTTACAATATACATATTTCAATTAATATTCACATTTGTTACTATTAATATTAAAGCTATATTGTTTATATATTATGTATAGGGTGATAATGGATATTCTAGGAAAAGTGTTATATCAAGTTTTAAATATATTGTACTTACTGTGTGGCATTAAACTCTAGGTGTTGTTTTAGCCAACTCCAACCCAACATATCCGCAACTAATAATTACGTATTCCTATCTCGAAGGATTTCAGGAGTCTTATATAACCACTTTAGTTCTTTCGGTTCTCCTTCTTCCATCTGAAACACCATTTAACGGTCAAAGCCATCAGTCTTCAGTTTTTTATCAATTAAGCTCTTGTATTTCTAAAACCAATTTGTAATATAATGTCATTAAATTGTATCCAAAAGATATTTAACAATTCAGAATAATCATTTCTGATTGATATTCATCCTGTATTTCAAATAAATAAAAATGTATAATAACAAAAAATAATATAATAAGGGAAATATTTTTATTATTATTTTTTCAACAGATTTAATTTTATAAATAAAATCGTTCGAAAAATATTGAATAATTATTGAAATTTTAAAATTTGTTTTTTCAAAAAAAAAATCAAATTCTTCCAGATATAAAAACCGAATCTCTTGGAAAATTATGATAAATTTTTTTTTGGTCCTTGTCTTTGCACTATTAACATCTGATGAGCATTTAATTCTTCGGTTAAGACATGAAAATGTATCATTAATAACTTTTTCATGTTATTTGCAAATATCAGTCATATAATAAAATTACATAATACAATTTTCCATTATATAATATTTTGAATTTTCTTTTTAAAAAACAAAAGGAAATGAATATTATCGAATTTTTTATATAAATAACTATAATGTGTGTGTATACGTATTTATATCGATTTTATGCGTAATGTATCGTCGTGGTATCGTTCATATTATATCCTATATATTTATACAAGTATTATACATAATAAATAACATCAATATATTTCATGCATCAATTTTCTTATATTTTTATATATAAATATTGTCAAATATAGTGTTACAAATTAAAAAAAAAAATAAATAAATATATAAATAAAAATATATCTTACAAAAAAATTATTTCCTTATAATTTATGGGCTTATTTTATGCGTTTTGTTTTGTTAAATTCATTCTTATAAGTATTATTATGTAGTAGGTGTAGAAAAAGAAAAAAGTTATATATAAGTTTCATTTAACGTCACACAAAGCTTATGTATATATTACTATATTTACAATACGCACATTTACATTTATTACATTATATTTAAATATATATAATATGTTTTAAGAAAATTGCTTTTTATTCAAATGGTTAAAGTAAAAAAAAAACATATATCTCATATTGTATCTACGAAACGAATATACATATACTCGTATATATAAATGAATGGTTGTCTATTTAATGTATTAAGAAATTCTATATATATTTAATATAAATGTTTTGTTTTGGGGTTTTTTTTTATTTTCGGGCAATATATACATTTTAAATATACAAATAAAATTTAACTGAAATTTTAATACTTGTTTTAAAAAAAAAACAAATAAATGATAAATTTGTATAAGGAAACGAAAATAATAACAATAATAAATATCAATTCATTATAACCTGCGTAGAACGATAACATAACCTTTTTAAGAGTTATAAATAAAACAAACCTACACACAGACATTTTTTTAATCCACATTTAATCTTACATTTTATTAAATTTTAATGTTGAAAAAATATTATAAAACAAACGATATATTTATTACAAAGGATATATATTAATTACAAAGTTCTTAAAATCAAAAACTGTACTGGTATAACAATAAAAACTTTGACTTAATAAATAATGTTACCTCATATTTGATTAGAAATGAATACACGACACAATTTGAAAACATAATCCTGGGAAATTTACAGTTTTATCCTTGAATATTAAAAAGTAATATTACTTTTCTGAATAATTATTTAAATTCCATACAATTCTCTCAAATATTAACCGTCAATTAAATTAATAATCATGTAAATTAAAAAAGCTCTAATTGTTAAATAGCATCGGTTATCTGCATTGAAAATTTAAGAAACACTTGCAGCTAACCCTAGCAAAAAGAAAACAAATGTGTGTGTCAAAATAGTTCTCCTGCGATGAAAAAATATAAAGATAATATTTTTTTTTTATTGTTACACATAATTCTAATTGGATACTAACAAAGAAATATGCCTGAAATATAAAAGTTAAGTCTATAAATATTGTTATAGTGTTAAGAGTTGCAGAGGGATCAGGTACTATAGAATTATTGTATAAGTTATAAAACTAATAGAAAAGAAAAGCTTCTTCTTTTCTCATAAGTATATGTCAAATATAATTAATTTGTATACACACATATTATTTTGTTTGAATAAGTTCAAAGTCATGGATATGTTATATATAAGAAAAAAAAAACCAATGAAAGTAATGAGAGAGAATATATATAAAAGTTGAAGTATGTTTTTCTTGTAATAGAATCCTATTATACCCGCCTATACAACGAACACATTATGAACTATATGATGTACTTTATAGGTTTAATTTAGAGTGGTTATTCGTGTGTAAAAATACGATGGACACTTTATTTAATTATATGTACATTAATTGGAAATTTATAAAAGAACTATACAAATATCTATGTTGTACACTTGATCTATATAAATACATATATGTGAACCGCAGTATATCTTTTTATATAAACTATTATTATTATTTATGTGGTTTACGAAATGTTTTTATTTTGATATAATAAGATATTTTGCACAAAAAAAAAAACAGCAATTTTTTGTATTTAAAGTTAAATTCTTTATTTGAATTATTTTTCTAATATTCAATAAACCATAATCTATATTATAGTCGGACTATACTGTATTCATTTATTCATATTTGTATTATAATTGTAACTATATAGAATTTTATATATACAAAAAAAAAGGATATATACGGTTAATTGTGAAAATGTCTTCGTGGTTTGATGTTTAAATGTTTAGTATTATTTTAATGTATATAAACAAATTTGTAAATATATTTACACATTATTGTAATTATATATATAATGTAATAAAATATAAATGAAGAAATTTGGCTTTTTAATGGTTATAATAAAAAAACATTAATACATGGTATACAATAAAATATTCTTAAGGAAAAAGTACATATACATACGTTTTAAGAAAACGAGAATAGATTAAGGTCAAAAAGGTATAAATATAATGTGTATATAGTTATACAGAGTCTATATACAAAAAGCAACAAAGTATTTAATTATATTTTGTTGTACTATATTATTATAAATATGTAATATATATTTCGTTAACTGGCTTTTATACTTTTTTTTTTTTTATAACTATTTATGTAAAAATATAATTATCCTTTTATAATAATGGTGCTATATATTTTGACCGGATTTACTCGCGATCATTTAAGTTATTGTGTTTTTAGTTTTTCTTTTATTTTATTACGCGCAATATTAATTGTATACAATTTTTCTATATGAATTAAAATAGTTAGCAACTGTTTTATCACAAAAAAAAGAAGGAATTTCTTATATAATATAAAGAAAATTAGGTTAAGCGCACAATGGTAACAGATATATAGAGTAAAAAAAAATAACCTTTTAATTTTAATACATTTCATTTTCCCAATTATTATAATAAACTTTTCTGTTAAAACTTCTGTTTGTATTTACAAATCTAATAAACGCAATTATTTTAAAATCTCATGAGAATATAATATAGATATATATATTTACAATTATATTTTATATAATACAACTTGTGAAATATAAAAAGATATATTATACATATATTGAATTGTCACCGCTTGTAATTTAAATATATATATATATGTATTTATTTGTTACGTTTATGTGTACGATGGATTTTCAAATGAGGTTTGTGAACTAAATAAGAAACTTTTAATTATTTGTAATTGTTATTTGTTATTTATCATTTATATTTATATGACAGTTAGTCCACGGTCTAATTGAAAACTCCTCTTATATATATACAAATATCGATATACAAAAACGAAAAAGAACATATAAAATTATTTAATAAGTGGGTTGAATACACTTAAACGTAACACCCTTGAGCGATATCATTCTATAATACTGGTATAGACTATAAGCTGTCTATATGTAACCAGCTATATATTATATACATAAATAGATATATACACCTATAACATGTACTTATTTATATACGTGTCTATGACTTTGTATACATCTAGAAAAAGCCGCTGAATATCATATAAATAAAAATAAATATATATTTATGTATGTGCCACATGATTTGATAAGTTTTCGGAATAAAAATGATAAAAATAAAAGTTTTAAGAAAAATCGATTTTATTCTTCAACATTATCTGCTTTAACCATCATATATACAAATTATCCCACTTTTTCTAGCATTTGGATAATTTTTTATAGTGCAATTTATCAAGATTTAAGGTTTTAAATATGAAGAATACTGTGGATGTAGTAAGATGGTGCTGTTCTATGACCATTCCTTTCTCAATGTTAATTATCAATTGTGTTCTTATGACCGTGTTTAAATTTGTTATGCCAATCTTAAACAGTTGTTTCCCATGAAGCAGATGTTGAATTCATCGATGATTTCTTAAATTCTCAAACTTATCATATCATATGCATATTTATTTATTAATATTAAATATATACACATTTAAATTAATGTGTAAATGTAATTAATAATGAATGCAAATCAATTATACAATAATTCATTATCTTATTAATTTTACCTGTGGCATTTGAAATTTCATTGAACGTCAATTTAAAAATAAAATTCGAAAGAAATTATTCAACAGCTTATGCACTTCATATGCATACATTTCCATGTCGTAGAGTGTAGATAATAAAAATACAAAAAAAGAAATACATATGTATAGACAAAAGACTGGATATTATAATGCCCTTTGGCTTTTATTTTAGTCGTCTATGTTGCAGTGTGATTTATATTTTACTTTTAATTTAATGTTATACCATATATTGAATGGTTTCTTTTTTTTTTTTTTTTTTTAAGTATATATAAACAAAAACGAATATAGCAATAATGTTGATAATGTTTATGTTGTAGGTAGAGTTAGTTTATGTTTATTTTTTTTTTTTTTAAATCACGAGTTCAAATGCAAGTATGCGATTTCCATAAATACATTATAATAACTTAACTTTTTATATTTTATTATATACGCAATTTTTTTTCTTGAAAATCCTTCCTTCAGATTCATTTTTAACACAATCAAAAATTAGTTTAAGAACAATGTTTATTAAAAAGATTTAAAATTACTTATTGTAGTAAAACAAGTCACTATTTATCATTCGTATAAATTTGATAAATCTTGCTTCAACATATATGTAATAGTAACCCTTTATCTATAAAAAAAACAATACGATTAACGTTAATCCTAATTTCTATCTGTTACTTTCTAAATTATAATAATAATATTTATAATGTAATAATAATTTTCTTATCATTTATATAGTCTATTTAATTTATAAATTATATCATGTGTAACAGTTAAATAATTTCCTCTTAAATAAACTCTACATTATATAATGACTATTTAATTACACAATCTATCAAAAACAGATACGTAAATATGTTTTTATACACGTACAAAATTTATGTGAAAGCTATCAGCATATGTAGCTAATACTACACATATATGAAACATAATAAATAAATATAAACATAATTCATTAGTTTATATTTTCTATATCCTTATATAAAATTGTATATAATACACACATACCTTCGTAAATTGCATAAATACAATATACATTATATTTATATATTATATAGAGATAAAACTCAGATTTGGTTGTCAAAATATTTAACGTAATTATTCACGCATATTAAATTGATTTGTTAAACATTATTGTAATTTTGGTCATATTGTATTGTATCTCTATGTGTGTACTATTGTGCCCAAAAAATATGTTGACTTTTTTTTATTTAAATTTCATACTTTCGCAGCGATTGTGAAATTAAATAATAATAATAATTTTTATATGTGGTGGTTAGTATTGTACTTGACATCATCTTTTGTTTTATACAAGTTAATTTTTCGATTTTTATAAACACTCAATTTGAAAAAAAGCGCCGTATTAACGTATGCAAAGAGACGATTTCTGATTATTAAACCAAAATATTGTATATACGCCTGATTTAGCAATAAGAAACATGGAAAAAACGTTGGCATAAGTGTGCATTGTGTCGGGGTTGAGGATTAATGTGTAGGTGACACAATTGATTTGTAAGAATAAATATAAATTTTTCAAAATATTTACAATGAAAACTTTATTTTTGGGACTCGGTTGTATATAGATTTTAAATAAAATACCAAAATGTGTAAATAATATTATATTGACTATAGAAAAGTCTATAAATTCTCTATAGTTATTAAATAGAATGGGTCAATAAAATACACTGTATGCGAAAAAAGTTGTTGTCCATTATCGGTATATAAAACTATTTTATTATTCTCATATACCACCTCTATTTATAAACCGTATAGGATTAAAAAGGGTTATATATATGTATTATTTTTATTAAATATACTAAAAATAAAAGCGAAAATATTTCTATGAATATAATAATATTTTTTCTTACTTAATGTTGTATATACACTTTCTCTCTCTGTATATTATATTTATAATATTTATGTAAATAAAATCAAATTCATTTAATTTCTTGTATAAATTATTATGTGAAACACACACACAAAGAAAAAATAAAAATAAAATTTGACTAATTATTCATAATATTTTTTTTTTCTTTTTTTTTGTTGTGTTCATTTGAATTTTGCAAAAATTCAAGTTTTTACCTTGAAATGTTACGTACTTATTGTATAAAATAAAAAAATATAATAAATAAATATAGGGGGAAAAAAATTAAGGATATAATAAAAGTATATATATACCTCTAATACATCTATATAGCGAAACATAAAATAAAATTATTTCGACAAGGAAAAAGTAAAGAAACTTTTTATTTTTATATGTATAGAAAAAGTTTAAAGAAGTACACACATAAAGTTTTACTGCGGTTGGCTAGAAAGTTTTCTTCGTTTCTTCTTATGTATTTTATAATATGTTGTATATATTTGTAAGCGACAGAAGCAGTGAGTGTGTACAGTTAGTAGATACATATCCTAAGTCCGAAAAATAACCGAAATGGATTAAGAAAAGAAGCAAAAACCTATTTTTATTAATTTTACAATAGTAATATTATTTATTCGAAATATTCTCGTTCAACTATAACATTCATTGAATCGTTGATGACACTCAACATTTTCAATCGTTTTTAAAATTTAAATTTAGTTCTTTGTAATTACATTTTTCGACCGATACGCACAAAAAATACTGTCACTGTGAAATGTCCATAAACATTTCTCAGTTTCTTAACGATTGTTTCGAAATACGTCAATTAAACAGCACTCATTTTAGAAGGCGCTATCAGATCCATATATATTAAAAAGTCATTCCAGAAATTTTTCGGCCACAGGGGTATATATTATATATGTATTTTTATATTATATATTGTAGATTGTAAGATGAAAATCCTCTATTGTTTTTTGTGATTTTATGTTTTTATACACATATACAAAAATTGCCTTTATTTGTGTGTACAGATTTTTTTATTTATTTATTTTTTACACAAGTTAAAAGGTAAAGTTTTGCAACAAAAAAAAAAAAAAAAATAGAAAAATGATATAAATTTATATTTATATAATAGAAATAAAAATTGTATATACTCGCGTTTATATTTTATACATGCAAATGGCAAAACCACTTAAGTCAACCACATGAGAGTTTTTAAACAAATATGTTATTTTTTTGGTAAATCTATATAAAAGACGATGACAACAACATAATATTTGATAAATGTGTGATCTTTCCACCGTCGGGTTTGTCGATATATATTCAATTAAATTACGGAGTTTGTCATTAGCTTTCGAGTCATAATTTTAAAAATTTGTGTGTAGTTGTGATGTAGATATATTTAAATATAGATAAATTGTATATGCCTATTTTATGATCAATGTGTTTTGACTATTTCTATTTAAGAATAAATAAATTCTGCTGGCGACTCTTTCAAATAAAATAATTTATTTGTTTAAAGTTAACATAATCTATTTTTTGTTTTTCAAATAAGTAAATAGTTAAAACTATAAGCTCGGCGATACCAGAAATAGATCGGAGTGGTTGATAATTTAATCGTTCTAAATTAAATTAGATATCCAAAATGTATTTTATATTGTTGGGGTATTAAATAATTTATTTGTCAATTGTTTTTGTTGCTTTTATTGCGGTAATGTTTTTAAACCACATTTTATCATTACACATTATATATACAATTCTATTATGTATTTATATATTAGGTGTATACCTGTGATTTCGTCGTTTTCTGAATAAATAAGACCTTTTTTTTTTGGTTGTTGATGACAGAATGATTATTTCTCGCGGGTATAAGTATTTAATAAAATTATATATTTTTATTAGATAAATATAATTAATGTTTTTGCTTTCAACATTTGTCAAATATACTATAAATATTAAAGGAAGCCGACAAACCTTTAAAACAAATGTACAAATAGACATCTAAAAAAAAGGAAGGAATCATAGGTATAAGCCCTATATTTATTTTACTATATTATATAATTGAAATTGAAAATTACAACCATCAATTAAGAGAAAACCTAAATCAAATATATGTTTGTTAAGTATCTTACTATATAGTATATATATATAACTTCAATGCGTAATATGTATATAACTATAGTTGAAATGGATGAAATTTAATTAATTAGAACTTAATCAAATTCTATTACGAGTACGAAAATCTATTGATTAGTGATATTCCATTTATGTAATATCATAAAATGAACAATTGAATAATATGTGTATTACAGGCTATATACGAGTATACACATATATATGATTTCTTGATACGTTATGTAATATAAATACATAAATGTAAGGTATTAAATTTTCAATATTATGCTTTGCTCTGTGTTCATGTAAAGTTGTTAAATTATATGCGGATTATACATTTACATGATAGAGAGTATATTGAAATGAAATTTAAAGCTTACGTATGATATATACATATACGATGTGATTATGGGCATAGGTGGACCATTTTAAAGGTTTATATAAATAAAAATACTCAACAAGTATATAAATTGTATTATATTAGAAGTATATTTAAAACGAATTTTACCTTCTGTACTATGTACAACTTATCAATTTGTTTAAGTATATACAATGTGTATATAATATGCTTTCTAACTTTAGTGTTATTATTTAAACAAAATCAGTATAATGTTACTAATTTTCCTAAGGTAAACCAAAATGATAACATATTTTTTTATTTGATTAGAAATTAATTGATAATGTCAACTTGTAGTAAATTCGGATAAAGTCCAACATATTTTTTTAACTTTACTTTATTTTATTCCTGGATCGATTTCTCTCATTTTTGGAACAATTTATTGTTGAAAAAGTAACAAATTATCTTTAATAAATAAATTCCGAATTATATAAAATAGAAAGAGAAATCTATGTAAATTTTTAATATTTATTTTACACCAAAATGGATAATAACATTTTTTATATTATTAAATTACATGAACATCTCTTGAATGGAATAATTACTGAACATACATATATTTCCCAGTTTATTTTTAGACTATAATTATGTTTGTGTTAAATGTTTTCTTATTTTTATTTTATTTTTATATCTATATTCGGTGGTGTAATCGTTATTAGTTATATTGTAAAATACAATAATACAATCATAAATAAAATTAGGCAGGTAGAGAATGATTATTGTAAAAATGGATATATTTATATAATATGTGCATAGAGAATCCATTTATTATTAAATAAATATTTCAATTATCATCGTATATTATTATAATAATATAAGAAAGCGAAAAAAAAAATATTATACATTCTATCAATTTTTCTATATATTTATTTTACCAAGGAAGTCAATTAAAAAGGGAAATTGAATTGCGCGAAAATCTTTAAATTTAACCATTATATATTTTGGTGTTGTATATTATATATACGCTAATAATACGCTAAATGTTAATAATATAAATATATATTATATGCAAATATAATATGGTGGCATAGTACAAAGTGAAATGGTAAATAAATGCCTCCTCTTCCATATAATACATAACAATGTAGATGAGAGTAATTGTAAATATATTCAAACTAAAATATTATTTGAAAATGATTTTCCAAAAAAAAACCAAAAAAAAAAGAAAACAATTTATATTTTTTTTTGTTCTCTTAAAATTTACCTTTTTATTTACATTTGTTTTCTTATTCATTTCTTTGTGGTTATCATTATAATGTGTATACATATCATTATGTATATATATATATATATGGTATATAATAAATACATAATATTATATATTCAATTTATTAATGCGTATATGTATATGTATTTAGGTTAAGTATATAAAAATGTATGAAATATAAATATTATACTATATACCTAAAATATAGATAGAATATAAATGTTGTGTTGTGTTGTGTATAAATAAACCATATAAAAACCATATAAAATGCATTTATTGGCTTGTTACAAATGAGTTGATATATTCGTTGGAAATTTTGTGTGTGTGTTTTTTTTTATTCCTCTTCTGTTCGATGGTTCCATTAAAACAAAATGTAATTTATTCTGCGATGATAAAAGACGAGAAAAGCTTTATAGTCAGTTATTTAGTATATTTCCCCCCTTCATTACTTTTTTTTTCATTTTTGCAAAATGTTTGTGATACACATTATCTTTATATCACTTCAAATATATACGATATAATAGTATACATTACATTACATATATAAATAGACGGTTTTTTTTCGTTTCGCATACAGTAATATATAAGGGAAAGGGCATAAATATATTTTGGTAAATTGAATAAAATATACATTTTTATTTTTGTTCATGTTTATATACTATAATAATAAGTGAAAAATTCCTGCGAATATTTTGATATGATAAAAATATTATGATTTTTGTATATTATATAATGTATGAAAATAGGTATAGGTATAACGTATTTATTGCTACTACTTGTCGTATGTCTATATATACTTACATAATCGATATTGATAAAATTTGTTTATGATTTTGATTATTATAATATTTCATATTGTGTGTGTGTGGTATAGATTGGGTGTATTAAAATGTATCAACCAGATTTTATGAGATATTATACCAATTCATATGGTTATTTCGATTTAGAATTTTTCATAGAATTAGTGTATTAAGTTCGTTGATTGGGTAATTTTAATACATCCTATTTATAAAATATATATTTAATAAAGTATATAATACCATAAATTATATAATGCTTGTTATACTCAATAAAAAATGTATTTATTTTGTGGTAATTTGATAGAATAAATTATTTACCCCCTTTTTTTAATATTTATTTATATATACCTTCCATAATATGCGTGGTGTGTTATTAACTGGGCATAATTTGGTATAAAGACTATTACACCACCGAAGGACGAATCGTTTGAATTTAAGAATTAGCTGTTTTTTTGTTGAACGGAATAACAGATATAATAAGTTTCCCATCTTTCATTTATAAAAGATGCTTTTATGATCGCCTCATCAATACTGTGTTATAATTATTATCCGCACATCTTTGTATTTAAAAAATTAACAGGAATGATAATTTATATTAATATAGGAATATGTTTTTTCATGATTAATAGATATAAAATATATGAATTAAATAGAATATTCCTTAAGTTTCGTCACTGCGCGATATGAACCGAGTTGCATATATAATCAATGCTAATGAGTTAATACACATGCCCATTATATTATTTATTATTCTTATTATTTATTTATTTATTTATTTATTTTTGTTTTTTCGATATTTATAACCCACTGAACCATTTGATGGTCAAAATATATAATTAATACTCTATGCGTACATTATATAAATTTAATTTATTAAATCTACATAAAATATTACATACCTATACAATATGTATTTATAATTTATGTTTATATATCTACATATAATAAAGTTAGTCAACACATTATATAGCGGTAATGTTAATATTGAAACAGTGAATGACTATATCTTCAATATAGTGTAAAAAACATGGTTAAACGTTGTGTAAAACGAAAAAAAATAATGAGATATAATTATGTGCTATATTTCTAACCGATTTGCAATTTTATAACATGCTTTAAATAACCGAAACCTTTTGTCCATTAAATTCTGCATGCGTGAATATTATTTCTTCGTATAATAATGAAGAAACTAAATGATTATTCTTCTTAATATAAAAATTCTGTACGTTCGGTAATATACAAAATAATATAATTTTAATATAGATTCTTTTTATGTATAATTTATTAAAATATATCAATCTATTTTCCAATGTTTGTAAAATTATAATTATACATTAGATTTCATTAATTTTAATTAGAAATATCATAAAAATAAAAATGATTTCATATTTCTTTCGGCATACAAAAAAAAAACAAAAAATAAAAGTTAATATTTTTTTTGTTGTTTCAAATTAATTTAATCATAATTTGATTGTATAATTGATTACGCGCGTCTAACACTAACACGAAATAAACAAAAATTATGTATGGAAAAAAAGGACATGTTGTGGTCGTATCCCTCTATACAAACAAAAAGATAAACATCTCATTTATTATGTTTATTTATATATATACAAATTAATTATACAAATTCGTATATACACGAGTATAAGAACACACATAAACACCTATCTTTTTATTTTATATAAATAAGTAATATATTGTATATGTAAAACAAATTTCAACACGCAATTTTTATATACAAATAATAATAGTAATAATAATAATGATAATAATAAATGAGACGGAAAAATAATAGAAACTAAATATGAAAATTAATTATTAAAACATTGTCATATTTTTTATCTAATTTTTATCTATTTCATAATTTCATTAATTTTATCTTTTATTTGCTGTAACATTTATATAATTTTACACGATTTTTTATTATACAGAATTGATGTTTTTATATACTCTATTTGTAATAAATCATATATAAATTATATATGTTCTACTAATCAAACATTAACACATCATATGCAAGTGTTCGTCAATACCGTTTGCTTATTCTTTTATAACAAATGCTGCTTCTCCGCCTCTCCATGAATTTTTCTATTGCAAGTTACACTCTTTAATTTTATAATTATATTGTTAATCGTTAAATCATTATTATTATCATGTTTCATTACTTTTTATATATCTAGGTGTATACATAGAGATACCATTTCAATTTATCCCAACATAAACTAAAACAAAAATAAAAATGTATAGCATTATTATTTGCCATATGATGTTTATGTGCAATAAAATGTTATTATAATTTTTGAATCAATTGTTGAAAACAGATGAAGTATAAAATAGTAATTTTAAATTAATTTTTACATATAATAAAATGAAATCTGTTATTATATATAATATTATAAAATCTGCTGTGTGGATATTTAACATTTTTATTTCAATGACCATCTGTTTTTCATAATAATAGTATGATCTGTTGTAAGTGTACACACGGTTAATCTAAAAATGCTGGAAAATGTTTTAACTAATATCATTTTTAATAAAATTGCATCACTAAAACATTAATTATAGTTAATTTGGTATAAATTATTCTGTATTGGGAATATATACTATAGCAATTATTTCCAATTTTGACTGCAATTATCAAAAGATAGGTATCCTTTATTTTTATAAGGCACTTTACATTTTAGTATTTGAAGTTTGTTCTGAAAATGCGCATGATTTCGGTAATACGAGGTGTGTTAATAGTCATTTCTATTCTGTAGTTAATTCTAATTTAATATAGATTGTGTTTTGATGGAAAAAAAGGTGCATTAAAAACAATAAAAATTCTACTGGGAATTTAGTAGTTTTTGATTTAGTCAATTATAAAAGGTATATTATATTATATGTATATTAATAATATATTGATACATTTATAAATTTATATGTACCACTAGAGTACAGTGTGACTCCAAGTTAGATGTACATATATTATAACAATTTCCTGTTATTCAGTTTTATAGAATCAAACCATTGTAACATTTGGATTTCAATTTGAAATATTTATTGGTCTAGTTTCCCTCACAGAATACCTTTGAATTTCCTATTTTTCTTAAGCTTTGTTTGCATTTACTATTACGCTAATATACTTTTACACTATGTTTTAACTCAGAATCACCTTGTATAAAATTTTGAAACATATAAATAAAATAATGTGTATATAATAGAAAACTATTTAAACAATAATTATTATTATTATACTAAAGGACAACACACTCAGTTATAAATCTTTATTTTATAAATATATGAATACTGTATACATTCATATACATATACATTCATATCATATAAATTTTACACTTATTAATTAATTACATTGAAAATAGTCATTTGTTATTAAGAGAGCTTTGGTATATATCACTAAAGTATTGTATAAAATTAGATGATAATATTTGTAAATTCTATTTATATTATTTATGTGTATATATGGTATATGTTATATAGTATTTGTATATCATATTATAATGTATTTAAATATTTATATATTGTATATGCAATAGCTTGAAAAGCTTTATACATACATAATAATATAGGTGTAGAATTATATATACGAGTATATATAGATGATGTGAAAATACGGTATGGTGTTGGGTTGGTTGACATAATAATAGAATTCTATAAATATAAATTTATATATTTATATTGTAGGTATATAAATAAAGTCTATAATAATATGAAGAGGGATGCTGTACGTACATATTCACAATATATTATATATAAATATTATATGTATACATGTATGTATATTTGTTCTATATTTATAAAATATTGTTATGACGGCAATTTATACTTTAAAAAGGGTTATGATATCTATAATTATTGCACTGTTGTTATATGTCAAACCCATATTTTAATAGAATATTAAATTATAATATGATTTAATAAATTATTACATTTACAAAAATACATTTTTGCATAAAATATAACAAACATTTCTTTTTATGATTTTTCAAACATATTATACTAAATCATTATTTAATTGTCTTTATAAAATTAATGTGTGTTACAAAAAAAATTTGTAAATTGTCTCCAAAGGTCACATGATGCAATAAAAAAAATATTATTCGAAAATTTGTAGAGTTTAACTTTTTTGTATTAACTTTTTATAATTAGAATACCATATAATAATATTATTATGAGTGAAGTAAAAAAAACACAGAGTGATTAAATATAATATCTGTTAAATATGATCACCTGCGGGAGCTCATTTGATTAGCTCGATTTGTTTCTACCACTTTTTCCAACCATTAATCGCTGAATTTTGATTTTCAATAAAACGATTGTTGTAATTAAAAATTGTGCTAACGGCAGCTCCGCTTCATTACTTCGTAAGTAAAATCCATTTATTCATTATGTAATTCAAAAACTAAGCTTCTTAAACTAACCAAAAAATTTTTCGGGTTTGAGTTTAAAATAAAATTCCACAATGGTAGCGTTATGCAAGTTCGTTAAACGTTTCATTATGATGATAGGTCATCGTATAATAAATTATGTATATGATTTAAGAAAGCATCTATTGATAATTATATATCACTCTTAAAAAAGCACCCTTCTACATTACTATACGAAATAAAAATGTGAAATATTTAATGTTTTATATATTTTATATTATATTCATAATATATAAATGTTCTTGCTCTAAATTATTTTTATATTAAGACCCAACAATATAGTTCAGAGCTTTTAATATAATATATATAATATATATTAATATATTTATATATAAAACAATCAAAATGACCGCAACAAAAGAATATAATATCCATCACATAAAAGAAACATTTTTGTTATATTCACAACACTATATAAAAAATACATAATATAAAGTTTATATAAATTATAGATAGGATAAAAAGGACATTTTATTGATTGTAATCTTTACGTTTTTAGTATAATAATAAACATTATATTTGGATATAAACTTGTGCTGCTATATATAATATGTATTTGCTCTTGTATTTGTTGTATACACTCGCATATATCTATATACACGTTTTATTATTATCATGAATGGTGTTTTGTATTGTATATATAACGACGTCGTTGTATATATATATTACATATATTAGAATTTTATGAGTCATCGTAATTGATATTTTTTATGAAGTTTATAGATGCCGTTAAAAGGATTTATTTTATGAAATTGAATTTTTTTTTTTTTTCATTCTTATATATAAATATTTACACATAGTCACATATACAATATATAAAACATAATATAAATATGAAAGGTGATACGTTCTATTATTAAAATCCTCTGAACAATGCCAACGAAAAATTCTAATACTTTTGTTAAATTTTCCATTGATTAATAGAATAATATCCAATGTATAGTTAAGACTTAAGTAATGGTGGTAGTAAATTTAAGAGTTAAAGAATGTAGCTGCAGAACTGTGATTCATTTATGTATATAAATCGAAAGCCTATAAAGAAGATATAGGTCACACAGATCAGATACTATATGTGCTCATAAGTCTGTAAACTTATTCAATCTTGGTTTATTTTAATTTTAATTTTTTTCAATTTTTTTTTCTTTTGTGTGATGGTATTGTGTGTCCGTCCGAAAAAGAATAGAATAGATATATTGAATTTTTTATATACGTTATATAGAAACAACCTACAATAACAATTGGTTTTTATATTCCATTTTATTAGGATTTATTTATATATGTATGTGTATCACATATAATAATAAATGTGTTATATTATAATACGAGTTAGGAAAAATATTTTCAGCTATTTTGTTATAGGACATAGGAGATATATTAGTATATAGCAAAAAAGGATTATTATTATTATTGAAAAAACAAAAATTTAATTGAAAAATGATGTTTATAATTATTTAGTATATCATTTCTTTTCTATATAAATTTATCATTAACCTATTTAAATAATAAATTCCTTTTGTTATCTTAAAAGTATGGATTAGTTTTTTTGCTTAGTTTCTCAGACATTACCATCTGTGATATCTTATGCATATAAACAATAATATACTTCATAATTTATTAAGAAATAATGTTAAAGTATATGAAAATTTTGACTACTAAACATAGCTAAAGTTTAATTACAATTCATATTATAAATAGAAGAATAATTCATCAATATAAAAAAAATGTGTTTTGTTAAAAGGTTTATCGCAATATATTTTATTTTGTGCTATAAATCATTTACCAATAATTTTCCCACATATATATAATTTTTAAATATGTATTATATACACACAATAAAATCAATTTTCTCCTCAATTTTTCTTTTCAAAAAATTCAATCAACATGAAAATTCAATATAAAAAAAAAGAAGAAAAAATAAAACCACAAATTTCTATATTTTTTCTTGACAAATTACAATATTTTTTATTTATGAAATTCTTATATGTACGATAAAATTTATAAAAAAAAAAGCAGAAAAAAGAAAAACAAAACAGTTTTCTTTTCATTTTATTTTTCAAAACGACAATTTTTATAACCTTATATGCGAATTTTCTTTTCAATATATATTTTTTCTATAGTTATAGCACACACACAAAACGTATTTAGCACCCAAACATTTGCAATGAATGTGCAATTTTCTTCAATAATAATATTCAAATTGACTGTATAAGCATAAAAGTTTTTCTTCCAAATTCTTCACCAAAATTAACTGTTGATATATAAACTGTTTTTTTTTTTTCATCTATTGACAAAAATATGTTGTTTTATTTTTATCTATTTTATTGCATTTATATATAAATTTTTATATTTATTTTGTTATCTAATCAAACTTTTCAATATCACAATAATATATTAGGGCGAAATACCATTCCTATATATATCGTTCGCCCTTTTTAATATTATAAAAATATACTAATTCAGTTATACATTACATATGTATTGATATGTAACGACAGCTGTCAACAGAAACAAAACAAAACAAGGAAAACTTATTGCCAGAAGAAAATAGTTGAATCAAAACAAAAAATAAAAAAAGAAATTGAAAAAAAATTTGTCTTTTCATTCACAGGCTATTAAAAAAAAACAGAATTTTTAAGTGAGCAATTTAAAATAATTTACAGAATGTTGTCGGTTGATATATCGCAAAAAATATAATAATCCGCGCGCAGTATTCACAGTAATTTTAAAACGCGTGTAAAATGTGGTAAAAATAACACATCGATATATTTCAATACAATTTCCAACACTGGCTGTGTAAATTCATAATCATTCTATTTCACCAGTTTTCCAAATGATCACGAACGCGTACATTCAATTTTGCAAACTATTGTATATATAACATAAATATGAATATATATTTTTCAATATAGAATCAAATTGTACGGTTTATGTTTATGATGAGATATGAATATTCTATATTTAAATTATTTTCTTTATTTCTTAATTATCAATCTATTTCACAAAATAATCAGAACCAAAAACAACAATTTGAAAATTAGGTAAAAACTTTTTCTTATCTTATGGTGTTGTATGGTATATGAAAAAATGACAAAAAAATCCATAAGACATTTTTTTTTTCTTTCAAATAAATAATATATAATGTAATTGAAAAAATAATGGCTAAAACTTTTCAAATTAATCATTTTTAGTTCGATTTGTTGTTGTCGGTTTTTTTGGTTGTTGGTAGAGTTGAATGAAGTTAGTGATAATTTTTTATTTTCGTGTTATTTGATTATTTTCCTTAAAATTCAATTTCATGTGCTAAAAAAATAAAGTTAACGGAGTAAATAAATAATGGGAAAAGAATGAAAAGTTATTTTATTTATTTTTTTTTTGTTTCAAAAGTTAGATGTTTCCTTTTTTTATTTTGTGGTTGGCGAAAGTGAAAATCGTTTTATTGAATTATTTTTTATGTGTAAAAACTAAAAAGTAAATATAATTTAAAGTTGAATACGAAAATTTAATCACATTATTATATTATTTATATTAAAAAAAAAACGATATCCTCCTATCTCAAATAAGAAAAATCTACTTAATTTTAAGTAAAATCAGTTTATTTGAGCACGGAACACTACAGAGTACAAGAACAAGAAATTATATTATAGTAATGCTATTCTAATTTCTATATTTTATACATATATTTACATTTTTTTACATGTATTTCGGACATATAACAAAACCCTTCTGTGTACACATATTTATAAAATTAATTAAAAATGTATAATTTTATAATAATTATTAATACATTCAAAAAAAAAAAGATATTGTGCCAAGTATTCATTTGGATTTTAATGAATATTTGTTTATGTAATATTGCGAAAAGGTATTTATATATTTTTTTAATTTCCAATATATTCCTAAAACACTAGAAACGTTAAAATAAATGATTCATCAGTTAGTTACAATTTCGGAAAAATGTTTATATTATTTGTTAATTGACAGATCTGAAAATCTTCCCGATCAGAGTGTGTACCATTACGAAAATTCACCTATAATTTCTTTTAAACACATCGCATACAATACCCATTCTTTTTATGAAACACAAAGTAAAATAAAAATTAGGTTTATATGTTTAATAAGAAAAAAATTTATGATGTAAATAAATATTGTAAATATTAGTGTTTAAATATGAAAAAATTATGTGTCGTCATAAAGTGGTTCTAAATATTATAATGAAATTAAAAAAAAAAAAAAGTAACAATTGTACATAATTATATAAATAAATATATAATGCTGAAAATGAAATAATGTTAATTAAATTTAAATTTCTGGGAAACTTATGCATACACATTATTTAAAACTCAAAGGATTTTATTATAATATTAAATAATACTATATATATATATTAGGTTGTCAACTATCTCCCTTCCGCCTTTTTGCTCTTTATTCAATGCTTTATAAAAAGTGTTACAGTAATCGGATTTAGTTCAAATATGCGCCGTTTTGTTCGATAATCTGTTTCCATCTAGACTGCAACTTCATAATACCTCCCTCGTAGAAGCCCCCCTCCTTATTTGCGAAGAACTCGGACAGCCACTTTTCACAAGCCTCTTTTGAGATCAACTTTACACCACCAAGGGCGTTCGCCATGGACAGGAACAGGTGGTAATCACTTGGCGCTATGTCCGGGCTATATGGTGGATGCGATAAAACCTCCCATCCGAGCTCCCGTAGCTTCTGACGAGTCATCAACGAAGTGTGTGGTCTGGCGTTGTCCTGGTGGAACACTACACCCTTCCTTTTGGCCAATTCTGTACGCTTCTGGTCGATCGCCTGCTTCAAGCGGTCCAGTTGTTCGCAGTAGATGGTAGAATTAAGCGTCTGGCCATATGGGAGCAGCTCATAGTGGATGATTCCCTTCCAATCCCACCAAACACACAGCAAAACCTTCCTGGCCGTCAATCCCGGCTTGGCCACTGTTTGGGACGATTCACCGGCCTGCGACCACGACCGTTTTCGCTTGATATTGTCGTATGTGATCCATTTTTCGTCGCCAGTCACCATCCGCTTCAAGAATGGGTCGAGTTCGTTCCGTTTCAGCAGCATTTCGCAAATGGAAATTCGGTCTATTAGATTTTTCACTGTTAATTCATGTGGCACCCAAACATCAAGCTTTTTTTTGTATCCAGCCTTCTGCAGATGGTTTAAAATGGTTTGGTGACTAACTCCCATCTCCTGGGCGATGTCACGAGATGCCACATGCCGGTCTAACTCGATGTATTCCATGATTTGATCGGTATTTGTCGTCACAGGTCTTCCGCCGGCTGGCTTATCCAAGGTGTCGTTTTCACCGGCTCTGAATCGTCGAAACCATTCCTCCGCGGTTCGAAGTGAGAGAGTACCATCCCCCAAAACACCATTAATCTCACGGAACGTTTCTCTAGCGAATTTGCCTTTAACGAAGGAAAACTTTAAAATAGCGCGAATTTCGGCGTTAGTGAACTCCATGTTTACACGTCTATATCTGTTGAACGCAATATCCAAACTAATCATACATAGCGTCGTTTTGTTTGTTATGTCAAGAGCTTTCAAATTATGTACAGTGTTGCCAGATACGAGCTCTGTAGCGCTTTGGACATAGCCGCGAAATTAAAAAGACAAAAAGGCGGAAGGGAGATATTTGACAACCTTATATATATCTCATAATAATATGTATGTATATTCAGAATTTAATTATGAAATATAGAGAAAGATTAAATATTTGTCGATTGTTATATAAAATTTTACTTTAAGCTGGTTATATGGTATATAGTTGAACTAATTTATCGTTATATAATAAATGTAGATAAATACTGAAGTAGTTAAATATATATTTCTATAGAGATTTTAGCTAATTGTATGGATAAATTATCTATTTAATAAATGTTTATGTAATATAATATCCTCTATCTATCTACAATATATACACGCGCTGTTATTCGTGTATTCAAATCTTGTTAATCTTATAAGTAAAATAATTTATATTACTATATATGTACAATATAGTTATGGTATATATGAAGAAATATTTAACGGATTTTACAATACATACATGCAGGTTCCAATGGAGAGCAATGATTATATAGAGTTAATTAACTAATATAGAAATTGTATTAAATTCACCCTTTTTTTTTATCTAATATTTTTGAAATGAATTATTTTTGTACATTTTTTCAATACAATGTGATGCACAGCATTAATATAAATACGACGTTATCCTTTTAATATTTAATACATATGTATACCATACACGTTGTATATCGTTGTCAAAGATAATGACATTACATGTCAAAAGAATTAAAGTATAAACAAGAAGAATATATACGGTGATATATAAATTCTTAAAAATGGTATATAATTTATTATTTAAGAATTTAGTTTTATACATATATACATTTTCTATTTAAGTATTTTAGACTTATATATTTAAGATAATCAATATAGATGCTAACCCTTTTTTAGTCTACGATGTTATAATAGTTTAAATATGGTAAATACCAAGACTTCGCAGTTAAATTATTTAAATAGTTGACGTATTTTTTTTAATATAATGTATATATATTTTATAATTATTAAATATACACATCATTAAGTAATACCTGCCGGTGGAACTACTATTGTATTATATATATTTGTGTTTTTTAACATTTTATATGCGTTTTAAAATTACTGTGCATACGGGTGAATGTGTGCATATATATATATATATATAAGTATACGGGTGTATAAAAGGCCAAAGGTGTAATAACGATAGGTTTATATTTTTTTTTTCATTTTAAATATAATATATACAAAATAAAAACAAATAGAATTTAAACAATTTTTGTTCACTTTAAATTATATATTATACAATTATATACTGACCACAATATAATATATATAAATACCACTTTTTTCTATATAAATAATTTGGTCGCTTATCGTATAAACACTATGTATTTATCTAGAATTTGTATGTAAGTAGTTATGGAGAGAGAGATAATCATTTATACATATATATTTGTGGCATAGGTGTATAACTCTGTATATTATACTAGTAAAACCAGTCATTCAACCATTTCATTGAACATAAAATGTTTTTCGAATAGAAATTGTTACATTCAATGGAGTTTTACAACTTATATAACCACAAATATTGTTAAAGCTTAAAGTATTTTAGAAAGTTTCTATATATCTATAAATATATATATATATAAAATATATAGTATATGTGTGTATTTCTCTTTTTTATATATATAAAACTTTCATGTTCTTATCTCTATTTAACAAATTGTATGCTTTACTTATTACCTTCACATGTAACGTATATATGATATATATATATATATACAATATATATCTATGTACCATTTCAATGAATAATATAATGTATGTGTAGTTACATTTTACAGATTATGGAAATTATATAATTAACATTAACGAATATTATATTATTATGGAGTACATTTTGAAGTAAATAAATATGTCGGTACTTATAAAATATTAATGTATATATGTGAAAAGTACATATATGAAAGTTGAAGCATATTAATTGTATTACATATATAAGATAAGTGTTACAAATTGCATAAATTTATTTGAATTAATATTTATTTATAATATAATTAGGATTTTATACACATATAAAATTATAAAAATATTAAGAAAATGTGCTACATGAACCATAGCCTAACAGCACCACTAGCACCTATTCCAAACATTTCTATTTATGTTCGTCCGATGATATATAATATAAATACAATGTAAATGAAAATATTTAGTTTATAATTCAAATAACATAATTTAATTATTTTATTTATTTATATTTTTCATTTCATTTTATTGTATATATTATTATTTATTCACATGATCCTTTACATATTAATGTGGTATGTATAATATTACCATAAAATAATAACAAATTCTTCATATACAATATAATACATGATATATATATATTGTATATAATGTATGTAATATATGTATTATACCAGAATATTCCTTAAATTTATATGCACGTGAAACAACTGCAAAAGAAAAAAATGTAAGCGCAAAGGTATACAAAATATGTTGTTTATGTATTATAACAATAATTTTCATTTTAAAATAACATATGAATATATCAAGAATTTCATTAGGTTTTATAAAATACACGTTATCAAAATTTAAGTCCCTCAAACCATATTCATATTATAATTTTAAATAAAAATGATGGTGTTGTGTTGTTGAAAGAAAGATTGTTTATATAAATAGTTACAGAAATGTAATTATTTTAATATATATTTTATGTGAAAATTAAGTTAAAAATAATTTTTATTTTTACAATTTTCCATCCATTTGGGAATAACTAACTTTTTGCAATGACAAATGTATAATTGCAAATTAATAGTCAATTGGTCTTGCATTCACAAAGCTAAAGACGGAATAGTTTCAAAACGGAAATTTCTATACACTTTGCACCCATATATTAAATGATAATTGAACACAGAACTTCAGTGTACCATCAGAAAGCGTAGTTATTATATCAATGAGTTCCGTTTACCCAAGCTCTATATATGGTTAACATAGTAATTTATAATTTTAAATACATTAGTATTTTGTTCAAATGCTTTCAAAATGTCATAAAAACTCAGTAATATATATGCAATATAAATTAAATTAAAAAGAAAAATGAAAGAAATTTTTTAATAGAGTGAAAACATCAATTTTCACAAAGCTAAAGCAATAACTATTAATCTATATATATGTAATGTAATAGTATGTATATATATATGAATATATGAATATATGAATACATCATCATGTTTACTAAACGTAATGTCTATATATATACTTTTTATATGTATATAGATAGATTGTGATAATGTATATAATAATTTTCGAAAAACGGAAATTACATCCTTTCCGCTTTTACATCACAATTTCTTTTCTATATCTATATACAATAATATTAATACTACTATACTCGTATACATTTGTAGCAAACATAACGATTTGGTATGTCTGGCGCGTTATATGTTAATTTTAAATAATAAATGGAATTCAATCATATATATATTCATAGTGTATATCCATATGGAATAAAGCAAATATACAAACCATTATAACGATTTTTAGAAAACTATATATTGTACACGACATTTATGTATCTTTTCTATATATTGTATATTTATATATCTATATATTATATCTATAGTTTTCCTATATATGATTGACGATGTACACATATATATTCTTTAAAATTTATTGTATATGAATGAGAAATTATTTATATTCAAAATGTAAATGTTATATAGAAATATGAATTGGCACATATAAAAAATTTTAATAAAAAAAGAAAAAAAAAAAAAAACAGAAATATTGATGACTGCTCTGCTATATATTAGCTATTTTATAGCTCTGCCATATATTAGCTATTTTATAAAAAAATAAAAACATTGGATTTTATAGATACATATCACCGTACATATACATTACATATATATGTTTCGATTATATGAATTTATTGTACTGTATAGTACTGTATAATATACAATTATCAAGAATATCCTGTCAATATATATGCTCAGCACACATCAACACTAATTTGAAAACTTTAAATTAACAATTCAACTATAATTAACTATATAATAATTATGTCAATTTCCTTATTTATAAAAATACATACAAATAACGTATAGTTTGTGACCGATTTTTAAATATTTTTTTTTTTTTACTTGTTTAAAAAGATATTTGTTTAATGGTATTTATTTACCTTTTGCAATGTATAAATTTACGTGTAGTGTTCTTTATTGTAAACGAGTTGTGGTTATAAAATAACCAGTTTTGATGCTTCTACAAAAAAACTATTCATGTACCAAATTTCTACGACCGACAGCTGTTCGTCTATCGATTGCCGCTCCTCGCATGTCTGTAGACATGTTAGTCTAGTCGTTGAAGCTGTGAAAGCTTCGATGGTACGCGGTCATGAAGGATCTCACAGAAGAAGACTTCTATCACTGCTTTGATGAATAATGCAAAATTCTCATGTATATTAAGTATATTAAAGAAGATTATATGGTAACTAAATAATGTTTAAAATAAAATCTCTTACAACATTAGTTGTCGTTATTTTATAGCGACACCTCGTACATCTGCATTAAACTTTTTCTAATAATAATTATGTGTATTAAGAGAAAAAATAAATGTTTTATATTATATTGACTCAATTATATTATATATTTACTAAAGTAAAACTCAAATAATAATAATAATAATAAAGTTTTAAGTTGTTTTGCCATTGGCCACGTTATTATTAACATAGTTATATATATAATAATAATTTTATTTCATATATTTATTTCAAAATATAACATAAACGAAATCAACATCTTTAATAATTTTATATGTACAATATAATTTCACTTTATATACAGAGTTTTTTTTTGATTATAAACTTTTATTTTTTTTTCCATTTTAAGTAAGAAACCACAAAAAATAATAATAACCAAAGTGTAAAGAAAAACGAAAAATACACGCAATATTTTATATTTATTTTATTTTTGTAATTATATAAATACATAATACAGACCTTATGTAACTGGGTGCAAAACAATATAATAACACCGAATTTTTAGTCGGTTAATATTTACATTAGTATTATAATATACAATATAATAACCCTTTCAATAAAACTATACACCTACAATAAATTTGTATAGATTTTGATATAAAATTTTAATGAACTTTGTCATTATAGTCTATTTTGGTATATATATACAAAATATTTTGGTATACTTGTTCTGCTATTCACAGCTATTTTATATTATACATTTAATACATTATTTATATATCTCTCATATACAGCGTATAAAACTGTGAACAGTAATGTTTAAAATTTACGAAAAATATTATTCATTTAGCACCACTACCACCGATATTAATCACAGATACACGATTGAGATTTGGAGATTAATTTTTATGTTAATGATTTCATAACAAAGAGACAAAGTATAATTATTTCAGAAATCAACAAATTTTAAAAAATTAATTTCCACTATTTTCCCTTAAATAATTTAAATTTTTTGTTGAAAAACAATGTGAATGTTTGTGAAACATGTTCTGATTCGGTATAATAAATAAATATATAAAATAATAATAAAACTGACAATATATACACACATGTATAAAATGTAAATAAATATCAGAGAGTAGCTTTCCATCAATTTATTTTATATATACAATGTATATATCAGAATAAGGTAAATATATAAATATATATATATATATTAAATGTAAAAGTCATACCTATATATAAATATATGTCCTTGTTGTGTTATATAGATAGACGATGGTAAAAAGGATTTATATATGAAATAAGAGATTAACCGTATACCAATTTTTTTCCCTACTTTTTTGTTTTACTTTTGTGTGTGTGTTTTTTTTTTTTATATTTTGTTTCGATGTAATAACAATAACGATAATGTACAGGTTCAGGTACATAGGTCCACTAAAATCAAAACATATGTATATTGTGTGTAGGGTAGATCACCATTACCAGGTGTAGACATGAATTTGGTTGGTAACACACACTTAAGACTCAAAATTGAATTATATGAGAGGTTATTTTAATATCAGCTAATCTTTTTGGTGTTTAGGCTTGACTACACAAAACATAAATATTACTACATCTTTTGCAATACACATCCGTTGTTCGATAAGGTTCCATCACTTTTTAAAATAAACTAAACCATATTGACTGTGAGTACGTCGTCAAAAACGACTGCCATACATAAATAATAAATTTAAAAGCTATAAAAAAATAATACTAACTATTCCCGGGCAACCCTTTTATATATAAATGCATGCGTATAGATATTACGCACGTAACTAAAATATATAATACATATACATAGTACAGAGATTATATATTATTTATCATTTACACAGCCTCTTTTATAAAATATCTAAATATATATATATTTTTTTTTTGACATGAATCTACAGAAGGCAAAAAATAAAAATAAAAATCGAAACCGACATGCGAGTCTTCAATGTTCGAAATTATAATAAATGATCTTTCATAGAATTTTGGTATGGGATTAAGTTGATAATAATAGATCATTATTGAAGAGATCCCTCTCTCTCAAATATATACATACAATCTATATATTTATATTATAAATCAGGTACATGTATACGAAATATATACTAAATAGACGGTAAAGTTGGGTTGAAAGGCTATAAAAGCTTTGTATTTATATATATGTATTTAATGGTTATGTATATTGAGCGAGGGCATACACGTGGAAAAGGGTTGTATTTTTTTTTTTTCGTCTTTTGTTCGTTTTTTTTTTATCTTTACTTTTTAAACAAATTTGTATATGGTGATGACTCTAACCCCTCTAACCCATCTCTACTTGTTATGTACACGCGTATTTATAATTCAATATATATATATATCTATAATATTTCAAATATTGTATAATACATACCTATATCAACTTCAACACTTTGTACACACAAACGGGTTATAGGTTAATTATAAAATTTAAATGTACATTGTGTTTTTGAATAATAATAATAATAATAATAATAATAATAATAATAATAATAATAATAATAATAATAATGAAAAAAAAAGAAAAAATTAATATATAAAACAAGAAATGAGATTTTTAATTAGAATATATTTTCATATATTAGTAGGGGCTTGTGAGTAATAGTAAATTATTGGGGTTAAGATTATACTTAAATAATTACAAACATAAAATTTTAATATAAAATTATGTTTTATTTTATCTTATCTTAATTGTAATTTTGTAATTTCTCTGAAAACATTTTTTTTCTTTTATTTATCGATAATATTGCATATTTTTTAATATCACTTTATATTGTCGCTCCAAGCAAAATTGTATGTATGATACTAATGATATATACTTATGAGATGCGATAATATATTATGTGTATTGTTTCATTATATATATATATAAATACAAATTTCTTAAATTTAATTAATTAAATAATTTTAAATTCTGTTAAATTCAATTAGAAAAGTGTTGAGGATTACGTTCGTTAAAAAAATTTATATAATCTCATACTAAGGATTAAAGTATTATACATTTCAAATAGTTTTTTTTTTCTTTTCTGTCTTAATAAAATAAAAAAGCTTTTAAAATAAAAATGATAATGTGTGTGTGTTTGTGTGCCTTTTATATAAATTATAATAATATAGATAAGATAATATAGAATCTTTAAAAATAGTTGTAAAATTTTCTATTAAAAAAATGTTTTGATAATATATAGAACAAAATAGGAATCTCCCAAATCGTGTTTTCGGATATACGTAACAATTTTATATTATTTTATAAAATAAAATTTAAATGTCTTTTAATCAATGCGCATTCCTTTTGAATTTATTGATTTCTATCTATATACTATCATTTATAAATTTAAAATATTTCGATTTTATTCCATTTCTAATATAATAAAATTTTATACAAGTCTGATAATGTACTTTTATAACTAATATTATATATATTGTATATAACATAGATATAACTTTTTATAATACGTATAGCTTTTTATGTGTACACATCATACTATATTTTTTATAATAATATTCACTGTATTATATATATTAAAATTTTCTTTCTTGATATTTTCAGCTGATTATATAATATTTTTTTAAAGTATTATCAAAGATATTGCATACATATACACTAAATAAGATGTTCTCTCATCTCATCATTGTCAGTATAGAATAATTTTCAAAAAATATCTCAAAATCTAACATTAGATTTAGCAAATGGTATGAGTAGAAATGTACACATTTTGTATTGAATTCTACAAACAATTTGATTTTGGTATTATGATGCATGAATCTTATAGTTATACACATATGTTACATGCCGGTTTCATATTCCCGAGATTCGCACTTATTTGCTCATTCCTTGCTCAGAAATTTCGGCTTGTGCCTATTCTTAATTGAACGTTTTTTCATGCATTTTTGTTACGAACGAATGTAATTATTATAATTGTTATGTATTGTAATATTTATATATTCGATTAATATCGTATTGTTAATATGTTATTAAATTAAATATAGCTAATTTTGGATATTATGAGATACTTTTTGGGAAATGTTTTTTGGAGTTTCAACTTCTTATGTATAGTCAAGTATATAATATCTTTGGTATTGCGATAAGAAAAATAAATAATATGAAATATTTTTTTTATGTATTTGCGTGGGGTAATTGTATCAGTATGCGCCGGAAATGTGTGAGGGTATAAAAGAATTTTTTTTTTACAATACAGTAGATTATTTTCTATTATTATTTTATCTAAATCTGTATATATATTTTTTCTTATGTATCCTTACATTATTATGTGTATCACACAAAACTAACATAATATACATAACGTGCACTACAACTTTGTTCAAAGATATTATATTTAAATTTCTGTTTTATTATTTATAACAATTATATGTGCAAAAGACTTAAATTTAATATTGAATTCAAAACGTTTTGCTAGCTGACATATAACTTCAAAAATAAGTGTCCTTTGTAATACATATCTCCTCTCCGATTCACAAAAATGATTCTATTCTAATACTCCTTAAAAAAAAATAGTAATTACTTTTTGTAGTTCATAACGACTGACGACTGTGTGTGTAAGAATTCTTTATAATAATAATGCTTTGATATTACATTATATTGTATTGTATTGTATTGTATTATTATGGTATAATGTTATCATTGTATAGTTATCCATATTGTAGCCTAAGTAAGGGATTAGATTTTTTTATATTTCATTTTATTTCCTTATTTTATCTATCTACTTTAATTTTAATTTAAATTTAATCTATTATACTACTATACAATAAATAATATTTTAAATAGGATGTCATCTGAATATATATTCTTTCGTGTACAATTTCATATACAGAATATTTTATGTGATGTGTAAAAAACATTCCATATGGAAATCTAATGTTTATTGATTTTTATACATATTATATGCAAGTAAAATAATATAATAAGAACATCAGATGTCATCATTTTGACTATTGTAATATATATAATATAGTGACCACCATAATAATTCTCTCTATTATATTGTATTAAATACACAATGTATATCGTAGTCTAGGATATAATTTTGAAACTCAAAAATTACTGCATCATGCGGTGCTAAACATAAATTTCAATTATGTAATTTTTCTTCTATATACAAATATAACAAAAAAAAAATAAAAAAATAAATATAAAAGAATAATTTTCATCTTTGCAAATAATAAAAAAAAAAAAAAGAAAAACGAAAAGTCAGTGTGTACCATTTTCCATTTTCAATTTTATTCTATTTTCTTTTTTTTTTTTTCTCTTCTGTTTTGTTACCATTGCTTTACTTCTTTTATATATTATAAAATGGACATTTCTTTATTCTCTTATGTATAAGATAAAAAAAAAATATAATAGATTATAATAATAAATACATAATGTTTATCGTATACGTTCTCGGTTTATAAAAAAAAAATAAAAATCTGTGACTTTGACATCTTACATAAAAAATAAAAGAAAAGAAAAAAATGAAATAACCAAAATTGTTATCTCATGGGGGCATGTTAGATTTTTTATAAAGAAAATCTTTGCCCATCATCGTTTTTTTTTTCAACCAAACATATTGTACAAACAAAAAAATAAAAACTAAGTTTTTTTTTTAATGAGTTAATAAAATGTTGAATTCAATTGAATCAAATTTTTTTCAAATAAAAACTTTTCCAACATATTCTTTAAAAAAAAAAAATACCGAAAGGGAGAGCTGAGATATATTTCAAGAACAAATAGGTTTTTTTTTTTTTTTTTCAAATAAAAGTTTAGATATCAAATTGAATTTTTGGTGAATTAGTTAATAATTTAATAGCAATCGTGAACATTTAAAAAATTGATTTACAGGATAATTTAGTCGTGTGCAGCAGAAACGGGTTACTAAATTATTTACTGTTAACAATTGACGAAATAATATTATATATTATATTCTCTGTTGAGATTCGAATTCAAAGGATTTATACTTACGAATGATGGGTTTCCAACTCCCCTGATTTAATAATTTCATTGGACAAAATTTCCATCCCATATCATATTTAGAAAATATATTAATTATTAAATAACTACATAGATTATTTTATTTTCGGCAAAACCTACAGTATATTATTATTTATTATATTTCTATAATATATAATTTATAAATAAAGAAAGAGGATACAAAAGGTAAAATTATTTAATTTAAATTTTAATATTTTGCAACCCATATATTCTTTGAAAAATGTAAAACACATAAAGAGCTTAAAATCTATCATGTGATATATTAGCAAATATGTATATATAATCATATTTGGCGTACCTAATAAGTAAAAGTAAATATAAATTGTATGTGCATGTGTGTATATAGTCATTATATATTATAACTCATCATCGTTCTTAGAAATGTCATATCACATATATAGAAGCGATTAAATATTCTACTTATTTATGTCCATGTTCATATAATTTTAATTGAAAAATATTATAAATTGTGTATTTATGTAAATTTAAGTATGGCATATATATATGTACGAATACATAATATGGACTTATATCTATTATTATTTGGCAGAGCTTAGTTAATATATATATATATAGTTATATAATTGTAATTATAAAGAACTTTCTCTCTTCTGCTATAATATCTGTATATGTATAAATTTAACATTTTTTATATAAAATAAAAAATTATTTTTCATTATAATATTAATATATTATGTTATTGTAATATCAACCAACATCAATATACTAATTGTGTATAGAGTTCATTCATATATGTTATTAATATTTATATAAAAATTATGTATCATCACCGTAAATTTCTTTTAGTCCTTGCGGGAAGCATATAGCATCAATAAAACAATTTCATTTTTGTTCCAAATTTTTCACTTCAATCCAGCTTTTACCTTGGCAACCGACTTTTGCAATAACAGTTCTGCAGATCCATCATCCTTTTATTTTTCGATACACATTAACATTTCTCTATATATTTCTATTTACGGTGTGCTATATATGTAAAATCAGCATAATATTTCAAAATAAATTTATGATACCGGAAACATTTTTATATGTCGATTATTTTATTTATTTATTTATTTTTTTATTTTTTTTAATGTCGTTTTTAATTATTTAAAATAATGATATAATCAGCATCCGTATATACTTTGGGTTATATTATTTGAATTAATATATTCTGTTTAAATGTAACATTTTAATTATTATAATTGTGTAACTAATTATACGCAATATTTACATATTAATATATTATGTAGAGCAGCAGGTATAAGTAAATATATTATAATATTTATTTAAATTTGTTACAAATTGATTTATTAAAAATTTACATATTATTATATATGACATATAAATTATAATCGTTCCATAATTCAGAGAATGTGTGTTGTAACATATTATACTTATGAGAGCATTATCGCAAATAGGTATTTTTATTATTTACAAAACAAATGTTGTAGCACCTAAATGTTATTGTAAAGTAATAATTCTATCACACATAAAATTTTTGTTTGTTTTAATTATTATAATTTTGGTGACAAATTGTTAATTTCTGTAACATTATCGTTTCACGAATTCCATTAATATTTGTTTAATTGCATGGTTGCAAAGATTGTTAACTATCGAGTATGCTAATCAAATATTAATTATATGTATATATATATATATTTATAACTTGCGTTTAAGATACTGTACAGATTAACATATACAGTATACTATATGGTGATAGTACATCATAATTAACTGTAACATAGTAATGTGTCGATACTATAATGTGATAACATGTAATATGTACATTGTATATAGGATTATATTTATAATTATAAATAAATATTTAATTATTATTAAGTTGTTATACATACAAAGTTTATATATAATTATGTGACGTCGTTACATGGGAAAAAATAAATGTATCTACGTCTACCTATACACTTGTGTAATAAATGTTGTGAAATAGACTAAAATTCGACACGATGAACGTAATAATTGAATAATTAATTATATAAATGTTTATTTGATGCATATTAATTGGATTTAGATAAACTAATTTCATATTATTAAGAAGATCAGATAAAATATATGTAATATATATATTATATGATATTATATATACAATGTAAATAATACACACATTATTCCATTATAACATAACAAATATATAATCATATATATTTATTTATATAATTAGGGGTACCTATTATATAAATTAATACCTCTCAAACTGTTTACTATAAGTATGTATTATGTACGTACTATATACATATAACTATATAATTAGTTCGTTTTATACGAGTATAGGATAATATATTGTTATTATATAATTAATTAATATATATACATAATTATACTTATAACTATGTACAGATAAATTAGTTTGATCTGTATATAGAAATTGGAATATTTTGTATTTAAACTACTAATTTAGTTAATAGTAAAACTTTCTATTTCTTTTCGTATGTATAATATCTGTATACACTAAAGACCCAAATATCATACACCGAGTACGCTTAATAGCTAGTGTAATACTAGGTATCTTCAAAGAATTGTTGTTTATACTTTCACAATAATTGACAAAAATTACGAAATATTTATTACCATTGTAGCGAATTTTCATAATACCATAAAATTAGTAAATATAAATAATTTATTTAATGGAAAAATAACATATTAAATCTATAATTGAAATTATTGAAAATTATATAAAAATAAAATTTATCAAAATGAATTTAATTCTGTAATTTCAATAAAATTTAATGTATCTAATTTGTAATATGGTATCCTTTATTTTCCAGATATATGTAGCCAATATTAATATTATATACGATTCATACAATGAACATAATAATAACAATAATGCCTTTACATTGTACATACATACATTTCTTTTAACTTATAATAGTTATATGAAAAAAAAAAAATGTACTACTATACAATTTTACATTTTATATGAAAAATACAGAAAATGTGCAACAACAACAATGTAAAGCTTTTATATGAAATAAATATAATATGTGTACATTAAAGTATAGAAAGCAATATTTTCATTCTCTCAAATTGTATGGGTATATAAACACTTAAAAAAAATATATAGTTTTTGTATTTCACTCATATACAGGATTACATAAAATTGTTCAAACATTCTCTGAAGCTTTCGTTATGTGTAACTTTTGCAGTAATTTTATAATCATGTTAAATTCTCAAACATCTGCAATTACACACATAATAAAATTCTGAAGTTTTATATTTCGTACCAATAATTTTTTTATTTGCCTGTATATAAATGAACATGTAACTTTTTTACAACTATTATTAGTATATAAATATAATACTATCTATGTACTATCTTAAAAAATAAAAAAGACTATATATATAAATAGAGCACAACGGTGATACACAAACTATTCATTAGAAACTCCTTTTTTAGTTTCTAATTTACAAATTATTTTTTAAACATAAAGCGCATGAAATCATGCAATTTAAAATAAAATAAAATATTGTTTTGTGGAAAATAAATTGACATGGGGAGGGCGCAATATAATTTTTTATATAATCTTTTTATTTTCATTTAAATATTATCGCATCCTTTTAATGAACGCTAAAAGTTTCTATAACTGTTATCGCTTTGTATATGTAAAAATTGAAAATGGGGTTAAGGAAGTGATTTAGATAAAGTTTAGCTCTGTGTACATTTTTAACTATTTGATTTATTCTTGACATTGTCATGCGTTGGATAACCAAACAGCTAACGAATATTTAAAAAAATTAACGCAGCCAAATCATTCTATATTTATTTATTATATTTTTAATAATAATTAACTCTTTAATTCTCTAGAAATTGTACATAGAAATGTAAAAAAAAAAAAGAAAAAACAATAAAAACAACAATAAGAAAAATTGTAAAAAATTACATTATACTAAAAGTTTAATAATAAAAATATAACCGCATCTTTAAGCAATTTAAAGTTTTCTCTTGTAAATTATATATAGCTTTTATTGCATTAGAAAAACACATAAAAATTTAATTCAATTCTGGTGCATTTCTCACTGTCTATCTGATAAATAACTTAATACATTAATACATACATGTATTATAGTATTATATGTATCATATATATAGATATATGAACAGGGTATTATTGTGTTCATTTCAAAAGGTATAAAAACACATTCGTTCGTTTGATTTTTATAAAATTGAATTCTTTAAACTTATTTTATATAGTAGATATTATTTAGAGCTTATATTTGAATAAAAACACACAGTATTATGGGGGGGCTGCGTGGTTGCTGGTTATTTATACCAAAAACTTTTTTGAAACACTCTTTGATTGTATTTTCCAAGGGTGCTTAATACAACATAAATAGTAAATACAATTCTATATAAATGAATATGCTCTATATAGAGAAATTAAATGTGGTTTCATTTAATAATCTTAATAATAATAAAACCAAAATACGATTTTTTTTAAATTGCTATGAATTTTGAAATAATGAAAAAGTAAAAAGAAAATTAAGTTAGGTGTATTTATAAATGAATATACTTATTTCACTTGTATACAATTAAATGAATGAATGTTATGGTAGATGAAGGAGTTAATTTAGCGAAGCAGTCATATGATGTATTTTACTGTTGATTTGACGCAGAGAATTTAATCTAATGAATCTAGTGAAGCGAGCCACTGAGAAATGCGTATGACATATTTTACTGTTGATATCATCCAGGGATATTATTCCAATTGATCGAGCAAAGTGTGATACTGCTACTATTAAACGTAACCATTGAAATCAATCGATTGAGAAGTGAGAAGTGGCATGTAACATTTAAATTAAACAATTAACAGTTGATCATGTCATTTTTAATAAACAAGAGTGAAGAATCTCTTTGAAATTTTACAATAATTTATATATAAATTTTTTTTTCGCTTTAAACAATAATTATTGAAAATAATATTGACCAAATGAAACCTGACCGTCTGTCTAGCTAGACATTGAAAAGTACGACCATTTTCTATCACATTCGTTTATTATCTTTTAACATGCAACTGTTTGTGCATGTGCAATATTATGGTTTTTATCATTTACGATATTGTTGTTTTTAATTTATGCACAATTTTCATAACAAAACATCTCTGCACAATTATTATGTATATTAATATTTCTTTCGCACATATGAATAAATGTTGACAACAGGAAATCAGATATGTTTTTTTATTTTTCAACATATATGTACGTACATATTTTAATGATAACAAAAATGAAAATCTTTTATTGATTTTCCTTTTTTAATCTAAGAAGGAGGAAAATTGATATTTTTCCTTGTGTATAGTGTTTTTTTTCCTTCTGCTTTTTAAAATCATTTGCACTTTATTCATGTTCTGCATATAAGTCTTCATATCAAATGTGTATATATATATATTATATAACGTTGTCAGTACCATTATCACCATCACCATTCACCACCGTATATGTTCTTGTACATGTATATAACAGGCACATATATGCATATCGTTGTCATGATAACATGTACAAATTCCGTTTGGAATGAGATACATGATGCGACAACAACAAATGCATTTATTATACAAGTTTTAAACTATATACATATAAGGAAAAAAAAGCATGTGGTATGTTTCGAAGCAAATTGAATGAACTTGTATATATGAATATAATACGAAAGCTAAGAATATGCGCAATGTTTTAATTTTACTATATAATTTTGTGAGTGCTATAGCTATATCGTAGAGAGATTCACGTTAATATATCGAATTTTATGTGATAAAATCTATCATATGGTTGCTATTGTTTCAATATAATAAATACACATACATTATATCCCATATACTATGTATAAAGATGGAAATGGTAACGTGCCACTTTATACATGACTACAATAAACTATATGTGTTAAGGAATTTTTAAGGAAATACTATAAATATTGTTAAGATAGAGTCACAAAACTTGATTTATGATATCGGTTGCGTTTTTTTTTTTTTTTTTTGTTTATGTTTCCTTAAGAAATTCAATATTTAGATTATTTTAAGCTTTCTTGAATATTATATGTGCAAATATACCACAATGATACAATATTTTATAATATAAATTGCTTCAAATTGTTATATATAAATATCAGCATTTTAACTTGTTATATCAAAATAATTAATTTTACATTCATTAAAAGATAATTTATTGACTAAGAATCAGTGGATTATTACTATTTTTAGTATGACGTCTTTTGTTTTAATTTCATTTAAACTAATAGTAGTCAAATACACTTTCCTAATTACTGATAATATATATTTATTTAAATTTAGTAAAGCAAATGTGACTATATTAATGTATCGTGAAGTAATGGTCCTGAAATATCAGACAAAAAACGAAAATAAGGTGTTGGTTGCTATTATGGAATAATCACTAATATATGTTCGATGCCGATGTTCCCCTCTGATGAATTACTATTTTAAAGGACTATTCACTCATAAAACAAATAATTGCAGACCAATTAATTAATTGTAATATTCTGTTACACGCATTAATTTACTAGTTTAACTTTAATGTTTATTAGATACTTTAAAAACGAAGGTCACTATTATGATGGATAGACTTGACGGATGTCGTGACAATTTCATCCCTTGAGTTTACTGGATGGAAGACGATTATATGGCAATAAAATATTGTGTGCCTGTGTATAATTTTGCACCCTTCATCATTCCCAAACTACTTACCTGCAACTACCGGTCGATTTCTGATCTTCAAGCACTAAAGAATTTTTCCTTGTCCATAAATACTTCTCGAAATAATTATTGTAGACAAATTTATATGGTCTGGGCATATTAGATATAAGAAATATTTGAAAAATTGCAGTTCTGTACATTTCCAGTCCTGTTTATCTGGGAATATCCTAGTTAATAAAATATGAACAATTCATATTGCACATATTAAACCCATAAAAACTATATTAACTAATAATTATTTTTTTTATTTATTATATATTATGTATTTGTAGAGTTAAATAATTTACTATTGATTCATAATAATGAACGAGGAAAATAATTTTTGTTTTGTAAACAATTTTTTTTTTATGTAAATAATATTTCCTTTTTTTTTTTAAACTAAAAATAAATATAATAAATTTGACAGTGTTCAAAAACTTGACAGTATAAAGATTATCTCACTATAAAAAAAATAACATCGCACGAAGAGAAAAAGAAGTTATTGCTCAAAGCTGTATTACCATTACCCGCAGTCAGTCATTCTATTTTACAAATGGCCGATTGTGAGTAAATTTGTTTCGTGTGTGTGTTTCATCTTTTATTAAATAAATATTGTTTTATTACTTTTAATTTCATTATAATTTTATTTAAATTATAAATATTATAATTTTTAATTATATTTAACTAATTAAAAGTGTTTTAGTTTGAAAATATTGTGTAGTAACAATAGAATTTATGGTTTTATAAAAATATGTTTTTTATGTGGTTTGATTGATAAGCATTTTTTTTATTCTTTTACAAAAAATAAATGAAAAAAAAATTCAACATATATTTATTTGTGTATGTGCGTGTGTGTGTCAGTGAATAAGAAAATGAGATGTCGATGACATTTCTATACTAAAGAAATATTTTTGTTTACATTTTTCACAATAAAAAAATTTGTTTTTTTTTTTATTGATTTGTTTTTCGCTGTTTTTTTGTTTTTGGTTTTTGAAATTAATGTTTCGAAACATAATATTTTGTTTTAATGTTTATAAGTTTTTAATATTTTCATATATAATATACTTTATGTCAATATTTCAATGGTTTTTGGTTTTGTAAATTCTACAATGATATAATAAAAAAATATTTATTAAACAAACAAACAAAATAAATAATAAAAAGGTAATGATTGAATTGAAATTTTATTTATATTGTTTTTATGTGTTAGTGTATTAATATATACTTTCCAGACGCTTTTGTGTAGGCGTCCCATTTGATTTTTTTTATATGTTTTTGTTGGTGAGTTTGTTTTGGTGCAGCCGCTTTTTATTTGTCGTTTTTTTTTCTTTTATTTAACACATAATGTATTTTAAAATACTGTAGCCAGCATAAAATTCAATAATCGTATCAGATGTATGTGGTCACAAAGAAGAATTACGAAAGATGATTATAGCAAAAAATCAAACTATTCACATTTTTAAAATAAAACATAAAATTGAGTTGTTTTTTGTTTAACAAATTATTTAAAATATTTATAAATTCTTTTAATTGTTGCCTTTTTTTTTGTGTTATTTACTAAAGAGGATTTCTCAACAAAGTAAAAAAACGTTTTGTATTTAATATCGTTTGTATGTTGTTTCAATGATGGTGTTAAAAATAAAATTGATTCGCCCACAGACAGATTTTTTATTTTTTGCTTGTTTGTTTGGTTGGATTTATTTATTTTTATTTATCTGTTTATTTACATTCTCGTTTTATTTATGCATTTACAGTTTATTCTCTTATGGACGAATTTTTATTTTTGTTGATCCTATTTTGTGTTATGTTTATTATAATGTTCATATTTTGACAGCATTATGAACAAATATTTAATTAATTAATAGAGTAATGTTAAAATTACAAAGCCGTAAACATAAACTTTTTTTTTTTTATATACAATATATGTAATACTGTTTTCACATGAAATATAAAATTAATAATTTATAATACTAATATTGAATATATAAAATATGTAATGATAATAATACAATCAAATATTATTACTAATTATAATATAATACCACATCCGAAATGTGGAAACTCTTACAACATAAATTTTATATAGAAATTTCAATACCTTCTGCAAATAGTTTTATTTAAATAATTTTAGTGCGACTATATTAATTTTGACGTAAATGAATTGAATTCATTATTAATTTGAATAACTACTATTTTGTAAATTTGTCAGTAAGTTTTATTATTATTAAATTGACCAAAAACTTAACGAACACCGGCCCACACCACAATAGCGTAAAATTATAAATTATAATAAACTATTTTTCTGTGTATTTTATTTGTACAATTAATTAAATTTATTTACATTTAAAATTCAAAACAAATGTGTAAATATTTGAATTTTCAATTATTAGTATTTATTTATTTATATTATTCAATTGACTTTAAAAAATGAAAACATAATAGAATTTTCTTCTTAAAAAGTTTTTCTCTTTTATTATGTTTGTGTGTAAACACATTTAATTTGATATATAAATGTTAGAGCTTCCATAAGTAATAAGGTATTATTTGTTCGGTTATCAAGATGTTATGGTTTAAATTAAATTCGTAATATGTAATTATTGTTATTGTTTTTATAATATATCTTAAATTTTCAGTTCCATCACTAGAGAAAATTTTTTTGTTTTAAGTTATGGACTTTGCTCTGTACATTATCTGTACTGTGTTAAAATGTTTCCATTTTAGTGATGAGTCTTTTCACTCATGGACGTCTTTTTATGAAAATACCATTACAGAAAAGTATGAAGGAGTGGTCATTACTTGCTGGTTCAATTAAGTACTCGCCATACGGCTCCGTTATGATAATTTTTTATTCTAATAAATGGTCATTGTAGATAACTTCAATGTTTTTTGCTTCGTTTTGAGAAATATGAAATGCGGCATTACTTATGGAATGATAGAATATATTTGTGTATAATTTATAATACAATTAAATCTCTTTCCTCCTTTCACATATTTATGTATAGTATACTTCAAAAATATACTAAAAAGTTCTGCATCTTTATATGTATATAAAAAGAACAATATTGGTATAAACACACATATATAAATATAGCTTAACTCGAACATGTACAGAAATGTGCACTCTTTTTTTTACTACATTATATTATTATAAAATAATGCAATACAATACAAATCAGCAACTAACAGCAACCCAACTGCATCAGCAGCAGCAGCATACAAAATAAATATGTATATATAATAATAAATACAACCAGAGAACCACACAATCATCTACAATAATTCACTTAAAGTTTTTAATTAAATGAATTGCCTATAGTTTAGTTTATAAGTATATAACTTTAGTTAGAGAGTAAATTGTAAATGTTGTATATATGGTATTTTGTAGTGCAATACTTAAATGGCAAAGAAGTATAATAATATATTTTTTTTTATTTTTGTAATGTGCTTATGTATTTTTATATATAGGTATTTAGTTTATATTGTTATCTAAAGAAAAGGATATTTAATTATAATAAATATGTATGGAGAAACACACGTAGAATAGTTAGGGGCATATATTTTGTTTATATTTAATATATATGTAAATATAAAACAAGGTATAATAGGCACGTAATACAATTATATTAAATAAAATAATTAAAATATTGCATATATTTCCAAATTAATCATTTTTACTAGAACTAGAAGTACCATGTGTACATTATATAAGTGTATATATTATATGCATAAAAGTATATATATTTATGTCAATCCTGTGAAATGTAATTATATATAAGAAACTTATATTGATTTCATTTTCTCAATTATTTAGAAACTTGCGAAATAATTAAACAAATATTTTCACTCAATCAATATTCTTTTCAATTATATTTATAATTGATTGATGGTTTCCAGGTGTTAATTATATGTTAAGTCCAAAATTGTTACGGTGTAACTAAATAATTAAATGAATAGAATTTCTAAATACTGGGTATTTGTTTACATTGAAAGTTAGCTGGTTTTTTTTTATTTATTTACAAATCGTATGTGCTTCTTTTAGAATTGATGGGATCAGAATGGAGTGGTGTAAATTATATAGTGTATATTTTATACCAACAAACTTATCTGTCCTTTTATATATATATATATATATTGCACCTTTTCTCCAAGTCACACAACGTAAATAAATTTTATAAAATGACAAACAGTTCATTGTCTGCTAATGTATGTTTACAATATAATATTATATAACTTGATCAATAAAGGCGACTTTTATTAATAAAATATAATATAAATAAATGTATTATATGTGTTGATAAGGCATTTTTGTTTATGTTGAATTTTATATGCAGATAAAAATTTGTTTTGGCATAAGATAAAAAAAATACATTCATTCATTTGTTGTTACTGACGACAATTACAATTCGTGTACTGACGTACCTTAAAAGAATATTATGATCATTTTTCTATATATTCCCATTTAAAATTATTGTTTCTTAATGATTCACTTTAATTTACTTCCTCCATATTGCTCCTCCTCCGTTCAATAATAAGTTTTCTGATGTTGTATATGTATAAAAATTATTATTCATATAGAAAGCTTTATTTAAAACGAAACTGCCATGCACTATTGGGTTAAAAAAGTATTAGTAGTTGTATATAGAAGTATATATTATATGAATTAATTACCATACGGATCTTATCGTATTGCAAAAAGAAATTACTTTTTTTTTTGTTTTTTATATATATAATTTAAGTCTGTATATAATGAACGTTATATTGTTTTTAATAATAAGAATAGAACAATTTCCAAATTAAATTTTTTTTTTATATAGGTCATCGATTAAATGTATTTTATGCATCATTAAATAATGCAGTAGTTAGTTTTTATATATATATAAATTTTTTAATTTTATTTTATATTTCTATTTAATATCGTATAACAACGTTAAATAACGATGCAGATGCAAAAAATAAAAGAAAATATTTATATATTTTTTAACCTATACGTTTCGTAAGATATTGCTATATTTAATTATTATACCTATAATGAATAAAATTAATTTTTTGTCTGTTAAATTATATAACGATATAAGTTTTTTTTATAGAGATAATAGATAATATAAGTATTAAATAATTTGAAATATATTTATTCATTTGACATGAAAGGTTTAATTATATTATTTGATATTTATTTACATTTGGTGTGTGTTTATGTATACGATGGATTTTTTTTCTACGTTTTGTTTACATAAATTTATTCTTGTTAATTGTATTTTTTTTGTGCATATATAAAAAAAATGCATTCAACTAAATTTTCTCTGAAATGTTAAAAAAATATAAAATAGTTATTTATTTTTGAATTTATAAATTAACTTTTTTTTTTTCTATTTAATTTCAGACAAATACCAGATAAATACTTTCTTTTTTATTCTTGATGTTTTATGATTTATGGTGAGTACTAAAATTATAATACATATTTATTTAATAAGTATATTTAGAAATAAATTTGGAATATTGATGTTTTTTGGTTATTTCTGTTGAAAACATTTTGATTGAGTCTTTATATACGATAGATGTTTTAGCTATAAAGTTCTATTGGTACTAGTACTAGATTATACTGACTTTATAACTATATAGCTATAACATGTATTACAACTAAATGAATATACTTATGTTTCAATCTTACGAAATATAAGGGGATTTTAACTGCATTTACTGTTGATAAAAATATTACACTTTATATACTCTTTTTTCTCGTAAATTCTTTTAAAATTATATTTGTGTGGATTTATAAAATATTAGTCAATAACTACTCAGTATAATATATAATATACTAATAATAAACTTAATAATATGATATATAACAACAACAACTGAATCCACTTCAATATCCGTCACCAATATTTGTTTAGTCTGTCAACAATATAATGGCAACAACAAGAAGAAAGGAAAAAAAAAACGTATAAAACCGATAAATCAAATAATCGAAAAATATATTTGATGCATAAATCTCTTTGTAATTTTCTTGTCAATATTTACATTTATTGTAAATTTTTGTATAAAAATCGAAAGTGCACGTCATGTATATAATATTTTTAAATATATCAAAAATAACATTAAAAATATACTATACCGTACTTAATAGGATAACCGGTTGAGGCAAATTACACCTAATATTAAGTTAAACTATATTAGTGAATGATTTTGAGTATCGGGTGTAATTTATGAAATTTAAATGAATGATGAGAATGAATCTTTTTACTTATTCATGTATCTGTTTATTACAAAGGCAGCTGTAGCCATTACGCTCAAAATTGTACGTTTAGGTATATGAAACGTGGATATTGTAAATTGCATGCTCCTTCATCCTTTGTCCATAAATTATTCTAGCTATGTACATATAAATGTGATTGTTATACGCAGTGGAAACATAAACTTATAAAAACGTATTCCAATTTATGTTAATATGTGAAGTTAAAAAAAATGTTATTATAAATTATATCGCACATATTTAAAAAAATAAAAAAAATAAAAAAGGAAACTGAAATGCAATTGATATTTTGAGTATAAAAATCTATGACAATAACAATAACATTATTGAGGTGACAATGATGATAATGTTGACAACACAAAATGATGTTATTGTTGATGATAAATAAATACTAGTATATAATAAAACTTAAATAGAAAATTGATGTATGACAAATTTGATTTTACACGATGTATCAATAATAATAATAAAAAAATAGGTTTGGTTATTTTTTTCTCTGAAAATTGTAAACATAAATTAACTTTATCAGAAAATTCGAGTGACACCTTCACTTATATAATTATTTATATTTGTGAAAATAAATAAAATTAAGGGAAAAAACCAAAACAATAAATTTTCATTATAAATTTTCTTAATATATGTTTACGCAGTTACGTTGTTTTATAAATACAATTGACTATTTAATATTTATATGTAAAACTCGCACGTATATACAACATAAAAAAATAGTATAGTATATAAGTCATTTTCCGTACTAAAATGTAATATATAAATAATAAAAGTTTACACATAATTTCAGTTAATGACTAAATAAACAAAATTTGTGTGTCTGTGCCAGTAAAGATAAATCGAATTAAGTCTAATTATACGCTTATACCTTTAATATGTATATATTTAATAAAATTATATAGAATTCACCTTTCCTGAGTCTTCATATATTATAAGAAATACGATACATATATATATAATATATATACTACATGATTTGATAAGTTTCCGGAATTGGCATCTGGATATGTGGATGACATCGTCTATAAATGCAGTCAAACGGCTACATAAATACGTCAAACGGCTACTGTTAAAATGGCATATCATTTCATTAATTGGACTATTTTCTCTTTCCAAACCTAAAGAGATTACTCCGAGGAAAAATATTTACTGTGAATAATAAGGAAGTCTCATTTGAAAGTGTTACAAAATTACAGAAACTTATCAAATCATGTAATAAATATACTTACATATATGTAAACATATACATAATGAGATAAGGTTAATAAAATATGGGTTACATACTTGTGTGCCGCCTATATATGTAACATAATAAACTTTAAAAATGAATACAATGAATAAAGAAATCTAGTCTAGTATCTATATTGAATAAATTAAGTATATTGTGCGAAGACAATTAATTAATTTAATTTACTTTGAAATTGTCAAATAAATCATTATTAATTCTGTCACATCTATTTTTGAATTGTATACGTAAGTTCTTTGTATATATATTGTGTAATGAGTATTATAATTAGTTTTAATTAAGTCACTTGAATATTAAAAAAAAAAATAACAAATATTTATTTTTATGGTTAGAAAATAATCTTTTGAATTATGGATGCAAATTTCATGTATTTATTTTCATATAAGCATTATTTTTTTTCATACTCAACTATTTTCTAATTGTAAAACTTACACAATTAATTTTACTATTTGTAAATTTTAAAGTTTTCAGAATATGATACTTAACTTTTGTTTGACGAATTTTTTTTTTAAAGAAATTGTTCAACTTTCATATAAATGATAATAAATATTTAATGTTAAATAGTCATTTAACGATATAATCATACCCATATAATTATAATTACCTTTTTTTTATTAATATATTGCAAATAGTACAAGTGCAACATTTAATTTTTTCAGTTCTAAAGGTGTTTCAATAACACATTTTCTTGTCGAACCTGTTATATAGATTAAGAATTGAAAAATATACGTTTGTGTAGAACAACAAAATTTGGTAGAATTTCTTATAAAATCGATTTTCATATAAAAAAGTTAACATTAATATATGAAACATGGTTTCGCATACAGTTTATTTAATAATCGAGATATACAGTACGCAGTTAAATAAAATTAAACATTTTTATAAAATATTGACAACAATAACATACAAAAAAAATATTAATTTAAAAGTAATTAAAATTTAATTTAATTTTAATGACATTAAAGGTTATCAAAACGACATAATCACATATGTTTTCCGTTGCATTTGTATATTTTCTCTGTATATTTTTTTTTATTATAATAATATTATCTAATATTATGACAATTTTTCTTGTGGTTTATTTTACAAAAACGAAATAAATAAAAAATATATACACAAAACGATACACATATGGTATCAGTTACGAAGAGTGAACATTTTTAAAGATATTATTAATTCTATACTTTTATATAGAATAACAAAAGGACTTATAAAAACCACATTCATCACATCTTTATCATCATTGCACCGATTAGTTTAAACTATATCGATTAAATCTATTCAATAGTTTTGAAGAATATTTTGTATATATAGAAAAGTTAATGGAATTTATTAACATATTCACAATTTTATTTCATTCATTCAATACCAAAAAATATACTATCTCTTCGTGCCTAGTATATTTTGTTTATATTCATTCTCATGAGATATACATAAACAAACATATGCGACATATAATTTTTTTTTGTCATCGTTTTGTATAATACTCTTATAAATAATTTTTTTTATTTTTCTTTTAAATAATGTTTTGCTATAAAAAGTCAAAAGAATTCTAAAAAAGCATATATATATTTTTTTATTTATAGTAATGTTCAATTCTATCTTTTAAAGAAAATATAATAATAACAATCTATGACATTAGAAAAAATAAAAAGAATTTGGCAAAAGAAAATAACCGAAAATTTTTCTTATTGTCATATATACCACCATCACCACCACACCATACAACATTCTCTATTATTGCGTCCAGCTTTACTTTTGATATATATGCAATGTATATATACTAGTTAAAATAACAACAATATTATATAATAATATATCTTTTAAAATATAGAATTCATTCTTTGTGAATTATTGCAATATATAACAAAATGCAATTTTCCAAAATAAGGAAAATGGAAAATTTGTATTCTCTTTCTTTCCTTTATTTTTTTTATTTAACTATTTAAAACTATATATTATTATATTATAAAAGATGTATAGAAATATATATTTATATAACAGCATATATAAAACAATAGGGTCATATGGAAAAAGGATGTTGAAGAAAAAAAATAAAATAATATTATATTTTATGAAAATTAAATTACATTATTCACATCCTTGTTATAGTATAATATAAATTCATTTCGTTTTCGCGCACACATGCAATTATTTAAAATTTAAATACGTAGTATATCGTTTTATATGAGCAGTGATGTTTGTTAAATTTGGTATATCATAAAATTAGTTTTTCAGATTATAGACTAATAGGTTTCACATAATTATTAGAAAATTCCTGAAATTTGTATGTAAAAAGGATTTATAATTTAAAATTTGAAGAATGGTACAAAAAAAAAGCAGTGTATTGAAAAACACAATTTTTTTTTTTTGGTTCGCATCTGATGTTTTAGCACACTTCACTGTATGCTATAATTTATAAATAGATGAGTTTTATTGTTAATTTAACTTACAAATTTTTCCTTTAATAATATTATTATTTAATAATGGAATTTAATATAATATAATGTATGGACGTACATACTTATACCTACTGCGAACGTATCTATGCTATACATACATTATGTATATAATATGTAGAAGAAAGTAAAATATAATAATTATTATTATGATTAAAGCTTTAAATACTTTACGATGAAATTCCTTCTTTATTTTTAATCTAAAACTTTATATAATAATAATAGTTGAATTACGGCAAATATGAGAGACAGTTTATATATTTAGCGAAAATTATTTATAAAGTCGTTTATAATTTTATTTGGTTTATTTTTTTTCTTTTTATAATTATTTTAATGTAAAAATTTTATACTATATTTTTATTGTAAACTTTTTATTATAATTGTAAGTTTATAGAAAAATTCTACAATTATTATAGTTTTTATAATAAAACAATTACGATATCAAAATGCAGTAAATTAATTTTAAGAATTACACTTTAAAGAGTAGATTTCAATGCCTATACACAGGGCAAACATTTTTCTGATTTGAATTTTTCAAGTGTTTGAAATAAGAGAAAATACACAAATTTTGAATTAATATATAATTGCAATTATGTGTTGACTTCAATTGAATTCTCTATGTGATATCCCTAAAATTTCCAAATAATGTCGCTCGGCATCCCATATTAAATTAGTCTATATTCTATTACATACATTCACAGTAAGCATTCCAAATGGACCGAAAGGTGTTTGAGTGGAAATACTACTGTCTTTAATAATCAGACCAATCGGTATTATATCTAAGACATTTTAATTAATTATAATTATATATATTGTGATTTATATTTTGATAAAACTTAATTACCAATTGTATATGTACAATTCATTTTATTTGTGTTTGTTATATATGAAATGGAATAAATTTGCACATTTAAAAAATAAAAATACAACTAATGAACAACAATTTTATCTGAAAAACAAGTTGGTTCATTAAAAATTACATAATAATAAAATTTTCTATCCTATATTTATTTTGTTTGCTAAAAAAGAAATAATAAATAATCTCATTAATTCAATAACAGTGTGCTACTTTCTTTGCTATAAACAGACTGCATTAAAAAGATATCACTCAGTGCTGATTCTATGATAAATATGTTAAATTTAAATTACATTTTGTAATTTGTTGATAAGGTACCATCTCTCGATTTTCTTTTTCTCTCATAATCTATTTTTTTTTTTTAACATAAATTATTAATTAATTATTAATATTATTAAATTTGAAATTTTTGAAAGATAAATTATAATTTTTTTTTTATATAAAACATTCCATTGCTTGATATGATAACAGTAGAAGTTATTTAAAACTTACATTTCATAAATTAAGAATTTTATTATCTATATCAAGTTATGATACAATTCCACGTAGGAAAAAGTACTCGATGTACTTAAATATAAAATACTATTTTCGGTTTACAATTTTTATGATCTAGAATCGTCGTTTTTAAATAGCTTATAATTCACCCTGTGTATATTATATATAGTATAAATAATATATTGTAGATTTTTATTATTATTATATTTTCTCTAATTATAAATTGTGAGTCTCGTATGAGTAATAAAACATTATATATACCTACATGTGTGTGTGTGTGTATGTGTGTATGTGTGTATGGAAGTGTGTCGCTTTATCAAATTGTTTTTGACATTTTATGTCAGTGGTAATGACATCGTAACGAAAGCGTGCTTTTGCATCTATTCAATTGTATACTATATATATATAACTATATATTCGTCTACATTATTGTACACGCTTTTACATATATTATAATATGTATGGCATCTATAAAATTTATATATACGTACTATATACGTTTTGATAAATGTATGATGTTCATAATGTTCATAGTATAATATTGTTTGTACACAATGTATTTGAATCTTTATATATTATAATATTTAATATATATAATTATATATATATATTCCATATATACATGGTTATTATTATTTTCCTAATATATTTTTTTGCAAATCATCATTATTTGCAACAAAATTGATTATGTGTCTGAAAGACTCATATATTATTATACTACAGATTTGTTTTATGTATATGGTATATATATAATATATTATAAAATACTATAATATGTTTTAATGTATATGATTGTATTCCTTTGGTTTTTCAATATATAATTCAAAACCACAAAAATTTTTCAACATAAAGTCAGACTTTTTTTAAAATATTTTTTCATGTCGTTACTCTGCACTCTATTTATAGTACAGAGTTATTTATATATATGCACACTATTTGGTGTTGCTATAGTTTAACTAATATATAATTTATGTATTATAAAAGAGAATTGAATTAAAGCAACTATATTTTGTGGTGGCGATTTTATATATGTATTATATATTGTGTATTCATATAAAGACGGCCTATACACAGGCTTATATATTAACCATAAAATACTCATAATATCATATAACAACCATAAACAAACAATATAGAAAATTAGGCTTTCTCTATTACAAATATACATAAGTCTATAATCTATATATATATATATATATACCTTTGAATAATACATCCAGTTTTGTGCGATATGGTGAGAAAATCTGTAATTAAATAGGTAACGAAAGTTATTAATGAGATATATAAACGTTGTACGGTATATTATATATTATTATTATTATTGTTATTATTGTTATACGCATAATATATAAACACATGAGGTGGATAATAAATTAATGAATATACACGTATTTGGTAAATATACATACAATATATGGGAAGCAATGTATATATATTGTATACTTATGCTATTAGTTTGATATATAAAAGATAAAAAATGACTGTATGTATATATATATAGCAAAATATATATATATATATTGTATATAGAACAATATCATATATTATACAAATATATATTTATATACAATATATTAGTAGATTCAATGAGAAATAAAGTGAGATAATAAATGAATGTCTTTTGTTTATTGATTGTAATACAAAGAAATAAATTAGTTAATTTTAATAGCATCGTTATATATGCCAAACAAAAGTCTATATATATATATAAGAAAATTGATAATTAAAGTCAACGTAAATGGGTGTAATAATGTTTTTATATATTTAATTATTTATGTATTATATGTGTACATAAAATCATTGATTCATTTTGTGCCAAAATTAATTAATCTTAGTAATAATTTTAAATGATCATTATATTTATGATTTCTTACTGCAATGCTATAATATAATTTAAACACTTTATTTTAGTACATACTCATATAAACAAAAATATGTAGGACCACTCAGCACAACATTTTATTTTTAAACTTTACAGTATAACTTTTTATATGGTAATTGACTTATAGTTTAATTCTATCGAAATTTGAAACGGTTGTGGAATAGCATTTTCTGATAATTAACCTACACATTTAACCTTGGTATGTTTGTTATTTTTTCATCAAATGTAAGAACTATTTATTCGGTTTGAGTACTTAAAATTATATACACAAATTATTGGTGCGTAACTATATAAAAAGTATTTGGTTTTATTTTTTTGGGTTAATACAATTGGTTTCTATTATTCAACCACAATACTATTATTATTATTATTATTCTCATCATTATTGTTAAAATTATTACTATTATTGTTATTATTTATTATTATTATTATAAAAAAAATGTACAACGCATATGTATAATATAAGACCAATAATACAATTTGTGCAATATTGTAAATTACATTATTCATGCATGATTTTATTTTACTCTGGTATGTATGTTGTGTATTCATTGCAATTGTGTATTTTGTAATACAAGAATAGAATAGAATTTATTATAGTTTACATACGTATACGTATTATGTATATATAATATAGTCATTTGGACAACAAAACATAACCACAAAAATTGTACTATGTATAAATATATGTATGTTCAAAATGTTCTCTGCTATATGTATATAATAAAATACTAATTCCAAGCGAATCCTATTATTCATTCATTATAAGTGCTTTATGCATAGGTATATACGTATCGTATATGTATAATATAAATAAATAAATAAAGGTATGCTTTCCTTCATCGATGTACACGAATTGAATACAAATAATTTATTTTCGTTATAGAGTAATTCCATTTAGAGTGATCCACTATCACAAATAATTTGATTGTATACCTGATATTCATAATTTTTTGTGAGTATGTCAGGTCTAATGTAAGTAATGTTAAATTGTACAATAATAGATCTATATGTGGCTTTCTCTGTTCATTGGCATTATTGATGTTTGAAAATAATAAATAAAATAAAATTTTCACTGGGTGACAAAAGTTAATAATAATTAAACTGTGTTTTTGGCTTTATTTATACTAACTAAATCAGATATTGAAATATTGTATTAGTATTTTTTAAGATACGGAATCGTCATGCATCCAAAAATGGAATAAAACTAATATCAAGGAACACAAACCCATAAATTTATCTTTTATATAAAATCGAAAGAAATCAATTGTTTAAAGGATATTGAAAATTAACTTATACGACGACTTTAATTAAGGTCATGTATATATTATTTAGGTATTTAATAAAAATTCTACCGTATAATTTTGTAAGATTGAAATCTTTTTATTTTTTTATCACAATTAAATTAATTTGAAATATAACTATATACAAACAACATCAAATAATATCAAATAAAATGTTCATTAATTTTCTATAGTAAAGTAATAACAAAGCCAATCTAATTTTAAATTCTGTGTATACAATTGTTATACAGTATATACTATAGTAGTAGTATAGTATAGATAGACATAAAATATATCCATCCGTCTAAAACAAAAGTATATAACAATAATTTAATCAAACAATCAGTAAATAAACCAATCAATATATAGCATATACAAAGAGTTAAGAACGTCAACATATATATATATAATATAGTATAAATAGTAAAGAAAGGTTAATTTGGAAAAATGGTAAAATCTAATAGAATAAATAAATAAAATACATATATTTTAATTAATTAATTTAAACTAAATAAATACGTATTAATTATAGATATATGTATTGTTTTTGTTATATATTCAATTTGTTTAAATTACCTATATATAAATACAATAATATATTGAATTTATCTACTATGAATGTATAATACATCTATAATATTCTATGCTATATTCAATATATACAATATCGTTCCAATTTATCATATAATAATAAATATTATTCATGATTTTATTTCCATTTTTCAAAGTCTTTACAAAATAATGAGAATTTGGTGATAAATTGTTTTATTTAAATGAGATTGAATGGTTTTTCGTGATAATAATGATAGGTATATTATTGGAATTTAAATTTATTTGCACAATATATAAATATAACATAGTCAATTATGAACATTTAAATATAGTAAATAGATATTTTGCATTGTATGTTTATTTTTTCTGTGCAAAATTAACTATATACAATAATAACATGTAAAATATTCTAATCAAATAATTCAAAATATATCGTATAACCTGTACGCAAAAAAAAAGGATTTTCATATTTTATTATTTATATATTAAATTATCTATTATATTTGGTAAATATTATTCGTAGGAAAATTTTTCTTTATATCCTTATTCATTTTGTATTTTATTTCATGATGCGTATATTGTATATGTTACGTATATATCACCTTTTGTGAATGTACATTTAGCCAAAATCAAACATATTTATAATAATAGATAAAATACTGAACAACCAAAATCACCTCTGCATAGCCACCCGTAAAATATATATTATTTGTTTTTATTGTTGCTATTGCTATATATATATACATTCACATATGCATATAAAATAATATATAGAATATATATCCAATGAAATCGATATAATACCAAACATAGAAATACATTATATCGATTAAATCAAATCGTGACTATTTCAGTTGTACATAAATTATATATATATATTATATTGCCTGAGAAAATATTGATAGAAATTATCTGCAGAAAAGGAAATAAAATTGATATATAAATTTCTTGGATAAATAATTGGATTAATTAAAACGAAGACAGGGATTTTATATATATGTTATATATAGGTGTGGGTTTTGTGTATAAAAATATATATAAACATTCTCTATACAAATGTTATGGAGATATTTTTCCTTTTTTTTCCCCGAGATTTAATGAAACGAAATAAATTATTATAAATATTATATCAATATTTTGTTTTTAATCGTTTTAATAAAATTCCCTGTAACGTTTAAATTTATAGAAGAAATTTTCTTTTCATATATAAATATTTGTCTGTATAATGTATCTAACATTCCACCATTTCACCACCATATAATAAATTCATTCATTCATTAATTTCGTATATATATATTATTTATTAGGTTGGTGCATCCAATATGTCTTCTTTACGTAGTCATGCCGTAAAAACAATATAAATATAAATATTATTCTAGGCAATTAATAAATAATACTCTGTGGAACAACGAAATCAAACGTCGTGACATCATATATGGAATGTTTTCATGTCAAGGACAATTGTTTTTTTTTTAATTCTGTTCACGAAACAAATGTGACAATTAACTTTAGTTTCCGATGCAACTACCGGATTAGATATATATCACATAGAAAATATAAAATTTCGGTTCCAACAATCTAATAAATAGTTTTTGTACCATAGTACTATTCAATGAATTTTATTAATTTTCCATATAACTATAAATATATAAGAAAACTATTTGAAAATATTTTATTGGATATATAATAATCTAATAATTGAAATATGCGACAGGTATTTCGTATATTGTATTTATCAAACGAGTATATAAGTATTATATATTTATTAAATACATGTATGTAATAACTGAAATATTTTGTATTATATATATAGGGCGCTTTTGCTGTTATCATCTTGCGCGGACACAAATGCACAAGTGATACGAATGCGTTTTTATACGGCTCTTGTGTTTTATTTTTCATGTGATACATGTTCGAGAATTGCTCTAGTTTTTGTGCTTGAGCGTAAATTTAGTCACCTATTTATGTAGGAAAACGAACGATAGGCCACTGTTTGATTGTTGTTGATTTAATTGTGAAGAATCTTCATTTTCAATTCTAATTTCAATTGTAACTTTACCACACATCATGTGTAATTTCAAAAAAAAATTGTTGTTGTATAAGTGAAATCTTAACTATGTGTAACATCCATTTGTGCGAAATATTGAAATTTTCCAAAAATAATATATATTAAATTTTTGCTATAATCGAAATTTCAAAGCAAATCTTTATTTATAGCTTTCAACAAATTGTGCTAAGAACAATTTTTTTTTTATTTAGGTTAAATAATGTAAATTCATATATAAATGTATAGAATACTTTAATTATCTTATGGCATGTATACCGCATACATCAAATATTATATTGTATATGTAAGTTCTACTTTAAATTTAGCAATTTAGTTCGTACATTGTTTAAGTAGAAAATTTAAAATTGTGCTATGCCAATAGTGACGAGAAAACAGAATATATTTCATTGTACTTACCAAAGATGCTAGAATTTTATGTAGAATAGTACAGATAGTATACTAGCACCTAATAATTAATTAAACAGAGTCATGATTTAAATATCGGTTTAAAATTTATTATCGAATCGAACAGTTGGATCTTTGGGTGTTACTTTTTAATACACCTCCTACGCTATATGCAAAATTCACTTTTCTAATTATTTTATTATTTATTTAGGATAGAATGTAGAAAATTTCTTGAATTTTCTAAATACATATAAATTAAAACAAATATGTATCCTAATTATTTGCTAAGCGACAACAACACACAATGGTTATATATGTTAACAATTTGTTGTATATAATGGAAATACATAAGATAAAAGTATATACTGTTAAACATTTTTCTGATAAAAAGTATGTAAATGTATAAGAAGAAGAACTTTTGTTAATTGGTCTTAAATATTTTCTTATAAATATAATATTTATTTTTGTTATAATATTATAATTATATATGTATATGAAAGATGCGATAATCAACTATCTTTCTTATTATCTGACAAATTTACTTTAATGAAAATAACAATCATCTTTATCTATGACAAATAATTTTTTTTCACTTTGATCCTCTTAACTATACAATAATTCTTTTGTGAACAATTATCAATATATATTGGTAACAGACATATTGTAAAATTTCTTAACAATATATATCAAATAGAGAAGAAGGAACTTCTATATATAAATATATGTATAGTTTATATCTATCGCAACATTATTATATTATATATTGCTTTCTGTATTATTGTACAATATTATCTTATATATAATAGTGCGTATTTATATATATGAATCATTAGTATTTCCGGATTTATGTATATAAATAAATTCGAAAGGATGATTGGATTTAACTTTTCAATATAAATGTAATATATACATATATGTAACGCACCCGTATATGTATTATGTATATATAAAAGAATTTGGCAAGAAAATAAATAAGATTTTATTTTTTCACAAAATGCTTTGCACATTACCAAAATTTATATGTTTGAAAGTATTTGAAAATCTAATTTCTCTTGTGTTTACATATATATATTTATTTAATCAACAGGTGTTGTATTATTCGAGTTTATATATGTGTTTATGTAAAATAAATAATATTTTGGTATCATAAATAACACATAAATAAATTTATTATCGTATAATTTGTTATAATAATATATTTATCATATAAATTTTATGATTGATTTAAATTTATAATGTTTTTTTTTATATATGATTCAACAATTTGTTTTATTTTTTTTTTTTTCATATGAAAACAAAAATCTCTTGTTCGTTTGTGTTATAATTTTTGAGGAAATGATTTTTTGTGCAATCCTTTTTTTATTTTTAAATTGCATGTAACTCGAAATATTACATTAGAATGTTAAGTCTATCGTTCGGAAATATTTACAACACGAAAACTATTCTTCTAAAGAAAATACATATAATATTCCTTTGAAAATTTTCTCTATAAAAATAATGTTATATTGTAGGAATTTTTTTTACATTAGTTATTTGTTGTATATAGAAAATGAAAAGTAATTATATTTATATAAATATAAGAAAACTATATATAAAATACCTTCATGCTATTACAGTTTTAGTATAGAGAGAATAAAATAAGTTATACATTATATAAATAATAGCGCAAGTTATTTAATCAATATTTGAAAATGTAATGGGATTAAAAATAGAAGAAGCTTTTTTCAAACAGAATATTTTACAAATGAACATTGTTGTTCTATATAATAATGATAGTATATATATTTAAAGAAAATTATACCTTATAATATACCTCTTGTATTGTATAGATTTTGTGAAATACATTTATGTAAAAGAAAGGTGTATTTAATTTTCTTAATGTTCTTTTATATTCTATAAATAATAAATCTCTTAACTATATATTGTTATCAATTATTTATAGAGTAAATATATATGATAAATGTATTATAAATTTCATAATTTAAATTTTCCTTTATTTTATAAATCTTTTATATTAAATACCAATAGCAAAGATTTTGTCCACTAAAATAGCAGGAAAATGAATTTAATATTAAGGTATGGTGATCAAATGATTAATTTTCTGATCAGTTTTTTTGTTTACGTACTATAGCTGGGCTATCGTGATGTTATTTTTACCCGAAACTCTTGAGCTCAATTAGCTGATTTAGTCCGTTTCTATACGTTCAACCGAATAAAATATATTAACTGGAAAATTATAATGCAAACATTGTTCCTATTCAAACAAATAATTTCACCGAAATGTTTCAACATGCCAGAAAATTCACACATTTATCTGAACAATATTTTCCGTATTATTACTTAATTATATGTTTGAATATGTTTGTAATTTGTACAATGTATAATATGTAATTTAATCCTTTTCAATACATTCATGCGCATATGTAGTATATCTTTAAAAGTGTTAAAGACATGTGTTAAAAAAAAAAAACCTTAATTTTATATGAGTAATTATTAATTCACTGATTACTCTCTTTATGCAGCTGTGTTAAGCATCGATTGCTTCTATAACAAAAAAAAAAAAAAAATAAAATAAAAATGAAAACTATGTTTTGTAACCAAATCTAATACACACATATGTTATGTATAAAAAAAAATACTAAAAGTATATCTATCTAAAACCACATCATATATACATATATCGTTCGTTGCCTCAAAATAGAATTTTTATTTTAAAATCAACATACGATTTATGACTTTTTCACACAGAGGTATTGTATACAGCAGTATATGTTTGTTTTTTACTGAAAGTAACAATATTGCAGTCAGTAGAAAATGTTATTATTATTCTTATAGTATGGTATAAATGAGAACATGTTCTTGTTTTCATACTATCAACAATATCATCTGTCTGTATATTATATTATGAAGGAAAAAAATAAATAATATATTCATATATATAACTATAAACAATATATGTAATCTAATACACAATACATAATTTACTTTGAACGATATATATGTGTTGTTTTACATATATACCTTAATATTTTATTTTTTGTTATTGTTCATTTTCCATAAATATTATAATAGATATTCAGTGTTTTTCGTTTATTTTCTTTTTAATTTGTATGGAAAATTGATGAAGTTTGTATTTATCGCAACTACATATATTTTCTGTTCAATATTATACGTATGCAATTGTGTATGTTGTTCTGATCATGATAATATTATGCATACACAAATATGTGTGCTGTGAATTAGGTTTTAAATATTTTAATAATATCTAATTAATTTTGTTTTATGCGTAAAGACAGAGAGTTAAGCAGCAAAGAGAATTTTTATAAAATAAATATATAATAAATTAACTATAAATATTTTGTTGTAAAACATTATGTAAAAGAAATAAAATTTATAAAAAATTAATGATGGTCAAATGCGGATGATGAATGAATATTGTAAATTTTTGATGTTTTGCTTTCTTTTATATAAATTAATAGTTATTTTAGGATCAACAATATATAAATATATAAAAATTTAAATCTTCTAAATAATTATATAATGAAATAAATTTTCCACAATGATGTTGGGTGTCATAACATTTCTTATTTAATTAATTTTTCTCATCCTCATATATAACTATATATTGATATATTATATTAAATAAACTGTGTTCATTTTCTTTTTTTTATGACTTATATTATAAACAATTTGTAGTATATGCTATAGTAATTTTTATAGATTTGTTTATGTTAAAAAAATGTTAAAGACGTTTTATACAAAAAATTTACCTATCGCCACCATACACTAACAAGAAAAAAAAAAGAAAATGAAATGAAAAACTATACTATTTAGAGAGAATAATAAACAATTTAGTTATAAAATAATAAATATATTTAGTTAGTATTATAAGAAAAGTTATATTAATAACAGTATGTTTGATATCATCCTTCATTATATGGCGTCTTTATAATATATTTACATATACACCACACAAAATTTTATTTTTAGAGATCGATCGATTTAATTTAAATAAATAATTTACTCGTTCTATTTTGTGTATTGTATACAGTCTCAGGACACATAATTATTATATGGCCGATTTTGGAAATATTTTATAATCATATACTTATGTTATATATCCCACATAATATATATATATAGATGCGTGTAAATGTAATTTTACGAATCACCTCGTTTCTTAAATACAAATAATTTATGTATGTCATATTATAAAATTTCCATAACATTTTATGATAATAAATTATTTTTGAAACAATTGCTTAATTAATGACAAATTATTCAGATTTTTTTTTATGTATTATAAGTAAATTATTAACATTATTTTTCATTAATTAACAATATATATCCAAATGTGATATGTCATTGAAGTACATTATATAAAAATTTTAAGTATAGAATTTATGAAAAATTACTACAAAACACGTATAATATTTCGTAAAATTTACATTCTACATTTTATTTTAAAAATGAAAGGTGATCACAAAGCCATATAGTAATTTATCATCAGACTGTATATAAATATTTTTAAAGGAAAATATATTATAAAAAACGAACAATTAAATCTCTGAATTATTAATTTCTACCATACCATACCATAGAATAAGAACGGATATTATATTATATGGCAAAACTGTTGCCATATCTATGGCATTCGCATTATCATGTTCTTGTTATAACATCATATGGGATTAAACAAAAAATATATAGATAGATACACTTGAAAGTGCTTTGGTTGTGTTCGGAATGTATTAAAAAGCTGTAATTCGTTCAAGGTCTAATTTTTATATATATTATTATTTTTTATTAATAAGTAGTAATAAGTGAAAATTTCAAAAGAATATTAGATTATAATTACTATTTTTTTTGTATACTATGGTATTAAATAATTAAGTAAATTTTTATATTGAATTGAAATTTTTCTTTTCATATTAATATTTTTATTGTTATATATTATTATTGTATATAATAACCAAAAAATACATACATATATGAAAACGATTTTCATTCATAATATAACTATATATAAATATTCCAATCTATATCTATTATATAATATATATATACCTGCGTATAATAGTATAGAGAGAGAGACATTAGACTCCTTTTTAGTTTTGACGTCAATAACACACCCTTATAATGTATGTGTATATGTATACATTTGTATATTAATAAAATTACATATATATATATATATTGTAGTACAGGCGTTGACAATCTTTTTACTGAACGAACTAGAATGGAGCACAGAAAACTGCATAAGCTGGAACGTATTCATATATATATCCAAGATTCACAGCATACAAGATATCATCACATTCTTTATACAATTTATAAATAAGTTCCTTCATAATATTGCCATTCGATTTATACACACTCAGACCTTGCTATACTATGCGAGTAATATAGCACAATATAACTTTAAAAAAAAAGAACAGAAACGGGTTTCAGAAAAGGATTTCCACGGATCTCACTTTGACGACTCCTGTTGTAGGATGTATACAAATTTTTGATTGATATGAATTTTGATTGAATCATATGTTATAAAAATTATTTTTTTATATTGACTTTATTATATAATACGCATATCTAATTTTTATATAATGTACTTAATTTCAATGACATATTAGAATAATTCTCATATGTATTGTGAAATTCAAAAACTCATATTTTGTTATGTTATTTAATATATAGGTATATAATACGTTAATTGAAATGATATATTAACCCAAATAGCTTACAAGAAATTTTTATATAGAATATAATATGTGGTTTCTCTTTATTTCTGTTATTCATGATTTATATTGTTTTATGAATTTGTTTAAATTGAAATATGGAATCTGTGATACATATAGATATATAGATTTCATATCAGCTGGTGAGATATATTCTTTCACATTATGTTTTCATATGTTTACGGTGAATTTCATATTCCATCTACCATATATATAAGTTGATAAGAATATTTTTCTGATAACTTTTAATACACTAATTTACATATGGTTGAAGCCTGCTGTGACTGCTGTTTTTACCATATCTTCTATATAGACAAAGTATATTTAACAATATTTTTAAATGGATATATATTTTATAAACTATTAATGTATGTGTGTGAAAACACAAAGAATTTACATTTTCATAGAATCACTTAAAAGTTAATATATTCACGAAAATATATTAAATTTTTTCCATACATATACTGCAATATGTTTTATAATATATGTATGAATTTATTTATATATATAATACCTGTTAACAAAATATTGTACTAATTGCAATTAATTTTAATAAAATTATCTTAATTATATACAATTTGTATATTATGTTGATGTATTATATATAAATATATTAATGTATACACTAGTGTTAATTCAGTGCATATAGCACATTACTTGTATTTGTATTATTACACACTATACGTATGGTAAATATATAGGTGTACAGTACCCACTTAACATATTGCACGGTAGGGAATTTATAAAATAGGACAGGAAGTTAGTTGTTCGGTTTTACTGGTGAACTTGAAGAGAAATTATTGACGTCTGTTTTACAATAGGTACAAAAACTGTGAAGCCAACAAATCTTAACGCGAAATTATGATATCAAATAGTAAGGAATATTTCTCTATTAGTAAATTTTGGAAATGTATTTATTATTTCACCAATATTTTTTAAAGTATCAAACTGTTAACAAAAGCGTATACAAAGATTTTATGTGAAAGCTTTTCAGAATAATTTTCCCTTAAGGTTTCCTTATAATATACTGATTTTAAGTATTTCTCTATCGTTACAATATATACCATGGATACTGTATATGTATTATATATTTATAAATGAACTATAATTGTGGATATAGAGAAAGAGAAAATTTGTTAACTATGTTAATTAAGTTGTACGTATACGTTCGTACGGCAAAAAATGCATAAGCTTTAAAATTTTACATTTTCACAGTATTAAAATAAGTAAATTTATTTATTGTTTTATAACAAGTAGATATATATTTATATTTTGTATTATTATATGTTTTTTGTATTAGCTGTTACTACTAAATAACTTTTATATAATGTACACGACGTTCCTATAAGCATATTCTGATAATTGTTGCTGCTATAACAACTATTTGTAATTTATATATTGTAGTATACATGTATTTTTGTATAGGTATATTATTATTATACACATTTTATAGTTATGCAATTGCAATGCATTTTCTATTTATATTAAATGCATAGCTCTATTTATATTACTATATAGACAATAATATAGATGTATTTATTTATAATGAATTTACTAAAACTATTGGTATATTTATTTATTCTGTAAAATAGTTATAATAAACTCAGAATACGTATTTACATAATTTTATAATTAATGTTTCACTTTTTTTTTTAACATTAAATTATGTAACATTATTATTTTATTTTATGTTATTTTTTGTGTGATACTCATAAACTTATTATATCGGAAGTGTTGACAAAAACGATCAATGAAATATGTAAACATAATATATAAATATATATTAATAAATCAATTATTACTAAACACATTATTGCTGTTCATAATTTGGTCAATAATATCATCATTTTGAGTGTTTATTTAGTTTATTGAGTTGTCAATTTAACTCTGACGTTTTATTTCAATATAGTTTATTTATATTTCATCAATATTTTCCGATTAAGAGTTTTATATTTTTTTCCTAACTCGTATATAAATATATATAATTGTGCTATTCTCAACACTTTAATTGTTTTTATGTTTTATTTCAAATTCTTTGGATAATTTTACAAATTTAATGAAAATTTTTTTAGTAAACGTCGTCTCATTTTTTTTTTTACATACATTTTACTAGTGAACATTGAAATTTAAAATTTGGGGTGATAACCTTTAGGGAGTGAACGTGTTAAACACAATTCTCTTACTTAAGGAAATCATTAAATTATTTATATTATAAAGATCAGAATTTTTTGTCGGCAAAAAAAAAAATCGGCAAAAAAGATACAATAATAAAATGTTCATGTAATTCTATAATTGATTCAATTATATGGAGAAGAAAAAAAAAGAAGCAATATTTACACTTCATCAACTCTATCTAAAATTTTTAACTTAAATATTTGACCTATATTTTTTCTTTCTTTTTGACAATATTTCAGTAAATTTTCATCCCTTTTTATATCATTATCTTAACTTTTTATATAATATAAAATACTTGAATTTAATATTACGTATTATTCGAATAAAAATTTATATATAAATAAAAAAAATATGTTTCACACACAGCAAAAGAAAATATGTACTATATAACCATTAAATCTTTCATTTTATTTTATTTTTGCAGATATTTTCATATATTTTATTTGATGGCATCTTTTTGGTGTTCTGCGACAAACGATAAATAACATCAAAACAAAATTATTTTCGATACAAGTCGTTTTTCCTACAAATAAATAAAATAAGTAAGTGATTTTTTTTTATTTTTTCCACACATTAGTTTTTAGTTTATTGGACATATAAAAAGGTTATGATTTTTAATTGTGTATTTATCGAGTTTATATTAATTTTTACATATAGGATAATTTTTAGTAATCGATAATTTCAATATATTTATCGTGTGTACATGTTTATCGATTTGATAGAATATAATCGAATCGATTAATTACATTTTGCATTCACAGTTCATAAAATTTAGAAGGAAAATTAATTTAAATCTTTTCTAAAAATAAAGCCAATTATGTTTATTGGTAATTCAAATAAGAATTAAAGTTTATATAAATGCAGTAGTAATATAGAGGAACTCTCTTCATTAAGTAGTCAAGAACATGACTAATTAATTTCTATATTATTTTTTCAAACTATTATATAAAACTTGTGAGCAATATATGAAAATATTTTATTTGCAAGGAATGATTGAGTCTCAGACTGTGGGTATTGTATATAGGCGGCGAAAATAAATATAAAAGCTGAAAATTATAAGTAGATGTGGTGGGGTGGTATGAATAAAACAATGGAAACAAAGTGGAAAATTTAAACATGATGTGAGATATTTACCGCCTCATCTTTTTTGTACAGTATAAATATACATGGTATGCGTCACGATGTAGGGAGAAATTACAAATCTTCTATCTATATATGTGTATCTTTATAAACATAAAATATTTCATTGTTTATGTGCTACATCAACAACTTTGATATGGGAAATAGGAAAAATATTGTATTTTCTCTGATGTTAAAACAAAAAGGAAAATAGAAAAAATTACATACAAATTTTCATTTATTTGGGATTTATATTAATTTTTTTTTTTTTTATTTTTCAAACCCATTTAATTTAAAATATAAAAACTGACATGGTTTGAGGTTTTGTGCAAATACATTTGTATTATAATATCTTCGTCAATATAAAATCACATGCAATTGTATACTGCGAGAATATTTTATATTATTCTATTCTCAGATTGCGTGTCTTGTTTTCCATTTATATACATAGTATTCTTTTATACTAGTTTCCGTCAAAATGTACTACAATTTTGATAAAATATGTATATTTCCGTACTTATTATTTCTATATAATAATATTCTTCATTTGATATTGTCCATTGAGATTATCTATACACACCCACACTCAAACATATTGTAATTAGATAGGGATATCCTTGTTTGATATATAAATGTTGATGTAGGTCTTTTTTTCCGTCATGAATTGAATAAACTAAATGATTAAACACATAGTATAACGGAAATAATTAAGTTACTCTTTATTATAATTAATACTATTCTGTATTAGACACATTTTGATAAGAAACAATTTGGTTATAAATTTATTATAATGCAACATATATGCAACATGAACATGTTTATGTACGCACTTCACTTGTTTGTCTTACATTTAAATTTATACATTAAGGAATATAAAATAAATCTTTCATTTGTTTTTTTTTCTTAAATAATTTATTTCAAAGTCAAATTCTTGTATAATTTGTATAATTTAATGTTTCCTGTTTCATTGTTATATGTATAATTATAAAATAGTAAAATTATAGCGAATTTTGTATATAATTTAATAACATCTCACGTTTTATATGTATATAAATTTACTTCTTTGCTATATAAGTATAACTAAAAATACAATACCTCTTTAAAATAATTGTAATCTTAATTAAATCATTAAATCATTGACATATAAAATAATTAGTAAATCGTTAAATGTATATTATCATCATTTCTTATATATTATTCTATTCTATTACAATTACATTATATTATTATATGCATATATATAATATATATATATATATATATGTTATATGGAAGTTTTATTATATTTATTGTCGGTTTTATATCAGTGTTTGTAAATCGTTTGTTTGTGAAAATCTCTTTTTCATGATACAACATTTGTAACATTTTCAATTGTATATGTAATAGAATGTTCTCTGTGCATAATATTATATATTTTTAATTAATTGAAATATGTCCTATTTTAAGATATTCGGTCGGTATATTTTTTTAATATTTAAAAGCAGTACATATGGCTGGATAAAATATTGAAAATGTATATATATTCATAATATTTCAATAGGATATTATATTTTATTACTCCACACACATATACTTTATATAAAATATATTTATTTTTTTATATACACTTTGCTATCTTGATTTTATCAGTTATCGTCATATGATTTTTTGAAGTTAATCTTCTGAGAATTTAATTTGTAATGAATTCGTGATTTGATTTTCTTCAAATTTTTATTTAAAAAAAAATATTTTAAAACAGTTTTTAAGATATTACAGAATTTTTGGCCATGATAGATATGTAACGCATATCGATTGTTCTTTATAATTTCGTTAGAATCAAGATAATTACAAATTATTACAATCATTTACAATTAAATATGTGAAGTGTACTCCAAGGTTTACCTTAACCAGCGTTTTTCTATTCAAATATGCATGCTGCCTTTTTTGTTGTGTTATTTAGGTGTACTTTAAAATTCCATATAAACAACAAAATAAAATAAAATATTTTCATATTTATATAACAACTTATATATAAAATCCAAACAGGAAAATTATTATAGCCTATACCTACTATAGCTATATCTAGGAAAAGATATTTTATGAAAACAATATGGTATTGTTTTAATCTTTTCATATTATTTATTTATATCTATACATATATATGTAATATAATAATTTATATATAACTAATATAAATTTCCCTAAGTAATTGTTTTATTTATATAAATTATAATATATATATATGCATATTTAAAAATATAGGAAAATATATATATATTATTTTAACTATATAAAAGAGATAAAAGAAATTTTCTATATAAAACATAAACATATTGTATTTTTCTCATATTTTATATAAATATCTATTTATTTCATTCTTCTGATATATATTTTCACAATATTTGTATGCACATAGTTTCTGGGCGGATTATAGTTATTGTGGATATTTACGAATATGAATTTGAATATACAATTTTGTAGAACACTATATAAAGCCCATTATAAATCGTTGGCAAAATCTCTATATAGAATAACATATACGATTAAGGGGTTTTTGATTAAATTTCAAATGTTAACTTTCCCATTACATTTTCCTTGTTGTTTATTTTGTCTATATAAATGTGAACTATATTTTTTTTTTTTTATATAAAATTTTTACATCGGTTTATAAAAAACTAATACATATGTGTATAATATAGTTTTAATTCAATTTTAATTAATCGCTATACAAAACTATTATAGTCGCCTTGCAAAATGCTGGACACATGTGACACTTGATAAAAATTATGTTAAATTGAATTTCACAGAATATAAATTATTATCACACACTAAAATAATTAAAAAAGAAAAAATTTACATATGCATTTTATTTATTGATTATAGAAAATGGTAAAATAATAATAGCAGAATAGTTTTTAAACAAATGAATGTGAAAATTAGTGAGAAAAGACAATGTACAGTTCATTGACAATGGAATAATTACGAGATTTAAAGTATACGAATTGTTAGAACATACAAACAATCGACCAGATTTAGCTTTTTTTTCCGACTTTCAGATTAGTACTCATTTTACAATGTATTTAGAAATGTAAAGATTATTCGAAGTGTTTTTTTTTTCTTCTATAGATTAATTACATTATCAACATATTTTTTTTTTTAATATGTATCTTCTTAAATCATTATTAGGTATTTATACTAATTTAAAATTCATTTAAAAATGTTTGTTATTATATTATAGTCAATACGGAGGTGAAAAGAAAAAATATTAAATCATTAAATTTCAATTAAAATTATAATTTCCACTAATTAATTACTTAATCTTTGTTAAGGTGTATATTAAATATTAATTTTTATTTTATAAAATAATTCTTAAGCCCTATTTTTGTTTCCTTTTTACGGTTCCTTTCATTTTCGCACGACAGAAAATTTGCTATGATATATATATCATTTTTTTAAATATTTTTCTATACATTGACATTTATGAAGGTGAAAATTGTTTAAAAAAAAAAAAAAAAAATGGAAAAAAGGAAAAGATAAAAGAATATAACCAATTTATTTTTTGTTTTATTTTACTTTATATAATACCGTCTCATGTACACATAATATTGATGAAAAACAATTTAGATGAAAATGTAACAATTTTATGAAAACTATGTTATATATAACAACCAAAAAGAAACAAATTTTCTTTTATGGAAATTTTACTCTTCTATATTATTATGTACTAACACAAATTTATATGGAATGCATTTATTTTTATATTTAAAATATGAAAATTTTTCAAAACTTAAATAAAATAAAAAAAAATGTTAAAAAAGGAAAAATCGATATGCAAGCAATATGCTATGTATACAAATAAATTGGGTTGATTTTTTTTTTCTACCTTCGATTTATTTGTTCATGTTATATAGAGATGTTTTCAAATCATATTATTTATGGTTTTTCAACCCTCTTTTGATTCTCTAAAGACGATTTTTCTATTTTTTTATATATTGTTATATATTTATTATATATGTAAAAAGAAAATAAACATATTCATATATGTTGTTTTATATCCTTATATATAACATATATATATATAAAATAGTCTGGGGTCTTGAAACTTTTCATTATAGTGTATATATATCTTTACATCACCATTATCTTATTTATGTATGTTGATTTTTGTTTATTCAGTGTTCAACACGCACAATTCAAATTAAGTTTTAGTAAAAGAATTTTATTTAATATATAATATATGTGTTATATTGTACCATATGATAATTTTTGACGTCGATGCATTGAAATTATGTGTATATTAATTTATTATTGCAATTTTGATTTGGTCCACATTTCATAGTTTTGTAAACTCTGGTTTAATTTCGCATTTGTATATATATATATTTATATAACATAAAATTGATATTACAATGATGATAATATTTCTTTGCGAAACATAAGATACACACACAGGCCAGACACATCCACACTTCACACATAAATATATAACAGTAGCATATAAGATATATATATATATTCAAGAAAAATTGGAAATAACCGGCATATATTTTTCATCATTTAATTTAAATACAAAGTGGAATCTTGTATTTATTTGTTTATTTATTTTATGTTTGTAGCTATATCCATATATAATTTTTATTTGTATACGGACTGAATGTATATTATAAATTATGTGCGTAAAGCGTGATTATATATACGCAGAAAAAGTACTTTTTTTGTGATATTTGATTAATGTTTTCATATTTAATGAAGGACACAATATATATACAACATAAATATTACATTTAATTTGATCAATAATCCTAATAATTTTCAAATATATTTTTATTTTGCTGTGTAACAGTTTATACGCACCTATAGAATTCATTCGATATTTGTGAGTTTTTCGTTTATATACATACATTTTATATACCCCATGGAAGTTTTTTTTTTAAATAAAACTGCGCTATTTAGAAGTAACATTTTTTAGTTTCTGCAATGCTGAAAAGCATTTGCATATGTAAAACAATATCATTTAAATATTTTCACATCTAAATGTGTTATGGTTATTGAATACAAAAAATTGGTAAAAGCTCATCGAATATCCTTATGATAAATATAATATGTATAACAATAAATACAAAATGTTTATAACAGTTTACAATCAAACACTATTAAAAAAAAATGTTTTCCGTTTGTTATGATATCTATTGTGATATAGTTCAACTTATATTTTATAAAAGCATATATATCCTTTTAAAAGGGTTATACAGTTTTACATATAATATTGTTCTATGTTTTGTGTATTGTAAAACATATAAAAGGATAGAGGGATCTAAATTAAAAGAATCCTATTACAACTATTCGTTTTTATAATTATTGGAAAAAGATGTCATCGTAAATCTTTTTGACAGGATATTTTAAAGTTTGGCGTAAAACTTTGTAAAATCTATTATAAAAAACTGTATAATCTTTTAAAAGGATAAATATATAAAAAATTGTATAAGCTTTTAAAAGGTTGTACAGTTTTTTATAATAGATTTTTCTTTCTTTAATTTTCTGATGTTTAAAATATCCTTTCGAAAATATTTACGATGCCATCTGTTTTTCACTAAATCTAAAAATGAATAGTCGTAATAGATCCTTAATACATAGGATCCTTGTGTTATATACGTAGTGTTAAATATACATTTTGAGTCTAAACTATTCAGTTGTATTTATTAAAAAAATGAAGGGATATTTTTCTTTTTCATCAAAGTTTTTTTTTTTAGCGAAAATTTATTTATCTTTAATAATATTATTGTAGTTTTTTTTTGACTTGTTTTCTTTTGTTAGAAATTCTTTAACTATTTTATACTGAAATAAAGTATAGTGTATTTTCATAACATGTGGAATTACAATCCATATATTTTTTTTTTGTTAAGATTCAAACCAAGATGCAAAAGTTATATTTGATTGTGTATATTATTCCTATTTTGAGTCAGCAAATATAATTATGTTGGACATCTGACGCATATATTTATGTAAAGCACCTATTTGACCAGATGCAGCAGCCTCATCTGCATCACTCGCAATCCCATCTATTGAATGTCGATAGTCACGCTGATACTCAGTCGAAATAGGTGTTAGTATGTAGTAAAATATCGTACGATTAGAGATTGTACTACATTGCTTAGAAAAAAATCTACATCGTAAATTAGCAGGAAGGTATTTATCTTTAACACACACAGTAGCTTAGGGGTAGTTTATTGAAAAAAATGCATTCAGGGTGGTACATCTAATTAGATGAATGTAAGGAATTTTCATAAATAACTAAAAACAAAATTATAATTCTAATAAGTTCGTATAGTAAACGAAAGATTTTAAAAAAAAATCACAAAATAATCAATATAAATGTTTCATTTTCTCTGTGTCTGCGAATCCTTTTATTTATATTATTAATTTACAAAGTTATAAAATAAAATGCAATTTATTGTTTTCAGATTAATAAACAATAAATTATCTATACCACATAAGTAAAAACCGTGTTTTGAATAAAATATTGGTTTTTTTTCTGATTTTTTAATATACACACAAATACACTCCACACATATGTGTCCTTTTTTTTTTTTCGCTGTATATTTTATTGTAGTGATAATGGTATTGATGATGAGTTTGGGCGGTTTTTCGCAGATTCATATACATTAATATATGTAATATTTATGCTCCTCTTGCAGGAGTAAAAATATTATATGTATACTATAAAAGTACCTATGTGTGTATATATGGAATGAGAATAATAATTTCGCATTCATATATATGAAAATAATATAAAAATCATAAATAGTTAAAAATATGGTCGCGTAGATAACATATTTTTACCACCTTATCGACTTCATGTGCATACATATATTAATGTTTGTATATTTTATAGCATAAATATATAAATATACAGACAGTCATACCATTTATATTTGATTATGAAATGTTATATAAATTTGTTGTAAATCTTTATAAATTATTACGTGCCAGTATATTATACATTTGTATATATAAAATAGATTTAACGTCTGAGTAATAAACAAAGATCAGATTTTTTTTTTCAATTTTATCTCTATTTTTCACATTCTATTTAATTTATGATCAATATATTCTTTATAACTTCGATGTTTGTATAGTCATTTTCTGTGTTTCAATTTGTTAACAAATTTTACGATTTAATTTTAATCGTCAAAAAAAAAAAAAGGATAACGATTTTCCATATAACAATTTCAAAATATTACATTTTTGAGTTATTATTTCTTATAATACAATATTGCTATTATAAATTTTCTTTTTATTATTCATAAAAAAAAAATAGAAAAAAAACATTATCTCAGTATAATAAGAAATAATAAATTAATTCATATAATCTTTAATCAACTAACAACATAAAATAATATTTTCCATCTTTTTCGAAAATATTTTTTATATATTAGATGCGCCAATTTAAGGTGAATCGAATTTATTTTCTATTATATAGTAAAACGTCACTATTTTTTGAATTTTTTTTATTTATTTCTTATCCATTATTTCAGTGATTTTGTTATATTAGAAATACAAAACCTGTGCTCTAAATTTCGACGTTATTGAAATAGCTAAAACTTATTGTGACTGATCGAAAAAGATATGTGAAAATAAAATGTCTTCACCTTAAATTGAATCACTCTTTTGTTTGTGTTTGTATATGCACGTCGTTATTTTTTGTTTTGGTTAAAATATATAACCACTTATCGATGAATTATATCCCGAAGGGATGTTATTTTATGTATATTTATTTTCAATTTTGATATACGCATCCTGTCGTTTTCCCCAATGTAAAATTTTTGTTTACAAAATTTAATATATTTCAATATAATAATTTTTTGGGTAACTTGCAGCTGGGTTTATCTAATACAACATATATTTGGATTTTTGTTGTTGTTGTTTTTTTTTCTATTTTTGTATGTTTCTGTTTATGTTTTTAAAATGTTGAAAAAATATATGGTGAAATGGATATGAGAAAAAATATAAAAATTAAGCAGTTTTTTTTTTCTATATTATTAACTGAAGTTTCCGCATTTATTTTATAAACAAAGATGTGTAACAATATACGAATTATCTTGTTATTTTCTCGGTGGTTCCAGACCAATATATGCCGTACAAGGAGTCGATAATAATTTTACACATAGTCTACATTTGAAAGATAGAAATAATTTATTAATTTATTATCTGTAGATTGTGTGTGAATATATTAATTATATTTTTAAATATTAAATTATACTATCGTTCATAATTCCGATTGTTTTATAATTTTTCTGTACAATATTAATAGTTACGAATAGCTTTATGTTAAATTATTAATATTATATAGTATAATATGTATAATATGTGTAGTACAAAATGTATATAATAATTGAAAGCATATACTGTATATGTATTATAATTTCCTTATTAACTATTTCGAAATATTTATTATAAACCAATAAAACTATATTATAAACCAATTAAAATATGTTCTATAATTCAATGGAAAAATAACATATATGTTATAGCTAGCAATCTAATGTATTCATATATTATATACAAAATATCTGCTATATAAACTCTAACAATGTTTTTAAGTTCAACAATAATAATATAAAATCGGTTAGTTATGTTGCGTATATTCATATATAAAATTAATATTATATTTATATATACGCCTATGTGTGTAATTTCTTATATTTTCGTTTTATATATGATTATTATTATTATTATTATTATTATTATTATTACCGTTGTCGTTCGTCCTTTAACAATTCTAATAGAATATGTAGATGTGCACATGAAAATACTATATACATATATATATATAATATTAACCATTCTATTTGATATATAGGAGAAGTGTTAAGTGTTATATATTGAAAAGGATATAATATGGTTTTCTATATACTGTATATATTTTATATATATACATGAAACATGTGGACATATACATATATTGTGTACATATACGCTGTGAATCAAAAGCTTTCTTTGTTTTATACCTTACATATATAATAATCTATAAAAGTATATATATATAGTGATTGTATTATCGTATCTGCATAACCTTATATAACACATATACAAACACGCATATCATATTGATATATATATAACTACATATGCTTTATGTTCATTGTACATATACGAACACACAAATATTATATGTTTTAATCAATGAATGTAAAGAGTCTCATAAAATTATTTTGTCGCACATATATAGAACAATATATAAAAGATACACAAATATATGGATATATATATATATATAGAGATACACAGTCTGTGTAATATAAGCATTCATCTGGAATAATCTCAAACTTTATTTAATGTTGTAAGGCATTTTGTGTTTAGAGAAACTTTGGTCACTTTTCATATGGTTTATAGTGGTTATTTTGGCATATAATATAAGATAATAACATATTTAGTGTTAAATATATATATATATAAAACTATATGTGTAAGAAAATTAATTAAATTATATTGAAGTTTTATTTTTTTATTTCCTTGCCTCCTGTCTGTTATATTTATATTTATAATTTGCATTATATTCATACAGCATTCAAGCTTGTGTAAATCATTATTTTTTTTATTAGTTTATCAGTTATCAAGATTTTGGTATTTTCTGGAAGAAAAAAAAATAAAGTAAAATTTACATCAATGATGCTGCTCTCTGCTCTAAATTAAAAAATTATATTATCGTTTATTTTAAATTTAATATTAGGTAACATAACTATGATGACCTTTTGATTGTGTAAACGTTTACCTACCTGTCGGGTGTTTGTTCTGAACTCCTGCGCTCCTTTGTCTAGTGAACCATCTGGGTTGACACCATAGAAATATAAATATATATATATATATATAAATAGGCACTGTGCCCCTAAATTATAACACGTTATTAAATTATACAATATTTATTGTTGTCAAATCTGTATTGTAATATCTTTTTGAAATAACTATTGAACTCTTTATTATTTCGTATAGGTAATTCAATTTTTTTTGAAATTGCTGATATTACATAAAATTTTAAAAACATACTATACTTCAATTATTTTTTTTTGTGTATAAATAGTTATATCTATGTACTGTATAAATTTTGATATTAAATGATATATATATATATTTTGTTGTAATAGAAATATTTGAAATATGTAATGTATATGGAATAAATCCCTTATGATTTCGATAAAATTCAATATATATATACAATACTTGTATATATTAACATCACATATAATAATTGTCATTGAAATGCAACGAAGTGATGACTACGGTTTTTCTTCAATATACATATATATTTGTGTATGTGTTATATAATATGATTGAAAATATAAGAAAAAAAAAGTAGGGAAATCTTATTTTACATATTATTGAATTTATATGATAATGTTTTATGTATTTGTATGTCAATATGTATATTATTTGATATACGTATATAACCATAGATAGTAGATGGAGCGGTATTATATGTGAAGACAAAGGTACAACAACCAAATATGGTTCTTTTAGTATATAAATAAAGTATATTTTTGAATATCAATATAATTATATATATATATATATACTTACACATCTATATACTCGTGAAAAAGGAATTGTTAGAACATTATAATGCAGAAAAGACATTATAATATTATTATTTCTTTACACATATGTGTATATTTCATTTCTAAATATGTAGATTTTCATTGTAATATTTCTCTTTCGAAGTATGTATCCATATATAGTTGAAAATGTTTCTATTGAATTTAATTTGCATATATACAATTTTACTATACGTATATAAATGGTGATTAATGAGAATATTTAGAATAGAAATAATCTGTAAATTATATTATATTAAAATGAATCCAACTGTATATAATATCTATATATTTATATACCAATACCTTTATAATCCCATATAACATCTAGACAATACATGGGTTGGAGGGTAGCTCGCTATTCTATGCGATTTACTCATATTCGATTAATATTATATAATGAATATTTAATATTTTAATATTATTTTTATAATATATGTTTGATTTGATAATATTAAATAAGTATATGTATATTATTGAGATTAAAATAATCATAATACCAACCAAAATATCAAATTACGTCGAGTATTATTATTGTATTTATATATTGAGTTTTTTTTTTAAATTTTTCTAACTTTTCAAACGTTTACCTTGACAGTTATTCTTTGGAATGTGTTTTTAATTACACATTTTTGACAATCATATGATAGCCATATATGCTTTTATATATATATAGGTATTTAATTTAAACATTTATTATATGTATATATCCCATCATATAATAATAACCATAATAATTGCTTAATTTTATATAATATCGTTTAGTATATAACGGAAAATGTTTAGTTGAATATGATATTGTTAAAATCAGATTCTGCACAAAATTATACATATAATAACTACTATTTGTTATTATATCTAAACATTTTATTATATCATTTTGTACGTGATATGAATTTTATATACTAACATATAATAGTATATTAGGTAAATTGTGAAAATAAATAAAAACTATTTTAATTTCTAATTATTATTATTATTATTATTATTTTTATTAATTATTATAATTATTCAAAGCTCCATCTTCATACACAATAAATATAATATAATATTATTATTTTTATCATTCGTAATATATATATATATATTTTGTCTAACATTCGAACAATTAGCAACATTTTCTTTCTGCTTCTTCTTTGTTATATAAATATTTATGATACCATTTTCATTATGTTTTCAAAAGTTTTTATAGTAGATATATATGTTTGCAGTATATGTGTAGACAATATTTTCATATTCCATAATGTATATAATTTGATGTGCATTCGTGACTTTTTTTTTTTTTCGTCTGTTCTATATGTGACATATTTTCCATCTGTGTGAAAATACTGAAATTAAAATGTGAAATAAATATCTCTTTTAAACTATGGAAAATATACACATGAAAAAAATAGTAAAAAGAAAATTTAAAAAATTGTTTTTATAGAAAAAAATGCTCTATGAATTAAATTACATTAAAAAGTTTTAAACATTTTTAACCATATATGCAAGCAACCTAACATAACATCGATCTTTAAAATTTATATTATCATATAGCTTATATTAAAAATATTAAAAACAATTTACTCTTTTATTTTTAAGTTTTACATGCTCTGTTACTCACTGTAGCGACACTTTTTAATTAATTTAATCTTCAATTGTATGTATGTTTTTCATCTTTCTCACATTTATTGTATAAGAATTTGTCTGCCTGCCTGTATATAGAAAAAATAAATATGATTAAAGATATATATTTATTTTTTTCTTTCTAAAATACAAAATTAAAATTTTGTAATATATAATTATTATTATTATTATTAATTCATTGTGTGAATTATAAATTAAATCAATTCGATAAGTACTCTACACAGCGGGGCATATATGTGTTTGAATTACTAATATGTAGACAAAGACTATAAACAATTTAAAATGCTTGACAAACATTCGTCAATAGTCCAAGGAAAACCTTAAAATTATCACTAAATTGTACTGTTGCTCTATTTTCTAATATCATTCAGAAATTTTAAGAATGCATAATAACATATATTATTTATAGGTTTATAATACCTGACAGAAATAAGAAACAATTTAAAAAGATAAAAAAGTAAATTAAAAAATAAATATACATATCATATCGTTTTTGTTTTTCATATTTTCATTATAATACCTATAATATACGCGCACGTAGCTACACGACGCCAATTATTAAACGTCGGTATATATTACTTATACGTAACTAAATATAAAATGTATACCATTGGTATGTATATACGTACGTATGTTTCATCTCATCATCATTGTGTCTATGTATGTATATATATATATATATATATATATATAGTCAGTGTATTTATATTTACGGTTTGGTTATATGAATACTCTATACTCGTTTATATAAATATATAGCGATAAACAAATAAAATCATCTTTTTTCTGCTCAACATAAACCATTATATAATTTTATTTCAGTCAGCCAAAAAATTTTCTTTTCTACGGTATCACTTAATTACAAACAAGTGGTATACACTTCGCGATATATTTAAGTAAAGTTACATATAAATGTTTATATATATACGTCTATTTGAATATATATAGCTACTATACTAATACACAAGTATTTATTTCTTAAATATATATATGGTAGTTATGTGTTCAAAGTGTTCATTGCCATAAATATATATATATTATTTGGTTTATGTGTAGGTTTTACTAATGAGGTAATTAAATTTCTATAGAAAATGAGGGTAATTTCATATTTTTGTGTTCACTAGAAATTATAATATATTCTGTAAGGAGATGATATTTCTCCCTTTTGTTATACTATACTATATATATATCTTAAATATTTTATGTACCTATATTATATATATATATATATATATATACAATACAATATTTATGTAGAAGGATAAGGTGTGATATGGTATATTATAATATAATTATATAAATATATACGTTACGTATTGTATAAGATTTTTCTCAAGTATTTGTATATTTGAAAATTAATAGAGTCGTCGATGTGTTAGATTTTATTATATATTATATTGAGTTATATAAATTTATTATTTATACACCATAGGTTTAATATAGGTGTATAAGTATATATTTATATAATCGTAACGAAAACAATTTATTTCTTACCTTTTATATATATTTTTCACATTGTTTGCTTTTATATTGTTTGTTATAATATATATATTAAATTATTTATTGAAATTTATATTCGATTTTGTTGTTTTTGTTTAATATATTTATTTGGAATTTGATTTAAATTAAATATACATACTCGTATATACTGTTTGTATAGTATATATGGATAGGTATTCGTATATAAATATATCATGTATAAATAATTGTCAATTTTAAAAATTAAATTTCATTTAATTGTATATGGATGAATATAGTTAGTCATTAAATAAATCAAAAATTAAATTAGATAAAATTGTAAAAATAAATAATATATATTTCAATTATAGAAAAATAATAATAAAATATAATAAATTACAGACATAAATACATAGAAAACTATAACTTTTCATACTATGTATTCACGAATAAACTTTTTTGAAAATTAATTTTGTTTTTTCCCAAAAGATTAATTTTATAGCATATATTTTTAAATATGGATTTTGTGTATGTATATAAAAAATATTTTCTATGTGGTGTATCTTCTGAAAATATACATATACCAAATATTATTAATATAATTATTATATAAAGTTATGTATATATTCATATATGCCATATTGCATTCGGGTATTTAAAGTGGATAGTTTTATATAACATATATATGGTATATGTAGAAATTGGTTAAAAGTTAATTCCAAAGGAACATTTAATTTTCATTTATTCATATATACATACAAGTGTATTAGATATACATATATATTTTTTCATTATTTAAATAAATAATGTGAAGAAAAATTTTCATTGAAATACCTACATGGCACATACACACAAACATATATATACATAAATATAAGAATATTATATATATGTTTTTGAAACCTTTATACTCGGTATATTTTCTGGAATTATAGAAATTTATAATTTATTAGAAGTTTAATTTTTTAATGGACATATAAAAGGTTTAACATTAATATTTAAATATTTAAAATATGTATGTATGTGTAGGATTTTAAAGTACCAGTGTATATTTTAAAAGTATAATATTTTCAATTTGAAATATTCTTTAATATCATTAACTTTTATATAAAAATTGTATTATGTTTTATCTTTTTTTTTTTTTTCTCTTCTTGTTTCCATATCTCTAGTACTATATTTTTTAACGACTTTATGTTCATACAAAATATAACTTATATCCTTATTTTTATATATTTATATACATATTTTATTAAAATTCTTTTATGTAAATTTTTAATTTATGCGTATTCATATACTAAATGTAGTAGAATTTGAATTTCTAGATCAAAATTATCTTAAATGAAATTTCACTCTTTGTGTAGAAGAACACTTATGAAGTTTTAATAACAAAACTTACTTTATATTTTCAAAATATTCACGTCTGTGTAAGTAGATACATATAAAATATTATATCATTCTGTAAAATTTATTTACTGCGTACTTAAATATTTTTAAAATTATAGAATTATAAAATTAACATTAATATTGAAATTGTAAATATGCATGTAACTACAATATTTCAGTACACACAATATTAATTTTAATTTATTATATTTAATATAACAAATTTATAATTACACAATTTTCAAAATATTATAATAATTTTCAATAAGTATTCTACGATAGGAATTGTAATATTATACATGTATAAATAATTGCATTGAATAAATATGTATGCAATATATTATATTAATTTATCAGATAATATGATAACATAACAATATTTATTATTTTATCATTAACTTCACCATTCACTGTAAAATAACATACATTTTATGTTATTAAATTGATAATATCAAATATCAAATATTACGTTAACGTTACCATTCACACATGGCATATATAATTTTTTTTTCAATTTTTTCTAACGTTTTTCTTTTTAACATGTCTGTTGGTAGTGTTGTATATTCAATAATACTCATATAATTGAAAAAGTTTTAACTTTTATGAACTATAAATACTATAATATATATAGTTCATATATTTAACAATAATAGAAATAAATGAATAAATGTATATAGTAGATGAAATATGAAAAGATTTACATCAAATTGATGAATACCTAAACCTAGTATAGCTATTATTCGGTATATTTTCTATATTAACTATACATATAAATATATATATATATATATATATATAAATGTAGATAAATAAAATATATATGTAGGTGTTACGTTAACAATGACTATATCCGTCTTCTACAGAAATATATATAGCATTATTTTCTATATACTCTATTGAGATATACATCTGCTGTATATATATATATATATGGTATACAACATATATGTATTTATTATAGATAACAAAAATAACTTTAAAAATATCTACATATACCTATATATGTAGTTAAATGTATATAAACGTAATTCACTATATATATGTATATCGTACAGAATTATATATTCATATATTATATATTGTATATATAATTATATATATATATGTTATATAAAATAGTATATATATAGTGAAAATATAGACATCATCACAGAAATATATGTATATATATAAAGAGACTATATAAACTTAAGCCGCTTATTCTGTATATGGGTATATCTGTACTATATATAGATTTGCCTGCAGTGTATATAGAAATTACCACACCCTATAATCAGAAAATTGGTACAACTATATATTATAATATTCAATATATACATATTATCTATGTTTATGTATATACGGTATATATATATATTATATATACTATAAATAATATATATATATACACATATATCAACTTTACAGTTTTTGGAAGCTGCTTTTTGAAAATACCTAGCGGCTTTAACTTCCATAAAGATTTGCATATATTTTAAATTTAATATATAATAATTATAAAATAGAGAAGAAACATTTCAAATAATATTTACTTTGTTTTTTTATTTATTTTTTATTATACCATACTTTTAAACATATAATCATATTATAAAATATATTGCAATATGTGCTTTCTTTTTTTGTTGGGAAGTTGTCTTTTATATTTTTTTTATATTTTTTTTTTTGTTACTTTAAATTTAATATCATTATATGAAAATGTTATTTTAATATTTGTTTTTTGTTTATTTTATATAAAATTATATTGTTTTACTTGCATATTTTACGAAAGAATAATTTAATAAATTTATAAATATGATTTTTGATTTTTAAAAAAAAATATTTAAATTTAATTAGCTAAATATTTTCTTTTAAAAACTTCAATGTATTTTTTATTAGAAAAATTTATAATAATAATAATAATAATAATAATAATAATTTTTTCTTTTCTAATTTCAGAATTTCAGAAGAAAGTATTTAAAAACGATTTATCCATATATTAGTACCAGTACTCTCGAAAAGTAAGCAATTTTTAGATTATTTTAAAAATTTATTCATTAATTCATTGTTTAAATTCTATATCACAAAATATTTTTTAGAAATAATTTATACGTTCAAAATCAATTTCAATTTCATGCTATATTATAAAAAAGAATGCTTTTACACATGTATATTAAAAGCTATAATACATTCATCCATAGAGAAAGAAATTAGAAAAAATACAAAACCCAAACGGGGAAGTTACAATTTATATATATTTAATAATATATAAAAGCTTTCCGTTCACAATAAATAAAAGCTTACTTTTTTTCTATTACTAATTTTCTAACTTATGTATCTGGACATTGAAATTTGTTACTAAAGAAATTATTATTAAGAAATTGTAGTCTTATTCGTAATAGAGTGAATATATTTGAACCTAATTGAAAAATAATTACGATTTCTAATAATTTCGTTTACTAAATCTGAAATAATAGTATAAGCATAAAAGTCTATTTACGAGTATATGAACATTTTAGTATATTAAATTACAATTATTTAACTTGGATAATGAATCACAAAACTAAAAATAATAACTAACTTAATATAAAATGAATAATAGTATATCCTATAGTTTTGCTTAGCTATGAATCAAAATTTTATTTTATAAACGGTCATGATAAGGAAACTTTAATCTAATATGCATCTATTATTTAAATGATTGTATTTGCTCTATATATTTTTATTCTATTCAATTGAAAATATGTATGCTACTTTTGTATTTATCATTTTAATCCTTTATTTTCCTGAAATATATTAAATACACCAGAGATATGTATTTATATAGAAAATAAAAGTATTATAATAAATAACGAATGATGATATTATTAACAAATTCCATACAATATTAATTACTTTTGTAAATTCTTCTTATACCAATATAATATGTTACATATAGTTGTGAGTATATAATTAATATACATAAATATATATAATATATATATAGGAATAGGAATAAAGAAAAATATCCTTTAACGCTATGTTAATCCTTGTTATGTCAAATTATTTATATTTATATATTTAACCATGTGTGATATATTATTATTTGTTATTTATAACTGATATTTATATATATATGGTATATATACTCGTACTTCGTACCACTATATTTATAAACATATTTATAAATGCTGCAATCCATCTGTCCCACTGTTTAGCAATTAATAAACTAAACCAAGCCAAGGATATACATAAATATACATATATTAATTATTATTGCGTATAAATAACAAAATGTATTTATTTGTACTATGTTTTATACAATTATATACAGTGGTGTTCATAATCACATATGGGTGTACGCGTTATAAAAATATCAGTTTCTATTTAAATTAATTATTAAATTCAATTATAATCATTATAATATTCAATGAAAATAATAGACTTAATTTGTATTTCCATTTAATTTATATAGAGCGGGAAGTTACGATGTGGATTTTCTATATAGTAAAAGAAAAATAAAACGATTAAACAATTTTCCTTTAATTTAGCAATATATAATATAAATGTTATGTGCGAAAGTCTTAATTCGTGTACAAATCTGTTTATAGATACTTTATGCATAGAATATAATGTGAAATAATTTTTATTATATTATTTCTGACGATACTCCTATTTTATTAACCACTACTGTATTTACTTATATATTATATATTTATTTTAAACGTATTTTGTATATTATGTTATATATAATATAATAATACATAAGATACATATATATAATAATACCATATAATATATATATACGAGTATATGTTTGTAAAAAGCTAAATACACTATGGGAATATTATCCCCGGAAAAACATATAATAAAATTTAGTTATATGTTTATGTGTATATACAAATTTTGTTTATATTGGTATTTTAAATGGTTAAAATATAAAATAGAATATTTTACCAAAAACGCAAACAATTTACACATTAATCACTTGATTTGTATGTTTCTCTCTCTCTATATATATATATAATATATTCCATATATAAATTTAATATGTAATACTTATATTTAGTTATATGAATATATGTATTTCATATATAATATAATTTTCAAAATTACTAAATATACAATGGTTGGTGTATTGTTAAACGCACCATTAACATCAACATAAGCAGAAGTAGCAATAACAACAGCAGCAACCAATCAATGATTTTAATTTTCAAAAATATAATATACGCACACATACGAATATATAATTTTTAACGCTTTTCATTATTATTATTATTATTATTATTATTATATTTTATTTAGTAATATTATATATATTAATTTATCGGTATATAATATATAATTAAAGCTTGCGTCGATAAAGCTCTTTGCTACTAATGCGAATAAATGTATGGCTGGCTGATGTGAGTTTCGAAAAATCAGCTCGAAGTAATTTATTTTATTTTTATTTCTTCAATTTACTTTTGTATACGATGCCTTGGCCGCATTATGAATTTGTTATACCTTTAGATATGTATACAGAAGACTTTCAAATGTTGCATATGTTTGTATATATATATACAATATATATGTATTTTATATCAAAAATTTATGGGAAATTTTAAATTCTTAATTTTGAATATTATTATTATATTCATTTAAAATACATACCATATATATAAAATAATATAGGTGGTGTAGACTGGTGTGGAGATGTAAAATATTATATTTTAAAATATATTATTATATGTAAATTATTTTTACTCATTATTTTCGTATTACTATGGGGGGGGGGGTGGTATTATGTATAAATTATTTTATCGTTATTTTATACTATACATAAACTCAAACATACATAGGCATACATATATTATACATGCACGCAGAGCAGTATGTTTGTCATTTAATTTGAAATTAAAGGAATTATATTTCCTGTTTGTATACAATAAATAAATAAATTTCTATATATAATTATTAATTCATATATACCTATATACAGATAGAATTATTGAGCTAATATATATATTAATATATATAGAATAATGACAGAGTGGGTGGTTTTTGTTCAATTTGGGCTAATTTAATCGAATTCAAAAAATAATATACTATATTATATTATTATATATATTAATTGACGGGTTTAATTTACATTTTCATTTTCATCGTTGAATATTTTATAATTATACATATTTTGTATATACGATATACTATAGGGTAAGGTTGGGTGTTATGACAAATGGCATTGTTTCGTTATAAGGACTTAGGCAAAAATATATTATTATTTTTTTTGATTATGATATACCAAAATACGCTACTATACAAAACATCAGGTTGATTGGATAATTAGAAGTTTTTTTTTTATTCAGAAAATTGTTTTTCGTTTCGTTGCAAGCCACTTTTTGCACTTAATTCTAAATTTTTTATTGTTACGGCTACAGAATGAAGTTGGGTGTTATGACCGTACCAATTCGGTATTTTATATGACAAATGTATAACCCAAAATTTCGATTTCTTGTCATAGTGCCCAACCTTACCCTATATGTAATAATAATAATATAGGTATAGAAAATTATAATTTATATTTATTCATTAATTTTATACATTATATAGAAATATAGAAAATGTGTTTATTTTATCAGTCCAACAAAAAAAAAAAAAGAATATATAAATAATATTGTGTGTATTTTAATTAATTTTAATTTTGTAATTAAACAAAAATATTAAATTACATATATTTTATTTTTATTGACATAAAATTTATTCGTTTTGTCTTACCACACCATCAGTACCACAATACTATTTGTATATTTAATATTATACCTAATTGAAAATTAATCAATTTTATTTACATACCTTAAAATTAATATTTCAACGATGTTATTTCTTGTATAATATTTATTTTTTTTTTTGATATGTAAATATGTATATTCTCAACTTTATTCAATGAAATTGTTCAGCTGTAATATGTTGTTTAGTTCATAGTTCACATTTATTTGATGATACGTAACTGGAATAATGTAAGACAATTTTTAAATTATTAAATATTATGTATATTAATTTAAAAATAAATCAATCGTTATTATATCAATTTTAACTCGCATATAACCTCAACTACAATAAATATATTAATAAAATCTTGAAAGTATATATAGTATATATGACTTTCAATTGTGTTATATTATATAGTATATGTTTACAAATTTCCATTATAAATAAACTTTTAATATATTGTATGTATATCCTTTTTTTTATACTTTAAGTTTTATATTTTATTTTTTTATATATACGTGTGTGATCTATTTATATCCTATTGGGTATAAAATTTAATTTTAGTTTATGTTGTAAATATGGAACACGACCATACATATATATTTATTTACATACACAATATCCGCATACAATGTTTATGTCACACAGATAAAAAAGACCCATTTTCAATTTTCCGAAAAACTACCTTGGAAAAAAAAGCTAATTTTTTTTTTTTTATATTATGCGATTATAATACATCATCATATATGTATATGTAAGTAATCCTACGAGAAATTTTAATATATATAAAATTAAAAAAAGAAAAAATATGCATATATAAATGCAATCATACTAATGCATAAAATATTATATTAAAATGTAATGTAATGTGTTCATATAAAAAAAGACGACTAAATTTCATCTTCTTATAGTCACATCACAGCTCATATATATTGGTTTTTCTTATTTTTATGTTTATTTATATAATATATATATATATATATGTACGAACAGAACATTATTTCAATATAATATGTATAAACATCATCTTTTCCGACTTTGTCAGAGAATCAACAAACATTTTTTCCTGCACGCAAACACATGTAAAAACATCTTGTTTATATGGTATATATATAATAGATTCGTTCTAGAATTCTATACCAAAACTTATATGTGTGCGCACATAAAATTATGTCATTTTGAAATATACTAACTAAATACCCACAATCTTTTGTTATATTTTATATTCATATACAAATATATATATATATATATAATAATATAAAAGCATATACACATTATATTTATATTATTATCCACATAAATATACTATATGTTATATAATATACATACTTTTACTTCACATAACTATATACAAAATAAGTATATCATATTGTACATAAATAATAAACATAATATATTATACACAGAGTTTTAGTTTCATATATAAATATATGTACAACTATATATAAAATATACTACGAATATTATACTATGGATACAATTTTAATATATATATATTATATATTTCTATATATATAATATAAACTTACTCATATAAAAGGCAACAGCAGATAAACATTTACCACCGCACACACAACATAAACCATAAGCATTATATAACAACAGTGTGTTTTATGGATAGAAGCCACAGATGTTATCGTACGGTTTTAAATCCTTGATTAATCCATTGTTAATCCTCGCGAAGATTTACCTAGAAGCATCATTTTAAATCCAAAACGATTATTGTCATTATTTACTCAAAATTATATATATGTGTTATGTATATGTGTGTATGCCTATATATATAGGTATGTAAATATTTATTTTGCAACGAAAGAGAAACAAAATAAATACATATTTTATATTATACGATATATAAATTAAATATATTTCGTTTGGTTAAATGAATATTTTAATTTTGAAAAATTAATTCCAAAAAATAAAAAAAATCGCGTGGAATTTTATTTTAATTAGTTTTTATGTTTAACGCATGAGCATAATGATGGTACTGTGTATATATTACACACTTTGAATAATTTTCTATATATATATATAACAACTTACAAATGTATTAGAGCGTAATCCAATAAAAGAATAGATTATTATTTTTAATTAGTTTAAAAAATATATGTATTATATATTTTGGGGTTTGTTTTTTTTTTAGTACCTATATTTATATTGTACATATTTCGATATATTATATTAAAAAAAAAAATATATAAATAGTTTTATTATATTACCGTAGTAAAGTAAATTACACTTTGAATGTTTTTAAAAATTTAGTTTGAAGTTTTACTAACCATATTCCAAAACTATAATTGTTTTATTTCATCGGCACTGAGATTTTAGAATAGGATTAATTTAAATTTAATTTTTACACTATTATGCTAAATTTTTTTATACATATATATTTTATAATTGTTGACATTTCATTTAAATGCGGCCTTAAATTGAATTGCATATGAAGTTTTTTTTATCGCATAAGCTTCAACTTCCCAAACGTAATGAATTATCAGGAGACAAAAACCAACCCCACTGTAACATATTCAAGTTATAAACTTATAAATACCTTAATATAAACAAAATTGAATTTAATTTAAAAAAATATAGTCTAAGAACGTTTCACGTTCACAAATATTAAAAACGTAAGCTTTCTATTGGTCAGGTTTTTAAAAATGTCGACATGATCTTCAATTTATATTATATATTATATACAATATTAAAATACAAAAATTAATTTAAATAACAAATTTATTTGCGTAAATATCTATGCCCCATATTATTATTACTTTTAAGCAATAACGTATGTATTTTATTATACCTAATCTATTTACCATTTAACCTTATGATATTATCATATATATATATTATATATGCCCATATATTTATATAATGTTATAAAAAAGCTAACAGATTTATATGGTGTATTTTTTTTTTTTATATTCCCTATGTAATAAGTCTCTAATATTTATTATTGCAACAGTATGATGATAAAAAATTGTAACAAATGATGTAATTTGTACACGTCTTTATTTATATACAAATACGCATAATATGAAATAACATTTTTATATATAGTAATTGAATAATATTATTTCAAAACTTATTGTCAATTGAATGGTATCGTACTGTTCGGTAAAAAATATTCTACACATTAAGTTTATTTGTTGTGTGCGTGATTTGAAATTATTTTAAATAATAATACTAAGAAATTACTTAAATGGTGAACTTAAAAGTTCAGTTAAGAAAATTGAACTGCACTTTATATTATAATGAACTAATATTTTTAATCGATTCATTTGTAACAAAAAAAAAATAAATAAATGAAAATAATTTTCAATATTCAACGCGAAACTATTGTTTGTGTTTAATGCAAATTATTGAATATACTTTTACGCGGATTTTCTTTATTTTATTATTTTACTGATTATAGTATATATAACATTTGAATACATTATAATATTTATAATATAATTTGTAGAAAAATTTTAAATGAGAATTGCATGCAATTTAAAATGGAATATATATTTACTTAAGTAAAAGAGAACTTGTTTAAACTAGCAGAAAATCGTTTAATGTTTAAAAGGTATATATATATATATACTACACGAGACTTACACCGCAAAGTGTATAACATTTTATAAACTTACATTCGTATATATGTGTGTATATAACTGACTATACGCTGTATATACATAGAAATAACATTCTTTATATAACAATGAATATATAATGAATCCGGTTGGTTCAAGAGTGAAAAAAGGCACATAATAATTACGAGCGTTATTGTAAGTACTTTTTTAATAAAACATTTTCCATTTGTAATGTAATATTATATGCTATTGCATAAAAATGTATGCTAGAAATATATGTTCATTATATTTTCAATGCAATATACTCGTATATATATAAAAAAAAATAGTTATAAACATAAATTTGAATGAATTTTTTTAAATTTTTTTTTCTTATATAATTATAAATGTAGGTGTCTGTGTGAATTCTATGCAAAAGGGTATATAACGAATGACGCATAGTTAAAATAATTTATTTTCATTGTTATGTGATTTTTAATATAATTACATATATGCACAGATTTATATTTTCGACTTTGTAAGGAGTTTCAGTTTGTGATTATTTATATTAAAGTGTATATTTGGTTTAACTTTATTTAATCAAATCAAAAAAACTTATATTATAAAATAACAGGAAACGAAAAAGAAATTCCTAAATATATAAAATTATTATTAAGAAAATCATCAAATTATCATAAAATTGATATGTATAAAAAAAGAAGAGGGTCACATTTTTATTTCATTATTTTATTTTTACTTTCACATTAATTATATAAATAACATTTTTTTTTTTCTCTTTCCCAATATGACTTTTTTAATTTTATCTAAAACATATTATATTGAAAGAGAATGCTGGCCAAATAGACATAAACATTTAATATAAAATAAAAGCAGATGAAATCTAATACCTCTGCAAAGAGAAAAAAAAAACCATTCATTTCTGTATCAATTTTAAGTGTAAAAAAAATACTACAAAATATATGTTATAAAAACTTTTAAGCTCATAGATATCTATAGAAATAATTACAGTTGCTTTGTGCTTTAAGTTAACATCGTAAATATTATAAAGAAATATTAACGTCATATTATTTATTATTTTGAGTATCTCATATGTGTTTTTTTTAATCTGTATATTAACGTTTGTTTTGGAAAAATATAAATAAGCTTTTATCGAACAATAACAACGTATATTTATGAAATCTTTTAATTTATAAATTGTTCATCCAAATGTATACTATTGTTATTGTCTTAAGTACATAAGTTAACTTAACAAAATACACGACTGTAAATATACAAATATACAAATTTATTTATAAGGATATAGAATAAGATATAAGCTCCCTAGAGAATTGTTCTTTTTTGTGCGTTAATATATATATATATACAATAGATATATATATATAAATGTATAATGTTTTTAGCTCATTCATCAACGCTATATGAATTGGAGTAGGTAGACGAGGAGGGGAGTTATTCAAGGTAAAATTAAAACCTTCAAAATGAGTTAGGTTGATGATATAATCCCATTTGCCAAAGTAACTAAAACCTTTTAAATAAAATTACCATCAGTCAACGACGTATACACACAACGTATATATATTATAAAAAACAAATGTACAGAGGGTATTATTTTTTATTTTAAATATTCAGTTTTTGTTATTTTTTTTTTTTTTTACTTTTCCGTACGCATATTATTTATATATCTGGTGAGAGCTCGCAATAAATTCTGAATCAATTAATTTTTCTTTTAATAAATATACAATGTGAGTGTGTGTATTATATATAGGTGTTTGTGTGTGAACTAGATAAAAACATTATATTACATCAATGTGTATACAGGTTGATTTGAAAGTTACCAGACTCATGACTGTTACTATAAAGAAATTACTAAAAGATATTTTTTTGATTTATGTATAATTTGTAAACTTTTTTACAATCATTTAAAATTTCACCTACTGGTGCAACCGTTTCTGGAAAATTGTCTTATCTTCGAAATGAAAATAAATATGACTTAAGTGATCTGAGACAAGTATACCATTGAGAATATTTCTATGGATGGATGCTGTTGAATTAATAATTTTATTCTCTACAAGATATTAGTATTTTATTTATTTAAGTCATATCATTATTTAGAATTCATCATATAATCAAAAATGGTTATGATTGGCTGAAAACTTAAAAATCACTCTGTTATACAAAATAAAACACATTTATTGTAATTGTGAATTTATTTGGAAAATAGCAAAATTAGTATACGAATATTTTATTGTTTATCGGTCAAACACAGTTTTAATATATCTTACGTTTGCTATATACCAGTTTATAATCTATCAAATCCTATCCGATGATATATTGTTATACACAATTAATTACAATAAAATATACATATGATAAAATTATTAAATAACCAACCAAGGATTTAAAAAAAATAAAATATGCTTTATAATTTCAATGTCAATTTTTTCTACACACATTTAATTCTATTAAAATTTTGGTTAGCAAATCACGTATGCACGTTTATTTATGTATTGTATTATATACTCGTATATTAAATGGTAAATATTTGAATATAATAATGAGGGAAATATATAAATAAAAACTAATTTACACACGCTCGGCAAAAAAAAAAAAAATACATCTGATGCAAATTAAAATGTCATTCAACAATCATTAACATTATTTCTATATATTTACATTATGTATATGTATATGTGTTATGTATAAATACATAAATGATGTGGAGATGATGATTTAATATTTAATATCATTTTTGATGTGTAATCGTAGTAAATCATAGGGATATGCATATGTACAAAGGGACGTGATCTGCATAATATTTTATTTTTTTCACACATTTACTTGTTTATATAATGTTATATTTATACATATATTTAGTTATATAATATTGTATGTATATAGCAAAACAGAGAGTGAGAGAGTGTGTGAAGTGAAAGTATTGTGTGTGAACACTTTTTTTTTTTTATGTGAAAAATGAATTTTTAATAGTGTTTAATGTTCCGTATATTTAAATTTAATAAATGTTGATTGTGTGTATAACTCGTTGACATTTTCCGGTTTTCACATATCAAATTTTAATATATCCAACGCATGTATCTAATAAATTTAAAGAGAAATTCTTATAAAAAAATGTTTATATTATAAATATGTATTTCAAAGAGGATGACCTAAAGTCCAAAGATTAAGAGATTATAATTTAAAATATTAGATTTATTTTAAATATGGTGCGAGACGCACGTAGACATGATGATATATGCTTTTTGTATCAATTGAAAGAAATGTTCTGTGAAATACTTTTTTTTTAGTATATTTTTGTTATCATAAATTCAGACCGTGTGTTGTAAACAACAAATTTTTTTTACATACCATAGCATTTTCATTATTTTTTACCATCTAATGTGCCTCTACAATCATAATAAATTCCAAAAACAAATAACAAATTATTATAAACGCATACCAAAATATGTACATCATTCATTGTTATCTCACATATTCTAGAGAATGAACTCCTATACTTATATTAAACTTATATAAATATATGTTGACGTTTTATTATTATAATTATTTAATACAATGAGATTTTGTGTATACACAAAATATTAAACTATATGAAATATATGATTAAAATTACAATTCAAATATTTTCATATATTTGTGTGTGTGTACTAGTATAATAAAAAATTCGGAAATGACAATAACAAACAAAAAAAAAAATTAAGGAAATAAATTAGGTAAATAAAATCAAATAAAAGATTTTCAAATATTTAACAATAAAATAAAAATTACTGTACTAATATATTTATTTAAATAAATTATTTATATATATTTAAACAAGTGTGTGTGTGTGTATGTACCTCAAATTAAATTTCTTTTCGTTTGTATACTCATTCATATGTACATATTATATTGTATACTTACACTCCATTATCACATATCCGCTGTTAAATTCTTTTGAAAATTTCCCTTATTATTTTCTCGTACATTTAATATGAAAAAATAAAAAAAAAACCCCAACAACCAAACAGAAAATAACAAGAACAAAAATAAACAAACGAATAACAAACAGAGATAAAAAGAATAAAAACCATATATGTATATTTGAAATGAAAACGAGAAAAATCCACATGAGGAGTATTCTCGTATATATGCACAAAAGTGTATAACTCGTATATAGTGGAAAACAAAAATGCGAAAAATTTCTTCAGGAAATGTTTTATCTTAAATAATATGGCAAAAAAGAAAAAAAAAGGATGTAGAACACATCATGCAATATTTATATACATAAAATCGTATCGTATATGTATAACAAATAAAAATATCGCGCAGATAACATCTCGTCTGTGATATTTGAATGGATTTCTATATTTCAAGTGTGAATATATGACATGAACCAAAGTAAATAAATATAAACAATATATATAATATGTAAGAAGAAGAATAAATATAAAATCGCAAAACAAAGAATAAGCAACATACAAATAAAATAATAAATGAAAAAAAAAATATCTATCTTGAAATTGATGATGTATAAAATTTGTCTGTACACATTCATATATACATATATTCTTTTGTTGTTTATTTCAAAATGTTAAAATTCAATTGAAAATATCATTCTGTCATAATTAAAATTGTATATTTTGTAAATTTATAAAAAATGAATAGAATTTTATTTTATTTTTGTATATGTTATTATGAGATTAGCATCAGTATGACGTATGCCTGAAGGGGGTTATATCTTGTCGCATTTGAATGATAAAATACTAGCCCGGAGGAAAATTTGTATATTTCCGATAATATATTGTGTGATAATTTCCGTAATACCCGATTTTGATGTTATTTTCAACTATATTTAATATTATCAATTTACTCTGTCACTTGTGAAGAAATTACATATTTAAAATATGACAAGAAAACTTAGAAACTTCATGATTTATGATGATGATTAATAGGAGTAGTTGCAATAAAACTGATAACGTATACTATTATATATTTAGAAGAACTAATTCTATGCATAACACATAGCCACAAAATGTATACAGACAAATGTGTAGGTTACTCTGCACAAAAATTCTTCAACTATACCAAATAACATTGACTACAAAATTTATATATAAAATGACATACACTTAGATTCTATAAAAGCATAAAAAGTAAATTTAAATTTTGTTGCTTATTTGGTATTTTTGGAAATTTTTTGTGCGGAGTGCCTCACGTATTTTAGGTTATATGATAAGATAGATACCCCTTTGCTTTAAATTAAATTATTTTACCACCATCGAATCTTAATAAAGGATTTTTTTTTTACCCTTATTTTATATATATGGTAACTATAATATAATAACAAATTTTCAATTAATTAAATTGAAAAACTTCTCCCCTATATAGAAAAACTATATCCATAAAATTTATTTAATTATTATTTTTTGTTTCATGGGGTATCAGGTTCATTTATTATTAGTATTACATTCATTAATTTTCTTAATATTTCTAATATATAATCTAACTGCTGATATCTGCGCGCGCGTATACTATAAACATCACTATATATTTTACAATGTATGTATATACTACGTACTGCAGATAGGTCAAGGTAAAATTGATAAAATTTAATTTAGTTTATTAATTGTTAATTTATTTATTAACCTTTTAATATTATTAGTTTATTTTTTCATATCCGAATATTTGTAGTATATTTATTGTACAATATCAAATATGCGTAACATTATAAAATATATTTATTTGTTCGTATTTTAATGTAAATATAAATAATATATAAGTAATTCGTTTATTTTGTAAACCGCGTGTGGTGGTTTATTTTATTATATACCTTTCATTTAAAAAAAAAAAATCCCATACACCACCATGCTAAATATTGAAACACTAGGTTTTATACATAATATTATATGTTTGTATTCATATATGTATATGCAATATGCAAGGTATACATATGAGTTTAGATGATATGAGGGGGTTGTATGATAAAGTGGTTTATAGTTAATAATTTTTCGGTAGTATTTGATGGTGGTATACAATGATTTTTATATGAATTTAGGGAATGGTTGGTGGGAAATGTATATGTAAATAGCTTCTTTTTTTTTATCATTGATGAATATAATTGTTCAAAAGTTGTTTTTTCGTATTTATGTACATATACATTTTAATGTAATGTTTATAAGTGCGCTTTGAACATAAACATATATCGATTTTTATATTGATCACAAATATTACACACTAATGGCAAAATTTTGTTTACAATGAGAAGAGAAAAAAAAATGGTAATAATAAATGTTTGTAAATTTAATTGAAATAATTTAAAATTTAAATACGTAAATATATAAATAAATTCAAATATTATAAATAATTTATTACACACACACACCCACCCACCCACAGCTGTATATCATAATTAATGTTTTTTTTTTTTTCCTTTGATTAAACATATATAAATAATAATATAATAATAAATATTTTGTAATCATTTTTTTTTTCTATCAAATATTGTTATACAATAATAATTTTGCATAATATTGGTGTGTTATTAAAAAAAAAGAAGGCATTAACGTGTAAACAAAGAACATGAATATTTTATGTTATTGTAATTTATTTAAATGTACTTCATACGAACTTTTTGGGTTCCTTTTTAGATAAATATAAAATTAGTTATTTTTTAAATTTGTAAACGATTGTAGAAGAGGATGTGTTAAAAAGATCTTGAAATAATGAAGAATATCCATAACAAATTTCTGATTATGTGAGCCTTTACGAAACCAAATCATACAAATAGAATTTGTTAACAATAAGTAAATAATAGCGTATTTAAACAAAATAGTTTAATATATATTGTATAGTGCAATGATTAATAATTGTAAGGATTAATAAGATAAAATCCGTATATTGAGTCGATTCAAAAGTTTTAATCGGGTGACAAATTGCTTTCATCTTTTCGCCAGGGTTTGTTTTTTTTTTTTTTTGTAATTACAATTAAAATTATATAAATGTTGTAATTTTATTGAAATATTTACTTCACGATAAATTAGCGTCATCCTAAATCACGTTGTTTTGTAATATATTACTATGTTCTGTTGCATAAATATCTCAAATCATGATAAATTGTTCATGAACGAGCTAAATAATGTACTACATACAAATATATGAAAAAATATAAGATTAAATACTATACATATAATGTATAACTTTTCCCATATTCATATTTGTAGAGAGATATGTATGTAAAATATAGGTAGTATTATATTGTGTACAATATTATATGTTTTAATATAATTTACTCATTTAAATTTCATACTATGCTATACATATAAAATAAAATAAGGTAAATTGTCTGTTATAAACTAATAAAAATTTATCAACTTTTGAGATATTCTTTATTTTATATTTTCTTATACTGGTGGTATATAAATTTATTCTTTTTTCCGACTATATAATATACAACGTTTAACTTTGTGCTTTAAACCGCGTGCACATATATATAATAGAACAGTTTTATACTTTATTTATATATTAAAATTCATCTCTATATATATATATGTATCTCTACTTTTACTGTATACTCATATATATATACATAATATACATTTTCTACATATGATGATAACGTGAAATTTTATTTATAGCAAAAATGTTCTCTATATTGCTTTATTAAAACAATAAACCATTTTCGTTATTGTATTAATATTGTTGCTGTTGTTATTGTGTTGCTGTTGTTGTTATTGTTGGTTAGCTTTTTTTGAAGTAATGGGTAAAAGCACATACGTATATATATATATATATATGTATATTATGGTATCCTGTATTATGTATTATGTACCTATATTTAGAAAACAGTTAATCAGAAAATTGTTTGGATATATGTACATCACATCTTGTTACTTACAACTAGTGGAACTTATGGCATCTATACCAAACATTCATTTCGTTACAATTAGCATGTAGAAATTAAAATTTTTTTTAAACAACTTAAAACTTAATGTATTTTCTTTAAATTTATAAATTGTTTTCTCACAAATACACACTTACTATTGTGAGATTTTCCTTCAACACAAGAAGCTACGATGTATGATTAGCTATGAAAATGACTGTTTTTATAGATATATAACTCTTGTACTTGTTATATTTATACAAATATGATATGATAAAGGTTACAATATGTGTGTATATACTCTATCTATATATACTGCAATATACATAAGTTATTATAAAAAGGCAAAGTATTGCAGTTCACAAATCATTTTATATGAAAAATTTTTAGTGTCTATTTTTTTTTCCATTTATCCTTTTTTTTTTTTTTTTGTGATACACATACATATGTGTGTATGTGTGACTATAGTATATACGACTTTGTTCATAAAATATATGTTTATTTATACATAGAAAAAATAAAATTCATATGATAACAATAAGGGTAAAAAAAAATCGCTTTTTTTTTTTTTTATTACCCTTTGTATATTTTGTTACATTGAAATACTATATGACAATATTGCGTATAAAAGTTTAAATAAAAAAAAATAATAAATGCTATATGAGGCACAGTATATTGCGCTTCGTTATGTTCCTAATACATTTTTAATTATGGTACATTTTTTTTTTTATTATTATTATTATTATTATCATGTAATTGTATCATTTATAATGATTTATTGTCAAAAATTAAATACTTTTACAGTATACAACATATGAACAATTATTCATTCAAAGTGCATTATTTTTATAGAATTACATTACTATTTTTTATTCTTTAAATTGTATAATAAAATAGTTGATTAATTATTAAAGTAACTGATAAATTTCTCTTTCAATTCGGATTTTCTGTTAGTTATATACCCTTAAATTAAATAGCATTGATTGTAAATAAATGATCAATATATAGTTATTGATTTATTTCTCAACTAAAATATGATTAAAAATACGTTCTGTAATTAATGCGACAAATAAACTTATTATAATATTTAATATTTACTTATACGATGTTTGTTTGTATACATAAATTACAATTTAAATTCTGTAAATAAAATAAATATGTGTATTTAACAAAGCAAATCTTTCTATTATTACATATTTCAGATTGACAGTAATAACAATAATAATAAAAAAAAAAAAGCAAACAAATTATATCAAGATCATTCAATTTTTATAGCTTTTCATTGGTATACAACTATTTACATACATTACTTTTATCTTGATTTTCTCCCTTATTTAATACATTTTTGCCGAATAATATTACTTAATAAAAGTATGTGTATTTAAAATATACAAACGCAATATAGAAATAAAAAATTTATTTATTTATTTTTTTTTTACATTTAATTTATTAAATAAATATTCGTCTCCTCCAGCTTGGCGTCGTCGTGTATATCAACAATAAATACATTACGTGGTGGTATACGTATACGTATATAAAAAATAACTAAATAAAATATTCACTTTTTTTTCGTTTTGAGTATAGAGATGATCCCTTTCAATAGATAATTTTTTTTTGTTAACAAAAAAAACTCATAAACATACACACACACACACCCACAATTATTTGTATATAGTATATTTATAAGAAAATATTTACTTTACTTTACAGCAAACGTGTCAACTGTTATTTTTTTTAAATATACATGTATGTATGTATAGTAAAATCCAATAGTATATATATATATATATATGCTTTTATCCTGCGGTTGGATTTAACATAAGGATTTAACTATAATCCAAAATACTCATTCCAAACCATTGATATTTTCAACGCCTTGCATTGACACCGCGCGTCAACGATGATATCATCGACGTCAGTATATTGGTATATATTTTTTAGTAGGTTTATTATTTAGAATAAAATTTCTTAAGTATATTTATATGTGTAATATAACGAAGAAAAAAGTGTATAGTGTCGCGTTGAATCACCCTCTACTAAAACCATCTCATTAATTTTCGTTATTTTTCTCATACCTTTTGAAATATTTTCTTTTCCTGTATACAATATATATATATATATATACATGGAGTATATCCTTCTAAATACTTTTCCGCTTATAGCTATATATAGAGGATATAATATGTGAATGTTATTTTTGGTTATATGATGATATAATACTATATATAGTTATGGATTGTTTGAATAAGTTGAGAATATTCTCTTCTAAAATATATACATATATAGTGTCTATGGAAAAAAAAAGAAAAAATTTTCACACCATTCAGATTTTTCTTCGGATTTTATTATATTCTTCCTTTCTTTATTGTATAAACAACATCGCATAATATATATATATGTGTGTACATATTTATAGGCGTGTATATGTATAAGCACCCAAAAACACCTACACTCTATAATACTATATAAATTTTTGTGTATATATGCCAAACAAGAAGTAGGTATAATATTTATTTTTTTTTTTTATATTCGTATAAAGATGAACGGAAGAATTAATCTTTGGATTTATTTAATGGTTTTTGAATATATAAAAAATGAAACCATTTTATGGAATATTTAACGGTGTGTATAATAATATAGTATATATTTCTATATTATTATGATACATATATAAAGTACGAGAGCATATACAATGTATATATATACGCGTATTTTAAATAGAACTCAAATGACACCGACGACGAAGTACATATTTTGTAATATTTATAGTAGGTACATAATTTTTTTTTTTTTTTATTTCTTTTAGGTTGTTTTAACAGGATGTTGTGTATATATGGGAGTAAAAATAAATAATAAAAAATAAATATCGAATATTGATTGATATAATTTTAGGGATGATTTACATTTGATTTTTATCCTTTGAAATTATTTAGAATAATTACACATATTTTGTCATCATATTTTATTATCCGATAAAATTTATATATATTTATTTATATTGGTATTATATAAATTTTAATATTAATCATAATCATGTTTTTTTACGTCTGCTCGCTTATATTATATTTGTATATAAATATAAATAATCTTAATAAAAAGATAAATGAGTTGCTATATAAAATGATAAAATATTATATTGTGGATATATGTTGTATTATACTTGTGGCTATATATGCAACATATATATACAATATAGAAATGAAAGTTTATGAGTATATTATTAATTTACCGACCATGAAGAAAATGATATTGTAAATTTTATTCAATATATATTATATTTAGGGGTGCAAGGCAAAAAAAAAAAATTGTTTCTCATTACATTTATAATTTTTATATCCATGTAGAAATTTATTATGTTTGTTAAATGAAAACGTATATTTCAATATTTATACAAATTTGTCTGTTTTTGAAATATAAAAATGTAAATTTTTGTACTGTGGTACGATAGATAAAATAACCTATAAATTTATTAAAAGTTATATATATATATTTTGTTTGTATAATTACATATTATTTGCGCAATGCATAATTATATGGTTTATTTTTTGATATGATGAAATTCAATTATCTTTAATAAAAATCCACATAATATTATATATATACAATTAAATTATTAAAAAAATAGATAGAAATTTAAAAGGATAGTGTCATAGAATTATTTGTCTATAGCTTTTCTAACGTCTAGTTTTTTTCCTATAACAGGAAAGTATTTTAATGTGAATATATAAATTATTTGCGGTTTTTTCTATGTACATATTTATATTCAATGTTTGATCTTAAATCTAAATTTATATACGCATTTAATTTATATAAAACTATATTAATTTGAATGAAATATTCCTATATATGTTTAACCAATATGGTATACCTTTTGTATTACTAAATGTAAATATTTAACATATGCATATTTATATATTTATATATATATATTATATATATATGTGTGTAGAAGATATACCAAATAGCATTTCAATTTAATTTACTTAATATAGATAATTGTTCTATATATATTATATACATGTACATGTACACATGTATCTAGCTAGGTTTATTAACATATACCATATATATATATATATGAATATATGATGTAACAATGGTCATACAGATGGTTTAATTATAATAAATATATAATGGTATACGTAACAATATATTATATTTTATATACATATGATTTTTTTTGGTATGGGTAATGGTCAAATCATTAACAAACTTCAATTTAATATATAATAAAATATATGCCTAATATACTCGTATTTGTATATATAGAAAATAAATTGTTCAATGAACCATCGATATTCACTCCAAATCATATAAATAATGTCACTGTTGTTATTATTATTATTATTATTATTATTATTATTATTATTATTATCATCATAGTCATCATCATCATCATCATCATATTATTATTATTATTATTATTACCTAGATCATTGTCCTTTTTTATATTATATAATAATAAATATAATACATTAATAGAGAAACTTAAATGATGAGAATATATGTATATTAATTTTATTACTATATAGTCTATAGACTATACTATGTTATTATTATCAATACTTCACTCTATTTATATGTGTATACATATAATATATATATGTATATATATCAAATAGTTTAATGTACGCACATAAATAGTTCAATATATTTATTACAACTACAAATTTCTACAAATATACTTTACGTTTATTATATAATATATGCTATATATACATACAATATATACAAATTATATTCATATAATATATATGTCCAGTTTTTGGGTTATAACACAGTGCCTGTATAATGTTTTATGTTGTCACTAATTAATTAAATTGATCTCCCTCCATCAATATATTTATGTGTTGTATAATATATATATATATTAATATTACCTTTATGAATAAAGTTATGTTGTACGTACATTACATATATTTATATATATGTATACTCTAATGTATGTATATAAGCATTATAAACATAAAATACATGTATATATATATAACATAAAATAAATAGGATGTATCTAATATCATTTATATATTCGCATATATGTTTATACGTACATATTTATCTTTTATATATATATAACCATATATTATTCAAGAAGGAATGTATGTTTTGAAAGTAAACTTGTCTCTAACGATGAATTCTTGGTTTGCATACTAATGATTTCAATTAATTGATTTGTTTGGTTTTCCCTTATATATATATATATATATATATCATATATACACACAACCTATATTATGTATTTTAAATATTGTTTAATAACATTTTCGTATATAAAATACAAAAAAATACATATTTTATTCTTTTGGCGTGTATGAAATTAAGACATTAAAAATTAATGTATTTTATATGTTGATTTTTATTCAAATTTTATATATCTTTTTATAGTTGATTGTGTGTGCATGTGTGTGTGTATGTTTCCTTTTACAAAAAAAAAATGAAAGAAATTCATAAAATTATAATAAAAATTTTGTTTTTAATGTTCGTTTTTTTTATACATAATTTTAATATGAAAAATCAATTAATTTATGCTAATTCACTAATACTATTATAATAAGATTAATTTTCTTTATAATACAAATAAAAATAATGTATTATTTTATAATACGGATATAAGAAAACATTATTACACGTAGATAAAATTCAATAGGATAATTTATTTTATAAAATTATGCGTACACGCTTAGGAAATTTCAAAATGTGTTTATTAAAATAATTGAAAATTTAGGGGTGACAAAAGCATTGTTAAAATTTAATTTTATACATTAGCTTTTAAAATTTATGTGCGTTTACAATATTTCTGGAAATAATAATACACATATTAGTAATAAATTTGTCTTATTAATAAGAATTAATTTTTATTAATATAAATTTTTAACACACACTCTATATATATACAGAGGGGTTGGGGTTGGTTTGGATATGACAAAAAAAAAATGGTTCACATAATTTTATACGCATATCTTTATTGTTTTATACTATTTTAGGCCACAAAATTTGTTCCAATATATATATTTATATTCATTATTTAGGTGTATTATGAAAATTTAATTTTATATTATTATATATTTAAATTTAATTGTTTTTCTTTTCTTTTTTTATTGCAGATTCAATATATTGTTTATAATCACTGCAATTATAATTAAATTACATCATACAATCCCACTGCGCTTACCACATATAAACATATCACCGAAGAATATATCATTTCACAACGAAAACGTGAGTAGTTAATTATTTTATTTTATTTAAATATTGAATGGTTTTTTTTTTTTTAATGATAAATAATAAATTTATTCTGATGATTCATAACCATATTTTAATACTTAAATAGAAAATACTTATTGTCTAAATTTTGTGTATGTATATGCACAAACAAATTAATTCCTAGAATTGTTTATTTTCCCTTCTTTGTTATCACGCTACTACTATCACCCTTAAAATTTTTATGTTCAATTGTAATACAAAATTTATATTTTTCTTTTATATTTATTTATAAGTGGTATTTGTGTTTTCCCTTTTATAATATTACAAGGATATTTTACATCGATTAAAAATTTAACTATTTGTAAGTATTGTACTTATTTATAGTGTTTTCTTTTGTGAATATTATATGCATTAGTGGAACAACTATTTATAAGTATTGTTTATATAGCTTACAATATTTATAGACAATTATTCGAATATCGACACACAATAAAGTAAAGGTACTATAAAAATTTGTTAACGTTTAATTTCTGAAAATATGAATAATGTGTTAATGGTTCAATGGTTCTTTGTAAATAAATAAATATTTTTACAATGTATATAAATTAAAATAATTAAATAAGTTCTAATAATCATCATCCAATCCAATTTTACGAAAAAAAAAAAAATAATAAAAGAGAAAATACTCGACATGAATATTCAATTTATTTTACTATTTTTGAACTTTTAATATATAAAAGATCAACATTTTATAAGTAGTTACTGAAAAGAAATAATGAGTGAATAATTTATTACCGGTATACATTAAATTAATTATTAAATTGAAACTTGGTAAATATATTATCCTTAATATATATGAAATAATCCTTTTTTTTTTATATATTGTATATATAAAATTCCTTTTAAAAGGATTAATAAATTTATTACATAAAACTATATATGAAATGCTAAAAGTTATGAATGTGTATATATTTATTTCTATATACTACGATTAAATATTTATAATATTTCATCTGCTTTCCCTTATAATTTATAAAATATTTTCGCATATTTTGTATATCCCGCGATACATGTAGAATAGTAAAACTTTTCAAAAACTTAAAATAGATAATTATTTTTAAAATTTACTTCTATAAAGTTATTTAAATTCTTGAATAAATGAATTAGGTTAATAAAAGTAAATACATTGTATGATAAGAAAGTTATTTTTAAAGCACATATGACTTTTCGTGACCGTTCTAGTTAATCGAAAATAGTTTTAGTTATAGTTAACATAAATTGAACCTCTGTTCAGAATATGGGGTTTACAAAGTATGATAAAAAAATAAGAAAAAACAATATGTATGCATTAATACAAATTTCGAACACAGTAAACACAATTACCTACAATTATTATATGTGTATATATTAAAAAAAAAGAACTCAATTGGTTTTAGTTTACTATTTAAATTAAATCAACTATATATATACGACGAAATACACATTGAAACTAAAAGTATACCTTTGTTCTGAAATTTATCTTATTTTCCATGTTTTCTTTTTTTTTTAGATAACCTTAAAATAATGTATTTGTAAAATATATATTTATATTAGCCCTTATATATATATAGACACATATTAAATCCTATTTTCAAATGGATTTTGTTTTATATTTCATATATTATATTATATAATAATATAAAATAATATTATAGACTTATTTGAAAAATGTTTTTCTTCTATAGTTCTTATTTTATATTTTGTTTATTCCAAAACAGAAATACAGTGAATCACAAAAATGAAATGAAACCTTAGAAAAACAATCATTTCTTTCGCAAGCATATATATATATCTGGAATTAAATTAATAACAATTTGTTTGTTTGTTTTTTTTTTTTCCTAATAAATTAATTTCAATGGATATACGCTATATAAAGAAACACAAAATACCTGTTTTTATTAAGATGTTGTTTTCTTTTTTCGGCTGACTGTGTATCCTTTTTAAAGGATTTTTATTTTATTATATTACTATTTTGAGTACCCAAAAAAAAAAAAAAAGAAGATAAAGAAATTCAAAAAACAACAACATTGATAAGGAAAACATATAAGATTAAACTTAATTTCAAATTTATATAGAAAATGAAATAACAAGAAAATTTCATTTTCGAATAATATAATTTCATTTTAACTGTCAACAAAAAATTTTTTTTTTATAAATTTATATTACTTTCTTTTACCTTTGATTTTTAATGTATATTATTATATATGTACCACTACATTTTGTTTTTATTTTACAAGTGAATGAAGCCTTTTTTTTTCATCCTTTATTTATCATCGCGGTATTACATATATGAAAATGATAAAGTTAAAATTTAATATAATTATTTATACGATAAATTGAAGAATGTTTCTATACAAAATATCTAATCTTTAAAATGTATATAAAATTAAAGTCTCGTTTTACACAAAACCATACATTTTGAGAGGATATATATATAAGATAAGATTATATGTATATAGAAAAAATAACTCAATGATGTTATGACAGATTTTTATCTATATATATATATGATTTTATTAAATTAAATGATATTAAATTTTAAATAAACATTGATTTATTATTTAATCGTCTCAAGTTTAGCAACAAACAAATACCAATAAGATTTTATACATAAACTTAATGTGCATAATTTTTGTAACAAATATTGCAATGATATTATAATATAAAAACGACGGTAATATTCATAAACTTAAATTAAATATATTGTTTAAAATTTAAATAATTATATATGTGTATGTGTGTATATACTAGGTTTTAAAAGCTTAGGAAAATTATTTTTATTATTATTTTTCTTTTATCAAATGGTTTCTATGGTATCTCTGAATCTTATATTTAAAGAAATTTAATATTGTGTTGTATATACATTTCTTTATGTATTATTAAATAATAATGTAATAAAAATTGTAATACTATATGAAATGTATATAATAATAAACAAATTATTATATTATAATACTATATATACTCACTCCCATCATCGCCTCAACATACATATACCATTTTGCATATACATTTTTATGGGTTGGTTGACAGTGAAATTAAAAAGAAAATTGCTATAAATTTATATATACAGAAAATCTTCGCTCACTGCGAACTACGATATTGAAATTATTTTCGTCAATCACATTTACATAATAACATAACCAAAGTAATTCCTTTTACAAGGTTGGACATAACCTTTATTATACTCTGATTAGGATTGTTAAATTCAATTGTATTGTATATAGGTATGCAAAATTTCTTTGTAAAATCTAAATTTTTTTCTTTTGAAAATTATGTAACCGCCGTGCGTTGGTGGGAGAAATAATTTTAAATTTGAACTGAAAAATAATATCAAATAATCTCAATTGTATATTATATGAAAATTATCTGTAATATATATTATATCTCTATATGACAATATGACAATATACGTTTTAAAAAATGTGGAAGCTACTCGTTTTATTTTTATTTTTTTTTGTTATTATCCTACGATTATTATTAAACGTTTATGTGTATTTCTTTCCACCGCTTTATTTTATATTTTATTCCATTATTTTGTATTAGATAATATATATATATATATATAGAGAAAAATGTGAACATATATATACCTAACATATTTCTTAAAAATTGCTATATATATATAAATTCGTTTTATAATATATACGATACGAACATTTATAATATAGATATACATATGTTTACATAATATTATATGGTGTATTAGATCTGTTTGTAGTAGCTAAATTTAAAAATTGTCTGTAAAAAAGCATAATATTATAACAGAAAATATTTGGTAGGCTTTTTTTTTTTTTAGATACAGATATATATATAGAATATAGAATAAAATTTTAAAAAGGTAGATTTTACAAAAAATGTATGTATAAATATAAATATACACACACATGTATTCCATGTATTACACGTATACCAAAAACACGCATAGCCTATATAAATAAAATACTTAAGTAAATATCTTATATATATATATATTGTGGATAGAGATAAAGATATGGTATATATACAAGGTATATATAGTAGTACATTTAAATAAAGAATATTATACGACTACGTGTATATAATATATTATAATATAGAGATTTAAAAAGAATATGGAAATGATGTGACTTTTTAGTGTTTGTATAAATTGTATTATATAATATATTTTATAAATATATATACTAATATAGAATATACCTACTCTATCATATATGCGTATAAGTTTGTGCAAAAGCTCATTTTTGAAATGAGAAATCTTTTGTGATACATACATACTCGTATATATATATATATATATATTCATATGTAAATATATTTATATATAAATATGTATATATATATAGATAGATGATGAAATGATGGGGTTCTGCTCATATATATTGTACACATATAATACATATAATAATATATAAGAACGCAAACGAAATGATAACCAACAGTTATAAATACCATCGGTGTCAGAGATTTCTAAATATTCGTCGCGAATATGAAATTCCGAGGATTATTAAAAGGCATATTGTTTTTATTTCCCTTTTTAAAGTGTTTTGTATATTAAGTATATATATTTTATATTTATTTATTTATGTGCATAAATATATATATATATTAATTTTTATAATATAGATATATATATATATACAGAAATTGTATATGTGCGATACTTAAAAAGTAAAGAAATTTATATAAGAAGAAGTCAAAATATATAATAATATAGGGTTTCATTTTCAAATAGTAGATTATTAAAATTTATTACTTTTTCATGGTTTTTTGTGTGTGTGTGGTTGTGGTGGTTGTGGTTTACTTTATTTTTATTTCATTTATTTGTATTATTTTTTGCTTTTGTGTTTTATTTTATTTTATTATTATTTTTTTTTTCTTTTTGTTATCTTGTGGTGTCTTCGACATTTTCTTTACTTGCTACGCCGTCTCTCTATATATAGAATATTTCTTTTTTTTTTTATTATATATTTATAATGGCACTCAAACCCACCAGCGTCATCATATCATCCTATGTTCTATATTTATTTGATTTAATGTCATGTAATTTTTTTCCATTTGTTTTATTGCAAACGATTTATTGTATTTAATATATTTATATGTATTGAAGTGAAAGTATTATATATATATTTTTATAAAAAGTATTATGAAATGTAAATTACATTTTTTCTGTTTTTTTTATTCGTACATAAATTTTGGATTTTTGTTATTATATAGACAAATACATTTTAAATATATAAATATTTAACTCAACAACAGATGGTTTTAATGTTTATATAGATGAAGCCAATCAGTATATTAATTTAGAATTGCATATTGTAATAGATATTTTTAAAGTTAAAAGTCTTAACGAAATTTTAATTGTTAATGGTATAAAATTTATTATCTTGTATTTGGTGTTTCTTATCTATTTATGGACATAACTAAATAAAAATAATAATCATTAAATAAATGTAAAAATCCTAATTAAATATATAGTATTAATTAGAATGAATCTTTAAAAATTTGTATATAAATAAATAAAAATTGAGTTAATTTATTGTCCGGGTTTAAAATTGATCTAACATTGGCAAACGCATATTTTTTTTTTTTTACAATTACTAAACTATCTTATTGTTCTGCAACACTACGTGTACCGTTCAGCAATTTGAATATAAAAATCATATACAGAAAAATAAATTAAACGTTTATATACGAACATTTTTTTTTATCTTATTGTGTTGGGGGGTAACAAAAAAAAAATTGATTGATGGAAACAAATGATAACATAAAATGTTATGATTTTATTGTTAAACATAATTCTATATACCAATCACTTTTTGAAAATAATTTTATACATTTACATGATGATGTACTGTGTTTATATTATATCTATACATTTCCATGCACATGTGATGTGATGTATGCATAAAAATATTGAAAATGTTAAAATAGAGAATTTTAATGTTTTTAATAAATTATTCACAAGTATTTTTTGGTATATTTATATATATATATATTGCATATATTGTATTATAAATGCCTTATTGTAAAATTGATTATATGAAAAACAACGCATAAATAATATGAACGCAAAACATAAAAAAAGAAAGCTTTTTTTTTTTTTTTTTGTTTAAATTATAAACAAAAATAAAATTCTGTAACAAATAACAAAACCTCAAAACATATGTTAACTTAAACATAATATTATATTATATATGCGAAAGTATAAATATTTGTATATATTTGTATATATATATAGCAAAAACAAAACAAAAAAAATTGGAATATATGTGAAAAAACCTCATAACTTGTATAAACCTTTTTCATTCACCTTTTTCTATATGTGTGCATATATTTTTTTTTTCATTTATATATTATTATAGTACGCGGCGTGGTTCTATGTGCACAATAATATGTGGTCAAATATGTTGAACCAATTGATAAGTGATTTATGTCTTGAATCGTATAGATCTTGTAGTAAAATTCATAAATAAGTGGTAAATTATTTTCTTTATGTTATCAGTTAAGGGGTAGGGTTATAACATATTTTTTTACTTGAATTTCATTTGTTGTCAATTGTCCAACATATATATCCATATTCTATTAATTCATTTTTAAGTTGCATATAATATGGTTGATTTGTGAATGAAGAATGGTAAAAACTGCTAAATTATATCGTACATATAACATTTATAATGGTGTATTAAAATCAAAAGAAATGAATTTTGGCTTGTGAGCTTGTGATCCATATTTATAGGCCGCAAACTGTAACATGTATATGTTATGAATATATGAATGTTTTGCAGAGAATTTATATATGCTTATATATATATTGTATTAATATGACGGTGTCAGAGTTTAGTGGATATTTACATATACATATATTCTTTCCAATTTTTGAACCGAATTCATAATGACTTTTTGTGGCGAAAAACTTTTATTGTACATCTGTATGATGTATGCATGCATATCTTCTTCTCATATATAATAAATGTATATGTATAAAATATGTATATCATATACCGTATACTGATACATATATTTAAAAGCACATTTTCACACACAATATGACGTTATTTTGGTTTTGCTTTTTCCATTTCCCAGTGTATGGTATATCATTTTTTTTGTTGTTTTGTCTAAAAAAATAATGTATTATTCATCAGTATGTTGTTTTATATGATTTAGAGTTTTTATCATCATAAATGATCATAATATGTTTTGATATAAAATACATATACATATATATACAATTCAAAACAGGTATGTGAATGAAAATAAAAAAAAAGAGTATTGTCTTTCTTTACTAAAGTTTAAAGGTATAACATCATCCTTTTATGTCAATCAACAAAAATCTCTCCTGCACATTGTATACGCTTATATATATTTTTATATATTTTTATACGAAGCACCTCATAAATCCTAAAACTATCAGATCGAATACTGTAAGATCGACACTTTGCGTAATAAACATCGACACACAATAATTTTTATATACAATAGCAACGACACACAATAATCTCGACAAAATACTATGACTTCGATAAACAATAACTTCATGGACCATATGATTTAATAATTCTATATTAATTTCACATATGTTTTTGTTGATTAAAAATATACTTAAATATATAAGTTATGAGAAGAAGTTAAATATTTATATATTTCTCGTTCACCCTGTCCATATATTAGTTTTTCTATATATGATAATTTATCATAATAATTTTAATAATAATAATAATATACATTTTAATAACTCAGTGGGTGAGATTTAAGAAGTTTTATACACATCACTATACAACATCACCTAACTATTATATCAAACAAAACACACATCCATAACAATATTCCAAACAAACTTGTCTTTTTTTCTATACGAAAACAAACTTTTGGTTTTTCTTTGTTGTTTGTTTATGTGTGCACATATATATTTTTATATCCTATTGTAATATGTCACATAACATTTTATGTGATGAATAATTATTATTATATGTATATATACACAGAATCTATAGACACATACTACACGCGAGCATCATGAACTAAAGAAAATGCATTTCAATTTTAAGATTAAATTTATGGTGTGTATTGGCGTGTGTAATGTGTGAAGAAGAAAATATGCTTTCACATAAATTATTTGCTTTGTTTTTTTAATTTTTTTTTTTCTTGTAGTTTAATATTTGTATTTATAATTTATAAGTTAACTAAAATTTGAATTCAAAGGAAGCAAAAATTATTTTCGTAATGATTTCATAACCATTTACTACTTTGTTGCATCCATCTCATTAATACATTACATATTTTCCAAAAAATTAATTTCTCTTTTACGTGTTTAATTTATATTGAAACTAAGTAGTAATTATTTCTTTTTGTAATATTTCAAACATCATTGAATGAACAACATTAAACTGAAATGACGTTTAGTGATTAGAGTTGGGGGACTATTGTTCAATTATGTGGTATTTTGAGTTTTTTTTTGTTTTTGTTTTTAAAGTAAAATAATTTAACGAAAATAGCGTATAACAAAAATAAATAAATTATTATACCGCATTTAAATTTTAAAGTCCTTTATTTATTTTAATATATATTGCCTTTATTTTGTCAGAGTTTCTATGATAATTTTTCATGATGATAGTTTTTTTTTTTGTCAATAAAAATTCCCTTAAAAAAGAAAAAAAAAATAAATAAAACTTCAACGCAAACTGTACTAACAATAAATTAACAAAAAAAAAAAATGATAAAATATTCAAGAATGTCGTATATGTACATATTTTTATATATATGTTATACCGATTGTATTAACAGCTGGCTGTATTCAGAATTTTGCAGAAAATATATTTTTCATATAGCTATTATCAACGTAACGTATATAATTCAATATTATAACGATAGTTATATAATATATATTTGCATATACTATAGTTGTGTATACTCGTATTTATGTCGTATGTAGCGAGAAACTCATATTCAAATCGTTGGCATAATAGTATAAAAATATGAATTTTATCCTTTTTTTTTACGTTATCAAAAAAAAAAATGTTATGTATTGAGTTGAGATAATATTATTTTTTGAAACTGAAAAATTATATTAATTTTTTTTCCTTTTTATGCAATTAGAAATATTAATACAATTTATATGTACCTATAGTTTTTATAAAAAGTATATTAAATTATCTACTACAACGACATTCACTTTTTTTTTTTTTTTTTAAATAAATTATATAAATTTATATTTAGTTTTATTTTATAAATGAAACGAAAAACATATTTGCCATTTACATTAATTTCAATGAGGTGCTATTCTATATGAGATTAAATAAATAATACACCTATAATCATTTTTATTTTATCTACTCTAATTAAAAAATTTCTGAATAAAATTATTAAATAATATCGATGTTATTGTAGAATTTGGTTTGTTGTGCCTGTTTTTAGTATCACACATTATTTAAACGATATTTGATTACTGGGCGGAAATACTTTGTTCGTTAACGTGTTATTGTTAGTATAATTAAATCAAAATCCTTTATAGATTAAACAATATGAATGAAAGAAAGCTTTATACCAATTCAAAAAATACATGCAAATTTAATCGGATGATCTCTTAGCAAAAAAAATAAAGAAAAATTTCTAAGTTAGTTAAATTATTTCGATTCACATTATTCTCAAATCAGAATAAAATATTTTGTGATGTTTTCTTTATAAAGCGTTGTATTTTTTTTTTATATATATACAAAAATTGTATAGTAATCCATCGAAACGTACGCACATACACTCAATACATTAAATTTTCCAAATGTATAATATCAATATTTTGTATATTTTCACTTCAATGAACACCTGTTATATATTGTATATATAAGAATAAATAATATTATTCCAATAAACAACAAAAATATGAAATTTTATCCATCATTTCATATTTAAATGCTTGCCTGAACATATCCCATAAACTCATGTTATAATAAATACATATTCGAGTTTATATGGTTATGAATTATACAAAAAAAAAATATATATATATATATATTTAAGTTTATACTAGTATAAATAAATAAACGACAATATACAATTTATAAAATAGGCAAAAAAATATGTATGTAAGTCAAAGAAACCAAACATATAATATAAGGACAAGAAATAAATAAATATAAATAATTCTCAACCAAATTTATAATATACCTTACATACTATGTATGCAATACATAGTATTTATAATAGTTATACATGTTCATATATATAATATTATACTATTAGTATATATATACGAATGAATGAATGACCATATAGAAAAAAGTGTTTGAGGTTTTTTGTCACGTGTTCGCCTCATTGCTCCACGTATAAAGTCAACCATTTCAAACAAACGAAAATATATAAAATCCTATTATATATTATATTATATTATATTATTATTATATGTTATATCTTATATCATATCAAATGTATATAGTCGACAAGTTCCATAAGGTTTTTCGTCATTTCATTTCATTTCTTTTTATATATTGTATATTTTAAATAAATACACCATATTATACGGGAAGGTTATTTCCAGGACATAAAACATTTTGTATATATTTACATTATTCGGTGTCATTTATTTTGCAATAATACAAACATTTTGAAAACATTATACAAAGAAATAAACTAAACGATACAATTTCATCCCTTCATTTCATAAATGTGTTTTCGTATACGTATACATATATAAATAATGTGTATTACAGTATATTGTAAATAATAATACATAGAAAATACATATGTAAAAAATTATGTTTATTTTTTTCTTCCGTATTTAATGTAGGTAACTATTTATAGTATTTATTTATAAAACGTATATATGAAGTATGAAGTAAATGTAAAGTATTACAAATATATGGTGTTTTCTGGTTGTGTATACGAAAAATTTAATTTAATACAAATATTATACGGGTAAAAGGTTTATTTTTTTTTTGATTAATTGAAATTTTCACGCGTCGTCACTGATCGTTTGGTTCGATTTTTTTTTTTTTTAATACTTGAATGCTTTCTTTGGTTTTAATGTATGTTTTCTAAATATATACCCCACCTATAAAATAGTAAAATATATACACTTTTTACAACTTCTTTTTTTTTTTTTTATATGTATTTATTTTATTTAACTTTTGTTGTAACTAATTTAATAGGTTAGAAGCTTTTATTTCCGATTTGCCACTTTGTTGAGTGTATGTTTACACATATGTTTTATATATTGTATATATGGTTGATATAATATACATCTAAAAAATAATATACTATTACATAAATTGAATATAAAAAATAAGGGTTGTTATTTTATTTTATTTTAAATATAATATTGTATATACTTCTTTCGAATACATACGAGTATTTTATTTTGAAATTAGTCTTGATTTATATGATATGATAATTATGTTTTATGTATAATATGTATGTTTAATAATTATTAAATGTGTGTGGTGCCGCTGTCATTGGTTCATTAGTTAAGTTGGAAATATATTTTTTCGATGCGGGTGGTAAACGCAAATTAGTTCAAGATTTTTTTTTATCATTTCATTTTGTATATTTATAGTTACACAAAAATGATTAATTTATGCTATACGCTATATTAAGAAATAATGAATATTTTAATATTTAATTTATTATAATAACACAAGAAAAAGTGTCAAATTATCGTTATATGAAAGTATCACATTATATTACATTCACAAACAATAATTAAATATCAAATTATAAATCGTAATTAGAATATAAATTAATATATCGTATTTGTATATGTATACAATATATTATATTATATATAATTTAATTTAATATAATTAATTATTGGGTATAAAAATAATAATTAATATGAATATTTGTGTGCGAAAACTTTCTAATATATTTGCTTAACACAATGTGCAAAACCGGACGGTAATGTGTTAACATTATATTCTTATATTTCTGTGAAGTGAAATTTTAGCAGATTCCACAATAAAAAAAAATTATTAATCATAATTTGAATTAGATGTAATGTGGTACACTTTCTATATTTTCTATAAATCCCAGCCTCTGAATTTTGATCTATGCTCCCCTCATCAGTATATTAACAATGTTTTATATTTAAATGTTGATAAAAATATTAATTTCGCGATTATTTTCCTAATATTCTATAAATTTATATATTATATGAATGCCACATTTTAATATATGTTATTTATTTATTGCGTATATACACAAAGAAGAATGTATCTGATATAAAGCTATTAATTATTTTAATATAAAATATATTACAAAACAAAATAATTTTATTATTGTCTTTTGTAAAAGAAAATAAAGAAATAATTTCAATCAACAATTTAATAACCCTTTTAATAATCATCTGACATATGCCCATTAACCTCACCATTAAATATATATTATATTCATTGTATATTTAATTTATATACATAAAATACAATATTATAAATATTTTAGGTTAACCTTAAATATCCTAATCTTTTTATCTGACAGATCAATTTCTGTTAAATACCCTTGATTGCTTTTGGGAAATTATTTCGATTGTTCTTTTTATTTTTATTTTTTTTTATAAAATACCAATTATATTGCTCTTGTTATATTTATTTATTTCAATTATTTTTTTTTTTTTTATTATTATTATTATTATTGTTATATGTGTGAGAATTAGAAAATTATTTTCATATGTTATAATAGTTATATACTATATACCAATTATTGAAAATTTATTAATTAAGTTTTTCTAAAATGTTATAATATAGATTAGACTGAATGAAAATTAATTCTATGTAAATGTGGTTGATTTAATTAAGAATTTTATTCCCTAAAATACAACCATTTATTTCTACAATATATATCAGAACTACGAATATTAATTACAGTGAACGTGTGTTTAAATCTCAACTTTACATATTTCATATATATATATTTATAATCTGTACAATTTAACACAACCTGTATAGAATTCTTTATTGTATATTTTATTTACAAATATATATTATATATATTATTATATGCATTTTTCAGTTTATTTTATTATTCATATATTCATCATTATACAATAAATGTGTATATACCATTTGGTATATAGAGATATAGAGCGATGATACTAATGCACATCAAAATATTTGTTTTAATTATATTATATAGAAATTTACGAAAATTAATAATAACAAAAACTTTTATTAAAACAATCATAACAAAAATATGTTTACTTTTTCTTTGTGTACATGTTTTATATATATATATACGTATATTAATTATTATGAGTATCGTATTATTATTATTATTATTATTATTGAATTTTAATGTTGTTATATACAAAATTATATACGTAATGAATATGATGTCACTTTGTATACACATCAAACCATAATTTATTATAAATTGATGCATATGCATTTATTTGGAAATATTTAAACAAACATATGTTATGCATTATATGATTATATTAGTTATATAATATAAATCATATACATATAAATACATACATATAATTGAATTATACACAAATTTTACTGTAATCAGAAAAGTTTAATATTAGAGCTTTTAACATTAAATATTCACTCATACCACCTCATCATGCCGGTTAAATTAGAATATATATTATATTATTGTACATATTTATATTCTCAATTTGAATTGCATTTTGAATTTCTGAGAAATGATAATAATTACTTTATATCATGTGTTTCTGTGTACAAACTTTGTAAATTATAATATAAATACTATATATACAGGGTGTTTTGTTAAGCACGATAGAATTTTAAATTTGAATCAAACACAAACTGTGTTAAATATTTCAATATTATTTCTTGATTACCATATAATTTCCAGTAAAATAATTTACATATAATATAGTTGTTTAAGTCGTGTAATTATCTTAAAGTTTTTGAGTATGTTACACGTATCTTCACATAAGCAGATAAGAAGAATTTCTTTATATGAATAAAGTATAATATTATAGAATTAATAACTTTTTCAATAGTAATTCGTTAAAACGTAGTTAATTTAACAAATATTATATATATATAAATACAAAACAATCAAAATATTCCATATAAGTTTAATGGTCGTTGATGATATGACCTACAATATTCATGAATTATCATATATATCAGATCGAAACCAACTAAATGATCTAGCAATAAATAAATTTCATTCATTAAAAATACAAAAAGTTCAATAAAAAAAAAAAAACAAATTGCATATACAATTTTATCAATATCTTATCATATTTTTAAATTTATACATGAGATAACATTTTTCAATATCTCATATATTTGCATTGTATATATAGGAGGAGGTGTTATAAAAACAATTAAAAATACTTATACCATATATACTTTGTTAAGTGTCTGAAATGTGCAGAACAAAATATGCATAATATCACTTATTTCAAGTGAAGTGGAATTCAAAACATTTGATATTCACATTATATTTGTAACAAAAATACTTATGCATATTATATAGTGTATATATAATCAAGTGTATTGTGTTGTGTAGTATGGTATATGTATATTGTATAAACTATATGCGAGTATATAAATTATAAAGTATGTTTAGAAAATATTTTGAAGTGATTTTATATGTTTCCATGAAAAATATTTCCTGTTTGTGAAATAAGATCTCTTTTATAATATAGGTATAAATATACAAATATTTGTATAATAAGTATTACTTTACTTTATATACAATATATATACAATATATTGTATAAATTAATTTAAATGATATTATATGATACTATAATATAAATGATATTTATATGAAAATTGATGTAAATATTTATTTACGTATATAAATATATATTTCACACATTATTAATAATTACATTTTTACACAATTTCCGGATTTACTATGAAATTATATTGTCATTACTTTTCACATTTTTGTGTTTTTAATGAATTAATTATTATTTTATTGTTACTCTTAATATTGCTGATATCAATCAATGCACTGTTTTATGTATTTATTTTTATGATTAAATGATTTCAGTAGATTGTAATTAACTCAATTTTTTTAAAGTAACATTTTTAGTTAAACCTTTTAGCATATATCTGTAGTATATAAAGGATTTAATTCTATTTATAACTAAAATCAGTTATTAAATGTTTATTGTTTTTGAATTATTAGAAATTTATTAGGCAATTTTGCTCAGTTTATAGTTATTTCTTTAGCTCCATATAACAACACTGTTCTGCCTATATTATCTTATTTAATTGTATTTTGTTATTATAGTATAAATATTATATTTAGTAAAGAACAACGTATAGTGTATTATACATACGCACAACTTTTCGAATATGTATTAATACAAAATATATGTGTAGTATAGCACAAAAAGAAGTAGAGTCAACTTTTCTATAAATATACAAAACCAGCATAAAATTTATAAAATATTTAAGCAAATTAATTATGAAATTACTTTTTCTCTCTCTTAACTGGGTTTATAAATATATTACAAAAAGTCTAATATAATTATATATATTTTGAATATTGTTAATATACGCGAATATCATATAAATATAATTTGATAATTGATATGCTTACGAAAAAGTTTGAATTGATGTTGTGTTGTATATATTTATATATATTTATTGATGTAGGTTGTTCATCATCATAATGTTCGCATTAGTTGTTGTTGGCGCATAGAAAAATCTGAAATATATAAGAGGAATATATTTATTTTATTATTTTTCCATTTTTTTTTTGTTTTTTTTTTAATTTAAATGTACATAATATATTTTTTTCGAGTTGATGTTTTCCTTTGAGATTTTGAAATGATCCAATTGATATATATATATATATATATACATACTCTCAAATATATAACAAACATTATTTGTTTATAAAATAATACATAAAATATACAGGTTTAAATATATATGTATAACAAAAGGAAAAAAGCATATCATATCACTATCAACCATCACCATCACCATTACCCCAACATCAACCAACCCCGATTTGCTGTCCATTAAAGAAATATTTCTTATGAAAATATATACCGATCTTATTTTATATATAAAATATAAGTAGATATTTTTTTCATCTTTATGTTTTTTTTTTTTTTTTACATTATGTTATAATATGCGAGTTATATCAAAAAGATATGCATATTTGAAAAAGGGATACTAATTAATTTTTACTTGAAAAACTTTTAAAAAGTTAAAATTTTTGTTTGAGGGTTGTTGTCATTTTTTTGTCATCATATATTGTTGTTGTTGTTTGTTGTACCGTTTATAAGTCAAATTATTTATTATAATATATATAAAAATATAAAATAGAGTAGAAGAAGGTCGAACGTGAAGTGGCCCGAAATATGATCACCCGTTAAACTTTAGTTTTAGTGAATAATTAAATTAAAAACATTTTATTTGTGTTATTTAAAATTAAACAAAAAATTTGTCTTAAATTCAATGTGCTAATTCTATGTCTTATGTAACGCCATATATAAATTGTGTATATGCATTTGTTAAAATGAATGAATTGAAATTCAAAAAAAAATAGGTGTCACGTTGACAAACTTCTACTGTATACACAATACATGACATATTATTTTCATCATCATTTTATCACAAGTCATACAAAAATGATGATGTGATGATGATTTGAAAATGTTAAAATAAAAAGACAAAAAATTGTCAAAGAAACCTTTTAAAAGGTTGATAAAATTTCGGATTTGTTGTTGTTTATTTAAACTGTGCGTAAAATGATATCATGTATATATATAATTATATGTCCAACGTTGATAAATGCGAATGTATACAAATACGAATATATACAAATATAAATAATAAGTAATAAAAACACAGTCACATATAAAAAGAATAAAAAAAAAAAAAAGGAAACAAAATAAAAAATATTAAAGATTTAATTTTCTTCGCATATATCTGTAAATCTAAAAGGATATTTTATTTGTATACATATAATGAATTGGATTTAGATGAGAAAATGGAAATTATAACAAATTTTCACTTAGATTGTAATATACGGGGGTGTATATATGTAATAAAAATTTTAAAATTAAATTAATTTATATTGTCTTTATTGTTATAATGTTTTTGATATGCGTCGCGGTGTTTTTATTGTTGTTGTTGTTGTTGTTGTTGATGATGGGGATAAAAAACCATATAGAAAAATATATAATGTTATACATTATATTATGTATATAATATAATTAAATTAACTTATATTCTTGTAAGTAATTAATTTTGATATTAATTATTTAAGATTGTAATGTTCTCGGAATATTCCCAAGTTTTACAAATAGATAAGTTCACATCACGGAAGTTTGCATTTAACGAAATTATTAATTAAATATTAATAAAATGTCATTTATTTAAAATAGATGAGTTTTGTATAATTTTTAATTTCTTTCTAACATTGAACATTACCTCTCTTTTTTTTTTGCAAATATCTTCTATTATCATAACACTCAAATTATGCCCAATCAAAGTATTCGTTATTATATACAAAATTAAACGATTTGAATTGTATTTCAACACGACAATTCTCGAAGACGTTTTGCTAGAGCAACCAAATAATTGTTAGGAAACATTCGGTTGGCATGTCTTACCTCATCTGCTGTTCACACAGGATGTACAATCAAATTATCACTTGTTCAGACCTTTGGTACATGAGCTATCTGACCGGCTCTTTCACAATTTATGAAAAAGTCATGAAATGCTTAAATTCTTTGAACTCATCTATGGATATCTGACTTCCTGAATGTGCATTGTTGTAACCCATAACGGAACAAGATTCTATATTGCATAGGGGAAGTCAGTACTAATTGAGTAGTTAACCATCCATATATATTGTATATAAAGATATATGTAGATTCCTATTGATTTATTTATTGTATAAGATCAATTGACAAAACTTAAAATTTCAAAAATTACAAAAATCGAGAATATTTAAATATGCATGCATTTATTTTCAATCAAACCATATTGTTACACATATCATTTACTAATTCCACACAGTATAGTCTATAACCTTTAAAGTAATCAAGTGAAAATTATCTTAATTATATATTATATGTACGCAATATATATATATAATCATTAATACCATAAATGAATGAAACACGAGGGAAAACATGTTTCTTAAAAAACGAAATATACCACCTCAAGAATAATATTAATATAACATTGTAAGAAATAATAATAGAAACTTAATATTTTTAAATAATAAATTTACAAACCGTTTAAAGTTATATCACATTTCATAAAAAAATATATAATTTCATATTTATTATTTTTGATAAATAAATAATTTCCTTTTTTATTTGTTGTTTTGTGTATCATTATAAAATATCATTATAAATATAAATATATATTTATATACTATATAACGCTGCAGGTCTAGCAAAATATAAACTAAAATATTTAAATTCATAATAATTACCTACCTACGTGCTAGGCGCTACACAATGATATCAAAAAATATATATTCAAAATATAAATTCCAATTATATTTATAAAATAGTCAAATATATATACACTCAATGTTTTTTTTTAAATCAACTAAATTTATACTCTATAAAAAAAACTTTTTTATATTTGTATATAAATAAAGAAATTATAAATATTTATTTAATAACTTTATATTTATTTTACAATTTACACACAACATATTATAAATGTTTTTATAGTTTAAATAAAATATTTAATATTTGTGTGGAGTATGTGTTTGTGTGTATATAAAATAATAATTTTTTCTAAATTATCACCACGTTTTTCTTATCAATTTTCCCACGTAAATTTATATTTAAACTAAAAGTATATATACGCGGCGATGATAATATGTGTTGACGACGCACTTAAACAATCAACCAATCCAACATCCATTGTATATGAATTTCATAGAAAAACTGATGGAAAATTTTTACAAACTTGTTTTCAAATCATATATTCCATACATGTGTGTGTGTGTGTAGCGTATATTATAACCTTGCATTGTATATATATTTACGCTATATATTGTATATATATATATAAATTCTATATAAGTTACATATACAATATATATGCGTTGTACAATTTTCAATGGAATAATATTTATTTTTTCGTAATTTGTTGTTGTAAAATATACTCCTGAATTTTCAAGGGTGTATTTTCCTTTTTCTAATATATATAGTTTGTTAGCAATAATATGCGAACATTGGATATGAGGAATGTTGGGGAGCGAAAGAGAACGAGAGAAAATATATAAAGGGGTAGTTTAAGTTTTTTTTCGTTCCATGTCTCAAATGTATATATGTAAACATTTGATATAGCAAATGATGAATTGGTGTAAAATGATGTTAATTATTATTTTTTTTAATGTATTTTATAAAATATATCTGACACATATAATATTTAAAGTGACTGAACATATCCACTTGAGGGGTAATAAAATATTGGAAAAATTATATTGAATGCTTCAATTTTTGTAGATTTTACTTTGCATTATACTACAGACCACAGCATATTACATAATACATTAATTATTCAACAATTTCGAGTTAAAAACAATATCAATACAATGAGACTGACTAAATTCACATGACATGACTCCATATTTTACATTTTTGTGTTCAATAGATTGAAAAGAGGAACTCGTTTTTATAACTTTGATGTAATAAAAGCAACAAGGTTTAAACGTTATCAGAAAAGTGTATCAAATGGAGATTTTCTTAATGAAGGCGATACCATTCCAATTGATAGTTTAATTACTAACATATATATATAATTAGTTTATATATTTAATTGACCGAACAAATTTCAATGGTGGTAGTATATCCATTTATTTTGGTTTATGTATATGTAATGCAATCTATAAGGTTAATTGGATTCAAAATTCTGATAAACTAATAAAATTGAAATATATATATTTATGTGTGTTTTCAATATGGTAAGCTGTGTTAAGTTTCTTTGCAACACTGTAAATGACATTGACGTGTCTACAAAATAATGGACACCATGACTAAAAGAGGTTAATAACTAAATAATGTTAGTATAGTATATGTATTTATATTTATATAATGTATTTATGTGTATACAAATAATTAGTTTTACCACATGTCCACATTCTATCCTGTTTATTTAAATGTGTGTAATGTATACCAAATATATGTTTATAATATAAACTAAGCACATATATATAATATAGTAAAGTTTATTAATAGTAATGGTATGTGAAACCATATTATATGGTCCATATAATATAAAATAACATATATAAAATGTATATAAACAATGACAATCTCATAAAAACACGAGAAATTTAATCAATTATTCAAAAAATAGAATTGAAATGAATTTGAATAATATTTTATGTATTGTGTTAAAAGTTTTTTCTTTTCCTTTATTTTTATGAAGTTATAGTTAAAAGTTTAAATTATATAAATATTTTCTAAATGTTTACACATCAGCACTATAATCATTTCTATTCTATAATTCGTATATATACCTATAGTAAAATTAGCACAAAATTATATTTATATAGTTATTCTTGTATATAAATATTTTTTTATAAGAATTCTTGTGTTGTTGTGTGTTTTTTCTTTTTTGTGTAATGAAAATACAATAATTATATTGAGTGTTTTATTTATTTATTTGTTATTGCTTTGTTTTATAAACAATTAATTAATTTAATTTTGTAAATTCATAGTAAAACAATTTTATTTAAGTATTTAAAAAAAAGTTTTCGATAGTAGATACAAAGGAATTAATATTTAATTTCATTCAAACAAACGTCCCTTTCGACCGAATATTTTTGAAGTGCGTTGAAAATTACATGTAAATTTATCGCCATTCAATTGAACATATAAAATGAAATGTCAAATTCTTTGTAATGTGTAATGGAAAATAAAAGTGTCCTCATGCCAAATATTCTGCAATTTTTGTGACGTTACCATATCTTTTTCATAATTTTAATATAATATTTACTTTACTCGACGAGATTACATATATATTATTAAATGCAATACAAATTTGTTTTTATTATTATGTCTGCAGTATTTGTCCTTATTAATAAAAATATTATATAATCTAATATTTTATTTTTCCAATTTATCAAATATCTATTATATATTTAGAAAATTCTATATATGGCATACTATTTTCATTTGAAAAATAACAAAAATTATTTCATATTCTGAATTATTTATAAAAAAAAATAAACAAAACGGAAGCCCTTCAGGTCAGAAAAAATGTATGCCATTATAGTATATGAAAAATAAAACTTTATTAGAATATTGTTTTGATCAAATTTATTATTCAATATTGTTGAATTATGATAACAAAAAAAAACAAATTTGTTTTTTTCCTTCTCCTCTTTCTGAATAATATAATTTGAATATTGGATATTGTTGTCAAAAAATATTTCATTGAATTATATATCGTACATATGTTTAACATTATTAGGGATAAATGTATGTACTAACATTCATTTTATTAACTTCACATGAATAAGGTACACACACTTAAGAAATTCACGTTCTCTGACGTTTTTGTAAATGCTTCCAGCGCCTGTAAGCTATTCCATAATTCTTCCTTTCGTTAAACATAAGAAAAATAATGAGCGATCCCCTTTAAAATAATATTATAAATCCTGTCGATTATTTCGGATGTTACAATATTTAAATTGAAGTAAGACTATGCCATCTAATCTATATTGTTATACTAACCAATGACTGAATAAGGTTTTAATGTGTGGCAGTGTTGGTGTATTACAATTTATTAAAAATGACAAAGTTGAAAAACTTTTTTAAATGAGGCTCGTTGTACATTGTTTATAAAAAAAAAAAAAAATAAACATCATTAAACATTAACATTAAAACATAAATTTTATACAGCATACATTTTCAAATATACAAAAGATATGCGAAAAGAAAACACATATTTACCCAAGACTTAGGTTGTCAATGGATACCATTAGAAAATTAAATAAAAACTTTTTATAAGGTTTAAAAAAGAAATCCTTTCACTAATATGGAAGTATTTCTTCACGGATACCATACATAAACATTATATTTATATTCTCATATTTTATAACATTTTTGTTTTCAATATATAAAAAAAAAAATAAAAAAAAAAGCTTTTTAAAGTAATTGCAATTTGTTTTTTTTTTTTTTTATTTTTGTAAAGACATTGTTTTCCTTCTCTAAAAGCTTTATTTCTTTTCGATGATTTTATACAATTACATACAGATATTTATACTTACATATATATAATATATAGATTTTAAAACATATTCATATGTAAATGCAAATTTTTTTTCCCAATGTATCAAAAGAATTCTTTGTTTTACACTACAACCAAAAAGTGTTGGTTGGTTATAGTGCACCAGAAAAATGTTATCCAAGTATCCCTTCCTTATATAATATTAAAAAAAGTATGTAATATAAATTGGTTACAGCATAATCATCGGTAGTTGTAATGCCTTCGGAAAATCATTGAAATTGTAAATATAATGTAAAAAAATATCAAAGATATTGTGTAATAAAATTGTGTTTTAAATACAAAAATGTAATGTTAAACCAAAAAAAATAAATATTTCAACTTTAGTGTTACCAAAATTATGGGTTTCGCTGTATGTACAGCACACTCACACACACTCACACATTCATATTATATATTCATTTCAAATTGTATATCATCTTTTTCAAATTGAAAAAAGAAAATTCAAAAATTTAAATTCAATATTTACTTTATTGTTGTTTGTCATCATCTCTATAAAATATTTGCTTTTTGTGAATTTAATATTTTGTGAATATTGAATGATATAGATATATATATATATGTAATATTGTTGTGAAACCGGAGAAATATGAAGAAATACAAACAAACACATGTGTACGATAATATATGTTTTTTGTTAACACATTCAACTTCACCTTAACCCAGCTGAGCAATTACGTTTGAAATTTAATATTTATAAAATAAAAATATGCACTATTATATTTTATGTAGAATATTATATATGATATGATGTTGGAAACGAATCGGTTTGTAAAAATATGAAATTGATTTATGAAATTATGATGCCCTCGTCTCGAATTTAAAGATATGCTCATATTATTTTATGTATTATATATTCAAAAAAGATTCATTTAATTATTATAAATTATATTTAAGAAAAAAATCTTTACTTTACTTGTAACAAACCGGTCCTGTTGCATAAATATATATGTAATGTTCCTGAGGATATATAATAGTTGTGTTATATAGCAGCATATATAATAATATATAAATGTATGCTTTTGAACAAATCTATTTTAGAATTTTAGGAATTGTATAAAATAAACACACATATTTGTAAAAAGTATGATAAGAAAAAAAAAAAAAAAATTAGACGAAATTTAATAATTCAAAAAAATAAGACTGGATGCATATGTGTGAGGATATACTTTATATTTATTTGTGATGAAAGGAAACTGTGGAATACGTGAACGTAAACAAATATTGAAGTGTTGAAAAATACATGTGACAAAGAAAATATATAATATAATAATAAATATATATATATTTTTATTTATAAGTAAATAATAAAGAAAATGGAAAATATATTGTAAAATTTAAATATATAGAGTACTTGCTTATACATATATAACCATACGTATATGACTATATAGTATTGAAAATTGACTGACAACTGATTTGACAGATGAAGAAAATGTTTATAAATTATGTATTATATTTGTATAATATATATACTTCAATATATAATATATAATTTTAAGAAAATACATATCTCCTTTGTAAATTTTTCGTGATAACAAATGGATTGAAAATTGTTACATTTCTATGAAATGAAAAATAGAATACCATATGGTATAATTTATGATATATAAAAATTATGCAAATATAATTGTTTTTATTCTTTTGCCATCCCTTTGACAATAATCAACTTATTCGATTCTATGTAATAACCGATTACAGGAAAAGGAAACAAAATTCTTATTATATGCTGGCATTAAAAAAGCATTTGTTTTTTTTATATGATAATTAAATTAGGATTTTGTTTTGACAACTATTGCGTAACAATAATTCAGTAAAGCCCCATAAAAGGGTTAAATTAAAATTTATAAATAAATAATATATATGTATTAATATATTGTTTATTTTGAAGGCTTTTAAAATATTTAATTTGATTCAATATATAAATTTTCCTTATGTGTGTAATACATTTTCTTATATGTTTGCCGCATCAATTAGTTTGTTTATTTGCTCATATATATAACTAAATTAAATGGTTCAATTTTCTTAATAGAATATATAATAGCAATGTAAATAAGTTAGTTTTGTTTCTGATTGTTTGTAAATTACACAAACATATACATATGCATACATTTATACATGCTTTATCGAAAGAAAATATATTAATTATTAATAACATTTAAGTTTGAATATACATTTATATTGGTTGTGCATTTTCTTTAAAGAAAATATACAATATAGACTTTGAACAAAAGAAAAATCATTTCAATTCTTAATTTCAAAATTTTTATTTAGTGATAGCTTTTCTTGTGTTATTCAAAGTGTTAAAAATAAAGTGTTCATAATTTAATTATAAAATAATGAAACACTGAAATTTGTAAACTATTTTAAAATAACTTATTTATATATATATATTTTATTTATATTTATTTATTTTTCAACTTATGAAAGCGAATGTTACATGATTTACATATAAAGCTTTGATGAAATAGAACATACTAATTGGACAATATTATTATGATTGACAGCATTATTTATAAATATATAAATTTCTAGATTATAATAATTTTTGAAATATTTAATAACAATACAATTTTCCAGAAATTTTTCTCCATTTTATTACCCCAAAATCTCTGTTTCCCATCTACAATAAAATATGACTATATATTTCACAACTTTTCCATATAAATTTACTCCATATTTAATGACATTACAAACGTACTCCTTTGAAAGCTTATATATGCTGAACAACAATAAATAAATGAAACCGATTTGTTTTTACTCTCATTGTAATACATATGCTTTTATTTTTTATTAAGGAAAACTTCCAAATTATATTATTTTCCATATGTTCATTTTCATTTTCTTTCGCGCACTCACTCTCTCACTATATACACATATATAGGTGTGTGTGTGTGTGTTTATGTTATAAATGAATGTTAGAAATACGCTTGCTCCAAAAAGGAAATGAAAAAGCTCCTAAAAAATAACTTATACACACGTATTTCTTCTCTCGATGTATATTATCAAATAATAATTAAACAGACTTTAATATATATAATTCACATTAAAGTTAATATATATGGCATATTTTATAAATAACAAAAATTAAAACGAATATCCTTTTACAGCAAAGTTTTCCTTTTGCTCATATGTATGTGTGTAAATGGAAAGCGGGATAATTTTCTATATTTTATTTACTCTATGCATTTTCCCCATTGTATACATACCGGGGGGGAAAAAAATCATTATCATCATCTTCATCATTCATATGCTTGTATAATATTTGTGCGAAGAGGAGTAAAATCGTAAAATCGTAAAATATGTATATAGTTTTAAAAAAAAAAATGTTTTGCTAGACATGGATCAGTGCTCTCGGTATCGATGCTTTGTAAGCATGTAAAAATTTCTATTATTTTTTTTGTTCGATTTTAATGTTTGGAAAATATTTCGTGTGTGTTTTTGTTGTAATTAGTGTTAGTTGATTATTATAATTTTTTTTTTTTTTTATTCTAAATTTTATGTAAATGTGTAACGCGAGATATGTAAAAGAAATAAATTAAATTATTAAAAATGAAAAGAAAAAGAAAATAAATACGAAAAAAAAAGGAAATGTTTATAGTTTTTCCCATAATTATAGAATAGATTTTCTATATAATTTTTTAATATGTGTTTCATTGTGTTCGATTAAAAAAATAATTTAAATATTTGAATTTAACATAAGTGTACGGTTTTTTTTTTGTTTTAAATTAATATATAATGAATTACTTTCTACAATTTTATTATCAACAATATCATCAACGTCAATATAAAAAAAGTCGTATTATATTGGTGTGAATATGTAAAATAAAATTTTTTTCCATATAACATATAAATTACAATTCATATTGCGAGAAATTTAATCAAATTCTATCTATATACACCACTCCTGCTATAATATTTTGTTTTTTTGGTATATAAAAATGTTGCTAAAATTATTGGTTTCTCTGTAACAGAAAAAAATTAATTCTAAATAGGTTTTCACAAATCACAATCTATATATATATATATATACGGCGGTTGATGGGTGATTTAAATAATGAAAAAAAAAATGTATTTTAAATAATTTCTTAAAGAATATATGATAAAGTTTTAAATTCATGGTTAGCTTTTAAACGTAAACTTTTTAGAAAAGAATAAAGTTATTTTTTTATTTTGTTTGTTATAAGAATATGATTTTATATTATTACCAGTATACAATATTGAATACGAAACGAACTATAATATTATATTTTATATATGGACATTCTTGCCATCCACTCATCTATTCATTTTATACACACCCCATATATATATATATTCATATATATTGATAATATTTATATAGTCTATATTATTTTATATATTTTATCGTTGCATGTAAAACTTTATACGAAATATACATATTATTATACTATAAAAATAAACCATATATATATATATATTTATTCTGGAGATCACATACCTTTTATCTAAGCGGTATACATATTAAATATATATATATCTTATTTATTGATTGAATACTTTATCTATATATACTATTTATAAGATGAGAGACCGCACCAGTATTATATTATCAAAGTATATACATATATATACAATATATGTGTAATAACCATCAACATTTTTATATGTACGTTAATAATATGTTGGAATATATATTTTCCGATTTTTTGTTTTATTTTTTGCTTTACATTTTAAAAGTATCGATAATAATATTTATAGTTTATTATATATATATATATAAAGTTGTAAAACTTTTATGATATAATTTTTCTCATATATATATATATAACAAAATATATAGAGTATATATAAAGATGTTGAGTTATTTGCATATATATGTTTTTTATTTGATATTTAATTTTTAAAATTTTATATTAAATTTTTACCAAAAAAAAAAAATAAGAAAAAATGAAAAGATTAATTTATTTTCACATATTTTACAGATTTTTGTAAAAATTTTCATATACACATATTTAAAAAACAACCCATTTAATGAATACAATTTAATTCTTCTTATGTAATGTTTTTGACCTAAATATTTATTATAAGTTTATACAATTTTGTATATATCATTTTAAAATTTCTGTTTATAAATAAATGTATCTAACACATCACTTTATAAATAAATATATTTATATGTAATATACAAAGAGAGATAAATGTATAGAGAGACAGACATAAAAGGAAATATATTTTATGTAAATTTAAATTTACCAAAATGATTTTCATAAGATTTTATTTTCTTTAAATGTAAATGTGGTTTTTAGAGAATTTACATAAATTTTGTTCTTTTTCATTTTTTTTTTTTTTTATTTCTGTATATATATTTATTTATTTTGTATATAATTTTGTGAAATTTGAATTGATTTAAATTGTATGTGTTAAAATTTTATAATTATAATGAATATTATTAAATTTTCAAGTGGTTTTTATCAAAGTGTGTGCTGTTCATTATAAGTATATAAATTGTGTATTTCTTTTCTTTTTTTTTTTTATATATATACAATCTTCAAGTATCAATTATTATTTTGTTAAAAGAAGCAACAAATGAAGGGCGGTGTAATAAGAGTATTGAAAATATTTGATATTTGCATTTTAAAATGTATATGTTTATAATTTTTTTTTTATATGGCATTGTGTTTCAGTAATGTAAACAATTTATTATTTTTAAATAATTAAATATTGAAAAAATGAGTAAAATTATATTTTGTGGTATACAACAAAAAAATATCTAAACCTTTTTTAACACCTGTTACACGCAGTACATTATCGATTTTAGTATATATTTTTAATTTCTATTAATAAATATAATTTAAATTTTATCAATACAATTATTATATTTTAACTTATTAATGAATGGATTTAGATTTTTCGACCGACCCACAAAACTACTGTGACTGAATACGTTGTACTGTTACGAAACTTTAACAATTTGTTTGCAATACAATTTGTTATCGCATTCATATATTTAAATGTCATTCCGATATTTTTCCATTCACAGAGTATATACATTTATAGCAAATTCATATATCAAATTCGTAATCATTTTATTAATATTAAATATATACATTTATCGTCAAATTTGCTACACATTTTGTTAAGTAAATGTTTATATAAATATAAGTTGAAAAATGTCAATATATGCACAATATCGAATAATGTACCAATAATAATATATGTAAATCATTTTATTTTCTTGTACTTTATATGTTTTAGAAATGATGACGCGTGTGCCATACCGTATTTTTTACAAATAAGAAAAAGTAAAATTCACTTTTCAAAGTCAAATATTCCATAAACATTAATGTAATATACGACTTGTTTATCTTTTTCTCTGTATAAATAAAATCATTATTTTTGTGTAGGTATAAATATTGAAAATTGAAAAATCTTTGTGCTTTTTCTATACTTGTTTATCCATATACACCTATAACATACACCTATATAATACACACATATATGAAATGTTAAGGTATACCTATTATATAAAAATGAAAAAAAATCCACATTTAAATACGTTTCCATTTATTATTTACGTATATTTATGTATACCTCATTTATATACTTATTATAAATACATGCTGTATTAATTTACATTCATATATATTATAAATAAAATATATTTGTATATTCATTTTCCAATGTAAAACTTTTTTTTTTTCATGGATAAATAAACTTACTCTTTAACTTAATTGGGCTTTTTGAAAAAGTTTTAATATTTTTTTTGTTGTTATTATATTTTATTGTTGTTGAGATTTTCCAGGAATGTTGATATTTTTGTTTTTTTTTTTTTTTTTTATTTTTATTTTTATTACTTTTTCAATTTTACGTACTCATGTTATATGAAAAAATATTTATTTAAAAATTTGAATTCAAAACTATATTAAATGCCATTTTAAATTGGTATATAATACACAGTATTCAATCAACGTCTCCGCGTGTAACAAACTTTTAATTCGAATTTTTTTATGTGAGTGTAATAACTAATATTAATGTAACAAATTATTGAGACATGGTTATTATGTTATTCTCTGTTTATTCATCATATCTCATTTTATTTATTTTTCAACTATTCAATTGATGTTATTTATTTCAATTTCGTATAATTTTGTTCGCTTTTTTTCTCGTTCCTATACATTGTATAAGAAATGAAATAGCTATTAATTGAATTGTATAACTGATGAATTTATGATTATGATTTACAACAAAAACTTTCATTTTGTAGCAAATTAATTTTTAGAGTACCTTAAAACATATAATTACATCGTGATTGGTCTGTATATATTGTTATGTTATATTATAATAAAACGAATTATTTATTTAGTTGTTAGTTTAAAATATTTTATACAACACAGAAATACCTAATTATATAATGACAACAATAAAACTTTAAGTAAAACTTTTATAGTTTATATATTGTTTTAAACAATAAATATAAATATTTTATTTGTAAAATTGTTGAATTAATTTATAACATTGTATATAATTTATGAATTTATGAAAAAGTTTACAAAAACAGCATTATCTCTATATAAATATATGCAAAATACACACAGATAATTATTTAATTGTAATATATTTATAGAGATTGGCGAACTTAACCGCATTTTAAAAGTATTCTATTGTATCTGCGTCCTAACACGATTGTATCTCGTTAATATATGTTTTATGTAAGAATTGGCCGTGTGTGGTCAAATGCAACTGCCAACTTTGAATCATGCAATATGTGTGGTACAAAATGTTTTTTTTTTGGGACACAATCATGTGACCAGTTTCTGTTCTGTTTTTTATTTCTTTACAGAAATTAATAATTTAATTAATTGGTCTGTTCCGTATAAGTTTTTATTTTAATTTAATGTACAAAACTAAATTTATTCGTACATTTACTTTAGCGTATAAACTTTTACAAGACGAATAATTAAATTATTTTATTTTTTTTTTTATAACAACCATAAACATTTTCACTGTATAGATATTTAGGATAAGTGAGTTATAATATCATACATTTTGTATGCCATTTTACCTGATAATTTAGAATTACTTTAGTATGTATTAATATATAAAAAATAATACAATATAAATTGTAATAATAATTTTTTCGTTATATTATATAACATAAACAGACAAATGAGCAGCGAATATATAATAAAAATGTAGGTGTAGTCAGAATATTATAATGTGATATAGCAAACATTAAATATAATGTTATGGTATTAATTTATAATTAGAGATTATAATATCATGTACAATATATTATATATATATATTTGTATGTGACGTTATAGTATTAAGTGAGTAATAAATATTACCTAAATAAACATTATATTGCATCATAAAAATAAAAAAAGAAAACGAAAATATGAAATATTATTAGTTATTTAAAATATTTTAAGTTATTATCCTTTTTAAGCGAAAGCGAGTGTAAAATTAATGGGCTTGTATAAATATTTTATTTATATTGTTTTTTTTTTTTTCGTATATATACAACAATAATAAATCATAATTCGTTTATGTGTAAAAATATTAAAATAATATTACATAACAACGAGAAAAAAAATAATAGAACCAGGTAAATCGCGTCTTTTTTTTTCCCTTTTCTTAACATTATGTGCTTTGTAGCGTTTGGTGCTGGTTAACCTCATGCGCAATAATATGATAATAATCTCCTAAAATTTAATTATCTTTTTTTTTATGCTATATTTATATAAAAAATAATAATCCATTTTTTATTAAGTTTTCAGTTTTTTGTTTTACTGCTTTCTATTGCATTTAAAATTTACTGAAACAGCTTTTAACTTTTTTCCATGCCATTATTTACGCAGCCATATACAAATATTTTCATTTTCATATGATACAGTAAATAATTGATGTAACGTTTTCTACATTATAATATAATTTAAGCTAGTATGTCGATCATATTTAGCGATAATTTTTAGATTGTAGTTCATCTTCAACACAGTGTTTTTATAATTTTTCTGATTCCTATAAAAACGAATAGACAGAGTAATTAATCTTTTTAAAGTAATGAATATTTCTGTCATTCTGGCGTGTAAGCTAACCGTTATAACAATGAGCTATACACGAAATCTATATGTACATTTTGGTATATATAATTAAATAAATATTATAATTTTTTACAACTTCGTTTTTGGTTTGCAATTTTTTAAAATATATTTAAATTACAATTTAATTTTATTTTTTTTTAACATTTTTTTATCTTTTTTTTTTATCTTTTTTTTATCTTTTTTTTTATCTTTTTTTTTATATGAAAATAAGTAAAAATTTTCTATACAATTATTAAACTTTTTTGTGTGTCGGCTTTTGTTACAAAATGTAGATGCGGAAAAATACACATTGATGTGCAATTTGTTTAAAAGTTTTTTTTTTCTTTATATTTAAGACTTTTTTCGTAATGATTCAGTCACACTGATGTGTATAGCTCAGCATTTTATTAATAAGTTACATTTATTTTTTATTTTATATTTCGGTTTTTCACTTGTTCATAACATTTCATTTATTATTATACAAATACTCTTGCTACTATATACAATAATTCTTTTCCTATACGTAGTAATTTTTAATAGAATAATTAGTTAGTTTGTCATTTGCATTATTATTGTACGATTGCTTAGCATGAACGTTACCTACTTCACCACCGAGTGTTGCTCATATATACAATATTATGATATTTATAATATGTTTATGTACTCGTCAGTCCTAATTAAATATACAAGATTTATATTTTAATATAACAGAGAATATAGTTATGTACATATACACGTACGTACATGTGTAGTAAAATTAAAAATGAAAATAGTAAAACGAAACCGTTAATTAAATAATTTAATTTTCCGTTCTTTGAAATTTTTAAGGTGGAATAAAAAATGAAAACATAATTATATAAATATATATGTGCTTTTTATATGCTTTTTTTTACATTACTATTCCATATGTATATAAATGAATATAGAATGTAAGTTAAACAATTAAAAATATTTCTATGACTAATTTAATTATGAATTTTATCCATACATTTTTATACATTTAATTACATATGGGCAGAGCGTTTCTTTTTATTTATAAGAAGTTATGAAAATTTTCCAATTTTTTTTAAACACCCTAGAATTTATAATAAAAATTTTTATTTCATAATACACCTGTAAATTGATTACTTTAAAAATATCAATTATATATTATACCTAAAATATAGTTATTTCTTGTATTTTTTAAACAACATAGTTATATAGAAAAAACGAATTTTTTTTTACATGACCTAACCCGTCATCGTTATACTAAATATAAAGAAAAAAAATATATACATATATTGATTCATTCTATAAAGTTATATATATATTAATGCCGCGACACCGATGTCGTCACGCGCACTTTGCATATTATTTTTCCTGTTAATATATACATTTCTTTATATTTTTTTTTCATTTTTCACGTTCGGCAAAGAAAAGCAACAAAACCTTTTCTTTTTTTTTTATGTTTTCATATTTTTCATATATTATATATACAATATAACTACTTACATAAGTTTAATAATGTTCTTGTTATATATGGGATAGCGTTCACAAAAGCAATAAACATTTTTTTTCTTCTACTCTCTCTCTCGTCTCCTCGTGTGTGTATATTATATATTATAAAAATATATATTTGCGATATAGCCCAATTTTTGCTTTGTTTTTTAGTATTAAATTACGCCTATCTATACCATACAAAAATGTATAAAGGTTATGATATTTTTTTTTTTTATATTATATATATAAAAGGCAAAAGCATATAAACACCGAAACACCGCATATATACGATATTAGTAATATATACAATACATATTTATATTATATATATGAAAATAATATAATATGAATTCGGTTGTGTAATAATATTCGTTATTTATAAAATATGGTATATGAGGAGATATACGTTATTTTTTTTCGTCATATATATAATAATAAATATGATAATACAAATGTATATATATATATTTTTCTTTTATCTATGACTTAATGGCATCGTATGTGTGTAGGTGTGTAATATTATCTTGAAGTGGAAATATATTTATAATGCATACACATATGTAAGATTATATGATATATGTTTATTTTTATATTATATTAGAAAATATTGGAAAATGGTAAAAGGGATACTACTTATATCATCATATATGAATTAATAATGAAAATTCAGATTTTTGTGGTAATAAATTATTTGGTAAAATATACTCGTGCTATGCTCAAGTATATAATATATAAAATTTTATTCGAAAAATTAGTTTCTATGGGACTATTCATTTATAATATATTGTATAATTTAGTTTTTTCACGCAATAAAAATAATAATTTGGTTAATTTTATGTGTGTGTGAATAGAGTTTATTCATTAAATAATTAATTTTAGATTTATTTAAAAAATCAAAGGCATATATTTAAAAATTCCATATACATTATTTATATACATTTCTAATTATTTTAAAATTAATTGTTTCAATACTATTACTATTTTATATTCATATATAAATTTGTATAAATTAATATGTTTATAACATATGACATACCAACCAACCTGATGAATACATATTATATTCGTGCGAGACATAATGTTTGTTTTTCAAATTTTATTTATTTATAGCTACAATATTTCGGAGCAGTTCATAGCAACGAAATCTCATAGCATCGAATTCCCATAGCATCGAATTCTCTTAAAATATACATAGCACAGTGGCGCCAATAGCCGTTGTAGCGAATAGTTGATTTAATTATGATTGTTGTATATAATAAAAATAGAATTATTGTACGATATTTATTATTGAAATTATTCTATGATTACAGTAGTTTTATTTTTAATTGTGAACTTATGGTGTGTAAAGTGTAATTGGTGCAAGTCTTTTTTTTGACACAGGTAATTATATATAAATAGGTAGGTGACATTTGTTATCGAATTTATTTGTTTATATATTTATTTAAAAAAAAAAAAATAACATTAAATTTAAGTGTAATATACAAAAATGTGTTATAAAATATTGTTTTAAAAACAGAACTTTGTGTATTATTGTGTAACAAAATTTCATCGTGTGAATTATATAGCATTTAATAATATATTCAAATTAAATTCAAATGTGTAATATACAAAAATAAAATTAAAGTAAGTATTATATTATAAATATATTATATTATGGTAAAATTATTTAAATGTTTTTTTTTATTCTAGTTTGTATGCAGTATGCACATCATATCATTAGATTATGTTGTGTAAATTAATAATAATAAATAAAATTTAATATCGACCGAAGAAATTGTATAGAAATTATTTATCGGGTATCGATTCTTTTTTGATGGAAAATATTGAATTTGTTAATCTATGCTAAATATACCCAATATTACAACATTATTATTACAACAACAAAATTTAAACAATTAATATACATAATAAGAGAACGAAAATGTAAGTAAAATTTTAACAATATTTATATTCATCTCCATAGCAGTGATGTTTAATGCCTAGCTTGTACTGGATCTAAAGAAGTACAGAAACAAGCGAGATCCCAAATTTCCATTTTCAGGGTTCATCAAGAAATAATATCTTTTTTTTTTCAAACAAATTTAACTAATACCTGAAGAACATTGAATTCAAAATTCAAAATTCAAAATTTTAAGAAGTTCTAGTTTATCAAAAAATTTCAATATTCTCATTTAATATATTTAATTTGTGATAGAGTGCCCGGTAATTATTAATCTATATATGGTATAATGACATGATGTACATACAATACATTGATTCCATTTTTCAATATGATAGTGGGTAATGTGCTTGTGGTTAAATATAACAATTTTTTTTTTTTGCAAATAAAATTGAAATTTTATATGCAAATAAAAAGTTCATTAACCTTAGAACTGAGGTTGACATACAAAATAAAAAAAAACCAACATAGAATTGTTAAAGCATGCCATATATTATCATTACCTACTATTTTATTATTAATAATTAAATTAAGTTACATATTTTAAAATTATATAAAATAAACGAATAATAATAATAATTTTATACAATTGTAGTTGGAATAATATATGGTTATTACAAAACTAAAATAATAAATAAAGATGTAGTGTGTGTAATGGCCTAATTACGTAAATTGAGATATTTGCAGACCAAGCTGTGAATTTTTATAGACTTCCATGCGGAGCAATTTATTTAATTGAATGTAATAATTGTTTAGTAGATGCCATAAGCAGATAAGTTCTATTTAAAGTTTTTTAAAGTAATGAATTTATTCCTGTCATAATAATTGTAATTGTTTGTATTGATAATTTGTTTATTGTTTATAAAAAAATTAAATAGTATTATTATTAGACAAATTTATATAAAATATCGCTTCTTATGTTGTGTACAAACTTTGTAGTTTGTTCAATATATGTACATTTAAGGGGTAAATCTAATATTATAATATAAGTATATATACTGTTATTAATAATTTTAATATTTTTAAAATTATAATAACTATATTAAAAATAAAAGATACTGAATTATAAAGGTTAAAGATGCAGAACTAAATAAGTTAATAGTGACAATAATTAATAATATTGTATATAATTAAACGTTGAATACAGCATTTAGAGATATTATTGTAAATATTGTACATACAATATATATATACATATGGTAATTTTTGTTTTTGAGAAATGAAATAGAAAGGTCGTTTTTAATATAATTTAAAAAATTGGCATTAATAATATTAAATAGTATCAATAATAATTAAATATATTACATTTGAATATAATGGTTTTTTTTTTGTTGATAGAAAATGAAAAGTTTTTGTATCACAAAATCGTAATTTGTGGGAATGTTTTTTGGTTTTTTTTTTCGTGAGCACTACTGTCTACAAATAATAAATGTGCTGCGATCATAGCAATAAAAATTATAAGAGTTTGTCAAAAACATCGTTATGTGGCTTTGTTGCAATACTAACAGGTTAAAAAAATTTGTACCGAGCACATATTTTCCCATCCCTTCTCTTTCATTATTAAGAAATTTCACATAAGTTTCTTTTTGTTCTGAAAAATGTTCCATCAAATAGAGGATGCCGTATAATGCTTTTTTTTTGCATTTAATCTGAAAATGTTTCCAAAAATTTTAACTTTTTAAATTGAAAATATAACATAAAAGTTAATTTATACATAAAAAAAATAGTTTGTATTGTGTATATGATACACATAGGTATATTTTGGAAATGTTTTATTTCTTGATGTGGATACATTACAAAATTTTTGTCTTAATGTTCAATAATGTATATGATAGGATAAAAATTAAATTACGAGCATGAAAAAAAATATTCTGTTTTGTAACACCAATAACACTCTTATGATAATACTTACTTATTTACTGCATGTCATTAAAACTCAGGTGAGGTTTTAGCCATCTCCAAAACCGGACGTATATTTATTTATTTTTGTTGTTTTTGTTTTTATGTAGAATAATACAATGTTTGTAGGTAGGTCCTAGGTAGGTAGGTAGGTAGGTAAGTAGGTATATTATACTATATATTGTAGGCATAAATATATATATAAATGTAAAAATATTATATTTTCAGGATTTCAGCTGTATTTTACCAATGTTTGAATTTAAACAATTTTGGTTCATCTAATTAAATAATGTTTATCACTAAAAGAAAAAAAATGTAAATTATAAATAATTGTTCCAGGCCCTCCACTTTACTAATTTATTAACAATTATAAAATTATTTCAATAATCTGATTATGGAAAATTGTTAATAAGTAAGTTTTGCTGGGCTTGGGACCAGCCAAATATAATATATATATATATATATATGTACGCGGCATACAGGACAATTTTGAGTCTGTGGAGGGTTGTCATCGTCGTCATCGTCATAATTTTCGTTTTGATTTTGTGGTCGGTAGCGTTCAATACAAGTTGAACAAAAATTGAAATGACCACAATCAACTAAAATATGTGTTCTAGGATGCACTAAACATACAACACAAATATTAGGTGAAAATTCGGGAAAATCTTCGTCTATATTAATAGTCGCGTAACTAGAATTGATTGGAATTGGGTCAACTGTTAGTACCACAAAATCAAAACGAAAATTATGACGATGACGACGATGACAACCCTCCACAGACTCAAAATTGTCCTGTATGCCGCGTACATATATATATATATATATATTATATTTGGCTGGTCCCAAGCCCAGCAAAACTTACTTATTAACAATTTTCCATAATCAGATTATTGAAATAATTTTATAATTGTTAATAAATTAGTAAAGTGGAGGGCCTGGAACAATTATTTATAATTTACATTTTTTTTCTTTTAGTGATAAACATTATTTAATTAGATGAACCAAAATTGTTTAAATTCAAACATTGGTAAAATACAGCTGAAATCCTGAAAATATAATATTTTTACATTTATATATATATTTATGCCTACAATATATAGTATAATATACCTACTTACCTACCTACCTACCTACCTAGGACCTACCTACAAACATTGTATTATTCTACATAAAAACAAAAACAACAAAAATAAATAAATATACGTCCGGTTTTGGAGATGGCTAAAACCTCACCTGAGTTTTAATGACATGCAGTAAATAAGTAAGTATTATCATAAGAGTGTTATTGGTGTTACAAAACAGAATATTTTTTTTCATGCTCGTAATTTAATTTTTATCCTATCATATACATTATTGAACATTAAGACAAAAATTTTGTAATGTATCCACATCAAGAAATAAAACATTTCCAAAATATACCTATGTGTATCATATACACAATACAAACTATTTTTTTTATGTATAAATTAACTTTTATGTTATATTTTCAATTTAAAAAGTTAAAATTTTTGGAAACATTTTCAGATTAAATGCAAAAAAAAAGCATTATACGGCATCCTCTATTTGATGGAACATTTTTCAGAACAAAAAGAAACTTATGTGAAATTTCTTAATAATGAAAGAGAAGGGATGGGAAAATATGTGCTCGGTACAAATTTTTTTAACCTGTTAGTATTGCAACAAAGCCACATAACGATGTTTTTGACAAACTCTTATAATTTTTATTGCTATGATCGCAGCACATTTATTATTTGTAGACAGTAGTGCTCACGAAAAAAAAAACCAAAAAACATTCCCACAAATTACGATTTTGTGATACAAAAACTTTTCATTTTCTATCAACAAAAAAAAAACCATTATATTCAAATGTAATATATTTAATTATTATTGATACTATTTAATATTATTAATGCCAATTTTTTAAATTATATTAAAAACGACCTTTCTATTTCATTTCTCAAAAACAAAAATTACCATATGTATATATATATTGTATGTACAATATTTACAATAATATCTCTAAATGCTGTATTCAACGTTTAATTATATACAATATTATTAATTATTGTCACTATTAACTTATTTAGTTCTGCATCTTTAACCTTTATAATTCAGTATCTTTTATTTTTAATATAGTTATTATAATTTTAAAAATATTAAAATTATTAATAACAGTATATATACTTATATTATAATATTAGATTTACCCCTTAAATGTACATATATTGAACAAACTACAAAGTTTGTACACAACATAAGAAGCGATATTTTATATAAATTTGTCTAATAATAATACTATTTAATTTTTTTATAAACAATAAACAAATTATCAATACAAACAATTACAATTATTATGACAGGAATAAATTCATTACTTTAAAAAACTTTAAATAGAACTTATCTGCTTATGGCATCTACTAAACAATTATTACATTCAATTAAATAAATTGCTCCGCATGGAAGTCTATAAAAATTCACAGCTTGGTCTGCAAATATCTCAATTTACGTAATTAGGCCATTACACACACTACATCTTTATTTATTATTTTAGTTTTGTAATAACCATATATTATTCCAACTACAATTGTATAAAATTATTATTATTATTCGTTTATTTTATATAATTTTAAAATATGTAACTTAATTTAATTATTAATAATAAAATAGTAGGTAATGATAATATATGGCATGCTTTAACAATTCTATGTTGGTTTTTTTTTATTTTGTATGTCAACCTCAGTTCTAAGGTTAATGAACTTTTTATTTGCATATAAAATTTCAATTTTATTTGCAAAAAAAAAAAATTGTTATATTTAACCACAAGCACATTACCCACTATCATATTGAAAAATGGAATCAATGTATTGTATGTACATCATGTCATTATACCATATATAGATTAATAATTACCGGGCACTCTATCACAAATTAAATATATTAAATGAGAATATTGAAATTTTTTGATAAACTAGAACTTCTTAAAATTTTGAATTTTGAATTTTGAATTCAATGTTCTTCAGGTATTAGTTAAATTTGTTTGAAAAAAAAAAGATATTATTTCTTGATGAACCCTGAAAATGGAAATTTGGGATCTCGCTTGTTTCTGTACTTCTTTAGATCCAGTACAAGCTAGGCATTAAACATCACTGCTATGGAGATGAATATAAATATTGTTAAAATTTTACTTACATTTTCGTTCTCTTATTATGTATATTAATTGTTTAAATTTTGTTGTTGTAATAATAATGTTGTAATATTGGGTATATTTAGCATAGATTAACAAATTCAATATTTTCCATCAAAAAAGAATCGATACCCGATAAATAATTTCTATACAATTTCTTCGGTCGATATTAAATTTTATTTATTATTATTAATTTACACAACATAATCTAATGATATGATGTGCATACTGCATACAAACTAGAATAAAAAAAAACATTTAAATAATTTTACCATAATATAATATATTTATAATATAATACTTACTTTAATTTTATTTTTGTATATTACACATTTGAATTTAATTTGAATATATTATTAAATGCTATATAATTCACACGATGAAATTTTGTTACACAATAATACACAAAGTTCTGTTTTTAAAACAATATTTTATAACACATTTTTGTATATTACACTTAAATTTAATGTTATTTTTTTTTTTTTAAATAAATATATAAACAAATAAATTCGATAACAAATGTCACCTACCTATTTATATATAATTACCTGTGTCAAAAAAAAGACTTGCACCAATTACACTTTACACACCATAAGTTCACAATTAAAAATAAAACTACTGTAATCATAGAATAATTTCAATAATAAATATCGTACAATAATTCTATTTTTATTATATACAACAATCATAATTAAATCAACTATTCGCTACAACGGCTATTGGCGCCACTGTGCTATGTATATTTTAAGAGAATTCGATGCTATGGGAATTCGATGCTATGAGATTTCGTTGCTACGCACCGCACTCCAATATTTTCTATATTTACTTACAAATTGTTAAAACTTCAATAAATGAATAAAATAATTACTATACTCTCTATAACCATCCAATAAATAAATAATTGATATGTTTATATATACAAATTTAATAATAGTTAAAAATAAATTGAAACTTATATGCAAATGAGCGAACATATATATATAAGTAAATAACCATCTACTATACAATCACAAAAACTACTTAAAAGCATAGTTATTTATCCATAAAATATGTATACGATAAATAAAAGTATAGTATATATCAAATTTATACAATTATATAATATGTTATATAAATGATATATCAACAAACTATTTATTTCATCTCAATGTGATATGATGATATAAATAATTTATTTATGTATTCAAATATATAGTATGTAAAAAAATAAATAAATACATATTTGAAGTAGAAATTGAAATAAATATTATTTATTTTCATATATGTATTTTAATAAAAAAAAATGTAATTCAATTTAATTATATACAATAATTTGCGACTTGACTTACAATTTGTGTTTTCAAAATATGAAACCTTAACTGAATAATAAATGTTTCTTTAATTCCATTATTTTAAAATGATTGATTGTGTTCCCATAAAAGATATGACACTAAATAATTCATAACTGTGGACACCAGTTTGCAATCTATACAACAACATTGAATAACAATAGAATAGTCATATTTGCATATATAAAATATTACACATTTTATTTGTACTCTGAAATTTGATTTAATCTCTATGCATATGAATTGAATGATATTAAATATTAACTTCTTATATTAATTTTTAAAATATATATTATTTTTGCAGATATTATCTATAAAATAAATTAAATTTGATTATATATTTTTGCTATTTAACAATTGTAATTATAAATATATAATTATTCAATATATTAATTATGCATAAACTGAATTTATTACGAACTAAAAAAATTATTGTTTATATTTTAAAATAAAATTTAAATAAACTTTTAAATAAAAGTGCTTACAACATAATAATAAATAAGCAATGTGTGTGTGTGAGTGGTTGTTTTTTGTTTTCCTTGTTATGTATAGAAAAATAATGTAAATATTATTCCAAATAATAATAATAATATGTATTAAATATTTTAATTAATTCAATTTAAAATAATAACAATCATCATCATCATCATCATAATCGTCATCATCAATTGCATCAGCAGCAGTAAATATTATCAACAACATTAGCATCTTTTATAATTAATTCTTCTATAAAATATATATGAAATTTATTATTATACACGAGAAAATGTGCAATAAACTTAATCGGCATACATAATATAATAAATGCAAAAATGTTCATGTGTTTCTCTAAAATCTGTGTGTTGGGTATATTTGCGTTAGTGTTGTGTGAAAAAGGATTCAATGAATAGTTATATATATATATAATAAATGTATAGAAAGGGTTGTCGTGTGAAATAACAGAATTATTTTCTATATATGTGTTTCATAATAATATGCATACTATATACATTTAAAACAAAACAAATATATAGCATATAATATATGGTATCAACAAAATTCAATTCACAAATCCGCCCACAATAAAATGAATAACATTTAAATGCAAATTAGTTATTTTTCACTTTGTGTATATAATGTATATTTTATGTGTATATGTAAATGTATATATGAAAAGCTTAAACTATGCTGTAGTTTTTTAAAGTTTTGTTATTTCTCTGGTATGTTTGTTATACGATACATTTATCTAAAATTTTATATGGATAAACAAAACAATATACAAATTTTCTGTAGATGATGTACAGTTTTTTTTTTATATTCACACATAAATGTAAGATATTATCTTAAATAAATACCACAAAATACTATTAAAAATAAATCTACTTGTGATTTACTATAATATATATGTTCTGTTATATACATATATATATATATATATACCTATTTATAATACAAATTCTATGCATGATTTTAGTTTATATATGAATAAGGAAAAACAGAATCAAATAAAAATAAAAATAGTCACTCCTCTACTAAACATCAACATAAAATAGAACATTTACACGCGGAATACTCTATAACTATAGATATATGTATAGAGAAGACTATATTATATCGTTATCACTATTATTATTATTATTATTATTATTATTATTATTATTATTATTATGTTCTTCCACTATATATGGAGTCTAAAATAAAGTGAATCCTTAAAAACAAGTGTTGTGTTAGAATTAAATATATATAAATATATGTATTATATATATATATCTATATATATAGAAGAAAAGTGGCTGTTTATAAAAGAAAAATATAAATATAATCTATATATAAATGTAGTGTTCGTGTATATGTGTATAAGATGTAAAAGAAAAAGTCTTTATATATAATATATATATTGTATGTATATTTTATATATATTGAAAATAAGGAAAAGATGTGCCGAAAATGTGAAGTGAATAAAAATTGGTATTTTAATACTAAATCAACCTACTAAAAATAAAGCTAGTCCATATAAAAAAAAAAAAAATTTCCCCAATTTTCCCACATAACCATACACATTCAAAATTTTTGTATATTTTCTTTTGTATATGTGTTCTCCTTTTATCGCATATCCTCCTATTTATACACACACGTTACACATTATCATTTTATAACCCCCCAATCAACTCAGCCTATAGTTACAGAAAAAAATAAATAAATAAATAAGTAAAAATAAAAATAAAAGGAATCCTTTTTATTTTTTTTTATAGTATACGTCAACCATTTTTATGATTATTTTTATTATTATTATTATTGTTATTGTTATGTCACATGATCAATAACATCATCAGAATAAATTTTTTATTTATCATTAAAAAAAAAAAAAAAAAATGTCAAATATAGTTACAAACAACAGGTAAAAAAAAATTAAAATTATTAAAAAAAATTTTTTTCCACATATGTCCTTTAGCTGGGGTGAAAATAATAGCAGCTAACCATAGCGCAAAGATAATTTAGCGCTTAGTTAGATAATGGGGCTGCTAATGGCAGTACCAACCGCCATTTTTGCAGCCGCTATTTTATTATTTTGGACACCAACATCTATACATGTTTTAGCCGATCGTGAGTACACATTATTTTTTATTTTTTATATATTTATATATTTATTATTTCCAAACGAACGAATTTATTATAGTTTAATGTTTGAACGATGTATAACTTATTCACAAAATTTTAACAATATCTCACACACAATTTCATCAAATTTTGTTTTTAAAACAGTTTTTAAATTCAAAATGATACACATATGAAAAACAATAATTAAAATAAAATATTAACTTAACGCTATACGTATATAGCTGCGTATTATAATTTTTGACTTCATATTATAAAATTTACTTTAGTTACATAAGTGAAAACTTTTCACTTTTTGAAAATATTGACTATTCACGCATATATGCATATCAAAAAATAGCTTGCTATAATTTTAAATTAAAAAATGTGTGTCAAATAATTACATTGACGAATAGTATGGAATAAAATTAAATAGTTAACAGAATATGTAAGCAATACTTTTTCTTATGCATATAAATAAAATTCTTATAAAATGTTTCATTGTCTAAACTTCATTAGATCATATTTTTGTTTAAATGCTAAAAATAAGAAAATCAGGTTAAATTTTTAATGAATATTGTATACAAACATATTTCATCTTTATGTACATGATAGAGGATGCAGTTAAAATAGTTTAATAATTTTATATTTATTCTGATGGGTGGTGTATCGTTATAAATACATATTACATAATACATATAATATGTAATAAGAATAACAACGTATACATTAATATATGGATTTTTTTCTTTTTAAAAGGAAATTTGTTAAATATATGTATTAAATTCTAATAAAATCAATAATAATGTATGTAACATGATAAAAAAATTATACATTAAAATTTACTTTACATGCAATTTATATATATATATTGTAATACTATACATATGAAACTTTCTTATACCAAACAATTTCTCTTGTAAATAGTTGTTGGTTGTTGTATGTAATATATTTATAAATGTTATATAACATTTTATTATACTCTAGTACACCTTCTTTACTCTGTTGTTAAATTAACAACATAAAATTGTTTTAGTTAATTGTGGTAAATGCAACATTACGTGTAAAGAGAATTAGAACAATTAACAAGGTTTCGTTTTGTGGTTCAACCATAAAACGATTATTACAATAGTTAAAGGTAGTATACATACTTGTAATATATAATGTATATATAGTACATGAAAATTATATACTAAATAATTTTGTTTATATGTTATATATAATAATGTTATATAATAAATAATATGTAGCAAAAATATCCATAACAGTTTATTATACAATAATAGATCCGATAATATATTATATTTTATATATTTTATAGATATGTTTATAAATGTAAATGTAGCTAATATATACGTTTGCATATAAAGACTAAAAATAAGAAATTAGATAGTATTAAGAATTTTTATTTTGAGAATTCTTTGACGCATATACTATAAATATATTAATATAACAAATTAATAATATTAACTGGGTGTATATGTAATAGTTAATATATACACATTTTATACTATATGGTATGTATTTCGATATATATATATATATTATAAAACGATGTCTATATTATTTATTATAAGAAATAAAATTTACTAAATGAGATTAATATAAATGATAAAGCACACCCCTTTATTTTCGGATAACATATAAATTATAATTTGTTATTTATACGAGTATACGATATAATAAATTTACTCTACAACACTTTTATATTAATGGATATGCGGTACTGAAAATACTTTCTAGACTAGTCCATCATATACAATCATTTTTTTTTATTATATTGGAAGTTGTGAGATCGTTGTTAAGTTAAAAATATTATACTAATTTGTAATATTTTAATCATATTCTATATGCACTAAAATAAGCATTTTCATATTTAATTTCGCATACCATATTTATATTAAAGAATATATAGTTGATCAATGTATTGTTTTCATATACACACACACACACACACAGTAAAATGTTACACCTATGATATAAAATAATAAAAAAAAAAATTGTCTGATAAAATGACGTTATTATGTTATAAAATTTAATTAATAATCCATTCATATATTGTTAGATAACAGAATAATAATAATATGTCAAAACATTGTACTATTTATGTACAATAAAGTTTCGAAATTTGTTGACATAATATAAGAACGTTTATTATATACACATATATGACACAAAAGTCAATAATATACTAACAACAAATATTCATATATATTCATATAGCATATATACAAAATTGATAATTTGACTATATTTAACTATACTCGAACATTAACATACATATATGAAAAAAAAAGAAAAAGAAACAACACTGAAACATAACAAATATTAAATATTAGGGTTTGTTTGGTATTTTCACTTAATATTCTTGCAGTTCAACAGGGTAGTTAATTATCTTCATGAACATATTATATATACACATACAATACTAACAAACATGTTTTATATATATATCCAGCAATATATTATATACATATTTATTTATAAAGACGAGTGTAATAAAATTTATTATGTTTATATGTACATTTACATACGAGATAGTGTATACAGGGAATGTTTATGCTAAAGGAAAAAGGAAAGATGGTGATATTGTATATTTAAAACGGAGAGGGTGTTAAATAAAACTAATATATATATAACTATATTACTCGTATATCCATATATAAAATATTATTTATTATATTTGAACCGATAAATAATATGTAATTTGAATTTGTTTATTATAAAAAATTATTTGCCATAAATTTCATTCGGTTTAAATCCATGTATGTATAGTTGAAAATATTGCGTGCAAATATAATATTCATATGTATCTATTCATGTAATAATGGTTGATCAAATTGAAGGTGTTGGATTTGATTGTAAAATGCAAGGCTCTGTGTGGCTCATATTATCATATTATTATTATTATTATTATTATTATTACTAGGTTAATATACAATTTAACCGTTTTTAAACTCAAATTACTTATTGTTAGTTTATTTATTATTAATATTATCTTTCCAAACTAATTATCATTATTATACTTGCGCTGTTTTTATAAGACAAAATCACACATTAAACCGCAACTCTATATACATAAAAATTAACACATTACATCGTTGCGTTTATTCACTGTCTTACATGATGCTGCGAAAAATATCTATATTACATACACATGAAAATTATAGCTTCATTATTTGATTTACTCCTTCTATATATGTAAATTTTACACAATGAAATTAAAATTGTGCTACATTTGTATAAATAGATCACCCTGCTGTATACACATCCGAAACTTTTGATTTAAGTTAATAAAATTGAATATGAAATTTTTGATGTGTTTTAATTAATTTTAAACCATGTACAAAAAAAAAAATCGTTTATTTATTATTATTTTTTTTTTATTCTATACACACGATAATATATAAAACATGAAAAAGTCAGTTCAGTTAATCACAAAGTGTATTATATATTATTATATATATATATATAATTTAATGTATATGAATAATTACCATCAAGTATATACACAATTACCACTTTTATCCGGCCAACAACCAGTATATATATATATATATATATAAAGAATTTTTTACATGCATATATACCTATACCATCAACAAAATATCAACAACATTTATTTCTTTCATACATTATATATACATCGTATATCGTATATATAATTATGTATATCATAAATAATGTTATGATAAAAGTTTTTCTTGTTGTTTAAAATTGTAATTATAAAATAAATGGTGTACAAGAAAGGAGTGGTGTGTTGTATATGTTAAAATAATTAAGAATTAATATTATATAATAAGAAAGTTTTCAATTTTAATATTCTGTTCGAAATATATATATTTACATTTAGATACGCGTTATGTATTTATTTACGTTATGTATATGTTTTTATAAATAAAAATGTTAAACATCACCAAATTATATTATAAATAAATTTTTAATCATTATATTTCATATGTATAATGTCTTCATTCATATACAATTTAATATAATAAATAAAAAAAAAGTTATGTGTCTGCTGCGGAGCTTTTTATATGTATTTAATTTTAATTTATAATATATATATATATATGCGTAGTTTTATTAACTTGATATGGTGTAATATAAAATTCAAGAGATTTGTTACTGATTAAGAAATTACACAATTGATGAATATCTATTATAATACATAATTTTGGATTACAATTTTATATGCGACTTGATTTATGTATGTACAATATAATAGTATAATATTTTATTAGATAATAATATTAAAATTTTTCTATAAAATTTTATCATGTTTTTTATAACAGCATTTTAAAGCTATCCTTTTTTTTCCATAAATTTCCACGGACGCATCGTTTAAATTAAATCTTTTTTTTAGAAATTCAATTTAATATTGGTATAAAATAAAAAAAACTATTTGAACACTATCGCACTAACCGCACACATGTCATTTATAAATATACAAATATACATATTTCCCTAATAATTTTACACCTTTGTAAAAATGCTCGTATATATACTTTGTATAATATTAAAAGTTCTGTATAAAATAGTGGGGAATAAAAAATCAAATCACACTTTATCAATAAAAACAGAAATAGAAAAAAAATTTAAACCTAAATTATCAATAATTTTTCATATATCGAATATACCATATATATATATTGTGTGTATGTATACACCTGCTCAAGTGCTCAATCTCTAACCCATTCTAAACCAATTTTTCAGAATTTTATGGGTTATATTTTTATATATATATTTGCCTATAGAATATAATGTTTTATTTCTATCTATATAGATTTATAGTATGTGGTGTATGTAATTTTTATAGCGAAATATTCGATGTGGTTGGTGTTGATGATGAAAATTTTCTGCTGAATATGTTCAAATTTTATATACAATGTACTATGATTTTTTTTTTTTTTTTTATTTCTGTATAAAGCTAACTTTAGTTAACCATATGGAACAAAACTATATATACACCATAAATATTATACCATTATACCACCATCGCCATTTCCATCATTATATTTATATATATATGTACATGTACATACATATATGGATGATCTATATTGAATATATATTCAAAAAAGGTAAATTTTATATAATGTAGGGTGATGATCAAAAGTTAAAAGTTTACACCTATAACCAATAATTAAAATTTCTGTGTACTAAGATCTAATATGTTGCCTGATCATTAATTCATTTTCGTTTTTCTCACCATACACAGTTGAATTGTAAAGTACTGATTTCAACATTATATACTGTTTGACTGTCAAAAATAAAGCAATGACTATAAATTATAGTATAGTAAGTTACGTAATTTTTTTAAAGTTAATTTATGACCACCATGTGTTTATATTTTGTGTTTATATTTTAAGGTATATATATATTGTATAATATACCTGTGTCTGTGTATATAAATGGTTGTTTACCATATATATAATGCGTTCAATATACACCATATATTATATATATATATATATATTTTACATATACATTGTACAGTATACAGATCTATTATATTTATATAGAAAGGTGAATTAAAGTGAATTGTTGTTGTGTTCAACAAACATAAATTATGTAAATCAGATTTATAGAAGCGGAAAAACTCATGCGTGAAAGAATTAAAATAACATTTAATTTGTTAAAATATATACCTAACTATATTTTATATTTGTATTGTATACACAATATATATATATATATATAAATAAATATAAATATACACTCAATACTATTTTTACACGGTCGGTTTGTTTTTTTTTTACACGATTTTACTCTAATACGGTTCAAAACTACTACATCTCAATTCATTGAATATGACGATATCATGGCATTGGCATATGAAGTAGGTGGTAAGGGTTTCGATGATGTTACCAATGATGATTTTGCAGACAAAGTACTTACCACCATTCAACTCATGCCTGATAGATACGGCTATGGTGCGACCAAACCGAAACGAATGGACGGTGTAAAAACAGAATTGAGTGTATATATAAATATTGAATTTTATTATATAGCGATAACGTCGTGTATAGTATGGATTTTATTTATGTATCTATATATTTACCTAAATATATATATTTATATATACGAGAGAGAGTATATACATACAATAGTTACCATAATAAATGTATTGTATATAATATAATAATATGTATATTTACATTATTTTTATTATATTGTGTATTGTTGATACTTATCTCTAATGAAATTAAAGTATTTTATTGATAAAATAAATTATTATATATAATATATATATATATATGTTAATGGTTAATGTATTATATATAATATATATTATAGTATATATACGTCGTGTGTTGTGTATATAATCAATATATAGAGCTACGCAATAAATTATATAACGTGAAGGTCATAATATATAATATATAAATATTATATATTTAAATTTAAATTTTCAATTCATGTGAAATGTTTAAAATATTTTGAGTGACATATGTATACACGGATTTGTCAATATATTTATTTATTTTTTTTTCATATTTAATTCAATTATAATTTTTTACCACATATTGAACTAAATAAATTCAAGAAAAAATTGGTTTTACATAAATTCGTCGATATATCGGAATTTAGTTTGTCAAATTGTTTGTAAAATTTATTAAAGAATTTTTTTTTTTTAAATAAAATTCAATTTCACAGCATATTTATAAATTAATTATTACTTGACTTGCGTATACTACCATATATGAATATTTTTAGCTTTTATAGACGTGTAAAAACATGCAATAGACAAAATAAGTACAGGCAAATTTATTATATTATTGTTGTAGAATATATTTCAAAGATTCTTTTCGCTATATATAAATGTAATTGTTGATATTATAATATTTATATAATAAAATAAAAGAAAAATACTTAATATATGTATATAACCGAAAATATGTACAAAAACATAATATTAACGTTCACAATTACCATTAAAACGCCCATTTACCTCAGTTGTTATATATTATTGTATGTATTAATCCTCTAAAAAAAAATTTTTTTTTTTTATTACTACCCATAAATACCACATATTCATGTTTTTAGTTATATATTTTCAGGAAATTATTTGCATTTTTTATATTCATAGGGTTATAAAATGTATGTTTTTTTTTTTTTTATATTTTTGTTGTATCCTGATGGCTATATATTATTTTACGCATATTTTTTTTTTTATGTATGGATATGAAATTATATAATACATCATTTCATTTATATGAGCATATGATATATATTTATAACATTCGTGTGTGTGTGTGTGTGTGTGTTTATGTATAATAAATAGATTTCAAAATCATATTGTTATAAATATTTTGGGTATACATACTAACATTTATAATGTGATAATAAAATTTAATAAAATTTATAGTGTATAGTATTTGCTCTCCATAGTCAATGTTTGAAATATGAATTTTTCCCTTTTGTGTTTATATTAAACGAGAATTTTCACGGCAATTGTTATCGATAAGTAATATTATGTTTTACATTTCAATGATTTCATAAATGTTATAATGTATAATTAAAAATATATAGTAAAAATATTATTTAATCGTTTAAAAATTATAATGATTATTCATTAAAATATTTTGTATACCATACAATAAATAATAACGTGATAATTTTATTTTGATATATACGATATATATATGTGCATACAGTGATGTTCGTTAGAAGAAAATATCTGATGATTAGAAAATATTATTTCGTGAAAATTTCATAGAAAATTTACCTATTAATATATTTTGCAAAATAATACAAATTTATATTGTTTTAACGCTAGATGTTCATAGAGTATTCGTATTGTTGTTCTATATTCGGTATATGAAATTATTCCTACTTTAATTAATAACTCAAATAAATTTTAATTTTATCATCACATATTTGAAATGCAACTAGTTACTTATAGTTGAGTGAACATCACTGTAAACAAGTATACAAATAATAATAAAACATAATTTGGTTATTATTTAAACACAATTGTGTTTCTATTGTTGTGCGCGTATTCAGAGTAAATAAAATATGTATCCACCTATTATATACAATATATATATTTTAAATATATTAATAATTTATTATTATTATTATTATTATTATTATAATAAAGTGAAATACAAAAACCATTATTATAACATACACAATATGTGAACATTTTGTTATGTACAATATATGTATGTAATATGTATATAGGAACAAAACGAGTAATATATTTATTTCACACCGCACCACCCACCACCCCACATAATTCCACTTCCTTATATATAGCTTTTTCATTTTTCACCTAACTTAGCCATTTATTTTTCTCTTTATTGTATTAAATTATCTTTTGTTCATCGCACGGCGTACATATAACATTCGTGAAAATTAATTTTCATTTTATATATACAATTTTATATAAACAAATACGTACCTATAGTAAATATATACGATATATTAGGTATTGTATAAGTGTAATGTATGGGATATTGTTTTTTTTTTTATTTCTGTAAACGCATAGCGAACTTTAACAACCCAACAAAAATACATACATACACTGAAAATATATAATAAAAGAAAATCTGGTTGTTTAAGTTATATACTAATTATATATATATACCTAATATCAATATGTTTTAGTTTTTATATACCATATATTGAAATATTCCATATATTTTTCATGTGTGTATGAATACAATTTATAATCGTATATAAAAATAAAACCATTACATATGCTTAATTTTTAGTGAAAATAATAATAAAAAGAAAATTTTTTGTAATATATAACTTTAGGAAAATGTACACACATTCGTATTTGTTAAAAAAAAAATTATAAGAAAAGGAATGAATTATTTTAAAAAGGAGTCTTTTGAGAAAGTATTCCATTTGTCTTTGTTTCAATGTCAAAAACTTATATTTCCACTAGAAAAATGTGTATTCAAAAAATAAAATATGTTTCATGATATATTTTAAAATCCAAAGATGGCTTATTTATTTATATATAAAATATATTGTTAAACATTAAAAAAATAAAATATGTATTAATTAAATTATTAATTGTAAGGATTTAGCGGTTGATAATGGTATGTTTACCGGTCAGTCAATTTTGTTTTGTATGTGTTATTATTATGTATGATATTTTCACTTGAAGCGGAATTATAAATAAACAATACAATGGTAGATTTCATGAAAAAATTCTATTATTAATTAAAAAAATTCTATTATTAATAAAAAAAAGGTGTTATATTGTATATGGAAATTTCTCTCAATTAATTAATATTATTAATTTGAATAAATACCATGCGATTCATTAAATTAAAGAAAAATATAAACTTGTTACAGAATAATGCCAATAAATTGTCTGGTAATAAAAAAATTCTCACACATTCTCTCTGTTCAGTTTAATTTATAATAGATAAAATTCACAAATATATTTAATTGTATTTAAGTCCGTGCACACACATATCCTTTTTTTTTTTTTTTATATTATTCACAGTAATATAAAAGAAAAAAATAGAAATATAGGCCGTGTCATCGTTCTTGAAATAAAAATATATATATATTATGAAAACACAAAAATTGATAAATTATATGCATAAAAAGAAAATATGTTTGCACTATGGTTTTTATTATATTTCATATACCATTCATTGTATATATATTTTTAGTTATATTATAATAAAGTAACAAAACACGAGGGGGGTCTCTCCAAATAAAGTACTTAAAAATTAAATAAATATATTATTATTATTTTTTTTTCTTATCCTTTTGAATTAGACTATATAACTTTAATAAAGCGATATTATTTTATTTTATTTTTTTTTATTTGTGATTTTTTCACATATAAAATATATATATTTAAACATATATAAAAATAAAGAAAAAAAAAACGAATGAACGATGATTGCGTGAGTTAGATGGTTTTTTTTTTTTTTCTATTTCGCTTCTTTTTTTATTTATTTATTTTTATTTTTTTTTTTATATTATTTTGGTATATTTGTGTACATATCACAAGCACAGCTAAAAGAAAAAGCACAAAAATATATATATAAATAAATAAAGGGTGCGTGTTGAACGGAGTAATATTTGCAGTCATAACTCTATTGTGTTGTGTGTGGTTTGAATGCGAAGAAGAAAAAAAAAAAAAAGCGTCAAACGTCAACCACAACACAAAATGTTGGGTGGCTGGTGATATGGTTGACGCTCAATGGGGGTGGTAATGGTGACGGTTCTAGTGAAAGCTTATATAATATTTATAAGTATATAGTGTATATAAAGTCTGGATATATAATACAACGGGTATATAATACAATATATATTATTTGAGGTTGAATGTTTAGCTGCGGTTATTATTTGTGTTATGTATTATTTTTTTTTTTTTTTTTTTTGGATATGCTGTATGATGTACAAGTATAAACGCATATATATATATATATAACAATCTCTCGACATATTGTTGTTTTTCAATATTCTTTTTTCAATATTTGCGCGTAAATTGATGAACGTATACAAAATATACATATATATTTATAATAGAATATGAAAACGAGATTATTCAATATTGAATTTTTATATTTTCCATGTGGTTTTTTTTTTTTCACTTTTAATATTATTACAATGTTATTATTGCTTTTTATTTATTTTTTTTTTTTTTTTATTATTTTTATGCATGTTTTATAAAACATGCGATTGTTACTTAAATATTTCATGGTTTTTTTAAAAAAAAAAAAAAAAAAAAAGGATGCTTTTTTTTTCCCTTGTACTATTATAAAATATTTTTAATATGGCTTTATTAATTTTAATTTTTATTATATTTTTTTTTTTTAGTACTTTTATATAATTTATTTTTTATATATGGTATATGAGACGGCACACATTAGAAGATAATACCTAAATTTATGGGTGTAATAGAATAATTTATTTGATATTTGATTATAATATTATTATATAAAATATTTATAAAACATCATCAAATATTTATTTGATCACCATCTGTGCAGCAGCAATCTTTATATCTAAATTATATACTATATATAAATTCTCTGTAGTATTTATACTGGTATTTATATATATATATATATTATATATACATAAATAGATAGATAGATACACCTTTATATCATTTTTACTTATGTCGTTTATTTACTTTTATATATATTAAATTACATAATATAGCATATGTACATATATTACAATAATTTAATCATGTGAATATTTAAGTATATCTATATTTGCTATCATATGGGTTTTTTTTTATCGTATATAGGTATCATATTTTATTTCTTCTACAAAACTCCCGTACACATATCCATATTAATATAATAAAATATAAAATTATGTTTAAAAATATATATGTTTATTGAAATATTAAATATTACCCCGTTTCGGTATTATATTTTATTTATATACATTTATAAAATGATAACTAGTACACAGCAGTTCTTCCTCTCATATAATAGCTATATATATATGTGTGTTGTTATTTAGATTATATGTACGAATATATATATATATAATAAGAAAGTGGTCGTGCCGAGCTTTTAAACGGCAAGTATATTGAACAAGGATTTAATATAGTATTTGATTTATTTTATAATTAAATTTTACTTAAATTTCTCATAAAATATTTAATTAATTTATATATATATGTTGCATGCATTACCATATTCTAAATACAGTTTTTATAACTGATTCGAAAACATTGTCAGAAATGTTTCGCAGTAGCGAATATAAAATGTTTAATTGTATAAACTTTGTTAATTTTATTTTGGATATTTTATATAATTAAAAATTACAAAAAAAATATCCAAAATTGATTCGATTTATATAAATTTTTAATAATATTTTCAAAATGTTCTCTCGGAAATTATATATATATATATAATTTTATTAAAAAAAAAATTAAATATCATACAAAACTTAAAAGATTTTATATGGACAAAATAAATATTATTTACTTAAAATCAGAATAGTTTTTCTTTTTAAACAAGAAAGTAATAAAACTACCCCTCACATAAATTGATAAAAAAAACTTACTTTTCGCTATATCCCTATACATTATTAATACATACCCAACCCACACATTTCTATTTGTTCTCATAATATAATATTTACATAAGTACATCCACTAACATGAATATATACGATATATATATATATAAATATAATATATTGGTAAAAGCTTATCCCTTCGTTTAACAATTTTTTTTTTCATTGGTGTTTTAATATAAAAATTTAAAATGCATTTTTATATACTCTCTCGTGAATATATTGTGTGTTTAGATATTAATTCGGTGCTTTTTAAAATATGGTAATTAAATTATAAAATTTAATTTAAATATAAATAGTTTAACATTTTTTTGTTGTTATGATTTTTAAATTAGCAATCTCAACATTTAAAAACCAATGTATTCTTTAATGTTAATACTAATTCACTTAATTAGGCGACTACGTACGACTATTTTAAACTTGAAAAATTCACTTTCTATATTATTTAAATAAATATAGTCACGTCGGATTACTGACTTAAAAGCCATACATAACAATATAATGAAGAATTAAGTCAATTAGTGGTGAAACTTAGAAATGTTTACATATAAAATATGCACGGTATATTGTTTTTTTTTTTTTAACAAATGCACAATTACAATAAAATGAATCGAATTAATTTATAAATTTAAAATATAAAAAAAGAGGGCATTATATATTTGACAGATTTGATTGTGTAATTCAAAAATATATGAAATTTTACATGTATCCATACAACACATTTTTATATACCTTTCTATATATATTATTAGTGTATCATTGTACAAATGCTTGTGAAATCTTTCTTATATGTATGTATGTACAATATATTTTGATAAAGGTGTAAGATATATATAATAATAATATATTCTCTATGGTTACATTTGTAATAGGCGGTTAAATTTTACGATGATTTGATTCAAACATAAAATTTAATGGTTGTTATATAGTAGCATATATTTATTTACCTATACATATAGTCTATGTATAAAATATAGTATAAAAAAATAAAGTGTAAAAAAAATTATATCTAAAATTCACTGTGCTATATTATATATACAAATACGATGAAGAAACTGACGACGATGCTGAAATGCAATATAAAAATATAGTTATACATTTACCTATGTACGTAGACGTATACAATTATATACTCTCTTGAAAATGCTTAAGGAAAATATAATAATGGTAAATATATATAAATACGTTACGTACCCCGATATCATTTTCCATATATTTAGTATTTTCTTTTTATTATATAATGAGTCTTTCAACACTGTGTGCGCGCGGATTTTAATACGCGCTTATACTACTATTATTATATATATATATAATACACAGGCACTATCTATAAAAATACATTATGGAAAAGATAATATTGTTTTGTGCTACAAAAAAAAAAAAAATAAAAAATAATAAAAAAAAAATTTTCATCACTATATTAAGATGAAAAATAAAATAAATATAAAATTATCTTTATTTTTGTGTATTTTCTTTTTTTTTTTTTTTTTGATTTTCTGTTGTTTTTCGCTCATATAATTTTGTCGGAAAGAAAAATATTTAACTGTATTATATATACTTACGCGGATATATAGTTGATAAATCTAAAATATATGGTGCGGAATGCTGTTAACACAAGACCAGGGTTGGATTTATGTATATACGATATTTTCTCTATATACGATATATATTGTTATGTTTAATAATGGATCGATATGATTTCCAATTAATTTTTTTTTTTTTTCTTTTAACAAGCTAATTTAGATGGGAAATAATTTATTTAATCATCAACTCACTCCTATAAATTCACCTCTATATATATTTTTTCTTATATTTATATATATATATATTTGGTTTTATATTAACCCCCCCCATTTATTCATGGTTACGCGCACATATAAAAAATCCATACCTGATAATATGTAAAATAAATTTGTATTTATACAATAAAAATACAAATCTATTCCAATAACCATTTGGATCTTTTTTTAATCTAAGGGATGTGATTCGGGTTATATATGTAATACCAATATATAACGGTAAACATTCCTTTTATTTCATACTTTTTTTTTTTTTTTGGGTAAAACTATTTTTATCACGAACATATGTTTTGATTTCGTTTTTATTTATTTATTTTTTCATATGTCTCTGTGTGTGTCGTGTCGTCTTCTTTTCAATATTCTATATACAATGTATGTTTTTCCAGATATTTTTTATGTTTAAATGAAATTGAAATATATTGGTTATGTGAATGTGAAATAAAAGTACAAGACTATTTTATATGTATATCACAAAAGACAAAAAAAAAAAAAAATATAAAAATATAAAAAAAGACTACTACTACTATATATTTGTGTATATATGCACAGTTAATATGTAGAATAACCTAGAATAACTATGGGATCTATAGATGGAAAAGAAAACTACAACAAAAATAATAAAATTTTCACAAAAAGTTCTTAAATTTTTCCGTTGAACGATCAATGTGACATGCGGGAATATATAAATGTGTGTATATAAAGTTTGTGTTGTTTTTTCTTTTTTTTTTTTCAAAAAGTCCATATAATAAAAAATGTGAAACGTAAATTTCAATTCTATTGAAATTGAAGAAAATGGTTTCAATTTTTTATTGAAAACAAAAAGCAAAAAAATAAAAAGCAAAAAGTAAATCTGATCTATTATATAAGTAATTTTTAATATAAAAGGCTCTTCATCTTTGTTTTTTTTTTGTTTATAATATTATAATATATACAAAAAGAAGATACTTATACGTCTTTGAAGTTTCTTTATATATATATATACAGGGTGTCGAAAATTGGTATATTTAATCAATGTTACTTAATATTTAAAAATATACGTATAATAGAAATAAACTGATAAAATTGTTCTAATTATCTTTCAAATAAAAATCATATTAGGTATACACAACATTTTGTTTAAATTTTATACCACACAGATATTTTTCGTGTTTGCATAAAATTTCTGCAGTAACTCGTGGTATTGTGTTTCTATACAATATTTAATGATACATCCTTTGTACAACATATATTTTATTCTAATTTAACGTTGTATTCATCTTATTATACAATATATAAAAGAAAAAAAAAATTAAAAGAATACAATACTCTCATATCAATTTAAAAGCAATGTCCTTTTATTTTTGAAAATTAAGGTTTGTTTGACATTTTTTTTTTCTTCTTCTTAAAAAGAGTTAATTCACAATATAAAGACTGTGTTCAACCTTTTTTTTTTTTTTTTTTTTTTTTTTTGTTTAGAAGGCAAATGAAGAAGAATATTATATTACAAACGAAAAAAAAAATGACGTAGGTATATGTTTAACTATGTAAACTTATACTTAAAAGCTGAAAGCTTTTATTATATTTAACCGTAGGCAAACTTTTAAAATACTACGTATAATATAACCTAGTATACCTATCCCACTATATAATATATATATATATATATTATATTTTCATATTATATCTATGTCTCTCTATGTGGTGTAATAATTGAGATAATCATTATGAAATTTTATGAAAATTTAATGATTTATAAAAGTATTTATTTAAATAACTATTTTTATTTGTAAACTACAAAGAAGAATTTGAGCGAATTTCAAAAATTTATTAAAAATAGTTATTAGGGACGGTATAGTTAAGTTTAAATTACAAACAATTACTAAAACTAAATTAATAATAAATGGGAAAAGAAATACAATAACAAATTTTTTGTATTTATAAACTTTTATATTTTTCACTATACTATATTGAAACGAATTTCGAAAATTTTATAGGAACTTATTAATTAAGTTTTTTATTATTTTATCAACAGCTCTCGTATACTGTTTTATTGAACTATAATTATATATTGTAATCTTCGATTAATTAACAAAATATTATGTATGAGGGGATGACGTTTTTAAATTGTAACATCATATGATCACATATGTTGCGCTACGTATATATTATTTTACATAATTGGTACATAATACTCTTGATAATAATATAGATTATTATTTTAATTTAATAATATCTATTTTAAATTGCAAATTATAAAACAAACATTTATATACACAAATACAAATACATTTTATAATTTAACCAGATGAAATATGTCAAAATTATCAACAGTTTATTTATTTCTTTTTTTGTATGACTCTTTTTTTATATCATTATAACTATGCTATTATTATCATATTATTAATATTTATGTAGTATGTTTTAAACTTACTTTTACTCATTATGAAATTTATATATAAATAGTTTGAGTGTTTTTGTTTTATATAATAGTCCTTCATTTTAAAATATATGTTATATGCTATACTCGACAATAATGTATATAAGAACAATAAGATAAAGGTTATTATTATCATTATTATTATTATTATTATTATTATTATTATTATTATTATTATTATTATTATTAATATTATTATTATTATTATTATATATTATACTAGTACATAAAGTTTATATATATATATACATTTTCTGAATTTCATACATATATAATATCGCGTATTAAATTCATATATGGTATAATGTCAGTTTTGTTATAAGAAAAGGCATAAAATTGTTATAATAATATTTGCGGTATAATACTGTATTACACACATATAGTAGTCTACTTGTAAAACTGTATAGAAACTAAATAATTTGTATATTATGTATGAAATGAATATCATTTTAAGTTTATGTATATCTAATAATATTTTGAAATTTATATTTATAACAGTAAGTCGAAAAAATATTATTGTAAAACTTAAAAAAAATATTTGCCTTAAGCCATTAAGTTACGAAATTTTATGAATTGAAATTATCTGTATCCTTTTTATGTTATGTGTTGACCATTACACAGAATGACTGAATGATAAGTTTATTTTAAAATAGAATATAAACGCAACGACGACGACCTTCACGTCAAATACATTTATCGTAAATTAGTAAAAATATTTTTGTAACTAAGTGTTATTTGATGTACATATAGTAATATCTGTTATTAGATTGAAAAAGTTATTGTTATACTAAATTGTATTATATTCATATAAAATGTATATATAATATATAGCTATATATACTATACCTATAAGTATATACTATATATTAGTCTAAATATATACTTTTAATATATATATATATATATATACAAAAGCAGTTATCAAACTATCTGTTATTGGTTATATTATATACCATATATATATATAATTCATTTAATATACATTTATATACCATTTTACTTTTTTGAATATACATTTATACTCTGTTGTAGAAATACGATAGACTATATATATGTATATAGGTGTATAAATAAGTATATATGCTAAAATATTATATAGATCCATTATTTTATATGCTATTATACTATTTATATATATATATATATGCTATTAAAGCATATTGCACTTATACATGTATTTTGTATCTGTGTATCTTCTATAGCCGTTCCAACTATACACCATTAACTGTACAATATGGTTGCATAAAATGTATAAATCTTTATGGTTATAAAATTTATCTATATTATATGTATACTGTATATTTAACTAAAACTATACATGCATGGGGGTAGTATGTAGAATATTAAAACCGAAATCCAATTCTTTTACGAAAAAAAAAAAAAAATAGTACATATATTTATATATAATGGGAAAGAGTTGTAGACAACAACTTTTAAGCATAATGTTTTTTTGGAGGCGGTAAAAAGTTTTACTATATAGTTATAGAGGTATATGTCTATATGAACGAAAGAATGGAAAATATGTTCACATTATATAATACTCATATAAACACGATAAAAAGTCATATTATAATGTAGTATCTATTTACATCGCGGATATGTATATACATTCATTATATAATATGTGCATATTTGTATTCAAGACATAACCTCTAAATATATATTTAACCGTATATGTACGAATTTTTATACTATAAATATATGTATATATAAAATAATTTCATGATGAAACACCTTTTGTAAAAAATTTAACAAAAAAATAGTGTAATAAAAATCAAAAAACTATTTTGTGAAATTTTAGTGTTGAAATATATTATTCTAAATATATATAGAAAATGTGAATATTTTTAAGGAAAAAATATTGAAAAATCTGATTTTTTATCAAGGTGACCTAAAAATTAACTTTACACTATATTTTCTTTTATAATTTCTATATGTAACAAAACATTGATTATTGCAAACTTTTATCTTATATCCATATATAAATAATTTATTTAAACCTTGAAATTATCAAAATTAGATCAAACCGAACCGTATATGATGGCACTGAATTAAAGTTGTATTAACGTTTAATTTTTTTTTTTTTTTTTAAATACTAATAAATGTATACTATCAATTATAACGTTTATCGAATTTATTGTTTTACCATTTATATATTATATATATTGATATTTTATTTATTTGATTGATGCATACAATTTTAATAATTCAAAATTTATTCGAATATTTTCTATATGAATAATATTTATAATTGATGTTTTACAAATAGTTTTGTTATATCCACAGAGTTTTGAAACATTTCATTTATGTATTATATACACAAATATTAATCTGAAAAATTGATTTTTGCAAATCTTTTGCATTCATATATGTATTACATTTCATTTTATCATATTTTTGAGGCATTATTTTTCTATATATTATGAACATTATCCTACTATACATTATAAAATAAACATAAAATATCAATTCGCATGATTTTAAAATCGAAATTATATTATATTGATTTTATAATTAGCACAGTTTTTTGCGTTGGAAAAATTATTAGGTAATTCAATATATATGGTGTTAATGCATGTATAAAAACATACATGGATTTATTTTTATTGCATATATGTAATTATGTCAAATGAATATAATTATAATATTACATGGATTTTTTTTTTTTTTATTTTTAACCCATTAGTTGATTGCGATTTAAAAATGTTTGATTTATTTTCTTGAAATTTTTTAGGACAATTAATTCTATATGAATTATAGGCGAGTAAAATGATTGTTTTCAAATGTATATATAGTGAAATATTATAAGATTTTAGCAAAGTAAGCTAGAAAATAACACAATTATTCTGTAAGATATTTAGATACATCATCATATAATTCTATCGAATTTTGGATGTTGTTTGAATTGTATTTCGATAATGGAATTATTGTTATACCATACAAATGAAATGTATTCTATGTTAAGCACATACCAAATTTAATCTAAATTTTGTTTTAAACCAATCACACTATTTAATTGTGCACTTGTTGATTAAGAGATTTGCTCTGCGATTACAAAAATTTGTTACATTTTTCAATCTATATATAATGAAATGCTTTTTTTGTATATAACACTATATAGTTTTATAGATTTTTTTCATATAACATATAATTGTTATGGGTTGTTTTATGGTAATTATAATATCTAATATCTGTTATATATATTATTATATATAAACATTAATTGCATTTTCTATAATTTTATAATTAATGAATTGAATGAATATAAAATTATTTGCTTTCATTCATATCTATTGTATATAGCTATCTAGTAATGTATGTTATATGTACGTTCATATAGTTTAACGATTCGTTTATATTATATTTATTCCATATTCATATATTTCATAGGTATTTTGTGTGCATTTGTACATCATATGCGTATGTACAAATAAATTAACGTTGGATTTACGCGAATAGTTATCTGATATTTTATGTGGAAATGTTTTGTGTTTTATTCTTCTATTATGTACATATCGTTTATACATAAATTGAAGTCACCTGCGATTATATACCAAATGTAATTATGATTGAATTGTGCAAATGGTGTGTTGTTTTTAGGTATACATATACATTTAATATATTATTATATTTTCTTGTATGCATTAGAAATAATATAATTCAAATTTTTGTAATAATAATAATTTCCACAGTAACTGGATGGGTGTGTATGTGTGTCAGTGTATATACTAATAGTATATAATATACTTTACTATATATATTATTATACAACCAGACATGGATTTATATTTTATACTACAAATACTCTGAGCCTTTGTAAAAATCTCATTTGTGGTTTCGTAACAAAAATATTCAAAAACATCTATTGAATATATGAGTTTGAATTCTGTATTTTATTCTATAGGTTTACTAATGCATATGTATATATTTAATGGTAAACATCATGTTTTGTTAAAAATAAAATCAAATAAAAATATGAATGTAATACACTTTATACTTTTTGTTTTATGCTATAGAAAACATATAATAAAACATAATTTTAATTTCCATAAACAATATTTTTCAGTTTTTTTTCTCTATTGCATGCTATATATGTACATATACTTTAGTGTAGGTAGATGAATATTAAGTGGAAAATTTAAATAAAGAATGAAAAGAAACTATATAGAAATAAAAAATATCTAATACACTGGGTGTATTAAAAAGTAGCGGTCAATTACCATATTGATGATTCTGTATATAAGTCAAAATAACAATTTATTAGATTTTATGGAGTATCAGATACTGTAACGTAATGATATAATTATCTCAAAATTATCTATATTATTAAATTTATTATATTTTAAAATTTGTTATAAATTATAGATTATACTCGAAAATTGATTAAAGCGTTGGAACATAATTTATGGTAATTTCGGCTTAAAATTCTATATATATATAGAACCATCACTATGGGTCATTTGTTGTTAAATTTTTTTTTTTTTAATGCACCCAGTTACATATATAGGAAATGAAATTTTAAATTGATGAATACAATGTGCATATATAATTATATGTTTGTATACAAATGTGTACATATCTTATATATATATCAAAACATCACTTACAAATATACAAATATTTTATTTAAAATATCATCACGCAATTCTATTTATTGTGTAGAACGATGTTAAAATATATACTAAAAGTACCCATATATATAGTATAATGTAAAAGTTTAACTTATGTATATGTGTATAGACTTTATTATAAAATGATGATGATGATGATACCCTATTATATAACATATATAGAATATTCATAAATTTTACTAAGTTAATTAAATTTGAAGTACTTCTGGTGCTATATATAAACAAAAGTGTTCTATATTATAATTTATATATACAATATTTATATATATTTATAATATAAATGTACTTCTGAACCTTGTTTCAAAGGAAATACATAAGTTTTATTAAAGCTATGATATAGAGCTTATGTATACATATATAGTTCATTATATTAATTAAAGCCATATTTATATATGTGTGTCTAATGCATATATATATATATATATATATAAATTTATAATATATACCTACTCTTATATATCAGACATTATTATCTTATATACATAAAATTTACATTAATATATGTATAATTAATTATATGATGATGTTGACAAGAAGAACAAGTTAAAAACCATGTCTGGTAAAAATATATATTCTATATTAAAAAAAAAAAAAAAAACGTATGTTTGAAATTTCAATTTATTAATATCTGTATTGGATTGAAATAATTTTTATCTGTTTTTTCTTTTTTTTTTTACTAAATAAATATTGGTCATTTTTTTCCACAAAAAATTTAATAAGAAAATTGTGTTCATATTCGTATCGAGTTGTCCTTTTATTATATCTACCAGCTATAGCATAAATGGATTATATTTTATGATGGATATTAAAATATCCATCAATGAAATTGGAAAAAATGATAATAAAAATGTATGTTGTATTTTACGAAAACAATATGAAATATGTGCAATTTATAAAAAATTAATTTTCAATTCTTATGTCATTATTTCTATATTGTTAAGTTTTTACTAATGAATCCCTTGGGTTTAAGAAACTATAATCAACAGACCACCGTTAATTGATTCTCTATATATATATATATATATTAAGATTTACTTGGTACAATAAAACCCTATGTTAAAAATTAATAACATGTAAAATCACATATTTATCCTTAAAGCTAACGTTTATGAATATATTATAATTTTATTTACAATAAATTTGTTGTATAAATTTTTAGATTGCCATAACAATCCATGATTTAGTATATAACTTATTTTAGTATATGAATATGATTTTGTTGTTATTCTGATGATTAATAAAAATATCAATTGCGATTATTTTCTTCTCATGCGAATTACAATTTTTTTTTATATTCATGAGAGTAGGCGGAAAATTAATTAAATGATATTATATATTTGCTATATATATTTTACTAACAATAATAATAATAATAATAATAATAATATTGTTGTGTATATGCTGGTCTATAAAATTATTTTTGTTTTATAGATTTACGCAAAACAAATAAAAGAAGGGTCTCCTCTAGTTGTTCACTATTATACTCGTAAATGTATAACATATTCCCTTTCTTGCCATCAGAATTTTGTTACTTCTTAAATGTATATTTATCGTTTATTACTTATTATTATTTTTTTTTCTGCATACTGTATATTTTTGTGAACATATTTTTATAACTTTATAAAATACAATAGAAAAGTTTTTTTGAAACAAAAAAATAGAAAGATTTTTAAGCATTTTGTTTCTCTCTTCTTGAATTTTTGTTCATTTTATTTTATATATTATATTATGAACAAACCAAAATGTGTATAATTTTTTTTGTGTATTACTAACCCGGTACAATTTTTACCATATATATATATATATTGTATATAGAATTACATTGGACTGTGTGATGCTGTATTTTGGTCTAGTATTACACACATATACTCTTATATATATATATATATATATTGTATATATGAATGGATAATATATAAAGTTTTTCCGTATTTTCAATTTTCCTTTTTACCATTTTCATTTTTATTTTTTTCTTTTATTTTTTTTTTTTGTCTTAAGGGTTAAAAAGTAGAAAATTATGATTTTTATGTTGTTAAATAATAATTTTGTATTATACAATATATGCTACTTTTTATTTTTCCATTCTTTCAGTGCTGTTACATTTTTTTTCGTCTGCATTTTGTATTTATTGTTGTTGATGTTGTTGTTGTTGTTGTTGTTGTTGTTGTTATTGCTTAAGAGTATTTCAAGCAGTTTTTCTTGTGATGCAGTAGTAGATTTTCAGTATTTTATATAGTGAAAATATGTGTATTTCATATACAAAACAATTTTTCATATTTAAAAAAAGGAATAAAAATTGTGAAATATCAAAGTTTCATTGTTTTTTTTTTCTTTTAAGGACTACACGTACTATAAGCGTGGAATTGTTCATCTTAGTTTATGTGATGAAAAAGAATTGTTTAAAAGAGATTTTCTACTTGAAAATTTTACACTATAAGAGTTATTCATTTGTTATTGTTTTAATTTAATTAATATGTGATTTTTTTTGTTGTATTATATTCTGTTATAATTCTATATGTGGTACATATAATAATGCGAGCAAATGTTAAAATTTTATCCAATGTTCTGTATCGTTTTTTCTTTATTTCTTTAATTAAATTTACTCTATATTGTTGTTATATACATCTCTAATGTATGTATACACACAATTGTTTAAACAAGTCCACAGGGGTTCTCGTGACAAACAATAAACTATATATATTCATATATATATCTAAAATATATATATATATATTTATATAAAAAGGATTAAGAAAAATATGCAATAGTACGTCGTACGTATTGTATATACTATTATTAAATTATTTTTTCTGATTTTATTGTATGAAATAATAATCTTTTGACACGGAATTATTGTATCTTTATTATAGTTTGTTGACCTCTCTCTCTCTGTCACTCCATATAACATTAACATTTTACACGATATTATATCACACAATCGAATACATAAAAAGACTATATATGAAGATTCTGTATTATGATAAAATCTATATCTATAGATTTAAGAAAAATTGTGCATTTTTAACTTGTGTTTAACAAACAATTTCAATATTCAAATAAATTTTGAAAACCCCCATATCCTTTAAAATGAATAAATTTTTGTTTTTTTAATTATTAATATTCCAATTAATTATTTAATATTTTTGTTATTTTATTTGTAATACATTATACTTGCGTACGTACGTATTAATATATTATTTTTGTGTAAATTTATGCAACAAAATAATCTATGAATATATTTTATTATATATTTATAAACATTAACACACATGTGTGTGGATGTGTGTGCAGCGGCGCTTATTGCATAAATTTAGTATATTAATTTTATCATATAAAATGTATTTCACACATTGCATTTTTTTTATGCAAAACAAAAAAAAAAGAAGGAATATCGATCATAAATTGTTATTTATTTTTTTTTTTGTTTTTATGTCATGTGATTGAAATAAAATGCGAATTTTGCCCTGTTATTATTTAGGATTATATATTTATTATTATTTATATAACTATTTGTGTAATAATATATATATATATAATTAAACGGGGAGATTATGAATTTCAATTTAAATTAATTTAATCAATTGTATATGGAATTATATTAAAATAAAAATTTAATTATATACTTATTACATTTTACTTTGTTGTTTACAAAAGTTTTAATTTTTAAATCAATCAATAATCATTCATTTTTCATCTGAAATGTTATTGAATTTGTTAATTTATTGACATAAACATAATTCTATAACTTGTAATTGAAATTGAAAAAAACATTACTATGAATGCCGATATATTATACTGACGTTGTGAATATATACAAATTATATTATAAAATAACTATCTATAAATATTATAATACATATTCTATAAATAATGTAGAATTAAATAAAGATTTTTGTTTTTTTTATGATGATATTTATATCTATTTGCATATCGTATTTATATGACCAAACTAAATTATAAAAAATTAAATTTTCTTTTTAAATTTTATGATCAGAAAAAGCATTAATAATTGCATAAAAATATTTCCATATTATATTTATTCTATATTTGAACGTAGTTATACTTATACTTATATAGGGCTTTTATATACAATTCTGCAAATTTATATTCACGTGCATCGCACACAAACACATATCCATTTAATAGAATTTATATGTTCTTCGTATTGGTATATATAGAGAAAAATCTATGTTTTAATAATAAAATATATAAATGTGTATATACTTGAAATTTTATTTTATTGCAATATTCTAGAATGCATTTTTATTTTAAGCTTGAAAACTCGTAAAAAAAAATTGTTCAACAACGCCCCCCTCCGACCACATCACATCGAGCAACAAAAACGATAAAAGATTTTAAATGTTACATGAAGTCTCCATATTTCGTTTTTTTTCCTCTTGTTCTTGTTGCGAGGTGCAGCAGTACATCTCTAGAGAATATTTTTCTATATATTTTATGTTTACATGATGCAATATCTTATTTTTGTTAAAGTTTTACAATGCATTGACCATATAACATTTTGTTTTTTTAAACAGTATGCAACAAACGTGAGTGTAATTATTTTTTAACTGAATAATTATATTCGTTTGGAACCGTTTTCAATATATTTATCAAAGAGTAAAATTATATGTGGTATTTCTTGTATAAGTATTGGGACACATAACAAATAACAACTAAAATAATGTGAAAAACTTTTGTTAAATACTGTATTCTTTAAAATATTCTTACATACATAAACTTTATGTGTATACAGTGGTCAAAATTTTATAGTTGCAAACCTTTCAATTCTCTATAGTTTATGTATTGTATGGTATATATATATACACTGCGTTGCAAATCAAAGTTAAATTTGTATATGACTTTGTTGGGGTGGTTATTCAATTTTAGTTAATTAGATTGGGTTACATTAACCAATTTATATATAGAGTTTCAGTATTTTTATTAACAATTATCATTATTATTGTCACAGAAAATATTGCTCTCTATTTTTCAAGTTCATGCATAAGAGTGTGTCGTTTTATTGAATTAACATTTAAATAAGTTATGAAACGAAATTTCAATTAATCATTTTTCAATGAATTTTAACTTTCAATTGCCTCAAAGAATTGTCTAATTATATTAAATTAATATTTAGATACATACAAAAGGCACACACAAATTCAACTTTCATTTGCCACGCCATGTATATTGTATGAACATTTATAAATATAAAAATCGAATGACCAAAAACGAAAAAAAAATTAAGATAACATAAAAACAGCACTCAGCACGAACGGAAAATATTCTTAAATTCTTGAATATGTTGTTATATATGGACATTTTTATAGTTTATTTAATATACTTTAAAATTCATAATATAAATTTTATTATGTCATCATCATCGTATCGTCTCTCGAATATCCGTTGTCTACAATTTTACATAAAATATAGGTACTGTATAGATATAACTATAGTCAATATACATGTATGAAAAATTTGTGATGTGGTTTTTGCAATGCATTTTGCTGCTATAAAGTTTATTTTATTTTGCTATATTTATATATATATATTATTATCGTGTTATGTATATAAATACACATGTATATATTCTTTTATAATATTCATAAAAAAAAAACACATTTTTAAATTTATGAAATAAAGTGAAAAATTGTTAAATTTATGATATTGAAATTTTTACGTTTATGATATATTGAAAATTGTAAATCATTTTTAATAATATTTTAAATATATATATTATGTTATCCCCATACGCCGCCGCGCTCTCGATTTACTCGTATATGTATTATTAAGTGTATGAATATGAAAAATAAAACGTAATATTAAATATATTGTGAAAAATGAAAAACTTTAAAATTACAAAATACATATTTAATATATAATTTATTTGATTATTATTATTATTAAAATATATTTTATGTTTTTTTTTTCTTATGAAATTTGAATTGAATGCGTACACGTTTTTGTCAAACATATATTACATGACTTAATTTGAATTTAATTATTGCATAATTTATTTAGCTATTGGCTAGTGTATATAGATTAACATATTGATGTAATATATATTACTACTAAATTATGGTGAAAGTTTATTTATAATTAATAACTTTTCGCGCGACAGAATTGTTTATATATAAATTCATATAATTAACTTGTTTTTACTAAATATTGCACTTTATAAATTCATTAGTACATTAAAATAATTAAATTGACCTCAAATTCCAGAAACATGTGAATGAATTGTAAATACCATAAAATATTTTATTTCCAAAAAGATTCAGTGTATAAAAAGGAATATCTATATATATTGTTTTTACAACTGTCTCTATATATATATATATATATATGCGCAAATAATTAAATTGTTTGTGAAAACCGCATATAACTTTTATGTGTATGTAAATCCTTCTATACAATACCACCTACCAGGCTATAAACATTACGCAAAAATTATACCAATACGTACGAGATCCTTTATACAGGATGTACCAAGAACTCAATTTTTTTTTTATACACCCTCTCTCTATGTGTTATACCGAAAAATTTATAAGATAAATATGTGGAGTATAACTCTACTTACCAGAAAAATTGTTTTTTTTTGTATCTGTTCAAGTTCATAATATAAAGAAAGCATATATAACACATGAATTTTTCTTTGACAAATTTGATTGTGAAAGGTTTTTGTGAGAAATTTTATATAAGCTAAACCATCAGTACATTAATTCTGAACATTTTTTTTTCTAATAATAAAATGACTATTCTATAATACAAACAAATTGTAAATAATATACCATTGATTTGTTATGTACCTTGTATTACCTATACAAATTCATTTATAGATAGGCATTTTAATTCATTTATATAACATGATTTTGTTTAAAATAAATAAGTTAATTTTTGTAAATTTATTATTGTTTTATAAAATTGATAAAAATCTTTGCTTATATGTGTATGATGTATATGAAAATATATATCAAAGCTTTTCTATTGTGTGCTCTACACAATGTCACATCAAAAATCGTAATATTATGGGTATACACAAATTTAATAACTTTTTTTCATTATTATTATTATTATTTCATTTTATGAATTTTATATTATATATATATATATATCGACGAATAAAATTGTATTTCAATTATAATTTCCACAAATGATTTTATTAGTTTATTTATTTATTTTTGTATTTTTCGATTTTGACTTCAAATCAATTTATAAATTTAATAATACTCACGAGTGGTTTCATATATTGTATTTATATATATGCTATAGTACTATCTATATCTCGTACTGTCTATAATATTATTTTTTTTTTTTCTACAATACATTGAGAAACGAGAAAATAACTTGATTATATAGTTTTTCTGATAATCTGACTTGTTGTATGTCTGTTTTTTTTTTCTTCATGCTATTCTTACTTCTTATATGCTATATACTTTCATTTTAACCATCACGCAGAGATTCTTTTCTTGGACTGTTTTTTATCATTGTGGTTTTTGCTGTTTTTTTTCTTCTTTCCTTTTTTTTTTTATTTTTTTTTATTGTATTGCTTCAACTTATATATTTCTCTGGGTATATTACTTTAAATTCTATTACATTCGTCAAATTCAATCATCAATATACAATTTATATACCAAAATAGTATATAAACTGAAATGTAGTAGCAGTGTAATAGGATAGTAGAAATATTTTCCATTATCATCATTCGGAAAATTATATTTATCAATAATTGTTTTTATATGATGATGAACATAAAAAAAATTCTAATCGAATATTAATTTGACAGCTGTCAAATTATATAGCATTATATATATATAACAATGAAGTTTTACTATGTTAATAAGTATTGTTAGATTTTTAAAATGTTGAATATAACGCGTCGTTCATTTCTCATATATATTTAAATGAAAGGTTATATAGAAAATCTCTGTGAAAATAGAACTAATTTGAACTTTGTTATGCGCATAGAAATATATCTCTCTATTTATTGTATATATATTAAAAACTTTTCCATTCAAAATCAATTCATTGTCTGTCGAATAAATTTCTGCATTATTTTTTTTTCTCTTGTATTTAATTCAATGAAACTTTTCACAAAACACAAACGGACAAGAATGAATGAAAGTGAATTTATATATTATTAATTTTTTTGTTTTCCTATATATTGTAAATTATTATTTACATAAAATTTAATGACATTTTCTTACATTATTTTTTAAGTTTGCGGTCACACGTCAAACATAGAATATATATTTATATATAAAAATAAGATATAAAATTATATAAATTATTAAAAAAATAATTAACATATTTGTCACGAATAAAAAATATTGAAAATTCAAAAATATTGGCTATATTAATTCATGGACATAGATTTAAAAATTATAATTTTTATACGTTTAATTAATTTTGAATCGCACAAACACACACATAATTTGATAACAATTTTTCAGAAGAAACCAAATGAACATATGGCTGTTTTTGGAAAATGAATAAAATTGAATGGAACACTGTTAACACTGTTTATATAAAAATTTCTATTAAAGTTATAAATTAAATTAAAGCAAAAATAATTATCTAAATAACGTTATGACATAATTATAAATTAAAATCACATAATTTTTCAATTTATATATTATTAGATGTGCTCGAAATTAAATTTTTATGTTTGTTTTTTTTTTTCTGCAGTCATGAATGTGTGTGTGTGTGTCTTTAAATTCTTTTAAAATTATTTTCACTTATGTGAAAAAATAAAAGAAAAACAGAAAACTTTATCCATTAAATGAGGAATGTTTTTATCCAAAATTTATATAATAATTTTATTATCGCATCCATATAAAACTTTTTTTTTTCCTATATAAAGAATTATACACATTTTAAAACAAGTTACAAAACCACAAAATACACAAATATATTTATATAATTTTTTTCCCTTAAACTAAAGGATAACAAATGTATTATTTTTTTTTTTTTTTTTGTAAAATATACAATAAAATGTGTGTATGTGTATTACATCATAAGTTTTTATTATTATATAAAAGTAATTTTTTTTTCTTTTCGTATGTAAGAAAAGGAAATTTATCTTCTTTTATATATACATAGCGTTGAATTGGTATAAAAATGACTTTAATAACCATTTTTAAAAACTATATAAGTTATATATGGTATACCATATATATATAGAGTTACCTCTAAACGAGTGTGTTATATTATTTATATACGGATTTATATATACAATATATGACTGAGAAAGAGTGATAAAGTGTTGTTCATCATGTATAAATGTAATGTATATAATCGTTTAAAATAAAAAAGGAATATATGTGTGTATGTATTTGTTATGTATATAAATATTATAATAAAGTGGAGTTTTCGTTTTTCTAACACAGAATTTTGTCTGACGAGAAATATGAAGAACTATGTAAAGAAAATGAAAAGTATATTATAATGTATTTTTTTTATTTTTATTTTGTACTTACTTCAGTTAATATATTAAATATATAAAATTGAATATTCAAGTACATTAAGCACTTTCGTGTAACAATGTGATGTAGATGTTATTATTGTTTTTTTTTTTTTTTTGTACTTGTTTTTAATAATTTTTATATGGTATTTTTCAATATTATATAGCTAAAAGGAATTATTGATCAATATATTTTGAACCCATCGTTTTATATAGCAATTGTTTAAATATATATTTTTTCAATAATAAAATAAGTGTATACACGTTATTTTATATTGTGATGCAATATACTTGAATTATTCAAAATATGCTAAAAAAAAAATTTCTTATGCGGTTACTTGAGATTTTAATTTTAATAGATAAGTCTTTTTTTCTTTTATAAGTAAATAGATTTGAAAACATAATAATAACTATCGCATTAAAGGATAAATAATTCCATTTAATAATATATTTTGTGCGTGAAAATATATTTCATATTAAATTAGCATTTTCTTTTTTTTTTTTTTTGTTTATTGTCAATATATTTTAGCCGTACAATATTTTTTACAATATATTTGTAAATGGCTAACAATAGAAAATTGACCTAAATATGGAATAGCGTCTTAAATGAGTCTCTCTGTCTTATACCCAAAATACTTATATGCTCGTATATTATATATGTATATACATACGAGAAAAAATAAATTTAGTATAAAAACAACATGCACAAATGTGTAACATACACACGCGCCGACAGGACTTTGCGAAAGAAAAATATGAAAAAACAATATAAAGAAGTCATTTATTATTTATTGAAAGTATATGTAGTAAGTAGGTAAAAAAATATAATATATATTTTATACGGAGAACGTCTTATATTTATATATACATTATAGATATACATGTTCATGCATGTGTAGTATAAATACAAAATCTATATTGATTCATTGTATTTAATTTATAAAAGATGGGACATTTTTTTTTATTTTATTTATTTTACTCCATATATAATATTTGTGTATCAAATGGCAACGTACTCGCAATGGTTGGTTATGGAAGATATGGCGATTGAAAATTGAAAAATGAAATATTAAATATTATATGTTTGTATACTTGTTCGTCGTCGCGTATATGGATATATATAATGTTTATGTTGAAAACAATAATATAATGTTAGAAAAAGAAGAAGTTTTTTTTTTCGTTGTTGCAATGTAATAAATTTTTGATAAATGGATTTTTATTGGAAACTTTAATTTTGAAAAATAATAATGTCTCCATAGAGATTTTTTTTTCATTTTTTGTCTTTTATTTTATTAATATTTATTTATTTTTTTTATTTTCTCTTCTGTTGATTCCCCATATATATATATAAATTATTTCTAACTAAATTAAATTAAAGTTGAAAATATATAAATCTTTTATTATATAAACATAAAAATAAGAAAAAAATTCTATATGAAAAATTAATTATTTTAACATTTGAAAAATATTTAGTTGATTTTATCGATAAAATTTTATATATATACTCGCGCTACGACGATTGTAAAAAGAAAAAAAATATGACGATGAAAATTGACAAATAAAACAATTTTATTTTAATATTTAAGTATAGAAAAAAAATATGTATTGCATATTGACTGTGACTTACGAAAGAAATTATTTTTTTAATATTAATCTATTCACTTGAAATATGCTCAAAGATATTTTATGTTAAAGTGTTAAATTGACAATACTCTTCCTTTTAATAACTTCAAATTAATTATTGAAAAATAAAATACCTTTTGAAATGTTACAGTCTTTTATGTGTAATAGCCATTCCTAAATTTTTAACTATTGATAAAAAAATGATTTATTATCAATATGTTTTCATACAAAATCTATTTAAAAATTTTATATACATTGAATTTATACGATATCCACAATTTGTAATATTTAAAAATACATAGAATACAAAAAATTGTTAATCCTGTTAAATTGTATATATTTGTAAAAAAAAAATGTAAATATCAAAACTGAGCAGCAGCAGCAGCAACAAGCTTAATTAAAAAAAAAACACATTTTAGTAATTAAATGTATAACAACAACAATACTGAACATTTAAAAAAAATATATACAAATAATTAGCGGCTTAAATTGATACATTTTAATGGTTTTTAGTTTAATTAGTGGTATATATGATTTTTTTTTGTTTCTGCATATATAAAATATTCGTAAATAATAAAAAAAAATATACATAAAATACCATATCAGTTGATAATTCGAAGTGTAAACTGATAATAAAAATAAAAATATATGTTACAAAATGCGCATTATAAAAATCCTTATGTATTTTCTGTTTTTTATTTTTTTTAATTCATTATATTTTGTATATTTGTGTTATAATACAGTGGTTATCAAAAGTTCAATAACAAGCATTAAATATAGAGTATATTTTTAAATTATAAAGATTTTTGTTCTAGACTTTTATTCGCGTTCTAGAAATTTATAAAAATATTTCATAAATCAAAAAAGTGTCATATGATATATTTTTTTTTACTTAAGTGTATTGTTTATTATCACCGTCTTGAAAAATCTTGTATATCGTGAATATATAAGAACACTCTCCACTCTGTATACAATTATATTAGTAATCCAACATTTCATATATTTATAAAAGTTGCAGAAATTTTATTTCTATTTTATTAGTCTTATTCCTCACCTTTTTATTCGACATTTTGTAAACAAAATGAAATATATTATTAGATTTATGTAAGTGGAAAATATGTATCGCAATATATTTTATATTAAATACATAAAGTTAAAGACATATTTAAGGATTTTATACATGTAACATGGTGAGAAAAAAAAGGTAAAATAATATCTATATTATTTTCTTTTTTTGGCAAATTGTACGAATTTATAATTCAATGATTTTACAACTTTATAACTTTTAAATAAAATTTTAATATATCAATATCATTATCAAATAGTTGCACCACAACGTATATAGTATAAATAGTTAATACTCAAGTATGTTCTCCTCTTCGTACCTGTATCGTGTCAGCCATATATATTTTACATTATATATATGTACCATTATATAACTATTCCAGAAAAATATCCATACCATACATTTTTTTTTTTAATATAACTTTATCGTAATAATGCATACTCTTTTTTTTTTACATTTAAATTATATCCTTATGTATATATATATTTTTTTATATATATATATATAAGTATGTGCTGGTTCACAGATTCGTTGTCATCCACATGTGTGAGCATCATATATTTTAATAATTCTTTTAACTTATGTGCCGAGGGTTTTTTTTTTTTCCTTTGTTCTGTTACGATACTCTAATGTTTTTTCTTTTTTTTTTCATATATGATTTACGATTAAATTTTAAAATTATACAACCATAATAGATGGTACAAACCATTTGGTTACCGTCGGGTGGTGTCGTATCGTTGAGATAAATTTATAAAACAACGTATTGTATATATTTTATATAAAATTTATATTGTAATTAATTCAAATATGCGATTAATAAAAATATTTACTTCGTTGCATATGTATTTAATATATTAATTATAAAATAATCCAATATTATGACTGGTTAAATATTATCGAATGTTACACACGAATGGATATATTACTTAATATTATATGTGAGGAAAAAATAATTTTCTATACAAACAAACAGTGTCACAAATATAATATTTCTCATATGTCAGAATTTATAATTGTTTATAGTAAACTTTTTTATTTTACCTTATATACTATTCTATATAGACATATCAATTGTTTAAATATAATTTATTTTATAATATACCAAATACAATTTTACAATTTTAAAACATAAAATTTATCTCAATTTTAATAATATTGTTTAAAAATAAAAATCTGTTGACATTATATTTATTACATATGCGGTTATGTATGAAATATTTTTAATAGGTACATATTTATCTCATAAAAATCCAGATTTTTTTTTTGTTTTTAAACACTAACCAAACATTTTATTTATAAAATATAGTTTATGTTTGTGTGTGTGTGTGTGTGTATATATAAATTTTGGTATAAAATATATAATAAAATTAAAAAAATATTTGTATCTGCATTTTGTCGTTTGCCAAAGAGAATATAAAATGTATTTATAACAAACTTTGCATATATGTATTTATTATGTACATACATAAGCCCATATACGAGTATATAGAAGTAATACAAATATGTATTTTTATAGGGTGATTCAGGTTTGCGCTTTTCATGTAAAGTATTTTAAAGAAAATATATTTTTATCGATTCATAGATTAAAAATTACAAAATTATTTGACTGATTCTTCTTATAGAGATAATAAAAATAAAAGTTTATCATATCGATTTATACGACCAATATATATTTGTTTATATAATATATATATTTTTGAATTAACTATTACACAGTATTCAATTCAGTCATTCGATTTTTTTTTTCTTGACGTATTAGCAACTATTTGAATTATATCATACCTATTAGTTCAAAGATATAAAATGTTATATCTGTATGCATCTTGAAAACGTATGTTGTGCTATTGGTGCTTGGTGCAGAGTGTCTATATATTGTACATAAAATACAAATGTATATATTTATAGGTAAAATTATACGATCTAGGCAATTCACATGAATAAATAAATATAAATAAAAATTGTATGTTTCAAATATATAATATTTACATTACTTATGTATATATATATATTCACATTGCTCTATAATTTATATAAATGATACACCACATTTGTATATAATTTATTTTACTATATATATATGGTATATATACTCGTATAAAACTAGGCGTATTAGGGTATTACTATAAATAGATAGTTAGTTTAAATATAAATAATAGTGTTTACCCCTTTCTTTTAGTATACACACACATATAGTCAGAGAAACCGAAGAGGTATGGAGAGTATATGTGTTCCTCTGGAGAATATTATTTTATATATACAATATTTGTCTTTCTGGTTTTATTTTGTGACATTTTATTTTTATTAATATTACATACTAAATATTATATACCAAATATATTATACGTCATATATGAGTATATGGTGTACAGAAAGGGTTATACATTTTAGTTTGGCAAATTCTTGTACATATATCCTTGTATAACAATTTGAATTTATATCCGTTTGTCTGTGTGTACATATGGGAAATATATTTTCATTGTCAGGAAAACAACTATTATTATTATTTTATTATTATTTGTTTATTATCATCGCATATAATATATATATATTTAATAATATGTATAAAACATTATATAATACGTATAGATTTATTATGTACGTAGTACCGTACATCACTTATTAATTTGTGTATAAATGAATATTATTTTTCAATTTAATATTCTTTATATATAAATTATATATTGTACATATTTTAAAAGTCAATGTTATTTAAATTGAAATATTTATACATATTTAAAATATACCATTTATTATAAATTTGTTTCCATGCAACTATAAATAAAAAGGGTCAAAACCATGACTTACATAATAATAATAATAATAATATTAACAATAGATATTTTATATATCCACTCATAAATAAATAGATTATGTGCATTGTATTAATATTTATAAATTATTTTATTGCAAATAAAATATATATAGGATAAGTCGTAAACGCCGTATATTTCAACATACACACAAAACATTTATGCAATATATACATTTATTTTATTTTATACCATACATACACGTATTATACGTAAGGTGAGATAAAACCCCTAATAAATAATTACATTGTTTAAGCATCAATTCACTAATAAAATATAATTCATCTATTTAGGGTTTCATCAATAATATGCCTATATTTTGGATTAAATATTTCCATATTTATATATTGTATAGGAATCTATACATTATATGTTTTTCTATTCTGTGTGGCATATGTGTCTATATAATATGTAAGTGTATATATTTCTTTATATATTTATATATACCATAGATATATTATGTGTATATTAACGTATATATTTGTCTATAGTTTATATATTAGTACAGGGTATTCATTTTAAATAATGCCCACCAAATTGAGCTCCAATAATTACGCACATTGTATCATATAATATTTGATATATATTTGTTTGATTTTGTAGGGCTGGAAACTAGACAGTGATTTGTTGTTTGATCATGAATCGAACAGAATTTAATTGTTTTTTTTTTAGAATAGCATAGTATATAGTTCATCCGCTTTTGATTATAAATGTATAGTCAACAGTTTCATCCTGTGTAATACTTGTTTTAGGCATTTGAAAACAGTTTACACCGTACATATTTATTTATATTTATATATTATATGTGTGATAACGCATATATTTATATATAAACAATATATAAATAGATACAATAATAAAAGTGTTATGTGTTATATATGCGTTTAATATATATAATAGCTGGGGGGTGCTTGATTAAGCCATTGGTATTCATATAATGTATGAAACAATGGTGTTTATTGGGTAAATATAAAAGAATAGCAAAATTTAATTTGGTTGTGCCATAAGGGATGATTTTTTTATTATTATTATTATTATTATTATTTTATTTCATACTTTTTATTTAAGCGTTTTATTTTTATTTATGATTGGTATTGTGTCTATTCATCAATCTAATCAAAGCTAACATTTTATTTATAATTATTATTTATTTATTATTATAGAATAATGTAATTTATTCGCCGCTGCTCATAGTAAAATGCTATAAGAAAAAATTTAATTTCTATGTATTTATTAGTATATGATATGAAAAAATAATGGAATCCTCATGTGCATATATAGAAATTTACTATAAAGCGATTATTTAAATAGTGGTAATCAGTATAAATAAAATATACGAATATTTATTTGACATACGCAATGAGAAACCAATTGTATGTAAAAATTCTCAATGGTTAATTTCCTTCAAATAATAAAATTGCACCACAAAACCGACGTCGTCGTGTAGATGTGACAAGCCGAAAAAGAGAATAATTTCTGTTCTGTTGGTGGAAATTATCTTTTAGTTTGTTACCTACATGTGCGTATAAGAATGTTTGTGAATTTTAAAAAATATTCTTCCATATGGTTTCTGAATGAATGGTATCCATTTCCAAAAAATAAAAACTATAAATTCTATATTGAGCAGATATTTATATAATATATGTTATATATAATCATAAATTAATAACACATTAAAACCATTTGTCGGCCTCCTACAATATATATATCGTAATATATCATTTTCCATAAATGTATAATTTCCTTTTTCTTTTCTATGTTTTTTTTTTTTTTTTGCTGCTGCAACCTAATATTACATTACATCGTTACATATTGAGAAGCTATTATAAAATTTGTGAAGGACCCTTATCATATATCCTCCAGCAGTATCAGGGAGTATCATGTATATATATATATATTTATATATTTAGATTGGAGCAGCAGTAACAAATATTTTATATGATATTAATATATATGGGTGTGTGTGTGTGTGTGTGCGTATGTACATTCTTTTGAATAATACATAAAATATTTTATATAAATATATTTCTTTTTTTTTTTTTTTATGATGGAATGAACAGACACATAATATTTTCACACTAAATTTTCCTACATATATAATTTTGCATATAAAAATATGTTACCATACACTGTTTGTTCTCAATTCCGTCTTAAATTTATATATTTTTCTTTGTCCCACTTATATATTGTATGTACATATAGCAGCACCTCATTCATTTTCATATATATTTACATAAATATTAAAGGCTGATTTTTCCAAATATTTCTAACGCAAATATAATACTGAAAATATTATATTTTTTCCATCATCTCTTATGCTACTGCTCTATACTTCTGATGGTGGTAATGGTAATGGTGGTGATGGTGGTGATGGTGGTGGTGATGGTGTTGGTTATATTGGTACGTTACCATTCACCAGAAGAAAAAAAGAAAAAAAAAAAAAAGGTCAGAAACGACATAATGGAATTAGGACTGTGTGAAACTTATTTGAATCGACAGATAGCACATTTATCACAAATTGGATCATAAATTTAAATTTAAAATTCATGATATGTTTTTGCTTTGTACAAAGTAGTAAATGCTGTTTGTTGTTGTTGGTGTTGTATATACTATTTTGTAGAGAATCTGAATGTCCTGTACTATATTATATATATATATATATATATAAATGTTATATTTTACACTAATCTACTCTATCCTATATATATATATATATGTAAATGTATGTATATGTAGGAATTTTGTCTCTGTTTAATATGTCTAGATATGTATAAATATTGTAATAATATACGTTAAATTTTCTTGAACTTCCTGCAATATTTTTTCTTCTTTGCGCCAGATGAGTGCTTTTTGCGTGATATATTCGCATATCTATATATGTTATATGGATTTTATGTATATATGATTTTTAACGTTGTTTTCCATTGTTTTATTATTATCATTTTTTTTTGTATCTTGTGTGAAAAAATTTCTAACATAATTCTTATATAAATACATATTTACATACACACCAATATATATATATTTTAACTTAACTATAAGAAAACTTTATATATATATATATATTTATTTTTATGTGTCGAGGGTTGATTATATGACACATACGAAAAAAGAAAAAAATATTTTAAATAACGCTTTTCTTCAGTAATTGTTTGTGACATTTTATAAAAAGAACTTTAAAATATTATATCATTATATTATGTTGTTTATTATATAAAATTGGGGATGAATTCGAAAAGAAAATGTCAATGAATATTATTTGCATTATGTGGTATTATATTTACCGATAAAAAAAAATTATATGGTTAATTAAAATATAAATACATAACAACCTCATTGTATACGTAAGCTTCTGTATAAGTAAACGATATACAATTAGTTATGTAATATGTCATTTTTTGGGTTTTTGTAATATAATTCTATTCGCAGAATTTTTTTTTTTAAAACATTTCAACTAAATTGAAATAGTTAAATAGTGTATCAAAATTAAAAATGTACTTTTACTTCTAACTAATAATTTGATTTGATTTTTTTTATTAAATATTTAATTTATGATCTCTTTTTAAATAATAATAATAATCAGTAGTAATCAGGTAATTAAATCCATATGGTTGAATTATTATTATTATATATTAGTATTAAAAAAACTGTAGTTGGAAATGTCTCATCATATTAAATGGTTCATAGTATTACGAAATAAATTTAATATATGTAATAATAACAAAAGTAGAACAAATTCAAAAAACATTGAATTAATTAAATGAAGTGTTAAATAGTCTCTGCATTTATATTTATAGAATATAATAATATATAAAATAACACAATACAAAAATATATAAATACAATAATTACATATTTTATAAATGTTTTTTTTTTGTTTTGTTTTTTTTTTTTATTGTTTATATTGCAATTGAATCAAAGAGAATAATAAAAAATAAAAAAACTTATGAACAATATTATTATGTTAAACATTTTAATAACATTCAAAACCACCTGTTTAACATATTTATGTGATTTAATATACTATAAAATATACGTATATATGCAATAACAACATATTATAATAAAATGAACTGCTGCAGTCATAATAAATATCACGCTATGTACATACAATAAACGACCGACAATCATAATAATTGTAAAACAGGACATATGAAAAAGCATATATTAATGACCACCAAACACTCTCCATTTGCTATACCATATATATTCATATATAAATAATAAACGTATATGTAAATATATGTTTATAAACACTACTCTCACATATACTCTATATTTTTACAACCCATCATATGACAACCATTTTACCACCACCCATTTTAGAATATTGTGTATAGCCTCAACATATATATATATAGTTTTCATATATGCATATTATATAAGTACACTGTTTATTATACACATAAATGCACCTATATTCTATATGTATAAAAAAATATGTTATATGTCCTATTTCTATATAAATATTACACTAAGAGTGTTGACAATCACTATATACAACGTACACTTATTGTTAATACTACGTACGTAGTTATACGTACCAATATGTTACCGTATATATATATATATGTATATATATAAGTCCTTTCATGTGAACAATATTTATATGTACTATACCCATATATAGGGTATATATATTCAAACCGACCGACCTATTACCTATTCTTGTCATACAAAAATATAACAAGAAGGATTTTCTATGGTATATATTGTATATATACAAAATGCAATTACATCTCAAGTACAATATAGTTATATTTTAACACACATTGATTGTTCTTTAGACACACATACACATCTATACATATATTGTATGCACAAACATGACTGTATATAGTATTATAGGTTTAATAATGTATGTGTATATAAAGGACATGTAAGAAAATGAAAATCTCTATATAGATATATATTCTATTTTATACATAAAAAAAAAGAACCATATGTATATTTAACATTTTATCTGACCAAACTATCCTTTTAAAGTATATAGCTATATATATATATATATATTATTATTGTATTGTATATAGTCATGACATATATATTTGTGTAAATATACAATGCGGGTTAGTTGCAATTTATCCATATGTCTTTTTATATAATATACTATATAATAGCTATAGATAGATAGATAGATATAACTTAATAATATAAATTCATTTTTTCCATTCATGTATATATTTGTTGTTGATGTGTGTTTAAAAACTCTTATATAGTAAATTACATTTATTTGTGTATACTAACTAGTGTGTAAATAAATTCTATTATATGGTAAAAAAAAAAATATAGTATGTGTATATAAAGATGATAATGGGTTACGGTATTATAATGTAATTTTATTTTAACAAAACATATTTAAATTTAATATAGAAAAATATATACAACACATATACACACCCACACACACACCGTATTATTATGTGTTGATTTTTCCGTAATTTTATTTTATATACCAAATACACAGTATTATATTAACAAAAACTATATGTGTACATTTCTGTCAAATATATAATTATGTGTATTGTCCTGTGTGTTTCCATTACACACATTCAAGTACTTTCTTTTGTGTCATGTTTTATAAATAAGAATAACATAAAAAAAAAACACCCTATTGAGATGGTAAATTTTCAAGGATTTTATTTTCCATTCATTATTTTTAATATAACTTCATGCACAATGACAATTGTATGCATTTACATATTCTATTCTATTGTATTTAATATATATTTCTGTAATATACATACATATACATAAGTGTAAATTTATATATAATATTAAAGTAATTTCTATATATACCCTTTTATTATTCTGATCCTTTATCCTTTTTTTTTTATTTTGTATAAACCATTATTATTTTTTTTTTCTTTTTACTAAAATATAGTTAATTAAAATTTGTTATTATTATAATTATTACTTTTTTTATTTTATATGTGTGTGGATATATAATATGCATTTCATAATGTGTTACTGAAATTTTATTTGTTAATATAAATTAATTAATCCTGTGCCATAGACAGAAAAAAAAAGTTTTTTAAATTATTTTGCCTATTGACAATTGAAATGTATGTAAATTAAATATTTAACATCTCATTGATTAATAGATAGTATTGATATGGTTTTAAAAAAATTATTATGAACTTCTGAAATAGACAATATTTTGCAAATAATTTATATTAATTTTTTTCATTCACTCAAAACTATTTGTACAAATTTTTCATTCATTATAAATTATATCGATGTTTCAACCTAATATTTTTTCAATTATATAAAATAAATTCAATTAAATCAATTTTATAATAAGAAATGTCACCCCAAAAATTTATTTCTATATATATAGGAAATTCTTTTTATATTGTACTTGAATATAGGTGTACCATATATATAGTTATTTGAGAAATCAAGTGGAAATGGAAAACATGACTTTTTGAAACAATATTATTAATAAAATAAAAAAAAAAAAGAAAAACAAAGTAAATAAAAGCCACCCCTTTTTCTTTTTTTTATTAGGTATATTTATATTATGTATTTATATTTCCAAATATGAATTGTTACAATATATTTATATATAGTTTGCAAGTAATTTTCTAAATATTGCACACGCAAATTGTACATAAAATTGGTAGTAATATCAGCATGGTTCAAATATTTATATACTCTTATATTAAAATAATGTTATTATAAGTTTTACTATTGTTATTTATATCCGATATATATATATATTTGTGGTTTATTGGTTCATTTATTATATATTGGTGTGTGCTGGCAGCGACGACGACCACGACGACGACGACGACGACGGTATATGAAAAGTGGTGATTGTTTTCCATATACATATACATATATATTTATTAACATTGAAGATGACGTGACCAAATAATAAAAGTCCAAAAAAACAAAAAAAGAAGGAATAAAAAACTGTTAAACATTTAGTTTTGTTTTGTGTATTATTATATATTACATAATATTTGGTGGTATAAATATATGTACCAATATATATATAGAGTTAAATAAGTTTTTATCCAATATTTGTACATATATATGTAATGTTACGGTTTATGGGTTTATTATATATATTGTATATAACATAATACAAGATCTTTTCTTATTTTTGTGTTAACAAATATACAGATTCAAACCCGATGGTCACTTGTATTTTATGTTTTCAACACTCGATATACACAAATTAAACATATGTGTCTCTTTGAGATTGTACACACAGTAACTCATAAACTGTTTAATATTCAGTTTAATAAAATTTATTGTTTATCAATATTTATTTGCAAATGTGCAGTATATACTGAGAAACTTATGTTTCTACCTACCACCGCCCCACCAAAATTTACAGGAATTCTATCCAATTGAAAACTTTTCCAATAATTATATAGAATTAAATTGTTTTAAATTAAATTTTCTTATAATTTTATAGAACTTTAGGAATATCATATACTAAAGAATTCCCGAACAAAATCATCTAAATTTTCAGTACAATACTTTTTTGCGCTGAATAATACAACACGTAGAATAATGAAATATTTTACGATTTTACTATAACATTTTCCTATATATTGTATATTATACTGTTGATTAACTTTAACTATATATATTATATTGTGTGTGTGTGTGTTAAGGTATTATTATATAATATATAGTTTTGTTTTGTTTTTTCACATGCTATTGTAATCTTTGTCATTACATAAATTACATTACATATATAATACATAGAATGAAAATTGTTTTCCTTATATATTTTATACAAAAATATGGAGACTAATCAATGTACAGTACATGTATGTAATGTATAAATATTGTAAATATATTTTGTTGTTCATTATGTTTGTTCTGTACATAATTTTGTTTATATATACTTGTTTTATAAATACATAATAAAATAATATTATAATAATTGTTGTCACGAAGACAACAGTTGCTTTTTTTTTTTTTGTTACAAAAAATTTATGACCATAAAAAATAATGTGAAATTTTACTATTTATTTATTTCTCGTTGTTGATTTGTTCTAACGAAAATCGTATGCTGTTTTAATATTGTTTTTATATTTTACTATTTATATATTTTTGGATTTTATAACTTTATTTATTTGTTAACGTGTGTGTTGTTATACCATATAGATGCGATTGTGGTAACGATGGTTTGAAAGAAATAATATTAGAACTTTTATTTATTTATTATTTAATATTATATACTTTCTATAACCAATATTATATACGTGACTTTTTGCGATATATAAAATACATTTATTATTTGGTTTTGCCCTATATATTATTGGGTAGCTAGTTAAAATTAAAATTTTCCAAGGTTAAAATTAAATTATTGTTATGTTACGCGTGCGCAGCAGCCTACATAATGTACTTAATTTAGTTAATTGCCATAAAATTAAATAACGCTTTCGCCTTACACATATTTTATCATATGTTTTTTAACACAATTTCGATATAAATGATATATTTAAAATATGAAGTAAATTTTTATGTATTATCGATTTATTGGTAACATTTAAATAAATAAAAATTATCCCGACAAAAGGCAGACGCAGAGAGACGAAGAGTGAGAGATGGGTCATATATGAATTATTATATAAATATTTTATAAATTTCATGGCATAAATGTATATTTAATTTTTTTTTTGTTTGTTTGTTTATATACTCGCTATATATAACCTTTTGGGAATTTAATAATGGAAAAAAATGAATATAATAAAATTATTATATAGATATTTTTTTAGTCAATTTTTTTATAGTGTTTTCATATTTTTTTTTTTTTTCTATTCATTAAATAAATATATATTGGAAAAATAATCAATTAATTATGTTAATTAAAGCGATATGCGATAAAATATAACAATAAAATAACCCGGGCAACAATAAATGAATATTAAATTATTGGTTTTTTATTGACCATATATGGTCCCGTAGGTATAATTGCAATTGTATGTATATAGTGTAAATGTAAATTATTATGAGATAATAAATTGTAATTGTATTATGGTTCAGATTTGTCACCTGCACCTGAATTTGCAAAAAAAATTCTATATTTATATGAGTTCATATTATAAACCCAAATATATAAACACATTGTGTCAATTAATTTTAAAGACTGTTGGCCGAATGAATATTGTAAAATGGAATGAAGATCTTTAGTGAAAAACTTGAACGGAAAAGAACGGTTAGAAGGGCGTGAATAATTTCGAATCATTATAATAATTTGCTGTACCAAGATGGATTTATTTTGCAGACCACATATAGTGTTAAAAATTCTTTGTCACACTGTGTATATTAAAATGAAAATGTAATAAATTGAGTAAAATATTTAATTGCTATTTCGGTCATTATAATTTTACCATATTCGAAAAAGTAAAATTTATAATCATTTCCCTTTACTATTTATTTCACATAAAATATATATTATTTTTAATAAAAAAAAAAACAATGCCATACCATAAATATTATAAACATGACAATGACAATAAATAATAAATATTTTAATTATTATATATATTATAATAAAATTTGAAATAAAATAACTCAGCGCATTTTCTTTCTTACGTGTATCATCATCAAAATTAAAGACGAAAAACCAACAAAAATATATGGCAAATACAAATTTATCTTAATTAAAATTGATATCACTTTTAATTTGTCATTATATAATTGATGATAAACGACTTATAAAAAAACAACAAAAAAAAACCTTAATTTCAAAATATTTTTAATTGACTTTCTTAATTGAACCCTTTCCTCTCAATAATGTATACGTTATATAATTATATAAGTTCTAAATAAAATATAAGATTATATATATATTTTGTGGTCGTGCGTGTATATATATTTTTATATATAGATAAAAATTATTCTATCTAACATATATATAGATAATTTCTACCTCTAAAATTTAAATTATTGTATATGGTTTTTTTTTTTTTTTTTTTATAATAAAAATAGATTAGCAAAAGGTTTTTTTTTTTTTTGTATTTCTGTAAAAAGTCCAGAAGAAAAAAAATGTGAAAAGAATTTATAAGCAAAGTCAAAAAGAAGAAATAAAAAAAAATCAACATTTTTATGATTATATATATTTTATATATACACGTCGACGTAATGTCACAGCAATTCATGGATTTCTGTATTTCCGTATTTCTTCCGTATCCATATGATAGATATTATTATTGCAAAATTCTTTCAAACTCATACATTATTCATTAGACTTTTTGGGTTTTGCAGAAAAATAAAAAATATGTATATTTAATATATATCGACGTATATATAGAAGTGTAGTGTATGTGTATATAGTTATATACATATAAATTTATAGAGTTCAAAAGTCGATTGCCTAAATTACTCTTAAAATTCAGACGATATCGATTCCGTTTTAAGTCTGAATATTATAATATATATACATAGTATGTCGTTATATAACTATATATTAATATTGTATTATATATTTTATTTATTCTATGTATGTACGTATAATAAACTATATCTATATATATATATATGGAACTAGAGATAATAAAAATATGTTGCCACACACTGTGTCACATTATCTTATACTTATGAATTGAAATTTTCACGTTGTTTTTTCTATATGGCTTTAGTTTTTGCTCATATATATATATAGTTTATAACTTTTTGCTGTTCATATTTTCATGTACACGAAAACGTTTGCAATTTTCCATGTTTTCTCTATATATATTGTATATATATACATATTTCTTTCAATACTGTAATCTTATGCAGTGAAATTAAAGATGTATTATTTGTTATATATATATATAATATTACAATATATTATATAATAAATAGAAAAATATGATCCAACATCATCATAATCACACACATTGGTAAAGAAAATATATATAATAAATAGAATATGATTTATATAGAATAGTGTCATATATCACATATTCTTAGGTTACTCCAATTCATACAAAAAAGCAACATTCAGGTTATCTATATATGAATATTTATGTGATCAATTTTCAGAATTCTTCGATATTTTTCCATATATTCTTCTTTTATAATTTAAAAAAAAATTTATGATTACAATATCTAAAATTTCATTAAAATTTTGCCAAGACGATTTTACCTACGCGTCATTTATTAGATTTTGATAAATCGGAATTAATTTTAATAAAAATTCAATGAAATGGCATTTAATTTTTAATAACTCACACACCAAATTTGATTATAAACATATAACATCTTCCCCAATGTGTCTTATTATGTGTTGTGTGATCATACGGTATATGCGCAACCCCTATATTTTGTGACATATATATTAATTCGAATATAGTTAATAAGTTACTAAAGTATAAAAATATAAAAAGAAACGTTTTCTTTTACATGAAATTTAAGAAAATTTATTACAATTTGTAAGGAAAAAAAAAAATTTTACACGCAACACCAATATAGAAATATATTATGTGTTTTAAGCAATGATGCACAAGGAAAAATGAAGAAAAAAAAAAAAGACAACAGAACAAAAGAACAAAAAAAATAACAAAACACATTTTTTTTTTTTTTTTCTACCAAAATAAATAAAAGAAAAATCTTCACCCTTTCAACATAAGAGATGTAAATCATTTTCATTTTTGACAATATCAGTTTGAGTTTAGCAAACTGAACAATATCTTTTACGATATTACATAAGAATATATTGTATATATATAGATTTTCCTTCCTATGTTATGTCAGAAGTTATTTATGAAGTCACTTATCAAAAGATTCTTCATTTTGTTTGTTACAAGATATTATGTATGTATGTGTGTATGGGAAAGCAAAAGCAGAGAAGTAAAGGACGAACGAGTAGTATAGCAGAATAACCTATGTTACAGTACACTTTTGTTATTATATTATATAAATACTCGTACTATATTATATAACATATATATTTTCATACATTTGTACACATATAATCTGGTACAGAAAATCCACTATTTATATATATATTATATTTCTTCATATAGCTTACTATTATATAACATAACTATATATATATATATTATATAATATACCATATCACTTCTAAAATATTATATAAATATATTTTATTCTAACACACATATATATATACAATATATTGGTATATGTATATATCTGCACATGGCACAATTTTTTATACATAATATATATATATATGTAATAAAAGCTTACATTATTATTATAACACAAATATACATATATATGCTATTGGTTCACTATATTGTTGTATATATATATACTTTGTTGTAAACGGCATTTGGAATTATTAAAACGAGAAAAGAAACAATCTTCAATCTTATATTTATTTATTATATAGTTTTATAAATGAGGGTTTTTGAGATATAGTCGAGTATCTTTCTTTCAATTCCAAAAACACGAAAAAAATGGAAACCCAACATTAAAGGCTATAAATGATTGATATACACATTTATGAAGAGCTATAACGAATCAATTATTTTTCGTTATTTTCTTTTTATTTTCCTGGTAATTTTTTTCCATTTCTCTTTTCGTTTTTTTTTTTATATTTTTTTTATAGTAAGTGTAGACACATTGAAAAATTATTATATATAGAGAATCTGGAAAATATATTATATGATAAAATATGAATATACAATATATAACGAAATATTATTTATAATATTTTATTATTAAATATATGTTTTTCTATTTTTCTAGTCATTCATACATTTATTTTATATATAATTGAACAATTGAGAACAATTTTTGTATTTTTTATGTTTTTTTTTCTGTTTCTGTTTCAACCTTATAGAAACATTTTTGTAAATTTAAATGTTATTCATATTTATAATAAGTTTAATGAATGTGCGGTTAAGTATTAGTTAAATTATCTACTGATGCTGCGATATATATTTTTTGGATAAAATTATACCATCTCTATTTAATCATACAATACATACATTACGATATTTTTCACAGTTCCTCCCTTATTTTAAGAACCATTACCCACCTGATAAATACAATTTTTTACTAAATTTTTATTAATATTTATTTAATTATATACGAAAATCTATAATCTATAATAATTTTATGCAGTGATGAAATTCTACGTAATAAATATTGTTTCTGTAAATTTTTAATACATATTTTAATAGTTAAAAAAAAGTATAATTTTAAAATATTTAAAAAGACAAAAATTTTGTTTTATAAATAACTATTATAAAAATCATGAATCATTTAACATTTATCAACTATGAGAAATACCAATATGCTTGTGTAATATTAATATATATATATATATATTTATTTTTATACGGATACAATATAAATCAATATTATTTTGAATTGATAATTTACTTAATACAGTGAATATAGTTGTATTTAATTCAAACTCTGTGGATGATAAAAATTTTCCATTTAATACAATATTTTTGATATGAAAATTTAACAGGTAAACAATGCTATAGATATATATAGTATTTATTTTCATATTAATTGTATGTGACTTGGATTATATTGGATTGAATGTAATAATATTAGCTTAAATCGTGTATCACTTCTATAAAATATTCACTGTGTAAATACACTTATATACAATATATACAATTTATGAACTAAACAATTTCATTTATTTATTACATATGATATGTGTGCTATTATGTATAGGTGTATATAGGAACACAATAAAATTTAATGTATTTCTAATATTTATAGTGTAATTATAAATGTAGTATGTACATCTATACATATATTATATATATATATAACATAACAATTAATTGTATTAATGTAATATATTTATATGAATATAACAATAAAATAATATAATATTGTAATAACAATTGCAATTATATATAAATATAATTAACATCAATATACCATTAAAATTCCATCATCATTTATAAACAGTTCATCATATATGAAATTGTTTTGGAAAGATCTTTTAAGGATTTATATGTTTTATTATAATGTATGTCGTATGTGCATTAATATATATATAGTCTTAAATATATAAAATATACTTAATATATATGTGTATAAATGAAAATTCATTGCGTACAATATATAATATTGATATAGACAATTCCTTTATAATATATTATATGCATTATACATTTACTTATATTGAAGTATAATCGTATGTATGGGATATCTATACGCATATCGTTATTTTATGTTGAATGTATAATATAGTTGTTGGATTCCGACCTTATGTACATATCACATATAATGTGAAATTAAGATATATATACAATATATAAGGAAACAAATATAGCTTCCCTTTTAATATATTATATATATATATTTGTATATACAATACAATTGTAATTTAGTTCAAGATATTTCATTGCCTTACATCTCTCTCTATATAAAGCAAAATTAATATAATTAACATTTAACCTAAAATCAATTAATTTAGATAATGTGTCGTAGTTAAACAATAATAACATTCATTATTCAAATGGTTAAAATTAATATGCTGCGTTTATATATACCATATATACGTAACTTTATTGGTATATACATATTGTAATAATATAAATTAGTAGGTACATTTATTGTTATGTCATATATTACATGGTATATATAATACATATATTAATATATATATACAAACAATGTGTATATATAATACGATAAATTTTATATATACTTTTATATCTATATCTATATAATATAGTCTAGACTAGACAACTATTTGACTAATTTTGATGATGATGAATGTGTTATGTGCTGGCAGTAGTGTATACATTGTATACACCCAAAGAAAAAAATTGTAAATTTTACTATAAACTACGGTAAAATTTACAATAAAAGTTGTCGTATACCAGCACAGAACTAAATTGTAAATTTAACAATGCTCATAGTTAATCACGTTTTTTAGTTTTGCAATGTAGTAGTAAATTCTACAATTTATTAGTAAAACATATTTTTTCAGTTTTACAATTTAGTTGTATTTTTTATAATGAAATAAAAATTGAGAGAGAGAGAAAAAGTGAATTGCAAATAAATAGTAAATTTTACAATTAAATAATTTCCTTAATTTTACAATTTCATTGTTGTTTTAAGTATGAAGTTGAAAAATAATTTCTGTTATTTACAAATAAATAGTTAAATTTACAATCAACTAATATTCAAAATTTTACAATTTTTTTGTTATATTAAGCATAAAATTGCAAAATTTTGTCAAAATTTTACGATTAAATAGTAAAATTTACAGTCTACATTTTACAATTTGATTGCTATTTTTAAAATAAAATTGCTGAATTATGTCAGATTACTACAAAAAAATTGTAAAATTAACAATTAAATTTTGCAATTTAATTGTTATTTTTAATATGAAGTAGTAAAATTAGGCCAGATTATTGCAAAAGAATTGTAAAATTAACTATTTATAATCACCAATTTTGTTGTTGTATTTAGTATTAATAGATAGGAAATAGTAAATTTTTGTTTTAACCATTTTAGAACTACCTAAAGTGAAAATAAAGAAAAAACTAATTGACTTTGTTAATGCTATTTTATTTAAATATAAAATATGATAAATTTAGTTTTATCAAATTGAAATATTTGACCACAATCATTCTGTTTACAACGAAAATTACCTTGCAGCATATGCTGATATTTTAAATGTTTCATTAAAGTATCTACTTGTGTTAATTGAATGTTACAAATATAGCAAACGAACATTATGAATATGATTTAAAATTATTAAAGTTATTGAACGATATAGGTAATATAATAGTATAACATTAATAAATTAAGGATACTGATATGCCGATTATGACAGAATACTTATATGATAATGGCAACTTAATAAATTAATATTTCTTATATTATAAAATATAAACTAACTGTTTTAGTAAACTAATAGTAAATTATGATTATTTTTATATGGATATATACAATACATAAAATTAACTATTATTTCGAAATGTCTCAAATTAGCTTATAAATTACGTGTATCCAAATGAAAAAAAATTTGTGAATGAAGTTCCACACGTTTTTTAAGAAAGTTGAATATTCTAGATTAAAAACGTTATAAATTTTAAATGATATATCTATTGTATCAAGAAATTGTGTAGCCGTATAAAAAATGTCGTCAAAATAAACTAAAAATTGTTCAGGTTTTTCAATGGATCCAATTATAATTAAAAACGGTTGCATTGTGTTTAACAACTGTAATACTGGTTTCGTATTTCTTCTACTTTTTTTTCACATCATTGACACATTCAACAATAATTAAAGTACTATCAATAGCATCGGCAATTGTTGGTCTTTTTTTAATTTTTTTTGAATTGCTATTGATTGTTACTGGTGTTTTTGGTGTCAACAACATATGCAATAATATTAAAATTATGATATGTTTTGAGTCTAAAAATTTTGTAAAAATTAAAATTAGAATTATATATTTTTCTATTTTTTTTTTTTAATAAATATCATCGATATACTTACTTTCAGGGCAGCTTATAATTTTGTCATATAAATCCTTGTACTGTTTTTCTTTTACACGATCTTTCATTAATTTTATTATTGGTTTTTCAAATTTGATCCAATTAATCAATATTGAATTTAAATTGGTTTTAAAATGGTTTTGGAAGTCTATGTCGATCTACAAAACACAAAATTGTATAAATCAATAAGTCTAAGAAGAAATGTAATTTTTTGTAACTTATAGTGACAATAAATTTAACAATATTTGGATATTGTAATTATACAAGTAACAATATTGGTTTCCTTTTGGTATATTTTAAGTACTTGTATGTAATTGAGCGTAGTCTTAATAAAACGTTGTATTTGCATACTTATGATCAGACTTTACAGTTCATATTATATACAATTGGCATCACTTAAAAAAATCATAAGAAAACAAAAACTATATTATAAAATAATCACGAAAAGTGATATTTGTGACCTTACCAATCGGTACCCGTATGCATTCTTATATCGTGGCCACTCATTTATGATTTTTGAAATGGTAGTAACCATACAATGTAAAATTTCCGATCGCCTCAATTTTGCAGTAGCTGCCCATTTCTGTTCCACTTTAGGCCATGGACTCTGATGCACCGAGAGCCACTCTTTGTCATTTAACAATTCTTCTGATGTCACGTTGTTATTATCTGAAAATGAATTATTTTTATTCGTGAAAGAAAAATATGTATTTTGTATTTCTTACTTTCGTTATTGGACTGCTGACTGTTTTTTAAAAATTTTTGATTCAGCCTGGGTCTTAAGCCTTCCTTCCGAAGTTCTCTTAAACGATTATGGTAAGTTGTAAATAACGTTCCTTTTAGTTGGGTGGAAGAGGTTCGCGCTATATAGTAATTAGACTAAAAATTGAATTACTATAAATGCAAACAATGCAATTCTATGTATTATATAATATAAAAATATATACCTTATTTTCATTTGGAAATAATGTTTCAATTTCTTTAGATATATTTTCGAAATCTTAGATTTTCTCCCTTTTCATGAAGTTCCAAAATATTTTTACCATTTATGCTTAGCACCATGTACTCGATTAGAAAAATATAACATGTATAATCTTTCATGGGATACCTATTCTTACTTATAATATTTTAAATCATTTTTTTTTACTTTAACACTAAGTGTAAGTCTACTGTTGCCTGTCCGGCTACTGGTACTTCTACCCTACATAGCGAAATTCTTTTTAAGTAATATGAAAAATATTGCTTTTTAATTAATTAATTGAAAAAAAATTAAATTACCTGCAGTTTCTTGATCCATTCTGAATTGTTTGAAATTATTTTTATTATAGTTTTTTGTTAAATATCCTATTAATTTTATTTTCTGTATTATATATTTAAAATTATAAAAAAAAAACACACTAATAAATGTTTTAATATTTAAAAATCAAATATTGTTATTATAGGTATTATAATGTTATTTTACAACTACACAATATGGTATCTAGAATCATAATATATTTTACAATTTAATTGTAAATGTAAATTACAAGCAATTGCGCAAGAATTTGCTTGCTACGCAATTTATATTTACAATTAAATTGTAAAAATCTTATCTGCTTGAGTAATTTATATATTCACTTATTCACTTATTCACATATTGCGCCTTTTGCGTTAGTAATATATTCACATATTCATTTATCAAAAAGCCATTTTTATGGCTATCAATGCTAAAATTATTTTTTATGTTGAAAAAATACTTTTTAAAACGCACAAACCAAATATTTTCAAAATTCCGCAAAATATTAATTAAAATATATTTTACTTACGCTAACTAACAATCAACCAACAAAAAACACTTTTTTTTTAATTACTTTTAATAATTCTTTATTTAATTAATTTATTTAAAGAAAACTTCACATAAATTTGTGTGTTAACAATTTCAAGCGTAAAACCGAACTGAACTGAGAGACTGAGAATACCGAAATAAATTTATAGCAATGTTGTGTTTGCTGTGCAATTTATTTTACAATTAAATTGTAAAAGTTGTCACATTCCATACACATAACTGTTTTACACATTCAAAAAATATTTGATCCTACAATTAAATAGTAATTATTTTTAAGTTTTTTTTATTATCTTTAAAGGATTTATGCATTTAGATTGTACTACAATAAAATTGTAGATTTTGCTATGTATTTTAGAGAATTAAATACAAACAAAAATGATTTGCAATTTTAAGCCTGGATGTTCTGGGAACATTTTATTTTAAGTCTGGAAATTTATGGTCTGGGCATCTGGTTTGAATATCTTCATTCACACAAGTTTGACGCAGATCTACTTTTCTTTGCAATAAAATTTGTTGAGTATATTTTCAAGTGTTTTCTACTTCGAAAATATAGAATATTTTAATGAAGTGGTAGAAAATCGATAAACGAGTCAGTTTTGCTGACCAATTGGGCCATTTCATAACGAATTTTATGAGGTATTTAATTCCTTATAACAATATTATCTGTAGCCACTAATATTACGTTAGCGGGTCGTTTTCGGCCGTCATTTAATTAATGTAGAAATACTTCAATATTACATGAAGAACATTTTGTTACGAAGTTTAATTTTTCTTAAAGACGATAAAATAAATTCTATATATAATAAATTCTCTGATTTACTATAAAATCAAAAAAAAAAAAAAAGACCAGAAAGGTAACTGTAGAAGCTAGACATATATTGGAAATATTTAGAAACTAAGAGTTAGAAACTAGAATTATCGAATATCTTTTTAAATCCTATTGAGAGTTCTCAAAGTCGGTATCCAGTAAATGTGAAATCCATACCATATTCTTAAATGTGAAATCCATACCATAGAAAGGTCCATTGTTGAAAAGGTTACCATTTTAGTTTATTTCGATATCTAAAATTTAATTGTAAATTTGATTTTTCACTTTTACAATTTAAATTGTTACATTAACAATTAAAATATTTTTTGATATTTTACAATTAAATTTTAAATTTTAAAATGTTTGTTTAAATATTACAATTTACACCAAACATTTTACAATTTCCGTTGTAAAACAACAAAAATGTTTTTTTTTTTTTACTTTTTTTCGTTTTACAATTACGAATTGTAAGAATTACAATTTTTTTTTTTTGAGTGTACATTAGTAGTGTATACATTTATTAAATAAAATTAATAGATAAATTATTAATTTAATATATATATTTATTATTATTATTATTATTATTATTATATCTATAAACACAACATCATATTCCATAGTATAATTATAATAATTATATAATAATATTAATTGTATGTCATTTACAATTAAATTGATATACAAACAATTTTATTATATACATAAATATTTCTTAAGTTTAATTTATAATATACATATATATATATCAATAAAAAAATGATAAGAATAAATATAATATGACAGTTCTGTCAAAATGGCAATTTAGATGGACAGTTACATCAGTGTATAGTTATAATAACTTTCTTTTATTACTTTATATACCATTTATATTATATATATATATATATGAAAACAAATATGTAATAAAAAAAGTCCATCACAATGTCAATATAAATATTATAATTATTATAACAAAACAGTGAACTTGACTTACAACTATATTTAATAGGAAAATCTGGGATAAAAAAATTTTTCTAACATGCTTTTAATTTCCATGCTATAGACACTGAGATCTTAATTTGTAATAGAGCCATTAAAAGTTAACGAAAGTTTGCTTATATGCATAAATATTTCTTATATCACGCATATTCCTATTATAATCGATTCTTTATAACTCACATACATAAAACACTTATTATTAATAATTAAATACATTAAATTTATGATAATCTTATTATTATGTCAGACATCAATTATGGTTATTTAAAGTTTTGTTTAAATAGGCACATATGATCTCACATTATATATTCTTTTATGTAAAATAAAACCACAACCAACGATAAAGGAGAAGAAAAAAAAATGCTTATATATATACAAAATGTGTAAGCAAATATTTTTTCATTTTAAGTGGTATAACTATATATGTACAAAAAGTTTTCAAACAGTTTTTTCTATTTATAAAATACATATAGTTCCCGGAAACCGAAATAAAAAACGTATATGGAATATTTAAAAATTTATAAATAAATAAATATTGATTGAATGTTATTGTATCATATATTTAAATATGTACACTTGTTTGTATCCTATATAGATATTTTTTTCTATAAATCCCTTCTTCTATATATAATATTCAACTATTTTCTTATACATAAATAAATATTTGAAATTATATGGTTTTGTATATATTGGGAATAAAAAAAGGTTAATAAATATTGTATATATGTATACATACAATAAAAACCGTATCAATATAGAGGTTATGGGTTATTTAAAAAAAAAAAAAAAATAAAGAAAAATACATACAAACAGTTAATATTCAATTCAAAGGATTAAGCGCACACATTTAAATTATTCAAGTTCAATATATATTAGAATTGATGAAAAACACTTGTGAAATCGATTCAGATTCTTAAGATATTTTACGAAAAATTTTAAAATATTGTTTAATATATTGAAATAAATATGAGTGTGTATTGATGTGGAAATCCGTTCTTTTTCAGTTACAGTTTTTATCCAAATAGATTTTTGGTGCTTCTAATTCATTAAACACTTGCAAAAAACAGAAATATTTAATAATATAATACGATAATCCACTGTGTGTCTGGTAAATCTCCTCCTATATATTGTATATAGTGATTATAAATTACGGGTTTATTTGGACAAAATTGTTTGACGTTTTTTAGTATATGTTATGTTTTAGTATAAGAATTAATATATTTAAAAATGTATATCAAATTAAAATGTCGCATATAATTCTTTTGCGTGATTTATTCTCATGCATAAACTTATAAAATGATGCATCCACATATGATATTGATATATACAAAATTCTGAATTTGATTCAGTTACCATTGAAATAAATATGGTAATAATTTTATATTCTAAAAATGTCTTATATGCGGTGATGTAAATAAAAATATATTTACAAGAAAATACGATTGAACTATATCTTCTATGGCATACATGCATATATTGTATATTATGACACAATGTACAATCTTTTTTATACATAATGAAAACAAATTTTATTCATAACATGTGTCAAGAAAAATATTTTAATAATAATAATAAAATTGAGATGATGAATTTACAACCAACACCATAATATCGAAATAAAATATTCAATCAATATGAAATTTTATGTTTGGATATGTATCTTTACTCTTTATTCGTTTGCATATAATATACCAATAATAGTAAAATATTTTTTAGTTTGGACAAGGACATGATATGATTGTATATACCATATGTTTGTGGAAAAAAATAAAATAACTATGTAGTTTTAAAAGACAAATTTTCGCGTTTACATGAGTTTTGAGTATGAAGATTTCCTATTTTCAAAAAAAAAATATTAATAAATTTCATCTCTACTTTTACTATTCTATGGAAACAAGGTTTTTGTCTCTTTACTTATAAAATATAATTTTTACTGAAATGGGTGAAGTGGATACTATTATGAAAATCGTATTTATATTATACATTATGCTAAAATAAAATTAATAATATTATATAATCAATTTTAGACTAGTGTATACTTCAATTTTACGCATATGTTCAAAGAAATTAAATATTAAGACCTTGAAAATATAATATATAAAAATAAATAAAATAAATGTATGGATGGTATCGTACAAAAAACGATATTACACAACTTCGAATCCATGTAATATGTACATACAATAGGGTGATCCAAATGTTGATTGTTACTTGTACTTTTCTATGGCTTCTTTTTTGATACACACAATATTTTGGAAATGTATGTTCCTTTATAAATAAAATGTATTTCGCTTCATCGTTTGCAATATTTAATTTTAACTTATGACTGTGTTCAAACGAAAAATCTTGTGATGACAAATTGTGTATGTATCCAATGTATGCCATCTTCATCATTATGTTCTTATATATTTATTCATTGACGTAGTAACTTTTTTTGGAGCTTATGAACAGAAATTTACTTTGAAATTGTGTGTACTATATAAACCTGAATTTGGATTACCTTTTATATATATTAAACAATGTGTAAGGTAAAGGTATTTTCACACAATGATCATCGTCTTATTCTGTTGTATGTGTTTTTTTTTGTTATGTATATATACTTATACTGTGATTATACTTGTTAATATTTCTATGTTCGTATAAATGTATTTATATATATATATTATATAGTTATGTATGACGATTGAATATATTTGTATTTTGTGTATTATAAGGTGTAGTACAAAAGAAAATAAATAAAATAAAAAAAAAAGGTGGTGAAAATGCTGACGCTATATGAAGAAGAAAAATTTCGTTATGTATCTCTGCATATATAATACATATTTATAGATATATGTTATAAGAGAAGTTCCGCGTTACACATGTCAATTAGATTGTGATTCAACAGAAAATATGTATGTACTCACACATATTTACCTATACAATAATGGAAAATCTTATAGACCTTATATACAAAAATATACGTATATACAATATATGGAAAAACAGATGAGGGTTTGGTATATTATACACATATTTTACTATACTTTTTTCACATACCATATATATAATTTATATATATATATATATATACATTGTATATAAGAGTGTATTATGTGTGTATTTAGAAATGCTTGAATGCCTCCCCAGACAGATAAGCACTGATGTAGATATGCTTTTAATGGCCCATACTGAAAGCTTTCTTTATATTTGTGTATAGAAATATATATAATACAATAATACAATAGTTATTTTTTTCTCCTTTGGTATATTGCGATCTCCATCATTTCGTTCTTTTACTATATGTTTTCATTTTTGTTGTTGGCTTTATATGTTATTTACAAAAAGAAATGATTTTCGTTATGCGTCTTTATATAAACGTACAAATTTTCTTATATCTGTGCGTATATGTATATTTATTTATATATTATTTATTAATATACATTTATAGTTATATGAACATACAATAACAGAAGCTGAAGATTAGAATATTAGGCAAAACGATGACAACTATTTTTTTTTTTTTATGGTTGTAATATACAAATATATATATAGTAAAATGTGATTACAAATAAATTAAATGTAATACTTTATTGATAAGAGAATATTAACACATTATTGTATATATAATGGAAAATAATGTTGTTAAAATGGATTTCTATTGAAATTAAAATGCATTATACCATATATATTTAATATCTATATGGTTGTATTTAATATGTGTATTTAATTGAATTAATTTGATTTATTTATGATTGTGATTAAGGTTAATTTAATACATTAATTTTTTTTATTATACATGCTAAAAATCATAATAATTTTGTGTACATATCGGCGGTAGAACGGTTGCAACAATATATTCTATATATACTAATCGCTGTTTAAAATCATACGCAATCGTCTGTCTATAATCATATATAATAAAATATAATATATGGTATATTTTCGAATAACATTTTCTCTTTTAACGCAAATTTTAAATAGTGTAACATAATTCTTACAAAAAAATAAATATAAATTATTTATATTCTAATTATATTCTTATCATATCAATTTTTATATCTTACTATATACACAATAGTTATATATTGTATAATAACATTTCAATATATATAGAAAATAATTTAATACAATTTTCTATCCTATCTCTATATATATATTATATTATAGTATGTATTAGCAAAGAAGAAAATAAAAAAAAATGAAAAAGATACAAACCAGAAAGTGAAATTGATATCATTATTAAAGTTATGAAGGTAAAGCTTTCAGGAAAAAATATATAAAATATGAAACAACCCCTATTTTTTCTATAAAATATATGACTTTGACCGTATATATGCGTATATCGCATGTAATACTTTTAAAAGCTGCGACAAATATTCGGTATTATATATCATATATATACCTATAAATTTTCTTTTTCAACTGCAACACTCATATAGTATTTATTAGTATATAAAATATATGAGTTAGAGTCGTTCATATTTCATAAAATGATAAATAGTGCGAAAGGTGAAACGTTTTTAAAGATTTTCTACCATTATATTTCTTTCATATTGTACATATATAAATTTTATTCATATGTATTACATAAAAGGTATATTACTACCACACACGCACACACTTTTTCATATATGCGGATACACGCGTGTGTATAAACTTGACCTATAATACATATTCGATAAGGGTATAAATAAAATATTTTTTCGTTTAAGAAGAAGACACTTAAAAAAATATATGAATTTCCAATTTTTATTACAAATATAATAATAATATTATCCTTTGAATTTTCCTTCCTTATATACGACTCACACACATATGGTATATATATATATAGCGGAATTCTATTTGTATAAGCGATACGACTCGACGACAAATTCATATTTTTAATTTTATCTCATATGTATAATTTACGATTTAAAGAATTTAAAATTTATATCTTCAAAATGTTAAACATTTTTTATTGTAGGAAGAAAATCTAATGTACTAAATAGACTATGCTGGTGTTGCTCATAATAATATACAAAACTTTTATTTTCAAATGCTGCTATTATATGCGATTATTTAATATCCTAATATATATATAAATTTTATCTTTCAACACACATATGCGATATTAATACATTTATTTGTGCAAGCAAATATATATCTCGTATTTGAAAAAAAAAAAAAAATTAAATTAAATTGTAATAAATTCCGCACGAAAAACAATTTCCATTCTTTTTCTTAATATGTATTCGTTCAGTTACAGACGCTGTCTTCTTTATTGAATTATTATTGTTTATTTGTTATATTTTCTTTAAATTTTTTTTTTATTTCAATATACGACGCGAATGGATAGTTTTTTTCTTTTATATTTATTTTTTTAGATATGTACCGGGGATGCTGTGTGTTGTGTGTGTATATATTATATATAAACAAGTACAGTAGCAATCAGAAATATTTCAACACTATTTATATATCGGTTAAATACAAATTGTATATGTAAACAATGTTTAATTATGTGCGTTTATATGGTACATCGATGGATATTATAATTTATTATAATTAAATTGTTTCGAAACGATTTCCTATATATGTACTACAATATTTGTATAATAAAACTAATTTTTACATAAAATGTTACCATAACTTTGATCGTTATTTTATAATACATTTAAAAGTGAATATATATTTTTTAAATATATATACGTACAATATTATAAAATATATCCTTGCATTGTATATATTATGTGGTATCGTTTTTCATTTTCAGTAAAATTTATCTGTATGTGTGTGTGTATATAGAAATAGAAAATTATGTATATTTTCCAACGATTTTTTCTTACTTAAACCAACTACAACAACAACAAATACATCCATAACTATTTCGAAAACGATACGTATACATTGTAAACACATAGCATATTTATATATATACCTAACATAAAAATATATAAATATATGTTCATTCACGTTTATTTGAAATAGAAATGCGTTTAGAATTCCAAATGAGGATGGTTTTATTTTATATATATATATTGTGTATTGTACATATATACACAAACATATATGTGTACAATAACAACCAGCAACAAACATATATTTATTTATTTTTGTAATGTTTATAATGTTTTTATAAGAAAATCCCATATTATTATTATTATTATTATTATTATTTTTGTTTTCATGAGACGACTCTCCGCACAAAAATATGAGCGATATAACGAATAAAATAAAAGAAAAGAAAAATTATGAATTATCTGATGGTGAGTTATTGAAACGTTTTCAAATTGTTAACAAAAATAAATAAAAAACGATAAAAGTCTGGAAGTAATGAAAGGATTGAATATTATATTAATATGTATACATATATTGAAAATAAATTTATTTATAATGTGGTTTTCCGAATATATATATAGGTTAAGGGATATAGTTCTTGTATATAATTTTTAATAATATATGTTATGGAAAAACGTTGCTTTTCTTTGAATATTATATATTCATATGAAAGATTATTAATTACAAACATTTTATAATAGACAAACAGAGCTATATAGAGAAAAGATAAATTATTTCTTTGAATAATATTATATTAATAAATGTATATATAAAGTACAATGATAAACATTCGAAAACTTCATGTTTTAAGTATATTTTAATTTAGATTAGTTTAAAGCTCTATGAATATTTAATCATAATAAAGTATAATATTTTATAAAAGCAATCTTTTATTTATATACTGCACAGGCACACACATCCACCCAGTCACCCACCCACACACACAATAAACTAGCTACATATGAAAAGTTTTTACTAAAGATAATATTTGTATTTGAACTTTTTTAGCTTTGAACAATTACGTTACCGAACTCTTTATTATTTATTATTAATTGGATGGTCATTATTGGGATTGTATTTTACACTTAAATTTTTCACAAAATGAACCAAAATGAATGAATTTTTTAATTCGTTGATTAATTTAAACAAATTTGATTGTAATAAAAAAATTTCGACTTACATATTATGTATTATATCCTTTTTTCATATATTATTTAATTTATCGATTATAATTTTACCAAATGCAAATAAATCAATATATGAATCATGTATTTATGCTATCATTATAAAAAAATTTCCAAATTATTTTCTACATAGTTAAAAATAAATGAAATCAGTATTGTTTTTAAAATGACCTGAATAAAATTATTATTTATATTTATTATTTTATAACAATTTTCCGAAGTTTTATCTTCATTTATATATTAGTCGTTTATTATCTATATCTATCTCTGTGACACACAATATTCTTCACAAATGGATATAATATGCTTTTAAAATAATAATATTAATAATAATAATAATAATGGTAATTTTTTTATATTGTGTTTGAATATTTATATTCGATATAAAATTTATATAATGAACATTTATTGTTCTTTTATTTATTTATTGTTTTTTTTTTAATTGTTTCCATTTAAATTATATAATAAAATCAAAATATTCCTCAACCAACTCGTTTATATCGTACAAATAATATGCATATATAATGATGACAATGGTATTTATATAATAATGGAAATTTACGTATACATAAATAATATATCCATATTTGTAAATGGATATGTACATAATTTTTTCATTTTAATATTATTCATATAATGAAATCCGTGAAACAACAACAAAAAGTTTAAAATATAAAAATAACTGAAAATTTGTTATATTACATGTAGAATCAAATTAACCTTTATAACTACCATATATATATATGTATATCGTTTGTGTTGCACGACTTTAGGGGTATGCGATTGTTTATATAATTATACAGCAATTTATTTACACAGATTTTTTTCGTTAAATTATCATATATGAAAAATGCAAAATATTAACTAAACATTTGTTTTGTGTATAATAATATTTTTATTATATTTCTTATAAATTTTAAGGTAAATTTGATGTGTATATTAATATTTGTATATTGAATGGGTGGGAATTCAGGCCCGTGTAATTTTAGTATTAGGTCTCAGTTATTGCAATGTTACAATAAATTAGTAAACTATGTTTAATATTTAAGAGGTTCGTTTACTTTACCTTACTTATATTGTTTTTAATCTTGTATAGTTTTTTTTTTTGCCCCTTAACAAAAGTCCCTCATACGAAAATTGGAAAAAATTCGTAAAATTTAGCTTTTTTTATTTTTCTATTCAAAATTGAATTCAAATTAAAAATTAATTTTATTTTATTATTGAAATTTATTTAAAATAAAAGGAAAGTTATATTCATATATCGTATACATATTTTAATATTACAAAATACAATCTAAAATTTTCTAAATAATAAATGTTCATATTAAATATTGAATCAATTGAGTTAAATGTATATAATTATAAAGATGTATTATATTTATAAATGTATACACCCGCATATCCTATTTGCCTATTTATCATATATTGTATAATATCGATGGAAATTTCATGGTTTGACCCAATAAAATAATATATATATTCGTGCATAAAATAATAATAATAATAATAATGTGAACAGTAACCATCTCTATACCATCTAGCCATATTATAATAATGACTATTAAATATTCTCATTTATATACCCCTAATTTTTACTTACCTATTTAACATAAAAAAGCATCATATTATAATATAATATTTTCAGATGTAATATTATATTTTCCCATGGGTTTGATGTGTATCCCGTACCGTTATATGTGTATTAATGTTTACGATAAAAACCTACAATATATATATATATTTATAGGTATAAAATATGATGGAAATGTCTACTGAACTGAAAATATTATAAATGAATGAAAAAAAAAAAAAATAGAAAACAAATAATTCAAAAATTTATGAGTTTCTGAATTCCCAATTCATTACCTAAAAATATGTACCCAGATATATATTTAATAATATTTATGTATACTATAGTATTTGTATGTGTATAGGAGAGTGATGGGTTTTGAATGAATGGTGTGTATAATAGACAGTAATCTGATAATAAAATTTCCTTTCATGTCTATTGTATATATGCTAATCTGTGTGTGTGTGTGTGTGTGTATGTGTACGAATTAAGGATCAAAATTATTTTGTTTTAGTGGTATAAAAATTAATTGTATTAGGTATATACGAAAACTATTCCTTTTCGCAAAACTATGTACACTATCGATATACAATAAATTATTGAATTAATATTACCTAAGTACCATTTTAAGTTATGTATATATAAGAAATATTAGACAAATTTATAACCCTATAGATTGGTATTTTTCATGTAATGTCCTAACGATCCTTAGAATTTAAATTAAGTTGTATACTAGAATTTGGAGTCCTTTAATATGGTATATTTATAAACCGATTAAGTATTATATAAATCGTATACAGTTTATATTAAAACACTTTATGAGAGTGAGAGCACAACGACGCAGTGCTTCATACAATCTAAAATAATACAAATTGGGCAAATATTGCAATTAAACCATTAGAGAATATGAATCAATAATACGTTGAAAATACTAATCTAAATATTATGCAATTTTAGAGCAAGAAACTAAAATATATATCAAATAATACTCTAATTCCAAGGACCTATAGGTCATTGACTTTTACGCAGTACAAATTAGTTACATAAATGATTTTTTTTTTGTTTCGTATCATAAAATTAATACAATAAAAATAATATCCTATTTTATGTATCTTTAGTTTTTTTTTTTAAATAATAATTCAGTAATACAAAAATGAAATGAATTAAAATTGAAGTTTATCTTCTTTATATGACGACTATATGTAATTAGTTTTGTGTGCTCCCTTCCTTCTTTTTTTTTTTTTTCTAAATGTGACATCTAACTACATTATAATTTATATAATAATAAAAACAGAAAACATAATAAAAGAAATCTTTATTACAACACAACAAAATATAATACCTAAATAGAAAATATATTCTACATATAATTTCATATTAACAACTAAAAATCTGAAATATAAAAAAATAAAAGAAAATAATAAAATCTCATAATATTAATATTAGAAAGTTAGAGAATATATATGTAGAAGTTTTTCCTTTTTCTTCATATTGTATAAAAATAACTAAACATACAATGTTTTTTCTTCTTCTTTTATTTTTTTCGGAACACTTAATGGAAAAGTTTTTCCTTGTGAATACATTTTCTTTATATAGTTGAATATATTGTACATATATATGTTTTTTGTGTGTATTCATGTAATATCATATAGAAAAAAGGTGGACCCCATTAAGATGCGAATTTCTAAATGTTGTATTATTGGACATTTATATTACATTTATAGAAAAAGATGATAGGTAGATGTTAAACACAAAAATATACGTGGACAAAAATGTATAGAAAAGATATATAAATACACTCTCGTATATATAAAATGTATGTATATAGTTTATATACAAATAGTACATAACATTTTGAATGATTATATATATTTAGAAATGTAGTTTTCCTTTTTGTGGTGGCCAAGATTTTGACGCCAACAGCAACACCACCACACACACCATAACGATAAAAACTTTTTATGTGTGACACTTTTTCTTTATAATTTTATTTCTCTTATATTATTTATATTATTAATGATTTTCAAAATAATTTGATTTAATGTATTATATTTATATATAAAAAAAATAATAAATAATAAAAATAATAATAGAAATGTATTTCTTATATATGTAATTAATTTAATGTGAGATAACAACATAACATTTTAATATTTATTTGTACTTTATCTATGTATTATTGTACAGATATGTACATGTAGTAACAAAACTAAAGTGATAGTTGAATTAATTATATTTATTGTATTAATAAATTATATAATGAAAACTTAATCAAAAGATGGACAATTAATAGTGAAAAATTTATGAAAATAAATAGTTGTTTTTGTTCTATATATACTCTAGCTATAGGAAATTTATTATATTATAGTAAAGTCTTTTCAGAAAAATTGTATTTTCACATTTTGACACTGTGATGTTCGCATCCATTGAACTATCCTAAAATTATTGTAATTAATAATTTAAGAGATATTATTATACGGCATTAACTTTTCCTGCATACGTTAATTAATTAATTATTAATTAAGTTTTTCTATTGTATAACTATTATTTAATAAAGGGTCTCATCTACAGTTTAAATCAAAAGACGATCTCATTTTATGCAAAAAGTTGTATGCGATCAATAAGAATACTATTTATATTTATTTACTGACAATGATAAAATGAACTTATTTTAAGCTTTTAATATATATATGAATGTCTACATAATATAAAGAAAAATAAAAAATCTATATAAATATTTCCATTTCTGTGTATATATGAGGAATTTCACTTTCAAATATATTTGGAATAGATTATTTATATCATGAAATATCAAAAATGTATGTTCGCCGATAATAAAAACCCAACAGTATTTAAGTTTTTATTCTTTTTAATAGTGTTCGTTCGTATATATATATATATATTTGATTACAATTTAAATTCAAAACATCCAATATATATACAAATACATCATCAACCAACCCATTCAATTCATTCAACTAACCAAATAAATATATGCTTTATGTATATCGTATATATGGTAGTAAAAAAGATACACGAACAATATATACAAATACAAAAATAAAAAATCAATTAAAATTTCAATTTAATTAGTTTTCTACTCAACTGAACCGAGTATACATATATATATATATACATTCAATTATACATTACAATATACATAGAGATAGGTCTGTTGCTAAAATTGTTATTGATATTTATATATATACCACATATTTTGTATATAACTAATTTCTATATATAAAACGAATTTAAAGTTAAATGATATATATATATTTGGTATATATAAAGACTAACTTATTTTAATTCGAAAGTCATTTTCTCAAAACAGAAAATTTAAATATATTTTATATATAGTTTTTTTTTTATTATTATATAAGAATGTATACGTTAATCTTTCTCCACATTTACCAAGTCTATTAGTCTATACATGGGGTTTTTTTTTATTATGTAATAATATATAATCACTATATTATAATATATAATGAATGTTTTTATTTTATTTTTTTTTGCTTGCCTTGCCGTATACACACACATAAAATAAATGAAAAGAAATTTGTATCAATAATTTGTGCACTGAATTACCATATAATTTTTTGCTATAAGAAACAAATTAACCCGTTTCTTTGCGTTGTTCTTGTTCGCTATATATATTTATTATTGCATATAATATTTATTGTTGTAAAATACAAAATTAATATAATAAAATAATTAAAATCAACATAACTCTTTCTTTTGAAATTTCTTATATACAATAAATATATATATATAAAGAAGAAAAACTATAATTTACTCCTTAATTTACCATATATATATATATAAGGAACAGAACAACCAATCTACTAATGGAATAGAAAGTTATTATGTATTACTATTTATCGAAATCTTTTATACTTAGTTATATATATATATATATTTATATGAAATATAGTTCTTTTAACATTATTTTATATTTTTATACATGCAAGTAACGTAATTTTATTGGTGGTGGTTTTATTTATTTTTTTTTTCTTGCTTTCGTCCTTTACTTCATTTTAATTTTTTTATTTTTATTTATTATTTTCGTATATATAATTTATATTCGAGCATTTCTCTATGTACTGTGAAAGTAGGAAATCGATCGATTTTATATTTTATTTTATTGTTTCATTTAATTTCATTGCAAATGAACTTTGTTTTTTTTTACGTCATCATGTCGTGTTTTGTATTGTATAAGTGTAATTTAATCTTATATTGTATGGGACGCATTTGAGTTTGATTTTTAAAATGTATTTTTACACTTGATTTTTGTGTATTTTTTTTAAATGATTATTGTTATTGTGTATATATATTTTGTATATACGAGAACATTATTGAAGTTTACACTGTACGCAGGGAATACTTAATTTGTTGTTTGTTTTATTATATATAAGTTTTTATTTTATTGCTGTTGGGTTGTATATATAGGTATTGCATAGTATGTATTTACAATTGTGGCATATTTAATATTGGGTTTTTTTTTTTTTTTATGGTTATAGGAAATGAATTGTATACTATATATTTTGCTTAGAATTAAAATTTAAATTACTATTGCATGCTATAAATTTAATGTAATTTATTTTTAATGTTTGTATATGTATATAGTGTCAGGTAAATATACATATATAATTTCTATATATATATAGAAGTATATAATGATAAATTCTATGTTGAATATTATTTCCTATGTGTATAATTTACAGTTTGCTAATCAGTCAATTAAAATTTGTTTTAGTAAAAAAAATTTTATTATCAAATAAAATAACTAATTAATGTTTTAAATTTTATTTCTATTTCTCATAATTTATAATATATTATTTTCGCTTTCAAAGCACTGAGAAGAACCTCCTTAGCTTTTAATTTTATAGTTTAAAAATGCTAATGAAATGCTTTCCTTGAATTTTGTTTTTTCAATCTCCAGAAAACAACCAAACCATATTGCATGTAAATGACAATTGTATTTGTATTATTTTTATATATAAAACATTTTGCATATACAAAAGTCTCAAAACTATACAAATTAATATGAACACTAAATCCAAATTGTGACATATATTCTTCCACATATATATAAGCATAAATGATTGATTGATTGATTAATAAATAACTATATGTAACAAAAAAGTTTTTTTTGTTTTTCTTTCTTTCTGAAATAAGTTTTCGAGGTTATTTAATATAAAAATAAAAAGTTTTAAAAATAGATATAAACATTATGTGTATTTATAGACAAGTTATATAACTACGCGTATATAATAAACATGTCTAAAAATAATGCGTATATAAAGACTATCTAAAAAAATAAAATAAAAATAAATTTATAGATGCGACAATTTTAAAGAAAAACTATTTTTATTAACAGTTAAGTCAATTCGTTTTCCATATATTACATATAGTTATAAATCACATATATTATGTTATAGCATAAATACATAAAAATCTTATATACATATAACATTATTGTAAATTTTGTTTATATATATTATTCATTCATATCAGATATGCATATATTTATATATATATGCGTATGTTTATGTTTATGTTATACCACAATGTGTGGGAAAGTGTAACGAAAGGGTAAAAAAGGTTAAGTTAATATTTGACCATTTTATATATGATAGACATAATTTTCCGCATCTAAACTGCCGAATAAATGAATCTACAATAATGACAACAACAAATATGAAAAACCACCACACCCCCACTTTATAAATAAATAATAATGTGTTTTTTTTTTTGGGGGAAGACCATATATATATTGTATATATTTTATATAATAATATAGTAATTGAATTGAACATTATTCAAATAAACAGTGACATATATATATATATATGAAAGAAAACCATTTTCACCAGTTTATATATCATAATAATATTAAGGTCATCAGCATGCTCACAAATATTCCTATTTTTTTCTTCTTCTTTTGTTCGATTTTCTATTTTGCCATTTATATATCTAAATATATGTAATTTCAATGTTATATACAATTTCTATATATATATATATCTTTATTTACAATAATTCCTATAAGAATACAGAACATACATATACATATGGATAAAGTACATCAGGGTTATGTGTTACATATTTCTTTATCTAAAGACTATATATATATATATATTTTAGATACACCATTATAATATGTATATATATGACTTAAGTAATAAATATATATCTCTATATATATGCTCGTATATTTTGTATATGTTCAATTTTGTGGTCACTAAATGGAATGAAATACCGCATGCAACCCTCTATGTATACTATATCAATATCAATATACATATAATATGTATATATAAATCGAAAAAAAAAGAAAAAAGAAAATACCATCCATCCATTGGCTTATACTACTATAATACTTATAGCTATTATATGTATTTATGTGTAAAGAAAAAAAAATATTCGAAAATTTATAAGTTTGAACTAATAGAGGTTTAAAAAAGAAATAAAAAGATATAAAGATCGGTTGAAATGTGAGAGGTATTTTAGTAAATTTATATAAATATATAGTATTGAAGAAAATTCGAATGATATGTATGGAAGGTGGTATATAACAAAGATAAGAAAAAAATAATATCTTCTACTTCCTTATGTATTTCCGTACAAATATAAATATAAGACTTGTATATATATATATATTAGATAAAGATATATATTCTTATAAATCCTATTTGTATATTATTATTAGAATTAAAATATTATTATATGGTATATATCATTCGATTATGTTCTCATCACACTATCAAAATATATTGAAGAAATTTAGAATTTAGAAATTCGTAATTTTATTATAATAATACATAAGAAAACTCATGTCATTTGATTTTATATTAATTTTACCATAAAATTATACCAAATTTTTATTTTAATATATTCTATTCATAAAAAAATTTATATTTCAATGCATATTTATTATTTTGTATTATTAGTATTACATTTAATTTAAATTAATTAATTCTAATTTATATTCCCTATTTACTATAATATTTAAAATTTATATGACATCTCATATTAATACATTATATATGTATGATCGTTTATATAGTGAACACATATATACATATTATAAAATCAAAATTATAATTAAAGTTAAATTGTTTTCTACGGATTTTCTTAAATTGATTATTTATGTAGCTAAAGCAATGTAGGTATATTTATGTATATAGGTATATAATTTAATAAAATATTTAAATTTAAACATGAATTTTCATATATGCATACATGAAAATACCATATATTTGTATATAGATTTTATATGCTGTTGGTGTGTTTTGGTATGCCTGTATTGTTGTATATAATAAATATTTTCATTGTCTCTTATATATATATATATATATATTATATATGTTTTAATACATTGAAAATGTGTATTATATACTGTGGTATATAAGAAAAGTTTTTAAAACATTTAATAATATGTATAATAATAATAATAATAATAATTTCTCTTTATATAATATGATAATGTACTTATGTATATATATAGAATGTGTGATTATTATATATGGATGGGATGTACGTGCATATATGAGGGTGGTATATATATATATTATATGTAATTTTCTTATGTGATGTGTGTATTACATGTGTATTTATTATATATTTATATATAATTATTTATAATGTATTTACCAATATATATTTGCACAGTAAAAATAACAACGCTAAAAAATTTGTGTAGTTTAAATGATTTTCTGACATGAAATTTGGTGACAAAACATTGATCATGAGTTCTCCTCGACTTTTATTTCAAATTGTCGAATTTGTCAAATTACTCTTTTGAATACAACACATTTTATTGTGTATCACTTTAATCCTACTATATGTTTCCAGAATTTAGTTAAAATCGGGGAAAAAAAATAATCGTTTATCTATAAAACTCGAATCGATTTTTTTTACTATAACTTCATTTATGGTGTTATATAAATTTTAAACTATCAATATATATATCCACATTATATACTATACACTTATATATTATACTTTATATAATAATCAACATTAATTTTATAATATACCAATTAAATAAAATATATATCATTTTACATTTTGTGTATTATATATTTACTATATGCCAAACTTTATCCTTCTATTTTATTTATTTTTTTCTTGTTGTTCTTGTTGTTGTCTAAAAAATATACAAAAAGAAAATGTATAAACAATTGATTATAGGGGTTCTATATATATGGTGATAGCAAAATTGTACACATCTATATATAAATATTCTAATTTATTATATTTTCGTATTTGTATATATACTACAATATATGTATTTACTTACTTATTACAACAAACAATGTATACCATACATACATTTATGTATATATGGAATATGTAATAAAAGAATATATATATATATTAGTTTCCTTAAAATTTTACACGTTCCAGACAATAAGTTCCGCTTGTAATTACCATATTAATGTTATCATTGTTTTAAATCGTGTTTTTGTATGTTATATAAAACTTATACATATAATACGTTTTTGATTATATAATATTTGTGTATATATAAATAGATAAAACAATGTATTATGGTGTATATAGTATTATTAAATATATAGAAAATGTGAAGATAGAAAGAATGGTGGGTGGTTGTACATATAGTTAATATACAACATATACACATACGAAATTACTTTATATTTTTTAATGATAGTGCTATATTTTACACTATACATAATATTAAATTTCTATATTAACAAATAATTTATATGCAATATCATAAGCCATTATATGGTACGTACATACATATGTAGTTAGTTAGTTATGTAACGTCAACATGTATATTACTATAAAATTAAAAAAAACAAGAACCTTCTATATATATATATACCATAATTTAAACACGGCGGCTATCGCTGCTAACAACAAAATATTTTATTTGTATAATAAATATGTTTTAGTATATTATTATATGTAATATAAAGAAAATCCTTGTTTTTCGAAATTACACGTATATAATTGTATTTAGAAAAAAAAAAAAAATAGAAAAAGAAAACTTAAAATAAGGAAATAAAAGAAATCAAATATGATGATGATGGTAATTGTGTTGTGTGTGTGTGTGTGGTATAAAATGACCCCACATCGACTTCGTTTAAAATTTGCATTAATTATTTCATTTTTGAATTGAAAAACTTTTTCGCTATCATTGTAAAATTTCTTTTTTTTCCTTTTTTTTTTCATTTTAATTAATTTAAATAATTCTGTTTTTACTTCTCCTATACACTTTATACTTTGCATTAACATATTTGCATTATATATATATATGAAATTTTATAATACATGCACACGGTATATATTATTTGTGTCTTGTGTGCATGCAACCTTTAAAATATTTTTTAGTATTTGATGTACAAATAAATTCATTGGTTCTTTCAATTTTTATCTCTTTTAGGAAAAGATTTGAGTTGATTGTCTATCTAAGAAACTTGTAATGTTGGAAAGTCCATATTACATAGAAATTCGTTATTATATGTTCTTTCTTGTAACTGCGAAACACAATAGTGGTTCTCTGTAGACAAAAATACAATGTTCAATTTTGTTTTTTGTCATATTTATTGGTGTTTTTTATTATTTATTTTTTTTTTCCTTAATATTAAGAAATTTAAGAATAATACTTTATCGCCGAGACCATGGAAAAAATATTTAAATTTTAAACACAATGTAAAAGCACTCGAATTAATTTGTACATATTTTATTACGTTAATGTTTTTTCTATATAGAATACGGCGGTTTATATATGTACCATATATTTTAAATAAAGCCATAAAATATTGTATTATGTTTAGAAGAATCGTATTGAGAAAGTACTTATAATAATTTAAAAAATGAAACGATATGATAAGGATTTTTATATATATTTTATATACACACAGCTATTATTATAAATTTTTATTTAAATATGTATTATGTTGATGATGTCAAAAACAGAATTCTTTTACATATATATATATTGTTTATTTGAATTATTATTATATATATGCACATTTATATTTTATACTTATAATAAGTTTTTGAATGACTTGTACACTATTTTTATAGATTTTTTTCTACAAATGTTTTTTTTCCCTATCTGAAACTCGTAAGAAAATTAAATTTTTATTTTTATTATATGAAATACGTATTGTATATATAGATTCTGTAGAATAGTAAAATTCACTATATTTACCATAGATATAGTACTAATTCTCAACTGTCAATTATAGAACAGCAACTCGAATAATTACAAATAAAAATTTCATGTAAATAAAAAAAGTAATCAAATTTGGATGGAAGAAAATTTTATAGAAACATAAAATTTAGTATGTTAATTTTATTTTCTAATGTTTATGTTTTTTAAATTTTTTGCTTATAAAATTTATATAAATTTCGGAACTTAACCTAATAGTTTTTCAAGCACAATCATAAAACTCATTTATTTGACTACATAAAATTTCTGCATATATAGTATTCATTGCATTTCGGTTAATATAGTAGTTTTATGAATTTTATATGTGTCTATAAAACTATATAATAGATTATTGAAATGAAACTTTGGTGGTTGGTTGCTGCTGCACCTCCCTACTAACTATACCAAGTGAATGTATATATATTTACAAACAACACAAAAAATTCTTATAAAGAAAGTATAGACGTGACACTTCTTTATATTTATTTATATGTTTATAAAAAATAGAAAACAAAAACTTAAAAATGTAATTTCTTTACTAAATAAACATTTTCTTGTTTTTATAGTTTTCATAATTTTCTTTTCATTTTTAAATGAATGAAGTATTTTTTGATGTACAATATAATTTTATTATTGTTTATGATTTTCTGCATCGTTGCACTTTTCTTTCTCCTATATATATATGATATATATAAAAGTGTATTGTAGATATATATATATATATAAATTCATATAATTATGAGTATATTTGATGTATAAATATAGTTTTATATACAATTTATTATAAGGTGACACGGCCGTATTATTATTTGTGATTTCACATTATTAAAATGTAACATTTATTGAATTTAAATTGTATATAAACTATTAAAATATATATATTATAAATAAAAATATTAGAAAATAAATAGATATTATTAAATTTAATTTAATCATAGATATTTATAAAAAATATATAAAATGAAATTAGTCAATGATTTGTGGCGAACACAGTTTTTACTATTTTTTTATATTAAATTTATAACAGGCAGAAATCATGGGTTAATAAATTGGACGTACCACCTTATATGTAATTTAATATATTATTATTTCAATGTATATATATGTATAGAGAGAAAAAAAATGCACTTACTTAATATAATGAAATTCTTATATTATTATATGATTTTATATATTTTATGTATATACAAACAACTCTTTTAGAATGGCAAAATAAAAAAAAAAAGATGTTTATGTATGAAAAAGTATTATTATAATGCTTTATGAATTTATATATATATATATATTATTTTCTTTATAAATATTATTATACAAATCCTCTTACACAGATTAAATGCACTTACATAGTTTTTATTAATATTCTACAATAAATATATATTATAAATATATATAATGATTATATTATCTCTATTTTAATTTTGTAAAATTAGTATTGATATAATTATTGTACACACACAATGTATAAAAAAATTACATAAAAATTCTCATAATTAATTTTCATAAAAATTAGTTTGCAAAAAAATTGCTTTCTGAAATTAATTAAATAAATTTTAATATAAATGAAAAAAGAAATATACAAATATATTTACAGAGATTTGTTTATACATATAATAGGGTTTAATTTAATATATAATTTGTGATTTCCTTATCTTTTACATTTTATCTATACGACAACGATGTCTGTGTTCGCTTTTGTAAATTATATATATATATAAAATAAACATGTATAAAACTGAATGATTTATTTTTCTCAAAGAAAATGGATATATTTCTTCATTTTATTTGCACTTTCTTATTTGTATATAAATACATTTAGTATAAAGATCTAGTACAGAAATATAAATAAATGTATGTATAAAATTGTATTGTAAATGTTTTTCTTTTGTGTAATTCTTGTGCTTTTCTATTTCATGTTTTCTTTATGCGAGTACATATAACTAAATAATAAATAAATACGAATTCAAACACATTTATGTATGGTAGAAGGTAGACCCGGTAACCTTACTGTTTCATATTATATATATTTTAGAGTCATATCTCATCAGTATATGTGTGTTAAAATTTAAAAAAAAATTTGGAACATGTATTCTTAAAACACATTTTATAGAAGAACAATTTTCTATTTTTGTATAATTAAAATTCTATACACAATATTTTATTATAAATAAATTTTAAATTTATTATTACTTAAAAAATATATGATTTAAAAATTAATATAGTTTTTTTCAAAAACATACTTTCTGTTATTTTATCATATGATGGAAGGTTGCGTGGTTTTAAATTATTAATTTAAATTTCTAATAGATATAACATGTGAAATATACAGAGATAAAAAAAAATGTCCATATTTATTCGGCACTGATGACGGATCTACCCACATGAAAATGAGAAAAACTTCTTCTTCTTCAAAATCTAAAATTGAACATAATTCATGATTGCTGATATTTGTTGACTTGGTGACCCAAATATACAATGAAATATATATAAAGTATAACATTTTTTCTTTTAGTTTGATAATATTTTCCTATTTGTTTTTATATTATGTATTCGTATTGTATATAAAAGTCCTTTTCATTTTAATTCTATTATTATTATTATTATTATTTATTATTTACTAAAAATTAAAATCCCGAAATTATATTCTATACATATATAGTAATGTATATATGGATAACTGATAACAAGATAATTTTTATAATTATATTAAATATTATTCTAATATTCATTTCATCCATGGATGTGTGATATAAAATAATTCTATGAAAATATAATTAAATTATTATTCAATGACTCTAAAATTAATATTAATTGAAATTTGTGTGAATATGAATATATTATTTACTTTAAATTATGCATACAAGGTTTTTGAATGTTTATCATATACTCAAACATGTATATAGAGTGTTTAATGTTGGCATATATATTTACATATATCCTGTATGCATATGCATACTATATATATATATATATATATATAACATACAATACATATTAATTAGAATAAATGCTATACGTATCTTTATGTATGTAATAAGATTTCAATTATGTTAATTGAATAAATAAACATATGCATTTTGATAAAATAATTATCTAACTAAATTTACAATACACTACTTACTCGTAGGTGTGTATATGAAATAGAAGTTTGTTAAATAAATTTAAAAAAAAAAAAAATTAAATTAAATATTTTATAACTCGTATATTTTCGAAATTAGTATAAAATATTCCGTAATAATTATTCATATTTAGATTTATTAAATGTTTTAATAGCCGCAGTATGAATACATACAATAACTTGAACAGAAATTAATTTCGCCAAATTGTATTTATTAGCCTATCGAACAGAAAATTCAAATCTTCCTTACTTAAGATTATCTTTTCGAATACAATACTATCATTTTCCTAACATTATGGTGATGTAAACTGTTCACACTCACTATCATCAAACAATCGATTTAATCCATTTATTAATTTGTATTTATTTTTATGTACCAATTACCAACAAATATTCATATTACTATTTTATTTCTAAATATATGTAATGTCTTTTGTGTTTTAAATTAATAATAAAAACTTTTAATTGACAATTCAACATAACATAAAATCAATTGTTATACAAATAAAATCAATTAAATTGAACTAATTAGTTTTGCTATGTTATGGATGTACATTTGTCATGCGTTTTTTTTTTTTGTGTTTTTTATTTTATAAAAATGAATATGTATTAAGGTTAATGACGCATTTACATTTAAGTGTATAAATAAATAAAATATAAATCTATCTATTATCTACAATACATAAATGCATATACAATATATTTGTTAGTATTTCAATTTATGTGTTTTATAAATATATACGAGTTATACATATAGAATTCCAATAATTAATAATAATGATATTTTTGTTCAAACATAATTGACTACACACACATATATTTTTCTATATGGTATGTGCACACACATGTGTTCAACAAAACAAAAAAAAACCATACAATAAAAAACAAACAAAATAAATCAATTGTACATTGTATGCTATAAACATAATCTAATATGTGAATCATCCTTTTACATAATTATATTTACATAATATTGTAATATGTGGATGTGTACAAGGAAATACTAAAGCAAAGGTGACAGTCTAAAAAAAAAAATGTGTATAATCAGCGACTCACTATATTTTACAATTTTAATGATTTAATTTTCATATATTAATAATATTATAAAAATAAAGCATTATTTCACTATACGCGATCATCATAAGTTTTATTTATATAAATATTTTTGACTTGTATCAATTTTGTACCTTCCAATACAAAACAACAACACATATACTTTATTATATATTGTTATATAATATTGTGCTCTATATATAAATGTATATGAGGTATATCAAATTTCGTATGTGAAAACATATAGTATTAAATTAAATTGACTATATGCGCACGCTGCTATACCGGAGCACATATGCATATACGAGTAAATACAAAATTTGTTATATAAATAGTAAATCAAAATAATTGTTTGTAATATCATATGTCTACGCATGTGTTTGTATAATCTATAATGTCTATATATAATATTCTCATATATAAATATTATATATATATACTATGTTTTATATTGTAGTATAATAATAACAATAAAGGTGACAACCATTATACAATTAACATTAATTGATTTTGCCTATATACTTATTATATGAAAAATATAAAAACATAGAGTTCAATACATTTGTTATTATTTTGTGTTGTATATATATTTTATTTCACATATATATAATTAAAAATTCATTATATATGATCATGGAAAAAACATGGAAAAAACAAAATAATTTTATAATGTTTCCGTCATATGAAATATGTATTTAGTTAGTATAAAATTACTTTACTAAATTGTAACAGAAATTATTTATAGTATAATAATGTTTTTGTAAAACATTTTACAATCATTTTTCTACATATTTTTGCTCCATTTAATTGAATTTAAATAATGAAATACAACTTACTGAAATATATATATATAATATAATATAGCTTACATCATATTTATCCTCCAAAAAATTGTATACTGTCAGCACTATGTTCATAATATGTCTGCGTGCAATGAATCATATTATTATTTTTCAAAAAAAATTTAGATTACACATATTTATATACGATATTTATCTAATAATAAAATTAACAACTCCTTTCTATTGTGTGTGTGTGTGTGTAGCTTTAATTTTCATTTTCATTTGTAACAATATATTAATAATATAATATGTGCATGCATATATCTTTTTAGTTGTGAAATACTTGTCCAAACACACATCCAAATAACACAACAAACAAATACACAGATATATAGCTAATTATTTTATTGCGTGCTATGAATCGTTAATATTATAATTATTAAAGATGTCTATACAAGTTTTATAATGATACATTATAGAATGGGAACACACAACACCTACCCTTTTTAATTTAAGTGACTTATATATATATATACTTCTACAAGTATACGACGCATATACACTGTTGCGTATATGTATATCATATATTATTTAATTGTTTGTATATGAAATTAAATAATTTTGTATAATAAACCTTACCATAATAATAATACTCGTATATATAAACAAATCGATGGCGGAGAAGATTTTCCTTGTGTCAACAACTGAAGAATACCTACTTTGTGTGCAAACATTTGATTAAATTAAATTGATGTTATAAATATCTAAATATCTTAAATTATTTTAATTTTAATATTTACTGCTATTTCCCTTATATTGTACATAGATAACAAATTCATGGTATGAGATGCGAACGATATATTTTAATATATATAAACGAGTATATAAAATACACGATACGAGATAAGAGGGAATTCAATAAAAATGAAAGGAAGACAGTTTTAAATTTGTAAAAGAATAAAAAACAATTTAAATAAATGTAAATAAAAACTTTATTGATAATATAGAGCTACAAAGCTGGATATGCATTTAATTTTTAATTATGCACCATATGTTTTATTATATATATATATATGAAATATAAATTTATATATTGATTAAATTTTGACTGATTATAAAGAAGTAGATTTGCTTAAAAAAAAAAAACATTAATGAGATTATCCCTTTTTTACATTTTTTTTTTAGATAGTAATATATAGTTAATACAAAGAAGAAAACATTTTTTTTTTTTATATGCAAACATTCAATAATATATTTTATATAAGACGAATGAAGATACCGACGACACACACACAAACTATACTACGTACATAAGAACTCAAAAAGTTAAATATATTATTCAAATATTTGTAAATGTATACTACCATCAGAGAAAAAAAACCACTCATATATATAATGATTTTATGTGCGGTATACTGAATACGGTGGTGCTGTGAAAAGTATTAATAATTATTATAAATTTATTTTTATTTTCAAATGTCCACTACTTTTTATAATATATATTACAAAATATTGAAAATATTGATATTAGAGTAAATTATTTATATATACACAGACTTGTCGAAATTTAAATTTATTCGAATAAATAAAATACTACATACATTTTTTACTGTCAAATCAATTATAATTGAATTTCTTCGAAAACTTTTCACCTATACCCCAAAACAATATTATTATATACATTCACATATAATAATAATCACCATAATATAATATAATCCAAATGGGAATAGTTTTTCTATGCAATTTTCAAAATTAAATATTCGATGATTAAATATGTAAAGAAATTCTATTTGTTTGTCATTGCTATTTCTATGTATATATATATATGCAAGTCGAATATAATATAATGCTCTAATGTATATTATGTTTTCTTTATATTATATAGAAAAACTAATATAAAATAAAAAAAAAGTATATACTATTTACTATCTACTCTCTGTTTGGTAAACTATATATATATTTATATAGCCGTGGTTATATACATGCGGTAGGAAAATGATAGCAATATAGTTTTTATGTTTATATTGACGTTATGCGATTATATAAATTATAAATGTTATGTATATATACTTATTGTATATAGACAGAGTATTTCAACAAATTCTATCCATACCCAATATACATATATACAATATATTTTTATGGTAGATTATAAAAGTATTCGAGTCTTATGGCATTAATTTAAAGTTGGTAAATATTCTTTTTTCTCAGTTTATTTAATATTGTAATTTAATTCAGAATTTTTACAAATATAATTAATAAATAATTTCAACCCCTTATATATATATGTATTATCTCGAATTTATCCTATACCCCTATTGCATATATATATTTAAAATTGACAAACGGATCTATAATATATGGCTGGTGTCTTTTGTAACATCCGTTTTGTATTCCATATGTCTGCAATTTATACATATATATTTGGTGGGTAAATTGAAAAAGTTTTTATTATTATAAATATTTTTTTTTATTTTGTTTCTTTTTCCATTAGTATTTGCATACATTTTTAATATTTCAATTAAACAAATACTATAATATTATTATATACATTTTTATATGCAAGAATATATCAAGTTAAATATAATATAGTATTTTATATAATTCAATTGATTCTTTTTATTTTAATAATATTGTATTTATATCATAAAATTTCACGTACCATTTGAAAATATATATAGATTGCGATGATATATCGCTTGAAACATATAATTCTTAATATAATGTGGTGTTTTATTTTAAATACTTACTGTTGATAAAATCCGAAGTCTGACGATACTATTCTAAATATGAAATAAAATACCGATAATAAAACTATATAATTTTATCGCATCAGCCATAAAAATTTAATTGCATGTACAGATAATCATTACGGTATTCACTCACACTTGAAAATTAATTTGATAATCTTTATTACCCACACTGAAAAATAATTTACTAATAATTTGTAAATATACTATTATTTATTATTTAAAAAATGGTATTAGAATTTTAATGGTAATTTTGGTAAAATAGAATTTTCTGCATTAAACCCTTTTTTTTTTTTTTTTATTGTTATTGTTATCAGAGGTGTGATATCTGTTATTCCAAAGATTAGCATAATATTAATGTGTGTATGTGTATCGGATATATGTTATATAAATAAATCTCTTACATGAAATCAGAATGATGTACATGAATTGCCTATCTTTCAATCATTTCTCCTTTGAGGACTTAAACAAAAGAAAAAAGGAAATGTTAAAATTTAATATTCCTTTTTATTGTAAAAATAGTTATATTAATCTATATTGTTGGTAAACGAATATATAAAGTGAAGTACTGTATAAAAAATTGTATAGTGAAATAACACTCACAAAATGTTAATGTCCCTAACATAATAAAACACATAACAAACATTATAACATTTAAAATAACATCGAAATAGAGAGAGAGTAATATTATAAAAATAAAAAAAAATCGAAGGAATTTATTTCCCCATCATCATCATCATACAAAATAAAAAAAAAAAAAAAGAAAATCATTAATTTTCAACATGCTATTTTTTAATTAGGGCCAATTTCATCAACCCGTACGTAGAGTCCTTTCCATATACATATACATTTAGTATATTTACATATATATTTTTATTTCATTCTTCTATATTTCTTTATTTTTTTACATTTGGTTATCATTAAATCTATAATTGATGTTTCCAATTACATATAATAAATACTTTTCAAATTTTTTAACAATAGCAATAAAATATAGTACACTTGTTTTTTTTTTCCAACAACTAAACTATAAAAATATATGCCAGATTAGTATATATACTAAACACACATATATCGTTAGTACATTTATAACTTATATACACATATGTGTGAATAATGTATATATAATATACATTATATATTATACATACATTACATATTCATACATTGTATATAAGTAATAATGTGTATATGTAACTAAATAGTATATAATAAATAAATATATAGATTATTTAAAAACCAATAAAATCTTTTGATATATTTTGATTTTGTTTTTATTTTGTTTTTTCCTATATTGATATTTTATAACCCTCTGGGCTCAAAATAGTGGATTTAGATAAGGCAAAAAATGGTTATCCTAAAAACGATTTTCATAAAAGCTTTTAAAAGAATTGCATACGCTTACTGGAATCTATATGTACACACAATATTATATATGTTTTTAGTACATTATTTTACTTTTTTTTTTATAGTGTATGTATGTTTTGTATATAATATATATATATAGAAATAGTTGTTTGAATCTAAATAGGTATATATATAATGTATATAGAACAGCACATAAATATATATATAGAATGAGTAGAATGCGAGAGGTTTTTGGACTTCATGAAAACTAGGTTTTATTGGTGATTGTCACATTTGATAAAAAAAAATAAAAAATAAAAAAAAAATTGGTTATCGTATACACACGACATTTTATTGCTCTGTAGGAAAATTTACTATATACATATAATGCATTTATATATATTTATGTGAAAATAGACATAAACCAAAATGATCTGTATACAGATCAATATATGTACGATTTCTTTTTTTCTATTTCCTTTTAGTTTTATAGTACTTTTTATTTATACATTAGATATTTTAGTTTCTGATAACATTTTTAATAATGCGTATAGCTTTGTGATTCACAAAATGATTGAAATAATATTCAATGAAAAAAAAAAATAAAATAAAAATATAATTCAAACTTTAAAACAACTTAAAAATTAAATTTTAAATAAAAAAATTAAATAAATAGATTATTCTACTGTTTTTGTGGCAGATATAGAACTTTTTTGTGAAGAATATTTTCACATGAATGGAAAATTTAATTTGTTATGCAATTATTAAACAGAATGTTTTACTATATACATACTCGTACAATATAATGGCTTTGCAATATATTATTAAGAACATATTTATGTTCAACTTTTATTCCTTTGCTATAAATCAATGTTTGTATCAGTTGGTTTTTTTTTTTTTTTTTTTTTCTTATTAATTGATCTCCGATACATTTTATTTATATGAACTTTTATGTTTATTCACCACATTAATTTACGATTTTGTTATTTACTGCTACCATATACATATAATTATTTAATATGTCAATATAATTTAAAAGTTTCATTTTACAAATGCAAAATCAACGAACGGAAAATAATTTATAAAATATAAATAAGAAAAAAAATCGAATTAAATTTTTTTTGATTTTTAAATCATTTTGTAATCTTTAAAATAATATTTTTTGTTGAATTTTTTTTTTATTTCTTACACATATCATTTATATAAATTTAATTGTAAAATATTACTATTTAAAAAGTTAAAGCATATTAAATTTTTTTTTTCTTATATACTACAACACCCATATATATTTAATATGAAAATAAATCACTTTTCAAACAGAAAGCTTCATATTTGAAGTATATATAAAACAATACTAATTTTAAATAAAATAAATGAAAATAAGATGGATTATCGTATATTTACTATAAAAGAAAATAATTATAGCGTATAATAATTACATACACCATTACATTATGTACACTATATTTTATATATATATATATGAAAAGAAAAATTGAAAAAGCTTTGTAAAACGATTTTCATATGCAGTTGTTGATATATGTTTAAATCGAAACGAATTAGAAACAGTTCTTTTTTAATTAACTTGTTTTTAAAATTTATTATAAAATATATAAATTCTTAGAAATATTATTTCATTCTAATCAATAATAATTTTTTGGATGTTTACAAAAAAAAAAATAAACACAAACTACTTTACTATAAAAACATTTTTAACATTAAGTTAAAATTTTCAAATGACAATTTACGATTTATATTGTTTCTCTATATTTATTTTAAGATATAGAGAAAACATCCTCTGATAGCTTTTAAAATGAATAGAATAATTTGGATATTATTGAAATTTGTATATTTCCTAGGTTATAACTTGTGTGTGCGTGCTAAAATCACAAATTGTCATTATGTTAATTTCAATTTAAGAATTAATCAGAAAAATCAGTGTGTTATTATTATTTTATTCATCTCATAGAATAATTTTTATTTTATGTATGTTGCAAAGTTTACAAAATATACACATTTAAACAACTTCAAATATCTTATTTACATTTTTATATATACAAATGATGCAAAAGCTTTTCTCATCTCTTCATTTTGTTGGTGTCATTGTTGCATTTCATATCTATACTATTTATATATATATGATCATTATCATCTTAAATTAAAGCTATTATACATAAAGATATATAGTTTTTTTTTTTTTTACACTTGTTTCAAGTGTATCTAATTTGCGCAAATAAATTGCAATACATTTATATAAATGTATAAAGAAATGCGGGATATACTTTAAATTAAAATTAATTAAATTGTTTGAAGTGTACATGTAAAAGCAAAGTTATATTATATATATTTATTTTTTTTCCCCATAACGACATAAAATGATAAAAACTTAACATGAATTCTTTTGTCGAAATTGAAAAAACAAAAAAAAAAATGGAATGAATACAGAGCTGGCTCATACATAGCAGCTCTCAAACTAAAATAAATATATAATTTTTTATTTTTGCAACAGTAACAATTATGTAAATTTATATATATATATTTTTTTGTATAATAATTTTTATATCTCGCATCGTTGCACTTTCTTAAATTATGGAAATTAAGTCCTTTTTTTTTTTTTTTTTTTTTTTTATGTTAATATAATAAATAAATCCATAATATTATGAAATGCAAAAGATTGAGCACGATAATAATTGTAATGAAAGGGGATATATATATATAGTACATTCACTGGTGCATATACATATACGAGTATATATATATATAGAATCGTCGTGTCGTCCACATTAGCAGCTAAACAAAGAAACATTCTGTTTTCATTAACAATGTAATAATTATTTAGTTATTTGATTACATACTCGTAAAAATATTATGTATAATATTAATAATTATAATTTATGCACATACATTTTTCCTTTATTTATTTTATTATTATTTATATATTTCTTAAACATGACATTTTTTCAATTTCTTTTGTATTTTCATGAATATATAACTTCAAAGGATATTTTGATATATTACCTGTATCTATAGATATGAATAATTTAAAAATATAGTTAATATGTCGTATATAACGCTCATTTTATGTATATATATTCTTCAAAAGTGTGCAGAATTTTTTTAAAATATAGGATATAAAATATCTTCATTCAATCATGTGTTATTCATATTCTAAAAAACATTTATTACAGTCAAATTGATAAAACTGCGCGCAATTATTGTTAAATTGCGGTTTGCTTAATTCTATTATTTATATATAAATGCAGATAAATCCCATAATAAGCTAAAAATTTATATGTAATATCTTGTTATATATATAAATCCAATTATTAAATCTTAACTTAATCAGCCATAAAATAACAAACAGAAACATTCTTTAGCAATGAAAAAAATAAATAATATATTTATATAAATAAATATCACACATTACTCGTAAAATCTATATTTTCTTATTTCTCGATATATGTCGTAAAATCAAAATTTTATAAATTATATCGAATATACATTTTGTACAATAATATATTGCAGATATATTTATACAATAACGAAGTGTTTTATATCTTTAATATTCTTTTACTATTTCTATATATATATATTTCTTGGTTTTTTTTTTCCATCATCGCATCTCATCATATGTGATTTAACTTGATCATATATATTTTTTTTCTTGTTATTGTCATCGTATATATTTTTCCATTTGCCTTAAATTATATATGTAATATATATATAATATAAGTTTCCATTTGTATATATAATAACTAAATATATCTTCACACTCCACAAATTTTTATACATTTAAGTATATATATATTGTTGTTTTATATATATAAATATATATATATATATATATAGTTTAGGAAGTATAGGACATAAACCCAACCGAATAATATGAAGATATATTTCTATATATATTTATATATTATATAACAAAATAGAAAACAATATAATAATATCATTTACGATGATTTCAAAAGATTCCCAATTTTCACATCTGGTGAACCTAATATTACTTTTGTTGTATGGTTATTTATATTTTGTTTTTATGTATTTTGGTAAACTATAGGCATTAGCCAATATTTACCGACTTTTTTTTTGTTTTTTTTTTTTATTTTTTCTTTACATAAATATGCGAGAGTGTGTATGTGTGTATTATATAATAAATAAATATATATTAGATATGTATAAAATTTTCATGCAATACCACTATATACAAAATAACATATTATGTATAACAAAACTAAACCACACTATGTACCATATCTTGTATATAAAATAAGTGTTGTTATATAGAAAGGAGGAAGAAAAATGACCATTATAAATGTATATAAGAGAATAATAATATAAAATAAAAGCAAATAAATATCTATGTTTTAATAAATTTGTGTGATTTGTAATATCGTGATGTATATACATATAAAATAATGTTTTACTATGCGTAACCGTGGTGGTTTTACGATCTTGATGACCATTTTATACACTATTTAATTTGTGTACATTAAATTGAAATATTTTTATATTATTCCCTGTAACAACATTTTTTTTTTCTTCTTCTTCTATATAATACAAACAAAATGTATGTGTAATGGTTAAATTATTCACATTGTATAATATATAAATTTTATTAATTTATTAGAATGCGAAACAAAATTGTTAATAAAATTATAATTTTTGTAAATGTTATACAAATCTAAACATATATATTTTTTATATATATATACGTTGTATAATATACATAATAAAGACTAATGACCTGTAATATATAAAAATTTGTGTATAGTTTTACAGAATGATGACGATGACAATGTATAAAAAAAAAAACATAAATAATCAAAAAAATAAAACAAAATACGTAGATAAAAAAAAAAAAAAGTCCCTAACCAATTACTCTAATAGTGATTTAATTACATGGCCAATGGCATTTTCACTTAATCACAATGTGTATATATGTATTTTCTTTTATAGTTTTGTATATGCAATCATATTATATATACATATATTTTCATTTAAATACCCAATGAAAAACAGGGTCGGATCCATAAGAGAATTACAAATCTCTAATGAAATTACATTTCTTTAATATTTATTGTTTCACAAATAATTTGTTAGAAAATAAACAAATTCATTGAACAATAAAAATTATCTATAATCATTTAACAAACTGGTAATTTAAATTTGAATCAATGAAAGCGCACCATGTACATCAACAACATTTTTATTGAGACGCACTAACCAATGTATATTACACGACTGAGATATAATTTAATATTTAGTTAAATTATTCATGAAAATCTATCACACTTATCATATTTATGTAAACTTTTCTCAATATTTGCTGACCTATGACAGAACTGACTATTTATTTAATTTTAAAAAATTTCATATAAATATACAAAACTTTTCAATTAACTCTATCCCCTATCCCGTATGAATATTATTTATAAGATAATAAATATATAATATATAGGTTAGTTATTTATGACAGCCATATTTCTAAAACTAAACGAACAATTTATAAATCATGCATATATTTCTATCGGGGGCATCGTATATAGTTTTTTTATCTTTCGATTCTGTATGCATGAAATTAGGATAATAACAGTATGTATAATTGTGTATCATATGTACATATGTATATATAGGTATAGCGTATGTAGATAAAGTCACATATAGTAGAAGTCAAATAGTTGTCTAGAAAATCTTTTTCCATCATCATCCACTCACAGTGAGAGAAAAATATGTATGTGTAAAAAAGTAAATAAATAAATATAAAACTATACAATATGTGTATGTGCTTATTACGGTTTAGTATTTAGATATGTACTATGTTTTATGGTAAAATATTTATGTATTGTATATGTATATATCCATCAATCATTGGCTCTTAATCAAGTAGATGGAATGTCAAGTCTATGTTTTGTTACACAAAACAAAAATCTAGAATTGTATAGCTGAACAACAAAAAAAAAAAAAAAATAGAAAAAACTAAATAGGAAGAAAAACTAAAATAGCATTACAAGCTACATATATATTTTTATATTTATTTATATATAATGTGTGTTCAATGGTACATATGTACAATATATATGGTATATATGAAATGGTTGATGGTATTGTCGAAATGGAAAATTGTTCATGAATTTTTTTGTCGTTAGTTACAACAACGAGACCATATATATATATATAGGAGCTATAATATTACTTATATACAACAATACTATAGTATATAGTTGTATTTTATGTCATTTATGTTGAACAACCAATATATAAATATCATATATACAAATACAAATTTGTAAAAGTATACAATAATAATAAATTGAGGTCACGATAAAAAACAAAAAAATAAAGCAAAAATATTTCTATAATATAATGATAAATTTTTATTATAATTAAAAATCCATCTATATATTTAGCCAAATTGTGTATATACATAACATTTATTGATATTAAAAAGTTTACCTTTTTCGTTTTTTAAATTAATATCTAATTATGTATATTTATTTTATTATATACAAAAATTTATTTTTATTATTAAAATATAATAAATTCAAATTTTTATTGGAATTTATAAAATTTAAATTATAAATTGGATATTCCTTTGCATCATCATCACATAGTAATACTATATGCGTATACAAAATATTATAATAAAACTAATCAATGTTTTAATTTTTCAATTTATTAAAAAAACAAAAAAACCATGGAAGTTGTCAACATTTTATTATTGTTTTTTAGATTATTTTCAATTTATTATTCTTAAAAAAAAAATTACTTTACCAATTTACCGCATTCTTTACATTCATTCATTCATTTTTTTTTTGTTATTTTTGTTAAAGAAAATATATTAATAGTCTTAAAGACATCACAATAAATATCTTATGTTTTTTTTATTATTTTTATTATTATTACAAGAAAAAAGTACTATATATATAACAAAAAAAAAAAATAGAAAAAAAAACATAAATAAATAAAAATAAAAATACGACGAATATTAAGTAAATAAAATTGATAGAATTTTCTTATGGGTAGTAGAAAATGAGTTTTATTATTATTTTAAGTTACCAAAAAAACACTTATTTATTCAAAGTAAAGATTTTTTTTTTTATCCCCGCAAGGGTTTTATCATTTGAAAATATTCTCTTGTTTTATATGATGTGTAACGACGCCGCGTACACAGCTATTCAATATGTATATACCATCAAAAATAATAACGAACAAAACAAAACGAACGCACGCAGCAGCAAATACAATACTATCGCAGAATAAAAATGTTACATAAATTTCCGTTTTTTTCTTGTTTGAGCAAAAAAAAAAAAAAAAAAGGAATATAAAATGTAAATGAAAAATGAAAAAAAAAAGTGGAATAAAATAAAATAACATTTAAACTCAAAAACTGGAGTGAGTGTGTATTTTCTTTTCTTCGAATTCTGTGTGTGTGTTAAATTTCAATACTATATACAATGTTATAGAAATATTCTATAATAATATGAATAATAAAATATATTAAATACAAAAAAATATATAATTTACAATTTATATAATATATAAATTGTAAATATATTGTGAAACATACGATTACTTGTGCAATATATAATATATAATAGAAACAAATAAGAAGAACCGCCGACCAAGAAATCAAATTTTTGACTTTTCTTGTATTATTTATTTATCTATATATGGTATACTATACATTTTGCATATATACATATATTTAATTTTTTATAATATAATAATATATAGTGTTTTGGTATTTTCAAGGAAGAAATATATATGCCTTAAGGATATTTAACAAAAGTTAAAATTAACTTTGATTTTATCCATTTCAAAACTTGTAAATATATAATATATATATGCAATATAAGATACAATATAAAACCAAAACCAACAAACCAACAACCAAATATATTTAATAGTAGAACTGTGGTGAACAACAATATAGATGGCACATTTTTCATATGCATACTATTTTAAAATTGTATATGTTACTTTCTTAAATTTTTTTCCGGAAAAATTTCAACCACTTTTTTGCGGTAACATTTTTTTTTTTTGAACTTCAAATTGTAACTTTTCATCTACATATATATTTTCTCTTTAAAAAAAATATTGGTTCGACTATATATAAATATATATATATATATATTTAGCTGGGCACCCACTGTATACATATATAAAATGAACACAAGTATATATACATACGACATAACCAAAAACAACAAATTTAATACAATGATAAATAATAATAATAATAACAATTGTAAAACATGAACCCAATTTTATATTTACTAAAAATTTTAATTTATATACTTTCTTGTACATATATATGGTATATATTTAAAGGTTCTTCTTATTTTCAATCTTATTTATATATTTTGTATATAAAATAGGGTAAAAAATGGGTTTATATTTGTCTTAATTATATACTAATTTTAAATGTTAAAACAATATGACAATTAATTGAATTTTTGGCCATACAGAAGTTAATTTATTATATATTTACCACCACATGCCGCGCCAACTAAATGAATATGTACATAAAAATTTTTTTTCTGTTTTAAATTTCATTAATTACTTTTTTTTTTAATTACTATTTTAAATACATATATAAAAAGAGCTTTTGTGGTGCGCGTGATCGACGAAGACAATGAATACCTAATAATTTGTGGTGGGTTTTTTTTTTCCTTTTGTATTTGTCGTAATTTTAAATTTAAAAAATATTAGACAATTTTCCTCCAATTCCCATGTCACTAAAAATTTGTATGACATATTGATACTGTTTAAAAATTAAAAATTAATACAGTAATGGAAAATTAGCTATATAGTTATAAGTAAACCAGTACATCAATGTTAATGATCTAAAATTGGTGAAACACATTGGCAATTTATTGAATTTTCTGTAATCTGTAAAAAAAATGTATGTATTAGAAAACATGTTAATTATTTAAAGTCTGTTTTTTCTGACAATAATTAGTAAATTTTTTGGTATTACTTTTTGTATTTATTATTTACAATGAACAAAAACTATGTTCTCTAAATGGATAAATTAAACAATTAAGTAATAATGTAAATTGTTTAAATATATATTTTAAATAAAACCGTGGTATATATAAGAAATTAAGTATTTGGCAAAAATTATATAAATTCAATTAATATTATATAAAAATTTATAATATAATATAGAATAGCGAGTATCCTTCCATATTCTACCCTATATATAATTATATTATTATAATATCATACTTTTATTTTATTATATTCATTTAGAATAATAGCCATGAGAAAGGAGAGCTTTTCTACTTATTATATGTATTTTATCTATTATATACGAGTATAATATTCACCAAGTTTAAAACGTAAATAAGAATTTATAAACACTTCTGCTATGTCTGAATACATTCAAGTTATATAATATAATAATCAGAAGACTATATTGTTAATTTTTACAGTATATATAAAAGTCTATTTATTACTATTATATACACCTATTATTATATATTGAAAAATTGGATTGTTTTCAAATTATTATTACACGCCAAATTAAAATATATGTCACCCTCGTTGAATATTTGTCGTTTTGTATATTTTGCGTGTGTGTAGATGTGGCAGACAAAACAGAGGATATACGCGAGATGAAATTTATTTTCGAATGAATAATGAAGACGCGATATATAAATATAAGCAAATAAAAATGGAAAATATTTCTATATATGATACTTTTTATAAATGAACAATCACATGGAAATTGGAAACGATAATTTAAAATGTTTTTTCTTGTATCTATATATTTAAATTGGTTTAAAAGGATTTGATTTATATCGATATTTTGAATCTTTGTAATAATAATACGGTTGTATTGTGAGTTGAAAGAAAAATTCTTTCTATATAATATATATTGTATTTTATATATAAAATAAATTTAAAATGTTATTTGTCGATTACTTATATATACCATATGTTTAAGTCGCGGCTCATGAAGAAAGCCTGATGGTATTTTTAAATTAAAAATGTTTTTAAGTAATAAAATAGAGTGGTAGTTACTCTTATTTTGTGCCAAGATCTAATTTTTATATCATATTTAATAAATTTAAGTGACATTATTTATAATATTTTGTGCTATGCGGCGGTGTCATTTTTATCGTACCGCACAATTATATGAAGATAAAGTGTGGATGGCATTAAATTCGAAAATATATTTAAAAATGGAAACTTTTTACTATTTATTATATAAATTCATATAATAACTAAATTACATTTTACTTATAAGTTCAATGAAAAATAAAAATAACTATATATTATATATATGTACAGTACACGCCATTAAAAAGTAATCAAGTCAATATTTAATTTAAAATTCAATTATTTATAGAATTTATTTATTTTTTTTTTTTTGAATTTCATTTATATGATTATTATTTTATATTATATATACTTAATACAACCAACACACAGTGAAAATAGCATGTTAAATATATTGAAAATTGTATATTAATAAATATGAAGAAAGAAAAATCTTTAAATGCATTAACATTTTTTTCTTGTTAAAAATTATAATAAACACAATATAACATTAAATATATATATATATATATAAATTTGTGTGTGGATTGGTATACGTAATAATAATACATAAATTGAAGGAAAAAAAAAATAGTTATATTTATATGTATTTATAAAAGGAAAATTAAATCACGACGATCAATAACATGCAAACGTATTATTTTATTTTATTATGTTACAGTTGCATTATGTAAAATACAAAAAAAAAATGAAAATAGAAAAATATATACTTGAAAAGTTTGCATTCAGTGTATATTAATATACATGCAATGTCAATTGTATTATATAGTTGAGGGTTTTTTTTTTTTTTTGTATTGTAATCACGAAAATATTATTAGTAAAAGAACAATTTTTATATATATTTTTATAATGTAAATAATTATTTATAACTTTACTTTACTTTTTTTGTTTTGTTATCCTTTTAGACTTTGTGTAAAACATATTATATTATATTGTATAACAGAAAAATAATTCAGGGACGTGCGCTTAATAGCCGCTATAAAAATGCACACAAATATGATATATAATAAATTGCAACTTCTATTTTTATAAAGGAGGTAATGGTAATAATATACAAATTTACTTAAAAATTATCTAAAATTTCCCGATCTCATTTTTTAAAATCAGTGATTTATTTTTTGGTCTTGTCTTTTACGTTTACCCCATAAAATATAATACCCTTATGCCTACAAAATATGATCCTGCTTGATTTTTTTTAATTAAGAATACATATTTAAACAAAAATTCATTGAACACCATTTTATTCGTTATTAAAGTACAGGAAAAATACAAAAAGCTTTGTTCAAAAGCTCTTTTTTTTTTTTTAATTTTATTCTTTTGCATTGTGTAACGAAAATAATAATATTAACGTTCATTACAATAAAAGTTTTTTTTAATTAAAAAATCCTCGAAAAAAATTAATTAAATGATAAAAAAAAAAATGTATGTCTCGATAGTTTGATCGAAAAAAAATAATACTATTTATCTACATTATGTCTTAAAAAGATAATTTTATATAGAAAATTAGCTAAGAAAATATAATAATTTCTTTAAATTTTCATTAATGATCTAAGAAGTAAAAAAAAAAAAACAAAAAACTTAAATGAAACTTATGAACTCATTATATACGAAATAAAGAAACTTATATAATAGTAAATTCAACAATAAAACATATATTTATAATGAAGGATCATCTTGTATTTATGTGCAATTTTCTTCATTCTAATATATTGTATATAATTTAAAACATATTCATTTGTTATTGTAAAATTAAAAGAAAACACTTGAATAATTAGCTTGCGACGAACAAAAAAATTATACTTTAAAAAATAAAAAAACCATCACTAACAACTTCATATTTAAATTTTAAACTAACATGAAAAAAAAAAAACATTTTTTAATTTTTTCAATGGTTAAAAAAAAATGCTTATTTATTTCTTATACAAAAAAAAAAAAGAGAAAGGAAAAAAATTATTTCAAAACAAAAGACAAATGACAAACACAAGGAAAATTGGTTTTTTTTTTTTGTAGAATTTCCTTTTTTTTTTTTTCTTTTTCATAAAATTGAATTTCGTTTCTATTTTTCTTTATTTTTTTTTTATTTATAATATATTTTGTATATAGAAATTTTTTTTTAATGAAGTTTAAAATTATCCTTTAGTTTGTTTTAATAGCAAAAAAATTAAAATTCTTTTTCATTATAATTTTCACAATTTTCATATTTAAATAATAGAATATATTTGGATATGTGTGCGGTTGGTTTTTCTTTTCAATGCAATGGGTTGAAATATATGTTTATTTTATTTTGATTGGACAAAAGCGAGAGTTCATGTTTCATAATTTTTTTTTTTTTTATTGCTATTTCAAAATAATTGTATGCGATACAAAATATGGTTTTTATAAATTCACACGCTGTTTGTTTTGTAAATTTTAATTGAAACGAAAAACATATATATATATTAGAACATGCAGAAAAAAGATATCTATATATATTACAATTGAATTTGGTTGTAATATCTTTACTAATTGTTTTGATATTGTGTATAAATATATATATATATCTGTTTTACTATATACGATACGGGAATAGAACGATATGATGAACAATATACTATATTCATTGGCATTCAAACATTAATGTTAAATTTATATTTTTCGATAAACATTTAATAATTGTTCGTATATAATTTTCACGTTTACTAATTTATTTTGCAAAATTGTGTGTCGCAGAAAATTGTTAATGATCAGTATCGTTTTCTATCGAAGTATTTTATTTACTTAAAAATAAATTGACAGACAAAAAGGAATTACGAGAAAATTTATATAAATAATTTTATTATATCGAATTGAATATTTTTAATTTACTTATTTATATATTCTCAAATACACACACATATATTTTTACACGCATGTAATTTAAATAATTATACAAATATTTATGCAGCAACAAGGAAGAAAAAAACAATTTAATTCTATTGTGTGACGGTGTTTTTTTTTGTTCTCGTGTCGTGTGTTACTATAGTAATTAATTGAAAAAAAACGCTACATATATATATATATAGGACAATTGTAAATATAATAATTAATTAAAAATAATATAATTTTTTATACTTAACTATTGTAATTAATAAATAATAAAAATTCTGTAGTAATTAAATGTGGAAAACAAAAAATAATAATAATAATAATAATAATAATGAAATGTAACTATATATAATAAAAAGAAAAACCGATGTTTGTGTGTGTGTGTGTGTGTGTGTGTGTGGGGTGGGTGTGGAAAAATATTATAATTATTTTAATTATTCAATTGTCGGTGCGTGCCTAAAAAGATTTTTATTTCTATTTCTAAATTCTAAAATCGTATGAATGTTATTTATTTATTTGTATTTAAAAAAAGGATACAAAATAAATAAGAAAAAATTAAAAAATTATTACAATCAAAAAATTTTTTTTTTAATTAATTATGATTTATTATTCTTTGTTTATTATTATTATTATTATTATTATAATAATAAGGTAATTATTATTATTTTTCTGTTTTTAATTTAATTGAATCACTTAATTTTTCCTTTACATGTTTTTATTTTGCATTTGTTTTTCATAAAATTGATTATTTTTTTTAAATTCCCAATAAATTAGTTATTTACAATATAGTGATCGTGTAATACAGATGTCCAAACCCTATAGTCAGCACAAACATGACATGAAATAAAACCGTTGATTGCAAACCGATTAATTATGTGCGGACAGTAAATGTAATCGGTATTCCATCATTTAGAACAAACAGTTTGTAATAACGAAATTTAAATAAAGGATAACATTTTTACCACAAAATTCTATAAAATTTTATATAGTGTTCTTTTTTTTTTTAAATGCACGCATTTTTTTATATATTCAATTCAGAAATGGTATTAGCTCCCTTGTCTTTGCACAATCTGCAACTTTAACAGTATTTTTTTTCTTCTTTATATTCTTTTAAAGTCAAACCAACCAAAAATAAATGAAATAAAATGACGACAAAAAAAAACTAAACATATGTCTTTTACTCAAAATAATAACATTCATCTTGAAAGCATTTGTGAATTACTTTATCTACTCGTATATATATATATATATGTACCATGGATTTTATGTATCGTATACCGTCGTATATATATATATATATATAATATAATATTTTCTAAAACATAATATAATATAAGGAAAATTTTCATTTTGCTTTTGACTTTTTTCATATATAATGTGTATTAGTGTATTTGCTACTTTTAAAGTACATTCAAAAGTGATAAACAAGAAAATCTAACTCTAAAGTTTGCCATCAATCTACGAAAATAGCTTCCATAAAAACAACATATATGTGAATATATACAATATATTTAATATGAATATATATATATATATATTATATACTTACATATGATACGATACAATGTTGATGTTATTTGCTGCAACATTTATTCTATATATATATATATATATATATAAGGCTGGCTAAAACAAGCGTATATATAAATAATATATATATATGTGGATATTAGAGAATAAAGAAGAAAAAAAAACGGTTACAAGAAGTAATAATTCTAACCCTAAATCGACCTCTCTTCCGCTTCATACATTACACACATCCGTACACACACGAAATATACCATATTTTCATAAAAATAATTCAATGGAGTTATATATAAAATAATATAAATTTATATATCACAAGCACAAAATTCTGAAAACAATTGTATCACCGTTGTTATATTTTTAACTTGTATAGTTTTTATAAAATTAACATATGCTCCACATATACAGAAGATTTAATAACATGTTGTTGTATACATTATCAATAATCGTGTTAAATTTATTGTAATCTGTTATTTTAAATCAATTTAATAACATATATTTTTTTTTGTATAAGACACACATATATCAATATTGTTATATTTAAAACGCAACGTTGTTATTGAATCGACTTGAATTTTGACACATTCGCATAAAATATATTTTATGAAAATGTTAACATCGCTATATTATATAGATGCGATACTATTGCTAGTATGTATAGAAAGAAATTTATGCGTTGCTTATAAATATATAATGATATTTATATAGTGATTGTTGATTTATATTTCATACTCACTATATTTCATGTATTTAATAATTTATTATAACCAAGAATGCCGTAAGGATCCAAAAAACGTTAAAAACAATAATAAAACAACAACCAAAAAAATTAAATAAAATAAAATAGAAAAATTATTATTAAACAGAAATAATACCTGGGTGGTTGTGGTGGGTAAGGTATTGTAATATAAATGTGATACATAATATTATTTAATCCACTCATCTCTTTACTGTATATATGTACCATCATCTTATTAGAATTAAATATATTATTTCCTATTAATGTCATATGCGTATGGGTACGTTTGACCAAAAACCTATATTGTAAATTCGATTAATATAAAACTAATCCATTAAATTGAAATGTATGTATTATATGGTACGAAACTTTTTAAATAAATTATACGATTAATTAAAACAATGATATATGTGATGATAATAAATAATTTCAATTATACCCAAAAACAAATACGGTATTGTATATGTACATTACTATGTTATTACACACACACACACACACAGGGTGGTGTTCTCAAATGATATTACAATTCTACATATATAATATATTTAAAATATGATATGACTTAAAAGTTATAAGTTTTTCAATTTAATTCAATCAATACTTATAATTTTAATTTGTGTCTGGCCTGCACAATATATATTAGCATTTAAAAAAAAAACACTCTGTATAATATCCATATATAAATAAATATTTCAATTGTTATTTCTCTATATATATGTCCTTTATCCTTTATTTGTATTATACATATACAAAACATCATATGAGACAGATTACAATAAATTTATCAGTTCATCCCTATATATCACAATTTGAAAAATGAATTACAAAAAATAATAAACAAAAAAAAAAAAAAAATAGATTCCATAAATTAATTGACTTTATCCATTGTTTGTGTATACAAATGATAAATAAATTTTAACAACAAAAAAAAAACTATACAGTATCCTGCTCACATACATACATACATACATACATACATACATAAACTAATATATATAAAAAGTAGGAAAAATAAAAAGTAAACGGTACAAATAGCCCATTTAATGTTCACAGACAATTTATTATTTGTTTAATTTTTTCGCACCATTTACTTTACTTTCAAATAAACAACAACCTTCCTTCAAATTTTATGTGTGTCGGATCTGATACAAACAATAATATATAAATATGTATGTATTTTGTATATGCATATATTTATGTTATATGTACAATATTATAATAATATATAGAAAAATGTATAAAACAAATCCCCACGGAATTTATTTAACTATAATATTATTATTATATACAAACAGAAGTGTATATACATTACATTCTTCTTATATACTTAAATATTATACCTTTATTTTAATACTATATCTATCTATATATCTATGTATATAGTCAAAATGTAAACAATAATATACATATATGTTTATATGTATTTTATATGTACAAGTCAAAAGCAACGACAATATACCATATATATAAATATACACGTTCATACATACATTAAATTAATTTTATTTTATGGTTTTTACTTGTGTGTGTGTACAATAGAAAATAAAATACACAATATTATATAAATAAATAAATAAATAAATAAAGTGACTTAATTTAAATTAATGTCTTAAAATTTTATATATTATTATTGTCTTCTTTTATATTGCAATACCTGCGTATTTATGTGTCAGACATATATATATATATTATATTGTAGTATATGTATATATTGTATATATCCTTTTAAAATTATTATATTTTATATATAACATAATATATTTATATAGTAAAAATTGATGTATTAATTATACTATTATTTACAAACCCATTTATGTAACATATATATTTTTACATTTAAAACGAGAGATATATATAATTTCATATTGTATATATTGTGTGTTGTATATAGTGAATATCTATATATTTTAAATATTATATAGGATTATGGGGGTTGTGTATACAAACACCCACTACACCTGTATATACATAGAAATTAAGATTATATTTTAAATCACACATTATGTGTTAACAAATATTGATAAAGCATATCATATACGCAATAAACAACATTAAATAATTTGCATATAATATGATTATGTAATTTAACCTATAATGCGTACATTGTCTATACATAATAATAATGAAAGATTTTCATTCGAATATTTTTTATTTTTCTATTTAAAATTTAAACTATATATAATTTACAATATATCCTTATATAAAATTTTGTGAATTTTGATAATAATAAACTTTAATATTTACTGCGTACAAATTAATTCCGCCGCCTTTACATTGAAACAAATATATATTTTATAAATACTAAAACTTTAAAATTTTTGCACTGAAAGTGATTAGAAAAGCGATGCAATGATTTCATCAGTGACATAGTTATGTATATGAGAAGATATGATCGGTTGTATGCAAATGATAAACTGACCGTCGCGTTTAACATTGTAAATAGGTACCGAATTAATTTTTTTCTACAAAATACATATAGAAAATAGTAAAATTTCCAGATTTGTACATATATATTTTTGTATTATATAACTTTATAATTGTTTAGAAGCTAACTAACACATGACCCTATTAAAAACCTACATTATTTTATGGTTCAATATTAACCAATGCTATATATATCTCGGCCACAAACATATACATATAACACCTCTAAAAACAATAATTTGTTATAAATCGCATTTTCTATCAATATATTTTTGAATTTATAATGTTTGATAACACAAATAAGACATTCTTATTGTTGTCTTTCATGTTATACAGCAACCTTCTACTGTAAAATACCAAATAACAATATTATAACATTACTAAATATAAGCATAATATGTATATATAACATAAATAGATATATATAATAATATAAATTATATCTCTTAAAGATTATAAACATCTATGTTTGTTATATATATTATATTCGTAAAGAGAAAGACATAGTATGGAATAAGAAATAGATATATAATAGAAGATATATAATATTATTGACTATAAATGAAATTTTAAGCTTAATTTATAATTTAGTTTAACCGTTTCTATATATACGTAATTATATGGATATGCGAAAATATATATATGATAAGGGATTCCAATTAAGGCTTATATAATACGATATATATATATATAAAATACTTGAAAATTATACTTATTGCATACAAATTAAATCGATTTTATATATAAGATTATATGAATGTACAGGAAAATTAAGGTAGTATATAATATAAATATATATTGTATATATACGAGTATATATAATAAGAACTGTATAGTATATAATAGATAAAATCATTTGTGCGGTTTTACAGATTTTGGTGGTTTTCGTCAATAATTTAAATTATTCGGCATACAGAGTAAAATCGATTTTATTTTATCCTTTTTTTTTTTCTATTCTTCTTCTTTTATAGTTAGATCATTTAAATATTTTAATTTATATATGTATATTATAATAAATTATTACATTCAATTGTATATAAAATGCATATTTATAACTTAAGTTATTCCAATCTAACGCAATAAGAAATAATTATAAAGACACTGTATACGATTTATTTTCTCTCTATATATATTCTATAAAAATATAAATGATAATTGTTTCTTTATGTTATTATGTTTTTGTTGTTGTTTATTATTGTATTTAAGATTAATGTATAAGAAAAAAAGGATTATTAAAGATTATCGCATTATCTATCGCAGCAAGTGAATACAGGGTGTTTTTTTTTATAAAACAAAAATTTAATACAATAAAAAAAAATAATTCATTATAAATATATATTACACATCTAATGCACTCTTTCATATATCATCAAATATATATATATATGTTCTATACCTAGTCGATATGTTGAATTAAACATTATCCTGTGTTGGGGTTTTTTTTTTATGTCTTTAAAAATTTACCGATAATATTCTATGCGAAATAAATTTTAAAATAGAAAAAGTATTTTAATCTGTAACAATTAAGATGTTCGGTATAATTCTGTTATATATATATATATATATATATATATATATATATATATATATATATATATATATAAATAAGATTACATATAATACAAAATATACAAATATATGGTCTAATACTTCTTTATTTTAAATTATTTATTAAAACATATAATTAATGCCGCGCAAAATATACTAAAGACTGTTATAAAAAGAAACGTTAAATTATATATTGTATATAGAAAAAAATAATCTGTTAATTGTATTTTTGAATTTAAATGGGTTTTATTTATTCACTACACGGTATACATTGTATATACATATAAATAATGAACTTATAAAATAACTAAGGTTATATATTGACTGTAGTAGCGATTAAATTAAATGAAATGCAATAATTATCTCAAATTATATAACCAATGTCTTTATACCGATATGAATTACACACAACTATAAAATGCTATAAATTAAATCTTTTTACATTAATTGAATTCATAAAGCATTTACCATATTTGCAGAACAATTGGTGAATTGTCATACGCAGTTACATAAGGAGGAATTTACCTATATACTTAACGGCAATGTTAGAAAGTTATGCAAGTGGCAATTTTGTTGGGCATATATAACAACGAAAATCTAAATACATAATATTATTTCTAATTTTAAACCATTATCCACTTATTGCAATACAATTATTTTATTAAATTGTTTATTATATATTAATTTATATATCAAATATATATAGGAAAAATTATGATTATAAAAATATTACATATACTTATACATACATAGAAATTATTTTACCTATGATTAACTAAATTATTAACTAATAATAATAATAATAATAATAATAATAATAACAAAGGTTAACATTTCATGTTAATAATATATAATAATCATAATATGGTATAATAAAATACTATTTGAATAATATAACAATTCTGATATAAAAAAAAAAAAATAAATATCCTTTATGTAGATAATATTTTATTTGTATATAATAGAAACAAAGTCGAAGGACTATATACCCTTTTTTTAATATCAAACATATATTATATATATATACATTTATATTTATTTTATTTTATAGTATATATATTATATACTTTGTTTATATTTATTATATACTTTAACTATTATAATATATATTCATGTTTATATATGTATATTTGAAATTGTAGAAAAGATATTCAATTATTTGGTCCTTCTGCTCTCGCTATATAATATATATATATATGAAAATAAAATATTTTAGATATTATATTATCAATCCTCTTGCCTCTAAATAAATAAATAAATAAATATATAAATAAAAACGGTTTTATCAAACAAAACAAATGTAACAACACAATATTATCAACAAAAACAACCATAAATATACAAATATATATGTGCTCCTTTATTTATTTATTTATTTATTTATTTATTTATTTATTTATTTATTTATATTGTATACTTGTATATAATATATTTTATAATATACAAAGTTATTTAGAGTATTGTTATATTATATTTGTATATTATAATATGGTTCATTTATATATATAGCTACTCTCGTACACACACACACACACACATACTTCGTATATTATGTATATATAAAGTATAAAAAGTATATAGGAAGAAAGAAAAGGAGCAGTTTGTTTTTATCCGGTAAAACATGACAATTTATCATGAGATTTTGTATGAGTTTAAGACATTTAAAGACACATTTTCCATGTTTCAAATATCGTAAAGTATTAAAAGGAAAATCCCTTTACATTTTCCCCATTTCCTATATATATAATATGAAATTATATATATACATATATTAAAAAAAAAAAAAACCAATACGAAAAAACGAAACGAAATGAAATGAAACATAAAATAATAATAATAATAATAATAATAATAATAATAATAATATATATATATATGAAAGGAAAACACTAATACTGTTTAAGCTAACTGAAAAGAATGAGGGGGTTAAATCTGTAAATCCGGTTCTAACAATGATACCCTATTTACTGTCAACAATGAATGAATAAAGATGTGAATAGAAATACAATAATGGCAATAACAACAACATTAACATTTTACAAGACGAAAAAAAAAAAAATATAAAACAAACAACAACAAAACACTCGGAAAATGTCTAAGAAAATTTTACTTTATTGTATGTATGGATCCATGGTTTGAATGAAATATACGCATATAAAATAAGACAAGAAAATATAAAAATAAAAAAAGTACAAATTTCTTTTCGTCCTTATGTACACACACATACACACACACACACATATATATGGTATATATAATAAGTATATGAAAAGAAAAATAATTCCCTTTTCACATTATATGTGTCGTATCGAAATCAATTTTACTCAATTTGACATAAATTGGTTTCAATTGTATGATTTTTAATTATTATTTGAATTGAAAGTGATTAAATTTTATTATAACAAACATAAACATTTTTTTTCTTTCTTTGTTTTAATATTTAATGTTGTTGAAAAATATTTGATTTATTAAAGCTATCACGTATATTTAAATATAATCGATAAAAAATACTATATATAAAATTATTCCTTTTGTCTGTCTTTCCACTTAATATAATGTGCGTTCTTTTTTTTATTTTCTATGCTATATATGAATATAATATTTTTAAAAATATATTTATTACTTCAAAAGGTATATGGTATAAATATGACAAAGAATATTTACTATTATATGTATCGCATATACTAATATCCTCGATAATATTTACATCATATCTTTTGCTATATATTTATTAAATGGATACTTGAAAAATTATCTTTAGTAGATGTAGTTATATAAATATATATATATATATATATATACGCTAACTACAATGTATGTGTAAGTTGATATTTTATTATTTTGAAAATCGTACAAGTCTATATATAGTACATATGTAATACATACACTATAAATATGGGGTATAAATTTACTTGTACTATAAAATTCAAGGAGATGGAAAACTTGAACGAAGCGGAAATAACATTTTTGTGTTTGTCGTGTATTTTAACTGGTTTTTTTTTTTTTCGTGTAAAGGATGAGAAATGAACTTTTCAAATAGTTTTGTTTATATAAATTAAGATAATTTTAGAAAAAAAACTATATTCAGTTTTTTTCAGAGTGAATATAAGATACAAACTATATTTTTTTTTTTTTTTTAGAATTATTTCAAAAGTTTCTACACAAATTTATTAGTAATTTTCATGAAAATAAAACAGATGGGCAGAATAGAGTTGAATGAAAATTTATATTTTAATATTTTACTTGCATGTATTATTGTGTTTTTAAATGGCATGAAAATATAGTTTTTTTTTTTTTATGTTAGCGATGATAGCTAAGAAAGATATATTTTGTTGACGTGTGAAATGTGTGCACAATACATTTATTTCCATTATTCAATATATATACTCATTATAGATAGTATCATTCCGCATAGTCACAAAAAAAATATAGGTAATAATTTGTAATAATAATTCGTTAAAACTCTTGTGTTGAAACACGTGCATTGTCTTTATCTTCTTCTGTAACGAATTTTTGCATCTAACTAATACAATATTTTATAATTATATAATCAATAAGTATATAAGTATATAATAGTATAATCAAAAACTATAAATATTATATATAGATTTAAAATTATATAATACTTACACATAGATTACAAACATCCCCTATATAATATACATTTATATATATATATAAAATTTAACATCAAATTCTCATTAAATAACTTTAAATTTTTAATTATTTGCTTAAATATACCATCATCAATTAAAAAATCGAATATCTTTCTATATATATTGTTACAGAAACATTTACAATCATTATACTATTTTTATATATATATATATGTTAATATATAGATAGAATATATTTAGATGTGCAGTTCAAATATAGAGAATCATTATGTTTTACATATCCATACACATTAATTGCAAAACTATATAATAATATATCTTTCTGTTATATATTTATCTATGTTATATAACATGTTATATATATTGATATATATATATATATAGTTATATAAAAAATTAAGTACATTATATATTGAGATAATGTATAAAATCTATCCATCCATTCAACCATCCCGTATATTATTTTCTATATATACAAATATGTTGTTGTAATTTGTAATATATAGAGCATTGGTTTTTTTTTTTTTTTTATATTCTCTTCTTAAATAAATTTAATGGATATTTATCTGCTTCAATAGAACGGATACTCTCTGTTCCTATTTTATATATACGTATTACAGTATAGATAGGAATATACTATTTGTATTATCTATATCAATTGTAAATATACACATTTATGTATGTATAACATGATACTTTTTACTCTGATACACATAAGTTTTAAATAAAAAATAATGATAAAAATTATAAATATATATATAATATATATATTGGTATTATCCTGATGATAATGTATCCTTTACATAACATTTATATTATTTGCCTTGGATAAATATATACTACTGTATATACAATATAAAAGAAATTGTTAGGAAATGAATATTGATTTTACTATTCAATTCCTGTGTAAATGTGTATATGTGTATGGATTATATAATATTAGATTTTTATATAAATATATACATTTGTTATACGTACATAGAAAAGTATAGTTGTCTATGGTTTAAGAACAAAAACCAAATAAATGAAATAAAGAAATATTGTTGGTAATTTTCAAAAAAAAAATAACGTATATTAAATGAGAGAAGAAAATAATAAAAATAATAGACGAAACACAAAATCTTCAATGACAGAAATATTTTTGGAACAGTTGAGCAAATTTTGTCCAACATAATAATATCCTCCTATATACCATATACAATATATATAAGTTACTTTCCCATTTGATTTATACATACACCTACATACATACATATATATTAAATGTGTATTATTTATGTATATAATATAAATAAATAATAAAATAACACACAAATTCGATTTATGTTTTTGGTAAAAATATAAAAAGGAAGAAAATGAAATTTTGTCAATTCAATTAAATATTCTCGGAACCAAAATTGAAGAAAGAGGTTTTTAAGATTTTTTATCTTGATTCCCACTTTTTGGTTTTTTTGTGTTTAATATGTGTGGGTGGGTGGACTGTGTAGGTATGGTTATGTTTTATATTTATCTTTCAAATGTATATTATATATAACACACACGCATAAAATATTAAAGTTATGAATAGAAATTTATTATATTTATTTACAATCCAATTTTTGTTATTATTATTATTATTATTATTAAACAATTTTTAGCTGATTCATCTGTGCGATAACTTTAAGATTTATATATGAATTTTTTATTAGATAAATTCTATTTTTATCTATATATGATTTTTTTCTGATTTAGAAAAATTAATAATAGTTATATATAGAATGATTAACGCCATAGTAGCCAAACATATAAATACATTTTAATTATTTATTATCGATGTACTGTATTTCACTTGCTTATTCTAACAACTTTATACATTGTTCTATTAATATATATATATATATATATATGAAAGTTTGTTACAAGCCCATATAATATACAATTAAAATTAAATATTTATTTATATTATGGTATATTATAGTTATTCATTAAATCTTTTAAGTAATATTATAGTATAAGAAAGAAACCTACGTATGTATAATAATAGATGTAAATATATACTATTGATTAATGTACATTTCGTATTTACGTATATGTGCGTATAGTGTAAAACTCTTATAAAAAGAAAGATTCGAATTCATTGAATATATAGTTTCATAAATTTCTTATACTTTTCTATTATGCAAGAAAGTAATATAAAAATATTATATTTTATGTATGTAGTTGTTCAAAGTTGAAAATACCATTTTATATTATTATACAATATATTGTATATATGTAAAAAAAAAGATTGGTCAAGTAATATTTTTATTATTTTATTTTATACACAAATGCATCATATAAAAATAATTTTAATGATGAAATCTCTTCAGAAATTTTTTTTTTCTTTTCTATATAACTTATTTTATATATATGGTGGTCTGCATTGAAATTTGTAATTCTCTGTGGACTATATATATGATTTTTTAAATGAATATGTATGTAATGTAAAATCTAAAAATATATACCTTTATTATGTATACATTTTTTATAAAATATAACTAAATCTCTCAAGAGTCAAACATATGAGTATACATATACCATCCGCATATATATACAATAGAAAAAACTTATGAATATTTTCACATATTATTCCTATCAAAACTTTAAACATAACGACTTTATTTATTTTTCTATGTGCATGGGAGTGTGGTGGCTATTTGGAATAAATTTTGACTTAAAAATACCGATTTATAGATCGTCCTGTATTTATATATTTATTTATACATAGATATAAAATAATTAAGCCATCTTTTTCAACATTTATGTAGTCAGACTAAAATCGCAGTACTTATTGTTGTATGATCGAAGGTCACTGTTATTTTAGTAACGACCTCCAGTACAAAATAAAATGCATTGACCACATAATAAATTATAAAAGAAAATCGTTGCGGAAATAAAATTTTCAAATAGCCTCCACTTCCTCTATACACATGATATACACTATTCAACTAAAATTGTATCATAGTAAATATATATATTATGCAGAGTAGATCGAGATAGTAGCAGATATACATATAAAAATGATGATGATATATAATATTATGTAACATAAACGTAAGTGCATATATATTACAATGTACATATGTTCATTTTTATATGGGATGAAAAAGGACATAGAGAATTAGTAATTCAAAAGTTTTAAAATCGATATTTCTATACATATATATATAATATCAAATTTAAATAATATATCTCTATATATATCTAAAAATAAAAAGTTGATGCACTATACCATTTATAATATGTATATAAAATGTCAATGAAGCAAAACTTCACATATATATATTGTATATCAGCAATATTTTGTATATAGTGTCTATATACGAGTACACATATTTTCGAATGCATTCGAATACATAAGTTTATGTATCAATTGATGTTTAGGTAGCAGCTGCCCTAAGAAAATACTTCCGAACAAAACTATGAAACTATATAATACTAATATATATATATAATATTCTATATCATGTGTATATGCTTATGAGAATACATATGTAGTTAAATATAGAAATAGGAAAAATAAAAAAAAAATTACATCGTGATCCGTTTTTCAATTTTACTGTTCATTTGTAGATATAGTATAAATTGATACATACATACAACAGTAGGTTATCAAAATATTAGGAATAGTATGATATTATATTGAAATCCTGTGGCAGCCAAACTAAATGGAAAATGTGTGCAAAGAAATTATTATAACAACCAAGCGCTATCTTATTGAAAAATTGATTAAATTTAAAATTTAATATGAATTAAAACCATATATATGCGACTGGCCTTTATTACAACGAATGGGCTGTGTGTGACGAAACTATTATTTTGTGTAGACAATTATTTAGGTGACACAATAATTATTTTCTATATTCGATGGAGGTGATATATGTTATTTTTTTTTTCCATTATAAATGAAGTAATAAAAATAAGTTTCCAGTCATATTTTCACTTGCTTACAAACTTAAAAATAACAAATTCTACTGTTCCTATTATTTTGGTAAACCACTAACGCAATATAGATACGTATATAATTATATATATATATACATTGCTTACAAACAAACATTCATTGGTTATGTGCCTTTATTTTGTATCTAACCAATTTTTTTTGTTTGTTTGTTTTGTTCCTGTGTTGTTTCGTGTTGATATTGTTTTAAAACAAATATTGACATAAAGTACAATATGTACTATTTTTTTTTCTATGTGTATATTGACAAAAGTGTAGTATATCCGATATCAATATTATATATAAATATATATAACCTATTGAAATAGTAATACACAAGAATAAATAAAAAAATTGTTGCATTTCTATGTTTGTATGTGTATGTATTATATATATATGGAAACACATTGTAAATATATGTATAACATACTCTAGATCCCAAAAGACAATTTTTATATATATATTCTAAGTATATATAAACAATATATAAACAAAATATTTTACTCCGTATACATATTTAATATAATATTAACAACAATTGCGCTTTTATTTTTCTTTTCCTGGTTTTTTTTTTTTTTCTTTCATTTTAAATATTATTAAATTTATATATACGAAAAAAATATATGGTTTCTATATTATATTACAAAATATATATACTTTTAATATTACTTGAATGGTCATTATTCTCTGCAAATATTATATATTTGCTGTAAATGATGTATGTGGGTGGGTGGTAGTCAACGTAAAACACTTGAAAATATATATGTACAGCCAAAACTCTGAATAGCAACAATTAAACGGTGCAGGGAAAAGAAATTTTTAATAGACACTTGTGTTTAAAAAGTGGTTATAGCAAATAAAATTACCATAACTAGGACAATAGAAAAAGGATGTGCTTATTTAAGTTGTGATTTAAAAGTGGTACTCACAGTAATAATTTTCACCTATAATAAATTTTATAAACGCGCAGTAAGTACCTATATGGGCGATATCAGGGCGATTTTTCAATTAACTGTGCAATATAATCCTGAAATTATATATATATATTTCCATTTTCTTTCGTTAAAAATGTTTCTATTATAAGGTTGTCAAATATCTCCCTTCCGCCTTTTTGTCTTTTTAATTTCGCGGCTATGTACAAAGCGCTACAGAGCTCGTATCTGGCAACACTGTACATAATTTGAAAGCTCTTGACATAACAAACAAAACGACGCTATGTATGATTAGTTTGGATATTGCGTTCAACAGTTATAGACGTGTAAACATGGAGTTCACTAACGCCGAAATTCGCGCTATTTTAAAGTTTTCCTTCGTTAAAGGCAAATCCGCTAGAGAAACGTTCCGTGAGATTAATGGTGTTTTGGGGGATGGTACTCTATCACTTCGAACCGCGGAGGAATGGTTTCGACGATTCAGAGCCGGTGAAAACGACACCATGGATAAGCCAGCCGGCGGAAGACCTGTGACGACAAATACCGATCAAATCATGGAATACATCGAGTTAGACCGGCATGTGGCATCTCGTGACATCGCCCAGGAGATGGGAGTTAGTCACCAAACCATTTTAAACCATCTGCAGAAGGCTGGATACAAAAAAAAGCTTGATGTTTGGGTGCCACATGAATTAACAGTGAAAAATCTAATGGACCGAATTTCCATTTGCGAAATGCTGCTGAAACGGAACGAACTCGACCCATTCTTGAAGTGGATGGTGACTGGCGACGAAAAATGGATCACATACGACAATATCAAGCGAAAACGGTTGTGGTCGCAGGCCGGTGAATCGTCCCAAACAGTGGCCAAGCCGGGATTGACGGCCAGGAAGGTTTTGCTGTGTGTTTGGTGGGATTGGAAGGGAATCATCCACTATGAGCTGCTCCCATATGGCCAGACGCTTAATTCTACCATCTACTGCGAACAACTGGACCGCTTGAAGCAGGCGATCGACCAGAAGCGTCCAGAATTGGCCAAAAGGAAGGGTGTAGTGTTCCACCAGGACAACGCCAGACCACACACTTCGTTGATGACTCGTCAGAAGCTACGGGAGCTCGGATGGGAGGTTTTATCGCATCCACCATATAGCCCGGACATAGCGCCAAGTGATTACCACCTGTTCCTGTCCATGGCGAACGCCCTTGGTGGTGTAAAGTTGATCTCAAAAGAGGCTTGTGAAAAGTGGCTGTCCGAGTTCTTCGCAAATAAGGAGGGGGGCTTCTACGAGGGAGGTATTATGAAGTTGCAGTCTAGATGGAAACAGATTATCGAACAAAACGGCGCATATTTGAACTAAATCCGATTACTGTAACACTTTTTATAAAGCATTGAATAAAGAGCAAAAAGGCGGAAGGGAGATAGTTGACAACCTAATATATAATGTACATTAACATTTATTAAAAATTATTATTATATACCAGTTTCTATATTGTGAGACAATGAATTTTCATATTATATATATATTTTTTTTTATACATATACATAAAAACCCTATATAACCGCATTATATATATCCGCTTTTATTGATTCTTCACATCTCTACTATATAATTTTAACAAACCTATATAATTTACAATAAAATGTATATTATATACAAGTGTATATAATACATATTCACGTACATTTATATATACATTTAATTGTATGTACATGTTCATATAATATACGCATACGAGTATATACGATATCATATATATATATATTTATAATAGAGAAAAACCATTGGAAAAATCATAAATTTTAATATGGTTTTCCTATTTAATATATTTTTCCATTATTTATTATTTCCAAACAATATATAAAATGGATATTAAGCATATTATATATTCTCCATTTACCTACATTAAGTATTATATTATATTACCTCCTATATGTCTATGTTAATATATAAATCAGTGGCGGTATCCGCATATGGAATTCAATTTTTCTGCAGATTTCAGTAGTGCGTCCATTAGAAAAATATTCCTTAATTGATAGATGTAAGGCAATGGTAAAATCGTGCCGGGACTATCGCGAACGATATACCCAATTCCAAGGTATTAAAATTGCTCCAATGGAATAAATGTATTCCTAATACTTTCATTGACACTTTCAGCACCTCCTCATCACCTTGGCAAAGAGACACCACCTTTGAAATAAATATATGATACGCGTATATATATTAGTATAATATACCGTGCCACAATAAATTGCATTATGTGTATAATATAATAATATTATATACAAAACCTTTGCCATATACAATTTATGTATATACGCAATATTATGTTTATGTATATGAAAAGGGAGCACCTTTGCCCTATCAAATCATCATTTCTATACCTGTATAATAATATTATTATTATTATTATTATTATTATTATGTATTATTGTATGTTTGTATATATTGGTATATATAGGTATATATATACAGAACATAAGGTTAATCAAGTGTTCACATTTAATTAACATCAATTGAATGCAGCTGACAGGAAGGTGATATATGCGTTGACATAAAATTAATATACAAATTTATATGCATTTCCAATTAATTTCACTTATTGTTGTTTTGCTATATATATTATGCAAATATATAATAATTCAAATTTTATTATATACGCACATAAACAATACAACCTATACCGACGATAGTAAATAAATACAAATATACAAATAGTAAATAATAATAATAATTATGTGTTCCATAATAATATTTCGTTTATATAATTTATATAAAAAAGCTTCATCATATAATTTCAAAAATGTATGATTAAAAAGAGGACAACTTTTATTTATGGCATTCTGTTAAAAAAAATAAAAAAATACATAAAACAAATCAAAAGAAAGAAAAAAATTAATCCGCCCTATAGAAAATATAATCAAATGTAATTTTCTTTAATTTTTTTTTTTTTCAAATCCAGAAAATAAATCATTGACACACAAAAAAGAAAAAACAAAAAAAGGAAATAACGCCTACGCAAACTTACAATATTTATATATGTATACTTTATCAATAATAATAATTACATATAGATGATGATATCATTTTATTTTTCTCATCATCAAATAAATATATATATAATAAAAAAAACCAAAACTAAGTTAAATAAAAAAAAAAACAGAAGTATAAATTGTCTTTGTCGTCGTCGTCGTCGTCCCTTCCTGATTTTTCCAATAAAATAAGAAAAAAAAAGCTATATATATTTTATATAATTCATTTTAAAAGGGTAAAATTTATTTGGTGAACACAGAAAAACGGAATAAAAAAACGCACACACAAACCTTAAATTAATCGAATTTTGGGTGAAATCCCTCTCAAATTAAATACAATAATCCAATTAAAAAGTTTTTGTAAATTCTATATTTGTGTGTGTGTGTGTGTATGTATTTTATTTAATAGTTATTTATATATTTACAAAAAAAAGTTTTTGATTTCTCTCTGGATATTATAAATAAGTATTTCTTTTACTTCGATTAAACCTCATCTCTTGTACAATATGTCGTATTTTATCAACGCATTGTTGTTATCATATACACACACACACACACACCCAATAGATTATAAAAATATATTGTTCACATGTAAATATAATAAAATTGGAAAAGCTCTATAGTAAAGAACGTTTTTGGTGGTGGTTGGTACATGGTATAACCAAACAGATAATATATACGAAATCTGTATGTTTTATAATATATATTTGTTTGTTTGTTTTTTTCTTCTTCTTCTTCTTCTTCTTCTTCTTCTTCTTCCTCCACTACTTTGCACTCTTAAATATTTTATTTAAATTCATCTTATGCTTTTTGCATATAAACGGTTTTAATCAGATTATCCCTTTCCGTATAACAAAATTATTTACTTTTTAAGTTACAACAAATTCACACAACCAACAACCACAATTGTATAAAATGTGTATACGCAGTAACGAAGCGTTATATTAAAATATTACTATATTTTTGATTAACTTAAGTAGACTTTTATGAATTTACAATAATTATTTTTTTTTGAACACAGGTCATAATTTTATTGGCACTCAATTTTTGTTTACAGAAATACCAAAAATATTATTAATTTTAAAAACTGTTATAATAGACGTTTTTTCAATTTTTCATTTAATGCCAGCAAAATATTGTAAGTAACACTGTTACATTGTGTACCATTTGTTCATTTTATTAAATAACAACATTTTCTTTTAAAATTTTCTCCGATATCAAATGGAAAAACGGTTATATTTTTTGCACATAATTAAAATGGATTGAAATTGATAAAAAATTCGATTTTCCCGAAAATTTAGTTATAAATATATGGTCACCCCAGTGGTTACAAGAAAAATATAATGCTATTATTTCTTCTAATACATTTCGTCACTTAAAAATTTCTATGTAATAGATATCATCATCATCACATCATCATCATTCATTACATAAGGATAAAGTATATAATATCATTATATATCATCATCAAGGCGTTGTTATATATATCTTTTTTTTTTTTAATTTCTTATTCCACCAAAATGATGGTTTAAATAAATGGAAAAAATTTCAACTCTTTCTTGGTAAACAAGAGAACCAAAACAAAAAAACTTCTAAAAACAGAATAATATATGCGTGTTAGAATTTTTCAATTTGTTTTATATTTATTTATTTTACAATGTTCAGGTTCAGTTATTTCTTAATTTTTCCTTTCCACAGATTACTCATTAGATAGATGGATAGATAGATGGTTTTAAATTTATTTTATAATATTCATGTACGCATATATATATGCCACTAAAAAATCATTCTAATATCAATCATTGTATAACGTACCACCAGAACCAACTTTAAATTATTTTTTATCATTTGATTTTTATATGTAATATACTAATTTTCATATAATATAAAATTGTATAATCCAAAAACATAAGTATTATTATTTTAAATCAGAAAAATTGCAATCGTTGTAACAGCAACAACAATAATAATAATAATAGTAATAATAATTATAATAAATGTTACATACATAAAAAAAGAAACCAAGAATTTTCATTTTGCATATTTTACACAATTTTGAAGAATTATTTCTACAAATTACAAGAATTGAACTGAATAATTTTATTTTAATTGTTAAAATTCCTCGTAAAACATAAATTCTATTTTATATAATACAGATGAACCTCTTCTGTGTACTTTTGAAGGGAGTGAAAAAAAAAACAATTCGAGTCAGTATATGCAAATTGCAAAATAGTGAATGGATTGCAAAAAAGAGCATTTCGACGAGTAGCAATTTGGAGTAGTGGAATTTCATCTGTATTTGTATTTTATTCTATAGATGGAATACTTCATATATGTACGAGTAAATATAATATAGTCTACAGTTCATTTTACGTAAATAAGATTATATATGGAAAAAGTACATCTATTTACATTATACACATAGACGATACATACATATTACATATATATGTACCTAATAAAATAACAAATTATAGTATTATAAAATTTGTAGTAAGATAGAAAAGTTTTTCTGTTTGCATTGTTGTATATAAAATACGATGAGAGTATATTATATTGACAATATATAAATATAAGGTAAATCTAAATCTACTGAATTTCCATATGGTATAATTAATTAAATAAATTTTTATATGTATCACAGATACCTCATATATTACTAAAAATTAACCAATTTTTCATTCCTTATATAATTGATTTTTTTATTTTTTAATTAGCTGTTTTATACAAATATTTCTATATAAAAAATTTACAAGGATCTGGTCTATTATTTTTCCTCCACAATATAATGATTTCTTTAATCAATTTTGAGCTTATTTTTATGGCATTGGCTAAGGAAAATAAAAAATACCCATGATTGGTTATATAGCTTATATCTCCTCTCCATATATTCGACGGTACAAATGAATAAAAATTATTGTTTTAAAATTCTTTAAAAGTAAAACTATGTTTACACATAATTATAGTAATTTTTTGTTAACAGTGTGTGTGTACATAAAAAGAAGATATTGTTTATGGAGTGCAATAATAAATTTAAAATAAGATTTTGGTTTTGTTTGGAAAATTGTTACATATATATAGTAACATAATGTTTTTATTTTTATTTGCATGGTTTGTATTTATGTTGGAAAACTTTTAAATACTAAACATATATATACAAAATAAACATTATTCATATTGAGGCGGTAATAATGTACAGATTCGATAATTTTATTTATATGCAAGTTTTGATAACAATGAAAAATTTTATATTTTACTCAATCTGTATTTTTTATTAGTAAATGTCATTTACTATAACTGAGTATATCAACTATTCTTATATGTAAATAGTTAAAGTACATTTCAATTTATTATTTATATACCTATTTATGCAGTCGAAGAATAAATTTCGACGAGAATTATGATCTTTAATTCATATTAAATAGTATCAGCGACATCTGCCAATGAATGTTCATGTAGCTTTATTTATTTATACAAAAATGTGACAAAAATTAAAAATAGCTAATTTATTGCAAAGTATAGATATAATAAAAAAAAAAAGAACTCTATATATAAATATATATATCCTTTTCATCTTTAACATTATAGTCTCTTATCTCTTCCTTTACACTTTCTTCGTTTATGTGTCCATCGTCATCACCGCCATCATGAAATGAAATCAATTATTCAATAAATAAATGTTAGTTTAAAAAAAAAATTATTCGGGACGGTCGTGCATTTTGTTACTATTTTTATTTTTTTGTATGTCTCTTTTCGCGTTTTCTATTTTTTCTTCTTAGTAAATACATTATTAATAAAAAATAATTGCCAATTTTTAAGTGTTATTAATTAATGAATTAAATAAGTTCTTAGTTTTTAAATTAAATTAAATGATTTAGTGAGTGATTTTATTTTTATTAGAAATTCTTTAAAAGTGTTTCATTTTTAATAATTTTTTTTATATGATTATATTATAATTCTTTGTCCGCGCAAATTGGCAATTTAGTATTTTCGTTATGTGTGTGTAAAGTGAAAGTCGCGAAATACGATTACCTTACCTCTTCCATTATTTTTACAATCGTTCGTTCGTTCGTATGCATTTCGTAGTGTGTTGCAGATTGCAGCAACGTAGTAGTATTTGCTTGTGGTTTTGTATTTGTGGTATTGTATATAATGTGCGATGCTACTAGCAAATTCATATTCATATTCGTAGCAGCACACACTTACACAAATACACACTCCAAGGTTAGATATTTAATTGGTTTTTATATTTATTTATTGTTAATAATTATGTTCAATTGATTTTTGTTTTATCAAATATTTAAAATGTAGTTACAGCACACGATTATTAGTCTACACACACACAAACACACACTTATACCCCTTTTTTTGTTTTTTGTAAAATAATTGATGATGATGTCTTCAATTAAACACACAAACATATATATTTACTGATAATTTTTTTAACACGATACAGTACAGTACATTATTTATGTCGTTTTTTCAACACAATTGCATATCATATCATATCATATAGGATTAATTAAACTATTGACTGTAGCCATAGAGATTAATAATAATATAGTATCACACCATACTTTACCAATTAGTAGAATTGTTTTTATATATAACATGAATCGCCGATCTACAAATATTATGGTACCTGGTCTACTTATTGAAATATTGCACATTTTATTAAGAAAAAAAAATGATATATAACAATAACAATTATATTAATTACTTATATGGAATATCTACTAAAAATATATATCGATGACATTATTTAAAAATCAGTGCGATCGACCTGAAATTATTAAGATGCATAATGAATACCGATTTTAAATTTTATAAGTAGAAAAATTAATTTCGTCGAGAATTATGGTTTTTAATTCATATTAATTAGTATCAGCGACATCTGCCAATGTATGATCATGTAGAAACCATACACACATATAGGAACATATTGTACACGGTGTCTACCATAAGTATATTATCTCTATGGTTTCCGCATTCAAGTTTACCTATACAGACACAGTTGATTAGCTAAAAAGCCTTTATTTATTTATACAAAAATGTGACAAAAATTAAAAATAGCTAATTTATTGCAACGTATAGATATAATAAAAGAAAAGAACGCTATATATAAATATATATCCTTTTCATCTTTAACGTTATAGCTTCTTACTTCTTCCTTTACGCATTCTTCGTTTATGTGTCCATCATCATCAAATGAAATCAATTATTCAATAAATGTTAGTTTTGAAAAATAAATATTCGCGTCGGTCGTGCATTTGTTACCATTTTTTTTTTTTTTGTATATCTTTTTTCGCGTTTTCTATTTTTTCTTTTTAATAAATACATTATTAATAAAATAAAATTGCCAATTTTTAAGTGTTATTTATTAATGAATTAAATAAATTCTTAGTTTTTAAATTTAATTAAATGATTTAGTGAGAGTTTTTGTTTTTATTAGAAATTCTTTAAAAGTGTTTCATTAAATTAATATTTTTTTATAAAATCAATCTGCGCAAATTGGCAATTTGGTAATTTCGTTATGTATGTGTAAAGTGAAAGTCGCGAAATACGATTACATTACCTCTTCCATTATTTTTACAATCGTTCGTTCGTTCGTATGCATTTCGTAGTGTGTTGCAAATTGCAGCAACGTAGTATTTTTGTATTTGTGGTATTGTATATAATGTGCGATTCTACTTGTAAATTCATATTCATATTCGCAGTCGCACACACTTACACAAATACACACTCCAAGGTTAGATATTTAATTGGTTTTTATTTTTATTTATTGTTAATAATTATGTTCAATTGATTTTCGTTTTATTAAATATTTATAATGTACAGTTACAGTAAACGATTATTAGTCTACAAACACACAAACACACACTTATACCACTTTTTTTGTTTTTGGTAAAATAATTGATGATGATGACTTGAATCAAATATTATATTTAATTAAACTGTAGAGAATGTGTAGGTTTTGGGTGTGTAAGAGGTTGTTTTATTCTCTCTGTTACTCTGTCCATCTATTCAGTGGCTTAAATATTACATTGCAAATTTTGATTTCGGTGTAAGAAATTTACATAGAACAGCTAAAATCAACAGCTACTGATAATTATTTTAACACGACACAGTACATTAAATTATTTATATCGTATTTTTCAACACAATAGCATATATCATTTGGATTAATTAAACTATTGACTGTAGATATATAGATTAATAATACTATAGTATCACACCATACTTTAGTAGAAATGTTTTTATTTATAACCTGAATCGCCGATGGTCTACTTTTTGAAGTTTTGCACATTTTATTGAGTATAAAAATAATATATAACAATAATTATTATATTAATTACCTTTTCTCTACATGTTACGCTTCTTATTCCATTGACCTTGTCGTCATAGACGCACTAAAAATATCATTTTAAATTACCTATATGGAGCATCTATTAATATATCGATGACAGTATTTAAAAAACAGTGCGTCCCACCTTAGATTATTATAGATGCGTAATGAAAAACGATTTTAAAATTTTATAGGTTGAAGAAACGTTGCTTATATATTATTATTTAATTAATATGATAATATGCAATCAATTTGTTTTAACGTAGAATCGTTTATATTAATATTGTACACAGTATTTCATATATATATATTTCTACAATTTCGGAATAACATAATACGCATATCTGTACAAATGGTTAAAAAGGTTAATTTATGTATTGTAGTGTATGATTTAAGTATTTATCTAACCGATCTATTTGTACTCCATATATACTTCTACTATAGTAATATAGTATATATATAAAAATACTCTATTTATTTTATAGATATTATGTAGCCGTATAATGTACATATACAACAAAACAATTGCAAGTAATTTTGAAAATAAGTAAAACCGCATTAAGTATCTATATACCATATTTACCCATTATTCTGTTGAAAATGTCCATTTCATATATCTAGAAATAAAATACAAAACCATTAATACTATATATACCATATACAACCAGATTGATATAAGTTATATATTTTCATTTAGTTTAACATCTATCTTATTTCTATATATATATATATATATATATAGATATTAAATGAATGAATCAATGATTATATATATATATACACATATTATGTGAAATATGTGTTAAATAATATGTATATTTATATTATATAGTAAATTCTGTGTTGAATCAATTCCATTCAAATGGATCGAGCACTTTGGATCTCTGATATCATTTTCTCTTTATATCCTTTATATATATATATATAGTATTATATAATAATTTATATAAATGTATTATACAGAGGACCTCTATAGGCGAGTACACGATATATATATACTTCATATTATATACATACTATATATTGTATAATGTATAACATATAGTGATGTATAATGGATATATCACACTCTTGGGACAATAATGGTCCTTTATACTGTTGTAAAATTATGCATTATGACAATAAAGAGAAAACATGAATGAGTCTGTTGTCAAGTCAACTGGGGATATATATATATATATATATATATTATATATACATATACTTATTTATATATAGTATACACATATATACAGAAACCATATACATTTTGATATGATATGATGAAAATTAAGTTTATAACAGATGTATATTTTTGACAGTAGGACAATGATTTTATTATGTGTATGTGCATATGAAATGTATATATGTATACACTCCACACCACCTATCTATAAATGAATTGATATATAATTTATATTTATCAATTTCCAATTTAAATTTGGAATTTTGTGCGTATGAAATGTGAATTATCTATACATATATCCAATATATGTGAAATACGAAATTTTTAAACGATATTATCCAGAACATGTAATTATTAACATAATTTAAAATGCTATATAATGGTAAATTATTGTGTAGTATTTTTTTTTTATCCATATATAAATAAGCGCAATAATATAAATAAATCTACAGATTTAAAAATAGACATAATTATTCAAATAGTAGAAATAGTTTGTTCAAGACAATTTTTTTAAATTCTTATATGTCATACATCCACCACTGTTACAATAAGTCAATATGTCATACTTCTTCATTATTCATTATCCAAAAATTGTTTATATTTATGTATATACTAAAACAAATAAAGATATATGTTTAATATTAAAGTTTCTTAATATGATCATAATATATATGTTGTTTATACAAGATCAAATTTATAATATATTTATTTTACATATATGAATAGAATATTTTCGATGAAATATTAAATGACAAGAATATAATTGAAATATTTTCTTATAAAATACATAAAAAGAATTTATTTATATAATTGTTATACGTATAATTTATGTATACAAATAAAGTAAATAAATATTTAAAGTTTCTATGCACATATAAAACTATAAAATTGTGTCACAATATATATAAATATATAGTATTTTACATTATAAAACGTACAAACGTAATAAATGTATATATGTAGTCTTAATAGGTTGTGTGCCATATAATATTATTCTATACATTTGTTTTATAATTGTAGATATTATATATACTTTATAATATGTGGGTGTATATTACTGTATCTATGTAATTATTATATAATATTTAGTTATATTTAAAACAAATAGTTATACATCGTTTATTTGCATTAAACTAAACTTTAAGATTATTTATATAAGTGTGATGATATTAATTTATACATATACTATATCTTGCGTCGTATATACACATACATACATTAACATATTATATTTTAATATAATAAAATTACAAAACAAAAATCCTTTATCCTTTTTACTTCCAAAAAAATATACATAATTTTTTTCGTTTCATATACATAAAATCCTTTAAAACTTAAATAAACATATTTGTGTAAAATTTGTATGTGCGTTAAATTATTGTGTATGCAAAAATTTTATGAACAATAACAATTTGTGTTTCCTGGTGAAATCAAAAAAAAAAAAAAAAAAAAATATATATAAATATGTATATTTTTTTTTTTTTGTTAAAATATACTGTTTGCAGTTGGAAATTTTTCGGAATCTCAATATATTCAATATTTGACACGTAAGTTTGTATATAAATATGTAAAATGAAAAATTATATATATTATAAAATATAAAGGTGGCGAATGTATTTTCCCATTTATTATTTATTTACACACAGCAAATAAATGAAAAATTTAATTAATTTAAATAAATAAAAAAAAAACACACACACACTGCTCTATTATATATAAATGTTGTCATCCGAAACATTTAATCGATCCGCCTAAATAATAATAATTTTGATGTGTATATAAATAAATTTATACATAGGCTGATGTCAAAGTTTTCCAAAGTTTTTAGGATTATTTTTTAAATAATTTATATAAAATTAAAGGTTGTTTCGCTGACAAAAAAAATCCATTTTAACAAAAATATTATATTTGTAATGGTAGTGTAATTTTCTATTTGTTTTTTCTTTTTTAATTTCCTCTTTCTATATAAATATAAAAAAAAAACCATAACAATTGATTATTGCTATTTTTCTGTATATATTAAATTTTTATGTAAACAATAACATATATAACAATAAATCATAAAAAAAATATATATATAAAAATTCAATATTTTACCTATACCAAAAATACGATTAAATCTAAAATTAAAATTTTTCCATTCATTTTATATATTCATATTTACGTTTTATTTATTTATTTATTTATTCGCATTTATAAATGTGCACGTATAGGTAAAATAAAAAAAAAAAAAAATAAATAAATAAATAATTTTAATATTTTTTTGACATATTTATTTGATTTATTTTTATGAATTTTTATTAATGTCTGGTTTTTCCTATTTTTTGTTTTTTTTTCATTACAGATCCTCCTCAAATCATCGAACGTCCAACAAATCTATATGTTCGTGTTGGTAATGTTGCAACTTTTTTCTGTTCAGCTAAAGGTGATCCAATGCCTACAATAAGTTGGAGAAAAAATTCAAAAAAAGTTTCAAGTAAATATCCTTTTTTTTTTTTTTTTTGTATTTCAATATTTAATTTTTTGTAATTTTATCTCAAATTTTATGTTTATAATTTTCCACATTTCTTATATATACAAAAAAGCAATAAAAACAAAATTTTTTATGTATTAAAATTAACTAATTATAGATTCACAAAGTCGTTATTCGGTATCGGATCCCAAAGAAAATGGTACATCAATATTACGCATAGAACCAGTACGTGCTGGACGTGACGATGCACCATTTGATTGTATTGCTGAAAATGGTGTTGGTGATGCAGTTACGGCCGAAGCTACTTTAATTGTTTATGAACGTAAGTACATATTTTATATTAAATAAATAAATAAATAAATAAATAATATAAAATTTAATTATACATTTTATTATTCTGCGTGTGCGCGCGCGTATATTCGTTAATAATTCAATTGAAATATATATTTTTTTGTATATAGTTCTATGAATAAAATTGAAAATAATTGTAATTATATGGTATAGTAAAAACAAGAAACAACCACATTCGTTATTATATACTTTATTATATAATTTAACCTTTTACATAATATATATAAACGCACACGTGACCCATAATATAAAATACTATTTATATATAGATAGAGAATATCAACATAATTGAACTTTAACTTTATCTAATAATTTTTGTGTAATTTTCTTCAATGATTTTATACAATGTTTTTCATATAAATAATAATATTCCCTTCGTATTGTAATTGCAGATCAATTATTGAATTGTTAGGATATTCCCAAAGAGTAATTTACCAACATGAATGTATTGTTTATTGGTTTAGTTGCCACATAACTTTACTAACATATGTATTTTATATTGATTTTGATGTAACATAAACTTTTGTTTTTAATCTATATATTTTAAAATAAAGTCATAATAATAAATATCTAATTGTATATATAATTGATATTTATATAATAAAGTGCTCTCATCTTTGAATTGGTTAATGAATGCGTAAAAATATGTATTATAAATTTACAAAATATCTTATATTTTATATACGTATAAGTTAACAAAAAATACATTGATGGTATAGACTGTGTTGATGATATATGGCATTTTCTCATTTGGTATATATATATGTATATGGTGTAGGCCGTAGGGTCTCTTTATATTAGACGTTTATACATTTAATTTATTAATTACTTTATACTTGTAAAAGTACGTATAGTATATAATTTTGTTTTGCGTAACACAAAGTGGTTTATATAAATACGAGTACAAATATAAATTAAACATTTTACAAAAGGCTAAAAGATGTACAATATTTATAATGTTATATGTATACAGAGGAGGTTACTTAAGGAATGGAATATATATTTATATTCAGTTTCAGTTAATATATTTTAGTAGAATAATAATCAATTTAATTAAAAATTTAAATTAAAAATATCAATTTTTAATTATTATGCGGAAATTTTTTTTTTTTTTTCATCTAATAAATGCTTTTTAATTTTACCATATTACACAATATATATTATTATAACATCGAATATAGATAAAGATTGTCTTATTGAAATATATATAATTAATGAATTTTAATTAAATTATCTTCTTATATAAAAGTACAGAGAAACAATTTTATATTGTAACATTATGTTACTCTACATTGTAATGCTTAACAAAAATTGGTGCAACATACAATGTGTTTTTCAATTTATGTTTAGTTCATTTAAAAATTGAACTTTTTTGTATCGGCATATTCGTTTGATCCGCCGCCCCCATTGAGATTATATACCAATATCGCATTTATTGTATGTAAAGAAATATATATTGTATTAATTTTGATTTTGTTACAACAAATTATTTCTCTGTTTATTTATTTTATATAAATATATGTATGAATATATTATTACATATATAATTAATTTGACTAATGTATTTATATATTATACCTACAGTCATATACCACATCGTATGTTTTCACATAACATATAATATGATGACTATTAGAATTATATGATATAGGTATTATAATATAATATAGTTTCATTATATTAAATGATGTTGTATATCAATTTCATATTGTAAATTAATGAACATAATTATAACAAATGTATATACCTATAAAATTAGTAATTGTATCCATTTATCTTGTTGAATAGTTATATATATATATATAATATATAACTATTATTTTATAATATATCAAAAAATAATATTGTAGATGGAAAAAAAAAGTTCTAAGACTCATTAAGATTGTCAACCGAAAATTTTCCATTTCAATTTTAATAACACAATTTATACAATTTATTTTATCAGTATATATGGAAATTTGGGGATGAAATACTTAAACAATTGACACACGATGTCAATAATAAAGTTCCCAACATACCATAAATTGTAAAATAATTAAATGTCTTAGAACTTTTTTCTTAATCCAATACCTGAAGTTTAATGTATATAATCTTTTCATTAGAAATTCAAATATTTTTATAGTTTATAATAATAACTTTTTAAATATCATACTCAATTATTTCGAAAGCATATGCAAATTATATGAAGTCAATGGTAAAGATATATATATAGATATAAGCGGATGGAAGAGGTTAAACCATTATTTCCTATATACATTCGTACAGTGATTCGTTCGTTTGTTTGAAAAGTTTTTTTTTTCTTCTCTTGAAATTGGTTGGTATATGAAAGTTATACTGGAAGAAATCTAATTTTTTAAACGTACAATATACACATACAAAAATATAGATCGGATACACTTTAAGGATTAGTGTTGTGCGGACATATAACAATTAAATACATCGAATGAAATCCACAGTGTTGAAGAAATGTGACCACTATAGATAGAAGTTAATTAATTTGTTTGATTGATACTGTCTTTGTGCATTAAGACGGATATTTTGTGATGAACGGGTGTTATTGACCAACCCTATATAGTTTATTAAATTATTTTCTATAAAATTAATAATTTGTATGAATAGAATGTCCACAATTTTATACATCTTCTCTAACGTAATTTCATTTAATTTTTCTGTATTTTACATTTTGTGCTGCGTATATTATTAACACGACAATTTTATCAAAATATTACAATTATCACCTATATATAATATTTAATAAAAGTGTGTACTTGAGGGGTATACTAAATAAATAAAAATTACATGTTATTCAACTATGTACAAAAAAATTAATATTTTTGTTACATTTAAAAATTTATTTATTTAGTATTGTACATTAAATCTATATAATATATTGTATTTGTGAGTATGTAGTTGTAGGTAAAAAAAAAAAATAAATAGAAACTTTATAAACTTTAGTCAACCCAAAGTACATTTATATAAAAGTACAAATATATACATAATACGTATAATAATATAATATATGAATCTAACTAAAGAAATTACAAAGTGTTTGCCAACGTGTTAAGCTTACACTGTGGTGGTGGGTATAGTTCTCTGTTTGTGCCCAGCAAGAAATACAACATATAGGAAAAAAAATGCTCTATATATATATATTTAAACTTATACAGTATAGTGTTAAAAGTCTTACTTTAAAGAGATTGTAACTTTTTCTTTTATCCATATAATATTCCTTATAATATGGGTTGGTTTTTTTTTCTTTGGTATATGGTACATTTCCTATATATACGTAAATATATATTTATTTATTCTTTCTTAAATTCTCCTTATAAATATTGCATTATTTTTATTTCTCTGGAACGAAAAAAACTTCACTTTATAAAAGTTATAAGCTTTTGGCCTCTGCAAGATTTATTAAGTTTTTCGGATTTTTCATCAACTGTTGCTAAATTGCTTTTAAGACATTAAACTGCCCATAATATAATATATATATATATACTCGTATTATATAGAAAAATGAAAATAAAATATTTTGTCTGAATATGGATATATATTGTTAAATGTTTTTATTGTACATTAACACAGAATTGGTATTGTGGTATATATAGAAAATACTGATACACAGTTTGTGACTTTCTTTAAATTTCAGAGATATACTAATAATCTTAGAATTAATGAATTTTTGATGATATTGTCATATGAGATAATGTTTATGTTTTGAATAAACTGTAAATTTTACCCACTCCATCTTTATATGTGTATATCCTTCTAAAATATATATACCCCTAGATGGATAATAATGACAATGATATGATAATAAAAATATGTTGTGTGCTAAACTTTTTTTTATTTTTTTTTTTTTATAAATTGATTCAAGTGAATTTAAAATATTTTTTGATGGTTTTTTGTATTTGTTCATCATACATTGTAAATATATTATTATATGATATTACTAAACTACATTTTTATGTATAATAACAGCTGCCACTTTTTTATTTTGTCGTTGCTATACATATAAATACAATATATTATATACATAAATATTGCATTATATACTATATATGGACACAAACACATATATAAGTATGCGGGGGGGTTGTTATATATATTTGTATATAGATAACACCTATGTATAACGAAAACTTTGTTATAAAATAATTTTTTACTTTGTACATTTTTTTTTTCGTATTATAAATATTAAAAACTGTGAGTTTGTTTTTGTTTCTTCCAGTTAAAAATAAACTATTATATATTTATGGAAAAATAAAATTTTAAAATTAAAGTGTATGAAGATGTACATTTAATTAAATTTATTTTTAATGTTTTCTATATAAAGACTAAGAAAATGAATATAAATTTTTTAATAAAATTAACTTTGTTGCATTATATTATTATATATCTTTGTTAATGTTAACTATATATACTCGTACTATATATATATGTAGATACATATATACTAATTAAATTTTAATAATGTACACACCAGCCATATATTTATATTGTGTATATAGTATATAATTGTAAATATTGGTTTGTTCAATTAAATTTAATTTAAGCACATATATTCTTTTGAGATAAAAGTAACCATTTATAGTAGCTATATATTTATTATTGTATTTTGCAATTGTATATTGAAAACATAAATTTCACTTAAAATATAACTTTTTTTCTTTTGCTTCTTTTACACGAATTATAAATAAATCTTTCTGAAATAATGAATTTATTATATGATTCTGTTTATATTTATTAATTTATATATTATTGTATTTTATATATAATTTAAACAGCATAATATAAATTTTATAGTGCAAACGTTGTTTTAATGTATAACCATTTTTTCTTATATCATATACATACCCCGTACAGTTTATTGGAATTCTTTTGTCATAAATATAATTATTTAAAAATTTAAATTCAATTGTCTTCTTATAAATATATGGTTTAAATTGATGTGTGTACATATTTAAGGGTAACGTTAGTGCATAACAATTTTTTTATTTTATAAATGCATTATTTTAAATATCTTCCTTATATCCTTATATGAAAATGATCCAATAATTATGATATTGACAAAAAGCACGACATTGTTTATTAACTCAACTTATAATAACCATCATATTGTATTTATTATTTTATTTTGAATAAAATTTAACTACACATTACATAAATATAATTTTTAATTAAGTGTTTAAATTAATATATAAAGTAGATTTATTTATATGAAATTAATTAAAAATTTAATAATCTTAAATATAAATTAATTGACTGTTCAAATGTAACATCGTCCTTTTTTTTTGTGTGAAGACTATCAATAAATCTGTATCAACACTAAACTACACTCCACAAATTGTATTCGATGCAACATGTTTCTAGTAATTTCTGCAAGGAATCTATACGTTTCGGCTGTATTTTTTTACAATAATATAAGGTGAATTAAAGTACTCACATGTATTGCAACAATCCATTGAATTTAAAGCAGCGCAGGAATATATCGTTATATTTGCAAAATAAAAAGAAAAAGGACGAAGTTATATTTGTTCACCAAATTATACATATATATATATATTAAAATCATATGCTTTTATATGTGTACACTCATATTATACTATAATTATATATATATAACTTACTTCAAAAAAGTCAATAAATATAATCCACTTTTCTTCTTAAATAAATATATGTATTCCTCCATAATTTTGTATATTGATTCACAAAAACTTTTCCCATAAATTTAATAACATATTATAGTATATAAAAATTATTTATTTGGCTTTGTATATGTGTTTATATATATATTTATATATGTATTGATCTAGAATATATAGCTAATAATCGATATTTACATAAAATTATTCAAAAAAAAAAAAAAAGAAAAGAAAAGGTTTTGCTTATTTTATATACAGATTATTGATATTTATATAATGGAATTATCGTACACACACACACACACACATGAATTTATTTAATATACAAAATAATAAATAATTGAATTGTGATGTCTTTTCTAAATAAAAAAGGAAGAAAAAACATTTTTTTTTGTTATTTTGGTAACAGCTGCCAGAAAAATGTTTGTTTCTCCTGTGTTTTTCACCCGTTTGTACTATTTTATTTTATTTATTTTTTTTATTTATTCCATATATGCATGAGAAAATTGTGTAACCATTTGATTCATCTGGTTTTTAAATCGTAAATCGTAATTTTCTACAATAAAATTTCCATATATACTATATTATATATTTATATACAATATATAAAGCTATTCTATTATGTGTGTCTTTGGAGGGTCCTTTATTTTTCTTCCTTCGTATTGTTGGATTTTATGTTGATGACAGCATGCACATAGCAAATATTTTTAATAAATTTTAACATACGCACAGATATTACATATACTGCATGTAATAATATTATATATTGATGGGGATAGATTGAAAAAGTTTGAATATTTTTTAAATATTATGTGTTTAATTTCATTATTTAATGTTATTCATTTGGCAAGAAAATTATGCGTGCATTATTTTGTTTATAACATTTTCAGACAGACATAAATTTTCTAAAAAAAAACATTTTTATTGAAATATTGATAACAAAGTTAAAGATAATGTAATTATAGTATAAGAGATTGAGCAACAATATTATTCTCAAAACCTTTTACAAACTATTTGATTCATCTTTACGATATGAGGGTGTTAAAATTTTTAATTTATGAAATGTTTCTATCTCACAAAGAGTTACTTTTATACGTTATCAGTGTGTATTTTTTTTATAAATGGTGTGTATATATACTATTTATTCACAAAATTTTAGCTTAGATACGTATAAATGTATATAGAGAGAGCCATCGTTATTCAAAAATATAACAATTGTTATTGTTATTTATAGTATATAGGAAAAAAAAAAATTAATTTGCGTTAAAAGGTGAAAGATTCAATGAATTTATATAGAAATATATAATATAATTTTTTAGATGCATGTGTACTATATTATAATATGTTTTATCACATATCCTATAAATATATGTATATATTGTGCGCGACCAAATCGTTTTTATTTTATGAATACACAATTCTACAATATTTCATTCATATTTTATATATAGAGTATAAACAGTAGTATGCAAAAGTATAAATTATAAATTATTCAAAATAATTGATTTATTATATAGTATTCATTAAAATCACATACATACTCGTATACTACATACTATTACCTACAATGAAAATGAATTTAATTTAGAATTTTAATTTGTGTTAGTATTATTTAATAATTATACAATATGCATATAAATTTCCATTTAATTAATTTATATATTTAAAAATCTATTTTACCATAAACAATTTTAATATAGAAAACTTTTAAAATTTCACTTTTGTACGATACTGTTTAAATATTCACAAATTTAACCTCATTGTATATATAAATAATGAAAATAATGAATATGTATGTAAAACTTTTCATGTTATATATATATATAAAATAAACTCTATTCACATATATTTTATAAAAATAAAATATTTTACCTATTCAAATTCAATGTGTATAGGTACACTCGTGTCGTATATATATGCCATATACATATGTTATATACATCTAGTTATTATAAATGGTGTATGGGTTGTTATATATATATAATTTTTAACTTGTGTAATAGTTTTTCTCTATTATAAATATTTCGCATATTGTATTGTTTTTCTTTTCTCTATTTTTTCTTTTTTTTTTACCATGTGAAAATTCTTAATTTAACGGTATGTATTATGCATATAAATTTGCATAGATAGTGTAGAAAATGTCCAGGAAAAAATATACTATATATAAAAATGGCGACGACTTCTTTTTTTTCTTTTGTTAAACGATGTTTTTCTGCACATATAAAAATAATATACAAAATGTTTTGTTTTAAATAATTTATCTTTTCATATGCGGTAGCAGTAAAACAGGTTATAAAGAAATACAATTTGCATGCACTAATTAATTTTTAAAATTCATACCTATATCCATATGTTTAAAAACATGCAATACAATACAATACAATATATCTACTATATTACTACTTAATATTATATAAAATATGAGTTATTAACAAAAGGATGGCAAAAGAAAAACTGTATGCAATTATGTTGAATGTGCGAAAGATGTAAATTTTTGGGTATTAAGAATTTGTAATAAACGAAGCAATGTTTTTATAAATGTATTGTATACGTGATAATTCATCTATCAATTTATAATCATGTGACAGGGTTAAATTAATAAATACGTAGCTGTAAAGGTAAATAATGATTTACAAAATTAATTGTAATGTTTTTGCGATTGTTGTTAAGAAAAATTTTTAAAAAATCTAATGATATGATGATTTTCTATATTCCATTAAAAACTTACAGCTTCTAATTACTTTTAATTTTGTTTAACTGTTTTTCCACAAGATATCAGTCAGCCGATATACAATGAATACAAATTGTTACTCCGCCGATGTAATTTTATTTATAAATTTAATACCCACACTATATGAATCCAATAAAGTTGAAAATATTTAATTTATTAAATGTTATAATTAGAATTTAGAGTATAATAAATATTAGAGTTCATTTCATAAGTTAGAATATATATGGTACATTTACAAGTAATGTATATATACTTCTTATAAATAATAACACAAATTATAGAAAGATTGTGATAAATTAACACACACAATTATGGATATATAAATAAAATATAGATGCATATAAAAGTAAATAGATGTAACATTTATTATTTACCTGGTGCTCGTTCTGCTGTCATTAATTAATGAAATTTCATAATTTCTAATGCTCCCATATACATGTAATACACATGCTAAAGATATAAACTAGAATACATTTTATCATTTCATTTTTAGTTATATATGTTTGTTGGTTAAATAGTTAGTATATGTATATGATAAAATTAATCTTTTCATTTAATTTTATTGTAATTACTTTTGTTAACATCCGTATAGTAATTTGTATATATGCGCAATTAAAACATCATATATCAAATTTGATATTTACAAATAAGAGACTTCAAAATAATTTACATATAATTAATTAACAAAAATTATAATACATGTATTATATATACAATATAAACTTCATACATACATACTTAAATTTATATGTATAATAACATTTGGATTACTATAATTAAGTAATATATTATAATAGATATTTTGATGATGTTTATATTATTATTATATTATAATAATAAAATCTACAATATATGTATATATTATAAGTATATATACTATGTGTGTTTACAAACATAATTATATAACATATATTATATGAAAGAAGACGTATTCGCAGATTCACTAACGCATACACATAATACATATATGTGTTGTATGTAACAATTTTAAATTGATCAATATAAGATAAATACGCAACTCAGATTGAATAATCTGCACGCACCATCTTAATGTCATATTATTCTAAAGGAAATATTTTGCCACATATACGAATTTTATGCATATACGCAGAATATGTAATTAAAATATTTAAAATCAAAATCAATAATTTTCCTTTTTGTGCGTATGCCATATATAGGTGGTATAAGTTGATAGGGAAAGTACAATTTATTTCGAAAAGCTTTATTATTTATTGTACTTATATATACAATACGTAAAATAAGTATAAATATAGTGATTATTATTTTTGATAAAATATAGAATTTATCGATGTAAGCAAAATATCCAAACACCATCTTCACAACATATACGCACATCGCACAATATTATATAACAAAGTGAAAAATAATGATAACATTTATTGCTTTTTTTATTTTCATTTTAATGATTATTATTGTTATTATTATTATTATTATTATTATTTAAATGTTTAGTTCATAAAAAATAAATAAATAGTAATAATAATAATAATAATAAATAAATAGATGGAAAATGTATAATAAATTTGACATAATGTAATGACACATAATTCAAAAGATATAAATCGTCTTGTTATTATAATTACGAAATAGCTCCCATAATATTCTTATAATATAATACTTGTGTCGTGTACATTTGTATTCATTTGGAAAAGTTCACTCCGATAAAAAATAGTCTATTTAAATGTTGCGTTTTATATGCGTATATAGTTGATGACCTTTATTAAAAGTGAACGATTTTATAACTATTGCCTAATTTGCTGCTCAGTATAAGAATTTCAGTTTATGATCGATCACATATATAGTTTGACTTTTTGTGTTGTTTATTGGGATTTTTATATAAAAATAAGTTTGTTTAAAATTTATATTTATTTTTATATAAATAAAATATTCGTTTTATACTAAAAAACAAAAAATTAGATGTCATGTAAAATAATTCTTCATTTATTTATTTATTTATACATATTTTCTATTAAAAGTTAAACTCTATTTACTGCTATGTGTATCTATTTATTATGTATATCTATTATATGTACATATTAAATGTACAAACCGAAAGAACTCCATATGCATAATAAAATGTTGGCATACAGTGTTACCGATTTTTAAGTTGCAACCAATATATTGTCATATACACTATTGTAGATATTAATATTATTATTGTAGCGACTTATATAAAATGAACCTAAACCAAAGTATAAGGTCATGCACATAATTGATTGACCATATAGTTTATCTTGAATAATATTTAGCTTGCAACAAGTAAACATTTATATCATACACCTATAAATAATAAAGAATGAACCAAATATGTAGCTTTTTTTAATAAAAGTTATTAAAATACTACTTATTTATTGAAATGACGTTAGTTATAAAATTACCTTGCAAAACCAAATAAACGTCTTGTACTCAAAAACTAAACACATACATCTAGTAATTTTTTTAGTTGCACTTGTAATCATGGATCACCTCGTATTTTGTATATTATACATTGAAACATGTTATTCTATCAAATATAAATATATAACACAAATTCCTAGAAGAAGAAAAAAACGAATACTGTTTGTATGACAAAAAAAAATGACAATTTTCAAGTAATTCTAAGACTATGGAAAAAGTTTTGAAAATAAACAAAGAACTTTTGAAAAAGTAACACAATATTATATATATAACCAAGTTCATATATGTGAATTCCCGCAGAAAATACGTATATGTCATATTTTATATATAAATAAATATATACTTTGTTTAAAATTAAATGGAAGAAATAATAAAAATAATACACGTTCACATTTCACATATAAAATATAACGACATGTAGTTTATGTTAAAATGATGCAAAATAGAAATAATGCTCATAAGTCACTGTCGCCGGCATCGCCGCTACCACCGCTCTCATCATTGTCATATTGTTGGAAAATGGTTAATAAGAAATTTTTTTTAAATGTTGTATAAGTTAAATGACAAAATGAAAACATTTTCGTTTATTGTTTTGTGAACATATAACTATAAATAAATTGAGTGGACAATTTTCTTATGTGTCAATCAAATTTTTCATTATTTCTAGAAAAAAATGTACATATGTGCTCATTGTATATATGTTTAAGTACGTGATTTAAGAAAATTGTATATTGTGAACATGGAAAATTTTTTATATATTATTCATTATTCATTCCTTTATCATATACATGTAATTTGAAATTATAATCATGAAAATTTGATTGTAGTATAGTAATGCGATATATGTTAATGCACTTTTATTATATATTATTTTACTAAATCATACACAATTTCATTTACAATTTTTTTTCTAATATACATCATATATCCTATATTCAATATTTATAATATGGACAAATTTATATAACCGTAAGCTATTTATATTTGTATATAGTATTTAAATCACACTATATAATCGAAAACACTTTATATATATAAAGAGTCATTAAAGTATTTTTGAAACAGGAATATATATTGTACGTGTATATAGAATTTTTTTTAATGATCCATAAAATACCAGAAAGAAATTACACAATTATATGTGCGATGAGGGAATTACATTTCTGAGTAACACAAAATTAAATTTTTGGTCTTAAATCATTTTGTCGTTTCATAAGAAATTCTATATAATTAATCGGTAATTCATTTTAAAACATTTGATTCATTTATTTTACAAATTAATGGTGCTAACATATTTGATCATCCCTCCCATACAGGTACATATACCCATATAACATGTTATGAATTGCATAATATATGATATATATATACACAATATATTTTGCTCTAACCCTTATAAACGATTTGAATTAACCTCACTGTTATTTATTTATACACAAACAACATAATATATGAATAAATATAATAATATAATAAAAAAGATGAAAATAAAAAAAATTAAAATACAATGTTAATGTAAATTTAACTTTTATAAAATTCGCTTAAAATAGAATTTAAGCTTTTTCTATATAGTTTTTAATATATACATAAAAAATTACACATATAATAATAATAATAATAATATTTCGCATATATTTATATTTTTACCAAAAATAAAAAAAAAATAGAAATAAAAAAGAATAAAACAAATATAAAAAGGTTAAACCTAACCAACAACAACAGTGTATATATACAAATGAGACATCTCTTAATACATGTTCATTTTCATTTAAACAACTCCCGGTTTCCTTGTTTTTTTTTGTGAATTTTTTATTTGTTAAGGGATATTTACATTTTATTTATATATTTCTTTCTATTTATTTATATATACATTTTTTTTTTGCTCTTTATCATATGCACACGCATACACATATAATTTTTATTTTTCTTCTATTTTATTATGGTAACGTTAGTATAACATTAAATGTGAACACAGGGCATGATTTCAATTTATACCATAACTTTAAAATTTTATTTTATATATATTATTTTATAACAATATATTGGAACATTAATATTTTTATTGATAGTTGACAAAAACGATTATTATTAAAATTATATGTTTTATTTTTACAAATCTGTTAACAGCACCCTGTACAATTAAATTCCATACCTCTATACATACATCTATATATAATTTAACATATACGAAACATTGGCTTCTAAAAATAGTAATAATAAATATAAACACAGAATTACCTATGTCCATTCAAATTATATATATATATATATATATATGAGACGAGTACACAAAATTATGTGCATGCTAATTATCAACATACATGCGACGACAGTGTTTGTACATTGCTTTTAACAAAACCCTAAAAAAATTATATACATTCAGCCAAATAAGTACCCGGAAATTCTCATTTTTAATTTTCTCTCTGAGAATATTTAAAAAAAATTTTTTTCTCAGGTTGACACAACTGTCAGCCACCATTCTGTGAATTTTTATTGCTATGTGTGATTTAGTTTGCTTACGGCGTCATTAGGAACAAGTCAACCTTTTGTGTGCGTTGCGATTTTTACTATGGATAAAAATATCGATCAAAGAGTTTGTGTGAAATTTTGTGTTTCAAACGAAATTTCTTGTGTCAAAACATTGGAAATGTTGAAAAAAACATTTGGTGATTCAACCATGTCGAAAACTCAAGTTTACGATTGGTATAAATCGTTCAAAGAGGGGCGAGAAGAAGTGAACGATTTGCCACGTTCAGGACGGCCTTCGACCTCTTCAACTGAAGAAAACGTCGACAAAATAAAGGTAATGGTGCTCGAAAATCGTCATAATAGTTTGCGAGAGATAGCCAAAGAAATGAACATGTCTCATGAGACCGCTCGTCATATTTTGGTTGATGTTTTGGGTATGCGGAAAGTCGCAGCGCGATTGGTGCCAAAAGATCTGAATTTTCTTCAAAAAATGAATCGCAGTAAGGTGGCTGAAGACATGCTTGAACGCGTAAATTCAGATCCAACGTTCATCGAACGCATCATAACTGGTGACGAGACATGGGTTTACGAGTACGACATGCAAACAAGTCAACAATCATCGGAATGGCGCGCCAAAAATGAGCCGAAACCGAAAAAACCGCGCCAAAGCAAATCGAAAATCAAGGTGATGCTGACCGTTTTCTTCGATATTCGTGGTGTTGTTCATTCGGAATTCTTACCGGAGGGACAAACCGTCAATAAAGAATATTATCTTGGCGTTATGAAGCGTTTGAGAGAGAATGTTCGTCGCAAAAGACCAGATTTGTGGCGGAACAACAGTTGGATTTTGCACCACGATAATGCACCAGCGCACAAAGCGATCATTGTTAACGAGTTTTTGAACAAAAATTCAACAAATATCATCGAACAACCACCGTACTCTCCAGATATGGCACCATGTGACTTTTTCCTGTTTCCAAAACTCAAATTACCACTTCGTGGAACCCGTTTTGAGAGCATTGAAGACATCAAAACTAATTCGCAACGAGAATTGAAGGCCATCTCGGAATATAGCTTTAAAAAGTGTTTCGATGATTGGATTGTTCGTTGGAAGAAGTGTATTGCCTCAGAAGGGGCCTATTTTGAAGGGGATATAATAAATTTAGATGATTGATAAGTTGTTTGTGTTTTATTTCAAATTTCCGGGTACTTATTTGACTGAATGTATGTTTTATAAAAAATTATGTTTTCATATTTATTTTAAAATAAATATAAATTTGAATACATTTTATTACTTCAAATATAATTTTAAATTAAATAAAAGCAACAAGTAAATATGAAATTGTTTCATTTTTCTATATCGATTTCGTATTTACAAAAAAAATTTCAAACTTTAAAATGTTAAACTTAACGACAATTGTTATATACGTGTGTCTGAGCAGTATAATAAGTTGTAAAAGCGTTTATCAATATTTTGACAACACAGAAACAATGTAAGGTAATAAAATACTTTTTTTTTGAATAAAATTGTAATTACGATTGGATGTGAAAATAACACAATTCCAGTAATTCCTTGGATAACATTTAATTCTACGTTTGAAATTAATGTAAGTCTATAAAATATTTCCTCTAAATATTATTGACAAACCCCGCTCATGTTTGTATTAACATTTTTATTCATAATATATTAATTTCATACATCATCATATTATTTTTTAAATTATACCACAATAATGCTCATAATAATAATAATAATAATTATTATTATTATATTAATAAAAGGAGAGAAAAAAAAAGAAGTAATTTCCATATTTTATTTTTCATATAATAAATGAATATGAACATAAATTACCTACGGCTTAAGGTTTAACTTCATATATACAACTATATATATATACATTACACAGATAGACGATATAGCGTTTTGTAACATGTCTATCTCAAAATATATATAGAGAAAAAAAAAAATATTAAACAAATAATACATAAAAAGATATTCATAATTTTCTTTCCCGGTTATTTTTTGCATATTAATTAAAAGAACGTAATTTAATCTTAATATTTAATATTCTTTCATAAATCACGTATATACCATCGCTTGATATTTTTCCATACACACGTCCTGGTCCTATCAAAAATAAAAAATAAAAATAAATAAAATAAAATAAAAACAAAATAACAAAAAAAAAAAAAAAAAAAAATACGATAAAAAGATAAAAAATAAAATAAAAATGTTTCTCTTGGGTTTGATATGAAAAATTAGAAGAATTAAAAAGTTTCATCTGGTACATTAATCACAATATGTTTGTTGGTCTCTCTTCTTTTGCATATTTGTACAGATACGTTTAAAATGTTTACGTGTACAATATAATAGGTCTACTAATATGTGTGTGCCGCTCACGGATTAATCTCTTTGGCCGCCTTAAATGATGGCTGTTTCTGCTGAAATATTTTTTTGTGAACGTATTCACTTTATATCTTTATCTTTCTCAGTTTGTGTTACGAGCTAAAAGTGTAAACAACATATTTTTTTTTTTGTTGAAAATGTCGTGTTTTGTGCCAGAAAACAGTGATTTGCGGGGAGGTTTATTGTTATTGTTTCATTGGAAGAAAACTGCTGCTGAAAGTCATCGAATTCTTGTTGAAGCTTATGGTGAACATGCTTTACAAGAAAGAATGTGCAGAAAGTGGTTTCAACGATTCAAAAGTGGTGATTTTGATCTGAATGACAAAGAACGTGGAAAACCACCAAAAAAATTTGAAGATACAGAATTGCAAGCATTGTTGGATGCAGACGATGCGCAATCGCAACAACAACTAGCTGATTCCTTAAATGTATGTCAACAAACCATTTCTAATCGTTTAAACAATATGGGTAAGATCCAAAAGGAAGGAAAATGGGTTCCATATGAATTGACAGAAAGAAGCATGGAAAAGCGAAAAACCACGTGCGAAATATTGTTTCAAAGACAGCAACGAAAGTCGTTTTTGCATCGAATAGTCACTGGTGATGAAAAATGGATTTATTTTGACAATCCTAAACGGACTAAGCATTGGACTGATCCAGGTCAACCAGTCAAATTGACGCCAAAACGCAATATTCATGGAAAGAAGGTTTTATTGTGTATTTGGTGGGACCAAAAGGGCGTGCTGTATTATGAGTTATTGAAACCTGGTCAAACTATTACTGGTGAGGTATACAAAGGACAATTGAATAAATTGAATCAATCATTGAAAGAAAAACGACCAGAATGGGCGAACAGATATGAAAAAGTGATCCTTATGCACGGCAATGCTCGTCCACATGTCGCAAAACCGGTAAAAGAAACATTGGAAACACTCGGATGGGATGTGTTACCACACCCGCCCTATTCACCAGATGTTGCTCCATCAGATTACCACTTGTTCAGATCGATGGCACATGGACTCTGTGCACAACGCTTCCACAATTATGAAGACGTCCAAAATTGGATCGATTCTTGGATCGCATCAAAAGAGGAGAAGTTTTATTTTGATGGTATTCATAAATTGCCAAAAAATTGGAAAAAGGTTATACTTAACGATGGTAATTATATTCAATAAAAATTTTTTACTGTTATTACCGGAATTAATGTGTTTTATTTTTAAAAAAACGGCACACACATATTGGTAGACCTATTATATATATATATACAACAACTTATTTACGTTGATGGTTCATAGAATATGACATTCCCTTTTGTTATATAAATACATTTTATGTACAACAGGATACTGATTGCCTTTCTTCATTCCTTATAACCCATCATTATCATTATCATCATCATTTTCGCATATATGATACCATCGCGAGGTTGCCTGAAACAATTTCATGTATGTAATACACTTCTCGGGACACGGGATGCTATGTAGAGCACTATTTAAATAATTATTAAATAATTTTAGATTTAGCAAATTTTTGTGAAAAATTAATATGAAAATCGAACAATCAAAATTTAATGAGGATTTTACTGACAAATTTTAACGAATATGTAATCGTTAATAGTTTTATTTTGGTTTTTAATTTTTGAACCATAAGCTATGTGGCTTAAATATACAAAAATTTCTAATAGATTAAATGAATGGGTTAATATTTTTGTATTGAATTGTAAATAATATTTTTGTACGTTGTTGCACAACCATTTGAGGGTTGCACAATTATTGTTGCTATGTGTAACAATAACAATATATAAATAAATATATCCGCTTAATATTGAATTGTTGTGTAACGAATTTTTCTGCTGGTAAAAACACAAATAAATATTATTATATTTTATGTTACATATTACAACATGATGAAATTTTAAAGTTTTTAACAATTGTATTTAGCGTTTTTTTTTTCTTTTCACAACTTTTCAAATATATGTAATCTTTAGTTTTATTTTTTCTATTATTTTTCTGGTACGTGTGTGGTGGTGGTGATGGTAAGACCAAGTGAACTATATAGAAAAAAATGGTATTAAGATATGAAATGCATTTTTCAATTACATACGTATTATTTTTTTTTTTTCTTAGCTCGTATATATAATAGTATCAATTTTATGGAATTATAGTTTGAATTTGAAAAAGAAATAAATGAGGTGTGTGCGGATAAAAAACTATATAATAATTCTTAAAAAAAAAACGATAAAAAGAATTCGATTTCTACAATATTTATATAAAATTTCATTCAATATATATTTATATACTGTTTTTTTTTCTTTATTGAATTTATGAAATATTTGCAGTTTATAGTTTTTGGATTTGCAGTATTATTGTAACATTTATATCATCACGTGTAGATGTACGACGAGTAGAACAATTATGGCTTGTTGGCAAATCTTTAGCAATATTTGTAATAGAATTATAATTTATTATTAATACTTGTTGGTTCTCATGATGTGCTCTTATTTTTTCAATATTCTTTTTTCATATTTTATGATTTATTTATATTTATCGCGACCCATGAGAAATTTACCTATATGCAACCGTACGTAGACACTGAGTGACAATAAGTGAGTTTCAATATGTATATATATATATATATTATTAACATCTACCGTTTTATTTTTATCTCACAGTAGACACATTGTATTCTGTTGTCTCAAATCCTCTAACTAAATTATTAAATTAAAATTTTTAAATGACTGTTAACAAAATATGAACCAAACTGAACGAAATCATTTTTTTTTTAAATATGTACTAAACCGAAAAAATATAGAAAATTATATATGGAAAGTATATTTGGAATAAATCAAATTGCGTTGATTACTACTATTTTTTTAATGAAACAATAAATACATTTTATCATAAATAACATGTTCATGTGTTCGCGTGTATCTTAAATAGAAAAACTATTTTTTTTTCTTTTAATTAAAGCATTTAAATCAACTATTTTAAGATTTTGTTATATAATATATATTAATGTGCAAAAAGCAAAAAAGTATACCACAATACAATGCAATTGCTTCTTCTTTTTTTTCATTTAATTTAATTTTATTTTTATTTTGCTATTAAAATACCATAGAGCAATCAAAAAAGAATATGAGAATTTAGTTTAATTATACAAAATATAAAATGTTTTTATATAGTGTATACATACACACACACACACACTCACCCAAAATACATTAAATTAAAGATGATTGTGTAGCCCCACAAGTACCAAAGCACCGATATCTGGCCAAAAATTTATATTATATATATATTACAAATAGACCATTACATTTATTCCATAACTTTATATATGATGTTATATATGTCGGCGGGTGTGGTATACAGGGTGGCCGATTATAAATCTTAATTAACAATTTAAATATGCTTGCATGGTTAGAAACGATTTTTGGTTTCATTATAGTGGTTTATAAATCAGGAATGACTCGATTAGGAGTGTTTCGTTAACCTCATAAACTGTTTCAAACATACAGTCAGAGGTTACAATTTCTTATTTCTTTCAGAAAAAACCAAACCAAATATGTATTATATTCATACTTTATTTTATAATAATTACAAGAGATATTTAAGCTTTTAAAATGATAGTTACCCTATGGATAATATTACATATACCATATATATATATATATGGTATAAGAATAAAGATGGCTTTTAACTCTCTTGTACATTATTCCATATGTATGCTATATGTGTATATTTCCCATTATGTATATGTGTATGTTATATGATAATAATTTCGCCGCCAATGTGGATGATGATGTTTTATATGTATATATATATGGAGGAAAATTATAGTATGGTGTGTTTATATATAACCCGGCATTGTGGTATATGGCTATTATCCAAACTTGCAGTTATATAATTTTTATTTTGTCTTGTTCTACTTAACCTATACCATCAGATCATTTATATATATAGAGTATACTTTCATACCTATGTGTCTTTGCCATATATATTATATGCATGCATATGTACAAAACTGTATTAATATAGACATAATGTATAGTAAAAAACAAAGATTTTATGTGAATTTTGGGACTTACAATTGCTTTGCGCTAAAACATTAAAGCTCTCTATCGTGCTTCCATTAAATATAATTTTTGTTGCCCTTTTTTTTTTTCAGTAAAATTTCTTCTTTTATTTTTTTCCTCAGTACTACAATATATAAAATATATGTATGAAAAAAATTATTTTATAAACAGTATTTAGTTTATTATTATACGATGGTATTGTGTGCGGGGTAATACGTGTGGAATATGTATTGTGTATAATAACTATACACTCGCATCCAACAGATAGTAGTGGCTAGACAGGTTTATTATTATTATTATTATTATTATAATTTTATATAATATATTTCATTTATATATACGTATTATTATATTATGCCGAAAAATGAGTTTATCTAAATTTGTTTATAAAATTTTGTGTTATGTCTCTATCTATTCTTTCAGAAAATTCGGCTATAAGAGGAGTTTCTAGTTTGTTGTTAATTTTATGATGCTATATATTCAGATTTATTAAATTAGAACATATTAAAATATTGTCCATTATTCAGAAAAGTCGTGCGGTGTAATCTTTTTTATATTACATGTATAAATAGTATAGTATTTTTGATAAGAATTATTTAATTATTTTGTTTTTCATTAAATTATTATCTTAAATACTCGTTGAATGAAGGTTATAGGTTAATACGTATATACAACAATGGAGTTCAAATTTCGTAATAATATTTTTGTTATTGTTTTTAATTATGTCAAAAATTTTTAAAACATTTATGATTTTACGGAATTTCAATATTAAAATATAAGATATTATTTTTGTTATAGCTTTTGCAATTTCATATTATCGAAAATTCCATTTCATTTATGTTGATGAATTTCTTATTATCTTTATGTGTGTTGTTTATTCCAATTCCAAGAAGAATTATTTTTCGATTTCGCCATACATTTTAAATGTATCATATATTACAACAAATATATATATAGAAAAAGCGATGGTAATTTTATCCAATTTTCAATCCGAGTTTGAATGGCAAAAACGAAATTGTCATACATAGTATCTTATTTTCTGTTCATCAGAATTTCTTCCACACTTTAAATTTTGATATATTCCTCCGACAGATATTTCACGATATGATAAATTGGAAAAGGATTGGAATTACGATATTTTTCCTATATATTACTGTGAAATAAATTATATAATAATTAAAATTTTCACAACTTCTGTTTTAATAAATGTTATGTATATGTTAACAATGTGTTTCAAACTTATGGTATATTTTATTATTTATATATCTTTTGTTGAATAAGCCGTACTTATAATTGTATAAATATTATTTTATTTATATGAATTATTTTTAAATGTATATATTTTATTTTTATTTCTTATATACATGCATTATTCGAAATGACTTATTTTAATACAGTGTAGCAATACTTTAAATTTAATGACAAACATTTTTTTTTTGTTTATAAAAGTATCAATAAAATATGATTTATTTAAAGCCAAAGAAAAAGAAAAAAGAAAACTATATAAATATGCTGAAATATAAATAAAAATATATATAACAAAAAAACAGTATTTATATATAAGAAGTTAAGTAAGTGTACGAGTAATATATAAGTAATAATATATGGTATATATAAAATAATATTATATGAATAATTTTCAAGACTTGATATTTTTACGATGGAACATTTTTCATATTTTTTCATATCATATAATTTTTTTTTTTTTTTTGTTCCCTTATATTATAGTTGACATGACATTGGGTTTTTGATATAAAAGTAGCACAAGATTGAATTTTTTTTTTCTCTCCAACATCATTGCATGATATGATATGATTTTTTTTCTATTTTTATTATTGTATATATATAATAAAATTATATAATTTATATACAGCATTTTTATAGACTATTTCTATAGTCTTACAATATATATCTATATACAACATATACTAAATAACAGAACATATTTCAAATGTATGTATAACATTATTATATATAATAATAATATATACAATTTATACAGCAATACGGTGTAAGTCCTATATATGTATCCCACATACTTCTCTATATAACATATATATATATGGTATATGTGCATTATATATATATATATAATAGTGATTTGATGGCTCTTATATTTACTGTTAAAATATAAACTTTTTGCTATATACAAGTACATATGTACCATATATATTTATGTAATACCATATCATTTTATTTTTGATATGATGAAAATGACATACGACAAATTATGATTTTTAATTTAACATCTATTCTATATGAGAGTATATACACTTTGAATAACTTTGTATTTGTTATATAATGCATATTTATATATATATGGAATAGACACAGAAAAACACAATGTCTACCCATATGTCTATATGATATACTTAATATTTTATTTTTACATGATATATGATGAAGTAATTTTAAACAGTGTATATTTATTTATATATGGTATATATTAGGTTCATTTATTCACTACATAAATGTTATTTGAAATTATATTCATTGTTAATAAAATTTTCAATTGAAAATGTTACTTCAGAAAAATATATATATATATATATATATACAAACTAATTAGCATATTCATGAATATTTTTGTAATATAAATAAATGTTGCAATTTAATAAATACATATATATATATATGTATATATTAATATTATGATATATGTAAAACAATGGGATGCCATGGAAAGAATTTGTACATGTTTTGCATAATTTTCTACATGATAAATTAAAGTATATATATATATATATATAAAAAGGTTAAAGTTTATTTGTTATAGACTAAATTTCAAATTGTTCAAAAATTATTATTATACTAGTATATATTATATATTGTATGGAAATCTTATGGTGCTTGGCTGTACACAATTAAATACTTAAATATATGTATTTAGTTAAAATTCATATTTAAGAAAAATATATATTTGAATATTATAGATTGTATTAGTAAAATAAAAATTATATTCGATGTTGGTATAGTATAACATTAAATTTAATTATAAAATTTTGCAATATACATTTTCATATTATTTATCACTAATATATCCTTTGCCAATTATTGGCATTCAATTATATTTTTCATTTTTACTATAATAAATATTTCGGGGTATATAGCGAAACAACAGAATGCACCAATTGTGTTCCAACATACAATACCATATCTTCAAAGACAGTCGCTTTTTGATATCATAAACGAACAAATGATACATAATTCAATTGAATAATTTTTCTTTTAGTATATATGAAAAATATAGTGGAAATCAAATACAAATAATCGCCACTGAATCACTTTATTTTGCTATACAATTTATATTAATAATATAAGTTCACATTTATAAACGTTGCAAATAGAATTGTTTGATAAAAATTGGTTTAATAAAATGCTACAATATATCTATTCGGATAAAGAGTAAATCTGTATCGATGGGCAATGTAACACAACTTTTATATTTATGGCCAAAAAATATATATGCATTCAAATAAAATATATATTATATGTTGAAAGAGCAAATGTTGAATATGCATTGTATTAATTTAAATTTAAATTGCAATCGCACTTTTGAAAAATAATACTAAAGTAAGATTTTAATAATTTAACCAATTTTTTTTTTTTTTTTGAATGGATGCAACGTAATATAATTATACTATTTCAGATAAAATATTGCTATACATTTATATTTAGTTTTTTTTTTTTTTTAACTTCATATAAATTTAAACAAATTCTTAAAAATATTTTACATTATATTATACGCAGTTGCAGTTACATCTCTTGCGTTTATTTAATTTTATGTTTTCCCATTGCATAGCATACAAATGTATAGTTATATCAATTTTTAATATATATACATTTTGTTACAAGAAGAAGATATTTCTTATTTTTATTTTTTCCTAAATATTTATATGTATAAGTAACATTTTTCTTTTCGTTTTTATTTTTTTATGAATTTATTTTTCTTTTAAGAACGAACGCTTCTTTTTAAATATACATAGATAATATATAATAGAAATAAGAAATGATGTAAAAAATAGAAAAAAAAGGCAAAACAAATGTTAATCTCAGCTACACACAAATATATGTATATATATATTATATGGACTAAATGAGATTCATTCAAAAAAACCAATTTATTTCTATGTTTTATGTGAGCTTTCACGTCATCATTTAATTAAAAAAAAAAAAAACTACCCAATGTTATATGTTTCGTGTTGTTTTTTTTTTATGCTCTTCTCTACTTCTTATATAATGTTGTTTTATATATTTTTAAATGTAAAATAATAAAATTTTATATATTTCATTTTTATGGGTTTTGGGTTGTAACTTTTAACTCAATGAATGAAATAATAGTTATAGTACAAATATATTCCATTGTATGAAATGATGTATGGTGAAATGTTTATATATACCATATATTTTCATTTTCCAATTTTGAAAATCTAATTTTTTATATGTGTGTGTAGTATTGTTATATTTACACATATATGCAAGAACAAAATTACTAAATATTAAGAATAATTGCATTCTAAATTATCATTTGTAAAATTATTTGTATTTTATTTTTGTATGCATATTGAAAATTTAATTTTCTTTTAAACTTCATACACAAATAACATATAATATATTCTATAATTAATTTAAAATGAGTTTTTCCATTTAATTTGTCTGCGGATAAATTTATAAATTTACATTATATGAAGTTAAATCATTTTTAAATATTATACCTATTTAAATATTAATTTAAATACACATACTTATACTAATTATAAACCATTTAATAATAACATTTATTATACACCACAAAGTTCTGTCTAAAAAAAATAACCATACAAACCGATTTCCTTTCATCGCCAAATAAAAATGAACTAGCAATTTGTTAAAAACGCGTTACTCTACATAAATCTAACATCAGCCTATATATGATATATATACTTACGGTTATTCTACGGACAGAGGTTATAAAATATACTTTGTGAATTTAATAAATTACCTATAATTTACAAAATTTTAAAAACTTAATGCGAATTGTGTATGACATTTAAATTTTCAATATATATATGTGTATAAATCGTAAATGTTATTAATCATATAATCCATATATATTACATTTACATTTACTACAAATTGTGTTGGCAAAGTCTAATGGTATAATATCTGTATATGATGATATACAACACATTAAATAATTCATATTAAATATTATATGTATTTTTTATTTTATTTGCAAATTGGAATATAATTTGATATTTAATTTTGTAATAATATCCTATGTATATGTATAATTGTAGTGCACTATATATAATATAATTACAAGACATATCTAATATTATAAATCTTAAATTTATATATATATATGTATGCGATATACTATATATATCAACTAATTATTATTATAAATATGAAATTTATAATGCTGCTGCACATTTATTATATAACAACTGTATACTATATGGTAATGTTTATGCATATCCACATCCATATATGTATTTATATATATATATATATATATAAAGGAACTGCCATTATCAGATTATTGCAATTATACTTGAAAATATTTATGAAAAGTTTTTCTGATATTATATATATATGTATAGCATAAACGTACGTATGCAAATTTTTCCAATTTTCCACTTTGTAGAAGAATATATTGTATAATACACATATAAATTATTCGAAAATATTATATGGCTATAAATTATAAAATTGTATAATTTGATATATTGTTATATACCTATAGAAAATATATACTGTCTATATATATATATGTTTATCATAAATAATAAATTCTCTAAATAAAATTAGCTATATATTTAGAATAGGTTATTTATTGACCCATATATTTAATGATGATTGTTATTTGTTATACATTTTATTTTGAAATAATATACAAGTAATATAAATTTTATAAAAACATAGGCAAATTTTTAATTCCATATAATACTTTAACAATCAATTCTAAAATTATTATATTAATTATAATTATCCCATTACTCCAATTCGTGCATTTTTTTTTTTAAACCTTATGATCATTGCATTTTCAAACAAAAATGTATATATATGTAATTTTATATTTTACTTTATTATTAATCTTAGTCTTAGATACACTTGTAAATTTTAATATCATCTTTTATAAGTACACAAATTCATATGCAAACACACAAACATAAATAGCTGAAACGTTTAAAAAGGTGTCGACCATCAATATCAAAATCTGATAAAATTGATGTAAATATTATAATTGTATAGGGAGAAATAATTGATGACATATTTGCAAATATCAAAAAAGAAATAATTTGTGGAAAAAACTTATGCAATTTTGAATCATGTTAACTCATATAATGACATTACGTATTAGTTGTCAATTTTTATCCATTTGTATGATCAAATTGGAAGGTGTTGTATAAATTAAACGTTAACATCAATGTATTTAATCAAATTGAGATTACTTTGAAAGGAAAGAAAATATAAATATATATATGAATGAATAAAATGACTTTACCTTTTAATTCACTAGTTCGCCATATATTTTATTATATTGGTATAGTATTTCCATTATATAAAATTTATATAGAAATAGTTCTTTTTATTAACATGCATTCAGAAAATATACAACTATCATAAGATACATAACATAAGTAATATAATGCGGACACATATTTAAAACTATCATGAAAATTGTAAAACTAAAATTGTAAAAGATTCACTTTTAGATTAATGATATAAGTACTTTGTGTGTGTTATATCGTCGAATGCGATGTTTATATAAACCATATATATATATTTCAGTATGTATGCTAATGTATACTATACAAATTTATATCTATAAATATATAATATATAGAATGTGCCAAAGACTATATAATTATATGGAAGATAATATTGCGGTACCTTATATGTATTTTTATATATACAAGAATTTTCAATTTTATTTATTCAATGAATGTGGATATGTGGTACAAAATTTGAAAAGAATTTTTTATGAATTTTTATATATAAACCACATCATATTTATCCATAACAATATTTTAAGATTATTCCAAACAATAATTCTCCATTTGTTAAATTTCTTGTTGTTTAAAATTTTCGTCTATATATTCATGTTAATATATAAAACTTAAATTGAGTAACTCTTGCATGTACACATATATTAAACTTTATATATAACATAATCATTCTATATATGCATTTATATATACTTACAGTTATGCAAAATGTTCTTTGTATATCAGTTTTATTTTTAAAATTTATTTTCGTATATATCAATGCGAATATCGAAATACCAAATTTTAAAATCTATATACTAACAATAATTTGATATTTTTATTATGATAAAAGTAACCCCATAAAATTCAGACCAAAAAATATTTTATTAATAGAAATTTGTTCATTTTCACACCATTCAAATTATACACTTATAATATTAATCTTTTGAAAATTAATTATACACGCGAATACTATTATCATTATGTATACTACAATATATACCCAATATATAATATATGTATATTGTATACATTTTAAGTATATTTATATATGACTTCATTTAATCTTTATTTTATTGGCAAACATTTTATATAAATGATGATTACGATAAGACGATTATCTTTATACTTAAATTCAATATATAGGTGAATATGTATATATATATACGATACGAGTATATATAAATAAATATAAATCGACTAACAAAATGATTGTTAAAAGCTAATTCAAATCCGATAATAATGTGTAAACAAATAATTTTGTGAGTTACTATTTATATACAATATTTATACATAGTATAAATAAATGTGTGTATAATAATTTGTTATATACTTGTATATTTGAAGATTATATTCTATTAGAAATACGTATATAAGTCTATATATATAGTGGAAATGTATGTATATGTTATGTATATATTTATTTATATAAATAAAATATATATAGGTATATAATAATGTATTGTATTTGTATTATATATATATAGAAAATATACGAAGAGATAGTTTTTGAAAAACAAAGAAAGTGGTGGGTTTGGTTGGTTGTTTGAAAATTGTATTCGAGTTCATACAATATACTCGTATATATATAGAAATTATATATACAGGAAAATACATATATATACAATAGTTACAAATAACCTATATGATGGTGGAAATCAGGACTATAGAGTGTTCAACACACACAAAATATACACACATTGTATATAATGCAGACTCATTTCATATCACATCTGCATACATACGTAACGTATATACAACAAAACATATCCATATATTATAGAATAAATATATGGTTTTCCTTAAAGATTTATTAGAAAACATACCAATATATAAATAGGAAAATTATTATGTAAATATATATAAATACATATATATGTGTGTGTGTGTATAAAGTAAAAGATTTTCTCAACAAACATTCATTTCATTTTCACATTTATATATATATATTTTAACATGTACAAATAAACATATAATAATATTTATATATACGCTAATACTAAACTTATATATTATTTGGCATTAATATAACATTACATTTATCTCTATTATATGTTATAATATTTTAGGCTACATGTTTTTCTTACTGTACTGCACTGATGTTATATAATATATATAGTATACATAGATATATATATGAATGATAAAATATGTAATGTACTAATATGTTTAAAACTTATTTGAGAATTTAATTGTTGCAAAGTCTTGTTTTTTTTTTTTTTTAATTTTACTTGATATATGAATTTGTAAAAATAACAAATAATAATTAAAAATATACAAAATATAAGTGTAAAATATATGTATTGCATAATTTTCTATAAGTTTTCGGCATCGTCATTGGTCATGTAAAGATATGGCACTCCAAAAATACATAGTAATATAGTAAAAAAACAACTGCTGTTAAAATTTCAGAATATTTCATGAATTAATTTGTGAAGAATAGCCAAATTAATTGAATTAACTTTTTAATAAATTTGAAAAATTCAAAATTTGTTTACAATGATCAAGCATAAATTTTTACAAAAGCTTAAAGTCTCAAGAAATCATAACATGCAGATAATTTCAAGCTCCATCTCAAAAACAATTGTTGATGATTTGCATAATAAATTCAAAAGCGTTCCTACGAACATCACTATATAATTGATGCTTAACGTTCACGCAAAGATCAATTGTAATAACAACAGAAGAAATAATTGAAAAACATGATCAAAATGTGATGAGCGTTTCAATATGATTTTACCCGATAATGCCATATACTTCACATACTGCTTCCTCCGATTATCGCTTGATTCTGTCCTTATAAAATTGTTTTCAAAGCGAAGATGATATCAGGCCACCACCACATTAGTCATTTATTTAAAAATGGGGATAAACAAAATACCATCACGCTGGCACAAAAAACCACGTAAATAATGAGGGTAATTAAATTATTCAATAATGTTTTTTCAAAGTATGAAAAATATATTGTTTTGTTTTTTTCTAAAACGGGACAGAGCTTGCCCGCACACCCCTAATATATATATATAAAAAAAATAGGATGATTCAATAAACATAAAAATATTTCTTATTTAAATTTTTTTTTAGACACAAGCAAATTATGTTTTGCTTATTATTATAATTAAATACACATATAAACATTAAATTTAACATATTAAAATACGATGACGACGATCCCCAGATATATGCGACGTGTAAACCATAATAATATTTTATGGTTGTGTCAGTTAATAATAAAAATAAAATTGTATATCATCAAATTTATTTTATCACACTCAGATCAAAAAAAAAAAAAAAAAGTGGTGGTATGACATAATATATTTCAAAAATAATAATAATGATATAAAATACTGCTATTAAAATATCTAATATTAAAATTTATTATAGATTATTTAACTTTAATAATGTGATATAACAAAATTTTTAGTATTATTATTATTATTATTGTTATTATTATTATTCTTTTTTATATTTTAATTATTAATCTATTAAATTTATTATCTCTTTAAAATATTTATTTATTTATTATTTATAACCGAGAATAGATAAATTTAAAAAATAAATAAATAAATAAATAAAGAAGTTAAAAGTAGATAACAAAATATTATGGGGATATACAAAAATAGCAAAAATAAGAAGAACATATTTTCATAAAATAAAATTTAAAAATCCGCAAACATAAATTCTGAACTAAATCCAAAAACTTAACATTTTAATATTCAATTAACTTTATACTCTCTCATATACATTTTTTCTTCTATTTTTTATATGTAATGTGTATATTACTAAGTTTTTTTTTCCTTCTCTTAAAAATAACAATAATGTTATTTCATTTTCTTTATTTTTCTATTATTTTTTTCTTATTATTATTATTATTATTTTTTTTTTTTTTTTACTTGCTTTTGCCTTCTATATCGCCAAGCAAACATTAAAAAATCGTATAAAATACATTATCCTCTGAAGAAATATTTTTTCGCATAACGTAAATTCAGCATAAAAAAATGTATGTACGGTATATGTGTGTGTGTGTATGTGTATATAAATATATGCTTACAAAAAATAGGAGCAAAAAAAAAAAAGGAAATACTGCGAATATATACAAGGATGAAAAAATTTTGAAATTTATAAGGAAAAGCATGAAAATGAAAATTTTCTTATAGGTTAATGTTTTATTTTTACATTGGAAGATGTATTGGTTTTATATATATATATATACCACCACTTAACCGTGCCGGGGTATAATATGGAAAGAACAAGCGAATAACGTTTTGTTTTGTTTGTTTGTTGTTTTTTTTTCACATTTGAACAAAATTTATTTTTAAAAGCATTTCAACATAAAATAAATATATATACTATATTTATATATAGATGATATAGTGGTTACATGTTAATATTAATTCTTTTTATGTATTATATATAAAAATATAATAAATTATAAGTTTTTTTTTTCCATTCTTAACTGGTATATGGTAATTCTTATTGGGAAAAAAAAATGGTTTAAATTTGATAAAGTAATAAATATGATCATAAATTATTTCATATTTATATAATACATTGCATTATTTTAATATCAGTTGTCACGCGTGATGTCAAATTCAAGTACAGATATAGATATTCAAGCATAAATGTTTACTACACGATTTCCGTTTTTCGTTTTCTCACTATGTATAAAATATATACGATGATAATGTAATGTAATATTGCAATATCAATATTATTTATTGTTAAAAGTCTGCGGCGATAAATCACCATAATTTTGAATAACAATTAAAGTATATATATATATATACCATAATTTTCTAAAAGCTCCGACAGTTTCTTGGGATTTTCAAAATTATAAAAGATATGGTGCCCATACTAACCATACTAAATTACTTCTTGATTTATATAGATAACCATAACATATGATTGTAAAGTGCATAACTATAAATTTAGAATTAAAAAATCGCATAAAAAATTATGTTGTTATGTGTCAATATATTAAAATTAATGAATTTCCTTAAATATTGGTCGTTGTGTTTTTGATAACGAAACAATTTCACACATCTCTATGGATGAGTTACTGATGAGTTTTTGGAGGGCAAAAATAATTGTGAAAATGACGGCTTCATCCAATTAAAGGTTATAAGAAGTGCACGCAATATTTTCTATACAGTATAATAATATTTCTTTCCGTTTCAAAGTTATATGTATGAGAGTTTTGCGGCTAAGACTATATATTCAATATATGCAAAATGACATCTATATAGTGAATACTTGCCTTATTCATAGTATTCCATATATTATATATCATCGTATCAGTGTCGTTTTATTTGGTTGTACCTTCAATACACCCTGTATTTTATCATCTCATCTCATCTATATTTATATTTATTTACTTAGCAATATAGATAAATGGTACAATGTTATTATAGCGGATATATATATATAAAAAATGATATAGAATATAAAGTAAATATATAATGTGGATATATATACATACTATCGTATTAATGGATATATATACTATATATGTGTATGTACATATAAAACCTACCGGAAAATCAAATTTAATTTTCTAATGTTGACAAAGAAGACGACAACGTAAGCCTGATATGTACATATTTAATGCTGCCATATATACCATATATATATATATATTTTCATATATTAAATCCATATGGAATTTTCTTCTTTATATATATATATATATACTACTATATAATTTACTCATATTTAATATACATTATTATGATATTATATACACAACACATATATATGCGTATATAGATATTTGTATTATTTATATACCATATATTATACAATATGTATATTTATATAAATACATATATAAAATGTATTTAAATAACATTTAAAATATGATTTTATGTTGTCAAAGAAACCTCAATGAAAGCTTAGTATGTATACAATACATATGTAAATTGTATACATCATTTTCAATTTTCCAAACTTCTATATATACGTATCCTATATATTTTCCAACACACCAATATATACAATATATTATATATATATATATAGTTAAATGCATTATATAATATTATGTTGATATTATATTTATACAATATTCGAAAGTTTTTCATTTATTATATATATTATATTATAATACATATAGTTAAATTATATAATATTATATAGGATATATAGAAAATGAATTTATTTAAATATATTGAATATATGGTATAAATATCATCATTGTGTATATAATACTTTGTTAATTATATTATATTGAATTGATTATGAAAGTGTTTTTATATAATAATGTCATATAATCATCGCGACTAATTTATTCATATATAAATATTCATTTGTATAAATATACAATATGTTATCACTATAAAAATAATAATAATAATAATATCCTAATATATATATATTCATTATATGATATTAAATCAGGAAATAAAAATTGAGATTAAATAATATTCGAAAATCTGTATAAAATAATCTTTGCATTTAGATAAGTATAACGATATTTTTTTCATAGGTTTGATTTACCGCAAATCAATTTAATATAACGAATTTATGTAAAATATTCTCATATTCAAAATTCTTTATTCTATATATACATACACCTATAATTTTCGGTTTTGTACTACAGATCTAAAAAGTATAACACACAGTTAAATTTATTGAGTATCGGAAAATTTCAATTGATTTTTAGATATTTATATATATAAGCAAAACTTAACTATTGTATATATATATATATAATACAACACACCTATGAATAATATATAGTACTGGCATTTTTCTGTGAATATAATTTAAATTGAAATTTAATTTATATAAATTTAACATAAACGACATATACAGTATTTTAATATAAACGATATTATTCATATATTCTATAGTTGATGTAGCAATCCAATATATAGGTAGAGTGAGTTATATAACATTGCGTATATATTTTATTTGATGTGTAAATTTATTGGCTTAATTTTCAATTATAAAATTTATTTTTATTTGATGTGTGTGTGTATGTATTATACTGTAACTGCAGGTTACAAAATTTTTGAGGTGAGTTTTTATTATTATATTGTTTATAAATGATTATAAACATCAAGGTTTGATGTTCATATATATATAACGTCAGCGTAACATTTCAAAGTCACTATCAGATCATCTATAATTAATTACTTTTTTTTTTTTTTTTGTTGGTTTAAATTATAATGTTAAAAATATATTATTTGTTTTTGATGGTCGGTGAAATGTTAAAATTTATTTCTAATAATAATGATAAAACATATTTGAAAAACACTGACATATACATATAATAAATTCAATGAAATTACGAAAATATGTGTAAAATTGAAAAAAATATTTATGTTAATAATACTGGTTGTTTGCCGCGCATAACTTCACATAACATATTCATTTATTTTTATATGTTATACAGTGAATATTGTGATACACCACGATGTAAGCGAATATTGTATTCAATTTATTATAATAGTCCACCACGGCACATTCAATTAATATGAAATAAAATACTATATATATATATATACAATAGCAACGTTTTGAGTAAAATTTTTATGTTGAAAATATTGTATTCAATCGAATTAGTTCAAAATATTGGAATATTTTTATGAGCATCAATTTTTCAACTATACATACAAAATTCATTGTATATCTTTCCGTATATCATGTTTTAAATTAAAAAGTTAACTAATAATATATAAATTTAACTCTATATATATGTTGTAAACTTATTTTATTTTTTTTTTCTTGTTACAAAATTCACACAAAGTCACGAATTTGATAAAGCTTTAGTATATATGTATATTTTATATTAGAAATAAACTTTGCCCACCAAATAATTATATATATATAACCAAATCATGTACATATATAATACTATATATTATACAAAGATTAATATTAGTTTAGAAAGTTATCTGATTCATGTTATTATTTGTGAATAGAGATCATTTCATATATAAATGTAATCTATGTATATATATTTATGTAATATTTAAATTATGTTATAATTATTCCTTTATATATTTGTGGTGGTATTTACTATATATTTTGTATTCATCAAACGAATTTTCATTTTAAATTTTATAAATTATATATTCTTATGTACACATGTATCGAAATGTATATACAATATATATATATATATATACATATAAGAATTGGACAATCATCTTAAAAGAATGAGCGAACGGAATTAAATATATATAATTTGTAAATATGAGCATATAAACTTTCTGTTGATATTACGATTTAATTTTTAAATAGATAAAGAAACGTCGAGTGATGGTCAAATGTGTATGCTATATGCATTGGATTTCATAAAATATTTGTGTATATAATTAATTATAAATTATATTCATATGCAGACTTGCAGTTCAATTTACGTATTGCTAATAAATCATTTAAAGCTATTTGTATCAACACAAACGCGTTGACGCAAACATGTATATTCTTTAAAAAGCTAGAAACACCATACACTGCACCATACTTTATAACTTCACAATGGGGTTGAACATATAATATGTAATTTGGTATAGCTATAATTTTTACAATGATTGCTTAGAAAAATCGAGCTTTGACTGCCTGTTTATATTTCGTATAACTATGTTTATATAGTATATATTGGCTTATATACTATATATTTTATCTAACAATAAAATTGTTTAGAAATTTACATGATTTTCATGTACTATAATATTATTTATAAATAATACACAATTTATATAAACAAAATCCATAGGTATCATGGGTTTTCCTTATGGTCGTGCTACACAGACTATATGTATATACCAACATCTTTCTCATATACACGTACATTTACGATACGTTTATTTGTTATTCTATATGATATTTTTTCTTCTTAAAAATATATAATATAAGAAAAAAATAAATTTGAAAAATAAAAACTAGGTTGCGATTTTACAATATCAGTGTATTCATAGTATATATTCATATAAACGAAATTCCACTATATACCTTGCTTTTTAGAAAACGTTTTATGAATATATAAAATGTTTGCCTATTTATATAATATACGTATATTTAATATTAGTGTCTGTCTATATATACCTCTGTATACATGTACGAATATATGAGAAAATTCTGATATATCCTTTTCATATAATAAAATATATATTTTGTAAAAATTGGCACTATATACAACATCCTTTTTATATATAAAATGAATATATATATATAAATATAATATGCGAATATTTGTGTATATACCAACCAGACAGAGAGGCAATTCTATTGATAGAAAACCATAAAAATTAGCGCCCTATAAAATAAATAATAATTTTTGTTAGACGTTATACTTATAATTTTCTTTGCTATATTAATTACAAACCATATACGTGTCAACTGTTCTGTGGTAAATATGTACATGTTACTTAAATATAATATAGTTTGAAAATTTGCGAAACAGTTTAAATTTATAACTTGTATATTTTTTCAACAATACTATATATAAATATTCATGAGTTATTAAAATTCTTATCATATCATATGCTCAGACTTTGCACCACCCCATTGTGTATCGATTATATTTAACATATTTATTTTTATTGTTCTATGCAATATCCACATAAATCATATGACTAAAATGTATAAACTGACACTGTTTTATTATTTCTATATGAGTATCGTCGAATAATTTATATACCTACATTTAAATTTTTTGTAAAAGTAAAAAAGAATCATATAATATTACAGTACCCAGGAAAGTAAAATCTCTCTGCAATGTTCGTTTTTTTTCGCATTTTTATATACTACAATACATTTTTTTTTTTATTAATTTATTTTAATATAAATATATGAAGTATTTTATTGTAATATACTATGATACATAAGAGTGTATATAATGCATATGACATATAACTGTGCGAGTATTATATGCTCTATTCTATAACTATTGTATGGGCAATTTTTTTGAAATTATATATTTTGTGAGTTTTTGTAGAGTATTTTTTATGTAAATTTTTTTATATAATAAATTTATTTGATTTTAAATTTAATATTTTATTTTTGTACCATATATAGTTTCGCACCGTATAACTATTTCAGTATAATAAACAGATAAAAAATATAAAAATATTTTCACATATGAAAAAAAAAGTTTGTATAGTACTACATTGTACATTTAACTTAAATACTCTTTATTTAAATAGTTTTTTTTTAAATAATATCAATTATATTTGAATATATTATTTGATTTTTATATTACAGTCTTACACTTCAAAACCTTTTACAAAAATTTTAAGCCATAAATATTTATATCAATTAATTTTTTCACCTTTGAAAAATATTTGAAATTATATTTTAAAATTCTATAATATACATTCTTATATATATAATTAGAGATACAATAATTTATATAATTAATTACATATAATACATTCCTTTTGGAGTGCAATAATATAAATATAAAGAAATGCTTATATGTAAATAATATTAATCTTAATTATTTTACGAATATAATTAATATAATATTTATATACAAAATATTTCTACGTTATATAATAACCAATTTCAATTTCATAAATGAATCTGTTATATAACGTATACCGTTGTTCGCATTAAATACCTCTAAAATATACTTCGAAATTGAAAATATTAATTTGAATTATTGTTAATTTATAAGTTTTTCAATTGTTTAAAATTGTGAAGGGTTATAAAATCTATAACTATATAACTTTTTCTCCCCATATTTTCTTTCGCACCACATAAACATATAATGTTACTGCTACTCTATATATATGCAATACGCAAACCTAAATTTATATACGATTTTTTTATATTGGCAAGTTATACCAACAAGGGACTCTATTTGTCCTTTGGAGTAATTTAAAATATTATGTTTTCTTGACACAAATGGGTTATATTTATATATTTACAATTTCTATAATCATATTTCAAATTCACATATTTACTAGTATAAGGACACTCATTAATATTACTGAACAATTTTTATAGATTATGTATAAAAAATTAGATGCCACAAATAACCTTTGGTTGTGGTGGTTCTATCCCATAATTATCTAAAGACATTAATAGGAAATAATTGATACAGACATTGTTAATCGTTGAGCGTCCAATACCATATTTTTTTTAAAGCTATTTGCCATAAGAAAAATGAATTTCAAAATTTTATCTAAAACAGTTTTATAATTATTTCTTTAATTGTCTGTTTGTTTACACACTCGCCAAACACACATTATTACATTCCGATCTTAAGCATATGGTTGACTAATAATCAAGAAGTCACAAGTCAGAAGTTTAATTCATCTAAAAACCATAACATAATACTTTACTTTTGATACAAGAAAAACCCAAATTTATTTATTAATTTTCATACACACGCACTTAACATAGAAAACTTTCTCCAACTTTCATGCATTTATTGACAATTAATCCTAATATTTTTTGTTATATAGAAAAATACATCGTTTTGTTTTTATATATATTATATATATATATATAGATGGAGGGTTGACGGAGGGTACATTAGATATAGATCTACTTACCAATGTATAGCCTACCTATCTGTATGTATAAAAACATAGAGGTATTTTATATAGGACAAAAATTTAATTCACTGACTAATATCATCTTAATGACTAATTAAAAATTTATGTTAAAATGAAAAACTTTTTCTATGTGTATATACAAAATAGAGAGAGAAAAAAAAAAATTATTATATATAGAAATTTCTTTTGGATTTATTAATTATTCAACCAATTTAGCACTTTTCATTTTTACTTTTTTGTATAGCAGAAAAGAAATAATAATAATTTTACTTTTTATGGTGTGTACTTTTTTCGTCTTAAATGTTATACCAGTTTTGTGAAAATAGGAAAAATATACCTACTCTCCATTATTCCGTTTTTTTTTTTTTTTTTCATTATTCTTATCAAGTGGTTCTTATACGCACGATATTACAATATATACATGTAATTGTTTTTTTTTTTTTTAACTATACTCTTCGGAGCGCATACAGAAATATGAAAATAACCCAAGTAATTTTTATTTTTACACATAACATGTTAAAATTATTATGAAAACTCATCAAAATCTCTACAATATTGTGTTTGTATAAACAGAAAATAGCTCTGACGGACCAAAAACATAAAAAATAATTGCAAATACAACACTTTTTTTTTGAATGCTACTTGGGATATTTAGAATATTCTTTATATATGTATATAATACAAAAATACCTAATATAATGCATGTTAATATATATTCTTTAGTACATTTTATATATATATACCTTTTATTTCGCCTTGTATATATATACATTAGCATATAATATAATGTAAGTAAACAATATGAGAATATTCACAAGGGAAGATTTTATAAAATATTTACTATAAGAGGAGGGGTGGGTTTTATTTTGATGGAAATTTTAAGTTTTCTTTGGTTGTTTTTTTTTTTTCTCTTCTTTTGATTGGAATTAATTCTTTTGTCTTTTCCTTGAAATAAAACAATAAATTATGTAAAGAACAAAAAAATATTGTATTTATGTACAAATAAGTACGGCATATACACGAGTATAGTTATAAAAAAGATATATGGGAAAATCCTATAGATTATTAATAAAATTGATTGTATATTGAGATTTTTTTTCCTTATATGCGGTATATATATATATAGTTCATTTACTCTGATTCTTACTTGTTTGTATATAATAATAAATTTGGTCCAGTTTATTTTAAAATGAAAATTAAAGAAAAAGATAAATAAATACAATTTCACAAAATCTCTTCATTTTAATTAATACATAAAATATTCACTGGTATAGTAAAAAAAAATGTATAAATTTCTATTTCGCATACGTACGAGAACCTTCTCAAAAATTATCGACCTCTCGGTTTAATTTTACCATTATCAAAACTCTTGTCTGAGTAAACACCGTACATTTTCTGATTTTTTCCTCCTTTAAAATACATTTCGTCTCACCAATTTTTGATGATCCAAAGGTTAATTATTTTACATTGTGCTAAATCAAAATTTCATCATTCAGTTATATGAAACGACTTTTAAAATCAATTTTATTTGTCATAAATCTTAGGGGTTTTACGGTTAAATTTAAAAATGACAGTCTTTTTTTTACATTGTATATTCGCCTCCTTCAATTTTGTTCTTTGACTGGGATTAAATATACCACGGAGTATCCTTTACGTTTAAAATACATCCTTATTGCACTTTTAACAATTTTTTATGAATTTAAAATAAAACTAATGATAAATTAATATTAGCGGCTACTATATAGGAATGATATGACAGATCGAAATAAAATCTTATATTTGTTTATTTATAAAAGATGGAACTTACAATATAATTATAATTTCATAGTCAAATATTTTCAATTTTCTTGATTTCTATATAGAAAAGAGTACGATTGATGAGAGTATTGAATTTATATATCCTTAGGAAAAAGATATTACATACAAAAAAGGAAGAAGTGTATGTGTGTAGGTGTAATAAAAAATGATACCATATATAGATATATATCCAATGCAATAAATATATAAGTAACACTATATTGGGACATATATAAAATATTTTATGATTATTTCGATTTTCAAAATTTGTATATTATTTGTTTATTTATATATTGTTAAATATTGATATTATTTTCTCGTATAAATTTTTGTTCTTAGATATTATGTAGATTTTTAACAAAATATAGTATATTTGAAATGATATAAATATAAAAATGTTATATAATATTATTATTTATTTGTATACACAAAATGTATATGAACATTTTTTCCCTATATTTCGTGTCACCTATATATATATATATTTAATTTTATTTACAAAGTAGATATTACATTATACATTTATACAAAAGCATTTGTTGAAATTCAAGAGACGTATTTTTTAAAACGTATATTTATATAAAATATACTATGTATGATATATTGTACGAAAACTGAAAAGGATATAACATATGTAATACACATATCCATACAATGGAATACAAATTCAAAATAAACATAATATTTTTTCAATAATATAATATAGAATATAATATTCAAATGAGATATAAAATTGATATGTTCACCCACCAATATAATATTAGATGTTATACAATATATTTATATGGACTAATCAATCAGAATCATGGAATTAAGAAAACGTATATATATGTCGACAATTGCAGATCATATAATGATACGTTGAATTGTTCTTCTATATAATACATGTATACTGTCATGCCGATTATAATTTATCAACTTTAAATGTAATGAATGATGTAATGACATGTATAACATGATATATACGAATATAAATTATATATATATATATTGTATAATAAAATAACGATCACCAAAATTTTGTTGGAGGATATAAATTGTTTTAGCACATATTTTTTTTGTAATATTATACATCAATGCCCGCATTCACCACATTTAACTGGTTTGATTTTAAATTTTAATTGTAAATGTTTTGCGTGCGCGCTTGTATAATTTAATATTTATTTACATAAGATTAAGAATAACATTAATCATTTTATGCTTATTTATACCAATATTATAAATAGAAAATTTTCTAAATAGAATTTATTTATATTATACGTGTTACGTATACGTTACGTACGTTAATAAAATATGAAACATCATTTAAAAACTTATAATATTTATAATAATATTATATATTATAATTTGAAAAAATGAAAGTAATATATTTTTATTAATTTTATTATTTCACGTAATAATAATAATAAGTAACACGTTTTTTCTACATATATTTTTATATTTTTATATATCAATGGCATATATACTGATTTAATATGCTACTATAAATATATATATGTGGTACTAAAATATTCGTTGTATATATTATATATTGCAATATAATTATAATAAGCTTTTAAGTTAATTAAATTATTACATGATATTATTTTATTTTATTTTATTTTTCGTTTTTGTCAAAAAATCAACTACTATATAAATTACATATATATACCTATATTATTTATTTATTTTTTCTTATTATATAGCAATAAACTGAGAAAATAATATCTTCATTAATCCTTAATTTCAACCATTTACCTTCATTATACCTTTTCCATAATGTTAAATAAACTGTTCTAATATCAACTATATATAATATATTATATAGTATATAAGATGTTATACATATATGACTACCATAAAATGATTGTACCTATACTATATATATATATAATACATGTACGTACATCATGCATGTTTATAAGACTTTATTTTATACATATAATGTTCATGTGTAGTATATATGTACAACATATTTTTATGTATAAATGTTTACAAATACATATAATATAAAATGTCTGTCATATGTATTCAACATAATGTAGTATATAAGAAACATATATATATAAAAAATAAAAAGTATAAAAGAAAAAAATATAAGAAGAAAAACTTCATTACACATAGAATTTTCTTCAAATAATACAAATTGTATATGTATAACTCTATATTTGTAAGATACTCGTCTATATATACAACTGTATAAATATATATATATATATATTCTTTCTCTGGTTTAAGGTTTTCCTGAAGAAAAAGAAACACGTGATATATTTGTTAGATTTGTTTATTTTTCTTTGTTACATATATATATAATATACTACAATCTATATACATTCATTCATATATATATATGCTCGTATATGTCCTTATATTTATATAAGATATACATTCAGTCAAATAAGTACCCGGAAATTTGAAATAAAACACAAACAACTTATCAATCATCTAAATTTATTATATCCCCTTCAAAATAGGCCCCTTCTGAGGCAATACACTTCTTCCAACGAACAATCCAATCATCGAAACACTTTTTAAAGCTATATTCCGAGATGGCCTTCAATTCTCGTTGCGAATTAGTTTTGATGTCTTCAATGCTCTCAAAACGGGTTCCACGAAGTGGTAATTTGAGTTTTGGAAACAGGAAAAAGTCACATGGTGCCATATCTGGAGAGTACGGTGGTTGTTCGATGATATTTGTTGAATTTTTGTTCAAAAACTCGTTAACAATGATCGCTTTGTGCGCTGGTGCATTATCGTGGTGCAAAATCCAACTGTTGTTCCGCCACAAATCTGGTCTTTTGCGACGAACATTCTCTCTCAAACGCTTCATAACGCCAAGATAATATTCTTTATTGACGGTTTGTCCCTCCGGTAAGAATTCCGAATGAACAACACCACGAATATCGAAGAAAACGGTCAGCATCACCTTGATTTTCGATTTGCTTTGGCGCGGTTTTTTCGGTTTCGGCTCATTTTTGGCGCGCCATTCCGATGATTGTTGACTTGTTTGCATGTCGTACTCGTAAACCCATGTCTCGTCACCAGTTATGATGCGTTCGATGAACGTTGGATCTGAATTTACGCGTTCAAGCATGTCTTCAGCCACCTTACTGCGATTCATTTTTTGAAGAAAATTCAGATCTTTTGGCACCAATCGCGCTGCGACTTTCCGCATACCCAAAACATCAACCAAAATATGACGAGCGGTCTCATGAGACATGTTCATTTCTTTGGCTATCTCTCGCAAACTATTATGACGATTTTCGAGCACCATTACCTTTATTTTGTCGACGTTTTCTTCAGTTGAAGAGGTCGAAGGCCGTCCTGAACGTGGCAAATCGTTCACTTCTTCTCGCCCCTCTTTGAACGATTTATACCAATCGTAAACTTGAGTTTTCGACATGGTTGAATCACCAAATGTTTTTTTCAACATTTCCAATGTTTTGACACAAGAAATTTCGTTTGAAACACAAAATTTCACACAAACTCTTTGATCGATATTTTTATCCATAGTAAAAATCGCAACGCACACAAAAGGTTGACTTGTTCCTAATGACGCCGTAAGCAAACTAAATCACACATAGCAATAAAAATTCACAGAATGGTGGCTGACAGTTGTGTCAACCTGAGAAAAAAATTTTTTTTAAATATTCTCAGAGAGAAAATTAAAAATGAGAATTTCCGGGTACTTATTTGGCTGAATGTATATGTTGCGTTTTCTTCCATATATATATAGTATGTAAACTACTATATATAAATGGATAGACATTGAGTATACCATATATACTTTTATATTTATTTTTATATTTGTTGGCCGTCGTCGTCATTTCATTCTATTACATAAATACAAAAAAGGAAAGTAAACAAAAAAAAATATATATGTTATTATATCTAATACACACACACACACACACACACACATACACAATAAAAAGAGAAGAAATTTAACGGGTATAACGAAAAACGTGTACCGATTATCTATTTAAAAAATAAAATAAATAGATATAAGATAAAATAAAATGAATCCCTTTTCTTATACAAATATGTAATAATGTATATATTATATATACAATTTCCTATATGTTTGTACTATGTAATATGTAATATAATAATATGATTTTCTACATTTTTCTTGACTGCAGAAAATTCTTTTACAATATATAAAAGAAAAAAAAAAAAAATAAATGAAAATCTTTTTAAACTTACTTTGTGTTCGTATGTTATTTTTTTTTTTTTATGTATATATATTTTTTATGAGTTCCAATCATATACATTTAAGAAGAATAAGTAGTAGTATATAATATAACAATATATAACCGAAAGATGCTTTCTCTTTATATATTGTAAATGTTATATATTGTATATATGTTATTATATGTTTTTACTTTCCACCTGGGTTCTTTAATTCGTTAAAAGCTCATAATATATATATATATATATGAGTTATTATTATATAATATATATTTTCTTCTAACATATATATACACAATATTTATGTTAGTAATATATAGAGACATGTCGTTCATTTTACCATACATATATATATGACAGTAATAAAATAATAATATAATATGCGTTATAAGCTATAAACATAAAAATGCATCACATATAAAATCATTATTATTATTATTATTATTATTATTATTACGATTACGAACGATATAATATGATATATTTTTTTATAATTATATATATATATATTTATAATGGTAACATAAAAATATAACGTCCATATCGCATCTTTATGATGATGAATTATGAAATTTATATATTATAAATTATTTCAACAGAATTATTTAATATCATTTTTTTTCTAATAAATTTTATCATTATTTATTTTCTGCAGCTGATAAAGCTCCAGATGGGTTTCCGATGATAGCATTACATCCGACATCACGTGTTACCGAAGTTGGTCACACATCTGTTATGCATTGTGCAGCAACTGGAAATCCACCGCCAAAATATTATTGGATTAAAGATGCTAGGAAAGTTAATGTTAATGCTCCACGATACAAACAAATTAATGGTAAGTGTGCAATTTTGAAATATATATACTTAAAAATTAAATTGAAAATGCATATATATAAATAAAAATATTTTCATACATATTAATAATATATAAATGTATATGTTGTAGCAAAAATAAGTAAAAGAATACTCTAGTATATCGTTAAAATTGAAATAACTTTTTAAAATATTTTCATTTTTTATATTATTAATATTCTTCCCGGCATGATGATCATTTATATTGTATATATACAATATATATTAAAATAAATTGAAAGATTATAAATATTTAACAACGCTTTTGATATTATATTTATTTGATAAAATACAGTATAAAAAGTATATATTTTTATGTTTTTATATATTATGTGTGTTGTTATTCAAATGGTACAATATTAATATATATATATATATATGTGAAAATCCTTTATTTCATTATTTTGCTTGAAAAATTTTTCATTCGTTCATTTATACTCTTATATATTTTGAAAAATATAATGATTTAAAAGCTTTACATTAATATATATATATATGAATTTTCTAGTGGCTTATCACAATAAATAAAATATCGTAAAAAAAAACGAGTTCAATTATATTTTAAAATATATAATATATATTATGCAGGGTAATCTATATAATTTATATAAAAGGATCATAAATGGAACACGACTAATTCCAAAACCGAAATTTCAATATGGTATATTTTTGCTAATATATGAGAAATTTAACTGGAATAATTTCGAAATTATTGTCCTCATTAAGTACAATAATAACAATAAGTTAAAAAAAATAATTATTCCAATTGTATAGTGAAAACAAAAATTTCTCCAAAATCTTGTTTAGTTTTCTAAAGGATATAATTAAATATATAAATAATATTGTTCATATCTATGAAATAATATATAAATAAATATTACATTGAATTTATTGAGAATGGTATTAATTTGTTCTTAAAATCAATTCACAAGATATTATGTATCTTGAGTAATTTAAACAAATTTAAATTTAATCAATTGAAATAATATGTTTCGACTTAAAGAAATAATAAAAATGTGTGTGCCTATACAAAAATGACAACATAAAAAATAAAATGTATAATATTAATTTGAGTATTACTTTTTTGAAAATAATAAATTCAATTCAATAGAAAATATATGTGTACTTTTAAATTAGCCTTAAATTTTGCAATTGATTGCTATATTTATTATTTTTTTTTCTATTATATGAATCTTATTCAACACCGCCCACATATTTCCATCAAACATTTCTTAATTCTGATTTAATAAACAAACAAACAAACAAATGATAATTTAGTTGAGTAATTTTTAGTATGAAATATATTTTAAAAACATTTTATCTTACGTTATTACCATACGAAGTCGAACTTGTCCTCTCCTGATTGAGTGGCTATATATATGGTATAGTACTTATATTTATAATAATAACCAATAATCGTTCTGGGTATAAGTAATATATTTTTATAAGTTAATAAAATATATATTAACACATAATAATATATTTAATATTATACTTACAGGACCACTATACTTTTAAAATAACCTTTTGCAATAAATAATACCATTCCTTTTATAAATTGTAGTAATATTATTATTTATTTCTTTTTTTTTTACAAATTCCATTTAAATTTTATGTTGAAAAATATTAAAAATTATTAATATTTAATGTACTCTCTCGTATATAAAAAATATATATTTGTTCGTCGTAGCTTCCTTCTATACATATAAATCGAAATGGTTAATTTTAAATCTGGTAATATTATTATGGAAAAAAATGAAAATCACTTTTATACTCCTTTACTTTTATGATCCTGCATATATATAGAATGTATCCATAAAAAAAAAATCGGTACATAAAATATTTTATTAGTGTGTGTATGGATTTGTTTGTGATACATTTCATTTTGGATATGAAAAAAAAAAAAACATGAAAAATAATTTATCATGAAAAAATTTTATTGACCTAAAATCCTAAAATGTTTGTAATTTAAACTTATATCTATCTATTGGGGAAAATATATTTAGATAATATTCTAACCTGTTATGTGTCCTATGGTGGTACGTAAATACAACCGCATATATAACTGCATACCCATCAATTTGTCTTCTCATTTCTATATATAGATTATATAAGATAATGTCTAGGCGATAACCATAATTACTAATTTAATAATTACAATAATAACATAATAATTAGTATCAAAAATATAGTCAAATTTTAATTTTTAAAATCTAATATCTCAATTACATAATATACAAACAATAGTCACAATAGTAAATTAAAAAAATCCAAATCTACTTTATTGTTATTTGGGTTATGAAAAGGATCCCAATAATCCCTGCTTTCTGTCACGTGAATCTTGTTTATTTGATTTTAATATTATATAGTTACAACAGTCTTCATTTGAGTACGCATTTAAATCAAAATCCAGAATCATGTTACAAGCGATGTGAGTGTGGAGAAAGTACACAATTCTCTTATTATATTTTTTTTTTTTATTAACTTTTAACATATGTTCAAACATTTTTTAAAACTTTTAGTGTACAGGTCTCGATACATATACAAAAAAAAATCCATATATTTTTATAAATAATTTAAAGGAAATATAAACTTGACCTTTCATGATTACATTTTTTTTTATCGCATCATATACACACATATATTTATTTCTATTTAGTTGCTGTTTTTTTTATATGTAATCAATTTTATGTGATGGAGTATATACTTAAACTTCATTTCAAAAAAGAAAATAATCATTTATTATTAAATTTTATTTTCTGTTGATAAAACATTATGCATTATTTATTGTAGGAATATTCTTAAAGAAATAATATAATATACTCTTATATTTCGAATTTTATAAATTGAAATTTGTTATTATTGTACAATAATAATGTAAATTAAACTTGACATTGCGTATCTTAATTATAAATTATTTGATATACCATATTTAATAATTTACTTATACATTTAACTATATAAAAACTCCCATATGAATGAAATATAGTTGCAATTTGATATTAGTATAAATTTTGTATGAACCATTTATTTGTTATATGTGCGTAATGTGCGTGTGGTACGTACGTACATATTCAAAATGTTTTGCGATAGCATCAATTTTGGTCATTTATTTTATTTTTATTCAATTTATTTTACAAAATGAAATCATAATAAAACGGAAATTAAAAATTGCGATTTTATTTAATATAACATCAGCTGGTTTATTGTAAATGGATATTAAAAAAAAGAGGTGGCACACATATATCATCAATTTTATACATTCATGAATTTACAATATTAATAAATACAATAATAATAATAATAATAATAATAATAATAATAATAATAATAATAATAATAATAATAAAAACATGAGATGACAATAATATAAAAAAAGGTAAATGTGAAACACTTTTTTCGTTTTTCTACAATATATGGTGACAATGTATAAAATATGTTATATTATTGATATAAATAACAATGTTTGATCGTATATCGCGTATCTACGTACAAACGAACGACGACTAGGTATATATATATATGGCTGATAGACCATTGTAATTTATATTTATTTTTTTGTTGCCATCACCATATACCCTTTCAAAGTATAATGTTTACCTATACCATATATAAGTTTCCCAATAGAGAAACAGAACAAAACCTTTAGATATAAATTGGATGGTCAACTATTAGTATTTTGAGTCCTGTTCATGAATATTGCGGAATGTGTGATTTTTCTTTATCCTTTATCCAATGTATATATGGTATTGTATATAGAAAAACTATTTACTTCTATTGTATATATAGTTTTTGATGAATTCAAACTTTTCGAAATTACCTTAACCATTATAAGTTATTAAATAAAATGTCATCTCTGGAGAAAATTGAAAAAAAAATCATATTTTTTTTATGTATTCTATATTTTTCTACAAATTTTTCATAATAATAATTTCATTTTAGACAGGTGTTTTATTCTGTGTACACCTCACAAAAAAAAAATTAAAAAACGGAGTATACGATGACAGTGTAGTTTTTCTTGATAATAGATCAATTTATTTTTTTTTTTTTATACACAATACGTTTTTTTTATTATTTTTTTTTTTTTTTTCAAGTTATATAAATAAATGGAAATAATTTGCCAATGTTTAACATATACCTTACATATGCGAGTATATTGATATACCATATAATATATGGATATAAAATCGATCTACATTTAGGTTTATAAATACACACATATCAAAAGAAACTTATTTGTTGCAAATTGAAAATCTATTTAATGGAGGACAGCCACAGCCATTAGCCAAATATTGTATAGATAATATATTTTAACTAACTACATATTCTTTTATATAAATAAACTCTTATATATACAATTATCCATGGATGCATATGCAATGTGCACTACTCTCTCTATACAAAATGATAAATAAATAAGTATAGTATGTTGTTCGATTAAATAAAACGTTATTTCAATAAATAAATGAAATTAATATACTTATGTGCAGAGAATTATGTATATGGGTATGAGGATATATTGTATCATATAAATATAGCAGATACAATAACTATTTTAAACCAAATATTATCCATTTAACAAAATGTATATATGAATGAATTTATATCTTATTTAGAATTAAATGTATAGATATATAACAGTATAAAATCAATATTATTTACATATAGTTCTAATACATATTATATCATTCCATATATATTTATATACTCTATATCATCAAAGTAAATTTAAATCGTATTATAAATGTACATTTGAAAATTATCTTTGTGTATATAGATAAATGTGTGTATGCATGCGTGCGTATATATAAATATCATTGTACAATATTTTAACAATATTATATAAAATCATCTAAGTAACTCTGTGTCTAACTATATAAATAACCCATCTTTGACTTAATTCTGGCAAAGTTTTTCATATAACATTTTCATATAAATTTAATTATATATATATATATATATACAATATATATTTCATTAACAACAAGTCAAATATTATATTTTCTTTGTTTATAAACCTTTATTTATTGATGTAAAAAATCAATATTAAATATCGTTATATAATGACATCTGATTGCGGTTATATACAGTTTACTCATATATGCTACTATATTATATATTACTACTATTATATATTAAATACTATATATATATGAATAATTGATAAACGGTCATTTAATATCCCCAAAAAGCGTTGTAATTTTTCATATATAGGTTAACTTACCCACTGAACTACTTCACTTACACACACTCGCACAAATAAAGCAAACTTCGATTAATAATAAATACGTAAACGTACATAAATGCAGTGAATCTAAGTTTTATTGGTGTAGCCAATACTCTATTGTGGTGTATACGTATAATATCATATAATTCCAATGACCTTTCATGATACCATATGTTCTGCGGTTATTCGGGTTCATTTGTAATTTAATCTGAAAATTTAATCTGAAATGTTTAAATAAATGTTTAAATCATATTGATAAGATATATGATCTCATGAAGGTAGAAAATGTAGATTTCAATTGAGATTGGATCTTAATTAAATGCATTTGAATATATTTGAAATTTATTTATATGTTCTTAAATTTGACATAATGCAACCACAATCTCATGTATTCCGTCGTAAATACATATTTTAATATTGTTTTATATTTAATTGTAATAAGAAAAAATTTTCACCACTTATGAAAGAGAATTAAACGTATAGAATTAAGTGCAGCATGAATAAGTTTTTTTAAAATTATCCTTATAAGACCCCGTAAAATGTCCTTAATCACATAGAACATTAACTTAAAATTTGTGCGTTTAATTTTATTGCATATATGAGATGCAGTATGTTTGCAGGACATCGATAAATTTCCCTGCGACACACGTGCCGTCCTGAAACATCTCAACAACATAATTTTCACTTCAAATGCTTATCGGGGGATCTATTTATTTCATAAAAAAAATTGATATAATTAGTTATTTATTATAAGCGTACAATAAATATCGGATTAAAAGAATACTTATTAATTTATATATTTTTTATTTTATTTATAAACGTACAAGCGGTGTTGTACCAGCTCTTCTATATTATATAAGTTCTATATAAATTAAGTGACAATCAAATAATTAATTAGACCTATATATATATACCAAATATTAAACAGATATAAATAAAAAAATAAATAAATAAACATATAAAACCTAATCACACACACAGTTCAGCATTAATATTTTATTCAAATATCTATATATATTATACCAGTTGTGTAGTAGTAGTATAATGAAAGAAAAAAATTAATCTTATATTATGTTCACAATTCACATAATAATTAGTAAAACTTTTTCTTTCCATTTAATATATACACAAAATAAATTCATCACATATATAGATATGTAACTATAAAACCAACAATAAAAAAAAAACCCCAAAAAGTATTTTATGCATATAAGTATAAACCTAAATATAATAAATGTAGAAAGGAAAAACTTAGTTGCACGTATTACCGACTTTATATTCCTGAATTTATATCCGCTTATTAATACTATCGTGTTTTTTTACGCTATATATAAGGTTGTCAAATATCTCCCTTCCGCCTTTTTGTCTTTTTAATTTCGCGGCTATGTACAAAGCGCTACAGAGCTCGTATCTGGCAACACTGTACATAATTTGAAAGCTCTTGACATAACAAACAAAACGACGCTATGTATGATTAGTTTGGATATTGCGTTCAACAGTTATAGACGTGTAAACATGGAGTTCACTAACGCCGAAATTCGCGCTATTTTAAAGTTTTCCTTCGTTAAAGGCAAATCCGCTAGAGAAACGTTCCGTGAGATTAATGGTGTTTTGGGGGATGGTACTCTATCACTTCGAACCGCGGAGGAATGGTTTCGACGATTCAGAGCCGGTGAAAACGACACCATGGATAAGCCAGCCGGCGGAAGACCTGTGACGACAAATACCGATCAAATCATGGAATACATCGAGTTAGACCGGCATGTGGCATCTCGTGATATCGCGCAGGAGATGGGAGTTAGTCACCAAACCATTTTAAACCATCTGCAGAAGGCTGGATACAAAAAAAAGCTTGATGTTTGGGTGCCACATGAATTAACAGTGAAAAATCTAATGGACCGAATTTCCATTTGCGAAATGCTGCTGAAACGGAACGAACTCGACCCATTCTTGAAGCGGATGGTGACTGGCGACGAAAAATGGATCACATACGACAATATCAAGCGAAAACGGTCGTGGTCGCAGGCCGGTGAATCGTCCCAAACAGTGGCCAAGCCGGGATTGACGGCCAGGAAGGTTTTGCTGTGTGTTTGGTGGGATTGGAAGGGAATCATCCACTATGAGCTGCTCCCATATGGCCAGACGCTTAATTCTACCATCTACTGCGAACAACTGGACCGCTTGAAGCAGGCGATCGACCAGAAGCGTCCAGAATTGGCCAAAAGGAAGGGTGTAGTGTTCCACCAGGACAACGCCAGACCACACACTTCGTTGATGACTCGTCAGAAGCTACGGGAGCTCGGATGGGAGGTTTTATCGCATCCACCATATAGCCCGGACATAGCGCCAAGTGATTACCACCTGTTCCTGTCCATGGCGAACGCCCTTGGTGGTGTAAAGTTGATCTCAAAAGAGGCTTGTGAAAAGTGGCTGTCCGAGTTCTTCGCAAATAAGGAGGGGGGCTTCTACGAGGGAGGTATTATGAAGTTGCAGTCTAGATGGAAACAGATTATCGAACAAAACGGCGCATATTTGAACTAAATCCGATTACTGTAACACTTTTTATAAAGCATTGAATAAAGAGCAAAAAGGCGGAAGGGAGATAGTTGACAACCTAATATATATATATAGAGAGAGGTAAGTTTTGTTCTAATATATTTTCTTTTACTTATATTTAAGTTTCATTGTTTTTTTCTTGTGCGTATTTTGTAAGTCAATTGTGTGCGTATATTATCTAAATCTAAACGATTGTCATTATATATGCGTAACAATGTATACCATAAATATACTCAACCACCTATTCTAAATTTATATCTATTATATAAATCCTTGATAAAAACTGTAGGAAAAAAAACAAATACTATACAATTAAAAGTATACCACCAATGAAAAAAAAAAAAACAAATCAAAGACTATATTTTTTATACGTGTATAAACGAAAAATTTATAAATATATATTTCACAGGAATACAAAATAAGTGTATGATAGAGAAAGTAAAATATAAAATAAAATTTATATAAATATATTGTATCCGGAACCAAAAATTAGGTAATGAAAACGCGTTTGTCGAGAGAAAATAAATTTATGCAGCAATTGGTAACATTTCATATTAAAATGTTTCCGGATTTTATGATATATTACAATTATTTGACTATAACTAAGTTTTGTCGTTTTTCTTCTGTATACATACATACACTATTATTATGTATGTAAAAAAGGGTGATTCATAGTAAAATTTCATTGTCTGCACATTTCGTTTACTTAACGAATATTATACTATTTCATTTATAAATATCATATAAGCTTATAATTTTCTTATCGAAATTTTGTGTTTTATAATTAAGAAAATACATATCAAATTGAATCACACTCTGTGTATGTATAAAAACCACAATATAGACTAAAATACATGCAATTTAATTTTAAATAATTTTATTGACCTCAATTTTATGTATATATTTATAATATAGCGATGACGCGATGTGGTGATAATAAAGGAAAAATGTTGTTTATCTTTAATGAATGTTTTAAAATCAGTTGTGTGATATTGGATGGCAATAAGTTTTTAATTAAATTTTAAGTTTTCAATATTTAATTATCATCAAACGTTCAAAAGTTAAATTAAAAATTATATATGCGGTGGTGGTATATTATATATATTATACCTCTTTTATAATTTAATTTATTATTAAAAATCGTCGTCGTCGTTGGCGACTAAATTGAATTTAAATCATTTTAATTTTCTTTCCTTAAAATTATATCACTTTTTTCAAATAAATATATCTAATATTTTATTTTTAAGTGCACATATATTTATAGCACAGAAAAACGCGAGCACTTCATTTACTGCGTATATTTTATTATAACATAATTAAAAATGAACAAAATCAATTCAACAAAAATTTTCGGCAACAAAAATAAATTCAAAAAAATCATGCATCATAACAATATAATCAATAATAAATCTTTTTTGTGTCATAAATATATATAATCGATTAAATTATACATATATTTATATATATATATAGCTTTTTTATTAAAATATATGTAATATAGTGAGTGAGTGATATGCAAAAATATGCTATATTATAACATATATTCATTTAAAATTTACAACCGTTCAATTTCAGTATATAAATATACCCTCTCCTGTACATAACCAACTATGAACGCAGTTGTTTTTGTTTTGTTTAACAAAAGAATTGATAAATGATATCATATTTTTAATGTATATTATTATTATTATTATTATTATATAATGCATTATATATATGTAGATTGCAGAATTTTTAAAATTATATAATACTACCACAACCAAAAAATATCCTAAACTTATATTCCAATTCCTATCAATTGAATAATTCCATTTTTTCTGTACGTATCTATGTCATGTGCTGTTCAAACTTTGAGTCTACTGACAAGGAAAAAAATTGTGTTTCCACAAATTCATCTTTTTAAACGAACAGCTTAACGCAAACGTTTCGTAACACCAAGATAATATAGTACGACTCAAATTGTAATTTGTATAACCAATATGGTTTTTACAATACTTGAGAGATTCGCGCTAAATAATCATTCAAAACATCCTCACTCTCACACTACTTATCCTTTTGTTTAATTTCAAAATTATTATTATTATTATTATGTTATTATTATGTTAATATTATTATTATTATTATTATTATGTTATTATTATTATTATTATTAAAGCGAAACGATGGAAAACATGATATGATGTTATATGGTATAATGTTTGTTTTCAACATCGTTGTTAATTTGCATAACAATACCATTTAAAAAAAATGCAAAAAAAATGCAATTTTATAAAAATTTTCATAATCCTATTTCGTTTTTATCCATTAGCATATAAAAACTATTATAAATATTATATGTGTGTAATCGAATATAAAATGTATTTTAATCTATGATATAATTAACTTGTGACATTAATATTCAATCAAATGGTATTAATATTTTAAATGATTTAATTATTTCATTATTTTTATTTTTAACGTTACGTATGGTACATATATGGTAGATATGGGGGTAACATTATAATAGAATAGCTATAGATTTATAATATATTCGGTGTTATTTTTTGTTTACCTATACGTAAATATATATATATCCGTAAAACGGTGGTCCAAAAATGTTTATAACACACCATCTGTGTTTAATATCAATAATGCTCTAAAATTCTTATAAATATAATTCACTTTATTTATTCAAAATTTATTTCATATCATATTTTACCATATACATTTTTACGTTTGTTGTCACATAAATCGAATCGGATGCACATGGTTTTATAAGAAAATAGAATTTCCTACCAGTTAGAAGTTAAAGAAATTATAATTATATATTTGTGCTAATTAGAATTATTAAATTTTAAAATATAAAATTGTTGTACTAATTTATATAGAAATTTTTGACGACTACTATATAAAAATCGATTTTATAAATATCATATAACGATTTTTATTATATTTCATTATTATATAGGATTGGATTATAATATATATATATATATATATATATATATATATATATATATATATATATATATATATATATATATATATATAAAAATTTATTAAATTAATTAATATAAAAATAATTAAATTTAAATATATTTGTATGTGTATTATAAATTAGTATATAACAAAATTAAATATTAAACCAATAAAACCTAAAATGATTAAAATCTAATTTTCGTATTGTTTTATATTTATTTAATACATAGGTACATTACAAATTACCAATAGTTCAGAAGATGATCAAGGAAAATATGAATGTGTTGCCGAAAATTCAGTTGGTACAGAATATTCAAAACCAACACAATTGTATGTTAAAGTACGACGTGTAACACCACAATTTTCAATTTCACCGGATCCAATGAATGAAGTTGTATTGGGTAGTAATTTAACATTAAGATGTGTTGCAGTTGGTGCCCCAATGCCATATGTTAAATGGCTAAAAGGTTCTGAGGAATTAACACCAGAAAATGATATACCAGTTGGTAAAAATAATTTAGAATTAATAAATCTTGTACAAAGTGCAAATTATACGTGTGTTGCGGCCTCATCATTGAATACAATTTATGCAACATCAATAGTTAAAGTACAATGTAAGTGTGAATTTGTAATAACCTATAGTAATTTTCAATTTTTATACAATTATAATAGAGACTGTATAATTTGTTTTTACTTCAAAAAAAATCTGCTGCAGTTATATAGCCAATATAAAAGTGGGAAATGATCTTTGAAACATCTCTTTATAAGGATGATTTCCATTATTTAGGCATATTTCATAATAATATATATAAAAATTGAAATTGGGCAATAATTTAATACATATATTTTATAAGTTCATAATGTCTGCGTATATAGAATTTATTTAATAAATTGAATATTTATTTATATAGAACTTAAAATCTAAAAGATGTTAAATCATAAAATCGAAATATATATATAAATATAGTATATACGCAAACAGTAATTATTTGTGGTTTATATCAATAAATTTATTCCCTTATAAACTATATTTATGATATATACGAAAACCGTATATAATAATCTACCCAAATATATTTAAGTATTATCTACAAAAGTATATTATCTATATAACTATAATATATATATAGGATTAACATATATTTATAATTGAAATAATTTATATATAAATACTTGTATATTATTTTATATATTAGCATTACCAGCAGCACCAACAGATGTTATAATATCTGAAGTAACCGCAACATCAGTACGTCTTGAATGGTCATATAAAGGATCCGAAGATTTACAATATTATGTTATTCAATATAAACCAAAACATGCTAATCAGGTATGTGTGTGTGTGTGTGTGTGTGTGAATGTGAATGGGTTGTTTGTTCTACATCCAATATATATATCATATATAACGTTTAATAAATGTAATTTAGGTTTATATTAATTTAAATAACCTTATTTCATTGTCCTATCGTTATGAATATTAATTTAAATATCCTATACATAATATTATTTTATATACTGTGTGTAGTTTGTATTTATGTGTGTGTGTGTGTATGTAAATAAACTACCTTAATTTATGTATTTATTTATATATTTTTCGCAAATATTATATATATATATATTATAAATATAGGCATTTAGTGAGATTAGTGGTATCATTACAATGTTTTATGTTGTACGTGCATTAAGCCCATATACTGAATATGAATTTTATGTAATTGCTGTTAATAATATTGGTAGAGGTGCACCATCAATACCAGCGACAACAACAACTGGTGAAACAGGTAATTTATATATATTTATGTATTAAATAAAATCAATTAAATTTTATATGTTATTATAAATGTAAATATACAATAATATAATTAAATGATGAAAGTATATTATGAAGATTACACTGAAAGTTTTCATACAATTATAATGGAGCGACAGTGTAATAAATTTATGGTTAATAAGTTTATGGTGGGTACGCAGTATGAATTTTTTTTTTTGCAGAAATCTATTTAGATTGTTATCAATTTTTTTTTACACCGGCTGCCGGTATGATACTACAATATTATTATAATTCTTGTATTTTATAATTTACGAAAACTTTCATTCTTAACACTGTATTTAGAAAAATATTTGGTAAATTGATATAAATAGTAGGTTTATAATATATACAAAATCTGTACCACCTACATATATCTGGGTTTATATATTTATGTATGCATTTAAATATGTATATCGTAAATATTTAAATAGGAAACTTTTTTTTTACTATTTAATGGTTTTCTTTTTTTTTTTTTGTTTAATTTTGTTGAACTGATTTATTTAGATTTTATTTTTGTTTTTTTAACATTTTACATGCGTTGCGTGGTGGTTCAATCCATCCATCCACTATAAATTATTGTATAATTTTTAACACAAACGTGCATATACAAAAAAACTATAAAAATTAAAACAAATAATTAAAAACACAATAAAAATGCGTGCGAAATGGAATTTTTGTCAAATAATTTCTTTGTAAGTTTTTTTTTTGTTTTGTATTTTTGTTTGATTTAAATTTTGTGTGTGAAAAACAAATAAAAAATTAGAATTAAATAGAAAAACCCGAATTTACAATACTTTTGAAAATAATTGTTAAATATATTTAAAATGGTATTTATTTATTTATTTCATTTTTTTTTTTTTTTCAATGTTCTTTTTTGCATTTGCATTTCATTTTTGAAGGTGATTCAATGTATGGAGGTGCTAGTAAGTGAAATAAATTATGTATAACAATTTGCTGATACATTTTATATTATTTCGATTTTGATTTTAAATGCTTTTCGTTTAATTATTTTTTAATTTTTTTATTTGGCTTTAAAATTGGATGTCAGACAATAGACTTTCTCCAATTTCATATATATGTTATACCTGTTTTTCCATTCCATATATAGATAATCCAAATATTGCTATTATATTTCCATTTTGCTCATTTTTCATGAAACTGAAATTCGAAATTGATTTTTCTTTAATAAAAGTATATAATGTTTAAGAAGAAATAAATGATAATAAAAGGATTGAAGGAAGAAATCTGAGAAGTTTAAATATATGAGCAGAATTTTAACAAATTATTCATAATTTTCAGTTAAATTATACAAATGTTATAAAATATGATGGATACTCGTGTGTGTAAATAGATTATAAAATTTGGTACCCATTTGTTTTAATGCAAAATCGAACGCATCATCACAACACGCAATTCCATAATTTTATTTTAGATCGCGAATTCAGTTCAGCTAACCGATGGAATCCGTTTCCGTTTTGGATATGGATTTAATTTAGAATTAACCGATTTTAATTTTGTGCAATGGTAATGAATCACACACTATATATTAATCAGTAATCATCACAATTTTCTATAAATTAAATATTTTTAGAGAAAACAATATTGTTAATTATTTGTTTTACATTAAAAAAAAAAAAAAGCAGCCCTCCCACCAAAGCTCCACCAATTCAAATATGGATATATATTAATTTTTTTATTTATATAATTTCACAATAAATATGCAAACAATTTTAGCTTTATCCAAATGTTAAGTTTTTAGTTTTAAGAGATGATCATTCATTCGATGATTTTTCTCATATTGTATTGTTATATATAAAAATCATATAAAAATTAAATCAGAAATATCACGTTTGCTTTTTTCCACAAAATATCGGTATAATTTTTTATTTTATATTCCCATTATTTTGTTTTTATTTTCCCCCTTTAAAATTGCGAGCGCTTGTTAATCAACAAATTTTGTTGCTACAATTTTTCTATAAATTGTTTTCTTTTTTTGTTTTGCAGAAATGGAAAGTGCACCACGAAATGTTCAAGTAAGACCATTGAGTTCGTCTACAATGGTTATAACTTGGGAACCGCCTGAGACACCAAATGGACAAGTGACCGTACGTTTTTTTTATTTTATTTTTTGCTCTATAAATTTGCTTTTATTTATATATATTTTTTTCCATTATTATTATTGCCAATAATGAATATATATGAATAATTCTAATATAGATTTTTATATTTAAAGTATAGGATTATAAATATTAAATAATTAAATTTATTTATTGTCCTTGAATTCTTAATAACAAAAAAATCAAATAACAATAAATATCTATATAAATTTTTCTTGACTCATACATTGCAATATTTATTTATTTATTATAATATTTATGTGTATTTGTATATTATATATAAATAGGGATATAAAGTGTATTATACAACCCAACCAAGTCAACCGGAAGCATCTTGGGAATCACAAATGGTAGACAATAGTGAATTAACAACAATATCAGAATTAACACCACATGCAATATATACAGTACGTGTACAAGCATTTACTTCAATGGGAGCCGGTCCAATGTCCACTCCGGTTAAAGTTAAAACACAACAAGGTATATATGCGTGTATTGTATATTATTTGTATTTGGATTTGTTTCGTTTCGTTTTGTTTGGTTTTTTTATTATATAGATTTGTCAAGGAGGGAGTAGTTTTATGTTTTGGGATTTGTATTTATGTATCTTCTTTTTTCGTTTTGTTACAATAAAATAATATAGATAAATCTCTCTTTATATAAATATGCATAGACAGTGTGTAGTGGGCGATGATGGCAGCCAACGAGTTTTGTAAAATTGCTGCATAACTTTTTACGATTTATTGAGACCTTCTTTACGCAAATTTTAATGTTTTTGTGTCCAACATAACTTTGAATTGGAAAAATTTAAGACAGTCACTTTGACAATGCCAGTCTTAGTATTATTCATCCATAGAAATGTCCTTTTTATTTTTTTGATTGCTGGTTTCAAGGCTTTAAATCAATTTTATCTATGTCATTATTATTTCACGAATAAGTACAAGGCAACCAGAAATAATTTCATGTAAATATGTGTTGCATTTTGATGTAGAATTCTTCATATATAGAATATTAAAAACATTTGCGCGTGTAGTAGTTGCGTTGGTTGCCTGTTATTTTTTTAATATATCCTGTATAGATTTTATACAATGATAGATAATATTATATATTTATATATTGAACCGAATGATGGCAAAATACAAAATACTCTCTGTGCAGAATGACAACAAAAAAAAAAAGTCATATAAATAAAATACAAATCAATAATTTATTTTTATCTTATTTACTTTATGGTGGCGCATTGAAGCTTTTATTATTATTATTTTTTTTGCTGAAACCGATACAGGATTTATTGTTTAAAATCAACAATCCCATTTTAAATACATATATTTAAAAAGATTATAGTAGTTTTTTTTTTAGGTTGAAAAATAATTTAAAACTTTTAAGTATTTATACTTTTTATTTATTTTAACAACAAAAAAAAAAGACACTTCACATGGGAAAATTTTGTTCTCCGGTCATTTCTAAATAGTTAAGCTTTTGTATAGTTTGGTAAATTGGTCATTATAAACTTGTGTGAATCAGTGTCAGAAGAAAATAATCCCATTATCCCAATAAAATAATATATCTATTATATCTGGAAAAATACTAAATAATTTTAAATCTTATATTAATTTTACATTATTTTTATTATTATTATTATTATTATTATTATTATTATTATTATTATTATTATTATTGTAGGTGTTCCCTCGCAACCAAGCAGTTTTCGGTCAACTGATGTTGGTGAAACTGCTGTTACATTACAATGGACAAAACCAACTCATTCCAGTGAAAGTATAGTTCATTATGAATTATATTGGAATGATACGTATGCAAATGAGGCCCATCACAAGTATATAATTAACTTTAATTCATTTCTCTGTTATTTTATCATTTTTTAATTTAATTCTATAAATAATGTTAATTGAAGACGTATAGCAAATACAGAATCGTATACGTTAAGTGGCCTTTATCCAGACACATTATATTATATATGGTTAGCGGCACGGTCACAACGTGGTGAAGGTGCAACAACACCACCGATACCAGTTCGTACAAAACAGTATGGTAAGAAATTTATAAAATAAATAAATTTTTATATCTATTGCGTTTGAATGAAAAAAAATACGTGCGACGCGTCGATAATTTCCAATTTTTGATTTATTTTTTTTTTTTATTTAAAATTGGAAATTATATAAATACAAAAAAATTGGATAGAAGAAAAAAAAAATTGATTTCTCTCTCAACAAATACAAATTTAAAAGACTCGATAGAAATCATTTTTCTTTTTCTGTGTATCCAAAATGTAAATAAATATTTGCTGCTTGGAAAATGGTAAGTTTTTTTTTTTTAATGTCTATAGAAGAAAATAAAAAAACAGAAGAAAATGGGAAAAATTATTACAAATCGTAACGAAAAATAAACAAACCCCATACAAAATTAAATTTTAATTTTGAAAATAGTTAAAAAGACAACTATATTTTTTGTAATAAAATCACGCCAGCAATATCAACCTTAAAATATGAGACAGAGAGCCATAAGTTGTTGTGGTTTTTTGTTTAATTATTTTATTATTTATTTTTTTTTTTAAGATATAACAGAGAAAAAAAAAAACGAAAAAAAATTCCATAACGAAAAATGGAGATTATCGTATAAATTTTTTGATTTTATTTATGAATATTTATATATTGGTTTTTATATAAGCAAAACCAAAAGCACAATCGATTGATTGATTTTATTTAATGTTTTTTTTTTTATTCGAACAAACTATGAAAAAAAAAGAAAGAAAAAACATTCAGCGGTTTTTTTTTTAACATTTTGTTGTTTTAATTTTTGGTAGAAAAATGATTTTCTTTTTTTTTTGTTGATGTTTTGTTCTGTTTGATTGGATGGCGTATATATATGAAAAAAAAAATATAAAAAATTAAAATATATATACAAAAATCCAATTTTCAATTAATATCGCGCGCGACGACATACTTTTTTCATCGACATGAAGAATTTTTTTTAATTGAATGTGCAAATAATACATGTTTTTTGTTTGTTTTTTATTATAATATATACGATGACACGAGAGTGTACGTATACATTTTTTCTAAAACAATATTTTACAGAACTTATACTATTACTACTACTACTACTATTACAGCGCGCCGTTTAATCTGATTCTTTACTAATGGAAAAGATTTTGCTGTTTATTTTAAAGTTATTATGGCAATATTCTTGTCTCTTATTTTATTATATGTTAAATAAAAGATTTCTTTAGTGAGATAACTTCTTTAAAAGTTTTATTTATTGTTTGTTTTTATTTTGTATGTAATTGTTTTTATTTTATAAATTCAATTTCAATAAATATGCAATTCAAAAATTATAGACACATAATTAAAATTAAATTTTCCGTCTGTATTATTTTTTATATATAATTCTTTCATTTTTCGAAAGAAACGAAAAAATTTGCACATAAAATTATTAAAATTCTTCAAATCGACAAAAAATAAAAATAAAAAAAGAATAGATTATTAAATTTTAAAACGTTAAATAAAAAAATATATGTAAAATAAATAAATATATATAGCTAATTGTTTAATTTTGTTGACTCGGCGCGAGTGTGTGCTGCGTGTTAAAAATGTGTGTGAGTGGTTTTTTTTTTTTTTTTTTTACTTTTCATTTCATTTTTATATTTTTATTTCAATTTTATTTTAATAATAATAATTATTTTGGAAATGAAAATAATTAATTATATTTTTTGCATGTATATATTTAAATATTATATAATTAATTAAAAAAAAAAAAATTGAAAATAAAAGATTTAAATGTATTAAATTTATTTTAAAATAAAAAAAAAATATATATATAAAAAAAGCACCATCGCACCATTATACTTTGAATATGCGTTAGTTTTTATTTATTTATTTATTTTATTTTATTTTATTTTGTTAATTTTTAATTGTTTTCATTTTTAAATATTTTCTACCATTTTATTATATGAGAATTTTAAAATAATTATTTTTATATAGAATTAATAAAAAATTCTGTTTTGTTTTATTTTTTTTGAGTGAGTTTTTTTTATTATTGTTTATATTTATAAAAAAAAAAAAATTGTATATATTAAGAAAACAATTATATAAAAATTAATATTTTATTTAATAACAAACAAAAAATGTCCATAAAAAAAACTTAAAATAATATTTTCAGGATAAATCAATCAATTTTTGCAATACGTTTTTATTCATTTTTTTAATTTATCATTTTTCGTTATATTTTTTTTATTTATTTATTTATTTATTTAATGATTTATTTTTTCGTTTTTTTTTTTTTTGTTTTTTTTGTATTTATTTTGTTTATATTTAATTTTATTTTATTTTGGGATTTTAAAAATTATAATATACATTTTGTTGTGAAATTTAATATTTTATGATGAAATAATTTATTATTGGTTTAATTCAATTAAAACGAACTAATGTGATTTGCATGCATTACTTAATGACTAATTTAGTACATAAATTCATAATTGTCATATAATTTACATCAAATGGTTTACATTTCACATTTTATGTGCCCTAATATATTAATGCTTCACGACGCTTTTATTGTAAGTTTAATTGCGGAATCTATTTAAAAAATTATTATGTCACACAATCAATGTTTTTTGATTTTCACTATTTTTTTTTTTTTTTTGTTCAAGAAATTTTCTTTTTCATGAATATCCTTTTTTCGGCAGGAGCTTTTATTCGACGATTAATTGACATATTTTAAAGAGACTTTATTTATAATTTTAATTGTAAATTATCTATTCTAGTATTGAAATAAATAAAATGTGAAATATTTTTGTCATTAATTTTTTAATAAATTTTCTATGAAGTTTAGCTTATGCAATAATTTGTAAATAATTTTTGTAGATTGTTCACTGCAGTCTGAGCTAGCGCATAGTGACAATTATAGATAGATATTAAATACGCTATATAAATGTATTATATTTTGCTATAATATATATATATTCAATAAAGGGATTTTTAAAAGTATATAAGAATTTCATAGAAAAATTTATTATATTTTTAAAATCAATATATGATAACAAATTTTATTTCAATAAAATAAACCAATTTATATAAAATCATCATAAAAAATTCTATTTCCTATATATGACAATTTATCTATATTATATATTTTTTTGATCCCATCCATTATATGTGTACGCAATCGATGACAAACTGATAGTATCGTTTTTTTTTATATTCACTTCACTTTTTCTGTATGTGTAAAATGTATTTTAACTTAAAGTGGATAATGAATTTTCAATAATTTATTGTATTTTATTAAACATCATTATAATAAATGAATTTAATTATTATTTTCGGTTTATTATGATGATTTTCAATATTAGTAATGTCTTCGAATCCTTTATCATTCCCATTACAGAAGAGTTAATTATTCTAGTCTTTAAAATCAAAGTGCGCGCCTTGGTATCACTTACCATTTCGTATATATTATAAAAAAAAATATTTTGTTAAAATATAATGGAAAAAGTGTAATAATATTAACGATACTATCTTCTTGTCGTGCATATTGCAGTTGTATTATTATTATTTTATATGTGTGGCAGGTAAATTCTGTATTAAATGTGTGTGTAGCTGAATTTTATGCGGTATTACAATTGTTAAGGATTTTAATATGACTTAATTATTTAAAGAATCCAAATAATATAATATTTATAGTATTGTCCTTAAAATTGATTAATTTTTTTTATATGTAATTACATGAAAATAATTTGTAAATCATGAAAAAAAGAATAGTTTTCTAATGCCCAACCTATCCCATATACAATATATTATTTTAAAAACTTCTCTCTATCAATATTTTGATGATATTCCCTTTTTCTATATACAGAATTACCCTGCTCCGCATATTGTGTACATTTTATATTATTATTATTATTTTATAATTTATTTGTAATTATTTGTATTATAATTGTAATTAAAAAAAAAAAAATTTCCTCAAAAATACCCCTCAATCATCAATCCATAAATATATTTAGTACCTGGTGCACCACCACGTAATATATCGGCGGAAGCAACAAGTCCAACGACAATAGCTGTATCTTGGCAACCACCACCAATTGAACGATCCAATGGTCGCATTGTTTACTATAAAGTATTTTCGGTAGAAAATGGTCGATCCGACAGTGAAGCGCATGTGACAACATTAAATGCAACACATATTGTATTAGACGAATTAAAACGTTGGACCGATTATAAAATATGGGTATTAGCTGGTACAAGTGTTGGTGATGGGCCAAGATCATATCCAATTACTGTTCGAACACATGAAGATGGTAAGTAGGCTCATATTTATAATTTATATTTAAAAGGAAAATAAAATATATATTTTTTTATATATTTATTTATAATTAACAATTAATTATTTTTTAATAATTAAGGAAAAAAAAAAAAATTACTAACTTTAACTTTAAAGCTAAAAAAAAAAATTACTAATCCACAATCCAATAAAATTATTTTGTGTTTTTTTTATACCTTTAAAAAATTTAAACGATTGAAAAAAAATACAATACGCTTTTTAAAATAAATAATTACAAAACATTATTTAAATAATTTTTTAAGGGTATATTTTTTTATTTTTTTACATTACCTAATTTTGTTTGTGTATTTTTTTTATTAAACCTTCTGTTTCCATTAATTCCTTTAAAAATTATTATAAATAATTTGTTTATATTATTTTGTTTGATTTTTTTTATTATTTAAAAGATTCCCCAATAATTTTTGTATTTTGAAAAAGAAAATAGCAAAAGAAACAAATTTTTTTGAGATTTTCAGGTGTGTGCAGAATAAAAAATAAAATTAAAAAAAGGCTGGGCAATATATTTTTGATGTCTAACTAAAATAAAAAATAATTTATTTCATTTTTTTACTCTAAAATATAATTTTTGCAGCATTTTTTTGTGGAGCTGAATTTTTTTTGGATTTTTTGTTTGCGATTTTTTTTTAAAACATAGCAAATTTGAAAATAATAAAAACAGAACTAAAATATAGTTAATGCAAATGTCTCAATAATAATAGTTTTATTATTATTATTATTATTATTATTATTATTATTTTTTAGTAGATATTTAAAAGGAAAAAATACTTATTCATTTATTATTTTATTTAAAACAACAAATGAAGGAGTGATCGCGCTTGGATGATGCAGATAATTTAGGAATAAAATACAATAAAATAAATATTCGATTTATTTTAATAATAAATTTTAACAAAAAATATTAAATGTATATTTTAATATTTTTAGTGTTGGGCAACACACTCGCATATGATTTTTATTTTATTATTATTTTTTATGATTTACGGATTTTATGTTATTCTCTTGTCGCCGGAAGATATGATGGCTGGGAAGGCCATATATTTTTATTTTATTAAATTTGGCTTTAATTTTTTGTTTTAATTTAATTTGTTTATTCATTTGTATATATATTTGAACAATAAAATAATTTAATGGTGGTTAATTATTTTATGATTTATGTTCATTTATATTTTTTATTCATTTATTTTCATTTAATACAATTATTTTGTTGTTTTATAATTTTTTCTTTTTATTGTACTATATTTAATTAATAATTATTGGCACATTGCATTATTCTGAAATATGATTATTATTAATTTATTATTATTAATAATTGCACCGTAATTTTGTGGTTTTTTTTTTTTTTTTTTTTTTTTTAAATATATTTTTTGGCAGACAATAATTTTGTCTCTGCGCACCAATTTTTTTTTTTTTAATAAACATTTTTTTAATATTAAAAAAAAATGCACCGCACCATTTTTTTTTTTTTTTAGATTTTGGAACACGTTTTTTTTTTCTTTACTTTATTTGCATGAATTTTTTTATAACACTCTTTTTCTTCGCTCTACTAAATAACTAATTGTTTTTGAAATTATATATGAACAATTCTATCCTTTATCCTTTTTTCTATTTTGATTTTGTTTTTGTTGAAGAATTTGTTTAGGTTTTTTTTATTTCATTGTAGATATCCTTAATGATTTTTTTTTTTTAAGAATATTTATCTCTTATACACCGTGACTCGACAGGATTTTTTTTTTTTGAGTCCTATTGTAACAAATTAACCAATTAAAGTCATTGTCATTCATTGGTTAATTTTCGGTGTTGCAAGACACAAAAAATAAAAATCCATTCGAAACGTCGTGTTATTGCGTGCGGAAGTGGGCTGGGGATTTTGTGAAAAAATAATAAGTGATCAATAATAAATTCGTAATTATTTTAATTTTGCACATTTTGGAATTTAAATCAATCGAATATCAGTTTATATAACCATTTGATAAAAAATTTAAATAATTTTAAATTCTATAGTGTTTTCCGGGAAATTTTGTTCACTTTTAATATGTGCACTACCCCAGTGTTCACTCTCCACTCTCTTTAATAATATCTTATTCTTGTGATCATATATATCATAAAAAAAAATAATAAATACGTGTTATCTCATAAGAAACCAAATTTTAAAAACTATTTATTTTTTTATATTCTGTGCACTTTTATCTATCATCAACATAACATAATAACATCAATAAAAAAATTAACACTTTGGTTATAGCCTCCTTCGTAATGTGTTAAAATTTAAAAAATTTATTAAGATCCACTACCGGGGATCAAATAAATTTCTTTTTTGTTTGGTTTATTATTATTTTAAATTATTTTCTTTTTTTTTTTATATAAATAATAAACACACGCCATCACAATAAACATAGCACAATTTTCCAATTTTTCCATTATATTATTATTATTTAATGTTATGATTTTATTTTCTTTATTTTGCAAAATATATATTATAATTATAGTTTTACACAAATAAAAGCACATCTAAATGCACAAAAACACCCACACACACCAACACACACAGTCACACAAGCAATCGCACAAATATATATTTATATTTATACTATATGAGGACAAAACACACAAACGAAAATTATATGCACCATTTAACTTGTGTAAAATGCAAAAATTGAAAAATTAATTGTTGCACCAATTTATATATTAATTTATTTATTTGTGAATTGAAATGAAAATAAATCACAATTATTTATTGTATGACACACGTACTAATATATCTTATGAATTTATACAATTTTATAATATTACTTATTGTTAGTTAGGCACTGGCATCGTTCTATTGTATAATATAAAAAAAAAATTGCACTTGTAATAATAAATAATTATTTTTTGTTGAATGAATGAGAATGGCAAAAATATTAAAGTTTTTTTTTTTTTTTTTTCTGAATGATGTTTGTATTTTATAAATAATTGAATGATAAAAAAAAGGATGTGTCGCGCGCGCTGTATAATAAATAAAAATAGTAATAATATAATGAATGAATGAAGTTTATGATGGATGATATCATTATGTGAATCAATTTTTATGTATAAAATTGTAATTGTTGTGAACATTTGATGAACAATGAGCAATTGACAATGTGGTGATGATGAGACATTTTTCTTTTGTTATTATTTTGATTTTAAGAAAGTGTTATAATAAATATGAACAAAATTATATATTTTGTCGCCAAATCAACGATATATGAATTTTATCAGTACAATGATAATTTATATATGTGTGTTAATTATTAACATTTGAATACCATAATTTTTAAAAAATTGTATTTATTTGGTTTTTGGTTTTTTATTTTATTATTATATCGTTTATTTATTATTTATTTCTATAATATTATTATAACTTTTTTAATATAGCAATTTCTGTAAAAACTATGGAATTTTCTAAATTTCATGAAAATTATATTGGTACACTTCGCAGCAAGCTTATCGAAAACATTGAAATATGAACACATACATTATTACACTCCTAATATACAATTACATATGTGTGTTATATTTTGAGTATTTTAATAATTTTTAAATTTAAATTGTCCTATTACTGTAAGGATCTTAAGACATATAGATTGATCGACCGTATCAGTTCAATAGTATTTATAGTCATAATTTGATCTAAAAATGTTTTTAAATTATAATATAATTTTACTTTGAACTTACAGATAATTTACCTATCACCGCCTTTCGCAACGATGTCATACCACCTTGTTTATTTCGAATATTATTTGGATAATAATTTTATTATCATTTATTTTGTATTAAATATTAATTGAAATGGACAAGGTATTATTATTATTATTATTATTATTATTTACAATAGGCTTATACAGCATATCTATACGCAGCTATATATCAAATACCTATATAAATATTAAATAACGCTGTATATATATTGTGTATTAACTACCAGAAATAAATTGATTATTCAGAAGGTTTATTTATATATCTATAGTTATTATTATACATATATATTAAATTATATTACTATAGGTGTATTACATCCATACATTTAAATGAAAAATCAATTTTCCCAAATTTATATTCTATATGAGCGATTATTATTAAATCTTATTTGTATAAACATAGCACAAAAAAAAATATTACAAACTTTTAATATTCATTTTTGAACAAAATTTAATTAATAAATTTTAATCGTATATAAATATAGCTATTATTTAAATTAAATTTATATATTTAATATAATATAAAACAAAAAAATTGCTATGCTTATCAGAACATAAGCGCGCGTCATCATCGCAATGTATTCAAATATAGTTCATTCGAAATTAATAATTATTTGAATTATATAAATTTTTATAACTAAAATATACTAATTATTTCTAAATTTACTAAACGATATATGATGGAATTTTGTTAGGTTGATAACGTATACTAAAAATACTAATTTTACAAATACTATTTTACTAATATCAAAAATATACGCTTTGTTATAATTATTTTAATATATTATTTTTTACTATCTTATTAAATACCAACTACATAACATATATATATATATTATCTATATATACTAATCGTATATTAATCCTTTATTTATATTCCTTTTTTAATACTAAATGGAATACACTTTTTTTTTATAATTTAATTTAACACATAAAATTAATTGAATATATGGATCTTGAATTTTGTATCTACCTTTTACATTTTACATATTAACATTATTAAGACAAATAAAAAAAATACTGACTCTTAAATTGACTTGACCACTTGCTACGAATATGTTATTTTTATAGTTTTCTCAAAAGAATTTAAAGTTTATATAATAATTGTAAAAGTAAATCGAAATTTGTATAGTTACATTTTTAATGTATATTTTAGTTTTCCATATATTATTTTAATTTATAAAATTTTTAATTTTCATTTTATTTAATTAATTTAAATTTCAGGAATTACTTTGTTGGTGTAGTAATTTAATTTTTTTTTTATAGCGTTGTCCCTACCATAAATCGTCGTGTTCACAGAGTTCGAGGTTTTTCGATAAAACCATTCTAGCCGTATTGAAAGCGAACTTCAAGAAATAACACCTTTTGAAATTAAAATTACTTCAAATGGGTGGTCATCCGCTTGTGTAAGTGATTTGTGTTCACATACAAAACAATCTGCGGATATAAACAAATTGGTATGTAATCCCATTGATTGAGACATTGTTAATGGGAATTTAATCCGGTAACTCTACTCATTGTGTCTATAATATTAAATATACTTTGTGATTTTAAATTAATTCACATTCAAATTCAATTCCTTGGTATTGTTATAACAATATTTTTGACAGGTAAATACAATTTTCTTGATCTGTATTTCTTTTAACCAAATTACACTTTATTGTTTGGACATTAAAACACGCCTGTTTTTTTTTTTTTTTTTTTTACATCACCTAAATAGATTATTTTCTTTTTATTTATTTGATTCAAAACACAATGGAAAAAAACTTTTACTTAAATAAAATAAAAAAAAAAAAAAAAAAAAAAAAAAAACCGTGCGAAACCACGAAATTCACCACAATTTTTTTTTTAATGCATTTAAAATGAGTGCCATAAATTTAATTTTGAAAGAAATTTTCTATTTTTTTTTCTATTTGTTTATTTTCTATCTAAAAAAAAAAATAAATAAACACCATAATTTTTGATTTTTTTTTTTATTTCTTTTTGAATTTTTGATTTTTGACATGTGCGAGAGTGAAAGCCGTGTGTGCGATTACAAACGTACATTTTTGTATAAATTTTATTTTGTTTTTTAGTCTTTAAAATTATTAATTTCCAAAATAATAATTTATCATCGCATGACTGAGACACACACGGGGCCGGATGCGATGCGATCAATATGGGAAATAATTTGTTTTTTGAAAATTATATATATTTGTGTTTTTTGTATACTAAATTAAAATTGTTGTTTTTTTTTTTTTTTTTTTAACATTAACAAAATTTACTAATAAATAATAATTCAATTAAATAATATTTATAAAAAAGATAAAAATTAAAAAATGCTAAATAAACGTTTGTTCTTTCTTTTATATATTCATATATATTTTATACGGAATTACAAAATAAATTGTTGTTGTTATATATTCGTCAACTAACTACTCAACAACTCGACCACTATATATTTATGTGCCCCATAATTATTGTTTCAACAAAACGTCTATAACAATGATAATAAATAAAAAATATAAATGATTTTTTGAATTCTTTATGTGGCGGCTGGGGGAAAATATAATAAAATATATTTAATAAAATTATTTTTTCTTTAAAAATATAAAATAAATATTTTTGGCATATCGACGCAACGCTACGCACAATCAAAATAACAAAAAAATAATAACGAATATTATTTAAATGGATTTTTGTATACAGACGTTAAGAGTGAGTACCAAAAAGAAAAATATACGTGTGACTTTATAAATTTAATATTACTATAAATATATTTTTCTTTAGTGGCGTGATTTTCCTTTTTGTTTTTCTATTTGATTTTTTTTTTTTTTTTATGTTATATTGTTTTTCTGTTTTGATTTTTGATTTTTCCCGACCCCTGCAAAATAAATAATAATATGATTTTTATTATTTTTTTTATTTTTTAATTAAATAGAATTTTTGAATCATTGTTTATTTTTCTTGTGTTTTTATATCTAGTAAAAGATGTTCACTCAAAAATCATCTGCTTTGGCAGAATTAATTTCCTTTATTTTTTTTTTTTTATTTTATATTTTTGAATTTTCAATTTCCCTATTTTATACGAAAATAAAAATATAGGAGATCCGGCTTTTTATTTTAGCACACAATCATAAAAATATAGTCTTAATTAAGAAAAAATAGAAATTATATTTGATATGTTTTTTTTTTATATTTTCGAAAAATATTGAATATTTTCAATTTTTAAAAAACGAGTTAATTTTTAAGTTTTTACCCATTTTTATTAATTTTTCTCGCCACCCTCAAATTGAATGTAACGTGCACTTTATATAACCACACGCTGACGAGAATCACTATGTGCGTATTTAAAATATATATTAAATTACATATTTCAACAAAGATTAAAAGCAAAATAGTTATATACATTATGATGTCAGGCGATTAAACATACAATAATTGCAAAAATATATATATATTTTGTTTTTATAAAGTATAATTATCACGTTCTGAGGCTGGCAGCAAATCAAAGCATCCTGTGCATTTTCTTTGTTTTTATATTATGAAATGTTGTTGCGGTAAATAATTTTTTTAACGACGTCCTTTTAACGAGGAATTGTGTTAAATATTGATATACCCCAATATTTAACACAATTCCTATTTTTATTTCTTCATATTAAATTTGATTAAATATATATTACTTTTAAGAATTAGTTGACTTTATATAAACATCATATTTTTTAGCTTCAAAATTATATGTTTCTTTTATGCATCATAAAAATATTGAGAGTAATCTAAAAACTGATTTACACTTTATTGATTAAATGATTTAAATTAAATTATATTATTAGTCTTGCATCTAATTTATATAAATAGATTAATGATTTTGTTTTTTAATTATTGTAATCATTTGAATAAAAATGTTTATTTTATAATAATTTTCATTTAAAAGTTAATAATATTACGCGCGACTTATAACTTTTTCATTAATTTTTGTATAAAATATTCAATATTTTTCCTTTAAAATTATCATTTTTATTTATGAGAATATTATTTTGTTTAAATTATACATTTTTTTTTCCTTTTATGTCATTTTGTATATATTTTGTTTTGCAATTTATAAATAAACAAGATTATTGTTAATTTATTTATAATTTTCCTTTTTTTAACCTCATTTTGTTTTTTTTCTTTTTGCTACAATTAGTGTTTTTTGAACTTATATAATTATATAAATATATAAAAATAATTAATAATTGTTATTTATATTTTTACCATACTTTTATTGAATGTGAAACGACGACGATATATTAAAAAAATGTTTTTTTTATATAAATAAATTTTCTAAAATAATTTTCCATGCATACCAAAAGATATTTTCACGGAATTTTCTTCTTTTATAATAAATACACAAACATATATTAATAAAATCTATATACTATAATTAATTTTTACATATACTTACAATACATACTAATAATCGACACATATTTATATCCTTACACATTATTTACTAATCTATATATTATATTATTTAATTAATTTAATTAAATAAAATATTTTTTAACAAATTTTTTTGTAATTTTTTGAATTTTGCTTAATATAAATTTTTTACATACAAAAAAATAAAAATTATAATTTAATTAAAAAATATTGCAAGGAAATTCAGGTATGATTCTTCTAACTAAAAAAAAAAAAAACTAATTTAACTAAGTTACTCGCAGCAGTTTTTTTGATTTTTAATTTTGATTGAATGAAAATATGCGAATTATATTTATTGGCTGATATATATTATATTTTTATTTATTTATAATTTTATTATTATATTATTTATTTATTTATTTATTTATTTTTATTTATTTATTTATTTATTACACACTATAACACGAAAAATATTTTTAATCAATTAAGTTTTGGTATTCAAATGTGTAAAAAAACAAATTATTATATAAATATAAAAAGAAACGTATGTCCAAAATTTATGATTATTTTTTTATAATACAATAATTAATATAAACGAAAAAAAAAAAGAGGTTTGATATTGACAAAATGGCTATTAATACGTGCATTTATAATTCATAAATAAAATGTGTAAATATTTGGGAACGCACAATATCAATTGATTATATAAAATGTGATCAATTCTATGTATGAGAACTTTTTATCGTACTGAATAACTCTCTTTCAACTATTTCCGAAAATATTACGTATATTTTTTTTTACAAAAAGCAAATATACAATGAAAATGAAAAATGTAAATCGAATTTTATGGTTTTCTTTTTTAATTGAATTTTAACTAAATCCAAAGAAAAAGAAATGCATAAAATTATAAAAAAAAAACAACTATAAATTGAATACGATTTCATTTTTTTTTTTGTATATCGAAAATTATATATAAATAATGAAATACAATGATTTTAACATAATTTTCTTGTTTTTTATTTTCTGCAATGGAATTATTTAGTGCCCGGAGCACCACAAGATATTACAGTTTCTGCACTTAATTCAACATCAATTCAAGTGGTGTGGAAACCACCATTAGAAAAAGAACGTAATGGTATTATTCGTGGTTATCATATTCATGTTCAAGAAACTAAAGATGAGGTAAGTGTATGTGGGTCGTATAAAATACATTCACATCAATAATGTTTTAGTAAGTAAATTAATATCGCATCCGGATAATAGTTTATATAGAACAATTCATATATGATTGCACATTCAAACCAGCATTATTTTAATTTTATTTCATATAAATTATGTATAGGGAAAAGGATATCTAAATGAACCGTTAAAATTTGTTGTTGACGGTCTTGAATACAATGTTACGGGTCTTCAACCGGACAGTTTTTATATGGTTCAAGTTGCGGCACTAACACGTAAAGGTGATGGTGATCGTAGTACAGCCGCAAATGTTAAAACGCCTGGTGGTGTGCCGATACGTCCAACTGTAAATATAAAAATTTTAGAACGTGAACCAACTGTTTCCATTGAATTAGAATGGGAGCGACCAACACAAACGTATGGTCAACTGCGTGCCTATCGTTTACGTTGGGGTATACAAAATCAATCGATGCAAGAAGAAATGCTAGTGGAAAAGGCTACAGTAAAAAAAATGAATGATTTAGAACGTGGTGTAACATATGAATTTCGTTTGGCCGGTATGAATCACATTGGTATCGGACAAGAAACTGTAAAATTATTACCAACACCAGAAAGTGTACCGAATGGACCACCATCAAATATTTCGTATCGATTTCAAACACCAGATATTATATGTTTTACATGGAATGCACCAACACGTGAACATCGTAATGGTCAAATAATACGTTATGATGTACAATTTGTGAAAAAAATTGATCAAGCATCGGGTGCCGATCGTAATACAACCGTTAGCAAAGCTGTATTCACAAATTTAGAAGAAAGTACTGAATATACATTTCGTGTACGTGCCTATACAAAACAAGGTGCCGGACCATTTAGTGAAAAAATTTTTGTAGACACAGAACGTGATATGGGACGTGCACCAATGTCAGTGCATGCTGTTGCAACATCTGAACAAACAGTTGAAGTGTGGTGGGAACCGGTACCATCACGTGGTAAATTAATAGGTTATAAAATTTTTTATACAACAACAGCCGTTGAAGATTTAGACGAATGGCAAACAAAAACTGTTGGCATAACAGAATCGGCGGATATTATAAATTTAGAAAAATATGCTGAATATGCGGTTGCAATTTCAGCGCGTTTTAAAACTGGTTTGGGGCGGCTCAGTGATAAGGTAACGGTGAAAGTGAAACCCGAAGATGTACCATTAAATTTGCGTGCTCATGATGTTAGTACGCATTCGATGACATTAAGTTGGTCGCCGCCCATTAAATTAAATCCCGTAAATTATAAGATTAGTTTTGATGCAATTAAAGAATTTGTTGATTCACAAGGAATTACGCAAACGCAAATAGTTCCACGTCGTGAAATATCATTAAAAGCACATAGTAAATCGCATACAATAAATGAGTTGTCACCGTTTACAACGTATAATGTTAATGTCAGTGCAATACCACCGGAATTAACATATCGTCCACCAAATAAAATTACTGTAACAACACAAATGGCTGCACCACAACCAATGGTAAAACCCGATTTTTATGGTGTTGTTAGTGGTGAAGAAATTCAAGTAATATTACCGCAAGCATCCGAAGAATATGGTCCAATATCACATTATTATTTATGTGTTGTACCCGAAGATAAAAATAATGTACATGGAAATCCAGATCAATTATTACAATCTGAATTAGTATCAGATAATCATAAAATAAGTGGTAGTGGTGTTGGTGGTGCTGGTGGTGTTGGTGGCACTAGTGGACCATATATTGCCGCACAATTTAATCAACGTAATATTCCGTATACATTTCATTTAGGTTCCGGTGAAATATTTAATAATTTTACAAACCGTAAATTGGAACGAGGTAAACGTTATCGCATATTTGTTCGTGCCGTTGTCGATACACCACAAAAACATTTGTATACATCAAGTCCATTTTCGGAATATTTAGCATTAGATATGCGTGAAGCACCACCGGGTCAAGCACCGGATCGACCAAATCCAAATCAACCAACCGATCCAGAAGTTTCGGTAAATCGTAATAATGATGAACCCGGTATGTAACGACGACTTTTTGCTTTGCAAAATTAGTCGTCTTATTATTTTATACTTTCTTTATTTATAATAATAACTATAATATTTATAATAATTAATATAAAAACATTAATATTTACTAATTTAAATATTTTCTTAAAACAATATAATAAGTTCTAGTTTGGTACTTACTATATGTAGTAGGCCGTCCGGCTATCCTTCTCCCTTCTGAAACTTTATTCAACAGTTTTTTTCTCACACGTTCATCTTTCATACTTTATACGTGACCAAACCATCTTTTATTGTTTTGACAGTATTTGGTTCCCCACGTATGACCTATCAAATTTGTCAGGTTTTTTGGAATACTAAGTTTTATAAATAATTTTCCATAACTTAAAAATATCTTATACCCAACATATCCATCGAATTCTACATGTTCACTGAAACTAGGATCCAAAAAATTAATTAAAAATTAAAAATTATTTATCAAATAATAAAGTACGAGTGAGCCTATTTATTATTTTAATTTAATCATTTATAATTGTTACAGGTATGATATGGGTTATTGGACCAATAATAGCTGCTTCATTTTTATCAACATGTCTTGTAGTTGTTTATTTTATTAAACGACGTCGACGTCCATATAAAACACCCGATCAATCGGCTGTCACAAGACCATTGATGGCAGCAGATTTAGGTGCCGGTCCAGCGCCAACAGATCCGGTCGACATGCGACGACTAAATTTTCAAACACCTGGTATGATAAGCCATCCACCGATACCAATATCAGAATTTTCAAACCATATTGATCGACTGAAATCAAACGACAATTTAAAATTTTCACAAGAATATGAAAGTATTGAACCGGGACAACAATTTATGTGGGATCATTCAAATATGGAATATAATAAACCAAAAAATCGTTATGCTAATGTAACCGCATATGATCACAGTCGTGTTATATTACAAACGTTAGATAGCAAATCGGGTTCAGACTATATAAATGCAAATTATTGTGATGGATATCGTAAACATAATGCATATGTTGCAACGCAAGGTCCATTACAGGATACGTGCGGTGATTTTTGGCGTATGTGTTGGGAATTGCGGACAACAACAATTATTATGATGACACGGTTGGAGGAACGTGCACGTATTAAATGTGATCAATATTGGCCAACGCGTGGCACAGAAACTTATGATCAAATGACTGTAACCATAACGGAAACACAAGAACTGGCCACTTATTGTATTCGAACATTTCAAATTACCCGTCACAATAGTTTAGAGCGACGTGAAATTAAACAATTGCAATTTACTGCATGGCCAGATCATGGTGTACCCGATCATCCGGCACCATTTTTACAATTTTTACGTCGTTGTCGATCGTTGACACCGCCCGATGCTGGACCAGTTATTGTTCATTGTTCGGCCGGTGTTGGTCGTACCGGTTGTTACATTGTCATCGATTCAATGCTAGAACGTATGAAGCATGAAAAAACAATTGATATTTATGGTCATGTAACATGTTTACGTGCCCAACGCAATTATATGGTTCAAACCGAAGATCAATATATTTTTATACATGATGCTATATTGGAGGCGATCATATGCGGTAGCACCGAAGTGCCAGCAAGAAATTTACATAATCATATACAGAAATTAATGCAAACTGAACCTGGTGAAAATATTACAGGAATGGAAATGGAATTTAAAAAATTATCAAATGTTAAGGCTGATTCAACACGTTTTGTTACCGCAAATTTACCATGTAATAAACATAAGAATCGTCTTGTTCATATATTGCCGTATGAATCGAGTAGAGTATGTTTAACATCAATGCGTGGAATTGAAGGTAGTGATTATATAAATGCTAGTTTTATCGATGGATATCGTTATCGTAATGCATATATAGCGGCACAAGGACCATTACAAGATACAGCCGAAGATTTTTGGCGTATGTTGTGGGAACATAATTCAACAATTGTTGTTATGTTAACGAAATTAAAAGAAATGGGGCGCGTAAGTTTTATCATATTGATTATTAACGATACTTGTTTTTTATTATTAAAATTAAAGCTATTAATTTATTAAAATTATCCGAATAATAGGAAAAATGTTTTCAATATTGGCCACATGAACGTTCCGTACGATACCAATGTTATGTTGTTGATCCAATTGCCGAATATAATATGCCACAATATAAACTACGTGAATTTAAAGTAAAAATTAAAACTATTATAATTTTATTATTAAATAATTTATATATATATATGCTTTTTCGTTTCGTAGGTTACCGATGCAAGAGACGGTTCATCAAGAACGGTACGACAATTTCAATTTATTGATTGGCCTGAACAAGGTGTACCAAAATCGGGTGAAATATTTATTGATTTTATTGGACAAGTACATAAGACAAAAGAACAATTTGGACAAGATGGACCAATCACGGTTCATTGTAGTGCAGGTGTTGGACGTACTGGTGTTTTCATAACATTAAGTATTGTATTGGAACGTATGCAATATGAAGGTGTGCTAGATGTATTTCAAACGGTACGAATATTACGTTCACAACGACCCGCAATGGTTCAAACAGAGGTAAATATAATATAACATATTTATTATCAGCAAATATTTATTGGCTTTACTTATTCTTTCTGAAACACATTTGTAATGTCCTTCGTTTATATATTTCGAGCCATTTATATATAGAACACTTATTTGATTAACCTCGAATTTCAATATGAATAAATGCAAAGCAAATTCTTTTAAACATTTTTTTTGTTACCTTAAATTTTTATTTCTAACAATTTAAATTTTAATGTTATCTTTTTATTTAGGATCAATATCAATTTTGTTATCGTGCTGCACTTGAATATCTTGGTTCATTTGATGGTTATGCAAACTGATGTTCGAAATAATTTATATAAAGATAAAAAAAAAAAACAAACAATTTAAAAGAAATAAAAAATTAATAAAATTTACTAATTTAGAATTGATAAAAGACTATAGAAAAATTTTACTACACTTAACCAACAACAAACAACAACAACAGAGACACAACATTAAAAATATTATTTTATTATTAATTTTTTGGTTTTCTATTAAAATTTATGTATGTATAAAAGAAAAAATATATATATAAATATTACTGCCTATATATTTAATTAATTAAAATATATACTTAAATTAAAAAATTAAAAAAAGAATGAATGCCTATATAAAAATTAATTCTGTGTACATAAATATAATGAAAAAAAATTAATATCCATTTAAAATGCCTCATAAAATAAAAAAAGACGATCATATTATTATTATTATTTAATTAATTAATTAATTAATTAAAATTACGACCGGATTACGAAAGTAAAATTAATTTTTTATAAATTATGAACAAATTTTTGTGAAAAAAAATGTGACACAAAAAAAACAATTAAATAAAAAAAAAAAAAATAGGATAAACAATTATATAAAAAAAATATACATATATTTTAAATTAAATTCCCTTTTATTTTAATTTTTTCTTTATTATTAATTATCTGATTATAAAAATAACAATAAAAAACAGAAAATACTTCGCATATCGTAAAAAAGTTTTTTTTTTAAACGAAAATTATTGGCCTGCTTTTGAAATTAAATTTAATTTAAATGTTGTTAAATTATAATTTCCTTTTATTTCAATTTATTTAACAATTAAAAATAAAAATTTAGGATTATAAAAAGATAAAAAATAAAAGATATATAACAAGTACCTAAAAAAAATAAAATAAAATAAAAATTAAAAAGATAATTAGTGAAAAGAGAGATTGAGAGCATATTTTGTAACTGCTAAAAAATAATACTCGTTTTTTTTTTTTTTTTTCATATTTGATTAGTTTTAATTTTACTATAAATTAAGTTTTTTTTATATTTTAATTTTTAAAAATATTTTTAAGTTTTTTGATACTTTTTTTATATTACACAATATTTATTGCTTTGCAGAATATCTTATTTTGGTTGTATATTCTTTGAGATTGTTTATCACTCGTGTATTTTTTTCGATTCATTTGAATATTTAATGGGATAATTATTTATTTATAATTGTATAAAATTATTATGGATTTATTAATTCACATTTTTTAAAAGTTCTTTTTAATATAGGAAAACAAAATATTAACAATTTACGGAGGCGTCTTCCCATACACACACACACACACCCTATTTTATGTTTTAAATTTTTTTTATTAATTATTTTTAATTGTTACTTTTTTTTTTAATTTAATATACTTAAATTTTAGGGGGTCGTTATTGTTATTAATTTTGTCATTGAATGTTGTTCATACTGTGACAACGAAAACCAGAGAATTTTTATTTGTACTTATATTTTCAATCGTGACTTAATCATAGAATATATCACAAACTTCTGAAAAATAATTTATTTTTAATTACAACATTTACGATATTTAGTCCTCGAAAAGCTATTCGCTACTGTTTTTTTTTATCCTTATAAGGTATTAAATAAATATTTAAATTATATTTAATTTAATTTTATTTAAATTGTATTTGATTTAATTATATTTTAAACAAATTTCGGGTATCACTTTTAGCGTATTATACCTTAAAATATACGTTATAGTATGGCTTTCCTCTCTGCAAAGCGATTGTTCGGGCTTACATGCATTGGAATCCGAGGTTTTTACGATAAAACCGTTCTAGCTGTAGTAACTAAATTAAAGTAAACGGATTTGATTTATTCGTAATTTTTTATTTAATTCGATTCGTATAACATATCCGTAGGCCATCACCGGATTAAAAGATACTTATTTCGTTGTCAAATATTTCGATCAGTTTCTTATTGGTTCTGATTTTCTTGAATCATTCGAACGTTTTATATTTTTTTTTTTTTGTCTTTTGGTTTGCGACAGAACACGACATAGGACAAATAGTTGTTTGGTTAATTAGTTGAGTAGCCAGCAGCGAGTTTTTTTGTTGATTTTTATTGTTTACAAATATATTTCTGTCAAAAATATTTTAATAAAATTATTTATTTATTTTTATATTATAAAATCTATTCCATTAAATATTCCGTATTAAGTTTTATTAATTATTTCATATAAATAATAGTTTGTTTCCTTTGTCCATATAATATTTTACGAATAATAAAATATTAAATAAAAATATATTTATAATTATATTTTGTGCATTTAAAAATAAATAAGAAAAATATAAAATCTTGCCTCATTTTTGAATTATATATAAATATATATATATATATATATTGAATGAAAATAAATTGAAAACATAAATAAATTAAATTTAAATTAATAATAAAAAAAATAATTAAGAAAACATTAAGACTTTTAATTATAAGTAAATTTAAACAGAACATTTATACACATCTTGTACAGAAAAGAAAAATAAAGATAAATAATAATTAAAAATAATCTATAAATAAAAACATAATACATAAATAAATATATAATTATATATCTAATCATTTAATTATATAAATTTAAATATAACAAAATAATAAGTATAATAAATAATATAAATTGTAAAAAAAGAAAAATTACAACACATAAACACACACACACGAACAATCTTATAAATACACAAATCATACCGAAAAAATTAAACTTAATTATATATATTATAAAAAAAAATATTATTATAAATCAAATGAGTGAAGAAAATGTACTTATATTTAATTAAAAAAAAATATATACACACACACAAAATCACAAAGTACACAGGCAGATAAAAATAATTAAAATTAATTATTAACGTTTTGATTTTTTTTTTAGTTTCTTCATTGTTTGTTAAAAAGTTTTTATTGATTACACTTCTTTTTTTTTTATATTTACATACAACAGCTAAAAAATAAGACTTTAATTTTAAATAATGATATTATTTAAATTATTATTATAATTTTTCTTCTTTTTATATAATTAACATAACATTTACATGTACTTTTTTGGATTGTGTGCGTTCTTTTCTTCTGAGTAATGAAAAGAGTAAAACTTAACAAAACATTGAAATTATTTAAAATATTTTTTTTATATTGAATAGGAGTTTGTCGAGAGTTGAAAAAAAAAACTTATGGTGCTGATAAATAATTAATTTTAAAATTATATATCATCTTTGTGCTCTACGCGCTGACTCCCCATTTTATCGTATATAAACATTAAACACAGTTTTCAACTTATACATAAACAGTTTTCATAAAATTTGTTAAATGGTCTTGATTTTAACTACTATATTTTATGGCCTATAGCCAAAGCGTGGACAACGTCATCATTGTTGTTGTTGATGTTGTTGTTTTTAATTGTTATAATCATAAATTGGCGAACTTCATTATATATTATATTGTATTTGATAATTGCATTGCAATATCTTATGACCATTAGTTTTCTTTTATTTTTTTGATACTCTAGTATTATTATGGTACATGTTTAATTTTTGGATTAATACCTTTAAAAACATTTAATAACTCTTCAAAATATTTACATGCTTCTCTTTAAGCAATTGTTAACATTATCTTCTTTTATTTTACTGTACCAAACCAATTAATCAAGATGGAATTCTTTTAGTCTACATAAATTATCCGTCAATAAATTACGGTGAATCCTTGTTTTATTTTGACAATCCAACCCTTTTTTTTTTTTTTTAAATCTGTAAATTGATTTCTGTAAAGATGTTTATAAGAAAAAAAATTTACCAAAATAATTTCAATGTTTCAACGATAAAATAATAAATAATGAAATCAGACAATTATATAGGACAAACTTTAAAAATAAAATGTCGTTAACAATTACATATAATTTGTAAAACTGATAAAATTTATTCTTTACTTAAGTAAATTTATATCGAAATAATGAAATTTTATGGTTAATATATGTTTTTAAATTAGATTAATTATATAAGAAGTTGTGTTGCTGCACAAACGAACTCATTAATATAAATTCCAAATTAACTTCAATTCAAATATATATATTATATGAAAATTTTATTAAATTAAATTTAAAAATTAATAAATTTCCATTGATTGATGTGTGCGATGAATAATAGTTTATACCCGCTCCTAACATATATGTATCCGTGTAGTTCAAAAACTATTTGCAACGTATTTAAATTGTTTCAAGGCATTTTCATATCGAAAACCATTTGGTGCATACTTATAACCATCAGATTAATTGTTATTATTATTTAAACATGAGTTTTTATTAAAAAAAAGTTTGATATTATTAATAAATGGTATGACGACGTCACGTGAAACTGACACTAATATATATATAGTAACAATAAAATGATAGCTTTTTGGATAACTCATTAATTTGCATCGTAAAACGGATATTGTTGTCCAAACTTTCCATGCAAATTTATTATATTTACGTAATGAGTGGTTATGGTGCTCCAACGTACTACACCACTTAATCCTTGCGTGAGAAAAGAATACTTACATAAAAAACAATATTAGCCATAAAAATCAATCGCTTAAAATGACATTTATTTTTATTTTTAAATATATTAATAATATTATTAAATAATTATAATAAATAAATAATTAATTTTAGAAATATGTTCTTACATATACAAATTATATAGTATAGAATTTTTTATACCAATTTTTAATTTTAAAATTAAAAAATTATATATGAATTAATTATAATTAATGAATTATTAAAAATATTACAATACACACGACGTAACACTACGTGCGTGTGTGTGTGCGGCGCCGGTTTGATAGAATAATTGTTTTTTTTTAAGAGAATAAAAAAATTAAAAAACAAATGGAAAGCATCATTCTAAATAACATAATTTCTTAATTATTATATTGATAACCGAAACGCAATTATTAATAATATATACTTTAAATTTGGTTGATTTTAATTATTATATATATTTAATTTATATTATTAATATATATATAGATTTAGTTTTTAAGTCTTATGATATATAACATTTTAATTTTTAAAAAGTATTATTGATATTTTTTATAATTTTTTTTAATTTTTTTTAATTTTTTTAAACACATCCAACAACAATGGAGTTTTATATTTCAAAATAATTACAGTTTTTAATTTTAGTTCTTTTTAGCTTTTAAGGCTTGTTTTTTTTTACAAAGCTTTACAATAAGGAACGTGTGCTGTATTTGCGTTGAGGCTACATAAAAAATAATTTATAAAATTCAAATAAAAAACTCCTAAGAACAAAATTACGCAATAAAAAAACAAATAAAAAATACAATAAGCAATTTTATAATCAATTATAATTTTTAATTTATAAATGATAAAAGAAATTATTACGAAATTGTGGCATATCATCAATTATTTAAAAAAAAGAACAAAATACTATTTTTTTAATTATTTTTTATTTGTTTCTTTTTCTATATTTTTTTTTTTTTAATTTAGCTAATCTAGCTGATTAATTTTTCTTTTTACTGTTTACATAATTTATACAAAATATATTTAAGGGTTTAATAAATGTTATTACAACAACCCTTTGCGCACGTAAAAAAAAAATAAATAAATAAGAAATAGCGCAACTTTTATTAATAATTTTTAAATATATAAATTTCCATTTTGTTATAAACGCGCGCGCATGACATTTAATTTTATTTATTTTTAACGTTTTTTTATCTTATTTTCGCATTTATTTTTTTTTTTTTTATTATATTATCGTATTAATAATTTATAAGTAAATATAATATAATTTTTTTTTATCATTACATTTTTAAGAAATAATTATTTTTTATATTGGAAAGAAAACAATTATATAAGATATGAAGAAAAAAAATACTATATATCAATAAATTGTATGAAAACTGAGAAATTAAAACTGTAATGTTATAGAAAAAGAAAATAAAAAAGTAAAAAAAAGGTAATATAAAATAAAAAAAAAATAAAAAATAGATAATTAAATGACATTTAATTTGTAAAATAATTTCTTTATAAATATAATTGAACAAATTGCTTTTGCTATATTATTGTTGAAGAAAGCGAATCACATCACAACAACATATTAATGAACATAATCAAGGTATTTTTTTTTTAATTATTTAATATAACACTATAATTAGAATGAATAATTTAAATTAATTAACCTCAGCTGTAACACAATTATGTCTTCTTTTTTTTTTATTTTTTATAATTAAATCAATTTTTCCATGTTTTTTTAAAAACATAAATCCGTTCAATTATATATTGATTTTGGAATTTGCTGCATAGAAATATTTCTATATTGCACCAGGGTTTCTTTTTAAATAAATAAGATGGCAGCAACATCGCTAAAAAGTTGGTATTTAAATAGAAAAAGAGAAAATAACTACTGTCATTCAAAAAAAAAGCAAATGCTGTGAGATAATATTTACCGTAATTTTTTCATTGTTCGTGAAGAAAAAAGAAGAGGAGTTTTTTTTATTTTATTTGATCAAATTAATTTTCATAACCCGCTAATAAATTAATAGTTCAAATTTTATTTACAAATAAATTATTCAATTAATTATTAATATATAAGTTAATTGTTTTGTTATGAAAAGAAAAATGTTGTGCTTTTGCTGGAAATATTTTTTATAATAAAGCTGAGCTGAGTGACGAGGATTATATTAAAGAAAATTAGAGCCTAGGTCGCTGAAGCTGAATCAGTAAAACGTGGTGTCTGATACCGATTTGGTTTTGCTGCCAATCGAGATTTAATGATGATTATTTTAATATAATTGTTAAAACAAAAACAGGTAATTCAATTTTGTGTCTTATTATAATTTATAAAATATTTATTCTATCATATATTTTGTACAAATTTATTTACCATAAAAAAAAAAGTATAACCAAAAAATATAATTTATGTTTAAAGTGCAATAATACTTTATAGAAATATAAAATAATTCAATTGTCAATGAAAGGATAATTAAATCCTTTCTTTGTGCGTGTAACATATATAGCAGCAGAAAAAAGTATATTTTATATTTTTTTGCTATTTTTTTTTCTTTTGGCAAAATTTTATTACGTCACAAATATAATAATATCAAAATTTTGGATGTAGAAATACAACAACGAATGAAAAACGATTTTGTCGCAGAAATTGTTAAAAAATGCAAGCACAAACAAAGTATATATTATTCTATTCTTCCGTAGCTAAAATTATTCAAAGAAATTTATGAAAATTTAAATAGGAATAATCGAGTGCGAGGGCAAGACTCCACTCCAGCAAATGGTTAATATACAGATAAATCTATTTTGAATTTTGATTATTAATGGCATTATCGATTACTGCTAAGTAATCGTTCGGATTGGAATCTTTTCAAAAAGTAATCATTTTAAATTAATTAAAAATAAAATTTCATTTATATTTTAGTTAAATAAGGGATACAGCTGCAGCCAATGATTATTCTAGTAGCGGATTTGGTGTTCGAGGTAAAGAAAATCGAAAATAATATGTGCCTATTAGTACCGTAACCAGTTTCAAAATTTTGATCATGAATGCAATATATAAATCAGTAAGCTTCACACAATTCAATATAAGGTAAGAAAAATACTATAATTTCAAAATATAAAAATGTTTCAATTTGGAAATATTTTTCTTTTTACATTTTCCAACAAAATGTTTTATCATAGGTAAATGGTATCCGATTAATAAGCAATAAAATACAAAAATTCCAAGATGCAGCCGTAGCACTTATTAGATAGACAATTTGTAGATATGGATGGTAAAAAAAAGTCTTTATAGAAAGAATATTCATTATGTTTTTCAAAATTGTTGGAGTGCTACCTGCTACATTAAAAGTGCGTTTGTCATCGTTTAAAATTTTCAAACTAAATTCATGACGATTCTATACAAGAAATCGTTTTGGGACATTTTCCCTTTTTTTTCTATTTGTCTTTTATTGAATTATATATTATATATATTTGTTTTGTTTACTGGTAATATCAAATGTTTTTTAAAAATATTCTCTGTAATATTAATCTCAATTTTTTTCTATATTTGCAGATAATCTTAAAAAAAAGTATATTGAAACAACACATAATTCAATTATTAAATTGTGGCAAACATGTTACTTCTGGCATCACAGTATTATTAAATGATGTATTAGCAACACACCATTCTATCAATTTGATGATATAAAATATGATATTATAAATATATAAATAAAATAAGTTTTAGTTTTAAGCTTGAATTCAATTTTAAATTGTAATTGTATATTGTAACTATCACAATTAAATATTATACTCCTTTTAGAAGTTATGTTATAAATTTAAAATGAATATGAAATTACGTAAATTAAAATTTCTACCAAGATTTATAATATGTTAAAAATAGCTTCATTTTATTATAATTGAATTTAATTTCATGATTATAAAGTTTAACAATTACAATTACATGTAACGCTTATTATATAAGATAAATAACAAACAAACTCTTAATTATAAAGTAAACCACATTAAATTGATTGACAATTTGCATTTTAAACTTATTACTTAATTTTTTTTTTTTAAACTAATCGCTGAGATTGTTTTTTATTGAATTTTAATTAAAAAATTAGAATTCGTTCAATTTAAAATATTAAAATAAATAATAATAATTTGTTAAAAGAAAATGTAGTTATTTAAAATTCATTTAAAGTATTGTTAATTATTAAGATGTCATCATAAATATTTAGTTAATTCATTTATGTTTACTGAATATATGTTAAAAGGGTTAATATTAATAATAGATAATAATAGAAGTAAGATATTTATATATAATTATAAGTAAAAATTAATTATTTATGTGTATACTGTAAAAATAATTCGATATTAATTGACTACAATGCTCAGTACAATTTGATAGGACATACTGAAAATTATTGCAAGAAATTAAACACCTGTATAATACCATTTCGAGAAATTGGTCAAGAAATGATGCAGATATTTCCTTTAACAGGAATGCATTACGTATACATACAGTACACACAACAACATAAACAGACCAAAAACTTTGAAAGATAACCAAAATATACGATTTTTTCAGAATAGTTATTAGTTATATAGTTATCATAACCATATGATAGTGAAAATATTATTTAATTTTTATTTATTTAAACAATTATTGGTAATACAATACAAACTCTTCTATCATTAGAGGCGGAACAAAAAAATATAATAAAAATGATGATATACCGTACGTACCGTAAAGACCACAAAGAGTATGTCTTTATTATTACCAATATTAAAACACACAAAATATATGATGTGTACAACAACACAAGTCAACTCAATAACATTCCATTGCTTTATTATTTTGTATTATTTATTTATATATTTATTATATATTACAAATTTGTTATTGTATTATCGCCCGCCGACAATAAATAAAAATTCAACAATATTTTCACTATCATGTGGTTATGATTGCCTAATAACAATTCTAAAAAATCGTATATTTTGGTTATGTTCGAAATTTTTGGCCTGTTTATGTAGTTGTGTGTTTTGTATTTATGGGTCGGTATGCGTAAACGTAATGCTATGCATTTCTGTTAAAGGAAATATCTGCATCATTTATTGAACAATTTCGATAAAATTTTGTATAAAAAGGTTCTCGAAATAGGATTATACAGGTATTTATAAACAATTTTCTTTAAAATTAATACCTAGGGAATCTTTATTAATTGTACGACTGAATGATCGCTTGGCTAATTTCGTACCAATTTGGATTGACATTATATTCAACAACTTACTAATATCAGCAGAAGAAATGTTGCTTTAATAAAAACAAACATTTTCCTTTACAATGGATTGCAGAAAAATATACATCCGAAAAAACGTTAAACGACCATCAAGTGTTTTGAAGAGCCATTGAAGATGAATATAAAATAATATAAATAATAAATATAAAATAATGTAAATATATGGTAATTATCACTAATTGTGATCTTTATTTTAATGTAATAATAATTTATAAACATAGTAATTAAATGTAATTAATTTAATGTAAAAAAAAAATATTTGTCTAATAATTTTATAAAGTTCATCAATAGTTCCCCAACCTTTAACTTCCGTCTATTGAAATCTGAAAAGAGAAAACGAAAACAAAAAAAAAAAATGTTAAGTATGAAATAAAATAAAATTAATATTTCATATACGAAATTCTACACCTACACAATATAAAAGAAGAAAAAAAAAAAAATGAGTCTAATAAGTGTCCAGTAAATAAAAAAAAATAATAAAAAGTCGATCAACTTTAATATGGTAACCTATTCGAAATAAATATTTTCAAAATTGTTGTACCTTATATATCCCAACCGACATAATAATACTTATAATAATCATAGTGTATGCGAGAGAGTTGCCAGGTGCTGTATATTAATGTAGTGTGAGTGATGCGGGTTCGATTTCTCGCTGAGACCGCAAAAAATTTTTCACAAAAAAAAAAAATAAATTTAAATTTTCGAGAAATTAAAACGAATTCTTGTTGTTTTTTTTTTTTTTCCACTTTTCCACATTTTTTGTTTTGCCATTTTGACCGACTTAGAGCCGGAATTTTCGAGTTATCTCAACGGATTCGTGTTCGGACGATGACCCCGCGTCTTTTAAGCCTATTTCCAGCCCTATTTTTTTGGACTTTTTTGACCCCCAAAAGTGTGGGTTATAACCTTATGCCGAAAAAATTTTTTTGCCCGTAGGACCTTCAGATTTTCAGGGATTGTAGAGCTCGGAAAAAAAACAGTATCTGTCGACCTCTTTGCCGGATTTCCCTCCGGGGGCGGAGCTATGGACCTTCGAAAGTACCAAATGGGTCACTTTTGGACCCCTATAACTCCGGAAATACTCAATATTTCGGGAGGAGCTTCTCACCAGTGATAGTCCTCCTCAAGGGCTACAAATTATAATATGGGGGTGATTTGCTATCTAGAAGGGTTTTCCAACTAGGGCTGCCCAAAGATTGAAAAAACGTTTGCAGACCAATATTCCGAGTACTGGAAAGTCGGGAAATATTGGACTTTCCAAAAATCTAATGATGCAGAAATGTAAAGGAAAGTCCAAAGTTTATCCTCAGATTTTTTTTGGAATTTTCCAGTGGAAAATGTGGATTTTCCAGGAACATCGAAAAACATCGATTTATTCATGTTTTCAAATGGGAATTTCCCGGCTTTCCCAATGGAATTTTCCAATGCCCTATTTATCACAGATAGTAGACTATATGCCACGTATTTTAAGCCCCACCACAACTCCTCAAGTCAAATGGTTTTCCCACAGTGGCTGCCCAAAGTTAGGCTTACACGAAAATTTCAAAATTTTAAATCGGTCATAAGTCGACCAATAAATTTTTCACGAAAAAAGTCCAGAAGCTTTATTGTGCGCTCTAAGATCCTCTACAAGATGGCTGTAACAAAAATTGGCTAACACATAAATTTTTTTCGAAATCATCCAAAACCTGGTTTTCAGAAATTCCGGGAAATTTCTCCAGCCCAAAGTTGATGACTTACAGATTTCTTATAGCCATAAATGGATTTAGATGGTAAATGTACTGAGGGAGTGGTACTGAAAATGTTTCCTAACTATTACAGTTTTCCCGTAATTTCCCGATCCAAATTAAAATTTTCCGGATTTTCCCGAAAATTTCCAGATGTCTTAATTAGAATATTAGAAACCGTTTTTACCACTAGAGGACCCGAATCTATTTACGCGTTTTCCCGGAACTTTCACATAACGGTTTCATACTCATGGTGAAAAACCCAAGTTTTTTTTTTACAAAAAGATAGGTCCTTCAATTACCTATCATTTAATATGTATCACAACATCCTACCACTTCAAACAGCTGAGCTATGATTTTCCCCGTGTCCCAAATATATAATATATTTTTACACTAATTTACCTTTAAAATTTTGTTTTAAGTAATTTCGGTTGTCCTTAAATTTCCCAATTTCCATTTTTTTATATTAATTGTGATTGTGTGTGTGTGTTTTTCTATCTGTAAAAGAAAATTTTTAATGTTACAGTAATATATAATAATAATTTTCATATAACTTGTATCAAAAATAAATTTATATATGAAAACAACAAATACAAGTGATTTCTTTTTATTTATCGTTTTCTTTTCCTTTTAAAATAATGTATATACAAATAAACACACCAATGCATACAATCAACATATAAACATATAGATAAGTAAAAGAAACATTACAAATGTAAATATGAAAAAATTATTGTATATAAATGTCATATTAAGTTGTTGTCTTTGCTATATCAAAATTTTTGGTTTTATATATATTAAAAACAATTGTTTTTAAGCTGAAAAATATGCAATGCAAAATCAAAATGAAATATATTTTTTTACTTTGAAATTGAGTTCCATGTGTTCTATATTCTGACTTTATCTCGAGAATTCGGTAATGCAATTCCATTTTCAATAATACTTAATTGATTTCGTTAGTATAATTATGGACACACTGATTTTAGCTGAAATAAATGATTTCTTTCGGATTGATTTTAAAAAGCGAGCATACCCTATATTTTACTTATCAACTTTATGTAGTGATTTAATGGTACAGTGGTCAACGTCCATTTCATCAAATCAAGAGGGTGCGAGTTTAACTCGTACTGAAAATTACTCCAGTGAATTACCATTAATTCGTTTATGAAATTAAAAAGCGAATCTTTGAAAATAAGGTGTTGAACGCCATTCAGAGATTAACAATATATCCATATATCGGAGTAATCATGTGAATGGTTACGAATTCTTGTATACGGTCTGCAAAACTGATTGAATAAAGAAACTCTGAAAATACCGCTGCCTGCAGATAGGAATTCTTAAAAATGGTTTGTAATACTGATTGCTAAGTTCTTAAATAGAATATGCTCCTTTCACAATTTCTCTGTTATATTTTAGAACTTAGAATCAATGTTTCAGACCATGGTTTTTTAAGAATTTGCATCAAAAGAGAATAATCAACATTTAATTTAACTAAAACCAACAACTCATGAAAATTGCAATAAAATATAATTAAATTAGAATGTTAACGTAATTTATAATAACAGAGTACGTATGTATTAAGTACAACTACATTTTTATGTTAATATTTATTTATGCAGTGATAAAATATTTGCTAAACTAATTAATTGTAAAAATCCTGCACGCATAAGAATTAAAATAAAAAAAATCAATTAAATATATCGTAAATTATTTGCTTCATGTGCTATTGTAATAACAGCATCATATATTTCTTCAGCTGTTAGAATTATTTGCTCCGCTGGTAATTCGAAACGGCTCGAATATCTATTGCTGCCCGGACTTAATTCAAATGTATATGATAACGGTATCGATAAATTACCATAAACCCAATCCATACTAGAACCAGTTGCTGGATAAATTACAGCATATGTATTACCAATACCATATCGAGTACCATAACGTTTTGCTAAAGCTTCAATTCCTTTTTTACCAATTGCCAATAAGTCATCATGATGTATGTATGTATGTACAGCCGTATGTCCATATGGAAATAATAGAATTTGAGAATATGAGTGAAATTCGAAATATAATTTTAATTGTTTTCTTATTGTTGTTAAATATTGAGAATATGAATACATTTCAGGTTCAGAAAATGCTCATCGACCAGCATATGTTTCAGCACATGGATATTTACTTGAACCAATTTCATTCCAATGAAAATCCCAATTACGATTTGGGTCCACGCCATAACAAATAAAATTTGACGATGGTGTACGTGTTTTACGCCATAATCGATCACGTTGAAATGTATATGCATAACCATCTGGATTTATTATCGGAAAGAAGTACCAATTTATATTTGCCGAATTTGCTCGAAATAACGATGTAATATGATTTTCAGTCGAAGGAGAATTTAATTGTTCGATTAATTCATTTAATAAAAAGGTTACTGTTGCCGGTAATATCCATTCACGCGCATGCATTCCACTTTCAAAAAAAACGGCTGCATTGTCTGGATTATTATTAAATGATAATTTAATACCACGTATTTCTCTACCTTCATATGATTTTCCAGCTATTATTAATTCTAAATTGTTTGGATATTTTTTTACCATTGCATCAATTTTTTCTTGTAAATTTGTATCCAATATTTTATATAAAAAATTATGTATACGTAATATTGTTGTAAATTCAACAAATTTATGTGGTGCAACAATAAGTAAAACATCATTTTCAACTTTACCAGGACCAACAATAAACTTATAACTATCACTTGTATTTTCGATTAATTGTAATGTATTAATTTGTTCTTGATTAGTTGGAACTACTTTATACACTTTATAATTATCATATCTTACTGTAATTTCGATATCATCATCGTTTTCATTATTACAGCGAACAACATCGTCGTGGTCAAGAATATTTTCAGTGCCACCCGCACTACTACCAATACCACTGGTAATACTTTCGTCCGCACCAAGGCAATAAAAACTGAAATACAATGTTACAGATATTAATAAATATAAATTAGTGAAAATCATTTTATATAAAAATATAAGATACAATTCAATCGACTTCTACAATTCAACTGATTCAAAAATGTTCTGATTTTTTTTTTACAATATTTTAACTTTTTATGAATAGTATATGTAAACACTTCTTTTTTATTTGTTCAAAAAATTATAAAAAATATATTATAATTAATATAATATACAGAATATAGAGAAATTATTGAAATTTGGTTAGTGTATATTTATATATTTCAATCACATTATTATACAAATATTATACCATTGTCTACAATTAGAGTCCGAATTCATTTTTTTTTATTCACAATGTTCTTTCCTCACTTTACAATGAATTGAGGAATAATGGGGCGATTCGTAATATTAATACTATGTATTATACAATATATATATGAATATGTATGTAATATTACAATTTCAAACTCTTTTCTTCTATTTATCAGTAAATTACAAGTTAAAAGCGATAACCAGTTATTTGATCATTAAGCATTTTACAATAAACATGAATTGAATTTTGAATTAGTTTATAATAGTACTATATAATAATACATATATTTTATTACAGGTATGAATGAATGTATAAAAGATATCACGTTATTCGGTCATTGAACATCAACTAATTTTTAAACTCTCCGGGTGAACAATAGACAAAATTAAAAATAATAATAAATACCTTTTTTAATATGTCGTATTTTGTAACATATTTTAAAAAATTCATAATGTTAACGTTGATTTGAATATGGCATCTACCAAACATCCCTTATATCATATTGAAGCCAAATGGTGATAATTGATTAACATGAAAGGCACCAAAAGCTGAAAATAAAAATGTTTTTACGTTAATAACAGGTGACAATAGTTTTCGTTTTGTTTTTGGTAAATTTATTTATTTTATACTTACAATTTTATACATCAACAAAACCTTCAAATGGAATTGTATTGTTAGTAATTATATACATTTATGCCTTTATTTTATGTTGCATCTTTGTAAATTCAATTCCAAAATCAAAACATAAATGAGCTGCAGTCGAATACTTGTCAGACAGTCTATCATTTTTATTTCTTCCTGCGATTAAACATATAGAATGTATTGCATCCGATCTTAAACTTATATTTAGTAATTGTTATTATATTACACATTTTTTTATTTAACTATATTATTCATATAATATTAATATTTTTTATTTATTATATATTTATTTATAATTATTTATGAAATAATAAACGAAAAAAAAAAACAAAGTTATGTCAAACGAGAAACTGCCCAAGCAATCATTTTGAATTTTATTTTTACTTTGACATACGTCACGTGACTAAATTTTTATGGATATACTTTAATAGCAATATAGCATTGTGACAGCATTTTCCCTCTTCCCAGATATTATTATGGTAGAATATTATCAATTAAACAATGAGAAATCATAAGAATATTTTTAATCATTAATAATTTTAGTTCCTGCAAAAACCTATTAATTATAGTAGGGTATAGTTTTTGGTCATGTTAATTCCAGTGGAACTTATAATGGTCCGTTAAACATTCCATCAAACATTCATTACAATCAAGTTGGTAAAATATTCCTCATGGGAGTATATAGTAATTTGATCAAAAGATAGATGCTTTCTTAATTCAAATTCAATTATTTTTTTATGAACGAATGACTAATATAAAAGAATAATAATAATAAGATAGGTATAATAGCCCACAATGCATTTTCAAATAATTTTATTCGTAGATATAATTGTATATTTCATGAATTTGTTATTACGTTATTGGTACCCATCATATTTCAATTTATTAATGATTAAAAACAATCATGATTTCTAATTGAAAATATACAAATATTTTCTAGCTTATAATATAATATAATATATATAGTAATAGAATAAACTTACGATGTAATTTCAACATTATTCACATTTTATCGTTTACCGGTAACATCAATAATCCATATACAACATTCAATAATTTCTGGAATTTGTAATATTAAAATATGGTCAATAAACCACGGTGCAATACTATCAGGATAATTTTTCTTTTTACCTTTAAATAAACTTTCGGCAAACACTAAAAAGTGCAAACCAATTTTTTGGATTTTAACAATGATGATGTTATGTTTGATGCATCTGTACATCCACAAATGATAAACGAGGCTAATGTCTTTATTAATAAATAAAAATATAAAAACAAATTATTATATTATTTTAAATTTGGTTAATGTATTTGCTATGTAGAAAATCTTCGTTATCATCAAAATACCATATTTTTTCGATTTTTTTCATAGTGGTTTTTTTAAATTAACATCGCCGTGACGCTTATGTGTCAAAAAAAAAAAAAAAGAAACATTCCATCTCATTTAAAAAAAAAAACAAATGAAAAAAGATTTACAGTAATTTTCTTTTATTTCTGGAAAAAAGAATAAAAGTGCGTGTCTTTTTTTTTATTTTAATAGTTTTTTTTTATGTAATTTTCTTTGACCTAATAGTACTTTTACTTTATATATAAATAAATTATTGAATTAATTATTAATAGATATTTTAATTATTTTTAATAGGAAGGAAAGATTTTCGGTTTTTGCTAGCGATATATTTATAATGAAACTGTGGAAATAGATGGAAGAATATATTAAAAATTGGAGTTTATTAGCTGGCTGAACGTGATGCTGATTTGATTTTTACAACCAATTGAGATTTAGTGATGATAATTTTAATTGTGAATACAAAAATAGGTAAGTCTTATAATTATTTATAATTTATAAAATATTTAGCTCATGAATATATATTTTTTTCAAATTTACTTCCAACCCTGGCAACAGAAAAGGAAAAAAAACAAATGAAAATAGATTTACCGTAATTTTCTTTAATTTCTAGAAAAAAGGAATAAAAGTGGGTGTCTTTTTTTTATTTTAATAGTTTTTTTTATTTAATTTTCTTTAACTTGATAGTACTTTATTTATAAATAAATTATTTAATTAATTATTAATATATATTTTAATTATGTTTATTTGGAAAGAAGGATTTTCGGTTTTGCTGGTGATATTTTTATAATGAAGCTGGGGAAATAGATGGAAGAATATATTAAAAATTGGAGTTTAGTAGCTGGCTGAACGTGATGCTGATTTTATTTTTACAACCTATCGAGATTTAGTATTGATAATTCTAATTGTGAATACAAAAATAGGTAAGTCTTATAAATATTTATAATTTATAAAATATTTAGTCCATGATTATATATTTTTTACAAATTTACTTGCAACCCTTGCAACAAAAAAAGAAAAAAAAAATTCCATCTGATTTAAAAAAAAACAAATGAAAATACAAATTTATCTTAATTTTTTTTTTCATTCTTTTTTTTTTCTTGAAATAAAAAATAAAAGTGCGTGCTTTTTTGGTTTTTATTTTAATTGTTTTTTTATCTAATTTTCTTTGACTTAATAGTACTTTGTTTATAAATAAATTATTTAATTAATTATTAATATATATTTTAATTATGTTCATATGGAAAGGATTTTCGGTTTTTGCTGGTGATATTTTTATAATGAAGCTGGGGAAATATATGGAAGAAAATATTAAAAATTGGAGTTTAGTAGCTGGCTGAACGTGATGTCGATTTGATTTTTACAACAAATTGCGATTTAATGACGATAATTTTAATTGTGAATACAAAAAATACGTAAGTCTTATAATTAATTATATATTATTTATAAAATATTTAGCCCATGATTATATATTTTTTACCAATTTACTTGAAACAAAAAAAAAAAACTATATTTTTAAGTAACTCCAATATTAAATTACTTTTTGGAAATATGAAATAACATTATGAATCGATTATTAAATCCTATTCGTGTTTGCATATATTGCAGCCGAAAAAAACTATTTTTAAAATGTATTCTACAAATGATGATATAAGAAGATTTTTATAAAAACTTTAGATTACACGGGATTATCATGGTTGTGTAGAATCGTAATTGTAAAATACAAACATAGCAGAAGTAGTGTAGTATATTATTCTTCCGTAGACCAAATTCCTTATAAATTACTTAGGAAATTTTATACATATATAAGAAAATACGTCTGCATAAAAAATGTGACTAAAATTGTTTAAGAAATGACTGTGTTCAAAATTTAATATAGTAATAATAATTTAATAGATGGTACATAATTGTTCATATTTTTAACACATTTTAGAATTTGAATTAATATAATTGTTAATGTTGATAATATGTTTATCAAGTAGTTGAAGAAAAACGATATCAAAAAAATAAATTAGAATATACAAGAGCATTGATATACAGAATTTATTTCGTATCACATCTGGTTCGAGATATAATTAAAGTAAAACATTATATAAAATAATGATTTGTTTAAATATTATCGCTTAAGAAAATCTATATTGATATAATGCGATACGTATAGCTATAATGTATATCTCAAAACGGATACATCTACGGCTAGTTTATTTCTATATGCATAATATCCTTCCCAATAATCATATTGTATTTCCTTACATTTTTATATTACCAATATTAATTACTATATTTTCAGAAGTATTATAGTCATTTTACATCAATGTTTATAAATATCGACTTTATTTCTATGCCTGATAATTTTATATAAAAAATATTAATTTACTTACTAATGAGAAAAGTTATATTTGTAATATTCAAGAGCCAATGTAGATGCGACGTCACCTTTTATGACATTTTTCGTATAATTGCATTAATATAATAGTCATGCTACATCTTCAATGTCAATAATTTCTATTTATATATCGTAGTATATTATTGAAATGTATTATTATATCATCACAAACATTTACAAATTCAATTATGTGCGTATATTTATCAACACATTCCGTTTATTATTTGCTATTTTATTATACTGATAAATATCAACAAAAATTGATAAAAGAAAAGGTATATGTTTTCATGATTTGTATTTTAATGTATATTATTGCTATATTGTTTTTTTCATCGATTTTTGCTAAAAGTAAAAATAGTACATTACATAATTTATATAACAAACAAACGTATAATATATTACCTATATTTGCTTTATATTTTTGAGATAAAGAAAGGACTAGCCTTAAAAGTCATAAAACCATAATCATAAAATATATTTTTTTTAATCAAATACTATATGAAAAATTGTATTAGATACATTTTTATTTGTGTATACGCAAACATAACCCAAAAAAAAAAAGTCAACATTATTTCTATTACGTAAAGAGCGACGCCACATCATTTTACAACCCAAAGGATATAAAAAAAAGAAAAAAAAAGGATATTATCAATTTATTTTTATGTGTTTGTAAATTAAATGGTCCTTCATACTTTTTTATATATTAACTATATCTATAGATAGTATTCATTTCTATATTTTATACATATTGTACTCTATTCTATATCATATATGGCTATTTATTATATAACTATGCGGTCTATATGTGTATGCCTTTTTTTTTTTTGCCTATTTGCCTATGCGTTTTTTTTATATATACATAAATTTTAAAATATTTGATGAATTTAAAATAATTTTTTATTTTATTTTATTTAGTGAGGTTTCCCATTTTATTATATATCTTTATATGTACTATAAAATGTCCTATTTGTATGTTCTCTGTGTACTGTGATCAAAAATAAGCTGAAATAGAGTGCAATAAATTCGTAGTATATGACATTTATTGTGTTCTCAATTTCTTCAAAAATTAATGAAAATATGGGATAAAATAATTGCAATGGTGATGTAAAATTTTCAATTAACAATTAGATGAATTATTTATTACATTGGAATATCAAAGAAAATATTAATGGAAAAAACAACTTATTGATTTTGCATCATAGTAAAGTAATGCCACCACCAATTTGAAATAAACATTTTAAATAGCAATTGAATCGATTAAAAGACATTTTGCAGAACGAGCCGATCATAATATTAAAAAATAATTTTGAAAAATGTTTCAAAGATAAAATTAAACATTGACTCCAAATACCTTTCATCAACTGGAGATTACTTTGAAGGCGAAACAAAAATAAAAATATATTGATGAATGTTATAAATACTTTCGTCTTTCATTTCACCGCTATTCCAGAATATTTTTGATCACAGTAATATATCGACGTATATATAATATGATAAAATGAAATTGTCAATTTATGCAGACTACCTAAAATTTAAATATACTTGAATTATGTATAAATAAAATAAATTTTTAGGTCGCGCTCGATTTTTTCTTTAAATGATTTGAATATAAAACAGATACCGCAGAGAGTGAGACACAGTTTTACTATCTTTTAAAATAATAAAAAATGATTACTTCAATTTGTGATGTTTGTGTTAATTAAAATATTGCGATAATATTAAAATGAATATTTTTATTTAAATGAATAATCGATTTTATGTTTATTTAATGTAGATTTTTAATATGACAATAAGGGAATTTTCTTCAAATTATTCTTCTTAAATAAAGTTGTACAAAAGCATATATACATTCGTATAGCTTCGATATGGTGATTTTTATGAGTAACAAGACAAAATTTCTATATATAAAAATAAAGATATACCAAATACAATACATATTACTTATGATGGGTATAATTAGGTTCGATGTACATCCTATTTGAAACTATATAACTATAAATATAATAAAGAATGGGTCAATAAACATTAAAGGAATTACATTGTAAATATTATTTTGTATAATATTATATCTATTTTGTTACACATATATATATTGTAATGTACATGTATAATTTTAGTTTAGTATACATATTCTCTATTTTATATTTTATCTCCACAATCCCTATTTTATTAATCTCATATGTATAATGATGCCAGTGTTAAATGTACCGAAAAATCATACATATAACTACTAATCTTGCAATTTTAAACAAACAAAAAATGATAATTGAGTGGTATATACATTATTGTGAAGTGGTAAACAGTATCGAATTTAAATTGAATAGTATATATAATATTAAATAAAGTGATGTTAGTATAAATCACATTCATTCGAAGCTATTAATAAAATTAAACATTTTCGTTGTTTTTGTAGTCAAATAAATTTATAACGCAAACGGATCAGTTCATACTGAAGAAGAATTGTATATATTCATATAATTATCTACTAATTTTTCAATATAATTACTAAATTTTTTTCCATTGTTCAGTTCTAATATCAATCAGAAATTCTTTTGAGAGAAAATATAACAATGTAAGTCAAACTGAACTAAAGAATAATTTCCTACACAGATAAATGACGACTGTCCACTAATTAGCTGATAGAAGTGAAAGGAAAAACATAATCAACATTTGTAGAAATGCATTAAATTGAGAATCCATAATAATCAATAACAATTGATGAAATAATTTTCAGTATTAATGTTATAATTTTTTTCTTTTCATGCGGACTTGTGTGTGTGTGTAAAAATATTCTTTTTGTCATTTCTTTTACTTAACTTTCACCTTCATTGATTGATATACATGTAACTAATTAATTGCAAAGGTCTTTAAATCACGATTAAATGTTAAACGAAGAAAAACATTAATTATGACATTTATTTCATATACCTAAAAATTATTTTAACATTGACAAAGTATTTCAAGGAACTGGTACAGTATGTTAGAATGGCTTATCGTAGAAATTCCTGTATCGTAGGCCTATTGTCCTTGAATCAAAGAGTGTTTTATTAAATTACTTTAGTTAAGCGAACAAATTTTGAACTAAAGAGTTAAGCGACACAATAAACTATATCCCTATAGGCGTCTCAATACAAAATAAATCATTATTATTCCACATAATCTAATTTATATTAATCATAATCAGAAACGTTGGTGACTAAATGCATGACTGTAAAACAAAATTTATTACAAGTTTCTTACTATATATGTATTATTGGTAAATGCAATGATTCAGATATATGTATACATACACAAAAAAATGGTGTATAAACTAACATATGTGAATAGGGGATGATAAAATAGAATCGTCAAAATAGACAAAATACACTTCAATATTTGTAAAAATACACTGAACATATAGTTGATTGTATCTCATTTATAATTTTGTATACTTATTGTTAAGAGAATTTTTTTCTATATATATTTTATATGACAAAATATTAAAGTTTAATTATGTTTAGTTTTTATTTAATCATAAAGCTTCTGTTAGGTTAGATATAGATGGGGGGGGGGCATTGAGGGCGGATAAATTAAAAAGTATTTCCCTTATATAAAATGAAATAATAACTTAAAGGTTATATTTTATACAAAATTGTTATTTAATTTTATTTATGTGTATTGTACTATATCAAAAATATAACAATGAAGGAAGTATGACTAATTTTATATTATTTCATATATATGAGCGCATAAATTTCCTTAAATTAAAAAGAAAAAAAAACTTTCGTACACACATTTAACAAACACACGCTTTCTTTAAGTACATATATTTTTGTCGGCTTAATAACAAAATAATGAAAAGTAAATAAGATATAAATTTACTATAAAAGTTATGTAACTTAATATGAAGAAAATAATAGTAGCACTATAGCACAATAATTAATTGTACAATTATTTGTTTGTAGAAGATGTTGTATACTGCGTATAATGTATAACATCTCGTATATAAACATATAATAATATAGAGACAAATATGAATATGTACAGCTGGTTTGTTTTTTTTCTCGCCGTGTTTTGTTGTCTCTTATCAAATATTTATGAATAATTGAAAATATAGTTTGAGAAAAAAATTTGTGTCTTTGTACACATTCTATATATATGTGCCATAGCTATTTCTATAATACATAGCTTTATATATGCGATATAAATATATATGTTATGTTCATTTTTTTGTCTCTATATTTTTTTATTTATATACGAGTAGTTTATAATTTATGGATAATAATAAAAAAAAGGTCCCTTTGGTGGTATTTTATGAATACAGTCTCTAATTATTTGTATTATTATTTTTTTTTTTTGTTTATAATTGTAGAAAAAATAAATAACAGAACAAAACTGTTGCGGTGAATTTAAAAGTTATACAACAATTTAAGAAAATTGTAAATAATTAAAGTAATATGGAAAATTTGTAATAAAGAAGCGGTTGTTGAATGCGGCGATTATATTTTCGTTTTAATTATTTGATTATAAGTTCCGCTTTACGCGAGAGATATTAATTTACACATCATATTTTTTTAATTGTTGCAATATTTGAAAATTATTAATTCATTTAAAAAAGATATAAATAACTTGTCTTAAAAAAGTGTGTTTGTTACAAATGTGATTCTTTGTATAAGTGTAGAATTTTCACTCTCCGTTTTGCCAACTGATGGATATTATCTAAAAGATTATCGATTATCTGTATGAGTATATAGTATTTAATTTAACAATCTTATATATTTATTTTTTAACCAAATTGAGTATTTAAAACCTGCACGCAGTTTTTTTTTTATTGTGTCCACATAGTAGAACAAATTATTGACGCTGTTACTATAAAAAATTTAAATGAAATTTTATAAATTTATACTTATCACATGATAAATGAAATTTTTTGATGGTAAACTTATCAAACGAATTTACTACTTATGATGCAACCGCCTATACGTATTTTATGTATACTATATGGAACTCTGAAAACGGCGCCAAAGTAATTATTATTGTGTGTGGTATGTATTATTCTCTTGTTCATCCACACAAATATGACAACAAAATTTGATCTTTTTTATTTGCAATTGTATTTTATATTTCCTTTTGTTTGGTTCGATAAAGTATTCTTTGTATTTCGATTATATTGTGTGCACATTAAATTCTCTATCAATTTTATTACTTTTGATTATATATACAAAGTTACCGCATTTATACTCACTAATTTTTTCCGGCTTTATTGTATATATATTTCAAAATATATATATGGTCCACACAATGTAGTATACTCTATCATAAACGAAAATATATATAGACGAATATATTCTAATAAGCAATCGTGCAACAAGACAAACAGATGAAAGATAAATTCGGACAACATATAGTTATCGTTTTTTTAAGAGGTAGCGAATTTATTCTAACAATTCTCTAGTTTCACTGTAATGGATTTATTGGGTTATACGATTTAGTTTAGATGATATTTTATTTTATACGAGGGGAATTATCTTTTACATTTCATATATGCTTAAATTTTTGGTCTATGGTGTGGCATATTGTATATATAAAGTTTAATGTAAATATATTCTATATAAAATTTATATGTATACGAAAATTTGTTTTTATATTTCATTAAGGTCTTTTTGATTTTCTTTATATTTATTCTTATACAAAGCTATTTGTGTACGGAAAAAAAAAATATAATTCCTCTTATATAATATTTGTTTTATGTACTGTTTTTTTTTTCTATATATATATACGCATTACTACAATACAATACGAGAGGACAAACATAACAAATGAAGAGAAAAAAAAAGTGGGTACCATTGAAATAAATTAAATAAAACGAAAGGGAAACAATTGGAATCCGTTGTGATGATAAAAATGTCATGAATTTTAAATGAAATTTTTTGTTGTACATATACTCATATAGTTTCTTGTTATTATTATGTTTGTTGTTATTGTTTTCTTTGAGCTGATTATATATATACGTAATATTGTATTGTTAAATTTTAATTCGATTAAGTATTCCCATTGGTATCATTTCATTATATTCAACGTTGATGACTTTATTTTATCACTTTATTATTCTCCTTTTTTGTTGCCTTTTTTTTTTTTACTATTTATATATATTTTCTTCCTGCTTGATTTGATTTGATATCGTAATATTTTGAATTTATGAAAATTGTTTTTATTCGTGTCGTTTTGTATATTATTGCATTATGGGTTTATTTAAAAAGAAAAACATGTCATATTTATAGTAATTTTACTATATATATTTTTGGCTTTTCATTTAATGGCCACAATATTATAATTTTATTTTATTGTTTGAGGGTTTATTTTTAACTTCAATTTTTAAATTTATTGATATCATTTTTTGGTTTAATTGAAATAAATTATATAGGCGAGTTTTTTTTTTATATTCTTATTTAAATTAAATTTTTTGATTATAAGTTATGTAAATTTAAATACAATTGAGCAAATTATATTTATCTATCAATATATTTTTATTGCGTGTACTCCAAAATCGAACTGCATTTTGATTATAAATTAAATGAAGAATATCCATAGAATCAAATTATTTATTTTATGATAATCTACAAAACAAATCGTTACGATATCATATTGAATATTTGAATAATATAAATATAGCTCAAATATCATTGATTATAGATTTCTTCTAAAATAAATTCATGCGGATTTCTTACACAAATTCATCAAAACAGACGTATCTTTTTTCTTTCAAACATTAATTGTTTTTTATTCCATAGATCAGAATTAAGTGTGTGGTATCAGTATTTTCAAATAAGCAAATTATTTCACGTTTTTCAGATATCGCAAAATAATTCTCAGGGCAATCAGAACTTAAATTATATTTCAACCAACAAGTGTTATAAATTATTCACTGCGTTGTTTCCATATATTTCAATTTTTCTTTAATATTTATGTTAGCACTTTATAGTAACATTTTATATGAATTTTATTTTATGTCATATTTCATGCATAAATATAGAAGAAAGTTATGTGTATGATATATTAAAGAAGGTAGTTTATTAAATGAAATCATTTATAATTAAATCATGTTTGATGCTAAATATAATACGTATGTGAGTAGTAGAGTGAGTGTAGAATATTTTTATTACATCTTTAAAAATGTTTTCCATATTACAATCTCAATATTGCATTACATAATATGTTATTCGCTGCGTAATGTATGCAAAATATAATAACTTTTATTATATCTAACTATATATCACATTTTCATATATAACATATTATTTGCATGCATATATACTTCATATTATTATTAGATTTATTATACTACGTTTGTCATATACTAGTCTTTTTTTTATTGCATGTATGTTCGCCGTATATACCACCTAAATTAAAGAAAATATCATTATATTACACTTTACTTATGTTCACATAATTGTAGAATATATATATGTCATATAGTAATATATTATTTATATTACATTTTTCATTAAATTGTAATATATATTGTGTATATTCTGTACATGTACTGCAAATAAAATGTAATCGGTAGCGGTAAGCGTAGGAAATATCATAGTATAGAAGATCTCTGTATTATTTGTCTAATATAGGCGCGTACCAACAAATGATATGTTAGTAGAATGTTTATAAATGCATTAAATAACTGCATTGCATATATCAAACATTAAAATAGTTTATTGCTGACTTGAATTGAATACTTTAAATTAAAATATTTTATATTAAATTATATTTTCTATATTTTAAAAATGTGCATAAAAATATATATGAACCACATAGTATCAAAAAATGACTGAATGAGTTTTGGTATCAATATAGATAAAGATGAAATTTTATCTGTAGATAATTTCTTAAAATATGCAATTCTTGATCTTTGTTATATTATACTAAAATATAAATTATTTTTTAAACCTACTGCTATTATTTTGATCGTAACTGTTTCGGTTCTGTAATTAACTGCGTTATATTTAACCTAAATCGTTGATTGTCAAATAAAAAAAAACCTCACACATTTCCGGATTTAATAAAAATAATCTATATTATTATAATAATCAATATAAAATCAGTCAACACAACACAAATGACGACACAATGGCAAAAGATAAAATTAATAATAAATAAATATAGAAATATATATTTTTATATTTTGTTATTTGACTATGTATTTACTATATTTACAAAACGAAAAAAATACCTTACCTTACTTATTCAGTAAAATATAATAATAATAATAATAATAATAATAATAATAATAATAATAATAAATGTATAGAATTTTAAGTAAATAGTAGTTGTGCAGTTGAGAGATATATATACTAAAGCTATATACAAATAGAATAATTTTTATTCTGCATTGAAAAAATATTTATTTATGAAGATTTTTTTTTTTTCCCATATTCATTCTCTATATTTTTATAAAAACCCAAAAATGTTATTTATTTTCAAATGAATTAGGGGTTCTTCTCTGTATTGTATAGTATATATAAATCAACAAATTTTTACTAAAAATATTGATAATATTATTCTTATTTTGAATAATAAAAAAAAAAAAACAATTTTAAATATGTTATTTTTAACTTTTTTGAATATTTAATTTCATATAAAAATTTATCTTAGTATTCCTACTATTATATACATCATCATATATTATTTATATATATTTCATATTTCGATATGGTGGTCTTTTACGTACATGACATGATGATACTCAAAACGTAATATATGCATGTTTATTGTATACACCTCTGTATTCAATATTATGTGCTCGTATATTGATGTGTAGTGGATGAATTGTACATATTATTGTGACTGCATAACAAATAGGTACCTGAAGTTGAAGCATATATCTTTAACAAGAAAAAAAATTATAATTTAAATTAATATTTATGAAATATACAACCGCATCATAGATTATTGTTTTATGATGTAAATTTTTAAAATATACTTATATATTGTTTAATACATAAAAACATAAACAAAAGGATATGTTTTTGTCATAAAAAAATGTGACATAAATAAAAAAAATACTCATCCTACAACATATACAACCTACAACATTTATTAAACGTTATTTCAATAATTATCCTTTTTTTTTTATATATCCTTTTTGAAAGTTTTCAAATTTAAAAAATGGAAAATTTTTAGTTAGGTTATTTTTAGTTTAATATATTTTCATCATTACTTTGTTGATGTTTAAATACTCTGCCACGCATCTCAGTGATGTACCGTAAAGTGGTTTCGGCAATTAGTACTTTACCAAGTTATTTTGCATTAAGCCTCATTTTATTTCATTTTAATATTTTAACATGCTAGTAAAAAATCTACTACTCGTATGAACAGTTGCATTGTTTTGAGTTAGTTTTATAAATGCGCATAACGTTTGACTGTTACTCTAAGGCTAACGGTCGAGGTTTAGTGCCACAGTCTAAAAAATTAATTGCCACACTGTACCATAAATTGCGATTTATTAAACAAATATGAAAATATAAATTTATTTATCACAATTTATACAAATCATCTTTATTTATTTTATTTACTCTCAACAAAATAATTATTTTATTTAACCCTTGAGGCCATTCAATTAAGTAACATTTTATTATAATATTTATATATATATATACATTTCCATATATATATTTAACATACAAAAACAATTCATAATCGATAATCTTTTGAAAAATTATATTAACAAGACGGAGAGGGGTAAGACTTTTTTAAGTATGCATTGTACTTTTGTATATCATATATTAACATTATAGAGAAGCCATAAAATATGCAATTGTTACATATATAAACACGACGTATAAATTATAATATTATTTTCATTTCCACATGTACTACTCCAACAAATACCTGTATATTTATGCATATTTATAAATTAAGATGATATTGAAATTATATGGGATATTGTTTCATTTTATATCTATACAATAATATTTAAATATTTAGTTATTTGTATTTTATCTTTTAGTGATAACGTAAATAAAGTATTTTTCTTGTAAACAATAGATCACGATTTATTTAAATTTACATCGTGAAGCGATATAATAATATTTAATATTATATAATAGAATATTGCTTCCCCCATTGAAGATTCCTCTTTATTATATACATACCACCTTGTATCAATTTTTTGATAAATTTTCTGTTTACTTTTCCATTATATATATTTATATAAATAAAATGTTAACCATTTTTAATAGCAATAAAAATATATTTATGAATACATAATAATACTTACATAATTTCTTTTTAAGTGAAACAGTGTGTTATTCGATATATATTTTAATAATTTAAAAAATCAACTAAATAATTAACAAGTCATATTCTCTAAGTAGAGCTTATGTCATCTACTAATCAGTCATTACAACCAAGTTGGTCAATTACTCCGCATGAGAGTATATAACAATTCACCAATTCACGAATGGTAGATGTTTTCATAATTCTATTATTTTTATATGGGTGATTATAATCCCTATAGCGATTTAAAGTAATTGGTAAGAAATACATATGTACATTTTTCTCCTAAAATTTGAAATCATGTAGACATTTTAGACAGATTTAATACTGGTAATGCATTGTCAACAGTTTGATTAACTTTATCAGAATAAATATAGCGCAAAATTTATATAAAATACATTTTTATAGAAACAAATTCTATTTTAATTTTATTGTTCTTAGGATTCCAAAATTCATTGAACATTTCTTCAAAAATTTGACTAACTTATAGATAAAATATTTTTATATGCTTGAATTTCTTGAACATTTTTTCCATGGTTTTTTTGAAAACAAATGTCATATTTGAGCATGTATCTGGAATATGTTCTTTGTTCATACCGATAATTTTATTATATTGTCAATAGCGAACTCTATATATTTAGACATTATTAGAGTAATACAGATTTGTATATATATATATAGCGTTTTGTAATGAATGGAAAAGATTACAGTCGTGTATTTATTTTATTTTTAGTTTCTAATTGAAAAAATATAAGGAAAAAAAAACTTATCAAAAGTTTTAACGATTCAGGTTATTGTGGCAGCATTTACTTTTGCGTAAATTAATATTACAAAAACATAAAAAAAATTAATTTTGTTTCAATCAAAATATTGTTTTTTATCCCTTTTATCTTTTCCTTACCTTGTTAATTTATATAATTCAAAAATTGACGAGCGCAAAAACGTTTTAACATATAAAAAGATACTCAGTTTTTATATATAGTTTATTAATTTTTTTTCTAATCTTTGCTTTAAATTTCTTATATTATTTATTCAATTTTAATTATATTTTTAATTTGCCCAGCAAATAAAGTATTTACATTGACATTAATATTTAATATATACAAAAAAATTGAACTCCCAATTTTTTGGTGGTAAAGTCTTAGTTGCATAATAATAAACGTTGCTATAATATTTATTAATTGAACTTTTTAAATGATATATAAAAATTAATATTAAAATTCCTTCCACCACCTCTATAATAGAATGTATATAAATACATATGTAGTCTTTAAGTATACCCAAATAGTTCACATATAAAGTTCCTTGGCACAACTTGGTATCTTTTTTTCTTTTATATTTATTCATTTGCATAAATGTTTTTTTTTTGTTTTATTTTTATTTTTAAATACATTGTTATTAATTGTATAGTGTTGTTTTCATGCTGATCTGTGCGTATATGTGTCTGTATTTATGTATATTTGCGAACATATATATATATATATTGTCTAATAAATAAATATTCTATTCTATTCTAATATAAATTTAAAAAATTTTAAATCATTTTATTTGTCGGCAACCCTTTTTGCCAAAAACGAATTTGTAAATTTATTTTGTTGTTCTTTGTTTATATATAATATTTTGTATCGTTTTTGATTATGATTCGCGCTTGTATAGTAAAAATTAAAAAAAATGAACCGACCGGCAAAATTTACAAATAAATAAATAAATAAAATGATTGACGGACTTATTATGTCCGATGATAAATAATTTATTTTTATTTAATTATGTTTTTTATGTGTTTTTTTTTTTTTCTCTTTCTTTCTTTCTGTATAAATAAGAAACTTGAATTATATTTAATATATGTATTATTTAAAATATATAAAATATCGGAATATATTGTGTATAGTAAGTATTTCGAGAATTATTGAATTTATATTGATCGTAATACCATTTTTACGGTTGAAAACTGCTAAGTTTGGAGTCCTTCATATGGAGATATGTAGTCACTTATATGATTTATCATTGTTGCCGCCTGTATATAAAGAGTTCCGGTAGTACGTACCTGTTCTTAAAATCGCAAATATATACAATGCACTTTAATACTTTATTAAAGAAGCGACACTAAACCAAACGATCAAACAAACAAATTGACTTTTAAATTTAATAAATATACGTAAATTTTGTATCTTGTTTACATATACAAATATGTTTCAAAATATATATATATGGCATAGTATAAAGATCATAATAAAAAAACAATATATTATAGTTGATTAAACATATTGTTTGACAAATTTTTAAAATTAGCTTCTTCATCCGATTATATTGCCTAATAGATAGATTGTGATTGACTTTTTAAACGGGTCACGTAAAATATAAAATCATTTTTTTACATAAATAAATGTTCCTTTACCATTTCCTATTTTATTGAATATATCCAATATATTATGTATTCATGTGTGTAGTGTTTGTGTATATGAAAAATTGAATAAAAATAAGCGTTATACCCTGAATAAATATAATACTTGTTTGAATATAAACGCGTAAAGATATATAACAAACTTATCAGCGTTTATTATAATGTTTACAATAACAACAATATAAGATAAATATATTAAATAAAAGAAACAAAAAAAAAACGAAAAGATTTTGTGTACTTTGGATAAAAAAAAACGAAAAAAAAAAGATGATTAATAATCCTCTTTTTTTTTATCCAATTTGTTAGCATCAAATTACATAAATATATTGAATATTCCTTTATATTTGTTTTTTTTTTCTCTTCTTTTAAATACATATACATAAATTATCCTTTATATGATTTCATTTTTAAAACACACACGTCACGTACATATATACGACGTTACGACGTTTCTTTTGTATTACGTACGTACGTACTCACTCAACATTATGGAGTGTATATATTTGTTAAGTGGAAGATAATGTGTGTGTGTACAAATGGCTGGACACATAAAGGTATTATTTATCACACTGTGTATATTGTATATATTATTTATGATATTAACAAAAAAATTGGTAATGTAATATTTAAAGAAAATCTCATATGACAACAATTATAAATTTAAATTTATACCTAAATAACAAAAGACTATAATGTATACCATAATATTGTTATATATACAGAGTATTGTTTAAAAATACTAAAACAACAATTTATCAACTATTTCTCATTAATTTAACGTATAACCATCTTGAAGTACAGTATAGTTTTCTTATACTGTAAGTAATCATTCAACTGGATTGGATATCGTTTTGATATACAAATTGTTGAATCAACTCGAACATCTAATAAAATATATTTGCAAATAAATATTGGTATATTTTTTATTATATGGTTACCAATTTGATTGTATTGTGAGTTGTATTTATTGATAATGTATTAAACGATTTTGATAACATTTATTTAATTATATAATTTCTGATTAAGTTTATTGGCAATTAGTCCACTCCATCTGGGGTTACCATACATCTTGAACATTTCTAAGGCTGTTCAGTCGATTTACTCGGGAATTTTATAGAGTACTTTTGGAATTCATTTATAGTTCAGCGTGAGTGTCACACAGAATAACATATAAATCAAATGATCTAATTATATTGTTACTTTCACATATAGTAATTTAATTGTTATTAGTTAAAAAAACTATTTATATAAAATTTGTATGATTAGCTAGTGTATTCTATTACAATATATATATTTTATTTTCTAAATCATCAATGCATACTTATATAATTTAAATTTAATCATATAAATTAAAATATAAAATTGTCATTATTTCATTTCTATATAATTTAATTAATCTATAAATTTATAAATATTTTCTCTCATCTTGTATAATGTATACACTATAATTATGTATGTATAACTATTAAATTATATATATAATATATAATTAAAATTACTGTTCATATATAGAAAATAGTATATACATTATAAGAGATAGAGTACATCACATAATATTAAAATTTAAACTAATAAACACTAATCGTATAAAACACTTTAATAAATCATTTATTATACCATATATTCTATATATCTATATTAAATTATGTTTTATTTTTATTACATAAAAGCATTTTAAATGGATCATTTTTATATTTATATAATAATTAACCGCCTTTTATCTGTTATATGTTTATATTATTTAATATATAGTGTAGTTTAAATAATAAAATATTGTATACAATGAGAGAAAATCATATGGTATAGTTTTACACACTAAAAACTATATCATATCAGTTCAATTTTTATGTACTTATATAAATAATATAACTTTGTATTTACTACATATTATGACCATGTGTATTGTGTACATCAAACAATATCTTATAAGAGATAATTTATGTTCATTTAGTGGTGGTACATTATGGATGATGATAATAATATGACTTTCAATTTTTTTATGTACATATCAATTTTCATAAACATTTATATATTTATGCGCTTTATTATATAATATAAAAAAATTGGATTGTGTGACCAAAGTAATTATAAAGATAAAAATATAAGTTAGATTATAGAAAATTAATGATTATAATTGTCGTTTTGTATACCATTAACCATACCATTAACTTTTTTTTAGTTCTACTATAAACAATGTGTATATAGTATTTAGTATATAATAATTTTAATTGTAAAATTATGTTATATGAAAATTTTATGTCATACCTTACTATACTATGTGTAAATGATGTAGTAAAATTAACTTAATTTCATTAAAATTTTCAAAAGATTTCGTTAATTTTCTTGTAACAAAATGAGTATCTATGATTTTAAACATATGCATAATGGAACAATTTATAAAATAAAAAATGCTTCAAAATATACTTTAAATCGGTTATGGTGTCATAATTGTTTATTCACAACATAAGTTTTCATCGACAAAGAAGTGGTAGATGATGATGAGCGGCAACGATTATCGAAGAAGTCATATATATAAAATGCTTGATTTTTGTGAAAGTTAAATCAAGAAATCTTCAGTGAGATGATTTTTTTTTTTTTACTAAAAACCAAATTTATTTGCTACAACATTCACCTTATACATCCGAATTAGCTCCAATCCAATTAGGTGAATAAAATTCATTTGACGATGATTATTTTTGTGAAAATAAATAAATTGTTTGTTTTTTGTTTTTCTATACAACCATCCCGGTCGGTGATTATTCGGTGAGTGGGTGTATTTGTATATATACTTTTCCAACTATATAATAAATAATTATATTGTTATATACTTATACAATTAAAACACACATCTGTGATTTTGTTATTTATATTTATTTATTTATTTTTTATTTTTTTTTTGATGACAAAATGATATACGACTGTTGTTGATAAAAAAAAAAAGTAGATTTTTCGGTCGGTATATATTTATACGCTATAGATGTAAAGAATTAAGGAGGGTAAAAAAGTCAACATTAGGTCGTACTATCATTACCATTATTACCATACCGGCCAAATATATAATATATATATAATTATTTTGAAATACTTCAAAACAAAATATTCATGGTTCATATTTCATATTTTTTATATTTTAAATATATATATATACCGACCGAATGTGTCAGACTGTGCATGCATCTATGCACCACTTTTATCCTTTTTTATTTTTCTATCATTCGTCATTTTACTATAATTTTTAAATTGTTTGTTAAAGAGTGGGTTGATAGAAATTCTTCAACATCTCATATCCTATGCTTGTGTTAAATTTCATAAATATATCACACTCTATAGCATTTGTAGCAAACTATACAATCAATATATATACATATATATATATATATATATGGTATAGTACAATATGTAATATAATATATATGTTAAATGTTATGTATAATTCGAACTCATGCACACATTTAATTATGTGTATATATATTGTATGGTTTTAGTTAATATATAAATAACTATATATATATATATTATATTAACAAAAATCGTTGTTAATTAAATATATAAAACATAACCATTGTATGTAAAAAATATATATGATATAATTTTTATATATACAATATGTTCGGTGTTTGTATTTCACGAGTTTCATATAGTTATTATATAATTTAAAGTTAAACTTTTAAAATATTTTAATTGATGTCATGAAAAAATTATACTATATCATTTTTAATTAGTTTTATTTTCTTCACATGAAATTTTTGTATGGAATATTTTTATTTTTTAGTTAGGTATACCTCTATTTTTATTTTTATACTTCATATATGAATTATATGTACCACGAATATATATATTCATATAAATGCCATTAATTATATGATTTTTTGTGAACAACCTACATAAATCTGTTTAAATATTTAATATTTATGCTATATACAACTGTTAACTTATCTTATAACATTTTTTTTTATTAACTTATTAAATCCAATTGTATGTAATAATAAACACACCCACAAGATAACCTTGCACCCATTTTTTTTTTTTTTTTGTATCTAAATGTTTAAAAATAAAATATGAAGTTACTCAAATAAAAATGACTTGCTGTCAACATAATACAAATCCATTTAATATATAATATTTATTATATTATATATAATACTTAAAGGGTTAATAAATATAGTAATAATATATAAATAATACGTTTAAATCATAGTTATAATACACAATACCTTACCTGCATTTAAGAAGGAAACATAAACTGTATAAATATAGTTGTCATTATTAAATATTATTTACTGTCACAAAGTTGTCAAAACTTTCTTGTATAAATAAAAGTTAAATATGTATACGTATATTATTACAATTATTTAAAAAAATTAAATTTTATTTCAATTTCAACCATTCTATTTATTATAATTTATGTTTAAAAACGAATAAACAAGCAAATAATTTTTAGTCTCTGTTCTCCGTTTTGTATATGTTAATAAATAATAATAAATATAATAGTATATGGTACATACATATATTTTTAAATCAATGATAAATATTAAATAAAATAACATAAAAATAATATAAGAATTATAATAATAAGATGAAAAATGCACATCACTTGTCACTTGTCAAATGATTATAATCTTATATATATAAATAATAATAATAATAATAATATGTTGCACATAATCATATCATATTTATAATTTATATCATTGTTGATCAACGGCAGAGTTGAATTTGAAGAATGTCAAAAATAATAATACTACAATATAAATACCATATATATATATATATATATATATATATAGTTTGTGGTGGGCACCCATTATATTGTATATATATATAGAACAAATTTATTCATAAACAATATTATTATAATATTGTCATCGCGACAAATGGACAGTAAAGTAAAATATTGATAATGATATTATATTTAACTCTTGACACAATAATCTATTTATCAAATATATTTATATACAATTTTTGCAGGATGTCTTTTTTTTCGATTCGATTTATGTAAATATCTTATATTTCTGATTCGTTTCTATATGTTGTGCTCGAATATATAAGTATAAAAAATAAGAAGCATATAACAAAACTATAAATAATAAATAATTAATCACCTTTAAGAGGATTTTGTTAGTTGTTTTTTCTCTCTTAGGTCGTCGCTTGTCAATTTTTGGTTTTTGTGTTTTTAAATTTAATATTAACTCTATACACATATTTTTTTTATTCGTTTTCTTTGTCTTATTATTATTTATTATTAATATTTATTCATAACATAATTGAAACTAAATGATGGATCAACTTAAATAAACAAACTATACATTATAATATATATATAAAATATATAGGATTATATGTGTACCTATGTACATTTATATATATAATAAGTATATTGTATATATTATATATGTGATTTAGATTTTTGATCGTCATCGTAGACAGTTTTTAGTTGTTTGTTTTTTGTATTTTTTTTTAATATTCGAACAGCAGAATATTATATTCAGAATAATTTATTGTTTATAAGTTATTAAAAAATATTTAATAATAATGATTAATCTAACTAACATATGGGGGTACAAACAAACACTGTATACATACATTATTTACACAAATATTATTTGTTGCATATTGTTTCCTGTTGTGCTATGCTCTGTAATGATGATGAATGGGTATAATCTAAAAAAAAAAAAAATAATACAAAAAAGAAAATTATGTTTTTGATAAATCTTGTGTACGTATTTTATATCTTATTTGTTTGTTAAACGCTGCGTGTATATAACCGGCCACCTCCTATGTACGTAATATATTAATTTTAACCTCAAATCAATAATTTTTAATTTAAATATTCTTTTGATTTCTGAAATTAATCATTTTCAATTATTGAATAATCAATTTTAAACTATTTACATATATACTTGTGTAATGTATTGAAATGTATATGTGCAATGTGTATATAAATATAACACATTGATCTATCTATATGTGTACCCGTTTTCTATACTCATACATATTAATTTTTGAGCTAAAGTCTTCACCTCTGACTTGATTTTACCCTGAGCTTCGGTCTCAGCAATTATTGGTCTGCACCATGTACCACTTGGTTGACTCACCTTCATCTTACTCTGTGGATTCCACTCTAAGGAATACCTTTTATTACGAATTTTACTTAATGTACCACGTGTAATTTTCAAAAACCTTTTTGTTTTGACTTTATTACCTGTCCGTACTTTATATTTTACAATGCATGTATTTTATTAAATTCTATGTAATCAAATTGTGAATTCTAAAACATATGTTTATAACACTGCCAAGTTTCATTAAATTCAAATTTTCTGCTTTTTAACCTTTACACATTTTGCTCTTATAATATTGTTAATTCTTGATGTTATTATATTTAATATATTATTAATAAATTTTTTTTTTTGCAGTGTTACCTCACATACATGCAGAGATGTGAAAATGGAAATGAACACTTGAAATATTTGAAAGCATCGCAACAACTCCAGCACAATTCACAAATCCTATGTCAAAATTGAACAACATATGCAGAATTTCATCAAATGTTTATATGGATTTAGGCTAATATAGTCAGAATCCAATATTGCAAGAATGCTGCTATGTGCATACAACAGTGATTTCAGTATTAAAATGCATCGAATCCAGACTACTCTTTAGTAAGTACAAATTTTTTAATACGTATTTTTTATATATATACATTAGTTTTAGTTTTTCTTATTATTATTTCTGATTATTTCTCTTTATAAATGAAGCAGTTATAATAAATCTGATTAATTAGCGTACCTTCGTAATTATTACATAAATAGATAATATATTACCAGACTTAATATATGTTTTTATTCTTATTAAGTATATAACCATCATTCATTTGTAGTTGACTTTGCCATTCCTATATACAATCAACCTTGTGCTTGTAGGCTTCCGAGTATATATATACTGGAATATCTAGTATAAGCCCTTCTACTGTTTACATTATAAATGCAAATGAATTCCATATCCAAGTAGAAATTTATAACTAGTATTTCATTCTAATAATTATTATTTATAAATATTTTAATATAAACTTTATTTTATTTAGATGCATTTTTTTTTTATTAGTGACATTTTTTGAGTTTTACTTAAATATTTTTGTTACTATAAAACAAAAAATAATTAAACTTTATTGTAAAGAATATTTTTAAAATTAAAATTATTAAGAAATTATAGTTATAAATATTAAAACTCAAGAAATGACGCTATAATTTATAAGATAAAACTAATTCCAACATTTCTGTAAATATTAGGGATGAAATATATATAATATATATTAATATGGAATTGCATTGAATGATAAATACTATAAGTCATGGAAAAATTTATGTTATAAACTGATTACGCGGAGATATGAAATTTTATGGAAAATGATACAATATAACAAGTATTATTCTTCATATTTACGGATGGACTGTTTTTTTTTCGGGTAAGTTTATCATTTTTATTAATTTTTAAAGAATATATTTTACAAATTACGACACGTTTAACTGCCTATATAACATACATTCATACATACCATTAGGAACACTCTCAGCTCTGATCTACAGTCGTACTGAATTATCTGATAGAGTAAATATGTTGAGTTTGCAAAATTGATTATTTTTTTGTAATCGCATTAAACTCCGCGAAGGTAAAGAAAAGAATAGAAAAATATCTTTATGATAATAATTCGGCAATTTTATTCGCAAAACAGATGCCGAATTTATTGATATTTATTAAGTTCTATTATACTAACGAAATTATGGTAGATATGCTTGAACAATTTTCCATATAGGTTTTTGTAATATAGGCGCATTACTTAAATACATATATTTTTTATGAGTTTTCTAAAACCAATATTATATATAATTTGAATGCAAAAATGAGAATAATTTAATCACACCTCACCAACAACTCTCGTCACAGGCATATGATATATTTAACTGCATTTTATTTTCATAAACGGTCTCTTCACGCAGAACGCATATAATATAATTCAATTTCATTCAATCAAATAATATTTTCTCGTTTCTAATCTTTATAATTCCTTCGTTTTATATATTAAATATAAAATACTAACGCATCCTTTTTCATATTTAATGTTCAATTTTATTTTATATTTGTTTATGTTTATGTTATGTTTATGCTTAAAATTTATGTATATAGCATATAATAAATACATATGTGTATGTATAAATAATGTCATCATCTCCCTATTATAAAGTCATGTTTATAAGCTATTCATAAATAAATATTGTTCATTTTTAAATTTTCACTATATGCTGTTTTGTTACATATATAAAAATTTATTGAATTAAAAATTTCCCAACATATGTGTGTGCATGTGTAAGTCTATAACCATAATAACATATAAAATAATATATTCATTTTCACAAATTTGTTGCAAACGCGTGCTTTAAAAACATATTCCAAAATATTCGATCCATTTAATTCTAAATGAAACGTAAAGAAAAAAAAAGTTATCTATTTTTTTTTTTGCTTTTGACCCCTCTGTGTCGTTCTGTCTATATATCAATACCCTTATTATTACGTTTAAAAATAGAAAAATATTTTGAGATAATTTCTCAATATAATATGGTATTTATAGTCTATATAAATCTCCATAAAAAAAAAAAGGTCATGTTAAATTTAGTAAATATATATAGTTAGTAACAAATTTGCGGAAGAAAATTGTACAAGCGGAAATAATTCTTAAAATAATCAATTAAAGGATTTAAAACACTTTTTCTTTTCCTTTCCGCATTTATACCAGACCTATTACGAATTAACTTTAATTTTTGTATAGAAAAATAAAATGAAAGAAATATTATATTATATTCTCATCCGTTAAGGGACATATCACACAGTATCACCAATATTGTTAAACATCCCAATCTTTATTTTATAGTTTATATAATATATACATTAAATTATGTTAACTTAATAAATTCTATACAAAATATGCATAATAAGTTTTGATGACAATTTAGAACTTTCGAAGATATAATTATGATAAAAAAAAAATTGGCAAAAATATTTACTATGGAGAAATTTCAATTTTTCATTATTTTTTTGTTGTCATAACTCAGTTACGGTTTAATTTCATTAAATAGCAATCTTAAAAGTTTTTTTACCTGAAATAAAAAACAGCAATTGGGGTGCTTAACATTATATCTGTGATACTGTATGAAATATACAATTTCTGTCTGTGTATATATTACTTTAATAATAATGGTGTGTTGTGTTCATTCAATTTATTGTTCATCATTTACCTGACTGTGTTCCGGTTTATTTTATTAAATTTAAATGCTTTTGACTATAATATTATTATAAATATATAAGGGTAAAAGACAATTTATTTGTTAAAATTTACACATCAAAATAATAATAAAAAAAAAGCACTTATCTTTTGCCTACACATTCTAATAGTATATAAATATATATATATTGTATAATAACGAAGATGCTCCTTGTTGAAGTGTGTTTTTTTTTCTTTCTTTAAGATTTACACCCGCAATCATAACCATAATCCTTAATTACTCGCATTTTGCATATAATTTACAAAGTAATTTCACTTGACAATATAATTTTCTAAATTTGTATAACGTAATATTGTATTTTATATATTATATATAGATAGATAGACTTTATGGAGATACATTTTAGATTTTATATTATGTACATGCAATGTACGTTTTAATGAAGAATAAATTGTCTGGTAGTTTTTACATTCTTTGTGAAATTTATAATTTTATAAGTGAAGAAATGTTTAAAAACGTGTTCTTACATTCGTGTATGTACGCGTTTGTCTATCGAATTTGCTATTACATTTTATATAATGTTATTTATTATACTTAAATTTTTTTAATTTCATTTGCACAATTACTCAGGTGTTAATTGTGCGTCGTTAACACATCCAAAAATTGAACGGCATAAGCTTTATAATTGAATTAATGTATTTTTCTCTACAAATATAATTTCATTCAAGAATTGTAAATCATTCCAATGACTAAATGATAAATGTCCAAATAATTGATGTGATTTAATAAATCAAATAAAATAATTATGTATACAGATCGAAGATATATGCTATTTAATTATTATCTATTTATAATCTTTGGACAACAAACTACATATCGCTAAAATTACATATTTGAAAGATAAAGTATTGGATAAATACTGGTTTTGGTTTTCATTTTAGCATTTTCATATTTTCAATTTATTTAAATATTAATTATATTGCGAGACGTACTATAAATATGTAACATTAATTTGTATATAAATTCTTTGTGCCAAACAGCAACAATTTATTTTAAAAAATTTGTGCCAATCATAAATTCCTTTGTGTGAATTATTTGTTGGAATAAAATATTTTCCATACAAAAAAAAAAATACGCTACATTTTTCTTTTGTAAATATTTAACTATATATATACAAATTAAAATTTCATTTATAAATTAAATGTGGTTACTTGCTGTTTTATGTGTGGTCTTTTCTTCTCAATATGTATTCATCTAACTAAACGTCTATCTATTTATACAAATATTATACTATCTTTTATTTAAATAATTATACATTGCTTGGCTTTCAAAACTTAAATTTATTGTTGTATATTTTTTGTTCATTGTTTTTTTCACTCACTGAAATATTTTCACATGATAAAAGTATCATTTTTCTATAGAAAATGCAAATACACTTATACTTCATGTGATGATAGAATATAAAATACAAATTTTACCAAATTAAAAATTTATTTTTTTTATAACTATTGTATATTTAAAAATTATTTGAATGCTAAATATTTACAAAACATTATATAAGCAAAACATTTCTTTTATATAAACATACAATTGATATATTTCAAAAGATACAAAAATCTTGTGAATTTTCTTATTAAATAAGAAATGACAACTTTTTTGTTCTCTTCAATTTTCAAATTGTTTAATATTATGCACACACACTTATGCTGTGTATAGATATTATAAATAATATAATCTAAAAAACAGAACCCTTGAGGTTTTCAAAAAGAAAATGTATATTTTAATATTTTTTATATAAATTAAAAAAACAGCACGTGACGATAAATAGAAAATAATTCAATAATTCTTTTTTCAACACAAATATTCATATATTGAAACATAAAAATATGTGGTTAATGTCAATTGTGTTTGTGTATCCTTAAAAAGAGGGATGCTACTGTACTGCATATACGCACATATTTAAAGAACGTTAAACAAACACCACCATCCACCACTAAATTTGTGATTGTGCATATAAAATATTTTATATTATTCTGCACGTGTATTTATATGATTTATAACATTGAAATATCCTTTTTCATTTATTACATTTATATTGTTCGAAAGGAACAGGATTTTAGAATAATTATGTAAATAAAATTTTTCATATTACTATAACTTTTTAAATAACAATATTATAATTTAATCTTATTGTTTATTTTTTATAATTACATATAGGATATGTATTTGACAGTTTAATTGTCTTTCTTATATATATATAATATACACAATGAAATGTTTATACGTAGGTCCTTTATAACATCGTGTTTTTATATACATTTTAAATCCCTCTTCAACTCTAATATAAATATAGAGAATTATTAATATGAAAACCAGATATCCGGTGGTGGTATTCAATAAATTATATATAACTATATAGTTACAATATGTATGACACATAAAGTTATCAGTGTAAATTTAATCATATTTCATAATTTCTAACTAACCTTTTTCAAATATATACAACATAAATTTATATACAAACATCATAATAACAGACAAATAATAATTTTCAATAGAATTTTATACATAAATTATAAGATCCTTTTATCATAAAAATTGATGTCAAATTAATACCTATTTGTCTGTATATTGTTTAATATTTAAGTGTACATACATTTAATTAAGGATTTCGTAACTTAATTGAATTTAATTATATTGTATATTTATATATAGAATTTACAACAAATATCCCTTCTAAATAATATATATATATAAGTGTTTTGAATATTACAATGTATTTCTGACAATAATATATATTGTATATGTTAAGGTTAACAACAGTAATATTTGAATTATCTAACTTATTTATAAATGTTTTAATTAAATATATATAATAATTAAGTATTAAGAATTATATCATCATAATTTTATATTACTCCTCGCATGGGAACATATACAACATTAATAAGACAAAGTCTTCACTTCTCTCCAGATCCCTTTTACCATGACCGTCGTCTTCAAATAAATTTCAGTTGGTTTTCATATCTGTAAAGATAAATTTTATAAGAATTCTGTGATTAATGTTAATACTATGAGTATATTCAAATAGACCATACCAAATCCAATTTACAATATCGAACCCCATGTGACTGTATATATTACTTTGTTAGACAGAATTCTATGCTATATAAACTTATTTTTTTTTATGTATTTCTGGATAATGCCAAACATTTACTATATCCAGTAATGTTAACTGAGTGATTCTTTCAGTATGTAATTTTATATGAATAGGATTTAAATGTGTGTAAATTCTCGATAATTGCTTTTAAAAATTTAACAAAGTTGCAGCAAGAAACAGTTTTAATTTTATTTGATAATTAAATTTTAATATTATTGATATGACCGTGACATTCGTCACACAACAAATATTTTATTTGCACAGACGGTTCAAATATATCACAATCACAATATATTAATTTAATTATTTGCAACATGATATCATTTTCGTTTTTCTTTATTAACAAAATATATACATTTTTATACTTTAAAAATAATGCATTTTTTAGTTATGAATTGCCTGTAGCGGCGCTGTAATCACATAAAATATTGATTATTATTAATATTTTCCATGCGTGGTTTCCATATGTTTCTCTTTTTCCATTTGTCAATATATTTTGACATTTTATTTTATATTTTTCTCATACGCTCATACTCATTTATTTCTTTTTTTCCCTACTTCAACACATTTTTTGTTTTGTTTAGTTTTATTTGAGCCGTCATTGAGTTTGGTTATCTGGTCTTAATTTTTTTTTTTTTGTTTATCGGTATCATATTTTGTATTCATTTCTACTAATAAATTGTATTATTCGATATTGTTATCAATGTTAATATACATATAATTATAAAATACAATTTTTATTTTATTTTGCAACAAAAATTTGTATGCAAAATGTATAATTTTTAATAAATAAATAAGTGAAGTTTTATTTCTAAATGAGAGTAATTTTTTTTATGAATTGTTTTGTTAAATGCAATATATTTCCAATATAAAATAAAAGCAAAACAATATAATGAATTAAATAAATTTATAATTGAAAATTTAATAAAAAAGAAATTGTGGTAACTATTGTACAATTGTAATAAAATAAAAACAATTCTATAATATATAACTATTAAAAGAAAAAAAAAACAAAAAATAAAACAAAATGTCAAATTTTTGTTTTCATTTTATATTGTTTGTGTTATGCTGTTCAGTGATAAGAAAAACAAATGGACATTTAAATTTATTTATAAGTCAAAATGAAGTAAATAGATTATTAGGTAATTAATAATATATTTCTGTAATATTTATTACAATTTGTTAATTTAATTCTTATTAAAATTAGGAAAATAGATATGAATTGAAATTTCTGCTCTTTTTTTCATCATAACCTCAATTCATATCTGTTGTTTTTTTCCATATGTTATTTTTTAGTTATACAAAATTTAAAAATGCATTTCTATTTTTAATAATTAAAAAAAGTGTTAAAGAATGCGTTTTTCATAATGCTATTACTATTCTTTATTTTCTCTAGAAAAACAAACATAATTCAATAAAAATAAGAACAAAAAAAAAAAGACTTCTTGTTTTTGTTTTCTTTTTTAAATGATTTACAATTTATGTTTGATATTTAAAATTATATTTCTGTACTAAAATCTTGAGCTGTAGGTTAATAATAATAGTTTTTTGGTAAATCAAAAGATTAAACTAAACTAACTTAAATAAGTCATAAATAAGAAACACACTTTTATTTAATCCCATAAAATAACAACAATTATATATTGTATGGATTATACTTAATTTATGTTGGATTAGAAAACATAATAATAAAAACATATTACATATTTTGGTGTGTGTTGCGTTTTTTCTTAAAAAAAAATTATTACATTAATATTGTTGTCTTTTATGGTTTGTTATTTAGAGAATTTCTAATGTTTATAGAATTTATGTATTTAGTTTTCTTTTTTTTTTCTTTTATTTACATTAGAAAATGTAGTCACAATAAATCTATATAAAAAGGATTAACTTAAATATTATGTAATTCTTAATATTTCGATTAGATTTCTTTTATTTTTATCTCATTTGTAAGTCAACAAATAACATAATTTTATAATCATAATTTTATTTAATTTAAATGTATGGTAACGACAATATTGATTCATCTTAAATTAGATCGAATAGTATATCAAACGATATCAATCAGAAACTATTCGGTTAATTTTATTATAATATGTAGTTTTAGTGAATACTTATATTTCTTTACCTTTTAATATGTAATATTTTTCAAATCATATTTATTTCAAATCCAAATATGTCAGTATGTTTAGAGCCTGAATCAGTTCAATTATAGATTTGAAAATATCTACATTCTTAATTGTTATATAAAAATTATCAGTCTTATATATATATATATAATTGTACTACAAATACAATGTTTAAAAATTAAAAAAACAATGAACAAAATAGAGGAAAACATTTTACTTGTTTAGATACACAAAAAAAATATATAAAAACACAAACATTATATCGTTCAACGAACAACGATAGCGTAATATGAACCATATGAATTTAAATATGTATTTATTTTTATATATATATTTTTCTACTATGCCTTTCTATTATACAATATATTATTATTACATACATTTCTTTGAATTTACAATACGTGACATTTTTATATGGAAAACATAAATATGTTGTCGAGAACATAAAATTTTAGATTCTTTTTTCTTTTTTTTTTTTAACATCAATTTAAATATTTTTATTTGCAATTCCAAAATAAATAAATATATATATATGTAGCAGCGATAAGGACATATCATTCATCGAGGTCATTACAATAATATACGAGTGAATACTTATATCTATTTTGAGGAAAAATAAATTTACCAAAAATTTACAATTTTCCCTATATATTTTTTCTTAAATAAATCATATTTATTTATTTCTTGTTACTATATTTATTTTTATAGTCACTCCACATGTTATTAACTTGACTATACTCTCGTTAAATTCGTGGCGTTTTCTATATTTTGCATTTATTTCTTTTTTTCTAAGTGATATAACATAAAATTATTACCCTTAACAAATTTTAAATGAGGGGTTGTAAAAATTAATTTTGAGTCAGGTAGATAGATATAATAAAAAAAAAATATAATAATAATATAATAAAACTTATACCGCGATATTTATTATAGAATGAATATAATAAATACGTCGTAATGTGTGTAACCAGTACAGTGAAACCTCTTTCGACCGCGTATTGTATAATTTAAGTACATTTCTGTTTTTTATGGGTATAATAATAAAATTTAATACTTTTATTAATGTTTTCATTTTTTTTTTATTTAATTTTTGATACATTTACTAATTTTTGTGTTGACAGTTGTTGTTTAAAAAATGTAAATAAAAAATATGTATCTTATTTCGAAATATTTTTTTAAATTTTGTTTATATAAAATAATATGTTGTGGTTAATTTTTATGGGTGGTGTAATAATAAATGGCAAGAAAACTAATGCACACGCAAAACAACTGCTTCCCTTTTTTTCTATTTCTTTAACCTAATCGTTTATTTTATATATGTCTATCTTAAAATTAATAAATTGAAAAAATATATATATAAATAAAAACATTTCAAATGATCATCCCCTATTTTTAGCGTGTACACATATTTATATAGCATTCTGCACCTAACATCATTAGCATCAGTATGCGTCTTCTTTTATTTTATCTGTGAGCCTGTGTACCTAACGCATAAGAATAATTTTTAAACTATACCTAATATATACAATACGATGAGGACACAATTTTTGGTTGTTTATTTTAATTTTCTTCTAAATATTTTTTCTTTTATTTTAAAAATAAACATATAAATTTATAACATTTGCTTCATTTGAGAGAAGACATTTATATAGTAGAGGAAAAAAAATAAAATAATATATATGTAGTAAAAAATTCTTTCACACACTCAAGTGTTTTATATTTTTCCTTTTGATTTTGTGTATTTGATTTTTTTTTTCTTCTTTTTTAATTCTCTGGTAAAGACGATAAGGAAAACGCATAATGTTTCACTTTACGCGCGCATTTTATTTATTATATAATAATGTATGAAAGAAAACAAATGTAAAAATAATGTCTATGGTGATCTTGAGTAATGATTGAAATATTTATTATATAAAAAGTCAATTGAGTTTTATTTTGAAAAAATGTTTCATTTTTAGTTGTTGTTATTGTTGTTGTAAGATTTATTTGATTTTTATATTTATGTGTTTTTTGAGTAAACTTTTTCCAAGTGGATGTGTGTGTTTGAAGATGATGATAATCATGACGAAAGGTTAAATTTTCGATAATTTTAAATTTGTTGTTTATTTTTTTCTTTCTTTTTTTTTTTTGTGATTATTAATATATTTATTGGTCCAAAGGGATCTAAGTATACATATACAGAAATGAAATGATGTACGAAAAACGAATATTTTAAAATTATTATGATGTTTTTTGTTACAAAGCGGAAATAAGAAATTTGTACATTTTTGTAATGAAAATGAAAAAAAAAAAAACATCAAAGGTATTGTAGCGATATAGGCAAACTATTATCTTGTGACATATAGAATATATATGACATATATATTTTTTAGATAAGTGGAGAAGAAAAAAAGATGCATCGCAGATAATATGAATGATAGATTATTATATTTAGAATATAAATATTAATTTATAATAGAACTTTGTATTTTGTTTCTGAACAATTTGGTTTAACCATTTTTTTGAATTTGAATGTATATAAATTAATGCAGATTTTTTTGATTTTATAATTAAATAGTATAGTATTACATAATCTATAATCTATAATTTTATAATTGAAAACTGAAGCAACAAAATTCAATAGTTAGTTGCTCTCAAATACACAAAAAATATATCATGGTAAAATTAAGTAATATTTTCGAGTAAATGTAAGGTTTACAAGTAAGGTAAACTTTTTCAACTTATAGACTGACACTATCCCTTTCCACTTAACTTACTCACCGCGCCTATTCTGATGTAAATTTCTAGAAATTTAATGCATTACTTCATGATCGATTAATATGAACTAATGCTTAATATTATATACTTTTAAAATTAATATTTTAAGAATATTTAAAATCTTTTAATTAATTGTTCAATTTCTAATAAGAAATCGACATGAAGAGATATTTTTTATGTATTCTTAAATTTAAGTATATTCGTAAATTGGTTGCACCAACATAAATTTCATTTTAAAACGGATACAATACAATTCCATAATTGGTTTTGCTATATTGATGGGTGGTGTTCCTTATTATTCATGTACATATTATTCTTGGACACACAATTGTATTGTTGATTTTTTTAATTTATTTATCACGATTTATATATTTATTATGCAATATGTAAATGTATGTATTATAAATATACATATATAGAATATAATATGTTAAAGAAACGTTTAAACATAGAATACCTTCAAGTCTATATGTACGTGTCATAAACGCACGTTGTTTGTTTTTTATGATAATATAATTTAAATTGAATGTGTAATTAACAATATTTGTTATATATGTAATTCAAAAACAATTTGAAAGTCAAGAAAAGAAAAAAAAAATAATTATTTAATTCAATTGTAGCACGGATTTTCCAACAAATTAATATTAATGTATCTGTTTTTTTTTTTGTATAATAATATAACAAAAGCCACACATTTATCAATACCTTGTATTATTATAATTAATTTAAAATTTAAAAGAATTCAATTTATATCAAAAAAAGATTATAATTTCAATCACATACCATTTTTTTTTTATCCGTTGTGACAAGAGATATTTTGGTAATATATAACATAAGTAATAAAAAAAAATTAACCATAAAGTTAAAGGTATGATTACCATTTATAATTGGTTAAAATGTTCTATAAAAAAGTATATTGTCATTTATTTAAAGGAAAAAAATATATAAATAAATTTTATGAGCATTTATTGTATTTTTTTTATTTTTATATATACTCTCGCTGTGTCGTCTGTATATGAAATGGATATTATATTATTATATTTCTGAAAAACGGTAAAGGTCAAAAGTTTATAAAGAAATAATAGTAATATAGACTCATAAAAATGCTTGAATTTTCTTTTATGTTTTATATAATTTTAAAGCTTCTTGTACCTGTTTTTTTTTTTTTTTTTTTTGTCATTTTCATGTATGTGATGATAAATGTGGCCGAAAAGAGGTTCACTTTATAAAATTGTATAATTGATGTTTTTTTTTTGTCAATTGAATTCCTCTACTATTATATTTTTCTCAAAAGATTGCAAAGAATTATATATCCTGTAACAAATCACAATAATTTTAGATTTTGTATTTTCGAGTATAACATGTTTTTCATATATCATTGCGTGCGTCCATTTGTTTCACAAAATTTATAATAAAAAAATATATGTGATATTATTTGAATGTATGAAAAGATTTTAAAATTTTTTGGTTAACAACAATTTGAAATGTATTGTAAAATTCAATGATATCAAAATGCCGGAAAATTGGTGGTTTTTTTTTAAACAATAACGACTAAAATTCACATTTCATACGCGTTTCTTTATATTTTATTGTATATTAAGCCACAAATTTATTATTTAATTTATTATTTATATATTGTAATAGACACGATACGTGTTTATGTTTAGGCATTTTATATTTAAAAATAAATAAATTTATATATACAAAATTAATTCTTTTCAATTTTATTTTCAGGTGAGTACATTTATTCATTCTACATATTTGTAAAATTTACATTGATTGATATATCGGTAAGCAAATTCATAATAATTTATATATAAGTGATCGTATTAATCGTAATATAAAATGCAAGCGTTCCCTTGAGATCTCACTTTAACTTGACATTATTCCATTATTCAAAGCATTATCATTAAGTTTTCCAATCATATTAGTTCTGTTGTTACCCGATTTTGTTTTTCTTAACGTCAGGCATCTAACAATTATAGCGATATCATAAAGTTTTTCAATCATTTGATCTGTTGTTTTGAATTTATTATATAGCAATCGTAAACACTTGTTTGCGATACAGTAGATGTTTTATTAATTTCATCGATCATTTCTTGAGACTTTAAGCCTTTCATAAATTGTTAATTGATCATTATATGGATTTAAATATGTTAATAATTAATTGATATGTCTGTTACTCAGAAAATAATTGATGAAATCACATGAAATTTTTACATAAATCGCTTTTATGGGATGAAAATTATAGTCCGATTTTGAAATTGGACTCACATTGACACAAATACAGAACTTTTTATTTATAACTCATGTATACTTTAATATTTAAAAATTTAGATAACGTTATCAATCTCACTAACATTAACAATAAAAATTATACAACTCTATATTATAGTTAATTTTCATCACTTTCATATACTAATTGTTTATTATTTTATATATATAATAAATATATGTAATAAATTATATACTAAATGCATATAATCATAAATTATACAGATACTAAAATAAAAAAAAACTAAAACACAGTTCACTTACACTTAAAATTTCCATTTCCACATTACCAATTTATTGAAGAAACAAAAAAATAAAATAAAATATAATACTTTATTTATATTTGTTACATTCTCAATTTATGTAATTTCATAATATTATATATTTTACAATTGGTTACCATATAATAGATAATGGACTATTTGGTTGTTATAAATCATTTTAGAAAAAAAGAATAGGAAAAAAAAAAAATGAAATAATAAATATAAATAAATTATGTTTAAAAAACGATAACGATTTTATTCTCTGCAATCGGTTGTATACAATTGTAAGTACACACATATAAACAATAGATCACGAATTACTTATATAGTGTATACGATGATGTATGAAGAAAATATCATGATAATAATAAATAAATATAATATGTGTACTTATAAAGATGCATATGAAGAAAAAATGAAAAGAAATCATGTAAAATAATGATAATGTTAATGCATATAGTTAAGTAAAGTTTAAGCCTCTGTTGTATATCTCAGCGTATATACAAGAAAACCATAAATATATAACGTCTCTGTAACTACTAACTATATATATATATATATGTATATAGCCATATACATAATAACTAACAACGTTGAACCGGTGGTGTGTAAAGCATATGACGCATAATATGTACTTAATAATATTTATTTATTTATTTATTAAAAAAAAAAAAAAGCATCTATACAAAATTATAAAACAAACTAATAAGCAGCGTATTCAACATCATCGTTGTAACAAATTCAACGGTTAATCAGGTTCAATGCATGTGTGAAGTGATTTATTTGTTTTTATTTAAAACTCTTCGTTTATTTTTTATTTTTTTTTTTTTTCCTTATTTACTTCTTGTATTATTAATTTTTAAATGGAAGAAAAACGATGTTTATATTTTTTTATATTTTTCTTTTAATTTTTGCAAATTTATTTCAAAAAAAAACAACAACATTTTTTTTTAATTAACAATTACACATGAATGTAAAGTGATAAGTCACGAATTCTAATTATGATCGGTTGAAATTGTGGGGCTGTTTGAAAAATTCTCGATCTAACAATGAAATGTATATAGATAAGATAATATATATAGATAATAGATAAATTTTCAAATAAACTATTCAAAATCAAAGACTCACTGTTCTGTATTTAATTGTTTCCATTTAAAAATAAAAAAACAATTGTATGTCGATATTAAGCGGCTTCTAATAATGCAGATATAGTTTTACAATTTTAAATGCCACATATGGTGTCAGGCCTAGAACTATTCAAAACTGCCTGATGGTACTTATACGTACATATATGGTATATAGTTATTAATTAAATATATTTTTGTTATTTTATTTCTGTTGTTGTTTCAACTGATTAACACCGCCGCTAAAAACAACTTATGTATCATTTAATTAACTGTGAAATATGCTATGGTAAACTATAAAATAAAATATATAAAAAAAAGAAAAAAAGAACAAAATAAAGGTGTTAATAAATTGTGATGTGGATTTTGTTATTAAATAAAATTAAAATTAAGTAATTATATAGTTTACTTAAATTGATGAACACAAGTTATTAATTAATTTACAATACAACATATATATTAGAGATATGTTCGTTCACCTGAAACATTAAAAACCATAATTTTCTGAAAACATAAATTCGATAATCACAGTACTGTAACGATATGATAATTTCATCATATAAAAAAGTAAAAAATTACTGCAGGACATTATTTGAGACATTATAACAACAACACGAAAATACCGGAAAATATTGAAATAAATAATAATGCATGAGCACCATTAAATGTGTATGCCATGCAAATTTGTGAAGGCGTTTTTACACAATAATATTGTATTTATATACAACAACACCACCGATCACCATATAATCATAATATTTATATATACATTTTTGTACATATTAAAATATTTATATACTCGTCGTCGTCGTATACAATAAACATAATATTTCCTTTTTTAAGAGTAATTTTCGATGTGATTTATTGATTTTAAAATAAAACACATTTTTGCATTGAATAAATTAGTGGGTTTTGTATTCAATATTTATTTGAAAAAACATAAAGTACAACATGCAGTTAGTTATACGTTTAATTTGTTCGTTTTTTGCTATATATTTAATACAATATATAAATATTATTACTATTATGTTATAATATATATATATATTTAGCACATATATACCATATTCATATACCTATATTGGTTATATTGTGTGTTGGTCGATTGGTCGTTACTATACTCTATTCTATATAATTTAACTTACATATCTATAGTTATGATCAATGTTGAAAATTTTCTACAATATCTCATGCATATTATAATACAATATTATATGTGTAATTGTGTATATATGTATTATATATGTACAATATATAAAATCTATATATTATACATTTAAAATTTGTCATGTTTATGTAAATAATGTATATATATATATATATATATATACAATGAATTATTATTTAACTATATGATATACTTAGCTTTTATGTATTTACATATATAAATATATATACACAATTTTATGACATAAATTATATATGAATCCATATATATATATATAGGAAGGATATATGCGTTATGAATGAATATTCAATTTAGTGTAGGTAACAAGGTAATTTAATTAACAAAAAGGTAGATTCATAATGGTTCGAATAGATACAGTAAAAATTGATAAAGTATAATAGAAAATGATATTATTTAATAAATGTATATATATATATATATGTTTCAATATATTATTTAGACATATGCGTGTCTATTATTATATATTGTATTTATAATGTGCATTTACTCTTAAAACCACAGCCATAGCAGAAGCTTCGATTTATAAATTCACATGTAATTTTGAAACAAACAATATTTAATGAATATAAATATAATGAAATTATCATATATATTTTAGTACATTGTAGCTATAATTTAATTTAATATTATGATGATGGGGAACCAAAGGGAGACAATAAATTTTGATAGGAACATTTGTCGGTCGTGCATATATTTTATTTATGTTGAACATAAGGGGTGATTTATTGTACATGTATAATTTATACACAATTTTAAGGGCAACAATAACACATCAATTGATATATATTATACTAAATATATGTTTTAATCATTATGTTAAATTATTATAATAATTGTATATGTATTTTTCTAACCAATTTCTTTCTGAGAATTATACGCATCGTTATTCTTATATAAATTATACCATCATACTGTGTTTACAAACCATTTCTCCTTTTATTTTACTCTGTAAAAATATTACTCTTAATTTTAATATACATATTTCAACAAGATTTCTGATAATAATTTTCATTTTTATGACAATTTGATTTATTTTGAAAAACATTTTTTTTTCTACCTTTTTTTTTTTTTAAATTATATATATACAATTGTATTTATTACCAATTGCTTTGATACATTATTGATTACTTCAAAAAATGATTTTAATAGAAATAACCATCTATTTATATTATAGTTTCGTATACTGTACGACAATATGTACTGGTCAATGTTGTAAACGATGTAATGTAGATGTTAAAAAATCATTTTTGTGAGAAATTATTCCTAATTAATTCATTTTGAAATAATTATTATTATACTTATTTTTGAATTGTTCATCAAATTCGACTGTGTTGTATGTGTTTGCGCGTTAATTATGAATAGTAATAAAATTTTGCTTTCAATTAAAATAATATTTTTTTTTATTTGCCCTAATTAATATAATAATTATATACTCTCAAACAAAATAAAATATATGAAATAAAAATAATAATATTATTGAAACGGCAGCTGCTACACATATCGATGTAAATACAATTAATCTTCCATATAATTAGTTTTGGTAGCAAATTTATTAGTATGCTTTATTAATTCAATTCGCAATCACCGCATTGAATAACGTGCGATCTACTACATACTAACCATATTGCATCATTAAATCACTTAACTTATTGAATTATTTTGAAAATTTTGTATAGTAATTATAGAAAATATTTTGGAAAGTAAGTTATTGTTTAACCAAAAATTTAATATTTAGATTTGATATACTTTATTTTGTACGATAGTGTTTTGTTCATTACATAGCATAACACATTAGTTTTTATATTCCCTATTCTATTATATCGATGTATAAATAAATAACCAGTCCACTTATCATTTCAAAAAATTATAAAACAATAAACGAGTTGAGAAAACGAAAAACGACCTCAATAAATCATAACAAGAATAAATGATTTTAACAACTGACCGCATATAAATACATACTATATATGTAAAATATATATATATATATATATATAGTGAAAAAAATACATTTAATGTACGTTTATACGTTTATAATATAAATATAATATTATTGAATTGTATTTTTGTACAATGGGTTTAGTTATGCATCTATATATATGTATATATTTAAACGTTGGTATATCGTATATATATTTATCAATAGAGCAGAAGGCATAAGAAAAACGTATATAAGCATTGATGGAGAAAACAACAAATAAAAAAGTATATCCACAGATTTCCTGAGCCACTATAACCTTCGATATTTCATTTAAAACAAAAACAATATGTATGTGCTGTTGATGATGCTGATTTTGTTGTATATACATATTTTACTTTGCGGTGTGTATAGTTAAATTTTAACAATACAAATTATATAGCTGTAGGTCCACTGTATATATATAAATATATTCAAACGTTCATTATATTATACACTGAAGCTCAAATTTATTAGTAATAAAAATTTCAGTCAGAAAAAGGGTATTATTAAGAAATTGCCAAAGTTTCGCAAAAATATTTAAAGTATAATATAATTTCATTGTTATACAAATTTTTATATGATATTTGAAAGTTAAGAGAAACTAGATTTAGTTTTAGAGAATACGTAACGTAAGTTTGGTTAAGTTTTATTTCCACAGAAAGCTACCTACCTCATCATATTAATCGAGATCGATGAGATATTAAAAAACTTTTTGTTTGATAATTATAAATTTGAATAATCCTATTTTTTTCTTTATATTTTGATGCTATATACGCGGTGTTGTGATCTTATAAATATGTTCTTTAGTGTATTATATATTTAAATATTACAAAAAATATATTAAATAATAAATAAGCATATATAACAAGCAGAGCGAAAACACTAATAATAATAATAATAATAATAATAAACAACAATAACCAACAACAACATCAAGAACCATTCTATATTATATAGTATATTTATTAATGATATTCTGGACGTTGGTATATTTATAGAAAAAAGAACATATAGAAAGCCTATATTAAAAAAAAAAAAAAAATAATAAATAAATAAATAAAAAATAAAAACATGAAGAAAAAAAAGGATTGTAAAAATTTATTACAAAAAACAACCAAACTCCTAAAAACAAACAAATGTTATGTGCCTTGTCTGAGACTCTATCATTGTATATGTATGCGTTATATGTGTTCTATATAATCAGCGGCTTAGTTTGTTTGTTTAAAAAAATTACTATAAGAATTTTATGTTATTTTTTTTAGTCTCTCTTGTTTCACGAAATCTTGTCTTACGTATATTAAATATTGGTATTATAGTAATAATATATACACAGCATGGTTAATTATCATCGTCATTTTTTATATGCTGATATTTTAATTCGCCCTTGTTCCGTATACATACACACAATATACGCACGCAGTATATTTAAATATTAATAACAACAACATTTTTATTATTATAAATTTTGTGTGATTGCAAATTTAAACTGCAATTTTTATAAATTATAATTATAAATACTGTATTTTGTATTTTGATAGAAAAAAAATTACAAAATTGATTTACATATTTGTTTTTCAAATAATGTATTAAAATACATATATACTATGTTCGTTGAATAACCGGAATAACTTTCTAATATATGGGTCTTGTAATGCTATCTATTGGCTACTGCATATTGTGGAACGATCTTAATAAATTATCAAAGACTAATGACATTACTTGTGTGTAAACAAAAATAAAACGCATTAAGTGTGACAGTATAGTTTATAGCTTCTGTATGTACCTGTGTACACCACCTGACAAAATATGTGTGTACATAAATTTATAATGGTTATAAAACATTAAAATATATATATATAATACACACATACATGTAATATAAAAGAATGTAATCAATCAATAATTATGATGTTTTTAATAAGCTAATATATATGCAAGAAAATAAAGTGTTCCTCGAAGGCGAATTTTTCTGTGATAAAATCTTATATATTCTCGATACGAAGGTTGGTCTAAAAATCTTGTAATATTTACAATTGGTGAATTTTACTACGAACTAATTCGATTACGCTTATATTATATGAAGATTATTGTAAGGGAATTGAAATGGTCCTATATGTATTTAATTTTTAATCATATAAATTATATTGAAATTAAAATCAAAATAAAATAATATTGGATAATAAAACTTTTAGAGTGACCATTATATATCAGTCACATAAATACAAAAAAAAAAGGTAGAAAATACAGTATCAATATAATTTGTCTATATATAAATATAATACTTGTTATCATGTAACTATATATTTATGTGTATCTATTTTTATATATTATATACATTTAAATTTTATTTAACATATTAATGAATTATGATTATGAACTACAATCTAAATTCAATTTCATTTTTTTCATTTTGCTTTACATTGAACTGATCCGTGCACCACTTATACTCGAGTTTTTATACATCCAATAAAATGATAATATTATTCATATTCATAATAAAATTAATATTATAAAATAAGATTTATTTTGTGCATAACACATTATATTTATGCTAATTTATATATCTATATACAATTTTGTTATAAATATATTATCAATCGATATAAATATAATCAATTTTAAAATAGATATATACTACATTTATATATATATATTTTTACTGACAGTCTATATTATATTGTAATAACATAAAATTATAATATTGTAAAAAAAATCTGTACTCGCAATATGCGTATTTATATAGAACAAAATAATACACATACATATAATAACATATAAACATGCGTTACATGTTACATGAATAAATAACATATAAATATAATTTTCTTTTGAGAGTTGATGGATTGATTGACATTATTTTATAGGTAATGGTAATCGTTAATGTTATACAGTATGCATTATAAGTGGTCTATATATAACTATTATGTATATACAGAAATCATGTAATAAATTAATGAAGTTGGTAAATGTTTTAATGAAACATGTACAAAATTATATTTCATTTAAATTGACTTTTTTCAATCGATAAATTTTTACTATGTCACCTATATACATTTTTTGCTTTGGTATTTAAATGAATTTTCAAGTTTTTAACTATACACAGATTTCGATATTCTTTAATAATTTCTATAGATTTTTTAATGTTATAGTTCTATAGTTTACTTCTACATCACTTAGAACTCCTACTGTTTTTTTATACATATACATCTATTTAAGTAATATATAATTCGTTATTATACAAATATAGAAAATAATAATTATTTGGGTCAGAGCAGTTTTTCTTATACATAATATGTTATTAAATGTTAAAAAAAAATTAAATCAATCTGTAGAGGATACAACACCTGATGTGTATATATTGCACGTCATAAACAAATAAACTTTCACACTTATAATAATGTTCTATATTACTTCTGCTCCTACATATTATTTGATTTAACTTCCGTTTTTTAAAATAAATAATATAATAAATTTTCATTTTCAAAATTTATAATGATTGATTGGTAACGTAACAAAAAAAAAAAAATGTATCTACATATAAAAATACATATATGATAATACACATAGAACTTTTAAATCCAGTAAAACGAATAAGAATTAATATCTTGAAAAGCAAACATCCGACTTTTCCAAAGATATTAATTTTTTCTGATTTCAAGACCAAATGTTTCCAACGTACACGTCAGCTGAAAAAATTCTCATTAAGCATTGAATCCGGTTATTTTTCCATTTTTGTATTACAAATTCTTTTGATACATTTCTATATGAAACTTACAGAATATATATGTGTTTAAAGTTGTGTGTTAACATTAAATTTTATATAACAATTATGGAAAATACACCATCGCACAGAACTGAATATTAAAATTATAAGTTATTTTGTATGCACTTTTATATACACGCATAATACATAAACTTGTTCACAAATGATGCATAATGCAACTTCGTCGTCGCATATACAGTGTACACAAAAGAGCAATAGGATCAAATATTATTATATACATATATATATTTTGTACCTTATAATATTTGTATAATTCTCAAAAAGTTTTTGTCATTATTGCATTTGATAAAGAACTAAACGAAAAAAAAAAAAAATCGTTGCCTTTTGTTATGCAAATGGTTTTTTTTTTCTTTGAAAAATAAAAACGCAATAACAAATAAACACACGTGAACACTCTGAACACTAAATATAGCATAAATTATGTATTAAATTAAATTGTTGTGACATATTTTTATTTATTTTAGTCAATGAGGCACATTGGGGTTATATATAGATATTTAATATATATGTAAATGGACATTGATCTGTGAAATACTTATTTATTTAATACGATATACTGTAGCTAAAAATCCCATATGAGTACCAGCAGTTGGAAATAACGTATTATAAAAGCGGCAATAAACGTTAGTTACTCTTTTTGGTTTTTGATTTTAATCTCAACGTATATACAAAACAATAAAGTATTATAATAATAGGAAATAATATATATATATTTATAACACGCAGAGAAATGATTATCGTCATAGTATGACTCCTAAAGTTTAAATTTTATATTAAATAAATTTGGCTTTTTTTTTTTTTTTTTTTTTTAAATTCTACTCTTGTGAGAAAAACTGATATTGTTAAACTTCCTTTTTTTTTTTTTTTTTTTGTATGTTGGTTATATGAACAGTTGTGTTCTGTCTGTGTATGTGATGGCTCATGCTGTGCAGAACCCTTATGTATATTTTAATATGTTTTGAAAAGATATAATTTATGATGTATCCAAATCAAAAAAAAAAAAAATAAATAAATAAATAAAATACTAAATAAATAAATAAATAAATAAATTTAAGCAAATGCAATATATAAAATATAAGTATATGATGTATTCAGGGACGTCTTAAGTGAAAATAAGTATTCGATGTCAGCAAAAATTTTGCATTAAATTTATTAATACAATATAACTTTTTTTTTTTTTTCGTATACCATTCGGAACAATAAGTAAAGGAAAAAAATACTAAATTATAAATAATAATAATTTTTTTTTTTTTTTAAGCTATGCACCATTAAAAATAAATATGTGTTACCGTTGATAAATTAATCTTATTTAATTATTAGAAATAAATAATTACAAAAGCACATAATTTACCAATTTCGAAAAAAAAGGTGGTTCAAATGTTATAAATCTTTATAATGCTATATTACTATTAGACACGGGCACAACAAATGAAATAAATAGATATGTAAAATAATAGTAACTTGTAGAATTATAAATCTTATCGCCACTATATTAATTTATAGTTGACAATATTTTCAATAATGATTAAATTGGAAGCCGGTAAAAATGAAATTAATTTTAATTAGATAATTTATATATTCATTACATTTTTAAATCGTTATATGGTCTAATTACTCAAATAAAAGTGATGATATTAAGAATACATCCATCTATAACTTTCAATAATTGCAAACCAATTGGTGAATTGTCATATAATCCTATATGCGGAGATGCCATAAAATCCACTTTGAGTAACATGACTTGTAATTCTATGACATATTAAATTTATATTTTTGCCGTAATGCACAAAAACACTATATATATACCTGCCGATTTTATTATCAGCAAAACCATTTCGTTTAGTGTTAATCACTTAATAAAGATATTCAATTATACATTTTCGATAATAACATACCAATAATATATTATATGTGGATATATTAAAATAAATTAAAATATTTAGTATAACAACACATATGTGATTTAAACACCACACTTAACATAAATAAAAAAAGAAAAAAATTTCGATAAAACAAACAAGTATAAGATGAAAAAAAAAGGAAATATTAAAGAGAATGTAAAGTGATTTGATATAGTTTATCTGCATGTATTTATACACCTATGTAAAAAACCAAATTTTATATTATATATAAATTATATATAAGATTTACAATACATTTATAAAAGAAAAAATTAAAATACTAAAAAAAAAATTTTGGGTTACACCTCCTCTCTCTCTTGAACAATATATATATTTATATATAAATAACCAAAATATCAACAATTTTAACCACCCATAACTTTATACTAACCGGTCAACGTTGTTTAAAACAACCAACCAATTTAACTTATAACTAACTAGCCGAACGGACAGACAGACCATCATCACTTTTATCTTATATATTTATTTAGTTATATATTCATATATATGTTGGTTGTATATATTTATATATGGTTATTTAAGTAATATTTTACATTTCTTAATTGTTTAACAAGAGCATCAAAAAGTAAATATATAATTATCATTTTGTCTGTTTACTTTTCGTGAGAGTGATTACCTACCATTTTTTTCTTTTGTTGTTGTTGATTCTTATTTTATGGTTATTTATTTCAATATTTTTATGTATATTATATATAGTATAATAACTAACTATATGCAGATAGACGACGGTTGTCTTGAAATATGAATTGATGATTTGCTAATTGTTATATAGTAATATTATTATTATTATTATTATACATGAATTTTTTTTTATTATTTGTTTTGCTTTTACATTAAAATAAATATATAAAAATGGACATGTGTAATGTTTGTATGTTAAAAAAAAAAAAATAATAATCGAAACGAAATGAAAAAGTAAATAAATGAAACTGTCAAAAACCCTTAAAAATGATTGATGTGATGGAATATTATCTTATGATTTGAATAGATAGATTATTTTATTTTCTTAAATCTTTTACGCAGGGTGTTTTATAATACATTGAGTGCTGATTTTGGTTAAATACTTTCAGTCGCCAAAATTGCGAACACAAAATATTTTAGTATTTTATTAGTTTTTTGTCCTATAAATATAGAATATGTATACCAACTATAACTATAACTGTTCGTCGCCAACGGCAATATTTGATATTATATAGTATTTCCATAAGGCATCATTCAAAATAACAATGACAATGTGCGTTATACTTTAGTAGCTTTCATTCATATGTATGTATGACACATCCACCTAGAAAACTTCACCGTCATTATATAAATGATGAGGCACTTAATGGTGTTTAAAATTTATACTATAGATATTCATCACAACCGAACCAATTGTTATTTTCGGAACATTCACTGAATTCTGAATGTATGTAAAATAAGATTATAACATTTCTTATAATTTAAATTACACTCTCAAATTATTTATTTATTATTTATTATTAATTTACAAATCTTTCCAGTTGGAGAAAAATTAAAAAAATAACGAGATTTCGTCAAAATCAGTCTAAACACCCTGTTTATAGAACTAAATGAATTGAATGATATTTTATTTCTATCATAGTTAAATAAACATATTATAATATTCACTCTGCACTCACATATTGATAAAATGAAATTTAGGAATATTTATTTCTCAAAATCACCTCTTATTTTATTCTTAATATATATACTAAATTTTTTTTATTCCGCTTAACCATTACTAGTATAAGGTATAATACGTAAACGACATATAGTTTTATGTATGGTTTTCATGAATAAAATAAAATACATATGATGCAGGTATACACATATTTGATTATTGATAGAAATAGATAATAGAAATAGAAATAACATCAAATAATAAGAAATAAGATTTATTTTTTTCTTTTGAATTATAAATATATTATTAAATAGAAGTGAATAGTGTCAAATCGTATTATAATTTTTTATAAATACGTGATTCTCAATCTCGCATATTTTTTTTGTCGACTAAATTGGAAAAGAATTTAACGTATAAAAAAAATAAATTGTTTACTTTACATTATTATGCATAATTTTTGTAAAACCAACAAGACCACCTTATGTGTGACTGAATACTTCTATCCGTATTCTATTTGTTTTGAAATAATATTAATTATTTTAGAATGAAACCTTCCATTTTATATATGCCACCTAAACACTTATGATGACAATTTAATGTTTTTTTTTTCTATGGTTATGGTGGGAGATGATCACTCATTATTTAAAAATGAAAAGTTTTCGTTAACTACAATATACAATGTTTCTTTCGGTAAATTAAATAACAATGTTTGAAGTTTGTATAATGCTAAATATATACATTCCATCGATTATCGAAAAAAAAAAGATGTATGTTTCAAATATGTTATCGCCCGTAATTCGATATGCGGTGACCTATTGTATCGGTGAAATATATATATACAATTTATTCAGAGAAATTGTATTGTTGTGTGCTATACGTTTTTTCATTATCAAGTCGAAATTTTTATATTTTTCAATTTTATCCATTGTGTGTGAACACAGGTTAATTCTATAAATAGTTTGTCACGATTTTGTTTAATTATAACACAGGTCATTGCACAACATATTTGTTCAACGTCGTAGCTCAATTTTTAGCAAAATTTCATTTCCACCTTGTTCGAGTACATATGGTATTTTGTCAATGTAGAGTTTTATTTTACTTTCGATATACGATATATAAATGTTTAATATGAACTTTATTATTATCCATTGGTATAAACATTATAATATTTGAAGACTTTGCGCTATGTTACTGATGTTACAAATTAATTAGGTTAAAAGCTTCAATATTATATGTATTATATTGTACGTACATGTTTCCATTGTGTACCAAATTAATATAATTGTTTCTTTTTATAAAAAATATTGTACATATAAAACATGAATTTGTTGTTTATAAACAACAAAAAGGTATTCTTTTGTATATACATTTCTAAAACTCTTTCTATACATTATATATTTTTTTTTTTTTTATTCTTTATATAAATTATAATTTTTGCATTTCATTTTTTTTTTTTTTTATCAGAACAGTGAAATGTATAAAGAAAATAAAAAGAAATCCTTTCAAAAATATTATTTTTTCTATATATTCTTTTACATGCATAAACATTCATATATATATACAAAAAGGAAAAAATACTTTGTGTATAAATATTTATTTTTATATATATTTAAAAAATTGAATGTGCCATTTTATGTTTGTTTTTTTATTTATTTATTTTCAACAAAAAGGATTTTATTATCCATTATTATCATATTCATATTTATTATTATTGATAATGTATATATACATATTTATTTGCATTTATGTTTTCTTATTATATGGTATATACACAACTATTTCTTTATGGATTTTTGGATTTCCTGTTTCTTGTTTTTTTGTCATTTTCTTAGAAATATAACTAACTGTACAAACATTAAACATTAAGGAAGAATTTAAAAGAACTGTCGATTTATTTAAAGTGTGCTTTTTTTTATATATATATATATAGTTTTTTTTCTATACCACTCTACTCTGACTAAAACATTATGATAACTATATAGCAAACATTTGACAGAATTTATGTACGCAATGTTGAATGAACTAGATGCGGGAAAAAATTACGATTTCCAAGTTCGTGGGTTGAGTAATTATCGAATATCGATTGATTAATGTGCTGTCACATTGTGTTTATTACAATTACATGCAATTTTGTCAAATGATTTAAAAAAAATGGTTTAGTTAAATTTGTTATGACCAAAATTTTAAATTTGAAAAAAAAATACTAGTACGTGCAACTATCTTGTAATTATTTGATAAATATTTTTATTCATTTGAAACATGTTTTTTTTAATAATTATCGTATAATATTTAATATAATAATGTGTTGGCTACTGTGAAAATATTATATTTAATGTTATATATATTTTCTTATTGTTTGCGATAATTTATTTTTATTTTATTTTGTATTTCTTTATAATTTTCAATCGACCACCAAGGTGCTGTTGGGTATTGTTTGTAAAATTTTAAAACAGAAATTATTTGTATTCGTAGGAGATATATGAAAAATGTATATAAATATATATATGATTATTTTTATCTTATTAACAATATCTCTATATATGAACACAAACACACATATTCATTGTTTTAACATCCACCGATTTTATGCTGCTCAATTGCATGATTCACAATGAAAACTGGTTAAAATATTGTAAATTTTTTTTTTTATATATTTATTGTCACACAACAATTTATATACAAATATACACACACACACACATTAACTTATAGATGGTCCCTATGGTTTTTAATATTATTATTAAATTCAAATTATTCTTAAAGATAGTCTCTAAATAAAAATGCATATATAAATATACTTAACGAAAACCCGCAACCATAATAAGAGCAGCGCTTACACATATAAAAATATATTACATTTGCGTATATTCTCCTGTATATAATATATTGAATTAAAAAAATACAAAAAAGTCGTGTGGTATAAAACAGATATTTTTGTTTTTTCTTCCAAGTCTTGTTTTCCAAAATATATGTTTATTTGCTTTGTTTTTAAGTATAGTCACGATTCACGACAATAAACCAGGGTCGCTTTTACGTTTTTTGTCTTTTTTTTTTTTTATCATCCCAGCAATATATTAATCTTCTTCTTTTTTTTTATTTATTATACTATTTTTTTTTTTTTGTATTAAATAATGTGTCGCGTAATTTTCATTATTATTATTATTGTTTTTTTTTTATTTTTATACATTATAAGTGTTTTGTGCACGACTGATTTTCTTTTACTTAAATATATACTATAGTTTATGTATTATCATAATCAAATGAATTAAAGATGAATGAAAATAACATGGTGAATATATTGTATATACAATGACAAGATTATTTACTTGAAAAAAGATAAACTTGTAACATGCAAACAATATTGACTTCGTCTTTAACGTTTGCAAATAAGAAGATTACGTGTTTTTTTTTTTCATATCATGTATAAATATGTGTAACAAATGAAACAAAACAAAAAAGTGGGATAATTATAGTGATTTAAAAAAGTTTTAATAGATTATTAGCTTTATAGAGTTTTTTTTTTTTTTTGTTCTTCTTATTTTGTATGTGTATCAGTTTAATTAGAAAAGAAGTCATGATGGAATATATGTTTGATTCAATTATTGTTATATTTTAACCTATGTTAGAAAATTTTATATTAAATTAGATAATCTGTATATATATATATAATATGTTAATATATACATTATTGTACTTATCACACGCGTTGTCTTTTAACAGAAGGAACTATATAAATAGTATATATTGTTATAAATTTCCCTTATAAATAATTCTGATTATAGGTATATCTATATAATTATATATACATTTAAATATTTTCCCCAATTTTGCGTAACACCATTATAAATATATGTATAAATATTCTCATTTGTATATATGTATATAGAATACCAAATATATCTTTCACATTTAACATATTGCAAATGTCATTTTTGAACAAATTTTTATAATTTATTATGTGAGATTATTGAAAATTACTTACTTCACATATATATATATATATATTAATATGCATTTCCTATTTTAAACATATCTATAATATAGACATTCTATATAATTTATATTTATATAGTGCATTCTCATAGAATGAGAAACATCTGCATATTAAAAATAAACCCTTGTCAGAATTACAACACAACATAGAATTATAAAATATATCTATAAATATGTCGTGTATATATAATATATAAAATAAATATATATATGAATAGTATGTGTATATTAAAAAATACATATTTAAACTAATTTTCAATTTATATATATATAAAATGTACACAACACATATTTTCCGTACATACTTTATTTATTTATATATTTATATATAGATTTTTATTATAATGACATTTAATATAGGTTTACTTATATTTATATATTTTGCAAATATAGAAGTTGCTTGCTATATGTTTTGTACCTCTATCATCCATATAATATCTATTTCATTTAATTGCAATTGCCTGACAAATACACAAATATATTTTTGTGTTATTCAATAATAATAATAATAATAAAAAAATATAGATCTGCAAATTTTAACACTATACAATAATTTATTGCTAATTACTTTTTATTGTTTTTTCATGAAATGTATATAAATGAAAACCTATAAAAGAGGTTTTTTTTAATATACAATATATATTTATAGTAACATACAACCAACAACAACGAATATGAGTAAAAATAAAATCCATTTGCATGTTATTCAATTCAAAACCATAATAATAATAATAATAATGAAAACATACATAACCGTATACAATTTTATATGTTTCAATAACATTCTGTGTAAAATATATGTAAAATGTATATTATAAAATACTTAATAAAATGTAAAAATAGTACACAACGACGCATGCAAATAAAATGTAATTTTATATGTGAAATAAAATACATTTATTTGTTTATTTCTCTTGTAATGCTACTTTTTTTTAATGTAAAAAGTTAGCCTATAGATGTACGAAATGTTTCACAGTTTTATAATCCATCATTACAGAGTTCTAAAAATAAACATATATAGTTTTTAAGGAATTTATTATAAATAAATATATTTAGAAAGATTGTGATTTATATAGGTGTAACTGGTGTTACATAGAAATTTCTATGTCTACAATATTTCCTTATCGTTTGCATATCATTTTCAATTGTCTATTTTTGGTCGCGTATACCTATAGGCAAAAGAATTTATAGTTAAGCAATAAGAAATCTGCAGTTTTTTTTTTCTGATCTTCACTTTATACATATATATTAGTCGCTTATTTTATTATAGATTATATCTAACAGGTGTTATCTTGAAACTAACACTTCTTCATTTAAAATACATTTTTGCAGTGTCATGCGTTTTTCTATATGGATGAATAACTTTGCTCGATTCATTCAATGATATGCCGCAGTGGGTGTAATATAAAATTAACTCCCGTTTTTATAAAATGTTCCCATATTTCAAATGCCTTTAAATAGAATTTCTGTGTAGAATTTAATTTTATTCCACTGTTGCATTGTTGTTAATATTTTTGTGTCAAAACTAATTAAATGCTTTTGTTACACAAATTTTACCTATCCCATCAAAAAAGTACAAAATGAGAAATAATTAATAAATGTAATCACAATTCTTATGTATTTGTAGAATTTTAATTTTATGTAATTCGTGTGAAGTTAAAAGTGCAATGCGTTATATGGAAAAAATAAATAATCTTTGAATAAACCGTCACTTAATGTAATTTTAACATTTAAAAAAAATACGCAGCGATATCCAATTACAAAAATGATATGTATTTTTTTTATTTGTATTCTTACTTTTTATGTTTCATATATTCTTTAATTCATTATCAGTTAATTTATTTGTTTTTGCAAAAAAAATTTAAATTTATGTTACACGCAATCTTGTAGAAACTTATTTATTATATACACACTCACGCACACGTATAATTTCTGAATATAATATTATTATTCAATATTTATCTATACATATTATTGTTATAAATAATGTATAAATTATATGCACATTAATGCGATGATTAAGATATTTCATTATAAATAATATAAACGACAATATTTATATAAAATATCCTTATTATGTATAACATAACATGACATGTATTTTTTATTATGTTGACATGAAATTCAACATGACAGTGAATTATTTTATTTTATATTTTTTTTTTTTTTGCCAACAAGGTGTAAGATATATTGAATTTATAGTAGATGTATAACTAACAACACAAAATGCTACATATATATACTGTAACAAAATAATCAATTTATTATTAAATAATGAAAAAGTTTTTAAATTTATTTATATTTTTCTTATAGTCATTGAAAAGTTTAATAGCATTTTTTTTTTATGTATTATATGTTAAAATTTAATTGAAATTGAAAGTTATCACATTAATAATTTGTACATAAGTAATTACATACTGTTATATATTTTACAAACAATTAAATTTAATTAACCGCAGTGTGGACGTATTGATTATATATGAAAATATCTTATCTCTTAATACTTCGTATAACATAATCATATTGATAATTTTGATTGATCATTTTATGAAATTGTCAAAAACTATATTTATTTTGTTAAATAATAATAATAATAATAATAATAATAATAATATATTTTATACAATATTTATGTCAATATATTACACGGTACTGTGTATATATTGATTTAATTTAGTAATTGAAATGTTTATATTGTATATACGCAATATTATATGGCAATATTATAACAAAACCAATTAATCTTCTTCATCAATTTTTTTTTTAATATTTACAATTTTTTCTTTTTTTTGATAGGTGTTTTTCTTTATATTTATTTATTTATTTACAAATTGATTATCAATAATACATAAATAATCATATTTTGAGAGCTATATCAATATTAAATAACGAATATTATTGTTTGTATATACACAAATATATTTATTTATTTGTTTTCAGTATATATATTTGCACAATAAAATGTCTATAAATAAATATATATTATTATTTACTTGATATATTCCGGTTCATATAATAAATTTGACAATTATAAATTAGGAAATATCCGGACAAATAATATATAGATATTAAATATGATAATTATTTACTATATAAATTTTTTGTCAATCTTTGATATCATTTATCATAATATAAACGGTTATTAGAAAATTCAATTACCCACAATATCATAAAATTATTAATTGTTACAGTACCAACGTACAGTTCAGTAAAGTATTGCATTTAAATTATAAGAACCAAAAATTTGTTATGTGCTTTATATTATGCTTCAACAGTATAAAAAAGTAAGCTCTGAAAAATGTTTTTATTAATTCCTTAAATTATTTTTCTAAACGATATTATAAGCGCTTTATTTGATTTGTATTTTTATAATATCCAGGTTAATGATTATATCACGCCACGCTCTTAACAATAAATCGATTATCGTAACTATATATTTTTTCATGTTATATCAAATTTGTATAGTAAACAAATATTTTAAATTTCACAATATGAGTTAAATCTTAAATGCATTCGTGTATATAATGTATTTTCAATATATGCAATTTTTTTTAACATGCTGTGTGCTATATTGTTATAATTTTTGAAAATATGTATTATATAAATATAAATTGTATTTAATAATAGACATAATTTAAGAAAACTGTCATGTATTTTTTTTAAATAAGATAAAGATATTTATATTGTATTTTTTTTATTATTATTATTAAAGATTAATTAGCCGTAACGAAACGGTCACATTAAAATACCTATATACAGTGTCGGCGCATAAAAAATAATTGTCTAAATATAAGTTTTTGAATGCGTGTAAAGTAAAATATTATAATATAAATATGTACTGTAACGAAAATTGACAAATTTCGAAGGTGCTCAACAACGTTTTTAAGATTTTTCTATATCATTTCATACGACGCTCCTGTGAATCCATTGATACAATTATTATTATTATTGTTGCTATGTCCTTTTTCTAAATGAAAAAAAAAAACTTTGCCTTTTTTTAAATTGTATTTTCCTATATAAAATTATGTAGGAAATGTTTATTTAAATATAAATCTATTATTATTATTATACTCCAAAAAATGTTAATGTATCTATTGAATGGGTTTTTTTTTTCAATATACAAATATGTTTATAAATACATATATATACGCATGCATGCTGCGTGTATTGTGTGTGTATGCAATATACAATATATAAACATATATTCTAAGTAAAACGAAGGATCTAAAAAAAAAAAAAGTCACAAAGATGACAATCTTTTGTTGTGCCTTTTTAGTAAGATAATTGAAAAAAATATTTTTTTTTTACTTCATTTTCTGCTTTAATATAAATTATTAACGCCACCACTATGTCCTCTCTATTGGTTAATGTATAATTTCATGTAATCCCTTCATATTTATTAGTTATTTTATTATAGGCTAGTAACATTATTACAAATATTTATTTTTAATTTTTTTTGTGGTCAACTGTCGCAGTTAAGTTTAAATTGTTTTTATATTGAATCTAAACTTATTTCCTTATCTATATTTCTTGAAAAAATTATTAACATCTGATTTCGTTGATAATTTTATTAAATCTTTTCCTCCTTACGGTATTACATTTTATTTTATTATTTGACTATGCCAAGTATTTCTCTTATAGGTTATATAAAGATTTACGTTATAATAACATACATACATACTCGATGTAACAATAGACGAATTAATAAAAATAAATATATAGATATATTTTAGGAGATTTTCGTCCTTTATTAACATTATCTTTTGAAAATACACAAAGTTAACCCAAATAATAAAAATAAAATATGTGTGTGTGTGTGTGCGTTGTTGAATAAATATTCTTACATAGTGTCTTATTTTGCACTCTACCAAAAATATAATATAATACGGTTTTTTTTTTTTTTTTTATTTTGAGAAAAGATTTTTTTCGATTTTTTTTTTGTATTGATCTTTTTCCTCTAAATATAATAATAATATATTATGAATAGGTTATTTATTATTATATATGCGTATATAAAAATGATAATCAATTATATTATTGTCACAACAAATATTTAATGGAAATCGAGTGTAACAAATGGCATTAAAATGAAATAATTTTGAAAAATTTTAAATTATACCAAAATGAGTGGTGGTGGGGAAACTTAAATATTTCTTTATGATATAATAATATACAATATATTTGAATTTACTAACATCCTAATATAAATGCTAAAATGCATATGGATGGATATATGTTACGCAATTTATATATTATATGTTACTTCTAAATTTATGTTAAATCATTTAAAAGTGATTAAAATTATTATCATTTATGTGTATTCTATGTATAGTAGTGTGTTTGTCTCAACTGTCACACATTGACATGTCAAATTATATAAAATTGATCTATATTATAAATATATATACATTCTGTGTATATGTTATATTGTAGAAACAACCATTAATCAAAAATATGTATATTATATATATATAGAAATGTGTTGGGAGGTGTATGCCGTTTTAATATCTATCTATATATAGATATAGATATATGTATTTACTATATACCGATTAATATATTGAAACAATACAAATTTAACAAAATATTTCCATAATTAATTGTCAATTTGATGACTACTGTAATTTATAGATACATTAAACAATTTTTTTATCTATTTAGAGTGACACATAAAAATAATTAATATTATATGAGATATATATTAACTTAACATTTTCCTCATATTTTATTTTTGAATATTCACGTTATTATAATTATATAAAATAATATCGTATAATTTTTTTTTTTTAGTTAAATATCTGCATTATTTTTCTCGCAAAATAGCCGCAGATATATATAGTTAATTGCATAGTAATATAGTGATTATTGTATTTATTGTTAGTCCAAACAAATCCGTTTGTATATAGAATATTTCCAACAATATTTTTAATATGAATATTAAACTCAAAACGTTACTATATAATATTTATATTCCTATTGAATGTGTCGTATGATTATATTTGATTGAATGTAATATTCGTTTATATCGTGTATCGGCTTGTATAAGAAAATAAAAATCATTTTAATATTTTTATGCATTAACAAAAACAATTAATAATTTTACTTTTATGACCTTTTTGAATGTTTTCTAAATATATTCGTTAAATAAATAACAAATAATAACATTTATAAAATATCCATTTAACTTAAAAAAATAAAAAATAATAAATCATTCAACAGCGACACTTTGTGTCAGACAAATAATTTTTATTTAAACAAAAAAATTTATAGTTTTTTATATATATATATATTTTTTTTTTATTATTTGGTTGTTAATATAAGTTTGAAATTTTATAGTTTGGTTTTTTTTATTTTATTGTACCATATATTTATGTGTAATTATATTTTTGTGTGCATTCAGAAAGTATTGTCAACGAGAAATGAAAAAAAAACGAGAATATTTTCTTTGATAAACAATCTGTTTATAAAATTACATAGCATGTTATGTGTACGTGCAATATTCACAAAGAATAACAATATCTTTCTATACACATAACACTATGGGCAATTCGCACCTATATGTTATATATATAACCGTAATTGAAGATACAAATTAATTGGGCTAATTGTTGTGATATATAGTCTGACGTCGAGTAAATATTTGGCAGATGTCTTAATAATATGAGTGACACTTTTGTGGGCGGTTGACCTGTCCTATCTATATATGTCTGGACAAACAACCCAGAAAGTTCACACGTCGGTTTAGGGCCAACACCATGGCAGGTCGCCGAAAGTGTACACTTGAATCGCATATTATATTATATATCTGTATATTTTCTTTCTGTGCATTTATATAATAGTGAAATCATAACATATAATATTTATTCACATTTAATCTCCATTTACATTTATCATTAAAAATATGGTTTCCATATATAAATGTATTAATAATATTATTAAATCTATCTACTGCTGAAATATGATAATCATTTGTGATTATATGTGTATGTGAAAATAGTTCTCTATTTATATATAAATCTGTATATGTTATTTGATACTATATGATATATCGTATATTATATTATATATTTACACTGCATTATTATATGCTCGTACGCATGGGGGATGATTTTTATTTTTTTGTTGTTCTTATAATAAAAATAAATCTTTTAGCACCCCATAAAAATGAGAGAAAAATATGGTTCTAAAAATATTTTTATCTTATCGAAAACTTGATGTATTTTTGTGTGTCTCTGTATGTGTGTAAAATTATCTATAGATTTTACCGAATAATATACTATTGCTTTATACTTTTCTCACAAGGCATTAATATAATTTAGTTATGATGATTGTTGGACATTTTAATTGATTCAATATGGTAAATAAATGTTATTTTAAGGATCAACAACAAAACATTAAAACAACAAAAATGTACATTATATTATTTTTATTTATACACATATAATATTCTTTACTTATAATAATAATAATAATAATAATATCGCTTTATATATTTATAAATAATACATAAATAAATACATAGATATATAGTTTATTTTAAATTAGAATAAATAACTATAATTTTCTATTTTGACATATCTCATATTTCTTTTGTCTCTTTATTATATGCATATGTATAAAAAGAATATTGTACGTCTAATATATAAATAAAAATATATATATTTAAGACACACATCTTTTAGTCATACATATATACCATATATATGCATACTTTGTGTGTCGTACAATGCAACAACGCATACACACATGTACATCAAGTGTTTCTTCTAAATATATTCTAATATATATATATATATAAATAATATAATATAATACTAAATATACGTATATATATAAAATATATGTATAGTATAAGAAAATAAAGGTATACAATAAAAATAAAGATGTGTATTTTGTGACAAGAAAGATAAATAGCCATCTTCCAAAAATAGATTGAATTCAATCAAAAATGCTTCAAAAATTCATCTAATATATATATAAATTTATATGTACTCATTTATATATATGTCTTGTTGTTGTTATTGTCGTTTGTTAAATTTTTTTTTTTTTAAACGTATGTATACCCAAGCTCTTTGGAATGACGATATATTGTATATATATGAAAATATGTAATATACATATAATAACAAATGCATTTCATTTCTACAATATTATAATATACTCTTTCTATATAGCAATATAGCTTTTGAACAACAATCAAAATGTCGTTGTTTTAAACGATTCAATCAATCACTTTATAAATGTTTTATAAATACATATAATATATATTTATTTTATAATATATAGAAAATACATAAATATTATTATATAAATCGTGAAATGTATAAGAAACGATCATTGAAAACATATGTATTGGATATAAGAAAATGTTCTTAATAATATAATTATCTTGTTTGTATTAGTAAATATAATTAAATTCGAAAAACTAAAAATATATAATAATATAAATAAATTAAAAATAAGTATGCGTTATTATATACATTCAATAATATATTGAAAGTATTGTATATTGATTAATTATAAACATTTTGTTATATGTTAAATATCAAATGTTCTACAGCAGAGGGTTGATAATTTATCTAATAATATACTATACATTCCAACCGTATGTACCAATGTACCAATGTCAACCAATAAATAAAACATTACCATTATAATATTTCTCATTTTTTTAAATTTCACACATATTTAAAATGTTTTGATAACAAATTATTACCACTCATTACAGCCAAGTTGGTAAATTACTCCGCATGTGAGTATATAACAATTTACCATTTGTACTGTAATTAACGAAAGATCGATGTTTTCAAAATACTATTATTTTTATATGGATGATTAGCCCATAGTGATGTGTGTGTGTGTGTCTGCAGACATTGTTAATCTTTGAATAGCGTCCAACACCATATTTTTAAAGATATCCGTTTTTCTTTTTATTGCATAAATGAACATATGGTCACGCAGCAGAAAAATTTCAGTATTAAAATAATTACCGAAAAATTTTCTATGAAAAATAGCGGAATTGAACCTGCTATATTTCTTGACTGATAATATATATTTCGGCGCTATGTAAATTTTACTTTTAACATATATTGCTTATTTATAATTATCGAAAAATTGTGAAAAACTTTTTTATTATTTATACGAATAATATACCATATATAAGAATTATCTGTTTTATATTTCAATTTCTTATAAGAGTAATTCTGTTTAGAACGTACGACACACATACATCTCGAAACACTAAGATTTTGGATTTTTTTCGAGATCATATTAACCTATAGTTAAAAACATGTACATCAAGTAAAATTTCAGATCCCAATCTCTGCATTTCTACCAAAAGTGTATCTCTTAAATTTTTTACACATTAACACATTTAGTTCTATACATCTAATACAATGTAACATATACTAAAATTTCAATTTGGGTCATCCATTTGATGGAAAGTTACAAACGATTTAGTGCACGTATTTATTTCATAGTGCGATATCGTTTTGAATTATATTTCGATATTTATTAGTAAAATTATGGAAAACTATTCTATATTATTATATTATATTTTAAGCGAATCATAATAAATTAAAATATATTTATTTTTTTTTTGTAAATATAATAATTTTTCTACTTAAAATATTAGATATCCATTTATTATATAATATTTGCGCAAAAAATATTTGATTTTATAATGTAAACTTATGAATTAATATTAAACATATTTTTTTTTATGATTATACATTTTTAAATTATATGTTATATCGAATAAAAAATCAAACTCATATTTTGTGGAAAAATAAAAAAAAAAAACTAATGTTAAACTAATAAACAACTACATTTTTATTATGAAATAATAACATTAATAAAAATGTGTGCGCGCTCTGGCTCTGCTCACCGCATGAGTTTCTGTCAATCAATTTTTTTTGATTAACTATCCTGTCTGATTTAACTTTACATCATGTATACTGTGTATGAATGTTTATGATTATAAATATACTATGTGTATGTGTATATGTTGAAGAGTTATAAACGAGCCGACATGTAAATCAAATAATTTTTTATTTTTTTTCCATATAAAAATATTAAAAAATAAAAAATATTCTCAAAAAACTCTTACATTATACGTTAATACACACATCCACATTTACATATATATATATATTATGTATATGATGTGTATTGTTTGTGTAAATGAGCGTATGTTGAATATTTACAAAACAACTCCACTTACAACAGATATATCTAAAATTCTAAACGAGATAGATAATTTTTTTGATGGATTCCTCCAACAACAATTAACATTAACTTATTATATAGAAAAGTAAAATAATGAACAAGAAGAAAAAAAAATAACACAATAATATCATGTTCATCAATTCTAAAATTATAATTGAAATTGGTTTATATTTGATTTTTAAATTTAAATTATTAAAATATCTTATATTTATTTTACAAATAATATATTGATTATATATGATTTCTTTAAGATCATGTTTATTAAAATATATAAATGTTTTCTGTCGGTGTATATATTTTATGAGAATCCATTTACTTAACATATCATAAAATCTTATAACCGCATCAGAGAAATATTAATTTTTCGTTAAGTTATAATTTTGATATCTCCTATAACTATATATTTTTTAACATAATAAATTTTCATGAATTAGTTTGTGCCGGACTTTTTTTGTCTATAGTATACACATGAAATAATTGTTATATTTATACATATGTAAATATTTTTATAAATTGGCATAACTAAATTATAATTGTTAATTTTTTTTAATTGATAAACTGTCGGCGCATGAATTTTGTTAACTATTTTTTTAATTATTTTTTTTATTTCACACTTATTATTACAAAAATGATTGTTTATGTTTTGGAAAAAAATTATATAAGAAGAACAATCAACGAACTGTGTAAAATCATTTAGAAACATTTTTACAAAAATATGGTCGAATGGTTTTTTCTCATAACAAAAATATATATAATGTTTATATCATTTCAATATTATAATAATAAATATTCTTTATACGTATTACATATTGAAATTATTATTATTGTTATTATTATAAGTATATTATTATTATTTATTATTACAATATTATTGTTCTTTATTATTTGTTATATGTATATTATATGGTTAACCACATTCACGCATAAATATGTGCAGACTATATGAGTACAATTTGTATGAATAAAAAATTATTGCAAATATATATATACACTACATTTATTATCCGATATTTATTTTTATTTATATTACCATATTTTAAAAAAAATTATGATTTATTTTAATAATTTTATTTCTTTTGTTTTTCCATAGGTAAGTCCTTCAATATTATTATATGCACAATCAATTTTTATTTTCTGATTAAATTATATTGCTATGTATACTTAGTGTTCATTTGGTAAGTTTATGAATTTAAAATTTTTTAACTTTATAAATTTATACAATATATTTTTATGCAAAGAAATAATTTTACTTGATATTACAATATTATTGTGGTTATAACAAACTCGAAATGATGAAACAATTTACGTTAAATATAATTAAAAACAAAATACATTAAATATACCATATACACTATAATGGAAATTTAAATACCCGGCATTTTTCACAAGAAGAGGTCGTAGAGCAAAAAAATCTCTGTGAAGATATAGTAATAAATATAACTATAATACGTATTATTATAATATCCTTCCGTTTATTTATTTTTACCTGACAATCACATCTATTTTTTTATAATCATCATCATCATATATCACCCATTCGTTCGGTATTACTCCTATCCGAGTATAGTATAAATAATTAGAAATATCATTATTTCATGCATATTATCTCTTTAATGTATATGTGCGACGAGGTATCTTTCATGAATTTCTTTTTTCAACATACTACGTGTATCTTATTTATATATGCCAATATAATGTGTGTATATATACAGTGTGATTCAATTTTAGATGTACATCTTTTATTGTATAGTTTTAATATTTAGATAATATTCAGTTAATTAAAATATTAATTAATGTATATACAATTGAGGATAAGATTTTATAAATAAATATCCATCAATCCTATTGAAAATTTTCTGTTATAGTTTTAAAATATGAAGTTGTCAGCGTTTTCTTGACGGCAACGGAACATTTGACTCATCTAACATATCTTACAAGACAATTGGAAATAATACATCACTGTTTATCGCTATCATTTAATTGTAAAACATAAACTTTTTAACTTTGACTAAAAAGGAAAATTTTGCAAAATTCAATTATTCTAATATATTATATACGCATACTCATATGTAAGCACCCTATATATGTACGTGTATATATCATATATCATTAAAAACACCCAAAAATCAATTTTATATATATTTTGATATGTATTATACATTATTATTATATATATATTAAAATGTTTATATATTTTACTATATATACAAGTACATAAGAAATTATAAGAAGAAAATACATGTCACATTTAATGACTATAAACATTAACGTTTTCCTTCATTTTAATTTATATACCCTCTATTTAAGAAAAAAGATTTATTATTATTATTATTATTATAGGAATATAAATGTTTATATACATATATATATATACGCACATTTCTTAATACCTTTCCGTATATGAATGTGTAAATCTTAGGGTATATAATATGTATACTACCTCTACAACAATATAATTAAATGAAAAATTACATGTAATTATAATGATAATTAAAATAAATAACATAATAATAAACTGTATATAATAAAATATATAAATATAACTAGATAGATAGAGGTGGTAATGCATATACTAAATATATAGAATATACGTGTATATACTATGTACAATCAATAATGTATTATAAAATAATAAATCCCTTTTTTCAAATATAATTATGTACATAATAAAATATTTGTGACAACCTCCTTTCTCAATCTCTTTATAAATATATTACTGTATTGATACTAGACTATATAAACGCGTATTATTATTATTATTATTTTTCAAATTTATGTATAACAATAGGAAAATCCATTCATTGAACTAAAATTTGTAATCCTAAATCATTACTTCTATTTTTACTACAAATATAATTGTATATATGCGTCTATGACTATATGTATATACATAAGCTATATAACAATTAGGTGTGAATTGAATTAATTTAATATTAAAAATATAACCATCTGTGAAATTTTCATTTGATTCGTTTATTTATAAAATAATATATGAGTATATGTTATATTTATTTACGCTTAAACAATATTCTATATGGGTATACTATACATACTTATATTGTAATAAATTTGTATGTATAATGGTATAAAATATATATGATGATGAAGTGATGAAGATGGTAAATGAAAAAAGAGGGGGATTTCAATATAAAATGTTTCTTATATTTATGAACGATATAATTGAATGAATTGGATATAGTATATATATATATATATATAGCGTTTATATTATATTCACATAAATTAAACATTAATAGTATTTTTTTTTTCGTAACTAAATTTATTGACTTAAATAAAAAAAAAAAAAAGGTTGAATACAGATACATTTATACAAAATTAAAATATAATTTGCATTTAGCGCACTTATTTACACTTGTGTTTTTTATATTTTTCATATGCACAGTATAATTTGGTTGAATGTTATAAAAATAACTACTGTAATATTATATTTATATATACCGAATTTACTATATGTTTTATATACGTGGTATATATATAAATTTATGTGTCAAGATGAAAATATTACCCAAAACACTAGAAAAAGTTAAGTAAAGGTTTATAAAGTATATCGTTTTAAAAATAATCAATTTAATGAAATTACATATACTCTTTATGTACGGATTACTCTCTAATCATATACGTACAGACCTGCAAGTAAAACCCAATCTATCATTTACTATTACCATATATATATATACCATTATTATATAGTATACAAGTTAATATTGTTGTCATTGTATTAAACGAAATTATACTGTAATAATTATAAAAAACAAATTAAATGTACTGTGAATGAATAGAAAAAGAAGAATTTATAATTTGTAAATGTATATAGAAAAGTTCAAAACATGATTAAATTGAATATACGTAAATAATAATAAATAATACTATATATACACAACAAATATATATAATTGTATATATAGAAACCGGCTTATTTTGACAGTTTTAATATACTTTATGTGTATAAATAACAATAATAATATTAATAATAATAATTATTATTATTATAATCTTTGTATAAATGATTTGATGGTTTTTTCTTATAATAACACCTTTGGCGGCACTCTGCTGTATAAGGATTATTTAAATAAATAAATAAATAAATAAATAAAATATAGAACACAATGTGGTGTTACTGCGTCGCGATAGTTCATATATATTTAATTCTTTATTTCGATGACACAATTTTTCAATTTCTTTTTTTATGATCTTTATATATAATATATACTAAAAGTATTGTACTCTAATAATAAATTTAATTTCCAGAAGAATACAAGTATTCAATATATATGCTTATTTATTTTTCGTTTAAAATATAATTAAATTTTCACCTATATTCTAAAAGAGAATATGCTCGATTAAGCTTAAACCCCGAGTTTTAACAAATTTTATAATACAAATGCGTCTTCAAATCACAGAACAATAAAAAATAATACATTTATGTGTATGTGCTAAGTTTTTTTTTATTTTTCATAAATTGGCATCAAAAGTAGTATACCGCGGGTTTAGCGTATAGAAAAAACGGTTTTGCAAACAGAATATAAGAAAGATGAGTATAAGAATTGCTCCCATCGTTTCACTTTCATTTCAATTGAACTTGGTATATTTCACAAGCTCTGAAAAAAAAATAAAAAATAAAGTTGAAGAATCGCTCGGCATGAAATTTATTAATCTTTGAATTATCTCGTGTATAATACAACAAAAATAAATATGTTCACGATTTCTTATATTATTATAAAATGTATATTGTAGTTATAGTTGTCTTCGGCTTCTCCTATATTATAGATTTGATTGCATTATTTTTGATTTTTATAAATATTGGATTTTCATTAAGTAAAGAAAAAGAAAATACAATTATTTTTTGTCATTCTTTTTTATGTATTAACATTAAATTTAACAAAAGTATTGTGTGTGTACGTATACAAAAAGAATATTTACCAAAGAAAAAGATCTTATATTTCTATTATGTGAAGAAAAAATATTTCATAATATTTTTAGTCGAATGTATTGTTATATATATTTTATATAATATAATTTAATATTACCTATATAGGTAGGTATAGAATGTGTTTTCAAAATATACATTTACTACAAATTTCTTTTTGTTATATATTTTTGGTATATATTCAAAGTAAAATGATATTTTACTTTATATTTTACAATAACATTATTAAATTATCTTTTTTCATATTTTTTATTGTGTATGAATAAAAATTGAGGTAACCTAAAATTTATTTATTATTATATACCATAAAAGCATATTTTTTATATGATTTTACGTTAAATATAAAAATTTATGCACATTTACTTTTGTAAAGAATTTAGAAAGTTATATATATAAAATTGTGTAGCAAAAGTATAGCTCGTTATATATATAATATATTGAATTCGACACTCAATGGACCAATTATTACGGTTAATTTGGGTATAACAACGCGGGCGATTTAGTAAAGGTGCAAAGTATTTGACATTTTATTTATAATATTTATATATAAATAATAATCGAATAATATAAAGAATAGATTTTTTGACAAAAGAAATTGATAAATAAACTATAAATATTGAAATATAAAGATATGCGTGTAAAAAAAATACTGTGTATGATCCATATAATAACACAAAATGTAATTTATGTGGTTCTGGTATATTATATAAAATTATTATATATTATTATATTTTATATTTAAACAAATATTAATATTGACTCATCAATGTAATATAAGATTTTACTACGTATTTATTTCTATAAAATACCCGTAATAATTAATAAACAATATTTTCCGTACTTGAAATGTATGTGCAATAAATATGAATGGTATTTATATTCAAATTATGTTGAGAGAATTATTATTCTTAACAATTTTCCATCCATTAGTTTTATTTCTTTGTTATTTAATGTAAAAATCTATATATACTGGGTCCCTTTTCGTCCTCCAAACGAGTGGAAGATATGGGTTGATTTTGGCATAACATAACATGGCAGTCTAGTCAAGACATCAATGAGTCTGCTTTTATGTTTCGATATTTTCAATAGTATTACCTTTTCGATTTGAATAACCGAACAAATGATAATTCAGTTGAATAATTTTTAATATATGAAAAACACATGTAAATAGTGGGAATCGAATCCGAAATATCCAGATTAAATGACATGCGTCTATTACTGGTCTCCACTTAACCACTCTCCTTTCACTTTATATACCTGTATCGTATATCGTTTTAATGTTAATATATGTTATAGGCGAACAAAATAAACAACGAAAACACACATTCATTAATTGAAAATTTATAATTTTATAAAATTATTAACAAAAAAACAAAAAAAAATAACTATATATCAAATCATAAAATAAATCTGATCAATTTAAAATAATTTATTTCCACCAACAATTCAATTTCAATTTAAATTTATAATTGAGTTCCTGCTGTTTCTTCAAATATTTCAAAAATTATTTCAAATATTATTATATACGCGCATATATTTATTTTCGTTTTTTTTTATACCATAACATTCAATTTTTGTTTTTGTGTTTTGTGTTCACTGAAAGATGGTATTTTTTATATTATTATTATTATTATTATTTATTTTATTTAACATTTTATTTATGTGTTTGCCTTAAACCATTTTGTCTTGTCTTGTGTCGTATTTGTCACCCATATCGAAGCAAAATAAAAAAAGTATGCTATATATTGTGTACATCCATATATAAAATGCATGTATACATATGTGCACACATCGTTCATATAAGAGTTATATATACGCGCGAGGTACATGATTATTATACTTATTCATGTCAAAATCATTTTACAATCATCAAGTTCAAATATTTGTCTCGCATCTCGTTATTTTTATTGTGTATTTTCTTTGTGTATATATTAATAGGTATACCGGTATGAAACTGTCGCTAATGCGGAGTAATCGCTGTAACCACATATAATGATGACGATTTCGAAATGACAAATTTTTATCTGTTCGTGAATAAAAATGTAAACAATACATTATTTTTGCTTGTTGAAATTTTGTGCTTTGTATCAGAAAAACGTAATTTGCAACAACATTCTCCGATTACCACTTATTCAGATCACAGTCACATGTATTCTGTGCACAACACTTTCACAATTATGAATCCACGTCCAAAAATAGATCGATTCTTAGATCACATTGTGAAGAAGAGAACTGTTATTTTGATGGTATTCGCAAAAATTACCAAAACAATTGTGAAAATGTTATACTTAACAATGATAATTATATTCAATCAAACATTATTTCCAGTAAAAAATACAAAACAAAACAGCAGTTTCATACCGTTATACCTATTATAATATTATGCTATTACATATATATATATATATATATGTGCTTCGTTGTTATATATGTTGTGTACATAAATTTTATTTTCTGTATATAGAAAATAAAAGTAAGAACAAAACAATAAAGAACTAAAACATACACTACTCACAAACAAACAACAAAAAAATCTATATACACATAATATATTAAACAACAAGAATTCCATCAACTATAATGGTAAATTTAAGATGCCATCCCATAATTTGAAGAATGTGTCAGTTTATAAGCCAGTAGCATTATCTTTTATTGTCACTGTTATTATTATTTTTATTATTATTATTATTATTATTATTATATTATTATTTTTATTATTATTATTATTATATTATTATTTTTATTATTATAATGTATTTTAACTTCAATATTATTTTGATAAGAAATGTTTTATTACTTTTTATATATGCATGATAACAAAATGTTTATGTAAATTGTAAATGAAATTACGAATTTATTTAACACTTGAGAATATATAAAGTTTTGTTTCGTTTTTTTTTTTTATTTGTTTTTCTTTCTTATATAATATTAATATCTTGTTCAGCCTTTGCTCTGCATATATTTTTATATAATTATATATATTAAAATATAAAAGTTTATATTATTAGAGTTTTTATTTTATTATTCGATAAAAAGAAAAGTGTTGTAACATCAGTAAATTTATACTTATTCTTCGAATATATTTTATTATTATTATTATTATTATGATTATTATTATTGAAGCATTTCACTAACAGAGCAGAACACGCGTGGTTTTTAATAATACAAGATTATCGGCATCGAAAATTTTTGTATATCAAAATATTCTATCATAAATAATATATTACTTATTTCTACGAACTACAATAAATAAAATATATTATTTATACATTAAAATTTAAATATTTTATGTGTATAGTATTATATGGGACCACCCAAATTTAATATAAACATATTTTTATAAATATTATACTTTAATATTACTATATCTATTATTATTATATACATAAATATTGTGTGCAATTTTAAATTATTCTAATTAATTTAGGAGATAAAGAAAAAACAATTAACTATACACTTGATTGGTTCGCATTTTAATTTTAAGAGTATATAAAAGCAATTAACATTAAAATAAATAAAATAAATAGTATAACATGTTAAAATGTGTAATATTATAGCTGCAATAAACATATATCTAACTAAATAGATTATGTCATATATATATATAGTTCATATAAAGTTCAAAATCACATATATAGCAATATATATTTTCTCACAAAAGTTTAACTATATGTTAATAATACACATATATTTATATTCCAAAGTGGTTTATTATAAATTAATACACGTACTGCGTATATATATAACATTTAATATTTAATTTCATCATATACACTCGTATATATGCATTAACTATTTTTATTATATATATGTAAAGGAAACAGAAATTATATCATTTTCTTATATACGGCGACTATATATAGGAAATAGCAGCATATATAATAATAATTAAACCATGTATATATTTATTTATTAAAAATAAAAATGTATAAACGTGCATAAAAACATATTTTAGTATATATATGCGCGCGTACGTATATATATATATATATATATTTCTTAACAGGTAATAAATCTTTTAATTTATATTTATAGAATATAATTATTTTAAAACTAATTAACATGTAAGTTGTTTATATATATATAACGAGCAATAATAAAAAAAATTTACCCTGTCACATATATGTGTACAAATAATTAATTAGTCATGTGTATATGGTTTTTGTTAAATAAATAAAAGATGAATTCATATATACATAAGAAAAAAATTGTTGTGAGATATACCCTAATTTTTCAAAAACATAAAAATTATGATGTCATATTTTTTATTTTTCATTTTATCATAAGTTTCATATTTCAATTGTAAATATATAATATAAAAATTAATATTTACCGCCATGGGTAATTTTTTTATTCCAACTGATTACATTTATTACATACACATCTATTTCACATGAACGTTTTTCCCCCGACTATTTTCTTAGACAGGGTGTTTTAAAAATTATAAACCATGTCACCATATCTATGTTCATAGTGTTTACACAAGAAATGGTAGCCTCTTTGTATACTAATCCTATGTATCTATAATAAATTCTTATATTCCATTGAAATGGAAATAGAATGGATTATATTATATATATATCTTGTAAAATAAAATTCTTATAATTAATCAACCATGGAAATATTTTTTATTTCAAATTAATTTATTTATATTCTTGTAAAAAATAAATATATATATATATGTATAGAACATTCTTTGTTATATATGTGTTCAATAAACCATTACCAGATATATTAGCTGCGTTTAAATGACTGATTAATTAATTTTTTTTTTATTTAATCAATATATAAATGACACAGCACAGTTCTTGTTACAATTTATATACATTTTTTAAAATTATAAGAATTTACCAGATGGATACAAGTTTTTACATTAGAAAATTGTCCAATTTTATATCCAGCTATTACATATGTTCATATTTAGAATTACGCGTTCACAATGAATTTTAAGTTGTTAACATTTAAAACACCCTATATTTTATATAGATTGTACTTGCATATATTAATTCAATTTTTTGTATTATGTGTGCGTAATAATATATATGTCTGTTTTATATTATAATATATTTTTTTTATTATAAATCATTAATCACTTCATTTTCTTTCAATTTTATATACGATTTATTATTTAATTTTTTTTTTTTTTTTTCTTATAACTTCATACAAATATACACTTTAGATTTATACCAGAAAAAAATATAAATATTCTTACACTAAAAGTTATGCATACATACACGTATATATGGTATATATAGTATTTATATATAAATTAATGTACACCGTGTTTTTCTTCTCGTTTATATATAATATACATTACAAATACATATATGTTTAACCAGAGAAATTTAAAATAAGAAAATATGAATGTGCACGAAGGCATTTTAATTATTGCCATATATATAAAAATTTATAAATAAATTTTCTATATATATATTAATATTCCACAATATAAATATATGGTATAAAGAACAACATGTATAAAATATTACAATATTAAAACAGAGCCACCAAGCATCTTTTTTTTTTTTTAACTTACAACAATATATATGTTATAATGTTATGTATTTGGAAAATAAGTAATGTCTTATGTTGGTTTAAATTTTAAAAATTTAAAAAGAAATCAGTATGTGTCCATATATCAAATTTTCCAATATGAATGATGTCTCAACAATATGTATAAATTTTTATCAATTTCTAAACGTTTTATAATTGTGTTAAGTTCAAAGTATAGTTTGTGCGAACATTCGTCTCAACGTCTCAACACAATATTTTTTTGATTGCATTAACAAATAAATCGTAAGTCAGTTGTAAGTAATTGTCAGTATGTAAAAATATTAAAAGATGTTTCTTAAAATGGATTTGTACAACCTTCATATTGAATGATGTGTGAATTCTAACGTACTGTATTCCACCATATAACTTAATGGTTAATATGCAATTATTTTATATAAATTTTTCAATAAATTTATCGACGAAAGTTTAAATATAGTTCCGTGGCAATAGTAGTTGCATTCGTTTCTAATTTTTGTACAACTTTTTGATATATATTTTTATAATATTCAAGTGCTAAAAAAACACAGAGAATGTGATGTGAAGTATATATGTATATGAAACACGCGTAAAAATAACAAATTTATTTATATAATTAAAAACATTTATATAAATAATGTAAAAATGATTATGGCGCTATAATAATTATATACTTTTATACTTTATATATATGATATATATGCATGGAAATTTTTAATTTATTTGGAGTAATTATTTTTATGTATATACATATATATTATAGAGATATAGTATAAAAGTTTGAGCGTCGTCGTGTTTATCTATTAAAAATAATGTAATTCATCAAGTGGAATTAATTTTTGAATATTCATAATTATTTATAAAAGTTTTTTTTTTTATTTTCAATTTCTCTTATGTAATACATTAACGCAATCAAATTAATACTATAATTTTTTGTTATCATATATTAATGTTATCTAGAATTTCTCACAAACATTACTGAATATTTCCTTTTTGTATATGCTTTTAACCTTTTCTCATAAAATTATGAATGGAATTAGTGTTTTTTTTAATTATCAGGATAATATATAAAAATTACTAGAATTGATATTAGAAAATATTCGATGGTGTATATATCAAAAATAGAATTCTGTTTCAGAAGTTAAATTCCAAAATACTGAAATGTATAATATATATAATTTTTCTATTTTCACTATAAAATCAAATACATATAATTATTTCACAACACAATAGTTGCTACGGGAAATGGAAATGTATGCAGCTGATTTGTATTGTTTTTCTTGTCTAAATGCAAATCAATTGAAGGAAGTATAAATGTAATACATTACATATTCCGTTTTTCTTTATTTACAGACAGTGTTTTTTTTTTTTTTTCAAAATATTATAAACGAAATATAAACAGTAATTTTCAAAAGTTAATGCACAAATTTTAAATTAAATATATAAATGATATTTTATCATTTGAATGGAATTATCTTTTGCATAAATATATTTCATTTCAAAGAAATAGAGATTTTCATGAAATATTTTTTGTAGCAATTTTGTATAAAGAGTAGCAATTAATATGCATATTTTCTACCCATATATATATATATAAAGGATATCTTATATGGCATTTTAGAACATCCTTTGCTGTAAAATATTAGATTTATTTTATACAATTTTTTTTTTGAATCAATATAAAAAAAAAATATTTTCTAATGTGATATAAATAAATGTTTAAATAGTATGCTTAAAATTGACAACAACCACCTGCACAGGTTTTACAAATATTTTGACAACTCCAAATGTTATGCTCAAATCATTTATGGATTGTAATATAGTTTACGGAGATCCTATATTATTTCTTTTGATGTTGAAAGAATTTTTTGTTTATCCAAAGTATTTAAATTTTATTTTACTTCCGAAACAATATATAAATGGTATATATAATACGAACCAAGAACCTAAATTATAGGTATATAATGTCTATAAAAACGATAAAATGATTATAGGAGGATGAGGAGGAGGTATAATTATTTTATTTTTTAAATTCAATATTATAAATTCGTTCCTTTAGTTTCTCTCTATATATGGTATATATGTAGTTAATAAAAAAAATATAATCCCTATGACATGTTAAAATAAACACACGAACGTATAAAACATTATAAAATAGAGTTTGTTTTCATCTCGTCTTTTCTTTTATTTTATTTATTTTTTTTTTTTTGTTTTAAAGGCAATGTGGTAACTATAAAAATGTCAACCGTATAAAGATGCAGAATAATTTGGGTTGTCATAATATAAAAATAAATCGAATAAATTATCAATTTAATGGTTGTTGTAAAGCAATTATTTGTCAAAAGACAAATAAAATAAATGTGTGTATGGTTTTTCATTTTGATTATTGGTGTTTTGTGATCTGCGCTCCATGATATTTATTACACATATATAAAATTTATCCTATATATATATATATAGACCTACCGTCGTATATGCGTACGTCTCTAGCTACGTACAGAAATATATGTAAAAAAAATAATGTTGTGAATTTGTGTGGGATATTTAAATTTCTTTAATAATATATTTTTATTTTTTGTCTTAATGAATTTTATTTTGTTTTCCTTTTTGATTTCTTTATTTATTTATTTATTTATTTTTTAATAAATATAATCATATAATATTATGATGAGATGTGTAAATAAATATAAAATACAATACCACCGATCACATAATTTAATAATTCAATTGGTTTTTGTATATTATTTTTAATGATCACACCACCGCACACACAAAACCATTTGTATAGATATACGATATATATTGATTGGATTTATCTTATAACCATATTGACCTTAACATTTTTTATTATCATATATATTATATATTTACATTTATAAAATATGCAATATTCATATATATCTATATAGATGTGAGTGGTTAGTTTGTGTATATAATGTTTGCAATGATTCTAATATTTTCCAGTTGTGAAATTATATGTATCATTAAAATTGTGAAAAAACAAAATGAACTTATTTATTTGTTGTGGTATATTTATGATATGTTATTATTTACATTGTTTCTATATGTGCATCAATATTTCATTAAAAAAAATTATAATCATTTCTTTTACATCAATTGATGAGTGCAGGAGTATATATAAAACGTAAAATATACGTATGTTATTGATACATAAATAATAAAAACATACCGATAATTTCTTTGGTAAACAAACATTACTCAAAAACATATTATTTTTTTACATTAAAAAAAGATCCAACAAAAATATATAAACTAAAAATATTATACGTATAATCTTATTTTCTTCGAAGTTATATATTGAAGTTCTTTTTATTTTTATTATTTTAATACTCTATTATTATTATTATTATTATTATTATTATTATTATTATTGTTATAATACAATATTACATTATACTTAAATTTGCAAATTTATACCTGTATAAAAACAAAAAAAAAAAAAGCACCATCTCATCTTTCATCTGTTATTATATCATTATCTTGTTTGTTTTCCAATTTTAAAAATTGAATATATACGCACCGAGCGAACGAAAGACGTTCTTGTTATGTATACACCAGTTGTGTAAGGTAAACATATATATAATTTACAAAGATATGTTATAAAATGTAAAAAGTTGTTTGGTATAAAATTAATTTTTATTTTATTACATATATATTGATAGATATATTGTTGTATGTCTGCTCTAGAAATTTAATCATCTTGAAAATAATATATTACATATTTGTATATAATACGTATATGTATATTGTAAAAATCTATAATCAATTATATTATAAAATATTATTTTGCAAGAAGTTATAAAAATCATGTATAATAAGTATGTAAAATAACTATAATAGGATATTTTATAATAATAACATGCAATTTTATTTTAATTTGTATTTTCCTTTGTATGATATAAGGACAATTTACATATAGAATTTATTTATCTGTGTATTGAATTATTCATGAGAAATTCTTTTAAAAATTTAGATTCAACTGCTTTAATTATTTTTTCAGTATGTTGAAGTTGATGTTAATTTTATTTAAATGTTTATACTATTACCTTTTTCATCAAAGTTGAACATTTCATATTTTTTGTTGCATATAAATCTTTTATATTTTATTCATCATTTAATCATCCGGCTCATATTTACGATTTTCATGGTAAATTATTAATTGTATAGTAGCTGCTATTGCCAATTAAGTAATTTCTTTGCAATTTTTGTGTAAAACTAACGATTAAAATTTATAAGAATTTATTAATATAAAAATAATGAAATTTGAAATTTGAATTTTTATCTCTGCTCCCATGAAAATTGAGAAACTTATAATATAGAATATATATGGGGTATATCAAACGAATATAAAATGCGCACACCATTCGATTGGTCACATAATTAATCTCAAGTGATTATTACATAAACGAGTATATGTTTTTAAATAATCCAATTTCAAACGTCTTACATTATATTTTATTCGATCCGAGATCGAAAATGTCTTGTATACTATAATTTTTTTATGTTTATGTTTAAATTGTTTCGTTTATTAAATTTTCTTATTATTATTTATTTATTTTTTTTTTTTTATATAACTAAAAAATTACTGATTAAATAATTAAATTTCATTAAATATAATTTTTTATAAAATAATTATCCCTCGGTTCCAACAACAATATATAAAATAACGTACATATTTTTGATTTATAAATTTGATAAATGTTATTTACACACACACACACACGGAGGAGGAGTGACAATGCTTTTAAAAAAAAAATAATAAATAAATAAATAAACAAATTATATTAAATATAATAATAAATTTAAAATTGAAGTAATAATTTAAATTTAATTGTATAATTGATTTAAAAATTCTTTTTATATGAGGAGAAAAAAAAACGAGCAGTACGCAGTGTTAACAGCAAAACATTACCCATTATAAATTAATAGCTTTTTAAAAAAAAAAAAAAAAACCATATCGTTAAGTATTTGTGGACGCACACTAAATACAATTTCAAATCGCATAAGAAGAACTGTGAGTGAAACACTTTTAGAAAAAAATAAATAAATAAAAAGATTATTATAATTTTTTCTTTTTTTTTTTTTTTATTTAAGTAAATATAAATATTAATTTTCTTTGTTGTTAGTAAGTCAGTTTATTTAATTTTTTTTTTTTTTTTTCATTTCTTAAAATGCCATGTCATCAAAACAAATAACTAACCATGTAAATGTAAAATATATAATAACAATAAAATTAATAATAATAATTTGAGAAAAGAATAAGAGAAAAAAAACGGTTTGGTTGTTAACATTTTATCATATATTTTTTTATGAAAGGCGACGAACAAAACGACTTAAATAAGAAAAAAATAAAACTATATTTTGTAATAATAATCCATATATTAATCTTTTTTAAACTCACTCAATGTATATGTGGTGTAACTACACAAATATATATATATGAATTTGAATCCCCAATAAAATATAATTATTTTACAAAATTGAAAAACAATCATCTTTTCTGTTCCTTTTCAGTTTTTTTTTTTTCTGAACAATTTAGTACTTAAAAATTTTAAAAAGATATTTATTTATTTATTTTACATATTGCAATGAAATGATGGTTTGTGTGTGTTTCTGGTGTGGTGCTGGTTCGACGACGGACATACACTTTTTTTTTATTTTGGTTAAATATGTAAACTTATTTGTTATTATTTGTTCTGTTTTCTTTTATATTTATTTTACAAATGCCGTGTAACAACTTTACAAAAATATTGTAATATAATTTGTATTTAATATTTATATCTACAATATATATTTATATGTAATCGTACATCGTATATTTATAAAGAAATTCAGAGTTGAGATAAATAAACAAGAAATTGAAATAAATTTAACTTATATTATATGTAGGATGTTTTTCCTATATTGTATACATACCTATATCTTATATCGGTATATATACTATCTTGTATATATGCATAATGGAATTATGTTATGTATATGCTCGTATATAGTCAGTCAATAAATAAATCTATTTGATAAATATTATAGTAATATATACTATAGTAAGTAACAACCACTAAAAAAGCTTCCGGATATATTATCTATCTCTATATAATAATAATAATAATAATAATAATAATAATTTATATAACTAATATATTACTTTATTTAAATTTTTATATATAGAGAAAATTACCGTTGTTTATAGTTAACTAAACATAAGAAAATTATCGAATAATGTACAAGATTTTATAGAAGGTACTTTTACCAACCAATATTTCTATATAATTATCACTTCATATATATATTCAAAAACTTGTTTTTATCTTAAATTACTGCATATATCTGTCTGCGCGATGTTACCAATTAATTTATTACGAAATAATTATATTTTGTTATTTTATTTTTTTATAACTTGTTAACTTCGTTTACATTCTACTCTCACGCATTACAAAAATTATATTAATAAAATCATAGAGTTATTAATAAAACAAAACAAAAAAAAAATACTAATAATAATAATAATTTAACGAATGAAATATTTTATATTATTTATTATAATGATTTTCACGAGAATATTAAATTTCCATATATATAATATATACAATATATGTGTGGCTCTGTAAATAATATAAAAACAATTAAATGAAAAAACTAAAATAAAATTAAAACTTAAATTATTATTGCTATACACATATCACTTGACTTGTCAAAAATGTCAGACACATAATATAATGTTTATTATATGCACATATGAACACGCAAAGTATTTAGTAATATTTTAAATATATATATATTTATTGCATATGCAGCAAAAAGTTATGATTGTATTTTCCTATATAATTATTAAATAGTTATTTTTGAGAGACAAGCGCTATAGACTTTATTTTTACAAATAACAATTATATATAGTAATATTAAATAAGAAGAAAAACCAAATGAAATTTTACATTCTAAAATTTATATATTTATATATTTATAAAATATTAATACACCATACAATTCTTAATTCACATCCTTAAATTTTTAAAATCGTACATAACAATTTCCAGTCAATAATTATTTCTAATATATACAAATTACGAAAATTATTAAGGTAAATCGCGTTGTTATGAAAAACAGACAGTTTATCGTTTTTGTCTTTTCTCAACAATAATATGTGTATAGTAATTTATCGACTTGTGTGTTATGAATGTTTGTTATATATATATATATACAATACCATTAGTTCCACTTGGAGTAACATGATATGTTGATGATAATTTACCCTCGGAATCTCTACCACCTCGAAAAATAAGTAAAAATACACATCGAAAAAACAACTTATCACTTTTACATTTTTATATATAAGATAGTTAAAACCGTACGCGTGTGCGAATAAAGAATAATCTCTTATCTGGAATTTTAGTGCCAAATTTTATCTTAATATCTTAAGTATTTATTCAATGAACTTGTCCAATTTTTGGTAAAATATATTTCTGAAGATCTAATAGCTAAAATTATTTCTACTCGTACTATATTATTATTCACTGTAAATTAATATTATTTTTAAAACCACCTATTGCTTTCTCTATGCAACTGCGCGACTGACTACTTATATTTGTTTTTATAACTAAAAAAAAAAAAAAAAACGTAGAAATGCGTAATCATTTCAATTTTTTTGATCTCATATAAATTTGACCACAAAAGAAAAATAAATAAATAAAGAATGATAATGATAATATAAAAAAAACATCTATTTTAAAAAATATCTGTGTACAATAAATAAATAAATCAAAATAAAATATGGTTCTAATCTTTAAAAATAATCGCTAATAATAATTTTTAGTTGTTGGAATAAAATAATAAAAATATATGGTTATTCAAATTTCTATCACAGCAGGATATATCCAACTGTGCCGTTTCGTATAATGCGCATATCGTATGTATATTATATACCATAGTATGTTATATGTATGTTCTTTGAATTCTATAATGCTGCTGCTGTTAAAGTATAAGACATGACATATATATATAACAAGTTGTGCATTTGGTTCAACTATAAGTTTTAAATTACAATAGGTAAATAAAAAAAAATCACATATTGTATACTTTTATAATTACGTTTAAATTTATAAATTTTAAATGTTTCGTCCAACAATGTTTCACTGGATAAATTGTATATAATCCTTTTTCACATTTCTATCAAATTTTCCATTATTATACTTCAGTTGTCTGCTTCGAAATTTCGTCGTATATGTTCGCAAATGAACGCTTTATTTATATATCTTTTTTTTTGTAAACTTAATTGAACTTAATTGATACCGATAAGGTTTATAAAAAAAAAATCCAATGACTTATTATGCCATACCTTGTATAGTATAAATTAAAAATTGATGAAGAAAGTATATTTGTTTGAAAAATTAAATATATACGTGTATATATACGCAGCTATACAGCTGCCATATTCAATATATTTTAAAATTATATAATGTATTATTAAATTATAAACTCAAATCTGGCATTTTGGAAAATTGTTTATCTGTTTTATTTTTTCTTATTTTAATTATTATTATTTTTATAATAGAAAAATAAATAAATAATTTATAAAATTGAATTAAATTTAAAAATACATATATGAGAATATAAAGAAATTTTGTTATTTATTTTATATACCATCTCTTAATTCACTCTTCGTCATATATACGGATTATATATATAGAAAATTAATTCATTGCATTTTATTTAGTTGAGCGTATACGATTTACATGTTTTTTTATTTTATATCCTATACATATATGAGTTTACATTAAAAATAATAAAATTGGAAATGTTTTGATATAAAATATATTTTGGTATTTATTGATTTAAAAAAAAAAAAAAAATTTTGTTCTCGATTTATTGTTTATAATTCTCTGATTTAATGTTATACATATATATATCCATAGTTTATTTGTATGTAGAATATATAGAATACGAGTGAAGTGCAATAAGTTTGTGTAAAATTTATTTGTAATTTAGTTACATACATGAGGGTCATTGAAAGCAAACAAAACTTATTGAATTTATAGAAAATAAAATTCAAGTTTTTAAAGTATATGTTAATAGTTGCTACCGATATCAATAAGGTATATATTTGAATCTGCAGCGGATAAGACAATTTACATTGATTTAATGAATTCAAATTTGATGAGCAACGCTCTAAAACCGTCGTAATACTATTGTTAAACAAGATATATTGAAAAGGTGGTGTTGCGGAAATAATTAATATGTATATTAAACTTAAATAAAATTAAAATTATTCTGTTTTTAAATATATTTTATTCACATACTTATTGCTTTGCCCTCGTTATTCCATGTACTTTTTAATACAAAAGAAATTAAAAAAAAAAACTTCATTTCTATACCCATTGCTGTATATATAGCAATATATATATCATATAATAAAACGGCGGCTCATTGTTGATTTTCCACAGTACATTTTAGAAAGGAAATGTTATCGTTTGTATATAAATGATTCTTAAAATTTTATGTTTTCTTTTATTATATGCGTGTTTAGTATACATATTTTAGTATTATTATAATTTATAAAGTTAACACATTTAAGTTTTATTTTATTCAGATATTTACAAAGTTTTTTTTTTTTTTTATTGGTTCATTTGGTTGTTAATATATAAATTTTACTATATTATATACACACACTCAACACAACACATTTCATTATGATGATGTCGTTTAAACATTGAAAATAAAATTTAAATAAATAAAAATAAATGTTTGAAAATAATTGCTTGATTGATGTATTTAAAATGATTAATTTATATATCAAAAAAAAGTAGATTATTGATATCGCAGTTTTTATTAAAAACTATATATAAACAAAACGTAGATGTACATTTTTTTTTTTTTATTTTTGATTGTGAAAGATATAATTTCCTCCACATGATCAAATAGAATATTTGCTAGCATGAGAAATAGCATTCAGTTTTCAATATAAATATATTTTTTTCTTATAATCTGTAGACTAAAAATTTCCCGACTTTAATGAATTATCATCTTTTTTAATTATGGGCCTATATTTAATTATATAATTCGCATAGATTTGCTATTTTGTTTACATATTCATTTCCAACCTTTTATACAGCCAATTTTTAAAAGCTCTTCATATATTCAAAAGATATATCCGATTTTCCATTCGATGCTATATTCAAAGAAATTTTTGATACTGTATATATTGTATAAAGTTAACACGAAAATGGTACAGAAAAATTATACGGTATCATTAGTTCATGCAAAATTTCTAATATTATTTACAATTTTTGTATACAAATATGAAAATATGTTAAAAAATTATTGTCCCCATAAAAAATGATAATTCATAAAAGCCGATTTTCCGAAAAATTTACTTTTTTTTTACACCCAAATTGTCATATATATGCAATCCATATATGTTTAATTTAATTATTCCAAAGTTCAATGTAATATGTTAACCAATGTATATGCTTGCCGTTAATATATGTATGATTTTAGATTATTTACAAAATATGAAAAATGAAAAAAAAAACATTTATAAATTATCACTATATTCTGTGCAATTTGTCGGTATTTTTCTTAACCGATATATATTTTCTATTTGTATATTTTTTAAATTCAATATATTGTTTGTAAAATAATGTCACTATATATAAATTGTTCATAAATTACACATAGGTTATACATAAATATTTATAAATGGGAAATATAATTCTATTGTTAGGTGCATGTAGCATAGCAGAGTAGTAGACTGTGTATAGAGTAGTTAATAGTTATTGCTGCAATAAAATATTTTGAATGAGATAAATAATTTAGAAATGTACAACTATTGAAAATAACTATTATATTTATATATGCGTACAAGGACCAAAATTTCCCTTGAGGTTATAATTTATTTATTTTTTTCACTGTGATAGTTAATAAAATTCAATTTTTTTTTTCGTTTTTCAAACCAAATGAAATGCTATATGGGAGCGCACGTATTATAGTACCTAAACATTTATTTTGAAATGTTGTAGTATACTTTATATATATATATATATATATATATAGGAAACGCCTCTCAAATTTGATTAAATATTGAGTTTGTATTTTATTATTGTACTTATTGTTATAAATCATATATATATATATTGATATATTGTGTTGCCTATGCCAAATGTTTGGCTGACTGCTTTGCCAATTCACATTACATTCAAATTTATATATTGGTGTGTAATGTACAATTGACAATTATTTTATAAAATATATATGCATTGAGAGAGCGGCGGTGGCGACACATTGTAGATATATTTGTGTAAAGAAGTCCTTTTTATTTTTTTTTTTGTAAAATATCCTTTTATATATATATATATGTATTTAACCCTCTAGGGGTTAAATATATTATTACTATTGTATTATGTATATGTGATATTTTGTATGCGTATTTTGTAAGTTAAAAAAAATGAACATAGTTTAATTTAAGTATACATTCATATATAAATGAATATTTTATATAATAAGGGTGCGACACGACACGACTCTTAACTGGTATGCCACCATAAACAATATATATATATATATATATTAATATATTATTATAATGCAGTGAATAACTGAAGTATCGCCATCATCACACTCCATTGGTGGTGGTATGTATCTATGGTACATCATATATATATGTACATACGATGTGTCGTTATCAAATATTATAAATGATAATGTATCTCATCTTTTTTATTATATATTATTATTATTATTGTTTGTTTTTTTTTTTTTTTTCTTCGATATTTACCAATGATTTTTAATGCTTGAATGAATTTTTCACACGACACATATGTATATCTATGAGTTTTTATTGAATTTAATCCATATGTGTCTCTATATAAAATTATGTTTGGCTCATTGCGGCCGGGTTTAATTTTATTATATATTATATTTATATTTATTTATATATCAATATTATATTTTTATTTTCTATCATATTATTATTTTTATATATCAATCTCTTAAATATCAATGCGGTTTTATGTTGATTTATTATAAAATATATATTTATTTAGATGAGAAAAAATAAATAATTATGATCATTTTCCGGCATCATATTTATTATTATATAATTATATTTATATACTTTATTGATAAATGTATTTTTAATTCTCTTTGTTATATCTATACATTACGTATATATCTATATATATAGATTATTATGCGTATAAGTACCATTTACAATTGTTTTATACTTTATTAGAAGAGAATATGTGCGTAATATAATTAATATATATGGAATTATTATTTGGATGGGTCAAATAGTCGGGCGATCAACTTACTTAACTAAATATAATACACAAATAATTCCATTAAAGCCTTCTCTCTATATCTTCATATTTATATTCAAACTAAAAGATACATATATTTGTATATACACACACACCATATGATATAATCACTTATAATGCACTTAAAATAAATAATGATACATTATTTTTTTCTCGTTTTTGGTAATGAAGAATTTAACATCACTTAACGCAAACGAAATAGAAATTTATTTTCAAATAAAATATATTTTATATGCACTAGAAAAATAAAAATGTATTTAATATAAATATATGGGTCATTCTATATAATCTTAACGTTCGAATATATATAGTACTATAATATATATATATAAATGTGAATATGATGATGATTCACTCACAATATAATATACAGTATATATTTATACAATTATTAAAATAAATATATTTATTATATGTATATGTATTTAATATTTGGTATTTTGTTTTAAGAAATGGTAAATTTTCGGCTCGTGTAAGATATTAATGTCATTTATAATAAATTATATTAATAATAATAATAATAATAATAATAATAATAATAATAATAATAATAATAATAAGTCTATATATATTTTGTATGTATTAAGTATTATTTCCATTCTTCTTATATATATATATATATATACTTTATTTTATCTCAAAATATTACTTGAACATAAGGTTTTATAAATGAATAGCTTTTCATTTATATTTACACAATTATCATCTTATTATTTTCTATATTGTTTTATATATATAAAATTTATATCAATCTGATAAAATTTTATATAATTTATTTTAAAACAATGCAGTTATATTTATTATTGTTATTATTATTATTATAAAATTTTGAAAATTTATATTATAGATAAAAATTTATTGTATACAGAGTTAGAGTTACATATCTTACTTAAAATTGAATTTGAAAAATATAATTTATAAATATAATTGTCAAATTTGACATGTATTTCCCCATCATATACCGATGGTGTGTATAATAAGGTAAAAAAGGGTATAGATAAAGTAAATACTCTTTTTGCTTATATACACAGTTTAAAATGTATATCGTTTAATATCAATGTGAATTACGCGAAGTTGCTAGTTGATATAGACCATTCTAAACATCTTTGTTTGAAATTAATTGTCTAAAATTTTTTATAAGACAATTGCTATCAATGCCCACTTTGACCCCAGATTCTAAGTTTACCTGATATATGCGTACGATCTATTAGTGAATAGCAAAATATTGTATACCATATATAAATTTTCGCATAATTTGAAGATAATTTCTTAAAAATCGTTGTCACATTTGAAACATATATTAATTCTTTGACATTCAAACGGTGCACCTATGTACAGATAGAGACACAAATCGGAAAGAGATATTTTCAAATCAAACTGTCAAACAATCGATATGATGCACTTGAAATTGTATTCACATTTTGCTGCACTGCATTTATATAAAACTTATGAAAATATCATACGAAATATCTGCAAATATTTGGAAACAAAAAAAGATTGTATATAAAATCTAAGTGCATGTGTGAACAAACCGACCTTTGACAGAAATTATATACATATAAGTTCCCATTTAAACAATCCAATTATATAATACATAATGTAAACCGCTGAATAATAAATATTGTACACTATATTTGTCCGCTGTTACAAATTTCCTCTTTCCAATAAGTGATGAAAAAAAAAAAAAAAAAACAACCACAACATTTTGTAGTCCATATAAAAAAAGATACATAAAAACATAATAAATATATGGATGAAAAATTCGGATAACTCTATCCATACCATTACTTTATTTACTGATGTTGTATATCTACCACCAATTACAAAAATACACATTTCAATAATTAAATTTAAAAATAAATAAATAAAACGTATTTTTCTATCACTTTCTTCAATTAGTAGCTGGAAAAGTAAAAGAAGAAAATTGAGAAAAAAAAACAACTTATTTTTAAAATAAATAATTAAATTTCAATGAATTTGTATATTATATATTTTTTGTGTAAAGGCAAACGAAAGGTGAATTGTGAAATGATGATTCTGAATGATTAAATAATTAAATAAATGTTATATTTTATTATGTATAGAAAATAACAAATAATTCTGCTTCATTGTGTGCGCGCTGTTGATGAGAAACACAAGAAATTATTCAATTTTATTATATAAATTTTTTCGGATAACAACGTTGACAGACGACAATAAATTATTTAATTTATACAGAATATTAAATTTCTATATTATTGAAAATTAATCGGTTTATGACAAAATTTTCCAAAAAATTATATATTTATAATATAAAATAAACAATATTTAAATCGTTTATATATGGGTAATAAATGTTTATGTTGTTATTATTATGTACATATATAACGACGACATTATATAATAACATACATGAGATGCGATACAAAAATTCAATATATGTATTTTATCGTCTTCTACAAAATTTTGTAAACGATAAAATCTCTTTTATATTTGTTATATAGTAGTAGGTACCATATATATATATATATTAGTTGATTTAGGACCCCCGACAAATCTTAAAATTAAATCTTTTAAATGCAAACAAACATCTTTTGTATAGGTGTGTATGGATGGAGATGTACATACTCGTCGTATATAGTAATAATAATATATAATAATAATCAACGTACGATCAAAAAACTGTATTATATTTTTATGTAGAATAATTCTCTTCACAAATGAAACTTTACCATATTTATATACTACATAACACTCACACACACACACATACGTTATATATATATGGTTTATTTGGTATATATAAATTTTTTAATTTAGGGTCCGGTTTTAATTAAACACGAAACAAATTTTTTTTTTTTTTTTTAATGATTTGTTTTATTTTTAGTTTTATTTTATATATAATAAAAGATACCATATACATTTTATATAAATAAATAATATATTCCAAACCAACAAGAGAAATAAAATTAATTTACAACTTTAAAGATTCATGTTTTTTGTCAGACATTATTTTTTTCGTGTGTGTATTTTTTTTTTTTATTTAATTTATTTATTGTACACATAAACGTTTGCCGTTTTTTTTTTTTTTTTTTAATTTTCGTAGAAATTCTAAAACAAAAAATAGAAAACAAAAACCAAAATAAGAGTAGAGACTATCAATATATGCAAATTATGTTGTTTATTTGAACATACTATGTATTTTTTTGATTTATCCACACACACACACACATATGCATTTATAAATTTATAAATGTAATAAAGAAATATGAGATTAAATCTATCAATTTTTATATGCTACGAACTGTATGTTTTAATATAACTATATTATATATAATATACATATTTAAATAAAAGCTTTGAAATAATATAAATTTTACAACTAATTAAAATCTATATATTTTCTATATGCTCATTATATCAGAATTTTCATTTATTTAATTAATTAAAATATGATTTTTTGATAAAACAAAATTTATGAACTATTGTTAATTTAAATAGATTCGATTTTCTTTAATTTTCCATTTTACTCTTATATTTAGAAAATTCAAAATAAATACACAAAGTATAAAATCTAAAATGATTCGATTTTCCATAAAATTTCATTCATTCCAAATATGTGATAGCATATTATTTGTGGTCGATAAAAAAATATTTCCATCGAATACATCTACTGCGGCATCTACTACTATATATGGAAATTTATTTATATATTTATTTTTTCTATTGTAACATAAAAAGGTGGTAAGTCTCTGTACTTCTATAGTATTATTTCTATTGTATGAATTCTATATTTAACAACAGTCATTTAACATAATGCGTGTGCAATCAATAAAGGATATCTTCATTCATATATAATTATAATTAAACATTTTTAATTTTGAAATATTGAAGTCAATTGTTTGCTCGTTACTTTTTCATAAAAATGACATAAAATCCGTATTTTATTTTATAAATTTAAGTTATTTCGATCAGACAGACTGAAGGTATTTGTATAAAATAATATATAAATATATATAAAATAATTGCCTTTGTAAAGTTTTTCTGAATTTGAATAATATCAATTTTAATTAAGTTGATTCTCTCAATAGCTCTAACATCACATATGTATACAAAGATATAGTTTAATTAAAATTTTATAATATCATTTCTAATTTCTTATATAAAAATTTACACAGTTTTTGAATCTGGTTTATTATACTACAATAATTGTTTAAACTAAATTTGTGCTTTATTATTAAAATGCTATGTGTGTGTGTGTACGACTAATAAATGTAAAATGTAGAATGTAAAAATGTTTGCATTCAAATCAAGATAAAATTTGATTTACGTAATATCCGTTTAGTTTTGATGCGGTGAATAAATGAAATATTTTGTTAATATTATAGTCTTTTTGGTTATACGCAGTATATACATATAGTTAAGACTTAAACAAATAATAAAAATCTAATTCTGTTTTTTTTTTTTTTAGGGTGACACACAAATTGAAAATCAATGCAATGATTATTATTATCGATATAAAATTATATCGCATATAACATAACAATTGCTTATAATTTCTTTGCATTATATATCATATATTTTTCTAATACAATGCAACCAATTCAATTGTGAATAATAATTTTTTTCGGATTATTACAACATTTTTATATCGTACACATTATGCACTGAAAGCAAATATGTATGTTATTTATATATCGAAATATTATTGTTAAAATGATTCGAATTAGAGTCGTTCTATAACTAAATAGAGTATTATATACAGAATAATAACAATAAAATACAATAATATACAATCTGCACAAAAAAAAAAAAAAATGTATGAAATATGATAAAAAGTACAAATGCAAACATTGAAACCAAAATTATACTTATGAAAAATATAAAAGATTAACTATTTAATTTTGGTGTATATATACATTTTTATATGATTGAATTGAAATAATAATACTAATACAAAATAGTGTGCAAAAAGTAGAAAAATACATTTCTTGTAATGAAATAATGAAATATTCTGATTTTTTGTTTATACATTTAAAATACAATAATAATAATGTCAGCGATCATAAATTATCACACAAAAGAGGAATACATTTTAAAGTTTCAATTTAAATAATATAAATATTGTATAAAAAATCTAAAATCGGGTCAAACGGATTAAATTGTTTTTAATATAAATGAATGATTGTATTGAATGATGATGATGATGATGATGATATGAATAAAAATAAATTAATTCACTTTATATTTATAAAAATTGGATTTTCTTCAGTCACTGCGTATTTACACTTACTGACTGCTATATACACGTACGTATGTATATACAGAACATTTTAAGGTCTTTAAAATTGTCATCAACACAATAGAAATATTAAATCTTTTTTATTGCTTTTAATACTTTTGAATATTAGAATTTTAAAAAAAAAAACTATATGTTTGCTCTAAGTTATACCAATAGTTTTAAAATTGTACGTACATATATAATCCTATATTCAATGCATATAGAAAAAAGGATATAGAACCAAAATATATTATAATATAAATATAAATTTATGTATATAGGACAAAGGCAAAAAAAAGGGATATAGGAATAATTTAATCCGCTCATTCACACGTCTAACAATTATTTTATTTTTTCTATTTATTCAATGTATATTTTCTTCTTTGTCCCCTTTTTTCTTTTTTATTTTCGTAATATTTATTATTAATTTTTTTTTATTTTTATTTGTTACTAAGGCTTGGCAGTTGAATTATATTATGTGCGCGATGGTGAAGTAAATGAATATGCACTTCATTTTACTGTTCCAGTTCCGGCCAATGTAGAGACTATTGCATTTTCTTGGCAAAGTTTAGCTGGTAAACCGGTAAGTTTTTTTTTTTTTTTTTCTATTCATATTTTAGCATTCTTTTAAGGCTATCCAAATTTATATGTAAACTTTATAAAGACAAGAGTATACACTGAAAATAAATGTGTATATAATTTCAATGAATAGCGTTTATAAGCCCATTTTTCATTGTTTCAATAAATAATTCATTAATATTTTTCATTTTTAAACATTATCTTAATGTACTTGTTTATTGAATGAATGAATTCGCGATCATTAATTATTTTATGTTCAGAATAATAAGTTATTAAACAGAACACGTTGAAAAAATGAATAATATTCATCAAAATAATTATACAATTCTTTAAACCAACGAAGTGATTCTGATTCATTGAAAAACATTCATTTTCGATATTATGTTTTAATGAATTATTCGTTGATTTAATAAATGTTATTCCATTTTAACAATGAACCAGGTTCCTTGGAGCAAAATTAATTAATATTTCATTGTTTCAACGTTACTTTTTAATTGGATCCATGTACTTTTTTTCAGTGTATATACTTGAAAATATTGTAATTGTTTTGAGGTGAAATGTTTTTGTGAATATAATTTGAATGATATAATTATTTTCTACTTCTCTAGAAATTGATTACATTTACCGATTATGAAATAAAATGTTTTGATGGTTATAAATTTTCATTGCACAAAAGTGATGAAAAGTAGATTTCGTACAACAACCTAAACCTCTTCTTTTTGATTTTCGTTCAGCTTATCGTGAGCCATATATTTGTATTAGTTAAATAATCGTATATATATGCGTAACGACCCTTCAGTCGTTTATATTCCATCACCTTTGAACATTTCGTAAATTAGTGTTTGTTGTTGTTGTTGTTGTTATTGTTGTGCTTGGTATATTATAATTTTAAATTCAATGTTTATAATTTTAATTAAATGTCAGTCTGTCTGTATATATGCTTTTGCTTATATAAAGACAACTTTATTATATTATTGTTCTATATATTTTATAATGTGTACGTACACAGGAATATATCCTCTAATTCTATATGGATGATGATATAATATTTATATTTCATATTAAATAATATCATCATATACACAGAAAATCGCATCACACTATATGTATTTTCCCCTATATCCTGGTTGATTCGAGTACGATAACAATATTTTAAATTATGGCTTTTATAGTATGTACATCCAGAATAATATACTATTGGTATATATGTAGAAATATTAAGTGGTATGTTATCATATATATATATATTGTATGTGCTGCTGAGGGAGGAAAATGAAGATATTTGATTTTCGTATTTATATGCAAAGTATATCATCAAATATAACTATGTATAGTTCAAATATGTGTATATATTATAGAAAATTAGACGTTATTTGCCTTTATTATTGCAAACATTTCCACTTTGTAATTGTGTGGATGGTGGATGCGGATGAATAGTAATATATAAATGTAACCTATAATCAAAGAAAACGTATACATGTATTTATTAGTAGGAAAAAAAGTGGAGCAAAAGATAAGTGATAAAAATGCATAGAGTTGACATAATCTGAAATAATTCCTATATAGATAGAATATACGAAATTCTTCATTCAACTATTATTCTATCTCTATAATACACACAATAATAATACACAGTGTGTAAATATATTCCAATATTAGGTATTTGCATTAGTTATGCAATACCGCATTTTAGATAACACTATATAATTTATATATGCATATGAAAATCTACTCCATTGTTGAATAACTTACAATTTTAGTTGCCATTGTAACTATTTAAAAGTGCATTATTAAAAAAATTGGTATCAGCGGGGCCTACAAATCATTTGCAGTTGATTACTCTTACCATTAAAATAATGTGTGTTTTTAAAATATGTAATAAAAAATGAAAAAAAAAATAAAAATATGATCAAAACTTATGCAAACACTTTGATGTAATAGAAATCTCTTACTACAATAATAATCGTAAATCATTGGGATAAATAGGAAGAATCTTTTACTTTTATATGTGTTATATGCGTGTTTTATACTTTACATATCATTTAGAAATAATTATATTATGTTTCGTTATAAAAATCATCATCCGCAATTATGTTATATTATATTATTATTATTATCGTTTCGTTAAAAAATTAATAAATTCGAATCTAAATTTTCTGTAAGTTTAAATTGGTATTTTGAACAGCTTTAAAAATGATTTATTTCCTATGTCTATCATATACAGTAAGACATTTCAGTCAAATTGCAATTATCTTCATGAAAAAATACTCTATAATTTTAAATTTAAAATTCACAATATAATTAAATAATTTTTTTTTCTCCTAAACGTAGTTACCGTATCACATAAATATTGCAACATCTGATCCAGCTGTATTACCGCCACCCATTTTAAATATTACAAACGCGGGTCTAATAACATCAGAAATTAAAACATTTACAGTCACAATGCATTGCAGTGGTATTCGTTCATCTGAAGTTGATGTAACAATTACAATAGCAGTTACATTAAATCGATCTGCAAATAATATTACTGAATTGATAATAAAACGAAAAAAAATATGTTTGCAATTGTAAGTTTAAAATTGTTTTAGTATAAAACTAAACTTTAAAAAAATGTATCTATTTAAAATTATAATATTATAAATTTTCTCCTATTTACACACACAACAGCATTCAAGAAAATAATGCTATTGACGATCCATTATTATTGGAAACGGTGGCGGCACCAAAAGGTAGCATTTTATTATATTATTTTGGTAGCATATTAGCCATTATATTAGTTATAATATTACTATCAATTGGTTATTGTGCACGTGGTACAACAAAACGTAATTTACATAATGGTACCCAACCATTACGTACATCATCAAGTTTTCAACGATTACAAACACATCCGTCATCGAGTCCACCATCACTTGTATTTCCACCGGCACCAACATCAACATTGCCCCGTAATAAAAATGAAAATTCGGAACCCGAACAATTACATAGACGTATTTCTGAATTAACAGTACAACGGTGTCGTGTACGTTTATCATGTTTGCTACAAGAAGGTTCATTTGGACGTGTCTATCGGGGCACCTATAATGATTGTCAAGATGTATTAGTTAAAACGGTTACACAACATGCTAATCAAATGCAAGTATCAAATTTATTACAAGATGGTATGAGTTTATATGGTGCATCACATATTGGTATATTATCTGTACTTGGTGTATCCATTGAGGATCATGCAACACCATATTTATTGTATCCAGCACCAAATGGTACAAGAAATTTAAAATTATTTTTAAAAGAACCAATTGCCAGATCGTTAACAACAATACAAATTGTTTTGATGACATCACAGCTGTCACAAGCATTAGGCCATTTACACAGTCATGGTGTTATACATAAAGATATAGCAGCACGTAATTGTGTTATAGATGATCATTTACATGTTAAATTAGCCGATAGTTCATTGTCACGTGATCTATTTCCTACCGATTACAATCTTTTGGGTGACGATGAATGTAGTCCTATAAAATGGTTGTCATTGGAAGCTTTACAAATAAACCATTTTTCCGAAGCATCTGATACATGGGCATTTGGTGTATTAATGTGGGAATTATGTACATTAGCCCGACAACCATATTTAGAAGTTGATGATGAAGAAATGGAAACATTTTTACGTAATGGATATCGTTTAGCACAACCAGTTAATTGTCCCGATGAATTGTGAGTAATTTTTTTGTTATTGTATTTATGCAATTTTGATTCAATTCTTATTTGTCTTCTCATTTGTTATTCCTATATAGATTTGCAATAATGGCATATTGTTGGGCATTATTACCAATAGAACGACCAACATTTGGACAACTACAAATATGTTTACAAGAATTTTATACACAAATAACGAGATACGTATAAAATTTATAGAATTAAAAAATAAAAATTTAAGATAAATATTGTTATTAGATAGTTTTATTGCGATAGTTTATAGAGAAGATTATTGTATAGTTTAAATTTACAATATTTATTTTATTTGTTTTTTCTTTATGCAATTTATTCAATATTGATTTTGAAGAACGACTGAAAATGTGATGATTTTGTTGTTGAAAAAATATGGTATTTAATTACGCACGTTTTTAAAATTTCGAATATTTTCAAATTCGTTTTTTTTTTATTAACATAATAAATATGTTACATCTAGTACACCTAGTAGCTCGGTGGATACCGTACATGCTAATAAATCTTGAAATACCAGGTTGAATTCCCGAAATTTACATGTGAAAGTTTATCATATCTATTTTAATACTAAAATTTTTCAGCTGGATTCGTTTATGGAATTAAAAATCGAATATGTTTGAAAATATTGATAGATGGTATATGCTCTCCATTGAGATGTAATTCATTTGATAGCCAGTTTATTAAGAAAGAATAAAATTACTTTGCTTATACGTATAAGTACGCAGCTGGCAAAGAAATTAAAGTTATTTCCGACGTGAAATAAATACTCAGATTATATTATTTTATGTAAATTGTTGACAGAATTCAAAATTAAATTAAAATTTTGAAAATAAAACAAATAAAATTAGTAATATCTTCAAATTTTACTATAAAACACGCATTACAATAAATGTTTTACATATTTTAATTAAATTCTAGTTTAATTTTATGTTCGATTTTCTATGGACGAAAGTTTATGTCAGTTGAATAATTTGCATATAAAATTAAATAAATAAATAACTTAATAAATATGTACTCAAAAATCATGTAAGACTGGTAAGAAAAACAAATCTGTTTGTTTTTAAATAAATTATGTAATTATAGATTATAGAATATATAATATAAATTGATAAATGTATGGATCCAATCCGCCCCCTCCCCCCCCAATCCAATAATTCCTATATTAAGTTACGAAAAGTTATTACTTTTTTTTATGTATTCCAATAGAAAATAAAATTTAAGAAAACAAAATACTTATTAAAATACAAATTAGTTCTTTAGCATAGAATTAAATAACAAAAAAAAATGTGCCAAATATAATATTTAAGAAAATTTCAAATCAAATTCAAGACATATTTTGTGTGGGTGGATGTACATTTGAACGTTTAATTGTGACCACATTTTGGTTATTTTAATATGGATAAAATGTTTCAAAAAATCAACTAATTGTTGTAATAGTTTTTTTAAAAATGCTTGGAAATTAAACTAATTTAAAAATTTAAAAAGAAATGCGAGCGTCATCCCATCAAAGAAAAGAATGTGTATTATCATCACTTTAATTATGAATTATTATAATTACTGGAGATGTTAATATTTTTAATTATCGGATAAAGAAAAATTTATTAACAAAATTAATTAATTTAAAAATACTTACAACAAAAATTGATTTTATACCTTCAATTTCATAATTATTATACAATTATAAAATTATAGATTATTATTACTTTAAAAAATATTAATTTTTATTGTAAAAAGAACGAAAGTTGAATAGAAATTATGTAAATAATAATAAAAAAAATTAAAAAAAATTATAAGCCCTCCCCCCAAGATGATAATAATAAATTTAACTAAAACAGTTAATTAATTAAATTTTGTAAATATTATTATTAATTTTATATAACTTTTTATTTAAGTATTTATTGTTTTTTTTTTACCATTATTTTAAAATAACTATTATATATAAAATGATTTCCTTTATTTTATAATTTTTTAGAATTAAGTGTGACAATAATAATTTTTTATTATATAATTCTGTAAATATTTAAATAAACAAATTTAAATTAGTAGTTTTTAAGTTTATGTATTTGAATATATCATTTGAAAATTGTATAATATATTAATAATACCACTTTCTTGGTAATTATACTTACAAATGGAAATCAGCAAAGTATACGTCCTGTATGTTTCTATTAATATTTTTATAAATTAACACGAAATCCAAAATGCATGATGTTATTAAAGCAAACATATGTAGATTTTGAAATGTAATAACACAAGCTGTTGCGCGGATGCTTAGTTTTGTTTCCTCAGCATCCGCATCCGCATCAGCTTGTGTTTTGTGTTATATTACATTTAAAAATTTGTTTTTGTTCATCTGCCTATAATTATATAATATTTGGGTAATCACTTTATCGTAATTATTTTAATTCATTTAATTCACATAGAATGGGGTTTTTTTTTGCCCTTTAAAGTGCTTGTTCGTTCGGGTGCACATACAAAATAACCGATGGTTACCAATAAAACCATCCTAGCTGCTGTATTAATGCAGTTAGGAAAAAATAAAAAATTGTACGTATATTTTGCAGCTTTCCACCTGTTTAACCACCCTCCACATGCCTTATATAAATAACAAAAAAATAAAACTGAATATATACGATAGAACGGAATAATTTCCAAAATTGAATTTTATATTCAATTAATATATTCAGTGACACGTTTTTTCGTAACATAAGAGCATAAGCCATTATTACATACATACGAAACACAAATACAATAACATAATATCCTTTAATAAAAATTTCTTACATTTTTTTTTTATTTTTCTAATAATTCTATACAGAAATGTTTATTAAATTATATACTAACCTCATAGTTAGACATACATCTATATTTTATATATCCTTTTGTAAATCCTTATTATATCAGATCACCTACTTTTATTGTGTGAGTGAATAAATTGTTTTTATACATAATTCACATTACATACATTTATTTTTATTATTTATACATATAATATAAAATAGGAAAAAATTAAGGTTTATTCATACATATTATATAGATTTACAATTTTACATATTACCATATTACATATTATCACGATTATAATTCATTTTTTTGTGTTATATTCTGGTGGTGGTAATAATTGATATGTGTCATAAAAACGGTGTTTTTCTCATTTATGTCGTTTACGCGTTTTTAAGACTTCCCCTTATGATGTCCCTATATACATTTGTGAACGATATATCTATATATATGTATACAGTAACACTTATGTATATTATACGATATTATGTTATTTATTATGTAATTGAAATTGAAATATTTTGTGGTTTTTCCACAGAAAAATATTATTCAATTTGTTTATGCGTATGTGTGAATGTTGGGGAGGATGCGATAGATATATTAATATTAGGATTTTTTTTACTATTTGGTTTAGTAATCCGATTTTCAGGTTATTATATAAATGAGACCTGGATATAATAATATTCAAATTGAATTTTTGATTTGTATATAAAAACGGTATGTATAAACGTATATTACCTATATGGATGAAACCCATGTACGGCCACCATAAGCTTGCATTAGACTACTACAACTACTCGTATTATATAAGATAAAATATTCTTTGTCGCGTTAAATACTTTAATATGCAAATATAATATAATCAATTTATTTTCCAGTATTTAATATTGATAACGTCGATTTTGGTTGTGTGCTATTAATTTTCTTCAAATTGAGTTATTCGATTAAACGATGTACTATATGCAAGTATTGGGGGACGTGTGAATTTTCCAAAATGAAGAAGGTTACACTAAAGTTGGTAACTATGAACTGATAGCCACATACAACAATACCACAGTTTTGCAGAAAAGCTAGATGTTAGTCATCGAACAATCCTGAATCAATTAAATCAGCTAGAAAAATAAAAATGCATCGATTTTAATGCTGGTTACTTTACTGCAATTAATAAAGGTAATTATTATTTAAGTAAAATGTATTTCAATTTTAATATCATAAATGCCAATCATTTTTCCACAAGCCTACGAGTTTTAAGATGTGGTGTACGTACACTAAATGATAGTCTAGCATAGTTTTCATTCAAAGTCAGCCGATATTATTACTTATTATTACTTATAGTAATTTATTATTTGTAATAATTTTTCTCTGCTTTAGATTTTATAATTTATATTCATTGAATTACGACCTTTTCAAAACTAACAAAATAACATGTAAAAATAATCGTATATTTGTTTTTTTTTCATATTTCTTATAATATTTCGTTGAATTATTACAACCTAAAGGTACAAAATTAAAAACACTCGAAAAAAAAAAACAATCTTAATTTCATATATAATTTTATTTATTATATTATAAATTATATTTAAAACAATACAATATTTGAAATAAAAAAAAAAAGCGTATTTTTCCATGTGAGGAAAATGCAGGTACAGCCGATAGAATTTGCTTACCAAATCTAATTTCATTTTTTAATATAGAATGCAGAAATATTGCATTAGATAATATATTAGTAGCAATTAAAATAAATAGTTTTTTTGCAGCTATTAATTTGGATATGGATGACATTTTATATTATTTCGCACTTCAGCAGTTGTGTCATCATTAAAACAATATAACAAATGGAATTGTATTTCATCTAGCGATGTTTTCACAATAATTTACAACTACAATCGAATTTATATTGAATTCTTACACACACCATCTTCAATTACAATATTTTCATAACAAAATCAACAAAGATAATACTTTTATCAGAACCAAAGGTAAATTAATAAATTTTGTATTTAATCCATATTTATATTTAATATTTAATACTATTTAATTAAGTATTATTATTTATATTTCAGAATACAACTTTATGAATGTTTATGAATATTGTTGAAGACTTCGAAAACAATAATAAAAGATATTTACATCAATTGCAGTGCACAATCAATATAGGAGACAGGAGACCTGCATTCGTCAACGAGCCACACACGCGAATATCTATGGAAATACAGCGTTTCACGCTATACATAAATGCACATTAGTTCCACACACCCCAACACCATAAGAATAATTTTGTTATTATTATGTATCGAAACAAAATTTCAGACCAATTGATAAATTATTATACACACATACGGATTAATTTACCAAAATGACTGTTATGTTAAATAGATACCTGATTACGACTTCAAGTTCTCACACCGCACGGCAAGGTGAATTTCATGTTATTATTTTTTATATAAATTGTAATATTTAAAAATTTATTTACTTATAATTACATTTATTTCATTTCGTATAGCAAATCGTTATTCAGTGGAAAATAACAAAAATTCAACAAATTTACAGACTCAAACAAAAACGAACAACGGACATATTTGCTGCTATAAAGAAAATAGTATTAACCATAAAGTGTATTTTAAGATTTTATTTTATAAGTTATATTTAATAAGTTTATAGTTAAGTTAATTTAAATTTAATTAATAAGACAAATTTTCTGAGACCGATAGATATTCTACATAGCGAATGTTGAAAGTAGAAATTGTGCAGTTGCAATTACGCGCGGGGCATATATTATGTACTTATATTTTTCCATGGTTAATAGTTTTCAAGTGTTGTAGCCAGGAGCCGCGTTGTGTGTAATGCTTCCATTTATAATTTGATGACAGTAATAATCTGAAATATAATTTAATATATTTCGATCAGAAAAATATAGTTATCAAATGATTGAATTTTGGCAAAGCATGCGATGTTCCCATCATGGTTTTCCATGTTATGGCTGGGGTCGTGGCACTTATCAATTAGCGTTAATTGAGGCCTGGCACGCGCACGACCCTTGTTCTGGTTGCCAAACGATTATTCATGTGATTGTAGACATTCATGTTCACAGGAAGGAAAATTTGCCCTATATAAATAGGTAAAAAACACAAATTTTAACCTTTGTGAATATTGGTCTACTCTCGCATGTGCAGTAATTTTGTACTTATAACCGGCGAATTATATTACATGGATAATTATATGTTACGTTGTAGTCCTATGTGAGGACCACGTCTGAATGAAGTTCGTACGGAATCCCTATTTTAATATATATGTATCCGTAGGCCGGCAAGAGGCCTCCGGCCGACTTAAGATTCTTGCCGGTAATAAGATTCTTGCCGATAATTGTCACATTTGGTATAGCCCAAATGGGTTCGTATAAGGCGTGCAGCTGGATATATTTTATGAATAAAATGTTTCTGAAATCGTTTCCGATAATTATCTTTTGTTGATTGGAGTGTGAATGATTTATAAATAATTGAAAATCTCAGGCTAGCATTAATTAATAATGGGTCATAAATCGTGAAATGACACTTTAAATGTTCAACATACACATACACACAGCATAATTATCGAACATGAGTCTAGAAAGATGTTATTTAATTAACAAATCCATACTACACACTCTCTAAACGTTTGATTTGAACTATACTTATACTGTGTCACCCGCTGTATATTAACAAAATGTAATAGTGAGAGCTTATAAATACAGGTTATTGCCCATTTAACACGGTTCGTACGAAACTAGACTTATACAAATTCGTGTAATACGCAATGTCGACCTATCTTTTATATAGTTTCTTTAAATATTTATCGTTTCAATATAAATTTAATGCTTTTTTTTTATTATTGAGTTTATATTTAATATTTAATAATTTTTACTAACCAAATTCCTTAAAAAAAACAAAATAATTAACATTAAAAAAAAAAAAATGGTTGTATAAATTCAAAACAAACACTTCACAAAATATTATTTTGATTTTAATTTAAATTTAAAACTAATTTCGCATAAGTTATGAAAACAATAGAGTCAACATACCAGTCGCGGAGACCATCTCACCAGTTTCGAGTGACATCCAATTTATTAATTTTTAAACATATTTTGTTAATATTTAATTGTTAACGATTGATTTAAAAACTATTATTGTCTACATTTTAAATTAATAAATGATAATTTAGATATTATTAAATAAATACAAATGGTAAATGGGGTGGTTTCACGCGACTGTTAGGTTCACTCTCTCGAATATCTATAGTATTATTATTAATAATTTATTAATTTACTTAACACACATACGCACAAATACATATATACTTGAACATAATTTATATTTATGCCTTTGATATAAATACTGTAAAACGTAGGATATAGTAATAATACCACGCATATAATTAATTAAATATTGTACAGTTAACATAAGTACAAATAAAATTACAATTTATAGATCGGTAGTAATAGCTAAGACTACATTTTATTATTTTATATAATTTTGTAGTTTATCATTTAGCATACAAATTAGGAATGCTTTTAAATCTTTTTGCACTGGTAATACAGAGCACTTTTATGGCAAATGACGAGCATACTGTATATATATTTATAAATTCCTAATTATTAATTTAAAATATTAAATGTACATATATTCTTATTTGTTTAATTAACATTAATTTATTTTAATAGTTAGAAATATTTTATAGAAATATGTATTTTAGTTTATATTTAATAAACAATAATAAATAAAAGAAATTTATAAATTATTACTACCACAAGATTATGCTCTCCTCAATGCCTTGAAAATAGTATGAAATACTGGGTATTTGGTTCCTAATTATATCAGAAATTAATTCAGAAAAGACCATTACCTGCAGCAATTTCGAGAAATCAGTCCCTAAGTAGAAGTAATAAGCTTTAAAACTAATAACTGAAATCGAATGGGAACCTAAAATCAAGAGAAATCACGAGAATTTTTTGTATGCATTTTTTTAGCACTAAAAAAAATATTTATTTGTGTATGAAAAACAGTATGAGTAAATTAAGGTGAGTTTAGGTGAATTGAATGGTGAACTTTTATAAAGCTAATATATCGTAATAGAATGTCTGGAAAGAGGGGAAATATATTGTTATTTTTTACATTTCGTTTTCTCATTTCTGATGAAAATAAAAAGAAATGACTTGTATTTGTTGTTTTTTGTGTTAAGCAAAATATAAATTTTTAATAAGAATTACTTATCAGAGAAATAGTATGTTAAATGTAAATTTGAATGATATAATTTATTTTAAATGAAAATTAATGCTAATTAATATAATTAATATAAATATTTTGGTATTTTTTGTAATCCCAAATTATTAATAATGATGATGATAATATTAACATTCAAAAAAGCATTAATTTTCAAAAGTAGTATGTAAAAATTATTTTATTATTAAGAATTTTTTTATGTAAACAAACAAACACATTCACACACACACACACACGCACTCACAATTATTTTTATAATTACTTTTCCTTCGACGAATATTTCTACCCTTGAAATTTCATATAGAAATATTAATTTTCTTAAGACATATGAAAATTCAAAATGAAAATTCTGAGAAAATTCATGAAAATTTCGGTGTCCTCTTGTGGTAAAAGTGTTTATAATGTTATATTTAAGTTAATTTGGGAAATTTCAGGGGAATCGAAAAATTTGAAGGTGGAAAAATGATGGTATATTTGTTACACGGTAAAAATTCTAGCTCGGCCGTTTGAAGTGGTAGGATGTTGTGATACATATTAAATGATAGGTAATTGAAGGACCTATCTTTTTGTAAAAAAAAAACTTGGGTTTTTCACCATGAGTATGAAACCGTTATGTGAAAATTCCGGGAAAACGCGTAAATAGATTCGGGTCCTCTAGTGGTATAAATGGTTTCTAATATTCTAATTAAGACATCTGGAAATTTTCGGGAAAATCCGGAAAATTTTAATTTGGATCGGGAAATTCCGGGAAAACTGTAATAGTTTTTAAACATTTTCAGTACCACTCCCTCAGTACATTTACCATCTAAATCCATTTATGGCTATAAGGAATCTGTAAGTCGTCAACTTTAGGCTGGAGAAATTTCCCGGAATTTCTGAAAACCAGGTTTTTGATGATTTCGAAAAAAATTTATTAGTTAGCCAATTTTTGTTACAGCCATCTTGTAGAGGATCTTAATGCGCACATTAAAGCTTCTGGACTTTTTCTGTGAAAAATCTATTGGTCGACTTATGACCGATTTAAGATTTGGAAATTTTCGTGTAAGCCTAACTTTGGGCAGCCACTGTGGGAAAACCATTTGACTTGAGGAGTTGTGGTGGGGCTTAAAAAACGTGACATATAGTCTACTATCTGTGATAAATAGGGCACCGGGAAATTCCATTGGGAAAGCCGGGAAATTCCCATTTGAAAACATGAAAAAATCGATGTTTTTCGATGTTCCTGGAAAATCCACATTTTCCACTGGAAAATTCCAAAAAAAATCTGAGGATAAACTTTGGACTTTCCTTTACATTTCTGCATCATTAGATTTTTGGAAAGTCGAATATTTCCCGACTTTCCAGTACTCGGAATATTGGTCTGCAAACGTTTTTCCAATCTTTGGGCAGCCCTAGTTGGAAAACCCTTATAGATAGAAAGTCACCCCCATATTATAATTTGTAGCCCTTGAGGAGGACTATCACTGGTGAGAAGCTCGTCCCGAAATATGGAGTATTTCCGGAGTTATAGGGGTGCAAAAGTGACCCATTTGGTACTTTCGAAGCCCCATAACTCCGCCCCCTTAGGGAAATCCGGCAAAGGGGTCGACAGAACCTGTTTTTTTTCCGAACTCTACAATCCCTGAAAATCTGAAGGTCCTACGGGCAAAAAAATTTTTTCGGCATAAGGTTATAACCCACACTTTTGGGGGTCAAAAAAGTCCAAAAAAATAGGGCTGGAAATAGGCTTAAAAGACGCGGGGTCATCGTCCGAACACGAATCCATTGAGATAACTCGAAAATTCCGCCTCTAAGTCGGTCAAATTGGCAAAACAAAAAAATGTGAAAAAACACTAAAAAAAAAAATGGCTGGAAATAGGCTTAAAAGACGCGGGGTCATCGTCCGAACAAGAATCCGTTGAGATAACTCGAAAATTCCGCCTCTAAGTCGGTCAAAATGGCAAAACAAAAAATGTGGAAAAGTGGTAAAAAAAAAAAAAAACAATAAGAATTCGTTTTAATTTCTCGAAAATTAAAATTTATTTTTTTTTTTCTGAAAAATATATTACGGTCTCAGCGAGAAATCGAACCCGCACCGCTCAGATTACATTGCTATACACACCAGCAATCCTCTCGCATACACTATGATTGATAATAATATCAGTATGTCGGTTGGGATATATAAGGTACAACAATTTTGAAAATATTTATTTCAAATAGGGTACCATATTAAAATTGATCGATTTTTTATTATATTTTTTTATTTACAAGACACTTATTAGAGACTTTTTTTTTTTTTTTCTTCTTTTATATTGTGTAGGTGTAGAATTTCGTGTATGAATTATATTATTTTGTACTTAACATTTTTTTTTGTTGTTTTCTTTTTCTCTTTTCAGATTTCAATGGACGGAAGTTAAAGGTTGGGGAACTATTGATGAACTTTATAAAATTATTAGACTAATATTTTTATTTACATTAAATTAATTACATTAATTACTATGTTTATAAATTATTATTACATTAAAATAAAGATCACAATTAGTGATAATTACCATATATTTACATTAGTTTATATTTATTATTTATATTATTTTATATTCATCTTCAATGGCTCTTCAAAACACTTGATGGTCGTTTAACGTTTTTTCGGATGTATATTTTTCTGCAATCCATTGTAAAGGAAAATGTTTGTTTTTATTAAAGCAACATTTCTTCTGCTGATATAAGTAAGTTGTTTGGATGGATTTTATGGACTGATTTTATTTTATTATTATTTAACTATTTTATATATTATTTAAAAAAAAAAAATAAGGTTCATAATAAAATAATGTAATCTTAAAATTAATTTAAAAAAATTATTTGTTTTATTTTTATATAAAATAAAGAGTATAAATATAAATTAAAATATAAAAAATAAAGCTCCCGAACAATTTTTAAATATTATTATTATTATTATTATTATTAATATTATTATTACAAAATATAAATAACCTTAAAATATTTGCGCGTAGCAATAATTATTTTGTTTTTTTTTTAAATACACTCGCAAATATTTTTAGGGACCCTTGATATATGTCCATTGGGGCCTAGACGTATATTTAAGTATCAGCACTCGGATACGGGGGCGCTGGTTACATATTTCAGTTTATTGTTTAGATACATTCCATCATTATATATACCATTCCCTGTTTTCTTAAATATATACTTAAGATTAAACTTAAATAAAACTTAAATAATAAATAATTAATACTATGTACTATATTATAATGTTGATTGATGATAAATAAAGATGCAATGATGAATATTTGCTAATTTTGCTGTTGTACTGTTATCTGTAAATATGTAAAAATAATGATATTATAAGTATGATAAAATAAATAATAAAATAATATATATAATAATGTAAATAAAAAATAATAAAAACGAGGATTTTATAATTATGTCAATAATGATGATAGCATAATAATATAACTTAATGATTATAATAGTAAATTTATTGTCAATTAGTATAAGGGTATAAGTATAATGTTAAATAATGTTTAGTATATAATAATGTATTTCAAAATAATTCTTTTTTCTTTGCTACTAAGCTAATCCTAAGCCATCGCTTCCATTAAAATAGTTTATTCCTAATATATGCATTTAAGTTTTTAGAGAGTGCCATAATCGGGCTATGACAGATTGGTACAGAACCATTTATTTTTATTTTTGAATATATATCTATTATATTGAAATGGTTTTTCATAAATAGAATTCCGACATTTATGGAAAATTTACACATGAAACGAATTAGATGGTGACAATATTATTTTATTGGCTGTGATTTTTCACAAATTATCTAGAAAGAAATAAACAAGATATTAATTAGATAAGTTTGATTTTAAATATGATTAATGATTGCCTTTTTCTTAAAGATTAATAATATAATAAAAAGTGAATGATAAAAATGAGAATAAAAATGTGAAATCATTGCACAATTTATTGGCACAATGATCGTTGTTCCCATGTAAGACGGAAAAAATGCTGGATCATTAAGATTATGTACTGGTGCAAGTTCTGGCACTGCGACATATGTTCAATATGTTTTATATAACAAATATTGCTTTTACTGTAAACATTCAAAATATTCTATTATATTCTAGTTTCAGATCGGACATAAAAGAAAGAATGGATATTGGAAGAGAAGACAATTAAAAGTTTGGATTTCACAGATTATATCTAAATAGGATTGGATTTTGCAGAAGGAGCTGCTGAACCTGGTCAGGGTAGTGGTTGGTGTATATTCTAGTATCTGTGAAAGTAATCAAATAAGCATATTCAATTGAACAATTTTTGGCATAAAAAAGACTGAAAATATGTTGTCATGACATACATTGTAGTACGTAACCATTGAAGCCACTGAATAAAGTGTTTTATTAAATTAATGTCGAATCTATCATATCTACTTATGATTGAATCACTCGGTAGCGCAATTGCATAGCGCCGAAATATAAATATATATTATATATATTGATCATGAAATATAGCGGGTTCAAATCCGATATTTTTTCATAGGAAATTTTTCGGTATTTATTTTAAAACAAAATTTTTCTGCTGGGTGACCATTTGTTCGTTGATGGAATAAAAAGAAAAAAACGGATATCTTTGAAAATATGGTGTTGGACGCTATTCAAAGTTTAAAAAATTCAATTTTAAAATTAAAATTTATACTCACTTTTATTTTGTTCTGTTAATTCTGACATTGTTAATTATATCTTCAATTGACAAATGTTTTTCTCCGTCATTAAGCAACTTACAAAATGTATAATTAATTTTAATTATAAAAAATGCGACTTTCGATGGATCTGTAAAAATAAGAGTATAATTAAATTAATTATTAAATTCTGCGAATGCATTTACAAAAGAAGGGATATAAAATATTAAAATACCAACCTTCGTACATATTAAATGTGGTTAAAATATGACGAATATATGATAAACCTTAGGATGGGACTAAAACGCTATCATACTGCTTGTAATTTATTGTCTGTTTCGATGTATTAACATTTTTGTACTTCCTTTACTAACTATATTAATAAAAAAAAATGTGTTACAATAAATATATAATAATAATAAAGACATAAAATTTTAGTTAAGGGTATCAATAAAAGAAAATCTAAATTAATTAAAAAGAATATATAAATTATTACATTTATATGTATCGAGTATGCGTAATTAAAAAAATGGTCAGAGATTTTGATCTAGAATATTTATTTCAAATCAAAATATTGATGGCAACTGTCTTGGTTAGGAGATTCTCATAGTGTTGTTTAACCTATACACTAAAGTATTATAACAATAAGTAAAATTCATCTAAATTATATACGCATTCATTCACACATGCAATTTCAAGAAATAAGTAATTCTACATTATTTATGGTTATTAGTAATGGAGGCATAGCTGACTGTTATATAAATTGAAACGATTGCTTCAACATCAAATTTAAATTACAAATACAATAGTTAATAAACAAATCTAATTGCAACGCCATTACAATTGCTGAAGTTGTATGGATATAAAACTTAACATCCAATCAAATATTTTACATAAAAGTATATGGCCATATTTAATTGATGTTTAATACTACTTCAACAAAGAATAATAAAATAATATATACTATAACAGTTTTGGATAATATCTATAACAGACTGAACATAATATGATATAAGTAAACTAAATAACGTAAAATTAATTACCTTCATCGCTTAATAACTCTTCTTTCAAGTTTGGTAAAAATTCATCAATATGTTGCCGAATTAAATCCCAAACACAATTTGTGCTATACTTATATATAATGCAAGAATGAAATTGTTTCATAGCGTTATTTTGAAGTATCTTAACCATCTTCATTATTTATCGGTTTTAGTCTCTTACTTATTTTGCAGTATCGTATCTGTATCACGTCACCATCACCAGTTATTTTCATCATAAATTTATTGTTTCATTGATAATTAACAATTTGGTGGTTACTGTTTAGTGACTACAATAAATGATGCTTTCACGAATGTTTGTATATATTGAACTCAACATATGGTATTGTGTGAACATACTGTTGCGTTCAATGCATTTGTATTTTGACATTGATATTATATCCAATAAAAGCTATTGGATACTAATGACATTGATGATATGAAATCTGCATCCTTATTCATTAATAGTCAATTTTCAGCAGTATGGTCAGTATTTTAATAATGATGATCCACATTATGTATATAACCACGATCAACAGCTAACACCACATTCTTCTATTATACAAACTTAATTGTCATTACTTCAAACTTTTCGTTTTTTATAGACATTTCCAGAAGTGTTATGGCAAAATCTTGTAGAAATCTGAAAATGAAATACGTATATGAAAAATTCCACATTATCATTCATATTCTGTAAGCAAATTGATATGTGCAATTCAGCAATTTAGATTCAAATCATTTGCTAAAATTCAGAATTATATATCATCATTAGCAGATGACAATAATGATGTAAATTAACTCAACAAGTACTACGAAAGTACATGAAGAAATGTTAATGAAATTTGATTGAAACCGAGGAAATTTATTTCGCAATTGGCAGACAAAGCATTTGGATTGAAATATCAAATGCTTTTTATTCTAATCAAATAGAGTTAAATTCATATTACACAAAACAATAAATACATAGATTTGTAATGAATAAATGAACTAAAAAAACGATTTACTAATTAATTTATTAAATGAGTCGTATTTTAAAAAAATTTCGGATGTTGTTGGAAATGATGATGATTGACATTAATTCGAAGTACAAGCCGAATATAAAATCAATTATATATCAGGTGATTAACATTAAACAAAAATATATTTTGTTTTTGGAAAATTTTATAAATTATACTTACAATTTTATACATCACTTAAGTATTGAATTTGTTGTATTATTTGTACGTTGTAATAATTCAATTTTTATTTTGTGATAAATCTTTGGCAATCCACTAAACGCCATGTGCAATAAAAAAGTATCCATATTTTATAGTTTAAAAATATATTTTCACAAAAGTCATCTCTAATTGTATTGCCAATCTATTAAATATTATAAGAACATATTTTTTTTCACTTATTCATATAATACTTTATAAAAAATATAATATTAATAACATTATTTCTATTAATTAAAATGCATACTTACAATATGACCTATTTTCTTCTGCTTCGACTTTACTGATATATATATTTTTCTTTTCTTGACTTAATTTCTCGATGAGTGTTAAATGATTATGACTTTGACTTTTGCATCATAATAAAAATGAAAAATAATCGCATATGATGCTTTGCTCTTGATGAGTGTGAGTGTTGAGTGTGTTGAGTGTTGAGTGCGTTGAGTGATGACTTTTGTTTCATTATAAAAACAAAATTCCATATTAATGTTTCCATTTCGATAATTTTATAGTTAAATATTTAAGATTATACTTTTAATTTAATTATATAAAAAAGAAAATTACTTACAGAGATTAGCAGTATAGTCTTCAATGATTTCTTCGCCATCTACTACTTAATTTTTACTTCATTCGTTAAATTGAATGTCAAATTTGATGTCACGATCTTTTTCATTTTCTTTTTTATTTATTTTTTGTTGTTTTGTTTCACCCATGTGGTTGTGAACTGCCTGCGTTTGTTGATATTGATGTAATTATCAAAATAAATTATACAAAAAATCAAATAAATAATATAAATATTTAATAAAATGTCTAGCTCAAGAGCATTATTAAAACGTAGTTTACAAATTGTAGACGAATCAAATGGTATGTAAAATATTTTTTTCTTAACATTAAATTTTCGTTTTGTTTTAATTAAATTATTATTTGTTCTTTTATCAACTATTTAATAGATAATCAAAATAAAATAAAATCATTGAGAGATAAAACTCATTTGATTCAAAATAGACGTATTATAAATAAATTTACCAAAACAGAACAAACTTTATTGAAATTAAATAAAGCTGCTAAAAATAAAAAACCTAAAAATATTGCTGAAGAAAATGTTAAAAAATTATTAAAATTAAGTTCGGTTCAATTAGATGATATAACAACAAAGAAAGTAAATGAATTTTAATATGTTTGACAAAAAAAAAATAATGATAATAGTTCCGCTTAAATTTAGTTTTTTCTTTTATTTTAGATATTGAGACGTGCACAAATCAATAAAGAGCCTATACCACAAAATACTACCGGCGGTGATGATAATTCAAAAAGTGTATTTACCGAAGAAGATTTTCGAGAATTTGAAAGAACATATTTTTGTAGTTAACTTTTTTTTACATATAAAATACTATTTATATTTTAAAATTACTTAATAATAATAGTATTTTACTAGAAACATAAATTGTTTTATTATTAAAATTAGAAACGAAATTAAAATATGAAATAAAATACACGATGACATAAAGATAAAAACCAATAGGTTCAGATTTTAAGATTTCTTAAATGGATTAATCCACTCATTCATTTTCTAAATCAATATTTTATTTGAATATTTTAACATAAAAAAAAAAAAGTTAATAAATTCTAATACCAAATTGTTTTTTTTGGCACACGATCTTCAACAATACCCATTTGATTCATAATATCCATTTCAAAGGTTTGTAATGTCGGTTTAAATGTTATTTCTGTTACAACTTTACCTGGTGTATCCTTGACTCGTTCAATATATGCCGCTTTTGTTTTAAAATCAACAGTTTCATAGTGTGCAGTTGGTAGTGGTATAAGGCGTCCCGTACGTAATGAAACACGTACACGATCACCTTCCTCTGTAAAACGCCATTCAAATTCTGTTTTTTGTAAATCCGATGGATCAACTAAACCAATATCGGTAGTCACCAATAATGGTGCTTCAGATATTACAATTGCACCTGGATAATCACCGGTACGTCCAACACGTCTTATATGTGCATTTAAACCTTCAACAATAACCCAATTACGTTCTTGTATTACTTGTGATATAATACCATGTTTTCCTTTATCTTTACCCACAAGAATTTCTACACGATCACCACGAAAATAATTCCACGTTTCTATATATATATAATTTTAAATAAATTGTATTCAATAAATAAATAATTGTTAAAATTTGAAACAAATAAGAAATAAATATACCAATTGGTTCTAAAAAGACTTTTTTCCTAATTGACGCACGTACATTTTGTTGCTGGAATTGTGCTGTCCATGGGCGATTTGTTGTAAAACGATAATTTTTTCTTTGAACTGTTCGTTGTAAATATTGCGGTTTTTTTGGTGTTTTCCAATAAATCTATTGTTTCAAAAGAATTATTAATTATAAAACGATTGTTTCTCTTTAATATATGCAGATTCAATAGTGATTATAAAAAATAAAGTAACTAACCTGCTCCATACTTTTTTGTATATATGAATCCGGTAAATTAGAATATCGTTTTGTTAATTCACCAACTTTATCAGATAATTTTCCACAAAGTATCTGTGTTAATCTCATTTTGATGGTTTTCGTTTATAATATAATAATAAAAAAAAATGTATAATAAAAATCAAATTTTCATGTTATACGTTTTATACATATATACTTCCATTTTGATTTTATAGAAATTTTTTGTTCTATCTTTCAAAATTATAACATAACCTCTAACAAAATAAATGACATAAAAATTTTGATCCATCAAATATCCTTATGTAATAGGATATTTTTTTTTATACAAATTTTCACATAGATGGATTCCATGATATTAAAAATATGAATCAAATTTTAATTTAACATTAAATATAAGCTTAATATTATTGGATTATATATGAATAGTTTATTTGTTAATAAATTTCTTATTTCCGACAATTATATTAATTTCATTAATATTTTATAAAACACAATTAAATTTTACAGCACTTAATCCCATTTATTATTATTATTATTATTTGTCTACTAGAAATGTTCATATTTTTTATAAATACTGTTTTACATCAATTTTTCTATTATCCTATTTATTTAATTATTTAATTTAAATTTAATTTAATTGGAGTGGTGTTAAACCAGCACACAAACAGACGATGGATGTGTAAAATATTTATTATAAATAATACTATAACTTGTTTTTTATTTTACTTCTTATTAGACAATAAAATAAATTATAATTAAATAATTCAAAGGACTTTTTTTATAACTGAACAATAAATTCTGTAATTTTAATTTAGTTTATTTTTTTAATTATATCTGGTGTGTGTTATTTTCTTGGCGATAAATTAAAATTAGGCCAAATATTTTAAAAGAAATTATGATTATTTTTATATTTTAGTACAAATACAAAATGAAAAAAATGTGATTAACATTGAACTGTAATTATAATTTAAAATTTAACCTTTATATAGAAAATTATAGTGAATTGTACGGTGTTATAAAGCGTCTCAATGAATTTCTAATCATTCCTAAAATCTAGTTACAAGGAAAGTTTAATTTACAAAATAAGAAGATATATATTTATATATAATCGTATAAAAATTAAAAAAAAATTAATTGTACAAATTGACAAATTTTAGGAATTATTTCTTTAATTTAATGTGGAATTTTAGTACACATCGTGCAAGTAGTAAGTAAGTATATAAATAAATTAATTTGCTCAGTTATTAACTTAATAGTTCAATATAAAAAAAACCATATCAAATTATATCACAATAAATTAATTTGTATAATATTGTTAATTAATATAAAATAAAAATAAATATAATAATAATAATAATAATAATAATAATAATAATAATAATAATAATAAAATAAAATAAATCTAGTCAAAATTTAATTTATCTTACAATAGTTGCTATACAGGAAAAAAGAGTTCATCACTTTAACGAGTAATAATAATAACGATTGTTTGATTATGTGTCGTTATACACTTATAATTTGGAGATTACGTAGCGAAAACTTAAAAGCAACTCTCTATTTTCACCTCCTTACTATTTTAGTTTCGTTTCTTTATGTAAGAGTATTTTTTTTTTATTTATTTTATTTTCAACATTCATTAATATTTGTAATAATTAAATATAAAAATAATAAAGATACGAAATTAAAAAATTACAAGTGTATGTCGACCTACATACATATAATTGAATAAAAAAACTGTCTATATATAGAGTAGTGGCACTAGTACTCAGCCCCAATCTCGTCTCCAGCCTTTAATAAGAAAAAATAGCACTTACATTACTATACTAATGTTTGCGACATTTTTCTTATATGGGACTGGATACTGGTTAAAGATAATGAGTGCTGGTGTCACTACCATATATGGTCTTTGCCTACACCATATGTTTACAATATAAATAATAATATGTTATGTTACTAAAAAAAAACACAATTACATTTAAAATCTTACGAATTTTTTCAATACGTTATTAACTTAAAATATTTACAAATATTTCTTTGGTTAAAAATATTAAACAATTATTTAATAAAAATAATAACAAATAAATTAATAAAACCAATTAAACCAATTAATTAAATTAAAATAATACATAATACAATCGCGTTTACAGTGATAGTGCGGGAAAATGTTGTGCTAATATTTTAATAGTGATTTTTCTACAATTTTCAATAATATTAATTCTTTTGCATTTTTTTTTTTCTTTCTTGAAACTAATTATTTTCAAAAACTAATTTGTTTATCATTTTAATACACAATCTACAACAAATTATTTGAATATAAGAATTCTTAAACTAACAACTGATACAAAATAATATCCAAACAAATAGACAGACAGATAATTCCCTTACAATAAAACCGCAAAATCTTTTCCTTATTATATATTGTTCTATTTGAGCAATAAAATATATAAAACATTGCTTATAGTCCATATATATATGTATGATTTCGATTTAATAAAGTTTATTAAATAAAAATAAAGTATGCGGTTTTATGAATTATTTGTTTAAATATTATATAATCAGTATTTTACAGAAATATGTATACTAAAAAATATATATATATATTTCGGCCAAGTATTACATTTTAAATAAAAATAGGATTGTGCCACAAAATTTTTAATTATATTGAATTCAATGAATGCCGATTCGAAAAACTGGGTTTGCAAGATATAAATTACAATATTAATTTACAGACACTGATTAAAACAATTTATTGATATTAATTAATAATTATTAATTGATTAGCAAATAAACGGAATTTTAAACAATAAACATAATTTTTTTTTTCTTAATAATTTGAGTATTAACTCTCGAACGTATTAAAATAAATAAATAATATTTTTAACGAAATATATACAAAAAAATGTTACGTAAATAATTAATTAATCACGATATTTATTAATTAATTGTTTTAATGTTATGCGGGAATGTATATATAAATTAATAGCATTCTTTTATTTCTTTTTTCTAAAATAAATTGTTTGCAAGGAAAAAAAAAATAATAATTCAAATTAAAAATGGCATTTTTTTGTGAAAGAAAGTTCATCCTACCTTAAATTTATATCGATCGGTTTGTCGAAAAGGAAGAAATGGGGGGGAGGGGGGTAGAGATTAATAATTCATATATACTAAAAACACTATTATACACTTATTATTTAGTCATAATATACTTATATAATTTTAATTTGAATCTAATGAAGAATGTCGAAGTGATGCAAAACATGTTTGACAAACACGTACCGGTTTTATAATATTTAAACGTGATATTTCTGATTCAAAACGACTGCATTTATTACAATACACTTGACCACAATTACGACAATGATGTTTACGTTCATAAAGTGTAAATCTAAAATGAATAAAATACGTATGTGAAACATTAGATAGCATTAAAAAAAAACACACACTTACTTAATATGACAACCAACACATTGTTCAGCTACTTCATCTTTTAGCCAATGATCGGCCATACCACGTCCTGGTTGTTCGGTTACACTCCATGAAAATACACGACCACGTGCATCACCAACATATAATGTTTTATGATCTTTTGATACAGCCAATGCTGTTATACTTGCCGGTTCTGCATTATCTTTACGATCATATGCAGTATGCATTGTTAATTTTGAACGAAATACTAGTTGTCGTTGCCATTTAAAACCTAATAAAACATATATATATATATTAATATATTTTTTATCGCTTTATACTGCGCGGTTATTCTTTACAACATTACGAGTGATTTTTATACATAATAATAAGCAAAAAATTAATCAAAATTAATTATACCTTCTCTTAACAAATTCTGATTCATTTTCTTTTTATTATAATCATTATCGATCATAACAAACGATTCCGTTAAACTGGTATCTGATTTACTGGGTCGAATACCACGATTTTTTATTGTATCATCATCGTCGGTACCTTTTTTCAATGCAGAAGTTGTTCCATCAACATCAACATTAGTATTTTCTTCATCAATATTTGTTCGTTCACTAAGGCTAGATTCATGTTTTAATTCATGTAATGATTTTGCACTTGTTAAACTTCCACGTTTACTCATATTCGATTTTGGTACTTCTAAATCATTAATTGATTGTGGCTGCTGCGTCTGCGGCTGCGGCTGCTGGTGGTGTTGTTTTTGTCGTTCTAGTTCTATTTCTTTTTTACATTCAGATTCTTTATCACTACAATTATCACGTTCACTTTCAAAATGTTTTGAAGATTCTTTAACACTATCACAATGTTCTGATATGCTACTTTCTGAACCAGATTTTACAAGTCCTAAAAAAAGAATTTGGTTTTACAATTATCTTTAAGTAATACAAGAAAAAAATTCAATTTACCATTTCCGTCAGTTGATGATATTGATATTTGTTTAACATAATCAATTTTCTTGTTATCACAATTTTTCTCTATTTTCACTTTATCATTTTTTGCTACTTCTGCAACAATTGGTTCTTTTTCCATTGAGGTATTCAATAGTTGTGGTACTGTTGATTTTTCTTGTAATGGTACTTGTACATATTCAATTGACCACATTCGTACAACACCATCAGTTGAACCAGTTATTATAACATTTTGTTGATCCCATTCACGTGTACATGAAAATGCAATACATAATATTTGCTGCATACGATCAGCACTACCAATACTTGTGTTTACGGTTGCCAACGGATCACCATTTGTTGACCAAACGTGTAACCATGTTGCCGAACATGTTGCAATGTCACCGGTTAAATCATTTATGCTTACAGCTGCCACAATACCAACATGATTTCGTAATTGTCGTACAAATATTAAACGTGACATATCCCAAACAATAGCTGTACCATCACGTGAACCAGATACAATAACATTATATGCGGGACTAGCTGCTATACATGTTACAGCATCAGTGTGACCATGTAATGATTGTTTAACCAATAAGGATTTACGACGTCCATCAAATTCCCATACTGTAACCACTGAACTTGTGCCGGCTGTTACAATTGTACGTGCATTTGGACATGCACATGCTAATATTTCACCAGAATTTTGTGCAGCTGCTTCACATACAAATAATGCACGATCTGAATCATACATTCCGATACGTAATGAATGATCGGCAAATCCCCATGCAATATAACGTGTAAATAATGGTGCCATCATAATCTACAACAAATATAAAAATTAAATATATCAAATTGATAACATTTAAAAATCTATGTTATACGTACTTTATTTTGTTCAACCGCTAACACTGCTTTATCAGCTTGTATAATTTGTCCAACTGGTCCTTTCAGCTCTAAAAGATAACAAATAAATAATACAATTATTTAGATATATTTGATCGGCGGTAAAAAAAAATGTTTACCTTTAATTGGCTGTAAACTTGGTTTTAAATTATCCAAATTATGAAAAAATAATTTATCAATTTGTATAACACTTTGTGATTGTGATGAAATTAACGGATTTGAATCAATACCGCCAGTATTACGATTTGTAATTGATTGCATTTTCTTACATGGATGTGATTTTTTAAATAATTGCTTTGGAATTTGTCCAAAATTATTTATAAAACCAATTGTTGCATTTTTCTTCAACGGATCATCAATATTATAAATATCCACATTACCTTCATAAAATAAATGATGAAATACATTAACAGCATCAACAGCACCAGAACCCTGTTGTTTACAACCAAATATTAAATCAATCCATTGATGTAAATGTTGACTAACATAATCACATTCAAGTGCTTGCCGATGTACACGTATAAATTCACGTGTGTCTTGTTTTGCCCATGGCGGTAATATAACATGTCCCAATGATTCACCATTTTGTTTTGTGCCTACAAACATTTTTAATTATATATTAATAAAAGCGCACACAACATCGGATGTACAAGAGAAGAAATATATATAAAAAAAAAAAACAATTTTGAATTTACCTAAATCAAAATTATTGGTATTTACAAAAAATTCAGGTAAATAAAAAAATTCTGGTATTAATTCTTTAACATCGGCCATATTAAATTTTGATGCTGATAACCAAGCTTCTTTTATACTATGAAACATGCGATCAGCTAAATCAAAATGACCACCTTGAAGTCTTAAGAAGTGCTGTGTAAATGGTTCCAAACGTACCAAATATGAACAAACAATCATAGCTGAACTATAATGGGTACCATAATGATACGGTGGTGTTTCACCATGTGGATCATCCCATTCCTAATTTATAAAAGTAAATTTTTAAATTTTAAGTTATAATTTCAAATAAATAAATGTCTCAAATTTTTATGGCAAAGAGGTAGCAAGTAATAGAACATAAAGATATTTACAGAATCCTATAAGTTCAGAAATTTCAACGAAATGTAGAAAGGAATATTTGTATTTAAAACTTAAAATATAATATATATGCAGTAATAGCTTAGAATTTTACCTTATAACGTTTTTGAAATTGTTCCAAACGGTCAACACTTTGTGCACCCATTGGTTTTGAAAAATCACGAAATGTTTTTGGATTTGTCATATCTAATTCTTCTGAATCATAATCGGCTAAAATCCATGGAAATACAGGATATTGCATTAAATCATTATATGAACGGCCGGCTAATGTATTCAAATGCATCAAATATTGAAAATTTGATATTTCACCACGCTAAAATTAAAAATATAATATATAAAAAAAATAATTTCCATTAATTTATTATAAATTAAAACCTATTTTAATAGTAATAATATACACATACCACCCATCTTTGTGTTACAGATGTTTCACCGATTAAACTACTAAATATACCAGATGTTTGTTCCACGCTAGCACCACGTTTTTGTCCGGCTACCGATTGTTGAGCACTATCGGCAATTGCTGTTGCTGTTGCCATAAATCTTTGATAAACTTTATTACGTACTTTACGTGGAAAACTAAGTAAATAATTACGTCCATCACCCGAAAATACTTCTAGCGCAATGGGTTGCAATAAATAACGACGTTTATGTACTTCACGTATATCTTCATATGAAAATTTAGAACATTGTCTCATATTTGTTTGTGTACGACGTGGACTACTGCTACCAGGATTCGGTAATATTGGATCATATGAACCAATCGGTAATGAATCTATATCGCGTATTTCACGATTTTTTATTAATGTAAAACCGTCAACGACATAACAATATTCTTTTCCAAATAATAATAAACCTTCTGTTGTGTCTAAACCTTGTATTCGTGCACAACGAAACATATGTGATATTTTTTCTTGTTCCTCTAACATACGTAATAATGTTTGATTATCTGATACTAATGATACTTCATCTTCTTCATCATCCATTTCTTCACCTGGTTCACTTTGTGCTCTGGTAAAAATTACAAATTTTTAATAATAAATTGCTTGTAAAACCAGTACCATCGTCTCATAAAAAACAAGTAAATGAAATACCTTGCTAATGCTGGCGGTTGTTCTGTTGGACTATGTAATTGAGTTAATGATGATGATTGTAAATCGCCTTTATCTGTTGATTTATTAGCATCAAATGTGGAATCCGGTTCACATAATACTTTTGGTGGTAATTGACAATAAGTAAAATAAAATTTACTATCAAAACTTGTAGCCACTTTATATTTTAATTGGCGCTAAAAATATGGAAATTTGTTTAATAATTTTAGATACTGTTAATTAATTATTTAAAATAAAATATTCAAGACACGTACGTTGTCAGCAAGTTCTAATTCAGGTCTAAATGGATATTGGAGGTAGAATATATCATTTTTCATAGTCTTTTTTCTCATACGATGAGGTCCTTCAGTTGTATCTAATAACCATTTATCAAGTGTATTATTCTGACAAAATACAAAATAAATATATACATATATATTTTTTAATGACATTAAAATGTGAAATAAAATATTACTTTTACTGGTCCCCATAGACCACGTTCACGTATTAATTCTCGTTCGGATTGTAACCAATCTTGATATACATAACGATGTGTATGCATAATCATTTGTCCATTTTGTACACATTTCATTTCCCATAAATCTCGTATTAAACCAACATTAATATTTGTCCATTGAAATGCTTTGCTTTTCATTATTTTTGTTTTTGTTTTGGTAAATTCATCTTTTTTAACTTTTGTACGACTTGCTAATCTTGTTAAACCACCCGTTACTTTTTGGATTTTCGATTGAATTTGATTATGCAATTCCCATGGTACACGATACGTTGATTTTTTTTCTAAATCAACATAATTATACCATAATTTTGTTGCCGAATCAATACATTGTTCTCTTGTTATTAATAAATCTGGAGCTTTTGCACTATTCATCGGTTGTTGCAATGTTATTTTAAATACTTCTTCAATTGCCGGTTTTTTACACACATATAATTCTTCCCATACACGAAATGCAGCTCCTACAATTAGATTTTTACCTTGATGTTGATTTAAATAATCATCGCGTGCTTCAATTGTATCATTATGTGGATTAACATGCCATGTTGTATTACGATTTACAGTGTTTACATCTAATATAATTTTCATATCAGATGTTAATTGTAATAAACAATAGGTAAGACAAGCAATAAAATCAAGTTCATGATTACCAGCACCAAATATTAATAGTCTACAATATATATAACATATTATAAATAATTGAGTTCTGGCCGTGTTGTATACTCTTAACAAATTTTTATTTACATATTATAAATTAACTTACCTATGTGTTGTTAATTTATGTAATGCTTCAAGTACAGCCATTTGTGCAGTTACAGTTTCTGTTGGCCGTGATAGCAAATACAATATTACACGATTTAATGAATGATGCAATTGTTCTAATGATAAGCAACTTGACCGACGTTTTGCTTGTCCAATTAATTTTATAACAAAATCGAATATTTCATGTGGATCTTTATTCAAATTACCTTGCCACAATTTATCAACGACACGAGCTGTTAAATAAAATACATTTGGTGCAATATTTTGCACATGGCTTTGTAATAATGGCACAATTGGTAATGCAGCTTGTTCACCAACTAAAACATCAGCTGCCAATAAATGATCCATTAATGCTGATATAATTTCTGTTTGAAAGGTTATTTGTAATGATGATTCACTATTTTCTGGCGATGAATCTAATACTAAATCAATAACTGGTGTTGTTTTACTTGATAATGATAAACTTAATGAATCAACAACAATTACACGTAAAAAATCTATAATAACTTTACGAACATTATTATCGGTTAATTGAGCTACTTGACGTGGTAATATTACAACAACAGTATTTGCAATGGAATCATCTGGTGTTGATGCACCACTATTCGGATCCGAATCCGTTCCTGGCCCACAACCATTACCACCGACTCCACCAGTACTACCACCTATACTACCTATACTGCTACCACAATCATCTTTATTTGTAAATGGAAATAATACAGATGTCATCGAATTTATAACATCAGCCAACATTATTACTGACATAAAATCCGGTAAATTATGATATAATGAAAATAATACTTGAATTATTGTTACCGGATGACTTCGCAACCAATCAACAGCATCATGCATGTGTACGATCGTACGTACCATAGAAAGTAATACACATACAGCATCTGGACATAAATTAATTTTAGAACCAATTGTGCTAGTTGGTGTTTTTGTAACTGGTGCACCCCATAGAAATGCCCATACTTTATCTAAATCTAAACGTTTATGATCAGTACCTAATAGCTTCACTGGTTGTCCCATTATTAATGCCGTTAATAGAAAATATAATTCTGGTACATCTAAATGATGTGGTAATAGCCATTCTAAATATTGAAAACCCGGTATATGTAATACAGCAGTTTTAACTTCTCCAGCTATTTGTGCGGGTAATTGTATGCCAGGTTGTACTTGCACTACTGAATTACCACTATTGCTTATATTATTTCCCACTGGACTGCTGCCACCACCACTACCACCACCACCGCTATTCCCAATAATACCACTATTACTACCAACACTTATACCGCTACTACTACTCGTTGAAACTGGTGATTGGTTCAATTGAGACTGTCCTAAACCAATTTTATTATTTTCTGATACTAATTCAGTATATCTTAAATACCCACCATTTTGATTGCCTTCTTTAAAACGACTAATTAATGTTTCACCAGCACATAAAACAACTAAAATACGCATTCCCATTATTACCGTTGATGAATGAATTTGGGATTGTAAAAATAGTAAAATCCAATCCATACCAAGAATTCGTGAAATGTCATCACAAATAATATTATTAACGGTATTACGATTTGTAAACAGTAAAGAATGTAACAATGTTAAACAACGATTTCGTAATAAAATATTACGTACAATTGATGAATCTTTTATATTTGCAATTTCATCTTTACATTCAGTGCTATCCTTTAGTCGATTTGTTGCTACTGATGTCGTTAATTCTATTGATTTTTCAACATCAGACGACATCTAAAAGTAATAAGAAATACATATAAAATCAGTTAAATTGTGAAGAAAAAATGTATGGAAACGCCATTTACCAAAGGTAATTTAGCGGCAATATATTGTCCGAAAAGTAATAAATCACAATGACGTGGTTGACCTCCCAATAATATCGATAATAAAGTAAATAAAATTTCACGTGTATTAATATCATGTATTTCCGTTATTATATGTAATAATTTTGTGACTAATTGTAAATCACGCATAATTCTTATATTTGCACGTTTTTCACTAGATTCTGATGCTAACTCTAGTAAATGTTCTAATAATGAACGTAATAATCCATTTGGTGCTGTATGCCATATATCCAAATCACATAAAAGATCCTTTAAAAATTAATTATTTTATTTTATAAATATTTGTGAACGCTCCGAAAAAATGTTAAAAACATGTTTGAAAAATTATTAATATAATTTAAAAATTAACTAACTTATTGTCATTATTATTATACTAAAATTACCTGAAAGGCTGTAACATTTGGTATAGCTGCTGTTTCTTGTCCACTATTGACAGTACCAACTAAACTAAATGTTAAATGTAATATATGAGAATTTAATAAATTACGTTTCTTTTTGAAAAACATTGCCAATGTTTGATAACTACGTTTACGGTCCATTTCACTTTGTGCTGCACGATTACTACGTACAACACATGTTAATGCCTTAACACCAGCATACATACTTTCCACATCTTGTGCCATTGCAATAATACCCATTAATACATTACAACCACCAACGGTATCCATCATCGATGATACCGGATGTGGACTAAATACACGTACACCTAAATAACCAACAACAACACCGCCAAGGGTTCGTGCCGGACCGGCTAAATGACCAGCTGAATTATGTAATATTCTTATTGGTGTAGCATTTTCATGTGAACTCATTCCTAATTGTTTAGCAATCGCTTTATTATCTGAACGACTATAAACTTTACGAATTTTTGCTAATGTTAAATGTGTCATAGCTTTCGCATTTAAACCGAATACTACACGTTCCTCTGATACTAATGGATTTATAGGTTCACTTAATTTACCAATTTGTGGTGCTTGCAGTGAACCCATATAATGTGGTCCCAATGCATATATTGTCGCTACAGTTTGTATAGTTATAATGTCTTCAATTAAATGACATACACCTTGTTTCCAACACAAACGTGAATATCGGCGCCATGCCGGTGGTGTTCCAATAAAAGCATATATTGAATTTGCTACTGTTAAATTTGCTGAACCGGCGCCGGGATTTTGTGATATATAATGTAATTTTTGTGTATGCATATGCTACAATAAAATATAGATAATAAAATTTCATTCAAATACGTATGCAATTTAAATAACAAATTTTCGCGTTAATTAATCAAACTTACATGACCGTCCAAAAATAATGAAAAACTTGAATTTTTTAATACAGCACGATTCAATACAATTACAAGATGATGCCATTGTCCTTCATGCAATAAATCTGGGCACCATATCCTAGCACTACTATCACTTGTACCTTCCGGTTCCCATTCACCAACATCTATAAAAAAAAAAAAAAAATCAGTCAAATATGATCCGATATTTAAAATCAATTTAATAAAAATCACGGCTTTTTATAACAACTTACTATGTGGTACTAAAGTTTCTTGGGTTGATACAATAATTGCTTTATCACGTGCTGACAATAACACCGTTAAACAAACCAAATTATCATCACGTGGATTATTTATATTTCGTATCAATGTTAATAGACGTACACAATGTGGATCGGTACGTGGATCCGAAAATTTATCAACACAAAACCATGTTGAATATGTTAAACCGGTTTGCGGGGGAAAGACACGATCACCTGTTCCAATACCACCGATAACTGTACCATCTAAATTTGTAGCAACATTTGGTGTTTGTGGAGCAACACTTGGTAAATATAAGCAACCGAAACCTTCAGCTGACATATCCATTTCAACAAATGGTGGCATTGTACAAGAACCATGTGCACGAAAATCTTTAGGTGTTGTCATTGATACTAGCGTTTTAATACGTGTTAATGGTATCGGACCTCCAGATTTATATGGTTTCACTAAATTTGGGCTCTCACAACATAACGGTGATCCAAGTCGTAAAAATTCTCTTAATTCGGTTGGCTTTAAAGCCTGTGCCGCTAAACGTTCTAAAATATATTGTAATGGAACATGTAACAAATTTTTTTCTTCACTGAGTGCTTTACAACCAACTGTCAATAAACAACCAGCTAAACCAGTTTCACACATTATTTGTTGATTACGTTCACTGCGTATTAAACTTTTTATTACTTCTGATAAATATAATTGTAATGATGCTGCTTTTGTTTTTTCAACATTATGTTCAACAGATGGTAATAATTGTAGCATACAAATAACAACACCAGCATGAACAATCAATGGCTCCGGTAATGGTTGTGTTAAATTTAGCGTTGAAACCACACTTCGTGGATCATTTTTTTGTTGTATGATTTGTTGTTGCTGATGTTGATTTTGATGTAGCTGTTGTTGTGGTTGTTGTATTTTATTATTATTATTATTATTATTATTATTATTATTATTATTATTATTATTATTATTATTGTCTGATAATTGATTTCCATTTGACGACAATGATGTAATATTTATAACACCTGATAAATTTGGTTTATCAAAATTATCCAATGCAATATCATATAAAAGTCTATAAATTAAACATATAAATGATAAAGATGTTGGTATATTTTCATTAAATTCTGGTTGCAAAACATTTCCAGTAAATATTTGATGATAATAATTTTGATCGGATTGATCATCAGATGATAAATTTATAATAGAATCTTGTATATCTGTCGTGCGGCCAAAACAACCAAGTAAACGTAATGTATCACATAAAGATGTATTACATATTTCTTGATGGAAACATTTTGCATTTGCTGGTTCAAAACGCATTGCTGTCGCTAATGTTTGACAAACAATATGTAATAGTTGTAATACATCCGTTTTATTTAGTAGATTATTATTGTCTTTTTCTGCTGTTGACTGCTCTATTTTTATAGATTTAATACTGTTATCACTTAATTTTCCATCTAATGATACAAATATACTGGTTACATATACAAAACCACCAACTTTACGAAAGATTGTACGTGTACGATGACTATCACGTAAACAACCTAACAATGTTTTCAATATTTGAATTTTTAAATCAATGTTATGAGCTGGTGCTGAATGCATTGTACTTAATATAAATAGCATATCATCTTCACCGCCAGCCGATAATATTAATTCACGTATCATACTAAGTATTTGTATACGACCATGACGAAATTTTACCATATCATGTACACATTTAGCACCAGTGCTTTCACGGAAAACATTAGCATTATTATTATTACCATTTAAAAGTAATATCAATGCTTCAATAATTAATTTTCCAAGAATTTCATTAGGATCTGTAAAAATCAAAATTAAATAAATTAATACAAATAATATATGAATATTTTGTTCGTTAAGTTTGACTGTATAAATTCCTATCGTGTATATAGACAATTAAAGCTAAAATCAGAAAAAAAAAAGTTTATGCAAAATCTTATTGTATAAATTTACCATAATAATGCTAATGTATTTAATTAATTCTACATTGTTTGGATAATTAAGAAACAAAGTAAAATGATAAAATAAAAAAAAAAAGCATTTTAAGTTTTATTAATAAAAATAAAATTCCTTACCTTGTTCGATTTCATCAATATTTGTTATTTCTACATCATGAATTCCTGATTCAATAACAATATGTCTTTGTAAAAAACTTGAATATTTTATTAAACATGTTACAAACACTTCAAGAATACCAACTTCCCGATAAACATCTTTGAACACATTATTATGCCTATGGTTATGAAAATAATGTGAAATTAATTATTTACAATATTATTAATAATTATACATATATCATTTCATTTACTACCTTAAAATGTTCAACAATGTTTTCATACACAGTATACTACAATTGATGGAATGATAACTTTTTAATAATATTGATAATGATATTAATTCTTTGCATGGTACAAAATTTAATTGAAATACAATAAATTCCAATAATTCGAAAAATTTTATTTGAACCGATGGATTTTTTATATGCATTTTTTCGGTAAATTGACTTAATGTATTTTGTGTTTCAAGTATAAAATAATTTGCATTATCCGAATGATAAACAGATGATATTGCATCTAATATTGTACAACATAAGGCGGTTGATGTTGATTTTAAAAATACTGTTTGTAGCACTTGAAATGCGTGTACATTACGTACCGACGTACCACGTGATGTAGATGTTTGCGGCAATTGAAAACCTTGTATTTGAAACAATGAGTTTGTATGAATTTGATTTGGTCTTAGTTCGGTAAAACCACACATACATAATGATGCTATCATTAGTACAAGATTTCTAATTGTTGCTTGTGTTTCAGCATTTTTTTGTCGTTCTTGTTCCAATTTCAATAGAAATTCCGTTAAAAATACATAACCTTGATTTAAACGAAAATCATCTAATAAAATTTGTGATACTTCACTGGAATCTTTTAAAAAACAAAACACAGCCACAAACATTTCAACAACTTCTAATGGCTGTAATTGTGGTGCACGTTGCATATTTTCAATACATAATGCAACGCAGCCTTTAGAATGTATATAATTAACAACGGGTTCCGATAAACCATGTCTTGATAATGTTGTTAATACTTCGGCCGCTGATTTCCGCCATAAAATATTATTACTTGGACATTGTGATGTTATTGCCGAAAATAGTAATGTTAAATCATCCATACGTGCCAATTCTTCAGCTGGGTATGGATATGAACATAATCGCACTAATACTTGTACAAATATTTTTTGTAACAATATACGACGTTCACGTTGTGTAAATTCACTGCCATCTGTTTGATCAGCTTGTTCTTCGGGTATTTCTGGTAAATCAAAAAATAAATATAAACATTTTACTAACGTTGATGGTACAGATGCGGCTGTCATAACTTGTATTAATGTTACATCGCCGGCAGCCAATAAATTCAGTGTAGACAATAACATCCAGCCATTACTAGATTCTTCACAATTATCAATTTCTAAAAATTTTACAATAGCTATTGACGCAGCTTCGGTGCTTTGATTTGATGCACGTCGACGTATTTCAGATACCATTAATTTTGACACTTGTTGACAAAATGCCAATATATCCCAAAATTTTTCACTCATATCATTTGCATGTGCTGTTCCAAATACCTAAAAAGTTAAATTTTTTGTTCTTATTTTTGTTCAATTGATAAAATGACAAAATAGTTACCTTGCAAAATAATGGAAGCATATTATATAACTTAAAATCACGTTCAGTTTCATTTAGCGCTTCTTTTGGATGTGTATATTCATTAAATAATTTTTTTAAATGCATTAAACCAAGTTGATTGTGTGTTGAATCGGTAGATGTATCACTTGGTATATCACTACCAGTACCGCTGCTAGGGTTTTGACCACCACTACATCCAACACTAACTCCAGTAACACCACCAACACCACCAACACCGCTGAGACCGGTGCCAACATTTACATTACCACCGCTACCTGTTACAGTGTTTCCACTGCGTAATTTTCTCATTATGTTCATTATAAAAATGATTCACAAACGATGTTATAACTTAATTAAAATCCATCTATAACATATAATTAAAAGAAATGTAAATCTAGTTTAATAAAGTATTTTAGTTTTTATGTAATTATAATTAATAGATTAATCCTTTGAACTCGATTTATTTTGTATTTTATATAATATTGTCACTTTCAGCGTGACATACGAGCCCAAAGGATTAAAGTTTATTATATAAATTCACATTATCCTTGTCAGGCAATATTGCTAAAATAAACACAATATAAGAAAACAAATAAAAATTTGAATAATGAGTCGAAGTCACTGCTTGACAAGAATAACTGTACTATAATTTGTTGTTGGTTCCTTATTCTGATTTGGTATAATATGTAACTAATCAGATTTATTTATTTCAATACGTCACAATATACAATTTAACTATGAACTAACATAAATTTGTTTGTTCATTATCGTATATGTGCAGTCATCGAAATGTTGTTATTTTAGATTTTTGTATTTATAAAGTTTTTTTTATTACATATATATATATATAAGTTGTATATATTATAATATTAGAATTTTATCATTACAGACAAAATTGTTATAAAATCACATCATACATTTAGGATACATTTAGAAGAGAAACGAAAAAATTAGTAAATAATATTATTAAATGGTTCAAATACATTTTACGTTAGGTTAATATGAAAATTTAATCATATTTACATTTAGATGTTAATTTAATTAAATTTACGCATTAAAAATAAATAAACACCATCTCTAAATCATGTAGAAAAGATAAGAAAAAGCAAATACATAATCAATATTAATTTATTCTTCACATACATTTGATAAAAACAAATAATATAAATTATATATTCTTATATGTATACAATGTACTTTTTCTATGTGGTACTATATACCACATGTCCGCAGATACGGTTTATTTATTCAATATTTGGTGGTATTTATTTATCTGCGATTAGATATATATTTTTTTATTTTTATGAATTATATTTGGCGACTAAAAAAATGGAATTGATAAGTCAATAAGAAAAAATATCAACTCATTATTAAAGTTAAGGCTAAAGGATATAGAATAATAAAAGATTAAAAAATTAAACAAATATATCAGGTCAACCGACACTTTTGTTTTTAATCATCCACATATCTACATAATTTTTTATGCTTTTACTATAATATAGTAATAATAATAGTATAATTTATGTAATAATAATTAGAATAATAAACAATATAGAAATTTAATCAAAGATAACAACAAAAACAACAAAATAAAGAAATAGAATACATTTGTAAACGACCATAAATAATTATATGGTTGGCAATTAAAATTTTCTGTATAGAAGAAAATTGTTATTTTGGAAAATCTATTATCTTCAATTATACGCACAATACAATTATTTAAGTATACACTATATGGCTATATATAGTTACTAGCAGCTACTACAATAAAGTACAAGAAAATTATAATTTAAATTCGAAATAATTTTTTTTTTTTTTAGTTATAAAAGAATGAAAACAGTGAAAATATCGATTAAATTTTCTTCTTAGTACCTACCATTCTTTTTTTTATTTTATGTTATATATATATATATATTTACCCCGTTAATACATAGATAGAAATTTAGTTTAGATTTCCATTATTTCATAGAACATCGTCATAAGAAAATTTTTAGGGTCAAATTTTAAAGTTATTTTTAATACAAATAAAACTTACATTTAATTATAAAAACAAAACATAAATATATAAATTAAAAATATTAAATATTAATTAGACCAATTATCTTAAAAGATTTTTTTTTATTACATTTTATTAATTAACATAAAAAAGAAATACAATACTTTTCCACTTTTTCACTTTATATTAATTTTTATTATGGAAAACTTCAAATCCAAATACAACACAAAACAAAAAAAAAAAGGAATATAGGAAAAAAAAATGACACTTGACAGTTTCTGTCAAAGTGTGAGTATGTGGTAATTATTAAATACTCGAAAATATAAATTGAACGAATATTATTTTGTGTATAACATAACATGTGTGTATACTATATTACAGAAATCAAATTCCAAAAATTACTTATATTTTATTTTATTCATTGTATAATTAATTAAATAAATAACAGAAAGTATTAATATATTTGATATCCGATACATTTATATGTTATAAAAATCCGAAAAATTGTTGGAAGTTGACTGAGAGTGAATTTATTCCTCCTCCAACTTAAAATAGGGTTGATAATGTGATCTAGACACAGCCAGTCAGACTTAGAATAATTGAATAGTATTCTGTTTTTCTAATAAAACTATCGCTCTCATTTAAGTGTATATACGTTTTAACAAATTCATCTACTGAAGATGTGGAGTAATCTTTTAACCAACAGCTTTCAAATTTCTTGAACGATACAAAGAGAGTTTAAAAGGGAAACATGTTGATGTAAATATAAAAATTGGCGAGTTCTAATTACAACTGAAAACACGTGATAGACTTGAAAATATCATTAAAAATGAGTAACAATTTTCTGCAGACGTGATTATTGCTGGTAAAAAAAAAAGGATGAGATCATTTTACTGGATGTCCGTAATCGACGGTATACGCTCATATGAATATAATGAAAGTGCCTACTATGTGAGGAAAGGAAGCAATTGAATAGTCTTATTTATTGCATATGAATTGAATTGATTATGCAAGTATGTATATAAACATGTCACTGTCTGAACAATTGAATGCGACTGCTACATAAAATGGCAAAATATATAAGGAGGTTGATAAGTGGTAGCTATTCTATGTAGTTCCAAATGAAGATGGTTTGGATACTCATTGAAGAGAACTGGCAACGGACATATTTGGATATATATATCCAAAATGGAAGAGTAACAGAATTTATTGGTTACAATTTCAAAGCGATAAAATTTCTATTGATTTGCTCTGTATATAGAAATAGAATTAAGAATAAAATTTAATGTGAGAAAGAAATAAGAAAATATGACTTTTTGTTGGAAATTGAATAAAAAACGCTTATTCGCATGTTTTAATAGTAATCATTAAAACTCCCTTAAACGTAATCGATACCATACATATTATTTGTGAACACCGTATCGTGAATGAATATCTCTATTAAGATTTTTAAAATTTAAAGCTTTTTTTGTTATAAGCGTACAACTTTTTGTATTTACATTATGTCATAATAAAAAATAAATGTATTATAAAGAAACAGAATTCAACTGCGTTAGTTGGGAATCCGTGACTAATTGAATTTATCTACAAACAAAAACGCTATATATAGATACGATATATAGATGATATGCGTCAGACGACCCAAAGTTCAACTTTAAAATGTGATGAAAATTTTCTACTACAGTTTTTTGCTTTATATCAAAATATGAAAATCCAAAGATAAAATAACAAAATACATTACTGAATTCAGATAATAAATAATTCATTCAATGTATAACTTCCTTTAAATATATATTTTATCAATGCTATACTATACTACTAAAAAAAAAAAAAAATTATAAATGGGCGGACTCTTTTCCACACAGTATATTACAAATAATAAACTTCAATCATATTCAAACCATCATATTATTTAAAAAGCTAAACTAAAGTTCAAATAATATACTCGTCTATATAAAATAAAATAATAAATAGAAAATGGTGGGAATGAAAAATATATCATAAAATCTAATATAAAAATGGTTCAAATGTATTTCAAATATATAAGTACCCCTTTTTCTTATTTATTTATTATACATATATATGTATATACATCATCCATCTATCTAATCTATAAATATATATACCATATATACATTCTCCTGCGCGAAAATTATACAATTTTCACCGAAACAGTTATATGGAAAATCTCATTTAGAAATCTTTTATATTTCATCAAATGGTATTATACATATATAGAATAGATAGACAATATATATATATATATAAATAAATATAGTAGCAGTATTTGAGTGTTTGCTAGAAAACTAAATAAAATAGGAGCAATATGAGCAAAATTACAAAAAATGGTATATAAACACATATACTCGTATATAATATAATACTTATATATTTATAGAATAGCGATGTTAGGTTAGAGAAAATGTGTCTTTTATTTTTTGTTAGTGTATAATCTTATGTATACGATATATTTGTATAACTGGAGGAAAATAAGTTCTATTATGTATGTTATATTTATGTGTATACTATAATATAAATATATAGTCATATAATAATTAATATTTGTATATAAAATAATAATATATGTATAATTTTACAGGGGAAATCATGTAATAAGGAAAAAAAAAAACTAACAAAACACCAGTAAAAGAACTTTTTTTTTTGTATATATATATATTTTATATAAGCATCAGGAATATGACTGCCTCTATTTTAGCCACCAAATCATATTCATTATGAATATATTTTTTTGTATGCTTGTTTTGTTGTTATGTTGCCGTTTTTAATGGGATGTGGATATATAATAAATTACAAATAAATATATATAGCATTTATAAACAAAACGGACAACCTAAAATTTATATGTACCTTTAGAAAAGTTTTCCTTTTTCCTTTTTTTTTTTTTTTAATTATTATATTGTACCATTTTGCATCTGGTAAACTATAGTTTGTTTTTTGTTTTTTTTATTTTATTTTAATTATAAACATCATCCTTTTTTAATATATGTGCGTACATCCTTGCCGTATACATGTATAAAAAAATATGTATATATATATATATATATATATATATAGCATAAAAGTCATAAAGGATAAATATTTCATTTGATTGCTAAAAGTGGCGCGCGTGTCATATCGTATATATATATATATATATAAATGCGTGTTGTTTATATAAGTTTTGAAATGATATTTTTGTTATTCTATCTATAGGTATTAGCCGCATAATAAGACTAATAAATCATTTTTAATTTTGTGATTTTTATTTCTCTTTATTTATTTATTCAAATGATTTGCGTTGCATTTCATGTTTTCATATTATAATATAAATAAAATGTTCATTTTCGTTGACACAGTTTATAATTCAGAAATTATTAATCAATGTAAAAAATATGTGAATTTATATATGTAAGTGATTTGCATTTATAATAAAAAAAATATATATATATATATATTATATGTAATAAAAAAGTGTATATGCAAATATAAAAAAACAAAATCATATAAAGATAAATTGTGTTTCGAGTGATTTTATTAATGAAAATTTATAAAAATTTCATCCATTACATTGCATCGACCAGCGACGATATAAACAACATAAATATAATAAAAATATAAAAGTAAGTATATTTAATTTATAATTTTTAACTAATGCATTTATTATTAATTCGATAATATTATTTTAATAATTAAAATTACCGTCGGTATTATAAATATTCTAGTTGGACATAGATTTTACACAAACGGTATTTCTTTATGGCATTAATGTCGCAATTCAAGCATTTCAGTTTTTCTTCCCATTTTTCAATTGCGTTTAAGCGAATTTTTATCTAACATGCATTTTAAAGAATTTTATTTGTTCTATATATTTATTGCTACGACAAAATAACTTTTCGATTTACTTATATAAGAATAATGTAACCAACACAATTGTTATCAATCAAATCGTTAAATGAAATATTTCAATTTAGAATTTATAAGAGTATCATCTTCATGTCTGTATATATCATCATCATCATGTTACTTATATATATAAGGACGAATCTGAAATATAAATTTTAACAAGATACTTCACAAGCAATTTTATTCGTACACAATTTTACGAAATTTTAATTTGATTTTTATGCGTTTTAAGTGTCTGTCAAAGTGGTGTGTATTAAAAAAAAAAATATTAAAAATATACAAACCACTAAAATTTCTAAAATAAACTCAAATATAATTTTACCGTATAATTAAAAATTAAAAAATTAACATTTATATGAAATCATTCCGCTTGGCTATAGTCACCTCTTGCAAGGTCTTGATTCGCTTATATTTAAGTGTCACAAATCTTAAACATAAAATGATTTAAATTTCTGTAAAATTGCTATTCTAACAACTTTTGATCTATAGAATTTGATCAATATATTTATCAAAAATAAAAACAAAACATACATAAAACCAACCCGATAATTTCTTCAACATTTTCACTGAATTAAATTCAATTTAATAATTATATGTTAGTTAAGTTAAGGTAATAAACATAAAAATTAGTTTTGTTTTTAATCAAATAAATATACAAATTTTGTACTGATCCTATTTATGATTTAAATTTTTAAATGTAATCATGCAGCAAAAAATATACCACCAAATATCACATGACCAACTGCTATTATTTATTCGCACTATAGATTTCACATATATACCATTAAAAAAATCCAATTTTATTCAGGTATAATGTTTTGATATATCTTTATCGATTATATTTAATAATTTCGATGTACAACCGAATGGTGCATCAATATAGTACCAAATAAAATAAATAATTTGTCGATATTTATTCTCGGTAATGAATATCTTAAATAAGTTTAATATTCATAAAAATAATATCCTCAATAGTTTCGAACAAAGTTAATAACATAACTTATATATATGAGATACAATGAGTATATGTACATAAAATTATATTTATATAAATAATTTACTAATTGAATTAATTTAATTTAAGTACATACAATAGAAGATTTGAGTATTACGAATGAAATTGCTGAATTAATTTTATCGTTAACTACAATATATATGCGAGTATTTTATGTGGTTCCTCTTATAATAATATACGAATTTAATTTATTAACATAATGAGCATTACAGGAAATAGTAAGTTTATAACATTTATGTTTATATATATAACACATATATATATATATATATAGAATACAAGTATATAATGTATATTAAAATAATGGTTAAAAATTTAGTTTTTGGTTTTTTTGCTTTCAAAGTGTTGTTCAAAAAAAAAAAAAAAGTTCTCATAAAATTGTTAATTTTTATTTAATTTACTATTTCTCCACTTCCTTTTCAACATTAAATGAACATTTATATAAAATGTTTTAGATGAAATTTTGATCAAACTGTGCAACAACAATTCTTTTTAAATATATATATATATATTTATTATATAAAATTCAATATTAATAATAATAATAATAATGATGTAAAAAAGAAATATACCGACGAAATGACGTCCACACAACATCAACATATACCATATACAATATATATTAATAATAATATGGTACACAATTTATCAAGGGCAGCCAGCAGCTGTGATTTATTTAATTCCCCCTTTTTTTTAAGCCATATTTATACACATAATATATTTAGTTTATATATAAACAGTATATTGTTATACTAGCCGTAATATAGTAATAAATAAATGTATGTACTATACATTATTAGTATTAAACTTTATTTTAGTAACCATTTATGAAGCATGTAATAACGAGAGTCTTTTATATGTTTGTAACAAATATAATATACATAAGTTCAATTTGAAAATACACTCACTAAATTTATATATATGATATTAAAATAAGTGTATAAAATTATAAAATGGAAATAGTTTTGTTGCCCAACCCACTGTCAATTCTAACATACACAACACAACAATAATAATATATGTTCTATTTTATTTTTTTTCGTTTGAAATTTGAAACTATGTTAACACGCCCTAGTAAATATATTCGACTTTAGTCCATATATATATATATATATATATATATATATAAATATTCATACGTATAGAGATCATCAAAGATCAACAGAAATATGCCAAAAAATATTGGATATATTTACAATAATAATTTTATTATCTATTTAAGGATTTTTTTAAATATAAGATATTAATTTGATTTTGAGGTAATTTTTATTGAAACTCAAATCAAACAATATACATTTATGGAAATTATTCACATTCGATTTTTTTTCCATTATAGAGCATAGCATTTGAAATATTTGAAATTTTAATAAACAAAAAAATTAAAATTCTAAAATAGTTAATGATTACATTAGTATATATATATATAGCTCTACTAATAAATAAATAAGTACTTTATAGTAAACTATTTGTATATCTCGTATATCACTTACAACAAAGTAAAGAGATCGTTTAAAATTTGAAAAGCTTTTTTTATATATATGTAATAATAATAATAATAATAAAACTGCTATAATAAATAAATACTTTAATATTAATTATCAATTGTAAATCTTTTGTAATTGAAAAAATAAAATATAATATATAGTTAATTAATTAATATATTTTTAATAATGCTTTAAATTTAAATATATAGATTATCGGTTAATTAATTTTTCATTTCATTTCATATAAGTTGTATATAATGGTCAACCCCTCCACTGATTGTTGCGATAATTTGAAATTTAATTTTTGAAAAATTATTAACAAATATAATCAAGTTCTATAAGATTTTTAATTATAAAAATTTCCTGTATACACATTTTATTCAGTGAGTACTATATAAGTTTTCATTCAACACCTTAGGTCATCATTCTGTTTAATTATATTTCGTACATATACAAATATGCAAATAATAAAACAATGCTCATATAAATATAATTATTATTCCATTTGTTTTTTTTTTTTTATTATTTAACCCCAATATGAACCAGTCAATGAGTCACTTATAAAAATTTGCTCAACTAACCTGAATTTATTCATTACATCTTTTTTTTTTCACATATGCATATATCTAATCCGTTTCCCTTATTATATATATATATATATATGCATATAATATGGCCAGAAGCATATCACAATTTACCTTGATTGTCGGTTGGCTCTTTTATTATTTTCTTCTATATATATATATATATTAGGTTGTCAACTATCTCCCTTCCGCCTTTTTGCTCTTTATTCAATGCTTTATAAAAAGTGTTACAGTAATCGGATTTAGTTCAAATATGCGCCGTTTTGTTCGATAATCTGTTTCCATCTAGACTGCAACTTCATAATACCTCCCTCGTAGAAGCCCCCCTCCTTATTTGCGAAGAACTCGGACAGCCACTTTTCACAAGCCTCTTTTGAGATCAACTTTACACCACCAAGGGCGTTCGCCATGGACAGGAACAGGTGGTAATCACTTGGCGCTATGTCCGGGCTATATGGTGGATGCGATAAAACCTCCCATCCGAGCTCCCGTAGCTTCTGACGAGTCATCAACGAAGTGTGTGGTCTGGCGTTGTCCTGGTGGAACACTACACCCTTCCTTTTGGCCAATTCTGGACGCTTCTGGTCGATCGCCTGCTTCAAGCGGTCCAGTTGTTCGCAGTAGATGGTAGAATTAAGCGTCTGGCCATATGGGAGCAGCTCATAGTGGATGATTCCCTTCCAATCCCACCAAACACACAGCAAAACCTTCCTGGCCGTCAATCCCGGCTTGGCCACTGTTTGGGACGATTCACCGGCCTGCGACCACGACCGTTTTCGCTTGATATTGTCGTATGTGATCCATTTTTCGTCGCCAGTCACCATCCGCTTCAAGAATGGGTCGAGTTCGTTCCGTTTCAGCAGCATTTCGCAAATGGAAATTCGGTCCATTAGATTTTTCACTGTTAATTCATGTGGCACCCAAACATCAAGCTTTTTTTTGTATCCAGCCTTCTGCAGATGGTTTAAAATGGTTTGGTGACTAACTCCCATCTCCTGGGCGATGTCACGAGATGCCACATGCCGGTCTAACTCGATGTATTCCATGATTTGATCGGTATTTGTCGTCACAGGTCTTCCGCCGGCTGGCTTATCCATGGTGTCGTTTTCACCGGCTCTGAATCGTCGAAACCATTCCTCCGCGGTTCGAAGTGATAGAGTACCATCCCCCAAAACACCATTAATCTCACGGAACGTTTCTCTAGCGGATTTGCCTTTAACGAAGGAAAACTTTAAAATAGCGCGAATTTCGGCGTTAGTGAACTCCATGTTTACACGTCTATAACTGTTGAACGCAATATCCAAACTAATCAAACATAGCGTCGTTTTGTTTGTTATGTCAAGAGCTTTCAAATTATGTACAGTGTTGCCAGATACGAGCTCTGTAGCGCTTTGTACATAGCCGCGAAATTAAAAAGACAAAAAGGCGGAAGGGAGATATTTGACAACCTTATATATCCTATTTCACTGTTATATTGGTTATATCCTAACTGCTATATATTCTATGTTTATTTGAAATGACAGAAAAAAAAAAAAGTATCATACAATTGTTATAGGTACGTGCTCTTTATATGTTCCATATATATAGAATTGGCATTATACCACACTTAAATTACTTTTTTGCTCTATACATATATATGTAATGCAATGCATTGATATGGTATTTCATTTTCGCTTTGTTTTACATTATTTTTCCCAAAGGACAATCTACTTTTTTTTTTTTGTAAGTATTTGAGCTCTTTTTTTTTTCATTTTTTAGAGCTCTTTAAATTGTAGAGATAATTTTTTAAGGCCTGATGTTTGTATTATATATCATCATATAATAATAAATCAATGACGAAACATATATAGCTTAAACAACAAATTATGAAAAAATATGGGTATTGATCTAACTATAAATTTGATGGAATATATCAGAGCCATTGTTTTAATGGATTTGTATTTGTGCAAACAGATTTTCAAAATCGGTTTCAGCTTTTAAAATCCATATATAGTCTACTTTTTCAACCCAACTCTAATAAAAATATATTGCGATATTGTAATCTGAAAAGTATAATTCTCCGGCTTCGTCACTGCGATATAATATTCAAATACGATATTACGCTACGTTGAGTTGCATCAGAATATAATTGCACAGTATATATATAATATTACAATATATATATGCGATAGAAAAAAAAACAATCAACAACAAAGAAATAAAAGATTTTTGAAGTGTTTGTTTTTGGAAGAAATGTATTGTTGTTATTTTATTTTTATTTTTCTGTTAATGGGACTCATTTGTAAAATGAACTTGTTTAACATTTGAAAATTTTTATAAAGAATTTAAATTATTTCCATACATACATAGATGCAATTACATACTAACATCATATATTTAGATAATAAATAAATAATTATATAAATAACTCATTAGCCTTTGATGCAATGTACAAATAAAAAAATTATTGTATAAATACATACATTTTTAGCAATTCTCGAAATATTCTAAATATATGAGAATTCTCGAATCTCAAAAAATTAAATAAAAATAAACTAAACCCAATTTTTTATAGATTATTTACAATAAATTATAAACAATAATTAGTATTAAATAGTCGTAAATAGAATTAAATAAATTATATTAAAAAAAAAAAAGAGTGTCTTCATAAATAAGTGCAGTGATAAATAAGTTTGGGATAAAATTACCCATACTTATGGATCCAGCAAACAGTGCACTTATTTTCAACCAACATTTTACAATCTAAACTATTCAGTATATGATCAACAACAACCAGTTGATACCCAAAAACTATAACCCAACAAAAATATGCAGAAATATAGAGAATATACAATGAAATAAGTTAATATTAATACAATATGTGCACTCCAAGCATTAAATTCAATCATTAAAATCTGATAAAAATATGCACATATTATACAAATTTGGGCACACATGATAAGTACATAAAAATACAATATACTGCTTTCATAAGAAACTTTATGTAAATACTTAATTATATAAAGAAATTTATATATAATATAAATACATGTGTTTCGTGTTAATAATAATGTAAACAAATAAAATAAAAATATATATGCAAATCGATTAAAGGGTTGCATTTTATATAATGTATATATTATATATAGTCATATACACACATTTTTAGTATATATATATTAATAAATTAAAGGCTTAAAAAAAACATTCGCACGCTATTAACTCGTAAAATGTCATAAACAAATCATATTAAAATTTAAAATGCATTTAAAACAAAATATGTATATACGCAATATATAATATACAATATATATATATTATAATACGTTGGTTGTTAAAGGATTAAATTGATGTTCTATTTTATTTATAATTTTTCTATATTTTAAATCTAACACCATTTATCTATAAAAAAAGGATTATGAATATATATAAAAAATGGATATTTAATGAAATGATTAAAATTTAGTTATATATATTTTTTTTCTTAAATTTTTGCAACATATTATAATATTTAATCAATTTCGCAATATCGTAAAATAATGCATGATGATTATGTCAAAATCAGATCTTTTCTTAATAATTTGTATAAAAAATATAATATCAAAACCACATAAATAAAAATATTATATATACATTTTTCTATATATGTGTTATTATAATAATAAATAAATACAAATATATACGAATATATATATGTTTGACATTCATATAAAATAATTACCTATCTTACACCCTATCATTTTAACATCAGTCAACATAAATATGTACAACGTCTATATACCATATATATATATAATATAAGCATATCAACACCCCTATAAAATTAAACTAACAAGTATAAGACCATTCAAATTTCATATACATATACTTATTTTAGGGTTTGTTTTCACTTATACCGTTTTGACATCTTCATCACATCCCAAACAATTTCTCAATTTCTCACCACAAATAAATATATCGTATATATATAATGTATTGTTTATTTGATGCACGGAATATATATATAAATATGATGTTGTGGGTGACAAAATATATATATAGACATCATTTATATACACACAGAAATAAAAAGAATATCATATATAGACAAAAAACATCGAAAGTATATTACACATTTAACAGATGTTGTATTTATATATGAGATGATGATGGGAATAGTTAATCGGTAAATTGAACGTCGTTTTAGCACACGACAATTTCTTGATTTGTGTTTGCAATGAACAGCATTTACTATATAAATATTATATATATATATATATATATATATATAGGATAGACAAAACACTTTCAATTGTAAATGGGATTTATTATATTTATATATATATATAAAAGTATAAATATATGGTATATACCTAACCTCTATATAGACAAAATATTTAAGAGAATATTGTTATAACAACAATAAATAATAAAGTTGTTCTATTTATTTCTTTGATAATGTATATAAATGCACCTATATAAGTAACAGCCATAACATATACTATATTGTGTAATATAATAAACAAGATATAAATGACTTCATCAAATTTTAATTTCCGGCCGGAAAACCGACAATTTTATTATATAAATGATCAAGGAAAAAAAAAAAACTTATGCGAAAATTGTTTTTCTATATTTATTTATATGCAGTTAATTTTGGATTGTATACACTTGTACGAAATATGGTCAGAATAATTTTGTAATGAATATGAATCTGGTGGCTATGTATTGTGAACCAATACCTTAACGGACCATTTCCTTCAGTGGTAAGTCAAAATACTATACACATTAAATGCCATTAGGTTTTGTTCGTGTTCGTCCTGAATATTGAAACCGATTATTGCACGAAATACTACAATTTTCAATCGTGCGACAATTTTCATTTTATTAATAATTTATTTGTTTCAACATTCGCCTTATTATGCATCCGATTTATAGCTTCATATCACAATTTTCTATTCCCTAAACATCATTCATTTATGGCAATAAAAGGTTGACTGATTCGCATCAATTGAAAACATTGAACAATCAATATGATGGCCATTATTTTTCCGGACAGAAGATGTACTATAAATAATAGTTATAAATATATACCTGTATACACGTAATGTATAACATTATTATTTTAATCCTGCAGTTTTATAACGCCTATTTTTCTGGTTACCTGATGTCTTATTATATATACGTTATTTTATTAACAATTTGTTTATAGCCATACAAAATCGTGTTTACCAACAATACTGAGCTATAATTAATTTATATATATTATATAGATTAATATTAGTCATATATCACTTAAAATAGTATATAAATTACAAATAAATATTAGTCATATATGTAACTTAAAATAGCATTCATAAATTATAAATCATAGTGCACTCAAGTTTGTGAAAAATTTCAAATTTTTAATTTATATATCTTACATAAAAATTGTTTTGTTGATAAATGGTAATGAAACACTTCATATTTATTTAACTATATATATATATGTTATGAATAATATATTGACTGATATAATGAAAAGTGTTGGTTTTTTTTTTTTTTGTAATATATATTTATTGTACAATTATGTATTTAGTATCTACAATATATAGCAGTCTATATAGTTATAGATATTATCTCGTATTCATATATAGTAAATTAATTGAAAGAAATTAAAATATTCCTATATATAGCTTTAATAAATAAATCATTTGTTTATATAAGTTCTTCTTATTATATATATATCACTTTAATAATAACCAATGTATGTATATGAATAATAAAAATAGAAATATATACACCTATTAATATACAATATACAAAAACATATATACGTAATATATTGTAAATATAGAAATATATGCCCTTTAAATTAAATATGTGTAAACATTGTGTAATTATTGTAACACCAACTCCCCAAACATAAATAATTTCTCAAGGGATCAAAAATTCTTTACTATATATATATCCATACATATGATAAATATATACAGATATGTGTGTATGTATCAAATATTATATAATATAATATTTATAATAAAAGGGAAAAATTTGTACATCATTATTTATTTGAAAGGACGACGATTTCAAAAAAAAAAAACTAAATATGTATATGTATTATCCATTTTGAAAAAAACCATTCTGACAAAGATTACATCAAAATGTTCTTTATATACATAATATGTAACGTTGTATACAAATATATTATCAACAAAATCCTCATATATATATATAAGAGATTTTGTTTACTTTGAAGAATTATAAAGGTTTCCTTGTTTTTCTATATATAATATATATGATTCGGTAATATATTATAGTAAATGAAAGAATTTTTCAATTGTTGCAACACTATTGAAATGGATATTTACGCTAGATATATCTTTTATTTTCATATATTGTATATATTATTATATTTTTTATCCAATTTCAATGTGTAAATATTGATTTTCGCATGTACATTTATTTATAGGCTTAAGTAGTTTTCAAGTATTGATGGTTTTTCTATTGTATTTTATTTTTCATATGTATTGCATATACACGCATTCGTTATATTATATTATATAATTATGGTATAATTTTAAATGTATATATACAATTCATAGATAATGATATATATTACAATTTTATATCTACCAACTTTTATACATATGTAACAATATATTTGATATTAGTATGTATTTATAAATTTAAATTTACTTATAAAAAAGTATTCCGTTTCATTATATATAGTTTCAAACACGATGGATAATTCACATATTCAACTGATATCGTTATACCATCCATATACCCGAATTTTACTTTTATTTGCTTTAACGTTTACGTTTTCATCATCGTATATAACGAGAGTGATTTGATAATTAAAATAAAATTTAAAAACTGACATATGGCTAAACTTTAAAGAATGAATTCTAACAAAGGTCAGCTGAAAATAATTGGTAAACACAGACGTCCCAAAAATGGCGTTGGTGCTACTAAATATATAATCTTAGAGATGTTCTTGCGCAAAAATTACATGAGAAATGTTTCGGTATTTATTTTATTATTGAAATTTTTTTTTCAGTTGAGTTATTGCATTTGTTATATATAATTTGTATGAAATAATTAAAAAAGGATATCTTTGAAAATATGTTGTTAGGAAGACGTTAGATTAATATATAATGTCATTACACCATTATATCAGGAAATATCAATATTTGGAAATACTATACGATGCAGAATAACCGTACAACTTGGTTGTAACGTCTGATTTTTATATAGATATGCCATATATGCAGCACCTGGACTAAAATGCGTAACTTCAAGCTGAGATAATAAAAAAATTAAAGAAATTTATGGAATTTAATAAAAAAAAAAAAAAAAAGCATTTTACTTAAGTAAAATTTTAAGATTGACCACAATTTTAACAGATTTTTATATTTATATTATAAATAAAAATTCCCATTTCAATAATAATAATTTTTTTTATAAATTAAACGTTTAAAAATATCTTTTATATATCAACATTTGCATATTAAAAATGCCATCTGGTCATCATCCATTGAATAACAATTTTACATATGTGCATTGGAATATACTTTAAAATAAAAAAAGACATATCTTTTAAATGAAATCATTTTCTTAATTTATTTTTTTTTTTTCTTCAAAGAATATATTTTTATCGTATCGTTATAATCATATTTATATTATACAATCAAATATAATAATATACGAGTAATAACAAAAGGATATATCCTTTTAATATTTTGCATTTCAATTATTGCAATTATATATAATGTATGTATATACGTATATTTATATGCATATAGACTATATATAGAAAAAAGCAGTTGGCACGAGCCAAAACATATATACCTATATACCTTTACCGGAAATTGAACACGCGCGTCTTGCAATTACACACAAAACGTTTCCGGCAGATATGTTGGTTAAATTAAAAATTCCTTTTCTTATCGTCATATAAATTTGTTTATATACAATATATATATTAAAATAACAATACTGCACATAATAATAATAATAATAATAATAATAATAATAATAACAACAAAAAATGATATAAGAAAAAAAAAACGGATCAAATCTCTAAAGTTCATTGTGTCGGGGTGTGTCAACAATTCTTTTATTATTGAATTGTCTTCTAAATAATATACAATACTAAACTAAATATGTATATGCGTATAATATTAATATATCATATATAAATATATGTCTGGTATATTTATATACATATTATAAATAACCTACCATATTAAGGAATTTATTAACGTTATGCGTAACGTTTTATTAAGGAAAAAAAAATGAAGGGCAGCAGCTGATCGTAATGATTTTTCTATATTATATAAGCTATTTTTTTTTTTTTGCATGAGACGGAGTAAATATAATATACACATAATTTGTGTATATTTAGTAAAAGTAAAATAATACAGACACCTTGATTTTTTTCTATTAACTAAAGTACGTACAATATAAAATTAAATGAACTACATACTTTGAAATTACGTATCATATGACATATTATTTTCGCTTTTATAAAATTTAATATAAATACCCTTTTTCGTTTTTTATTTTATATATATACACATTATTTAACCTACATTGAATACATATATTAGCTTATTTTATTCATTCAGCGTATATTAACTATGTCAAATATAATTTATATTGTTCAATTGTTGTGTTAAAATTTTTAAATCTCTAATCGAATAAAAGTAAGTGTAAAGAAAAACAAAAAAAAATTCATCGTTTTCTATACAAATATTGTAATATATTGTATATTCATAACCGCGTATAGGGAATAGGTCTTATAAATTTATAAGAAAAGAAGAGAAACAATAATTGTTAGCTTAATTTTGAGGAAATTTTGGCACCCTATGAGTATACCATTCTCGATATATCCTATATCAATTCAGAGAGAAATTTAACTACAATTTTAAAAATCGATTTCATCCATATGGAAAAACGTCAAGAATATACATTTCACATATACACATTAACATTCAAAACATTACAATTAAAAACTGAAATAATTTCATTAACAAAAAAACCACAACCGCCCGTCTTATGTAGAGATTTTAATTTTATATGTAAATTTGTACTATAAAAATATTAACAAATTTAACTTATAAAAACCTTGATAAAAAAGGAAAATGTGGAAATAAAATAAGGAAAAAAAAGGCAATAAATTTAATGGGGTTGCGCATTGTTGAATAAATTAACATATTCACCTTATTTTCAGTATATATATATATATATACCATATATATTTATCGTATATTTAGCTTACAATTAGTTTTTTTCTTTTATTTGTAATTGTCTATACTACATATATATTATTATAATACAATTTAATTACAGTCACTTGTCTTCAATGGGTTTACATTTACATTTATATTATAATTAATTACTTTAGTTTATCAATATTTTATAAAAACCATACTGCGCGTAATCATTTGATGCAATCTATGAATGTATATTATATAAATGTTGTTTATTCCATATATATATATATAGAATATTAGTTATGTGCTGTATATTATCAGTCTATTATTATTCAGCCCTTATAATATATAATGTAGCCAGTCTTATATATATATTATATTATTATAGGTATATAAGGTAAAGGTAACTATTTTACATACATATATAGTTTCTATTTATTTGTGTATAATTAAAGATAGTGACAGGTTTTTTACAATACATATTATAAAAATTATATATTAAAGTCAACCCAACGTGTTCAAAAAATCAGAAAAATACGCATATAATAATATTATGTATATATACCCTCACAGTATATAATTTTGGAACATTACCATTTCTTATCGCATTTGGGTTAAATCAAAAAAATAGAATTATTATACGAAATTTATTACCGATTTACCATTCTATTAATACTAAATAAATACTAAATATTTTAAATTACATATTTTGAATTACCATTTATATTATAGATTCAGTATATAAAGTTATATATATATGACGATAAGGACCTATACACTCTGTAAATATATCATATATAATAATATATCCTTGACTTTTATGACTTTATTAAATAGATTTATTTTATATGAAAAAAATTCATAATCATTAAAATTTTTAATATACCAAATAATAAAGTGATGACAATTATCATAATTTAATATAGATAAACCACACATTTCATTTGTATGTTGGATCCATACAATTTTTTCTATACAACTATAAATAAATACTATTTCGTTTTATCAAGTTAATATGTTTTGCTAAAGTATAGCATTTTATTTAAAATTGAACGTAAGTGAAAATATTATATATAAGGCAATCAGGATCATATCACTTTTTATGATATTTTGTCATTTTCTACACACAAAAAATATATGATATAGCGATAGTCAGTCGCCACTAATCGCAGTATACAAGATTTTAATAACAACAAAAATGTAAAGAAAGCGTATATATATATAGACTAATATTTTAACTGAATTAGGGCCAATATGATGGATATAGATAGATAGTAATACAAAATTTAAATTTAATGAAGTAGAAATCATTCAACATATTTACAATTGAAGTTCTCTATTTATATATTTCTAATAGTAATGTATTTTTATTTATGCAATAAATTCTTTTTTTAAGTAAATACGTGCATATATAACACCGCAATAAATATATTTTATATATATAAATATATATATTATAATGCTTATTCATGACATCAAAATAATCAATATAATAATATATAATATATAATCTGCAATTGACATATAAGAAATATTAAAGCAGCATCTTTAATATATTTATATACGATATAATACAATAGCGATATTATAAATGGTATATCTATGTGAAGCTTTGATTTTGATTGTATCAAAATGTAAAAGTATTTTCTATATATATATATATAACATTTTAATCTTACAATATATATTTATATAATATAGAACTCATAAAATGTCAAGAGCTTTTTATATTTTATATAAATTCAAAACATGTTAGTTCGCATATTAAAGCCTTTTTTTTAAAAAGTTTCTAATATTATAGAATAAACCTAAAAATTTTATTTATGATTAATAATCAATATCGCTGGGTTATATAAAATATATAATAATTCAGCAATTTTCAAGAGTTGACCGTTGTTATTATAAAACAAAAATGAAAAAGAACAATTTAGAGAGAAAAAAAATCAACTACAAATATATTAAAACGTTGCAAAAAAAAAAAATTATAATAATAATAATGTTCACCAAATCTCAGATGTTTTATCACATATTCACATAAATTTATCTTTATTTTTGTTATCTTATACTATTCTACACCATTCTCCGCATTTATAATACAATATATAGTTTTTTTTACAATCTATACTATATACTATATAATATTTAAGTGATATAAACGGCTAAAGTCTTCACATTTGCAATCTATTTCTTCAAAACTTTTTTTTTTTTTTAAAAAAGGACGAAATAATAATTTTCTTTAGAATTGATATCACAATTTATAATCTACTATATTTTATAACTACCTTCTTTTTCTATACTTCTATATATGCTAAAAAATATATATTGATGTATATATAATAGCAAAGCATATAAAACTAGAAAACAAAAAATCAAGTTGTGCTTGCACAAATTACTCATTACGATTAACCCTTTAGATAAGAATATATCGTGACATATCAATTTTAAAAGTGACTATAACAGTATGGGGGGCAATATTATTTTTTTTATATATATTTCAAGTACTACTTTATATGGAATGGGGGTTGTGGGATTAGAGTTGTTGTGGCGGTGTGGTAGTTGATGGATAACGGTGGTGGCATTTTTGGTGGCATTGCATGCATATACATATAATATATATATATATAAAGTTATGTACACATTTTAGTGTTTTTTTTTATTTTATTACATTATTATTCATTGTTTTAATGGTTTATTCATACCATATATATATATATATATATATATATATATATGTTTCGAGCTCGACCGATTAATTACTTTATTTCATGATATTTTATTTTTATTATAATATATATGTACAATATTAAATTATTTGTGAGCATTTCATATGGATATAAAACTGCCAGTATTATACCATTATATATTATTAGGTAGAGGTGTTAATAATTATAGTAGAAAAAATGATTTAATAACTGTTATGACGGAAATGTTAAATTATTCGGAAAAATATTATTAAATTATGACATATATTGTATATAAAATTAACAAGCAAAGCACATATAGATAAAAGAACAATTTTTGGTAAACACATATTAATTAACATTTAGTATTTTATAGGGGTATATATTTTGATTTTATATTTAGATAAAGCTCTATATAATATATATCCATAAAATACTTTGAATTGGAAAATACTTCAAGTTTAAATAAATAGATATTGAAAAATAATTAACCTTTATTGAAATTTATGTTTTTTTTTTTTTTTAACAAAAAGGAAATTATATATGCAGAAGGTATAATAAAAATTATCATAATGTTTAAGATAACTAAGGGTCAGCCAAGCGAATCGATTCCTCATGCGTAGTGTAATGTAAAAGATGTATATTGTGTTCCTCAACTAGCGGAATATATACGGTTGATTACTTCGAAAGAAAACCATATAAACTAGCAGCCAAGTTGGTAAATTACTCTGTAAGATCAGTTTACATACTATTCACCATAATTAGTCTGCCGTCTGCAATTATGTTTAAATGTAGATGGATGTGCTATTAACAAAAGTACTACTAAAGCTGTGACCTTGATTACTTCAGATCTACATATAATTTAATGGGTTATATTATACAATTTACATTACAATCAAAATTATTAGTCAAAAATTAAATATAGATTATTTTAAAAAAAAAAAAGATTTTTGTAAAACACACTTATATTTTTAAATAGATTATTTTCCTGCTATATATTGTATTAAAATTTAAATACTTAAAAAATAAAATTTTATATAGATAGATAAGCCCTTATATACCTGGCATAAAAATGCTGTGGTTGTCTTTTCGTATATATATACGTAGGATTATCATAATTACTAAATATATATATTAATACGTGGTGTTATATAAATATAAAAGAAAATAAATGAGAAGATAATTTCAATTTCATTGTTATATATCTTGTGCAGTGTGTATCATATAATCATATATTGTATAATAAAGTCCTTAATTGATCATATTATTTTCATATATACACATATAGTGATGAACAAACACACTATTTAAGTGATTTTATGCGTGATATTGATATTTACTAAAGATATTATTATATATCACATTATAATTCTTATGGTATATATATATATATAGAAAAAATATTTGTGTACGTGATATGAATTCAATGATTTAATGATAGATATAATGGTTTATAGCTACATACTCACATAGAATATAATATATGATATAATAATTAATTATATTCGTGTACAGATTATCAATTTCATGTGGTCATATATATCTTATATATGTTTATAAGTATTTTAAAAATTTTGATTTTGTTACATGTACATTATGAATAATTATATTTTTTATTGATATAATCATCATCACATCGATCTATATACATATACGTAATTATTATTAATACTTATAATATTGATAAAAATCATCCCTTATATATAGGTAAAATTAATAAAATATACAACACACAATACAAATATTTTAATATATACATAACATATATATATGTATTCTATATTGTGTATGTATATGTATATACAGAATATGTGGAAATATATAATATACAAATAACACCCTTATATATGTCATCCCTTCCCATTATATATAGAGCTTCAATACAATATGTATATACTTTGTGTATATGGAGAATTATTTATATTAATATATACATATCCTTTTTGTATTTAGAGATAAATATGTATATATGAAATATATATAAGCTGCTGGAAAAATAACATCAGGTATATATATATGTATAGTCGGTAAATAAAAGTAAATCTCAACAGTCGACAGCAATTCTTATGTATATATTTTAGGGGGCGGCGTTTATATTTTCTTTTTTACCATACAACATCATAATATACTCACTCACTCAGTATATAGTAGAACATCGCGTGTACCACTTTTATGAGATTGTCGTTTTTTTTTTCTACCCATACGCATTACATTTTGTGTAACTTATAAGAGAACAACTAAAACAGCTTTCTAAATATATTGTAAATTACACATATATACGTATTGTATATGCGTAGATAAATATTTGATGCTAGTTTTTTGTTATTTCAATTTAGTATCCTTAAAAGAGTAAACGCGTCCTTTATTATTTAAAATATAGATGGTTTTTTTCTTTTTTTCGAATTTTTACATTTTTGTGAATGTGTCAAAAAGTGGTTTTAATAAAATGTTTTTAAAAATATGGTGATAATACTATAAAAATATAATATTTTAATTTAATTAAAAAACAATAAACAATTTTATCAGAATATATAGTAAAATATAATATAAATAATTGAGCTAATTAAAATTGAATGTGTAAATTTGTTTACTATAGTGTGTTTGTTTATTGTATTATAAAAAGGATATCAATTATTTTAATAGAAAATAATTTTTATTTAATTTAATTATGGTTTATTTTGTATGTATTAATTTTATTATATTAAAATAATTTATTAATATTTTTATTATTATATTATATAAGTTTTTGATATAGAAATGTAATTTTAAAAATATATATCGATAAACTGGTAGATTATTTTGGAATTATGTTTATTTAATAATTTATATAATTTATCAAAATAGAGTTGTGACAATTTTGAAATTCGTATCAAATAAATTACATATTACATTTATTTGTCACCAAGTAAATTAAGATTTTATGCTATTTCTTAAAAGTTTAAAAAAATAGATACAATAATAGTTCTGTGTTAACTTTTCATATATGGTTAAAAAGAGTTTCTTTTTTTGTTTTGTTATCACGTGATGGAAATTTTGTCACTTTGACTTTTATTTACTGCAATGACTAATCCATTTGTATTTTTTAACAATCGTAAACATCAGACTAAATAGTATCTTTTTTAAATACACTTATGAAAATGGAAAAGTTTCCAATATTTCATATGGAAAAGCATTTGGTCAATTTTCATCCAACATTTAACCGTTTGATGTGATTGAAATTTTATATTAAATAATGGTAGTGTATACATTGTTTGTGTCATTCGGTTGTCAACTTTATACAGTATCACAAATTTTCTCTGTCATCGATTGGAAAATCGGTCATATCTTCTGAACGCGTTAATCGATTTAAAAATCTCTTCAATGAAAGATTGGAAATTGAATATAATCTGCAAAATTCCGAAATCCGGTAAAACTATGGCTCGTAATTAAAAAGAAATAACAATTCATAAAAATCGATTTTCGGAAAAATTTAGTTTAGTGAACATCCAAATTTGTTTTCATAATTTAGTTTTATTTCGCCCAGGTTATAAGAAAGTGTTTTTGAAAACTGAATTAATTAAGCGATATCTGGAAAAGAAAACCATTAGTATTAAAACTGATTATGGAAGTTTTATATGTACGAGAAATATATAATAAGTCTTTATTTTATTTATGTCTATAATTCTGCAAACTAAATAAAAATGTATATACGTATTTTAAATTTTTAAATCCATCACCATTATCTGTTAAATAGTTCCATATATTATATGTAATTTTTCAAATTTTTATTTATACATTATCTATTTAACTTCAACTAAATAATAAAATTAAATAAATTTTCTTTCCGAGACTGTTGTTTGCATATAGGATACAAAATAAACCATCTGCGGATACAATTATTTTACCTATATATATGGTAACACTTGTTTTACCAATGACTTCAACGAGATAGATTTTTCCGTTAATTTTCATACGGTTATCATTGAATAACAAAGAACGAACACCATTTTTCATATGAATGGCAACAATATTACGGCGATATACAATTTATTCGAACAAATTTCACCATTTTATTATAACAGTGCGTTTTAGCTTAATTTTGATATTTTAACGTTTCCCATTTCTGGTTAAATATGTTGATTATATATATATACGTTGAACCGATTATTTCACTGATGAATCTCAAAACAATGCATTGAATTAATACGACAAAAACCGTTATTATCAGATTGACTGTATAGATTATTTGGCCACCAAACCTCTCTATATTCTATTCTATTATACTATAATATATATTTCCAGCTCCACTGACCCGTTTAATTTAATTAATTTCAAAAAATATATAAATTATTCAGTATTTCTTTTCAAAATCAAAAAACTACCAAAAACCAATGTTTTCATCTGCACGAAAAGGAAAACAATTGTACTATGAACAAATGTTTTTTAAGATTAATTTTGCATATAATGTATAAAAATCAATTATAAAAATAATATAACCGTCACACAAATAACGTCTTTTAAAAATACAGCCCACTTATTTTATTTAATTGTTGTTTTTTTGTTTTTTTTATTTAATTTGCATTAGAATTCACTGAATTAACACTAATCCAAATCTTATTTTATATTGTATAATATTCAAAAAATTATAAATTAAAAAAATTGTTTTGCATATTATTAAAATAATATATAAAACAATTAAAATACACAAATATTTTCTTTATAAAATTTGTATTAATATACATATAAAATATAATAATAAATAAATAAAAATATTATGCGTTAACAATTTTATTTAACATAAACAATAAAAAATAAATTACAGCGTGTGTCCCACCTCTTCTAAATACAATATAATATAAAACAAATATAGTATGTATTGTATAAAAAAAAATATGTATGCAATGCATATTAATGGAAGAGTAAAAACAAGCTTTTTGTTCTAAATGCTTGTTTTTGTTTTGTGAACTTAAAGAAAACTTCAATTATTCCAGTTTATGGGCAGAACCAATCTGTTTGAATTAAAAACAAAAAAAAAAAGTGTAACTTAAGGGTGACAATTATTTTTTATTCTTTTATAAAACCGCACATTTTTTAGGGGTTTATGTTTTATATATACATTTTATATGCGTATATTGTTTATATTTATTATAAAAAAAATAATTGTTTTGTGGTATATGATTTTTTATTAAAATACATTGCTTTTACAATTTTACAATTTATAGTTATGTTGGATATTGCATATACTTAATTTTTGCTACATACATATACCATATACAGAAACAGAGGTTATAAAAGGATTGATTTATTTAATGGGTTGTGCCACATATAACTAGTTACCATATTTTTCCTTATTTTTTATTGTTTATTATTATATGTAAATCGATTTTAATTAATAACACATCGATAAATTTCAATATAAAATATAATAGGTGAAAAAATATAAAATATATCATGCAGAGATTTTATAGCCTATGGTTTTTTATATGATATCTATACATAAAAAAAATTTAATATGCATATACATGTAATAATTGGAAATTATTTCCAATTAGTGCATAAGAATTTTGTGTGCTATGTAAATGCCAGCATAAAAATTATTTTCTTTATATGAGTAATTATAAAAAATATTATATTCACATAAAATATCACACACTGATGAATTGAATTTATATAATATAAAAATATGAATGAGATGTACATATACTCGAATAATATATGTATATTAATAAAATCTTATTAAATATGTAGATTATCAGATAAAATTATAATATAAACAATAGGAAATTTTATACTTTTCCAAATGGTACATAATTACGAACCATTTCATTGAATTGTTAGATATAAATGTGAATGGTTAACTAAAACTTATTGCACAAATGCACACACACAGTATACAATTTTTATAGAATTTAGATATTAAGTTATTTTGTCATATTATATTAATTATATTATAAATTATTATTTTTTATATAATTTCAGAGTCCACGGGGTATGCAACCGTGCAGTTTACCAAATATTCCAATGGCTACAAAAAGTCCAACAATGGAATCTGCTAATAATATGACATTTCAATCAACAGAAATAAAAATAAATCATAAAAAAATAGTAGCTAATAAAAGTGGTACAGTTGGCAGTGGTGCATTAAAATTTTCAATAGCAAAAATTATGGAACCCGATGAACGTTGTGATAAAAATCATAGTCCAATAATTGATGATGATAGTAATTTATCAGAAATAGATATAAGTAATAGTAGTAATAATAGTAATAGCTCTACCAATAATAATAATAATAATAATAATTACAACACGAACGTAAGAAAACCAACAAATACATATGATTCAGCATTTAAAAAATATATACCAACAGTTAATACAGTACAACAATTTGTTAATAGTAGACATCAAGAATTATTAAATCAATACCCATTATTATATTATCCAGGTCAATTAATGTGTGCTGCTGCTGCAGCACAATATGCTGCATTAACACAGCACCATTCAAGCAATGTATCACTGTTAGGTGTTGGTAGTGGTAATGGTGGTGGTGGTGGTACCACAGTTGGAACTGGTTCAACAACAACCGCTAATAATTCAAATGTTCATTTAAATAGTATAAATTCATCAATAAGTCATTTACATAGTCAATCGATACGAAGAACATTAGTTAAAACAACACATAATCATGAAAAATCATTAATATCAATAGTTAGTCATTCAAATTCTTTAAATAATAATCAAAATGGTAAAAATCATATAAATTTATTATCACCAAGAAATGTGTCGTCTAGTCTTTCGCCAAGTAGTAGTAGTAGTAGCAGTAGTAGTAATGCAAGTATCACTACTACTACAATTATTAATGGTACCACATTAAATAGTAGTAGCAGTAGTAGTAATCTTAATAATAATAATAATAATAATAATTTATCATCATCAACAAAACAGAAAACATTTTCATGTCAAGAATGTGGAAAAGTTTTCAATGCACATTATAATTTAACACGACATATGCCCGTTCATACCGGTGCACGTCCATTTGTATGTAAAATATGTGGTAAAGGTTTTCGTCAAGCGTCCACATTATGTCGACACAAAATTATTCATACATCTGAAAAACCACATAAATGTCATACATGCGGTAAAGCCTTTAATCGTTCATCAACATTAAATACGCATACACGTATTCATGCCGGCTACAAGCCATTTATATGTGAATATTGTGGTAAAGGTTTTCATCAGAAAGGTAATTATAAAAATCATAAATTAACGCATAGCGGTGAAAAAGCTTATAAATGTAGTATTTGTAATAAAGCATTTCATCAAGTATATAATTTAACATTTCATATGCATACACATAATGATAAAAAACCATTTACATGCAAAATATGTGCCAAAGGATTTTGTCGAAATTTTGATTTAAAAAAACATATGAGAAAATTACATGAAAATAATAATCGTAACGGAGGCAATACAAATCGTCATAACCATCATGTTCATAATCATAGTCATCACCATCAAAATCATCATCATCATCAGCAGCAGCAGCAACAGCAACAGCAGCAACAGCAAAATCATAGTACAACATCAATAACGAATATAAGTGCTGTTGCTGCAGCAGCAGTAACAACAGCAGCAGCGACAGCATCATCGACTACATCATGGCAAGCAACAGCTGTATCAAATTTTCATCATAATAGTTTAAATTCAATACGTTCTGAATATTCTAATCCATTTATGTTACCATCATCTGTACAACGAACAATGGATACGACACCATTTATAGCTAAAGTATTTTGACACAAATATTATTTACAAACAATCCAACAAAGTTCAAATCATAATCGAATTTTAATTGATTGATAATCTAAAAATATTCTAAAAATAATAATTGATACATAAATAGAATTTCAATTTTAAATAATTTTCATTTTTACATATAGATTCATAGAAAAGGGATTTAAAATATAAGGACAGCGAAAACAGAATTTATATGTAAATTATAATTTTTTGTCATTTGTCTCTGTCTCTGTATTAATTTCAAAATATTTAACCGTAATGTTTTTGAAATGCCTTCAGAATTTATTTCATATATTTAAATTATTTAATATGTATTTAATTAACAATAAAAAATTACGTGTAATAATTAGAATAAAAATAAAAAATATATATTAAATTCAGTAGCTAAACATGTGAAAAAGTATTCAGATTAAAAATATCACTATATTTTCTTACTCAAATTTGGGAACTAAAATTTCTGGAAAAACGATTTTCATGAATAATTTTTCTTTAACAGATTTCAATTTTTCTCCTTTAACAAATGCTAAAAATATATTCAAAGAAAAAACTTTTATAAAAGAAATTTATAATATTAATTATAAACGGCAAAATCTTTTAGAAGTCAATTGGTTATATTTTGAAAATATCGGAAAATCTATTTTTTTCCGGAAAATTTAATATTTGAACATTCTAAAACATTTGTTCAAAATATAATCTATTTTCATTATCATGTCTATAACAAAAAAAAATATAGTGATATTTTAATACCACTACTGATTCAGTTAAAAAATATAGATTTGATTTAAAATTCAGGACTATATCATCTCTCTTTTCTAGATCAGAATTTTTCGTTTTTTTTTTTTAACCGTGCTGCGCGCACAAGAAAAATAAACAGAATTATAAAATTTTAGAAAAGTATGAAAATAGTCCTAAATTTTTACGTTTATATAAAGTTCAAATGACACAATGAGATTTGAAATTGTTTTTTAAATAATAAAATAATTATTTGAAAAAAAAAATGTGCAATATTATATTATAATTAAAATTATTAATTAATTAAGCTAAAATAAAACGTCAACAATTAAACAATTAATTAATTAATTAAAAATTGAGGCAATTTAGAAAGAATATTATAAAAATTTTATTGTAATTAAGTAAGATAAAAAAAAAACAATTTTTATGTAAATATTGTATTATTTTATGTATAAGGACATTATTTTTATTTTGATGTGATTTAAAATTTTGATTATCCCTACTCTTCCTACTATATATAAATTATATTCAAATACACGATTAACGAATTAAATAATCTTAATTAAAACTTTTATATGTTTTCTGAACAAATTTCTCGGAAATTGTATAGTTATGAACATTTATAGATTGTTTTTTATATTTATAACCAAATTATTGAGTGATTTTTTGTATAACATTTTACAATAAAGCTCTATCGCAAATTATTCAGATTTGAGATTTTGTCTTCTATGTTCTTCTGTCTATATATAATTTTAATTTCTTTGCCTATAGAATATGATGAAATTAAGTTTCATCTATACGCTATGATTATACTAAATTTTTGTTACAATATGTTTAATAAATTAAATTTGCAAGTGTTATTTTATTACTAATTCGTTGGTCAGTATGAACTGGTATAGTGTGTATAAAACTATATATATAATTAAATTAAAATATAATGTGTACAGAGTTTTATTATAGATATTATACAACATGCAAGGATATAATAATTGTTTATAATCTTGTATATGGAGAGCTGTGGGTAAACAAAAAAAAAATTGGAATAATATATATCGAATTATTCAAATTATTGTAATAATTATATATAGTTAAAGAAAAATAATAAATCGTGTACAAAAATATTTAAATAAAAATAATTTTAGTATTATAAATAAATTATTTCAATAATTATAAAATATTTTGTGTTTTTTCTTTATCTGTGCGGAGATTCCTTAAATATTAATGGATGTTCATCGAAAATGGTAAATGGATAAATAAAACTATATTATATTAAAAATATATAAAATGAAAATATGTATGGTATTCAGTGAAGCGTTCATAATTCATTTTATTTTCTATATATTTTATGTGAGATAATTTTAAATAGATTTATATATACGCATATTTATCAACTGAATCATTTAAATTAACATCAACTTAATTTTCATAATTAATATATATGATATAGGTATATCGTATATATGAACATATGCATTACATATATGTAATGTAATTTATAATTTTGTATATATATAATTTACGTATGTTCATATATAGTTGAAGTTACTCACATATATTAAGTGTATCCCGTATATAAAATATGTATATGCGTAATTAGAGAGCATACATATTATAATAAGCAATACATAAATAAATATACAATATAAATTAAGTATAAGTAAATTATCGACAAGATATATATATATAATTTGAAATTGTTTCAAGTGAGGAAAACTTAATGAAAATTTTATAACAGTTTTGTAGTCAATAAGATACACGTACGCAAGTGTATGTGTATATGTATTTTATATAAAATAAAATGATTAATTTAAATTGGTCTAATGATTTTAAATGAAATGGATAAAACACTACACAGATTTACATCACTTATATGAACAACCTTTTTTTGGAAAAGCTTTTTACTATATATATATGGCTGTACATATAATGTTCATTTAATAATATTTGTATATAAGTATATAATACAATACATTCTTAATTAATTTATAAATTCTATACCATAGCTATATAGACATTGTAAACTTGAAATAAAATAATTTAAATTTGTAGCCGCATAAAATAAATACAAAAAGGTCAAATCATCACCATAGAATAGAATAATACTCATATAATGTGACTAAATTAGTAAATTATAATAACCAACGCATATATAAATATTTACATGTGATTGAGAGTGTTAAAACTAAAGAAATACTAAATACTATGGAAATAATCAATATTTTATTTTCAAAATCACCTGCTTGCCATATCGCATATATAAATTACATTTTTTGCTACCCTTTTTCTTTTCAAATGCCTAACATTATCTATATATCGTATATACATTAATATATACCCATGCAACACAATACAAAATTTATGTAAATATAACATAATAATTATGCAAAATTGTATATAAATATTTTTATACAAGAAATTAGTCAGTCACTAAATTAAAACAATAAGGAAAACAAAAATGTAAAATAAATGAACATAATATAAATAAATATTATAATATAAAAATCCACACATTCATTTAAAATGCAAATTTAATTTTATTTTAATAATATTGTGTGCTTTACATACTAATGTACAAAACATATACGTATAAATAAGCTTTTAATAAATTGTATATATATAATTTTATTATATAAGTTTTTAATCGCATGGTACAATTATACAACGTCGTGTAATAAACATCTATGGTATATATATATACCGCAGTGTAGGTATATAATATAAAATATACATGTAAATAATGCCATGGAAGGGTGTGAATTAAAATGTCATCAGATAAGTGTGAAGGTTTTTATTTTTAAAAATTTGTCACTTATATTTTTATATTCGTATAAATGCAAATAAACTAAAATAAATGTATATATTTTTTGCGTTTATATAACAAAAAGGGTTAAAAATAAAATTATTAATTAGAAAAGGAAACAAATTATTCAAGCATATATGTAATAATGTACATTTATTCATATATATTATTATTATCAGTGAAATATTAAAGTTAAAGATGATGTTAATATTTTGTATGGTTTGGAAAATGAAATGGTAAAAATATATAAATAATATAAATTAATATTGTCAATATTTGCAATTAGAGTATTTATGTGCTACTTGGTAAGAGGACAAAATGTGATCCGAATAGTGTTATAATTTGATATCCCCCTTAATATTTATAAATAATGTTTTAAAAGTGTCAGTATTTACAATAGTATTTTATACTTATGATAAAAAAGTGTAAACTCAATTATTATTTTTCTCATTAAAAATTCCTTAAATTTGTTCTGGAAAGCATATAATTTTTGGGAAGTGTTACTTCATTAATTTATTGCAAAAGAAAGGTGTTTTTTGAAAATTAACAGTGAACATGCTTCATATATCGAATAAAACTTACAAAAATGATTATTTCGATACAGAGGCAGTGAGCACGGTCCGGTTTCCGAAACTGAATGAAACATACTCATATAAAGCTGATGGTAAACCAACAACACTGACCCAAGAAATAAAACCAGACCGAGATTTTATTATTTATACAAATTAGGACGAAATCACACATGTATGTATAAATAAAATTCATTGATTATTTATTCATTTCATAAACCCACATACTGTGCGTAATTCATTTTATATTTAAACTTTATTTTTGCTAAATTGTATATATAATTATAAACGTATACAAATACTATATCTCATACAATATATATATACTAATAAATAATATAATGTTAATAAAAAGAGGATTAAAGGATTATTAGTATTTATAAATATATATTTATTTATTATTTGTTTGATTCGAACTAAATTATATTTCTATAATTTTTCAAATTTATAGTATTAGAAAAAAAAAACTGATAAATAAAGCATAATTTTTATAAATCAACAATATAAAATAAAAACAGATTACATAAATATATACAAGAATAAGTTATAATAATCGTTAAAATATATACGTATACCAATATGTTACTTATGTGATTTAAGTTCATAATTGTAATGAGGTATACTTAATATGTACACATAGTACATGCATACATATGATGGATCTATAATCATTATATGGGGTTTAAATGTGTTTTATCAAGCGAATTTAAATTGAATTATTGTAAGATATAATATTGTTTAGCGCAAAAATTTAAGTTGATGAACAATATCGTCAAAAATGTGGTGAAACAAGATATAGCACAGAAAATATTGTTCTATGTATATATACTTTAATTGCAGACGTTGTAAATTTACTATATATATTGTATATATGAAAAGTTATTATACATTTGAAGAAATTAATTTTCCATACCAATCATCAATCATCAAAACTCATGTTACTCTAAAGTGGAGCATCTTGTATCTACCGCAAATATTCACTATGTATAGTTAAGCTGATAAATTACTCCGCATGGAAATATATAATAATTCACCAATTGGTATGCAATTATTAAAAAAGCATTTTTAATGTCATTATTTTTAAAAGAATTATTACCCCAAATGGTGTACACAAACATTGTTAATTTTTTGAGTAGCGTCCAACTTACAACATATTTCCAGATATCCATTTTTTTATTCCATAAATATAATATAATTACAGACCACATATCTGAAGATGAATATAAAAGACTGCGGTTCAGATTTTAACTCAAAATAAAAGATAAAGACCACACGTATACACCTAAATTGGAAAGAAACTTTGGGGTTGTACTACGTCAACAAATGTTAACCAAATAGTTAAAGATTTAAAAATGGATTTTCTCCTCATCATGTCAATTTAAAATGTCATTCAATTTATTAATATCTGCTAATGCGTATTATAATAGTATTTAATAAGAACTTTTTTTAAAAGAAATAATGAAATATATAATTTTTTTTTTGCAAAGCACTCTCATAATTAAATTTCTTTGTGACAACTTAATAAAACTTATATACTAACCGCGTTTTTTTTTTTAATATATTTAATGTAAAAAATAAAACATTTCCATAATAATTTTAATCACATTTTAAATATAAAAATCTACATATATTGTATATGAAAGCTATTATATGTTTTACATAAATGAATCATAATATCTGCTTCCATATTCATAAATATTATAGAGGTATATATAATAAACATTCTTATAAATAAATGTAAATATTTATTTGTATATAAACAATCATTAAAACGTATCACATTTTATATGTACTAAAATATTCAATTGTAATACATAAATATATGGAATATTCATAATAAACACATATATACTCGTATATATATATATTGTATATTCAATTCAAAATGCAATTAATTCAACATGATTATATTATAATAGTAAATAATATCTACTATATTTATGAAGTTTGAAAGTATACAAACACAAACATATAGAAAAATTCATAATCCAAATAAATTATTCTAGTGAAATTACTGATGTTTAAATTTTAATTTATCTTAAAGTGCACTCATTTTTTTTTTCTCTTTTTTTTTATTATATATAATATAAAATTATTTGCATTTTACTTTGATGTCAAAAGTCAACACTATATTTATATTTTATATATACACACACACACACAATATTGTTGTTTATATGAGCGGAATAATAGAGATATATAATAGTGTACAACACAAATTTATATCCTTGCGTATGCAACCATCCTGCTAAAACACACATATACCATATATTATATTATCATCAAATAAAAGAAATCAGATGAATAAAAAAAAATATATATATATAATCACACAGAAAGAAATAAAAACTGATTGTCTGCAATTATAATTTCAAGAATAATATTTATATAATGTTAAAGAAAAAAATAAAAACAAAAAACACTGTTTAATAATATAATCAGAAACAACAATAACAACAGCAATAATAAAAAAGGAAGAATTATTTTTTGTTGTTTTTTTGGTGTTGTTATTCCTATTTTTTTTTGTTATCCTTTATATTTTATATATGTACAATAAAGTATATATGTAAAAGTATATATTATATAAAGATAGAAATTAGAATGAAAAACACAGCTCTTATACATAAGATAGGATTTTATCTAAAAATTAATGTATAAACGAGGTTGAATATAATTATAAAGATGAGTCTCTATATGTAAGAACTGAAGTATATGGATTAATGATGTGAGGCAGTAAAAAAAAAACGGTGACAGCAATGATATAATGTATACAATTTTGATATAAATATATCACATATACATTATAAATTTCAAAGAGAAATTTTATATAGTTATATGAAATAAAATCTTGCTATATATATAAGATAAGAAAACAATTTTTAAAAATAAATCAAAATTGTCAATTGAAGAAATAATATAATATAAATTTCAGTCAATTATATTCATTATTTTGAATCAATAGGCCATAATATAAAAAAATAAATAAATATTTTTCTTTTATTATATATACAATCAGAGAATATAAACATAAAAATATTTGCATTTATTATTTAAGAATCACTTGACATTTTTTTGACGGAGAGTTGTTGTCATCATATATATATTCAACGTCATACATCAAAAACTCATCTCATATTATATGTAGGAAAATTCATTGATGTTTACCGCTCCACATCTACTTCATTTTGAAAATTGTATATTTATTTGATTTTCATTTTTTTTATAGATTTTATTTATAATATTATTATATTTATACAAGACAGAGGACATTACATGGATTATTATTTTATTATTTAATATCAGCCAATCCATTATGAATTGAAAATGGTCATATGGTTGATCGAAAAAAAATTGTACAAATGTTTAATTAAAGAAAGTGGAAATTTTATATAAGAGATGGATAATATAAATATATATTTTTATTAAATTGTAAATACTCAACAATGATAATTATTGTTGCAGTTAATAAAATAAAAAATAAATCAGTGGATGAAGTCTAAGAGCTATGGCATTATATTTTTCTTATAACCTGGGTGAAATTAGATTAAATTTTGAAAACAAAAATTGAGTGATCATCGAAATAAATTTTCCGGAAAATCATCTTTTACGAATTATTTTCTTTTTTAATTATTGGTTTTAATGGATTTCCAGTTTTTGTATATATACAGACTTGCAAATTAAAATCAATTTCCAATCTTTCATATAGTAAAAGATTTTTAAAATCGATTCACGTGTGTTCAAAAGATATGACCGATTTTCCAATCGATGGCAAAGAAAATTTAAAGAAATGTATGATACCATATATAAAATAAAGTTGATAGCCACAAATGATACAAGAAATTTATACAGTATCATTATTTCATTCAAAATTTCACTAACATCAAACGGAAAAAAAATCGGTCATATCTTTTAAGCGTGTGAATCGATTTTAAAAATTTCTTCTATGAAACATTGTAAATTGATTATATAATTTGTAATTCTGTATACAAAAAAAAAACCAATTAACAAATATTCCAATATTGAGCACAATTATGGATATAATTCACAATTTCAAATAGTTCCCAAAATTTATATAATTTGAACAAGTAAAAAAAGTGTTAAGCTAAAAAAATTCCATACAAAATTTTCAATATACAAAAAATGTGTTGAAGTAAATTTCGATTTAATCGGTTTTTTACTCCGCTGACTTTCCAACTAATTTCATATCAATTTCTATATGAATTTCCATTAAAATTTTCACCCATTTGCTCAATAACAATACAACAGATACTAATTTATAAAACGATGATTATATATAATTAATTTTAAGATATAATGTAATGCGAAAACTAAATTATATATTAATAGAGAAAGCATATACAACTAAAATATGTAGCTGAGAAATTGTCGCATATATATATTATTATTCAATTCAGATTTATCTACGGGACATATAAAATTAATAAAAAAAATTTCCAATAGTCTATTGTCGGTTATTTAATTTAATTTCAAAAATCCATTACGCTATATTTTAGTGTGCATCGGTGGGATCTTATCGTATTTATTTATGAAAAAGCAAAACTTAAAAAGTACAAAGGCGATTATCAAAAATATAAAAGGCAAAATCCTTTATAAATATGGCAAACTACGAATAACTAACTATAATATATTATTATATTTTTTTATTTTTTTTTTGGTTAAGCGTATTAACGCAAATTTAGTTCAATCATTTTTTTATTTAATAACGTTATGTACCAATTTCAAAATTCAAGATTTGTATTTTATATAATTTTTTTTTTACTTTTTTTCAGTATATGGTACAAATAAAAATATAAAATTTTCAATAAAATGGAAAAAAATGAGTATAAAAATAAATATTTTTGAGCTGCAATAACAATAATAAAAGAATGGAAAAAAAAAATTAAAACCTTTTTCAGTATTTTCATTTATAGTTTTTTTTTATGGTTCATTGAATTTTCTTTTACATAATTTTGTAAATAAAATAAAATTTTCAAAAAGAACTCGAAAATATACCGAAATTATGAAGTGGTCAATTATTTTTTATATATTTATTTACAATAAATATTATGATAAATTTTTATTGTTATATATTTTCATATATAAATTTTCAAAACATTTATGTATTTTTTGTGTTCGTCAAAAAATCATATATAATATATAATTTTCTACTTGAGTTATTTTATTGATTATACTATTTTTTTTACCTTTTCCTAAAATAATAAAAGGAAGGAAAGAAAAAAAAAAAAAACCGATTTGAAATTTGTTTTAATGTTAATAATATTTTTGGTTTGTTTGTCAATAAATATAAAACGATAAGTAATATTATATTTATGTTTGTATGTGCATAATAAAATAAATATTACATTTTGATATTTATCTACCCATATTTAAAAGAAAAAATTCAATTCAATTTTCTAAATTAAATTTGCATGCATATTAAAGTTTGGATGGCATTATAATAAATAACCCTTTGAAAATAGTCGTTATAGATACATATTCGTCTTTGCGTTATTATATATTACTGAATAAAACTAAAGTAGATAATTACATTTGGAATTTTTACATCGAAAAAAGTGTACAATTTTATATTATTTTTAAAATTTTTTTTTGCAATCTATGCTCTTCTGCAACGTTTGTTTGTTTTAAATATACATGTAGATGCGTTTTAACATAACATAATATCACAACATCATTATCTAAGTACAAATATATTGAACTTCATTATTGAGATGTCCAAAGATATCATTATAATTCGAGTTAAAAATAAAATTTGAATTTAAAATATTATGTTGTGCTATTATCGATAGCATGCATTTTATATTTCTTAATGAAAATGTTAACTGTTATATAATATATGAAATTATTTTAAGTTTATATTTATATAGTTGTATACTATTTATATACAAAAGAAAAACATTCAATATATTGTACATAGAAAAAGCTTTCTTATCGCGTGCTTTTTGAATATAAAAGTAGAGTTTTTCTTTTTTATGTATTATTTTTCTTTTGTCATAAAAAAAAACAGGAAAAAACAAATATACAAAGACAAAACAATATAAAATGAAATTTTAGTTTTTTTTGTTGGTATATGTGTCTGTCTATCGCTACATCTCGATATACAGTGTAATAAATTTAATGCAAAAATTTCATTTTAAAATTGAAGAAAGTGTTTCTTTGATATTTAATTTTTAAACTATATATAAAAAGTAGAAAATAGAATAAAACATAAAATATAAATTTATAATGCAATTTATAAATTAATTTTATTTAAACTATTATAGTTTTAAACATATATATATAGTACATTGTATCTAATAAGTTATGTAATATAGCTCAAAAAGATAATCTTCATATGTATACGTCTCTCCATTTAACATATAGAATTATCATATTATTGATAATTATAAAGGACACTCAGCAGCGCAATATGTATGGCGTTTATATACTATTCAATCATGAAATACAGTGTTTAATTAACGATATTTGTATGTGAAATTTTTAAGTATTTATTTCAGTACTGAAATTTTTCCGATGACTGACAATTTGTTCGTTTATGGAATAAGCATATGTAATTGTAATTAAATAGATATAAAACTTTTGCAACAATGTCAATGACAAGCTACGCAGGCTCATATGATATATGTAGAAAAATAACACCTATAACAATATTTGCTGTTAAATATTTGGGGTTCTTCAAGTAAAGTGTTTTTATTTTTAAATGGAAAATTATTTCATTTGTACACAATTTCTTATTTTTTTTCTTATAAAACTTAAGAAATTGTAAATAAATCAAATATTATGCTAAATAAAATTAAGAACATTTTACGTGAACTGTACCGATTATTTGTTATATATTATTTTAATTTGTTCAAAATGCAATAAATAATTAATTTATATTGAAACTGATATTTTTCTCAGAGCAAAAGTGTGTATTTTGACATGACATAACGATCCTTATAATTATGCAGTTATGCATATGAAAAAAACTCATCATTCATCATTTTTAATTATTATAATAATAAATAATTTAAAAAATATGTTTTGGATTTGAATTAATATAAGCACGTAAAAAAAAAAAAAACTCTAACAATAAGTTCGCGATTAAATATCGCATATATATGAATAACTTTAGATTATTTTCATTTATACAATTTAAAAACATTTTATAAAGTCGTAACACATATGTGCATAATATATACATACATTTATATATTACATAACACCACCATATAATATGCAATTATGCATATATAAATATTGAATTGAATAGATTTGAGTTCGCCCTTATAATATTTATCTTTCTGTGTGTGTGTGTGTATATTTATTATTTACTCTATATATATATATATATATATGGTATTTTAAATCTGTACAATACTATTCTATTTATTTATTTTTTTTTTCTAGTCTGTTTACTACCCTTAAAAAAGTTTAGTAGACAAGACCATACGATACATCTATAGCTATATAGCTATAAATACAACAACAGAGTACATTATATATGGTTTTTTTTTGTTTGTTTGCTGATGCCTCCTAATATATGTATTTTCTATATATACTTGGTACATTTATATACCATATTGTATAAAAAATTTATTCGGATTTATATATAATAAAATGATCATATGACATTTTGATGATGTTAAATTAGTGTGACAGTTTTTACAACAAGATTGTGTGGATTTAAATCAACCGTAAATTTATTTGTATATTTGATTATTTTTTATTGGTTTAAGTTCTTTTTTTTTTTATATTTGAAAATGATATATTTATATTTGATCATTTAAAATGATACTAAATATTTTATGTATACTGCACATTTAAAATGTATTTATATTAAGTATAAAGGTTTTTTAGAGTATGGTATCTATAGAGTTTGTTTCTTAAATTATAAAAAAATTATTATAATTATTGATTATATAGTTATTAAAATTACACATAATAATATTGTCTAAATTGTAAATGAAATGAATGAATGAAATATTGTATATATAAATGTTTTCAATAATTTAAAATTATTTAAGTTATATATTGTAGAATGTAAAATTACAAAATTTATATATTAATATTATATAAAAATGAAACGTATAAACGACTATATATTTATATATAAATAATAATATGAGAATTTAACACCTGAAAATAATTTTATTCATGTGTAAATAATAAGGATCAATTTTTTTATGGTTCAATTAATTTAAATGAATACAATTTATATATATTGTATATAAAACACCTTCAATAATATGATGTCACACCTGAGAACAATTGGTATTGTTTGATATTATTATTTATATATATTATAAATACAAAATATGACATACATATTATCTGTCTAAATATATATAATTCCATATATAATATATATTAAAATAATAATATTTCTTTGTATATAAAAGTGATTTTTTTGCATATTATGAAAATGTTACTTGAAGCGTATGCATTTCCTATATACAAAAATTTTATTTATAAAATTTATAACTATATTATATTATATAAATGTGAGGATTGCATTCTATTGTATAAATAACATACATACTGAATATTAAATTTACAGGATATTACATTAATTCCATATGCATATTGATGTAAATATTATCCATACTATCGGTCACAAAATTTAAGGTATTCTTATAACAAAAGATTTTCTCGCTTAGTTGTTAGTAATTTTTAATATAGTATATGAACACATTTTTTGAATTAATAATAAAATCGTATGCAGCGTTTTTGATTCCACATTCCTATTTTATACAAATGATATATTAGGAAGTTATTATAGTTCTAATAGAACCATATATCTGAGATGAGAATATACATAAACCATATAAAACTCCTCATATTTAATTATATATTAAAATGTTTTGTTATTTTATTAACACAGTGATTTCTTGACTATCCGTGTACGGGGTGGTACGGTGTTTAGAATGCCATTCAAATTTTTTGATTCACTGTAATTCATATAAATTCTCTGTGATTATGTATGACAGTAGCGGATGTTAAAATTTATTGAATAGAAAAATTTATATTGAAAAATTTTCATATCTAAAAAATGTAACTATATAACGAAAATCGCTTGAACTATATTTCAATTGTCTTTTTGTGTTAAATGTATATAATAAATCTCTTATGAATGGATTTATTTCGATATAAAATTAATATAAAATCTTCGATTTAAAAAAAAAAAAAAATAAATACTTTCTATTAAATTATATATAGAATTTGTTCATTGAAGATTAATTATACAAAGGTGTAACTTTTAACAGTTTTTTTTTTCTTCCTATATACAATTTTTTATTCAATATTCTTATACTTTTAATTAAAATTTATTTGCATAATACAAATTGTTAATCTTCTTGGCGCACTGCGTATATACTATATTATGTCTATGTGAGATTAAAATTATATACGCTGCTAACAAACTAAATAAAAAGTGATATTAAAAATTTGTGGAAAATGTTTTACAATCGTTAGAATAATTATAAATTAATGTCAATCATATCTTGGTTGAAAAAAAAAAAAAAACCATTTGGAATGGTTTTAATTCTAAAAATTGTAACCTTTTCATTCCTTTGCCCATTTTATATTTACCGCATATACAAAATTACAAGTATTATTTTTTGGTTATGTAAACCGAAAAACACACATGTAAATTTTGTTATATATTTATATTATCTTAAAGAAAATATATATTATAAAACACATCAGTAAAAACTAAAAAAAATAAAAAACATTATTATTATGCCCATAACAGCAGCGCATATATGAAATAAAAATATCATGAAAATTATATAAATATAATATAAAGTATATATATTTTGGTTTTTCCGAGAGTGCACGCCTACAGCAAATTTTCATTGGAGCACATTTTTGGGGTCGAGTGATACTTGATTGGATTTTTCTCATAGAAAATTTATAAAGAGGGGAAATTATTTATACATTGCACTATATGTATATATAAAAGCTTTTCCATCTATGTACACAGCATATACATAAGAATGCATATAATATTATAAATACACTATATATATATATAGACATTCGTAAATAAATCATATAATATTATAGTATGTATAAATATATAGAGTATATATGAAAATGATGATACAAAAATAGTATATATATATGAATTTTATATTTATTGTTAGATATATAACATATTTTCCATGCGATGGAATTGATTTCAATGTATAAAATATGAAAAGGTATACCTTTTTATACATTGCATATATACGTTTGGTGGTATAGCTCGTGCAAAAATATATAATACCACATATATATTAGATACATTTATACATATACATTTTGTATTTTACACATTTATTATTTGAAAGCGAAAAGGGTAGCTGTTTAATTTTCATTATATGTTTATGCTTTTATTATTATTTTTATTATTGTCTGTTTGAACATGTTTTAAGTATATTGCTTTATTTATACATACAATTACACACGCGCATATATATACTTAAAACGTTTATATAAATATATAACAGTTTTGCACACTGTCCATTCTATATTTATATAAATAAATAAAAATGCTTTTATTAATTAATATTAATAATAAATAATAAAAAAAATGTTATTTATGCAAAAGTATGAAATTTATTAAATAATAATAAAAACATATTTTTATATTTAATTGTGTATATATAAGAAGAAGTGATGCAATGCGGTACAACACACAATTTTAATTTAATTGATCCAATTGATTGAATATATAACTATTTTGCAAGATGAGAATTATATATATATTTCAAATATCTGATATATAGATAAATTATTGAAAATCACTTGTACCAAATTTAAATTCAAACTCTTCTAATATCTACGAGTATATAAATAAACTTATTTTCCAATTATGCACGATGAAAATGTGGTGTGAATAAAAAAAATTGTAAATATATATAAATTGTATGCGTCGTTGTGCATATGTAGACTATATAATTTTTTATTTATAATATTTCACAATCGTATCGCTTTAAATTCGATTTCAAATAATTATTTTTACACACAACATTAATTTAACATATAATATAGAAAGAAAATTATAAATGCAACACATGAAATGAAAATGTAACAGCAAAAAGAGGTTTTACCATTCGTGACTACTAAAGTTAGTTCTATATATATAGCCATCATAAATAATCGTTGCACATATCATCAATTGTTCAACTTTTCAAAATGCAATAAATTAAGTCTTTTTCAGTTTTGCATTGCCTATTTAAGTTTATAGTTTGTTTATTGTATATATATGGTATATATATATGAAAAATACACCTATATAGCGCAAAAAAATTACAATACCAACTTATATACCAAGGGGCTTCATTTGTCGATTAGAATATTTTCACTATACATACAATTTAAATATAGAAAAATATTTTTATAATAGACCTTCTCCAGATTCTTACCACATCCTATAGTTTTTACTTTATACAATACAAAATACAAATCTTATAGATTTACAAAAATATGTTTTTAAATTGTAAATGAAATGAACAACAACTGCACTATTTTCTCTTTAAATATATATAATTCGATCTATTTGTATAAATAATTTATTTGCTGAGACAAGGTTTCTTCATAATCAAAAACATATATGTTACGCACATTTACATCAAATAAATAATTTTTATATACTCATATAAGCTATAAATTAAATACAATTATTTAATTTTTTACTATTTCAACAAAATATAAATAATACAAAATATAATAATATATTTGCTCATATTATAAATTTTATTTGTATTTATATTTTCTTTTAAATATAGTAACTCTGTGGCTGCGTATATACACTATTTATATAAGTACCCTGTAACTATACCTATATACTTAAAAACATATATATATTTATATAAATATAAGAAGCTTTATATAGCAAAAACCTATGTAATGTAGGTATTTAAACGTATTACAAATATTTACACAAAATAATTGATCTCATACCCTTTTTTTGTGTTACTTTTATTATTCTTCCTTTTTGTTATTTACCCGACAGACATTTATTGCGGAAGTTGAAAATAAGTATATATTTTACTTTATATATATAATATCGATTGTTTGGTTGTATATATATTTTGTAATATAATAATATTCACAAATAGAATATTATATAAATAAATTCGCTTTTGGATAGATTTATTTAAGATTATATTATTTACAACATTTTTATATTACAGTGAAATCTTTCTATATATTAAATATACATATATTGTAAAAACATTAGCGACGTTCAAAAATTATGTATATTCAGTAAAAAAGATAACCTTCGAATGTCAAGTGGTAAACATTTTTAATTTGACCTATCTATACCAAAAATCGTGATATTGAATTAAAAGCATTCAAAAACAATGTTAACACTATTATACTAAAAACAGAATGAGAGCTACATTTATCTAAATTCTATGACATTTATTTTGTACATGAAAAATATGTAAACACTGCAAATTCGATGTTACCATCTTCATATAATGTTGAGTTTAAAGCTCACAATCTATTATAATATCGATATATGTGTATTTATTATATGAAACATAATTTTTCATGAGTTATACTATCGTTCGCAACAATCAACAAATTTTTTTTTTATTAATTTTAATCTTTATTATAGTTAAATATATTAAAGAACTATATATTTATTTATACCCATATGAATTGATTTAAAAAATAAAGGAACAATAACAAACTATAAACACAACACACAAAAAAATTATTAAATTTAATTTTTTCTTGTTACAATATTGTAAATAAAAATAACAAAAAAATTCAATGAATAATTCTTTTCATTTTTATATTGAGAAAATTTTTCAATATTTTGATTGTTATTTTTTTCGGTTTATTGTTTAAAAAATCAGAACAAAAAAATGTACCAGCAACAACAAAAAATATGTATATATAAATAAATAAAGGAATGGAAAAAAAAATAAAAAATCACCGATGCACTTCAATAAAAAGTGAAGTGGAAATTCTCTGATTTTTTTTTTCCTTCAAAATAATAATATTATTAATATGTATATGTATTTGTATAATGTACGTGAACGTATTTACATTATATACGACGAAGCAATGAAAATTATTTAGTTAAAAATTATAACTTAAATAGGGAAATAAATTTGCATTTATTTTTATACAGCAATACTTAAACCGTCGATGAATTTTAAAGTATATATATTATTAGTTTAATGTATTTAAGGCAGTATATAGTCACTATACTAACTATATATTAACTATAGTTGATGAAAAATGGATGCCACAATTACCAAAGCCGTCTTTCCAATAAAGGTGTTTTGGTGGCATTGTAGTGAAATAACAGCGGACAAGTACAACGCACGCCAAATGTATTTCCACCGTCATAATTGCAGACCATCATAAGTGGCACAAAAGACACTAAACAAAAACTGATTGAGCTGAAATAAGAAATTTTGGCAGCATCCAATACCACACTCTTAAAATCTTGTTCCTACAGACCATCAACTTTATCTGATCTTTGCGGAATAGTTTGAATAGCAAGAACATCAGATAAGTGTAAGACGTCCATCACACCGTCGTCTTTGAAGGAAACCCGTTGTCATTCTATCAATTTATACATAGAATCAAAAAGGAATATGTGTAATAGAAAGGGATGGATATTATTTATAATTAATTAATAAAAGTTTTTATAAAAATATAACCTTCATAGTTTTCAAATCGGTTAGGATATGTTTTTTTTATTTATTAATATAATTATATTTAGTTGAAATGATTCTTGTTAATTGTAATTATAGAAAAAACGTGCCGATATCGAAAATAAGAATAAAAAATATATATAAACAAATACTAAAATATAATTTCAATAAAAAAATGAACTTAAAATTATGTATTTTCGTAGGGTTTTCCAATAAAAATTTATTTATTGTATAGTTAAATAAAAATTATGACCTATGACAATATTTCATATAATGAAACATATTAATAATTCTAATAACAACGATCGCACCGCAATTAAATTTACCGATCATACATTAGTATACGATCATAATAAATATAAATATTGATGACATTTATATAGCAGCATTTCCAGCATAATTTTTTAATCCACAGTATACCCATGTTTAGTTAACAAATGATGAATAAAAAAATTAATCAACAGCATATGAAATCTCTATTTAGAAAACCCTGTACAACAAACCCTTTATTTTTAATGTGAGATATTTATTTTTTCTTTAAAGTGAACTATAAACATATATTTTTATTTTTATTATTATTATAATTATGGTAATAGTTATTATTTACTTATATATAATAAGACCCTTCATCATAATATACATAAACCATGTATTCGTTTAACTACAATATATATATATACATGGTTTGGTTACATAATAATTTAAGTTTCTCTCATATTTTATATATGCGAGTAGGTATATATGAAAAAAAAATATTATACAGTCAATTTTAAATGGTAATTATTTTACACCCCCTTTAACATGTTACATGTACAAATATAATAAAATTGGCTAACCCAACATTACGTATATATAAATATATGGTATATATATATATATATTGTATAGTGTATATTTTATATTTATATATATGACACGTGTGTGTTTATGGCTGGACATCTCAATTTAATATTTGATGTTTTACACAATAAATTATATAATATATACTTATGCAAATAAATATATGGTATATTTATTGTAGGTGGTTGTCAGTCTTTAGTGCATATATTATATATTAATAGTGTATATACACGTATGCGTATAGGTATGAACATAAATGATTGAATGGGTGGAACAACAGGAAATATATTGACAAATATATCAAAAACAGTTTAACTTAACAACCGTAATTAGAATTACCCATATTATTATATTTATTATAAATATGATAATAATAATTAATTTTATAAATGAATATGTAATAAATTACATATGTGTAAATTTTAATAATAAAAATATTGGTATGTAAATATATATAGTGAAATTATTTTGTTTAGAAATATTTCACACGCTATCTATATATAAAATAATATCAAAATGTGTGTGTTCATTAAATTTATATATGATAATGACACATGCCAATAATTTTCATTCACTGTTTTTACAGCACAAATATTTATTTACAGAATATATGCGATAATATAATAATGATAATTATATAGTACATACATACACTTATAAAATTGAATCGATTAATTATAATAATGATAATTGTCCAAATGCGTACGGCACGAGATAATTGATTGGTTGTTAGCAGATATCTATTATATACATATATGTGAATTAGCATTATTATAACACGATATTAAATACTATATAATATAATACACTATAATGTATATAGAGATGTTAATAATAAGTGAAGGTGTAAATAATATTCATTTATATTGTATAAAAACCGCCTATTAAATTAAATATATACAATAACACAACATGATATTTAAAAGCTATATATTTATATATATATATATATAATACTATACGCCTAACCTGGACCATTTATTTATTATATGTCCATATTCTTAGATTATATATTATATAGAATATATTTAAAGATTGGTGCATCTGCAATATTCAAATAAGTATATAAATACGATTATTAGATTATCTAAATATATTACATATGTATAGATATTTGTATAATTGAAGATAATCTTTACTGTCACATGTGTATATATTATATATATATACAAAACCATCGTGTGGCTATTATCTATCTAATACAGATATAGAAAAAAAAAGAAAAAAAAAAAGGTTTCGCATAGTTTCTAATCTTATATTGTTCAACAAATAACCGCATACTAATTTATTGTTAAGCATATTATATTTATTTTTTGATTTTATATTGTTCATCTCGTCGTATGGGCTTTCGAATCTTTTTCCTTTTTATTACATTTTATGAATATAAATCCATAATAATAATAATAATAATAATATTTATTATTATATTTTTGCACAAATCATATATATAGAGAAATGAAAGGATATTTTTTTTAAATAAATACATCCGTTTTTTCATATATATTTTCTCGTTATTAGTGGTATGATAAACTATGGTATATTTCGTTGTGTATATACTCGTCGATACAAAATACAATAATATATATAAATATATAGAAATATAGAAAATTAGATTCAATCATCAGCTGCCCCCTTATCAAATTTATACAATTGGAAACAATTCGTATATAAATATTTTACAAACAAAAATCATTCATAATATTTTTCTTTAACAAATTATCTATACTTAAGTTTTTATTATTTTTTTTTATATATATTATTATCGGGATTTTTTATTTATTTCATTTTATATATACAAGCTACTGTTTGTAATTGTATGTAACTACATCATAATTTTTCGATCTTCCTTTTACTTATAATAATATATAGATTTAACGATTTAAGGATTACATATGGATTAATAATGTATTTGGACGCATTTATTGTTATATTATTATTATTATTGTTGTATATAGGAAATGTGTATGTTGGTTTTTTTTTCTCTCTTATATTGTATTCATTTAATATGTTTATTCTCACGACTGTAAACAGATTAGCCTGCCCATCAATTTACTTTGATATTATCATAAATTGCCGATATGGATAGTTTATATGCGCGTTGTATGTCTATTTCTATTTTTATCCTTCGATTATTATTATTATTATTATTATTATTATTGGGCAAATAAATGAAGTGGATATCTTTTTATTAACTATAAATTTTATATGAATGAACTGACCGACAAAACCACATTTGTATTTTTTTTTTTAGAAATTGTTGTATACAAATAAATAATAAACGTAAAATATTCGTTTTTTCTGTTCATAAAACTCTATTTATTACAAAATATTTAATATTTATATTAAATCATAATTTAATTTTTGATTTTATTGAATGTGTGTATAGAATTTGAATTATTAACATATATATGATTTGTATAATATGTAATTATAGAGGTTTTATAGGTAATTACACTATTTTATATACAAGCGGTTCTTTAAATTTGAAATGAACCCACAAATTACGTGCGGTTAGAGGTTTTTTTTTTCAGTTTAATTTAATGATTTTGAAAATTTGATAAATATAAGTAAAGATAATATCAAGTACATAATTATAATTATAAATACATTTAATATAAAATAATTTGATGGGAGTGAAAATAAACGAGTAGGAAGTATATAGGAACAACACCTCATCTATATAATATAAATTATACATTGATAAAGGAACAATTTTTTCTAAAAGAATTGTTGATACAACAATGTCTTTTACAAGTGTGGTTGCTTAATTTTAAGGATATGACAATAGGCAGACAGATGTGAAACATATATATATAAAAACCTGTAAATTTTGATATTTTGCTGACAATAATAGGTAAAAATTCAAATTCAATAATGATTGCAGCTACCTTACATAAGGATCGGTCATTATTTCCCGAACAGGTGTATAGTAACCACCACAATTATCGCCGCACTACACATATACGATTAACAGTTGTAAAGTATATAGTTTTCAGATCATCGATACACTAATCATTGCATTGTTTTTCAATCGATAACAAAAATTAAAATCATTGTTCGAAAATGTTCAAGACATCAAATTCATTTTTTATTCCTCCTATTATTGTTTACTTTGAAATAATATTGCTCTAATACTTGTAATAATACTGTTAAAATTTTGTAATCTTTGTCAGCAAAATTTACGAATTTTTATATATCAAACATTTGGTAAACCCGCAAGGATTGAAATATCCTGAAACTTAAAGCAACAACAATTTATACTAATTTTATTTTAAAATGTTAACTGATGATTGATACGGTTATAGCATCTTTCATAGTTCACCAAACCCACATTATATTTTCTTAATACGTGAAAACTACATTTTCATTGTAACGTCGCAATCTATATTGTGTTGGTGATCGTTCCATTTTTGCATCATCACCACTAAAAAAATATACCATCATGCCTCTTAAGTATTTTAAATCTAATGCAAATGTAGTAAGGAAAGCATTTTGAGTTGCGTATATATAACTCCCGGTTGCGTACAGTATATAAATTTTGTGTGGCTGCGACGTTTGATATGAATATCCCGGCAAAAAATAATATTGATCATTTGATGAACTTAATATAAAAAAAAGGAATAACAAAAAGTCATACAAAGTCGTTGGAATGTATAGCTAAAGAAAATCATTTTCTATATACATATACTAAGTTTTATAATTACTGTTTAGACTCTAAGTCCTTGTTATTTATAGGAAAAATAAAAGTGTCACATAATATAAAAGACCACAAACTTACAAACACAATATATAACACGTGACACCCCAAATTTTATACTATATTGAATTCATTTTATATGCGTATTATGTTTTACCTATATATATGTGTACGTGTGTGTGTGTATGTATTTATATATGTAACGAAAGGATCACAGATGAACATTCTATTCTACCAGTTATTAAAAGGGATGAAGATGAATAAGTGGGTTTTATCTATTGTATGTATCACTGTAATTTTATTTTTTTTTTCATTTGGGGGAGATATAGTAATGTACTTTTATTTTATTGTAATAATACAATATTAACGGTATTAAAAGATGAACTATTATCAGTCAATGTCCTTATAATATTTACTATATAAGTGTATATGTGAGTATATACGACTATATATGTATATTTATATGAACTGTCATAAACATGTTGATGGAGTTAAATATAATAGCGTTTATATATATATGATGATGTATTTGTTTTCACTTTACATTCGAATGTCAAACAATTAATTATAATAATGAATGACATTTTTTTATTATAACATTTCAATTAACCTATTTATTAACTATATATTAGATTATATAGAATTTTTGATTTGACTATATACTATAATTTTTATACACAATAAAAAATAAAGTATCTAATAAATATATATATACAAAGATACGCTCTACATTGCATACATATTTATAAATAATATAATCCTCTTTACGAAATTCCGAAAATATTAGCCAAAATTGAAAAAAGGAAAAAAAAAATTACATATTTTATCCTATACAATATATAAAGTGTTTGCTACAAAACGGCACAAATGTTATATATTTCTTTTGAGTACTCTATGTATATATATAATAAATTAAATCCATGTTCACATATGTATATTTATTATATTAAATGATTGCTAACAAACAAGGCTAATCTTTAAATCCTCTATATATATTAAGGACATTTTTTTTATATATGCATCAAACAGATATGCACGTATAATAAATTATTTGTATATTATAAATTTATATGTACGTAATTTTAAATAATGAAAATTCCAAAAGCAAAAATTATTAAAGGTTAATTTTTTTATTTTGGATGTTATTTACCGATTTTTGACGGATTTGAGCTTCAATAAATTTAAAATTTTGTGTATTATATATTATTTTTTTTATATTATTATTATTATTATATACATAATTTTAAGATTTTTGTTGTATAAAATATATAAATAAGGATCAGCATCATTATAATTTCAGCACACTGTAATATTTCTGGAAAAAGAATATACGAAAATGAGAAATAGATTACTGTATAGTTTTATAGTTATTTTAATGAAATTATTTACGATATATGGTATCAGAAGAATGCTTCTCGGAAATCACCGGGAACACTTGATGGGAAAACAATTTTTATACAACAAGAAGCTTTTAAATAGTGTCGGGTGATAATATAAATTATAAATTAAATTTCAATGCCGTAAAATACTCGTAAAACTTGGTTGGAAATAGCTGACGAAAATTTTCCAAATAATTTCATCGCCTGCTTTACTTTACAAAATAACGGATAATCCCGAGCATCCATCCATTTTAATGTTATATTTCAAATATTTTATATCTTGTGTATAGTTAAAAATGTTGTAAATATTATTTTAAAAATAATCAATTATATTGTATATATTTACGTTTTCCAAACTATATAATAATATAAACATATTTTTTTGGAAACATAAAATCAAGGTAACATTTCTATTTTTCTAATACATATCTATATTATATTTAAATATTTACATTCAAATAAATTTGAGGGTTATATTTAGTCATCCAGAAAATTTTATGGTATACTATGTATTTAATTTGACTATCTCCATATCAACTTCAAGTACATTTCTATATATTTATAAATTGTAATAAATAATAAATTTTGATTACATTTTTCATAAATTTTTAGTTATTATTAAAATTAGTGATTGATATTTTCTTAAAAAAAAGGTTTTGCAATATGTTTATTATATATTTATACCACTTAACCACTTCTCATTTAAAGTATATAGCACAATATTAATTATATGCTTATAGGGTTTTTATCAACTGTTTTTCACCATATCATATTAATATATCATATAGTAATTTTTCAATGATTTTAAAGTTACATCATGTATTAATTAAACAATATTTGTACCACCAAGCAGTAGAATTTTCCCGTTGCAACCACCATTATCTAATCAATTTTTTATTATAAATAGGTAAAACCTCAAATTAAGGACCTTATTTTATTAAATATAGAATTAAAAAAATCAAAACAAAATAATTCCGCCTTCTCTTTCTACCTTTATTTTTTATTTTCAAAACGTATTGTTATATAAAATAACAAACATGAATTTTTCAAAATAAAAAAAAAAAAAAAACACAAATTACATTTAATTTTTTTCAATTATTTTTCAACAATAAAAAAGCAAATTATAACACTAAAGTTAAAAATATATAATAAGCATTTTTAGTTTAAAAAATAACACAAAATTTCTTTTTTTATTTAAAATAAAAGTTGAGGTTTATACGACGCACAAATACACAAAATAAAACGATTCCAAAAAATTTATTAAAACCAAAAATAACTTCCAAGTTGAAAGAACTTTTCAAATGTTTTGTAATAATAAATTTGTTGAAATTAATTTAAATTGTTAAGCTCTTTCCATTTTTTTTTTTTTTTAAATAAAAAAATAAACGATGTCATAAAAAATGTAATTTGTAATGTTAGTACTTGAACTTACAGAAAATAATAAAACGTTATAGAATAACTAAACATAGATTTGATTAAAGATATACAATATTATAATAATAATTGTGTGTTTGTGTATTTAAGTTTAATAGTATAACAATTAAACAATAAACAATTTTGCTATTTATACAAAAATATTGCCGAATAAGGAATAGAAAAACACATATAAATTTTGTGAAATTAATTATATATGATGGGAATGGATGGGAGCAGGGTGTCGGGGCTGGGAAACACGGTGAGCTACTAGAGACGTAAGTGCTTTCTATAGCAAAATTTTCATTGTGAAATGAATTTTTACGATATAATTTTATAAAATGTGAATATTATAAAAATTAATTATGAATACATTTAAAAAACACCTTTTGCACGATACAATTCACGCATTAAACTTTTTAAATATTTAATTTCACGACAAACATCATTGCATTTACTTTGTAATTCATCATTTTTTAAACGTAATTTTTGTTCTTCGTCTAAAATGACTTCAATTTCAGCTTTTTTCTTTTTACGATAACGTGTAGCCGCATTTTTATTTTGTTCTTTTTTACGATATTTTTTTTCAACCGATGTACGTTTATATGGACGTCGTTTTTTAATATTAATGCCATTCTCACCATCATCAATGTTTTCTGAATTTCCTTTATTTAACGGTAACCAATAAGCATCATCATTTGAACAATTTGAACCAACATATGATGATTCACTTCGTGGTGATAATGATGATATTGAAACTGATTCAGATGATAAATCATAATCATCTTCAATTGTTAAATCTGGTAAATCTTGTGAACGTGTACGAACTAATTCATCGACAACATCCATTTCTGATTGTTCATTGATTGGTGGTTCAATCGTTATCGGATTTAATACATTCTGTGGTGGCAAATACATTTGATTGTTTCCCTGAATGTTTTCATCGTAAAAAATTGGTGTTAGCTGCTGTTGCTGTTGTTGTGGTTGTACTGCAGTAAATGGAATTTGTTGGTAGTTATTAATTTGCGATAATAATGTTGTTGTTGCTGATATTGGTATCTGATTAATTGTATCATTTTGTGAATAACAGTAATTCTGATAAATTAAAAAACAAATTAATTGTATTTTTATCTACTAATTCTTAATGTTCTATGTATACTATTTTATACTTATTGTACTATAAATTGTTATGATGTTTATGCGTGTATTATGTATAAATGATGGTTATGATGTAAAAACACACAAATATTCAAGCATTAATTTATATATTGTAAGCACTTAATTTATTTATAACACACATACACAAAACACTATATGTAATATAATATTTGAAACCATTTTTAATGATTTTCTATTTAGAAACATAGTTACATGCAATTGGAGAAATGTATAAATTTGAATTAAATTTTCAAATATAAGCACTAAATTTATTTTTTATATGCATTTCCGAAACATAATTTCATAGCAAACGTATACAACAATTTAATCGCGATATTATGATGATTAAGCAAAAATGTGGCAATAGCGACTTCATAATTTATCATTGAATACACGCACTTCAAATTCGGTGTAGAGAAACAGCCTTTTGCTGAATTATTAAATGATGGGGGTATAAACAATATGATATTATGATGATGATATATAATTAGAATATAACATATTCAAAATACATGAATGGAAACAATCATAACGAATTTTCGGCAAACAATCTTTCAGAAAGTATATTAGGAAATGAATTTCACTCTTTATCGAGACATTTACAAATATTTTCACATAGATATATATGCTATTCTTCATACAATTTAGATCGGTTTGTCAGCCTAAGTTTTTGATTCCGTATAAGAATATGTATAATTGTATATTGTATCTTACTATGGTTACTATATTGTTGTTATATACTTGAACTTTGCTATATTATAATTTAAATGTTCAATGTATATTGTAGTAATAATTAAGAAAAAAATTAACAAATACAATAAATGAAATAATTAATTTTTTTTTAATAGTCACGCGCTCACAATAAAATAATAGATTCTTCAATTTTCAATTTTATATTTGTATATCGATCACACCCGTTTTTTCGAATTTAACATATAATTTGGTTAGAAAATATTTTTAATTATTAAAAATATTATGTAATTATGCATGTTTAACTGATATCAACATATATGTTTTTTATATTCTTGAATGTATAAATGAATATTAAGCAATTAATAACACAACACTCTAAAATATTGTTACCATTCAAAACTGTTTAGTATAAAATATGGATAGATATAGCAAGTATAAATATGTTTAAATGTAATTCTGTATTTAACTATATACCAAATGAAAAAAAAAACATGCAAAACTAACCTGTTCATAATCATTATGGTACTGATGTTGAGGTGGTGATTGCGGCGGTGTTAATTGAGTTATTCCATTTAAAACTGTATCAAATTCTTTTAAAAGTTGAGCTGTATTTTCGATTTTGACGGGTTGGGCACGTGCTGGTGGTTCAATTGGTGCTGGATATTCATTTAACAATGAAATGTTAATTGGTTGATTCAACCATTGTTCTGCTGAAAATAATAATAAAAATATATTAATTATTTTATTAAATTATAACAAATAATTATTTTTTTTTTCATCAATATTGTCCATAATTATTAAATAAGTGTTATTTGGTGTAGATATTCGTGTTTAATATATTAATTACATATGTTGGTGACTTTCCATATGCTTGAGTATTCAACTCGTATGGTTTACTTGGTAAGAAGACGAGAATTTAGAGAGAGGATACTCAATGCCTATTGAATATTTAATAGAAACAAAAAATTGAAAAACATTGTTTTGGTTTGATTTTGATACATTTGTTTTCAAGTGTTTAGTTTGCATTCTAAAGTAAAATTATTCATGTGTGTCGATGTACTAACAATAAACGGAAATCATTTAATTACTTTTTTTGCAATATTTAGATTTATGCACTACGAAAGTTGCAAATTTCTCATTTCTTTTTGTTATTATAAGTATTTATTTTAGATTAAATATATCCACTGTAAAGATGATAATTATATTAATCAGTATACCTTTACCTATATAATTATATAGATAGAGATAAACTAAAGATAACTAAATATACAATACATTAAAAAAGAAATCAAAGTTTACCTAAATTTATGTAACATTGTGTGTAAATGAATATTATTAACATACATATACACAATCCTATAATAAATATTATTATAACATAGATAGGTACTACGAATAGATATAGTATAAATTGAAACAAGTATTTTTTAAATGGCAAAACAAGTTGTATCGTAATTAATATTATAATTTATTCATTACGTGTATATACGAGTATATATAGTATATATATTATTTATAAACAGAGGTGACAAATCGGAATTTATATTGTAGACAAATTTATAAACATATACGCAACACAACTATTGATACAAATAATTATATTCAGATATCGAAACAAAGCGGAAAAAATTTAAGTCTAAAGTTTAGTAGTAGACGCAGAACAAAATCACTTTGAATTTCATATCTTTACCTCGCATACGTTTTTTTATACCACGGATTAATTATGTTATAAAGATATATTTTTAAATTTATAGTGATGAAACAATAATTTATTTCTCGATAAATATTCTAGTAGACTCTTACAATAGATTTTTTTCTATGAGTTATCAAAATAATATAATTTAAAAATTATCATAAAGGTTAAGATATGTATAATTTAATTAAAATTAAAATAAAATTACACATTAAATATACATCTTTTTAATTCATTATTTCATTCAAAGAATTGCCAAAAAAAAATTTGCGTAAGTATAAATATCGTACTAACAAAATTATAGCAATGGTTAAAATTTTTAGCTAATCAATTTATATCAATTTGGTCATATATTAGGTTGTCAACTATCTCCCTTCCGCCTTTTTGCTCTTTATTCAATGCTTTATAAAAAGTGTTACAGTAATCGGATTTAGTTCAAATATGCGCCGTTTTGTTCGATAATCTGTTTCCATCTAGACTGCAACTTCATAATACCTCCCTCGTAGAAGCCCCCCTCCTTATTTGCGAAGAACTCGGACAGCCACTTTTCACAAACCTCTTTTGAGATCAACTTTACACCACCAAGGGCGTTCGCCATGGACAGAAACAGGTGGTAATCACTTGGCGCTATGTCCGGGCTATATGGTGGATGCGATAAAACCTCCCATCCGAGCTCCCGTAGCTTCTGACGAGTCATCAACGAAGTGTGTGGTCTGGCGTTGTCCTGGTGGAACACTACACCCTTCCTTTTGGCCAATTCTGGACGCTTCTGGTCGATCGCCTGCTTCAAGCGGTCCAGTTGTTCGCAGTAGATGGTAGAATTAAGCGTCTGGCCATATGGGAGCAGCTCATAGTGGATGATTCCCTTCCAATCCCACCAAACACACAGCAAAACCTTCCTGGCCGTCAATCCCGGCTTGGCCACTGTTTGGGACGATTCACCGGCCTGCGACCACGACCGTTTTCGCTTGATATTGTCGTATGTGATCCATTTTTCGTCGCCAGTCACCATCCGCTTCAAGAATGGGTCGAGTTCGTTCCGTTTCAGCAGCATTTCGCAAATGGAAATTCGGTCCATTAGATTTTTCACTGTTAATTCATGTGGCACCCAAACATCAAGCTTTTTTTTGTATCCAGCCTTCTGCAGATGGTTTAAAATGGTTTGGTGACTAACTCCCATCTCCTGGGCGATGTCACGAGATGCCACATGCCGGTCTAACTCGATGTATTCCATGATTTGATCGGTATTTGTCGTCACAGGTCTTCCGCCGGCTGGCTTATCCATGGTGTCGTTTTCACCGGCTCTGAATCGTCGAAACCATTCCTCCGCGGTTCGAAGTGATAGAGTACCATCCCCCAAAACACCATTAATCTCACGGAACGTTTCTCTAGCGGATTTGCCTTTAACGAAGGAAAACTTTAAAATAGCGCGAATTTCGGCGTTAGTGAACTCCATGTTTACACGTCTATAACTGTTGAACGCAATATCCAAACTAATCATACATAGCGTCGTTTTGTTTGTTATGTCAAGAGCTTTCAAATTATATACAGTGTTGCCAGATACGAGCTCTGTAGCGCTTTGTACATAGCCGCGAAATTAAAAAGACAAAAAGGCGGAAGGGAGATATTTGACAACCTTATATTTTCCGTGTACATTACATATTTATGTATAGTTCAAAATACATTATTTATATACAAATATGTAGAAATACTTAATTATATAAAATTTATAATAATTATTAATATACTTTTTTAATTTTAGAAAACTTGTCTCCATTGAAAAACTAATAAATATATAATACATTATAAATTTAATCTATATACTATATATAGTTGTTTATATAAATTATATATTAAAATATACATATTAATATTAATTTTATATATAACTATATATTTTTTTAAGGTCTATCACGCGCTCTATACGCATTCTCTCATACATATATATATATGTATACTTATGATGATGATCGTTGACATTTTATATCAAATATATCATCGAAAAACAATAAATAAAATAAATAGAACAGATAAATAATAATTTATAAATTAAGTTTTATATATTTATTATAAATAAATGCATATTAATAATAGTTGATTTGAAAGAGAAAATAAAAAAAAAATGTTTATAGGGAATTGACTGACCCTTGTACTAATTTAATATCATATCTATAATATATATACGCCGCACTTAATAAATGCTTTACATATGTTTAGAGAATATTATGTATTTATATGTGTCAGCCAATACTCAATACACATTCAAATATATTTTTATGTTAAATTGTATATAGTGTAAATTGATTGTAAGAAATTTATCAGTATTTAATTTTTACAATTTCTTGACACTCATTTCCAATTTAGATGAAATTTAAATATGGCAAAATTATAACTTATATGGCGACGGTATGTGTCAAGGAACATTTGACTTAAGCTTTAATATACTATTAAATTTTATTTCTATAGTGATAAATTACAATCACGAATAATATCAATTTACTCCAATTCCAATTTACCACAAAATTAAATTGTTATGTGGTGAACATTTTTTCTTTGAAACAAATCAATACAAATCAATTTAAATGTGAATAATTATAGCATATTAAAATTTTTAATTTTTAATAAATAACAAAACATTTTAATTTACTTATAGATAGATTATATGTGTCATATAACAGAACACGGATTGATTAAAATATTTGTGTAATTTTTGCTATTGACATATGTCTAAATTTCATATATAATGGATGCGATAATATATAGGGATAGGATACATACAAGTAAGTGAAGTGATGTGATGGCCAACAATGTATATATATATAGTATTTTAAGTACTAAAGAAAACGATAAAAATAAAATATTTGTATAAATAAGGACAAGTTTTGTGTGTATAAATTGATAATTAAAAAAATAATCACTAACAAAATATTGGAAATTTACAAGCAATTTTGAAAGAGTACAAAAAAAAAAAAAACTTAAACAACAAAAAATAAAATAAAAATAACAAAGACAAAAGTTGAACAGACTTTTAATATTATATTTATTATAAGTTTGATTTCATTGTCTGTATATATTTAAAAATAATTATTTGTGTCCACAAAGTAACAACGTGTTATTATATTATATATATATATATATATATGTCCTTCTCACAAGCGCAACAATGTTGTATAAATTAATAATGAAGAGATAACTAAAAACATTATAATTTTGTTAATATTTATTTTATTTTTTATATTTTTTTTCTTTTTCTTATTATTTATACAAAAAAAAAAAAAATCTAATATATAAAAAATACAGTTTGCAAAAAAAATTATCTATAAATATAAATTGAAAAGATGATTAAAGTCAATAGAAAAAATTATGACATTCTTATATACGCATATATGGATGAGGAATAGAAATTATTTTTTCAATTAGAAAGTAATAAATAAAAATATATTATGGTCGTGTATGGTATACATCAAATGTTAAGGAAAATATAATCTGATTTATTTGTAATTTCCCAAGGAATAAAAGTATCCTTACCGCAGTTCTGTTATACGAATGATATAAACTTAAATTGTCATTTATATGTGTCCATAACTATATAGACAATATCAGAGATCATATGTGTATACGAAAGTTAATATTAGTGACTGTAAAAATAATAATATGGAAGGTAAAAAAAAAAAAATAAATGTGTTACAATGGGTAATATTTTCTGAACATAAACTCTACAAATAATTTAAAAATAAAAACAACAAAATTATATTAAATAAATATGTGTATTACACGAGTAAATATTTTTATATATTATACATTGTTAAAGTTTGTTATTACTTTTATTCAGTATACCAAAACTACATATGGAATAATTTTCATTTAATTAATAAATATACTTTAATTTAATCATAAAAATAACCGGTATATCTGGAACAAAATAATTCCAAAAATAGTATATGATCGACGTAAAAACATTATCAGGTTATATCCGTAAGTCAATGAGAAAAACAAAAAATGAATATAGCTGCTGATGTAAACCTATACATATACTGGAGAATACATTGTGCACAACATTATACTATTAAATTTTTGCAAATCAATTGGTGATATTTTATATGTGTGTGCGCGAAGGAGTTATTCTCCAAACAAGTATTTTTATAAATTTAATTTATAAAAAAAATGCATTGTAAGAAGTTCCTAATTAATATTGTTTCTTTATTTGTTAAATGAAATCACAATAAGTATTTACGAGTTTTTTTTTTTTCTATAGTACTTAAATAATATTTTTATGAAAATTAATTTTATTTATTAAATTTGAGCTATGCAGGGATATTATTACAATTACAAATATATCTCAAACCATTACAAAAATTCTTCCCTATATATATTTATTATATTGATATTGAGTGAGAAAAGTTGTTTTTTCTATATATATATATTTATTATTTGTAACAAAATTAATTAATTAATTCTGTATATGTAAAATGTATACCACAGCCTCTGTTCGCTGTGTTCGAAAAATAACCGGAATGGATTACGAATAAAGAAAAAACAATTAATTAATTGTTTTTACAGAAATATAAAAAAAAAAAAGCAATAATGGAAATAAATTGATTCGTCCTTATATACAACATTATTTTTATAAACAAATTATCTATATATTGATAATTCAATAAAACCATATTATATACTAAAAATAAGCTACGTTGCTAGGAAGAAAAATTTGTCAGATAAAGCATAGACGAAACGTATGAAACAATTTTACTATAAAGTTAATTAACTTATTCAATTAATATAAACCACCAAATAAAAGTCACAAATCACTCAATTAAACATAATATTTCAAAATTAATACATATTGATTATTACTTCAATTAAACATATATATATACTTAAACGCATTCATTGTATGCATACGCATATGTGTAAATATAATAATGCAAATTACAAGAAATATAAAATTATTCATTTTCAATGAAATGCTACTATATATTATTGTGCACAAAAATGATAACAGTGCCGGAGTTCAAGGAAATTCATATAAGAGATTATAAAGAATTTATAAAATAATTTTTTAAAATAAAAAAAAATCACGCTATTAAGATAAAAGTAAAAACAAATACATACAACCTTTGTTTGAAAAATAACCGGAATTTTCTAATATATGTGGACTTTGTAATGCTATCTATTGGATGCTGATTGATTTATGTATTGTGAACCGATCTTAACAAATTATCAAATGCTATCGCTTATGGTGATAATTGTTAAAAATTATTGTAAGCGTATAAGTTTTAAATTACGATTACCAAAAGAAAGAAATTCAAATATCAAAACGATGCTCAAATGCATTTACTATTATCCACAAAGAATTTGTTCCAAGTGGTTTTAACGATTCATGCTTTGTATTAATTTGGTATCAAGAGTTTGTTAAACCGTATATTCGTCCTGAATAACGAGTAATTTGGCGATTTTTAAACGATAATGCCCCTTCTCATCATGCAACAATTATCACTGATTTTTTTAACTAAAAATCAATCTCATTATCGCACCATATTATCTATTCTCATCATCATCATCATCACTTATAGTGATGACAGGATTTCGCATCAATTAAATACATTGAACGCGGTCAACGACCGACATATATTCAACAACATTCCAATTATCTTATATTATTATAAGACATTTGATGGACAACGAGCAAATCGATGTATTTCAGTTGTGAGAAAATATTTCGAATAAATTAAATAATTTTTATAAAAATTGTTTTCGTTTTACTTGCTCCATTTCGATTATTTTTTAGACATAAGTTTGGTGTATTGTATATATTAAAAATAATAGATTGGTACGAAGATAATCGAAAATGTTATTATTATTCACATTTGAACTTTTATATTTATTTTTGTTTTTTTTTTTTCATACATAAGAAACTGGTCAAAATAAGCTTATTATATATTTTAATGGATTTCTGAACATTAGCATATTCTCAATACTATATTTATATATGGTATACATATAGTGATACCTGGAGTATAGACTTGAATATTCTAAAACAAATTAATGCAAACAAAAACATGTATCAATAGATGGAAATCTATAAGTTTTATTGGACTATATATTTCGCAGTCTCAAGAGAAAAATGTTCTTTAGTAATTTAAAACAAAAAACCCTAGAAAAGGTAAGAAAAAAAATTCATAGAATACAATATACTAACCATAAGATGTTATCATATAAGTACTCATTTTAAATTTTTCGTTTCGTTGATTAATAAAATTAATGGTTCATGAATGTGCGCGCAACAATTTAATAGATAAATAAAATATAATATATATGTGGTAATATTAATGTTTTAACAATAATTAAAGTATAAAATAAGAAAAATAATAATAATAATTATTAATAGATGCTTAGCATACACACAACCCTTCTTTCTTAATGTTGTATATGGTTATAATTTTTTATTATTAAATTTAGATAAATCATCAATAGCACCAGCAAAAAAAAAAAAAATAAAATAAAATAATCACAGATTTTTTTGAAGAAGAAAAAAAATGTATTTTCTTGTATTATTTTTTCCTTTTTTATATGTTTTCAAAAAATATCACGTATTTCTTCTATTTTTTATTATGTGATAATATATATTTTATATATATATATATATTTGTAATAGTATTATATAGTTGCTTATGTAAATGTTTCAATATATAACTCTTTTGTGATATATATAAATATATGTTGAACAAAATTTATTAATTTATGTATTTGGAGAGGAAAAATAAAATTAAAAAAAAAACCCAAAAGTTTTTTTTTGTTTTATTTAGCTGTAACATCATCCCATACAGCCCCCATCCAAAAACAATTATTTATCGTCTTTTCACAAGTTTTTGCGAATTGAACACAATTTCACGGTTCCAGGTGTACCGATAACCACACAGTAGTTTCATGCTCACGGTTGATGAGCTTAACAATGCCTGAATTTCACATATATTATAGGAATTAAAATTCTTAATGGTTTTAATAGAATTTTTAAATTTTGTTGTAATTTTCACACAATATACAAAAAACACAATTCACAAACAATAAACTAATAAATAATAATAATAATAATGTAAAAATAAATAGAAAAATTAATTTTCTTTGTTTATTTTATATATTTTGAATTTTTTTTAAACACTTAATATTTTATTTATTATTATTATTTTTTGTATTATATTTAGATAGAAAATTCTATATTTAATATTTTATAAAATCTTATATTCCACTTATAAAATCACTAAAATATTATTTTTCAATAACACAATTAAAAATTGAAAAGAGTACGAAATTGCAACAATTCAATTCCAGTATCATTTAATAACTAAACTGGTATTAATTTAATAATTATTTATTTAATTTTATTTATTTTTTTTTTTTCTGTTTTTACTCATAAAAATAAACGATAAGAAATTTTACATATATAATAAACACAAACAAAACAAGAAACACAAACACAAACACACACACACACAATCATATAAAATTAATATTGAATTTATTTAAAAATTATTAAATATTTTTACTATTAAAATCATGTTTATAATAAATACACGTATAGCTAACCATTTTGTTGTTTTTCCAGATGTGTTAAACATATATGTGGGAAAAAAAAATGCAATACATGCGATAATTAATATTTAATAGAACTATGTATTTGCATTGATAAGATGAAAACGAAGAAATTGTATATAGAAGAAAATTTTATAATTTTATATAGCTTAATTTAATCGCATTTTATATATGTATTTATTTCTATTTAACTAATAATATACGTGTAAGATTAAGACACATATAATGTTATTTCCATAAAATATGTCATGATAATTATAGTGGTATAAGCGTTACAATAAACTGTAAGATGTTCATCATCAGTTGTATATTTGCGGTATATACAATGCAATACAGTGTCCATAGAACATCATTATATTTATGGTATTTTATTTGCAAACAAAACTTTAACTATAATAATTAAAATTTTCTATATACTATTATAATTAATAACACCCTTAACCAAAAGCTCATCATGAAATTTAAATTCCATAAAAACGATAAACATATTTTACTTTGCTATGGTTAATTTTTTAATTACTAAAATCTATATATTCATAATGAAAATATAAATAGAATTTATTAATTATTATTTTAAATATGGGAAAAGTTATAAAGTTATTTTTTTAATCAAATCATTTTATTAGTGATATATAAAGCTCATTTTTAAATTGGTGGCGATATGTAAACAAAGAAAATTGTCGGATCGCATTTTTTTAAACACACAATAATTAATAATTTTTTATGGGATGAATTTAGAGTATATATTAATGTGTATTATATGTGTTTTCAATAACAGCAACGGAAAAACAATTGAACTTTTGATCCAGAAATTTGGTAATCGATTAATTTTTCGACGAGGAGATGTTAATTGGTCACCAAGATCGTGGTATCTAACACCATTAGACTACTTTTTTTGATGTTTTTTTGAAAAGCATGCGGACAATCCTCAAAAAAATACAATGTCTGAAAGAAAATATAATTGGGTAAATCATTCAAATTGACCAACAATTATGTGAACACGTTATTGAGAATTTTCCTAAGAGATTAGAGCTGAACTTATCTGACATTATTTTCCATTATTAACCTCAACATGTCTACTTTAATATGTAATACAATAAAGATATCAGGTAATTTCGAATATAAATTATGTGTTCTAAATTTAAAAATTAACTCAAATTTGAAAAACCCTATATACATATGACACCTGTTTAACAATATTTAATATAAATCATATTATGTTTAATACAAAATTATAAAAATTTGTTAATATAGAGATACATGTGTCGTATTTGTCTATATATAATTATTACAATATAAATTAAATATGTAAATTATAGATAAACTAATAATTAAAATTTATAAATGATAAATAATCTATAATGTAATGTATAATAATAATAATAATGCTGGCGGTAATGTAATAATTTATGTAAATTTATATACTCGCATAGTTATAGTTCAAGTGAATCTGATTTGTTTTGTAATTTTGTATGCACATATATATACAAAAAAAAAAGGAATGACTATAGAATGGAATTTATTTTTATTTATATTGTATACATTGTTTGAAAATCATCAACTGCGATTGACAGAAAAAAAACTTTTGAATCAACGCAAATAATAATATAATAAAAAATATTATTACAATGAATATTGTACTAAATACAAGCGATACACGATATAAGTGAATATTGTATATTCAATTCAATATAATCACGACACACATTCAATTAATATTAAAATAAATTCTATATGGAAATGTTTTGAGTTAAATTTTTATATCAAAATATTGTTGGAAATATTGTATTCAATGGATTTTTTTTGTCACCGTCAGCAGTTTGGACTAAATACACAATATTCACTCTGGTTATTTTTTTGTAATAAAAATAAAAAAAAAAAGTTTTCCAAACCCCGAATTCAAATAGAAAATTTAATGTCAAATATTAAATAATAAAAAAAAAATTCCATAATCAAATGAAATAATAATATGCGATTATATATACAAATAACAAATCTTCCATCTAACGATATTTAAAAGTCTAGCATAAAAAAAACACACACAAAAACCAAAAAATATCAACAAATGATGAATAATATTATAGAATTACACAAAAACATAGTATTATATGTATGGAATATATGAATAAACACACATAGGTGTATAAATACTCTTGTATTCAAAGTATGTTAATAAGATTTACAACCAATACCGTTTATAAATAAGTTAAAAAAAAAAAATGCTATTTAAACAAAGATAATATTCGGTTGATTACTAAATAATTGGAAATTTCAGGTTATAGTTGATTTTTAAAGGTATTCGAAATGTTAAACCCATATTTTTGTTTGTGTGTTTCAATGTTTGGTGATAATGTTTTAAACATGCTTTTAAGTTTTGTAGTGCAATCTTGTCATATTTTGCTTTTTTTGTATCCATGAAGGAAACAACGCATTACAAACTCACAAAAAATTATGTACCGGGTCATATGGTGGCAAAACCTTAAAAAAAACGACATTGTCAAAATTAGTTTGCTACATTTTGTTCTGGTGATTTTTCATTTAAAAATGAATAACATTCAAATCGCCCAATTAGAGTTGATGCAAAAAAAATAAAATTAAAGCAATGATCGATAGGATGTATTGGAAAACATTTACAAAAAAAAAACACTATTTATACCGATTCGGTCATGAACTTAAAGAAATTCACTTAACAAAACGCATTACCATCTGTGATATGCTTATGAAAAAATTATAACGCAAACGAAACGATCAATTCAGATATGTATAAAAATTCCATGACCAGAAAGATGCAAATCGAAAAGGTATTGTGTTCTACCATGACAAATCGAGACCACACATCTCTGGTGATTGAGACGTCAAAAATTATTCTAACTTGGATGGACAAACCCAGAAATTCTATGACAAACAAAATATACAATACATTATTTTACTGTATGTTAATTTTTCACAATACTTTACAAAATAACTGAAATATTTATTAATTAAACATTATCTTTTTTTTTAATCTTTTTAAATGTATATGGTAATAATTTTTGGTATAATAAAATTCGTAGGGCTTTTTTTTTTTTGTATGTTATTATTACGTATTTCGAAAGCCACAAACAAATTAAATATGGAAAATTTCTATTTATTTATATGTGTAATACAATAACCGTATTTTATTACAAAATTGAAATAAATATTCAAATTAAAACGAAACATATAAATAAGAAAATTATATATTGTATTGTTGACTGTTTTACACATACCAAATGAACTATAAATGTGTTACATTGATTATAAAAAAATAATTGTTGTTAAAATATATAGGTATAGTTTGATAAGTGCTTCTACAACACTATAATCTATAATTGGTTGAAAAGTTTCCGGAATGATAATCATTTCAATCTTCAATATAATTTACATTTAGTTAGGTACTGTTTTTTCCCAACACGATATTCTAACACTTGGAACTGTTTTTTTAAAAAGCCATTTGTCAAAAAAAATATAATATAATAGAAGATAATCAGATTCACAGTCAACCTTATGCGTTGGCATCAATTCTACCAGTTTGGAAACATAAAGTAGACGCTGTAAACTGTGTCCCGAAAATTAATTAATTGTAAAAACAAGGTTATTTGGAGTTACATAAAGTAAATTCGTATATTAACACAATTTAATGTAAATTATTACAATAAGAATATAAAAATATATCAATATATAATTATAGCAATAGTTAAAATTTATATACCATTTCATAATACAACGTAGATAAAATATTGACCTTGTAATATAGTTCATAAATTTATAAAATACATGTATATAATAGAATATGGTATCGAAGTTATTATTAAAATATATCATTATTTATTATATACTTATGTCGGATATTACCTTGAATGGGTGTTGCTCATGTCAAAGAATTTAAATCCTACATATAATATAATTGTAATCTTTGTTATTAAGTTTCAATATGTCACACACAAATTTAGATAAAGTTCTGTCCATGGGTCCATTCCATACGTAATGCAATATTTTTCATTTAAAATACACTATCTGCACACACACTAACGAACGACTAAGAATTCATAATGGCATATAAATGTAATCATAGATTTTAAAAAGTATTCACAAAGAATTAAATTGTCATCAGTACAGCTGGGATGAACTACACATCACAGATGATATCCAAAAGTAGTTGAATTTCTTTTTCAAATTAAAGCTTATCGTGTGAACAGAAAATGGTAATAAATAATTTAACTTAATTTAATTAACATGCATTTTAGATTTTAAAATAATAATTACAGTGTATAAGGTGTATATTTACTTTGTTGTCCTAATTGGTATTGTTAGTAAGGCAATAATAACACCACCCATTCAAATAAAGAATCCAATAAAGAATGGACAATAATTTTGTTATACATTGTATTGTTCTAAAATAATATAATTAAGAATAGGAAAATATATACATTTCCTTTTCTATAGTACAACAAAGTAAGCTTTCAACTTACTAATAATTTCCTGAACATTTACTAGAAAATCCAGTAAAATATGTACTATAAAATAAGAAACAAAAACCCTGAACTATATGTACTAAAAATGTATTGTATACATACCATACATTCAAATCGAATACATAAAAAATATTATAATAACAAGGTCATTAACCATATTTGCCTTGTATCTTATCATTATTATTCTATGTTATGTATACAATAAATATAACATAAAATTTAAATGTATATATTTCCTTTTATAGACAATAATAAACGGTTTCTAAACATAAACATTTTAAGATTGCTTTATGCACAATCCTATATTTGTGTGAGATCAACATAAAAAAATGATTGATTATAATTGATAAAAGAATAAAAATTATTAGCTTGTGGCTCAAAAAAAAAGGCAATCAGTATTCAATAAATATAATAATAAATCAATTAAAAAAAATAAGATAAATAAGCTTCAGGATAATTTCTAATCTTCCAGTTTTCATGGTGCAATTTTTGTCAGAATGTATAGAATTCTGTGTGCCATTAGTTAGACACATAATACATAAACTTAAGTCTATGTCGGTGCATTCGTTAGGCACACATTATATTAGTTAAGTTTGTGTTGGTACATGTACGATTAATTTTATAAATATTATTATAGTAAACTTATATATTAATATAAAAATATTTGTTCCATTGAAATGAATGCGTCTATAATCATAACCTAAATCAATGCGTTGCGTATATATGTGCATATATACATTTTTAACTATTTTGATGTATACGCGTTAGATTCATTATAATTTTATTATTTATAAACATATATTAGAACTGATATTACATAGATAACAATTATATTTAATCAATTTTATTTTCTTTATATGGAATGCATAATTTATATTGTAATAATAAAATGAGTAAACAATGGGGAATTACGTAAACATTTACCTAAACATATGAGCAGACAACAATTACGCACCCATGGTGTGGAATTTAACAAACTTGACAATAATGTTTGATAATTGGTGTACATATGTTTCGCAATTGACTGTACGATTATGAAGTTATGATGATAATGTTAAATATTGAAAAGTAAAATGATATATTTATTAGTTTCTAATTGTGAAATAATAGTTCCACAAAGTAAAACTGAAACGCAAAGAACGTATTTTTAATTACTTGAATAACAATAACTATTATTTAAAGTAAATAAAATAATTATTTACATGTATTTCTTCTTTTTGATTTTATATATAAACATTTAATTTTGACCCCAATAAAGGTTTTATACCTTTCTTTTATAAAAAAATAAAATATAAAAAAATATGCAAAGATTAACAATTTTAACCAAAATTTTACTTGTAATGCAAATTTTAATAAAACAAACAAAATAGCAAAATACTTTTCGAATAGTTCATTTGTCATGTGAGCAATTTCTCTAAAATTAAAATTTCTTCTACAAATATTTCACAGACATAATAAATAAATATTCCCTTACAAATAATAAAATAATTAAATATTAATATGTTTATTATTTACTTTATTTATTGTTATCAACAAAAGATTTTCAACAAAATAACTAGTTTGAAGCGGATTTTAACTTTCATATTTTGTATACGTATATACACATACAATAGATATAATATTTTTAAAGCACGTTTTTATACTTTGGAATAATGTTTTATCTTTTGTATAAACAATACAATATTTTAATCGTAATTTGTCTTAAATCTTAATGTGTTCTATGCACATATAGTAGACATTTTTGTGTATGCAACCAAAGAATAATTTCATCATAAGTAAGTACATATACAGTTATGTTCCAAAAGTAAGTGTACAACTGAAAAAATTCTGTTATTTTAGCATATCTTTTGAAATAATAAAATTATAATGATAGAGAATGTTAATAAAATTTCACTTATAATCATTTTTCGATGACAATTTAATACTTTGTACCCTTACTAATTAACACGACTATATATGAATATATATTTATATATTTAAATTATCATATGCATGTCATTCTATCTATTTATATGTACTAATATCATAATATCAAAGACTATATTTTATTCTTTTGCATTATATACAAATAAAAAAAAGGGATAAAGTGCATTAAATTCAAGTTAGTAATTCAAATATATAGCATTTCATCAATTATTCTGCAATTTTGATTTAATACATGTTGACTTAATAGTAAAGATCTATTATTTTTGTATATGGTCCATAGAATAGTTTATAGTTTTGTACAGTCATTATTAAGCAAAGTTATATTTTTCAAAAATAAACATATGCACATGCACTAGCTGCCTGCATACGTCTTAATTGAACAAAAACACAATTCAGACTGTGCGACCAACAGACATTTCATATGAAAACACCGAATAGAATACCACTAATCACCCTAATTATAACAACATGAAGTTGATGAACATGACCAAATGCTAACATAAACAATAAGAAAATGTATAGTTTATTTGTAAAGTGTGTGTCACAGTTGAGGCCACAACAACAAAAATAATCAATTTTTACCGCCATATTTAACAGTCGATTACATAACAAGTAGACGGGCAACATAAATATAATGCAAAGGATTCAACTTAAAACTAAAAACTGTAAATTATTATAATGAAAGTAATATATTTTATAGTTCAAAAGTAATATAATATAGATATAAATACCCAATTATCTTCTGTTGATTCAACAAATTAATGTCATTATTTAACTATACTTAATGTATATTTATCTGTTGTATATATGAAATATGCATGATAAAAAAAAAGTCAAGTTTCCCGTTCTTTAGATATAATATTTTACTAAAACATAAGGCATATTAGAAATTAGAGGTATTTATATTTATATATATAGAGATACATCGAGCAATGTAATCATATTAAGATTATTTCTTGTGCCACACAACAAAAAATAAATTTACATAAGGTTTAAAATTACACAGTGATCAGTTAAAATATATATACATACAGTATTGTAGAATTATAGTAAAAAGATGTGATTAATTTGGAATGTCTTTTTTGTAATACCTTGGCAAGTTTAGGCACGATTAATTGAGGAAATGATTGTGACGGCGTGGTCACTATCTCCAGCATAAATCATATACCATAATAACATATAAAATTTAAACATTATGTAAAATGTGTCAAGTGGGGTAGAGATCACCCAAAAAAATACAAATGTAAATAAGTTTCAATAAGTTATTCACACACTGTATACAAAACTGGTATTAGTATAAATATCAACAATATCATAAATTTATCGTATAGTGAAAATCAAAAATAATAAAATTCAATAAAAACTAGTATGTAAATTTTTATTTAAAAATAAAGTATACTCGTATAATATGATAATTTCTTATCCATACATACAATATATACACATATGAGATGCGCGTGTGTTATTCAGTATTTATGTATTCGTTCAAAATGCAATATTTACTAAGTATTATAGTTATGTTAACACAAATATATATATATAATAAAATCGATTCGAAATATTTAAATAGATATAATTTATATACCATTATACCATTTGTGCATTTTAATTTTGGTATGTTAGAAAATATAAACTATTAAAATTTTCTATCTCGATTTTATTGATATAATATAATATAGAAATAATGGGTGTACAAATATAAATCAGACATTTTTATTTAGTATTTGTTGAAGTGTACATCAATTTTTGTTATTGCCTTGAATATGGAAAATTTTGAAATAGAACACTATATGCGTGAAATATTCAAGTTCATTATTTAAATGCAAATAAAAATACCGCGAAAATGCGTAGTTTCAGTTTGTCTACACATTACGTTGAACATGTGCTCCATCGAATATAAGATATACTGTGTATCGTTTGGGACCAGCAAATATGTTGTGTACTGTAAGCTGCTGAAAATGAATGATATCATCACGGATGATCCTTACCAGTAATAATTAATCGAATTGATTTGTGTTTGTAAATACACAAACGACGGAGTAATGCTAATAAGCAAATATTATTACATTTTAAACTTAAACAGTTTGACAACAATTGCGTTACGTTAAATTACCTAATATAGATTAAATTTATGACATTTTGATTTATTAATTAATTTACAAAAATTCTCTATTGAATCGCTAATAAAAGTAATTACATGTGTGATTAAATTACTAAATTCACTATAGGTTTGCTGCCCCATTAATTTGTAGTATGTATTAATATTTAATTCAACAAATTATTTAGTTAAATGAATAACAACTATAAGTTTGTTAGATAAACTATACAAACAGAACAAAATGGAATCACATTGTTAATTCTTAATCATTTACATTGATAGTGAGGATTTCTCAATTATTTGTCCATTTTGTAATATGTATACAATTATAGCTACTTATTCTCTTTTCATATCATATAGATAACGTATATTGAATTATTGATTATATTGGGTGTCTTCGAATATCTTAATATAATACTAAATATGATATCTATCGCTATCACCAAATAAAATTAATTAAAATAATTTATAATATAATAATTTCTACTTGTTGTCTCCACCAAATAACAATCAATATTAAAAATAAATATAATATAAATATAATATAAAGAATAACTCACTATCTTCTACAGCTCGTAGCATATCCTGTTGAATTTCCCATAATAAGGCTTGTTGATTTTTATTAATTTTTGTATTATTTATTAGTTTTGTATTAAGTAGCTCATCTTTTAATAAATGGAAAAAGAATGGAATATTATATTACACAAATTGCAAAAAAAAAAAAACCAAACCAAAACAAAATCCTTACCTATAGCAAAATCATTTTCAAAAAATTGTATATCTTCGATGTTAGCAAGAGCTAACTGGGAGGGCGATAAAGGTTCTATTTTGCCCTCCCAAAGCATATCGAGTGCTATGTCTAAATTCTCCATATTTGATTGGATTGTTGGATATTTTATTTTTAAATTGATAATCTTTATAATAAGATGTTAGTTCAAGTGATGATGATGATGATAGTATATTATTTGTTGGTATTGGTGTATTAAACACACTGTGATCCGTTAAAAATGCCATATTGGCGCTACAATTAAAAAACATAAAACATTTTCGATTAATTTATAAGTTTTATATACTAACAGCAATTATTATTAAAATATTTGCGTTATTACTTTATTACAAAAATAATAGAATTAAGAAAACGTCTACCTTTCAATAATTGTATACAAAATGGTGAATTTTTATATACATACTTCCATGCCGAACAATTTACCAACTTTATCGTAATGAATGATTATAACAAATGTTCCATTTCAAGTCATTAAAATATTAATTATTAAATAAACGCGATTGTCACAACATACCACGCCATATCCCAAAACTTAATCTGTTAAAATTAGACTAAGAAATTATAGAAAGAGCCTAAACTTAGACATAGGTGTTTGTCTCTTCGTAGAAATAAAACAACAGTAATGTTAAAATCAAAATTAAATGACTAAATAACCACAGGGAAATACAAAAATGTAGAATATGTACATATTTCATAAATTTTGAGAATTTATTTTAACATTTTTAATATGTTTATGATAATAAATACAAAGAAAATTTAAGTTTTATCGTGGTTATGGGTGATTACTTGAGTCAATCAAAATTAAAAAGATTAAATTTATTTCATTTTTCTTATTTAAAATTTGTGTTATAATAATAAAATGATTGGTTATGCTATTGTCCTACATTTTAAACAAGTAAATATATATATATATTATATGGGATTTATTATATACACAATCAATAATAATTATTCTATTCTACTAAAAAAAAAAAAAAACCAAAAAACTTTCACTAAAATAGTATCGATTTGTAAATTGTAATAATTATTTATGTGTATCTATTTATTTCTTATGTTCAATTTGCCTCCCTCCCTCATTTCAATTATGAAAAAATAATTAACTTGAATAATTTATATTAAAAGTATAACACTGTTATATACATTTTTATATATAAGTTTAACATTTGTATTGTTAATTATTGATTTCATAAAAAAACGCTGGTTTATTTTTATTCTACCCATATTCCATACCAATGATATATTAAAAATATACAGCAATATACTTTTTAGTTAGATACTTATTTATAAATTATAAAACTTAACAAAATAATTTACGGTAACATAGAGAAAACATGGGCCACGGGATGGGAGGGAATGTGGATGTATACATTTGGTATTACATCAGCCGCACAAATGTGATATTAATATTTCAATATTTGTTAGATACAAATTAATTAAAAATAAGAAAAATTATTTGCACTGGTTTAATGGTAAACAAATAAAACACGTGGTTTTGCAATGCACATGCAATGTGCATTTTTTAAAACGATTAAAATTCTATGTATGTAGAAATCAAAAAACATGGCGGACATACGGATGATAATTTAAGAAAACTATTTTCAATGAATCGTAAAAAATTTACAATAATTAAAATGAACTTACATTGTTTTCTCCATTATTAATAACTTTAAGACCCCTAAGGGTTTTTAAAATGCAATTAGCACAACTAAATACCCATTTTACCTGAATATAAAACTTGAATAAACTTTGTATGCACTTTTACTTGACGGCTTCATGGGGAATAATGATTTGTATAAAGAAAAGAATGAGTGTATATGAAGAATGACGAATAAAAATTACAATATTAACACTTCGATTGATGATGATTCACTATTGATGACGTACGTACGTAGCCGCATATCAAATTCTATTAGAACATGAAGTTTGCAATGATTATTTGCTCAATTTATTCATATCGATATTTCGATATCAATGTTTATAAAGCTTTGTTTATGGTTGTTTCTGATGGATAAACCGCCAATTCAGTTAAACTACCACTGTCACTATTTATGAAATTTTTCCGTAATTTCATTTAAAATATATTTTGCTTTTTTATATTAAGATCATATTATTTTTTAATGAATATGATGAGTATAAAATCGTAAAAATATGTATTTCTTGAATAAGACTGATAAGATTTGTCATAATTAAAAATAAATAAGAGGTTGTATTTGTTATGACCTATTCGCTTTTGAAGTTCTCAGCTCTAAAATCTGTTAACAAATTTGATAACATACATAAATTTTAATGAATTGCTACAAATATATATTTGTAATTTATTAAATATTAAGAATTTGTTTTTACGACGATAGAAAACTTAGAAAATATTAAATTGAAATTATGATGACACTGTCTAAAAATAATTAAAAGGCGAATGGTTGCATTTGACTATCGTCACGGACACATTTCGCTTTCCAGATTCAGTTCTTTACTCTATTCCTATATATATTCCTCTACTTTTGAAATCGATTTTTATGACATTTATAAATTGACATAAATAGGTGTACACAATACCAACTTGGTAAAGACTTCCTTTTTATATTTCTTTTCATTTGATTAGAACGTGCAAGAATAGCCAAAAAGGTTAAAAATTAATTTATTTATTTAATTTTAATAATATAATTAATGAATATTGTAAAAATAATTAAGAAAAATTAATATTTTAATATAGGATGTCAGCGGTTGATAAGAAAAAAGTTGAAGCTGCGAAGCTTCCAGTCAAACCGGAATCAAAAATTAAAATTGATAAATCAAGAGCCATTGCCCGCGTTGCATTAGCTAAAAGAAAACTGAAACGTAGCAAAACTATTAAATTAAGAATCCGGCAAAATTTCCTACGTGCTGAAAAATATTCTAAAGAATATGCACGTGCAGATCGTCGTGAAATTGAAAAACGCCGTAAAGCCAAAAAGGAAGGTAGTTATTACATTCCTGGAGAAGAACGGTTAGCATTTGTCATTCGTATTAGGGGGTAAGTGTGTTCAACTTTCTTCTTTTTTTTTTTTTTTTTATATGTAATCATAATTTATTATTTTTTATAGTATTAACAAAGTTGCTCCGAAAGTACGAAAAGTTTTGCAATTATTCCGTTTAAGACAAATTAACAATGGTGTTTTCATTAAGTTGAATAAAGCTACCATAAACATGTTACGTATTTGTGAACCTTATGTTACTTGGGGCTATCCAAATTTAAAATCTGTAACTCATTTGTTGTACAAACGTGGTTTTGTTAAGGTAATTATTTTATATTTGTTTTAGTTTTTTTTTTTTTTTGTAATTCTTTAATTCGGGAGAATATATGATGTGAATTGTTTATACTTTATTTTAATTAATAAACATTATAATAGTTCTTGTGATTTTATCTAGGAAATTGACAAACTATATATAAAATGTTAATGCTTCACTTGTTCGCTCAACCGTAAGAATCTGTTACTTTTTGCTGATTTCACTGTTTTAAAGAATCACGATCTGATTTTTCCCAGTTATACTTAAAACTAATCATTTAAAATTTCAGCTAGACAGAAACAACACATGTTGATTCACACAATGTATAAAGGTTATCAATATCAATATAATTTTAAATTTAGTAATTTAATTTGTTTTTGTAAATGAATTGTATGTGACAAAAAGTAATTTATTTCGTTTATAGTTTTCTTGCCTTTCTCAGTTCGATTCCAAAACATATCATAAAAATAAATTCACAATATTAAAAATACGATTATTAATAATATCTTTATTTTATTTCTATATAATTATAGCACAGGAATCAACGTATTCCGATTACCGATAATTTTTGTATTGAACGTAAAATGAAACGTCGTGATATTCAATGTATAGAGGATATGGTTCATGAAATTTTTACAGTCGGTAAGAATTTTAAATATGCCTCAAATTTCTTATGGCCATTCAAATTGAATACACCAACTGGTGGATGGCGTAAGAAGAATAATCATTATGTAGAAGGCGGAGATTTCGGCAACAGAGAAAACAAAATTAATGCACTACTAAGAAAAATGGTTTAATTAACTAACATCATAATTTTGTTGATATTTAATAAAAGTTTCTATACAAAATTTTGAAATTAAATTTTTTCTTTCTTTATTTTAAATTTCATCACTCATATAAAAATATTGGAATCAAGGAAAGGTCTATATTTTGATAATTGGAGACCAAAGTTTGAAGTAATGTACCAACTTAACTGTATTGATTGGTAGTTGTCATAATATCAGAATTTAACCTTCTGGATTTGATTCGATCAATTTTCTATATTTAATAACTACAATTGTAAATATTAAATGTTCATAAATGAGTCATTAGCCGGTGAAGATGAAACGGTGATAAAATTTTGTATATTATTTGGAAATAATGTTATACGTACAATTTTTATAGATCTCATAGAAAATGATAAAGAAAACTGGTTGGAGTATGCTTCTATAGACAGAGACAAATCTTACAGAATTTTACTTTGGGGTTCAGGTAATCTGAATTGGAAAATTAGAAAATTTAATGTGAATCGAAAAATGATAAATGACAAATTGGACTGGTTTTAGTCTGGAAATCTAGTTAGTAAAGTATTTAATAAAAATTATATGGTGGTATATGCCATAAACATTCAAAATGTAGTGGCCACCAGATTATATTAATTTATGCAACTACAAAATGTTTTTTTAAAACAGTAGCCATTTCTTATTATTAGTTATTCCTATTGCTTCAGATTGTTAATTGCATTATGAGAACCATTAATGTAATGTGCTATAAACTGAAGAATTTTTAATCTATTAGAGGCACTTAATTTATTTTTCTTTATATTGTCATATTAAGAAAATTAATTAAAAGTTCCAGTACAAAATATAAAAATGGATCTGTGTTAAATTTTAAATTACCCGAATTACAAACATTTTGAATTAAATCTCAATAGATGTGGTGGTGGTCAAATATGGAATCGTAATATTGCAAACGATTGGGATGACGAAGAAGTGCAAGACATAGAACTACAATTATAACTGCAAAAGATAGCATGCAGTGAAAACTGCTTTGACTCAAAATAGAATAAGTTAACGCTTAGATGAGCTACAATCATTAACATGAATCACAATAGTTTTTCTATAAATTTTTCATGAAACAATGAATTGCACTTAAACAGAAACATAACAATAGATTATATAATTTGATATATCTCACATCAAAACTAATCTATTGACTTTAAAAGACAAATTTATACTACCCAACAAAACTTTCTGAAATAATTTTTTATTTAATTTTATTTAAAAAACGATTGACTGAGATTCTAGATGTAACAAATGTTCTAAAACTAAATGAAGAGGGTTTGGATGAATAAAAAATAGAAAATACTTTTTTAACTGTTAATCTAAAAACATATAAATAAACTTATATGTTAGTTACTAGACATTTGCTATTTTTTATTCACAGTACACCCAATAAATCATACAGAATTTATTTGTTCAGCGGAACAACGAAAATCTATTTAAATTATAAGTTTTTGTTTCATATGAGTAGAGAAACTAAAAATTTATCGTTTATTAGATTTTAGTTGTACAAAACCATATATAATTCTGCCCACAACTGAGAATTGATAATTATGTATCAATTGTAGTCAGAAGTATTTAATATTTTGTATGATCCCATTATAAGAAAACAAGTAAACAAAAATTACATATTTCACACACACTTAATCAAATCAAATTATAAGATATTGTTACTTTGTAAAATAAATAATACATATTTCAAGTAATACTTATTTTATTAATATACAAAATAAAAAAAAAAATTAAATTCTATTATTATCTTAAATTATATTTACTATAATTAGAATATTGAAATTAAATGCTTAACATAAAAAAAATAGTAAATATATTTTTTATATGATATCAATGGATTTAAGTATACAATTACGAATTATAAATAAATTAGAATTTATATTAAAAAAAACACAACACATATTTTACTGATAATTGTTGAATGCATTATTATTATTATGTATTTTAAACTATTTGTTTTCTTATAGGATTCTATATTTTTTTTAATTCCACTTAAAATTAAAATTAAAAATGTATGATTTATTAAAATATTTAAAAATCGGAATCTGAATCTGAATCTAATGCAATATTTTCATCGCTGCTGCTATTGTTGTTTGAAATAATTATCTTCTTTTTTCCCTTTTGAAAAATATAAAAGCAATTTTAAAATTATACAAAACGTAAACACTTTTTAGTTTCACAAATATCAATCGGAACTTGGAACAACACAAACAATTTATTTGTAATTAATTTCCTAATACTCTAGGATATCGGTAAAATCGTATCACTATTCGATAATATTTCTATCATTATACCTATTTATAATTTAAAGACGAAAATTTAAAGAATTGGCACGATTTCAACAAACTCCTTTCCATTAAGTTAAAATGACTTCATTAAAGGTAACAACGTAATGGTAACAGTATTGGTGTGGGGGTAGTACCATATACTGTTACCAAACGTTACAACTTATCACTAACAACTTCATATTTTCATATATCACATATAATCAAGTAAATAGTATATAACAATCAAATTAGAAATATTTTAGTTCAATGGAATTGCAAAATTGCAAATCAATTGTTCAACTAAATGTCTGTGGGGGACAAGGAAAAGGGATGTTAGCGAACCAACATGTTTAGGATTTCTTTTTTTTCTTTTTGAATATTAATTTAAATTTACCTTTTTCTTTGCATTCAATTCGTAATCATCATTGTCATCACTAGTATCATTAATTATTTTCTTTTGCCGTTTAGCCGCCGGTTTTTTATCTGTAGTTATTTTCGCACCTAATTTTCGTTTCGTAGAAGCAGCAGCAGGTGACTTTTTAGTAGCGGCTGTGATTTTGTTTGTTGCAGCAGCATTATCTTCTTTTAACGAATCAAACATATTGATACTTGAACCACCACTTGCATCCGATGGTTTATTGTTAAAATCGATATCACTGTCATCTGACATAATCTCAACAGGTTTGTTACTTTCAGGTTTTGCTATTACAAACATTTCATCATTATCTTCATCTTCATCCTCATCTTTTAGAAGAGCAGCATAATCAATTTTCTGTAAAAGAAAAATTACAATTATATACAAACATATTTTTGTAGATGTAATGAGCAAATATACTGAGTTATATTTTAAATTTAAATTATTATTAACACATTCTTATTACTTATATATGACAGAGAAAATAAAGGTGGTTTACAAAAGTTTAGTTCTATATTTTGTCTATGTTCTATAAATACGATGGGTAAAATAATAGTAAAAAGTTTTAAGATTTTACTGCCTTGATTTATAACAATAATAAATTAAAATATTATAATATATTATTATTATCAGACTGTGATTAGAAGTTCCTTTCACGTTAATGCGATATGAGTGCAATTATTATTATTATTACTTGTAATGTAATTGTAAATGTAATACAAAAATTGGAATTTTTATAAATACCTTTGTAGCAGCTGCACGTCGTGATGTTACTTCTCGTTTTGGTGCAATATCTTCAAATGATTCAACCCCAAATTTTAAATTAACATCAGATTCATCACCACTACTACCACCTTTCTTCTTTTTGGCACGACCTCCCTATAGTTCAATACAAGAAATATAATTTCAATTATTTTTATTTTATAAAGTAATAAAAACTTACCTTCTCTTTCTTCGGTTTATCACTAACATCCTTAAAAGTTAATGTTGTTTGTTTCATTCCATCATTTTTTTCTTTTTTTATTCTTGGTTTAGGTTTAGGTTTTAAATCTTTTACTTCTAATTTAACTGGATTACCATCGTCATCCAAATCAATTACAGCATCGTTTTCATTAATTCCAGCATCACGGTCTTTTCCTTCACCTTCACCATCACCTTCACCATCACCATCACCATCACCATCAACATCAGCATCTTTAACTACAGTATCGCCATCTTTACCTTTTTTAGTCACACGTTCCTTTTTAACAACAGCTGCCGAATCTAATTTTTCATATTTCTTCAAAATTTCAGCAGTAAGTTTAAATTCGACTTTAACACCATCGGGTGCTGGGAATATTTCACCCACATTAGCACCGCCACCACCACCTCCTCTTTTGCGTCCAGTTGATTTTGTTGCTTTTGAGGCTAATGCCTTCGATTGTTTTTTATTTGTGCCCATTTCGTCATTTCTTTCCTTTTCTTCAATTTCATTCAATTTTTTTTCCAGTGCCTCTAAATCAATCATCCATAAATCTGCTTTTGTTTTAGCTTTTATTACACTTAATTCAGCCAACTTTGCGTCACGTTGTTTTAGTAACTCATTTTTACGTTCAAAAGTTAGCATCCACATAGACATTCCTAATAGATAGTCGTATTTTTTAACATCCGTTAATTGTTTGAATGCTTTTTCTGGATCAATGGGCTCCTTAGATTTTTTATCTGATGTTCCAGCACCATCTTCTGCTCCTTCATCATCTTCTTCAACAGGTTCATTATCTTCTTCCTCACTATTGAGAGCAACACGTCTTTTCCATTCTAATACTGGATCCGGTCGATATCCACCTTTTATTAAATCCTCAATCATTAATTTACGTTTTTTATTCTCAATTGTTAACGTATTGTTACATTTTTCCATAATAAAACGTGCTTGATCAGTTAACCGATCCGATTCGGCTGTTAACATACCTTCCAAATAATCTTTACGCTTCTGATAATAATCTAAACGTAATTCAAAATATTCTTTTAAAATATCATTAACTTTATCATAACGTCGTAAACAGCCTTTACTATCAAAAGCATGTAAACCATTTATTGATATGCTTGATGACAATTTAAATACTCGATGAAAACCACCAACTTCAGCATCAATACGTTGAAATTCACCTGCTAAGAATGATATAACAAATCGAACAGTTGTATCTGTATGGTATTCTTTATAATCAGCGATTACAGGTTTTTGTTTTTCTGAACCATGTAACAGTGGTTCTAGAATATTTTCTTTATATGTTTGTGTCCATGTACCTACTGGTAATTCTGTTATTTCAATTTTGTTATCTTCAAGTATTGCAACATTTCCAGTTGTAAAATAACGTAATGGTGGAACTGATTCAATACTACCTAGAATACAATTTGCAATAAAATTAATGACGATTTTAAATTTATGTAATATAAAACATTTTATTTTAATTTCACATACCTTTAAAATTTTTATAAAATGGATGTAATAATTCTGCTTCTTCACCTCGTATCATTTTTCGAATGCACCGTATTATTTGCCTTGGATTATAATTTGGTATTTTTGTTGACCAACCTGTACCAATACCTTCGGCACCATTTACTAACACCATTGGTATTATAGGTACATACCAAATTGGTTCAATTTTTTGATTATCTTCATATTGATATTGTAATAAAGGATCGTCATGTGGATGAAATATTAAACGTGTTAATGGTGACATCATTGTAAATATATAACGCGCACTTGCACTATCTTTACCACCAGTTAAACGTGTACCAAATTGACCATTTGGTTGCAATAAATTTATGTTATTACTACCAACATAATTTTGTGCTAAATTTACAATTGTCATGCACAATGATACTTCACCATGATGATATGCAGATTGTTCAGCAACCGAACCAGCTAATTGTGCAACTTTCACTTCACGTTTGTCATTACGTTTAAAACAAGTAAACATAACTTTACGTTGTCCAGGCTTAAAACCATCAACGGCAGATGGTATTGAACGTACATTATCGGCATTTGAAAATAGTACTAATTCCAAATTTATAAATTGCGAATATGAAATACGTTTCGTTGATTTCGTATATAAATATTTTTCTTGTAAGCCTAAATCTTTACGTCGCTTGCACTCATCCATATGTAAAGTTAACCATTCCTTACGTTGGTCTATTGCTTTTTTAGAAAATGCCATTAAAATATTTTCATCATCTGCATTACCATCATATTGAAAGGTTATACGATGACGATCCATATTCTGAAAGTATTCCTTAGCCTCTTTTGATGTTGATGTACCCAAACCTTTGTAGTATTTAACATTAAATGTATTACTATTTGATGTTTCCGCTTTCCATTCTTCAAATTCGGGTAAAGAATAAAATGCAAATTCAACTTTTTTCTTTGTAACTTTAACAATTGGTGTTATAAATTCTTCTAAAAATGGTAAACGTAATAATTCAGGCCAGTTTGTATGGATAAAATTAATTAACAATCCTTTAATATGTGAACCATCTTGATCTTGATCTGTCATTATCATAACTTTGCCATAACGTAATGTTTTTAAATCATCCATAGTTAAATATTTCTTTTTATATTGTAAACCAATAATTTTTATTAAATTATTTATTTCAGCATTTTCTAAAATTTGTTTATGGGTTGCTTCACGTACATTTAATAATTTACCACGTAATGGAAACACGCCAAAGTGATCACGTCCAACAACACCTAATCCAGATACAGCCAATGATTTAGCTGAATCCCCCTCGGTTAAAATCAAAGTACATTGTAATGAATTTTTTGTACCCGCTTCATTTGCATCTTCTAATTTTGGTATACCTCTAATTTTAGAATTTTTTTTACCACTTGTTTTTGCTAAATCAGTTTGTGCTTTAAATTTGGCCCATGATAGTACAGATTCGACAATACCAGATTTTGAAACACCAGCCATAAATTTATCACTTATTGGACATTTTGAACCAAAATTTTTTGCTTGTAGGGTCATATTTTCTTTTGTTTGTGAATCAAATGTTGGATTAACAATCAAACAATTTACAAAAATCCACATATGATTTTTCACTTGAAATGGTTTTATACTGATGCCACCTTTATTTTTCTTTTTTAATGTTTCAATTAATTGCTTAACAATCGTATCAACAATATGATCAACATGACGACCACCTTTTGACGTTGCTATCGAATTAACAAATGAAACTTGTTGAAACCCTTTTTCCGATAATGCCAATGCAATTTCCCAGCGTTCATTTACATTTTCATAAATCACTTTTAATGGTATACCCGAATCATCTGCACGATCTTTTATATATAAATCAATGTAATCTTTAAATGATTTAATGGGTAATTTTTTACCATTTAAAAAAACAGTAACACCACGTGTTGATGCTGCAACATCGTATGCACGACGTGACATTAATTGAATAATGTCATTTTCTAGTGTTTCCATTTTAAATTTTGTGAGATCAGGTGAAAATGTAATTTTTGTAAAATCTTCTTTGCCAGTAAATTCAGCAATTTTTGGTTCAGATGCTTTGGACATATTATCACCCCATGTTTGTTTAAAACATTTTTTATATTGCCTTGATGCCGTTTCAACGACAAATTTTGTGCTAAATATATTGCATAATTTTGCACCAAAACCATTACGACCACCAGTTACTTTTTCTTCTTCATCATTATAATTTGATGATGTTAATAAATGACCAAAAATCATAGTGGGCACAAACATTTTTTCATCTTTATGCATTACAACTGGTATACCTTTACCATTATTCCATATGGAAATAGTATTTGTCTCTTGATTTATATCAATACGAATGCATGACATTGTTTTGTCACGTTGCTTGTTATCAGCTGCATTTACTAAAATTTCGTCAAATATTTTGTATAAACCAGGAACATATGAAATTTCTTTTTGTTGCATTGTACCACCAAGACCATCTTCGGTTGGTACAAACACCCATATTGTATCATTTGTGCGTTCAACGGAACCAATATATGTATCAGGACGCAGTAAAATATGTTCTAATTGTGTTTTTTTCTGATAAATTTTTTCAATATTTGAAGATTTATTTAATTTTGGTGTAGATGTTGCACCACCAACTTTACCGCCATTTTGAAGCGCAACCTTAAAATAAAAAAAAAATTATTTAAAATGTTGTAAACTTATAACATTTCGGTTTTTATTTTTAATGTATTAATAACTACATATTAGTATTAATAGCTGCAATTACCGCAGAGTAGTAAATATTATGCAGTTACTGTTCGAATAAATAATCGCAAATCACACATCATATTTGGTTCATATAAATCTCTAATGCAATGAATATCAAGTATTATCAGTCATCATAATTTATAAACGCCATGTTGTTTACAAAAGTTAAGGAAATGTGAACACATTTTGCATCTTTTTATTATGACTTAGTCTGTTTTATATAGAATTAAGTAATCATCCATCATTCAATTATTGCAAACATTTTATATAATTCCGTACGGAGTAATTTATCAATTTGACTGTAATGGTTGCTCGGTAAATGCCTTAAGCTCCACTTGGAGAGGAAACATGACTTGCGAACTCTTATCGCACATCGCAAAATATTACATTTCGAGTTTTATGCAAATTTCATAATTTTTTTATAGTAACTTTCAAACTCGTAAATTCATTAAAAATTGTTTTAAAGGTGAATTGAAAAAATAGGAAAATTTTGATATATTTTTGCCGCATTCATAATAGAAATTCTATTTTCTAATCTTTATAATTAATAATAAGTATACCTATCTTGTTTGTACTTGTATGTTAGCAATATTTTAATGGCTAGGTTTAGGTTATGCCGCCATATTTTGGCAATTAAAAAAAAAATAAATTCTTATTATAATAAATATCGCAAACAATTTATGTATACAAAATTGAAATTTATTTCTTTTTATCTGTTACGCTTCCAACAAGGTATTTTTTATATTAAATAAATCAACAACAAAATTAACGTTACTTTTATCCATGTGGTGCCTCTCGATCATTGGAAATTGGTAATGCAATACCAACAAAATATTATTTTTGTTAGAAAATATTTATGTTGCATTAAAATAAGATTAATATTTTTAACATTAATAAATAGTTGCATTAAACTATAAAAAACAATTATTACTTACTCGTATATCAGTCATTTTGAAAAAATGCCTTTTCAAAAAAAACGTAGCGATAGAACTTCAACTACTATACAATATACCCCAACAAATGTTCACTTACACGTTAACTGAATTAGTTGTTTAGAACAAAAAATTATAGTAATATAATTAACAAATTGTATTAATAATAATTTTGCAATTAAGATTGAATTTAATATTTATTTACCGTGTAAAAAAATTAAAAGCGTCACTTTAAAATTTACGGATCAAATTAAAATGGCGCCATCACAATGGTAAAACTTTAAGAATATTGAACACAACACAAACACAACCACACGACACGACAGAAACAGAACCAAAATGAAACACAAGGCAAACAAAACAAACAGATTTGAACATATACACAATTTTCAGGAATTTTTTTTACTTTAATTTCACGGTTATACGCAATTGCAATAATAATTAATAAAATCTAACGAAAAAATCGATACAACAAATGCAATACAAACAAAACTCAAAATAAAAATTTATTGTAATGAAACTATCTTGATTGAATCGAGTGAGACCACAAACAAATTGCGAATACAACCCGACCGGCGACCGGTACAATAAAATCAAATCGAATTGAAATTATTTTGAATTTTTTTACTTCAAACTTCATACGTAATTATAACAAGAAATAATTTGGCTGTGCCGACTTTTCTTTTTCAGAATATGACATTTTAATACTTTTGTTTTGACATTTCATTCATAGTAAATCTGTCAAAGTCGAGGTTGAGTCGTGTATTAATTTAAACCTTTTAAAGGCGGCCGTAGATATATGCGCAGCTGTTCGACGCTGCGGAATATTATTAACATTTTCATTAATTATTAATATATATTTGATTTAATTTCGTTTTATGACGAACTAAAATTGAAAAATAAATTAAAACTCTACGTACTGTTATTAGTAGCAGCGATACTTTTGCTTACGTTCAGTAAAGTACTGAACCGGATTAATTTGTCAAAGATTTAAATAGGAAATTTTTCGCGACGCTGAACCTTGATCGGCTTGCTGTAAAATTTATGACAAAGCGGAATATAATGTATGTATTCAGATAATATTCCGCTTATATATTTTTAATTGTGATTTGTCAAAACAAAAAAAAAAAAAAAAAATTGTTTCTATCATAAAAAATTAATAATCTTTTAATTTATATAAAAGAAATATAGTAAAAATATTATTTCCTTATTTTTAAATTTAAAAAGATAAAAGTTAAATAATAAACATATTCATTATTATTAATAAACTTAAGAAATTTGTTTCAATATTGGTTTTTTATAACGAAAATATATAGAGTAATGGATAGAAATATTAGGTATAAACAAAACCTAATATAATTTCTTTTTTAAAAATTAAAATTGTTTAACAACATTGTTATTTAGGAATCAAGGACAATTAATATCTCTTCAACAACACCACCACCACCAACAACAGCAACAACAACTGCTGCATCAACAACAACAACAACAACAACTACAACTACAGCAAGGTACTACGAAACAACGTCCAACTATGGTAAATCAACAAAGAGAACAAACTCTTCCACCAATTGCACAACACGACGAATTAATAAAATATATTCATGAAGCTTGGCATAAAGTAATTATTATTTTCTGTGAATTTATCATTTATTTAGATACATTTAAATTTATATATAATTATATATATGTATATATAATTTAAAATCTGTAAATTTTAAATTTTACCAATTTAGGTAACAAATGAACAAGAGCCTGTATTTTATAAAGGTACAACTGAAAGAATAAGTGGTTTTACACCGTTTGACCTAGATGGATATTGGGGTCGTCGATTAGTACAAAATATTAGTCTATCACGTAGTAGTAATCAATGATTATACACTTACCGACTACTGACGACTTTGGGTTAAATAAAACCATTATAATGTTAAAACAATATTTTTTAATTTTTAATTTGACAAACCTTTTTTCTGTAACAAAAAAATGAATCACATTCATTTATATTTCCCTCAAAAATAAAAAAAAACGCCAAACAATTAAAACAAAACAAATTATAGATTTTTTAATATTTGAATACTATTCTTGCATGCAGTAAAATATGTAATTAATTCCAAAATTGATTTTATGATGATCTGTTTAGTATTTGAGTTATTTTATTATATTTTTTTTTCTTATGAGTAAGAAATTGCTTTCTTTTAACGTGGGTATTATTTTTAAATCTATTTTTTTCATTTTTTCGTTTTTATAATAAAATATAAATGTTAAATGTTATTTATTTCTTTTTTTTTAATTTTTTTTCCATAATTAAATATTTTTTTATCAGATTTTATTTATTAAAATTAAAAAATAGAAAAAAAACAATTTGTAATTACTTACGTAATTTTTATTTTTATCATTTTTATATGTATGAAACAAATATTAAAAAAGAAAACTTAACAATAAACAAAAACATTTAAATAAATACATAAACCAAAAACTTAAAAGACATCTGTGTTTAATTTTAAGTAATACATTCCACACAAATTTTCCATTGTTGGGAAATATTTACACCGTACAGATTTAAGATTTTGTTGTGTTGGGAATTGAGACAAGGCGGAACACGCTTGATTTGATTCGAAATTCGAAGATTAGTACTTATGTAAAATAATTTGATTAATTAACTAAAACAGTACTAAAGCAAGGTGGACGCGAATAGATTAATTACACCTTAATGGTGAGGCTTAAACTTATGGAATTATAGTTGAACGAATAGTTACTATTCCATTCGAAAGTATTCGTTACTCATTTGGACCCAAATAACAATTACTAATTATAAAAAATATTCGTTATTCGTTTCTTTTCTGGCCCAATAAGCCAATTTAACAATCTGATGGAATTGTTGAAATAAACTAACAGAGAAGTAAGAAAATATTACTGAAAGAAAAAATGAAAAAAAACAAACATTCGTTTCATATAAAACCTTATAACGATATAATCAGGATAGTAACTATATGTAGCTATATTGACTGTATCGGCTCAGCTTCGCTTGGGTATAGTGAAGTCAAGAGAACAAAGCCGTGGTTGTGCATGTTACGCTAGTGCAGTGTCAGTGCTTTCATTTATTTTTATTATATATAACCTCATAGAACACAGTTTTGATTCGGAGTTCTATTTAGTTATTTACATTTTTTTTGTTGGTGTTGTACGTATAATTATTATTCAATTATTTGTTAATTATGTAAAAAGAAAATGCCACAAGGAAAATTAAAAAATAAAACTAAAGTGCCAGATAATATAAAAAATTTAAATAAATCAAAATGGAAAGCACTTACACTTCGTTCAAGTGAGTAATTTTCTGTAGTTTTGTGTGTGATGCTAGATCTAGATTACTTTACTGACTGGACTGGTAATCTTTTTAAGTTAACTCTATAAATATTTTAACTTTTTTTCTTTAATTATATTAAAGATGCAGATAAGCAAAAAGAAGTAAATTTCTTGAACAACAAAAGTTAAAACAAATTGTATCAAAAAATGTAAATAAAACTATGGAAGAAGAAATGCGAGCACGGGCAGAACAAAACACACTAAAAAAAACGGCAAATTTAAGTAAAGCTCAAGAAGCTGTTGCGAAACATCTTAAAGACAAATAATAGATATTTATTTACAGAATGATTTACTATTTAGATTTTATATATTTGGAAATGCGTAGTGCTGCCTGCAATATTGGAACAAAAATATGTACGACGTATTTAGCGATAATAAAAAGCGGATCAACATCGTGATGCTGCCATTCGAATACGTGCTTTTATTAAAGGTTTTATAACGTAATGATAAACTGAATGGTTATAATGACTCATTTATTGCACATTCAAAACGTTTATGGTTAATTAGTGAATAATGTTGAAATTACATCGTAAGTTTATTCTATTACTATATATTATATTATAACCTATAAAATATTTGCATATTTTCAATGAGTAATCATGAATGTTTTAATCATTAATAAATTAAAATATGTTAGATACCAATAACGTAATAACAAATTCATGAAATATACAATTATATGTACGACTAACATTATTTGAAAATGATTTGTGGGCTATTATACCTATCTTATTATTATTATTCTTTTATATTAGCCATTCATTCATAAAAAAATATTTGAATTTGAATTAAGAAAACATCAACAAAATAATATAGTTAAATAAAAAAATGTGTAATATAATAACAATTACTAAATGTAAGTTTAAGATCGCGTGCAATACATTCTATATGTTTAATCGCAGGAAGAAATAAAAATGATAGACTGTCTGACAAGTATTCGACTGCAGCTCATTTATGTTTTGATTTTGGAATTGAATTTACAAAGATGCAACATAAAATAAAGGCATAAATGTATATAATTACTAACAATACAATTCCATTTGAAGGTTTTGTTGATGTATAAAATAAATAAATTTACCAAAAACAAAACAAAAACTATTGTCACCTATTGTTAACGTAAAAACATTTTTATTTTCAGATTTTGGTGCCTTCCATGTTAATCAATTATCACCATTTGGCTTCAATATGATATAAGGAATTGTTGATAGATACCATATTCAAATCAACGTTAATATTATGAACATTTTAAAATATGTTACAAAGTACGACATATTAAAAAAGGTATTTATTATTATTTTTAATTTTGTCTATTGTTCACCCGGAGAGTTTAAAAATTGGTGTTAAATGACCGAATAATGTGATATCTTTTATACATTCATTCATACCTGTAATAAAATATATGTATTATTATATAGTACTATTATAAACTAATTCAAAATTCAATTCATGTTTATTGTAATTTATATTGTAAAATGCTTAATGATCAAATAACTGGTTATCGCTTTTAACTTGTAATTTACTGATAAATAGAAGAAAAGAGTTTGAAATTGTAATATTACATACATATTCATATATATATTGTATAATACATAGTATTAATATTACGAATCGTCCCATTATTCCTCAATTCATTGTAAAGTGAGGAAAGAACATTGTGAATAAAAAAAATGAATTCGGACTCTAATTGTAGACAATGGCATAATATTTGTATAATAATGTGATTGAAATATATAAATATACACTAACCAAATTTCAATAATTTCTCTATATTCTGTATATTATATTAATTATAATATATTTTTTATAATTTTTTAAACAAATAAAAAAGAAGTGTTTACATATACTATTCACAAAAAGTTAAAATATTGTAAAAAAAAAATCAGAACATTTTTGAATCAGTTGAATTGTATCTTATATTTTTATATAAAATGATTTTCACTAATTTATATTTATTAATATTTGGAACAATGTATTTCGGTTTTTATTGCCTTGGTGCGGACGAAAGTATTACCAGTGGTATTGGTAGTAGTGCGGGTGGCACTGAAAATATTCTCGACCACGACGATGTTGTTCGCTGTAATAATGAAAACGATGATGATATCGAAATTACAGTAAGATATGATAATTATAAAGTGTATAAAGTAGTTCCAACTAATCAAGAATAAATTAATACATTACAATTAATCGAAAATACAAGTGATAGTTATAAGTTTATTGTTGGTCCTGGTAAAGCTGAAAATGATGTTTTTCTTTTTCTTTTGTTGCACCACATAAATTCGTTGAATTTACAACAATATTACGTATACATAATTTTTTATATAAAATATTGGATACAAATTTACAAGAACAAATTGATGCAATGGTAAAAAAAATATCCAAACAATTTAGAATTAATAATAGCTGGAAAATCATATGAAGGTAGAGAAATACGTGGTATTAAATTATCATTTAATAATAATCCAGACAATGCAGCCGTTTTTTTTGAAAGTGGAATGCATGCGCGTGAATGGATATTACCGGCAACAGTAACCTTTTTATTAAATGAATTAATCGAACAATTAAATTCTCCTTCGACTGAAAATCATAATACATCGTTATTTCGAGCAAATTCGGCAAATATAAATTGGTACTTCTTTCCGATAATAAATCCAGATGGTTATGCATATTCATTTCAACGTGATCGATTATGGGGTAAAACACGTACACCATCGTCAAATTTTATTTGTTATGGCGTGGACCCAAATCGTAATTGGGATTTTCATTGGAATGAAATTTGTTCAAGTAAATATCCATGTGCTGAAACATATGCTGGTCGACGAGCATTTTCTGAACCTGAAATGTATTCATATTCTCAATATTTAACAACAATAAGAAAACAATTAAAATTATATTTTGCATTTCACTCATATTCACAAATTCTATTATTTCCATATCGACATACGGCTGTACATACAGAAAATCATGATGGCTTATTGGCAATTGGTAAAAAAGGAATTGAAGCTTTAGCAAAACGTTATGGTACTCGATATGGTATTGGTAATACATATGCTGTAATTTATCCAGCAACTGGTTCTAGTATGGATTGGGTTTATGGTAATTTATCGATACCGTTATCATATACATTTGAATTAAGGCCGGGCAGCAATAGATATTCGAGCGGTTTCGAATTACCAGCGGAGCAAATAATTCCAACAGCTGAAGAAATATATGATGTTGTTATGAATAGCACATGAAGCAAATAATTTAGGATATATTTAATTGATTTTTTTTTTTATTTTAATTCTTATGCGTGCAGGATTTTTACAATTAATTAGTTTAGCAATTAATTTATCAATGCATAAATATATATTAACATAAAAATGAAGTTGTACTTAATACATACTCTGTTATTATAAATTACGTTAACATTCTAATTTAATTATATTTTATTGCAATTTTCATGAGTTGTTGGTTTTAGTTAAATTAAATGTTGATTATTCTCTTCTGGTGCAAATTCTTAAAAAACCATGGTCTGAAGCATTGATTGCTAAGTTCTCAAATATAACATAGAGAAATTCTGAAAGTGAGCATATTCTATTTAAGAACTTAGCAATTAGTATTTCAAACCATTTTTAAGAATTCCTATCTGCAGGCAGCGGTATTTTCAGAGTTTCTTTATTCAATCAGTATTGCAGACCATATAAAAGAATTCGTAACCATTGACATGTTTACTCCGATATACGGATATATTGTTAATCTCTGAGTGGCGTTCAACACCATATTTTCAAAGATTCGCTTTTAGATTTCATAAACGAATTAATGGTAATTCACTGGAGTAATTTTCAGTACGAGTTAAACTCACACCTTCTGGATTTGATGAAATGGACGTTGACCACTGTACCATTAAAACACTACATAAAATTGATAAGTAAAATATAGGGTATGCTCGCTTTTATCATTTATTTCAGCTAAAATCAGTGTGTCCATAATTATACTAACGAAATCAATTAAGTATTATTGAAAATGGAATTGCATTAACGAATTCTCGAGATAAAGTCAGAACATAGAACACATGGAATTCAATTTTAAAGTAAAAAAATATATTTCATTTTGATTTTGCATTGGATATTTTGCTTCGACTTAAAAACAATTGTTTTTAATATATAAAGCCAAAAATTTTGATATAGCAAAGACAACAACTTAATATGACATTTATATACAATAATTTTTTAATATTTACATTTGTAATGTTTCTTTTACTTATCTATATGTTTATGTATGTTTATTTGTATAACATTATTTTAAAAGGAAAAGAAAACGATAAATAAAAAGAAATCACTTGTATTTGTTGTTTTCATATATAAATTTATTTTTGATACAAGTTATATGAAAATTATTATTATATATTACTGTAACATTAAAAATTTTCTTTTGCAGATAGAAAAACACACACACACATACACAATTAATATAAAAAAATGGAAATTGGGAAATTTAAGGACAACCGAAATTACTTAAAAAAAAATTTAAAGGTAAATTAGTGTTAAGAAATATTATATATTTGGGACACGGGAAAAATCATAGCTCAGCTGTTTGAAGTGGTAGGATGTTGTGATACATATTAAATGATAGGTAATTGAAGGACCTATCTTTTTGTAAAAAAAAAACTTGGGTTTTTCACCATGAGTATGAAACCGTTATGTGAAAATTCCGGGAAAACGCGTAAATAGATTCGGGTCCTCTAGTGGTAAAAAATGTTTCTTATATTCTAATTAAGACATCTGGAAATTTTCGGGAAAATCCGGAAAATTTTAATTTTGATCGGGAAATTCCGGGAAAACTGTAATAGTTAGAAAACATTTTCAGTACCACTCCCTCAGTACATTTACCATCTAAATCCATTTATGGCTATAAGAAATCTGTAAGTCATCAACTTTGGGCTGGAGAAATTTCCCGGAATTTCTGAAAACCAGGTTTTGGATGATTTCGAAAAAAATTTATGTGTTAGCCAATTTTTGTTACAGCCATCTTGTAGAGGATCTTAGAGCGCACAATAAAGCTTCTGGACTTTTTTCGTGAAAAATTTATTGGTCGACTTATGACCGATTTAAAATTTTGAAATTTTCGTGTAAGCCTAACTTTGGACAGCCACTGTGGGAAAACCATTTGACTTGAGGAGTTGTGGTGGGGCTTAAAATACGTGGCATATAGTCTACTATCTGTGATAAATAGGGCATTGGAAAATTCCATTGGGAAAGCCGGGAAATTCCCATTTGAAAACATGAATAAATCGATGTTTTTCGATGTTCCTGGAAAATCCACATTTTCAACTGGAAAATTCCAAAAAAAATCTGAGGATAAACTTTGGACTTTCCTTTACATTTCTGCATCATTAGATTTTTGGAAAGTCCAATATTTCCCGACTTTCCAGTACTCGGAATATTGGTCTGCAAACGTTTTTTCAATCTTTGGGCAGCCCTAGTTGGAAAACCCTTCTAGATAGCAAATCACCCCCATATTATAATTTGTAGCCCTTGAGGAGGACTATCACTGGTGAGATGCTCCTTCCGAAATATTGAGTATTTCCGGAGTTATAGGGGTGCAAAAGTGACCCATTTGGTACTTTCGAAGCCCCATAACTTTGCCCCCTTAGGGAAATCCGGCAAAGGGGTCGACAGAACCTGTTTTTTTTCCGAGCTCTACAATCCCTGAAAATCTGAAGGTCCTACGGGCAAAAAAATTTTTTCGGCATAAGGTTATAACCCACACTTTTGAAGGTCAAAAAAGTCTAAAAAAATAGGGCTGGAAATAGGCTTAAAAGACGCGGGGTCATCGTCCGAACAAGAATCCGTTGAGATAACTCGAAAATTCCGGCTCTAAGTCGGTCAAAATGGCAAAACAAAAAATGTGGAAAATTGGAAAAAAAAAAAAAACAACAAGAATACGTTTTAATTTCTCGAAAATTTAAATTTATTTTTTTTTTTTGTGAAAAATTTTTTGCGGTCTCAGCGAGAAATCGAACCCGCATCACTCACACTACATTAATATACAACACCTGGCAACTCTCTCGCATACACTATGATTATTATAAGTATTATCATGTCGCTTGGGATATATAAGGTACAACAATTTTGAAAATATTTATTTCGAATAGGGTGCCATATTAAAGTTGATCGACTTTTTATTATTTTTTTTTATTTACTGGACACTTATTAGACTCATTTTTTTTTTTTTTCTTCTTTTATATTGTGTAGGTGTAGAATTTCGTATATGAAATATTAATTTTATTTTATTTTATACTTAACATTTTTTTTTTTGTTTTCGTTTTCTCTTTTCAGATTTCAATAGACGGAAGTTAAAGGTTGGGGAACTATTGATGAACTTTATAAAATTATTAGACAAATATTTTTTTTTTACATTAAATTAATTACATTTAATTACTATGTTTATAAATTATTATTACATTAAAATAAAGATCACAATTAGTGATAATTACCATATATTTACATTAGTTTATATTTATTATTTATATTATTTTATATTCATCTTCAATGGCTCTTCAAAACACTTGATGGTCGTTTAACGTTTTTTCGGATGTATATTTTTCTGCAATCCATTGTAAAGGAAAATGTTTGTTTTTATTAAAGCAACATTTCTTCTGCTGATATTAGTAAGTTGTTGAATATAATGTCAATCCAAATTGGTACGAAATTAGCCAAGCGATCATTCAGTCGTACAATTAATAAAGATTCCCTAGGTATTAATTTTAAAGAAAATTGTTTATAAATACCTGTATAATCCTATTTCGAGAACCTTTTTATACAAAATTTTATCGAAATTGTTCAATAAATGATGCAGATATTTCCTTTAACAGAAATGCATAGCATTACGTTTACGCATACCGACCCATAAATACAAAACACACAACTACATAAACAGGCCAAAAATTTCGAACATAACCAAAATATACGATTTTTTAGAATTGTTATTAGGCAATCATAACCACATGATAGTGAAAATATTGTTGAATTTTTATTTATTGTCGGCGGGCGATAATACAATAACAAATTTGTAATATATAATAAATATATAAATAAATAATACAAAATAATAAAGCAATGGAATGTTATTGAGTTGACTTGTGTTGTTGTACACATCATATATTTTGTGTGTTTTAATATTGGTAATAATAAAGACATACTCTTTGTGGTCTTTACGGTACGTACGGTATATCATCATTTTTATTATATTTTTTTGTTCCGCCTCTAATGATAGAAGAGTTTGTATTGTATTACCAATAATTGTTTAAATAAATAAAAATTAAATAATATTTTCACTATCATATGGTTATGATAACTATATAACTAATAACTATTCTGAAAAAATCGTATATTTTGGTTATCTTTCAAAGTTTTTGGTCTGTTTATGTTGTTGTGTGTACTGTATGTATACGTAATGCATTCCTGTTAAAGGAAATATCTGCATCATTTCTTGACCAATTTCTCGAAATGGTATTATACAGGTGTTTAATTTCTTGCAATAATTTTCAGTATGTCCTATCAAATTGTACTGAGCATTGTAGTCAATTAATATCGAATTATTTTTACAGTATACACATAAATAATTAATTTTTACTTATAATTATATATAAATATCTTACTTCTATTATTATCTATTATTAATATTAACCCTTTTAACATATATTCAGTAAACATAAATGAATTAACTAAATATTTATGATGACATCTTAATAATTAACAATACTTTAAATGAATTTTAAATAACTACATTTTCTTTTAACAAATTATTATTATTTATTTTAATATTTTAAATTGAACGAATTCTAATTTTTTAATTAAAATTCAATAAAAAACAATCTCAGCGATTAGTTTAAAAAAAAAAAATTAAGTAATAAGTTTAAAATGCAAATTGTCAATCAATTTAATGTGGTTTACTTTATAATTAAGAGTTTGTTTGTTATTTATCTTATATAATAAGCGTTACATGTAATTGTAATTGTTAAACTTTATAATCATGAAATTAAATTCAATTATAATAAAATGAAGCTATTTTTAACATATTATAAATCTTGGTAGAAATTTTAATTTACGTAATTTCATATTCATTTTAAATTTATAACATAACTTCTAAAAGGAGTATAATATTTAATTGTGATAGTTACAATATACAATTACAATTTAAAATTGAATTCAAGCTTAAAGTTAAAAATTATTTTATTTATATATTTATTAAAATCTCATATTTTATATCATCAATTTGATGTTGAATGGTGTGGTGCTAATAAATCATTTAATAATACTCTGATGCCAGAAGTAACATAAGTTTGCCACAATTTAATAATCGAATTATGTGTTGTTTCAATATAATTTTTTTTTAAATCATCTGCAAATATAGAAAAAAATTGATATTAATATATATATAATAGAGAATTTTTTAAAAAAACATTTAATATTACCAGTAAACAAAACAAATATGGGGCCGAACAATCACTCAAATAAAATATAATTGATAATTTGCTGTAATTTATTAAAGACCAATTGGTGAATTATTATAGATTCCCATTAGATCAAATTTATGAACTTCACTGTAGTGATTAATGTTTTTGTGTTTGTATTATCGCCACGTGTGGCATAGATTTTTGTTGTGGTTGTCCATCACAAATAACTGCAAAAAATGCTATACATAAGCTTCCATTGGTGTGGTCCTGTAGTATATTTATTAATTATCACAAATGGTATGACGAACGTAATAATTCCAATTTATATTTTGGTACATCAGCATCTATATTTATTTTAATGATGTGATTGCATCATATGTGCAGCATATGTTAATTTTTGGTCTGTTTATGGAGTTGTGTGTATTGTATGTATGGGTGAGTATATGTATACGTAATGCTATGCATTTCTGTTTAAGGAAATATCTGCATCATTCCTTGATCAATTTCGATGAAATTTTGTATAAAAAGGTTCTCGAAATAGGATTATACAGTTATTTATGAACAATTTTCTTGAAAATTAATACCAACCCCATCTTTATTAATTGTGCAACTAAATATTTTATCATAATATTACATGCGTAATGAATATTTCGAAATGTCTAAGCAGTCTAATTGTTTTGTTTTCTAATATGGTACGGATAGATGTAAATTTAATTAATGTTCCAACACTAACCTGACAATAATTGACACCATATCATGAATATGTTAATAACTCTGATCTCTGCTTGAAGTAGCATTACCATAAATATTCTTCAGCTATAATATTATAAATTAAATTATAATTATTAATTAATAAGCTACATATTATTATAAAGAATAAATTACCTCTAATCCGATGCATTAAATCCTCGTAATATGCCATTTATTTTACACGTTAATTTCAATAATTGGTGCTCAAATTCCAGAACATTTCATCTTTCTAAATCTGTTTAAAAGCGAAAGAAAAGCCGGAATATTAGTTAAAAATGAAATGTAAGTAAAATGATATATTTAATATTATATTTATTTTGAAAAAGATATTGGTAATTCCCCATATTAAAGAATACCAATTTGTTGTAAAATTGTAAAAGTGCAACATATAATTTTGAAAATATTGGATTTCGAACCAATAAAGAAAAAAACAAAAAAGTCTGATATGTAATTGCATGTATTATTCGATATAGACGGTAAACAAATTCAAGAACAAAGTGGCAGGTCAATTAAACATAATACCCAAAGAGTTATTACGGCAAAAGTTTTTTAAAATTAATTTTAATTTTAATTATAATTTATATAATTTGTTTTATACGTTATTTAATGTCGACTTTAAATAGTCATAGAGAAGATTAGCATAATGAAGCAAAATCAATTCAATAAGACAAATAGAAAAAAAAGAAAAAAAAAGTGAAAATGTCCCAAAACGATTTCTTATATAGAATCGTTATGAATTTATTTTGAGAATTTTAAACGATGACAAACCCACTTTTAATGTAGCAGGTAGCACTTCAACAGTTTTGAAAAACATAATGAATAGTCTTTCTATAATGACTTTTTTTTTACCATCCATATATACAAATTGTCTATCTAATAAGTGCTACGGCTGCATCTTGGAATTTTTGTATTTTATTGCTTATTTATCGGATACCATTTACCTATGATAAAACATTTTGTTGGAAAATGCAAAAAGAAAAATATTCTCAAATTGAAACATTTTTATATTTTGAAATTATAGTATTTTTCTTACCTTATATTGAATTGTGTGATGCTTACTGATTTATATATTGCATTTATAATTAAAATTATGAAACTGGTTACGTTACTAATAGGCACATATTATTTTGGATTTTCGTTACCTCGAACACCAAATCCACTACTAGAATAATCATTGGCTGCAGCTGAATCTCTTATTTAACTAAAATATAAATGAAATTTTATTTTTAATTAATTTAAAATGTTTTACTTTTTTTTTAGAGGTTATGTTACATGAGACATATTTTAAAAGCACAATCTTAAGATGGATATTGTTCCTTTTCAGTTGGAAACCGCAAAATCATTAAGAAATGTATAATCATCATTTACAAAGGTAATTTTTATAATTATTTATGATAAATTATAAAAAAAAAATTAAAAAAATTTCTTTTACATCACTTTTTTTTCTACTACAAAAATCGCTTTACTTTTACTTTTTGTTTTTTTTAATAATATTGAATATAAATATAGATAGTTGTTGTTTTTATTTAACGTGAAGCGATCTTGGAATTTGTCAACAAAATCTTCAAATAAGTAATCAGTCACGAATAAAAAGTAGCGATTACTTTTTGAAAATATTCGAACCGAACGATTACTTAGAAGTAATCGAAAATCCCATTCTATATGGAATGAGTTTGACATCTTTCAAAAACTATGGGAAATATAAAAAAAAATGGATGGAATAAAATCCAAAATATGGAAAGTAATATCATCATTTTATATTTCTTGCTTTTTTTCCCTGCATTCTCCTTCTCTCTTTCTAATCTCTATCTATAACCAAACCACATACAAGATACGAAAAAGACTTCAGCTTCACAAACACAACGTAAAATTTCAAAAAATCCATCAAAAAATAAAACCAAAAAATAAAGCCGATCTCAAATTTCTAATAAAGAATCTTGTTTTTATTATTTTTATTATATTCTTTTTTCTCATTAATATTTATTAATAAATATATAAGTTATATTGTTAAATTATAATATGGAAGGTTTTAATTTGAGTGAAATTACAGAATCATTACAAGATAATGTCATAGAACATGGAATATCATTTGAAGGACGCGCATTAAATTTGGCAACATTAGCTGAAGGTAAATTCTTTTATTCTTTTATCATTTATCATTTTATATACGTACATGCTATAATAAATATCCAAAGAATTGTTTAATTCAATTCAATTCACTCATTATTAGTACTCAGTTCATTGTATATGTTCAGGTTTTTAACATATTGTTTAATTGAATTTTTTAATATTTTAGCCGAAGAACTTATAGATGCTATAAGAAAATGTCCAGCTTTGAATTATTTAAATCTTGAAGGAAACACATTAGGTGTACAGGCAGCTGAAGGAATTGGTAAAGCTTTAGAAGAGCATCCAGAATTACGTAAAGCATTATGGAAAGATTTGTTTACGGGCAGGTTAAAAACAGAAATTCCGCTTGCACTTCGCAGCTTAAGTGAAGGCATGATAAAAGGAAATGTAAAACTTGCTGTATTGGATTGTAGTGATAATGCATTGGGACCAAATGGTTTAATTGGTTTACTGGACTTACTAAATAGTCCAACTTGTTATTCGCTGCAGGTAATTAAAAAAAAAAAAGCAACAATTTTTAATTTTTAATAATTAATATATATTCTGTTTTTGATGGTTTTGGTTTTGTCTTCTCTCGTGTAGGAATTAAAATTAAATAATTGTGGACTTGGTGCAACGGGTGGTAAAATGCTTGCAGAAACTTTAATGAGTTGCCATAAATTTAGTATACAAGCTGGTGAACCCTTTCAATTAAAAGTATTTATAGCTGGACGTAATCGTTTAGAAAATGATGGTGCAATTGCATTATCAAACTTATTTGCAACTGTTGGTTCACTCGAAACTATTGAAATGCCACAAAATGGTATTTATCAACCAGGTATAGTTGCTATATGTGATGCACTACAATGTAATCCAAATATGAAAATATTAAATTTAAATGATAACACAATACGACAAAGAAGTGCTATGGCAATTGCTGATGCATTACAATCAATGCCTTATATAGAACATATTAATTTGGGTGATTGTTTATTAAAAACTCGTGGTGCATGTATATTAGCTGATGGATTATATGAAGAACATACAAATTTACAAACATTAGAATTAGGCTTCAATGAAATTGGACCGGATGGTGGAATGCAAATAGCATATGCAATGCATAATAAAAATTTGACAAAATTGGATCTAGATGGTAATCATGTAAGTGTTTAGATAGTGTTTTACACATTATAATATTGTTTAGAAATGGATTGTTATTTTTTTCTTACATTATTTTTAATTCGTTTCTAACAGTTTGGAGAACAATGTCGAAATAAAATTATAGAAACATTAACAGAACTAGATAAAATTGATGTTGTTACAATGGAAGGTGATGATTCAGAAGCAGAAGGTAGCGATGATGAGGACGATGATGATGATGATGATAATGATGGAGATGAAGGGAATGATGAAATACCAGAAGATGAAGAATATGTTGATTACAATGAAATTTATGTAGATTCTGCAATTGATGCTGAAAAAGCTGATACATCAATAAATACCACAAATAACCATGATAATAGTAGTGTTTGGTATATTGATGAAATCAATTTACCAAATACTATTTACACATTTTGTACAGTACCACATCCAACAGAAACATTATTTGATAAATTAGAGGAAAATGATATTGAAGGATTTAGAAAATATTTGAAGGTTTGTTATACTAATATTTCTTAAATATAATATATTTTTACATTTATTTCTATATAGACTTTACCAGAAAATGATTATTTAACACAATTAGTATTTGTTATATTAAAATGTTCGGCTATATCGAAACATTCGCAAAACATTATGGATTTGTGTCAAGCATTATATCAAGATTGTTTTGATTATGCAAAGGAAACAAATCAGGTAAATTATTAAAATTAATAATGATATTTTTCTAAAAAGTAATAATATTTATACATAATTTTAGCCTATGGATTTTTATCACAAACTATATAAGTATCTGTAAACAATTTATCATAATTTATTTTCCAATATTAATTTATGAGATTAGACAATACTTAGGGGTATTGTCTTATTGTATTTAGATTTGTATATGGTAATATAACTCTCTAAATAAATGAGAGCTCAAAATATTGATATGTATCATTCATTTCAAACATAAATTTACAGTTTTACAATTTCTTTGATTGTTTCGGCGATTTTTTTTAAATTTCATGAAATTTTCAATCACATTTTAGATATTATATTGGTAATACTTTCTGTCAATTAATTTTACCGAATATTATGTATTGCAATTAATAAAGCATAAATATACAATGAGATGCCACAATTTTGAGTGAAATTATCTCACTGATTAACGTATCCTAAATTTGCACGTAATTGACAGAAAAATTAAAAAAAAAAGTGTTTGACGCCCAGATATTTTGTACGCATATTTCTGTAAATATTTAAAAATTTAATTCCAAAATATACATTAAAGTTTTCAATTGGGGAAATAATTTCAATGTAACATGATCTAGTTCTGACTCAGTGGTGCAGTATCTAGCCGGGGGATGAGTTAGATTTTCGCAAATGATATAAGGAATTTTTTCTTTTTTTAAATTGTTATATTTTTGACGTGAGATAAATTAATAATAACATAGATGCCATTACATATGGTGCTGATAATATTGTATTATTGGTTTATGATCAATTTTAGAAATTCTGCAGTTAAAAAATTATATTCAAAATATTATTGTTTTTAATAGTTTTTTTTTTTTCTTATTTTTTCAGTTGACAAGAGTAAAAAACTTTTTCTTAATTCAATTGAATTTATTAAAGAGTGAAGATAAAACATTTAAACCGGATTATGATGTACAGGCATGTCGAGCAGCCTTAGCTTATGCCATAAAACAAAATACATTTACTGATGATATTAAAAATGTATTTGAATTTTTCTTAGAAACATTTCCATAAAATATAATTTAAAATAAAAATAATAATTTCAGAACAATATAAAAAAAAAAAAAAAATATCGAAATATATTTATTGAAACACCATAAATTAATTAAAAATATTAATAAAATTTATATAATATCATTAAATATTAACTTCGTTGACGATAAAATTTTGAATTTATAAGTAATAACATTTTGCATAAAAATAAAATAAGTGTGTTTGTATACCATTAAATTTCTTTTATTTTTTTAAATAATTATTATCCTAAGAAATGTGTTTAGTATTGCACACAAAAGAAAAAACCACCCAAAATGATGTTAATGTATATTAAAGTAAAATTTACTATTGCGATATTCTATTATCATTTACAAAATAATTAATAGTTATTTTGTATTGTCTCTGTTAATAAAAATGGTTTGATTTAAAATTGGAATATTAATTAATAACAAAAAATTTAAATTTTTAATTAATGCATTCATTACTCACAGAATATTCAATCATTGAATTATAAATTATTTGTTCACCAATTTTCCATACAATAGATGATACAAATTTTGTTGCTACATACTTTGGTTGAATTAAAGCTAATGAAATGTGTCTAGACAAATATATAAATATATTATACTGAAAAAAGGTAATTTATGTGTATTATTATTATTAGAAAAAAAAATGGTACAATTTTTGTTATTTTATATTCAAATTGATTGATTAATTTTATAAGGTAATGGGCAATAATTCCGATATAAATATATTCGGTAATTCACACATGCATTTTTAAACCTTATTGGTTGCTGAGGCAATCAGGTTATTCTACTTTATTTTAATCGTATATTATTAATCGTTTTAGTTTGTTTTATTTTAATAGCCTATAATATTCTAATGAAGTTTAAATGAATTTAATCTAGCTAGATTATAATATGCATAGATTAGTGTAACATAATATAATTGTCATCCTGAGGCTATAAATTTAAGTGAAATAAGTATTTTTTAATTAGTTTCCTTTTTTTTTTTTGTATCATTAATAATTAAAATTAAATTCTTCACTGCGTTTTAGCAATTCTATTTTATTTTAACAAAATACAAATTTTTAAAACTTACACCAATTTTTTTTCATTCATTTTATTTGCTATGGTATTGTTTGGTTTTTGTTTATCTTTTTTTAGATTTCTATAACATACAAAATTATATAAAAAATGAATAAGTGTAAAAGAACAAATAAAAATTCATTTAATTATTATATTATTATTTTTTTGCACTTACACGATAACATTTTTATTTTCAATAATATAAATATTAAGTGATAAATTGGTTTTATAAATTAAAGCTGGAATAAATTTTTTTTTTTCCAATGACATTATTTATTTAATATTAATATTTTAATTTATTATATAGGAATTTTCTCAATTGTCCGGTTCGACAGATACCAATATACAATTATATAAAATATACTAAATGTTAAGCGAATTTGTTAATTTATTTTTATTATAAAACAGTTATTATGCTATAATTTATATTTTGTTCATTGACGGCGGCGTTTCAATATTTTGAAAAATTGTAAGGTATATATTTCTTGAAATTATGAAAATTATGCTTACGTGTGCTGTGGATGTGATAATTTTTTCATATATTTAAAATTGATTAGTGATAGTTGTAGTATACTTTAACAATTAAGAAACAATTTTTGATCACTATATATAATCTAAATTGCATGATATCTTATAGTACTAATTAAAAGTTTAATTGGGAGTCTATGAGTTTATGAAATACAAAATTCTGAAATTTATCAGCACTATTAAACTGAAATTATTAATCTAATAAATAAAATAAATATACTATATTCGAAAGTTATCAACTATATTAACATAGTTGATCACCATTGTGGTCTCCGATAAAACCAATCCATATATAAATGATTCATCATGGATAAATTCATAGTATATTTACAAATTATCTTGTATCTGCATTTAGCACATGTTACATATAAAAACTGTCATGCAAATTCTTCCGTTAAATTACAAAGTGAAAGTGTTAGTTTTCGTTAGAGTGTAGTGGCCCGTAAACATTTTTAATTTTCTGGATAATCATAACAACACAGCAGCAGCTTTTCTATTAGAATGAGAACCGGTCGACAGTTACCACATATCAACCGATTCATCTCATTACTGGTAATGGGTAGACAAGCCTCATGCTCGTGTGGATGGTGATGCATATCGTGTCAGCATATCAGTCTGTTCTTTTGCCACAATATCAATGTACCCACAAAAGTACGACTCTGCTACCCATAGTAAAATTTTATTTAATATGATAATACATTAATATTTTAAACTTATTGCGTTGTCGTATATCAAAAGCTATGCCAGTAGACCATTTATTTATAATCACTTTAAGATATCCGTATTGAATAACTTCAACCGAACAGTTTTTTTATTACTAGATCCTCCAATTGGAAAACCATCATTCAAGTACTCTCCATATATAGGTTCGACTAAATGTACATACATGGCTGCGGTGACAATAACGATACAAATTATAATTGTTTATATATGTACTGTACTGTAATAACTGTCGAAGTCGAAGATCAAGATGAAAATTGGCGAGAGGTGAAAACATTGGCTAAAAATGGAACAAGACGATGTTTTTTTTTTATTGATGCTCTATATGCTGCCTATAGCGGAGTAACATAAAATTATAGAAATATGATGATGCGATAGTTATTATTATTAAATTTTGGAAAATTATATTCTTATAATTTAATTTCATATGATTATTTTTATTCTAATTAAAACAAAACATATATATCCTCTAATTATTGTATACCTACAATAATTGATAGTAATAAAATGAAAGTATACCTATATTATTATGTTTAATATTAGGATAAACATTAAAAATATAATTTATATATTTTATAATACGTGTTATTTTGATTATATTATTATGTGTACTTATCTGAAAATTCAATTATCACATATATGGACAATATAATAAAATGACGTTAATAAAATAAATTACAAATAAATTACAATTAGCTGATTCTTTTTGCTATATAAAAAATATAATAAAATACATAAAATTGTATTATTTATATCTTTATTTATCTATGCATATAACATATATGTATTTTAATAATTTATTGTAAGTACATATAAATATATGTTATAATGTATTAATGAGTCGAAATTTTATCGTTTTAATAATATATTGTGGATGTGTGTATTATTATATACAATATATAAAATGATAAAATATACACAAAAATGTTATCCATTTACAATTATAATAGAAACTATATATAATATTATATAGACATACTCAAATGTATTAGAAATGGGTATAACAATAATATATATAGAAATTGTATTACATATGCATTCAATAATATATATATAATATTCATTACACTTAATAATATTTATATTATACAAATTAAATCATAAATCATTTGCAAAATATAATAAAAATGTATATGTGTCAATTTCGATATAACGCAGGTACGCGATTAAAATTACTTATAGGAATACAATTAATATATATGGTTAACTTTATTAACTTTTATTATGATTAAATATGTTGTCAACATTTGTAATTAACAATTTTATGGATTAATATAAAATGAAGTGATTTTTTGTTATTAATAATTATAGATTTTCTCTATTTTGTATATTTTTGAGAATTCATTTATTATACCGATAAATAAGTAAACATAAATATAGCTAACTTTTTCATCAATTTAAAGAATTAAAAAAGTAATAAATGATATCGGCTATATCTATATTTTCAACTGCAGCAAGTTAAATTATCTAAAAGAAACATCATCAAATTTAATCATGCATATATTTCACAGAAATTTATCACGATTTGATTGATCTTATATGGTCTTCCTACAATGCCGGGATGATTAATACAATTTTTTTGCAACTATATAGAAATTCATGTTTAATAAATAAATGTAAACGTATGCTTTATAAATATTTAAAAACCTCTACTCAATCTGTGGTGTGAGGTGCATATATGGTATATAGTATGCTTAAATTATAAAGTCGTATAGAAAAGTCCTATATATACATTATATATTTTTCTTCTTTAAAATTTTCTTCATCACTAAACAAATGCTGCAATTCAATAAAAAAAAAATTGCAAATACAAAAATGATAAAATATCATTTTAATTCATTATTTGAAATTTAAATTTGCATATATAAATTAATATTGGTATTATAATAATTAAAAACAGTCGAATAAGATATTATATGGAATACATGTATTTTATCTGTAATCTACAGTATGATTTTGAAATAGAAGTGTACTGTGGATTAAGAATTTCATTAAAAACAAATAACCATATTGGAAAAAAGGATGAAATAAGTATACAGTACGAAAGACGTTTAATTCAATAACATATAACTATAATAAATTGTCACATACTCGCGGGAAGTTGGAGTTATTTACCAACATACTGATTTGACATACGATACTCTACGTTCGTTATGATCACACTTATCACACATGTATCTTTTTATACTCTATATATACAAACCCAGTAGAATTTTCCTCATTCTGAACATTGAAAATTTGTATTTATATTTGCTATGTAAATTTGTATTAAAAATTTAAATTATAGTTTTTAATAATATTTTTCCATTTATAGTTTATTTAATATTATTATTATATTGATTTTCTATATAAAAATATGTATTACACAGGCACACACACACATATACGCACCCAAAAACCATTCATTCAACAAAATCGCAAACATATTTATAAATTTTCTTTTACGTATTTTTCCTGTATATTTAATCCCTTATTGAAAAAAGAAAGTAATATAAATTTACGATAAATATTCTAAAAACCAACTTGCCATAAAATACTTATAATGGCAATATTTGACTTTTTTTTCTATTTTTCGTTTAGAAAAATCTCTGTATTTTCTATTTTTTTGTTTGTTTTTTTAATGTTTTACTATTTTTCTATACCTATAAGTATTTATTTTATAATATGTTTTCCTGTAGGCAGAGTTATGTAGTACTGGGTGACTGGGTGCGGTAAAATTCAATTAATTTTTTTTTTTAGCTTAGATGGATATATTTGATTAAAAGAAAACTATCCTACTATTAAATTATGATATTTAATATTTGTCCTTGATCATTTGACGGCGCTAAATTGACGGAGTTTTAGTATATAATTATAAAATGCTTTCGCACAACCCCATATTTTTGGCGGCCAAAGATTTATCATAGAATTATTGACTGGTGGTGGTGACATAACATCACATTAAATATGTAGATGCCGGAACAGTCGCTACTATACTATTTTTATTTTGGTCGAAAATGTTATGGCAATGTTACACACTCTTATTTATAATGCATTGATATCTGAATGCGGATAGTGTTATTTATTAAAAGATTAGGTATACACGTATAAAAATCACGCGTGCGAAACTGTTGTATCACCCTGTATATTATATAGCATTTATTTATATGGAAAACATATATATATTGTATATATATAAATAGACTAAATAATATTGTATATCACGTAATATTCCAATGTCTTTATGTCAGTAAATATTATATATACAGACAGATATAGATAGATATAATATATAGAGTTCGTTTTGGGATTTGAAATATTTTTTTTATTTGAAAACAGCATTATTATTTATTTTTTTTTTATATTTTCATTTGAACAAAATCACATGTTTTTCTTTATATTGATATTCAATTTTTATTTTTATTAATATTTTTATTTTTTCAATATAATAATATAAGTTATAATGGCCCCAGTACTCAGCCCCTATAACTACGCACGCAGTCTCCACAGACCCTTATACGAAGAAATATCACAAAATTGACAAACATAAGTGCAATTTTTTTAAATTAAATTTTATATACAATTGTTTTAAAAGAGTGACATTGTGTAAAAAAACGCATTGTTTATTAATATAAAGGCAATTAAAATATTCTAGATGGCTATAGAGTAAAAAGTTATTTAGAACAATAAATATGGTCATAGTATTTCGCTACAATAAATTTTCTATTTTATATTTATTATACCTATAATCTTATTATTATTACACACATGTCCACCGGTCGCATAACTTCGCATTGCTGCGTATATAGTAGCAGCTAGGTTTAGGTAAGATATAGGCACATAAGCGACAAGTATATTATAATAAAAACATTTAAAAGTATAACATAAATTTTCTCAACTAATTATAATTCATATTATTATTATAAAAAAAATATAGAGAGATGATATACATTTGTTTTCGCTGCCCTTTTGTAATATATAAATTCAGATTTTAAATGTAAATGTTTATAGTTAAGTCTATATAAATAAAGTCTATAACTTGAATTTATGTCTTTATTTTATTTATAACGATATATGCATATAGCATAAGCATAGGAACAGTATCACCATTATTATATAATATTAAGGAACTTACAAGAAACATTTATATATTTTTATTCCCTCTGGTAAAATTGCGGTTGAATATATTTGAAAATTCAACAAATGTACAATTACACTCCTGTATATACAGATACAGATACACCAATATATTCCCATATATATACAAAACATACAGAATAATATATAATTTACATTTGTTATGAAAAAAAAGTTCTTATTTTTTCAGTAATATTAATTTTTTAAAAAAATATAAATTTATTATTATATTTTTTGTGTAAAAATAACGAAATAGATAAAAATAAAATTCAAAAATTGGTATAGAGTGATTATATGTGTGTCACCTATTTCCACAAAACATTAGAACATAAAATTAAATGCATAAGTTGTTTTCAAAAATAAAGAAAAATCTAATAAATGTGATACTCAAGCAATTCTATTGGGAATATTTGGGTCCTATGTCACGTTATTTCAAAAAATAATAAAAATAATGTAACAACTTTATAATAACAGATTTTAATATATAAATTTTAATATATGACTGTTTATTTCTTTATTATTATATAAAAAATTTAATTTATTAAATTACTATCGTTTCAATCGTATTTTCTACTGTTCAGAATATTCAGAATAAATTTAAATTTTTATATAATATAAAATAATGTTTTTAAAATATTTATTTGTGAAAATCTATTATTAAAGATGCAGTTTTATTATATTACATTCCGATTCCATATAGTATAATAATTGTATGAAATCAAATTATATTTGTAATTGCAGAAAAATTAATTAATAAAAAGAAGTTTGCTTATCTCAAATTTATGTTACAATAATGAAAGTAGTATATAAATTAGATTATTTCATTCAAAAGCCATAAATGAATATAAAACATATATTGCATAGAAGTAAAGTACTATTACTATTTATAATTTATAATTGAAAGGTATGTGCAATAAATAATCGTATATTATAATTATAATACTATATTTTATTTCTTATAACATGATCATATAATACAACATGATCATATTTATCTGATTGTAATATTGATGTTCTTAGCGAATTTGTGCCAGGATTTTCTGCTAATGGATCTACACATATAATAAGTCTATCGTGTCGACTCATAAATAATAATCCTTTTTTTGTATCAGTTATCACCTGTGCGCATATATTAAATTATAATTATTATAAATATTATTATTTTATCTATATAACATCTAACCGTATATAAATAAATAGAAATTTACTTTAAAATTATCTGTATTATTAACAATTGAATAACCTGATCGCCAATGAAAATATCTATAAATATCTAAATATTAATAAATGTGTGTATAAATACGATATCAATATCAACCTCTAATATACCCTAAATCATTTTGTCGTGGCCATAATCTTTTTTTACCAGCAAATATTAAATTCCAATTAACCGAATCTTCTTCACGTCGTATTGAACGACGTAAACTATCTTCAAAATCAATATAACCAGATATTTCATATCCTTTTTTAGTACGATGACGTAAAAATATGATTGTCTAATTAGATTTTATTTTGATTTGTGTTGATAATATAATTAAATAATTTTCATTATATTTTATATATAAGAAAAATTATTTTTATTACCGACAATAAACCAATACGATTTGAACGTTCTCTTAAGGATAATTCAAATAAAAATATATCATTTAAATGATAACCTTCACTTGTTAATGTATGTGGTTTTTTTGATGGATTTAAAATTTCATATAATATTTCTTTTGTATTTATAAATTGTTCTTTTGTTAATGTTACACTTGCTGATCTACATGTAGCAACATAAAATAAAACGCAATTTAAATGAAACATTATTAAATTTATTATTACAAATTATTATTATTATTATTATTACCGATAGCCTAATTGCGGTAATATTCTTGCATATTTTGTATTTTGTAAATAATATAAATCTTTACGTATTACAAATGAATCTAAATATTCGTCATAGGTATTAAAATTTAATAATGTAAAATCTTCAGAATTCATAATAGGAATATATAAAATTTTGTATCTAATAATTTTTGGTAAAATAAACAAGAAATTTTTGTTTAAAATTATATTTTATAATGAAATTTGAATTTGTATACAAAATTTTGAGTACACAACAAAATTTCAATGCCTCTCTGTAAACAAATAAAATTTTAAATGTGACAAATTTGTGTTTTATTATCCGATGCATAATTTTGGTGAATAAAATTTGTATTTTATTATATTAAATTTATTGTTAGTATATTTTTAAATGGTAATTAACATCTTGCAATTTACATCCGTTTATCAATGCAAAACTAATGCGGTTTCATTCGTAATTATATAATATTTTGGGTGAATATCGATATTTTCCATTTGTTGCATTTGTTGTATTATACAAATATAGCAACGAATAATTATTCTATACAGAATTCTTTAATCATTATCATCTGTTGATATGTGTTACAATAAATATATTATACATATATCAGTTGATAGAATTGTGTTCAAAATATCATATGTAAACAAAAATAATAAGTAATGTACACATTTTGCTTTACTATATTATTCAATATATATATCTTAATTTTAAATTTAAATATACATTTGAATTACTTTAGCATTCTATATAAACCGCACACACATTCAATGCTCGTTCAATTTGATATATGTTATGTTATATAATGTTAAATGAATACCATATACATATATAAACTTCAACATGAATCAATTTCTCTCTGCATATGTAACGCATATGTAAAATAAAATAAATATAAAATAGATTCTTTGAATACCAAATAGATTTATGGTTTTGATATACATATCAACTATATATAGAAATTTAAAGTGAATTCGATTTTGTATTCATAGAGGTAATACTCATTGTGTTACATTACATTATACAAATACACAGGAAATACATATATAATCTTATATAATTACAAATATTGTATTTTGAGATTATATATAGTTATTGTGTATATATTTATAATAATATCAATTGACCTTATGTATTTATTTATGCTTATACAATAATTTTCCTTAAATCTCTGCGGTCAAAACCATATATATATACGATATAATATAATCTTTACTCCATATGTAAATGTGTATTTAAATTAGAGTGCGTATATTTGGACAATATGTATAAAATTAATATTAAAATCTACTTGGAAAATAATATCTTAATTTAAATATCATATAGAAAATAATTAAAATATATATATAACATATGTTTTATTATAAATTATAATGTATAAATAGTAATTAATTATAAATATATATTATAATATTAAATTAAATGTTCACATGTCCACGCGTACGCACCGACCGACACCATATTCACACATATTATACAATATATATATATATATGATATTGAGAAATTATTTAATATTTAATCATCCAATGTGAATGTGAAAGGAATAAAAAGGATATCGCACATATATATTCTTCCAATAATAAATCATATCTGTCATCCATGGATATTCAATCATTATTAAACATAAATTTTATCGAGATACAAATTTATGAACATATAAAAAGGTCTACACATAAATATAATGAACATGTATACCCAAATATATATATATATAAATCCATCTAAATTTTTCAATATTATGACATTTTATACTTATATAAACTTATTTATATATATATATATTCCAGAGGGACAATTTACTATAAAATTGTACATAAGTTTAATTCCATATTTATGTATGAATAAGATTTTATCGCACCTATTACATAAAAATATAGCTCATCAAAAATTCAACCTATATGACATTAGATATGTGTGTTTTTGTATAATAATATATAAATATTAAAATTTCGATTTCCAAAAAATCTATCTGAATATTATATGTATATAGTTAAAGTACAAATTTATTGACAGTATCTTTTTAAATTTACATGGCATATGGATATTAATGCAAGAGGAGTGTTAGATTATCGGCAACGTGTTAACAACTAATTTGTTAATTAATTGATTTAAAAAACATGCCGTAATTAATTTTACAATATATGAATGGTTTCTGAAAAAAAATATACAATTAGGATAATTCCAAATGGAATATTAATCACATGGATTTATCTCAAAAATCTGTAGTTATTTATTAATTAAACATTTTATTGTATTAAATTTGTTGTGTAAATTGAGACAGAAAATATTATCACAAAATCTTCGTTAGAACATGTTAGAAGAAGGTAATTATAAGGAAATGTTCACTACTTATCTTTTTAAGATATCTGAATACATTTATTGATTACTTCAGGAACATCTTCGTTCTTATCTTACAAGTATCCTGATTATGTGACAAACACATAGCACCATCGAGAGAAAATTAATTTTACAAATGAAGATTCCGCATACATATACTTTTATAATTTTTATGGTGTTACCGTTTATTTATAATAATTATAATGCGAATATTAAGAATAAGATATAAGAATATTAATTAAAATCATATAATTATATAAACACGACTATATAATACAAATTAGTATTTATTAGTCAAATTCTTCAATATGTGTATATAACAATACGAGACGAGTATATAATATTAATATACAATTATATAACATATAATTTGTTATATATAACATTAGTATATAAATATACTACATATGAAAATGTAAAATATCTCTCTAAACAATCAGGAGGATATAATTTTAATTTTATTTTTCAACTAATATAGTAAGTGTATAATTTTTATAGTACATATATAATTATAGCGTATTATATAGCTCTATATAAATAGCTTAACTTATATATATATATTAATTATATTATATATTATTTATGTAAATATATATAAATTGCATTGCATTTTATGCAATTTGAAAATTAAATATATAGTCTTATATTGCATTTATATATGCGTTTTGGCATATAGTAATTAAAAACTTTCTTTTAAACATGCAAATTACTTCCTTTTTTAATTCATTCACACATATACATATAAATAAATATTTTATTACATGGCATATATTAATGTTAGCGAAATCAGCAACTATATAACATATATATTTATTATACCTTACAAATTATACCTATAATAGTATAAATATTTAGTAATTATATATCTGTGTCTAAAATACAAAATATGTAACACTTGTTATGATATAAATAAAAGATAAAAGCTTTCTATATATAAAAAAAATTGATTGAGACAATAAAAAGTGATCTATATATAACTATATTTATAAAATATACTCTAATTCTAATTTATAAACATTTTATTAAATCCTTTGAAAATTATCAACATTTCTTAAAACAAAATAAAAAAAAACGAAAAGTTATTTGTATTTTTATTTGAAAACACCTGCGTAATTTCTATATTATTTATACTATTTTTTTTTTACTCTACACCTTAGCGGGTGGTGTTGTGTATGATGATTGATCACAAATAATAATTTATACGTCTCTAAATGAATAGCAAAAAAAAAAAAATAAAAAATAAAATATGTCTCAAATTTTGCTATATACATTTATATACAAGATGATATGTCGTCGTATTACACTTAATATTATGTTGTCGCATTTATTCATGTTTATTTTATATATATACTACGCCCAAAATATATATTGTAATAAATAAATGCACACAATTTATTTCGAAAAGTTAAAGAATGTTTAAAGAATAATAATTCAAATGAAGATTGATTTTTAAATTTTGTAAGTATCTCGTATATATAAATATGAAAATCAATAATAATACAACAATATATATTTATTTCATTTTTAAATGTGCATATAAGACATTCACATCACTTTCTATATATAAGCGTTTGTCAGGGAAAAACAATAACATATAATTTTATTGTATATAAAATTTAAAATTCAATTATGGAATATATTATATTATCGCATATGCAAGTAAATACTGGACTATTAATAATCCATTCACGCATAACCGCAGCATATTCAAAAAAGATTTATAAAGTGTGAATTCACAAGTGCATAAAATTAATAAAAGTAGTTATTCTATACATATATAGAATAATTCCAAAATGTTTAGTACATCAAATGATATGATTAATTTAAATATCATTGATTTTATCAATGTTTAAAAAATAAATGAGTTCCATTATGGAATAGATTGCGATATTTGAAAAACTCATAAATATATATATAGAATCAACATGAATCAATTTTAAATGGCTTTTACTTGAGAAATAATTATTGTGTAATTATAATTAACATTATTTATAATATTTATATAATAAATTTTTAGAAAATGTATTGCAATAATTTAAATGGTGATGTTACCCAATTTTTATAACACAAATGACGCGATTAAAACAAACCCACTTACATGCAATATTATACAATTCAATGCGAGTTTATATGAAATGTTATTTATTGTACTATATATTGTATATAAGCAGATATATACATTTTTAATTTAACAATTATGCAAAATAGGGAAAAGTAGGTTCTTCAAAGCATTATTATAATATATATTTTATCATGAGAATATTATATATTATATTATTTATATATAAATTATGTATATAAAATAGTATATATATTCTATAGACAATATATGTAAAAGTTTATATTTAGATAAACTTTACTTTCATATCACAACATTATATACTATAATACGTGTGTTCACTTCTATAATTATATTTTAAAATATATACTTCTCATTCATATTCATATATCAATTATAAATTGTTTGTAAAAAAAAAAAAAAACAAAAACACAGTGAGTGATAAAATGTTTCCCGAAAATTTGTTTAATATATTTTATGTATCTAATATTTGTATATAATAAATATTATATAGTATTATTCGCATGTGTAATTATATGTTGTTATATAAGCAGAATTATATACATATAATATTAAATTCATTCCATATTATATACCAATTATTATATTAAAATCTATTAAAATACGCTGAATTTATAAATAAATTATTATTACATATATTCTTTTACATATCTGAATATGTTAATTTAAATGAAATGAAATGAATGAGATATTTGCAGTATAATTTTTTTCTGTAAATTTTCATTATTTAAACAATTCTGTTTTCCTCCATTTGTTTCCATTGTATATAATAATCGAATTTCTTTGGAAAAACTGTATTCGAAATTTGTTTATAATAATACAAAATTATTAATAATTATATTTTAGTTGTCTCTGTATTATATTATATACAATTGTTGTTATTTTTAAGGACCATATGGAAATCAGGATTATGTTTATTGAATTTTTGTCAGAGTGCAACCAATTATTTATTGGGTGGTGATGATATTGTTACATGGATTAAATTATATTATATAATAATATATAAAAATGTTAGACTATATATATTTATTAATAAATAATAATAATTATACTATAATATATTTTAGTCATGTGATCCGCCATACAGAAATATGCTAATTATTTTAGCTGAGATATTTCCAATCAAAAAAAATGCAATATATATTAAATGAGAATATTTAATTGCTTTTTAAAATTTTAAATTTTTAATTCAATGTTCTTATATACAAGAAAGATAACATTTGATTGAAAATAAAGATTTTCTTGATGGAGCGTTAAAATTCTCGATTGTTTCTACATATATACTTCTATATTATATAGTATTAATATTATTATTTATCTATAAATTACAGTCTAATCTAATGATATACAAACTAATAGTTGGAAAAAGATGTTTAAATAATTTATTAAATTAATTGTTTAATGAATGTTGACTCATATATCAGTTGATATGGTTAAATATACTGGCGGACAAACATGCCAACTATATGATGGTTATTTTAGCAATAAGAAAATAAACTAACTGAATATTATAATATCAACAAAAATAGCAAAAACAAATACCTTTTATATGAGACCATACACAAACAAAAAACCATAAAAGCTCAAGCCAAAGTTTTTTTTAAATAAACTGTGTATAAGTTACATATAGACAATGTTTTAAAATTCAAATATACATACAATAATAATTTATTATTAATATTATATAGTGACATGTCCTTATTCGTAAATTGCGGATAATTTATACTCTTTATCTATATATAAATTTTTTATGGAATACCCATAAAGTTTGCTTGTTTTTATGACATTTTTGATAATAAATCTATTTATTTGTTGTGTATGGTGTGGTGTGACGATAATTATTGTTATAAAGATGTCATTAAAATTAATTAATTAATTAACATATGTGAAATGTATATATAATTAAATACATGTTAATATATGGATAGTGCATACGAAAGTAGGTGTATAAATCTATATGAATAAATTATTTATTATATATATTGATTAATGATCAATTGATTGCACACACAATTGTATTGTTGTATAGTGTATTATATATATATATGATGAGATACATCAATACGTGCAAACATTCAATAAGTTATTTACAAAGAATAAGTCAGCATGCCTGCACATTTTGATTTGATTGTTAAATCAATTTTATAGCTATATAAACAAAAACTATTGAATTTTTTTCAAATACTTAAAATAAATAAGCAAGTGTGTGGATAGAATTTATTTATGTACTCATCAAATGTATGCAAATAAATAGATAGGTATGATGTATACTATCTATACATGATAACCTACCAACTGTTAACTATATACTGCAACAAAATTACCGGAAAAATATAGAAGATAAAATCGATAGCAAATATAGCAAACACAAATTTAAAATAGTTCGGTTTTATGTTTTCATAATTTTATATAGAAAAATATAATTAATTTTTAATATGTAATCTTTGAAAGATAATTTTTATAAAAATATTATAAAGAAGTTATTTTTATTTGGAAAATTATATAAAGAATTTTCAAATTCTGGATAATAAATTGTCTGCACGATAGAAACCACTCCATACACTCCAATTCATGCGATACATATATTATTGATAAAACCGAATATATATTTTTACGAATATACATATATATATATATTCAATATTATATTTAAACTGAGTTCTGATGAATCAGGAAAACTTTATTTTTATGACAAAACAAAATTATTTAAAAATTTACATTTGATTAAATCCATAACAACACAAAAATTCTCTGCTGCATATAATAAATTTATAAGATCAGGTATGCGATCAATATATTTTATCAAGTTACAGCTTATAAATTATTTGATAAACGAATAACAACATTTTCTATTTACTATAAACATTAAAATAAATATAGAAAATATATTTTTATTGATTGAAAAATCAAATTTATATTTATCTATAAATATACGTATATTTTATTTACTTCTATCCAAAAATATATGATAGTATAAATACAGCACAAGAGGGTAATCCTTTTCAAATTTTCACTTAAAATATGCATTTTGTATTTTGTCACAGTTATATGTTTCCATATACCAAATCATATAGCTAGTAATTTTATTACAACCTTATATATTGAGCTAACAAACGCTGTAAAGTCGTTGGTAGATTACTTCAATTTCGGTAATTCCATTATTTTTATGTGCGACTGATTACTTCACACAATTCTATGTACATAGACATTTCTAATCTTTGAGTATATAGTGTCCAATACAATATTTCCAAAGATATTCACTATTGTTAAATAAATAAATGCAGTCAAATTTCACATAAAATATTTCAGGAATTAAACCAGTTACTTTAAATACAAGATCGATTAACATGAATACTATATCGGCTGACGCCACTAGATATTTTCATTCAATATATACATACGCAATCAATAATTTTAATTGGACATATTTTAGATCACCCCGTCGGTTTTTGTTAATGGATATTAAGAAGAAAAAAAAACAAAGAAAATATTGTATACTTTGTACAATGTACGAGAGTTTTCTCTAAATCAAATCATCAAATAATATTAAATATATTTGTTAATGGTGTTTTTTTTTTAATGGTTATAATTCAAATCAATAAAATATTAATGTTTTCCTATTTTTGATTATATAGACATCTTCTGTAACATAGAGTTATAAAGAATTATAAATATGTATTTAATTATTTTTTTAATAATAACAAAATCCGATTAGTCGCAGAGTAATATTTAATAAAATTTATACACATAAAATTGGAAATAATATATTATGATAAAAATAAATAAAATTATATTTTTTTTTGAAAAACGACGGGATAACGTGTATAGAAAATAAAATGCATATTAATATGAAAATTGTAATTACATAAATTTATATATGAATGATGCGATTGCGATTAATTTGCATCAGAATATTGTAAATAAATCTAAATATATATTTTTTTTTATAAGAAGAATATAATGTATTTAAAATTATATACTATACAATTTATGTATAGTATCTCTATTATTGTATATCAAATCATAAAAAATTTAATAAATTTTTATTAATATATACTGCAACGCACTCAACTGATATATAAACAACATCTATCTAACACATAAAAGTACTATAAATTCAATTTCTCTTAAATCATTGTGTGTGCATGTACATAATGTTTACACACAACTTACTGTGATATCCTTTTTCATTTCTCATATATACAATACATAGATTTTCATAATAAAAACACGTAAAAATTATATATTACAGTATATTTTCCCTAAATGATTTTATCTTACCTTTTGTATAAATGTATCCTTTTTTTTTCAAAACAATCTATACCATCATAAGTTATATATGTGCGAGTTTATATTTAAAAAAGCATATTGTCAAAGTGTGTTACAATAACAGCTGCGCTCAGAAATGTGTTATCTGAATTCAAATATATATATATATATAGAAGGCCATCTAAATATATATTTATAAAAACTACACAAGACATAAAATGTGGTAATGTAAATTGATCTTGTAATTTAAATACGACCAATTATTTACATACGCATTTACTAATTATATCTGCCAAATAATTCAGCTGATTGTATTATAAGTAAATTAAATACATTACTTAATTAATATAGTATATTGACAGCTCTTATTGGAACACTCTTTGAATAATATATGGTATATATAATTTCATTGTATACAATATTTCCTTTTTTTCCCACTCAAAACAATATATACCTCTATAATGAAATGTTACAGGTTATATAATATGCACTTGTTGGTATATATATATTTAGGAAATACCGGTATACATTTATATAGGATATTTTTTATAGACTTTAAATTTTATCATATCGTATGTTATTTTTTTTGTTGTTATTGTTATGTCGTAGTGATAAAAAAAAATTTTTATTAAAATGTCAGGTAAACTTTGATTTTTATAATATTGTTCATATATTGAAAACGAAAAAATAAAAAATCAATTTGTTTACAATTTCATAGATATTTTATTGATTTTATATTATATTTATTTTGTATACATAAACTTAAGTGCGGTTAGATTGATTTGGTTTTGTGTACTGGTTGCGATTACTCAGATATACGACAAGTCATTCCATATAATCTCTCTTATCACCGGAATTTATCTATAACATTGTACATATATAGTCAAGTTGATAAATTATTTCGTAAGGAAACAATACACCAATTAGGCTATATATTTCGATACTGCATTAATTCAAATAGTAATATAAGTAAATCATCGCTCTGCATAGCGTTGTATGTCTTTGAACTCTGCACCTTATCTTTTTTCTGCATATTCGCGTTATACTGATTCCGCATGACAGAACTATAATATTATATCAATTGAGTAGTTTTTCTCATGGTGCAGCACCGAAATTAAACTCACAATATACGAAATTTAATGATGCTTATGCGAGCTCTATAATGTGTAAATTTTGCGTGCTTATCGTAAAACATATACCGCATCCATCATCAATGTGTTAAATTTAAATTTGTTTCTATATAAATATATAATTTATATAATAAGAGATTTATGTTCACTGGTGATCCCTTTATATAGATTTTTAAATTTACTCTATAGACAGAATTTTTTAGATTTGATTGAATTGAATAAAATACAAACTGTAGATTAATATTATTATTTAAATGACGGTATATAATAAATTGTGGAATTTTATTGTCATTGATTATGTCTCCGATGCAAACAGAATTAAAAATTCGAAAAATTTAGTTTTGCTTGAGCTCTCGATTAGACCGCACCTATATTAATCTATTGATTATTTTCTTTGAGGCTAAAATACAAGAATAGTGTCATTAATATAAAATATCATCCGAATTTTTACACTAAAAACAGTTTGTCTTTTATTCAAAGTTAAAGTTCTCAATATTATATTATATATACGCTTAACAGGGCTGTATGTAATATTATATATAATATATTTTGCTCATATATTTCTCTTGTGTAAGCTTTACTAAAATGAAATTAAACATACACTATATATGACATCCATACCAATATTATATGTCTTATACCATATATTGTATATACAATATTTTATAGATTTATATATAAAGATGAAATATTGCATAGAATATATAATATTATATAAAAACAAACTATACTATAAATATCGAAATATTTTGAAAACATGTTCAAAGCATGAGAGTGCGTTATATATAACATATAAATTCCATTCATTTTAAAAATGCATATATACATATTCAATTTTTATATAATCGTTTCATCAAGATTATATATTGTAGTATATGTACTTTAAGAGTACTGAGAAACTAAAAATTCTCTAATATATTCTAATTTATATAGTAGTTGCATTACGTATATATAAATATGTTATAGATGTAACATAATGTTTTAAGTATTTATATAGATATATTTAGTATATCTATAAGTATTAGTATATATATCTATAAAATCATATTATATAAATTTTACGCATACTATATAAAAAAAGAAAAGGTATTATACACAAATTGGGTACAAACAAAGTATACACAAACCATAGTATACAACATATGTGAATTAGAGTCAACAGTCATGTTCAAATTAGTATTAAAATTATATATGGAATAATTTTCTTATTGTCGTAGGTGGTTAAAAAGTTAATTCATTTAAATGTAAACTTAATTTATTATTATTATTGAATTTAATTTACTACACACAAATTAATTACAAACTGATAAATCAAAAACTATAGCTCACGAAAATTTATTATATAATTCCGACTCATATGTTTTTATATATATATATTTGTGGACTAATTTTTGAACATTACTGTTACACTATAGAATGTGTGGGAAAACAAGAAAAAAAAAATTTCATAAATAGCAGAAAATAAAGGTAAACATATAGCATACCATTTTTACTATTACCATTAAAAGGAAACCGGATAAAAATCTGTATAATAATTATACACACTTCTATTTAAATAAAATGTATAAAAGAAAAAAGGAAGAGAGGACTCGCCATAGAAAAAAAATTACACTTTCCATATTATATAAAAATATTTTACTTTAGCAGGTACTTATATAAGAAATATAAATGAGGTTATATTTATATATTATATATTGTTTTTGTATGTTGATCTTTTGCATTTCCAAAATAGAAGCATATTTGAGTATAAATACTTATAATAGAGTATCGGGAGGACAGTGTTTTCATTAGTTCATATATTTTTATACTTTGATGCTTAAATATCTAAATTTTTATAACAATTTGATTTTATTTTTTGTATAAGAATTTGTATAAATATAAAAAATTCATCTTTTACATTGTACATACCATACAATTGCTACGAAATGGAAGGAAACTGAAGTTGAATTATATAAGAAATTGTTTCCGATACTATACATTTAGAAGAGATATATATCATATATGCGAGGAGATAATATGAAAATGTTTAATTTTTGTAATTTGTATATATATACAACATTTTTTTTTTTCTGTTTTAATTACCCTAAGATTGTTCATATTCTCCTGGAATTAAATAATTAAATATATATGTAATTGGAATGTTAATAAAGAAGAATTTTTAAATTTCAAAAAGTAACCTGTTATTTATATGTAACATATAAGATATAATGTATTAGATTGTGATAGTGCAGATATTTACTATAAAATTAGCTTAATAATAAAAATTACTATTTATACAATCAACGACATTGTAATATAATTAAATAATATAAGGTGGTTTAAATATTATATAATATAAAATAATACTTTGAGAATATGAACTAATTTTAAAATGATGGAAAATTTAGTTCTGATGCTGATCAGAAACAAAAACTGCTAATATTTAAACAATTTATATATTAGAATCGATAATCGTGCGATATTATTGATAAATACAATCTATAATTTTTCATTTATTGTATATAAAAATATATTTGGAAATTGGTAAATTTCGTAATTTGTTATAAAAATTTTTATAATCGGTAGTGGTAAAGTAAGTAATTATAATTACATATCGTATATAAGTATATGTTTACATAATTATGTACTTGGAAACGGTATATCAATATCAATAGTATTAAACATATGCGTGTGAATTTGTTATGTAATATATTTTCATATTATTATATAAATGAAATGAAATGGTGTAAGTTAGGTGAAGTGTAACGATAAAAATAAACAAAAAACCTTCTATATATAGGTTAGAAAACACAATATTTTTCCTCTAACATCAATTAATTTTACCTTTTTTTTTCGTAATTAAACTTAACCAGTTACAATAATCGGATTGTAATTAAAATAAAAAAAAACGAAAAGAGGGAAAATGAAATGCTATACGCGTATATTTTATTAGGCATGAAATTATTATCTTGTATACCTTTTTGTTGTGGCTTTATTTTTTTATGAAAATATTTGCATTTGATTTATTTAGTTTTTTTTTTTATTTGTGATAATTGTTTTATGTTATATTATTTTTTTTTTTTATGATTGATTAATTTTATATGTTATTATTTTGATTACATGCAGCGTTACATAAATATTATAAATAATTATATATAAATTATTGATTATATTATTATTATTATTGAAAATATTGATATATATTTTCATTATCTATATTTACATTGTGCTTATAATAAATCGCAGTAGCTCAGTGGTATAACGCTCATGTTAATCAATCGTGCTCAATTCCCGATATTTCCAAAAAAAATTTTTGGGTATTTTTTTTAATACTGAAATTTTTCAATTGGGTTACCAGTTATTCGTTTATGAAATAAAAAAATGGGATATCATTGAAAATTTATGATGTTGGACACTACTCATACATTACTAATATATGCACACACATGATTATAGGCTAATCATCCATATAAAAAGAAATAAAATTAAGTAAATATTTAAATAGTGTTACGAATTATGTTTTAACTTTTTATTTGTAAACATTTCTTTTTGATGAAATTTTGAAATTACCATATCTCAGTCAGAGAAACAACGCTTTTGATTTGATTCCAATAAAAATCTAATCAGTATATATGTGAGAAAAATGTGCCATAAGAAAATCTGTACAGAAATACATGTTGTCCACAAATGATATTCTTAATATATTTTTAAGTATATATAATCAATATATTCAATATATCCTTTATTTTTTAAGTATATAAATCCGTATAACATCTTTGGATTTTCACTTATAAATTTCACATTAATCTTACAAATATTTCCAATTATATAATGATAATAAAATGAATGAAATTTGACAGAACAATCTGGCTGAAGCGACGTATCTTATAATTTATGTAAAATACAATGGCTAAACTACATTACCATGAATTCAAAATAAATAATATTGTATGCGGTAACAAGTTGCGGTAACATTAAAAAAAAAATGGAATTTTACCAACTCTGCCCTTTCGTGCAGATATATGCAAGAAGAGAGGTTAAATTAAAAATTTTGAAAATATAAATAAATATATAAAATATAATTAAACATGTAAAAGCAAACGCATATCAAATCAATCCTTCCTTCCCCACAATAAATTATTTAATGTAGTCATTAAAATATTTCTGTATATAATAAACGCACGTAGAGCGATATGTACCATATTTGAATTAGGTACCTATTTACAATTTATTTAATTTCTTTAATTTTTGCCCTTATTCAGGTAATAATACACACGTATACAGACATTTTATCGTTTTATTTTAATTATATACGGTGCTGCATATATATATATATAACTATAATATAATAAAAAGTCAATTTAGCATACGCACGTATATTTATTGTTATATATATATTATATAGTAAAATTTTCATTCAATCAGTATTTTATACACAAAACATTTTATTAGCATATACCATTTATATATATTTTATATTATAATATAAAATTTGAGACTTTAATTACTTTAATTTTATAGGAATTATATCCGCAAATGTACAAAAATTATATTTATTTATTTAAGAATTACCACCACACACACACACCGACGCCGACACATCGCATATATACACATTTTTTAAAGCAATTTTATTTTCATCTTAAATTTTAGAATTTAGCATAAATTTGCCGATATAATTGGATGCGTTTTATATTATTTTATTGTTAATTTTTTGACAAATAATTAAAATATAATTGATATTTTTTGATTGAGGATTATTTAAATGGAAAATACAAAATAAAATCTATTTTAAAATATTCTAATAGAGATGTGTGTAATTTTTATTTCCTATATCATATGAATACATAAATTCCATATATAATAATAAAGATGTGCGGTAAACGCATGTATTGTAAGAAAAACAATATATAATTTTATATATCACTGCGCGTATAGTATTTAAGCTTTTTATTTTTCCTTGTTTTTCCTCTTCAATTTTCATTGTTATTACTTTTACGTTTACGATTTGGTTTTCTTTTTTTTTTTTGGCTTTGTGATTTTTCTCCTCCAAAACGTTTTACGATTTACTATACGTGATGTAAATCATCTATAAAATTGAACTGCATATACAATATATATTCGGGTGTACTTTTATATACAAAATATTTTACATATGTTTATAATGCAGAAAAAAAAAACACAACAGTATATGATTACAGCAGCGTATAGTATAATTTGAAATAAAGTTTGCGCAAAAATATCTTTACAAGATCAGGTGGGTTCATGAATTTATATATTTATATAGTTTTTGTTAAAATACGAATATACAATATATGTATTATTTTTTTTGTACAAGAAAAACATACATATTTATAAAAAGATATATTATGTTCCGTTTTTATATACAGAAAAGGTTGCTCAAATCTGTAAGAGTGTATCATTTTGTATGCTGACAATTCATGAGTGAATTAAAATCGACCGGAAGAATACCTGCTCTTTGGTACTTCAACTTTCAACAAAGTTTATCTGATATAGATTGTAGTTGTACTAAAAAATTTAATTTTCAAATGATCTACTTGATCTTGCATAAGTGGTATAGAGATAATAAATATATTTATGTGAATTTATTAGCAATGAGCTTTATATTGCTTTTGTATAACGTTTATGTGCGTCAGTTAAATCTACACATTACACAGCAACAGTCTCATAACAAAGATGTAATTGTTGATTTTGTTCTTAACATTGTTATTAATTATAAGTGAATGTATCATATATGGTACGCAAACTCTGGTTAGCTGATTTTCAATTTAATATTGATCGCAAAATATAGAAAACCTCAAAAATTGTATTGTATATTTGTTCAGTGCCATATAATCATCAACCATTTATTGGAACCCCCTTTAATTTTTGTATGCTATTTAACTATATATTTATATTAGATAAAAACACTCGAAATAATTTATATGTTTAAGTTTGTTTTTTCTTTTTTAATAATAATAAATGTTAACTTTTTGTGGTTTTTTGGTAAATTTATATTATGATATGGTTTTACATAAATATGTATTTTTTCTCGCAGTAACACTAATTTATATGTAAGGGGTTTTTTTTTATTGCATTTATATTTGGTGTACAACAAACAGAGATTTAATGTTTTTTATTCTCTTATATATAGCACATTACGATCATAAGTTAATATAAAAGAACATTTTGTAATATTGTACTCGTATATGATTGAATGTATCACTGAATTTAGAATATAAGTCATATACACGGAGTTATTGTTTTTGGAACTTCACTTTTCCAATACACATTGGTATAAATTTATCAACAAATCAGATGACTTATAGTCTAATAGAAAAGAGTAATGATTAATAATTTAAACCTTATCGACTTCTATGGTCATATATAGATTTTCATTTTTGGAAATTTTTTGCTCAATGATAACCGCCGCGGTTAGGTCAACCAAACGAAATTGATCATATATGACCAAATTATAAAATCAAAATCAATAATCGAATATGATATTTATAAATAATTGTGCGAAAGGTTGTGCAGATAAATGCATCACACGTATATGGACAAACAAATGAAAATCATTTAAAATATCTTGATATTTATGCATTTGAAAGAGATTCACAAAAAAAAACTAATAATATTTGCTATATTCTATTCAAACATATAGAAATGTAACCCATATTTGATACAAATCATAGCACACTGGCTATGAAAAATGAATTGTTAACAATAAAATTAATGAAAAACGATCATGGTTCAGTTACTGATCGATAAGCACGATCCTTGTCAATTCGCAATAGGTGCATATAATATATAATCTGATATGTTGCGATACACAACATTTCCTTTAACAATATCGATTTTCTTATATAGAAATAATATTCTCTTTTAAGATAATATAAAATTTGTTAAATTGTTCTATTTTAAACAATTATTTCAGCATATAATAAATTACAAATCTATAAATAAGCAACAAAATATATAATATATAAAATGATTTCAAGTGTAAAGGCATTAAATATACATAGTATTTTTGACCTTAATTAATTATTTTTCGTGAAAATTTACACACGAAGAGCATTAAATTTTGAATAGTATATAATATTAATAATATTACATATTGTTAGCATAGATTACATATTATACATTACATACATATATTTTCTGGTATATATAACACAATATTAATATAGCATAAGTAAAATGTAATTGTCTGTATAAAATATATTAAATATATTCACAAAAGTTAACCATGTTCTTTTACTTTTTATTATTATAATATACGAGTATACATCATACATATGTTATCTTTTCAGCTTATAACATTTCATTTTATAATATGCGAAATACACAAAATGCTATATATATAGTTAATGTGAATAATTAGAATTATCATATATATACCTTATATATACACTTTATAAGATGATTATATTACATTAAGTAAGTTGTGTATATAATGTAGGTATATATAAGAATGTTATGTACATATACAAATATGGTATATATATTATATAAATGAGTATGATTATCATATAATGAATGAATAAATGAATAAATGAATGAATGAATGAATGAATGATATAAATAATGGAATTTTCATATTTAATTTTATAATATTTTATATACATTTAAATTAATTACATTTCACTTTACTATTTATATACTTATTTTGGTGTTAAGTTATATATGTAATCATTTAAATAAGATTTTCTGTTATACGCACGCATACGCACGCATATCTAACTATATTGTATAAATTAAGTATATAGATATTTTTTAAAAGATTTAGTATAATTAATTAAAATTAAATGATTAAATAAATTATTATCTATATACATATACTAGTACATAATATATGTAAATGTAAGTTTAAGTATATTTATATTATTATTATTATAGTTATAGAATATGCGTTGTTTAAACTAAATAAATATAATAATAACGCACAAATAATAATTGTAAAACATATAATTTTAAAACAATGAACAATCTCTGTTTTATTATTATTATGAAAGATAAATCAAAGTTGAACATATATGCGAAAATTATAAATGTTTATAATCATAATTATATAGTTGACATATTTAGGTAAATATAAATATATTATAAAATATAGCTATAATGGAAATGCGTTTAATAAAATAATTTAGAATTTAATCATTATTTTAAATTTATCTCTTTGCATATAAAGCATCGTAGTATGTGTCTTTTGATCACATATTTAATGTTTATTTTTTTAATAAATACTATAGTATAAAAACAACAAAAAAAAGTGTAAAATAATTATGTTAAGAAATTTAAGTTTTCCACAGAGTATAGTTTTCTCTTAAATTCTGTTTTACAACAAACTTTAAAGTCGCTTAAAAAAGACAAAGTTTTTGTTATGTTTTATGCTGTCATACATATATGTGCACGGACAATGGCGTTGCGTGCATGTAAACATGGTAAACAGCGTTTACCGTATATAAATAAAAATTCTTTTTTAACAAATATTTTGTATCAAAATTTTTGAAATACTGGCTGTATTTTACAATACAATTGGTTAAAGTTTACTATAGTTTTTTCTTATGTTATAAATTAAAATATAGTTAAAATATAGCAAATATACTTTCTAAACACAATTAAAGTCATATATATTTATATATATTATATAATAAAACAATATAAACGATAATTAAAATGTAATAAATAAAAGGGTACTCACCAATTCACTATTCCCCCAAATTAGCCGCAATAGAGGAGCCGGTAACAGAAGAATGAATATTCTGCACATACAGTTCAATTTGCAATTTCATTTCACAAATAACAAAATTGAACCGAGAGATACATTTGTTATAGCTAAAAAGACAAAAAAGTAATAAATTTTATTATTATTATTATTATTATTATTAGGTAAATTTAAATAAATGTAGTATCAAATCAAATTAAATATATTTTTATTTTATTACTTTTTTTTCGAAATAATTTGGTACAATTTTAAACATATACACAAAAACAGCAACATCAACAGCAACAAGTACAACAACATACAACAATAAATGCTTATAAAAATTTCTGTCACCGCGGCGTCGCACAGAAACAATTACATTTTTTTTTGCGTACGCATATAGGAAAAAGACCAAAATTTAATTTTTAAAAAACTAAATATCTATACCATCTTTTCCAATAAAATTAATTATTGAATAAATTTATAATTGTTGTGAAACAAATAAAATAAAAATAATTAAAACAATTATAATATTTAATGTATAAAATAGAAATAAATGAGGAGCACCACTTACCCATCATTACCACAAGCAAGGGAAAAAGAAAGTTAAAATTTATTGTAGGCATTTCTTAGCACACAAAAAAACTATCGAAAAACTCAATATTAACATAAAACTATAAATAATATTAACTATTAATATTCGGTTTATAAATTAAAATAATAACTTACCCATTTTACATTAATTATTAATAATAAAATAATTAAATTAAATTAATATGCAATTTCTTTTTTTTTTTTTCCAATTTTTTCATATACTACGACGCGACTGACACAAGAAAAACAAAAACTAGCAATAATAAAAATCGAAATAAAAAATGTGACATAAAAAATTTGATGACACATGAGAAAAGAAAAACAATTGAATTTATTTCGACTATTATAAGAAATTTAAATTTATTTTTTATTATTATTATCGTAATTTTATCTATAATTTAATGAATTTTCAAATTTAAAAATTTTGCTCATTTTTGAAATTTATTCCAACAGATGTTGTCACTTATGCGCTTAATGATGATTTAATAATTTGATGTACACTAATGAAATCTGCTTACAAAATAAATTTATCGATTTTTTAATATTATTTAATATTATTTAAATTTTTGGCATTAGATAATATTGACTTTTACCTTGTTATAATTGAACCGCTTTGCTCGTAATGGTTGGTATGCACCAGGCAAGACTGTGAAACTTATGCACGATGTCATTATAGAGAAAAATCAATTATCTGTAGCATAAATATGAATTCAAAGAAATAATCATTGACAGGCTGCTAACAAACAAACTTTAAAATTAAATAATAATAAATTTTTCGCAGTAAAAATGTTTCAATACATCTTATTTCGGTTATTGCATACGCATATAAATTTGTATCTGTTACATAAATTTATGAATTATAAATTTTTTTCTAAAATTGCAATTGTATTAAATTTAAAAGATAAACTATTTTTAGGTAATGGGATGAAAATAGAATTTGTTTATCTAATCGAAAAATTCAAGCGACACCGCTGCGCACGGATAAAATAAACTGTAATATTTTTTTCCTCATCTTATGCATAAAAATTACATACTAAACATAATACCCTCTATACTATATATATATATATAATAGTAATGCTATAATATAGTATATATAGTGTATGCTATAAAATGAAACGCGACGACGGTGTTATGATACTTGCACTTTTATAAAAGATAAATACTATATATTATATAAAAAGTATATATATTATAGATATTATTATGTTATAAAAATACATGTGTAAATAAATATATAGTTAATGTTAAATTATATATTAAAGTATAAACAGAATTTATTGATATTTATAAATTTTAAACTATATAACTATATATTAACACTATATTATTCATATATGTTCTAAAATATACACGCATATATACAGAGTTAAAGTATATAAATAAACGGAATGGTTTGTTTTATATATAATTATAAATTGTAAAATATATATAAGAGCAGACATTTTTATAAATATACATAAAGTTTTAAATTAATTATATAGATTAAATAATCATCGAGATATATTGATAGATAGTATTCAATCTGTTAACCTATAAATCTGCTTTATATATATAGATACTATAACAGTATGGATTGATCCTATAATACGTTCTTGCCTGCGATATTGGATTGAAATTCGATATGTGCAATTTGTGAAGAAAAGTATTTGTGTGTACATTGTTAACCCGTAAAAAAAGGCCTGATTTTACAATGAAAATGTTATTATCTAACTATAATGTATACAACAACAATAACAATTATCCTATAAAAAGTAATGTCAAATGTTTATCTTAAATATATAATAGTTATTATAGATACACGACCTATATATATTTGTATTTCTATTAACAATTAACATCCATCTGAAAATTAATTTAACATATATATATATATAGGTATATATAAAAGGACACTATTTCCTTGTTCTTATATAAAACGCATCAAAACACAATGTACATATATTATATAAATTGTTATAAAGTGCTCCTATATATATATATTTGTGTATATATAATTGTTAAAATAATAGAAATTTGATTGACTTAAATTAACATTTACGAGTATAGCTAAAATATAATTGTTTCACAAATAGAAATCTTAAAGTATCAACTTCGTTCTATTTATCTATTGTCACATATATATTTATATAATATATATAAAATAAAAACAATATAAATAATTATTAATTGTATATATAAGGATATACATATATATATATAAGGATATACATATATATAAGGATATATATAATATGTATAACATATATTAAGTATATACAATCAACTTTAATTGTATATAATAATAATGATGGTATATACCATATATATATATATATAGTGTGTTACATATATTACATTGTATTATACATAAAAGAATGTATATACACAAAATGAACTAAATTTATATGTAAATATATTCGTTGTATTATCCATTAACTTGTTATAATTTTCCACCTGTGTGATAAAATTATCGGTTTTGTTGCTTTCATATTGTTTCGTATATATATAAAGGCAATATACATACGACTATATATATGGTATATATAACTTACCAATAAATTATCTATTATATATATATATATATATATTTATATAACTAGGTTTAGTATATATATAGGTTAGATATATGCATATAAAATACACGAATTATATATATATAAATTGAAATAATTACCTTAAATTTGTTGCTAAATGAAGCAATAACAAAGTGAAAATTTGTTTGTGTGTAGTCTTCTATTGTTTTGTATATTATTATTATGTATATGAATGTTTTACAATAAAATTTAGCATTTAATGTTTCACACAAATATATATACGATATCTATTATATTAGTATATATATAAATATATATATGTATAGTGATTTAGTGAGAGTACGTCATAGGTCTAATTTTTTTTTTCCTTTTATACTCGTACACAACAACAACAAAAAAAAATAAAGCAAAAATAATAAAATCAAATATTAGCATATTATATATTTCGGAATTTGTAAAACAGAGTATTTTAATTACTGTCATGCGGGATAATTGATATACAAATTTTTTATACACTTAAATTAAATGTATATATATATATATTGTATATAAAAAAAGGTTTATTTTTTATGTTATACGCATTTGACTATACATATATATATTGTATTATATAAAAATGGAAGATAATTATCGAATTGGATAAAACTTATATATGTTATATATATACGAGTTAACTATATGTATATTAGAATATTATCTAAATAATAAATGCTGGGTATCTATATAGAAAATGTTTTTATAATAAATTTGCATTTTATGATAAGAACGCCTGATTTACATAAGATTATAATATAATTTTATAAATTTTACAATGGTATACTGAGGGAACACAAATAATATATGGAATAATATTAGAATTTAACAAAGAAAATTTTAAGTTACATTTTATACACAATAAATACATTGCACGGTTAATCTGCTAATTTGTCATTCATTTTGTTTTTTAAGATATATATTTTATTGAAATATTATTATATATTTTTCTGCGGTATAACAGAGTTACATTATCGGAAAAAATTTTAATGTCCATCTCCCCCCACTAAATTGTAACGAGTTTTATAAATTATCACCTATTTTAATTATGGGCCACATATAGTTTTAACAGATTTTATTTGTATACAAAAAATTACAAATTATAATCAATTTAAAAATACTATTAATTGAAGAGATTTTTACAATCGCTTTTAAAAACCGATTTCCGTTTGATGTCAGCGAAATTTTGTAGGAAATAATATATGATACTGTATGCATTTTTCTGTACCATTTTTAAGTGTTACTCTATATATATAAAAAATATCAGAAATTTATTTGTATTTATACTGACTGAGTACATTTTTAAAACACGGCATAAATCAATTTTAAAAGGTTTTCTATTTTCAATCGAAACAAAAAGGATTGGAAATTGATAATTCAATGATTTATTCTTAAAATAAAAATTCATTAAAACTATATAAAGCGCTCGCGTAAGTAAAATATAGTGTGATATTGAAAACTAAATGCTATATATATATATTTCTGGCACGCTTTTGCCACTATATTACATACAATATATAATACAAATATTAATTTGATTGATTTTTCAACATGTGTAACATATAATTGTTTTTTTTTTTTACAATAAATATAATGTTTATATTTTGTTATCATTGAAATTGATGATATAACAAATTATATATACAACATATATATAAAATTGTTGTTAAAATGTAAACATGACATATAAACGGAAAATATTTTCATATATATTTCACATATAAAAGAAAGAAAAATACACATTTAATCAATCATAATTTTTAATTAAATTGAAAAATGAACAATGTAGACTTATATAGAGCATAAAATAAATTGTATTGTATACCATATAATCACATAATATATAAAATATACACACACACATAAGTATACATATATTATTATTATTTCTAACGTTATTTCTATAACTTGCTACTATGCAATGTATAAACTATAACTATTTTTACCTACATATGCAGCTTTTTTTCTTCTCGAATCACGTAGATATGATATAAAGTAAATAGTATATCGTTTTTCTTGAATAAGGTAAACAACCCGGTTACAATGAAATAATTAACAAAACATTTAACATTCATTTAGTAAAGTTTGATAATTAATATATTATATGCATTTACAAAATGCAGTATAGAATAAATAGTTAAAATTAAAATATAGATTAATTCTAAATAACAGCACACTACCACCATATATATAGTTATAGATTTCTTCTGAAGTTTTAACAATTGTATTTAGCTATTGGTGTATCTACCCTGACAAATAAATTTTCCTTATATATGTTTTACACTATATATATTTAGTCTTTCGAATAATATATACAATATATATTTTATATGATATTATTACATTACATTATTATGATGATGTATGATGTGGTACACGATATACTCTCAATCTGTTGTAAATATATATTTCTATGATATAGTCTTTTATTCAACATGCAATTTTTCACCACAATAAATATTAGTATAATATGTAAGATGTAATAAATGTAATTGTATATAAATAATTCTTAATTCAATTTCCATTTTAAAAATGTATTTATTTATAAGACCTGGGGTCTTGCGATTGTAGCTATATATACCATATATATAGGTATTGAATTGTATCATATATATAAAATAAAAATAACTTAATTTCGGTTCTTCTTGAAAATTTTTTTTAAAGTGTTTTTTACTTTATACTTTTATTTTAACATATATTATTAGGTTGGTTGTTCTCTAAACCTCATTTTACTGGTAGAAATGTATAAAAAATAATGTGCATATGTATTTCAATAACTAAGAAATTATACTTAAAAATAGAAAGCCTTTTGCTAACATAGACAATAGTACAAATGAAACTGAAATCTTGTTGTGACAAATGAAAAATAGTATAGACATGATTCAGAATATCTTTTAGCTCATAATATTTGGAAAACATATGTGAAAAGAAATATTCATGATAAATTTCTTGGTTAATTCATTACATAAAAATTTTTAATCCTTTTTAAATCTATAGTCATGGGTAATGAGGTTTAGGCAACCTCTTTGTTTTCCATAAAAATTATATTTTAGAGACGCACCATGCATTAAAGTTAAATCATTCGTTTTCACAGACAGAAATGATGATTCGACGACATTCCCACACTCAATTTAAATTTCCTTATAGGACTATGACAATAATTGCATGTGCATACTCGCATATATATATATTAGACAGATTAATTGTTTATTAAAATGAATTATTCATATTATATAAATAAATTTAAGATTTACTTATACATAATATCATCATTTTTCTATACTATTTTAGAAATAATGAAAGTCATGACTTAATGCAAACAAAACAGCAACAACCAAACCAAAAATATAATAATATAATTTCTAAAATTAACATACAAAAAAAAGATATTATGTATATCAACATATAATATATATGTTATTAAGTGAAAAAAATTTAATTTTGTCAATTTTCGTAGAATTATCTTCAATTTAATAATTTTCATTTTCTTTTCTTTTCGTGTCTCGTCTCTAAAATAAGAAATCGATAAATAAACATTTTTTTTTTTCATTCATCATTTATAATATTTTTTTGGTTATTACAACAATATGGTTATTGCGTTTCGTTTTCGATGTAATAAATATGTGTGTACAATAATATAATAATAACATTTAGTATAAGACATTTTTATTAATTTTAAATTATTTTGTAATTATACTTTAATAATGTAAACTGTTGCACGCCTACATATAATTTTTAAACCAACGTATAAACAAAATACAAAGTATATGATCGTTGGATGAAACGCATATGCGATTATCACTATTTATGATGACGAAAATTTATAATATTCACACGTGTATAAATAGTAAAATAGGAAATAATTAGTAATTAGTAAAATACGAGTACTTATATAATATAAAAAAAACTACTACTACTAATTGTACTTTTTTTATTCAAAAGCCAAACGAAATTTTTCTGTGCGACAGAATTATATGGTTTTATCGCAGAAAATTTACAAAAAGTCATCCGTCAAAATGGGTTATAAATTTGGTTTAATAAAATTCATTGAAATATTTTGGTCCCCAATATACAATTGTGATGGGAACAAAGTGGATGATAAATGTTCTTATATAATATTATTCTTTTTTTACATATAAGCATTATTTATTATAGTGTATTATATTTTCGTATATGTAATTCAATATTTGATATTCATAAATTTTTATTATTATATCGCAGCTTATCTCTGGTTTACATGCGGTAATATATTATATATTAAATATATATACGACATACATACCACAATTACATGTAATACAACATATAGCTGTAATACACCTATACCTATACCAACTATACATATATTTAATCTTATTTTATTATTTATGTTATTACAAAAATTTTTAAGAAAATTTATAAAATATTGGTATTATATTTGAAAAATTAAAATACATATAATTTAGAAGAGCAGAAAAAAAAATATACTAAACATTTAAATAAAAATGCAATGGTATATTGTATGAAATTGAATAAAAACGTAAATAATATTAATATTATTTATTATTAAATCATCAAAGTAAATTTACATTTATGTTATGTAAATGTTAAAACGTATACCGCAAATGAATTTTTACCGAATAGGTAAAGTAAATAGTAAATGAATATACAGTCGAATATCTGGGAAAGTTAACAAACACAAAAAACTAAACACCCATACAAAACTCAATATATTGTCTTATAAATTGTGCTTATTTTAATTATTTAATAATTTCGATTTCCTGCTATTCCAATTCCAAATATAGGAAAGTAAAGAATTTACAAAAAATTACAAATCTATTAATATTAAAAATATTTCACAATAAATTACTAACACGACTGTGTGTATCTTTGATTTTTCAAGAATAAAAAGGATATACACTGGTTTATGGAATTATATAAATTTATACGACTATATATACAAATATATTCCTCGACTATATATATACTTATACTAAAACACATGTGATTTCTCATACGTATGGAATAATAAGAATTAAGAATAATATATGGTCATAAAATCGATGAATTGGCAATTTTAGTTAACATATTATTCTATATATATTTTATATAATATATATATATATTCGCCTCTATTTCTATTTCTATATATATTTATTATATAAATTGTGATGACATATATCTTATTTGTATTCTGATATAACATATCATTTCATTATACCATACATAGTAATATACGACGAGTGCATATTGTACGTATATGAATGAATGAAATTATATGTTTATTATATACCTATTATGTAATACTTTAGAATTTATAGGAAAAGCAACAGGCGATTCGTGGTACAATGTATACATACATCGACATATGTATAATAAAATATATAAATTTATTGAATATATGATTATATGATTTATATTTATATAATGTCAAAGAAATTGAAAAAGAAATGAATGAATATCATTTGAAAAAATACAAAATTTCTCATATTAAATACATTTGTTACATAAATAAATTGCTACAAAATTTAAATGTGTGCATGTGTGTGTGTGTGTGGATGGCAGTGAAAGGAAAAATACCATTTCTTAAATTCAATTCTTTTTTTGTTAAATATATTGAACTGTGTATATTTCCATGTTATTATAATTTTGAGATAATGAATTTAAATTATCATTATATGAATTTATATATGAATTCATTTAGTGCAGAAATCAAAATCATACTTTTATTAGTGTAGTGCAGAGCTATTAAATGTAGTTTTTTAGTAATCTGAATCTTATTCGACTTATTTTTTATCATATATATATAATTCTTCTTTTCTGCTGCGTTTTATTTTATGATGCCGGGGTTGTATGTATTCATAAAATTTCTTGTATAAAATATATCTTTGTACTATAAGTATTTCCATTTATCTCGGTGTTGTTTATGATCATATTTATGTGAATTAAGAAATAACATCGTTGAATAGTTGAATGTATATATAACTTTAACAATCAATTAAAATATATATATTGTACGTACGTGAAATCACGAGCCCAATACACTACATATATAAATAAGTTGCTGATAAAAAAAATGGTAAATTTCAATTGTAAAAAAGTTATCAACAAATTTTTTATCTAAAACACTAGAAGTTTTTTATTTATCATACTTTTTCAATTAAATTTGGTATTATATTAAAAGGCTGGAAATTGCAGTGAACTGTAATATTAAGATCCTTTAAATTAGAGAGTGGAAAACGTTATCTGCACATAGGTCATATTGGAGAAGGCTAAAACCGTACCTGGGTTTTAATACCAATTAGTAAATTAACTAATTATTATATTAAAAGTTAAAACAATATATAATAATATTTTTTTTATACTATTGTATATAAGTCGGAATGTAGAAAAATATCCTTTTATAAATTTTTGTTAATTGATTACATGACATTATAGTATTAAATAAACAATTACTGATTCATACATATAGAGTTGAGACAATTGGGTGAGTTATTTAAAGGTATATATAAATATATGATAATATAATAATATGAAAGAAAAAAATTGACAGAAAAGTCATTTAGTTATACAGGAAAACAAAAAAAAAAAAAGAAACAAAATACGAATTAAAAAAAAAACCATTTAATATTTCTAAAAGCTCAATATATATTAAGTAGAGAGAGGTACGTACCCCAGCGGGACCGATAAGTCAGTGGTACTACTCTCCAGCAATACTTTATAGAATACTTTGCTACAGAAATATCATTGGAGATAAAGATACTATGGATTCTCTAGATGAATTGCGATCAGAATGGATGACATTATCGTGTATCTTTTTTATATTATAACCAAGTGTCTATACATACTTTTAACTTATAAAAATCATGGGCATATAGTATTAAAAAAGAGAGGATGAAGATATCCTTTAGATCTTCTTATAAAATCCTTCTGTTAATTTGTGGTATTGCTATAATTCTAATTTAAAGAGGAGTGCCTAATTCAAACTATATTTCTTCTACATTTACTTATCAATTTATTGATATATTCATTTTCGAATTCATAAATAAATTCTATATGAGGAATTCATTGATAAATTATGCGTATATGAAATTAGAACTAGTTACCAATACACTTATGAGCATTATTGAAAAAATTAGAACCATATATGTGAATCAAAAGTGTCGCTGGGGTATTACAATTTATTTCCCTTAATATAAAACACCGACGACGTCACAACAATATAATTATTTACCTATTTTAAAAAAAAAAAAAGGAAAAAAGAAATAGTTAGAATTATATAGAAAAAAAAAAAAAACAATTACACATAAAATTTTGTTCAAAAGAAAAGGGAAAATAAATTGTTATAAATAAAAACATTTTCATTTAGATTTTTTTTTTATTATTCCATTACCAATTGAGACAACCGTAGGCAAAATAATACATATATATATATATATTTAGTTATAAATGTATAATAAGAAAGGAAAAAATCATTCATTTATAATACACTTAGAAAAAAAATAAAACAATAATGCATTTTTTACAGACTCCAACTTAACTTTTATGTACCAGTGAGATGAGGTAACATTGAAAATGAGTTATCTTTTATTTTTACGTTAAATATATTTCTATTTCATTTATATACAAAACGTAATGTTTTTAAACTTATATATATTACATTTAATATATATATATATATATATTACAAATATGTACATAGAATTACACAATCATAAACATATATACAATATATTGTAAATAAATTGTATGTATATAAGACAATATATAAGAGAATGACTATATATATTTCATTACAACGCCTCAGATTTATTTACATGTATTGGTGTGATGTGTACGAAACATATTGACTGACTGTACATTTACGGCTTTATATTATATTCATTGAAATTTATATAGTAAGTGGAAATTCACATCTGGTGAATATGAATGAAAATCTTTTTTCTCTCATTGACTTATGGGAAAATTCGGTATTTTTTGTTCACCAACAGTAAAGTATATGCATATACACTACTACTAATACTACCATTATATATATATACACAATTTGTATATAAGCAAGAATATATATAATAGAACAAAAAAACATATATAGATAAAAAAACATTCTATTATATATTACGAGTATTATGTGTACACAAAACATCGAAATAAATGTATATAATCTTTTTTTATTTTAGAGGTATTGAAGTTGTTATGTATTTATATTATATATTCGCATGTTACGTACGCTCTTCAAATTTATATGCGACGAGTATATACAACATTTAATATACACAAAATTTCTTTAGCAACAAATATCCCATATCGCATCTTTTTACTAGTCAGTTGCTTCGTGTATGCCACAGCGTGAACACTTGTAACTTTAAAAATTGGGAAAAAAAAAATAATAATTACAGAATCATTTGAAAATAAGTGAATCAAAAAAAAAAAAAAATTAAATTATTAAATAATTACTTTTAAAAATTTAATTAATTTTTAATTGTAATATCTCTTGGTGTATATATTGTAAAAAAAAAAAATATATATATATAGTTCTTTCTTTGCTGCACTTGACATTGTGTGTAGACACCGGAATTAGTGAGAATTTATAATTTAAAATTAATAATAATAATTTAATAGTGCAATTTCTTATTTATTTTAACATATTACGTGTGCGTGTGTGACTAGTTTTTTGTGGGGTATATAAATAGTGAAAAAATAAATTTATTAACTACTGGCATCAGAAATAATAATCGAAATTATATCACATGGAAAATTGTATGATAATTATTTTTATTATTTTATTTTATTTTATTTTATTATTAATATTAAATTGGAAATGTAATTTTTAATTATTTATATATTGCATTTAATAATGTTGAAATCGTATTTTATTATACGATTTTTTATTTACAATTAATATATGTTTTTATTTTGTATATTACTACAAGCTTTTTTCTTTATATACGGACCAAAAGGTTTTAATAAAAAATGGATATTTATTATATCGGTTAAAAAGGATTTATTTCGTAAATTGTATACTATAAAATAACCATTTAACCTTTTAAAAAAAAAAATTCGATCTGTTTTTTCGGCTGTGTATTTATTTTGTTATATTTTATTGAATTTTCATTCAAATATAAATATTATGATTTGTGAGTTCATTTTATAAATTTAGCGTTTATATTATTTATTATTTAAAATAAAACTAAAATTGTAATGCTGTTATAGAATTGTAGAAAATATTAAAAGAACACATGCACAATCTAAAAATGTAAAGTTATTGTTGTTCTATTTTTTTTTTAGAACTGTTTCAGTACTCAGTTTGAAACTGTTTAAAATTCGAACATTTTTAAAAAAAATTATAAAAGTAAAAATACATTGGAACATTTTTTTTCAATAAATGATTTTAATTATTATATATTAAAAATAATCTTCCAGAATTTTAAAATGCCCTTTTTTTTAGATTGCGCTATCTATGGGATAGATTCACATTGATTTTCGGGTGTGTATGAATCTATATATTTAAAAAATTGTAAATAACAATTTATTGAATTTTTAAACATTTTATAACAATTTTCTTGTATAGGTGTATTTTCTAAATTAGCATTTGTTATTTGTAATGATCTTATGAAATTACACTTATATAATTAATTGTGCGAAAAAAATTGACCACTGAACCTTTTATTTGATTTAAAATATATAACATATAATCTCAAACTATGAATAAAGTCAATTTCTATATACAGTTTAATTTTTAATTTTATAATTAAAGTGTACATGAAATTATACGATCTTATTTTCTGTGTGGATATTATCCACATTTATTTATAATAAAATTGTTTATTGGTTAATGAATGCAGGTTTACATGCGAAAGGAATTCTAACGCTTAATTAGTTAAACATATATATTGAATGATTGAAAAAATCGCTAATGATTGAAAAAATGATTTGGTTATCCGTAGTTGCGCAGAAGTTTTTATAAGCGGTATTTGCAGAAACTGAAGCTCCTGAATACAATTCACAATCTCGTACCCAACATGATCTCTATTGCGGAGTAACAGAAAATAATGATGCGATAATCTTACGATCTTATATTCCTATAAGAACTTTATTCTATGGCAGACAAAAAATTAGAACAATGTTGTATCACATAATAAATTTTTTAGAAATTAATTTCTACAAAATTTCTTCATATTTAAAATTATGATTGAAATAATAAAATAATTTGAAAAATAAATCCCTAAATATATACACTGTCTCGTACATAATATTAAAACTGTGAAAAGTTACTACATTTATATATACAAAAATTTTTAATTAAGAATTAGTATGTCCTTGACATAATATTTTGACAGTTTCTTAAATTCAAAAATGATATTACAGATATGTTCGTTCTTATTCTCATCTATGTAGAATATTTGTTCTATTTATTTTATTTATATAACAAATAAACTTTAGCAATTAATTTAATATCAAATATTTTAATTTATTTGACTTATTAAAAAAACGTTTATATATACATTTATTTTATGTTATTCTATTCATATATATATAATACAAAATATACTCACAACTAACACATATAACCAGTATCAATTTAATTGATTATCTTTTAAATGCTTTTAAAAATATACTAATCAGATTACAAAATATTTAATCATTAATAATACAATAAACATTTGAATATCTTGATTTTAAAATTTTAATATCTTATAATCTTTGTGTGTGTGTGTTGTGTGTTGTATAGAATTTGTTTGAATGAATAAAAATGTTGGTGTATATCTGCATAAAAACAATTCCATTTCGTTTTATTATTTTTTTGTTGAAATAGAAAACATCTACATTTTTCATTTGTCACAATGACAAAAAAAAAAAAAATCAGTGTATACATATAAGAAAAATTCCATTTGAATTATACAATATAATATTATTATAAAAATTTAAATCAAATCTATTCAATCTCATTTAGAGTTAGTTTCATTTTGTTGTAATATGTATATTATGTTTATTATTATGTATATAGGTACACATATGAAAATATAAAATACAATACAAATAATGCATTGTAGATTATATAATATAAAGTGCAAATTTGTCTTATTTATGCGAATTCCATTTCAAAGTTAAAAAAAATATAATTTTTATTAGACATGAATGATATTATTTATTATTGATAAAGGATAAAGGATATATGTGATAAAATAAACAAAAAATATATACATGTTTCTATATATTATAAATAAATATATTTCTGAGAAAATTCATGTATTATTGACGCATTTTCTTTATATATACAATATATATATTAACGAAATTTACATTTAGAGTTTGAAACATTTCGGGTATCTTAAAATAACTTTTTTTTATCACCATTTGTTATCACATGTTAATATAAAATTTAAACGTATATAATTTCAATTTCTATTCCAAATAAGTAAAAACCTATAGCTGATGACCTGATTGATATATAGTTATCTATTTGAGATGATATACCCGCACACACGTAGTATATTAACTATATACAAATGAGCATTCAGGAATAAATCTATAATAATCTAATAGGATAATTCGTTTGACGTGAAATGTATGTCGGTGGGTAAACCATTTTTTTTTCGTTTATGTACCACATGAATTGTAAGAAAATTAATATCTTACATATGTTATTATATAAAATACATTAAAATATTTCTCATTATATTCAATATCATCATATATAAACGAATGACATCGCGCACCAAATATCCGCTTATTACATATTATTTATATAATTACAAACTATAAAAATTTTTTTTAAATAATTCTCTAACATAAATAAACATAAAATTAATAATAAAAAAATTTAATTGTTAATTAAATTATAATATTATTATTAACATTATATATTATTATATATTGGCTTTACAATATAGCGTGTATTTATACTATTGTATATATATATATACGAATATATAATATACAACTAAGGAAATATCATATTAATATTCGCTTAAAAATGATATAAAACAATAATTCTTTGTCAAAAAAAAAAAAAAAAACTCAGTACATATAGCCAGAAATATAATTTTTTTAATTATTAATATCAGAGTTTATAATATATGACTAACTATACTATATATATATTGTATATTGCATTAACGTTAAACATTCATATATATTTGTTTTTAAGATCTAAATAAAAATTATGACATTTTATAAAAAAAAAAAAATAAAATAATATTGTAATATATTTTCATCCCTTGACATAGAAATAAAAACGATATTTGTAATACATATTTGTACGCATAGAAAGAATAATATTTAGCATATATATATATATATATATATAAATAAAGTAAGTCCCATGTCAAAATAATGAGGGAGAAATTGTAGAGATTTAAAATAAATTTTCATTTTCTATTTTCCCATATAATAAAAATATAATTCATTTTTAGTTTCATCGCATACAATGTTTGTTAACGAAGATGAAAAATGTTATGGCTAGAATAAAAAATATTATATTATAATGCATTATATTTCGTCGTACAGTATTTGCGGATTTTAAAATAATAATTATAAAATATAATTTAATATGGTATCGGCGAAGCGTAGTATAGTCGAAATTGTCCAATTTTATGTATATTACTTTCAACGAATAAATAGAAATAAATTAAAAAATATATACAGAAGAAAGTTTGTCAATAACTAACTAACACGTGAGAGAATTGGTTAACGGTTCGGATAAATATTATAAATTATTTCATGCATAATTTTATATAAAATACATAAATAATTTAAAAATTAATCTTTAAACATATAAAATTTAATAAAATATATTGCTATATATTTACGTGTTTTAAATTTAACAAGATTATATTTTATAACATATGAGTAAATGTTCAACTTTATATAAATATGCGGTATTTTATAATATATATAGTTTTCATTGCATCAATATATTTCCATTATTTTACGTATACATATATGCAATAAATATATTATTATATACCATTAACGATAACAGACAATAAATATTAATATTCTACATTGACTTAAATAAATTTGTATATATCACGAAATATATATGCGGGTAGGGTTTTCCATTATGATCTATAAAATTTTGGAAGTAATGAGAATAATAATACAAATTAATCAACGCTACAATCATTATCTTGAACATATGCTCTATATTCTATATGGTGTACAACAGGAGCCATTTGGTTACAACCAAATGGAATCAACGATGTTTCAATGTAAAAAAATACCATGTACTTTATATATATTGAGAGAAATTAAAGTAAAAAATCACGACATACAAAATATAGTATTTTTATTTTAAAATTAAGTAAACCCATTTTAGTTTTATTTATGAAAACAGAAAATTTATATTTAAAATTCTTTTTGAAAAAACCCTCCTTCCTTAATATAATAATTGAACACATTTACAAAAGAAAAAACTTTTATTCAACATAAGTGAACTTTTATTTTATATATATCATAAATGGAATTATCTTTCATGAACATATATATATACGTTTTAAATGAAAATTATTTATATATTACGCGTATATAGAGACGAAAAATTCATTCAATTCTTAAATTCCAATAAACTTATTATATACATTACATTATTATACATTATATATATATATATATATGTTCTAATAAATAAGTAATAGGTATATATATTTAAATTATAATAATATAAATTTTAAATTTGACACAATTATACATATCCATTATTATATACATAATATATTTGAATATTTGTGTATATAATACGAATTTGAAATAAATAACACCCATTTTAATTGATTTAATTAAGATGAAAAAGCTCTTGTGTTTTGTGCCTTTGCTTATATATATGGTAGTCACATACCGTATTTTTGTGTGTGCCAGACCGCGGTATATAAGCGAGTGTATATAATATATATGTATTTGTTTTCTGTTTCCTTATATACACGCTTATTATATATTAATACTTAATTCTTTATATATATATAGTGAGAGTAAAATCATTTATATATACAGCAATAAATAATTATTTTTCTAATGTATTGTTATACAATAAATATAATTAAAAATTAATTGAAAGAACAATTCTATTTTAAGATTTTAATTTATATTTCTCATATTTATGGCATATATATATATATATATAACAAATACATAAAAACATATCTATAACGCGTATAGAATTCCTTTATTTTTTATGTTAATACCTGCGTTATACATACAATATAACGACGACGTCTATATGTGTTAAAATAAAATATTCTATATATTTCCTCAAAAAATATAAATATATATATATTTTTGTTTTGGATATTTTATTTTAATAATTTATTATATCCGTAATTTATATAATGAATTTAATTTTATTCAATTTTTATATACAATGTGGCGGAGTGCGGAGTAACAAATATATGGTTCAAAAGGATTATACGCTAATTTTTTTTTTTTTATAATATATTTCAATTTATTTTTCTAAATATATAAATATGTATAGATAAATAAAGTATATAACATTTTATCGTTTAATTACAAATCTTTAGAGATCAAGTGCGTATATTTATATATATATGGTAGGTAATTATTTAATATTAATCCTTCTATCGTATATTGTATTATAATAGCTTATGCAGACGGTATAAAAATAACCAATGTTTAATATTAAAATTTATTATATAGAAAAATATATATATATATTTATATGTTGATGGAAAAATAATTTAATAAAATCTTTAATTGTTTAGTAAACTAAAAAATTGTAAATTTCAAATTTTATAACAGGACAAAAATTGCGTGTTATCATAATCAGTTTATATATACCGCATAACTTTGTTAATATCATCAGTTCAAATAAATTTACAGTATTTGCAACTTCTGCAAACTTGCGAGATGTATAGACACTTGAAATCAACAGTACAGCGAGAATAATTTATAAACAGATAGAATATAATAATCAGTTTATTTATTGATAATAATCTATATAAATATCGATAACGACAGCAATATATATATATATATAATAACATACGTGTGCATTATCTACGATTTAAAATTTCCCTGCGAAGTATAAAAAAAAATTTAATATGATGATCAGTTCGTGAAAACGCATATATAATGAATATAATTTATATATTTCAATAATAATAACACATTGAATTATTATTTTATTTATATAACTATCATAAAATTATATAATTTAAAATTCTATGTTCAATTCATATATGATGCGAACAAGCAAAAAAAAAAAAAATATTAAATAAAAGACTATATCAGCTAAAATCTCTTCAATAGTATTTTTAAACCGAAAAATTGTAAGATTATTTTCCATTGGGAATTATACTTTTATATCACTTCAATCTGTATCCAACAATAGAGAAATATTATATATTATATTATTTATATTACATTTGTTGTTCGCATCTTAAATATTTTGTGAATACATATATCCTTTCTAAATTTCAAATCACGTATATTTTTTCGAATATATTCTCTATATATTAACTTTTTTTTTTTTTTTTGTGTGAGAGAAAATGGAATAATTTCGATGACAGATAAAAAATTATTATAATTATTATACACGAAGCATATTTTTATTTTTTTATCTGCGTCATATATACACAAAAAGAAGTAAAAATTAAAATGTATCTTATATTTATATCACATTTAAAATTTAAATTAAGTATACAATAGAATCGAATGGCACTATGCACCGATAGATTTTTCAAAATAATATTGATAATATTTATATAATCGATATTTCAATACAATCTTTGATTTGGATTACAAAAATCCTGATAATTGTGCTCACAGTATAGCAAATCAAGTTGAGCTTTTAGCATCTATCAAATATTCATTCCAGTTAAGTTGGTAAATTACTTCACATGGGAGTGTATAACAATTCACCTATTGTACTGCAATTAACGAGAAATAGATGTTTTATTAATTCCATTATTTTAATATGAGTGATTAGTACATAATATGGAGAATACTGCTTAAACACTATAGCAACCATTTATAGCAAACGCAACATTTCATATACTAAATACTATAAAATATTGTTTATTAATGAAAATATTAAATTTTTAAAAATACAAGGAAACAAAAGGGAACAGCATTTAAAAATGTCTATGAAATAAAATGTGCTTCATTCATTTTCACCGGATACAGGACACAGGACTATATCAGAAAGTTTATATACTTTTAGATAAATTTTATATATTTTATCATATTTATTTATTAAACATTTGTTTCCTTATACATTCCTAGTGCGACACAAACGAATAATAAAAACCAAAAAGGAAAACATTTAAAATTATGTGTAGCGTAAAATGCTTCCAAATGATTAAATTTATAAGTCTAATAAAAGCTTTAATTTAAAAAAAAATTTATAATTAGTCGCATGTATTGGAGAATATATGATGGAGTATTTGATTTATTTATAATAAGATGAAAAACGAATTGCTATATATATATAATAATTAAAGAAGGAATTTCGAATGGACACTAAAATCTAATTATAGGGAATTTAATAGTAGATATAGATTAGTAGATTTTTTTTTTTATGAAATAGGACATTTACAAAAATACAAATACTCATTCATTTAATCCCTCTATATAATATATAATTTTCTTTTTATTTACATTATACGTTGGGGCAATTCCATGAGTTTTTTCTTATATACAGTTGTGGCGTGTAAATGATTTAAAAATAATAATTTTTCGCATCCATTCCTGCAGGATATTTTTATTTTTCTAGTTTGTCTAAGGGCAAAATCTGTATTGTGTTTTCCTTTACTAAGTAATGTTTTCAATGCAACTAACCTCCATTGTTAAATTTCCAAACATTAACAATATTTTCAAATATATATAAAATATGCATTTGTACTAATTAATTGTATAATATTTTTGTAAAAAGTTCCATATATTATGTTGCCATGTATTTAAATTATTATTTAATTCAAATAAGTTCTTTGTAAATTAGCATAGATTAGAATTTTATAGAATTATAAACATAAAGATTATATTGTATATGTTTACACATTTTTAATGAAAAAACAAATATACTCTTCCGTTCGAATAGTTCAAAAGAAGAAAACCATTACAATTAAAATGCAATATTGCTGATGATGACTTTGGTTATCTTTATAGAAAATATGATTCAAAGATTATTTACCGCTTTTACAGAAAATACATTTGTTTGTTTAAGAGCATACTATTTTTATTATGAATTTATTTCATTTTTCTCTTTTTTTATAAATGGTTGTGCAACAGCCTACAAGTATTTCTGCATTTTGTCTGTACTGCTGTGTGATATATAATTTTCTTTTCCATACATAGATAGATATGTGCATATCTATAATAATTTCAAACAGAAATATGTTTGAAACAAATTTTTATATATTCGAATATGCCATGCTTTTGAAATCAGCTGTATATATATACAATTCATCATATAAAACATATAATATATAATTATGTATCCTACCTGTCTATGTACGTGTATATGTAAATAAATAGAACAAGCGCGGTAATAAATTGAAAACAAAAAAATAAAAAAGGATTTTTCACTCATTCATTAATTTTTTGTTTTTATTTTATTTTTGTGTGATAAATTTCATTTACCTTTGAGATTATATAATATATATGCTGCAAAGAGAGAAATACTAAATGATTATAAATACACGTTTATATATATTGGGAGATTAACATTTCATATGTTGTATAGAATAATATAGGAAAGGTGTGTGCGAGATGCGACCCAAGGTATATAAAATTGGAATATTTTTTTTCCGCAATCGTCGTTCGTTATTATATGGTTTAGCGGAATATAAAGCTATAGTATTCTGAATGAATATATGGAATTCTAAAATTTAACTGTGGATTAAAATTTTAATTGTTTGAGTTCATTGACATTGAATAATATGTATATGGGTTATGACATATGGGTATATATATAATTTTTTTTAATTTTTGATATGATTCTCATATATTTATGCTGGATATAATATTGTTTAAGCAGTGACGAAGATCGATTAACTTTTATGGAACATATCGGATTTTAAATATTTTTAAAATATTATCAGTTACCTTTATTCCGTAATAGATAAAAGAGGATATTTTATGTTATTCGAAAAAAATTAGTGAAAAATGAAACGAAAGTTGTGAAGTCCAAAAAAAATTGTAAATATAAAATAAAATTTCACTGACAACAAAACAGATAATAATCGGTTATATATTTTATAAATCGATTTAAGTAAATTCTAAATTCTATATAGATCAATAATGTTAATAGAAATTGATTATATTTTGAAAATAAATTAAAAAAAATTAAAAATATATGGCCACAGTAATGGAAGTAAACAACGATTTGTGTTTCACCACTGTCCTCTGTATACATTTTAATTATATGCTTAATATTTATTTTGACTCTATTTATTTATGTAATATATATAATTTTTAATAATCACTTAAAACAATATTTGTAATTAAAATTATTATATAGGTGTAATATGCATGCGTTCACCTCCATATATGGTATATATATAAATATTTTCGTCCTTAAATTATGATTCATGTTTCTATATATTATATTTTCTATGTGTATACAGAGGCTGAGAGTTAGTGCGAAGTGATTAAAATTAACAGAAAAATAAGCAATCGAAAATATTGCATTTTATTATATATTTTTCATTATTTGCGTTAACAAATTGTAGTTCAGTAATTTTAATTTAATTTGTTAATGCTATGTATTGAAAATATAATTTTTCAATCGATACGCAAGCTCGCCTTTTTTTTCTATAAGCAATTCATATATGAAAACTGTTTCTCATGCATTATTATAATTATAATAAAAATAATTATATTTTCTTATATTGTATATTCAAGTGTTCAAGTAAAAAGGTAACTTTTCATTTGTTCATATATTTAATTTTATTTGTAATCACTGTGTGAAAGTCTAAATGAATAATTATTTAGGTGTTTATATACAAATAATAGTAAATTTAATTAAAATAATCGTAATCAATAATATACTGTTTATATTTAAACAAATTTACATAAATTATTTCCATTTGTTGGTAGGTATACGTGAAATGAAAATTAATTTTATATATAATAAATTTTTAAATAACTTCTATATTTTTTTTTGTTCTACTTAATATTTTACAATATCGTGTGTGTGTGTGTGTGTGTATCGTCGTGCATTGTTGAACGAAAATGTGTATTTATATTGTATTTTTTATAAATATACCATAAAATTTAGATTATAATACTATAAATATTTAAATTGAGTTGTACACCTCTTTACTTATGGGTTCATAAATGAACGCAATCTAAAGGGAAATCTCTTGTGGCATACACCAACCAAAAAAAAAACTTCTATGTGCGAATAAGATTGAACAAAAGAAAAATATAATACCAAAAAAAAAAAAAAAAATACTATAATATCAAAAAAAAGAAAATAAGTTTTCCATATATTATATATATTTAGTTGGAAATAATTCGCTTTTCTTTCTACAGTTTATTCATTTCATTTTTGTTTGTCTCGTTATGTACCCATGAAAATCTCTGAAATTTTTTTCATGAACATTTTAAATTTAAACTAAATATAATATGAAGAATAATTTTTTATTTTGTGTGTGTGGGTATGTGTGAGTATAGTCCTTAGTATATATGATAAAAGTTTTTGAATTTTTATATATGCTCTCATTAATCCAATAATTAATTTATAAAAAAACATATCCAATAATATATATGAATTATAATGGTTCACTTTAAAAACATATATAGAATATTATATTTTAAATTATAGTAATTTAAAATAATATTCATATGTAAATAAATAAGATATAATTTGCAGATTTTATAGTAAATGTAATTTTTTTATTATATTTTATTTTATATCATTTTAAATTCTCGTGATTTTCTTTTATCAATTTAGTATTGATAAGAGTATAATTATATGTATGAGTAAAAATTACACAATGCAGATATGGAATTAGATGAAATTAATATCATATATATATATGTGAGATATACAATTAATGAGACATTTTTCATCTGATATCGTGACTAAAACAAGTAAAATATTATAAAAACGAATGATTAAATGAATATAAGTATATTTTTTTCACTAAATATTTTATCCTATTAAATATAGAAAATTATATAGTAAATATATTATTTGTGTATACAAATACGAGTATTTTATCATTTATTTATAACATATAATTTATATTAATCTTATAATATGCAATTTACATTTACATGTGTTGAATTTTCACACTGAACTTATTATTATTATTATTATTATTATTATTAGAATAATGAAACACATAAATTCGGATTCATTTCTTTCAAATTCTCATAAAATTGTATTTGCGAACGGACCCCTATTGATATCACAAAATGAGTAAGCAAAGCAAAAATTTCACTGGCGGAGTAACGGGATAAGTACGCAGACCATACACGCAATGGCCATATAATATAGGCTTCCGTAAATATGGAAATCTCCAGTATTCTACATTTCTACGATATATCATACATCAAACAATCCATGTTTAAGAGTTCTATGGGTGTATACACAATTTTCTTTGTTTTTACAGTATATGTTCAAAATTTTAAATCTTTTGGTTCACGTGGAATTTTTTGGTTCCCTCCATATCGACATTAAATTACAATTCTTATAATGCATATAGTTATATATACTGTAATAAAAATATGTAAACAATAAATTTATTATTTTTTATATTAATAATATAATATATAAGGACTAAGGACGATTTATACTTGAATTTTATTCTTTCGATTTAAAATTTACGTATATGAATAATGAAAAGAAAAACCGTTTAAATATTTATTTAAAATAAAAAAAAAAACTCTTATAAAATAAATAATATAAATGAAAATTCATGCATGAAAAATGTATGTCTTAAATATTACCTAAATATATACATATATTTATCAATTGTAATAAAAATCTATAAATGACCGAATATCCCTTTTTTCTCATTTCGTTTATATAGACATTTATCCCGCAATATGCATACACAAATAAATACGCATATATATTTGTAACCTTTCGATCCTTTATATATAGCCACAAACAAATAAATTCAATAAATATTTATCATATATTCATAATAAATCTATATTATATGCAAAAATACATATGTAGATGTATCCTAAACGCGCTATTTTACCATCTCCAAAATATTATATTTACAATATTTTCATATTCTTATTTAAAATTATTTTATATTGTATATATGGATTTCTTTTACTGTTGTCATATGAGGTATTCAAAAAAAATATAATGTGAGTGTTTGTTGTGTTTAGTATAAAATATTTTATTACTTCTACCAAAAAATATAAAATAACATTACACATATGAATTCAGAGTTGAATTTAAGTTGTATATAATAAAATAGTTAATTCATTTTTATTAAGACTTAAGAAGTTATGGTAAGAAGCTACAAATTATAAAAGATTTCCACATACATACATACAGTATCGATTTTTGTTATCATATAATAATCGCTCAATATTTTTCAATATTATACTGTGGGGCATTTCTATTTACAAACATAAAATTTGATAATCTATATGAAAAATTTTAATATATAACTACTCATTATAGAATGAAGCTAATATTTATGTAACTTCACTTATATATGCCCATCGCCTTATATATAACATAATTTTGGTTATAAATATTAACAATTAAATAACTATATTGAATATCATCCCAGGAAAATCTTCGGAAAAGAAAGAATATAATGATAAATACAATATAATATTATATAGAAGAAAATTGATTGTATATATTAATAGAATTTTTTTATACTTTCAATATTGACACGCAGACATTAACAAAAAAATCATATATTTATTATTATATGTATAATAAATAAAAAAACATTTAGTATTCAAGACTGAAACATTATTAAATTTATTATCAAAACAATTATTGAAATTCAATAAATATGATAATTTTTTTGAATTCTAAATTATTTTGAAATTTGAAATTTCTCACTATGTGCGGGGTTACTTTCAAAATAATATTAAAATAAATATTATATTGCTATATATAACAAATTATGTGCGATGTAAATCATTTTTACTCTATATTTCACAGTAATAGACAATCAAAAATGTTAAATGTTTCAAGAAAATTTGATTGTGTCATTCAAAATAGGATAATAAATATTATTTTTATATATATGGTATATATAGTCTCTATATACAAATTGACTACCAAAAAGGAATCCACAATATGAACGAACATTTATATTTTATTGCAGTATATGCGAGAAGATATATATTCAACAATTTTATTTTTCCTTTTCCTAATATAAAATATATATACAAAATATTTGAACTTGTTTTAAATTATATATAGACACAATTGTTTTCCCTTTATATGAAATAAAAGTCCAACGTTTAATAATAATAAAAATTATTTGAAAAAATAAAAAACTAAAATCCTTTAGATCCTTTCCTTAACTTATTGTACGTATATATTATAATAAAATAGTCAAGCCCCATTAAATGACCCGACGGTTTCAACTCTGTATTATAATATATATATGCATTCCGATATAAAATTGCACATCTAATATATATATTATTTGGAAATATTTATATGAATGTAAATTTACAGTACATACATTTTGTATCATATAACAACAAAATTCTATGCAAATATTGTGTCCGTTGACTTTAGAATTTTCTTAAAAAAAAATATCCATCATATATACGTATTATATATTTAAACGTATACCTTTCAATAATATAAATTACTAAAAAAATAAATAAGGACATTTTAAGGATCTTATTTATTATTGAAACGTTACAGCAGTTTTATTCAAATATATTTAAATTTCTTGTCTTTTAATAAACATTTTCTGTTTTATGAGGCGTTGCGCATATACATATAAAAATCATATAATTACAAATTATATAGAAGACTCATGAAATGATCTCTTGATGGCTGAGTGACTGATTCTTAAAAAAAACACATACATCTCCATGTTAAATATTAATTTACCTAAATAAATATAGAAAATATATGGAATGGAGAATAAACTGTAATGTAAAATTTATGTGTCAGTTGTATTTATTGTCGATGAACTGCTTTTCGGAAGAAAAAAAAAACCTTCTACATATATTAAAATCAGGACAAATGGAATACATATGTTTATTTATGTATTACATACACTTACATTACACACACACACACACATAAATACTATAGATAAAGAATATATCACTCTGTGTCCGAAAAAGAACCGCGATGGTAAACAATCATTTCGGTAGCATTTTCACCAATTTATAATTTAAATATTTGTCGAACAATGCACAAAACCTATACTCTGTCACTTAATGTGTTGTATTTTAGTTTACATACTATAAATAAAAGAAATGTCATGACAGTATAGGTTAAAATTCGTTGCGGCAACCAATAGATGTGATTCATTTGTTAAGAAAGTAATTTCGGTTATTTTTGCAGACAGACGATGATGGTGGTGTATATAAAGATTTTATTCATCACTTTATATATATATTTTGTTTTCCCTCCCAAATAAATACTACATTTTTGTAATATACAACGACATATTTACACGTATTATTTATGTTAAAATTTCACTTAAAACAGTATATATATATATATTTTTACAATTTTTTTCAAGTCAAGGGAAATTTATACAAGCATAAGTTTTTGTATATCTTCTATTTTTTTTTCTGTTTGTTTTACTTTATAAAAATTCGCATACACTTAATTTTTATTTCACCATATAATTTTATGTCGTTTCTTTTCCTATACCTATTTAACACAGTATTGAATCAATGAATTACAATATAATCCTATTATAAATTAAATAATTATATTCAATATAGAATTACATAAATCTAGAATGTATATAAAAGTGTTTTAAATTTTGTTTGGGTAAATTGTTATCGTATTTTTAAAAACAGGTTTAATTATATATTATATAATCGTTAATGGTATAACAGTTTTATTTTAAAGTCCTTGTTAAAAATCATTTGTATTAGTAGAGATAAGAAATTATCTAATTTCATTGTGTTAATTGAATCTATAATAAAATTAATTATAATTTATTACCATCAATCAACCAATCAATATATAATAAATCTTTTATTATAAGAACTATGAATTTTTATATTATATACATTAAAATTATAATTATTTGAAATGCATTAACATTGCAACCAGACAAAAAAATTATCTATATTCTTCAAATAGTGTAATATAAGGGTAAACACAAATTAATCTATTGATAGACTATAAATAGAAGTATTCAATATATGTTTGAGCATTTTTAAATAATTTTCATATCTCATTAACTATGTACTAAAATATAATCAATTATATATGTATAAATAGAGCGGGTAAATTTTGGAGTGGTTTCATTTGTGTTCTTATATTTATTTTAAATTTACATAGATAATTATTTTATTTTAAAGTGTTTGTAAATTGTTGATAAGATACTATTTTATACAAATTATACCTGTGTGGATATATAAGATAGTATATATATACATCTACTACATATAAAGTTAGATGAATCCATTATCTATTCATCGGTATATATTTTATATATGTGACATAATTTATAAGAAAAAAATTAACTCTATTTTACTCCATAGAAAAAACATATATATTTTTTACATTACATATTATAACTCGAATCATATATATATATAATGGAATGTGATATTAAAGTGTATTTACAAAAGTAAATATGTACTTATTATATGTTATATACTTAAATAAATCTAAAAGAGTACAAATTTCATATATATATATATAAATATATAAACAACAAGTGCACACATACACACAATGGAATGTGCTTTTTTTAGTTTATAAATTTATACTTAAGTATTTGTTATATATACGAAATGAGTGCTTTGTGCATATAATAACGTGTACTTAATAATATGTATAACTATATATTATATATGTAAAATATATAGCATTTTACTCAACTTATAAATATAAAATTAGGTATACTATAAATTTTACAATTTGTAAAATTGATTCGTATTTTAGGGAATTAATATACATTAAAGATATAGTTATAAATATAGAAGAGAGATTTCTCAGGTCAATATTAAACAGGACGAAATTGATTGCACCTTTAAAACTTTTTAAATTGTTTTATTGTATCACACCATAAATATAAAGTGCGGTGATTATCATGGGTGCTATATACCAAACGCGACAAACATTTGAAATTAAACTTTTAGTTAAAGCAAACTTTAGCAGTCAAACATGCAATTTTCATTATATGTAATTCCTAACTCTATGTAAATACGTTGATTGTAATTTTATGTTAAAATTATAGTTATTATAAATTGCCAAATAAAATCACCCATCACAATTTTCACCTATATATAAATGTTTCACATATTTATATAGTTATAATTCTTGATATATAGAAATTATATAAAAATGAGTGTTTAAAAAATGTCCTTTTATATATAGGCAATTCTTAACAACAATATAGTTAAATATATTAAATTTATGTTGAAAATCATCTATTTTTACGCGACACTAGACAATGACCTAAAGTTATACGTATACATAATTTACTTGTCGCGAAATATAAGAATAGAATTTCAATATATCATCGTGTAGGCAATGTTATGTTATTATTATATATATTTGTGTAACTGAATTCAAAATGATGCTATTACTATAGTATTATTTTCATCTAGAAAGAATGTTATTTTTTCATAATGTGCGAGCCACTCCAATAATATTAAAAGAAATAATAGTATTGTATAATAATAATAAAAATTTCAAAATGAAATATTTTGCATTGTACACGCGAATTCCTCCAGTTTTATTTTTTTTTTTTTTGCATTTACGTATTTAATATATAAAAAAATAATAATATTTTTAAGCTATATACTTTTGTTTGTATATGTTTATGTATACCTAATCCAAATCTACAATAAATGTATATACATTATATACTGCAAGTGTATAAGATTGAAAGTGTTTTACTATTGTTTTATACACACAAAAAAAATATGTACTTATCCAAACATGAAAAACATAAAGTACAAATAAAATTTCTTTTTATGTTATAAAATAAAGTAAATATTTTATAACAGATGGGTTCAAAAGTTTTATTAAAATAAATAACCTTTGGTCTGCACTTTAAGTGCAAATAACCGTTCATTTTTTAGAGTATTATATTTAATAAAGGGATGCTGCTCTCTCTTAGCAAATGGAAATGCCTATAAAATGTTATTACTACTGTGCGGATGGCCTAAGGATAGGATTAACAAATATAATAAATAAATAAGAAGGTAGTAAATTTGTTATTTGTTTTTGTTTAATTCTTTTCTTATGTTAATAATATGTACGCGTTTTATTTTTATTTAAAATTCATTAGCATTTTGCCATCCATATCAAAAAATTAAAAATAAAAATTATAGATTAATATTACGTTAAAAATATTATTAACCCCAAACAAAAAAAATAATACCTTCCTGTATTTGAACAAGACTGTGTAATGTTATGTTTGGATAACATAATCATATTTACGTATATACTTAAAAGTAAAACAGTACATGATGAAGGGGTAGTGTATTGTATAAATAAGGAAAAAAAAAAAAAATGGTATAAAAATGTAACCTACATATTTCTCAAAAATATATGTCATCCACTTTGGATTTAAAAATTGTTATAATTTTTATTTGTGAGACATTATAGATGACTTTTCATAATTTTCTTATATATATATTTCTTATATCTTATATATCGTAAATACAGAAGATTTTAATTTTCACAAAACATTTTAAGTAAATAATATTATTTGTATGTTTACGAGTTAAGAATATACACTAAACTATAAAATTATTGTTTATTATTTAGTTTCTTAGGTCTTAAGGAAACAAAATATTGTGAACAATCGAATTTCATTATATTAAAAATATTTAAATTACTATACATATTGTTTACTTCTTCTAGTCAACACCACCCCATTCTTGCAATACTTTCTAGATTACTTTTGTACAAAGATGTCATTGATGGCAACTACTTTCTTCTTTAGATGCGTGTTGTTCATGGGTTCGGAATGGGTGAGTTTTTCATGGGTACAAAACAAGTGTATTTTTCATGGAATTGGATTGGGTGAGCTTTTCGTGGATAAGTCTTTATGTAGAATTTCATTGGAATTGAATGCTCTGTATAAGTGATAATCTGAAGGAGCAACATTACTAAAACGTGGTGTGAGAAATGACTGGTCTCACCAAATTCAGATACTTACAATTACAATCCACTACTTTTGAAGCATTGAAATCACTCTCTTCTGCACCATCTTTTAGATAAAGCATATTTTTGATATGAGCTTTGACAAGCGATGACTTTCAGTAGCATTTTTCTCCCATTGAAATGCAATAATATCAACCAAAACATCGCAGCAAATCAGTTTTTTTTTTTCGAACAACCGAATAACGATTTCTTAATGATAAAATTATGAATATTTTGATGAATTAATTAATGAGTTCATTGGTGAATTCACTCATGCGAATTTGGAAGTACTTAAAATTTATTTATGCGAATTCATTGAAGAAATTCGAACTACATACAAAAAGTCCAACTGGGATATAACGTAATATACATAGATTTCAATAAAAAACGATTTTTAGAATTCAATGATATTTTTCTGTACTGGTTTTAAATTTTATTTTTCTTTACATAAAAATCACATATTAATATACCGCAAAATAATAAATATTGGTAAAAATGTCATCCATATTAATTTAACTAATAAAAGAGTTTTTTGGTATTTTTCGTTTATCAACAGAAAGTTAATATTATATCAATCAAATTTATACAAATAAATGCTAAAAAAAAACCATCAATTTTCGCATTGCAAATGACTAATTCAAAAACACAAAAACAAAAATACTGATCATATATTTCAATTTAAATTACGACAATATACATTAAATTATAAACAAGAACAAAAAAATAATAATAACAACAACACATTTTTATACGCCCTCTGTCCCATAATACAACGGAATGGCATATGTAAACACTATAGAAGATGTAGCGTCACCTCTTAGTTTTTTTGTGATTATGTTCTGTGAATGTGCGTCAACAAACTGTCAAAATTACATGACATTACATTCCGTATAGAAACGAAAATACAACACATAAAGTTACAGCTGTTGCGTCGGCCAAAAAATGAATATATAAACAGAGAATCAACATAATAATTTTGTTTTAAAATTGATGAAAATGCTACTAAAAACTTCCATTCCGGATTATTATAAGACAGAGGTTGTATATATTGTATATATATATATATATATATAGATTTATTGTTCTTGATATTATTAGGGAAACAACACCGTAGGGTAAATAAAGAAAATTCTTACAGGTGTGATATATCACAAAACAAAACAATTACGATTTTTTTTGTGTTTTCTGTTTTTCGATAAAAGTTCACGTTCGTTTATATTTTGTTTATAAAATATATATATCTATCTATCTATACTATCAATATATATACACACACACCGACACCAGATTAAATATATGATGATAAATATTATATATTGTATTTATGTATACACCTATCTTCCTACAATTTATAATACCATATATATATATATAATACATGTAATAACAACAAAAGCAGAGATCGTTCTTATTTACAATATTATATATATGTAACAGCTTTTTTTATGTGCATGATAAAAAATAACAATATATCATTTATCAAAATATGTTATAATTTATATTATGTGAAAATATGACCTTATATTGTATAAATGTATTCCATATTTGCACTCTCATATACATGTTCAAACATATTATTATTATAAATACGTTCAAATGTTATGGAAAAAAAAAACATGATGTAAAAATATCATAACCAACCAATAAATTTTACAATAATCAAAAGTATATCAAAAATATTACATTGAACACAAAAAAATAAAGACAGACGATAAGAAAAAAATAAAAGATATTACTTACAAACATATTTTTTATGTTAACAGTATTGTTTCATAACAATTGTACAATAATATAAAAAGTGAAATGAAATTTTATTTCAATGTGTAAATGTGTATTGTAATTGGAAAATTTATTTATTTTCTTTTATACTATATATTTGTAAATGAAAATTTGCTGAATTGTTGCACGTACTAAATTATTATTTATATATATTATGTACGAGACAGAAAATTCTATGACATTGACGTTTGATTTAATGTTATACCATTTCTACATATATGTACTCGTATATATTTACAAAATCTGTGTATATGTGCAGATGTCGGATATATAGAGACATATATTTATAATTATATATATTTAGATCAATAACATTTGGTTAACACTTCTTTACACTTAATCGTTTCATTTAATTACTCATATATATTATGTAAAATTATACTATAGATGTATATATTATAAATATACATATAATAATTATTCTAATAATAATAATAATAATAATAATATTAATACGAAATATGAATGTGAAGAGAATAACTATTTATAGAATCTATGACATATGAATATGGTTATAATTTTTGAATTAATATAATGCCGTACGCATATATAATATAATTATATTTATTAGAATTGTGTCGTTTAATTTTTGATACAGAAACAATTATATAATTGTCATTCAATAATTGTTGCAATAATTCAAATAAGAATTTATGCGTAATTTTTTAGATTAATTTAAACGTTATGCATATGTTTAATATTGAGACATCTTAAAATAACAAAACTTCATTGGTGGTTCTATATACAAATTATTTCACACACCACATACACTAATATTTTGCTAATATACATAAATATTAAACCATATGAAAATTCAATAAAATTTTTATTACATTATATTGGCGCGGAGCGGCATTGAAATAAGAAAATTAAATAATTATAGAAAATATTCTTAAATACTATATTGTACAATATATGCGATAATACATATATATATATAATTATTATATAATATTAATTAAATATCTTATGATTTATGTTAATTTTATATATTATTGGAATGCATTTATAGACGAGCAAAAACCATCAAGAAAAATACGTCTGCATATTATTTATATGATAATATTATACAATAATAATATTTTAATGTCTATATTATTTATAAATATTATATACAATATATGTATAACAAAACACTAAACAGCAGAGAGTAAATTATAGAAAAGATTAAAATGCATATAAAACGCAATTGCACCGTGTCCAACACAATCTAATACACATTTTTTATAATCAAAAGTTTAAATATGATTATTTTATATTAATTATAACTTTCAAAACCATCAAGCGGCAATATATTTCTTCTCAAATTTGCAGTGTATAACTATATCTTGAATTAGAATTAATTTGTAAACTTGTCAAAAATTAGCTACACATTTTCCTTGCTTAAACGATATTTATTGATTATATGATGGAGCACCATCCTGTTGAAATTCAAGTATATATTATTATATATATTTATATTTTAACTGAGATCTTATTTTAACATATTATCTGCATAATCCTCATTTTGCTTCATCTGATAATTCACTTATAAACAAAGATTCTGCTGCAGTTTGCGATAAAAAAAATCACACTTCTCGCACGAAGACCTTTCGAGGTTCGCTAAAATATTGCTGCAGTTGTATGAATTTTATCGCGTGCAAGATTGATTATATATATATTATTCATATGTGTGTTAGAATATATATGGGACATTGTGTATATTTACACACTTATAAATTATTCAAATAATTAATTGGTTTATAAATAGAAAATATCTTCGTCATAAAAATAAAACATTGTTCCAGTGTATTGTTGTTGATTTTCATATTAGTCTAAATTTTGTTATGCGGCTATGTTGTTTTTTTTTTTCAAGAATTCTATTCTATTTTCATTGCAGCGATTTAAATTTGGAAATTGGAAATTTATTTAAGTATTATTATGTTTATGTTTAACAAAACTGAAATCCAAAAAAAACCCATAGATTGTATAAGGTAAAAAATATAATTATCAATGAATGTGCAAATACTTGTACGTGTATTTACTTTGTATTCCAGATTCAAGGTATTATTTAATTTTTATAAATTAAATAATATTTTTATATTACAAAAATTATTCAACTCTCATTATAAAGGTATAGAGCAATATCAATTAATTTTTGTTGTTCGTTTATTATATTTGCGCCATAAATAATTCATAGAACAATATAATAAAAAGAGTGTACCACTAAAAATATTATATAAAAATAACATCCCAATTAATTTTTTTAAATTTAAATCCTTTCTAATAAGTGTATAATACAAAAAAAAAATGTATAAAGAGTTTAAGACAGAAAAAATCTTATATTTTATACAATCTCTAAAATTGAATATTTTATTTTAAATAACATACACAATTTTATCATTATTTATTATTCTTATTTATATTTGTGAAATCATATTACTCATTATTTTTTCAACCACGCACTTAGGTACAAAAATTTATAATTATTTATAACCGACTCATAATTAAGATTCATTAATTTAATTATTTTATATTATATTTGTATATAGTGAAATAAAATATATTATTTATTTAGTCAATTTTAATTTGAAAATCTTAAATAATTTTTTATTCTTATATCAATATAAAACAATATTTATCTTTTGTGAAAGCTTTATTTGGATGTTTTTATATACAAATTTAAATAAATACAAGAATTACATTTCCAATATAAAGAAAACAATAATATATATATATTTGAGCATAAGAAAATTAATTATTCATTAATTTAATATTTAATGATTTGTCTTTTATTCTTTTTTTTTTTGTTTTTCTATACCATAGGAATTGTGTAAAGTTAGAAAATACAACAACAACGAAAATGTATACCATTTCAACTCAACTTTAAAAAATAAAAGCTTTTTGGAACAAAATCAATTGAAGAATAAAAAAGAAACAAAAAAAACTGATATTACATTACACAAAGCCAAACACAAAGTGCGTGCGTACGGTGAACATTAGAGTATGATCAATTCTATGCTAGGGCATCTTGGTATGGGATCATTAAAAAAATCAAATAAACAATCAATAGTAAATAATATAGAAGAAAAACAATATCAAACAATTGAAAAACAAACAATAAATGAAAATTGTGAAATTTTGTTAAATAATAATAGTGTTTATAATAATAATAATAATAATCAATCAAGTGTTATAAAAAATAATAAAATGTCATCTATATCAGCAGCACCACCATCATCAACAACAACAACAACAACTGCAGCAACATCTATTAACAATAATAATAGTAATAATAAAGACGAAAATATATGTGACCCGAAAAAAGGTAGCTGTAGTGTAGCTCAAAATACAGATGGTAAAGGAAAAAATAAAGATTTAATGCCATCACCGAAAGTATCGCAAAGAAGATCGTCACATGATGCCCGAAAAACTAGTAATGTAAATGAAGATGATTTAGCAAAACTTCGTAAGCCTGTTAAACTGAAAAATGTAGCATCCGAATTTGAATCTTATGATGTATTTCATACCAGAGTTCTTGATGTAAGTATATTTATATGTCTTATTTTAATTTATTTTAATTTATACGATTGAGAGATCTAACATTTACTATATATTTGTGTGGCCTTAGAATTAAGTAACATTAAATAGTTATTTCATTGATACGTATAATTTTTTGTATCTATATATAAATAATTATTTTTGAAAAGAAATATATAAGTTAATATTTAAGCAAACGGTTTTCTCACAAATAATTCAAAACAAATTATCAGTTTTTTATTCGCCAAACTCAAACTGAAAAAAAAAAAATTGTCTATTTGGCGTAGCAACATTTAACCAGAAATGCTAACTTAAACAACTAAAATCAAATGAAAATCCTTTTTTGGAGAGTAATATCGCACGCTTAATAAAACACCCTATAAATATAATAATATATATTTATAGCATATTTATTTAAAGAAGTCACATATGCAGAAAAATAAATGTATAATGACATCCCGCATATTCATTTACTTATAAATGCATATGTGGATAGACACACAGCAGCATTTACTTTGTTAAAACACACATATAAAATTGGTATTTATAAATCATATATTTATATTATATCACATAATACATCCATCATCCATATAAATACCAATAAATTTATGTCTTTTGTAAATATCTTGAAGCTACTAACATATTTTTCATTCAAACCACTTATATTTGATGGTCTCTGTTCTATTATAATAGATATTTATTTACAGTAAACTCATATATTGTGTATCTATCGCAGGCATGAGCAAATTGTTCTCGACGAAGGAAATCCATATCATCATACACCAGATATTCCATATGCAAATCGTGTAAACTATAATTTTATAAATGTGTTGTTTTATACTTTTATTTATACTATATATTAATTGCAGATTATTTATCTGAGATTATAGAGTGTATTAAATTATGTGATGTCTATATATCTTATTATTATGAATTATAAATTTTAATATCCGCAAATTGGTTGCATTACCATTATCTTCTTTATCTCCAATTTTTCGATTGCGTGATGTAAACTGCTGTCATATCAATACTACAATTAATATTTAGTTTAATTTTTGTTCTACATTTATATGTATATATATTTTGATCTTATATATGTGATATCTCAATAATTATAGTGGTAATATAATATTGGTGTAAATTTAATAACCTTATATAGATACTAATTCTTACGATCGAATTTCTGTACTTTATCTATATTTTACATATATCGTCTATATATATAAAATTCCTCCTGTTTGCGGTAAATTATCTACAGTACAAAAATGCATCAATCTTTCGCTATACGTGCGTATATAATAATTATTTAATGGAAATGTTTGTCGTTGGATATATTAAAAATTCATTAACTAAAAATACGCTTATGCTGAATGCATTGGTTTTTTTATGACATGAGAAATTATTAACAATATAATAAAAAACAATTTTTCAAATAATTATTTATTTACATGTAAAAATAATTGTGTAAATAAATATAATTAAATTATTTTGCCCGCACTGCGTAGGTGTTGGCCTAATGACAAAATTTTCAATGAACGCAGAGCTTAAGATAATTAAGTGTGTATAGTTTACTGTATTTAGAATATATACTATCGTATGTTCAAATAATATTTTTATATACTGCTTATATACTGAAACGATATATGGCGAATGCTTGAGTGTTTGGTGGTTTGGAATGGGTTAGTATCTTTATTATTATTTTTTTTCCTTAAATACAATATATACAATATATACAAATAACTTCTTACAGACATATATAATAGTAAAACACACACACCAAATATAATATAATATATAGAAGAAAAAGGATATATGGTATGAATGAATTGAATTGTAAAATGAATATATGGTATAAATATATAGTAAATAAATAAATAAATGTTGGTTTTCTAACAATCTCATTTATATATAGTATGTCGTACATCCACAATAAAAAAACAAATAACATCATCACACAGATCACCGCATAAAACATTGTAAAGTTTAAAAATATGACATATATATATATATATGATTTAAAATTATATGGTTGTTTGTAATTCGATTTTTTATTTTGTTTGTTTGTTTGTTTATTTGTTTGTTATGTTTGAACGACATAAAAGTCCACTCACTATATATATAGAGACAAAAAAAAAAAATAATAATAGAAAAATAAAAATATTACCATATTGTCAAAAGTTTGTATATACAAATTTTGAATTCGAAAGGTATAAAGTTAAATGATTTATTTAAGCTTATAATATTAAATACTTGAAAAGATGCATATATATATTTTTGACGCTTTTTTAATACTAAACCTATACACATGTTATTTATATTGAAGAGAATTGTGTATATAAATATATACACTTGATGTGGACAGACACAATCCATAAGGGTTGCTACCTTTTTTTTAAATTTTTAAATTCATTATAAATAACTATACATAAATGTTAAATATGTTATTTGAAATTGAATTGAACAGTGTATAGATGACACTTTTATTTAATTGTTTTCGCTATAACTTTTAAATTCAATAAATAACTTAATATTTAAACAATAAATCATTATCAGATATGGTTAGAAACTTATTATAAATGTTGACAAACCCTTATTGAATATGGTAGGTGTACGCAAATATACATTGAGAATTTTCATTAAATTCATAATATATCTGTATTTTAAATATATGATGAAATTGCTGCACACAGTTGTGTTTTGTATAAAACATTTTCAATGTTGACAGGGAAAATTTAGTAAAACATAATTTATTAATCATTTAATTAAACGGTGAGAAAAATTCATTATTTTTTAAATGAGAGAAAGTTTTTTTGCAAACTTTTTTTTTTATTTTTATAAATATTATCATAAAGGTCATTACTAAATATTTTACAGCGTTTTTTTTTTATTTGTGTATGTTGCTATATATGGATTTTTCATTTATACACTTTTTTCCGTCCGGAATTGTTTATAAATATAAATATTTATATATATATTATAAAGCCATATACACCTATTGTATTTATTTATAATAAAGATGTTAATCATATAATTTGTTTAGTTTTTAAAAAAAATACTGAATGTTTTCCGTTTAGAAAATGGAACGAATGGGGGCTCAACCGCTCAAATATAATGGTTTTCTATAATTTTATTAAATTATTAATAATATAATACCGTCATCAAAAATATAAAGTCAATGGTCCTTTTTTACACACAGCAGAATTAGTTTTAATTCTAACACCTTCATGTACGAGCAGTGATGCGAGTCTAATAATTGACTTACATAGCTAAAGAAAAGTATATATTATTATATGTACATAGTATTATTAGTACTTAAGTGTGCGATGATGCGGTCGATTAACATTTTTCATTACGGATCTGCTAATTTTATTAATTAATTAATTTAGCAAAATTAAAATTAACTTTATATAACAATTTTTTGTTTGCCACTATAAATACATATGCGTAAATAACAAAAATTAAATATAAATGTTATATATGAAAATAAAATAAAACGGAAATAATAAAATATATATTTTTGCTATCGCACTTTATGGAAACACTCAATTTTAATGAGATGTGATTTTTGTTTTTTTTTTTGTTTCAAGAAAACTTTTCTAAAAAATTATTCATATCATTGTTTTTATATTTCCATATATACATAATTCATTCGTATACATATATAAAGTAATATACATAATAAGAAAATGTCCTCAAATATATATATATATAAGAAAACTTACGGTTAAAAATTCTTTGCCTCAATTTATACATATATAAATACTCATCGCATAGCTATAGAGATGACAATAGAAAATTTATCATTTATGTGTAAATATCATTTTAATGTATATTATATACTACAAACGCGGTATATATGTTCTTATATACTTACACATATACTTAATATATATATATATAAGAAGCATATATATATAATATATATGGCTATAGATGATGTGATGGTACTATCTAAATCTACATATACTATTATAATATATAAGATAATATAAACCATTCACGTAAATATGACAATTTTTAGTAATCCCCTGAAAATTTTCTGTTGATATGATACCTCAGATCTTATATACAATGTTAACAGTAATGTGTATGTATACATATGATCATCAGACTTTAAAAATGGTATATAATATATATATATATATATAACAGAAAAGACAAATGAAAGTGTATTAAATAGATATATAGTCGCAATTACATTTACAATTATTTCATAAGTAGAATAAAACCCCTCGTCACTGTGTAGTTACAATATGAATTACATAATATTATAACAATATATATATAGACACGTATATATTATATAATTTATATATTTTCACATTCATATTCAAATGAAAAATAACTCTTTTATTTGCGTTAAAACATATATATATTTTTGTTTTAATAGATGTGTCTATATATATAGGCATTTAAGTACATCTATATTATTATGAGTATACTTCAAGAAACATCAATGATACATAAATGTCATTATAAAAACTTTAAAGTTTATCTATATGTATTTTTCAAATACAATATTATATGTTATATAAGTATTTCTATTTCTTTAACATACATTGTCTTTTTTCATTCATTTCCTTATTTATTGTTAAACTTTTTATTTCCTTAAATCCACATATGATTGTAATCAGACAATATATAAACGTGTACATGCTTATATGTTATATATATAATTGTAAAAGATAAAGATTTCTATACATTAGATTATTTAAAAATATATGTAGGTGTATGGTGTATAGGTAGGAGGTGTATGTATATTTCTATTTGAAAAAAAGTCAGCATAAGTACAAATGAAGTATATAACACATATGAAAGTATATACTCTTATATATACCGCATATATATGTAAAACACGTTTCTATATAGTTAAACCATTTACCATTTAAATTTTAAAGTGACTTAAAATATTTTTAAAAAACATCTACCTATCCATATACATAAGATGAATAAACTGAAATAAATTTAATACTATTGAATTATGGAACTTTATATTTAAATATATCCTATAGCAATTTGTCTTATATTGGATAAAAATATATCATATATATATTTTATATATTTTCATCAATTGAAACTATATCCAGGATTTTGGAGTAAATATCGTTATTAGTTTATTGTATTGAATTGTAGGTATAGTAAACATTTATGGTCCATAGATTACTGCTGCGGTTTTACTAAAAATCTAAAGTATTTTTCATGGTTTAGACCTATTTACGGTTTTGTTCCCACATATATGAAAGTTATATACGTTTATATGCGCCGAGTTATTACAGAAATATTACCAAACCTTATCAAAATTATTTTATTTTATATAAATTTTTGTCTCAGTGGTGAAAAATAATAACACTATTAAAAACAAAATGTGGCTATGTTGTTCACCTATCAAATTTTTCCGGAACCTCGACTTTAATGATTTGCTTTTATTACAACAAATGTTCCAAAATATAAACAATATAATAACATTATTAGAAAAAATTGTTAATCTCTTTTCATGAGCTTAAAAGCTTTAGCTAATTTTGTTTTATTTTTCCGGTTCTGGTTACAACATCTAGAACGGTTTATTTTTCGAAAACCTCCTTATCCATGTGAGCACGACAAAAGTTAAAAATTGATTATATTTTCAAAATTTGCTTATAAAATTGAAAATACGTTATACAAAATATGGTCCATTATAATAAAAAAAATCAAAATAAATAAATAAATCTTTTCGGAAAATTTATAACAGCATATAGGTGAACAACAAACATTTTATAATATAATCTAAGCACACAATTACTATATACATATATTTATTAAATGAAGACATATATTTAGTATTTGTATTAAATATTAAAATCACATCGTTAAATGGAACATTTGTGCAACATTAATTATAAATATAAATAATGTATCTTTATTATACATATAATCAATTAATATGTCTCTCCATTATTTTAACAAAATATATTCATATAGTACACAATAGTACACTATCTTTTTATTATATCTATAAATTTATTGGCATATGTGTTCATATTACAAAATTTCAACATCATAATTTATATACTTTCGCTTGTACTTATAATATATATATATATACACTAAACTAAAGACTAAACACATAGGCTATTACAGTTAAATATTTTAGTATATTATGATTTCTATATACAACAACACATACATATATGTTTGTGTACGTATATAGGCAGGAATTTTATGTCGATTTATAACCGTCTTTCAAATCTGTCAGACAAGATTTGTTTGAATCCTTAAGGGCTTTATCCATCGTTTCAAAGATTAACTTAGACTTTAAGATTACATCATTTTTTTTATTTTTCTATACATGATTTTTTTTTTTTTTTTACTTATAACTGCGTGTGTTTTTTTTTTCTCTATATATAAATAATATATATATTATTTTGATATATAAAATAAGAATGAAAAACATCAGTATTTTATAAATTACACGATAATTCCCACAGATATAGAACTGAAAATAAAAAAGACAAAAGGTTTAGAAAATAAATCAATGAAAAAAAAATTAAAGGACCAAAACGAACACTTGTAAACATCGCACATATAATACATATACATATATATATATATATAACTAATAAAATAAAATAAATTGAAAAATAACTCAAATCAATTATATATACACGCACAAATATAATATTCACCTTATTAATTATATTCACTTTGTGTTAATTATGAATTCAATTAATTCTGCTGTTGGCATTCATTCCTTGTGTTATTATTTTCCTTTTTTTTTGCGTTCTAATTTGCTTTCCCCTTTTTCATTCGATGCTATTATATATTGTCGTCTGGCTTGATGATGACGTTGTTGTTGTTGTTGTTGTTGTTATTATTCTTGTTATCAAAATAATTTAATATATAGGGTTCACACAGATTGATTAGAAAACATGAACCAAAGGTGAGAGAACTCTTAACGAAAAATATACTATAAGAAATTTAATTTAACCCATTTTTTTATAACCAATACGTCGTCGTCGGGTAACCCTATGCGTATATAAGGTATAAGTTATATATAAATATGTTTAGCATATTGTATATATTCCATATATATATATATAGTATATAATGAATAGATATAGTCCTTTCAGTTTATTCATATTCTAATTTTACAATAATTAAATATCAAATTGTATATATAGGTACGTAGATATTATATTGGTGTTGTATATAATTTAAAATTGGTAAAATATATTTTTGAGGGAAACTTATTTGTTAAAACAACGCCGCTCCAGATGATGTGCGACAACAATATAATTTTAAAATGATTTAAACAAAACAAAAACCGTGCATACATAAATACCTAACTAACCATAAGAAAATAAATTTATACACTGCTGATAGGGAATGTGTATAGACGATGGCATATCAAATTATCTATTTCTTATATAAATTATTAAATATATTGTATATATATATATACATAAGTTAAATGCTATAGAATTGCACGTGACAGTGAATATACAGAATAATTATAAACAGACCGCTATTCTGCGGTCTCGTACATTAATTACATATAAATATTCAACATCAAAATTGTAAAATTTTTTATTTGAAATAACTTTAATCTTTCTGTCAATGAACTAGTGAGTCATTTATTGGATATTCATGTTTCTAGCTCGTCTGGTTAATTAACATGCTGGGATATTGATTGGTGCAAAGTGTAAAATTCGCTTGCGGACAGAAGTGTTAAAGATGTATTTGGTGATGACATTTATTCAAATAAAATTATATATTATATTAAATACAAAATATATGTTGTAAATTATATTATATTGTAAAATTAATATGATAAAAAGATATATAAGTTTTTTATAGCCTATACTTCTATAATATAATGTTATATATACAATATATATAGTTTAAATTAGATATAATTTCGAGGTTCTGATTTAAACTTAAATTCGAAATAACCATAATGTGGTTTTATAGTAAAGTTTAACAAAAAATATAACTATACCTACAATATATTTAAATAATGAGAAATATATTTCATATATATGTTATTATTAATAGTATTATATTATATATAATTAAATTAAATATATATACTCAATACTATCAAATACACAGTGATTCAATTATATATTTCAATACTTATAGATATAGAGAAACTAAATAATAATAATAATAGTAATATTATATTATTAATGTTTAACTTCGCAATTCTAGTTTAAACTCTGTGTGTGTATATATATAAAATTTTATTAATTCAATAATTTATATAAATTCATTTTATTTGTAATGCAACTAGTTATTATATTTCGTATATATCAATATACAACATATACATATCTTATATACTTGTAATATATAAAGATGGACTTTTCCATTATGTATTTAGAAATGTATATATATATATATACCTTGTTAACTACCACACAGCACACCAACGATATCAATGAGTACTACATATATATGAATATATACAATATTTCTATTAACAACTCTCTTCATATGTTTATAATATGATATAGGTCTGTTTCTACATATATATATATATAACGACAATAAATATACAAAGCAGCAGCCGCAGAAGAAATGTACAAATGTATATAGGAAAAGGGTGTTATACGGGGTTTTAATATAATATAAATTGGATTTAAGATGTATTACATTAAACTGTATATATAAAGTTTGAGTATATATAGCAACAGGTTGTATATTATATAAGGAAATGTCATATTATACAATATATAATGATGATGATATATAAAATATTAAAAAAGTATTATGTGATTTGTACAATAAATATAAAAAATACGTATGAATTTAATAGATGTAGATGAATATTTGTTATTGAAATCAATGAATTAAATTTGAACATAGTACTCATATACACATTATAAATTCTGCAATTATTAAATATTTAAAATTATTATTATATTATAAAAGTTTTTTTTTTAAATTTTAAATTTCCCTTGGGTTTCTCTGCGTATTATAATATATGTGCATTAAAACTTGTACCAAGAAAATGTATATATATAATTAATATCCTCGTCTATATACATCATTTTATTATTTCTTTAAAAATGACACAGATTTAGTGTTTGTGTTATCGTATATTATAGAGAATGCGGTATCACATCACATAGTTATTACATACGCGTAATGGGTTTTGTTTAAAAAAAAAAACATTGTATTTTGATTAACAAAGTTCTGAAAATTAAATTGTTCTTATTAAATTTAATAGACATATAATACATAATTTATTTAGCTGATTTATTTCAAACATTTTTATAACGTAATTGAATCATAGCATATGAAAGATATTGGAAAAGGGAAAAATTTTCCTGTTTAAAATATTTTTATGCGCTACCCATTTGATCAAATAATTTACATTGCCGGACAACAGGTACACTTGATAATGTTTAAAATTTTACATAATATATGTAATCCTATTTCATTTGTATGTTTGATCCTTTTTATTTCCTATATTTTGTTTTTTGGGTAAATCATTTCACATATACCATATAACATTTGTTTGCTGTTTTTTTAAGCATATACTATATATGATTCTTTCATTATTGTATCTATACAATATGCTGTAGGCAAAATAATATCTTGCGGCTATATACTTAAAAGGTGGTGAATTAAACAGTAAAATTTAGCGAAATTTATGTTATAGTGAGTATCGAGAATGTGGAAGTATAATATTGTCATTAAATAAATGTATCCCTTCTAATATATCGTTCAACAACGTAATAATTTGAAAAATGTACAATTCAGAAAATGTTAATATTGTTTTCCAATCTCCGTACATTGTAAATTGCGTATATATTTATTGTATTGTATTATGGTGTACATGTTTGTATTGTATAGTAAAATTCAGATACATACAGATCAACTACAATATACAAGCTATTCATAAAAATTCCGAACAATAATAATTGATGAAGCCATATTATTTTAATTTATAAAGAGAAATTCATTTTTAAACCAATTATCAGTATCAATTGGTGTATATATGTACTAAGATGTATTTTTATTTGTCAAACAAAGATCCGAGTAAAATTTGTGTTTCCAGAGCTAAGAACATTTCAAGGATCTTAAAAGGATATTTTTGAAATTATGCATGCAATACCTCATATGAAAGAGAATACAATTAGGATTCGAATAGATTTGGTGTTTCAAGGACTACAAGGATATTTTTTGAAATCATCCTCATTAACATGATAAATAAACAATGATTCGAATAGAAAATTGACGCGTTTGATGTATACAAAATTATTGTATGTTTATGAAATTAAAGTAATTTGAAGATTTTGAAAGTGTAATAAATTTCCTATCTTTCATATGTGAAAAAAGAAATAAAAAGATAGACATAACATAGAAATGCAATCAATGAAAAAATTATTCCGTAAGAATAAATCGTCAGATAAACATATACACAAACATATATTATGATGAGATATGAAAGGAAATGAAATTTTTATATTTTCCAACATTTAAATTATTATCACATATTCATATAGAAATTTTTTATTTTCTTTTATTTTTCAAGTTAATCAAAGAATAAAATTTTTTTCTATTATTTTATTTTACCTATACATTTATACGCGAGTACGATTAGAGTGCTGCTGCATAAACATATAATATTTTATTCTTTTATATGAGAGATTTCATGCTTCTGTTATATGATAGCTTTTTATTTTTTTTACAACGCTTTGTTAAAAGATTACAGATGGTAATAATATGTTTTGCATGTAAAATAGTATATATAAATAAACTGAAGCGCATATACGCGTTCACATCTTTTGTCAATGGTATTCATGCAAATTTCTTGTGTTTATTTACATACAATTATACATATATATATATATAAATATGTGTGTATATGTATGAATAGTGGAAAAAAAATGTCAAGTAAACGATTACTGACTGAACAAGATAATTGTTATCAGATTGCCTTTTCTCTTGTGTTTACCTCCGAGGTTATGTATATATATATAAATTTCAAAGCGGATATAAAATGAAATGAAATGAAAAGGAATGTATATATAAGTAAAATGGAATACTTTGTGTCTAAATGTATGATGTTTAAATATTATATAATATACGATTTATGTTGAGTCGTATATAATCTTGTTTTCCATAATATTTAAAGTATCAAATTGAATTGCATTTTTTTTTTCTATTTTTACAATACATTGTTTATAGAGTTTTACTTTTATTTCTCTTATTATTATTATAAATATATAATTCGTTTTACATCGAATAATCATAAAATATATAAATGATGATATTGTTTTATCCATCAATAACTTTTAGCGAACATTATTTAAACTTCCAAGATTAAAGTAAATTTTTTATATACAATGCTTAAAATTACACCTTAATTAAATATATTATATAAAAAATCATCAATTAACAAACAAAATCAATTATTTAAATTTTTTTAATTGAATATCTATAAATATATGTCTTTAAAAACATCCTTAAGTTATGGATTGTGTGTGTGTGCGTGTGTGTATTTGTTTAATTTTTCATAGAAAAAGGAAAAACGAAAAAATATATATAATAACAATGCTGCGTATACATTTTAACAAAATATATAAACAAATGAAAGCAGAGGAAAAAATATTGGGAAAATGTATAACTAACTAATGTATAATATATGTATATATATAAGGGAAAATTGAATATACCCTTAGGACATATTATGTAAAATTTAAAACATTTATTTCTATTTTTTTTTTTTTTTTTGTTCATGTCAAAAGTTATATGTGTCCTGACAATTTTGTTGTTATTTATGCATAGAATATATCTTGTGGATGTTGTTGTTATTGTTGTTGTTATATTGCGACGCGACATCGATATATTATTATGAATATATAAATTTGTATTGTCTTTAATACATAGGTATAAAAAAAGGTATAGAAAACAAATGTAAAAACATACACATAATAATAATATTTACAACGGAGAATTTTTGCAAACATATATGAAACATAATATAGAATGAGATATTGATTTGATTGATGGCAAATAAAATAGAATATTTATGAAATAGATTTTAATAATATATATTGTAGTATTTTATATTGTGTATATATCTTAAATTTATATAGAATTATCAATTTAGCATTCATTCTACACTTAAATAATTTTATTCATTTTCCATAGTGGCTAATAAATCAATTATTATTTATAAATTGTTGATTTGTTTTAATATACAAATATAATATAATACAAAGAGTGTATTTTTAAGCGTGATAGAATTTTAAATTTGGCCAATTTGGGTAATAATTTTTTAAAAGAATATAAAAAATTATTTAATTATATAATATTAAAAAATCTTAAATGTTTTATCTGAATTTAAAATTATATTTAACACTCATAAAAAAAAAAAAAAACACCCCATATATTTTCATGTAAAATGGAAAACACAAGGGTATAATTTTTTTTTTAAATAAAATATATAAAAAGGAAATGATATATCTATCGTTTTGTATTTTCTATCAATTAAATGATGTTTTTATTATATTTGAACATCGTGAGAAGAAAATAAAAAAAAAAAAAAAACCATGAATAAACTTTATGTGAGAAAAGAAATTTATGGTGTTTAATAAATATTGAATTATATTGTATTGTATAAATCAAAAATATATTTTTACTACCCACCATGCTTAAGTGGGTTAACTAAGATTTTCGAATGAAAAACGTAAATTACTAATATTTTGTGAAAAATTTATTTCTTATGATTTTGTGATGAGAAAAATTAAAGATAAATATTGATAATTTATTATATATATTTTTTAATGAATGAATATATTATAAATATATATTGTTCTCCTACACAATATTATTTAAAAGTTTCGCTGACAACAATCTATTTTACTATCCAGGCATGAAGTAATTTAAAATATATATATATAACAGGTCAATTGAAAAGTCCCCGGTCTGACACACAAATGGCAGTGCTAGTATTAAATCCATATGATTTTTAGTTAGTACCATTAGCATTTCACTCCCGAGTCCAATCGACAGTCAGCTGAGTGGCTGCACACGATAAAGGCCTATTTTGAAGCAAAAGACAAATCGTACTACAAAAATGGTATCGAAAAGTTGGAAGATCGCTATAATCACTGTATCGCCCTCGAAGGCAACTATGTTAAATAATAAAATCAAATTTTGTCAAAAAAATGTATTTTACTATGGTAGACCGGGGATTTTTCAATTGACCTGTTATATATATATTCTAAATGAAAGATTAAAAATTGATTAAACTTTTACATTTTCAACTGCGATATATATTATAATGACAATATAAATTCTATTTTTTGTCTGCGTGAATCATATTGATTTTCTATGTCTTTGCATAGAAGATATATTAAAATTTAAAATATTAATTAAATGATATAAGAATAATTAAATTTAAAGTAAGCGCATTCTCACAATTATAATTTCAGATAATAAAATTAATTAAAGTTCAACAATATCTGATTTATATATTTAATAATATAGATATAACGATGTTTTGTTTCCGGCAGTGGCATATAAATATTAAATAAAATTGAAGCTATACGCAGATCAATATTGTTAGAAATCCATATATTAAATTCATTATAGTATATAAAATGTTACAATTGAAAAAAAAAACAAATATATTGAAACATTAGATCTATCATCTCTATATAAATATATATATATGAAATCATACCCACCCACATCATATATAGTTAAGTTACATATATTGTATAATATATATATATAAAATTGAAATAAGTATCTGTTAAATATAAATGATATATTACATTACAACATTTATATAGTGCAACTATATATATATAAATATATCTGTTTTCATAAGATATAATTTATTGTATATATATTATATTATTCGCGTATATACATTTTCCATCATTACACTATTACAAGAAAAATTCTATACAGAATTCATGACTGACACTTTTATACAAGTTTAATTGTACTCGAATATATATATATAATTATTATCTGCGTAACAGAACAACATAATTAATATAAAATACTAATATATATCCCATATATAATCTTTTTACATGCTATATACAAAAAAAGCCTACATACATTCGATTAAATAAACCAACAGTTATAAACAAAAAACAAACACAAACTTTATATGAAACTCCTTTTTTATTCTAATAAGTATACACATATATTTAGAATTTCTTATGGCTATATCAAATATATATATATATGTACACTACTGAAAGCTGTTTAACAACAAATTTACTCATACAAAGACGACCGTCATACGTCGTCTGTATACAAATAAAACCCATAAGGCCATAACAAAACAAAAAAGAAGTATATTTAACTATTGTATCTGCTATATATTAAACACTATATATTTAGTAAATGTTACTCTTCAGTCTTCATAGCATTATAATAATAATAATAATAATAATAATAATAATAATAATAATAATAATAATAATGATGCTAAATATATTTTCCTTTAATATCTTAATTAATGAAACATTGGAAAATTGCCCGTAGACATAGAAACATTATCATGGTGATGATGATGATGATGTTTTATAATAAAATGGCTATATAATTTTTAATTAATAGTAATTTCTTGTATTTACGTTTATTTTAGTTGGTTATTTATTTATACAATATATATATATTTATATTTTATATAACAATATTTAATGTCTGTCCGTTCCTTATATAACATTTTATTGTATATAGTATTTATATACAATATATACGCACAAGTAGACGACATGACAGAAGATAAAAGTTAAAGTTAAATTATAATTTTATATTATATATTTATTATTCTATTTAATAATAAATATAAAATGAGTATATAACAAAAGTTATATATATGTTGCTATAAATATTTAAATGTATTTTAAGTAGATTTATTAAAAATTAACAGATTTAATTTAAATGTTTATATAATACTTATTTTATAGAATTATATTATAATCAATTGTCTTTTATGTTATTTTAATTTGTATTACATGACGGCACTTAATATAATATTAAAAATATATATTATGTTAATACAATATATGTGTTAAGATTTTCAGTTAAAAAAATTTTACATAATACTTATCATATATTTCAATTTTAATGTGTTACACATATATATAATTTTGTGTATTTATAAAAGTTGTAAGAGTTTAAGGTAATTATATAATAAAACGATATTGTATGACCACATACGAATTTATATAGAAAATTATTGTGATTGTTTTATCTTTTAAAATATCTACAATGAGCAAATAAATAACAAATAAAAAAAAAATACATAATAATCCCGATAAAACGTCCATCAATTATATTTTACTAAACAAATTATTTGAATTGTTGCGAAATTGTTAAGTATAGTCTATTTGAATATATGGTATATGAATGAAAATTTATTTATAGTATAATTTCAAGTGACTTTTTACTAAATTAAACAATAACAAAATAAAGATTCTGTATTGTAAATGAAATATGATGATGATGAATACGACAGAGAATGGGAGATATTTTAAGAAAAGAAAAATATTATAAGTGAAAGTGTAATTCAATCTTTTCATTTCTTTGCATTCTTATATAAATATTGTGTGGAAAGAAGATAAAAGTGTGTACGTTTCCTATCAATTGACACCCCGTAAAAAATACATGACTTTGACTTCTACTTGATTTTAACTTTAACTTTAACATAATATAAAATTTATATATTATTCAATATAAATTCTGGACAGTATATTTCTATAACACAATTTAAAATTTATAGAACCAGGTATTGTGTTGTATTGTTGTATTCCCAAAAAAAAAAAAAACCCCCCATTGATTATTCATTATGTTAACATTATCCAAATACATATAATATAAATAAAAACTTATTCTCTATATTATGTTAAAATGCTATTCATTTAATCAAATTGTAAATACAGTGAACTTTCCTATATACTGGCAGAAAATCATCAAATAGTTGATTTTTGAAGGACCGTTGAATTTTGTGTGAAATTATGATTTTTTATATATAAGGTTGTCAACTATCTCCCTTCCGCCTTTTTGCTCTTTATTCAATGCTTTATAAAAAGTGTTACAGTAATCGGATTTAGTTCAAATATGCGCCGTTTTGTTCGATAATCTGTTTCCATCTAGACTGCAACTTCATAATACCTCCCTCGTAGAAGCCCCCCTCCTTATTTGCGAAGAACTCGGACAGCCACTTTTCACAAGCCTCTTTTGAGATCAACTTTACACCACCAAGGGCGTTCGCCATGGACAGGAACAGGTGGTAATCACTTGGCGCTATGTCCGGGCTATATGGTGGATGCGATAAAACCTCCCATCCGAGCTCCCGTAGCTTCTGACGAGTCATCAACGAAGTGTGTGGTCTGGCGTTGTCCTGGTGGAACACTACACCCTTCCTTTTGGCCAATTCTGGACGCTTCTGGTCGATCGCCTGCTTCAAGCGGTCCAGTTGTTCGCAGTAGATGGTAGAATTAAGCGTCTGGCCATATGGGAGCAGCTCATAGTGGATGATTCCCTTCCAATCCCACCAAACACACAGCAAAACCTTCCTGGCCGTCAATCCCGGCTTGGCCACTGTTTGGGACGATTCACCGGCCTGCGACCACGACCGTTTTCGCTTGATATTGTCGTATGTGATCCATTTTTCGTCGCCAGTCACCATCCGCTTCAAGAATGGGTCGAGTTCGTTCCGTTTCAGCAGCATTTCGCAAATGGAAATTCGGTCCATTAGATTTTTCACTGTTAATTCATGTGGCACCCAAACATCAAGCTTTTTTTTGTATCCAGCCTTCTGCAGATGGTTTAAAATGGTTTGGTGACTAACTCCCATCTCCAAAGATGCCACATGCCGGTCTAACTCGATGTATTCCATGATTTGATCGGTATTTGTCGTCACAGGTCTTCCGCCGGCTGGCTTATCCATGGTGTCGTTTTCACCGGCTCTGAATAGTCGAAACCATTCCTCCGCGGTTCGAAGTGATAGAGTACCATCCCCCAAAACACCATTAATCTCACGGAACGTTTCTCTAGCGGATTTGCCTTTAACGAAGGAAAACTTTAAAATAGCGCGAATTTCGGCGTTAGTGAACTCCATGTTTACACGTCTATAACTGTTGAACGCAATATCCAAACTAATCATACATAGCGTCGTTTTGTTTGTTATGTCAAGAGCTTTCAAATTATGTACAGTGTTGCCAGATACGAGCTCTGTAGCGCTTTGTACATAGCCGCGAAATTAAAAAGACAAAAAGGCGGAAGGGAGATATTTGACAACCTAATATTAGATACAATTCAATTGAATTTATAAATAAAATTGTTTTCTTTATAAAAATCATATATATATATATGGATTGTTTGATTTCTATATAGAATCAAAGTAGTTGGGCATTCCATGTCCATTATACAGAACTGTATATATTGTATATTTACGAACAAATCGCATATACCATATTACCATAAGGATAAAAGGATAACATACCAATATATATATCGTATCTATCTTTTTCTGTGTATATATGAATGAATAAAATTTTCTAAATTTATCTGTGATTTGTATAATTTCTAAATCCTTTGAGCTTGTAAAATCTCAATTACTATCCTTTTGCTTATATACCTATATAAATAAATATATACTGACAATATATATATATATATAGGAACACTAAACTAAACTATATATTAGTTTTAAAATTTCACTAGTATTATACATCAATACCGGAATTTGCGTTAGTCTTTTACAGTGTTTAACTTTTTTCTTCTCAATTTCTATTATAATTTGTATAACCATTTTAAATAAATAAATTTTCTATTTTATAATACCTTTTTTTTAACACCCTCTATAATTTTTAAATATTTTATAATAACACTTTAAAAAGTCACAAGTCATTCGTAGTTTCAATGAAAAAATATATTTTCGATGAATAGTATAAGTTTGTTGAGCATATATACGTAGAAAATTTCAAAGAACGTCGTTTCTATATAATGTGCGGTTGGTGGTAATTGAGATATTGATGTACATATAAGAAAAAAAAAATTTATTAGTATTTTATAAATACGTAAAGGAAATCATTTGTAAATATATGTAAATAAAGATAAAATGTAAACTTTGTATATTAATACATATGAACATAGGAGCATTGAAGCAGATTTTACATAATCTTATTACATATACGCAAAAATGTCAATTCAGAACTATTATAGTATAGATATTTAGAAGTTAAAAAGTGACTTATATATATAATTTAATCTATATTTTAATCATTCAGAATAGATCTATATATACGCAACTACAAATATATCTTAAATATATCTGATAAAAAATGTTATACAAAACTTCTGTGTTTAAAAAATTATCCAAAAAATGTTAATAACTTGCGTAATAATATATGATTTTTTAGAAATCTTAAAAATTAAAAGTGAATATAGAGAAATGAATGGATATATCAATATCATATACCTTTACATCTGGGATTTAACAATATATTGATACCTTATTATTTATTATACGCACACATTTGTTATATTACATATAATGAAAAGAAAAAACTTTATATTTATTATATACCTTTTGACATATTCTTATTATAATCTTGAAATCTTTCTTATGGACATATACATATGTAACAACATGCATATATTAGATGTTTTTTGTGTATATACATATAAATAAAAAGATTTTCTTATTTGAAGGACAATTTGTTGTTTGTTATGTATTTGCTATACTATTTATATTATTGTACACCAGACAAACATAAATACACCTAATTTAAAGTGTGAATATAAATTGGATATTTAGTGTATATGAATACACCTTGTGCGTAAACTTATATATAACTTGTTATTTTCTCTTGTTGTTAACATATTTGACTTAAACATTTGGTAGACACATTGAAAAATATGGATAACAGATAATTTACCCGTCGTGTTTATTTATATTTTAAGATTATATATATAATCATAAATGAAATATATATAATATATGTTTAAGGTGAAGACTCCCTTTGTTGTCCTATAGTATGTTTTAGTTGTACTTATTTTTAATTTCATATTATTTTAGATACAATATATATCTGGGACAACTATATTCAAACAATGTTTTTTTAGGACAATACTATGGAAGCTTTCACCCTATATAGAGACAAATATTTTCTAACATTTTGACATCAACAAAAAAAATGAAAGATAATTTAACAGAAAAGAACCTTTTCACTATTATATAAGCGGTTATTTTTAGAAGAAATAACAGAATATATTAAAAATATTTATTTTTTATCTTATTTCTTCCAAATTTGATATTTGTATGCGATTCTCTTACTTATATTATGTGTACTATATAAGTAACATTCTGATATTCGATTAGCGTTTCTCAGCGTTTGTATTTGGGAAAATAAACGAGACAATGGGAATTCTTGAATCTCGAAAAATTCAAGAAAACATAAACCTAACCAAATACAATACAATAGATTATAAACAATAGATTTTAAACAATACAATATAAACAATAGATTGTATACAATAAAACAGAAACAAACAATTAAATAAATTAAATTATTTACAAAAAGGAGTGTATGTCCTGTGATAAATAAGTTTGGGATAAAATTATTTTGTGACTTATGAATTCAACAGATTTGATTGTTTGTACAAATATACAACTTATATACAACAGCCCGCAGTCAACCTTATCAGGGTAATGGTAATGGCATAATATTGGCCATCTATAAGCATCCTATTTCAAAAACATAATTTGTCAAATTGCTAAGCAACTCTTTTGGTAATAGTAATTCCTATATAGAGTGAGAAGTGGTTTATTGAAATCTTTTATTTTATTGTATTTTATTTATTTACATATTATCGCACCGAAATAATTAAAATAAATTTCTAAATATGGTTTTATTATAAGAGAATTTAAAGCAAAATTTATAAATACATAAATTCCTCAATAAATATATATAGAATATATTGTAGATATACAATTTGCATATTAATATATATATATATATATATATATATACGCTATGTACTTATAATCATTTATAATTATACAATAAAATTAGTATTTGTTATATAATTTATTTATGATTGACTGTTTTTAGAGGGAAATTTTATTAAATGTTAAAAGCTTCTTATTAAAATATTATAAATATTATGATAAAAATCAATTATTCTTTATTCAATTTTTTTAATTTAAAAGAACAAATCAAAATTTGTTGTTTGTTGGTGCAATATATGCTATTTGTTTTTAAACAATTAAATAAATATATATATATAAATCTATGGTAAGATATTCAAAAAAGGTAAAATTAATTTAAATATTATATATCATGAAAATAGAATAAAACTTTTTCATTAAATATTCTTTATAATAATAAAATATATATATAAAATATGAAATTCTATTATATATGGAACAGATTTTAAATAAATAATATATATAATATAATTATATAGAGAATAAGAATATATATCGAATACACACCCACCCGTTTTACATCTTTTTTTTTTCTGAATGTCTGAACCAAATTCTCAAATATTTTTATGCCTTATAATATACAAATACATAGATATAATAATAATAATAATAATATGTACAAATTAAAATAATATTAGAACAAATCAAAAGTTTGATTATTCATATAACAAATAATAAGTTAAAAACAAATAGTTCAAAAAATTTTTGTTTTGAACATATCAACCCGTCAATTAATTAATTTAATTTATTTAATTTTTTTTTATTTAAGAAAATCGAAAACACAAACTTATTTTTTTTTTTATACAGCGATACACGCCTACACCTACTACGTAATATTGTTTTTAGATAATTAATTTAATTTATTAATTTTTTTTTATCTATATATATATATACAGGCACCGTGTCAACCATTACAATGTACACGTTCAATGTGTTTGAGTAGCGTAATGTATAATGGAAATTTTCCACTTGTATCAAATGAACCAAGAAAAACTGAATCTATTTTCGAACATGCAAAAGATTTTCTACAACAATATTTTACATCAATCAGAAGGTAAGAGTGCGTTTATATATTTTATTGAAACCATATATATAATTACATATCAATATTATATACAAATGTATATGGATAGAGTTTATTGGTGACTATATATGTAATTAATAAATATTTATGAAAAATCTATATATTTGTATTAACTTAAAAGCATTATTTATATGTTAATCTTTAATCTTATCGCACATGTAACCAACAAAAAAAAAAATAAATATATATCACAAACTCATTATTAATTTCTATACACCATCACCCACACACGCATATTGTAAATGAAAGAAACGATAAAATTGATGACGCTGCAATGTAATGATGAAACTTTCACATCAAACACTTGTATATATAATTTAAGATATAACATATATCTATACAATAAGGAAAACTGAAGTGAATTAGTATGACGTGTGCGTTTTGGTTAATTTTATATATTGAAATAGGTTAATATAATATAATATTATAGGTATATATATATATAAATTATAATATAATAGGTATATACTTATAAAAGACGATGGTGTGTGGCAGAGACGCGAGATACATTGCTTAAAAGTTTGCAAAATTTTCACTTAAAACATTTCGTATATTTATAGAAATACATTATAAATTATTTAAATAGTATTTCATTAAACAAAAATCAAATAATTTTATTGAATGTATGAAATCATTTATGCAAACATAAGTGCAATAACTTGCAAAAATCAAGTTCGCCGTTTTTACTACAATTACAAAAATATTATAAATTTGTTTTGCTTTTTGCTTAATTTTACTGAGCCTTTGTCAATATAAAAAAATACAATGCACACAGCATAAACTTTTGGTATTTGAAACCAATATAGATAATAATATGTATATAATAATTTACCAAATGCACTGCAATTAGCGAGGATTTTTTAATACCGAAAAAGTAAATTTCAGGAATTGAACCCGATACTTCACCATAGATTAGGATGAAAATTATTCCAACACTGAGTGTTATGCGTAGCACGTATAGGTAGTTTCTGTGGATATACTCTTTTGTATATATTTTAATATTCATAAAGGTATATAATAAACCTATATATGTGCATTAACATATGCTTACATATATTCCAATATCGTTTGTTTTCAGTTTCTGTTGATTATACTTTTTGTTCTTTCAACATATCGTTTTTGTTTTCTTTATACGTGCGTGGTGACATTATAGTGTTGTAATTTTCTTCTTCACACGTAAATCGACACACAAATAACATGTACATAGAAATTGTGTGGTTACCACATATAAATAAAAGACATAATAATATAATATTTGTAAGTTTTTTCAGTTTTATAAATTCTGTTCAAAGATATGTTAGTATAACTTTATAAATTAAGATATAGAAATAATTTAAAATGATCAATAAAATTATAATGTTATTATTTTATTATATAGTTTTGTTAGGAAAGGCACAATTATCCTTGAGTTATTGTATTTTTTTGTGTACACATATATATTTAATTATAAGATTTTATTGAACCAAAAAAATTCTATCCAAAAATTGTGCGAAATAATAATGAGAAATATAAAACTATCCTGTGTGTATTATAATATTATAAATTAGGTCACCACTATATTCATGCATATGTTATAAAAATATTAAAAGTTCAATGACATTTATTCATATTTCTTATGTACATATTATATTAAATAACAAATAAATGGTGTCTTATATGAATTTAACAAAAGAACAATACACCAGCGGTGTATATAAGAAAATGTAAATTACCTATAAAATATACAATACATACATACAAACTCGTATATAATGAAAACTTAAAATATGCATTGTACACACATTGTGTATATGTATTTTTTATATATAGTATCCATGTGTGGGGTGTATTGTATATTATATGGTGTATAAATAAACAAGTATATGTGGTGGGTGATTTGTGATAACAAAATTTTAATCATGAAAATATACATTTTAAATTTGAATAGAATTTAATTTTGTTAAAATTAAATATAATAAAAATATATATACATATGTAATTTTTACTTTATTTGTTTACTCATATACATACGCATAAATTGTTACATTTATAATATATAAATTCTGTTCTATATATACCATATTTATAAAAAGTCAATATTTGTTTAGATAAATGTGCTATAATTTGTTTATTAAATTTATATGATTTTAAATATTTATGCAATGATTACATATATAGTAATCTTAATTCTTGAAATTTCACGTATTTACTATTGAATGTATATACATTTTTGTAAAAAATACCACAAACATTTCATTTATGCATAAAATTATCCTTGATCGACTTACCCACTCACGCACCATCATCACCACCTCATTCGGACTTCATATACATTTATATATGAAATAATATATAATAAATGTACATTACAATAACGTGTGGAGTTAATTAATAATATTATAATTAAATTTATAGATTTATAATGTTAAAACAAACATATTTACATATAATTATTTGGAATAATAAACAATAGAATATTGTTTTAATAATATTGACATTTAATATTACTGATTATTTTTTTTTACGCGAATATATGAACAAGTACATAGTACCACATTTTATAAATTAATTCTATAAATTAGTAATTTTAATGATAAACTGAATAATAATAAAATTATAATATAGAAAAATTATAGTTTACCATTTAGAATATTATCATATTGATTATTGTAAATTGAACTTCAGCGAGTAATAATTAATTTGTCGGGGAATACATTTGCTAATAAAAAATTTAGATATATACAAAATTAAGTAAAATGTATATTTTACTATACAATTCTTCAGTTGATGAATCATCGAGATTATGTATATTCCAAATATGGGATTATAATGTAAAAAAGTTAATGAATATGGTATATAGTAAATTTTACATAGATAAAATTCTTTAACATTTAGTTTTTATATTGTATATTCCCGCTGTTGTTAAGTTAATAAACGTAAGATAATATGTATTATATAAATAATAATTTATATGATGTGGAAGAGGTGATCGGCTCCAAAAATTATATTAATATATTTTTATTTTATCAAGATTATAATAAGATTATCCACAAAAATTTCATTTAAGTATATTCTATTTTGTATTATTATTTTAATATCCTTAATATTATTATTTACAATATATGAACGGGGATATCAATAACCAACAGATGGATAAATATTTGTTTGGTTCAAATAATTCATATATTATGTTATTGACTATTGCGATAGCGAGATACATTGTTGTTTTGTTATTTGATATTTATTTTGAATTTATATATATAGCCAAAAATTGAACTTATATCAAATAAGCTGCAGTTTATTATATATATAAATTCTTTTGTATAATAAAAGTATATATATTGACTTATTCTTTACCAATAACTTAATTTACACGCAGTCAATGATAATATATCGATATAAAAATTTTATTATATATATGAAAATATATAATATTAAGACTTTTCTTTTATTATTATTACTATTATTATATGTTTGGTTATATTTTTTTTTCGTGTTGATAAAAGAAAGTCTCGTTTTATTTTTACTATCAGTTTTCCATTCTTTTTTTTTTTTTTTTTTTTACCATTCTTTCTTAACTTCCTTTCTTTATTGGTTCATAATTTTATCCTTCGTTAAACTTTTACAATAAGATATTTGTGAAATTATTCGAAACGAAAGTTTAAAGACTTTATTCGTTCACAAAAATATATATGTATTTATATAATGATGGTTGTTTTTTTTTTGGTTTTTTTCTTGGTACAAGAATATAATAAAATGTTAATAAAACTGACTATATATCATTTATATGTATTGTATATTAGTATATATATATATATAGTACTTAGTACATATAGTTACAATCTGAATATATTATAACTAAACTAAATTTTATTTTAAACTAAATAAACTGTAGAATACGAATAAATATCCTTTAATGCAAATATAAAAGAATTGAATTTAAATTTTTTATACTTATACCATTTTCATTAATGTTACATGAGTAAATACGATGCAGTTAAATAATACATATTTAACATATGTAACGCATATGTAAGTATATAATATATATGCGTATAAAAACAATTTGCACAATGGTACACATTTTTTACGTGTACTTTTTTATTTGTAAATTATTCATTTGAATAGATACATTTTATTTTATATATACAATACAATGTAGTTTTTGTATATACCGAAAATATTTAAATACATATATTTATATGCGGATATGTGCGTATAGTAAAGATTCATATATATATATGGATGATGTTATGGGTATACGTATAAATGTGTATAGTATATTGTAAATTCTATTATATATTGTATATGACAGTCGACAAGCGATACATTTTGTTGCATATATAAAAAAAAAACCATCTGCTTATATAAATAATATGTTTTATATGTATGGGGATATTAACAATAAAGCTTCTTTGCGTAAAACGTGCTTTAGTTACAACTGCATGCATACATATATTTTTTATATTATTTATATACATTTTTATATATAATAATAATAATAATATGTATTTTATCAAAGAGTATTATAAATTGTAGAAATTCTTTTTTATTCCATATATATATTCCTTAAATTGTGTTTAAATTTCAAACATTAAAAATTATAGTTTGACTGAGCCCCATAATATTTTTGATTAGTCTAGCAGGAAGCTCGTGAAAATAAATTGAGGTTTACCCATATAAAAATCAATTTTTCCTAAACTCACTATTAAAATACTACATAAATTGTAAAATATTAGCGCAGAGGTCAATGGAAAATTTTTCGGAAAATCACTTTTCATAAACTATCAAATTTTCGAAATTAACAAACCGCCATAGTTTTAACGGATTTCTAATTTTTATTAAATAATTATAAAATTTAATCAATTTTTAGATAAATAATGATAAATGTTTAAAATTGCTTCACACGTTCAGCAAAATATAGTCCAATCGATGTCAATGAAATTTTGTATGAAACAATGTTGCTGTATAATGTTTGTTATTAGAAAATTTGATAATTCAAGTAAAGAGATTTTCAACACAAATTTTCCTTTGGCCTCCTAGTTAATATTTTATAATTTTGTTAAGTAGTGACCCTAAGAAAAATTTATTTGGAATAAGCTTATTCAAATATTTCCTAGGAGTCACAGCACTGTCTAGTATTGATGAGCAAAATATAATATACAAATAATGTTTATATAAATAGTTAGTTCAATTAAAATATATCTATTACAAATACAATCTCTTTGATTATATGTATAGATGTCAATACGCATATACATATATTATTGTTTACATGTTTACATTGTTGTTGTATATAACATATAGATAGATGTAGGTATATATAGATGCGGTCGTTCCCATATCTCAAAAAAATTCATAGAAAACATAAAATATGTTTATGCCATAACCTAATAAGTATAAGATTATATGTTGTTGTTGTTGTTTTGTTTTTTTTTGTCTTTGGAATGATTTACAAAATATTGGTACGGATCTTATTTTTTATTTCATTTTATATATATAAATCCTGCGTATTATAGATAGACGATATAAAATAGTGCATTTTAAAAGGACATAATATAAAGTTTATATATATATGACGTGTAAGTAAAGGATTTATAAAAGATATATGTTTTATACATTTACTAAATCTGGATCCATAAAAAGAAGATTTTGATTATCTATGGATATATTGTAATAACGTTTTTTAAAATAAATTTACATACCATAATTTCCGATTATATATTAAATTTATTTATAATCTTAATAAATTAATGTGTTACGTGAATTTTTAAGTAAATATATAATATAATGAAATATTTTTTATATGATTATTCAAAATTGTATATATATAATACAGCATCTTTTTATTATATCACATATTTTTGTAATCAATATAATCTCCGCGCATATTTATCGATAATGTGGTATTATACGAGAAAAGTGTGATTGCCCAACATAAAGGAGAAATTATTTAAATATCACACATTAACAAAATAATATTTACAATTTTTTTTTAATATTTATTTAATTTATTTGTTGTCATCCATATAAAGTCATCATATAACACATTTTGAAAATCAAATAGTTTGCCAGTGACCAATAAAATAAATTATTTATTTATATTCGAATAATTGTGTAAATAGCTATAATATGTATTTAAATGTCAAGTGTGACTTTTTATATCATATCGGATATATATATATAGAGAAATTACCAATGATATATATTTATAAGAAAAAAACTTGATACAAATGTAATAATCTTTTTCTGTATAACTGACACCTTTTTATTTTTATACGAGTATATTGTCTTTCATAAAATGAAGATACATATACATATAAATACATAGCCGATTTGTGTATTTTAAAGGTATATAAGGGTAAAAATAAAATGTTCATAATAAACCCTTATCCTGTTGAATTTATATATATTTTGCTTGTACAATACAATGAGATAAATCGAATCGAACAATTTCTCCTCTTTATTTCTATAGAAAAATGTTATAAATTTATAAATATAATTGTATTTTTTGTATCAATATATATAAATATATATATTTATATGGTTGGTTTAAATAAAAACAAATATTATATTAAAACTTCTGCGTATATACATTTTTTTTTAGAATTCCATTTTAAAATTAATTCATTCCTTATCTATAAAATAAATATCAAATTTCATTAAAAATTAAATGATAATATATTTAACTAATTTATATTATTGTTTTTTAGAAATTTAACATTGAATCCTTCCTATATGGACAGACATATGGTATAGTAGCAGTAGGATAAGGGTTAATATATATTGTATTTATAATTATATACATAAACTTTTCTATATAAAATAACAGACACACGCTTTTCTATATAAATATAAAACATATATTTTATATGTAATTTTTAATAATATATACTCTCGTTAACTCTTCAGACTTTTTGTGTTTTGTATACATATATTCTATGGGTATATATATATATATATATATATAAGAGTAAATAAACCAAAAAAATTAAATCAAATGTTAAGTGCTTATACATTTTTATTCAGTTAAAAGGGTATGTTGAATAAATTGTAATAAAATTGAACATCTTTTACATATAACAATCGCATATGTATTTTGTATATGGATACGTGCATATATGAAAAGAAAACACCTCAAATAATAATAAAAATTTGATTGTATATTAGAAGAGGTACATACACATTTTATTATTATTATTTTAATCTATATAAAACGATGATATCATTAATCATTATACAATTAACCCGTATATGTTTATCATAATTAAATCTAACGTATATATTTACACATATTATTTAGGTATCTATATATTATTATATTAACATAAACAACAACATAACATATATTATATAAATAGTGTAAGGCTCGCTTATAGACGCAACTAAACTAAATAAATATAATATTAATTACATAGTAAAGATTAATTTAACCCCTCGTAAATTTATAAAATAAATTTATGTTTTAGTATATTATTATATAAGATAGAGGTAATTTAACTATAAACCATATCCGCAGTTATACGACTAAATATAATAGTATATAAAATACGCACATAATAAACAATGTATCTATATTTTATTGTCATATACCATAAATTAAATAGTTTCTTCTCAACCATTTTTACATTTAAATTCAATATATTATATATAGGTGAACTTATATACAAACACATGTATATTCATGTATATATTTGTCCACAATTTTAATAGTCATTGTGAAAATCAAACATAAACATGTATTTATTTATATATGTAATATATGTTATATAATCAAAAAACATCCTCAATCAAATTACATTTCATTTGAAGTGTGTCCACGTTTTTCTATATATATATTTCCATTTTCTGTATACTATTCCTTTTTACATAATATATGTATATTCTTATTATGGTATATTTTCATTGCCCATATAGGTTATATATATCTATGTATAGTCTCAGGCTCAATATCGTATTTACTTATAATAATATAGAAATGGTGTTTGTATATAGTATCTATTATCTCCATCCATATGATGTACGTAAATCCGTATGTACTATGTATACAAGAAAGAATTATTTATATATTGTATATATATATATATATCGGACCAGTTTGAAGACTATATATATATATATATATATCTATTGTATTTAATATATTGTATATATACATACTCGTATATATAATATATATTGTTATTTAATATATATAAAATGTTTGTACTATACTTCAATTAAAGTTAAGATAATTTATTCGCCCACTCAGTGCCACATCATCATTTGCCGCACACACGCCATATACCGTCTATTGTTTTTCTCCATCGCTATACCATATACATACACTTCATTTCTATATAGTCTACACTATATATATATATATATATATATATATCTCTATATATACCTAATTAATTTTTCTTTACATTTTCATTGTTTTCCATTATATTGTTTTGTTGTATTGTATTGTATGTGTATGTATGAAAAACATTTTTACTATTGCACAAACAAACGATAGTACACCAATTATAATGTTGATGAGAACATAGTTTTCGGGGGTAATTAAATTAGTATGCAAATTAATAAAGAATATGTATTTGTATATATTATATATGTAATAGAATAATGTTATTGTTATGTGCATGTATATACGTGTTTTTTTTTTAATTTTGTGTAATTTTACTGTAAAAATAATAGATTATTTTACCATCATTATATACGTATATATGCATAACACCATATATATATTTGTACAATGAATTTTCTCATTTAATTTGCATTTTAATTTAATTTACATTGAAGTTTTTTTATTTTTATATATTTTTGAAATTTTGTTTAATGAGGTTCATTTAAAGGTACATATTTAGTAAATTACATTTTTATAAATTTATTATCACATATATATATGTATAAAAGATGTTATAAGTGTTACCAACACTTTGTTTAGATCGATCTAACTAACTTACAATTGTTAATAAAATATGTAAATACAAAACATTATATATTTTATGTATTGCTACGAGATTTTCAATTAATATTAGTCATAATATTATTAACATAACTGTTACTATATATAAAAGTATATGGCTTTAATGAATACCAAGCCATTATGAGCGGGTTATAATTATTAATATAAAATAATGGAATTAAGAAAACGCATCCAGATATCTTTCGATAATTGCCGTTTAAATGGTGAATTGTTATGTGTACCACCACAATGTAATGAATATCTGGTAGATGACATATATAAGCTCTACATGGTGTACGAAACATGACTTGTACATATAACAATGTGGTATAAGATTAATTGTATACGAAAAAAAATAGTATATACGTAAATAAGTAATATAAATACATATACGTATACTTAAAACATGACCGCCAGAAAATTGCATAAGATTAAGGTTAAAATGAAAATCTGTAATATATTGTACAATACAAATGTTAAAGAAATTTTCATATAACTATATTTATTTATTGTAATATATTTATTTGCCAGTTACACAATACAATTATTTGCTCATATATTTAAAAGATTATATATACAAGAATTATATGTTTATAATATATATAGAATTAAATGTGTCTGTCATTTTCTGTGCTATAATAAATATATATATATTTAATCAAAAATGCATATAATAGTATAAAATTCACCTGAGACTGAAAATAATTTCATATATATTTTGTATATATATTTACCTTTTAGTAATTTGTGACATTATTAAGTACATATACATATACATTTATTTGTACAAATATATAATATGAAATAATACGATTTGTATATACATAAATTGATATTTAAATAAATACATTTACATTGTAAAAACCAATTGCAATTAATTCAAAAAAGTAATCAATTCATTTTATAAATATTATAATTTATATTTATTTTACGATTTTATAGTATTAATAAATTATAATATATACAAATATTTATATAATATTATATGTGAAATTGTAATTCTATCTACAAACTATATATTGTATTGTATATATTGTATGTGTAACATTAAAATATATACACAGGATGTATTTGTAGACCTATCTGAAATAGTGAAGCATAAATTTGAAATAGAAAGAAACATTTATGTAATTTTTTGTCTAGAGAGTAATATTTGTATATAGCCACCAGATATACGTTTGCAATAGAAATATATATTTAAATAGATATATACACCAATAAAGTAGTGGTATATTATATGAGTGACAGAAAAATTAAGTAATTTTATAATTATTATGTAATAAATATTGTAGTATATATAATTTATCGAACAGTATATATATATACATTCAGCCAAATAAGTACCCGGAAATTCTCATTTTTAATTTTCTCTCTGAGAATATTTAAAAAAAATTTTTTTCTCAGGTTGACACAACTGTCAGCCACCATTCTGTGAATTTTTATTGCTATGTGTGATTTAGTTTGCTTACGGCGTCATTAGGAACAAGTCAACCTTTTGTGTGCGTTGCGATTTTTACTATGGATAAAAATATCGATCAAAGAGTTTGTGTGAAATTTTGTGTTTCAAACGAAATTTCTTGTGTCAAAACATTGGAAATGTTGAAAAAAACATTTGGTGATTCAACCATGTCGAAAACTCAAGTTTACGATTGGTATAAATCGTTCAAAGAGGGGCGAGAAGAAGTGAACGATTTGCCACGTTCAGGACGGCCTTCGACCTCTTCAACTGAAGAAAACGTCGACAAAATAAAGGTAATGGTGCTCGAAAATCGTCATAATAGTTTGCGAGAGATAGCCAAAGAAATGAACATGTCTCATGAGACCGCTCGTCATATTTTGGTTGATGTTTTGGGTATGCGGAAAGTCGCAGCGCGATTGGTGCCAAAAGATCTGAATTTTCTTCAAAAAATGAATCGCAGTAAGGTGGCTGAAGACATGCTTGAACGCGTAAATTCAGATCCAACGTTCATCGAACGCATCATAACTGGTGACGAGACATGGGTTTACGAGTACGACATGCAAACAAGTCAACAATCATCGGAATGGCGCGCCAAAAATGAGCCGAAACCGAAAAAACCGCGCCAAAGCAAATCGAAAATCAAGGTGATGCTGACCGTTTTCTTCGATATTCGTGGTGTTGTTCATTCGGAATTCTTACCGGAGGGACAAACCGTCAATAAAGAATATTATCTTGGCGTTATGAAGCGTTTGAGAGAGAATGTTCGTCGCAAAAGACCAGATTTGTGGCGGAACAACAGTTGGATTTTGCACCACGATAATGCACCAGCGCACAAAGCGATCATTGTTAACGAGTTTTTGAACAAAAATTCAACAAATATCATCGAACAACCACCGTACTCTCCAGATATGGCACCATGTGACTTTTTCCTGTTTCCAAAACTCAAATTACCACTTCGTGGAACCCGTTTTGAGAGCATTGAAGACATCAAAACTAATTCGCAACGAGAATTGAAGGCCATCTCGGAATATAGCTTTAAAAAGTGTTTCGATGATTGGATTGTTCGTTGGAAGAAGTGTATTGCCTCAGAAGGGGCCTATTTTGAAGGGGATATAATAAATTTAGATGATTGATAAGTTGTTTGTGTTTTATTTCAAATTTCCGGGTACTTATTTGACTGAATGTATATATAGTTTTTTTTGCATATATAGTTTATTTAATAATTATATAATATAATTTTTAATTTTGGTTATTAATTTTTAAAACACACACAAAATTTGATTTCGTTATATTATATACGATAAAAGTCTTCAATACTTTGCATAATTGTTAAGGCTGAAAATGCAGCTTTTACAATCTAAAAATGATGTGCATAATATAATTAAATGTTATGAAATTATATATATGAATTAAAAATGTATACACATACAGTTACAAAATTTTCCATTGAACAATTAATATAATATAATGCACGAAAATATTTTGGATCCTGTGCCATTTGTATAATTAATATATAGTAACGTCTTTCGATTGATGATCGATTATACCATAAACCATTATAGGCCGCTGTTGCGACATTGGATCCCTATATATTGTATATATATAAATTAAAAATGTTACATTTTAATTGAATGTAATTTATGAGGTATAAAATTGTAGGTGCATTTCTTTGACATAGGAACATATGCACCCTACATGCGCCTATAGGTTGTGTACGTACCTCAGTTGTAACTAAATTTCCAGTATATGCATAAATAAATAATAATAATAAAACAGCTGATAAAACAATTGCATAAAAAATTATCAAAAATCCTTTGTTACTTTGATCCTAAATATATATATTTATGTATGAATATGGATGGGAATGTGTAAATATAAAATATTAGTATATGACTTAAAATATGGTGATTAACAGAAAACGAAATTTTTATTAAACAAAATATATTTAAATGTCTGGTCTAACGTATGATGAAAAATATATTAAACTGATTGGGAACTTTGTTTTATTATAAAACAAAGCTATGTGACCTAAAGAAATTTTACTAATCGATGTACTAAACATAAAAAACTATAATCAAATCAGTTGTACAGACGACACACATTTCTTTTTATCACAAACATTTGATTATTTTTATAAATAGTCGTTTAAGAAAATATACTCTTACCAATCTTGATACACCCAATAAAACATAAATTAATAAAAATAATGCTTCAGCCATAGTTACAAAAATCATTTCACTGTTAATATCTTGATGCATACTTTGACATCTTAAATAAATTATTAAATTTTTTAATTATATATATTTCTTAATTTATACTTATTGTTAGATTACTATATTGTATGTTATGACTTACTCCAACATAAAATTATGAAAATCAACACATTTATTAATACCATTTTGAAATTCAATCATTGTTTTTTCATCGCTATCTAAATCTAAAATCATTTCTTGTAAATCTTTAAAACCCGCTTCTATATTTAAGGCAATACCAATAAATAATGAATCGAAACCAACGACTGTAATAACCATTGCAGTAACTGATATAACAATTAGTGAATAATCAATTTCATATCCAGGACTCATTGTATTATCATAAAATAAACTATATTATATGAAAATTATCAAATTACATATAATTAATTCTTGCGATAATAATTATATTTCTATTATATAATCAAAAAATTATTATTTACTATATTTTAAGGGGCAATGTCCAATCGGTTGCATTCACCTGTACACCCATTATAACTTGTTTATAGATAAGACCTATTACTGGTGTACTATTAATAAATATTCCGGCTGCTATTACTAATATAGTAAATAATTTAACAAATATTTGACATTGTTTTTCAGCAATTTCATAAAAATGAGATTTTCCAACAATTTCTCCTTAAAAAAAAAAAAAAAAGAAAAACCCATTCGTTCAAACAATTTGTTTAACATTAAATTATTACAGAAAAACAAAATACACATTACTATTATTAACATTTTCTTGTAATTGTTTAACCAATACTAAATATTTTGTTTTCTTAGTATAATAAATTAATGATTTTATGAACGCAGATAGAAATGCAATTTCTAAACCTAATTCAGTTATCATATCGGATATTCCATGCATATTTTTAAAAAAACTTAAGCCCTATAAATAGTAAATAAATAGTAAAGTTAATAAAAGTAGAAGTTTTTATTTCTTGTTATTATCATTATTACTAATCCAAATATAACAATTCCCATAAATCCAATGCGTAATGTTGACATAAATTGATCCCATTTTGTATGATACAATGATTGACCCGATATATGTAATGATATTAAAACTAATTTCAATATTTTCATAATTATTTTATAAAAACACACAGGAGAACTTATATCGTTTTCTTTATATAGATACAATATTATCGAAAGAAATCAAATTTAAAACTAAGTGCCTTCTTTTAATTTTCATTTGAAATAAAAGAAAGAATTTTATTCAATGGTATACACGTACCGCACCACCAACATTATTTTTTTATACTTTATATAATATAAATTCACTTAATAATGTATGACATTGAATGGCATCATTTAATATTAAATGACATTAAATTAATTAAAAATGCACGCAATTAAGAAAGTTTCATTTATATTTTTTTTCTATAACAATTATTTTTATTTTTTTTTTTTTTTTTAGAATAGCAGAGGAAATAAGTTTTTCTTTATTTTTATTAGGTAGAGTGTTTTCATTTCCGACGGACGCGCGCACACATACATATTTCTGCTCATAATATTCCAATATGATAATAGACAGACAGAATAAACAATTCTGTAAAATGTTCATATTGAAATACGATGAAATACACAACATTGCTCACAAATAAGAAAATATTTTTATGGAATTTCTCTGTATAGTGATAATAATTGAATTAAATTTTGTGGATATTTAATAAATTTGGAAAAAAGTAACTAAATTGTTCAAATTACCTCAGTTTACCCTACATATATATAATTAAAGTTATTTGTATTTTTTTTCATTAACTAATACATGCTATATATTATGTCATACATATGTTTTTTAATTGTATTACGAGTAGATATTTTTAGACGATTGCATTTGTATGTGATTTTTAAAAAACTTTGAAGGTTTTCGTATGGATATGAAAAAAAAACTGTATAGAAGTGAATATTTAAACAATTTTTAATATATTTTATATATTATATTTAGAAGAATTATTATTTCATAAATTTATACTATTATTTTGTTCCTATATGCAATTCGATTAAAATATTTCAAAAATTCATAATTTTTTATCATGTCGCATGTGTTTTGATTTTAAAAAAATTGTATAACATCAAATTATGTTCACTACAATTTTTTATGTGTAAATTGTAATTCAATCAAACTTCTTCTGATGTGTATAGCAACAAATTGGCGTATATAGTTATTGTAAGTCTCTGGTTGAAATGAAATTATAGCGATCACAAATCGCTACTTACAAAAATATTCATAGCCTAATTTTTCACTTTTATTATATGAGACATTGTTCACTTTACATAAATACGTTTATTTATACTTGTATATGTTAATGAAAATTCATAATGTCCATCGATAGCTATGACCTTTTCCCGTTTTAACTGGCTTTTTAACTTTTTTTAACTGATTAACTGATTTTAAATAGAAAAATGTATTTTAAAACCAAATGATACCATCAAACTATATCGAAAAGTTATTAACTCACATTAAATTGCATCAATTTCGCGAAATATAATTCTTCTACGTACGACAAACTTTGACTCTGCACTCGGTATAGGTGTCAAACAAATTCTGATGGTACTAGAATGATTTTGGTTCTCTACACTCAACGTATATTTTCCAAACTTCTGTGATCTATTTCGATCGATACAACTACACAGAAAACGATCTAATTGCGGATTTCTAAATGGATTGGATTAAAATATTGTGTCAGAAAAGTGAGAGCTATACGGCGAATAAATAATTCGATTAACCAATAACAAGAAATTGGTTATTGAAATGAATGTTAAATACATTACACAGCGATGACTAACACAATGTAATCTCTTCCACTTACTTAATAACCGAATCGTACAATTATTCTTGTATTTTTGTATTATGTATTCAAAATAAAAATTTACATTGTCTGGATGGATGGATGGATATATATTAAAATTATATATAATAAGCGTATAAATAAATTGTTTCTCAAAAACTATATGTTTATTAAATGAATATTTAATAAGTTTATATAAACTTTTTTTTTCTTCAGTTACTTTATTTTATTTAAAATATATTGTCTGAGAATGTTTTTTTATGTATTTTTTTTTTTTGCTTGTTATATAATAGATTTATTTTTTATTTTGACTGATGGAAATATACGTTTTTATATTAATAGATTAAGTATGATATGATTTGATTAAAGATATATATTATTTATATAAGATATATTCTGGTTTAAGGCAATTTGAAAAGAATTTTCCAATTTATAACCATATTTATATTATATTCGAGTGCAATTATATTTTCAATAAAATCTACAACACAACATAAAACATTTATTTGTGGTTTGTTAAATTACAATTTGCATTTTCGATATTTTATATTTATTTCATTTTAAAATCATAATTTTAATGCAATTTACAACAATAAGTGTGGTATGTAATTTTATGAATATTATTAATTCTTCATTATACAATTAATATATGAAATCGGAGTAATAAATTATCTGTGATTGTATTAATATGATATTTATTTGAACACCATGTAAGTCAACAAATTTTCTTTTAAATATATCCTTTAAAGTACATTGTTAAATTAATAAAATTAAAACATTATGTCATAAATTGACTGAAAAAATATTTGTAGCACATCATATTTAGTATATGCGTAACATATATATTATAGAAAAATAAAAAGCTCTTTTAAAAATTACAACACAAGCGGAATACAGTATACAATTAAAGCGGAAAACTTTTATAATAAAATGCAATTGAAATAATAAATTTGACATTTTACATAATATATATAAAACATATTTTCATATTTCAATTTACATTAAAACTACATAAATGAGTATATGGAAAACATTTTTAATAAGTAAATGTTAGATATTTGTAATGGCTTTTATACATATATTATTTCGTATTTATATACTGTTTTAAAATCAACATAAAATTTCATAAGTAAATATTAAAATATATACGAGTATTTAATGTTAGTGTATATATTATTTTCAAAAAGTTAGTTTTTCATTTCAATATCATCAGAGGCGTTGCTTGCATGTAAACAAGGTAAACAGTGTTTACTATAAAAAAAAAAATTTTTATTTAACGAATAGTTTTGACACTGACTGTGTTTTATACACAATTGGTTACCGTTTACCATAAACATTTTTTAATATTATAAATATCTTACAAAATAAAATATGGGTAAAAGATCGCAAATATGTTTTTCATAAATAATTAAAGTAATATATATATAATATAATAAATAATAAATTGTATAATTAAAATGTAATAAATAAAAGGGTACTCACCAATTCACATTGCACCATATTAGCTGCAATAGAAGAGCCGGTAACAGAAGAATGAATATTCTGCACATACAGTTCAATTTGCAATTTCATTTCACAAATAACAAAATTGAACCGAGAGATACATTTGTTATAGCTAAAAAGACAAAAAAGTAATAAATTTTATTATTATTATTATTATTATTATTAGGTAAATTTAAAGAAATGTAGTATCAAATCAAATTAAATATATTTTTATTTTATTACTTTTTTTTCGAAATAATTTGGTACAATTTTAAACATAAATATAAAAACAGCAACATCAACAGCAACATCAACAGCAACAACAACAATAAATGCTTCTAAAAATTTCTGTCACCGCGGCGTCGCACAGAAACAATTACATTTTTTTTTCTTTTTGCGTACGCATATAGGAAAAAAGTCAAAATTTAATTTTTAAAAAACTAAAAATCTATACCATCTTTTCCAATAAAATTAATTATTGAATAAATTTATAATTGTTGTGAAACAAATAAAATAAAAATAATTAAAACAATTACAATATTTAATGTATAAAATAGAAATAAATGAGCAGCACTTACGCATATCATTAACAAACAAGGGAAAAAGAAAGTTAAAATTTATTGTAGGCATTTTTTAAACACAAACTAACTAAACACTGAAATAATATATAGAAAATAAAAATTAAATAATATTAAATATTAATAATCGGTTTATAAATTTAAAATAATAGATTATCTACTTTACAATAATTATTAATAATAAAATAATTAAATTAAATTAATATGCAATTTCTTTGTTCCTATTTTTTCATATACTACGACGCGACTGACACAAGAAAAACAAAAACTAGCAATAATAAAAATCGAAATAAAAAATGTGACATAAAAAATTTGATGACACATGAGAAAATAAAAAACAATTGAATTTATTTCGACTATATAAGAAATTCAAATTTATTTTTTATTATTATCGTAATTTTATCTATAATTTAACAAATTTTCAAATTTAAAAATTTGCTCATTTTTGAAATTTATTCCAACAGATGTTGTCACTTACGCGCTTAATGATGATTTAATAATTTGATGTCCTTTTATATAGTAATGAAATTTTCTTACAAAATAAATTTATCGATTTTGATATTATTTAATATTATTTAAATTTTTGGCATGAGATAATTTTTAGTTTTACCTTGCTATAATTGAACCACTCTTCTCGTAATGGTATATGTACCAGGCAAGACTGTGAAATTGCAATTGTATTAAATTTTAACGCTAAACTATTTTAATGTAATGGGATGAAAATAGGATTTGTTTACCTAAACGAAAAGTGTACGCGAAGCTACCGAATATTATTTTAATATCAGATATGTAACTAAATTATTTAAATATATTTTTCCAACACTAGATTCTCTGTAAATCTAGAGCTATATATAGAATCTATAGAAAGTATAAGATAAGATCAAGATCTCGTGGAAAAAAAATTATTATTTATATATAAATTACATAATTAAAACCACAAAATTATTTTATCAATTCGTAAAAATAATATTTTTCGTTTGGTAATGTATTCTTTATAAATTTAATATAATGTAGTCACACGTTGTTAAAGTTAGATTTGTTTATTTCGCTTTTATTGTATATATATATATATTTTTGCATACAATTGTAATAGTATTTGCGAAGGAAATTTACAATCGCAAAATAAACAATTGATAGGTAATACGAAATAATGTAAATTTATCTGGTTTATTTATTTCCGAAATCCATTGCAAAAACCAAAACGTTTTTATAATATTGATTTCTTTTGTATATAATCTTATAATTGTATTTTGATAATGTTTTTATAAATATTCTAGTATTTTGTTGATAATTCCTTTATACATGTTGATATATCCTTATATCCTTATACCATAATACAGAATATGTATAATATATATATGGATAGTATGTAGTTCTATGAATAATTAAATTGATTAGTTTTTGTTGACTTTTTAACATAAACACTTTTTAGAAAATATATACAATAAATAATACCATAATACAAATTGTGAAAAAATGTGAAATAATCTGTAAATGGAATACAGTGGTTCGTTGAAATATGCTGTAGTTAGGATGTGCGACATTATACCAAAGACTGCATACTTCATTGGGAACAATTAAAAAAAGAATTATGCTGTATTAATAAATATCTTTATCTTTTATCTTTTATTTTTTAATTTTTATTTTTAATCTTTAATCTTTCATCTTAAATCTTTTATCTTTAATATTTTTATCTCAAATGCCAAATACTGTAGAATCTTGAAATAAACTGTGTATAAAAGCTGGAATCCTCACTGTTTAAGTTTTAATAATTATTATTGATTTTAAGAAATCATTTAACAATCTTTACTAACACGGAATTTATTAGAAACTTTATTATACTCAAAATTTAATGAAAAATATTATTTTGGGTATTATTTTCTACATTCTAAAATCTAAACTATTCTATGAGAAGTGACTAAATTGTGTATATGTTTTCATCGCATATTAATGAAACGAAATTGAATGATAAATGATCAAATAGATCATCAGTTCTGCTAAATATTGAATTCACGTATTTATTTATAATAAATATAATATATTTTAAATATTTTTTGATTTCAGATTAAATTCACCAGCCCATGAGACACGTTGGCAACAAGTTCAAAATGAAATTCAAGCAACTGGTACCTATAATTTAACGGAAACTGAATTGGTATATGGTGCAAAATTAGCATGGCGTAATTCAGCTAGATGTATTGGAAGAATTCAATGGTCAAAATTACAGGTAAAATTAATTAAAAAAAAAAATAGATTAAAAATTAAAATCGAAAATATTATTTGTTTTAGACATAAGAAATATTTTGCTCGTTTAAATTTATCTATAGATGTAATTCTTTATGTCATTCATAAATATTCAATGTTATACCATATACTATTTCATATAAATATAAAAAGCATATGTGTATTCGAATTCGATATAAAAATAAAGAAATGTTGATAATAAAATTGATAAAACGGAAATAAGGATATTTCCATAGAAAAATATAACATCCTTTTAACAACTTTTATACAAATACACTTGTTACATAACTGACAAAATAAATAGTAACATTTTTTTTCCAACATAAATAAGTATTAAACATAAAATAGACAGACACACATGCCAACACACAATCACAATTTGTCTGCGTATATAGATATTTTAATGCATATGTGATGAAAACTTTTTTTTTCATTTTACTACTATTAAATACACATTTATTTGAAATTACATTTATTTATTTCTTTTTTTGTTCAGGTGTTTGATTGCCGGTTTGTGACAACTACAAGTGGAATGTTTGAAGCAATTTGCAATCATATTAAATATGCTACAAATAAAGGAAATTTAAGGTAAATGGATTTTATATATTTAATGTATGGTATATGTGTTATTTATACGTATAGACACGTGATGCGATGATAATAATATAATAATAAGAAAATCTCATTTTACATTGTTTTTATTTTACAATGTTATGTGTAAATGTCATTTGCGAAATTATATTAGTGACGTTAAATTATATATATTTTTATTACGGATTTAAATATACGTAAATATTTATATATGAATTACTGAATATGGTTTTTAATATTATATTCTAATGGATAAAAATTTCAACCAAATGCTTAAAATTATTTGGATTTGTTTTTAGTTAATGGGTGTAAGTATAAGTACAAGACTATTCCTCTATTCTACTATAGGTGTATATATAAATTTACTGCAAACGTTATAAACTAAATAATTGTATATAATGCTCTTATTTTATATTATAACAATTAATATTAAATTATAGGAGTAACGAAAAGTAATAATCAATTTTCTTTTACATTAAAAAATACTAATTTAATTTTCTTAAAAGAAATATTTATTAGCACTTCAATAATTAATAATTATATAATAGTTAATCGAATTATATATATATATATATACGATTGCAGAGAAATTATCCTAACACTATATATAATATACTTATACATAATATGACCCCAGACTAAGTATATCCAATTTTTGTATTGAGAAATATTATTTTCAAAAGATTTTAATATTTACAATATTCTAAAACATTATAACTTATAATTTACCAGTACAAAATTGGTTAACATTTTAAAAAATGACTTACTGATCGCAAAAATTATAGCCAATGAATATGAATGAGAGAATATACAACACAAATATAGTGTATTTTCCCACTTTGAAATTATTTTACTAACACATAATATTAAATATAACTATAGAGTAGTTAGATTATAAAGTCCACACCAATTAATCAAAAATGTATTATGAACACCAATTAAATTTATACTATGCATTCAGTATATTTCTGTATATATTGTAAATATGCAAAATATATATGTAATTGAAAATACCTGTGAATGTTCGCATTTATTGAATTATCAATTTATAGTAGCAGATCCCCAATTAAAATATATATATATATATATATGTGAACATAATATGAACATTTATACTCAATTATTTAACAATTATTACATACTGATTGGATACACATATGTATAATTATGTGTTCATAATATACAGAATAAATGTAATCAATACGTGTGTGTATATACGAGCAAACATAAATATACATAGTATATAAAAAGTTTATTTATAGGACTATGTGAGAAATATTTCACACAGTTATATGTGTCCTTTACAATAAAAAATATTTTCATATAAAATATATTTCCGAGGATTTCGAATCCGACCAACATTCGGGTCAATATATATAGTATTTTGTGTGGCAAAACATTTGTTATTCGTTAAATAGACAACCACTACTTGCAAAGATGTTCACTTTCTTATTCCAAATAAATATATGGTAAACAAACAAATGGTAATTAAATTGATTAATTTTCAGTATTGAAATTTGAATTTTATCAGTACCTATACTCCAGAACATTTAATATATAATAATGTTTGTGTGTGTGAAGGAAGTTAAAAATTGTAACATTCAATTATTATTTTTTTTTCATTTCAGATCAGCAATTACTATATTTCCGCAACGTACTGATGGACGTCATGATTATCGTATATGGAATGGTCAATTGATTTCATATGCCGGATATCGTTTATCTGATGGAACTGTAATTGGTGATCCACAAAATGCTGAATTTACAGAGGTAAATTTTATTTTGTGTACAACAATAATATTGTATATAGTATTACACCTATGCATATATATAAAATATAAATTGTGTCAAATGAATTTATTAACACATCATGTTTTCATTTAAAAAAAAAGGTATGTTTAAAATTAGGATGGAGAGGTAAAGGTACACCATGGGATATATTACCAATGGTATTGTCAGCAAATGGACATGATCCTGACTACTTTGATTATCCACCAGATTTAGTTTTAGAAGTTCCATTGTCACATCCAAAGTATATACATATAATAATAATAATCATTTTTTAATGCTATACATATTGCTATTTATTCTAATTTAATCTTCTGCATAAATAAATAAATTTTTAGATATAAATGGTTTGAAGAATTAAAATTAAGATGGTATGCACTTCCAGCTGTTTCTGGTATGTTATTTGATTGTGGTGGTATACAATTTTCAGCGACTGCATTTAGTGGTTGGTATATGTCAACTGAAATTGGTTGTAGAAATTTATGTGATACAAATAGAAGAAATATTAGTGAAGTATATATATATACCTTATATATATTATATATATATTTATTATATAATAATTTAAAAATTTAATTATTTATTATATTTATTATATTATATATGACGTCCTTATTATATTCAAATAATAAATCTATAAATAATGTATATGTGTAAATATAGAAAATTGGTATGAAAATGGAATTAGATACACGTAATCCAACATCATTATGGAAAGATAAAGCAATTGTTGAAATTAATATTGCTGTATTATCATCATTTCAACGTTTGAATGTAACAATTGTCGATCATCATACGGCAAGCGAAAGTTTTATGAAACATTTGGAAAATGAAACAAAATTAAGGTAATTATATATACCTACTAATAACTGTATATGTGTTGGGGGGTTAATTTCTCTATTGTTTGTGTGTACATACAAAACCAAATTATTTTTATAGAAATGGATGTCCAGCCGATTGGATATGGATTGTACCACCAATGTCTGGTTCAGTGTTACCAGTTTATCATCAAGAAATGGCATTATATTATTTAAAACCATCATTTGATTATCAAGAACCAGCACATAAAACACATGTATGGAAAAAAGATCGTGACAATTCAAAGACTAAAAAACCAACACGTAAATTTAATTTTAAACAAATTGCTAGGTAATTAATTATATTATATTATATTTTATATATATATATATATTTTATATCAATATGAATATTCATATATTATAATATATAATTAAGTTAATTTTTGTGTGTTTTATATAATGTTTAAGGAATAGATTTTAATTTTGTATATTGTATGTTTCAAATATTATTTTCAACCCATCCACATTTCCAAAAGCATTAGAAAATATATATAATATACAATTATATGTGATATATATTATAGTAAAAACATATAAGATACAATTAAGAGAGCACTCTTATATATTGTATTTATGTAATATATACACACACCAATTTTATAATATAAATTACTAATTTGTGTAAATTTTCATTTTATATTTGTGTATACACGACAGAGCTGTTAAATTTACATCTAAATTATTTGGTCGTGCATTATCACGTCGTATTAAAGCCACTGTATTGTATGCAACTGAAACTGGTAAATCAGAACAATATGCAAAACAATTGGGAGAATTATTAGGACATGCTTTTAATGCTCAGGTAAGTGATATATATATTTAAATTTTCATTTTCATGCAACAAATAATATATATGAGTATGTGTATATGGTATTTTAATTATATTTAATTATATCTACCATCCACCCACATGTTACTTTTATATATGAGTATGAGCATTTTATGATATTTATTTAATTTAGCTCGATCTATATCTATACTCTATAGATATATTATGTACAGAATAAGTTAAGTAGAATTATTTTTCATAATATATATTTATATATATGTGATTTGTTGACTTTGGTAACTTTTAAAAAATTCTCGTATTATATTATAAATTATCATATTTAAAATTATATATTTATTTATATGTAAATATTTTGTCTCTTGTAGTTATTCCATTTCATATTATATAAATTATATCAAATACCATATACTATATATATTTCATTTATCTAATTGCCTAACGTAATGCTATAGCATCGTCGTATATATAATATATAACCTTTGTGAATATATAAAATAACCTAAACTATAGGCAAGAAAATACATTATGTATTACATAGAGGTGCTGATCTTTACTAAACATATACGCGATACGTCGATTATCGATATATTTAATTCTTTTAATATATAATATATGTTATGAGTACACGTAAACACATATTTATTCATATTATATATGCACACGCACAGGTGTTTTCTGTATTACATTAAAAAGTATTACTTATAACAAAATTTTGAATAGAATTTCACTTTTAATATTATATGTATATGTAGACCAAATATAATAAATGATTTTCGATAAGCAACAATCGATATAATAATGTTTATTATGAATATTTCTTATTATAATTTTTCAATCCCATTATAAACAAACCAAACACACACGCACACTCTAATCCTAATATTTATATTTATATATATTTAAAAAATAACTAAATTCATGTACGATAATATACTCGTAGTAAATAAAATTCCTTATATTATATAGAAATATAAAACTATATACATAAACATTATCTCGCATTTAAATTGTAATGCTGCGATAATGATTAAAAAAGATGTATATGAATAATAAAATTGATGATTCTTCATAATTTATATATTAATCATACGCGATATTTAAATGAAAATACATATATTACAAAATAAAATATTACAATTTAAAATTCATGAAATTATGTATAGAAATTGCCCTATACACAATTTTATTGTGTCATATATAGTTTTCATTTTTGTTAACAAAAGAATGAAGAATTATCTTCCAAAAATTAAATTAATTATATTGTTTTAATTCCTTTTATCCTTTATATAATAAAAAAAATGTGTATACTCAAAAACTCTTAAAGGATATTCTTCGATTTGGTGGAAATATATAATATTTAATATATTGTGATATTGTTTAGGAAGTTTTCTAGAAAATTTTACTTCATTTATTTTTTATCGAAAAGTGATTAAACTATCACTATCAAATGTACAGGACATAATATATAGTATATTTTATTGCCTGAGATTGTGTTTCAATATATTTTGGTTTGCCATGGTATATTAATCAACTGCGTGAATAATCATTTGATCGTTTATGAAACTAAAAAGCAAATGTCTTTAAAAATATGTGGTATTGAACGAAATTCAAAGGTTAACATTGTCCCCACACACAAATTCATGTGGGCGATTCACTCATAAAAATAATGAATAAATCATCTGTCGAAAAACATAAATGTAATTGATGAATTGTTATTTATAATCTCGAACGGAGTAATTGTACACATTTTACCGTCTATACACCACACTATAATAAATGTTATAGGGTCGTATTTCATTTTAGTAAATGTTATGATATTTGTAAAATCTAAAATATTTAATGTTTATAGATAAATTCTTCAATCTCCATATCTATATGTTAACTTTTATATACAATAGTTGAAAATAAAAAAAACCCATAAGAAAAATTAGGAAAAATATTTATTATTGTGGCATTTATGCATTAATAATATTTATACTTGGAAAAAAACAAAACAAAAAACTTTGTTGTTGAATAATATCAACATTATATAAATTTATTATTATTTTACAGGTACATTGTATGACAGATTATGATATATCTTCCATTGAACATGAAGCACTTTTATTTGTTATAGTATCAACATTTGGAAACGGAGATCCGCCGGAAAATGGTGAGGTAAATATAAATAAATATATGATGAATATAAATTATTATAAGTTTTTTACATTTACATTCTCACACGCAGTTTTTTATTTTACTATAAATCTTAAGTATAATAATTTTTCTAATATTTATTTCTTTATTACCCACCGCCAACCACCACCAGCACCACCACCACATTGTTATTTTAAGAACAATAGATTAGATTTTGTCGCTATTTTTTTTTTTTATTTTGTTATCATTTTTTGTGTTGTTACATAATAATAATAATACCAATAAATCAACCCTCTCATAAACATTTTTCCTTCATTCACATGTTTATTTATTTATTTTTGAATGTTTATTTCAAGCGAAAGGAACTTTTTTTTTCTATAAGGAATTGTATGTTATTGTTTTTATTTGTATGTACATATGTGTGTGTGTGTGTGTGTGTGTAATAATGTCTTATTCATATATTGTTTTACTTTTTACTTAAGGTATAAATTTAAGGTATATATTTATTTTATTTCAGGAATTTGCACAAGGATTGTACTCAATGAAGCTTCATGAAAGTGGGGAAAATACAGACAATCCAAAAAGGTATATATATAAAATAATATTTTGTATAATATAAGATTAACTTTATTCGTTTGTTATTTGTTTAGTTATTTTATTTTTTTGTACATTACACATTCACTTATACTCGCGTACATTTAACTTATACAATTTATATATATCTTTTTAATCATATAATATAGTCAATCGCATAGTAAATGTAAATAAAAATTCTAAATTCTAAATATTTGAAAAATGTTTTCGTTTTTCCTTTTTAAATTTTTTATTATTGTATAATTTTAATTTGATTATACTCGCGTACCATGTAATAATATTTAGAAAGTGAGACATTGTTGATTTTGTATATTTTATTATATTTTTTTACGAATAATTTTTCCACCAAATAAAATGTTATTTTTTTGAGAAGGTCATTAAGAATTAAAAAAGTAAAAAAATAAACGATGCATATTTATTAAATTTTAAATGTTTTAAAAAATATACAGTGTATCATCAAAATCATTTATGAAAGCAAATGCACGTAGTGATGGAAAAATGGCTGTAGAGCAAATACGACAAATGGATCGTTTTGATACAATGCGTGGTTCAACCACTGAAACCTATACCGAAGAAACATTCGGTCCATTATCAAATGTACGTTTTGCTGTTTTTGCATTAGGTTCATCAGCCTATCCAAATTTTTGCGCTTTTGGAAAATATATTGATAATGTATTGGGTGAATTGGGTGGTGAACGACTACAAAAAATTTCATTTGGTGATGAAATGTGTGGTCAAGAACAAGCATTTAGAAAATGGGCACCAGAAATATTTAAGGTTATTATTTTATTAACCATAATTCGAATAACAATTTTAATTTATTTAATTATATATTTTTTATATAAAATATATACTATATTATTATTATTATTATAGAATGCTTGTGATACATTTTGTTTGGATACGGATGAAAATGATCCATCGATAGCATTACATTCACAATCATTAACAATTGATACAGTACGTATGGTACCAATTAAAGAATCTGGACTACTTGATGTTCAACTATCTAAATTCCATAATAAAAAAGCTATTGTTGCTAAAATTAAATGTTCACCGGCGAATTTACATCGTGAAATGAATGAAACGGAACGACAAACAATTTTAGTTGAAATATTAGCAAATGATGTAAATTATATATGAGTGATTTTGTTAATAATTAATAATTAAATAAATATATTTATATATACATTTATTATTAGGTTAAATATGAACCTGGTGATCATGTTGGTATATTTCCAGCTAATCGTTCGGAAATTGTTGAAGGTATATTAAAACGTTTAACTGGTTTAAATGATGCAGATGAAATAATTCAATTACAAATATTAACCGAAGAACATTCATCAAATGGTAATATATACAATATTTAATATAAAATTAAAAAATATATATGCGTTACTAAATATTATATTATATTTATAGGTGTAACAACTAGTTGGGAACCACATGAACGTTTACCAGCATGTTCAATACGTACATTATTAACAAGATTTTTAGATATTGCATCGACACCATCAAGACAAATACTAACATTGCTCGCTGGTTTCTGTTCGAAAAAAGAAGACAAAGAACAATTAAATGTATTGGCAAATGAATCGTCAGCCTATGAAGATTGGCGTAATTGGCGTGTACCACATCTACTGGATGTACTTGAAGAATTTCCGTCATGTCAACCACCGGCCTCATTATTAATAGCCCATCTAACACCATTACAACCAAGATTTTATTCAATTTCATCATCACCGAAAAAATGTAAAAATGAAATTCATTTAACCGTTGCTGTGGTAAAATATAAAACACAAGATGGTACCGGTTCCGAACACTATGGTGTTTGTTCAAATTATTTAGAAAATTTAAAAGCCGATGATAATTTAATAATATTTGTTCGAAGGTTAGAATCTATTATTATTATAATAATAATAATAATAATAATAATAAATACTAGAGAATTTAATTAAATTTTGTCTTTAACATATTTTTTTTTCTTTTATACAGTGCATCCAGTTTCCATTTACCAAAAATTACAACAAAACCGATTATTCTTATTGGTCCTGGTACGGGTATTGCACCATTCCGTTCATTTTGGCAACATTGGGAAGTTCTTAAAGAAGAAAGTCCAGATAAGAAGGTAATGAAAAAATATTTCTATTGTATTTATTGAAAAAAAACTAAATTTTATTAATAATTTTTATACACACAGTTACCAAAAGTATGGTTATTCTTTGGTTGTCGAACTAGAAATTTAGATTTATATTATGAAGAAAAAGAATCATTGGTAAAACAAGGAATTTTAGATAAAGCTTTTCTGGCCTTATCTAGAGAAAATAATGTTCCTAAGGTAAATATATAAAATTATGTTATAATAGGTCTACTAATATGTGTGTGCCGCTCACGGATTAATCTCTTTGGCCGCCTTAAATGATGGCTGTTTCTGCTGAAATATTTTTTTGTGAACGTATTCACTTTATATCTTTATCTTTCTCAGTTTGTGTTACGAGCTAAAAGTGTAAACAACATTTTTTTTTTTTTGTTGAAAATGTCGTGTTTTGTGCCAGAAAAAAGTGATTTGCGGGGAGGTTTATTGTTATTGTTTCATTGGAAGAAAACTGCTGCTGAAAGTCATCGAATTCTTGTTGAAGCTTATGGTGAACATGCTTTACAAGAAAGAATGTGCAGAAAGTGGTTTCAACGATTCAAAAGTGGTGATTTTGATCTGAATGACAAAGAACGTGGAAAACCACCAAAAAAATTTGAAGATACAGAATTGCAAGCATTGTTGGATGCAGACGATGCGCAATCGCAACAACAACTAGCTGATTCCTTAAATGTATGTCAACAAACCATTTCTAATCGTTTAAACAATATGGGTAAGATCCAAAAGGAAGGAAAATGGGTTCCATATGAATTGACAGAAAGAAGCATGGAAAAGCGAAAAACCACGTGCGAAATATTGTTTCAAAGACAGCAACGAAAGTCGTTTTTGCATCGAATAGTCACTGGTGATGAAAAATGGATTTATTTTGACAATCCTAAACGGATTAAGCATTGGACTGATCCAGGTCAACCAGTCAAATTGACGCCAAAACGCAATATTCATGGAAAGAAGGTTTTATTGTGTATTTGGTGGGACCAAAAGGGCGTGCTGTATTATGAGTTATTGAAACCTGGTCAAACTATTACTGGTGAGGTATACAAAGGACAATTGAATAAATTGAATCAATCATTGAAAGAAAAACGACCAGAATGGGCGAACAGATATGAAAAAGTGATCCTTATGCACGGCAATGCTCGTCCACATGTCGCAAAACCGGTAAAAGAAACATTGGAAACACTCGGATGGGATGTGTTACCACACCCGCCCTATTCACCAGATGTTGCTCCATCAGATTACCACTTGTTCAGATCGATGGCACATGGACTCTGTGCACAACGCTTCCACAATTATGAAGACGTCCAAAATTGGATCGATTCTTGGATCGCATCAAAAGAGGAGAAGTTTTATTTTGATGGTATTCATAAATTGCCAAAAAATTGGAAAAAGGTTATACTTAACGATGGTAATTATATTCAATAAAAATTTTTTACTGTTATTACCGGAATTAATGTGTTTTATTTTTAAAAAAACGGCACACACATATTGGTAGACCTATTAACTATAATTGATACAATATTTTATAAAATTTTAATATTTAACTAATTTCTTTGTTTTTTTTTCAAAGACCTATGTTCAAGATTTAGCCGCCCAAGAAGCTGATTCATTATATAATCTTATTGTTAAAGAAGAAGGACATGTTTATGTGTGCGGTGACGTTACAATGGCTGAACATGTATATGTTACATTAAGGTTTGGATACACAATATAAATTATATTAAATGAGTTTTTTTTTATAAATGATATAAATTATTTTTTTTTTGTTTATACAGAAAACTTATAGCCAATAGAGAAAGTAAACCCGAATCAGAAGTTGAAAAATATTTACTAACGCTAAGGGTAAGTATATATTATAATAAAATTATACAACACATACATCTATAAAATTTAACCCAACTCAACATATATATTACCTGTTTTATTATTATGACTTCGACAAAAAAATAATTATTATAATAAATTTTACAAAACAAGAAATTTTGTTATAAATATTTACATACATTTTTCATTGCGATAAACTGTTTTCAATGTTACAAATAAAACTATTAAATAAATTTTTTGTTAATTAAATTCGATTATCAAAATAAACAATTGTATTTTTATATGTGTTCACTAAAAAAAAAAAAAAAATAAATAAATATGTAATTCAAATTCAAGTATGCAACCGAAATATTAATACAAAAAAAAAAAAACATATATACACAATATAAATATTAAATAAACACATTTGCCGACGACATTGACTCGTCTTCTTTATACCATATGTGGTTGTTATTAACATATCAACATAATAAATAGAGTTTTTAACCTGTCGGTACATATCAAATTAACGTATACAAATACATCATAATACACATACGATACATACATAAATTATATATATATATATATATGGTATGAAAGAAGACTCATCCGAAATTCAACAGGTGTTACAAAGTTATCGAACTTGATTTTAAGACAATTAAATTATATCACACATTATAAAATTTATGTACATAAGAATAATTTTTTTAATAATATAAATAATATAAAAAGTTGACAAATTAAGCAAATTAATTTAATCATTTTTTTTTTTTAGTCAAGTTCATATATATTATAATTAATGTACTAATAATTCGTATATGTTTAAGAAAATATTTATATGTGAGGGTGTGTTAAAATTATAAATCACTCATTATTTTACTGCGACGATAAAATAAATTATTTATAATTTTTTGTATAGAAAATTAATAATATTTATATTTATTTTTTTCTTTCGCAAATAAAATAGGATCAAAATCGTTATCACGAAGATATATTTGGTATTACATTACGTACGGCTGAAATACAAAATAAATCAAGAGCTACAGCACGTATTCGAATGGCATCTCAACCATAAACAATTTTTCATGTATATAATACAAATTATATACATTATAACAAGAAATATTAAGATCAAATGTGTTTATGAAAAAATGATAGTCATCATTTTATATAATTAATTATACTTATAAAACCGCATACACTTATAAATTAATATGACTGAACGGGTGTTTTCCAAAAAAAAAAAAAAAATTGTTTGTTTTTGTTTTAATCCTGTTGTTTTTTTCTTTTTTTTTTTCAATATTAAAATCATTAATAATTTAAAAAAAAATCAAAATTAATACAATAATAACAAAAAAATAATTTACATAAAAATCGATTTCTATTTATTAACAAATATATAATAAATTTAAAAAAAAAATTGGTTCTATATACATCGAAAATTTTTCCTTTTTTTTTGTTAATAATTAAATTAAAAAACAATTTTAAATCTTCTAATTTTTAATCAAATAATAATGCTTTATTATTTATTTATTTTTAATCAAAATTAATATAAATTAAAATTTTGCTAACAAACAATTCAGTTAATTTGTAATTAAAATTTTATTTAAAACTATACATTAATATATGATATCGAGAAAATAAGTAAAAATTTATAATTTTTAATAGTAAACATATCAGTGAAATCATAATTAGTCTCACTTTTAATTAAAATGATTTAATGGTTTATGAAAACTTACCGAGTAAGTTACATAAGTAAAATAAAAACATAAATAAAAATATAATATTTATGTTAAAAAAGAGCAGAGAATTCAAACAATTGTTTTTCTTACTGATGTGAAAGTTTATATCACCGGTGCGAATAACCACGAAGAAATAATTTTTAACATTTAACATTTAATTTAACTTCAATTATTTTCGTTTTTTTTTGTAAATAAATTAATTGAATATATTGTGGGAAAAATTCTAGTCAATTTATAAATAATAATAAATAATTATTATTATAGAAGTTATTTGTAAATCATTAAATTTGTATTTATATATTGTAAATTGTATTTAAGTGGTGCTAAACGTATATTATATATATAAAAAATATCAAAGTATCAACATTTATCATCCCATTCTCATATTTATACCCACTTTTTTTTTTATTTTAAACTCTTGCGATTGACACAATTTATTACGTGTACATTATAAATTTTTATTTAAGCAAGCACCGATCATTTTCTCGAATAAAATTTACTTGAAAGTTTTATTTATACCAAAAATGTTTTATAAATTAATTGATAAATTATTATAGATTATTTTATAGTAAATCGTAATTTTGTGAGAAAAATATTCGCTATAAAATTGATTGATAAATTGCTTTGAAAAATTTATATTAAAGCTTTTTTCATTATATAAAAAAAAAAAAAAAAAGCACAAATCATGTTAAAAAGAAAATGTTTTTATATAAAGAAAATTTGATTCTTGTTATTGTATTTTTCAAACTCAAATATTTTCCTGAACTTTCACAATCACACAAACACAAACACACACATTAATAAATTTAGAATGTTATGTAAACAACTGTTTTAATATATAATTATATTAAAATTAATTTCTTAAATGTTGCACTTATCCGAAAATTGCAAAAGAAAAAAGAAAATAGAAAAAACGTTCCTCTCGCTCAATACATTTTTAAAAATTGTTAATAATTTAAAAATTTGAATTGTTAAATTGCATTTTTCTAATACAATTTAATTATCGCATTCATAAATGGTCAATTTATTAGCTCCAGTGCAGTTGTAATCTATATAATTTATCACACAGACTTCAAATTATACAGACATATTTTTGATTATGTGATTACGCAGCATACAATAAATATAATAATGATAAAAAGTGAAGCAATAATTCTTCGATTATAGTGTTCTAAATAATATGTATATTGAATACGTTAAAAATTTAAACTGTTTCTGTAAAGAAAAACAAAAGGCTGCTGGTCAGCAAACTATTCAAAAACACAAATTGCATATACAATATGGCAATCACCAAGAAATAATGAAATTAAAACTTATACTTTATTAAAAAATAAACACAAAAAAAAACGTTAATCAAAATTACACAAATTTTTTTCACACAAATTAAAAATCGATATTTTAAAAAATTAAACTTTACTATATAATATAATATTTATAGAGAGGGGGCAGCTAATTTAACTATTTATTTTTTAATAAATTTAATAAAAACTTTAATCAAAAAATATATAAATAATATTAAAATATTGGAAAATTAATCATTTAACAATTATAAAAGTAAAATAAAAAATTCATTCAAATTTACATTTGTTAATTTGTATATAATAAATATTTTAAATAATATAAATAATAAAAAAAAGTTTTATTTTTATGACATTTTAGATAAATAATAATAAAGAAAACAAAATAAAAAAAAAAAAAAAATTAAAAAATATTTTTAACAAAAAAAATTATTAATAAATAATTTCGAATTTATATATAACAGAAGAAAAAACATTTAATTAAATCTAAATTATAAACACTAACAAAATTAATATATAATCAAATTATTATAAATATTGTAAATAATTAGAAAATTTAAATTAAAAGTTAAAAGAAAAAAAAAATAAAAAAAAAAAAACAAACAAAAAATAAAATGAAAAAAAAAAAGAAAGAAATATTAACATATAAATTAAATTTTATTAATAACAAAAATCAAATATTGTTAAAACATTAAAAATACCACACAAACAATTTTCTTAACACAAAATTAACATTTAATAAAAATTATTATTATATTCATTGATTTTTTTTTTATTATTATTATATAAAATTTATTTGCGCTAAAAAAAGATTTCTATTTTTAATTATTTTTTTTTCTTCTTTACTTTTTCCATTTATTTTTACTAATGAAATTTTAATCAAAATTATTTAATTATATAATAATATTTAAACAATATAATTAATAATAAAATTATAAGCGACATTATATTTAATAACAAAAAAAAAATTTATAATATTTATTAAATTTATTTGAGGTTTTAATATTTTTCTTTTTTTTTTTTCTTCAATTAATTCCTAATTCTTATTTAATTTTAAAAATAATTTATAAATTTCTTAAAAACTATATAATAATATATAAATATATATATTAAAAAACAAATTAATAAAATTAAATTTAAATTGCTAGCAAAAAATTACTTGTTGTTTTACATTTTTAATTTGATAATTCAAGTTGCAGTAAGATTTGTCCTTTTTTCAGTAAATGATGAAATAATGTGGACGGTATAGTTTCAAAGCGCCGCTGCTATACACATTGAAGTAATTGTTTATGTTTATTTTAATGGTTGCAATCGGTAACAGCTCAGCAGTTAATCGAACACCAAACATTGCTGGTCCTCGATGTATTGAAATTATTATTTTTGAACCGTTTATATAAAACACTTTTTGTCTATTCACTGTAATTTCTACAAATAAACGATATCACGACACTTTTTTCACAATAAAATAATGATAATGTATTTTTGCGTAAATACGATTTTTTTTAACATAAAATTATAGACTATAAACTGAATTATGCGTGTTAATAATATTAATGCGTTCATCAATAGATCAATTACTAAATATATATATACATATTCTGATAAACGCAATAATCGATTGGACAAAGGAAGTGATATGAAATGCATTTACAAAAGAATAAAAATATAATATTATATTGTTGGATAGATACGGATAATTTTGTAATTGAAGAAATTTGATCAGCAGAGCAAATGTTAATATAAATATTCCTATTATAAAATATTAAATCTTAAGAGTCAGCATTATATTTACATATAAATAACACATACAAAAATAAATGTATATACATCAGTGACGGCTTCCGGACAAAAATTTGAACTAAATTATTCCAAATATATTTTTCTTAAAGTCACTACTAATACTTAAGAAAATTGTAAAATATTTGCTCGAAGACCAAAGGAAAATTTTTGTGAAAAATCGCTTTGCTTGAATTATAAATTTTTTAATATAGTTTTAACTGATTTCTAATTTCTATTACAGAATTATAAAATGTAATCAATTTCCAATCTTTCATAGAAGAAATATTTTTTAAATTGCTTCACACGTTCAGAAAATATATAGTCGATTTTGCATCCGTAAGAGAAATTAAAACAAAAATAATGGTACTGCGTATTCCAAATATAAAAAATAGTACAACAAATTTATACATCATCATTTCATACAAAATTTCATTAACATCGATTGGAAAATCGCCTATATTTTCTGAACGTGCAATTCTTCTATTAAAAACTATGGAAATTGATTAAATTTTGCAATTATGTAATAAAAATTGGAAATCCGATAAAACTATGGCGGCTCGTAATTAGAAAATTTGTTGTTAATTCATGAAAAGCGATTTTATAGAAAACTTTCAATTGGCCCTCCCAGCTAATATTTTACAATTTATATAGTCTTAGTATTGACTTTAGGAAAAATATATTTTTACATGTGAACCGCAATTTATTTTCACTACATTCTATTAATCATAGAATAAATTTTGCAAATGTAATGAATATATATAAATTTCCTTCAATTATATTTTATATATTTATTTTGCAATTGTTTTTAATCCTATACAGATTCTGATGTTGGGGTCACATATATACGAACACAAAATATATATACTATTAATAGGATTTCATTTACTTTATTATTATATTTATTTATTGTATGTATTTATTAAAATTCACGTTAAATAAAATAGCATTGAACACATATAAATCCAATAAATATTAAGTTATAACTTTCTGGATAGGTTCAGATATTAATTAAATTTTTGGAGATATTATCGGATTGTTATATAAATATAAAAAAAATGATGTGCGTTGTATACTTTATACAAATTTTCTTTTATAAAAAATACAATAAATCTCTATATTTTGAAAAATTAACTATATTTTTGTGTACGCAATTTAGTTAATTTTTCAGTTATTAAAAAAAAAAACATCTCCACAGCAGGGGCTGTGATTAATATATTGATGTAGATTTTCTGAACAGGAAATGGTAAATTAAAAAATCGATTCTATATACAATATAAAATTAATGAAATCTGCAGAATTGGCAAAAACTCAAACGCATTTATAACACTGCAACCTAACTAAAATATATTTTGTTGAGTTGTTGGATGTCTGATGATATTTATTATTATTTCGTTTCTATATTTTGAATAAATCTATAACTACTTACATATTAATTTTAATTTATGTATGGTTATAGTTTGAGTATATGTTATAGAGATTAGAGATGGACATGGACAACAGGCATTCATAAATATGTAATAACATTATATGGTGATGATAATTTAATGTTAAATAATTTAAAGAATGACTAATTGTAATTCTTATAAAAATAAGAGATGATCGAAGGGGAAATACATAAGCAAATATTTATATTGTATGAAATGTAAATGTAATATATGTATTTCACCTTTAAAAAGTTTATGCCCCATAAACTGTCTTAAAATACAAATATTGCAGCAGTGTCGTTTCTACATATACGTACACATAATTTAAAATTTAATAAACAAGATTTAAAATCCTTATTTTTGATATGATCATATACAAATAAATATATAATAAAATAACTACTGGTTTTTCAAACTCGGCATTAATTGTTGTTTCTATATATATATATGTTATGTACGACGACGACGACTACAACGACGCATATAATATATGGATATATGCGTTATTTATACGACAAGTGTAATATATATTTTTATTATTTTATTATTTTATTTTTAATTTGTTTATTATATATATTAAATAAATACATTAATTTTTAATCAATTTTTAAAGTAAAAATTTACAAAACAATTTATAGCTCTAAATATATCTATAATACACGCATAATCCAATTTATATATATATATATTGTATATACAAGAGCTGACGAAGAATTTTTTAATTGACACATAACTTCCCTCAGCGCCAGAGCAATTGGCATTAACAATTTTATTCTCTTGGCGCCATCATCAACTTATATACAACATATATTATACCATACATAAATAAATAAATAAATGCACATAATTTAATATGTTTTTTTCTTATTTTTTTTTGTTTTTTTTTTGTATCTTTTACTATATAAATATATAAAATATAAATATATATAATATATTTTTATGGGAGAAAAGATACATATATAGATTAAAGATTGGATTTTGTTACATATTACCACTTTTCGTGTTTGTTCTTCATTTTATAAATAAATATATTGTATCTACATAACATCATGTATAATACCATAGATATATATATACCTGCGTGTTTACGCAGAGATGTTAATAAGATTGATGGTGTTGGTTACATTGTTGACTTTACAGTTACTATATAGAATATCGTATATATTTTTATATGTATTCCAATATGTGTGTGCATATAGAAAAAAAAAAGTTAAAATAGATTCATCTTTATAAGAAAAAAAAAAAGAATTAAATTTATATTTGTTTTATTTTCTTTGGATTCTTATTTTTTTTTTTTATCTATATAAATTCTATAAATAGAAATCTCGCCAATGATTATAAATATATATATATGTGTGTGTGTACATATAATTAAAAAGAAGTTAACCCAATCTATGTTATGGACATATAACCATAATTATTGTATACAACTTGTAATTGCTTGTGCATATAAGAGCATTATTATTTATGTTGTAACTTTTAAACAAACGCGTTCAATATTAAAATAAAAATAAAAAAAAATGTTATAAAGGTAATAACAAAATTTATAAGTTATCGCATTGGTACCATCAAGAACAAACCCCAAAAAAGGATATGTAATATAATTATTGACGACATTGAATATAATATGTAGATGTTGTTAAAGAAAGAATATGCGGCATAACAACCAAAACTTCTTAATATTTATTTTTATATCAATATATATATACAAAATTTGTCCCATAATAAATCCGAAATGGTTATGTAAACTGCCTCTTAGGTTTTTGTCATTATGTTCTGTTAAATTTCCTAAACAAACTGTCAAAATTTCTTAAAATTACATTCAGTCAAAACGAAAATACAACCCATAAAGTTACAGCTGTTTTTATACATCGGCAGTAAAATCAATATAAAAACAAAGAACCAACATAAAAATTAACAACTTTGTTTTAAAATTCTGCTCAAACATATGCGATTTGCATAAAATTACGTATGGTGATAATTGTGTGTGTTAAAAGCACAATTTTTTAAATGGCATAAATGATTCACGCAGAAGGCAGAGAAGCTATATATAAGTAAACTTCTAGGTCGACCATCTGTAGAAATTTTGCTGAAGAAAACATTGAAAAAATGCGTGCCAGATTTATCGAAATGAAGCTTGGAATATGGAAAACAAAATAATTCATCAAAATTGTAACTACCAATGGTCTACGATGGGTGAATTGAAATTTTTGTTCTATATACATCAATTAAATAATAATATAATAATAACATTTTTTTTTTTACTTAATCATTCACCATATTCACTTAATTCCTGAGACCAATTTCTATTTCATAAATTTAATTTAACTATTAAAACAAATCGGTTTAGCATCAATTGAAGGGATTTACTAAAAAGGCGACTACCACCGTTCTCAACAGCATTCACAGACAAAAAAAAACGTTACTTGATTCAAAAATCAATGCATTTCCATTGCGATGGACATTATTTAGAATAAATAAAATAGTTTTTTGGAAAATTTAATATTTATTTTTGTATTTATATTTTATATTATATTTTTGTTATGCAAATTAATTACCAATAAATATTTATAATATTTTTTGGTCATATTTTAGAAACTGCTCTATCATTATCATCTTTCTATATAAATTTAAAGAATAAGAATTTGTATATGAACACAGTGTGTGTGTGTGTGAGCGTGTATTATAAATATAGGTTATCCCATTCGAATGGGTTAATAAATAATTGATGAACAATTTACAAAATATATATATATTGTAGATAGAGATAATATAAAAGTTATGTGAATAATAAATAAACTAACTCCTATATCTCGAATGATAGTAAGTATATTATATTTAGAATGGAATTTTATAATTTTAATTTGTTTTTGTATAATATTTCTATAATTTTTTTTTTCTTTTCTATCTCTTATTTTTTTATTTGATATATGTGTTTTAAATCTTGGATGAGATAATCTATTATTATAATTATATAAAATATACAGATGATACGCTATATAAATATTATGTTACACAAAACCTATTATTAAAAAATTCCTTTAATTTCTTTTAATAATATATATATTATTTATATATTGTATATGTATTTGTACATATATAATATTGTAAGTGAAGCCGGTTTCTTGCCGGTGGCATATAATTTTATATAATAAATATAGAAAAATTTATACAATAATACTATAACAATTTATATATTTTATATGCAATTATCGCATCGCATAAAAACATAAAATCATAAAATAAAAAAAAAGATAATATAATTTTTAAATTCAGTGACCTCTATATATGTGTGCGTGTTGTTGTATTATTTATTATTATCAATAAAAACGAAAAAATTTCAATAATGTGACGTGTATTGTATAAATGTTTTTATTTTCGTTATATATACGTAAAATATATAGAGGAAATATAAGTATTTTTGTATAAAATAATTTAGATGAAATTTTTTAACCTTTTTTTTACGATATATAACAAAAATATGTCAAGTACGTGTACCATATATTATGTGTTTTATTTAATGTTTGATGGAAGTAACATTTTAATGGGTTAGTTGTTACACAATATACAATATATATAATCTGTATAGAAGAACGACTTACATATTTAAAATATCAAATTTTATATTTAAATATAAATTAAAATTTAAAATTCAAAATATATTTTATTAATATGTTTTTGTGTTTCCTTATTATTATTTTTATCAAAAATAAATAACATTTATTTTGTCGGTTTGTATGCTATTTCAAAAATGAATAAACTATATGTATAAATATATGGTGGTCGTTGTTTTGTCAGATCATAATAAATGATCGCTTAAATCGATTTAATATATAATATACGTATACGGTTTATCACCCAAAGAAAAATAATAGAATTATGAAAACATTTAGTTTTCGTTAATTGCAGTACAATCGGTGAATTGTTATATATTCCCATACGTTTCATGGGGTGATTTACTAACTTAGCTGTAATGAATATTTAGTAGATGCCATAAGCTCCACTTGAAGTAATATATATTGCTATATATAAATAAGAAACTGCATTCTGGAAAACTTTGATATATATATATTTTTTGCAGGGTTAAATATGAGCATTTCTTACAATATTTTAATCTACAATATATAGTTCATTCAATGGTTTTTTGATTATAAACATCTATACGACAAAACTGTTGTTGCAACCAATTTGTTTAGCATTTGAATTTCTGCATCAATATCACTGGCACCAACCCAACCAATGAAAGGTGTTTTTTTAACAAAGTTGTTTCAAACAAATACACACTCAAAAATTAAACTCTAAAATATGTATAAAAATATACCCGATTTCATGACAACCATATATAAATTATATCCAAGTAAGTTATGCAGCAACATTTAACAAATTTATAATTTACTAAAAATGGAATATCTAATCTATAGATATATAGGTTAGAGTACTTAGAAAAACATCAAAAACCGGCATAATCCGTGGCTAATATCCATCAATGATAATTTTTTAGTTAAGAAATAAACATGCTTAAAATTTTTCTGCAACCAATAATAATATTAAAATATTGTAGATACTTAACTAATAAGATTACTGCAATGCTATAGTATATGTCCATCATGTTATTTCTGCATACATTAAATGCGATCTATAGTGGATACTCTATAGTACTACTTCTAAACTTGTTGCGGTTATATTTAGGTTTACAAATTACGCATTAATTTAAATTTTTAATGTATTGTATTAATTATACATTCATGATCGTAAATTAATAATTAAATTGAATTATAATAATATTTAATCACTTTAACTATATATCATAATTAACAGTATTAGTTTATTGTGTCAGTTAAATATACACCTATATTTTTTTTTTATATTAATTTTATTTATATATTAATTATTTGAATTTATTTTGTGTTTATTATAATTTAAATATCTTTATGGCAAAAAAAAAAATCAAAATAAATATATAATGAGAAGAAGAGATAGATCATCATTTAAAAATTATGATATAATAATACAAAAATGTATGAACATTTTTTTTTTAAGTTATATAATTTACAAAATTCATCGAAATCACAACAGATGTTGATGTTTATCTATATATAAGGTTGTCAAATATCTCCCTTCCGCCTTTTTGTCTTTTTAATTTCGCGGCTATGTACAAAGCGCTACAGAGCTCGTATCTGGCAACACTGTACATAATTTGAAAGCTCTTGACATAACAAACAAAACGACGCTATGTATGATTAGTTTGGATATTGCGTTCAACAGTTATAGACGTGTAAACATGGAGTTCACTAACGCCGAAATTCGCGCTATTTTAAAGTTTTCCTTCGTTAAAGGCAAATCCGCTAGAGAAACGTTCCGTGAGATTAATGGTGTTTTGGGGGATGGTACTCTATCACTTCGAACCGCGGAGGAATGGTTTCGACGATTCAGAGCCGGTGAAAACGACACCATGGATAAGCCAGCCGGCGGAAGACCTGTGACGACAAATACCGATCAAATCATGGAATACATCGAGTTAGACCGGCATGTGGCATCTCGTGACATCGCCCAGGAGATGGGAGTTAGTCACCAAACCATTTTAAACCATCTGCAGAAGGCTGGATACAAAAAAAAGCTTGATGTTTGGGTGCCACATGAATTAACAGTGAAAAATCTAATGGACCGAATTTCCATTTGCGAAATGCTGCTGAAACGGAACGAACTCGACCCATTCTTGAAGCGGATGGTGACTGGCGACGAAAAATGGATCACATACGACAATATCAAGCGAAAACGGTCGTGGTCGCAGGCCGGTGAATCGTCCCAAACAGTGGCCAAGCCGGGATTGACGGCCAGGAAGGTTTTGCTGTGTGTTTGGTGGGATTGGAAGGGAATCAACCACTATGAGCTGCTCCCATATGGCCAGACGCTTAATTCTACCATCTACTGCGAACAACTGGACCGCTTGAAGCAGGCGATCGACCAGAAGCGTCCAGAATTGGCCAAAAGGAAGGGTGTAGTGTTCCACCAGGACAACGCCAGACCACACACTTCGTTGATGACTCGTCAGAAGCTACGGGAGCTCGGATGGGAGGTTTTATCGCATCCACCATATAGCCCGGACATAGCGCCAAGTGATTACCACCTCTTCCTGTCCATGGCGAACGCCCTTGGTGGTGTAAAGTTGATCTCAAAAGAGGCTTGTGAAAAGTGGCTGTCCGAGTTCTTCGCAAATAAGGAGGGGGGCTTCTACGAGGGAGGTATTATGAAGTTGCAGTCTAGATGGAAACAGATTATCGAACAAAACGGCGCATATTTGAACTAAATCCGATTACTGTAACACTTTTTATAAAGCATTGAATAAAGAGCAAAAAGGCGGAAGGGAGATAGTTGACAACCTAATATTATGTTATAACATCAATTATTGTTGTTCGAATCTCTAAAAAAAAAACTTAATCGATTACGTAATATTCGAAATAAATAATATTTATAATATTATTTTTACATATATATACAATATATATATATATATAAATATGTCTCTACATACAAATATATTTGTATAATACATTTATATAGCTAACCCTGACCCTGAATGATCGTCTCTATAATTTTATATATATTAGTATATAAACATAACTATATTATTATAATAATACCTTATATATACATAGTATATAACATAGTTACAAGCATATGAAATACATAAAGATAGAAATCTAAATAGTTACAAATAAATATAATTGTAGCACTTGTTCTAATTACATACCATATAAATAACATATAAAATCTATACTGTCTAATCTAATAATAAGAGGTGTAAGAAAAGTATTTTATAGCTATGGTGATAAACAAATAAAAGATTATTAAGTAAATATAAAATATTGCTCGTAAATAAAACATTTACACAAAATATAATATATAATTAAAAATCATAAATATAAAAGGAATATATGTTTAATATAATATTAGTAAAAGAAGCTATATTATTATAAATATGTAATCAAATCATTTTTATAAATAATATACATATATCGTCGCATATATACTAATATTATATAGTTAAAATATATTATTATAAAATTCATTATTATATACGCAATATTATTCAATCAATGTTCATGGATGGACATTGCACTTTGCGCGTTTGTCTATCTATAAAATACACAGTATACTCGTGTAATAAAACCATATTATTTTTAATTTTAAATTAATGTAAAATGATTCATTAAATAAATATTTTAATAGTTTTAAAAAAATGTCATTTGATGATGAGACAATGCGTTTACATAATAAAATAAATTTACATTATAATAATATTGATTGTTTCTATAGAAACGATATATTACACACATTGAAATTTTCATTGTTAAAATTTTTAACAACTTTGTATAATGGTAAATTCAGGGATAAGTTTGCGATAAAAAATAAATAAATTAATCAGTTCATTCATACCCAATTTTTATACATATTATTATTATTATTATTATTATTATTATTATCATATGTACACTCTTTCTTTATTTTTAAAAATTTATAATACATATAATATTGCATAGATTAATTTTATTGTATTTCCTGCAAAAAATAATATTAACAAATTTTAATAAATTATTTAACAATTTCTATAACTACTCTATACGGGTTTTACTAATATATTAATATAAACAGTAAAAAAAATTGCATATAGAATATGAATGCGCGAACATCCGTTTATAATGTATTAATGCTTTTCTTTCCGTATATATGCGAATTTTTTACGGAAGTTGTTAATGCAAATATACTTTGAAATTATAAATATAAGACAAACTTAAAAATTAATTCTTTTGCCATTTAGACAATCTATCTATCATATATAATAAATCTAAATTTAAATTTAAATATGCAAAATCCTTTTTTTTTTGTTTTTTTCTTGCGATCAACGGACAAACATTAAATTAATTATATAGAAATTTATATGAAAATATTTTATGAACTGAAAAGTTTTCCGCATTATATCTTCGGTATATAGGTAAAATGTTAAATGTTTTTTCCAGCAACATAATTTGTGTATCATAAAAATTTTGCATCAAATATTAATTTTATATTTAGCATTGCTTATAGATAGATATACTATTTAGAGATTGTAATTATTGTAAATTTCCTCTTAACTACTAACTACACTAACTAAATATAAAAATTTGAGTATTATCTCATTACTAACCATTTTTTAATGGTTATTTATACCGAGTATAAACAACAAATACTATAACAATTTATTATATATTTATAAATAAATACTATGGTTATATGCATTGGTACAAGTATATATTGTAAATTCACCTGTTTCACAGTTAAATTGACAACAGCCATATATATATATGTGCGCTGCGCGCGGTGGTCTCTCAAATCTCAAATGTATATACACAAAATAATATATTTATATTTATATATGAATAATTTTAACCAATACAAATTTAATAAAATAAAAAATTTACGAGAGATATTTGTCATTATAGCCTTTACTTAAACATATATTTTATATGTTTTTTTTTATAGTGAATTTCATTTTGAGACTATCAATACATTATAAAATACATTTGAAATTGAACATGAAATGAAATGGTTTGCGATCGAAAAATAATAGTTGATAAAGAATCGTTACTTTATATTTATTTAGATTAATATAATATTTCTGATAAAAAATAACTCGATGTAGGTAGGTATATAGTGAAATAACAGAAACAAATAAATAATTATTTTATCTCATAAAGGATCCTCTGACTCAGTATTATCATCAAATCAATTCAATACCATACACAAAAAAAAATGTTAACCTAAAGGTGATTTGTATTATAAATGATTTTAGATCAGTCGATCCAGACCATATTTTTTTAAATTTTTTTCGAATTTAACGAACCAATAAATGAAATAAAATTTATATCGAAAATCTATCTTCGCAGTAGTTTTCCCAAGAGTATTATGTGACACATATTTTATCAACTTCTCAGTATAGTAAAATCAGTATATAAGCACAATTAAATCGAATACACAAAGTTTAGAAACCAAACGATAATTTTCAACAAGAATCTTTTGTAAAGCAAAACATTGAAAAAACTTTTCCACAAACAAATTAGAATATGAACACAGCCATAAAGACACGAAATCTATTAAATAAAAATGTAAACAGTATTATAAAACATAAAAATATCATAAAAATATCACATTTTAAAAATTTACTAGTAATTATCATAAGGATTAATATTAAAATTTATATTAGACAAATAATAAAATGATGAATTATTAAATTTAACAGAAATATCATAAGATAATTTTTAAAGGATTCAGCAATTAAAATTAACAATTCATATTGCATCAACATTGAGCCAATGTATTGTAGTAACTCAATTTTTGGGAAAGATAATTGTACGAGCATATTTCATCCAATTAATTAATGAATTGCCAAAAAATTATTTAAGTGATTTTTTTGGTTAAATTATAGAATCTATAATAAAATTGGAATGTAATATTCGCCACAAAAAAACAAATTAAATAATTTTAATGCAATTTTTGGAAATTAATTAAATTACTGGATTAACGAGAATTTAAAATGAAGATGTGCACAAAATATATATTATTAATTGATTGAAATTGTGATCATTATTATTTAATTAAATAAAACGAAGATTAACTGTATAATACTATACTAATTTATAGATAGTAGTGTTGCAAAACATCTTTTAATATTTATTTCTACAAAGTGTTGACCAATTCTATAAATATATTTATCATTTTATCTGATATCTTTATTTTATACGGGTTCATTTTTACATAATAATAATAATAATAATATTCTATTTTTCTTGTATATATTTATTTATAATACATTGTACATTTATTTTTTGCATTTATATGATGATTGAATATCACTATTTTATTATTTTATAAATACCGCATATATGTATCAGAAAATATAAATTTATTTACTACACAAATTTATATATATAAAAATTTGTATAAAATCTTGTTATTATATTACCACTGTGTGTAATATTATTATATATTGTATATTACATATAAATATAGTATATATAGCAAATTTTAAGTAAATCTTTATCGAACAGCAACTTTTTATGTACATAAATTGTTATTTGTTGGTATTTTATTATTATGTTTTGTTATTTTTACATATTGTTTATATATCTTCACGTATAGATAAATATACCATTCCATTCGAAACCGCACCAACAGAGGCATAATATATACTCTGTTATACTTACACATAAACTTTATACAACTTACTCAGAGTAATTTATTTATGAGTGTAATAATAATATATATATATGAATATAAAATATATACTATAATTTTTCAAAACATAATATAAATAAAATATATAACCAAGAAGAAGAGTGAGTGAGTGTGTGAGTGAGTGTGTGTGTGTGTGTGTGTAGTGTAGTGTTGTTTTAGATACCATATATACAAAATACTAAAGCAATAAAATCAACCTTTAAAAAGGTATCAACCAGACAAACAGACACACAGCAGTTATATAGTGTGTAGCAGAGCAGCCAGTATATTATAGTAGAAATTGTTTTTGAACTTGCATTTTAGAGTTTAGTTTAGGCCGAGATTTCATTTATGGTTGACGTGTTTTGTTGCTAATATTTTTATTTTTTTTTTATATAAAATATATCCTTAAAAAACTTATCCATTAATTATTATATTCTGAATTAAATTTTTTTCTTAAAATATATAATAAGTTTAAGTGGTGATACGGAAAAAAATTAAATTTAAAACTACTGTTTTTATTTTTTTTTTCATTCCTTCAATTTAAAACACAAAAAAAGTGAATTTTTATTAAATATATAAAAGTATATAATTATTTAAAATTAAAAAAAATAGTGGTATAAATTACTATAATTTTTTGGGAAAATTATTATTTTTTTATAACAAAATAATTAGATTAAATATAAGAAAAAAAAGGAAAAAAAAAAGTAAAAAAGAGTTTATATCGAGAGCATTGTGCAAATTATTTTGGTAAGTAATTTATAAGACAAAAAAACCATATTTTTATATTTTATTTAATCAATAATAAATATTCTAAAATTTTATATATAAATAATTATTTATTTATTTATTATTTACCATATACCATTTCATTTATAATTCCGACTCTATAGCAAGCAGCATACGCTATAGATATTTTATTTATTATTCTTCTATAATAATGATTCATAGATAAAAAACTATTGCATTATATTATTGTATTATATAAAAAAGAAATGGATACTTTTTTTATTTCTATATTATTTTTAGTTATTTATATCGATGTTTGTGTTTAATATATTTATTTTATTGTATATTGTTAGCGAAAAAAAATACACATTAACATCATATATTTATTTTGTATATTTATATATATACATATATTGTATATGGTGAAAACAGAGTATTTATAACTGCGATCGTTGGTCTATTACTCAATGTTCGGTATTATTATTATTATTATTATTATTATTATTATACACCTATTATTAATTTACAAATGGTTGTGTTAACGCATATTCATATATGCAATATATTTTTGCTTGCATATATTTAAAAGTATGTGATGTAGATTGGTAAAACTAATAATAGTACATATTGCTATATAAATTGTATTTGTATAATATAATTTTACTGTAAAATAATGGATAACATATATATACAATACACAATATATGGTATATAGATTAAGTTGATGTTGGAATTTCTTATAGGCAATATGTTATGTTAATTTTTTTAAATGTGCATATATATAGTAGAGTCTCCAGGCAGGGAAATTTAGTAAAACATGGAAAATATGAATATTTAATAATTCAAAAACGCGGTTATGATACACAATTTAATATTATTTCACAGTTCACAGTTGTTCATATATTTAGTTTTTAAGCATTTAAATTTTAAAACCATAATTAATCTTATTATATATACATATCTCAGAACTCCCGAAAGTAATCCAATCGACGTAATTTACGTAATAAGGTACCCACACACATTTTACTAATATCGAAAATAATAAATGTGACGCATATTATAGCTTCGTCACCATAAACCGTATCGGTATGCATACAATAGTATAATAATTTCGATTTGTATATTAAAATAAAATTTAAAATAAAACTTCTACAGTCGATAAATTACATATATTATTATATTAATAACCTATAGTCTAACTATATTTAAACTACTCGTATTATAACTTCAATAAGATGGATAAAGAAGTAGCTCGACACCGCCTATAATTTATTATAAACATATAGTTTATTTTCAAAATTAAGAAATTAGAAATTAAATAGTTAAAATATCACTAATACGAAAGCTTTTTTTATCATATACGAAGCTTTTTTTTTCATATATGTTTATATGTAACATTAAATACAAAATAGAGAAAATGGGATTAATGTGTATTTATTGTTTAAACAAGTAGTAGTTGTAGCGCAGCTAGAAGCGTTTTTTTGTTGAAAAATCTTAAATTTATGTGTATAACGTAATCCGTTTGCAGTGATGGACGAACCTATAACATATAAAAAGTAATATATGGTAAAACAATTCTGGAAATTTATTAATTTTACTAGAATCCTTAACCCCTTGTAGTTTTAATTGTTTGAATAAATTGTAAAGTTATCACAAAGTAAATTTATATTTATACGAGTAGTACTCGTGATACTTTCACAAAGTAAAAATAAGTTTACACGAGTCAGACTCGTGATTGATTTACAAAGGCAAAATAAGTTTACACGAGTCAGACTCGTGATTAATGCACAACAGGTTAAGGACAAATAAATATATGTATTTTCCAAAAATGCAAAAAAAAACCCAGAAAAATTATTTGTGAAATAGTTTTTGTTTTTCGAAAATTTAATTTAAAAACAATATTTTATCATCATAAAATTTCTATCCATTTATAAAATATGGTGTTATTTAATATATTTGTTGATTATTTAAATTAAATTTATCAACATATTATTGTTGTTTATATCAATAATCATAATATTTTGGAATTTTCTATATTATAACCTCATTAAATCCTATATATTATATTAGTTTATAATTCATATACGGACTTTCACGAATAATTCTGTCTAAATAATTATAAATAAATTTAAATTTTTATATTATTTTTTATATGTGAAAAATGTTAACAGGATAGATGAGTACACAACCCATAAATAGTGTCTAACGAATTATAAAAAAAAATTGCTCACACACATTATTAGTATACTCAACCTTATTTCAAAGAATTCATTATTATTATTATTAGATTATTAATTCGAAATTTGGAGACAAATGGATCGGATTTACAATACACAATGTAACAAAATTATATCGAAATCGGAAATAGATATTAATTATTTAGTAAATTATAGTTAAATTAATGTATAACTTTTTAATATATATCTATAAATTTATAAAAATTTTCATTTAAATACCATTTAAATTTCCATTTCCAATTATTTAAAACAACAATGTATTAATACATTCAATGGTGAACCACAAATTATGTAATCGATTGTTAAATGAATCAGATTTAGGTATACTTTGATGTTATTCAAGTGAGGTTTACTTACTATATTAAAATATGTATTACGGTTAAAATATATTACATTTATTAATAATAATTTATTGAAATATTTTATTTTCATAATATAAAAATCTCAGAATAATTTTTATAATATTTTGTTAATTTTTTTATATGAATAAAATTTTCTTAGAAATTGCAAAAATATTTTTCGTGTACACAAGAGAAGGACATCAACTTAATCTTTTAATATCTACGCATATAATTATTATTGTGTGTGAATAAACACAAAAAGAAAATACTAAATATATTGTTATTTAATCATTAAATCCGCACATTTCACATTTAGTCACAATTAATTATAATATTATTATTACAAATAATTCCATGAAATTTATTATTTGTGTATTATTTTCATTATTATACAATTATTAAGGACATTTTTTTTTTCTTTTTATATATTGTTATACCACAAAATAATTTCACGAAATAATAATATATATGAATGATAAAAAATAAAAAATCAATACCAACATATATTTAACAATAAATTTTTAGAATTTTATAAATTTCTGAAAAGCAATTAACGTATAATAATAACAAAAATTTTGCATTTAAGTTTTATTGTGAATATGAATTTTCATGGCAACAATAATATATAAAACATTTTGTATGTTAATAAAAATAAATAAAAAAAAGCAAGTAGTTTATAATAATAATAAAATATGGAATGGATTTCATATGTATAAATTTATGTTTGGCTTTGTATATTATTATTACAATATATACAAATAATATGAATGCTCTTATAATTGTAAAAACAAGTTATTTATAAATGCGATTCCTTTTGCTTGTTATACAATTATTTATTATTAATTTTCGTTTCGTGACATATTGGGGAGTTTGTTATTTATTTTGTATTTTATTATTCATTCCTCAGCATACGTATAAGAAAAAAAAAAAATAAATAATAAATAAATAAGAATTGCTAAATTTATTATAATGACGTGTATATGAAACTGCGAATAGCATCATTATAAATACAAATATATATATATATATATGCAATATTAAAATGTCACTATACACTCTCATTATATAAATATTATGACGCATGAAATTAATTAAAATTGTAGTTTTTCAAAATTTATTTTGAAAAAATATTATTCTGTCTATAAGATAAAAACCACCGAAATTGTATATCTACGTCATATACATTTTATATATATATATAACCTCCGTAATATTGTATATTTATAATTTAAAGATAATATAACAAATCATGTGTATAATATGTTTTTTGTATACGAAAACATATATCTATGATATTACAGATACATTTCTGATTATTAGTATTATTGATTATAAAAAAAAAACCCCAGCTTTATTAATTATTAAAACATTAAGTGCAAGACAGTTCTCTATCGTTGAATAGTAAATGAAATATATACACAAATAAATTAATAACTATATATTAATTATTAATGATTCATATTTTGTATTGAATAATATACCATAAATATATTTTAAATATATATTCGAGTAAATATTTTTATATTATTTAATAACATATGTTAAACAATATTTGCATTGAGAACATATGTTTAATATTAATTAATAACAAAAATTTTTATCGATGATAATTAATAATATAATTTATATATAGAAAATTTATTATTATTCAATTGATGAGTTTTCATTTTTTATAAATATATGTATATGATGGCATTACCGTCATATAGGTGCTTCGCTGTATTTCATTTGTTTGTCAAACAAAGGATTGCCTCAGAAAAAATCTAAATTCATATATGTGTGATCTAAATATAAAAATAATATCAATAATAACGTAAAATAAAAATTATACACTGCTACGTTACTTTATTTCTTTGATTTATATTTTGTTTGGAAAAAAAATATTCGAATTTGTAATCTTCTATTTATTTGATTTATTAATAAAATTTCATTTTTTTAGATCTGTATTTTAATTAATTCATTCTCAAAATTGTTATATATTCTAAAATATACAGGGTAGTAATCGTAACAATAAATGTCGTAGAGTCATTATCTGTTGTATATTTAAGGATTTCACTAAAAGTAACACTGATGCAATTTTATTTCTCTTATTTTCCTTAATTTATTTCTTAATATACATCTTTAGAATTTATATAAATAATTATTAATACGATATTATACTTTTCATGCTAATCAGAACATATGATGAACATCAAATTTGTATGTGTAAATATATTTGAAATCGGTGTTATTATAAAATATCTTTTTATGCTAAACATATTCTATGTGTGTGTGTGTGTGTGTGTGTGTGTTCTATCAATAAAAACTTGTAAATATAATTCTTTTGAATCTTCTTTGGTTGCAACATGAAAATGTGATTTTGCTTCCACATACAACGATCGCGTCAATATGTTTCGATATTATGGTAAAAGTTACGATGAAAATATTTCATAATATTGATTTTTACATAGAGTAGTAAAAATATACATGTCACAATTTACACAAAAAAAAAATTTGTGCAAAAAAATCAGTAGAAACAATTTTTAATAAATTCTAATTATATAGACGAATGTTATATAGTATACTGATTCCATTGAAATAGAAAAATATAATTTTTTGTATATTTATTTTACTGAATTAAAAGAAATTACCCAACTAAATGGAATATTATAATAATTCTCATATCTAAAAAATCATATACTAAAAATAAATTATAAATTGTTAATAAGAACTCTTATTGAATACTGCCGTGCAGAACTGTGGACATAACAAGATGTTATAAATTATGCCAATATAATTTAATATAGAATATATACAATTCAAATCACAATAGACACTGAAATGATGATGAGATATGTGTCAAGAAATAAAATAATAAATATATTTATGATAAATTTTATTTGCTATTCGAATTAAATTAATTTTATCATTTAGTATATCTTTAAATTAAATTTTATACCAATTGACATAACCTTCTGCATATATTCGGTACGTGTATATGTACTTTATTATTACATATATATATATTATATTTCCAAACCATTACCATTACCAAGTACTATACTAAAATAATATATTATCGAATTATTTCAAAATACCATATAATATAATATAATATAGTAAGTACATAGTATATATGGATGGTAGTGATATGTATGCGCATACTGGAAATGCAACTATGTCACTGTTGATAGAAAAAGTTCATAAATAACAATTATATGTAGAAAACTAAAAACTAAAAAAAATAATAAATAAAAGTTAAAATAAATGAATGAAAATAAAAAGAAACAAACGAAAAATAAAACAATACAAAAATTATCAATATGTATAATCAAAGTTATACCGTCATAATATACTAGTTATAGTATACCATATTTATATAGAGTGGATGATAATGTCAAAATTTATTGCATGACAAACTTACAGGTTTTAAAGTATTTATTTTATATTATTTTGTATCAGAGTATATTGTTGTAGTAGTAGTATACCATTATATATATATAAAAACGCACAGAATATACTCTTATATATTATATAGAAAATTTATTTTAAATAGTTATAGTTTTATTTTTATAATAAATCTATATTATTATAAAATATACCTTTTTTTGTGACACAGGTATATTTTTATACAAATTTTATTATAACAACAGAGTTATAATATACATCGTTATACATCGTACAACAATTATAAAATTGTATACACAAAGCAGTTAATTGATGGTTCGCGGCGTTATTATATTTTTTATTTGTTTATTTTATAACAATACATATGTTGTTTGGAAATTGTTAATATACAAATATTTTCTTTTGCTCTGCGTTTTTTAAATATTTTTATTTTTTTTTAGCTATGGCTTTATATAATTTTTTATAACTTTAAAAACTATTACGAATATACATTTAGAATATAGATAGATATATAGATAGATATATATATAGATATATAGATAGATAGATAGATAGATATATGTATTGATATTGTTGAGCCTAAACTAAAATGATGATCAAAAGGAATTTTAAAAAATCTTTTATAATAATCTTATATTGTATATATTTATATTATTTTCTGCATGAATCATCATATAAATAAATAAATAAATAAATAAATAAATGTGTTAACACATAAAATTTACAATATACAATTTATGTATGGATATTTATATAAGTATATGGTATATACGGTCAAGGAAACTGGAAATTATAAAATGCAGTTTGTTTTCAAAAACAAAATAATTATCGAGAAAAATAAAATTATATATAAAATGCATTTTGCAATTGAACAATAATTAATTTTTATCGAATATTTTTAAATATAAACAAAATTCAAAAAAACGAAAAGAACTTTATCTATTGTATATAGAAATTGTTCATATTATCCTCTTTATATATATATTTGCCTAACCTACCTGTAGTCTATAATTAATTTTGTTAATAATTCATAAATAACCCTATTTTACATTCAACTATAAAAATAAGAGTAATTTTATGCATATTAGTTAAACATAATTTTTCAGTAAATTAATATTTTATATATATATATACAAATATATATAAATTGTATTTAATATAGAACTATTATATAGCGATATATATACAGAGCAATTTATATAAATAACCCTATCCCGTATTAATAAACATCAAAACAAAAATATTATATAGTTACAAACAAATTTCTATAAAAACAAAATAAAATTAAAACAATGAAAAAACAATTCTGTTCATGTATTTTTCATTTCATACAATTTACATTTTCCATTTTCATTATACACACACACACACACACAAAATAATATTATGGTAAAATGTAATACACGCATAAATATGATAGATTTATAATTTGTAAAGACGTACTACACGGGGTTTTTCCTTAAAAAAAAAAAAAACAATATTAATATCAACAAACATTGCCAATTTCTATGGTTACCTCACTCAACATTTAAATACAATTTTCTTCATAGGTTTTCATTTTAATATATAGTTTTTCCTGTTTTTTTTTTGTTTCTTTGTCCTGTTTGTTATTCTCTATATTTTGTTATTGAAATTCGATAATATATATATTTTTTAATATATATTTTATTACATTGTATTTTAGTTAGTAGGTCGTTTTTATATTTTAACAAATTTGTGTTGATTGTTAAAAAGAAAAAATTTAGGGCAAATTATAAGTTCTTCAGAATTATCAATTGTTTCGTTTAAAAAAAATTATCTATATATATTCTTATTGCGTAATGATTTTTATTTCCATGAAATCCCACAAAGCAAAATTTGTAAAAAAATTTTGGTGATAGATTATTCTTTGGAATTTTTTGCAATTTATTTATAAATAGCTTATATTCCATAAAATCAATTTAAGATTTTTTAAAGTGTTATCGTTTCAATTGTCATCTTATTCAATACATATAATATCTATAATGTTTATACACGATATAATTACCATGCGCTTATCTTTGAATTAGAGTATATTATTATTTTGTGAATCCTGTGAATATACGGTTGCGATAATTTGGTAATATTAAACATAACAACTATATGTATTTAATCTTGCATCCGCATTTGAGTTAAAATCATTAAAATAAATTGTATACATATGGATACATTGCATTGCGAGTTTAAATAATATATACTTTGCATAAAAATGAAATTAATTATTATTGTACTTTAAAATTATATGTTATTTATATAAATTGATTGGATGGATTAACTTAACCCTATTTTTATATGGTATGTATATGGACAATGTTGAGCTATGTTTTTCTTATAACATTGACGATGCATGGTTAATATTTATTACATTTTATTATTGTATCTTATTTTATATATAAATAAATAATATATAAAAATAAATATAATACTTATATAAGAAAAAAACACAATCACATCAATTCACGTAAGAATGTGAATTAAAAAAATATCGACACGTTCAAATTTTTAAATATTTATTTTTATCGACAACACAGAAATTAGTATGGGTTTTGAATTTTTTGTTATATATCTGTGTGTACATATAAATTTTCAAAATTATTTTGAATTGTATATATTTTGTTCTCAAAAAAATTGTCCACTATATGAGGAGTCGATTTTTATTTTATTGTAAGCCATTAATAATATACGTGAATTGAAGTGAATGATTTTAAATATTGTATATGTGTTCCTACATTCTCGCACATGCAACTTAATGCGGGTGAGTAATTTTATTTTTATGGTTAAATTATATAATTTAGTTCCGATGTAAAATTTTATGTTATTGTTAATGTATTTATTTATTTATTTTTTATATATTTTTTTTTTTTTTCATTTATTCTTCAAAATGGATTTTGTACAAAAAAAAAAAAAAAAAATGGATAATAAATAATTAAATATAAAAATAAAATAATATACATTTTATTTAAAGTCGCAATATTTATTTTATATATATACAATTTATTTTCATTATTATTATATGGTTAAAATTTATCTAGTCATCGTCGCTATATATCGGGATATAAACTTATATACATCATATCTTTTAATATTTGCATATCATTTATGATGGTGTGAATTGATTTAATCTTATAATCATTGAAGGATATACTGAAAATATTTAATACTATTTGGCATTTAGAAATACAACTTACAACCATATATTTCTTCAATTTAACATATATTTATAGGTAAATCCTCATTTCTGAATTTTTTGAGTCTTATATAGTTTATTTTTGCATTGCATTTTCAAAACTTAATAGATTTTCCATATTCCATATCAAAGGAAATACACTACAATTTTTGCATAAAATAAACCTTCATTAAATGAATCTTTATTCAATATTTTTTGTGGTTGAAAATTAATTTCACAAATTATATGTTCTTTTAACATTTATATTCAAAGAAGATATGTGTGATAAAATGTCCTAATTATAATGATAATAAAATATATGTATAGGTGTTTGTAGTAAAACTTGAGACTTAGATTGTCCATATACATATGATAAATCAAATCTCTCCCAAAAACTAACTATTTAATTAATCTTATTTAGGTGAATACACAGCCACTGGGCATAATATGACATATTATTAATTATACAATTCATATTATTGTATTTATTATTGGTGTTGAAAAAGAACATATAATTCTTTTAGCCGATTTTTTCGGAAAATTTAGTAGGTAGGTTTACCCAATGTTATTATTCTAAATAATATATATATATTATATGGCTAATCAGGCGATAACTTCTGTTAATTTCAAATCACAAACTGTATAAATTGAAAAATTAATTTTCATATTTGTCCATATCATAATTCCATATTTTATAAACGAATCAATTTCGCAAAAGACATATCATAAACACTAAATTAACAATAAAATATGTTAATAGTATATTTATTTTATTTTCGCATATTAGCAGCTGTAGCATTTGGATAAAAAAACGATAAGGAATCATTATATTTTCTGTATATAAAATATCTTCCGTATTTTATAGTTAAAATATTTACTATATCTTATTTAAGCTTATAATAAATAATTCTTATATTTATATCAATATAAATAATATATGTGGAAAATTGATTTTATTTTATTAATTGAAATCAATAAAAAAAAAACTGTCTACATATAAAATTTATATATACAATTATTGAAAGGTCAAATTTATTTAAAATATAAAATTATTATACCATTTGTTTTATGTAATATATAATAATAGCCAAAGTATACATATAAATAACATAAATACAATATATATATATATAAAATTAAATGGATATCAAATAATTTATGTACTTATGTAAAATATGCATTTTAACATTTTAAGTAAATTCTATATAGTTACACTAATATGTGCTCATATACATCCTATATAGCCAACCATATATATAATAACTAATCTATTATTCTAGAAAATATACTAATAAATTTAACGTATGTACTCATAATAAATTAGTTACTATATATAAGTTATATATTATATATAAGTTATATATAATTGATTCTATATTATATACATGTGCATACAATAGTAGTATTATAAAAGACATTAAATATTTAAATTATTTATATTCTGCTATATATTTATAAGGTACTCGTATGCATATAAACTTCAACAAAATTATATCTGTTTTTATGGATTAATTATATATATAACATATGTATAGCATATACATAACCTTATGACTTTTCAATTAATATACTCTATATACCTCTATATACCTTTATATATGTGTGTTTAAGTAAGTTATATATATATATATGACATATATAATAAATCATATAAAACTTATGCACAATTTCTGTATATGATGATTTGTTGAATAATTATTTTTTAAATTTTAAAAACATCCTGGAAAACAACTTAAAATTTTAATATATATAATATATTTTCTCTATATTTATTATTATTAAATGTTGAGTTAATATATTGTATATATGTTTTATACTATTTATATATTTATATATATTGTCGCCATAATATTCTGGATTCAGATTGTTATATAATACACTTTTTTTTTATTATTATTATTTCTTTGTTTTTATAATAATATATGTTTTATATAAAATTTATGCCATCATTTGTTAATATTTATTTACATAGTGGAGTAGGAAGTTTCCGCTATTATTTATGAAAATTATATCACATGCAATAATAATATAAATAGTATAGATATAACATACTTCCATATACGAAATTTTATATCGTATATAGAGGACAATTAATGTATATAAATATTTATACATAATATAATGTTGCGTATATATATCAATTTGTTTAATATATTAATATGTAAATTATTTGTCTTAAGATTATTAATATTTGAATTTCTTTAAAACATATATATATTATTGCGTCTTCAATATATATGTTAAATATAACAATTATGCTAAAGTATATTATTTTATATATATATATTGTATATATAATATATTTTGTATTAATGGATTTTTCGAATAATTTGTTACCACAGAAACAATTTTAATCCACTTGTTTTTGAATGAATATTTCATTAAAACATTATTTTTTATTAGATCTACGTGTCGTCGGGTCGTTTTCAATCAAAAATAATTTTTTAAACTTATACATTTGATAACGCCATCAACGTTATTGCGCTTTATTGATTTGATTTTGTAGTAGTACAGAGAATTTTATCGTTAGTGTGGTACAAATTTTTCATTACTTTTGAAGAAAAATTAAACTTCGTAACAAAATGTTCTTTATGTATAATATTGAAGTGTATGGGGGTCGAAAACAATCCGCTAACGTAATATTAGTGGTAAAATATTAACGGTTAATATAGTTTTCCATAAAATCAATTCACGCTGTTTTCATTAATTGAATCCAATTGTTTCGGTGTCCACTTTTCGGACAGGATTTTAAAAGATTTGGTGATCGAAATGTTTTATGTGTGCAGACTATAAAAAGACCAAAAAAAAGCTCGATTTAAATTTAAATCCAAAGAGTTTCTCTATACATCAAATCTCTCTAAACAATTTTCCAAAATTTAATGTTATATGAAAAAAATAGTTATCATATTTTTGTTGTATGTGCGGTGGTGATGGTGTTCCATTCTTAAACAATTAACATAAACACTTTTTTTAATGTTAATTATTTTCAGTCATATTTCTTATTTATCTTTTATAATTTGCGTTGTTATTTCGTTGTTCTGCCGGACGTCAATCTTCATCGAAAATGTTAACATCTGTGGTTTCTTCTTGTAGGGTTTAAAAATAAAATTCTATTTATAATTGACTCAATTTATATTTATAGTATCGAAATCGCATATCTATTTTAAATGTTAAAATACAAATATAAATAAGAAATGTAATCCAACCAACAAAGGGAGGATATAGTATTCGCGAAATTCTCTGTGTAACAACAATTATAATTGCTAATATTTTATATATTACGTTTTGTTGCGGGACACATTATAAAATATGATAAAAATTTAAGAAATAGTCGACATTATATAGTGATTTTTTACTACACTAACAGAATCACAATTTAATCAATTTTTTCAAAAAAAAAAAAAAAATTCCGTTCACATTTAATAATAAAACTTCTTATCACTTCAAACTTATATATATTATTTTTTTTTAATGTTGAACACATTTGATTTTATTTCCATATAAATTAATTCCTTTTAAATTCATATATACCAATAAATGTTTTATAAAGATATACACATTTATATTTGCCATTTAGAAAAATTTCATAAATATATTATTTTAAGTATATATATAAAATTATTCGATATATAAATAATTATATACTATTTTATATACATAAATACAAATATCATGCATATACATTATATACAATTATTATTACCAGAAATAGTCTATCTATGTACATACGTAACGTATATTAACATAAAAATGCCAAGGGTCTTTTCTAATATATATATATATATATATATATCTATATATACATACAAACAAGTACATAATCATTATACAAATATGCATATAATTATATATAAATAATACATTGTATATATAACAGGTTGAAATTGAATTTTTAAAAAGGGTAAAGTATCGCACATACATGAAAATTTATAATGTATTGTTATATTAGAATATATAATTATATATAAATAAATTTAGGTATAATCTTGAAAGTTTCCGGAAAACTCATTCATATAAATTTTTGATAGAAAAATAGAATTTTATTTATTGGGTGCGGTCTACATTGAAAATTAACACCTTTTTTTTGCATTAAATTAAATGTATTTGACAAAATCGTTTGCTACAACCTTTATTCATATTTTTAAGGTAATAAATAAATAGCTCTTTAGGAGGAAAAAGTTTGTTTCCATTTGATGTAATCCAAAAATCGATTGATTTATCGATTTATTTCTGAATTGTCAAAGTACTGTTCAAAGATTCCATCGATCTAAACAAGTGGTAAATTGTTTGAGCTATATACATCTGTGGCTCAAACAACTTTATAGTGATTTCTGTATATATTCTGGTCGTTTTTCGTGCAATTGAATATCTTATTAAGCGGCATTGATATTAATGGTTGTTTATTGTTTTCTATATAGTGAATTTCTATTCGATACAAATACAATGTGTTTTCGCAGCACTTGTCAATTAATTAATAGTTCACAGCAAATTTCGTTTGTTTTTCGAGTTTCCACATACAGGAAAAGTTAATTTTCTATACATTCATTAACAGAATAATTATTTTTTACATCATCTTTTCATAATTTCGAAAACTTTTAAGACTATACCTGTGAATGCATAGTATATGTACTCGTAGTATTTATTTTTAATAATAATTATATACCTTTTATTTAATCAATTGAAAATATACATTAAATTAGATACGCATTTATTTTTTTTTTTATACAATACACAATTATTTATGTATTAAAAAAAATCGAATTATTATATAAGCAAAGGTAATATATAAAATAAATATACCATTTAATATCTAATTATAGGATATTATATAATTATTACTATATATATATATATACAAAATAAAGATATTCCGAGCTGTCTGAGTTGGGAACGCAGTATTGGTATATGGGAGCATTACATCAATTTCCAATATTTGTTTCTTCTCACAATTCAATTATTTTATCTTTCACGATATATTAAAACGAAACGATATGCAATTTATTATTAGTTTAAGATATTCGCATCATTTCAAATATTTCCCGCAGTGAAATGATTGCGGTTTAAATTTTTCCAAAATGATGTACTTGCCAAATATATTTGGTACATACAATAGAAGAGATTTTGATAATAAATTATGTCATTTAATATTCATAATTGAAAATCAATAACAATATGAGACGACCTTGATATTGAAAAATTATATAAATTTACGTATTTTGGTATATCGCGGTACGGCGCGCAACGACTCAACCATCAATTGTTCTTGTTTGTTAATTTTATTTTTAATGCTGTTAGATTTCCGATGTGGGTTTACACATCCATATATATATATATTAAACATGTATTACTATAATTAGAAAGGTCATTTCTATTTAACAATATAAATACTATTATATATATATATATTATATTAAAGTGATATATAAATTTCGTGTAAAAATATTTAATTTTATACGAAAATATTATAATAATACTAAATTCTGTATATTAGTGTGTATGTACCATATATGTATTTACGTTTATAAATTATATCTCTAACAAATGAATTTAATATTTAAATTAATAAGAAATATTTTGCGAAAAAAGAATTCGTATATTAAACTATTTATGTATAATGTCATTATATATATATATTATGTGTATGCGGATCGGATCACTGGCATTCAGACAAGGTTATTTTAATTTGAATAAATTATTTTAACTATATCTATTACATAACAAACACTTTTGGTTTATTATTTTATTTATTTTTTTTTTCATACTAATAAAATATACAATATAGTCATCAATATACGTTTAATTTGTTATATAAATTATTATGTATCGCATATCTTTCATCATCATCATATAATCTTCGCAGATATAATAATCATATGTATACCATTAAGTAAAAGGTTAATAAACTTTTAATGAATTGATTATTGATATATACACCTATGCATTGTATTATTATTTTAATACTATTTACAATATATATTGAATAAATATTTTTATTTAGAATACGTTTTAATGATAAATGAAGGATTTATTATAATAGAATTATAAATTTATTTGTTAAAATGTGCATAATAAATGTGCAAGTAGTAATTTTAAATTTTTACATATAAATAAAATTACTTAATTTTATGTTTTCGTGTTGAGTGACTGATGTGTCGCCGCTGCCTCCGTGTTACTTATAATTTTTTATACATATACAATGATAATACATTGTATATTAGAGTTAACGCAATTCAATAAATTCTGTAATCTATTGGATTACAACAATATTTTGAAATTTTTTATTGTACGCGAATATAAGTACTATATTATTTTCATATAATATTAATTTTATTCTTGACACACACAAATTGTTGCAATAACACGGGCGCCTACGCAATTACAATTGCAACTAGTAATAAAATGTATTATATAATATATGTATATATAGTTTATTTATATATTTTTCAATTAATTAAATGCGGTTACTCAATAAAAACTAAATATAGATATATTAAAAACAAAGTAAATATTGATATTGTTTTATAAAAAACTATAGAATATATAAGTTTTCGTTTTATTTGAATCCCCTGAACTTGAATATGCACAAATAATTAATGAATTTTAGAGGTTTATTGAACTATTTTCATATCATATCGTATATATATTTTATTGTTCCGTTGCCAGGAAAGATTTACTACTTTATTTTACTTTTTGTATACCTTTATGGAAAATGCTTTAATGCTGATATGATGGAGGGGTCAAAATTATTTATCAATGTCACTATATTTTTCTTTAAAACATGGATGAAATTAAACTAAATTATGAAAAAAAGTTTAGGTGTTCACCGAATTAAATTTTCCGGAAAATCGACTTTTATGAATTGTCATATTTTTTAATTACGGGCCACATAGTTTTAACGGATTTATATTTTTACTTACAGCATTGCAAATTATAATAATCAATTTCTAATATTTCATAAAAGAGATTTTTAAAATTGATTCACATGTTCAAAAGATATGACCGATTTTCCAATCGATGGCAGAGAAAATTTAAAGAAATTTGTGGTATTGTATAAAGTTGATAACCGAATGGTACAAAAAATGTATACAGTACCATTATTTTCGACAAAATTCCACTGATATCAAATGCAAAATCGATCATATCTTTTGAACGTGTGAATCGATTTTAAAAATCTCTTCTATGAAAGATAGAAAATTGATTATAATTTGCAAAATTGGAAAGCTGTTAAAACTATGGCCCTTAATTCAAAAAGATGATAATTCTTAAAAGTTGATTTTCCGAAAAATTTAGTAAGTGGACATTTCAATTTTTTTTTTTCATAATGTAGTCTACTAGCAACACGTCTACCAGAAAAATATAATGATAATACAATCTGAAAACATTTTTCCAACGCGTCGCTACTGCAATCATCGATAACGTTCTCCATAGTAACAGTAACCGTAATGAGACGTTCATTTTAAAAAAGAAAAAGCAAGTGAAAATCATGTCAATTCATATTAAATGAAACATCCTATAAGAACATATATTTTATACAATATATGAGATTCAAAAGATACTAAAAAATACATAAATATGTAAAAATGTACACTTTCAATCTTTAATCTTAAATATTCATATTAATTTATATTCAAATAAAATCTAACTGAAAAAATAGCTATATAAGAACTGTTTCTTTACCAAAATTAATGTACCCAGCATTTTTTTTTTTTTTTTAAAAGAGAGTTATCTCAACAAAATTTAATCTAAAAATATTACGATATATAATATGTTAATGTACACAAACAACACATTTTCAAATTATTTATATTATATTTAAATTAGAGATGGTGTATTTAAAATAGAAAAAAAAATGTGTCCATCCGTTGGTATATTAATTTAAATTACCTGAATACAAATATTTCATATATATGTGAATATATAGTATGTAACTTATAAGTATATATAGTTATATAGTTATATAGTTAAATAGTTATATAGCATATATAGGTACCATAATTATAATATAACCACGTGCTGTTGCAAAACTAACGGGCTCACTCAATTTATATTTATTTTTTTTTTTCTTCTAATGATTATGATTTTATAATGTGATTATTATAATTTATACACGCAATACATATTGTAGTATAGTAACTACATTTTTTGCATATTCTTTTGGCAATGCAAAAATACTTTTTTATTAAGTATTGTATAAAATAGTATTAGTGTGTATTGTATACGCGTATAACCGTGTCTGTATCTAGGTGTATATAAACGGCATAAGTATATATGGTTTTACATTATTATGGAATTCCAAAAACTGGTTATTTGATTTTCAATATATTTATATACTACACCTAATATTGTATAGTAATGAATGTATTAAATAAAAAAAGTATAGTATATAATTTAAATTTTCTAATAACAACTTTGAACAATTTTAGAAGTAAAATAAAAAACAAAAAAAACGTATTGAATTTGAAAATATAAACAGCACACACAGCATTGAATTTTATTTATATTTGTGTTTTTTTTTTCTTTTTTAATTTATTTGATGATTTTTTTATTTTAAATTTTATATGATATGATGTCGGATTGATGATGAGATATATCATCAATTTGTACAAAAATTAATTTTTATTATATTTGCGTATCATATTTTTCCTTTATTTCCGGAATGAAAAATAAATAATAATAATAAAATAACCAATAATAATGACGAAATTCATTAAGATTTAGATTTGAATTTTAAAAACTTATGTTATTATTTTGATTATTATTATATGATGAGTGTGGTGACATATCGTCGTGTATGGTTATTATTTGCTATTCACACAGAACAAATATGCGGGAATATAATATTTGAATGAATTATGTAATTCAATCTATATTATTAGTTGATGTATCTCTATCTATATATATATAAATCTATTTTAAAATGATAACATAGATCAATTTCATTATATTTTTAAAATAAATATTATTATGAAAATCATTTTATAGACAATAATAATAAATAAAACGGAAATAATTGATTCAATTATGCATTTCTAGCAAATTTATTAAAATATCAGGTGTATGGTTTCAGACTTTATATGGTTTGTTTTAAAAATAGACTATAGCAAAAGGTGACTTCTCATATATACCTATAGCAATTTTAACGTATATCCTTAACTGCGGTTCTGCTATATTATATGTAAGATGGATGCACCCAGAAAAAATACATACATTTTAAATCAAATATAAATTTACATTTTGTATATTTGTAATTTTTATTAAATTAAATAGAAAATGATCGAAATAAGATCGAATCTGCTTAAAATAAACCGAAATTATCTTACAAATAACTAGAAAGACAGAAAACATTGGTTTTAATTTAAATTGAAATCATTTTAATAAATCATTTCAAAAGCAACATTTATTTAATTGAATTGATTGTAATTTTAAATTGAATAAAAATCATTTTTAACAAAAATACTCATGTGTAGCTGTAGTGTAGCTATTTTTTGTAGCATAATTATTAATTGATCGATCATTCATTTTTAATGTAATTTTTTTGAATTTTTTACTATTTGATTTTAATTTAATGAATTCATTAATCAAGTTGTTTTTGTGAAATGAAAAAAATATCTTTTATTTATTAACATTATTTAAGGTATTTTTCGTAAACATAATTGGAACACTTTGCAGTTGAAATCACAAATAAATCCTTATTACAGAAATCTATTTATCTTAAATTCAAATTCATTAATAATGTAATCTTCGAATAGAAAACGTATTTACATTAAGACAATTTATGCTTAATGTTTAATTTTATCAATCATTTTGGTTTAACAAGAAATTCAATGTTGATTTTAAACGAAACATGATTTGGCTAAAATCTATGAGTTTTTCTATTTAAAATACATTTAATTTAAATAGTTTTTATTTTCTTTTAAAATTTTATTTTTCTGGGTGTGATGAATTATCATTTGAAGTAAAATAACTTTTTAATGTATTGTTATCCATTCAGGCTGATTTTCTATCCATAAATGATTTAAATTGATGAGTTGTACCTCTCCCATTTAGATCTCTCCAAATACAGAGTACTATATAGCCACGAAATTATATTTAGTTTTGATGTTTTAATGTTTTTCGTTTTTAATTATCAATATAATAATAAATTTTCTTTCAAACCGTTAATGTGACGCACCCATTTTTCTCTCATGATAATCGGTCACATGGCTTTTGTTAATATCTTTTTGTGTTATACATTTAATTGTTACAATGTCCTTGATATTTGTGTTATCAATTTTATTTAAATAATATAGTAAATAACAATTCAGAATCTTCAAATCTTTTTTTTTACCAGATCTGGTGTGGTGAATACTTACAAAACCATCATAAAAATATAAAATTAAGTATTAAATGTATTCAAAAAAAATCTCATATAGAAAAAAAATGTGATCAAGCCTTTGTAAATTGTGCTGAGAGAAGTCTATGACCTTAAAAAATTTCACAGGATGCGGAGATTACATATGGTACAAAACAACAAAATGATCAGTATATCTTTGATGCCAATTATTCTCTAAATTATTATATAGCGTTCATATTATTATATGTTATCGTCTCAATTGCAAATAATAAATAAATAAGTATGAACGCTATCAATTAATTGTTTTAATGTATTGTAAAAAGTATAAACGTGTCTTGAATAACGTAAAAAATAAAAGCACAATAATTTAATTATTTATTGATGAATTTAATGTTTGATTGCTTGATCAAATGTGTGAATAAAAATTTGCGGAAATTCAAGCAAAAAAAAAAAATAATAATAAAGATTGAAACTTCTTTTTTTACGATATTTTCAGACTTTAAATATAACAGAGAGAACCACGTACGTATAATAAGTAATTTATACAATTCTAATAATGAATTATTCAACAATATATAACAATTTGTGTATATTTAATATGACGGCGAACGTATATTATGCGAAATATAGATTTATAAATAATATATGTATTATTTATTTTAATATAATAAAACATATCTTTTTGGTAAATTATATTAAAATAAATACTGTCGTTTTTTTTTTGTATATAATATTAATTTATCTATAATTTAAAAAAAAAATGTTATTTAATATGTTATCAGTGTGTGTGTGTGTGTGTGTTTCTGTCTTATATTTATGAATATCGCATGTGAATTAATACATATATTAATAAAATATATAATGTTACGATCAACATAATATATCTATCTATATAATATAAATTCTATATTGAGACGATTCTATAATAAAAATATATATCCATAAGAAACTTGATTCTCATCAATAATTATAGTTTTTTATTACGTTATATTTTATTATAGACATATATATAATTATTATCAAACGTAGAAGATGCTTCTTTATTTCTATATAATAAATATATATATATATATCATTTTTAAATATGCGATTTGACAAATAAATAATATATTATAATAAAATACACTATATATATATAACTATTATTATATTTATAAATATAAAATAGTATAGCAACTACAAAAATATAATTATAATTTTTAAAATAATATTCAGTGAAAATTATATGTATATGAAATAATACGTATAAATTTATTTATAAAGAAGGTATTTTTATTATGTATTTATTTATAAATAAATAAATAAATAAATAAATAAATAAATAAACAGGTATTTTTTTTTATTTTTTTTCTATTAAATTATTAAATAAAAATATATAGAAAAATATTTTTATAAAATTCATCGTGTGATATATTTTTATTATTATTTCGAAAAATCTGTTTTCATATATATATTATTTATCATATTTCTGTAAAAAATACATCGCTTATGTTATGTACGCAAGTACTCTGTGCGATACAAAATAATAAACGTGATCATAATTATATTAATAATATTATAAATAATTGATTATTCAACTAAATCAATAAATAAAAATGTTGTATAATGTATTTTAAAAAAAATGTAAATTATATAATTAGTTTTATTTATATTTAGATCTCTTGGAAAGATTATATAAATGTGAAAGAAAAATATATAAACTTATAAGAAAAAAAATTAAGCGCGTAGTTTTTTTTATTTATTTCTTCTATAGATCGTTATCCTTTTTGTAATAAAATTATTGTTTAAATTAAAATAAATTATCACATATTAAATACTAAAAATATAATACATATACGACAGACAGGGTGTATTTTTTATTAAAGACACTTCAGAAGTACAAAGACAAAGACATCCATTTTTTCATGTTCAATGAAAACCAAACTGTTAAAAACATTTCGTTTGCATTTATTTATAATTAAGTTTATATAGTCTTTAATTTAGGTTAATAATAACATTTAGTTTTTAATTTCATTATATTGTTGTTATAACTTAAGGGTAAAAATAGATTAAATTATAAAAAAAAATTCACCGAACTAAATTTTCCGGAAAATCGACTTTTATGAATTATCATCTATTTTAATTACAGGTCATAATTTTAACGGATTTTCATTTTTTACACAAAAATTATATAATTATATAATTATAATCAATTTCCTATCTTTCATAAAATAGATTTTTAAAATAGAGTAACGCGTTCAAAAGATATAACCAATTTTCCATCAGTGAAATTTTGTATGAAATAATGATATTGTGTAAATTTTTGGATGTTCACTTTATACAGTATCACAAATTTCTGTAAATTTTCGCAGTCATCTATTTGAAAATCGGTTATATATTTTGAACGTGTGAATCGATTTTAAAATTCTCTTTTATGAAATATTGGAAATTGATTATAATTTGCAATTCTGTACGCAAAACTGAAAATTATAAACCGTAATTTAAAAATTTGATTTTCTTGTAAATTTAGTTCGGTAAGCACTCCGATTTTTTTTCATAATGTAGTCTTTTTATACTTTCATCTCGACTATCAGAAACACATAGTAATATTACAATCTGTAAACATTTTTTTTTTCACTCTTCTCCACTGGACGGTATATAAATCATAAAATATAATCAAATTGTTTTACCAATTATTATATACAATAAAATCATGATCATTGGTTTGTTGATTATGATTACGATTACCTACAGTTTTTGGAATATACACCCTATGGAATGCAATAAATAATATATATTTAGAATTTGTGATAATTCTCTCTATGCCGTATATAGGAATTAAAATGTATATTTTGCAAATTTGTGATGTTGTGTTTATTTTATTCGTTTTTTTTTTATTTTTTTGTGCGCTCATCAATCGCAAAAATTTTTATATTTTAAAATTCTTTAATTTAAAAATTTTTCTTTTCAATATATAAATAGTATTTTATGTTTTATGGAGATTAGTTTCTTGTTTTATTTTTCTTAAATTTCTAAATGTCATTCAAATTAAAAAACAAACTAGTTTTTTTTTTTTTCAGAATAAATTTGTCGATTTTATTTTTTGAATTGTTATTATATAATTTATAAAACATTTTTATAAATTATACTATTTATAAACGGTTGATTATATTTTTCGATTAAGGATATCGCTTCTAATGACATAACATACACATATCTAAATTAATTAATTAATTAATTTAACGGTTTTTTTTTTCAATTTTGCATATATTCTGTAGTTTTTATTGTCAACACATTTCTTTAATTTAATAGCTCAATAAAAATTCTATTTTTATAAATATTTCTTTCTTTAAATTTAAATGATTGATAATGTGCTGATAATTAAAAAAAAATAATAAATACATATCGGTGTATAGAATATCTGAATATTACGTGAAGTTAATAATGATTTGGAAAGTTTTCGAAATTATATAATTGTAGAATTTTCTATTACAAAAAATTATTCTGAAAATATGCTATATTTATATGATAAGATTTCAGCGTATTTTCGATTTTTGTACACACTGTGTGTGTGGTCATTGATCAGTAATAAATATAACACAGGCACAAAAGGTCATATACAATGTATACAAAACAATGTATTTAAAACATTCATCAAGATCATGGTACCGAAATACAATTATATTCTAATGCAATGAGATCAATGTATATATAAATATAAGTGCCATAGTGATATACACTTAAAACATATGGTTTGATCATATGGATTATATTTCTATATTGTGTATACTGTATATGTATCTATCGGAAACTATAAATATAGAGGGACTACAGGTACAGGTGTGTTCTTTTTAACTATAGAGATAGGAAAAAATGTAAAACGATATAAAAATATACAAATAATCCATAAATTATTTAAAATAAAAATTTTTAATAAGATATCAATTTAATATAATTTATATACATCAAAATATACAAATAATATTGTAAATGAATTAACTATATGTATATTGTAAGCATATAATTAAGTATACCCATAATATAAAATAATAAAAATTGAAAGCATTAATTAAATTCACTTATTGTTATAATTTCACCGGAGTTGTCAATTGAAAAAAAAGCAACAATTTGACATTAGATTTCTACTATTGCAATATATGTATGCGTATGTAAATGTAGGTATATATATATATATACATTCAGCCAAATAAGTACCCGGAAATTCTCATTTTTAATTTTCTCTCTGAGAATATTTAAAAAAAATTTTTTTCTCAGGTTGACACAACTGTCAGCCACCATTCTGTGAATTTTTATTGCTATGTGTGATTTAGTTTGCTTACGGCGTCATTAGGAACAAGTCAACCTTTTGTGTGCGTTGCGATTTTTACTATGGATAAAAATATCGATCAAAGAGTTTGTGTGAAATTTTGTGTTTCAAACGAAATTTCTTGTGTCAAAACATTGGAAATGTTGAAAAAAACATTTGGTGATTCAACCATGTCGAAAACTCAAGTTTACGATTGGTATAAATCGTTCAAAGAGGGGCGAGAAGAAGTGAACGATTTGCCACGTTCAGGACGGCCTTCGACCTCTTCAACTGAAGAAAACGTCGACAAAATAAAGGTAATGGTGCTCGAAAATCGTCATAATAGTTTGCGAGAGATAGCCAAAGAAATGAACATGTCTCATGAGACCGCTCGTCATATTTTGGTTGATGTTTTGGGTATGCGGAAAGTCGCAGCGCGATTGGTGCCAAAAGATCTGAATTTTCTTCAAAAAATGAATCGCAGTAAGGTGGCTGAAGACATGCTTGAACGCGTAAATTCAGATCCAACGTTCATCGAACGCATCATAACTGGTGACGAGACATGGGTTTACGAGTACGACATGCAAACAAGTCAACAATCATCGGAATGGCGCGCCAAAAATGAGCCGAAACCGAAAAAACCGCGCCAAAGCAAATCGAAAATCAAGGTGATGCTGACCGTTTTCTTCGATATTCGTGGTGTTGTTCATTCGGAATTCTTACCGGAGGGACAAACCGTCAATAAAGAATATTATCTTGGCGTTATGAAGCGTTTGAGAGAGAATGTTCGTCGCAAAAGACCAGATTTGTGGCGGAACAACAGTTGGATTTTGCACCACGATAATGCACCAGCGCACAAAGCGATCATTGTTAACGAGTTTTTGAACAAAAATTCAACAAATATCATCGAACAACCACCGTACTCTCCAGATATGGCACCATGTGACTTTTTCCTGTTTCCAAAACTCAAATTACCACTTCGTGGAACCCGTTTTGAGAGCATTGAAGACATCAAAACTAATTCGCAACGAGAATTGAAGGCCATCTCGGAATATAGCTTTAAAAAGTGTTTCGATGATTGGATTGTTCGTTGGAAGAAGTGTATTGCCTCAGAAGGGGCCTATTTTGAAGGGGATATAATAAATTTAGATGATTGATAAGTTGTTTGTGTTTTATTTCAAATTTCCGGGTACTTATTTGACTGAATGTATTATAATAAAACAATCAACCGCATACACAACCTGATGTGGTTTTGTAAGTTTTTTTAATTGTATTTATTTATTTATATTTTTATTTCTATTTGCCAAACTGCATGCGTAAATAACATGCTGTGAACATCATTAACTTGAATGAACTTTATTATTATATGGCATGTATTATGTGTGCATACACACCACACAGAACAGGGTGTTCTGGCAAATTTTGAAGCTTTTGGGAAAAAAAAAATCACTGTATTAAACTCTTAGTAATCAATCAAATTGTCGCCGTAAAAGTCCATAGTATATTATAAACTTATTAAGAATTTAAAGAAAAAAAACTATCTTATGATGGCATACCATAGAAATTGTCAGTACACGCATTCGACAGAACACCCTCTATATTTTTATAATATTCGTATGTAAATTATTTTCATATATATATAATGTTTCATATTATATACAAGTACAAGTTAGAAGACGATCATTTAAACGCATATTGTCTATGATTTCGATGTAAGAGAAAAAAAAAATAATAATAATAATAATAAATGTGGTTTATAATATTCATACATAGTCTTTTTTTTTTTCATTTTTTCCATTTTATTTAACAGAATCCCAGACATTGTCTATCCTGCCTCTGATGGTTAGTTAATGATGGTTATAATGTTAATATTATTTTTATTTTATTATATTTATATACTCGGTGTATAAACACATTCATATACTATAGGTATTATTATTATTATTATTTATTTATAAATGAGTTATTCATTTCACATTGTTTCGCATATACTACAAATATAGGTATCTAAAATATAAAAATAATTTATAGTTTTATAGTTATACAGTGTCGTACAAATCGTATACAAAATAGCATTAAATTATTATTTGTATATTGAAAAGTTTCTGCCGATCACATATAATATAAAACATATAAATATAATATATTGAAATGTAAATATATATCTTGTTAAAAGAAATATATATCTTGTTAAAGTAATTTCAAAAATCTTTGAGATGTATTACACCAGCCGCTGCGTATTCGTATTCACACCAGTAGTTGTTTAAGAATTAACAATTGTTTATGTATCTTATATATAAGAAACAAATTAAAAATCTTATAAAGAAGTTGATCATTTTTGTTCCGGGTCATAAATTTTTATAGAAGCAAAATTGCCTAAACGATTTTCTACAGAAGATGGGGGAAATTATTTCTTATAAAAATAATATAAATATATAAAATTGGTAGAAAATTTTACATTATATACAAATATATAATAAATACGAATATAGTTTAATATATTTATAGAGTCTATATTGATACATTCATTACCGCATGAATTTCATAAGGTGCTAAATACAAATATTGCAAATATATTATGTACAATCATAATTTTAAGTAGAATTAACAGAACAAAAATTTTTCATTAATTTAAATATTAATAATTCAACGCATTTAACACTAAAATCATACCGTCATGACACATATAATATATCATTCTGTAACCAGTCATTTGACTATGATACAAAAACAAATTGATTAAACAGAGATAATACAACAACAGAAATTTACGTTAAATTAAATAAACAACGAATGATCAATTTTAAATCTACGGCTAGATATAAATTTAAGTCAATAATGATTTATTTGTGTTGAATTTATTATAAACAATGAAACAATATTTTCTTTGGTTTAGTGAAAAACCATAGTATTTTAGATGCACAATTTTCTTCGTTAACCTTATAAGAATTTAATACTAATAATTTTCCTAACACGTACACTATCAATCCGTAATTGAATTGCGTACAAGTTTCTAACATAGCAAAACAAGTTTCGGTTGCCTAGAAATGGGTTAAAAATAGGAAAATACTTAGATCATATTATATACTTTTATGTGTCATATATAATTACAAATCAAATGGTGATTTGTTATATATATTGCCTTCCCGCATGCAGATTAATTTACCAATTTTATGTCTATTTGCCATAAGCACCACTTGAAGTATGAATATAACTTTGGTATATATATCATAAAATTCATAAAAAAAAACGAAACAATTAAATAATTTTGTATTTTACTGTAATTTGCATTTTACTCACTCACAATATTTATTAGGTACATTGTATTATATGGTTAAATGAAATGGAGGTTAACTATGTGTATAGAATAATTAATTAATATTTAATAATAATAATAATAATAATAATAAAATAAAAATCATATATATTAAATCAAAATTTACTCATAATTTCTATATCTCATAAAGTCATAACTGACGTATTTATCGCATCCATCAGTGAAACAAATATACAAATACGTACAATAATAATAATAAAAAAAAAAAGATGCATTATCATCATATGTCATTTAATATTCACATATCATCATCAACATCATCATCAAACAAATTATATGCGAGTATAATTTTATATGGCTATTTTTATATTATTATGGTAGGTTATTTTTTACAACATAAATATAATAATATATATACTAACACCTCACACCGTATATATTGTATTTATTAGTAAGCTAATGAGTTAAGTCACCTGAAATAAATGTGTATATATTTAAATTTTTATGATAATTACGTGTAAAAAAATATTCACGTTTATTATTATTAATAAATTACAAAAGATTCCGACATCAACTATTTGTTTTTTATATAAAATTATATAATAATAATAAAGTTAAAAAAAAAACTTAACAAAATTCTTATATCATTTTCTATATTTGAGATTATTTATAGAAATACATATCATATAGTATATAATTATATCCATATTCATCATTTGAATGTCAATTTTTAATAAATTAGTTTATGCAGGTAGCGGTCCAAAGAAGCCCATCCCCATGCCATAAAATATATATTGAAAAACAAATTACTAAATTTTATTTGATAATATTTATTAAAATTATTTTTTGGTAAGGTATCTGAATTCTAGTAACTTTTTTTATACAATCACTTATATATAAATATTGTATATAATGTGTTTGTGTGTATGCGTGTGTATGTATATATCAAATAAATATAAATATAATATTATATTATTTATTGTCACTTTATGAAATATATTTATTTATTGTAAAACCTTGACCTCAATTGATTTCTTTTTATATTAAAATATTGCAATTTTTCTTTTCGCATATTATTTTATTTTAAGAAAGTATATAAATATATAAAATTTATAATTTTTATAGCTATATACGATAAATTTTATGAATTGTAAAATGAACTAGACGTATTCGTACAACGTACCTAACACATAATATTTAACTATCAATTTTGTAATTACAATATATATATATATACCACGGCGCTAATGAAGTTAACAGTGTTATAGTATTGATATTATTAATAGTATAATTAAGTTTTTCAATATCATTTTATATAATTTTTCGGAATTGATATACATCAGTTTAACTATAGAAAATTGTCTGCATACAATAAACCAAAAAAAAAATTATTTATATTTGTCATACAAATTTTTTGTATTTGTGAAGCAAAAAATATTTATCACGCCATTTACGGGAATCCTTTATTTTTGCGAAGCCAAATCGTTGGGCAAATATTATTACATCGATGTGAATAGATGATAAGCATAAGAGAATTCTTCTGAATATATCGCAAGAAGAAGAATTTATATACCCAAGTTGAATATGAAATTCTTAAGTAACTTTCACTTTCAATATGAATTTCTGTGTATGTTTTAATAAACTGTTGAACTCTCTTTACCCAACCGTGTTGAAGAAATAAATTTGCACTCGATTGTTTACGGGTACATAGTTGATGCACAGTGATAATGGTAACGGCATGAATAGATAATGTTATATATATATGGGTATAATGGCACTCTATGTGACAAAGCACAATTTTGCGAAGAACACGATATTTTTATCATATTTTTTATATAAAATACATAAATTAATTCAATTTTTTCAATTTTGTGATTTTTAAGATTTTTTCTCCTTCGATTTTGATTTCTATACAGTTTTTATTCGGCATAATTTATAAAGTTCAACATTTATATTATAGATTTTCCATCAGATTTCAGAAGCTCGTCGTATAGTAATACAACCGTACCGGTGCATACAAATTATTTTTTAACTGTTTCATAACTTGTACAGATTTATCGCACTGAAAGTCTATTTCAACAATTATGTTGGTTCAGCGGCATCGGTTTTTATTTGACCAAACGAATGCAATGGAGTATATATACTGCTTATTTTATGTGTACATCGATATTTTCTAAACTAAATGACATGCGACTTGTAAATGATTGAAATCTATGTCGTATAAACTTCTAGAACACAGAGAATATACATGCACAAACACCTAATAAACATATATATATATATTTTATACAGGGATAATACAATAGAGGATCATTTAATTAAATAATTAAATAATGTATTCTGATGTGTATAATATAGTGGGTCAAGTTTTAAGTTTTGTAATCCTTTGCGGAGGAGCAAAAATACATACAACCACAATAAAAAAATTATTAAAATTTTTACGTAAAATCTTACAATTATTGGTTTATTATTATTTTTTATTATGTGTATATTTGTTTTACGTGTGTTTATTTTAATAACAATATAACTTTATTTTTATTTAGTGTGTAAAAAGTTGTATGACTATAGGAGCGCGCTATATGCGAGTAAATGTAAATAATAATAAGTTTTTTTTTTTATTTTACAAAACCTACATCCCATTTTATTCAATCTTTATTATACGAATATATTATATAATATATAAATAAATAGTAATTGTAGTAGAATTATAATATTGTATTATAAAATTATTGGCATATCATATAACAACTGACTTATGTAAGAGATGTTTAAGATTCACTTAAAAAATATAATAAAAGGAGTGTTTTTTTTTTGTTGTCTTGTTGTCTGCGTGATACAAGTAATTTAATTTTTAAATAAATAAATTAACTATTAATATTTTTAAGTTTTTATTGTTTTAATTTTATTTATTTATTTTTGTAAATAAATATAGCACAATTAATTTAAATATATTCGCGTATATGGAAATAAATATTAAATTATATACATTTAAAGAAAATATATAAAATTTTCAATTTTTCCTTTTTTTTTCTATTTCAGTTACAATAATGAGGGGTAACTCTGGATTTTTGAGGTCGTTAACAATATCCAGTTATTTATTTTTAACACTTTTAACTTTAGTGATAACAAGTAAGTGTGTGTTTTTTTTTATTCCATAAAATAAATTTATAGACATTCAACAACATTTTAAGTACTACATAGTGACACTTCAGTCCATTCGAATTTTACACTTCACCAGTCAATTCTATAGTCTTACATGTATAAATCAGCGCTTTTTCATACATAATTTAGGAACCAGACGACAAACATGAAACATAAATCCAACAGTGACTGAAAGGTTGAACCCTCTATATAGTTCATATTCTGATATAGAATGTTTTTATAATCTGGGTATTTTAAGTAATCAAGTTACAGAAATTGTTCTGCCAAATTGGAAAACTATAAATAGAAAGGTACTGAAAAATTCAAATCGTTTAATCTTCGTTTTTCAATTTGATATGAAAAATATATAAAACTAATTTTAAATTCTATATAGGAGAGCCCGTATATTGATTAGTATTTGTTGATGCAAATTGAACGATTGATATGGGACTTATAAATATTAGAATTTTATTCATATCAACACTGCGCGGTAATTGCAATGGCAAAATATGAATTGAATGACATAGCATTTTAAACCCATATATAGTTGTGTGCCAGTGGAATAGCCTTCAGATTTTAATATTACTATATTTTTCTTATAACTTTGGTGAAATTAGATAAAATTATAAAAAAAAAATTTACGTGTTCGCCCAACTAAATTTTCCGGAAAATCGGCATTTTACGAATTATCATCTTTTTAAATTTCGGGTCATAATTTTAATGGATTCCCATTTTTGTGCACAAAATTTCAAATTATAATCAATTACCAATCTATTCATATAACAGATTTTTAAAATCGATTCATGCATTCAAAACAAATGACCGACTTTCCAATTGATGACAGAAAAAATTTAAAGAAATTTGTGGTACTGTATAAAGTGAATACCCAAAAATTTACACAATATCATTATTTCATACAAAATTTCACTGACATGGAACGAAAAATTGGTCATATCTTTTGAGCGCATGTATCGATTTTAAAAATCTCTTCTATGAAAGATTAGAAATTGATTATAATTTAAAATTATGTACACAAAAATGGAAATCCGTCAAAACTATGGCCCATAATTCAAAAAGATGATAATTTTTAAAAATACAATTTTCTGAAAAATTTAGTTCGTTAGATATTCCAATTTTTTTTCATAACAATACTTTCAACTTCTGTTGTGCCACAAAGCATGTGTGACAAATTACTAATATATATTATTATCAAAATGATGTTTTTCAAACATGGATTAAAACTGTGACTTCATACTTAATAATAATAAATCTGCAATATACAGTACAACGGACAGATACATAAACATCGTATATAAACTATAAATTAAACTAATATTATTATAATTTCTCATTTTGTTGTGCAATTATATATTATTTATAAATTTATATTAAAAATCATGTTTATTAATTGTACATTCGTGACCATTTTCGCATATATTGTATATTTATAAATATATTATTGTGTATGCGGTTAAAGCTTTATTCTGGTCAAGTTCAATTCACAAACATTTGTGTAATTAAGAAAAGAGAGAAACAAAAAAAAAAACCAAAACAAATATAAATATTCCTAATTCACCGATTTCCATTAATATTTTATTTATAAAAAATTGCACAAAAAAACATAGCCACACACAACACCAACACACACACACACACATATTTTTATTTATTTTATTAAAAATGCATATTTCTCGTTGTAAATAATGTACACATAAATATTCGGAAATTTCTTGAAATGTAATATTATTTGTTTCTGGTTATTTTTTTTTCTTATTTCATATTATAATACTCAACAACGACAAACAAAGTCGTCAAACGTTATAATATTATAAAATTTTTATAATATAATAGCATTTATTATTTATATATACGATTATATTCCGCATGTACACAGTGTGAAGTAAACGGTGTGGCGGCGCGCGATACATATAACATTTCCTGTAACAATAAATATGTTCACCTATATATTGTATGTAATATGTTTTATATACATAAATTGTACTATATAATATAAAATATGATATGTTTTTTTTTATCATATATATAAATATGAAAATTTAAAATATTGAAATAATTTTCTCATTGTTTTATTACCGCGCGCACAATGTGTGTTGTTGTTGGAAAATATTAAATTCAAAAAATATTCATTATATGTAATTTATATAATAAAAAAACGTGTTTGTATGATATACATTTTAGTTGATAATATACCATAATATAATGTATAAATAAATATAGGTGCTGTATTTTCTTATTAAATATTATTATTATTATTATTATTATTATTTTAGTATATTATGTAATTGAATACACGATGAAGTGCAAGGACAAAATTTTATAAAGATAATTTATATAATAATATTATATAAAATTTGAATTATGCTTTCAAGATATATTATAGAAAGCACCTTATTTATTATACCATATATTGTATATGTATTTATTCATAACATTTTCACACGAACTATATATGTTTATTTAATTAAATATATGTATATAGTGTCGATTAAATATATAGAATATATTATATATGCCAGAAAAATAATGTTTACTTATCGCCGTTACCACATATTAATTGAAAATAGTCAGAATTTTTCCTATATAAACAGAAAAAATCAATCTTTAATTAACCAAAAATTTAAAAATGACACAAATTTTAGAATATGTCTAACTTTAATTAACAAATCACATATACAATACATATGCAAACATACTGTTTATGATATGTATTTATTAGGCAAAGAAAAATATAAAAATTGCGAATAATTATAATCATATATGTCAAATAATCATATTATATGTGTATTTATATTCGCATGTCTCTATATGTGTATATATATTTAATTAATTAACACGTCATGTGTCAGTATCAATTACCTAATGACAAATGTATATTCATAATTTTGTGATTTCATCTGAATATAATATATATATATTTTCATATCAAATATGTATAAAAATACAAATGATATATATATATATATACGCGACTATATATATCTTATAATTGATAGTTATTTATTTTATTATATATTTAAAAATATTTATATATATATAATTATTTAGATATAGGAGTAAATAAAATATTTTAATTATGTATTTTTATTTGTTGATGAGAACTCTTGATAAATAAATAAATAAATAAATATATAATATATATATTTATGATGGCGTCTATATCTACATATATAAATTTTTTTCAAAAATCAATACTAATCCTGCTATAGATTGCTTATATATTGTATATATTAATTATCACATATGCATATATATATATATATTCAAATGATACAACTTGTAATTTGTATATTGTATAGATACATGTACGTCAATATGTATATAGATACATACATTATATATATATATATATATATATATAGATAGATTTATGATGTAGAGATGAATAAAATTAATGTTAAATAAATGTATTATATATATTATTATATGAAGCAACAATATAATATCAATAAAATGTTGTTTTATGGAATGTTTTAAAAATTTTATAATCTATATAGGCATGTATGTAAATATAATTTGTTGTTGTTGTTGTTGTTGTATTGAATTTATTTTTTTCTTTTGAAAATGAGGATATATAAATGCGTTTTCACTTTATCTGATGTCTGGAATCAGGCTGTATACATAAAATATAAACATTAGGCGTCTGTCTGGTTTGTTTAAAATAATATATGCATATACTAAATATATAAATAATATACACTAATATATTTAAATATATATATAAAATTTAAATAGTAAATCTAAATTATCATTATGTATATCCTTTATTTAAAATATATAAATATTTTTGCCATAATTATTAAAAAACTTTTATCATTCAATATAAATTATAAATAATTATATATGTAAAATTTTAAGTGTATATTAAAATTAATAATATAAAAATTCATTATTATTTAAATTTATTTTCAAAATATAAGCAATTAAGATTTTTTAGTTTTACAAATATTGTCTCCATCATTTTTTATATATTGTATTTAAATAGCATCTTCTTATTTGCCAGAGCATGGACTGTATTTTCTGTTTCATAAAAAGCAGTACAAAAATGGGATGTTGTGTGCGAAAAAAAAGTGAAAATTCATTCAATGAAATCGTTATGTTGTTTAGCAAACTAAAAAATAAACAAATTTATCGCTTTAGACGCTTTTTAACATCACATTATAATAATATCACATTTAACAATACATTGAAAATGCACTATTTGTTTGTTATTACAATAGATTTCTTATATTTATAAAAAATACAATGTTTAACAATATTTATTTGTTTCGATTCATGCGTGGCACGACACCGATAACATTAATGTTTCTCTATATATAAATAACGATGTATATGTGTATGTGTTTTTGTTTCCAACCGCACAATATGTGATTAGGACAGAATTCATTTAAAAATGAAAATTAGAGAGGCAAGTTCTTTTTTTAACCCCCAATATCTAACGCAATGTCAGTTAAGCTACGTGGTGTGGTATAATACAGAATTTTTTTATAGTTTAGAATTTAGTAACAGAAACGGAGTGGTCTGGACGACCGGAGACGGTGTTGAACGGAGCTATTATGGTCCAAATTCTGTTGCTACAGTTGCAATATGAACTTGCATACAACAGTAATAGAAATAATATTTTAGTTATGTTTATCACTGAAAATTTGCTAAGTTGAGACAAAGAAATTTATAGCAATATTGAAAAACATTATTTTACACAAAAACCAAAAAATTGGGTGTTTATAAACAATGCAAAAACAATTCACATTGATTTGTTTTGTTTTTTTCTGTCGCTAAAATAACAATTTGCGGAGTTAAAACGGAGCTATTCAGTTGTTGTCTGCCGTACAGAATTTAGTAACACAATTTTTCTGGAGCTAATAAAAGTAGCTTATTCTGGACCAGAAAAAGAATTATGTTTTATACCACAGCGTAATTTTAGCTTTAATAGAAGAAATTGCAAAAAAAAACGCACGTCAAATTGTGAAATATTAAATTACATGAAATTAGGTTAAAACATTCTGCTAAATTTCAAAGACATTACGTTATTCTATTATTAATATATACTTGAACTTGAACATAAAAACATACAAAAAGATTTTATGTTATTTTGTATATGACATATTATTTGTCATTAAAATCGATCAATGTAAATAAATACACGTTTCGTTGTTATAGATGTAAATACATAATTATATAGTAAATAAATTAGTAAAAGAATTTAAAAATATATTCTGATATTTTAGAAATAAATAAAAAAAAAAAAAAAACCAAATGATCCTTCACAAAAAAATCACACATTTTATCATTGATCATTAACGAAATTATACTCTAAATTATTGTATATAAATGTTATTAATTAGGTATTCCGACAATATATTTTATATAAAAATAAAATATGTCATATAAAAATATTTATTTAATTTTTAAATAAACCTTTTTATTATAATATTAAAAATCAAATTATATATATATATATATATTATTTATGAAAGATACAATTTTGTATCACTTCCGGCTTTTTTTTAATTAAATGCGAAAAAATAAAAAAGAAATCCTTGAATATATATAAAAAAAAAAATTATACAAGCAATTTACATTTTTAAAAATTGAAGAATAATATAATTTATGAATGAATTGATGATAATCATATAAATCGGAATGATGAATAACTATTCCGGCCGCACATAAAGTAATATAAAAAATGTAAAATTCTTATTTTTTTTCGGATAAAAATATTAATATTTCTTGTACAATGTTTTTAAAAATATATATTTTATTTACATAAAAATTTCTTCGAATACATATATATTTTATCAATATTTATAAATATATAAATATATATAACTATTTGTTTATTATATAGACACGATATATATAGAGAGATAAAATCTCAAGGATATATATTGTCACGTCAGTTTATCATCATCATCACATATATTTATTCAATTCAATTTGTATCAATAATTTAATAATATATGAATATAAATATAGGATGATGTGGATGGTAATTTCTCCAATAAAATTCATGAGTCTCATTTATTAAAATAAATAAATATGTAAATGAAATGTTAATACATGTGTAAAAATGTACGAATATTTAACAACAACAACAGCAACAACAACAACAACAACAATAGAAAGATGATGTATATATTGTATATGAATAATGTTAATGTATAAAGGTATAATATATAAAATATGTAATAATTTATTACATAATTTTATGAAATATTATATTTATTATAACATTATTTATATGCATTTGCGTATGTGTGTATGAATCATTGGGAATGTATCCGCGACCGACCCAGACCATTCGCGTTTTACCTGTCTGTTTTGTATTTATTCAAACATTATATTATTGTTATTGTTATTGTTGTTGTTGTTGGTTTTTTTTTTTTTTTTTTTCATTTTTAGTGTCTTCACTTCATCATCACATATTAATTATTATTGCAATGCAATTTTTATTTATTTATAATTTTATATTTTTATAAGAATATAATTATTTGATGATTTCGAAAAGAAATTTATTTATTTTTTTAATTTATTTACATTAATTTTTTTTAAGTAAAAGTGAGAGGAGCTGTATATAAATAAATACATTTATATTTTATAATGCAGATATTTTAATTATATTATTTATTTATATTGTATATGTAACAGAGTGTGATCAATCAAACATATGTATATTATTTTATTATTGTATACATAATTTTATTATATTACGAGCGAAATATTCAAAAATAATTTATATGTTTTTCTATAAGGATTCATATATATACCAAAATAGATGTATTTTAGTTTTGTGACATATCTTCTTAATCCTTATGTATAATTATTATATTATAATATTACATTCAATACTATTTTTATACGCGGTTCAAAAAATTCCCTCGAAATTTAAAATTGTAGGAATTCTAGACGAAACAAAATGATTTCTGTAATTGATGAATGGAAAAAATTTTGTTTGTATAACAAATGGTAAATTAACGATCTCGGATTAAGCCTATACAAAACCTACTACTACATCTCAATACCATTTAATTTTATCCGATGTCATATAGCATTAGTAAATATGAAACTCCGCGTATGTAAGCGTTTCGTTGATATGACCAATGATAATATTAACAAATTTTTGCTAACAAACAGAAGATACCGAAAAGTCATATTAACGTGCACAACACAATACGATTGTATATGGTCAACAAACTACAAAATCATTTCGATCTCGATGATTAACCATTTGAATGAGGCCTGAAGCAGTAAATGCACCACCGCACAGAGAACATTGACAACAAATAAACCTCAGTGATGCAGCCAGCGTTTCCAGTAAGCAAGGTTATTCACAGAATGAAATATGTATTCGTGTGTTGTCAATATAGATAGACGCACAATTATTGAATTTATTTATTTTTTTTTAAATATTAAATTCTTTAAAGTTTTGTATTTATTTTAATGACCGTGTGTTTAATCTCATATATTTTATTATTATATTTAAAATTAAATTGTACGTGAAAAGAATTTTTTTCAATTATTATAAAACGTTATGCCATACCCCGGTGGCGGCGGCGGTTACTCTCTATCTATTTACAGACAAATCATTTGACATTTAATTTTGTTCTTATTTACGTATGCAAAGTAAATAATATTTTTTAAGAACGTAAATATTATGTGTTTAATTTAAATATTTAATGAAATCGAAAGTGTGAAAATGTTGAAAACAAAAAATAACAAATGTTTTAACAAGATATATTCTAGAAAAGGTAAAAAAAATATTAATATATAATAAAATATATTATAAATTAAAAACCAGAAAAAAAAATTATGCAAATTATCATAAGTTATTTATTTATTCTTTTTTTTTTAAATAAACAAATAGAAGATGAACACACACACACACAATTTAAAAATATACCTCTCTGGATTATTAATATTATATGCGAATATTATAAAAATAAATAATAATTCTTATATGCATAAACAAACAAAAAAAAAATAAAATAAATCGTAAAGTATTTGAACTTTTATAACGATTTAATATTAAATATTTTAATATATTTGTAGCATCAGAATCAGAATGTTATAGTTATGTGTAAATTGGATATATATATATTTATTTATTCTCACATTCTTTACGATTTTTCTGCACAAAATATCTATCCTCTGTATACGCGTTACGTTTGTTATCGTAAAATTATGGTTGATAAGCATTTTATAATATACTAATGTATAAAAACTTGTTTTTAAGAATTTATATTTTTATGGTATAATGTGAAGAAAATTAATGATGATATTAAATTCTTTATTTTATTTATTTATAATATCACATTTTTAATTAATAATAATATATGTTTAACATCAAACTCCGCACACAACAGTTTCCACTTTATGTTATACCTTTAACTCATATGTTTTCAAAAATAATTTAATAGTAAAAATTATATCTTTTGAATTTATTAATATAATATCGGACAAAATACTTTCGATTTATATATGAAATTTAATAGAATAAAAATCAATGCTTTTTTGGAAAAATAAATAAATATTAATTCATGGTTAATAATCAGATGAAAACAAAATCTTAGGATAACTTATACTATGAACAGTACATATTAATATGTATAATAAGTTAATAAATAGTTTTTTGAATAATATGTTATTGTAATACCATTTAATCAACTTTATATCCTGCATTTAAATTTACAGATTAAATAAAAATGTATCAAAAATTGGTAAATAAATAAATCAAAATAAAAATGTTTCAATTATACATCAATCATTTTCAATATAAAATTATAGCATAATTAACATAAAATTAAAAATGGATTTTAAAAATACACCTATTTTGAATTTATAATATATATGTATTTGTTTGTATATTATATACTATTATTAATTATTTTATTATATATATATAATATTATAGTTTTAATAAGATGCATGATGCATTCATTATTTTTTGAATGTCAATGTTATTGCTGCGTTACGCGGCGGTGGTGTTAATGGTTAATTTATTATATAATGTATAAATAAATTACATATATGTATCATATATTGTAGTTACTATATGCAATTTACATTCTTGAACTTTATTATACAGAATATCATGTGTACGACGTATATTCTATTTATATCCAAAATAAATTTACTATAACCTTGCCAAGTTGTTGGATTTATAAATTACATATACAATATATACATTTTCCGGGTTAATATATATATAAAACACTCAATGACATACACACATATCGCTGATAAAAAATCAACGACAAATATTATTGAGGAGAGAGGTATTGAAATTATCTATATACATGCAGATGTAATATGACGTAGATGTGCATAACAGGACAGTAACACTTTGCCTCAACATTCATTTTAGAATATATATCTGTATGTAAAATCTATATAGACACCCACGCTAATTGAAGGTAAAAATAAAACGCGGTTTTTTTTTTATGTATCAAGAAAGAATTTGTCCAAATTTGTGACGTGATGGTCTATGAATTTCAACAATAATAATAAATATAATATAATATATACCATCGTGTTCATATTTATTGCTAATCTACGTAGATTTCAAAAACAATGCGCTCTCTGATAGCAACACCTATCTATAAAAATCGATGAATGCGAACATAGAGGTATATTTTTGTTATTGTTATAATTTGTTCAATAAATTTAAAATAATTACAATATTAATTCATTAATGAATATAGTTTCTAGTTATTAATGTATATGTTAAATATAAAGATCGGTGTATTGGAAATATATAAATATTATAAAATAAAAATCTTACCTGTTAATTTTGAAATTTGATGAAACGATGGTGATGGTGATGGTGATGGTGATGGTGATGGTGATGGTGATGGTGTGGTGATGGTGATGGTGATGATAATGATGATAAAGATGTAGTTGATTATATGATAAAGATGATAACAATAAAATGTATATGATTTATTTTTAATTTATATTACACACACGCGCACTCACATAAAATATTAAAACAATTTTTATTCTATAGTTAAAAATTATTATCAAAAGAAATAAAAATATAAACAAAAAACGGATTCTAATATATCGCCTATTATTATAGCGACGCATTCTATTGAAACTGTTAATAATTGTAATTAATTTATTAATTAATTAAATCATTATGAAAAAAAAAAAAAAAAAACAACACATGACCGCATTCATCAAAATACTATTAACTATGTGAATGAAATAGATTATAGAATTTAATTTAAAATAATATAAAATAAAAATTATTGCACAAAAATACTACAAGAAATATTCAATAAAAATATAAATTCTTTTAATAAATAAAACAAAAATAATAAATAAAACTTTCGTTATTTTATTATAATAAAATAATTCAAAAAAAAAATTCGCAGTGATTATTATTATTTTCTTTCTACATTCACACTTAAACAAATTTAATTGATTTATAATATATACAAAAAAAAATAAAAAAAGAGTACCACAACACACATACATTTACAAAGAAAAAAAAAAACCACGATCGCGCATACATTACAATACAAAAACAATTCCCCTAAAAAATTCTATAAATACAATTTGCGGTAAACGGTATATTGGAGAAATGAACAATAAAATCGCACTATTAAATTTAATAGTTTTTTTTTTTTTACAATAAAATATATGGACAATAAAAAAAAAAATTACCTCTTTATCATAACTGTTGCTGAAGAGATGTTGATGATGATGGTGATATTGATGTTGATGATGATGGTGATATTGATGATGGTGATGATGATGATGATGTTTGATGATAGATAGTTTAGGCACATAAATTAAAACATTTTAAACAATTTTTTTTTGATTTAGATTTAATATTACAAGAACAAAACCAAAAACAAAACTAACAGAAAATGAAATATAACCAAAAAAAAAAGAAAAAGAAAATGCTTTTTTTTACATTCACAATTTCATCACATTAAAAAAAAAAAAAAACCACTTCGCACATAAAATAATATAAAAAACTATTAACTTATTTATATTTTAATTGTTTAGTTCAATTATTTTTATAATTTATACTAATTAATAACTAATCACTTCGATTTTTATTTAATTTTAATATTTTAAACACACAAATCACACCAAGACACACCAACAAAAAAAATAGAATATATAGGTAATTGTACTATTTACTTGTAAAAACACATCCACTTCAAATGAAATTATTTTCTTAATGACTATCGACAAGACATTAAATGTATATGTTTGAAAGAGATAATGACATAAAATTGAGCCGATACAGTTTTTAATAATTATGTTTTTATTTCTCGTACTTCCGTTTTGTTCCGTTTATTTTAAATATTTGATATTAAAAAAACAAAAAAACAAAAAAATAAAACATATAAATGTATTTAATAATAAAAATGAATAAATATTCCAGATTTTGTATTTACAAAAGTACATAAAATATAAATAATATATAATTTTTGTTAGATTTGTGTAAGAAATAATTGTTTGTGGGGGTTGGTAATTAAGACTATACACTCTTTTGTTATCAATATTTCAGTATTTTATCCATACTTTGCAAAGAATTTAACATAATTAACAAATATCGTAGGCAACAATGTTATCGATAAAGAAATACATTAAAATGTATACATCAAATTGTCGATTTTTCATTTGTACATATACATTTTTGAGATGTTCACATTTAAAATACGTATTTTTAACCGGTAATACGTGTGTGATTACTCTTCTCATGGTAGCATATCTTTTTAAATATATGAATGAATATAAAATAAGAATAATTAAATTAAAATATTTAATAATATAAAATAGACAATGGTTTTTTTTTTCTTTTTGCAATTAAAAAGATTTTTAATTATGCGATTATCTTAAATACTTATATCTATATATATATATATTTGTTTCCTTGAACTGAAACTAAAAAGAATTATAATGTATATATATAAATATAACATTGTAAATGAATGAATGCATGAATAAATACTTTTTAAACTATATTGCACATAATTATATTAATTTACTATATTAAGACCAAGGAAGAATGACTTAAAAACAAACAGATGCTTATTAAAATGTCTCGAGTAATTCATTTATAGAATGAGGTTTGTATAAATAAATTCTATGGAACTATATTGATTGACCAAAGACACTTATAGCAATACAACACTAATCGAACAGCAAAGGTAATATGAAGGAAAATATCTTGTGGACCAGTTCAAAACAGTTTTTAATATATAATTATATTGTTATTCATATGATGTCGTTATACATGTATTATACATTCAATCTATTAATTATTGGCTAATCACATACGTATCAAAATCGTTGAATTAAGGTAACTTGCATCTTTCGTCATTTGTATAGAACAATTGATGAATTTCTATATATATCCAACCAAACAAATATTTAATCTGATTATATAATCATGTTCTCTATATCATTACCCGATGGATGGATGCGCTGAGAAACTGAGAAATAAACTTATTATAATTATATACATTTAAAATTAAAAAATATTAAATATTATTTTTTATTCAATTATTTTACAGGTCCAGCAAGACCTAGTCGAAAAACGAGGGAAATTTCTTTACATAACATAAATCAAACTTCAGGTAATTTTTACTTATAATACCACAATTTATAAATTGTGCATAACCACAAAAAATAATAGCCATCATTTAATATTATATTCTTTTTCAGAAACATGTTTAAAAAATGGTGTTCAAGTACCAATTTCATCTGTAATTTGTGATAAGAAACCAAGTTGTCGTGCCATACAAAAAACTGGTGAATGTTGTCCAGAATATCAATGTGGTATATAATTATTTATTTATTCATATATTGTAGTTCATTATATTGTTATCCATTTCTTATTTATAATATATATTATATAAATGTTGGTGGTAAATAATTAATGTGTAAACATATATACCAAATAATAGCAATAATACACAATTACATCCATTTCTTTAACTATAAATTTATGTATATATTTTATTTTATACATATTATTATTATTATTTTTTTGCTTATAGTTCTTAATAAATATTTACATTACAAATAAATGTGAAATGCACTCAAAAACCTAAACAAATATTAAGTTTACTTGAGAATAATATAGATATATTATATTATATTGTTGTATTATTATAAGAAAATAGTAAATTAAATATTTGCATTAATTTGTACGTCTTTTTCTCCTTTTATTATTTTTTTGTTATTCATATAGACTGCACACGTGATGATAAAACATATGGAAATGGTGAAAAATTAGTTGATCCGGAAACACCCTGCAGAGTTTGTTATTGCCAAGGTTAAATATAGTTAATTTTAATTATGGTTTCTTTAAAAAAATTATATTATATAAATTTGTATACACAAAGGATTTATATTATTATTATATAATCTCACAACAATGTTAAGATTAATATATAATTATAATTGGTTGATCCCTATTATTATTAAACTTAATTAAAAACTATAACATTATTTCTTAATTTAATATAATTTCTAAAGTATATTTTATTTATTTTAATATATCAGGTGGTGAAATATCATGTAATTCTGTAACATGTTACATAAGAAATGATTGTGAACCAAAATATATGAAAGGAAGATGTTGTCCACAATATGATAATTGTCCACCAATAGGTATATATTTATCTAATAAACAATAATCAATAATTAATACAATTAACCAACATTTTTTGTTTTCTTAGAAAATGTAAAATTTGGTTCATCATCAAAAGAATCTTATGAATCATCATCAGAAGAAAAAATTTCATTAAAAACAACAATAAAACAAATATATTCTACTACCGAGAAACTACCAACAACCAAATTGATAATAGAAAAAACAACCGAACAATTTAATCCTGATAATCCATTAGGTATTAAAATTAAAGAAATAACAAAAGCTGAAGAAATTCGTATAACTGATAATAAACCAAAAATATTTAAACCAACTAAATTTAATAATAAAAATAATAATAAAAATAATAATAATAATAATAATAATAATGAATTATTATCAACTAGTACACAGTCAACAGTGTTTAAAACATTATCAACAGCATTCATTGAAGATGTTAGTAATCATCATAATAATAATGTTAATGATATTGATGATGACAATGATAATAACAATCAAAATGACAGTGATACATTGCCGGAAGAAGTAACAAATAAAATTACAATAATAACAAATATTGATGAACCAATAAATGAATTGGATGGTGCTGATATAAATTCAATAAATGATAATTCGGATAGTATTAAAAATATACGTCAAGTTGAAAATATGACAACAATTGATGGTTTAATAAATAATTCATCTGAATATGATTCAACAAGTGAATATGAATCGTCATCAACAACTGATAATTCAATCTTAATATCTTCATTATTAGCATCATCATCATCAGCATCAGCAGCATCATCGTCATCATCATCACCACCACCAGATACTTTAATAACACCAACAACAGATAAACATGAACATTTCTTAAATCCAGATTATTCAAATAAAGATCCAGAAGTTGTACGAATTGGTAATAATGTTGTAATTCGAGATCATAGCGGTCAAACAAAATCGATAACAATAATTGATGCAACTGGTTTACAACGTGGCATTGATGTTGATGAAGAAATTGATGAAGATAAACGTAGTTCATCATCATTTCATATTGATTATCAATCATCATCATCAACAACAACAACCGCACGAATTCCTGAAATAAATGTTATGCAAAGTGACCAAAAACATTTAGCAAAAGAATATCCTAACACATTATTAACAGCAGAATCATCTAAAGAAATATTTGATAATATTAATAATAATAATAATAATTCATTAAAATCAATTGAAAAAATTGATCATCACAATGATGATGATGATTCAATGAGTATTGAAAATATTTTACAAATTGATTCATCAAATTCATCATTAGAATTAAATAATACAGAAGATGAACAATCAACTCCATTTTTTATAATTGATGGCATTACTGATCGTTCAACATCGGCATCGGAAAATGTTGATGATACTGCTGTATATTATCCAACAAAAAAAAGTAATGAAAACAGTGCAGAATCATCGATTGTGTATGAAACACGATATTTTTCCGGTGAACAAGTTGAAGGATCATCATCACCATATGATGAAGATATGTTTACGGCCAGTAGCAGTAGTAGTAGTAGTAGTATTAGTAGTAGTAGCAGTAGTAGTAGTAGTAGTAGTAGCAGCAGTAGTAGTAGTAGTAGTAATAGTAATAGTAATAATAAAATTACAAGTAGCAGTGGTGGTGATAGTAATTTAAGTAGTATAGAAAATAATTTAGGTAGTACTAGTAGTATAAATAGTAATAGTAATAGTCATAATAGTAATAATAAAATAGAAAATAATGATGCAACAACAATTAGTACACCATATTGGGAAAATTCATCTAGTCACTTAATTGAAACATCTAGTCGATATAATGACGATGAAGAAGTTGATCATTATGAAAATCCAGAATTTCCAAAAATTCCCGATGATTTAAGTATTCATGGCAGTCGTATGGCTGAAGATGAATTAAAACGACGTTCATCTGGTAAAATTACGATACAACACGATACAATCCCGAAAATAATAACAACATATCAATCAGATCAATCAAATATAATGAAAATCCCAGTAGAAAAACCAACAACAAAACCATCAAATGTGTTGTTGGCCTCAGTACCAACAGAATCATCTAAATCAGAAGGATTGTTAAAAAATTCACCAACAACAATAAATATTAATGGAAATGTTAGTCCATTTGATATTCAAGAACGTTCGCCCGGTGAACCATTATTAATACCAGAATGGGAACGTAATAACGGTACAACAATGGATGAAGAAACAACAATTGTTTCTGAATCATTAGAAAATGAAATGTATGATATTAATCATAATATTAGCGTAATAGAAAATACATCAATTCCAATAGAAATTTTAAATGATGATATGTCATTAGAAAATATTAAATATAATTCAACTGATAATAAAATAAATAATAATAATAATAAAAATACTAAAATTATAGATGTTGATGATCATACAAAATATTTAGAAATTCCAAGAATTAAATACATTCCGGATGCAACAAAAGATTTTTTTAGATATCAACAAAAAATTTGGGATCTAAATTAATAAATTGTTATTTTTTTCCAATTTTTAATATATCCTATAATTTATAATTTTATTTTATCTTAAATATTATTATTATTATTATCTTCTTTTTTTTTTAGTCTATAATATTTTAGATTTAACAAAAAATTAAGCGAAAGTCGTGTTGTTGGGCCGGACACCACAACAAAGATGCAATTACACACTCACACACACCAAAAACGCACATATATTTATGATAAAAGAAAGAAACATCTACCTATAGATATTAATAAAAATTATAATTTTAATTTTTATTGTAAATACATTAGTATTTTCTAAAAAAAATAAAAACACTCAAAAATTCTTACAATCTTCCTGTAAAATATGAAGATTTTGTTAAAGAATGGTTAGAATTTAATTTTCAATATTCTTAAAAATTAAAAATAGTCCAAAATAATAATTACAAAATAATAGTTCAATTTCAATGTTCATAAAAATAACGCGAGATACAATTATTAAAAAAAAAATTATCTCGCCACAAATCAGAAAAGGACAAAAAATACCTGCACAAAATTTTGCTGTTACATTAAATAACCAAAATATTAAACTGTTCCATATTTAAGATAAAATAAAATGAAATAATTTGGCCAGTGAAAACTATAACCGAAAACATGTATTCATAAATGAATATATACACTCGTATAGAATAATCAAATAATAAATTTAAGCATTCTATTGATGAATATTTGAATAATGTTATAATAACATTAATTAATTAATTAAATTAAATTGACAAAATTACAATTATTTATTTGTTTAAGAAAAAATAAACGTAGCATTAATTTAAAATATATTAAAAAAAAAAAAAAAACTATATATTTTTTAAGACTGTTACGTTTAATTATTTTTTATTATTATTAATATATCGTATTATTATTATTATTATTATTAATTTATTTTGATTATTATTATTATTATTATTATTATTATATTTTTAAATATTTAATATTATTATTATTATTATCATTATTATTTCAATATTAAAAGAAATAAATATTATTATAATTTTTATCATTTAAAAATATTCAATTCCATAAAATCATAAGGAGCAATTAAAAATAATATTGACCAATTATAAAAAACATTTATAATAATAATAATAATAATAATAATAATAATAATAATAATAATAATAATAATAATAATAATAATAATAATAATAATAATAACAATAATAATAATATTAATAATAATAACATAAATAATATTAATACTATAATAGTAAATATTTATAAATATAAATTAAATAAATAAAATAAGAATAATAGTATAGAAGTATTATTTTAATTATTTTAAATTATAGTCGATTAATTTAATAATTATTCGATTAATAATAGTGCATTATATATTATTATAATAGAAATATATTTATAAAATTAAAGTAAATGGTAGTTACATTATTTATTTATGGTCTCTTATGGGTAATAAATTAACAGAGGTAAAATTATATGACAAATAAGAAGTGAACAAGTGTTAATCTATGAGATCAACATCTAGTTATTACACAAACTAATAAAGTGCTTCCAATCTTTGTGGTTTCGTGACATGTGGTCTGGCGTTGTCATTCAACAAATTCAATTTACCGTTTCTACAGACCCAATAACAACAAAATTCACTTAAAATAATATATAATATATTATTTTAATTCAAATTAATTAATTAATGAATTAAATTAAAACGTACTTTTCAGTTTTTATTATAAACTTTAATTTTTACAAATATTTACCATTTTTTATACAAATTATTTCATGTATATTATGTAAGTTCCGGCTCTGGAGGATTAAAAACACCTTTTTTACTTTTTTTCTGCGAACTTGAAGATCCGGAAAATTGATCAGCAACACGTTTACGTTTTTCATCAATACCTTCATCGACAGCAGCCCATTCTAATACTAAACGTCTTCCATACAAATGCGTACTTTGACATAATGCTTCAAATGCTTGTTTGGCCTCATGAATATTATGAAAATCAATAAAACCGAATCCACGATGAGCATCCTCACCGGGTGACATTTTTTTAGGTATTCGAATAGATTTTAATGAACCAAAAGCTCTGTAATTGACAAAAGAAAAAAAAAATATGCAATATTTTGATTAAAATAAAACAGGAAATTATTTTAATAAACTTACTGAAATACATCTCGTACTTCATTAATTTTTGCTTGAAATGGTATATTTCTAACTAAAATTTTTGTTCCAGTTTGTTCTATATTTTTTATAACTTTCCGATTTGTATTAACAGTGGATCTATAGTTATAACAAATTAAGATATATTTACATATTTTCCATAAAAAAAACAAAATAATTATTAATTACTTTAAAGTTCGATCACTTCGTTTGAGTTCAACGGCATTTCCATCAATTGTTGTAAATTGCATTGTTTTTAATGCTGTTTCAGCAACTTTTTTATGTTTAAATTGTATAAAACCATAACCCAATGAAATACGTTTTGATGGATTATTGGGATCTTTTTTCATAGCAACTTGTGCCATATGAATTAATCCTAAATGTTTGAAATGTTCCTGAATTGTTGGCACCTCTGTTATAAAATTTAAATTTCTTAAAAATAATGTTGTATCCGTTTCTGGTTCTAATTCATCTTCTTTATCTTTGTTAATATTACTATCACTTGTTATAGCAATGTCTTTAGTAGTATTATGTTCATTAATATGCGTGGTTTTCGTTTCCATACCACCACCATCATCATTATTATCATCATCATCAGTAATAGCATTTAATTTGTCATCATTTTTTTTTATATTTGATGAATTTTCAGTAAGTTTATGTTCATCTATTGAAGTTATAAATGTATTTTCTGGTGCCCATTCTAAATATAATGGTAGATCTTTAAATTTTGAATATGCTAATTTTTTAAACGCATTTTTCGCTTCATATGAATCGAAATATTCAATTAATGCTGTTACACCACTTGGCGGTAATACAATACGTCCTATTAAACCATGTTTTGCAAATAACGGTTGTAAATCCGACACTTTTGTATTTGCCGGTAAATTTTTAGCTAATATTACATTTTTTGAAAGTTTATGCGATTTACTTTTATCAAATACATCTAAACAAACACCATTATCGCTTAGAAACTTTTTCATTTGTAATATTATTTCTGTTTCACCAAGTGCTAAACGAACAGCAGCACTTGAACCACCAGCTTCTGTGTCCAATATATGTTTTTTAGTTGTTTCATAATTTTTTGCCAATACATTTGCAACTGCATTCGAGCCCAAAAATAAACTATTCCAATTATGTGATGATTTTGCAATTTCTTTTAATTTTTTAGCTTTCTTTTCTTTATAAGACAGTCCATCATAATTATCATTATCTTTATCATCATCATTAGCTTCACTTTTGCAAGGTAATAAATGTAATAATCTGCCATGAATTACTTTTCCATCTAATTCTGTATAGGCATTAACTGCATGTTCTGGCATTACAAATGTTACCGTTCCAAAACCCTAAATGGAATAAATTTTTAGTATTCAATTAAATAATAAATATATATTCATTTTTTCGTAAGAGTATTTATACTTTAATTTGACGAGAAATCGAATCAATTGGTAAATTTATATCAGCTATTGGTCCATATTTTTCAAAACATGTCTGTAGTTCTGTTTCATCTATAGTATAAGCTAAATTTCGAAAAAATATTTTACCAGATTCTGAAATAGCCTCTTCATTTTTTAACGATTCATTTTGCTTTAGCCATTTTGCTTCATTATCTTTGGTTAAATTATCGTTACTATTTTTTGAAGAATTATTTTTTGCTGTAAAATCTGATAAAAACACTTGTTTTCCTTCTATAAAAAAAGGTAAAAAAAATATTACTTATGGTTAATAAAAAAAAAAACAAATTAAAACTTACTCAAGAAACTACGATGTTTCAACAAAGCTTTTTGAAAATCTTTATCACTTTTAAAACCAACATAACAAAATCCATGCACATTTTTGGGTAAACGTATTGAATATGGTTTGAGAGGTTTAAAAAATTTTATTAAGTCTTGTCGTTTTGTTTTAAAAGGAATTTCGCGTATTTTTACCGTATATAAATCAACTATTTCATTTTTAGATTTTTTTATGGTTTTTGTAACGTTTCCTTTTTTCAATGATTGCAAATAGTCATTATCACTTATTTCTAAATTTGCCAATTTAACATATGGTTCCAATTCATTTTCTTCCTCAATTTTGTTTGCATTATGTAAGCCATCATCATCTTCCACTTCAGTAGTTGTTGCATCTTGTTTATTTTCCGATGGTGTTGTTAATATTAAATTTAAATCTATATCATTACTCCATATACTTTTTTTATCTTTTGCATGTGCTGCTATATATTCAATAAATTTCGGATCATCTTTATGATCAGATAATAGTTTTTCAATTCTTGATTTTCTATTTTCTTTTACGTCAGATTTGTTATTATTCTTAATTTCATCTTTCGATTTCGATTGATTTAATTTATTATTAACTATGCTGTTAACAGAATGTTTACTCCATATTATTCTTTTGGAATCTGCTGAACCGAATTCCGTACATTTTTCTACAACTATTTTATTCGTGTTTATACAAATGTTATTAAAATATTTCAATGCTATTGTAGCTTCATTTTCATCTTTGTAACCAATAAATGCCAAATTCCTAAATTTACCATCTTTTGTATATTTTAATTGAATATCTGTAATTGTGCCACCTTTTTCACTAAATAATTCTCTTAAAGATTTTTCTGTAACCTGTGTTTTGTGTTTGGTTTGGTATTAAGTATTAATTACACATATTATAATATATAAAATACTAGTACGTAATAAATTATAACAATAACACTTACCGATTTTGGTAAATTCTTGATAACTAATCTAGACATTATTATTATTTTAAATTGTTAAAAGTTATATTTAAAAAATTTATATAATGTGATATTTTGTATACACATTTAATCAAAATATATAAAATAAATTAATAAAATTAAATTCTAAAATGAAATTGAATGAAACAAACACAATTGAACGTAATAAGCACGTGCATATTTGTTATTATAATGGAATGACAGATCAGATGTGGAATTCCACTGACACTGGACAATGTTAAAAAGCTGTTGGAACGACTTCAGCGGCACCGGCTAGAAAAATTTGAAAAGTCACAAATAAAATATATTTGCTCAATCGAAATTTAGTATTGCGAAATGTTTCTATTAAATTTTACAGCCTTTTGATTTTTTAGTTTTTTTAATATTAGATAATTATTCGTTAATTGTTTTTATTGTTGTTTGACTGATCGTTATCTTATATTTTTTATATTCTTGCATGTAGTAGTATTTTTCGCTGCTGTTTATTAAATATTTTTGTATTTTACAAGATGAAAAAGTATAACAAAATATTTTTATATATTCTATTGAAAATCTTGATTTTTGCTTTGTTTATTAATATATTTGCATTTATTTATAATAAATATAAATAAGGTTCAATTTCATAATAGTTCTTGGATCTTTTTCAATTATTAACCAACTATATGTATTTAATTTTAAATTAATCAATGGTTTATGAATTTTCAAAATATAAACACAAAATTCAAACTTTTAAAATCATAACATAACAAAGAATAGAATGATATAAATTAAAGAAAATCCACTAATTTACACTTTCAATTGTTGTTTGGTTAGAGTTTGGAGTAAAAATGTTTGGGAACTTATTTGTATTAAGTAAAGAAACCATATACAAACTTATTCCATAAAAATTTGATACATGAAGATTTCAAAAATATCAAAGCAAGCCGGTGAAATCGAGCGTAAAAAAAATTTCGCATGCTTATGTAGCCAAAGACGTGACGCGAATGTGAATGTTTGCTGGCTTTCTTTTCCATTAGTCGTATTTTTTGTGCCTTATCAATAAATAATGATCTTTGTTATATGTGATCAGTATGATTTTTATCTGAACTACTTGTTAAAAGCTGAAATCGAATTTATTTAATCAACATTTCGAGGATTACTTAATATATATAATGATTGCAGACAGGCGCAGGTAGATATAAAAATTATAGATTTTATGGCCTAATATTTTTATATTGTAATTATAAATAAAATTCCCGCATAAATGGAATGGAATAATATTCATAAAATTAAAATTGGAATAAGCCATCATCAACATTCATCAAGATTAATAAACGTATGAATATATTTTATCATTTAATTGCAAAAGATAATGAAATCGGCAAGTTATTGATTGATTATATAAATAAATGATACAAAATCAAATGTTAAGAAATGGGACATTTTATTGGGAGTAAGCAAATTACACTGAAAATGAATCGGATGATTAAAAGGTATTATAATTATTTTAACTAAAATTGATAATATTATATTATATAATAATGTGCTCTAGTTTTAGTTGCATTGTTGTATGTTTTTTTACGTTTGTTTCGTTTAAAAAGCATTAAAACCAATTAAAACCATTCGGCTAAAAATTAACCTCAAATATTACGTTATAAAAAATTTCTCAGAATGTGAATTGGTTTTTTTTCGTTTTTTCCTAATTTTTCGTAATAAAATCTATTATTATATAAATAGATATATAATTTATAACTTGATATCATATATTAGCAATAATAAAACATATATTTCATTTCATTATGAAAAATCAACGAAGAAACGAGGAAATAATACATAACGCTGTTATGTTAATGCATTTTTTTATATCTAAAATGGTGGACCTTCTGTGGATGATTTAAACATTTCCAAAATCAATATTTTTAAAATACTCATTCATTCGGCAATGGAGTCATTGATAAATATCGGATAATGAGATAATAAACTAGACATAACTCTACTAAATGAATATATTACACACTAAGTAATTTTTATACATTTATTACAATTTCTGCAAAATGTTTATACCTTATCCTTAGCTATAAATAAATTATAATAAAAACACACAAACAGAAAATACAAAAAAAAATTACTGGAATAATTTTAAACTAAATACTTTTATAATATCTTACTTGTGTAAACTAATAAAAATAAAAAAAAGCAAAAACGTACTAATATATAATTTCAATTATTTTTAAACTCATGACGGCTTAAAATTAATTGATATTATATATTCTTGTTTTTACTTTTAGAATTATGCAAATCAATTTTTAACTAATAATCTATTTAATATATTAACAATAATAAATATCACCTGTTGTACCATAATTATAGTTATGTAATAGTTATATCTATTTAATATAAATAAAATTATTTATCAATATTGGAAAAACAAATAAATGGCAAGTGTTGGGAATGTGTATTTAAATATATATCTTATAAAAATGAAAGTTTAGAAAAAAAAAAAGTATAAAATAAAAATATATTCAATTAATTTGAGTGAATATTGCCCGTCCTTCATAAATTATCTGCTACATTGTCGTTCAACTTCATGTATACAAAATAATATATATTAATAAACATACCACGGGCAGAATTCTTTCTAATTAAAATTGGCTTTTTTTTATATATAATATGTATATGTACTGTATATATATAAAAAAAAATTAAATTTAATAATAATATAAAGATTTCCCATAAAAATATATTTAAACGCGTGTGGTGATAGATTTACGTTAAATAGTCATGTAAATATCACATTTTATTTCTATTGTCATACTATATATAAATAAATATATATAGTTAAATTATTGATGATAAAAATAACTTATTTCTTCTTTTTAACTACACCATTTTTATTATAACCATACGAATTTATGGCTATAAATTCTTTATCGCATTTTAATAATAAACCATACCATTCTTCACCGGTAACACGTGGTATGTCCAAGGTACCACCATAAATTGGTAGTAAACATTTTGCCGATATATGTTTGTGTAATGATGGACGATCGACACCATGAAATATTATACGACTACCTAATTTCTTATTTAAAAACGGTTTAAATAAGGCAAATACAACATTAAAAATTTTCGGTTGATTTATAATGTGTATAGCTTTGACACGTAATGGTACAGCATCTTGTAACCAATCAACAATACGTTTAGCAAATGCTGGTGTAAATTGCCATGTTTGTTGTAATGATAAACCATCCATATCAAATACAACAACAGCACCATTAACTTGTGTTTCCGGTTCTATCATTGCAGCTTCCAAAAATAATACAGCACCTTTAAATACTTCATCTAATGTCACTTCTTTGTGATTCCAATGTTCTATCATAATAAATAAATGAGAAGAAAAATAAGAAATAATAATCGATAAATTTTTAAGTCGGCTTTATATATATTTCAGGTATGGCCGCAAATATACTTACTGCCAAGTTCTAATACTAATATTCTTCTACCCAATTGATCTCTTTTCGGTAGCACAGTTAATATATTTTGTTTGAATATATTTTCTTGATTTGATGGTAACAATGAATCATAAATATCAGCGTGTTTAGATTTAAATGCATAATATCTTTTTATCTTTATAAATAAATTAAAATAAAAACAGTTATTGTTTAATGAAATTCTAGAATTATTTTGATTGATTAATTTTTCTGAATCCCAAAAGCTAATTTGATTTTAATTGTAATTTCTACTATATAATGTTGTAAATAATTTCAGTTTTTAATTTATAGGAATTGTATGCACATAAAAACTTTACTTTGCTTCAATAAATTTTCATACTACGCGTGGTAGCCGAGAGCATCAAGTTATAAAGCGGCATCATACATTATTTTGAACTTTGTTAAATCAAATGTGTACCATTATGATCGATTTTTTGCTATTTTTTCTGGTAAAACCATAATTCCATTACCGGTGTGGTTTCTGAGCGAAAGGTTGTGAATTTCACAGAACTCGCAGATATAGATCTGAACGGGATGCGGTGTCAATTCTAGCTTTGCTTCCATTTGTGAAGCTTTGCCTCGCTCACAGACCACGGTGTTTTTCGTTCATATCACAATGACAGTTTTCAGAAATGGATCGATTTCATTATGTTTCTGCAATGATTCACAAATGAATATAAAGTCTTGTATTACTACACGATACGATCTATAAAACTATATAGAAACATAAAAAAACATTAAAAAGACATCTATCAGAAAAATGGGTGGCTATCCAATATAATTTATTTATTCTCGTATGTATATATCGTTCCCATACAATTAACGGATTCATTTGTATGATGATCATCATGATGATAATAATAAAAAAATTGTATTTTTAAATTCAATAAATTATACAGACACATTATTTATAATAAGAGAATTTTCTGAAGTCAACGAACTCATATATAATTGTTTAAATTGAATATAATTTAAAGATCAAGTTTGTAAAAAGATATCAGTCGTGGAATTTTGTCAATACAATTAATATATAATAATAATAATAATACATAATATTAATAATAGTAATAATAACAATAATAATAATAAAAATATACAAAATATGGGAAAATATGGTTGCCAAATAAATATTTATGTGAATGAGGGTTAGTTAATTAGAAAAGTATATAGACTTCCATATATAACAACTTGGAATCCAAAGTTATGGAAAAACTGAGAGCCTTCCGTTCTTATAGCAAAAATGTTCTCGATCAATACTTTTTCAAATTCATTTATGTAATGGCTTGCAGCAGCGTGCATTACAACACAATAGTGAAGTATCGAGATCAGTTCCCAAAATTTCATGAGAAATTTTTTCAATATGTTAATGTTATCATTTTCCAATTTATACAATTATATAGTTACCATTTGTTCGTTTATTATATGGAATCAATATCTTTGACATTTGATCGCGCTATTCAGACATTAACCAAGACGTGATACGATGACTCTTCAAAACACCCTTTCATTATATTATATAAATATTTTGATTATATAAATTTGTATAAATATTAATTTAATTTGTTAGTTTCAATTTAATTATACAATTTTATTCTTACCAATTCTTTTGCACTATTTGGATAAAATTTGCATGGTCTTAAAAATCGTACAAGCCAATCTTCATTATCAATTGGTACAAGTAAATCCGTTTCCTCTGTAAATATTTAAATAAAAAAATATATAATTAAAATTCTAGTTATATAATGTAAAAACAAGTCTCTGTATAATTAGTAAACTATAATTTATACGAGCTATAGTTAGTAATACTATTAATTATATATGCTATCAATATATATATATATATATATATGGGTAGATATAATATTAAATACGAAACAAAACACCATTATTGTGAAATTACTGACAATTAAAATAAAAAATAGTTATTTCTCTTTTTCTATACGTCATTTTGTGTTTTTGTATTCACTTTGTTCAAAGTGCAAAATAAAAAAAAAAAATAGAAAATGTGTAACATGAAATGAATTTTTTTATTTTGTTATTATTGTATGTTAAATGTATAATTTACCTTGAATTAATTTTAATTTTTAACGTGGCATGTTTTTTTATATTATATTGATCGGTAATTTTTTTGGAGATTATATACAAGGTTCATCAATAGGCACATATGAAATTTAATATATTTATAAATATATATTTCGGCGCCATCATACATTGTTTTTAATCTTGTTCATATAATTAAAATGAATTAACTATGAAATCTGAAAACTATATAGAGTAATGTTGGTTGATAGGTCTTGTGATCTAATCCCCTTTGAATTATTTTCTGTTGGGATATTTGAAAAGCAAAAGTTGTTAGTTGATAATCTACATATTTACATATTACATATTATCACCACATCATATTCTATACATAAATTCAGTTTTATATTGAATTTCATAGAGATTTATGTGAAAGCTCATCTACATATATTTGTTAACCAGAATGGGGAAGGGTTAATTTAGAACCCTATTATATTATTATTATTATGATGTGATAACAGTTTAATCTATTCATTAATTTAAGAGTAATTGAATAAATAATTATATAATTACAGATTAATAAGGGAATTGTGAATTACTCACATAAGAATTATTTTACCAGACTGTAAGTAATGTTCGGTAGAAGCATTTCAAACGAGTGGTACAATGTGTCAATATTGGTTTCCTGCAAGTGTAAATACTGAAATGTCTAGGTATACCATACCATACCGCATTTGAAAATACCATGGTTAAATATTAATCGTCCTATAGAGGTGTGTATGAAGCTAATATTTCAATTCATAATTGTCACATGGATTGCATTAAAGTTATAAATTATAATGTTTGATTTAATTTTGTTTTTTTTTTGTTCATTTTTAGTTTCATTCGTTCATTTCAGCCGACCCTATATTTATTTATATAGACAACAAAAAATATTTATTTGTTATTGAAAATTGCTAATTTTGACCGTTTATTGGCTTTTTTTTTTATAATGATTTTATTATCCATACGTTGTTGTAAATAATATAATGATTAATACATGGCAATAAGAATTACACATCTTTTTATTATATGACGAAATATATAAAAAGAATATTTTGAATTGATGTTTTTTAAATATAGTTTATTATGCATTAACAATTAAATGAATTTAAAGTCTATATATGATGCGAGATATTATAACTTTCACATATTGTGTGTAGAAAGAAATATACGATACGACAATATACAGTCAATGGCACATAGTGGGTATATAGCTTCCTTGTTAATCGTTCGTGAAGCATCATATGTTTATTATCCGCAATTTGTATGTTTTTATTTGAAATTTTTCCACTTGAATTACACAATTCAAGCTCGTTTATAAAATAAAAAAAAAATATGTTGATGGACAACTTTTTTTAAACATTAACATATAGCTGAATACATCATTATATGCGATCTAATCGCATTTATATAATATAATGAATGGAATTAAGTAGGAAACATTTATCTTTCGATAATTTTAGATCAATTGGTGCGAATTGTTATTTATTCCTATATGCAAAGTAAATGATTTGAAATTTGCTTGTAATCAAGTCATCGTATTTTTGATGATAAGTTGACGACGATGATGCGATGATAATGATATAACAAATATTGTATGTAGTCATAATTTAAGTTATTAAAATATAAAAAAATTAAATAAAGTACACCGTTAAGTTAAAAAATAAAAAAAAAAACAAAAAACTTAAACGTATAAGGAGATGTAAATAAAAGAGGACTACAAAAAATATATGTATATACGCACGAGTATTAAACTTTTGACTTTGAAATTTAGACTTTAGACCTTAACAAAGCAGTTTTTTTTTTTTTTTTTGCATATACTCCAAATTTATAATAAATATATAATTATCACTTGTATATATCTTATTATAAGCGGGTTTCCTTTTTCTTATAATATTATATTATATTTTACTTGTTGTTAATTTATGTCTATTCATGATTTTAAATTATTCAATAGAAACCGGTTAATAAATGCAAAAAAAAATATTACATTAAATTTTAAATAAAATATGTTAATAATATATTAAGTTGTTCGGGAGAATATTGCATTCATATATGTAATTCAAAATTAATGTCAATTTTCAAAATCAATTTTTTTCATTCGTTCATGATTTATGATGACTTTTTTGCTTATGCTAATTTATAAAATTATAATCTTATACTTAATCGTGATACAAAAAATGATACAATTATAAAACCCACATCTAAAAATTATTAAAACAAATACAATATTTTATCAATATATTCTATATATAAAAAAAAAATGAATAATAATATTAATAATAATTTATTTTCAATAATATTCGTAGGATTTAATAATTGACGTTATAGCGTATATGTATATTTTTCTATAAATGGAAAAATTTAATAAAATACCTTTTAATAATTTTTTTAATTCTTCAATTCCATTGGCTTTATTTTCAGGTGTTTCACGCAATTCATTTAATGCTACCTCTTCACCAAACGGTGTTAATGGATCAAGTTCAAATCTTAATATTTCATCACCCAATTTAACAAATGGTATTTCATCTATATCGGATAACATTGTTGGTAACTCTGCAATGAAATTATTATATATATTATAAATAAATTTTTAGTTTAATAATAATAATTTTTTTTTATTTTGTAATAAATATACAGCAATGGACACATTTTATAATGTAACTATCACACTGTGATCGTCAGCAAATTTATGATATGGCTCTTGGAAGTATTGTGGTCAGACAAACAAATAGATGAGCAGTCATATGCACATATGCTTGCATGGAATCAAATATAATACGTCTCTCCATATGGTATTTATATAATTTTAAATTTTAACTAATTTCACTTAACATTTATTAATTTAATATAGATGTTTTATATTATAAATGAATTAATATGCCTCTGTGCGCATTGAAGTATGGTTTATATACTATTAAAATTTAGAATTTTACACATATAGAAATGGCAAGTGATTGTAAACTTGCGGTAATTTCTCTATCTGTAGTATAATTTTATAAATACATAATATTTTATTTATTTTTAAATTTTAATTAACACTTTCTTGGTGTGTGCTCACATCATTCGAACAATTATATTCAATGTCATATATAGTATAAATTTTTTACTTTATAATATGAATATTAAAATATTACTTACTCATTTTTATAAAAATATTTTTACTACTACTACCAATACTATTTTTTAGTAAATATAATATAGTAAATAATTTATATGGTATCAATAATATTCCAATGTGATAACAAATTTCTGTAAAATCGTAGTTTAATATACATTTATTATTTAATTATTTATATTTTATTAAAAACTCATTGCGAATTTAATAAAATGCATATATTGGAAATAAAATTAAAAATTTATAATATAGAAGATAAAATCGATATATGGAAAAAGCATAAAAGCATTTATGTTATAATTTTTTAATTTTATAAATTATAATATACAGTATAAAATTAAATTATAACTTATTTATTAAATACTATAATCTTTAAAACCACAATTTTGCGGTTAAAGGCGTGAAGAAATATATGGTTTTTATATTTTAATTTAAAAGTTATTGCCGACAACTAGACGAGACTAAAAGGGTTTTTATACATATAGTTTCTATATAATTGACATTATATAGATTAGATGTTAATCACATAATTAATTTGTTTATTATTGCGGATCATCATCTATCTTGACTATTGTCTATATTTATGCTTAATAAAAAAGATCCACACACAACAGTTCAAATGTGTATAAAAACAAATATAGTTTCGATTGTTTAAAAATTTGATTATTATTTAAATTATAAATATTGTACAATCTTTACTTTTTGCGATTAATAATATTTTTAAACGAAAATGTATAATTTTATGCATACATAGACAAATTCATAGTATATGTTATAATATTAATATATATATATATTTCATAATTTCACCAAATCGTTTATGTATAATAATACAACATATAAATATTATAAAATTACTCTATTGTGATAAAAGCTAATTTTATTAACATTTTTTCTTAAATAAAATGTAAAGCCTTGACATATATATATTAAAATTTTAGTAAATAATATACACACTATAATGAATTTTATTATATTAAAATTGCACTTATTTCTATATATACATACAATTTCTTAAAATTAACTATAAAAAATAAGTTATGCCACTTATATAAACATTAAATAAATTATTCAAATCGCGAAATATATGCATCTTATTAAATTTCAGACATTTATATATGGTAGATATCTATCTATCTTTTTAAAACATACATATTATATTATAGAGTTACTAAATACAATAATTAACAAATATATACAACACACATAAATTTCTTAATAAATTCTTAAAGTATATTTGTTATTTGTATAATAATAAAATTAATATCACTTTTATCTATATACAATAATAATTGTATAGTAATTAAATTTAAAACCGGTATACTAATCCGTTCAAATTAAAATATTCTAATATGCGGGCGCATTGATATCAACATAAACATAAATATATATATATAGCAATATAGTTTATTAGCACGTTTTGTTGTTAGCGAATTGAAACCGAAAACTTAACTGAGGTATATCTTTAATATGATTGTTAGTTATATTATTCGATATTTTATTATATATTTTTTATATAATATGTTTGTAATTTACGTACTTACTGCTTACATATACACAAACATATACAAATGAATATAATATAATGTATCAAATAATATTTACTTAATGCTTGTACCTTTGAAACGTATGGTATAGAAAAATTTTAAGGTCGTATGTGTATGTATATATTTGGTATATAGGTAACATAACTTAATTATATATATTAGCTTAATGTATATACTGAACGTTGAACGTTTCGAGAGAGATGATGATGCGATTGGAAAATTCTGCTAGTCATATAGTTATTTTATAAATATACCATATATATATATTTATTGTTAAAATATAAAAGTATAATTAAACAAATTTTGAAGTATACCTGTCTGATCAAAAATCATTATGATTTATTATATAAGATACAACAGACGTCCCTTGATATATGTTATATTAAAATTTAGCGATTTTTTAGTTTTATACAATTTTGAGGGTAACTTCCTAGCATTGGCGTTTCTCCATTCTATATTTTTAGGACTATAATATCTGTAGCAACCAACTAATGTATAGAGATATAATGAATAATAAGCACATCTCAAATAATAGAGATGGGACAGATTTATGAATTATATATTTAGTTATATGGAGAGTTTACCATATGAGTTGATCATCAATCATTTAGATCACACATTTTATATATAGACAAATGTGTTATATATTTTATGAATATATTTGCTAATGAATTTCTAAGAAATTAATATACATTTTTCTAAACCATAGCTTCTATAAACTTTAGATTACACCCACTTTTGATCGTTTTCCATATATGAGACAGTGAAGATAACCAACTTTATTATTATCAAAAAATTAACGAATCGGTTCAAGCATTCTTATGTTATGATTCGATCTCGTGTACTATTAAATGTGGGTACATATACAAGTACTGCATATAACAAGAGATACCTGTATTCTATAATATAAGCAAAAAATTATTTTTAGAATATATATATATAATAATATAATATCTAATATAAACACCACACCACACCAAACTATGCATTAATAAAATATGCAGAATTATTAATTTATCTTTAATTTCTGAGTTAATATGAAATCGTATATATTATATTATTTTAATATATAAACTGCCATTGGTTATTTAATATTTTATTAATTTTTTTTTTCTTTTGAATATGCACACGAATATAATATTTAGGAAATTTTAAAAGATATATTTAAAATTTACATGTTAGTGCTAAACAAATATATATATTGTAAAATATTAATTATATTCGAAATAATTAAATAAATAATAATATGTCGAACGCATATCCATTTCGTTCTTTTATGTGGAAATTATATTCTTCATCAACTAGCAACGTATTATACGTGTCATCGGTATTTTTGTATATTAGAAATTAGGATAATAAGTAATATTATAATTTATATAATTTTCTAAAATCTAAAATGTTATATCATCAAAATTACTAATAGTTCTCGCCATATAATCGGGCATATATAATATTACTTTATGGAAATAGTAAATATCACATATATATATTCTATACCATTGTAATACACATGAAGAACCTTTCCAAATTAAAATATTTTTCATATATATCACGGATATTGAACTCCACTGCACTGTTCTTATAATTATTGTGTATAGTATTAAGTAATATTTTATATATTAATGATATAAATACACACATCATATAATGTAAAATTTAAACATATGTTTTTGCGAGTGTGCATAGTATAGCGTATAGGTGCGTATGCAATCATTCAAGCATGACAAAAATATATGTATATATTCAATTTAAATATTGTTCATATATATTTAATAAGTAAAATTGCTAAAAATGTTTATATGTTTATTTATAAAATATTTTATTGTATATAGATAGACATATACTTTTACACAAACAAGGCAATACTTTTATAATCAGAGTGGACAGGGTGTACATTCAAAATTGAAGCAATTTATAGAAAAAAATTTACTCTACAAAGTCTGTGCACATAGAAATTTTTATTCGTAATTATCTTAGTTTACTATCTTAGGTACTTTATTGATAAAATGTTTGTTAGGGCTGTAACTCGAAAACAGCATAGTGATCTTAATGAAAAAGTATCAATTAGTAATTTCGACTTAGAATTATGTCCCCCATATTTACACCTATTTATTATATATATTATCATATCATACCTGTATTCAAAATACATCATACATATATGAATTTTGAAGGATATACGCATATATTAATAAAGAATTCGGTTTATACCTATATAAATATAAACTTTTAATTTCATATATATAAAATACAAAATATAATAAAAATGAAAGAAAAGTTGAAGTACTTGATTTAAGTGTAAATACAAATAAATGTTCTTCAAAATATTTATATACACTATATTTATAAAGACGCGTACAATAAATATTAATTTCACTTAATTGTTATTGTTGTTTTTTTTTTTTTATTTTGTATAAAAATCATATATAATTTATTTATTCAATGAATTTGAATATATATGACTCAGGATATAATAAAAAAAAAAAAAATACAGATGTAAATCCTTGAAAATTTCCAATTTTAGGATGAATAAACTATAAAATGAAAATATTATTTATTATCATTTATTATATCATATTTTTCACAAAAAAAAACTTCTATATTATCATAAAATAAATTAAGTATATTATATTGGTAATTAATTAATTAACCATAAAATTTAAAATAAAATTATGGTTATTAATTTTATAATTTATATACGTAATATTAATTTATAATTTCTATATGCATTTTCAAGTTTTTTTGTTGTTATATGGTGATGTATACATACACCACTTATATTATTAAGTCTATATATAATTATAAATATTAATTTAAAAATATAGTAAATAAGTACAAAAAAAAAAAAAGTGATTCAGTCTTTTGCGTCACTTTTAAATTTATTCATTTTATACTTTTAAAAACAAATAATATCAAAAAAAAAAATTAGCATTATATATATTGTAGAGATACACTGTGTAAAGGTTCGTCGTTTTGCAATCTTTTGTTTATAATATGCGTATGTTCAGATGCTAACAAGAAAGCATACGTGAATAATATTGATATAATAAATGCGAAGCATATATGCGCTTCATCGTATATATATAGATAATTTGTAAATATAGTACAAAAATTCGATATACTATACAGAGAACATACTATATGCAAAATATTATACGTATATGACCGCAAATGCACTATTATAATAAAAATAATTATCACTTTTTATAGCCGACTAATTAAATTAATTTAAAGGCAACAAAAAATTCCGAAACCTTCTTCCATTAATTGCACACCATCAAAAATAATAAATATCACTTTATTATTTAACCATATTTATACGTTACATTTTCGGTTCATCTACATCCATATTTAATTAATAATTAGTGAATTGTTTGGAGATAATAAAATCAATTATCATCGACATATTATAAAATATATAAATTATAAGGAAATCGTATTCTATATTTATTATTTAATTAATGTCTTTTATATATATATATATATTAAATAAAACAAAGATATCCTTCAATCAAAATTGTTGAACGGTTAAAAAATAATGAATATTTTTTTATTGGGGGGCTAGTACATTGACTTTTCACATATTTTATAATAAAAACTATATGTTAATTATAACTATATAATATTATACTATACGCATTTTTTGGAATAATTTTCCGGAATTACTTAACACACATGTATGTAAATAAAAAATTTATTGCATCAAATAATTAGAACTAGAAATTGTGAAATAATTTATATTTATTACATCATAAAGTATCAATTATATGTGGACACGCACTGTAAACATATATATATATATATATATATGTATAAAATTCATATGCACACACGTCAAATCATATATATAATATAAATTTAAATGAATGAACTTGAACTGTATGGATTTTTATACTATACTTGTATATATAGTTAATCACAGTGGTGTTTCATATGGAAATTTGCATATAACCATTTGGAAAAATTATATCAATATATATATAAAATAATGACTATTATAAATGTTTATGCTTAGCAAGTATAGAAATATTTGTGTCGCACCTTGCGCATATTGTGCGACGTTTGGTTAGCAAGGCATATTATTTCAAGTGTAGCTTATGATGGCATCTACCAAACAGACAAGTTGATAAATTACTCTGCATAAGAGTATATAACAATTCACTAATTGTACTTTTCAAAGATATCTGTTTTATTCCATTAACGAACAAATGGTCACCTTACTGAAAGTTCAGTATTAAATAAATATACAGAAAAATTGCCCATGTAAATATCGGCAGTATATTTCACAATTGATTAACATGAACGCTATCCCGGAGCGCATAATAATTTGTTATTTGTGATATGATATTTTGATGATAAAAAATTAAAATGTAGAATTTTAATGTAGCACAGAATTTTTAATACAATTATATGAATTAACACAAAATGTAGATAATTTACGTTACGCATATAATTTAGAATACAAAAAAGCTTTTACTTTTAAAATTTAAATACGTCTTTAATATATTAGAAATTATTATTGGAACCGAAACAATCGTATTTTCATAATAATTGTTGATGTTTCTAATTTCAGAATTTTGCAGCCAGGTTGACTTCATAATCGTGGTAATGGTGTATACGTATACCTTTTCGTCGGTAGTCTAATTTATTTATAAACGCATCATATGGCATATGATATAATAGGAAGTTAAAAATTAATACACTGCGACTTAAATTTCAAATAAATGGAATTCGTACGACGTCACTTATCAAAGTTTATTATTATTTTTAAATATTTATAAACAAAATAAATTTATGAAACCGCATATAACTAATTATTATAACTAAATATATACGAGAGTATACACATTTCAGTATATGTCGTGTTAATGAAAATTAACAAAATTTTTGTTTATTTAATTAAATGTGAGCAGAGCTCTATATGTGACAAAGAAGATACAAAACAAAAATATATTTTAATAAATATATTATTTTAATGGTATGAATTTGTATATTTGTATACCGCACATTTAAAAATTTGTAACGCAATATTAACATAAATGAATATATCAGTCATATTGTTGCGTATTTACGTATTTTAATTGTAATTAAAATTTTAAAGATTTCTTTATCTTTGGCGGTGAAATACAAGAATCAAGTTTTAAAAACCTTCAATCATTTATTGTTTTTATGTGCGTAAATATGCACAAGGTCGTACTATGTATTTTTTGTTTCTAAATATATGTTTTCTTATAAATTTAATTCAAATACAATATCGCATTTTTGTATACACACTATCTCTACATTGTATGTTTGTGGTTTTACGCATATTTTAAATATTTTCGTTGGATCGATGTGTAAATAATCGACATACATTCCGTTGCATTTATTTAGGGACACTAGAATTTTTGTAAAATTGTCTTGTTCTATGTTGATTCTTACATTTAGTTTTTTGTTCTGATAAAATGTAAGATAAATGTCATTTAAAAATACTTTGTAACAAAACAATTCTTAGTTTGTTATGTTTTTAATACTATTGTTTTTCCACACAAAAATGTGGTTTTTATTGTTTCATTTAAATATAAATATATAATCATTTACATAATAATTATTTTTAATTTTTTTAATTTTAGTTTTTTTTGGAGAAACAAAAGGAAATATATATAGTATCACAAAGCATGAGTGTGTGCGTAGCTGTAGATTAATATTATATAAGTACATGTTGACACAATGAATTTCTATGTGCAGACAACAAATAATTAAATTGAATAATAATAATGCGCCTGAAATGCTTAAGTATATAATTTTTATATGGCTATTTTAATATTGTAAATATTTGTATTTTTCTGTCAACATTCCCATATATATATATATTGATTATATGTTTATAGGTATATAAATATATATATTGTAAATATAATATACCTATATAATATATATATATATATATTATATTCCATGATTGCATAATTTCGTGCCCGATGTGAAAACTAAAATCACTATATATATATATATATTCTATATACGAATATATCGCCAAAACGTTCTACTATAACTTTTTGATTCAATATATAGATTGATAGAAATGACAAACGATTTTTCTTCTTAGAATATATATATATTTTTCGACTTCTTCTTTCACTGATTTGATATTCTTGTCATTTAAACTGTATCTATTCTGTAGAGATTGGAATAAATGATTCATTTAACATTAAAAATTTCATCCATCTATCATGTTCATTGCATGCAAAATAACGAACACAGAATCGTTGTGCGGTCTATAAAAATCGAGCACGAAGTTATGCTATCATCAAATATTTAATTTATCATGCGAATTTAAAAATAGGAACTTTTTTAAACACTGAAAATTTTACTTTCAATATTACAATAATAATTTGAATTAAATGAACCTTACAAACAACTGATCACAATATGAAATTTCGGATATACACAAATTGCATTCTTATATGTGTATGATGTGATCCACTATGTCAAAAGCTTGAAAGGGATATTCTCACCGCAGAAATTGCTATAAGTTCTGCGACTCATTTACAAGTATATAACCTCCTCCTATTTAGCTATTCAGATAATGTATTTTAAATCATGTTATGAAATCTAAAAATTGGTTAGTAACAATATATTCTGTATATATTTATATTTCTCATATATAATAAGCACATTAGAATTGAATGATTTTAATATGATAGAAAAATTACGATGTCATAATATTTTAAAAATCAAATTCTTATGTTGTGCAAACAATAAAAATAACAACAACATATAAAAGGTATAATAATAATAATTATACGTTTATATAATTATAATTTTCTTTCTTTCATAAACCTATAATTTATATTTATACGTAATTTAAAGAATATTAATTTTTATTTTGTTTATATGTATATATACGTACTACGTATATACATTTGATTAGAACTTATAATAATAGTTTTTATTCAAGCCATATATTATTTAGTTTCAATGAATCGAATAAAAACTTGTTGATATATATGCTCGTATATGTACAAGCACACTACATGGTGGCGCCTTGTGACAAATACGGTCATGAAACCGATTAGATATTCTTGAAAACGAATGTTTTAGGCAATTTTTTATGGAAAAAATCTGCGTGAACGCTGGACTAAATTTTCTGGAAAATGTTTATAAATTGAACTGAATTTATTAATCAATTTGCAATGCATTTTTTTTTAATATATAATATATATTTCTGGCAAAACTCGATTAATGATTTCACAATGAATTACAAGATTTTTTAAATTTACTATAATAATATAAGCACATCCAATTCAATTGTATTGAATATTTAAAACAAAATTAATGAAATATTTTATTTAATCCTTTTTTAGTGTTGCTGAATTACTTACCACCACCACATTAAAATGAAAATGGTTTAACAAACTATATTCAAAAATTTATATATTACACAATAAACTTCTTATGCGCACTGGTCGTGGTTGTTATATGATCAAAATTTGTTTGGATTTGTTTTGGACACGAAATTTTAGAACTTAACTAAATTACAAACAATTCATTTTGCATAATAATTAACTCAAATATAATTTATTATTATTATATGGCAAACATTTTATAATTTATTTGAATAAAACATTTAAATGGTGAACATCAAATTTTATTATAATAATAAAAATAATCAAATATGTAAGCTTAATTTTATCTTTGCATAAAACTAATAAAAAATAAATAAATTTACTTACTTAAGTTAAAAAAAAAAATTACAACAACACCAAAATAATATACACAATATATATAGATAAAGTTAAAAATAACTTAATAAATATTCGCGCGTATATGATAACAATTAATAATAATGTTTTTATCGAAAATATATTTATTTATTTATATACGAAACTTTATTATTATGTGTGTGTGTGTGTTATTATGAAAATGTAAATATTATTCAAAAATCATATTATGTGCACACTTCTAAGTATATATGTATTCACGTTTTTTTTTTTTTTCAATTATATATGTGATTTTGATCAATTATTTATGTTATTATTACATACAATTATCATATAGCACTTGTAATTTGTCGAATGAATATATAAATATTTTTAATAATTATTGTTATTATAGATTATTATTATTATTATGATTAGTTAAATACAGATTATGACAAATCGTTGTTTAACTTTTAATTATTATAAATGCTAAATCAATAACTAATATGTGTTTACTGATCAACAACTATTTTATAAATAAAATAAAATATATATTAATATTATTAAGTGTATGAAAACAAAACAGTTGTTGTTGCAGAATGCTCTCTTTGACTTTTGCATTTAATTAATTAATAATAAGTATATTAATAATAAAAAAAAAATAAAAAACAATAGCAATATTAAAAGACGTTCATAAAAAAAAAAACGAGTCAATGAAAAAATAAAAAAAAGTCATCTTATAACAGGCAATTTTACAATTATGTGCATGTAAAAATTTATTAATAATAATACTGTACATTAAATGAACCGTAAAGTGATATATTGCACAAAAACATAATTAATTTCATAAATTACATTAATATGATAGTATAAGTCTAGAAATATAGTGTTTAATTGGCACGCATTCATGCTAAACGATTATAAAGTACTCGCCGTTCAATTTTCCAAATTTTACTGAGAACAATTTTCCGATTTTGTCATACGGACGACATTTTTTAGTTGCTAGTTTTACTGGATCCACATGAACTACACGGACTCTTAATAATATCTACATTCAACATACACTATACTATTTTTATGCACATCACTGTATATAATGCGCATATGAGAATATTATTAATAAATTTAAATTAGTACAAAAGAAACAAAAACACTACATACAGCACTGTATCAGGTCTATATTTAATATAAACTTTTGCATTAAGGTAAATAACCAGAAAAAATAAAATAACAATAAAATGTTAAATGATGCAATTTAATAAATTTTGTCAATGACACCTAGTTCGGTTGATTATATAATATAATTTTACTAATTATATAAACAATCTCTTCTTATATTGTGACTATTGATTAAAAATCATAATTTTTGGGTGATTTTTTCAATTTAAAACAAAATTATTATTCATATGAAAAACGTTGTCTAACACAATACTTTATTATTTTATTTTTCCCTCATCACAATATAAATCATTGTATTTCTGGTTATATTACATATAAATAAAGAAAAACAAGTTAAATGGTATATTTTATATAATTATGCAAAGACACATAATAAAAAGACAAAAACGACAATAATAAATTAAAGAAAAAATAAATATGCATTTAACCCTCTCTATGAGGATTTTTGTTCACATATTAAAATAACGTTATTTAAATATCCAATAAAATTAAAAATTCTATTTAAGAGAGATGTTTATATAAATTCATGACATGTTTGATCACTATGACACAATAATAATCTTATTATGTTTTTTATTTATAACAATTAATTTAAGTTCGATTTAAATTATTACATATCGAGCGATCATAATACAATTAAAACTATAATAAATAATTGTTTCCACTGAGGTGGTACTATACACTATTCAATTTCCATATACCAAATGAAATCCAATACCGAAAGATTTAAGTTTATACTTTAGAAACACGTATCTTAATAAATTCTAAAGAAAAAGTTAGTTTTAAATTTGTCCCATCATCCATTCATATAATATATGTGTACATACTTTTGTTAATCAATTGAATGCATGATCGGGTTAATTGTTGTTATTGTGAGTTGTGATTGTGACATTGAAATTTATACATCTCTACATAATAAGAAAGAAAAAAATAATATAATAATATTATAATAATAATAATAATAATAATAATAATAATAATAATAATAATAATAATAATAATATTAATAATAATAATAAATATATATATATTATTATACTTATCACAATTTAATCAGATGATTTTATATATGAATATAATATAATATTTAAATAAATGTGTAATATATGAAATAGTAGTTATATGTATGCAATATTAAGATTAACATTTTATCAAATCAATTTGTATATAAAATCGTATATAAATATATTGTTAAATTACTTATTGCTATATTTTCAAAACAATTAGTAATCAACGCGGAAAAAACCTTTCGTTTTAATTTCATAATTGATATATAAGCAAATACAAAAATACTACTCATTCTTATTATTATCCTCAAAGCGAATATAATTTATGAGCATATGCGTGAAAATGGTAGATCATGTCATTGTATATTAATTTGATTTATTATATATAAATTCTTATATTTAAAAAATTAATATTTTTATATGTAAATTTATTCATTCATAAGCATATTAACTAAATAATTACATTATTAACCATTTTTAATTATATAATTATATATGTGATTATAATGTTATAAATATTAAATTAGAACAGAATAGTTAATTTTGATGTGTATATATTATATTCATTAGACATCAATATAATTTTATAAGGTAATAATCACTAATTGTACATAATCTATAATAATTGTTTCGTATCTAATCGTTTAAATTTTTAATTTCAATTCTTATAATTTAATTTAATGAATATTTCTCGAACATAAAAAAAATTTACATTTGCTCTTATAATCGTGGATATTATTCGACGTTCTCCATATATAAGTTATGTTTATTTTTTGTTTGTTATAAATATACGACTATAAACATAAACAAAAAAAAAATAAAATCTAAAATATATTAATTTATAATTACAATAAATATTAAATTGTGTACCACCACCTCTTGCCTCCTCTATAATGGATATAGATAAATATATAAAAACTTAAATTCCGACATATACACGATATTAATTTTTTTATTTAATAAATATTATATTATATTTGTATTTATACATAGTATCATTTGAACTGGTTAAATTTTATAAATATTAACCATAGAGCAAAAAAAAAAATTCAAGGTTATATTATATTTTAAAGGTTGGTTTTTTTTTTATTAATATTTCTTATTCTTTTTTTTTCTTTTCTTGTCTATATAGAAATGTATCTTATTTTTTTTTGATGTCATATAAGATAATAATGTATAGATGAAAAAAATTCGTATACACAGAGTGTTTCACGGTGATGCAAACTGTGAAACTGGAGCTTAACAAATATATATTTGTAATAATCGTAAGTTTAATATAATAAAATAATACCAATAATATAATTAGAAATAAATTAATATTATTATTATTATAGCTTACTGTTTGTTTCATCATCATCATAATCATCCGCATCTTCATCACCATCAGCATCATCATCATCATCATCAAATCATTCGTTACTCCAATTAGAGATTATATGCTATCTACCAAAAATTCATTACAATCATATTAATAAATTACATCGCATTAGGAATATATAACAGTTCTCCAATTTGTATACAATTATCGCGCGAAAGGTATATATGTTTCCTTATTTGAATTATTTTTATATTATAAACTAAAGAACTATAGAAGACATTTCATTTCTAACAGGTTATCCGTACCTACATGGTGCAGGTTGTAGTATAACTAATTAGTCTAAATCCAAAAAAACAATCAATTTATTTATTCTGTTGTGTGGAAAAATTTAAAATATATAACTTACAACGTCTTATTACCATAGACGCAAACCATAAAAATGCATAGTAAAATGTCTATACTATATATGAACCATATGGGGAAATATTTCAATTGGAATTTTTATATGCAGCGCCAAAAAATTAGGTCCATGACCGATGTTAGAAATGAATTGTCTAATGGTGGTTTTAGTTTATTGTATTATAATTATAGGAAAATTAAACGTAGTTCTGAAATTATAAAATTTCGTATATAACATATATTATGTAATATAATATGGGTACATTTTCAGTATAAAATTGTGATCATTTGAAACGCCCTGTATATATTATATATATTATGTATACACACGGTTAACAATTTACAAAACAACTTGATTTTATAGATTTTCTTTTTTCTTTCATTTCGCAATTAAATGTTTTTGTTCTAATAAATCTATAATACGTAATATCATGTATTATGTAATCCATGTGATGGAAATCAATGTCATTAATTTAATCAAAAGAAAACAAAAGACTAAATAAACTTGTTATGTGTGCGCCTGCCATCAGAATTTATATATTATATATTAGTAAATTCAATGATATTATATTCTCTGATGTGAGTTAATAAAAATTTATTCTTTATAACATTATGTAATTTTAGATTTCCATATAGAAAATTTGATAATAATTATAAAATGCTATATAAATTATAAATTTATGTCATAAATGACAGAAAATATTTGCTTTTAGAGGTTTATATACAGCGTGTATATAGAAGATATTACATATATAGACTTTATTTGAATTACTTAAATTTATATGTTTAATATTGGTTAAATGTTAAATTATATATAAAATATAATTTTAATGAGTTTTTGATTTCTTGAATTAATCAATTCACCAACTGTTTGCTTCAATAAATTGATTGTTCTGTTTGAATGATGGCATCTGAATCGATATCATCAATTTTTGAAAACAATAATTGCATTGATCATTGTTCTGCAACGAATTCCATTGACAGTAAGTGTATGACAACTTCTGCATAATTTTTGTGAAAAACTGCACAATCATTATTTTAATAATTATAGCAATTGTTGAATTTCTTGTTGATTGCTTGATTGTTAACAAAACCGATACTCAATCAGAAATGTATGTGTATGTAATTTATTCTTTTCTAATATATATAAAAATCTATTATTTTCATTTAAAATTATCGGTCTTTTATATAAATTGCGAATTTTAATGTAACTATATATCTTTTATAATATAATATTACATATTTATATTAAAATTATGATTTTATGACATCAGCATTCAATGTAATAATTTTATGTCAACGGTCGCATTCAATAAACAGATGTTTAACATCAAAACAAAATATCGCTACAAATAATCTATAATACTATTATAAATACTTAACATAAACATATAAAAATGTGTAAATAGAAATGGAAAAACATTGGATGAATTCATAAACCAGACATTATAAAAATAATACATATGTTATACAATAAGTTTTATAATAAAATTATTTATTTATTTATTTAATTAACCCTATATTCTTGCAATTTGCTGGCGGTGCAACTTTAAGTCACATTTCAAATGCTGCTTATTACTTATATAAATAAAGTTAGTGTGCGTGTAAGAAACGTGCAATATACTTACAGTAGATAATGAAAAAAAAGGAAAATAATTTAATTAGGAGTGCAAACGATTTTTTATATCGCTCCTATCAATTCAACACAAGCTGCTTCATTAGCAACGAAGCTGCTGACAGTAAATAGTGGTGAATTTAGTGTGCAGCCGTATAGTATAATGAGAAGGTATCTAATCAACCAGTTATATGTTGTGTTAATGTTAATGTCTACTTATTATAGCCTGGCAAGAATATAGGGTTAATTATTTTTATATGGGTGATAAATCCATATATTGTTTGCATGTATTATAATAATAATATAGTATAGTATTTTAATTAAAAAATATGAGTAATAAAAGTGTATAATTTATAAATGATAACATTAATTCCTATTACACATTACTTATGTAATATATAGTATAATATTAATAGTAAAATATAAGAAAAAATCAAGTAAACAAAAAACTACACCACTGCACAAACATAAGCAAAAATTCGAATATAAAAGAAACAACTAATAAAAACTATTATACTTATCGAAAAAGGAAAAAAAAATAACATCAACACGTTTAAGAATAATAACGACCAAAAATTCTCAAAAAAGAAGAAAAAACCTCAACTATTAGTATATATTGTAATATATAAAAAGGGCCGATATAAAGCGAATGAATATGATGAGGGTTTTTTAATATTATTGTATATATATAAAATAACAAAATATTTGTTATAATACAAATAAATATCTCTAACTGAATATAAGTAGAAAACATATACAACTATACTAAAGAAATTCATCAAGTTAAAAAGTAAATTTAAAAATTTATTGAATATGTACGAGTATATATAGAGAACTACCATGAACTCTATATTTACTTGTTCATATAATATACGGATATGTCTTCTCATATAGAGGAATAGTTATAATAAAATAATATATATACAACTTAAAAATTGAATTACAAGCAGATGTGGGTCCTTAAATTAATGTCTTGTGTACAATACATAATTTTAATGAAGGAAAATTAAAATCAATTTAAAAAAATTATAAGTATTTATATTTTAATTATAATTATAATCACCATACTGCAACGTTTTATTGTTGCATACATTATTTAATAGAGTTGTTAACCTTTATTATAATGCATACATATATATATATATTTAAATAAACAGAAAATTATCAACGAAATTGTTGAGTACAAAAGTTGACCAGCTTGAAAATGCAAAGATGTTGTCATATGCATATTATCATTAATCACAAATTTCATAATGGATATAAATAGATTTACTCTGTCGTACCGCAAGAACGACAAATTAAAATAAACTTATTATGAAAATGGATGTTTTTAAAAAAAATATAAAAATAATATACTAATCGTAAATTACATGCTGAAGATTTTGAACAATGCTTAATCGATAATTATATAAAAAATTAATAAATGAATTAAAGAAAGTTAGGCAATCCCAAAGTTTGTACGTATATATTCTACGATATTTAAAAATGAAATATGCGGTGATACGAAACATAAATATAAATAAAAGGATTTTATTAATATACAATACATAAATGCTGAAGTGTAGAAGAATTTTGTCATACTTAACTAATCCATATATATATATATATATATTAATACAGAAAAAGTCGTTGCCATTAAACATCGAAGTTCAAGCTGGTAGCTGTTATATAAAATTCAATGCAGTTTTATGTGAGCACCTTAATATATTGTTAAAATTAATTATTGATGAACGTGACTATAAATAAATATAGCGTACGATTGTACGCGTAAGGAACAAATGAATTAATGAAATTTATATAGATGTGAATATAATTTTTGTTATATTTATAGGTTTTTAATATATAGTAAATTAATTTAAGAATTTACATATTTAACACACATCTATATAATCAATTAATTATTATATAGTTGCATCATAAAATAGTTTTTATATTAAAAAATTCAAATTATAATGAAATAATTAATTAATACAATGTGTATCTCACTATATATATTCAATACAATTATATGTATACTATTAATAATACTATACAATTAATATTTCATATATAAATACGTATAATTATAATGCAAACAATTATATGAACACAACATACACACACTCACGCATATAAACAGAATAATTACCATATGAAAAACTAAATAATTTATAAGTTACCTATACGAGTATAAAATAAAAAACAATATAAGTTTTGTATTATAAAGTTTTTTTCAATATACTAGAACAAAAAAAAAATACATCACATATTGTAATGTAAACTGACTTGCAATAAATAAATAATTAAAATATAAACAAAATCATTATTATAAATAACTATATAACAATTATATAGCGAGTGTATTCGTAAACAAAACAAAAAAAGTGAATGAAAAAGTGTATTCTAATGAGCAGGTTTTAAGACAAAATAAAAAACAATAAATAAATAAATAAATAAATATAATTATAACGTAGAGTAGTGCCATTATAAAATTGTATATAATTTATATTAATTACAAATTTTCTTTAATAATACACCACAATGTATGTAAATAGGCAAATATAATCAACAATAACTTATTAATAATTAATCACAAAAAAACTCACTTTTTATTTTCTATTCAAAGTATTGTATAAAATAATTATTATAATAAAAATGTATATGAAACTCTCGCCTCGTACGCGTTATTGTATCACTACAATTCAACACAAATATACAAATAGGACTATTTTCTGTTTCTTTTGTATGTTTGTTGAAAATTTTGTAAACAAAAAATGGGTAGAAGAACGAAATATTTTTTTATTATATTGTTATTACTTTTTCAAATGTATGTATATATAAAAAGTATTTATTTTAACTATATAATATATGTACTAAAACTATATATATATATATATATACTATAATATTATATTTATAATAACATATACATAGGAGTGCATACAGTTTATTATATACAATCAATATAAATATAAAGTTCAAGTACAGTGGCGTGGTTTATTTATATTATAAATAACCATAATTTTAAGTATATGAAAAAACAAATAATTTATCTTATATTTAACATTGAACATATTTCATACAAACCAAAAAACCAAATAATTATTATTTCATTGCATTAAAAACTAAAATTTACAATATATTGCAAGTAACATATATATACTTAAGTAAATTGTTTTGTTATAAATTGACAATTGTTCAATTACAAATCTCTATATTATTACATATAGTAAGAGAGTACTATATATCATATAATATATAGAACGCTTTTCGTATTATCCATTTCGACCCGGCTGATACATATAAAAATACAGTCATATTCCTAAAAACTACAAAAATCATATTATTTGTTAATGTACCTACAATTTCGTACGTGCAGCAAAGCTAATGAAACTTTGATGTATTATATGTTCACCTGTTTGTTTTCATTCTTTCAATCAAATATATTGTTTAGTCGGCAAAGATATAGTCTCAATATTTATACTAATTTCGTCATTATAGCAAAAATCTATCGTGCATGTCTAATAGCAAATAACCAATATATTTTATTACGCTGTTCGCACAACAGTAACCAATATTATTTCAACATTTTTTGAACAAATTTTTGTACGTGGTTAGTATACTATTAACCACCTGTTTTTTTTTTTTTTGTATGATGTATATGTGTACCACTAGTGGTACTAGTACTCTATAGGTATTATTTGTGTGTGTTACGATTAGTGAACATAATATATATATAGTTTCCTTCCGCGAATGGTATACAGATATATCTAAGTGGCTGAGTCCATATGAAATTCATATGATGATGGATGACACTGAAGAAGATTTTTCGTCAGCAAGTGGTGAAGTTTTCGTTCCAAACACAGCGAGTAGTGCTAATGAAACTGATACATTCCGGCTGATACAAATTTGTATCACCACCACAGCCCAAGTAACGCAATTCGTATTTTTCCACCCCATATATGTTTAATATGTTAGATATGACCTAATTCACATATTTCCTTTATTTTATCTTTGCCATTCGAAGCAGGACCGAGTACTTGAACTATAAATTTAACTAAAACAGAACTATCACTATCATTATCGATAGGACCAAGTCGAAATGTTATTCTTGTAATACGTAAACATATTTTCATAAATAATATACTTTAAATTGACACAACTCTATGAATTCTTCGGCGATTTTGGTAATCGCTATTGAAAGTTATGACTATTTGTTGGCTCTAGGTGTATGATAAAATTTTATATATTTATCCATAAAAAAAAATTATCCGGGTTTATAAAATACAAATATAAAAAATATTATTATCAATTTCAATACAATTATTATATATTTTAAGAATATGAATAATGTGTGTGTTCACTCACTAAAATAATATTAAATAAAATCGATGATATCAGAACCAGAACAGAAAACAGACAGTTTATCGAATTAATTTTTTATATAATCATATGCGAATTATTATTATTATTATTACATACATTTCATCAGTTGTTGATGGCTTGGTTGCTTGCAATGTATACATTAACATATCGATATCGATATGTTCAGTTCAATTTAGATAATCATGTATTTATAAATTGTTTAAAATCCTATGAATTTTTTTTTATAAACAAACAAGAAACTATTTTAATGTTGGCAAAAAAAAATAATTATTAAGATAATTAAAATAAGCTATACTTATTTTATCTTTATCCAGTACATATAAATGGGTATACAAAACATTTTAATATATGATTATATGCGGAAATAAATTGTATACGATATATAATTATACATTAAATAAGATAAAATAGAAATAATTATATCAAACCACATGTTTTATACAAGAATGAATAAAACATCCACGCGTTATTATTTAAAAAATAATGAAAAAAAAATTGAATGATAGCATTTTTATTATTGTGTTTGTATATATTACTGGTCTTAAAGTTTAAAATACTAAATAATAATATATTATTAATAATTACAACGATTCTATAGTTTTGTTTATATCAACTTTTAGTTAATTATATAAAAATGAAGTTATGAATGAGTTTGTATATTATTGCCAGCATAAAACTTAATAAATGAGTTTTTTTTTTTGTAAAATATTACTTCATTGTGTGAATGCATTAAGTTTTCAATTTCATAAGATAATTTTAAAATGTGAATAGCATTTTGTCAACATTATTTTATTTTATCGCATATTTCCTTTTATTTTAGTTTCCGTTAATGATTAATTATTAAATGTTATATTATTATATATAAAAATAAATAACAGAATTATGTAATCACAATATTTTTATATAAATTATTATTTTCATTTTTTGTCCTTTCTATATAAAAATATATAGATCTAGAAGTTAGAAATTGAAAATATAATAATAACTAGTTTATTGATATTCATAATTAATAATAAATTACGTTTTGAAATCAAAAATAATTTTCTATTTATCGGAAATAAATAATTTAGCAAATAAAAAAAACTCTCATTTATATATTTATAAAAAAAACCAAAATAATAAACAAACTTTTATTTACACAGTCACATTTATCTCATTTCATTAACAATATAAATAGTAATTAATTATTATAAAATATTAAATTCATATTTTAACTTAAAATTAAAATAAAAAAAAAAATTAATTAGGTTCAACTAAAAACGCAAACAAAAACATAAACAAAAAACTATGTATTAGAATATTTTGGTCGTATTTTTTCATAAAAATATTTTTGTGTAGTATTTTTTCCTTGGAATTTTATACTATTTTGTAATTTATATATATAATGAAATTGTTGTAATGCAAATTCATATAATTCATTTTCCATTTTCCATATACTTGTATTTTTAATTTCATTAATTGTTGCAATATTTGGTTCAATTTTTGTTGTTGTTTGTCTCAAATGTGATTTACTTGATTTTAAATAATATTGTAATGTACCATTAAATATCCTATAAATAAATAAATATAAACATATATAAATACAATGGCTGAAGGATCATCCATAATCATGATATATATATATGACTAAATTGTGATAGTAAATGTATTATATGCTTCCATGTAATATATACATTCAATTTTGAACATGCTGTGGATTTCAACATATTGGGTACTCAATTTAACTTATTTGATTTGAATTGTTTTAGATAAATATGTTTTTGATCATGCTTTAATTTACTTCTTTTAATGTTCTTTTTTGGATACAGTGCTTATGGCGTAAAGATAAATATACTTATGCGTCAGATAGTATTCCTTCAGTGATGTGTTATTGTATATGGGCATAACTCAATTTTATTTAATAAATTAGTGTCAGCCAGTTCATTGAACCACATGTGAAAAGGGAAATGAACGTTTTTTAATTATCCACCGGTAGCAAGTCCTTTTGAATATTTCAGTCACTACTCTTCAGAAGAAAACTATCTAGTTTACTTCTTAAATATTCATATACAATTGTTCTTATTAAAGAAATCATTAACACATTAATAAACATTTTCAGATTTCATGCAACATAAAAAACTTCAAGTGTGACAACTATAGAAAGTGAATAACAACTGTAAACATATAAATACGAAAAAACTGTATTATTAAATAAATAATACTGCAATATATAAAATTCTTTAGGAACAGAACTTACAAATCATATTAAGGAATTAAACAGGATGTTTTATTTTTCTGATGATGCCAACGAGTACTTATTTCTTAAATAAATACATAATATATAATAAATAATGCGCATAATCAAGGTAATTTTTCTGAATAATACTACTACATATTGGCCTCTATGGTCTGTTATTAATTAATTAAATTAGAATATATTATTTAGTTTAGCGCTTTAAAAATGTTCGAAATTCTATTGTATGCTGTGTAAAACAATAATTTGAATATTTCTCCATATAATTTCCTAGCAACATAATGTTAATCAATAAACATAGAAAAATAATATACGTACAAAAAATTGAAAAACTATCAAAATTCAAACAATTTATATACAATTTTATAGACGACTAACCTTGGCAATGATAATTCAAGAAGATTTATAAAATCTTCCATTTCTTCTGTAACCCCAACTAAAAAATATTCATTTATTAAATTTCTTTTTGCTTGTTCTAATGCCCAACGATTTCCTGGAATCCTATAAAATAATTATTTTATAAATAGCAATTAGAATTAATCTATTACGCACACTTATAGTTAAATAATAATAATTCAACATTTAGTTTATGGCAGATATAATTCATTTAAATAATTTTTCTATGATTGATGATGATTGATTTAATGAACAATTTTTTGTTGTTATTAATATGTATCATAATATATACGTCCGTCAATATAAGTAACAATTAAATAACTTTTATATACAGAATCATATGTAATGTGCTGGAATTGTAATATATATATAATTAGATTGAATTGATAATATTGACACAGAATAATGACTATTGATTTTAAGAATATTTAATGCAGATTAAATTGAAAATATTATAGTTTTTTCCATACACATTTCAAGGATAATTTTGTACATAAAATATATATTTAACTTACCAACATTCAGATGCATGACCACAAAAAAATGGAATTTGTAACCACATATTTTTTGGATCACAATCAGGTTGTTTTTTTTCAACACATTCATCAAATGTCTATTGGAAATAATTTATTTGATAAATTATAAAAAAAAATAATGTATGTATACATTATATTTTGTACTACCTACCATTTTATCTCCAGCTTTTTTACGTATTAAATTTGGCCGAAAATTATCGCCAAAACGTAAGAAATAATAATATGAAATAAATCGATCTAATGGTTTACGTATTAAATTTATATAAATTGGTTTAAATGGCATTCCAAACCTGATAAAAAAAATGTATATATAATTATTTATTAATATTGAGATACCATACGACAGTTTAACGTACTTGGAAAAATCTAAATAGACCATGTGTCCATGATATAAGGCTGGTTTCATTTCATTCCAATTTGTGACGTTACGAACGAAGTCCAACTGAAATTTATTATTAATAAATAAATTATATATAGTATTTTATAAAGTTAAAGAAAAATTATATATAATTAAGAATATTCTCAGATTCGATTCTATATACACGAATTACATATACATTGTATATATATAAGTGAATTTGATGGACATATATAATTTAATTTTTTGTTTTATGCTCTTATTGTTATGAAGTCATTGCTCATTAAACAGTTTGTACACACTTAACCTTGATTGATATAAAATTAAATTTGCAAATTCATTTGATGTTTTTTTTTTCTTTCTGCTTCACATATTAAAGTTCAACATTTATTTTAACTTTTACGATAGTTAAGATACAACAACAGAATATACTATAATATATGTGTGAGTAATTTTTGATTTATCACTAAATAAAGACCTGATTTTGATGTATTGAGTTATAATTATGCCATCCAAAAAATTATAATTGCAATAATATTTCAATATAAATATATAGTTTAATTTTAACGGTTAACCTCTTTATTGTGCAATTGCTGAATGTTAGTGAAAAATTATTAGGAAAATATCATTTTATATATTACTGCAAAGATATTATAATCTAAATAAAATGTTCGAACTCAGTATAAAAGAATTTTAAAGGAATATTTCGTAAGATCCAATATGAGAGTTATATTGATATATTTTATCCAACACCATATAATCCAGTAGATTTATTAGATTGTTAACTACTATGTTGTTTAAAACAATCTTCTCGTATTAGTGTTGAAAAAATATATAGGAACAGAATATTTCAAAAACAAAAATTGAAATTGTACCACCTACTAGGTTTTTTATTGATCTCTAGACGATACAATTGTTGAAAGCACAGAAAAATGAAGGTGTTTACATGTACATTATATTACATGCACAATAATAGGTAATTTTTGGCTTATATAATTGCTTATTTCTATAATAAATTTATGAAAGATTGTATGCAAAAATTCAATAGTTCTTACCTGATTTGGTAGAGACATTACATGACTATTTGCCGTTATATTTATATGCAATACGTGAAATTTATTTTTTTTACATAATTCATATGCTAAATTAACGAAACTTGTAGAACCAGTTTTTGGCACCCGATTATATATTATAACTAAATTTTCGTTAAAATTTTTTAAAGATGAGGCCGCTATAGATAAATTATTAAGCACTTGATGATCCGTTGTATTAGTTTGTTGTGTTTGTTTGTAAGAATTATAGGGACCTGTAAAAACATAATAATATTGCGTTACATCAACATGTGGTTTTATGGTTAAACTTTGAATAGAATTTAAATATATTTACCAAATTTTGAATAATATGGATTAAATGTCTTAAAAAATATTGACCAATAATAAAATAAAATTAAAACTCCCGCTATAATACATATAAAAAAAAATAACGTTTTTTTAGAAAGCATTTTTCTTATAGGAATTTTTATATATAACATTTTATATTACATATTACATAAATACATATTTTTACATTTTCCTATTCTTTATTCATTTTTTGATTTATTATGTAAATATTATTTAGTTTTATTTATTTAATTATTGATATAAATTTAAAATTAATGTAACGAGTAAAAGTAATGTTTATCTTTTATAAATTATTTTTTTTTGTGAAAAGAAACGTGAAAAAAATAACTTATAAGAAAATATAAATAAAAAATAACTTTTTTGACATTGACATTACGTGAGAGGAAGAGCGAAAATGCCTTTTATTTTACTTTACGTATTCAAAAGAAAAATATACAGAAAACGAAGAAAACAGGTTATTTTATTACACTGTTTTTCAGATTTCGTTCTTTAACCATCAAGAAAATTATTAATTTATTATTTTTTATTAACAAGAAAACGAAATAAAAATAGATACATTCCTATCCTTGATATTTTTTTTTAAAACAATTTCATGGGAGTAATAACAATATGAAATTAAATTATGTTGTGAATGCTACAACTAAATCAAAATGGAAAATAAAGTTGAAAACATTGATTCCAAATGCAGTGTAAGTAAGTTTGCCCTATCAACATGACAGATGACATATTTCGTCGTTTTGTTATTATTGGTTTTTTGCGTTTTCATTTTGATTATGCTCTCCTCTCTTTCCATTATCTTGGAAATTGAAATTAATAATAAAAAGTATCCATATGTTTTTTTTTTAATTCAATCATATTGTCTTGCCTTTTGTTCTTGTCGTTTTGATATTTGAACGAGAAAAAAATTGCTTGATAGACGAATTATTGTTTTAATTTTATTTTTAAATTTTTCATCATATTTTATATTGTATTTTAACAAATGATTAATATTATATTGTTAATTAATTGTTTTTCTATAATATAATAATAAGGTTCTATTATAAATACGTGGAACTGTGGGTGGTGGAAGTGAATAGTGAAATTAAAGAAATATTACAAAAATGACAAATAAAATGTATTCAACTGCTAATTTAACTGATATTGAATTAAAGGACCAAGGAAATAAACAATTTGCGGCAAGAAAATTTGATGCGGCCATAAGTTGTTATACAAAAGCAATTGTAAATTACACTATTTTGTTTAAATAATTATTTTTAATATATATAAAATTTTCATTTTTTGTAGACACAATACAACTAATTGATTTAATTATTGTATGATGCAATCAATCAATCATTAGTTCTATTTCTGTTTCTGTATTTATCTAACTAACTAACTATTCTATTCTAAAATAAATAAACGAAAATTTATATTAAAAAATGCCAATTTTACATATTTAGACACAAAAAATAACATTAATTTTCTTAACTTTTCCGCAAAATTAGTTATTTATTTTATAAAATGATTTAAAACTAATTTATTATTATTTATTCCTATAAGACATTACTTAATACGAAGGAAAATTGTATTAGCTAATGGATGTGCAATCATTACAATTCAATAGATTTTGATAAGCTACATTATAATCATTTTTTGCAAGAAATCATGAATGTTTGGATGTATCGTCAATTCGCTACATTCAACAGTAATATTACAATTCAGTTATGCATTTTCATTTATTATTTTAACCCTGGCTGGAACAACCATATATATATGTACATATATTTTGTAAATTTAACTTGCAAATGTATGTAAAATAAAAATAACAGTAAAACCCTTTAACTTATATCATTGCAATGGAAATAATCAATAAGGTCAAGGGCAAATTTCCACAAGATTTTATGTAATTGAAACATTTCATTTTACGTTTCACAATACTCTTAAGACACTTACAAATAATCAATTGAATTTATTATTTTTATCAAATATTATATTCTTAAAATATAACATTTATTTTCATTTTAAATAGCTAAAATTTTACTAAAATAAACAAAAACTGTATACATAAAGTATTTTCGTAACATTTTACTTTTAAATGCATTTTTTTTATAATATATACAAATATACAATACCACCATTTAAAATAAAACTTTATCTTTGTTATGAGTGGTATAATAATATTATTTTTAAAGAGTTAATGCTACAAAAACAAAAAAATATAAAAATAATAATTGAATATCTTAAACAAGACAAAATTTATCTATCATTTGACTCTTTATTTTTATATTTTTTTTAGATAATGAATATACCTATAAATAAATAATCTTTATTATATAATAATTTATAAACAAAAAAAACCCTTATCAGGTTGTTATCAAATGCTTCTTTTTATCTTATAACATTAAATTTTCCAATAAATAAAATCTTATGAATTTTCCTGATAAATACATGCTATTTGTATAGAATGTACATCTTAATTTTTCAAATTAATATTTTATTTATATAATTAAGTAGACTTTTCAATAATTTATTTGTGTTTGAATTGTAATTGGATAATAAAGGTATAATTATGTTATTTATTTACAGCCAACATTTACTTCAACGCAGCAGGATGTTCTATAATATTGTAGAACAATTTTTGATATTCTGAAATACCATTAATTTCAATTATACTTTGAATATTACAAATCAATTGACTCAAAAAATAATAATCAAATATATTGATTGATGCAACATTAATTTACATTTGTATGATTAAAAAAGTGTAATACTTCAGTTGGTTACATTAAAATCTTTCAAAGAATCGAGAAACTTCTTCCATTTCATATTTAAATGTTTTTATAAAATGTATTCATATACAGATACACTTATACGCTTCATAAAACTTGGTATACATGGTAGTTATAAAACGATAACAATATTACATTACAATAGATTCATTTCTATACAATATTTTTTAAATATAATACCATTAAATATGTATTCCGTTTTTATTAAATTATGCAATTTATAATAAAACATAACAAATTGACTTCTGACATCATCAAAATATATAAATACATTATTATGTCTATAAATAAACTGTTTTAAAAACAATTTTATTCCGGTAAACAATTTAATTTGGAACATAAATGTGTGTGTTTTAATTGATGAATGTGTAAATGGTATGAATCATAAGTTAAATATACCACTTTTCCAATCATGTATATAGGTCATTTTAAAAGTTACTGTAGACAACAATCACCCAATTTTATTTACAATTTATTTGGTTAGTTTAAGCGTTTAAGTTCTACAATTTATCTAAAACTTTTCTATGGGTATTTTCTAAAATTATTATTACTAATTGCAGTTATGCGTGACTTATAAACAATACTAAAATTGATAATCATCATTTTTTGTATATATTTTAATAATCAAATTACATATGTGTTTAATTTCACATACGAAACATTCACACATTATGAACAAAATGCATAAATAGTATATACATTTTATATATGTACTCGTGTAACAACATTTATTATATTGTTGGCTAGACAAATACATAATCATCAAAAGATGCCTGAGTATAACAGGGACCATGAGAAATAGTCCGTTTGCACATACCGATTTTCAGTGAATATATTCGATTAAAATTAAATTTCGTTCACATAATATCATGGAACACTAAATAAACTAGTTATGGATAGTGACGTAAGATTCGTATGGATGCTAGCACCTTCAGTGCATGAAGTTAGTGTTCTGATGAGTTAGCAAAAATGCAGAGGCATTTCCTTGCCATTCTGTGGATTTAGCAGAATGACCTATCTCGCTACTATTCGTACAATCAACCTCTAAGTAAATGTCATTTCTTGAATTGGCTATAATATTCAAAAATACAGATTCTGCGATGAGGACTGCAACAACACAATTACTACCTATTTTATATTCCCATCCAGTATTAAATTATATTTATAATATTTGAACAATTTTTTATAATTTTATTTTTATTTTTAGATTAAAAATCCAACAAATCCTACGTATTTTACAAACAGAGCATTATGTTATTTAAAAACAAAGCGTTGGGATCTATCTTGTCAAGATTGTCGTCGTGCATTGGACATGGATCAAAATTTAGTAAAAGGTCATTTTTTCTTAGGCCAAGCTTTAATTGAATTAGAATACTATGATGAAGCAATTAAACATTTACAAAGAGGTTTATAATTTAATTATATTTTATTTAATAAATATTGCTTATTCGAAAAAAAAAATTTCATATTATATCATCACAATCACCACACATCGGATTTGATTCAATACGATAAAAAATAGCTTTTGATGTAGCAAAAGAACAAAAACGTAATTTTGGTGATGACATTGCATCACAATTAAGAATAGCTAGAAAAAAACGTTTTAACGTTCAAGAAGAAAAACGTATATGTCAAGAGATTCTATTACAAACTTATTTAAATAGGTTGGTGCCATTTTTTAAAGGTTTATTTTGCTAATATTTTTCTTTTACATAAATAAATTACATAAATTAACTAAAAATATGTGTATTCTCAAGGTTAATCAAAGAAGATATGGAAAATAGAATAGCAAAATTAAAATTAGATGATAATACAAATGAAGATATTAAAAAAGAAAAAGCTTCTGAAATAGAGCAAGAAAGTGTAAGTAAATTATTGTTTATTTATTTTGACGATATAAATAAAATATATTTAAATGTGAATAAACATACACTATTACATATGTTGTATGTTGGTTAGGTATTATTGTTTTCAATTGGATAAATGCGGATAATGTGTGAAAAGAACATTTTTACATATTTTTTTTCTCTATACAAACGTATTGATCATATTTTTCTGTATATTAAAATATTGTTCTATTTTTATAACTAACTATACAGTATTGAATTCACGGATTAATTGTTGCTGGGGAAATTGGTTTAAATTTTATAAAAATGCATTTACAATACATGTGAGCAATATATTGAATGTATAACTTGGAATTTGATTAATGACCAAATCAGCAGTGAGCTAACATTGACAAATATTCAACAAAAAAAAAAGTGAAACGTAATCTTTAACTATCAAGAATGGATAATTTACCGGTTAAAATTTTCTTCCAATAGAATTTCCGTTTCTGTTCTATTAATTATGGGAATGTAGTCAAAATTTCTGAAAATATATGTAATTAGTAAAAATGTAACGAAAACCCTATAAATTGTTAGTCGGAAACCGGAACCCAAAAATGTTAGTATGAAAACCTTTGTTTTCAAACTATAACCGTAGATAATTGAGTACCTTATGCTTGTCGATATGTAAAATTCAACACTGCGTATAGTAACTAACAATATTAAAATTAATAATGATTGCTACTTTTTATCTAACTTGAATATATAATATTGTTTAAATTACATTTGTTGTCAGTAAAATTTAGCTGTGTTTTATTTTGCACAGTTTTAAATTTGTACATTTAATTTATTAGTTTAATAGTTAGTTGGTTAATATGTACTTTAGCCATGAAAATTATAAATATAAATATTTGTTTTGTTATGTGTTTACATTTTTATAGTGTATAAACAACATCAATTAATGTAAAAATGTGTATGTCAAAATTAAATGTGTTGTTGAAAATATTATCATTTTAAATAATATAATTTAAAGTAATATAATTAACTACGTACATGCGTAATATTGTTTGAGTATAAATAAAAAACGATGAACTCGCAGCAGTTAATACTGGCAAATTGCCAATTTTTATATGTTATTTTACTGAATATCTAGAATATACTTCCTGATAATATTTTGTTGATTAACAGAAAACTTGCTGATAACTTTGGCTAACATTCCACATTTATACAAAAACAACTGCAGCCTAAAGTCGTTGGAGGTAATGTTGTGGCTTGTAATTTGAATTTTGAGTTCCAAAGTTTTTTCTTGCGTAAAAATTTACTAATAATTTTCCATTTTGTATTAGTCTTTTGATGGATATGATGCGATTTAGTTATCCAATTGTATGACCTAATATTTTTAATTATTATTAATTGATAGAATTTTTATCTTGCACAATATTGTGTTATTATATGAAATTCTCTAAAATTTTAATAAATTAATAATAGACCAACCGATAATTTGTGAACAGAGAATTTTATTTATGATCAATTGTACTGAAATTAAGTCGCATTTTATAATACTAAAACATTAACAATAAATAATTATAAATATATTTTACAATTTCTTAATCAATTGAATTTTTATATAATATTCGTAAGAAATATAAGTATTCTTTTTAAATTGCCACAGGAAATTATTACGACAGAATTAAATAGTATATTTGCAAAAGTTGATGATAAACGAAAAGTATGTAACTATTTAATATTAATAGTTTTTTTTTCACATTTAAATTTCTTTTCAAAATAATAATGTGTTAACATTTTATAGAAACGTGAAGTTCCAGATTTTCTATGCGGTAAAATAAGTTTTGAAATATTAACAGAACCAGTTATAACACCATCTGGTATAACATATGAACGTAAAGATATTGAGGAACATCTACAACGTGTTGGCCATTTCGATCCAGTAACTCGTGTAAAATTAACTCAAGATCAGTTAATACCAAATTTTTCAATGAAAGAAGTTGTGGATGCATTCTTAACAGAAAATGAATGGGCTTTCGATTATTAAATTTAATTATAAGTATGGGTAGTGATACTAGTACTCGGTTCCTAATCCCAGCCTCCGCAGCCTCCATATAAGAAATAATATCACAAATATTACTATACAAATGTATCTGCTATTTTTTCTTATAAGTGGGCTGGAGACTAGTTAGAGACTGAGAGTACTGGTGTCACTATCTTATAAATATAAAAAAAATTCTAATTATATTTTATCTTTTATATAGTAATTAATGCATTATAATTATCATGTAAAAAACAATGGATGTGATTATAAGTGTGTGGGTGGGATAATAAATACAGTAGGACTCTTTTTTTTTTTTTTTGTTTCTTTTATAATGTTTAAATTTATATTAATTAAGTTTTGAAATATAAATTTAGTAAAAAAATAACATAAGTTATATTTATATCAAAGTAATTAAGATAAAATAATTAATCAAACCAAATGATATATTTAAAAAATTATGTGAATTGTGAGTGACAGTATAATTTCTTTGAATTAATTAAATTACATATATCAATTAATTACAATCAAAAAACCAATTTCATAAAGATGTATTAACGTTTTAATCAATTAATAATTGCCTATTTCATTAAAATATTATTGGGTAATTTATTTAATGTTTTCCTATTTTAATTTGTGTTGTACGTCTTCCAACAACAAATACAAATCAATTGATTTTTTGATCACTTCTTTAAAATTTGATTAATATTTTTATTATAATTTTATCTTTTCTATATAGAATATATAATGTAAAGAAATTAAAAGTACTATCATATTTATTTTAGTTTATTATTTATTAAGATTTATGAAGATTACTTTTTACTTACTTTTTATTTTTTAACAAAATGTATCCAGAAATTGTGAAATTAAAATTAAATCTTAGATGTTAAAATTAAGTACATAATTTATAAGTATTTTGAATGTAATTAATTGATCTCCTGATAGATTATCGACTGTATTACTAATTGCATTTATTAGTGGCAAACAATTAAATGTTTACTAATTTAAAAATTGTTCACATACAATTTAGTGATATTAAGAGAATAGATTCAAAAACTTTGTAGACTTGTGTCGCAATAAATATTTCAATCTGAAATCCGCCTCTAGTTTTTCAAGAAATATCTCGTACATAAATTTTAAAATTTCTTTCGCGTATTTTTTTTTAAATTATTGTACTAAAAACACAATTGCTAGTTTAAAATTTATAAATTTATTAAATTGTTAAATGAAAAAAAAAAAAAAAATTTATATATATAGAGTTATTAAAAATGCCTTATAATCTTAAACTAAAAGTTTATCAATTTCTTTCTTTATATCATTGATTGATGAACTTAACTGTGAACCTTCTTTAGCAGTTATGGAGCAAGCAATTATTGGACGTGATACACCACAAGATCTTCCTAATGCCTGTTTTGAACGTATAAATATGTATGGTACATTTTTATCTTCACATAATAATGGCAAGTGTAATAATATTTCAATGGGATTTGCATCAGCTGCCAAAATAATAAATTCAGATAATCCACGATTTAATGTTTTTGTTGCTTCATTTGCGCCTTTCCGTAATTGTTTATGATTAAACGCTTGTTGAACTAACGTTAAAATTGTAGCTGACAATTTTCCATCGGCTAATGGAAACGCTTTGGGATTATCTTTTTCTTCAGCCTACAAAATAAAAATTGATATTGTTTTATATATTTTTGTTTGAGGTTATAAATTAAAAAAATATTACACGAAATTAAATGTTTGTAAAACACATGTTATTTTCATTTAATATAATTTTATTAAAAAATAACATAAAATAAAGCATTTATAGAATATATACAATAATTATGTATTTGAAATTCGTAAAAGTAGATTAGATTTAATTAGAAACGTTTACAAACATATTATTGCCGGTGTAGTAAATACAGCAACCATATAAGTGTATTATTTAATATGTTTTCAAGTAAATCTAAGCTCATTCATATATTTTCAAAAATATTTATAATACTTACCATTTTTTCTAACAAAATTGTTTTTAAATTGATGGAATTTATATATTGTAAATTAAAAATTATTTCAATTAAAATTTCTACTAAATTTACCACGCTGTTTTAATGAGGTTTTTTGAAGATTTGTTGTTCGTTCGAGTTATTTGAGAATTCCAAATTCCAATCAAAATGACAATTGATGAGAGAAATTTAAAAGTTTGGTTTACAAATTCCATTTATCAAGCCGCGCCGCAGTAAAATTTCAAAATATTTAATGAATTGCTATAAAAATATGTATTAGAGAGAAGCGGAACGTATCCACAAGTTTGACAATCAACTCGAATAATATTCATTCAAGAATTCGTATGCGCATCGAACAAAAATTGGAATCCCACATTTTTCCAATCAAACGTGCGTTGGTAGAAATTGGAAAATTTATCTTTTTGATTTGTGTTTTTTTTTTTTTTTTGTCAATTTTTGGTTGCAAATATTATAAAAAAAATTCCAAAAATGTTTTTAATTAATTTATTAAATCAATGCTGTTATTTAATAAAATTATAAAAGTATAAATAAATAAAATGAAATTATTAAATAAAAATGTTGATAAAGCTGGTGAAGGGTAAATTTAATTTTAATAAATTTATTAAAGTAGGGTTATGTTTTCCATTTTTTTTTTAATTTCAAATTTATTGTATTTTTATTTAAAATTTTATTGAATTATTAACTGTTTTCTTTTGTTTTATGTTTTTTGTTTTTCGTTTTTCTTTTATTTAACAAACATCAAAAAACTTTTTTTGCCATTTTTAGTTCGGTAACCTTAATTCCTGATGAACCAGAAGATATGTGGCATACGTATAATTTAATAGCTGTTGGTGATAATGTACGTAGTACAACAATACGTAAAGTACAAAATGAAACGGCCACGGGTTCATCAAGTAGTAGCCGTGTTCGAACAACATTAAAAATTGTGGTTGAATCAATTGATTTTGACACACAAGCCTGTGCCTTACGTTTAAAAGGACGTAATATTGAAGAGAATCAATATGTTAAAATGGGTGCTTATCATACATTAGATTTAGAAATAAATAGAAAATATGAGCTAATTAAACCGGAATGGGATTCAATATCATTGGAACGTATCGAAATGGCTTGTGATGTAACACAATCGGCAGATGTCGGTGCTGTTATCATGCAAGATGGTTTGGCTCATGTATGTTTAATAACCAATAGTATGACATTGTTACGTAGTAAAATTGATAAAAATATACCGCGAAAACGTAAAGGTAATGTAATGCAACACGAAAAAGGTTTAATCAAATTTTATGATGCTGTTATGCAGGGAATTCTTAGACATATAAATTTTGATGTTGTTAAATGTATTATTATTGCATCGCCTGGTTTTGTAAAAGATCAATTTTTTGATTTTATGATACAACAATCTGTTAAAAATGATATTAAAATACTGATTGAAAATAAAAGTAAATTTATGTTAATACATTCATCATCTGGCTTTATGCATGCATTAAAAGGTCTGTATTTTAGTGTACTGATTAATTTTAATAATTATGATTGCAAATAGTTTTTTTTTTTCTTTTTTTTCCTCATTGTAGAAGTTCTACAAGATCCATCTGTATTATCAAAAATGTCTGATACAAAAGCTGCGGGTGAAGTAAAAGCATTAGAACAATTTTATACGACATTACAATTGGAACCAGCTAAAGCATTTTATGGGAAAAAACATGTATCACAAGCTGCTGAGAGTCAAGCAATTGAAACATTATTGATTTCTGATAATTTATTTCGGTAAGCGACTTTTTTGATTATTATTAATATCATGCGAATTAATAATGAATACAGCTTTCGTTCATATGTAAATGTATATTTTTGATGAGATAGTTCATTTGTTTATTGTCTAAAATATTCTAAAAGTCTTTCCTTATGACAAGAGACTATCAATAAATCTTTGTGGATTACAACATTTAAAAAGCATTAGTAAAGAAAATAACACGTAGACGATAAAATTCAAATGAAGTTTCATACTTTGGAATTGTATCAAATAATTAATTCAGATTATTTTATTTTATATATTCGAATATTTCTTGATCAATGATATACTATTTTGTTTCGTTGCCGCTTCAAATTGAGATTTAAGTTTATTCGTTCGTTTAGATTTTATTAATCTGGAAAAATTGATCTCCAGACCTATATATCAATTTATGCGATAAATATTCTATGTTAGATGATTAATAAATTGCCTTACATATTGTTTCTATCAATGACATATGTTGCTCTAGTTGGTACGTTATACTACCAGACGTTCACATCCTCAATTTACTACATCTTCCAAATTATCTTTATTCACGCAAAAAAATTAATTTACAATAAATGATAATTGGATTTTCAATTGTTGATGGGCTATGGGCATCAACTATCTGTTTTCTGTTGTCCCTGAAATGCGTTAATATTTCATTCCTTAACTAGCATTTTTAAAATATATATCTTTAGCAATATAAATTATAAGAAAAATATTCAAATTAAAACAATATAATTTTTATAATTTAATTAAATAAATGTTAAACTTTATTATCAATTGTTACACTACTTACACAAACACACATCCACATCATATAAACATTATGAAATATTAATATGACTATACACAAAATTCAATCAGTATACAATAATTTATTAACTTTATACATTTTATAAAAAGATATCAGACTAATTTTTCTCAAATATTTTCAATTTTGATTGATTATTTAAAAATAGAGTTAACCAATACAATTTTTATTAATATTATTATTAAAAAATATATTTTACAATATAAATCACACATAAAAAAATAATAATAATAATAGAAATTATCTAAATTACAGTTGTCGTCTTACCTACTTTCTCTTCTAATTGACATTATTTTTTAATTCATCATCTCGACAATTATTATTATTATTATTATTATTGTCTTCTTTTATTTTTTGATTTCTTAAATTTTTAATAATTTTTTCATCATACTTATTTTTATTATAAATTTGATCATTTTTTTCTGTTACTATAATATTATTATAATTATTATTATTATTAATATTAATTATAGAAAATGTTTGGATAGCATTCCTTTTACGTTTATTTAATAATTTATTTGATTGTTTATCCATTGCATAATTAATTATTTTAAATTTGTCATTATTATTTTTATTATTCTTATTATTTGTTTTAATATTTATAATATTTGGTAATCCATTGCTTGCAATAAAATAATCTGGGGTTATTGACATTTTTTATGAATTATTTTTTTAATATTGCTTAATTAATTTTAATATTATTTTGCAATTTATTTACACTATTGAATAAATTTAATTAAATGCATAAGTAAAAAGTAAATTAAAAAGGTCAAGTTTAACATTAATATAGTCTCTTTCTCTCTGCACTTCACGTAAACAGCCTGAAATTCACAAATTATCTCTGCTATGCGAATGAATAATACTGAAAAAAAATAAATAAGAAATAACAATTTAAATTATTTATTTAGAAAAATTGTTGTTGGTTTGATCGGTCTATTTATTTATTATTAATATTATTGCTACAATATATATTGTTGTTATGCATACAAATTTAACATATCTTGATTGTTACTTTATTATTATTTATTATTACAATTATAATTTGAAGATCAAGATTAAACTGTATTGAATGTATTTATTTATTTTTTTTTATTCTTCCAAATACCAAAATGTTAATAAACATAAACAATTAATTACCAATTGCTATTTTTTGTTCATTTTATCTATAAAAAAATTATTTTATAATTGATAATTTTGCGTGGCACTTTGTCAACATTTTCTATTTTATATTTTCATTATAACATTGTTAAATTGTTTTAATATTTAAATTGTGAATAGCGTTTTTGTTGCTGCTGTTGTTGTTGTTGTTGATCATAATGTTTATTTTTGCTAAAAGTAAATATTTATAATTGAAAATGATTATTGTGTCTGTGTATAATATAAATATTTTAAATTAATTCATATTCATGCGATAACATTATATGAAAGATAATTTAAAAAAAAATTAAAAATTAAAATATATATTAATTTCCAAATAAGTATCAAAATATAAAATTTGTTATTTTTATATGAAACTTAATGTATTTTTTATTATTTAAAAAAAAGTTACAAATAAATATATTTATTTATTGATTTTTTTTTTTTTAATTAATATAATAAACATGTAAATGTATATAAAAATAATATAATTAATATTGAAATGTCATTGTAAAAAAAAATTAATTTATTTTAATTACTCCCACACACATTATATTTCTATTTTGTAAAATTGTTTCGCGGTAAAACTTTTTTCATTGTACATTTAGTTAGAATATATATAGATAAGTATTTTTTTGAACATAATAGATGAAGTAATTCGATATATTATACGTTTTCAAAATATGTTTGTGTTTAAAAATGTTTCTTAAATAATGAACTGTTTGCCATATAATTATATTGCATAATATCAATTTTATTATAAAATAACTTATGTATTGAATAACATTACAGATTAGTATATAAAATATTTTTTATACCAATTTGATTTATGAAAAATAATAATTATGTAATGAAAAACTGTGCAGCGTTCAGTGGCGAAGTGTGATATTACAATATAATCTAAATTATGACAATGTATACGAATTATAATCAATTTTCAATCTTTCATAGAAGAGATTGTTAAAATCAATTCACGCATTCAAAAGATATGACCGATTTTCCATCTATCATTATCATCTCATAGAAATTTTCAAGATCTATATATATTCTACTTATGTGGAATTAATTAGAGCGAATTAAAGGGTATAACATTATATAATAAGTTAAGTTACTCATACAATAAATATGTTTTATTATCTATATGAATTTTATGTAACATATAGATTTAGATTTTAGAGAGTCTTAAAGTGCTATACTATATCTTTTAAAGTGATGTGTACTTTAAGTCTGACAAATTATATAATATATTATTTTAATATTTGAGTAGGTTTGAGTTATTCACATAGAAAATTGTTAAATGTATAAAACAAAATGTGGGGGTACGTTGATGATTTATGAATTCAATCAAACGTTTATTTAAATTCAACGTTCAGTTAAACCGCTCCACCTCCCCAATTCACCGTTACTTAAGCTGCTGCAAGACCTTAGGTTATCTCCTCATTTGCAGATCTATAAGTACTTTATAATAGTTTTGAGTATAGATATTTTAGGATTTCTTCCGTCAAATTATGAAATCGACATTCATTTCTTGCAGTGGTCTATCAAATTTTTAAGTTTGTGAGATTTACAATGTTAGAGCACCATGTGTCATATGGTAAGACTAAATATTCCTTGACATCGCTTGGTAATAAAGAGATTCTCATATTAATGAAAACCAGTAACCATCGGTTGCCAACTAATTCATTGCACATCGATCGCTTGGTAATTGGAAAAACTGGAAATGAGCATTGTAAGTTCTTAGTACTTCGCTCATTTGACAACCTATACCTTACTCAATGGATTAATTCTATTTGTACGGATCTCATGTGGACGATGTCTTATATTGCATCACTATATATAGGTGTCACTTACATCTGAGTACTGTATGTATAGTTACGGTTCGATAATAATATAGCATCACATTAAAATTAAAACAGTAATTATATTACGTATAAAATCGTATAGTTATTATGGAAATCGGATTTCTTAATGAATTTCCAATAAAATCTACATACACCATTTTGATGACAATTTATTACCATTGAGCAATATTCAAATTATTATTTATACTTTCGTATGTAATTATATGGTTAGGAATTTATATGTTTATCTTTATTATTTTAAATTTATGTGACATAACTATATAATTTTGTTGGGGTTATTATATACATTAATCGAAGCATATTTGTGTACTATTATTTTTCCCATTTATCGTCCAAAATGTGTCGCATCGATTGGCGCAAATGCTACGCCAATGGTAATCATTTAAAATCAAGTACGAGGAATACGCAGCGTATGAAGGAAATCCTATTATTCTTTTGAATTGTCGAAACCAATTCTGTACATATTGTTTCTGCAATGAAGTCGATTTGTAAATGAAGAATAATGACATTTTTTTTATATTGACTATAAATTTTATAGGTAATACTTTAAACTTTAAAAAATGAAACGTAAACAGCAATCTTGTAATAAATAAAAATGTTTGTGATTTAAATTTTGGGTTAATATATGCAAATATATTTTATATTTTTATTTAAAAAATAAATCCATATAAATACCTTAATTATCTTTTTAATGTGCAAATTATAAATTTCTCATATTATATTATTTTTATGTATGCGTTTCAATTTAAAATTTAAATTTATTTCTTTCTAAAAACAACGATTAGGTTTTATATTCTATTATAAAACTTTAGAAATAAAAACAATCAAATTCTTGATTTTATGACGAACTGTTGTTTCAAATAAACATTTAACTTTTTATTTTTGTTTTGTTTTGTTTTTTTTTTTTGTAACTACTTATCTATATCAACAACCACACAAAAATTTAATTATATTATTTATAAATTTAAAAAAAAAATCATATGTATATTTTTTATTAATATTAAATGATATCGCAACCGTCAACAAATAATAGTCTATATCACAAAATGTATTATAATTATTATATATAAAATACCAAACATTTATACACACTGCAGTAATATATATATTTTTATAATTCTAATATTTCATTTATAGTTTATACTTTACGTATCCATAATATAACATTAACAAATGAAATATTGTTTAAATAATATATTTAAAAATGTGTCATTATATTTATATATGAAAAAAAAAAAAAATTTTTTTTAATAATATTTTTTATTATTTTATTTACAAGACACACATTGTTTTTTGTTTGAATCCAAATAAAGATAATAATATGCAAATTCACAGTACGAATATATATGAAAAAAAATGGGTAAAAAAAAAATAAATAAATAATAACAATAATTATATATTAAAAAATTAATGGAGCAACATTTTTTTTTTATTAATTCAATGGGAATATATTAATACTAAAAAAAAAAAAATACAAAAATACAAACGATCAACAAGCAACAAATAAATAAATAATTTTTTATATCTATAGAAAAAAACCAAAAATGTTAAATTGTATAGTATTAACCGAATGAAGAACAATCCATGTACTAAACAACCAACAACAATATTAATAATATAAACTCTCTAAGACCTGTATATATATATATAATAAACACCTTCTTCTTCTGTATTATATCTTTTAATATTTGTATATATATTCAGTTCTTTGCTCTACCATATTCATTTTTTTTTGATACGTATAGCCCCAGCTGCTATATAGTTTACGTTTACATATAGAATGTATTGTAAATAGAAATGAAAAGAAAAAAAAATTGTATGTATATCGAGTGTTCCATCCATATTTTATAAAAACGATGTTGGTTTATATTTGGAGTAAAGACTGTAATTCATGGTCTTTTTTTTATACGTTTTACTTCTTTTATAGTTAGTTATTCCTTTCTCTGATGTATTGCGTTGTTTTGTGGGATGATATATTATTGTCAATCAACAGTTTAAAAAGGTTTATATAATATATAATATGCGTTTTATTAATTTATATATTGTATTTTTTTGATTTACACAAATTTGGCCGTAACAACCGCCGCATTCGAATTATGTATTTTTTTTTTCTTATTTTTTATGTTTACATTCACATTTAATGTTTTGTCCTATTTAAATTTTTTGTATTTATACTAACATATGATATTTATAACATTTGCGTTACTGCATATAATACATATTTTATTTCCTAAATAGAAAGTTGTTGTATACGCTTTGTTTTTTATTATGAGATATTTGGCAATAAGGTTTATTGACATTTGAACATAATAACATAAAAGTTTTGATCTTAAATTGCAATGATACTCACTTATATATGTAGGTGAAGCTATGAGCTTTATTTACAATTTGTTAACGTATTTATTTTCAAACATAATATTATTTAGAATTTTTACTGTTCCATAATATTGAATTTATTGCCCATTATTCTTTGTGTCCAATTTGAAAATTATATAATTTGTATTCTAATTCTTTTGTACATATATATTCCGCACGGTTCACTTACTATTTAATACCGGCTTGATAGAAATATAAAGGGGTTTTCTATACGCAAAGAAGTTGATGAGTTGATTGTTGATGTTTTCCACTGATTTGTGACTTTATTTTGTCATTCAATTCATATACTGTGTATAGATATTGAAATTGATGATAGTTTGAATGTATAACATCTGGCGAATATGGGAGCGATTATGCTGCAATATTTCCGGCAATATCATGGTGAAAAATCTAGGTTAACCATTTTGGTTAACCAAAATAGTACGTTTTTGTCATTATTGATATCGCTGTTATTGTTTTTTTTTCGAAGGAAATCATATTGTGAATTATTCCACTATACAATTGCACCAAAACACACACATTAACATCTTCATTAGATACAAAACCAGGTTTTCTGCAACTTCGATTACTCTTTTACGTTAAACTTTGTAATATGCGAATCAATATAAAGAAAATAGTATAAGAGAATTTTGGTACTAAAATCCATAGGGAATGGGGAAGGTGATCGTACATGGTGTGGAATTGTAATCAATTCATATAATATGGTATATTTATTATCCAAGCTTTACTTTGCCATTGCATGGAAATGCATGGAAATGTACAAATTGGATTGTTTAACATTTAATACTTTTATAAGTTCTTTTTACATTTAATTACAGATGTTTTCATCCAATACATGGTGGATTTGTCATTCAAATCAAAAGTCACTACTTTTAAAAAACGCATATATATCACATCATCGAAATGTTTCAATGGTATTGCATATATAAAAATTATAAGTAAGAAATATAATGATTATAGAAAAGCGATCTCAACATATCCGCAAGTGATATGTTTGTCAAAGTTCGATATCTACTAAAATATTCATTAAATTGTTACATTGATAAATTCCTCCGCTTGGGAGTATAACAATTCATAAATTCATCTCCATAATATTATATATTTTCAAGTATATATATTCGTTTTTTTTCTATTCCAAAAACTAACCAATACAATATTGTACATGTAATTTTGTGAATTGAACCTGGTATTTGTTTACCATCAACGTGTATATACCCACTGAGCCATTAAGTGCACATATGTGTTCCGTAAACAAAAAAAAAGAAGAGAAGATCCCATCCAAATTCAAATTTATAACGCAACTACTCAACAAACACCAACGTACTCAGCTAAAAACATTACAAAAATGATTCAGTAAATCGTAAATAATAATATTATGATATTAATTAAGATAGATTTTGTATAATGATTCAACAATATATCTTCCGCTTTAATTCTTTCCATCACCAATGCCTTCCAAATTCACTATATAGATAAACTTTCTTGAACTTCAGAAATATTTATGATTTTATATACGTTTTCTGTATTACACATATATGATGGTGATCTGGAATATATATTATCTTTATAAAACCGTATTATCACGAATGCATATTGCAAATTTGATATAGATTTGGTCGAACAATAATCTCTTTTTTATAATATTTATTATTGATTTTGATTCACCATTTTCTTACAAATGAATTTCCCTATAGACGCACATTCTTCTAGAGATCCATTAAAAAGTATAAAGTGCATTGACACATTGTTTTTCTTTATAATAATTTACCAACCAAATCCACACAATTTTTAGATATTTACTGAAGAGTATATAACACACAATATAAGTGTAATATAAAACAAATTGTCTTAATTCGATATGCCACCACCACCGCCATACACCGGAAGAATTAAAAAATTGTGTTATTACTCGTATTAATATATATTAATAATATTATATATATTATTGTATTTCATTCACATCGCCGTCTTTGCAAGTTCAAATGAAGGATATGTGTGCAGAGTACTTTTATAAATATTTCTTATTTTATTTTATATTATTATTAATCTTTTTGTTTATTATATTACTTACTTATTTACTTACTTACTCCATTGCATTATTTTATTATATTAAAAGTATATACAAAATACACAAATCCGTGTTCTGTACAAAAATATTTTTCATAATTTAATGCAAATTATAAATGTTACCATTCTTTAATAACAAAAAAATTAATTGTTAAGTTGAATATATATGCGTACGCGTATAAAAATATCCGGTTTTTTTTACTTCATTTATATTATACATACGGGCATTTTTTATATAGTCTTTTAAATATAATTATAATTTTGCAACTAAACGCAACAACAATTAACCCGTATAAATATACCTGTATATTTATGTATTTTATCGTACAACAATATATACCATATATTATTAGTTAGTGGTTTTAACTCATATTTTATATGCATTTTGTATAATATATGTACTTTTTTAATGTATTTGTAAATTTTCTGTGAGTAATAATATAAGTAATCATATGTGATATTGATGCTGCAACATTTAAGTAATAATTTACAAATTCTAGAAATATTTTAATTTATTTGCGGGTATTTTTTTTTTCGTTTTCCATATTTTCTTAAACTAACTTCAACTTGTTTTAAAAATGATATTTAACCATTAATAATGCATTTTTCTAAGATTATTAACTGTATAAAATTAACAACATACTGTTAATTAATTCATTTTAATAAATATATATGTATATATTTATTCTATTTAAGAAACACATATAACAAGACATTCTTTTAACCAATTAACATTTTATTTACTTTTATTTTAAATACAGTATGTGACCTCTAAATTATGAGTATATAATTATACCAGATATATGTAATATTTGAAATTGCAGGTTTTCAAATAAAAATAAAACGTTTATTTAACAAAAAAAAATGATTCAAAATAATTTCCAGCGGCTTTAGTTACACATTTTTTCGATCAAACTATGTAGTTCAAATTAATTATATAGCGTAGCGATCAGTCGTTATATTTTTTGATCAGATTTTAATAGTTAATAATATAAGCTATACCTTTTGCATTCCACCAAACACAGAGTATTTTCTTCTTACCAAATCGATTTAGTTTTGCAATCGATGTTGCTGTGGTTGATTTGGTGTAACCCATGATTTTTTTACATTTTTTTATTTTATTTTAAACCAGTCCCAATTCGATACAAGAAAAAACTTCCTTTTATGCATTTTTAAGCATCATTTTCGCTAGTCCTTTTTCTGTTTTCCAAATTTGTCTCTCATTCAGTTTATGTTGCATCCAGTTTTGAATCGTTTACTTAACTTTTAAACGTGCATAGAAATGACGTTGCTTGACCAATTCATTCAAAGCAATTGCCATTTATTTTTGAGTTTATGGTTCACATTTTCATCCAGCCATGCAATTCGATGTGTTCAAACTTTTTGTACCTATATTTGAAAATTTCAGTTTCATATACATAAACGTAGTATTTAAATGTAAAAATTAATGACTAATATTAAAAAACAAGTAACAAGTAAAAAATATGTGTATAAATTTTATCGCACTACTTAACATTTTTTTCATTTACTATACCTAACCTTTATTTTTTTTTTATTTATAATCAATTCTATATAAACAATATAATCATTGCAATTTAACAAATACACACAGAGACACACAAGTTATATAACATAACTCCGCATTGAAATGGTAAACCACCAGAATTAATAAGACAATCGAATGTGTGTTGGAATTATTTTGTAAATAATGAAAATAGCAAACTATTTTCTTGTATAATAATATTATATCAAATTAGGATGGCATGAAATTATCGCATTAAATGATTATTGTTTATGAATTCTTTAAGCATAAGAACAGGGATTTATAGGAATTAAAAATATATATATATATATAATTCGTGATATTATTAAATATTACAATTGTTTAGTGCAGAGTTTGATTCCATTAATAACATAAGATCATTTAACAGCATGCTATTTATAGTTTTGATTGCAAAATTCTTTTAAAACACTCATAAACTTAATCAGTGTAATTTTACAATGAAAAAAAAAAAGCATACTGTTATCAATAAATTAGGCGTTTAACTTGTGTATGGAATAATTCGCTGAATTATGCCAATATAGAAAAATTTATATAAAACATATAATATAAAAAACATTTTACTTTCACATTTTGATAACTATAGACAATTTGTCAGTGTCTCTTCTTTAAAAATATTTACTTTGTTTTACGTTTTTTTTCGTATTAATCATTTCAATAATATAAAAATAAATATGTATAAATAATATAATAACACAAATAGAACACGTAAAATTACACAATAGTTATAAAATTTAAAACTTACCTATATATTTTTACATTGACATTGGCATTCTCCATATATTAATAATAAATTAATAAATACATAAAAATTATAAATCCATATAATTACTTGGTCGTATTCATGCATTCCAAACATACCTATACTTTTTTCGGTAGTATATATATATATTTATTATTTTTTATTATTGTAAATGATCGTGATATGTATTTTAATTACGAAAATAATTTATTCTGATGATATATGATTATTTGTTTCTATAGAAATTATGCATTGCATATCTGTATAACACAATTTATATATTTCAAATTTATTATGTAGGAAATGTAATTTTATTGCAAACATTTTCACTTCATTTTTATTATTATCGTTTGCTAATTCTGAGTTACAGTGATTTGTTAAGGATCGTATCATCACATAATTCTTATAACTACAATGTATAAGATCGAAAGTGATAATTGTATATAGTAACACTTTACATATATAAATATAATAAAATCGAAAATAATAATATAATATAAATTATTTGATGAATAATATAATTCGACATATGTATATAAAATATAATCGATAAATTTAATAACATCCGACACATATTAATCTAGAGACATTATATTCTATTACGTTGTCACAATATTACAATTTCTGTATTGATCTTACAACAGTCTCATGTATACATGGCAATTGCATATAATCACGACGATTCGACGTTTAGCCATGAGTATTAAAACGTCACTGTTACAATTAACAATCAATAATTACTATACATTGTATATGATACGATATCCCCAACTACTCATTTGTCGAACTTATATTAATCATATCATTTATATATATATATCGATCGTTCATAATGGGCTAATACCATTATATGTTAATTACCTTATTTTCAATATTATTATGTATCGAATATATGAGTATATGCAAATCGTCGATATTATTATACGTTTCAATCTTATAATTTAGGGTTTTTATTATTTTGATTTTTAAATTATTTTATTTCAACACATAGATTACAGATGGGCCAATTGTGCGATCCCTATCGCAAGCATCATAAAACATTTCTTGTGGCAAGATATGTTATCTGCATTTTGAATATGCTGGGTATTGTATGCTGGACATATATAAAAAGTGTAGCCATAACGACATTCATAACAACAATGTATAGCATCCTCTTTATTTGTGCAATTACACTCTGTAGTTCAGTGAAACTTTACATATATTATAGTATAACAATACAATCAATTAATTACCTTGATTACATTAGGTGGTTGTCTTATTGAATGCCATCGAAATACCGATGTCCTATATATTGTCTGAACATTCATATAGAAAAAATAAATTGTAATTAGTACAAATAAATACTCATAGGCATACAATCAGGTGAACCGAGATATATTCTTATATATATATATAAATATGAAAGATAGTTCAATTACAAATTCTATTGTCCAGGTGTATCTTCTATAGACAAATTTGTACTATCTAACATTATCTTAGATATATTTTACATTTTGAAATCGATAAATAAACCATAATAATATTTATTTAAATTTAATTTATACAATAATAATAATAATTTATATAATAATTTATTTTTCAGATGTAAAGATTTTAATCAACGTAAGGAGTATGTGAAAATTGTTGATTCTGTACGTGATTCGGGTGGCGAAGCAAAAATTTTCTCCAGTATGCATGTTTCTGGTGAACGTAAGTAGTATAATATTTTCATTTAAATAATATATATTTAAATTATTCACGTTTTTCATATATTTATACTCGTATATAATATATACAGACTTATTTTAATTAATTTTATAATTCCCACTAAAATACATCAAGGTTTTTTACTATTATTCTTAAATTTTGTTGCTCTATTTTTCTATTTAAAATATATACGATTTTGTAACGCTGATAATTTTAACTTCACTCAATTTATATAAATTTTATTGGTGTATTACATCTTACATGAGTGACATATAAAATCGACTTCTTCCCATTTTAAAAAACGATACTAAATTCGTAAGAAAATATGAACTCAATAACTTTGTTGTACATCGAATATTTTTTCTACTTATGATAATTTTCAATTAATAGAAATGTATATATATGCATTCAAATTAAATCGATCGACCATATCTATGTATGATAAACCGAATACGTTTCCTAAGTACAATTTTACAATAGCATTTACTATATTTTTTTTTTCTATTTATGAAACACGATTTTGTAATTTTTATTCTATATTATAAAATTAAAAGATTTTTACATATACATTTGATCCTCACAATGTACAGAATTTTTTGCGAAATTGTTATGTAAATCTTTATGCCGTATGTGAAAATGGTTTATTACTTATTAATTCAATTTTAACTTTTATAAATTTACACACATACATGATACCATAGTGTTTTTACTCACACAGCACTGTTAGCACATTGTGATTGCTCTATAATCAAATGGATACTTATAGCAGTTATACTAAAATCTTAGATATCAATGTGTACCTGATTTTTGCGTCACATCATCCAGATCATTAGTGTGTGGACTATAGATGTCGTTCTTACAATGCGAAACTGCGTTGATTTGGTCTTGAACGTACGAAACGATTCATTTTTGGTGTTATAGATTTAATATATAATTAATTGAATTGTATATTTAATTCACCATATTAATAACTACCACAATTAATAACTCAAGTTAGTCAAAAATCAGATAATTTGATTATTGAATCCGATAGCTCATAATCGTATGTACTTTAACCACTGCACGCCCCGTTAGTTAATAAACTTATACAATTTCTTATATAAATTCTTGTAAATTGTGGATTAGATGTATTTTTTTTTCACAAAAATGAATAATTATTATAATCTTTGTGTGAATTTGTGTTATAAATAATATGTAGCGTATGTGTGTGAGACTGAGAATGAAACTATATATAAATACAAATATTATAATATTGTCATAAGCCTTATGTGTGCCTATGTGTCTGTGCGTTCTGCCGATGAGTTTTAGTTCTTTCATAAAAACAAAAAACAGAAAAAAAAGGGATTTAAATGTTTATGCTAAAGAAAATGTATTATATTTTTAGATTTTCTAATATTTACGGAAGCGTACTATTATAAAATATTGAATTATAACCATATAACTATAAATTTATGCATATATATTATTATTAGTATATATTGTAAAAGAAAAACACATTTTACTTGTGTTATTTTAACTTTAATGATTTGTTTTTATTATATATAATATATATTTTTGGAATAATATAATTAAAAATTTAATTATTAATTATTGTATATATACCAACCATGAATATTGCAAAACTGAATGAATATGAATCATTTTATTTAGCATATAATAATATAGATTTCCCTTCTGTGAATAGTAAATTGATTTTTTACGTTTAGTAATAATTAACTGCTGATGATATTATATATATTAATGGCAGAATATCCACTAGCAATAAGATAAGATTGAATTAAAGTCAAAACAGATTATAACCTGGAAGAAGTTAATAATCCTAGAAGGCACGATAATCGCAAATATTATTGTATTTAATATATACAGGTGTTGTGTTGTGGACCTATAGTAAATATAATATCATTTTTGCTTATATTTGCTAGATACAGTTGTACCCGAATCAGTTTTCGTTGTTATATCCATTCTTGATTATATAAATCTTCTGTATTAATAACATTCTTGCTAGGTGATAGGCAAGATGTTATTTTCGATAATTTTAGCAATTATCACCATTATTAATTTCTTGGTTACGATCGACTTTCATTCAATTCTAACCATTGTGCAATTTTGTTGTCATGATTCTGATGTATACTGTGTGTGATGGACTCATATTTCTGCTCTCAACATTTTTTATGAATCGATTCTGAAATTGTTTTGAATTTGATTTAAACATATTCACAAAAGTGCTTTGTAGTTGTCACCCGATTGCTTTTTTTTTTTTTTTTTCCAATTGTCTTGAAGATACACTTTTTTCAAAGTAAAATGTTCATGTAAAATCAAATGAAGGTTTTTTTTTTTGCAAAAATTAACTTTAAATTCACATTTCTATCATTATAAAAAAACGAAATCATGGAGTTTTTTAACGCATTTCTTCCTTTCTTACAACGCATTTGGCTTTTCCTGAACGTTTTACCATCAATTATATTTGTCGGAACATTTTTTTAATTTATTATACCAAATTTTATTGAAAATTCAATTTTTTATTAAACACTTAACAAAACAAACTATAATTCCATAATTCATCGGCCGCTTAAAGGATAAATTGTATTTTTTAAATATTATATTATTGTGTGTACTGTGTGTCGCTTTCAGACCTCTTTTGAGAAGCCATGTCTTAATAACATATATATATAGTTTAAATTGATATAACGAAATGAAGTGAAAGTTTTGCTTTTGTATAGACAATATCATTTTGTGAATCTAAAATGGCACTTAAATTGCAAATATTGTTGCTGTTGTTTTTTTTTTTTTTTAACGTAGCTTTCTCAATTCATTTATATTTTAGAATTATCCAATTTAACTGGTATTGCAGCTATTTTAAGATTTCCAATGCCTGAATTAGAAGACAGTGATGACGATGATGATGGTGTTGATGGCGATGAAAAAAAATATGATTCCAATTAATGTTTTGGTGAATGTTTTGACTTTATGTATTTATATGTAGATAATCAAAATATAGGTTTTTTTTTTTTTTTTTTTTTTCGTTTAATTCCTTCATTTTTGAGATAGGTAAATAAAATAAATAGCATTACAATTTCACAAGAAATGTATGTATATAAAAACCATAACTTAAATATTATTAATATTATTGTTTTTAATTATTTTAAGAACACTATTTTTTAAATGTTATTTATTTAATCAATTAATTATATAATATATAGATAATTAATTAATTTAATTGAAAAGCAAACGAAAAATAAATATCCTGTCGTACTATATATACTCTCATGAAATAATTTACAATATAAAAATTGTGTAAATATTTGCTTGTAAAAAATGTTTTTTTTTTTTTTTTTTGATATATCTATTATTTGTGGTAATTGTTTAGGATATTTGAAAAATAATTATTACATGGTTATTTATAAAATAAATTAGAATTTTGTTTATTAAATCATTGCCACCAGTCCTGTATCTTTCCTATCTAAAATATAATGCCGTTTATTTTGAAAAAAATTTTTAAAGGGAAAGCATCTTGAAACTTATAATTTAGTACAACGACGAATGGTGATGGTGAAGTGTTTCCAAAATGTACTACAATATTTAATTGTAGCTAATATAATTAATAAATAAAAAGTATATCGTTATATCTATATTTATTTATATATAATATTTATTATTATATGCATTGTTTATTAATATAAATAAAAAAGATAAAATTTGTTGATTACAACAAAAAATTATTCAGCCAATGTTTTTTCTCTGATTTCACGTTTACGTTTTTTTTTTAATTCTTTATTATCAACTTCAATTTTTTTGCGTTTCTTTTCCAATAACCATTTTTCTTTCTTTTGTGATTGTTCATCGCGTATTAATTTTCTAAATAATTGTCGATGACGTGGTTTAACCATACGTGCCTTTAAACGATGTTCTTCAATTTCAATTTTTTTTCTATCACGTGAATTTTCTTTATGTAATTTTCCAGCCTGTACTGTCATTTCATTTTTCTATTGTACAAAAAATAGGAATTTTTATTTATAATTATTTATTGAATTTATTTATGATTGATACCTTTTTTTCACGTTCTTTTTCTTTTCCATTTTCTGATTGTTCTTTTATTTTTTTACCATCTACATTTTCATTATCATTGTCATCCTCATCATCTTTATCTGCATCTTGGTTATCATTATCATCAATATTATCCTCATCGTCGTCTGTACTAGAATCAATATCTTCATTACCTCCCATTTCATCTGAATCAACATATTGTTGTTCTAATTTATAAGCTTTTTCTAATTGTGCATCAAGTTCTTCTTCATTCATTACATCTTCTTTGTCAGGTTTTTTATTGTTTTCCTCTTTATCTTTATTCTCATCGTCGTCATCGTCGTCATCATCATCGGCATCACTTGGTACTGGTTAAATATAAAATAATTTTTTTTGGAAACAATTTATTAATTTGATATAATTTTATAATATAATAACAGAAAATTTTTCTTAATAATAATATTTCACTTACCGTGTGTTTCAATTAATGACGGATCTCGTAATGCCTTTTCTTCGGGTGGAATATAAACTGCTTCACGTTTACTATCAACAAATGGTGATAAATGTGCTGGTAATACAGCACCAATAAAATATTTATTGGTTGGTAATAATGTTCGTTGATTAACACAATCAAATATCCATTGTGGTTGTATATAATCACGTGAAATATATTGTTTTGTTAATTGTGGACGATCAACAATTTGATGGGTTATAGTTTCATCAGTTTCTTGAAATGTTGCACCCGGAAATAATATGTTATCCCATGATACAGTACCACCAAAACAACGTATTATAAATACCAATGGTTCGCGTGGTACTTCACGATTTATAAATATTTTTAAACCTTTAAATAAAACCTTTAATTTTTTAATTTCTAATGCTTCTTGTTTCATGTTTTTAACTTTTTTTGAATCACTATCATTGGTCAATAATTCTAAATCAATTTCATCGGCGTCATTATCATCATCGTCGCCACCATCATTCATTGTCGATTGATCGAGTCTTAAAATATCTAAATTTAAAGCAGCTATACGTTCAGAAACAAATGTTTGTTCATTTGTTAAAATTGAATCATTTTGATCGGCGGTAATTGCTGATAATGTTGGTGGATATTTTAAATTTAATGCATGGTATAAACGAAAATTTACAAATCCTAACATTATTGTATAGAATTCAACAAATATCGACATTACTTTAAAATCAACTTCTGATTTTGATTGTGGTTGAAATGGATAATAATGTGGTACAATCCATGTAACTTTTTGTCCTTTAATTTCGGCTTGAAAATAATAACCTTTTATTGAAATAAAAACTTTTCGTAATGCTTTACTAGCAATCATTGCATACATAAATTCAATCGTTAAACGACGACATAATGCCGATTGATCACGTGGCACAAATTTTAACGATGGAAATGTGCTAAATAAAAACAATAATGTTAAACAATCATCTAAATCTTTAATCGCATCAATAAATGTTGGATAACGTTCTTTAACAATATGATCAATTTTTAATTGTGGATATAAACTTAAACGACGATTTAAATTTTGAAAATCTTTTATGGCACGATCACGATTTGTACGCCGATTAAATATCTAGAAAAAAAAACTAATGTTATTATGTTATATATAGAAATATATCTTTCAATTATACCTTATAATCACGTAATGTCCACACAATTGGTTCATGTAATAAAAATTTAATATCTTTTGCATGGTATAAAATTTTGATGTCAGTTGAACCACGTTGAGCTTTCCTACGATGTTTTGGCTCTCTTGGATAGATTCCTTTTATGATGCATAATCTTCGAAAATCATTTATTGATAATTGTAATTTACGTAATGCACGTCTTCTTGTAATATAATGTGAGCCTTCGCCGGATTCATACTATAAATTTTTTAATTTATAAAAAAAAAAAAAAAATTCGTTCCAATTAATTTGTACATAACCTCTATGCAATTTATGTGTTATTTTGCATGTTATTGTTATGCTTATGTAAATATGATAATTACCTTTTTCAAACGTCTCATTTTTATTGAAAATTAATGGAATTTTAAAATTTTTTCTACAGTATTTATGTTAAAAATTAAAATTTTCTATAATATTAAATTTTTAAATCTTCACCTCGTGTGTTTGCATTCTACCATGCTCTTTTCTTCACTTCAATTCATTTCGGTTGGCACTTTAATGACATGACAATCATTCGCACTGGTGCGGTGTTGTTGCTTAATATATTCGGTTTTGTGAACATTTATCGATATTACAGTTTAAAAATACACTATAGAGGATAAATATATTTGTGTTTGTAATAAATTTATACTTGAAATTGGAAAATTTCAAGAAAAATCCGAAATGTTGAATTTTGAAAATCATAAAAAACAGAAATGACTTGTATTTGTTGTTTTCTTGTGGGAAGCAAATTTTCTAGTTTTTATTCTCAAATAAACACACGTATAGCAATCTAGGCAAATTGACTGACCTGCATAAAGATTAAAATAATACGACATTTAAGTGTTATTAGATCCAAACATTTAATTAAGAGAAAATAATGAATAGAATAAATATACTATAATTTAATATTTAATTCAAAATTGTTAAAGAAAAATTATTAAGTATTTCAAATTTATAAACCAGACAAAAAAATATATTAAGTAATGTCTTATAGTTAAATATTAATTTAAATTTGGTATATTTTGAATGTAATCATTCCAAATTGATATTTGTATTAGATGAATTTTTTCCATCAATTCTGTAGTTATAATACCATCACAATTTAATTTAAATTGGTTCATTATATCCTCTATAATTTCTTTAACATTATCAACAGCTTCTTTTAAAACATTTAAGCTAAAAGACAAATTTTTTTTTTAATTTTTGATTATGGCAATGAAAATTAACGATAATAAAAATTTATATAAATTATAATAATTACCATTTTTTTTCATAATATTTCATTTGGCATAGCTTTTCTTCGCTGGTTAAATTTCTATTAAAGTGTTTAAATAAAAATATTTCATCTTGCATTTGTATATTCAAATTATCAATTTGTAGATCGTAAATTTCAATTAAGTCATTTAAATGATTTTTAAAGTATAATTTAGCATTTTCAAGTCTTTCTAATATTGGAATAACTTTACTGTTACTAATTGGTACTATAAATTCTTTAAAACATTCCATTAAATCGTTTGTCATTTTGTTATTGCTATCAAATTCAATTGGAACAAACGGTGGTTGTACGTTATGTGAGATTTCCATTAATTTTATTGGTTCAATTGGTTCAATTGTTTCAACAATTATAGATTTATTTTCATTTTTGTTACATGTAGTATTATCAATAAATGTTAATCGATTAAAATTTTGTGAATTTTGAAAAAAATTATTTAGTACCCAATTTTTATCACAGTCAATATTTTCATTTATTATATCATTTTGATTTACTAATAATTCATTATTTTTACCAGAGTTCATAATAGTGACTGCATCAATATTATATGTTACTGCACTAGGTACAGGAAATTCATTTGTACACTTTATTATTTGTCGATTACTTTCTTGCATATTATTATCCTTAAGTTTATCATTATTAATACTTAAAACTTCCAAAATTTCTTTGTCTTTATTCACTGTACATTCTTTCTCAGAATTCTTTTCTGATAAACTATCAGAAATAGTAATAATATCATCACAATTTAAATAATGGTTGATTTGATTTTTGTTAATTTTATAATTTTTTGTATCTTTCAATGTTATTGATACATTATTTCTTCTTTTTAATTTACTATTCAATTCTTCTAATGGCAACTTTTTTCCTCGATTATTTTTACTAACAAAAAATTCATATACATAACCATTCATGTCATATTTCATTGGTAATTTTTTTGTTATTCGTTGCTTTTTTATTGGTTTTTTCGATTTTTTATTTTTGTTAATATCTTTTCCATAATTATATACTTTAGGATTAACGTAATTTTGGGATTCCAAATTTGGACAACAAATTTCAGCAGATCGAAAATATGGGAATTGGGGTACTGATGTATGTGGTGAATTCATAATGTGTTGTTGTTTTTGCCGCAATTCTTTTATAAGATTTCGTCTATTAAATTTTTTATTAATAATTTCAATATTTTTGTAAAGTAAATTAATGTTTTGTGATTGTTGTGATAAATTTATCGATTGCCTTTCAATAATTGTATTTGTGTATGTCGTTGTTGTAAAATGTTCTATGCATGTTGGGATAATTTTTCGTTTTCTCAATTGATAGTTATGAGTAGGTTGAGCATTTTCCATCACATTATTTGAAACGTAATTGATAAAAGTAGGATGACTATATAATTTACGTTTTTCAATATTTTCTAAAACTTTAGGTACAGATGGTGGAGGTGGCGTCAGTGGATTAGTTGTTTTTATTTGTTTAACAATAACATTACTGCTTTGTGCTAAAAATAATTTTCTATATAAATATTTTATATTGACATAGATAATTAACTCGAAAATCTTAATTACCATTTGAAGATAAATTAATAATATTGTTGATAATTGAATCCGAACCTTTTGCTTTATCCAATTGATTTGAAATTATAAATGTAATTCTATTGTTTATAAGTCTATCACAAAATCTTTTATCATGTATGATTAATTGTGAATTCAAATCAATTATAATAGCTGTACTATCAGTAGTATAACTGAAAAATAAATTATGGTTAATTGATCATTGAAGAAGAATAGCAATATTCATTATAAAAATATATATAAATACAAATAAAGAAATATAGACATGGATGTTTGTCTGTTTGTATATGTTATAAATAAAGTTATAACTATTACCTTTCGCTATAAACATTTTTGATATCACCATGTAAAATTTCACAATCTATCCATATATGTTTAATATTATGATCAAATGAAGTTGCGTCAACTGTGAATGTTATACTTCTACGAACACAATTCAAATCTAACCATAATTTTAATGATTCATTTGGTTTCGTCTAACAGATAAAAATACTCCATTGTTAAATCGAAATATAATACCAAATAAAAGAACTTACTTTATGTGGAAAAATTGGTTCAATAAATGTTATTGAATCACACAAAATTGTTTGCAAAGGAACTGATATAATATTTTTATCAAATTTTTCATTTATTTCATTCAATATTGTTCTAGCATCCTAAATATCGAATTTTAAAAAAAAAATATAATTATTGATAAAATATATGAAATGATCTGTGCTTTTTATCATATTAATCCAAATCATATTATTCATAATTAAAAAAAAAAAAAACTCTAATGTTGTAAATTTTAATCATGCGCTATAACATTATTTGATTTGTATTAATTCGATAAGAAAACCATAGCTAAATAAATGTAAATACTTTAGCCAAATTTTTGATATTCATATCCATTAAATATTGTATAACTGTTCCCATTTCAGTCCCAATAAATATTTCATTTATTATATTTGAACGATTTTCATCAAGAACTATAAATCTTAATAATAATTCTAATATTATCGTTTGGCAGGGATAATATCCTATTGATTTTAATAAATCAACCATTTTGATGCTATGGTAATAATTTTATGTTTGAATACATAGTAAATTTTATATTAAAAATTATGAAATAATACTTACAACACATTTTTATTATTTAAATAATATATATATTTTGTTTCTTTGTCGGTTTTACTCAATATTTCTATCCAAGTTAACAAAATATTTTGTAGTAAATTAACTTCCAAGTTTTCGAAAAATATAAATTCTTGAAATAGTTTTGACAAATTGTAAAAATATGAACATTTTATTTCAATTTGTGTATCTGTTGCAGTTTTATATGATATATACAATTCCTGTAAAATTTACATTTTCCATATACATAATTAAATCAAAGAATAATTGAAATATAAAATACATACCGCCGAATATTTTAACCATTTTAATGCCACATTTTCGTAAGCTTTTGGGTTTCTCCTATTACATAGAAGTATTAAGTTAAGATCTTTACATAATTCCTTTGTATCCTGCAAAAAAAAAAACATTATAAGATAAAATAAAAAATATTGTAATTATTTATAGTTTTTCTTATTTAACTGGTTGATCCTGAGATTTGAGATTTCCCAAAACATTTTCAAAATGCTTAATAGTTATTTGTTGAGCGTTCATATTCACATTAGAATTATAATAGAAAACGAAGAAATTTTTATATCGCTTTAAGTTTTAAATAAAATGAATAAAATAAAAACAACGATCAAGTATTTTATTCAACGGAAATGGAATAAAAAAATAAAAAAACCAAAAATATGTATTGCTAACATCGATGGATGTCACCAATACGAAGATAGGACATATATCATTTGACATTTCCATTCCATTCAGTTTCATATTGAAAATAATTTTTATATGGAATGAAACCGCGAGCGAACGAAGATGTCGAATAGTAATCGTCTAGACATTTCGATTATTTTTTTTTTATTATGAAACAAAAGTCATCACTCAACGCACTCAACACTCATCAAGAGTATAAAGACATCATATTCGATAATTTTTTTAAAAACTCGTCACTCAACAAAGCAAGAAAAGAAAAATGTATATATTTTTAGTACAAAAAAAAATTATTTATTTGTGTATGAAAAACAGTATGAGTAAATTAAGGTGAGTTTAGGTGAATTGATTGGTGAACTGTTATAAAGCTAATAAATCTTAATAGAATGTCTGGAAAGAGGGGCAATATATTGTTATTTTTTACATTTCGTTTTCTCATTTCTGATGAAAATAAAAAGAAATGACTTGTATTTGTTGTTTTTTGTGTTAAGCAAAATATAAATTTTTAATAAGAATTACTTATCAGAGAAATAGTATGTTAAATGTAAATTTGAATGATATAATTTATTTTAAATGAAAATTAATGCTAATTAATATAATTAATATAAATATTTTGGTATTTTTTTATTATTAATAATGATGATGATAATATTAACATTCAAAAAAGCATTAATTTTCAAAAGTAGTATGTAAAAATTATTTTATTATTAAGAATTTTTTTATGTAAACAAACAAACACATACACACACACACACACACACGCACTCACAATTATTTTTATAATTACTTTTCTTTCGACGAATATTTCTACCCTTGAAATTTCATATAGAAATATTAATTTTCTTAAGACATATGAAAATTCAAAATGAAAATTCTGAGAAAACTCATGAAAATTTCGGTGTCCTCTTGTGGTAAAAATGTTTATAATGTTATATTTAAGTTAATTTGGGAAATTTCAGGGGAATCGAAAAATTTGAAGGTGGAAAAATGATGGTATATTTGGTACACGGTAAAAATTCTAGCTCGGCCGTTTGAAGTGGTAGGATGTTGTGATACATATTAAATGATAGGTAATTGAAGGACCTATCTTTTTGTAAAAAAAAAAACGGGATTTTTCACCATGCATATGAAACCGTTATATGAAAATTCCGGGAAAACGTGTAAATAGATTCGGGTCCTCTAGTGGTAAAAAATGTTTGTAATATTCTAACGAAGACATCTGGAAATTTTGAGGAAAATCCGGAAAATTTTAATTTTGATCGGGAAATTCCGGGAAAACTGTAATAGTTAGAAAACATTTTCAGTACCACTCCCTCAGTACATTTACCATCTAAATCCATTTATGGCTATAAGAAATCTGTAAGTCATCAACTTTGGGCTGGAGAAATTTCCCGGAATTTCTGAAAACCAGGTTTTGGATGATTTCGAAAAAAATTTATGTGTTAGCCAATTTTTGTTACAGCCATCTTGTAGAGGATCTTAGAGCGCACAATAAAGCTTCTGGACTTTTTTCGTGAAAAATTTATTGGTCGACTTATGACCGATTTAAAATTTTGAAATTTTCGTGTAAGCCTAACTTTGGGCAACCACTGTGGGAAAACCATTTGACTTGAGGAGTTGTGGTGGGGCTTAAAATACGTGGCATATAGTCTACTATCTGTGATAAATAGGGCATTGGAAAATTCCATTGGGAAAGCCGGGAAATTCCCATTTGAAAACATGAAAAAATCGATGTTTTTCGATGTTCCGGGAAAATCCACATTTTCCACTGGAAAATTCCAAAAAAAAACTGAGGATAAACTTTGGACTTTCCTTTACATTTCTGCATCATTAGATTTTTGGAAAGTCCAATATTTCCCGACTTTCCAGTACTCGGAATATTGGTCTGCAAACGTTTTTCCAATCTTTGGGCAGCCCTAGTTGGAAAACCCTTATAGATAGAAAGTCACCCCCATATTATAATTTGTAGCCCTTGAGGAGGACTATCACTGGTGAGAAGCTCCTGGCAAACTATTGGGTATTTCCGGAGTTATAGGGGTGCAAAAGTGACCCATTTGGTACTTTCGAAGCCCCATAACTCCGCCCCCTTAAGGAAATCCGGCAAAGGGGTCGACAGAACCTGTTTTTTTTCCGAGCTCTACAATCCCTGAAAATCTGAAGGTCCTACGGGCAAAAAAATTTTTTCGGCATAAGGTTATAACCCACACTTTTGAAGGTCAAAAAAGTCCAAAAAAATAGGGCTGGAAATAGGCTTAAAAGACGCGGGGTCATCGTCCGAACACGAATCCGTTGAGATAACTCGAAAATTCCGGCTCTAAGTCGGTCAAAATGGCAAAACAAAAAATGTGGAAAATTGGAAAAAAAAAAAAAAAACATCAAGAATTCGTTTTAATTTCTCGAAAATTTAAATTTATTTTTTTTTTTTGTGAAAAATTTTTTGCAGTCTCAGCGAGAAATCGAACCCGCATCACTCACACTACATTAATATACAACACCTGGCAACTCTCTCGCATACACTATGATTATTATAAGTATTATTATGTCGCTTGGGATATATAAGGTACAACAATTTTGAAAATATTTATTTCGAATAGGGTGCCATATTAAAGTTGATCAACTTTTTATTTTTTTTTTTATTTACAGGACACTTATTAGAAACTCATTTTTTTTTTTTTTTTCTTCTTTTATATTGTGTAGGTGTAGAATTTCGTATATGAAATATTAATTTTATTTTATTTATATTTTTATTCTGTACTTAACATTTTTTTTTTGTTGTTTTCTTTTTCTCTTTTCAGATTTCAATGGACGGAAGTTAAAGGTTGGGGAACTATTGATGAACTTTATAAAATTATTAGACAAATATTTTTATTTACATTAAATTAATTACATTTAATTACTATGTTTATAAATTATTATTACATTAAAATAAAGATCACAATTAGTGATAATTACCATATATTTACATTATTTTATATTTATTATTTATATTATTTTATATTCATCTTCAATGGCTCTTCAAAACACTTGATGGTCGTTTAACGTTTTTTCGGATGTATATTTTTCTGCAATCCATTGTAAAGGAAAATGTTTGTTTTTATTAAAGCAACATTTCTTCTGCTGATATTAGTAAGTTGTTTGGATGGATTTTATGGACTGATTTTATTTTATTATTATTTAACTATTTTATATATTATTTAAAAAAAAAAATAAGGTTCATAATAAAATAATGTAATCTTAAAATTAATTTAAAAAAATTATTTGTTTTATTTTTATATAAAATAAAGAGTATAAATATAAACTAAAATATAAAAATAAAGCTCCCGAACAATTTTTAATTATTATTATTACAAAATATAAATAACCTTAAAATATTTGCGCGTAGCAATAATTATTTTGTTTTTTTTAAAATACACTCGCAAATATTTTTAGGGACCCTTGATATATGTCCATTGGGGCCTAGACGTATATTTAAGTATCAGCACTCGGATACGGGGGCGCTGGTTACATATTTCAGTTTATTGTTTAAATACATTCCATCATTACATATACCATTCCCTGTTTTCTTAAATATATACTTAAGATTAAACTTAAATTAAACTTAAATAATAAATAATTAATACTATGTACTATATTATAATGTTGATTGATGATAAATAAAGATGCAATGATGAATATTTGCTAATTTTGCTGTTGTACTGTTAGCTGTAAATATGTAAAAATAATGATATTATAAGTATGATAAAATAAAAAATAAAAAATATATATAATAATGTAAATAAAAAATAATAAAAACGAGGATTTTATAATTATGTCAATAATGATGATAGCATAATAATATAACTTAATGATTATAATAGTAAATTTATTGTCAATTAGTATAAGGGTATAAGTATAATGTTAAATAATGTTTAGTATATAATAATGTATTTCAAAATAATTCTTTTTTCTTTGCTACTAAGCTAATCCTAAGCCATCGCTTCCATTAAAATAGTTTATTCCTAATATATGCATTTAAGTTTTTAGAGAGTGCCATAATCGGGCTATGACAGATTAGTACAGAACCATTTATTTTTATTTTTGAATATATATCTATTATATTGAAATGGTTTTTCATAAATAGAATTCCGACATTTAGGGAAAATTTACACATGAAACGAATTAGATGGTGACAATATTATTTTATTGGATGTGATTTTTCACAAATTATCTAGAAAGAAATAAACAAGATATTAATTAGATAAGTTTGATTTTAAATATGATTAATGATTGCCTTATTCTTAAAGATTAATAATATAATAAAAAGTGAATGATAAAAATGAGAATAAAAATGTGAAATCATTGCACAATTTATTGGCACAATGATCGTTGTTCCCATGTAAGACGTAAAAAATGCTGGATCATTAAGATAATGTACTGGTGCAAGTTCTAGCACTGCGACATATGTTCAATATGTTTTGTATAACAAATATTGCTTTTAATGTAAACATTCAAAATATTCTATTCTATTATCATGTTATTATAAGCGTATAGCCTTCTATTTACTTAAACACTTGGAACTTGCTATCGGTGCACTTAACAACCGGTCAACATAGGGTTAGAAGAGAATGTTTCATTCAATTTGCTAGTCAATTTATATTTCTCATTACGATTTTTACATTACATTACATTTCATTATAATTAAAATTTATACTCACTGTTATTTTGTCCTTCTGCTAATTCTGTATTGACGTTTTTAAGTATATCTTCAATTGATGTTTTCCTGCGACCAAAGGTTGATCTATGAATGTAGCCACTGGTTGAAACTGGTCGCTCTATCAAAATATGACTAATTGTTATGTAAAGTGTCTGGGAAAAACATAAATCAAATTACATAAGATGTAGATAAATAATTAGAATGATTTTTGTGATTTAATAAAATTACTTTTCCACATAGATATATTTGGAAAATATATAATGAGATTGGTAAGCGTATTCTAGTTTCAGATCGGGCTTAAAAGAAAGAATGGATATTGGAAGAGAAGACAATTAAAAGTTTGGATTTCACAGATATCTAAATACGGTTGGATTTTGCAGAAGGAGCTGCTGAACCTGGTCAGGCTAGTGGTTGGTGTATATTCTAGTATCTGTGAAAGTAATCAAATAAGCATATTCAATTGAACAATTTTTGGCATAAAAAAAAGACTGAAAATATGTTGTCATGACAAGCATTGTAGTACGTAACCATTGAAGCCACTGAATTAAGTGTTTTATTAAATTAATGTCGAATCTATCATAACTACTTATGATTGAATCACTCGGTAGCGCAGTTGCATAGCGCCGAAATATAAATATATATTATATATATTAATCATGAAATATAGCGGGTTCAAATCCGATATTTTTTCATAGGAAATTTTTCGGTATTTATTTTAAAACAAAATTTTTCTGCTGGGTGACCATTTGTTCGTTGATGGAATAAAAAGAAAAAAACGGATATCTTTGAAAATATGGTGTTGGACGCTATTCAAAGTTTAAAAAATTCAATTTTAAAATTAAAATTTATACTCACTTTTATTTTGTTCTTCTGTTAATTCTGACATTGTTAATTATATCTTCAATTGACAAATGTTTTTCTCCGTCATTAAGCAACTTACAAAATGTATAATTAATTTTAATTATAAAAAATGCGGCTTTCGATGGATCTGTAAAAATAAGAGTATAATTAAATTAATTATTAAATTCTGCGAATGCATTTACAAAAGAAGGGATATAAAATATTAAAATAACAACCTTCGTACATATTAAATGTGGTTAAAATATGACGAATATATGATAAACCTTCGGATGGGACTAAAACGCTATCATACTGCTTGTAATTTATTGTCTGTTTCGATGTATTAACATTTTTGTACTTCCTTTACTAACTATATTAATAAAAAAAAATGTGTTACAATAAATATATAATAATAATAAAGACATAAAATTTTAGTTAAGGGTATCAATAAAAGAAAATCTAAATTAATTAAAAAGAATATATAAATTATTACATTTATATGTATCGAGTATGCGTAATTAAAAAAATGGTCAGAGATTTTGATCCAGAATATTGATTTCAAATCAAAATATTGATGGCAACTGTCTTGGTTAGGAGATTCTCATAGTGTTGTTTAACCTATACACTAAAGTATTATAACAATAAGTAAAATTCATCTAAATTATATACGCATTCATTCACACATGCAATTTCAAGAAATAAGTAATTCTACATTATTTATGGTTATTAGTAATGGGGTCATAGCTGACAGTTATATACATTGAAACGATTGCTTCAACATCAAATTTAAATTACAAATACAATAGTTAATAAACAAATCTAATTGCAACGCCATTACAATTGCTGAAGTTGTACGGATATAAAACTTAACATCCAATCAAATATTTTACATAAAAGTATATGGCCATATTTAATTGATGTTTAATACTACTTCAACAAAGAATAATAAAATAATATATACTATAACAGTTTTGGATAATATCTATAACAGACTGTTCATAATATGATATAAGTAAACTAAATAACGTAAAATTAATTACCTTCATCGCTTAATAACTCTTCTTTCAAGTTTGGCAAAAATTCATCAATATGTTGCCGAATTAAATCCCAAACACAATTTGTGCTATACTTATATATAATGCAAGAATGAAATTGTTTCATAGCGTTATTTTGAAGTATCTTAACCATCTTCATTATTTAACGGTTCTAGTCTCTTACTTATGTTCAGTATCCTATCTGTATCTCGTCACTATCACCAGTTATTTTACATCATAAATTTGTTTTCATTGATAATTAACAATTTGGTGCTTACTGTTTAGTGGCCACAATAAATGATGCTTTCACGAATGTTTGTATATATTTAAATGAACATATGGTATTGCGTGAACATGATGTTGCATCCAATGCATTTGTATGTTGACATTGATATTATATCTAATAAAAGTTATAGAATACTAATGACATTAATGATATGACATCCGCATCCTTAAGCTTTTCTGATTATTGCTTTTAAAACTTATCTTTCTTGATCTTTATTTTATGTGCATTTTTTTTATTTTGTATCACCAATAAGCACAAAAATTAAAAAAATAAATATGAGATGATTATATTTTTTGTTTTTGATTACTGCATCTATTTAGAAGAAAAATAATATTTATTGTAATTATTAATAATGTTTAAAATAGAATACACTATTAATTACTTACTTATATTTGCTGTATCATCCATATCCTTATTGAACTTTGTATTTTGTTTTGTAATCTGCTTTTACAGCAGCTACAGTGAAAAAAAAAAGAAAAGAAAAATCAAATAAAAAAACAAAATCAAATAAAAAAAAACAAAAATCAAATAAAAAAAAAATAATCAATTGAAAAAATTAATTTAATTCAAATGTACTTTATATAAAAAAAAAAAAACCACGGATTTTTTGGTGAGTCTGCAAAAAAAATAATAAAAATCTAATAAAAAAAAAACAATATTCAAATAAAAAAAAACCAAAAATCCCATAAAAAAAAAACATGTTTAAAATAGAATACACTATTAATTACTTACTTATATTTGCTGTATCATCCATATCTTATTGAACTTTGTATTTTGTTTTGTAATCTGTTCCTGCAAAAAAAAAATAGAAAAGAAAAATCAAATAAAAAAAAAAAAATCAATTAAAAAAATTAATTTAGTTCACATATACTTTATAAAAAAAAAACCACGGATTTTTTTACGTCTGAAAAAAAAAATATTCAAATAAAAAAACCCAAAAATCCAATAAAAAAAAACAAAATTCCAATAAAAAAAACAAAAATATAATTATAAAAAAAAATTAAATTAAAATTTTAATTATTACTTATAATTTGTTATAAATTAATTTTTTTTAATTAAAAACCACAAAGAAAACAAAATAACACGTAACGTTGCACACGAACATCAGCCATTTTGATGATCTTTAATTTTATTATAATATTTCTGAGAAGACTCAATGAGAGTAGTAAAACGAGTACAACTGTCAGTGTCACACTGTCACACCTAACGTATTGAAATTAAAAACGATATTCATATAAGCGATATAAGCCATTTCAATTAAAATCAGAAAGGGGCTTTCACAATGTCATTTTTTGATTTTCATGAACATAATTTTTTCATCAAAAATATCAAAGTTAAATATATGACATCGTCTTTCACAATATGGGATTATCACTTTTGAATAAATGAAAGCTAGTTAGCTTTTAGCTTTCATATTCTTCACCGCATGAAGTAAAATATTAATTGATATTGTATGCACCAATTTGACAAATTATTCATATTTCTTAAGTTAGTTACAAATACTAATTTTATGTAGAATATATAAAAATTAATTTTGATTGTGAAAGCTATTTTTTTATATGCATAAATGAAAGCTGATATTCTTTTTTGATGTGATATTTTTTCACATTGTGAAAGCAGCCTGAATGTGGCGCTGATAGCTTTTCTCTAACTTATTAGTTCTGTCATTTTGTTCTCTTGAAAAACTGTCAGATAATCTCTTATCATTTTTAAACTATGAAATTTTGGCAATTGAAATTAGTATGCATGGATTGATGTTGTGTGTAGGAAGGAGAAATATAATTATTTATAATTTTTTCATTTGATTGAAATGAGTGAGTGAGTCGAGTCGATCGAGTAAAAAGACTTTTTTTTTTTATAAAAGAAATAAGTAGAAAATAAAATTCTGCATTATGTTAAAAGTAAATGTTTATAGTTGTACTTAAGTTTTTTTTATAAAAAAAAAATATTTATTACTACGATTATTTAAATATTAATGTGATTGCAAAAATATTATTTATTAAACAAATAACAATTATTTAGTGAATTTGTTTAATGTAAGGTTATGTAGAGTTTTTTTTTTTAGTTAAAATAATTTCTAAGAAATATTTCTGTATTTATGTTTAAAAGATTATTAGATTTGTTACTAGAAATGCCTGTAGAAAAAAATGATGTAACAATTATAAAACATGCAAAATATTTTAATAGATTTTTAAATATATTACCATCGAGTTTGTCATCGCATGATTCAACTAGGTATGTTTGTATTAATTTTATTTTTATAATTTAAATCAAATTACATACATAAAAAAAAAAAAACAATAACAATGTATTTTCAATTTATATTAATAGAGTATCAATAGCATTTTTTGCTGTATGTGGTTTGGATGTTGTTGATTCCCTACATTTGTTATCAAATGAAATGAAAACAAATATTATTGAATGGATTTATGGTTTACAAATTATTCCGAAAAATGGTGATCGATGGAATAGTGGTGGCTTTCAAGGTTGTAGCACATTAAATGTTAAAGATGCAAAAGATGCATGTGGTACAAGAAATTATAAATGGGGACATTTGGCAATGACGTATACCGGAATTGCAATTTTAGTAACATTAGGTGATGACTTAAGTCGTTTAAATCGTAAAGCTATTATTGAAGGAGTTGCCGGTTGTCAATTGACCGATGGTAGTTTTAGTGCATCTATTGAAGGACAAGAACATGATATGCGTTTTGTTTATTGTGCGTCTGCAATTTGTGCAATGCTTAATGATTGGGGTACAGTTAATAAAGAAGCTATGGCACAATATATTAAAAATAGTATTGTAAGATAAATTTATTTCTTTTTTTCAATATCGGTTAAATGGAATTTGGAACGGATTGATTTATAAATATAAATTTGGTTTTTTTATTAGCGTTATGATTATGGTATTAGCCAACATCAAGAAATGGAATCACATGGTGGTACAACATTTTGTGCAATTGCTGCATTAGATTTAAGTAATCAATTAAATACATTATCGGATAATGTAATTCAAAAAATTATACGTTGGCTTGTTTTTCGTCAGGTAAATAATACAATGTATAAGCTAAAGCTATATTTTTATATAAATAAATAAATAAATAAGCAACAAATATATTTTATAAAATATATAGGAAGATGGATTTAATGGGCGACCAAATAAAAGAGTTGATACATGTTATTCTTTTTGGATTGGTGCAGTCCTTAAACTATTAAATGCATTTCATTTAACCAATTTTGAGGAAAATAGAAAGTGAGTAAATTATATATTTATATGTTTTTTTTAACATCTCTTTTAATATAAACATTTATAGTAATAATGATCATTAAAATACTTTCATTTTATTTACATTGTTTTTGTTATTCAATTGCTAGTTATTTTATAATAATTATATAAAGTAGATTAGAGAGCGATAAAAAATTATGAAGGTTATCTTCTTAAATAAATACAATTTCAATGTACAAGTATAAAATCTGTTAAGGAAATGGTTATTATTAAAAAAGGTTTTTTCTATTGTTACTCAAAAATTCGAGCAATTTTGGATTGATTGGAAATGTTTTTATAATTCCATTTGTGTTGTAAAAGTCAATTAGTAGTAAAACAAATTATTTTCAATTAAGAGGATTTTGTAGATATAAGTCAGTTTCACAAGGTTATTACAGACGCATAATTGTTTGTGTATTTAGCGTTAAAATGCCGCGTTAAATCTTATTACGATATAATATTTTTGGTTTTAAAATGTTCGCTAATATGTGTGTTAATTTAATAATTAATAGATTTTTATTTCCAGTACTTTATTTTTTGTATAGAAACTAAAACATAACGGGAAATACTTTTTAGAATGTCATATGGATAAAAAAAAAAACATGTATATTTTATTATTATAATTTAATTATTATATTTTGAATACAATGGGATGGTGTTGAACAATGTTTGAATGTGGCAATTAAATTTATGTGAAATTTTCCTTTAGATCACACCTCGGTTACATGCATTTAATGCCCTCAAAGTGTACTTCGTGTGGCGAACATAAAGGAATCCTTTGAGTAGAATCCACAGGGCAAGAGAAAGGTTAGTAGATAAAGGATTCCATGAAGTAGTACTGTAATTACAGAACATGGTATTACCTGGTTTAAAGTGAAGACTTTGTCTCAAAAAAGAACAATTTGACATAGGTTTATTAAGACTATATGCTCCTCCCGCTAGAAGTAATAGAAATTTATGATGTCTCTCAATTTTTACTAATATATTTTTTAATGTTTTTTATATATAAATTATTAAATAATTATTATTTATGGATATATTGCTTAATGTTAAAAGTAAAATATTATATACAATTAATAGTTTAATATTGTTTTCAGTTATTTATTATCAGCCCAAGATAGAATAGTTGGTGGTTTTTCTAAATGGACCAATACAGCACCCGATCCGTTTCACACATATTTTACATTATGTGGTTTAAGTTTTTTAAATGAACCGGGTTTACAAAAAATTATGCCAAGTTTAAATATAACAGAACGTGCATATAATAAATTAAAATTAATACAAAATACGTGGCAATTAAATGAAAATATGAATGATGTACGATTATTAATTGATTAACATAATTATTTTATGTGTATAAATAATTTTATAATTACATAATCGGATAATTTTCAATAAAAAAAAAATTTTGATGTAGAAATTAAAGTGTTGAACATTGGTGCGACGGCGGCGGCGGCACGTTTATGTACATACAAATAAATATATTTTAGAAAATAATTAAAACATAACAAATTAATAGTTTTTTTTCTTACAATTTTTTATGTATATACAAAAATACACAAAAAGGAAAAAAAACAATGTCAAATCAAAAATAAATATAATGTTGAAAATGTTAAATTTTGAAAAGATAATTGATTTTGATAATATATATTACACAAAATTGATAAATAATTATATATATTTACATCATCATCAATATAGAAGGAAACAAATAATTATACGTTATTCATGTGACGTATTTTGACTGCCGATAGATTATTTTATTATTATTTAATTGAACATTGGTTATTTTTTTACTGATAAATAATAACAGAATTATGATGAGTCGATTATTATTTTAATTATTATTATTATTATTATTATTATTATTATTATTATTATTATTATTAGGATGTTACATACTATATGAAATGTCGTATTTGAAAACATTATGGCTTTCAGTATTTTCATAGATTTTAATTTAAAATAAATACAATTGATTCTCTCTTCAATTGGTAAGACATTTCAAATTATTCTATTAAATTTAAAAGTTTTGCATCCCCCCCAAATACGTTATGATACGTAAAAAACACAGAAATGTATAGTGAAGTTTCATATAGTTTCAGGTTGATACCATGTACAAACAGTATCATTCATTTTCATTATCGAGTAACATTTAATCCAAATGGATTTTAATACATCTACCATAGATATACCTATTACAGTCAAGTTGGTAAATTGTTCCATAAACAAACAAATGGTGGTAATCGATTAACATGCATGTGATCCACTGATTGTTAAGTATCAGTACGATTAAGTATAATATTTAGTTTAATACTGCAGTAAAGTTTCATGTAGTATGGGTATGTGTAGTGTGAGGATACGATTTCAGTATTGAATTGTTTCTAGTGGTATAGCGCCACTGAGTGCGATTGTAACTTATGAATAATACAGAAATGAACTATGTTTTTCTTAAAAAATGATCAACGTTTTACGTATAATAAAATTATTTATAATAATTCAATTGCCACTCCCTCAATGTACGACATTTCATATACTATTTAATCCTATATGCATTTATTTATTTTAGTAACGTCATCATTTTGTTATCAGTTAACACACAATATTATAAGAATATTATGGGTATAGATTTTTTATCAGCAATACCATTAATTATTTAATAATCAAAATTGATTTTTTATGTTTAATTTTATTATTTCTAATATTATTGTTTTTTTTTTTTATTTTTTTTTTTTATTATTTAATTTGATTTGATCAATTTCAATTAAAGTTTCAAAATTCAATTAAATATTTATAACAAAATAATTTTTAATAATGAAACATTTAGCGATAATTAAATTAAATTTTTGGCTTTTGCCGGATGAAATAATATTATTGTTGGTTATCGCCGCCCGCCGCAAGATCTGTTCATGCGTAATAATTGCGCACAAAAAATTTAGTATCTAACTCCTTATTAAAAGGTCAAAATATTCTTTTTAATGATTTTATTATAATTTAAGCATTCCTTGCCAGTTTATACGTAATTTGTATGACTACTATAAGGTATAAATAATTTGTATATTTTTAAATTAATGTTTAAGGAATTTTCTGGGTAAAGTTATTTCAAAGTATATTAACCTATAATCGAATTAATCGATATATAGTCGTCAGTTATCCAATATCTATAAACCATCTTTTCCTATTCATATGCAATAGCATATTTCATATCGTCTTGAAATTATTGATTGTTTTAAGACCGATATAATAGTTATTTAACAAATTTTAATTTTAAATTTTATAACAAAAAAATTGTAATTTCATTTCAAAGTAAGTCAGTCATCTTATATCCACATGAACCGTTTTTTTTTTAATTTCGTTACTACAGCTGCAACTTGAACTTGAATTTAATTTAATTACATTTGAAATACTTATCCAACAAATTTTCATGTTTGTTCCAATACCATACATTACATAGATTGGAATCATATAAATTTTGTCTAAAAAAACACGAATGGATAATATGAACAATATTACATTTGATATAGAAAATAAATCTTATATGAAAAAAATGGCAAAAACTTAAGAGTTGGACACAGTCAACTCCCATCACCCGCACAAACAAGCCTTTTCATTAAACTTCATTACATAAATATAATGATGTTTATGAACCTCATACAAAATGCTATTGTAAATGATAAAATACATTAAATAATCTATAAATATAAGGAATTTACAAAACAACTATTGAATATCAGGTTGAAATGATAACATCCTCTTTTATAATAACAAAAATAAAATAAATATACTTTGCATGTGGTATATATTTGACGTTGACGTAGATACTTTTACTACGTCTAAAAAGGCTAATCTATAAGTACATAAATATAAATACAATATATACAATTTAATTGTATTAATTTTTCGAAACGAAATATAAAAACTAAATTTATCAGACGTGAATCATTCATACACACACACAGAATATTAATTATTATTATTATCAGCTATGTCTGTTAAACATTATAGATAAAATTTCGTTTATTTTCCTATCATTTTACCTTCAATATTGTATAATTTTCGAAAAATTAATGTAACTATGAATTTTTATTGTATGTGTGTGTGTGTGTGTAGATGTGGAGCATTTATTTATGCATTTATAATATTTATTTTTTTAAATTATTATATTTTATTATTATGGTATAAATAAATAATTTTTTATATGGTTATTATTTTAAAAACAATTCATTTAGACACACACACGTATTATTAATAATTAAATTATATATGTTTTAGCTAAGCTACCGTTTCATTGTTGGGTTTTTTTTTTTTTTTGCTTCTGATAACAATTATTAAAGAAAAAAAAAAACGTGAAAAGTTAATTTAAGATTAATTTTGAATGAAAAATAAAATTAACAATCGGCTCTGTAGCTGATATGATGTGTGTGTGTGTGCTTTGCTGCTGAGCAGAGGTACTGTGCATTGAAATTTCAGTAATAAAATAATATAATTTTTATTACCGTTCTTGGTTTTTTTTGCTTATATATATTTTATGAATTTAATGAAATTGTAAAAAAAATTATTAATAAATTATAATAGATATAAAAATTTGTAAAATGTAATTATAATCACATTATAATAAATGAATAGGGAACAAACAAACAATTAAATGCGCAAATATACACATAATAATAATAATAATAATTATATAGAATTAAAAATATACAAATAAAGTTTATGTATTATTATTTTTTTTTTTTATTATATTAAAATAAACATATTTTAAAATCAAGTTTAGAAAAGAAGAATGTAAATAAATTTATTAATATTCTTATATTATTATAAATATAAGAGTGTAAAAGGACAAAATATTAAAAGATAGAAAAATATATAAATTTGTAAAAATTCAATTATTTTTCAAAATGTTATTGTTTTAAATTAAATTTATAACTTTTATAAATTGGACAAGAATAAGAATAATTATTCAGGCGCAGTTGTATTTGCCGAATTTATTTCTGGACATAATTAAGAATTACTTATTTTTGTAATTTGAGAATATCTATGTATATGCAATTTATGCAGGCAGTAATATTTTTAAGAAATATTGCTGTTATATTTACCATAAACATTTATATTTCATAACAATTTTGAAAATTTATATCAAGGTACACAGCTAATGTACACACAGAAGCCGCATTGTATGTATGTGCCGATTTTCTTTCTGATCGAAACACGTTATGGCCAAGAAGAAGAGAATCACTAAAATTATTGTATAAACAACAAGGATATTCAACAAGAATATTATTTATAAACGTAAATTGATTCTACTGTAGCATAACTTTTAATATATTTTAGCTAATACATGAACATTAACATATTGAAGACGGTATGTGATGAAAAACATATAGCCTAAATTCCCGCATATTTTGTTGAAATTATATAAATAAAGTGACAATTTCGGACAACACAGTGTAGTAACGTACATTCAACTATATAATGAACACATCTTCGTCATATGTTTGTTTATAACAACAATTCTTCGTACAGTTTATTGTATACGATGTTGCTGGAAATTCCAAATGTAAATTGACGTCACGCGGTTTTCAACGGTTGAAAAATAAACAAAAACGTGAATTCACTTCAACCGTATTTAATGTGTTAATATTACTTTAACTATTGGTCCGCAACGTGATGCGAAATATAGTTTAAAATTAAATATAATCTTTATTAAAATAATTTGTTAAAATAATGTATGAGCTAGAATCAATTTTCGCTGTTATAGTCATCCTTGATTTCAGATACCTTTCTTTAACTTTTATTAATAACATTTTTGTTAAATATCCTCGCGTTGTTTAATACTAATGATTCTCACCTTCTTGATTATAGAGCGTACTCCTTTCTAATGTATAATATAGGGAGACTAATTAACAATAAATAACAAATCCAGAGATCATATATGTGTCCGCGTTTAAAAGGAGAATTAAATCAAAAAAAAAAAGTGTGTAATGTGGAATGATATTAAAATAAAAAAGACAAACAAAGTTATTGTTTTTTTTTTCACTATTAAAATAAAAATAAGAACAAAAACATTGCTTTTATTGAGAATTATTTAAATTGTTTCATCTAATTTTTTTTTTTTTATATTTTTTCTTTTACTTTTATATATAAAAATCTTAATAAAAAAAAAAAGAAAAATGTATTATTTTATGAATTTTACTTAAAATTTAAATGGGAAGGACGGTATAATTTTTTTTTTTATTTTGTCATAATTACTTTTCTTTTTTTTTTTTTTTTTACTTTTATAATTACTTTCTACATTTTTATAAATTTTCTAATTTATATATTTTCTTTTTTAGACATTTTACAGAAAAAAATTAATTTTAGTGCTTTTTCAAATATATAAATTTTATATTTTTTAAGGCACCTTTTTTCCTCGTAAATAATATAAACAACACACAAATACATTAAAAATATAATAATAAAAATATTTGTACTCGAAAAAACAAAGATTTTTACTTTGTTTTCACGGTCTCCATATTTTTTATATTATTTATTCTTATTAATTCAGTTTTATCATATTTTTTCAACTATAAATATATATATGTCATCCACTTATTATAATATAAATTTATATAGGGATTAGGAGTAATTCAGTTATATATACGTGGTCATTTACATATACAGTATATTTCGAAAAATAAACAAGGACAAATTACAGTGTTATTGATGGTATTCAAGTAATTTTAAAGAAATTTTATTTGCGTTTCTATAGTGTAACTCAACATTTAAACCTAAATTACCCCTATTTTATATGTTAAATTTAGTCGACGGTATGATAGATTATTAATTATATAATCCATGGACGGCACTGACCGCTGATGGAAAAATATTCAAATTAACATAAATATAACATTTGCCATATATATACCTAACATCATATTCTAAATCCAAATTTATTAAAGGAGTTAGAGACGTGTGATAGCATCAGAGTATGTTGTTGTTAACACGTGTATTTAAATCTATTTAATATTAATTGTAATATATTGTGAACACCACGCGCTGTTCTGCTACTTTCACACGCTACTCAAAGCGTTTCAATATATATACATTTGAACTTATATTAGCATATGATGGCCGTGGTATTAGATATCATATATTAATATAAATCGAATATTTTTACATCAGCGAGATAACGGATAATAGTCCGGTTGATTATATAATTAATAAAACCTGATCTAATTATCTCCACAATCTCTTTTTAAAATTTATTATTTACAATAATTAATATAAAATATATGATGAAACAAAAAAAATAAAAAAAAAAATACTTAAAATTTAATTATAACATTTTATCCGATTTTTCTTTTTTCTTAACATTTCGAAATTGGCATTTACACCAAATAAAAAAGCACATGTTTAAAAAATGTATAGTCCAAAATAAGGAAAGATAAATAGTTTACAATAACTAGTTACTGCGATTAATGCATATATGGTATAAAGAAAATTTAGTTTCCGAACGAATAATTAGCTTTCAAACTAAGATTTTACTACATAATTTTGTGGCTTTCTGTTTTAGGGTGGTCATTGTGGTCTTAGTGAATAAGTCTATTTCTTTATCTATCCTGAATTTAATATACATTTGAATCCTTAAATGGTATATGGCATCAGTACAAACGGGACTTGATTTGTAAATCTCATGTACACTTGTTTTTGCTTTCGAAAGACGAAAAACAAAGGAATGTTGCTGTAGTAGTAGTAGTGGTAGGAGCCACTGAAAAGATTACCATAAAATAATCTAACTAAAAATTCATATTTGGTTATAGTTTTGAATACATCAATTTGAATGTATACTTGCAAAGAATGGACGATGATTACGATATAAATAAAGTATAAAAGAGGAGAAGAAAATAAAGGATATACTAAGAATTATAATTTGTATAAATTAGTTGTTTTCTTTTGTACTTACAAGTACTTATTTAGCAGTGACAAAAACCTGTGCTAAAAAAAGTACTAAAAGTGGTTAATATTTTTTAACAAAGTAATTTTATTAACCTAACTTAAATTAAATGTAAATTAATAAATAAAAATAACATAAAAATATGTCATAAAACTGTGTATCCTTCCCTATGAGATTTGTTACACACAACTACTTGCATGTGCTCAGAAGAAAAGGTGCGCGAGTAGGTAGAAGTAGAAATATCATCATTTACTTAAACCAAAATACTTATAAGTACTTGGCGGTTTCCAAAATAAAACAACTATTGTTGAATTGACAATGTGCTACTAAATACAGTAACAGAAATTTCACAAATATTAGAATTAACATGCTTTCAGCAAGTGAAGCGACCATGAAGAACCTAAGTGGGAATATATAGATTCAATTACAAACTGTTTTTCGCGATCTTCATGAAATCCTAAATGAACAGCCTATATGTGAATGACGATGTAAGTGCCATTGTGGTGCAAATACATTGGTGTCATTCAAATATTAACAATTAGAAAGCCGATGAATTAATAAAGTTAATTTTGCGTTTATTATAATTAACATTATGCTTTAATGTTTGTGTGTGTTATTTCGGAAAGTTTATAAAATGTTATAAAATAAAAAATACCACAAAATTTAAATCAAAACTATTGAAATAATGTAAATAATAATATAAAAAAAAAAATAAAAATTAAATATAACTTATTTATAATAGATTTATCGTAGAGATTCATAATAACTAATAAAAAAAAAAAAAAAAAATTAAATATATATAAATTTATACTTTTAAGATTCATTTAAAAATTATATAATTTATATTGACCAGAAAATGGACGGCCTATTTGTTCAATTAATTTTAATAATATTTTCTTAATTTAATATTGTTTTTTGTTTTTTTTTTATATAATTTTTTTGTACATTCATTTTTTTCACTTTTTGTTTCTTTTGTTTCTTTTCGTTTTTTTTTTTATTGTAATATAAAATATACTTAATATTTGTAGTTAAAAATATATTTCTTGGGATATGTGAAGAAATTTACGTTTTAATTAATTGAATTATCAAGTAAATTTTTGTCATTTTATAAAATAATATAATAATAATAAAAAAAAACTTACAATATCAATATATTTTTCGACGATATTCCAACATTGGATGGAATAGGGGAACGTTTTGTTTTATTTACTTTACATTTGTAAAACCGTGTTTCAAAATATTAAATTTTTCTTTACTAATTATCACTGTTTCTTAATAAACTTTTATTACTTATCATTTCTTTAAATATAAATATATTACTGTGTTAATTAATTTTTTGTTTTACGATTCAACAATTTTGATACACTTGTATAAAAATAATGCTTATAAATTACTGTAAAATATTACAGTAATATTAACTTAGTATATATCAATTAAAAAGAAATAATGTGTACGCAGCAATCAAATATAGGTGTGCTGTGTATTTGTAACAAAAATTATTATGAACTGATGATGATCATTTAAAAAAAAAAAAACAAGATACTTTCTACCTTTCTCTCTCTCTCTCTCGCTCTCTCTTTATATTGCTTATAAATACATATTTTATTTTGATTTTGATGATATGATGAATGCAATAAAATTTAAAATTTTCGATTATTTTTTTAAGTAAACAATATTATAAATATAAAATAATATATTCGCTGAGTAAAATATTAGAGTGAGAATTTTTGTAATTGCTGTGTGTGGTTTTTTTTTTTTGTATTTATAATAAATACATTATACTCAAAAAAACTATTATTAATCATACTGACCAATTTTGATTTGATCCGTAATCGGATATTGAACACTTAAAATATCTTAAACTAATAACAATTATCGATGCTATAATTAACGTTAATGACATTGTCGATTTTATAGCTGCATTATATATTGAACAATATGGACATTGTGAACTGCCGCACACCTCACATATATTTAATAAATATGTTGGTAGTGAATCGAATATCGTTTCATTAAAACGTTCTGTAAATAAAAACAAAAAATATATAATTACTTACATTGATAAATGTAATAGTCAAATAAAATGTAGTTATAATTGTTCATTGAAGTATTTACCTTAATGATAAACCGAAGAAAAGGAGCACGTTATAAGAATGGATAAAACAAATAAAAAATTGAACTCAATAATGAATGGAAGTTATTTTTACAGATTAGTTTATGAGGGAATGCAATTGACATTGACATTGAAATAAAACTATTTTTTTGTACTATTTTCTATATTATTTCCACTCTGAGGCCTGTTTGATCATTGTGTGTACTTCATTTTTCATGTTAACCAACCAGTTTCTAAAAGAAAGAAAGCTCTTGCAATGCTGCACAGTGAAACAAGAAATTTTTGGTAGACTCGATTTCTGCTATATATATACAGTCCCCTCCACAGAGATCGCACAAATATTAATTGTGTAAATGAGATGTGTTGATTTGCATGTTACATATATTTTAGTCTAGAAAGTCAATCTAGCAATCCATTTGTAATTTCTTTGAGAAGACTCACGATCCCATGTACCAACAACCGTGTTTGATTCATCTGTGATTCATTGAGTCACATTATTGACTTGTTGTGTGTCGGAAACATGTTCATAGCAGTAAATTAAATGTATGCCGATACTAACCTGGTGCATAATAATCATAAACTCTAATTGGTAAATATCTTGACATATTTGCAACTGGATACCATCGTTCAATTGTAAAATTAACACAAATATCTTCATGATCAAGCTGTAGTAATAAAAAAGAAATAATAATAATAATAGTATTAAAATTTATTTATAAACAAATGCATAGTTTCAGGTTATTAAAAAAAAATAAAATAACTTACATAATCAAAATAGAAAAGTACTTTTTTCTCCTGATAACGTGCCCGTTGTAAATTACGGACACGTCTACTTAAAATATATGCATCTAATTTTTGTTGTTGTATCCAATAACCAGTCGGTATAGTAACATCTAGTACAGCCATACCAGATCTTATTGATTCATTAAAATTATTCCATCTATAATGAATTTTTGATTAAATTGAATTGTTGTAATTATTCGAAATGATAATTTATCGACAAATAATAATTGAAGACATTAATTTACCTTTGACATGCCGTATAAGTAATATGTGACTGATTTCTACCATGGAATAGGGCATTTGTATATAAATCGAATGATCTTATCGGTGGTTGAGTTTGAAATTTTTTAATATCAACATTATATTGTACATGCATTTGTAAAATACCATAACCAGCACCACGTGCTTGTACTTTTACTGTACCCCATGCATTTGGTATCTGAAACATTTGATAATTGATTAATTAAAAAATAATTTATTCAAAAAAAAAAACTACATAGACAAAACACATACCGATAAACCTTGAAGTTGTCCAAAATTTCTCCGATCCAATGACAGATAATTTGTTTTACCTGGTAATGATGTAGCTTCGATTGTAAGATTTAAACCGGATACCTCACGTATACGTGATTTTACTGTATAATCAATTAATGCTTTCATAGCCATGCCAGTGTCTTGTGTTGATGCCCAACCACCATCAGTTAAACGTTGTGCATTTAACCATTGAACAATACGTTCAACAGCCGCCTCATTACGTAATACATAACATAATAATGCATATGCAGTTGTTTCAATGTTTAACGCATCATATTCGTATGGCAACCGTGGCAATGAAAATAGTTTTTGATTTTCTAATTTTGTTGGTGGCAATGGTACCGCTTTATTACCCCAATAAATAAATTCACCAATTGTACGTTCATGTTGTTTTAACAATTGAAATGCTTGCTCAGCTGTTGGTGCACCACTTAATATTAATGCATATGCAACTAATGCTATCTCATAAGGTTCACCGGCGTCTACTAAAAATGCTAAATTTCGATCTAACCAACGAATTGCTTTCTGTTGTGCAATCGCCACTTTAGCACCCAAATTCTTTAATTAAAATTATTGAAAATATTACAATAACAATACCAGAATTAATTGAAATAATATAAGAAAAATAAATATAATATACTTACGCCCGACAAATCCTTAACTGTTACCAGCGATATTAAAACATGTGCTGTTAATGAAATATTACGATATACACGTTTATCATTAGTCGTATGCAATGTACTATTCATTTTACGATCCGGTGACCATGTTACATCATAAAAGGCACCCTCTTCAGTTTGATGACGTAATACCCAACGTATTGCTTTTGCTATAACTAATGGATCTATATAAATATGATTTTCCCATTCATAAAATGATGCATCTTGAAATGAACGTGCACAATATGCAGTCAACCATACGGACGACGCCGATGTATTCCAATCGGATCGGAATAATGAAAATGAACCGTCTGGTTTCATAAAACTTAATTGTCGCTGATAACCAATATTCATATAATAAAAGGCTTGCTTTTCTATTGTACGATTTCGTTGATTAATTAAACGCATATACCAAACATTATAAAAATTGGCGGCAAAACTGAACATATTTTGTTCGGCAGAATCCATTGGTAAATATAATAGACTTGTAGCATTCACTGGCATCGTCGGAAATATTGGTCCAACAACATCACCAACAACTGTTATATATGCCCGATTTGAACCGAATATATAATAACGATCAATTTCATATGGTATAATTGGTGTTTCGGTAACATTCACATGCATATATTGGAAAACATATGCACGATTACTTAAATCTAACAATATAGATTGATGACGATATTGTGGTACACCATCGGCTTCAACAGTTAATTTACGTGTTATTGTGTCGCTGCCCAATAACGTTGTGCCACGTATAGTTATTTCAATTTCACCCACATGTTGTGGTACAATTGGTAAATATACAATTGATGTTGCTTGTGCTTCCATATAAATGAAAAATTGATGTTCACCAAATGATGTACGTGGATTATATGAACGTACGATACCATCGGCTTCAACATGTACAAATTTAAAATCTTTTGAATCATCTAGTACAACAATTGCTTCAATGGCTGTTGTTTGATAATTAAAAACGCTAACACGTATGCCAATCTATAGATAAATATATAAAATTAGTTTATACACATCACTCGTTTCTGTTTTTAAAAAACTAATAATAATAATAATAATAATAATAAAGTAAATAATAAATAAATGAAATGAAATATATCTCAATTACAACTTATATGTTTGATTATTTCGTACCATCACACCATTTTTGATTATATTTATAGAAAAAAAATGCATAGTTAACATATTTTTCATTCGTTTATAATTCTAAGTGTTGATATATAGAAACAATATATAAAATAAAATGTGAAATAAAGATAAGAATTTAAAAGTAAACATTCTTAATTTTCAATTTATTAGTTACAGACAGTAAATTGATATTATTTATTAATTTGGTGTTATTATTACAGTACGCGGTATAGTAATTTGAAACCAATTTTAAAATCAAACAAATTATTTGATAAACTTTTATAATTTTTTCGATTTTACTAACCTGTTCACCTTGACGACATGACGTTGGCATTTCAACATTAATGAAAAATGGTTGTACACCAACATATTCAATGGCACGTTGTATCATACCGAAACCCATCGTTGGACTAACACCAAAAGCTGATACCATCCAATAGGCTGGTATTTCTGGTACATCAACAGAAAATATATAACGTCCATGTGGTCCAATATTAATGTCTTTCCATAACCAAACATTATCGTAATGTCTTTTAATACGATTAAAACGATATTTTCGGTATTCACCAATTGACGTAAAATTACGATAAAAACAATTTATTTCATCCGCACCATCTTCACAATCTAAAACACCATCACATTGTTTCACAATAAGATAACAGCGTCCCGTTAAACATTCAGCAAAACCCAACGATCTATTACAGATCTCTTGTTGTCGTGGTAAAGCAACATCGGTGAATACAACCAAACCGACATATTCTAAAGTACGATTTGCATCGATACCATACGATGATGATGGAAAATATACTAATTCATCGGGTATACCTTCATGGGAAAACCATGTATGTTTATGCGTACCATTTGTTTGTTCATCAAATGTTGACATTTTTGTTATAACTTTAGCATATGTTAATTCGTTACCGGCTTGCATTGTATAAAATGCATTATCAATACCCGATAAACCAACATATGCACCTGGTTCACCATAAACAGCAATTTCAACACGTTCACCAGTTCTAGCTTTACGATTATTTATAAATACTGTGAAATTATTACGCGATATACCATTTACCGGAAATGTTAAACTATCGGCCACAATTAAACCATGATGACCAATATGCCATACAACAATTGTAGCTACTGGTGCCATTTCAGCCGATAATGTTATACCCATACTATGGATGCCAGTCAACATATCTTGTTGATCGGTTAATAAAACAATGCCCTTTGACAATAACATATAATTAAATGTTTCCGCAAAGAAATTTGTTTGCACATGGAAAATTATGTATTCGCCAACTTTTGCATCACGCGTACTCGTCGATACTTTTATATGTTTATTTCTAGGTGAATTATGAGCTAATAACAATAAATCGGTAGCAGCACGTTCACCACGATGATCGATGAAATTTGCCTGTAAACGCATTTGTGTTACTTCTGTTAAAAATTCGTTACTTGCACGATCTTCACGCAAACGTAAATCATTACGTAAATCTATTTTCAATTCCCATATACCATTACGTTCCGACATTATTAATTGTTTTAATGGATAGTCACGACGTCCACCCGATCGACTTTCCACAAAACCAGACACTTCCATTATCACCTGTTGTTGATAACCAAAAATATTAAATTCAATTGGTGAACCATCATGGTATTCTGCTGCCAAATAACATGTAAATGGCATTGTTGGTTTAAATACTTGTGGTGAACCACCTAAAAATGATACTTTAACCGATGAATTATAAATTCGTGTCATCGAATAGCCCTGTATTATTTCATCTAAAAATTTTTCACCAACTGTTGCTGTTATCATAATTTCCATACCTATATTGGGAAAAATGACAAAAATTGTAAATGTTAAAAAAGGTTTGTGAAAATTATCTAAGTACAACAAATGCCACGGCATTGCATTTTTCTTACCTGCTAAATTCGGTACCATTTGTTCTAATTGTGCCATTGGATAACGAAAATTATATGTTCCATTAAAAAATCGTAAATATGGTAATTCATAACGATAAGTTCGTGTCCATGGATCATATACTTCACGATTTTCTGGTTTTCTAACCCAAAATGGCCATTCTTCATTAAAATTATAATGTGTATCAACAGAATATTTATTATCATAATATGTATTGCCACCAAAACTTTGTTGTTGATCATAATCATAATTACCAAAACCACCACCGCCAACACCAGGACCACCACCTACCATATTATAAGTTGTATCATAATTTTGACCATATTGTAGATTTGGTCCTAAATTTTGATTATTTAAATACGATGGTAATATATGATAATCGGGTAATAGACGTGGTCCAGTATTACCAACACGATATTTTTGATTAACAACAGGTGTATTAAACCAACCAATTGGACGGATTGTTGCGCGTATTGTTAAATTTCCTTTTACTGGTGCACCACTTGTAAAATTTGCCATAATTTTACCATAAACATATGGATCACTATTGAAAAAAAATGCAGGCATTGTTACGTTCACTTCGAATCGTGTCTGGTAGTATTCTTCAACATTAAATTTATGTTCTTCAATTTGTCCTTGGGCAACAATACGTATCGTCCATTCACCGAATACCGGTTGATCCGATAATTTATAACTTAAACTTACCGTACCCAAATTTGATTGTCGTGATAGCCAACGACGTAATATATGTTTATTTGGATCAATCATATACACATCAATGGCACTGTCAAAGCCACGTAATGATGTTGTTATTGGTATTGTACGAAAACGTACAGTTTCACCTTGCATATATGTTGGTTTATCGGTTTGCACAAATATTGTCATCGAACGTTGTGAAAATGTTAAATGTGTTTCATTTATAAATGCAATGCCACCATGTGCATCATTATAAAGACCTTCAACACGTAATTTATAATTTCCCGGTACACTTGTTGTCGGCACACGCATCAATAAAACTTCCGGTATACCTTCTTTACAATCCTTTGAATCATGCGACATTTCAACACCATCTCGTGATATACTAGCACGTACTGTTATCGGTTGTGGTGTTAATAATACTTGTACCGATATACGATATACATGTCCTGGCCGCACCATACGTGATGATACAATAAAATATGTGGCCTCATTAAATGGATTATTAACAGTTGTTTCTAGAAAACTTTTACGATACGTTGACTGCCCATGATTAATTGTATTTATACTATCAAAATTATTTTTATTTATATCATTTGCGTTAAAATTTCGATTTGTTGTATCGCCTGCGCCAACACCACCGTAACTACCACCACCGAAACCACCACCAACACCACCAGTACCGTAACCATCACCATAACCATTAGGATTAACATTACCACCAGTACCATATGTATCTAAATTATTACCAATACCATCGTAAGGATTACGATTAACACCACCAATATTACTGCCGCCTAAACCAAAATCATACGTTCTATCACTTGTACTGCTTACACCACCGCCACCACCTCCAATACCATAATCACGATTTGTATTATCATAATTATTGTTCTTATCATAATTATTATTATTATTTGTAAAATCTTTATTTTGATATATATTTGATGGATCATTTACATTATCATTTATATTTATATTTGGATTTGTTGAGGCCGGTGTTGTATATGGATTTTGATTATCAGGATTATAAGTTTGTTGAGCATTTATATAATGAATATTAATAAATATAACAAAATATATATTAATAATTATGGTTACTGGATACCCCCTTGTAAACGGGGGCCACATCAATCGCATGATTATATTTTATTGTTTATATAAAGCTGAAAGTAAAAATTGAAAAATTTATTAAAATTATGAAAACAAACAATTCAAATATATTGTCAAAATGTCCGGCCGGGTTGAAGGGACAACGCATTCGTATAAAATTATATTAAACTTAAATATATATAAGAAAAAAAAAAAAAGTTAAAAAAATACTTAATACAAAAAATGACTAAACGGGAAATGCTTTGTTATTTTATCATAAAATAAAAATATACATTTCCACATAATCTTATATTTAAGATAAATAAGAAAAAAGCAAAAGGAAACTTCTTTTTCAATCTTAAAATAAATCACTTTTCTTTGCGGACTTATTATTTTCTTTTCTTTTCATTTTTCTTTTTGTAGCTATTACGTTGATTTGTTTTTTCTTCGTAATTATGTGGTCACCGGTTTGTTATAGAAAATAAAAAAAGTATATTTTTGTATCAAAGTACAATAAAAGAAAAAAAATAAATGAATTTCTATATAATCTTTTGTATAGGCCCGCACAAATTATAGAGGTAATTAAAATGAAAGACATCAGTACACATCAGTCAGTATTTAGAAAGAATTAACACTTTTATTATACATTCGTCGTGCGACAATTACATTTTATATATTAATTCAGTAAGGGATCCAGTATTTGAGAGATAAGCAATATGTTATTATTACTTATGAAAACACCAACGTACAGCAACAATTTGACAAACATATAGGAAAATTCTTATTTGGAAGTAAATTATGGTGAGCCATCAACGGAGAGTAATAAGTTAATATGTTCTATTTTTTTTTTTTAAATCATTCATTCATCAACGCATATTTGAAATAGATTGTTGGCAGTGAGACACACGCGTATATATATAGACGCATATATTTATTTTTATCTTATTTGTAATTTATGGCTATGATTTTTTTTTTACAATTATTATTATTATTATTATTATTATTATTATTATTATTATATGCAATTTAAAAGAAACTCCGAGTACATACATAATAAAATAGATATGCTTTGAATGAATAATTTTTCAATTAAAAATGCAATAATAAATCAAAGTAAAACAGATGGAAAAATGGGTAACTATAAAATAAAGGGTGTTTCCTATATGAATATTATTATTTAGATATATATTTGAGTTGTTATTTTATAACGTTTTTTTCGAAATGAATTTACGTGATGGTTTATTTGATCCACCCTCAATGCTATCATCGAACCGCAACTGTTAAATTATAATATATTTTATTTATCAATATATATTTTGTCTTGGATTATTTTTGATAATTAGTAACATATTAATATAATATGTATATACTAAGAATTTGTATTATATCAATCACCCTTTTTTGTACCATACCAAATGGAATTAAATTCGTATTTCATTATTTCTTATCTTATTATAATAAATATATGCAGACTTAAGTTAAAATGTTTATAAATATATTGAATTTTTTACTCATGTAATATTTTATATATAAAAGATTTGTTTATTAATAACAAAAAAAAAATAAAATTAGATAGAATTTATGGTAATTTTAATAAAAGTAACAAAACATTGTTATATTATAGGAATGTGCATATAAATAATGAATGTTTACAATAATATCATTTTCATATAAATGTTCTTCTTAAAAACTGTTGAATAGTAAGCGGAAAGGAAAAAGAAGTGCGGGAAGACCAAAGGCTAGATGATTAAATGTATTAAGCTGTGATATTAACATCCTAAAAATTTTGAATTGGAAAAATTTATTGGAAAATGCTAAAACCGCCTATCAAACTATGCAGTAAGTACGTATTCGCATTCTTCATATATCACAAGTATGCGAAATATAGATAATAGATAATTATATAAGAGAAAGATAATTGCAAATAAAAAATATATAATTATATTATCTATTGTAACAGAAGAATTTAATATTTGCTGAAAATGTTAATTATTAAAATTAAAATAACTTTCTTATTTCAGAATATACTTAACATTCCCAATATGTGATATTTCTTGAAATTACAATATGATAATAATAATATATGTACAGTAACAATATGGAATTATGAAATTTATATATACTTTTAATTGATAAAATAAAATAGTCACATACTTATACAAATTGAGTCATCATATACAATTTAATTTAAATATTTATAACGTCTAGTATAGAAATTAGTGTATTTTATGTAAACATATTAACATTGATGTAATATTCTTTATGGTTTTATGTATTACATATAAAATAAACAGATAATAAAACACATTTTCTCATCTAAAAAAAACACACATAACAAAGATATTTTATGGATAATTTTGAGTTCTCATTTTTTACGATAACCGGAAGAAAAATATACAAACTACTATGATCCAACATAGCCACAACAAAAAACAATATAGTGTAATCACATCGTACATAGCATGTAATTATTTTTACATTCGATATAAGTGAAATTTTGTGAGAATGAAAATGATATCTTTCTCTGAATTTTATTGAAACATAGGAAATAGAAAATCGGTTACATTATTTGAATGCGTAAATCGATTTTTGTGAAAATCTCTTTTTGATCAGCAGAATAATATTTATATACAAAATATTATATAAATAAATACAATAAAATTCATTAATTTTATATTGTATTCTCACATTAATAAAAAAAAAAAAACCACATATATACACATCAACATATAATTAAAAACCTTTTAAAATATATTTAGAAAAAAAAAAAACTACTCGTAATTATTTTAATAATATTTTTACACATATTATGCAAATATTATGCAATGTGAAAATAATTAATTAACAAACACATTTTGAAAAAAATGTAAAAAAATATATCTATATTATAAATATTTAAATGAATGAATTGTGATATACTAAATGAATGAAAGAAAGAAGTATACTAATGGGGTCACGCTTTCCTAGTTACAGTGAGGATTTTGTACGGAAGGGAAATAACAAGGCGATCGACCTGCATTCATTGTTGCTGGAACATGCATGTATACCAATTGCATTGACTTTTTAGTTACAAATTCGCAGTTTTATTATAAATGTTTTGTATATTAAGATTTGTTATATTGGAATCGACAAACACATAGGCTATTTGATGAATACATCTTGAATTCTTCTCTCTACATAAAATGAAACGTTTGTATAAGTAATGTTTCTGGATTTCATATATACCTGAGATCACAAAGGAATAATTCATCAATGGTTTAATCATCATCATCACCATCAATATGTCGTAAAAATACTGCCACAACATTTCAACAGTGAAATATAACATTCGGAAAATGATAACCACATAATTTTATAGTCCAGCCTATACTCACAGTATATTTATAATAATTTTAAATATTAATTTCAGAAAATATATATAAATTTTTCAAATAACAATTTCCCACCCCAAAAATTGTATACACAACAAATTTGATTAATTATTTTATTATCATGTGCCCGCAGACGTTTATATACAATATATATATATAGAAAAGATTTTAATATTATAAAAATATGCATTTCCTGCATTTATGCCGTACAATTTTAAAAACAAATTACCACACATCTAATATAACTAAATGCACAAATAAATATTAATTTTAATATTTTAATATAAAAACAAAAAATTATGCTTTAATACGATTATAAATTACATATATTTAAGGTTTCCATATTATTATCTACATATATAATGAATGCATAACGTTTGGTAAATGTTGGTATAAAGGTAATGAATGGTGCAAGGTGCAGTATATATATATAGATAGGTATTAGTATAGACAGAACTGGTGAAAACTGCGATGTGATATATATGAAAATAACAAATTACCTTCAATTATTTTTTTTAATGACTCAATTTATAGAAAATTATTTTGTTTATTTTTAAGGGATATAAATACAGCACACAGAAATCGCATATACCGATGAAATATCTATTTCTATTTAATAGTACGCGAAGGTGAATCAAAAAGTTTCTGCATTACATTGAATTTTTCAATATATAAATATATATATAATTGATCTCCTTTACATCTGAATATCTATTGTGAAACTTGATGGTTCTGAAAATATTTCATATAAGATTTGTCGAAGATTTGTAAAATACACTTTAATTATATATTTCTTAATTTCAGGGAAAAGTGTTTTACTGAGAATTTCCGGGTATTTGTAAAGACTTGCATAAAATTCATTATATTATTGATTTTTCAAAAATCGGATACAGTATATTTATTGACATTGTGGACATCCAGTATACGTACGAGCTATTTGATTATAGTATTTATTTTTGTTTTCATTAAAAATCAAACACATAACATTTGTAAATAATATATATATATAAAAAAAAACTATTAAATATAATAATAAATAATTAACAAAATTGAAATTTTCCATATGGAATATTCTAATATACCATATATCTAGAAACTTTTTAGTTCACCTATTTATATATGTGTGTGTGTATGCATATCATTAATAATTTGTTTAGGTTGTTGAAATTTCTTTCATATACAATATCGAAAAAATAATAAATATAATAAATGTCTATTTCCGAAATCGATTATTTATTATTAGTTTTATAGTTTATTATTATATTGTTGTTATAATGTATTTTAATTTAAATTTTCTTTCTATTTCATCAATTATTTATTATTTTAATTTTGTATAATTTTCATCGGACTCAATCATAGTTACAACTCATTTAAAACGAAAAGAAAATAACCAAAATGTAATAACTTTTCAAAAGTTATATATATTTATATATTTTAGACGTGTAATATTATTATATATTGTATAAATGGAGAAAAAATACATTAATATTACAGAGGTTTTAATAAAGATTTACGCATTTAATATAAATATTAGATGAGATATGGATGGATATGAAATCAAAAATGTATGTGATGTATATAAGATAAGCTATAGTTAGTTAAGAAAATAAATGTTCATGTTATACATTTTCTAATATATTTATAATATCTTTAATGTGTCTGTTTGTGTGTGTGTGTGAGGAAAAGAATAAAGGGTATTAAAGGCTTGTTGTTGTTATAAAATAGGAAAATTATCATTAAAATAATTTTTTTGTTTTTTACCATCATCTCTCTATGTGTGGGTGATACTTTAATTTTTAATTTAATGGATGGATGGATTGTATTTGTGCGCGCCGTTGTTAATGTTGATTATGTCGCCCTTTTTTTTTAGTCGATTAACATTTGAAAATGTTATTATGGTTTGTATTTTATAGAAACAATAAACAACAACACAATTCCGAGTCTAATAAGTTTTTTAAATGTATGTAAATTTCATATATTGTATATTGCCATGTGTTGGAAATAAATAATAATATTAAAATAGTAACAAAAAAAAAATATATTAGTATAGATAAAAAACCATAAGATCTTTTTAAAATATTTAGTGTAAATGCGTAAACTATATATTTAAGTAATCATCGTAAATTAAATCAAATAGGTATATATACAATATATTTTATGAGTAATATTATAACTATGTCTTATAACTACATACTCGTATTATCTATCTATACCTATATATATATATATAAATAGGCTGTATCTATAGATACATATTTCAAGATATTTTCACTATATATATTAACGCAATAATAACACATCATAAACATAAATATTGATATTTAAAATAATAAAAATATGAGCTCGTACACATAGCCTTATATTCGATGTTAAGGTCAGTAAACGAATAGTTTGAACCGTACACAGAACTAAGTATTTATTTAGAACAAAACATTTAAATGATCCCTATAGGATATAGCAAAAACGAAATAATTTACACGCAGATTTGCAAACTAAAAAATTACGCATGTAAACAATTAGTAAGAGATTGATGGAAAATATTTCTTAATTTTGTTATACGATTCATGAAATAAAAAAAAAACTACTACTACTAGGCAAGTAAATTTATAGAAAAGAAAATGAAAATAAATTGCGGTTGAACACCACCCACCTATAGTGGAATTTAAATTATATTTATTATATACAATTAATAAAATATATCAATGTAACTATGTTTAATTCAATGGAATTTGTAATAGAATACTAAAATATACCACAAGATATATTGTGTATATAAATGTATAATTAGTTAGAATAAAAATCAATAATTACAACATGAAACATTTACGAAATATTCTTTGTACGACGTGTTTTAGGATATCGATTGAAAAAAATTTTTTTGTATATAACTTATTATTATTATTATTAATATACAAAAATCGTATACGTATATTTGTGACCGGTGTTGACATGTGAAAAATGCTATATTGATGCGGTTTTATGATATATTTGATGTGAAAGTATTTTCAAAAAATTAATATAAAAAAATTATTTTGAAGATACCCATAGATAATGCGCAAGAGGTAGAAGATTCCGTATAAATGTTACTAAACAAACTATTTCTTATATAATTGTTAACGATATGGATTAATAGAAAAAACGATATAGGAAGGGAAGTGAAATGAGATATATGCAAGAATTAAGTGAGCGCGCAGAAAGAAAATCGAAAATCTATTTGTATAAAATTTTAAAATAAAAAGTCAGCAATAGAAAGTCATTTTTTTTGCATTGCAGCATGCATTCGGTGAGATTCAATGGGTGTGATGTATTGTTAAATTATCACTGCGATAATCGTCGCCGCTATACCGAACACAATTGAATTTAGAGTGCATAACAACTATAGATCTTTAGTCAGATATACATATACGCGGCTAAGTGATTTTGTTGAATTACACAACGCCGCCGACGATTTGTTGCAAAATCATAGAACAAGCAGAAAAAAACACGAGAAGCAAATAGTTTAATTGATCTTTGAAAATTATACAAATATTTTTTTCCGTTATCAATATTAAATCATCTATATTTTTAATTATTTTTATCTATAGATAATTGTATGTTAAATTATATTTATCTTTATCTATAGATAATTTTATATTAAATTATCTGTATCGCCGCTATAGCTCGTAGCTGGTGATTTATTTCGATAATACTGGACTATTATTCACAAAGCATAACGTGCTCATATGAATAAAATTACTACTTTGTATATATATTAATTCTATAAATTTCAGAATAGAATTAAGTTGTTTCTAGTATATACAAATTAACCAAGAAAAATTTACATTATACATATAATTAACAAATTTTAAATATACTATTTCGTAAATGATGATTCTTCTTCTGTATACAATTTACAGAAATGTTTTTGTACTTAATTATATGGAATTAAATTATAATTTATAAAAGTATATATATAAATATTAAATATATATCAGCTTATAACAAAAAACATAACAACGTGTTAGGTTAATCTCGAATTAGTAAATATTTAATTAGAATATTATACATGCTGTGTGTATTGTGTACACTGTACACTGTATACACCGGCGGCGGCACCATACACAAAATATGTGTATTATAAATAATTATATTTTATTATATGATAAAGTGCCAAAATAGAAATGTTATTTTAACTAAAGAGAGAAAATAGTTAAACATTTTTTCTTTAATACATAAGATTGTTTAAAAGTTGATGTTCTTATAAATATAAATTATTGTACATAAGGAAGTTCAATGTTTTTCATTTAATCACGCGTTAAAAATAAAGATTGCTATATGCGTTGTATATCAAATGAAAAATCCATATAGAAAATATAAAATATGTAGCTAACATTTATAGGTAAATAATGTTATATACAATTGATGTATAATATGTTATTACATATATATGTATAATACAATATATAAGGTCGTTGTCTTTATGTCATTATCCATTGATTATCCATTGATTATCCATATATACAATTATATTGTCGTCATATATTATAAAAGAAAATTGAATAAACATCACAATTTTATTATAAACGCCGCGCCTACAATAATATTATAAAGAGCTTATTTGTGTATATACAAATAAGCTCTTTGGTAATATAAATTTAAGTATATAATAACAATATATAAGTTATAAAGTATATTTTCAAAGGGATATATAAGTCGATGCTACATATATTAGTATCATAGATTTTTATACACAATTTTACATAAAAAGATTTATAAATTTTTTTCAAAATAAATCATCTGATTTTCAATAGCATATATTTTGTATAAATTATATAAATATTGATGAAAGTTTATGTGTTAATTTATATGGGAAAATATACTTTATATATACAACAGTTTCTTATGGAAATTTATTATAATTTTTATAAAACATTCGTTTTTCTAACCGCATGTCTGTTTTTTTTTTAATTTTTCATATGTATTTTTATGGAGAAATTACGTGCGTTGTTTTTTTCGTATATGCGATACATATACAGAAATGAAAACATAAAAATCAATTTGAATATGTTAATGAAAACTTTAAATTTATATTAATATAAATAATTTTTTTTAAAATTTTTCAAAAAAGAAAAACATTTATAGAGAATGTGTTAAAAGATGTTTTCTTAATTTATATATTCTGAAATTATTTTTAGTAGATATATAACAATATTTTTATACTAATGTATTATATGCTATTTATTAAAGTATAAACATAGGTATGGTATAGGTATAATAGGTATAGGTATATGTAGTTCCTTAATACATATAATATGGTGTGATTTACATCTACATGTAATAATATAAATATATAAACATGATAGAAATATCGATTAAATCGTATAGATGTAAAATTAAATTAAATTCCCAAATGGATTTTATTTATAGAATAAAAAAAAAAAAAACACATTAATTTGCTTCTTTATATTATTTTATTTGGAAAGAGATTTAAATTTTGCATCGATTAAATAGGGTATATAAATTAAATTAATGTATATAAGAACATTACAAACCGCATAAAAACCAAAACATATACTTTTGAAATCATATATAACTTGGGTGAAATTAGACTAAATTATAAAAAAAAAAATATGGGTGTTTACAGAACTAAATTTTCCGGAAAATAGACTTTTAACCATTTATTCATCTTTTTAAATTATGGGCCATATTTTTAACGGATTTCTATTTTTGTATACAGAATTGTAATTGATTATAATCAATTTCCAATCTTTCATGGAAAAGATTTTTAAAATCCATTCACACATTCAAAAGATATGATCGATTTTCCAATCGATGGCAGAGAAAATTGGTGGTAGTGTATAAAGTGAACAAACAAATGATATAAAAAATTTATACAATATCATTATTTCATACAAAATTTCACTGACATAAAACGGAAAATCATCGGTCATATATTTTGAATGTGTGAATCAATTTTAAAAATCTTTTCTATGAAAGCTGATTATACTTTACAATTCTGTATACAAAAATGGAAATCCATTAAAAATATGTCCATATTGGAATAATTTTGTTTAACGAAAATAGTGATGGATAAAGTAAATACTTTAGCTAAATCTGTATGTACATATTTTATTATTTAATGAAAACTTTCCATCTATTTTATTTTCTATATTATTAAAGATAAACATGGATTATAAATGCACAGCAAGTTTTATACACCCAGTAATCATATGTATTATTTTATTTAATAGGAACCGAAGTGTTCTATTAGATACAAGATGATCAAGCAACTCTTATATTTGCACGTACCATAAAATACATATATTAATCAAGTGGCGGTGTAAAGTATATAGTGTCACATTCATTTTTATATAATAAAATTATTATTAAACATAGTTTTTCAATTCACATGTGTTATAAAAAGATGAACAATCGCACTTTATATGGATTTCTGAAAAAAATATTTCTAATTTATATACCAACTTAAATAAATACTATATTAATTAAATTGAAATGTGCCGCTTTACTTAATATTATATTTATTAATTAACAACCTACTGAAAATAAAATCAATTTCATATATATTATAATATTTTGCATTATAATAGTTTAAGACAATCTCGTATAAAAGAGATCATTAAAAATGTCAACTTTGGCATAATTTTATATTAAATAAAAACAATTAATTATTTGCAATTATTTTAAGTTCATATATATATAATATATTAATAATGCCATCCATCATAACCGATACGGTAATTTAAAAAAATTTTATAATGCACACAAGGTCTTTGTCATTATTTATACCAACACACATGCGTTATATTTATAATATGTAAGTGAAAAATATTGAAATATATTATGTTATAATTATTGTACGTTTTCCTAAAATTGAGTTAGAGAAATGCAGAAGTGATGCTATATTTAAAAAATTGTATATCAAATAATACAATAAATAAAAAAAAAATACCGCGCATTTATAAAATTAAGTTTATGTCTTCAAATAATAATTCATATATTAATAAAATAGTATATATATGTAACCCAAAAATATTTCTATAGATGTTGTTATAGTAACCAGATTTGTTGAGGTAAATTATTTATGTTTGTAGAATGAATATGGACTCTATATACCTATTATAATAAATCATATATAAAAGTAATGGAATTAGGAATTTAATAATTGTATAGACAAATTGATGTATTGTTATATACACTTACGTCTGTGGAGTAATTTATCAACTTGACTGTACTGATGATGAGCCATACTCACATTACCGATGTTGTGGAGTATATATGGAATAACATTTGAAAAAATAATCATATTCCTAATAGACATTTAAAACAGCATCAGTGATTATAGAATTCCAAATTTGCTACAATTTCTATATTGTTAAATAATATACATTTCCCATTTTAACAATTTCATATAAATTATATATAAATACAATATATATGAAAAGTATTGCTAATATATTATATTCGATTTTGAAAATATATCCGATATTCAATATAATAATTACAAAAATATATGATTTAAATTGCTAAACTATATGATATTTATATGAACACAAAGTTTATATATTATCATCGATTGTCCATATCGAATTTTATAACAATTAGGTACCCTATAGAAATACAATTAATGATATACTATAAATATAACCTATACGCATATTAGTATATTACACCTATTATTATTATAAGTATGAATGTATACATACTAAAAAATTGATTGATCATTATGCATATTGCTACTGCGATATATACAGTATTGTGCAAAACCTAAGCAATTTATATAATTTCTTTGCTTCCATATATGCGGGTGTATGCTATATATTACAAAAATATTATGTAGAATCTATATAAATTGAATGTCTTATTAGCAACCATTCCATTCAGTAACCCCCAATTATCGTCTTAACTCAAAGTTGAAATAGGTATAAATTGGAAAGCATGTTAAATGAACCGAAATATGCATATGGAATAATAAAGTTGGAATCATATGAATATAGAAAATATGCGAAAAAAACCTCTTCCATTCGAGCTCCATAAGTATTTGTTGGACGGTTATAACTATATGTATAACGTGTGGTCAAACGTTGGTCAGCGCGAAAGGAATACAATCACTTTTCGATATAATTATAATTTTTTTAAGTACATTAAATTATCATATTGAAATAAGTCAATCGATTACATTCGGTGATACTCTGTTTTATATATGCGATATATATATATATATATATAGTAATTGAAACATTCTATCTACAAATACCTATTCCACCAAAATACATAGAGCATTATATTGAAGTGATGTTACAATAATCAATTTCTATCTATATAAATATATACTGTTTCAGATGACAATGATGCCTGACCTTTATAAAGACAGCAGTATTTCAGTGAAGAATTTTTGTAATTTAAGTCATATGTACTTGTCAGCAAAGTATGCATTTATTGATAGCATCTATTGGATATGTGAACAGCGGTTTTCAATACAAGTATCAGATACAAATGTGTATTGCATATAAGCATATATAGAATTTATGTCATAAAGAATTACAAAGGTAAATTTTATTTAATTCCTCACCAATTAAACGATACTTTTTAACATATTCAATGTACTTTTTTTGAGTAAACATTCATTTAAATTATATTTCAAACATTTACCAACAATCAATATTAGATACAATTTTCATTTTCCATGACCATAACACTTTTAGTTCATAGCATAATATATATAAAAATGAAAAAGACATGTTTTTTGATGATGCTCAAATAGGTAAAGATTTTAATTTCGGTATGGATGAGCTGGAATGGAACATATTCTATACGGAAACATTAATATTTTATTGAACATCACTGTATTTGTATGCATAAATTCAATTTTTATATTACTTTCTTATATTTATTATTATATTCACAACAGTATATACAGAGTCTGTTATACTATAAATTATTGTGTGATATTACCTATATCATATTAATGAATGATACTGAACTTATAGAAGAAAAAAAAATGCAGATGTTTTTCAATATTTTTATATTATATTCACAAACATTAATGTTTTTGTTAAGGTAAACTCTATATATATTATGAATTTATTTATTATATATATATGGTATTATAAACTAGAAATTTAATATAGGAAGTTAGAAATTACGGCATAATTCCGTTCTATAGTGTTAATATAATAATACAATCAAATGAGAACAAGAACATATATGATAAAATACAAATATAGAAAAAAAAATAAAAATAAAATATGTTTTTATTTGCTGTCTCGTGCTGCGGATTTTTATTCATTTCAATTGTCGGTTTTAATTATTTGTTTTTTATACTCTCATCTATTTTATGTATGTTTATACCTTTTGCTGTCGTATAACCCATAAGCATATATTAACAATAACCGCGTACGTATATGAACACACAAACAGAACACTTTTAAAACTATATAAGTACGTGTAGTTGTTATACAATTGTTTGTATATCCTTTTGACAATTCATATTTTCTTATTGTATAAATAAAATTATTTTTGTTGGAATTCGACTCAAATATCAAAAAAGAAACAAAGAACCCAGAGAGCACACAATAATATTTATAAATCAACAAAACATCATACTGTGTACTGTACTGTATATAACTAAACCAAAACCAGACATACATTTTACAATTAAATAAATAAATATATAATAAAAATAAAGGCATACAAAGTACTCCACATACGAGTATATATATATATATACTACTATTCTATTATGTTCTATTACATGGCATATATATATATATAGGGTTGTTTACATTTAACCCTTTTGTATATATACATGCATTGATATAGTAACACATGCGGTATATATATATATTTATATTATATTATAGTACCGCCACATTTAATTCAAATAACTAAATATAACTAAACATATATATAATAAGTTAAACAGTAACAGAGATATTATATTCACTTGAACTACGAGTATATATGGTACAATTCAGGCAATAATATAAGGGTAAAATCTAACATTTTGCTATATATACACATACAAATCATCATCATATTATTCACTTCACAATTAATTTAATGATAAAAATGTTAATGTAAATTCAACATATTTACAAGGCTCGTATATGTGTACACGTCATACATCCCATATATATAACTTATGTAATATTATACATTTTAAATTACACTTAGAATTACATAAGTTATATATATATGGTATGTACGCGTTCTCGTATATGCGTGCGTATATTATATAATTATTTAAAAAAGAATTGAAAGAAAACTGTCAAATGCATATACTGAGTCTCGTCTACATATTTATATTTTTTTCTTTCATATCATTATATAGACTCAACATTTTGACATTATATATATATATGCAAAATGCATATATACGTATAAAAATATATATACTTATTAGTATTAAGTTATATCTATACAAATATCAAAACGATTTCAACTTTTGTTGTAGTATATATTATTTCTGGTATAAAAAGTATATATATATAATACAATTTTAAGTCATATACCATTACGATAAAATAGCCAATAAATTAGCAATCAATAAATATTAAAATACTGAATTGTATATGGAATTTAAGGAATAATAATTATGTGGATCATACTTTTTTTCATTATATATAATATTAGTCCAAAGTACGGCCGCCACATATTGCTACAATCCTTAAACAAAACAAATACGTGGTGATTATAAGTGATAAAAGGTTTCTATATAATATATATAACTTAAGATTTAGTCAATGATTACTTATAATAAAATAGATTGTAAAAGTAATTGCACAATTGAAAAAATTTATTTTAAATATTTTAACATTTATCATCTGAAAAAATAATTGTATTGAAAGGATGTATGAAAAGCGAATAATAATCCTTAATATATTTCACATATAAAATCTCCATTATTCCTTTTGTTGACAATCGAAATTTATTATCAAAATAATGAAACAAATATTTTGTTAACTATGAACAAATTTCACCATTTTCATTATTTAATTTCAAGTCATCCGTTCCGTTAATTAAAAAGTGTGTGCTATTGATATTTCTGGTCTTTACAGCTTTTGTAGCTGTAACATATGCAGCAATAGTAACTTTTTTCTATAGACAAGTCACCGATACAATAGTTGTTTAGTTCACGTATACAAAATCTGTAGAATACAATATTTAATATGGAACAGAGCATAACGTGGTATAATTTATAGAATAATAATGAAGAAAATAGAAATTTGTATATAGCAACATTTTGCGTATACAATTTTTCAATAAATTGGTAATATCTCAGAAATTATGTGAATTATCATCAAAATTATCTCTCTAATTAAATGAAGATTTTACGTAAAATATATTGATTATTTCAAAAGATATACTCAAATATCTTTTATTATTATTTTTTCATTTGTACACACACTAACTTTTGAACATATGAATTCTGATAAATAATAACATATAACAGACATGACACACGTGGTGGCCGATGCCCAGTTTTTATCATACAGAATTTTGGTGTGAAATTAAATCATTTTCATTGAAACATTATAAAAAAAAAATTAATCTAAATTATTTGTATATAAATAATTATAAATATTATTGTTTATCGTCTACATATATTCAATATATATTAAAAGAAATAGGAAACCTGTCGTATAAATTATAAACCGAAATAAAATATATCAAAATAATCTTACAAAACAATTATAATATATAAAAGATAAATAAATAAATATATATATAAAAATATGTAATTGACTAATTGTATATATTACGAGTATACTTCTATATATAGATATATTAATGTAGCTGATGTTCTTAATTATTCATCTATTTTCAGAATATGTATACAATATTATTATATGTATGTGCGCAGGCAGTTTTGTAATGTCGACACCAATTCCAGATGGTAAATGCTTATACAATTTTTTGTTTGTTTGTATATATGCGAGATATGTCTTAGAAACTTATATATTTATATTATAATATTCTACATATTTAATATTTCTTGTTATTCTTTTTGTTCTATATATATATATTTATATTTATTTATATGTAAATGTAACTATATTGATATTATAAACAATTAAAGCCAAGTGGATTCTATTTCCTTTTATATAAATAAAATAATTTAAATAATAATCATCAGGCAGGCACCTATACATATTTTAATATATCATATTTCAAAATAAAATTAATGATAGTTTTTTTTGGGTTTACTTATTTATAAAATTAGTTACATCATAATTATATGTTTAGTATGCAGCGCCAGAGAGACAGAAGGAGGAAAAGGACGACATCAACTAAATTGTAATTTGATATCAATTTTATAAATAGAATATAATTTATAAATTAGGTGGTATTTATGAAAACGAGGAAAATTCCCTAAGTAATTTGATATCAATTTTTCTAAACTCGTTGTCAATTTTCAAACATTATATTATTGTTATAATTTATTGATTGAATGGATTCCACATAAGAATAAGAAATGCTTTTAAAAAATGTACTATGTAAATAAAAATTATTTTATATAGAAATGCAAAAAATTTTTTACATTATGTTCACTCATCATCGTTGTGTTGTGTTCTGTGCACCCTCCTCCTTTCTCTATAATATTGCAATATTTTTACATGCCATAATGCATATTATGGTGTTGTTGCAATTAAAATGTAAACACATGTTTTTTTTTTTCATTCTAAAAAACTTTTATTTAAATACATGCACACAAACGCGTATTATAAATATAAATGTATGCGATACTTATTATAAATACACGCAAATAAATGCATATATACCGCTGATTATTATTAAATATTATTTACCCAACATTGAATGGATGCATTTGTTAAATTTGTAGGGATTCTTTACACACAACACACACACACACACACACACACGCTATATAAAACTGAGAAGATTATAGCACTATCTTTCTATATATGCAGTGTGTTTGATAATTCATTTATATTTAAACATTTTGTTAATTTGATGAGAACCAATAGAAAGAGTGCGTATTGGTTCTGGTATAGTCAAGTTGAAAGTAGGCTAAATTATGATAAAATCTTTTTTAATTACATGCCACGTTTTTAATGGATTTACATTTCTCAATACAAAATTAACAAATTTAATCAATTTTTAACATTTCTTAAAAGAAATTTTTAAAAATATTTTATGCCTTCAAAAGATATGATCGATTTCACATACGATGCATCAGTGAATATTCGAAGAAATTTGTGATATTGTGCAAAGTGAACTGCTAAACGACGGTACGATATAAATATATACAATATTCATACAAAATTTGATAAACATCAAACGGGGAAATTCAGATTATATCTTTTGAATGCGAGAAGCTATTTTAAAAATTTCTGTCTGTCTATGCGACAGTGTTAATCAAATTTAGTATACAACGTAACTGTGACAGCGATAGTGGCTCTAATCAAACACACTGTACACATATTGTAAAATTGGTTTTTACTTTTGAATAAAATAAAATATTAGGGAGAATTTTTATTATAACAATGGGCATATAGAAAATCGATAATTTTACATTTGATCACATTTGAAAATCTTATATATCTATTTTAAATATACAAACAAATATGTAAATGGCATAGGTTATATGTACTTCTAGTTATTTCTATAATGTATAAGACAACATGGACGAACGAATAAGATAAACAATGTATGCACACAATTGTATTCTAAATTATATATTTATATTTTTTTACACAGAAATATATATTTACAATAGGTTCACTATTTCAAAAATGTATCAAATTAAATACTAAAACCCATTATGCATAAAACAACACATTCACGCATTCACCAAGAATATATCGCAGCCCAATAAATTATTCCAACAGCTCTATTATATTTAAGGCATTTGCTGAACATTTGTTTTGTTTTCAATTTTTTGTATATTACAATATTTTTGTTTTAATTTTTATACAATTTTAAGAACATACGATAAATTTCATTTCATTATCTTATATATAAACACGGTCGCCAGTGTATTTGATAAATTTCGCAGGGTTATGTGCACGGATAGGGGATAGTATTTGTCGGTTTTTTTTAACATTTGATATTTATGCATATATAATTCTTGAATTTAATCTATTGTATTGAAAATGTCTACATTTTTTTCAAAATAATAGAACAAAATTTTTATTCATGTAACGAAATTAATTTATTCAATTATGTATTATTCATTTTTATGCTATGACCATTTGCTATCAAACGCAAGGATACGTTTTTATATCAGTATTATTGAAATTATTGAACCTATGAAGAAGTTGTTTTTTAAATAATGAAATAAATATATGGTAATTTGGATATATATATGTATAAATGGGGAGAACTATATTATGTGAATGTGGTAACAAACCAAAGATGTTTTTCATGGTATGGTGTAACACATATTTGCTTTGTGTTCGGTAAACTATAGAAAACCTGTCTGTTATATTGGAACAAAAATTTAACAAACCAACATTGACAGAGTATCACTTTTTTTTACGACAGCGTCACAAAACACACCACATAACATACATTTTTGTGAATTTAAGATGCGTTTTATTTTATTTCTATATAGAAATAAATAAATATAACGAAAAATGTTCATTTTGATTATCCAACTAATCGATAGAAAATTGTTACTGAATGAAGTAAAATTAGTAAAAATGGTATCTACAAGACATTAATATTAATTCAAATTTGTAACTCACGCATCTAACAATACTCCAATTCGTCTGTAATTATTATTAAATAAATTCCTTTGAGTGGTAAGAGTCCATAATATTATTTTAATTATAATTGTGCCAATAATAAAAACAAAAACAATAATATTTAAAATATTCAACAACAAATTAGCGATCAATCATAAGAAAATAATGTATATTGTATTATAATTTCAGGTTCATAAGTCAATAAACCAATAAAATAAAATGAGAGGGTTATTCAATGGTGTAAACAAAAAATAAATAAATACTAGTACATAATAGAAAAACCGGAAAAAGGCCCGTCAATTATTAATGCAGGTTCAATTTTATTGAATATAACAAACAATAAATAAAATTTTGATAAACGACAATTTTCCTCAACAAAAACCAAATAAAAATCTGTAATTACAAATTATTTTATTACACAAAAAAAAGGTATATGTTAAATTACAATAGAAATGTTACATTATTTCATTCTTTTTGTATATTTTAAAGTATGTACTAATCTTTAAATAGGTATTTGATGCGTGCCAAAATAAATAGACGATCTCTCTAACCAACTGAATAATTAAAATAGAAATTCTCTATATTGTATAAGTTTAATATTTAAATATAACAATAGAAAAATAATAATAGTATATATGTACAAACAATAACATAAAAACACCACACACACCATCATCCTCCACCAACAAAATATTTCAACGTTAATGTAATCGTCACAAATCGTTAAATTAGATTAGGGATTTGAAAATTGCAATATATATATATAGGGAAAAAAATTGCTATCACAAGGAAAAAATGATTTAAACGATTCTTTTGTAACATGATTTTATTATATTATATAAAATTTTCATATTTTCCCTTCAGTCAGTGAAATTTTTATGTATAGGAAAATTTCTTATATATATTTTTCTGATTTTTCTATACACACACACTCACACTCACACCATATTATAATATAAGAAGGGATATTTTATAAATCTCAAATAATATGAATGAATGAATTAAGGAAAAAGTTATGGCTTTAAATGGTAAAAAATATATATTTATGATAATGAAATATAAATGGGGAAGAATTTCTTAAAATTTTATCTTATATATTTATTTATTTTTTAGGGATTGAAAAACTTATAATAAAGAAACATTGAGCGTAGATTTAAATTAAATATTTAAATGTGTAATCTTTAAATTTTTCAATGTATTATTTTGGTGGAAAGAAATATAAAGTATAAAATTATGATTATTGTTTCAAAAAAAAAATATAACTATTTAAAGAACAATTAATGTGTGTTAGATAATTAACAATTACCATCGACAACGTAACATTTGTAACATCAAATCATTACCTAAAGTTACATAGACGAATGCATATACGTTCTTCTATTCATATCTATATGTCATTGTACCCTTCGCTCATTAATCTCTGCCACACATACCAAATGTTATATGTATGTAGGATTAGTATTTATTTTATCCAAAGCTTTATATTTATACCCACGTACATTATATGTTTTATAATATCTATGTTATATAGAATATATGTATATGTAGGGATGGATAGTTGGATTCATTTTAATTATTTTGTGTAATGTAAAATAATATTGTAAGGGTTTTTGGTATATACATAAAATCATACAACAAATTCTATTTAATGTTTATAAAAATTTTGCAAGAGCTGTTAAGGATACAGTGTAGCAGCAGCTTGAATGGGATGTGTATAGACATAGCACCGTCTGATTTTCATTTGTTCAGTTCGATGCATCACGGTTTGGATGGCACACGCTGCCGGAATGTTGAAACAGTATGAAAATGGATGAACTCGAAACCGACAATGGTAGAAAACTAAGTTAAGTTGCAATAATATATTTTATTTATCTATATATAATTTTTACTATTTCATATAGAATATAGATAATCCCTTCCCATATATGTTTTATATGCGTTGCACGTGGCAGATTAATACATTTTTTGTATTATATCAATAAAACATCTTATAAAAAAAAAAGACACTACACATAGGTACTTATGGGTATATTGTATATAAATAAATGATGGATTATATAGGGGGTGTCATTGGATTGCTGCCGGGTCCGGCTACCCTCTTAAGATTACTATATATAATGTATTTTATTATGTCCTACACATGTTTATTTTTTACGTTTAGAGTTCATGTTTTATTATTTACTTATGATGCTACTTATTATTATTATGGTGTCTTAATTTGATAGATAATCAATAAACAAAATTTCAGTGTCAGTGTGTCACATTCAGTATACTTGTTTTATATAATATATAAGTAAATATTTGGTAATTAATAAGATATAGGGTATAATATGTATGTTTTGGACAAATTGGTTTACGAACCACACAGTATTTGTTATACGTATTAAAATTCATTATCTTTACATTTGGTTAATAAATTTATTTGTATTTGTTGGTAGAAATGTGTACTGATATATTAAGATATCTTTTAATTTTCATTTTTAGTACATCGTAAATGATGAAAGTAATATAAAATAGTATTTATAGTATATTGATTTGTAATCTAATGATTGTATAATTTGTGCAAAAATTATAAAATTAGCTATACAATCTAAAGGTAATTTGAACAATAATATCTTATTATGAAATATTTTTAATAAAAGCAATTATTAACGTCGACTGATAGATATTCTATTCCAACAGTTTTCTAACAAAATTTTTAAAATGAGTTTTAGTCAGCCTACATATTTTTCTTCTCATACAAAAAAAAAAACATTTAATTTTTTCACAATTAATTGCTATGGTTACCAATAATAAAATAATAATATTCATTTAAACAACAGTCACATAATACGGAAAATTAATAAAATAATAAGTATCTCTATAAATAATATAATCATTTGAAAAGAATAAATGCAATATGAATCATAAAAAAAATTACAACTAATTGAAATAAATTAAATATAAGTTAATTGTAATGTCTCGCGCAAGATCTCGAGGTTGATCGTTTCAAATAATATTCATAATAATAGATAGCTACTAATTCAAGAATATAATATAGAAAAAAACCAAAACAAACGATAATGACAATAACCGCGAAAGACAAACAAGTCGCTATATATTTAAATGTGTATATAAAAAAGAATGACGTAAAAAAAAATAAAATATGGACGTCGATAAAATTATTATTTAATTTTATCAAAATTAATAAAATGTATTATCAATAATAATAAATAATTAAAATATTAAAAACAAATTACGTATTAATAAATAATTAAATAGCATGCAAGTGAATTATTAAATAATAATAAAGAAATAAAGAAAATAATGAAAGCATCCACACACATCCACGCCCCACAATTGCCTGCATTTTTAATAGTAAAAACAAAAAATAATGTAATCTACAGGTGGTATAAAAAAAAAAAAAAAATTGAAATACTAATATAAATATTGCAATTTTTTTTACATTTTATATAAAATTTATTAAATTAAAATATTTTAAAATAAAAATTAACAAAATAAATAATGGAATCGTTAAAGTGACGGACGGTCAACGCCCAACAAAAATATTTATTAATTTTAAAAATCTTACCTGCTTTATTTTTATATGGTATGATAATTTACACTTATTAAAAAAAATGATGATGATGACGATGTTGGATTTGATGATTAATCCAAAAAATTTTTGTTTTATTATTTACACATAAAATCACACAAAATAATTTATTAAATACATTAAAAATTAAATAAGACAAATTAATAATTCATTAAAAATATATAATTTTAATAATATATAGAAAATAATAACAAAAAAAAAAACAAAAATGAATACTTTTCTTAAAATGTACAAAACATCACCAACCACACACAAAAAATCATTCAATTAAATAAAAATTAAAACCACTTGACACGCGTGCGATAAAGACGCCGATTTCAAACAAACTAAACAGTAAACTGAACTATTTTTTTTGTTTTTGCTTTTTCTTCACTTTTGTAGTATCGACGAAACGAATGTTTTGTTTTTATATTATTCATTTCATTTTGTATGTTTTTGATTTTCTAAAAATGAGATAGATTTTTTTTTTTCGTTATCTTTTATAAAAGTGTGAAAGAAAAGAGAATGAAAAAATATTTGTTATATACGAAGTATGTAACAAATAAAAATTTCATATATTCATATATTAAGCAAATGAAAATGAGTACATTTAATTCTAAGAATTTCAATATATGCAGAAATATGTTTTCAATTTTTTTTTTTTAAATATTGTATTTTGAATTTTTTCGTTTTTTTTTTATATTAATCTATTAAAATTTAAATCAATAAAGTTTATGTTATATTCTTCATTCAACAAGTTTATGTACTATTACATATTATAGTAAATACATTCTTATATTCTTATTATATCCTTGAATTCTATTATTGATATTGTATTTCTTATTAGAATATTAAATTCTTAATTATCAGCAACGTTTTTGACCGAAAATACACATGCGGTGTATGGTAAAATAATGTAATTCTATGTTAGAAACAATTTAACAAGGATAGTAAATAATGCTTCATTCAATGTTCTCTTCCGTTGGAACAACCTAACAATCTTTGACTGTCTACTATAGGCAACACAAATGTATTCACCTAAAGAAGAAGTTAATTTTTGATGAACTTAATCTCTCTACTGAAAAAATTGACCAGTATTGTTAGTCTGTTTTGGTTGTAGAAATTCATACTTCATATAGTACACCACTTTGCTTATCCATTGTGTTCACCGCCTAGTCAAACCGAATGACTATACGAGTTGAATATGCCTAGACATAGATATACGCTACTATAGTCTCTGTCAGGTATCCATCTAATATTACAACCAAGTTGGTAAGTTATTCCGTATGCGAGTGTATATAACAATTCACCAATTGGGTCTTTCGATTGTCCGTGTTGATATGAGAAAAATGTTCAATATTTTTATCATACTTTGTTCGACATTTATATTATGGAATAAAAAAAAATATCTTTGAATATGGTACTGTGTACGTTATTCAGAGATTATCATAATGTCTTATTCACAATACTATATCACAAGTAATAGAATTTAATTAACAACGATATCCATCATATAATAAAATTTAATTGCAAATCAATTATGGTGAATTGTTACATTTATACTCACATTATGTAATTTGCCAACTTTTAATTTAATTTTTGTTGTCTCCATCAGTATTATTCCACTGTGACATTTATAATTATCGCTTCCAATACTTTATCTTCAAAAATTTGTTACCGTCCTGCAGGTATGTTTATCGGCATAAGCGTGTGGCAATCATGACTTTCGTCATCAGTAATTTTCTGTAAAAGAAAATCTATACATGGTAATTTTTTGACACAATATATATTACTGAACAATTTTTTATTTAATTATAATGTATTTGTGTATTAATTAATAAATTGAAAATTCACATTCATTCAAATTATAATAATAAACAAATAATAATAATAATAATAATACATATTTATTATTTTAATAAATTTTATATCAAATTAAAAACTGTAAAATATACTTCTTTACTTCTAAATAAAAATTAAATTATAAAATAATAATAATAATATAATTAAAATAATTAAAATACAAACGAAATAATATTATATTGTATATGATTCAATAATAATTATGCGATAATATTTCATTCCTAAATTTTTATGTAATGCCCAATACGGTAGAGGTGTTAAAAAATAATCATATCATTTGATTGATGTTCCAGATGATTCAGAAAACTTTTTTCCGTTTCTATCCATATTAGAAAAATGGGTATTTTATTTAAATAATTTCACACACTACTATATTATAACCTCATTATATATTTTGTTTCAGATAGAATTCAAAATTCCAAGGGTGGGGGGAGTCAGTGATATTTTTACAATTACTTTCAAAATTACCCACTCTCGAAAAATCATATCAAAGAAATAGTTTTAGGCAAAGGAATGATCATGATGTGCATAAGCCGGCGGCGACTGGGGTGGTATTATATCGTAAATGAACATTTTTATAAATTCTAAGAACAAAATTAATACATAAGTGTGGTGTGAATCTTGGATAAAATATACATAACGTATATTATCATGTGCTGAGTTTACTCCTCCGACACTATCACACATATCACATGCTTTGTTGAATTTCTAATAAAAGGATTCATCCACAATATAACATTCTGATTTATGCAGACATTATTATCAATGTTTGTGTTTAGTTCTTACTAAACCGTAATTCTTTGATATGAAATTTCTGTCGACACTTTTTCGAGGGTACAAGGTACACCCGATCGTTTTTGCATTCTAATTCAAAAGACCGACTATCTAATCAATTTTTTACCATTACTTTGAATATTAAACCAATTGCATTGAAATTATTTAGTTTCGTATATAAACACCAGTTTCATTTCAGTTTTTTTTATTATTATTATTATATAGTTTTCAATAGATGCGAAAAATTTGTCGTTCGAAATAGAAAAAAATAAACTATACTATTAAATATTACAAATATAAATAATAATAAATGATAATAATATAATATAATATAATATAATAACAAATTTGACATAATAATAATTAAAATAAAAAAAAATTAATATACTTAGAAAATAAATGGTACCTCTCTCAATAATCTATATCTAATATATCTTTGTATTTATTATTAGTTTGTGCATTTGATTTATAAATAAGGTTATTTTCTGTGTATAGTGTATCGATAAAAAAAAAAATTAACTGAATCGAAATGTCGCGCACGTGGAAAGATAAGATTTTTGATTGTGTACCAAAAAAAAAAATTATTCACCTAACTACAATATATAAATTTGGTGTCATATGCATATGGCAATCCACCTACTAATAAATATATATATATATGCACACACCCACGCAAGTCTGTTCGCATCTATTGCGTTTAGTTTTCATCATTGCAAAATTCTTTTAACACCAAAACTGAAAATACTTTTAAACTTTATTTATTTAAAAATGGTTTGTATCCATGATTAAAATCAAAATATTTGGATTAATTTAACGTTTTGTTTTATAAATAATTTTTGCATTTTCTCTAAACATTTTACAAACAACGTGCTGTGCTAAACTCCGATTTTTAAATTGGTGTGCGTGTGTATATATATATATATATATGTTTTTATTAGTTAAACTACACCGCCGATGATATCAATATTATTAATTATAATACAAAATAATAGAAAATAATAAGTAATATAAATTTTAACAATATAATAATTAAACTAGGAAAAAAAAAAGATTATTAAAATAAAAAAATAATAATAAATTGTTTTTCATATCAAATTTTACAAGAAAAAAAAAATAAAATAAATGTTCTTACTCCCCCACACACAAACAACCACAATAATTCTCTAATTTTTTGTTCCTTTCAATTTTTCTCTGAAAATAAAATATAATTGATTTTTATATTTTAGAAATTATAAAAATAAATGATAAAAAAAAACATATTCGGGTTTTAATTTTTAATTTAACTTTTAAATTTTTAAATTTATTAAATATTATTTATTTTATTGCGCCAATTAAAAACACATAAATATATAGATAGAATTTCTTACTTAAAAGTAGATATAATAAAATAAAGCTATTTCATCACATCAACCCCGCGCGCCAAATTGTATAATTAAAAATAATATTTTAGCAATAACCCCGTGATAATACACATAAAAAAAAAGGACACCACAAGGACAAATACACACACACACACCAACACACACAATACACACATTTAGAACACCTAATATTATATATATTTATTTTATAATATCACGACGACATAATCATAACATCTCTCCTAGCAAAATATGTTACGTAAATGATTATATATTAATTAAATTAAGGACCTTGAACAAGTGGCATAAAAAAATTAAAAAAATTAGTTCCCTAATGCCTCGGTTGTTGCTAAAAAAAAAAAAAAAAAACACCCATCCAACAAAAATGATGGTGGGGAAAAAAAAATTAAAAAATTAAAAAATTAATAAAAATTAATAAATTTAATTTTTTTTTTTTTATTTTTAAATCAACTGTTTTTTTTTTTTTTTTATTGGTCAAACATTATACATTAGTAACAATAGTATCAGTTAGTTTTTTTATATTATTTTATTTTTATTTAATTTTTAAATATTTTGCGTCTTGTGTTTATTATTGGTTTTTTTTTTATATTATATATAATTATTAATTATTAGTTCATAAAATAATAATTAATTAATTATTATTATTATTATTATATAACGTCATTCTTTTATTATATTATGTTCAGTGGATTTTTTTTCCATAATTTACTTTTATATATATTTTTTTTTATATTTAATAATAACTAATGATTTTATTTTTTTTTTTTTATTAATTATTATTATTATTATTAATAATTTAATATTATTTTATACATAATAATAATAATAAAAAAAAAAAAAAAAACATGCGTTTTTCTTTCTTTTTTAATTAACTTTTGCAAAATAAAAATTTGATTTCATATATATATTTTATTTTTTTGTATTTATAAATTATTTAAATTTAAATGTTTTATTGTATTAATTTATTGTATTTATTTTTTATTATTATTATTATTATAAATGTGTGGTGCTCTTACTTTTAAATTTAATTCATTATTTTTTAATTTATATTACGGGTTTTCTTTTTTTTTCGTGTTTTTGTTAATAATTTATTTATTTTTATATAATTTAAGTTAAAGTGCAGAAAAATTGATGATTAAAATAGAGAAAGGGAGTTTTTTCTTTTGGTTTTTTTTTTTTAATATTTAATTAAATTTTAAACTATTTATTATTTATATTCTAAAAAAATAAATTTAAATTCAAATAAATTATTTCATTTTTTTTTTTTTTTAATTTTTTGCTATCTTTTTTATTTAATTTTTTTTTTTTATTTTTTAATATTATTATTAATTATTTAACGATTTTTATTTGTGAAAAAATTAAAAATTTAATTAATAATTAGCTAGCTGCGATGTGTGTGTAGGTGTGTGTGTGTGTTTGTGTAGGTGTTTTTGTGTAAGTGGCAACGAATTTATATCGCATTGAAACCGACATGTATTGTATATTTAAACGCAAAATAATTTTGTGAATATCTAACGCAACCTACGAAGAAAAAAAATAATTGGAAAATTCCAAATTATTGTAAAATTAATATCATATCTCAATAACTTGTCTCCTATAACTCATAATACGAACCGACAGATTATTTGATGATTTTTGGTCTATATAAAATCGAGCAAAAAAATTAGCATAACAAATAAAATATATTATTAAAAAACCTGTACTTGGTTTTGTTTTAAATTTAAAAAATTAAAAATTATTAAATTATCTACCAAAAAAAGAGCTACACAAAATTTTACAAGTCTTTTTTTTTAAATATAGATGAGTTTTATGCACGTGAATATAATTACGTGAACGTTCTGCAGCATAAATTAATCATAAATTATATGATGGATTAAAAATATTTGATTTGAGTTAATCAACACGCGTTTACCGATTTTATTCGTTGCTTATTTTTCTATACTTCCGCGTATAATACCAAAGTCTATCCTATTCTGTTTTTCAAAAATGTGAATTCTAAGCCTATAAAAATGTTCATCACACTATACTCATCATCAAAGTGTGTTCATTTCTAATTTTACCATTAGTTTGAAATATTAATTTTGCAATTTTTTTTTGTACATCTGTCCAATCGCCAAATGAAAATGTCGAAGTGATAATCATATGAAATTTTATTGTTACAATTTTACAATTTAAAAATCATCAAAATGTTTGTGTTATGTAAATACAAAATGATGTAATCGTGTATGTGTATTATTTATAAAACAATATATTCATTTCGTATATAATCTTGAAATTTAATTATAATTCTATTGTATCTTTTCTCTATTTATTTTGTAATTGAAAATTTAACTTTTATCATATTTTTTTTTTTATTATTTTTTTATTTATTTTTTTTTCTTAGAAAATTTGCATGTTTTTTTTTTTTTTTTCGTTGGTTATGTTGTATATTATGGCGGGCAGTGGAGTTTCATGGAACAATTAATTCGATATCACAAAAATTAGATTAGATGATATTTTATTCAAAAAAGTATTGTATTTTTTTTTTTTTTTGTAAATACTTTATGGAAAAAAACTGCTGCCGCCTACTAAAAATATATAGTAAATTTTTGTAATCTGAATAGTTTCTGTTATTGCACACGCCCCCGCTGTTCGCGTATAGTGAGTGACTCTTTGTGTGAATGCGTCTGGCTATTTTTGGTGGATGTAAATTATATTTTTCATATTAATAATATGCGATGTGTAAGTGTGGGTGGGTGAGTGTGTGTGTGTGTGTGTACGTTTGTTCATGTGGGTACGTGTATGTGTGTGACACATTGAGAAAGGATATAAATATTTACAGAAAATGTAAAGATTGAGGAAAATCATATATTATAGATAGATAGAGGTTGTATCCGAAATTAAAATTTTACATCAATATGTGTGGAGCACAGCTTTATTTTGTGAAATTTTATTTAGCAATTAATTATTTCACAAAATTTGCACGATAAATCGAGCCAGCTATTGTTTTTTTCTGGAGCTAAAAAGACTGCATAAACACATCTCTAGCTCAAGCAACATCTTTAGCCATATATTGACTCGACATCTGCCAAAGATATCTATCATTTTACAAAATAAATAGTTAACAATTAAGTAATTTTACCGTATAAACAAAAACACAGACTGTACCTCTACAAAAAATATAGAAATCTTAAAAATTGTGTAGGTATAATGAAAAGGCAAAAATGGTTTGCTTAAAAAAGGATAGACAAAAAAAAATATATATAAATATTCAGCTTAAGCTACAATGAAATAGGTTAAACCTATTTGTAGCACATAAACACGTTTGCTTCGGAGCTTGACAATAGCCTAGGCTAAATTTGGAGCATAAACATAGCCACAACTGATGGAAATTATTTTTAATTTAGCACACAACCACCAACTAAACAGAAGGAGTTCTAGGAGGAACATACAAATAAAATGATAGAAACAAAATGGATAGAGCTGGGAAAAAAAACCGATACAGAGTGTGAAATATACAGAAAATTGTGAATAAGAGGAGAGAAAGATTCGAAAAAAAAAAAATAGGTGGGACAAGATTATGTAGTATATAATTACATATATATATATATATAGATTACATTATAAAAAATTAAAATTAAATTAAATAAATGAATATTTTATATAGGCACTTAACTAGTGTATGTTAATCGTATCTTCTCTTTTTTTTTGTTAATTTAATTAAATTTTTAGTTTAGTTTAGTTTTACTTTTTTAATTATATTTTATATATATATTTTTAATTAGTTATTATTTTTTTTTTTTATTATTTTATTTTTTATATAATAATATAATAATATATATATATATTTATTTATTATTTAATTATAATCGCATTTTATTTTAATTCATTTTTATTTATATCACAAAATTTCAACAAAATTTTATCATTGTGTGTTATTCAAATATTTATTTTATAAATATCTCATCAATTATTAAAGTTTAGTTTATTTACCAATTAGAATTAATTAATTAAAAAAAAAAATATATATATATAATAATAATAAATAATAAATAATAATAATTAATTAATTAATATATATATATATATATAATGTTATGTTATTTATAATATACAGTATTTATAATAATAATTTCTAGGACGCATTTAAAAATGTGTATATATGTGTGTGTGTGTGTACGAGTGTGTGTGTGTGTGTATTAATTTAAATAAATTTTTATTATTAATAATTTTAGCATTGCTTTAATTATTTAGTATTTATATTATTTTTTTTTTCGACAAAAAATTCTATAGAATTTAATTTATTATTTATGAGGCTTTTATGTAAATGTTTTATTTAAATTAATGGTTTTTTTTTTTTTTTATCTTCTCTCTAAACTGTAAATTTAAATTAACATATTTTAATTAATTTTATCTTCGGTTCTTATTTATTTTTTATGAATACATAAAAATTTTTAAAAATGATTTTTGGTTAAGAAATTCAAAATTTGAATTTTTTCATTTTTTGCCTTTTATCAATTAGTATTCATAAAATAAATAGAATATTAAAAAAATTAATTTTAATTTAATATTATAAAAATCAAAATGTGGCGGCGGACCGGACCACAGAGGTGGTGGTTGATGACTTTATTTTTTCATTTACGTTTTCGGGATTTTTTATGTTATCTTATATAATTTTTAGATGCAATTGTTAAATTTTATATTTATTTACTTATACATATTTAAATTTTAAAATATTTACAAAACTAAATTTATTAACTGCACATAATAATAATAATAATAATAATAATATAATTAATAATTAATAATAATAATATAATAATAATAATAATAATAATAATAATAATACAATAATAATATTATTATATTGTATTTAAGAGTTATTTTATATTATATTCTTAAAAATTAATACAATAAATATTTATCATCAATAAGGCAATTTCTTGGTTTAAAGGCCCAAAAAAAAAAAAAAAATAAAAATAATATAATAAGTAAAATTAACAAATAAATAAAGAAAAATATAATTGAACAAATAAAAATAATAAATAAATTTTGAAGTTTATTTTGTTGTTTTTTGTCCATTTTTTTTTTTTTTTATTTAAATAAATTTTATGTATCAAATATTTTCGGCAGTGCATTTTCTTTTTAATTTTTTTCTTTTTTAAATATATAGTTTTTTTTTTTTTTATAGTTTAATATTTATTTAGTTGTATTTTTTATTTATTTATTTATTTATTTTTTAAACAAAGAAATAAAAAAATAAATGATTATAAAGAAAAAAACGAAAATTTGAGCCTTCAAATTTCTAACTTTTTTTTTTGTTTTTTTAATTATATAATTAATTTGTAATAAATTTATTTAAAAATTTCTATATTATTAGAGTGAACCACACTTTCCAATTTTATGTATATTTAAATATATATAATATATATTTTTATATATACATATATTTAATTTTTAATATTTTAATTTATTTTTCCATATTTATTTTTTGTTCAGCTATGTTTAAAATTTTTAAATTTTAATTGTAAATAATCTTCGCGCTATGGAATAAAATCCAAAAAAAAGGTTAACTATCAGATTTTTTCGTAATTTAATACATTCATTTTTTTAATTTTATAATTTTTATTAAATTAAATTATATTTTAATTAAAGTTTTTGTATTATATATAATTATAATAATATATATAATAATGATGTTGAATTGATTTGGAAGCATATATATATATATATATTTTATTTAATTAATTAAGTTTTTTTTAACGTGGGGTGGCCGCGCGGTATATTTAAATAAATAATAAACACAATAAATAAAATAAAAATGGATGTCATAAAGCAAATTAATAATAATTAAAATATTAAAAATATTAAGAGAAACAATTTTTATTTTTTTTAAAGTTAAGCTCATAATGTTAAAATGAAAAAAAAATAAATGAAATAAAATTCAAAAAATTGGATTGGGCGAATTGGAGTTTAGAAGGATAAGAAAAAGGACGATGTCTGTCATGATGAAATGTCTCACGAGCGCGCGCGGTGAGAAGCATAACCGCCGATTATACCTTGTTTTTTTTTTTTTTTATTATTATTATTATTATTTAATTAATTTAATTTAATTTAATTTGAAAAAAAAAAAATCCTATTTAAAATTGTTAATTTATCTTTTTTTTTTAACTAAATTTAATATTTGCTTTTATTTTCAATTTCAATTATAAATAACACTTTGTGTTAAAAAATTGGTTAGGTTGTTGCTGGTTGGGTCGTGGTTGTTGTTGTTGTTGTTTAGTGAATAGGGGTGTTTTAGTGGTTGGGATGGGGTGTGGGGATGGTGTGGTAAAGGTGATTAATAAATTTTTGTTGTTCTATTTTTTTTTAATAGCAATCAATTCCACTTTATATTTTTTTTTTTACTAATTTTTTTGTAATTTAATTATATCGTCTCTATTAAAAAATATTAAAATTTTTAAAATTGTTTATTAATCCTAAATTTTACACTATATTTTTTCATAATTTTTTAATTTAATCGTAGTAGTCATGGGTGGTGTTGTTGTCGTCGTCATCTCGTGGTATAATAACGTAGCACATATCGCGACAACAAAATAATATACGTTAAAATCTTCAAGGTTTTTAATTTTAATCATCACACCGTCGTCGTGTCATCAACTAATTAATATATATATATATAATAACACATATTTATTTATTTTAAATATAACATTTAATTAAATTTTATTATCACAATTTTTTTTTTTTTTTTTTTTTTTATTTTGTCGGCAAAAATTCCCATAATTTTAAAAGAGAAAAAAAAAAAATTAAAAATAATAATAAATAATAAAATTTGTTAAAAACTTTCGTCGCACACATCGCGCGCTTTTTCTTATTCATTTTATTAATTTTAATTTATCGCCGAAGATTGTCAGTTAAATTTATTTGATTTGATTTTTGTTATTTATTTTATTTTTATTTTTTTGCCTAGTTTTTAGTGTTTAAATTTAATTGACAAAGAAATTTTTATAAAAAAAAAGAATAATTTCAAATTAATCAATTAGCAAAAATACAAAAGAAAAAAAAATTATTACAGCAAAAATAAATAAATGAAATAATAATAATATAAAAGAAAAATTGATTTGTCCTAATTGTTTTTATTTTAAAGGGGGTAAACCTTTTTTTTTCTTTTGATGTCAGTGTATGTGTGTGTGTGTGTGACCTATTTTTAAAATAATTTGATTTTTATAATTAATTAAATTATTGTATTTAGATTTATTTGTGTGTTTTTTTTTTTTTTATTCTTTTTAATTTATTTATTTAATTAATAAAAAATATTTTCAATCTACTTATAGTTAATTGTTTTTAGTGTTTATTTTTATTTATTAATTTTATCTTCGTTTAGTTTTTTTACATAATATACACAACGACACATCTTTCATATATTTAAAATGGAACGTGACATTTTTTTAACGTTTTTAATTTAAAAAATATTTTTATTATTTTTTATTAATTTTATTATTCCAGTTCTTCTCACACAAAATAGAATTTTTATTTATTTATTTATTTTCATGCAAGTCTCCATATTCTATCACCTCTATCACTGTTCAATTTTATAGCACATTCTTATTCTTCTACTCTATATTTATATTGTCCCATATTTAATTAATTAGTTAACTAATTATAAATTATTAATTATAATAATAATAATAATAATAATAATAATAATAATGTATATCTTTTGGAAATACGGGTAACAATATATTATTTTAAATTTAATTTATTTATTTGTATAATTTATTAAATTAATATTTACAAAAAAACATGTGTTACTAGTATTTTTAATAGTATTTTATGTTGTTTTTTTTTTTTGTTTTAATTTTTAAAAATTGTTATTAGAATTTATTAATTTTAAATAAACTATATTTATATTTTAAACAAACACACAAAAAAAAAAAAATAAATAAAAAACAAATAAAAAAAATTAAAATTATTAAAAAGAAAAAAATAAAAAAAAAAAAAAATGTTTTTATGAAATAACAATTTTTTTTTTTATTATTTATTAATACATAATTAATTAATTTATTTGATTGTTGAATTTTATATATCAAATTATTTATAATTAAAATATTAAATATAATTTAAAAATCCTAGAAAACACCTTTTTTTTTTTTTTAAACATAATTAACAATAAAAAAAAAAAAACAAACGAAAAAGAAAAAAACAAATTAATAAATAAATAAATAATTTAAATTCATTTATTAAACACGCGGCGCGACGCAGGTGTGTGTGTGTGTGTGTGTGTTGTTTTTAATTAATTTTGCCATTCATTGCGAAATTGGATCGACAAAATTTAAATTTTTTTCTTTCATTTACATCCCCCTAATTAATTATAAATTTTGTTTTCTAATTTAAATTTTATGTTTTTGTGTGTGTGTGTGTGTCTATTATTTTTAAGTTTTGCTTTTAATATTATTTAAATTTATTTATTATTTATAAATATTTATTCATTTTTTAACTATTATTTTGTTTTTATATCAAATTATATTTTGGTCATATTTTTTTTGGCGCTTATAATTATTACATATTATTTAATTAATTGTATTACAAAAACGATTTTCTATGTTTTAATTTTCTTTTATTGTATATATTTTGTGTTGTTTTTAGTTTGTTGTTGTTGTTGTTGAAGTAATTTTTTTTTTTTTTTTATGGTGATGTTGTTGATTATTTTACTGTAGTTTGTGTTGTTTGTTGTTGAGGATAACGATGTTTGTATGTTTATAAATGTTTGAGATTTTTCTTGTTTTTTTTCCTATTTATTATTATTATTATTGTGAATTATTTAAAATAATAATAATTAAAAAATTATAAATATAAAAATAAATAAAAAAAAAAAAAAAAAAACGTTTCTTTTTTTTTTTTCTTCTAACAATGAATATCAACACATTGTTCTTGTAGTCATTTATGAATATAAGAGATGGTTTGTGGTGGTAGTGGTGGTGGTGGTGGTGGTGGCGGTCGTAAAGAAATGGTGTTTGTAAGAGAATAACATTTTTATTTTTTTGTTTTTAATTTTATCATTTAAATATTTAACATTTTTTATATATAGATTTTGTTTAATTAAATTATATATTTTAATCATAATTTCTAGCAATCCTTTTCTTTTTCCTGTAAACACAAAAATTTATGTTAAGTACATAGTTTTTTTTTTTTTGTATGTTTAAATTAGTTTAAGGATTTGTTTGTTTTTTTTTTTTTATTTTAAATATAAATTTAATAAAGGGGTGTGGGGGGCGGCGAGCTGTGTAAATTGGGAAATTATGCAAAAAAAAAAAAAAAAATTAGAAATTTGTTTGTTTAATTGTTTATGAACCAATTATTTTTTATACGAATTTAAAATAATTTAATTAATTGAACTAAGAGCAACGAAAAACTTATAAAATAAAACTTTGAATAATAATTATATTATCATATAGAGGAATAACAGCAGCTAAGACCGGGAAAATCAAAATAGAAATTGGACCGAATTATAATAAATGGCACTAAGAGGACGGATTAATATTTCGGACTTAGTTCAATTTTGAAATTCCGATCTTTTTAATTAATATATATATATATATATTTTAGTGTCAAATTATGATAATTTCACAAAAATAATACGAATAAATAAATAAATCGATTGTAATATTGAAACTATTTCGGAAATGTGTATAAAATTTGACTTATGGGAATCAATTGATTAAATTTATCAATAAACACACGCATTCATATTTACTTTTTTGATGATTAATAAATCAATCATGCAATAAAAAAAACCAATCTTAACCATGCACGAGAGGATGGCGAACACAAACGCACACACGCATGCACATAATTTATGGTGTTTAATGATTGATAAATTATTTTACTATCAACTGAATTTTTGTATACAGATATTTTGCAATCCAAATTCAACAGTTTTTGCAAATCATATGCAACACTTTAACAAATCAAACAAAATAAATTTCAATCCTTTTGTTGCTATTAATAATGTTAGCACACAACAGTCGATGACAAAACATACAGATGTATTTATCCGAGATTCAAACCATATAAAAAATAAAATAGTTCTGCTTGTATACACATTCGGTCCATCCATACAATGCCAATTCTTTGACATGAAAGTTTTGGCTTGTGTGTACATTCTAGTGCATAGTTTTTCGTGTGCACGAGGTGCATCCCAATTAATTAACATTTGTGTAATTTTTATGTGCACACACACATGAAACAACGGTTTGTTAAGGTTGAATTTAAATTGCAAAAACTAGAATTTGGACTACAAAACCTATATATAAGTGTTTCCATATATATATTTATAGACTTATTAATTATTCCGTCGACGATTTGGGACACCAAATAGTGATTAATAATTAATAATTAATAAATTTTAATAAAAAATCAACAAACAAATTTCTGTGTAAAATGAAATTAGATAAAAAAAAAAATACGTATTTTCTGTTTTTTTTTTTTGTTTCAAAACTACTTTAATTATTATTAAAAAAAAAACAATTATATTTTAATTAAAATAAAAATTCTGGTTGCAACAGCGTCAGATAAAAAAAAAATAATAAAATAAAATAAAAAATACTCACAAAAAATAAAAACAGATTTTATTCAACAAAACAAAATAAATGTAAAATTATAATTTCCTTTAGGTTTTTTTCTTATTATTTTTTCTTTTTTTTTTTTTCAAATGAAATAATAAAAAATAAAAATAATAATAATTATAATTATATAATTGATAATAATAATAATAATAATAATAATAAATTTAATACTTATTTAAAATTGTTGTTGTTGTTTTCCTTTTTTTTTTTGTTAAGAAAAATTACTTTTAATTTTTTTAATTTTTTTTTTCTTTCTTTTAATTAATTATAAATTCTATGTGCATTTTTTTTTTGTTTAAAAAAAAAATTATTATTATTTAAATATAATATTTTTATAATCGAAATAAAATTAATTATTATTAACAAAATGTTGTTTTTTTTTTTTTTTTTGTATTTTGATTATTAACGAATAAATAAAACAAAAAAAAGAGAAAAAAAAAATTAAAAAAATTAAAAAATAATAATTAAAATAGAAATAATAAAAATTAAAAAGAAATTTTATTTATTTATTTATTACGCTACAAAAAAAAAAAATTGTTTTTTTTTTATTTATTTTAAATTTAATATAATTTTTAATATAATTAATAAAAAGAAATATTTTAATATATTCTAAAAATTTTAAACTATATTTTTTATATATATATTTGATTTTTTTTTTTTTTTTTTTAATGTAAAATGTTATATTAATTATTTAATTTAATTAATGTGTAAAAAAAAAAAAAAAATAAAAGTAAATGTTTTTAAATAAAAATAAGAGGCAAAGGCAAAATTTATATATATTTTTTTTTTATATGTAAATTAATAATAAGAAAAATGAATGAAAAATATATAATAAAAATTAGAAAAAAATATTTTTCTTTTGCATATAATTTTATTTAAAAAAAAATTTAATTTATTTTAAAATTGAAACTCTCTATAAAAAAAAAAAGCGCAATGATTTATTTGTTTTTTTTTATTTTTAATAAAGAAAATGTTTCTATTTATAAAAAGCGAATAATAATAATAATTGTTTATTGAATTTTTTTAAGCAAAATTTATTATTATTTTATTTATATTTTTTTCTATATACGAATGAGACTATAAAATTACTAATTTGATTTCAACTAGTATATTTTTTGTATTGATACAAATCAATTTTATGAATGGGGGGGTGGGTGGAGGAGGCGAGCGAGAGAGTGTGTGAAAAATAATTGTGATGATATGCCATAAAAAAATCATCTTTAAAATGATTGAATTATCTAAAATAAAAAAAAAAATTAAAAAAAAAATGTAGCATAAACTGAAAATTTAAGTTTCAACTTTCAACAACGAAGTTTATACAATTTTTTTTTCTGCTTTAGATTACGTAGATGATTAGAATTTTAATGTTTTTCAAGTCTACAAATTACGATCATATAATAACACATTTGATTGAGCGGCGCCCAGGGACACACAGAAATAAATGTTTTAATATTAATATTACACATAAATAATATTATGTTAATGAAAAACTACAAAAATGTATATTTTTATTAGCCGTATATTTTAAATGTTCTCTCTCTTTATCTAGCCATTATTATTTTTTTTACCGCCGGTAGGATGAATTTACTTTACTGACCTGACCGATAATTGTCCACTTGGATTATTAAATGTTCCATAACTAAAAAAAAAAAAATAAATAAAAATATCATCATTTTTCTATATATTATTTGAAACGTATGTTCTCGATTATCAATAATCATTTTATATTTTATTACAACAATAAACTTAATTAAGTACAAAATAGTACAATATAACTCATAGTATCATTGCGCGTCGCGATATAGCCCCATAAATAATTAATGTAATTTAATAGTTAAAATGACATAATGACCCAAAAATTTTTTAAATTTAATTAAACATACCTTCGTTTAAAAATAAATGATTAATCAAATAAATCAAATGCAAGAGAAAAATATGTAAAAATTAAGTGATATTTTTTCGTTATCATAAAAATTATATTGCGAGGAAGCCGATTTAAAAAAAAAAAAAAATCATTCATATATTTTTATACAATAAATTAGTTTCTTAATATGTTTTTAATAATTAAAATTTGTCTTAATTAAGAAAAATAATTAACAGAAAGAGTAGATGTGTGTGTGTGTGTGTGTGTGTGTCAGAATCGTTCTAGTTAAACAAATTAAATATTATGTAAAACACTATTTTTGAGATTCACAGAAATATTTAAAAATGTATTGCGGTATGGTTTATCGAACCCTGTCGTGTATAGTATTGGGTGTGTTCAAAAGTGCAGTGTGTTTGCCTGTACAAGGTGAGGTTTGTAACCCGCCGGCAACCATAATTCTAAGTTGAAAATACTTTACGGTTTTTGGCTAGGACAAACAATTTAAAAGTTATACTTTTCGATATAAACAATTATGAAATTAAATTATTTGAAAGAAAGTCCACCCACCAATGATTATGATTGCAATGTATCTATTTGGAAATTTATTAATTTTTTCAAATATACTCTAATAACTACGTTATAATGGGGCAACTGATACAGTCATCATGTCGATAAAATAGTAATCGTAAATGCATACAATTACTTTACAAGTTACCAATTATGTGTTAGCCAATGGATGATAATATTATTTTTGTTTTATATGGAAAACAGAAACCAATCACATATACGAAGACGTACTCGTGTACGTGTACCATGAATTCTGAAGTATTTAATGGTAAATACTCCACCGAAAAAATATGTATTTTTAGTGTTTTCAATCATAATATTGTTGCACGTTTATTTATTTTTATTAAAATTTTCTTATTTCCTTCTTACATTTATAGATTCCAATTTTTTTTTTGTCGTTCATTACAAAACTAAAAATCTGATGTCACAGTAGAAAAATTTTATTGAAAACACTATTACACGATGATATGTAATAGTTGTAATTGGTTTTTCCAAAAGTGATGGCATAATTTCTTTTCAACCATTGGTGCGTTACACATCATCCGTTTGTAAAGGGGATCAAACACACACACTGTGGACACAATACCTTGTAACTACACACAAATAAATTTATACTAAGGCACTTTTTAATACAATAATTTAATTATATTAATTATAGCTTCATTTTGCGTCGTATGTATGTGCGGACATAATATTATCCATAAGAAATAACAAAATAACTGCGGAAGGCAGTCGTGTGCCACATATATCATTAGAAAATATAGTGAAATATAATCCAAAATATAAAAAATTAGCAAATAAAAGAAAAATAGGTGTAATATAAAAATTTCAGGATTAATTTCAACTCTTTTGATTTGCGGTTACATATCGAAACTATAAACAATTAAATGGAAAATTTGATTCTATGATGTGCACCATAACACCAAATAAATATTAAAGAAACATATATTCAAATTATCGTAAGATATTAATTAAAGTATATTTTACTAAAATTTATCAATTGGTGGATGTCACACATCGCACACGCACCATATAAAATTTAATTATTTTTTTAAAGAATATTTGTGTGTAAAACATTAAAATTGTATTTAAATATTATATTAATAATTATTATTATTAAGCGACGAAACACCGCGACGCGAAAATGTATAGGAAGACTGGAAAATAAAATTAAATTTTAGAACGATGATATTTATGAGTCTTAGATAATATTGTGGATTTTGTAGTATTCTATTTAATTTAACAAATTGCTGGACCGGTAATTTTACTATTCTACATCACTATGCGTTTCATAAATTGAAATAGATAATGATGCAAGTGCAATGACGAGTTAATTCGTCACCGGTCATCAACAATGTTTTAATATATATCAATAAATTGAGAAAAAGTACTTGTACACGCGAATATTATATTTCGTTACTCATTTTATTTGTTTTTTTTTTGTAATTTAATTAATTATTTTTATTAAATAATAAAAATATTAATTAATTTTTCTTTTTTTTTAACTTATTTTAACCAATAATAATTAAACGATTTTAATTTAACTTATCGAAAAAATGAATAACATAATAATAAATGAACGCTGCAGCTATCATCAACATCATAGAGCACACCGTGCCGCGCGTCCGCGATAACAAAAATTAAGAAGTTAAAAATACTTAAAGACATTATTTATTTTATATATATTATTTTACATTATGTATATTATTATTTTAAATATATATATATATTTTTTTTTAATTATTTTTATAGATCATTATATAAATGGAAATTTCGAAAAATAAATATTTGTTTGTTTTTTTTTTTATTTTTTTTATATATATATATTTTATAAATATTTAATTTTAATTAATTAATTATTTATAACAACAAACTTATTTTAAAAAGAAAAAAAAAAAAAAACAATATATTTAATTTTGCACATACAACAAAAACGATAAATAATTATTTAACAATAATCGACGTGACGTGTTTGTGAGAAACAGTGAGTTGTGTGTGTGTGTGTTTTGGTTAATGGTGGAGTAAGTCAATTTTTTAGTGTTTTTTTAAGAATCCGCGATTCGTATTTTACACAAAATTTCAATTTATTTCGAAATTTTGTAGAGGAAAATACTAAAAATTATATTATAAAAGCCTAGACAAAAAAAAAAAAAAGGTTAATTTAATATTTCGAGCACGCGCGCGCGTACGTAAATTAATTTAACGAAAAGGAAAGGAAAATTAATAGTAATTGTAATTTATAGAAAAATAAAAAAAATAAAAATAAAATAAATCACGAAAAAAATAAGTGAATTTTTTATCTTAAGTTCTTCATTTTTAATATTTTAAAAAATATTCTTAACGTTAATAAATAATATATATGTGAAAATTTAACACCGAATTAAAAAATTTCGTAAAAGATTTTCTTGAAAAAAAAAAAAAAATTAAAACAGGATCATTCGGTAAATATCTTTGTATATTTTATGCTTCATATTTTTTGTTGTTGTTTTGCTTTAGTACAAATGCCGTTTTTTATTTTATTTATAATTATTTTATAAATTACGTTTAATTTATATAATTTTTTTCTTTTTTTTTTTTTTTTTTTTATTAAAAAAATAAGTACGTTCTTTTTTATTTTATTTATAATTATTTTTATTTTAATTTTTAATTATATGATTTTAATTTTTTAAATTAAAATAAATCCCCCATTTTTTTCGAAGTCATTTTATTTATTTTTATTTTTTTAATTCCATTTGCGGTTGTTATTGATTTTTAATTGTTGGTTTTTTTATTTTTTTTTTTCATGTCTTATAATTTATTAAATTATTATATTTTCTATTTTTCTTTTATCAATTTAATAATATTTAATTATTTTATTTTTTTTCTTTAGGTCATTTGTTTTTATTTAATAATTTTTACAAATTTCAAATTCTAGCAAAAAGAAAAATATAAAAAATTTAAAAAAAAAAAAAAAAGAAAAAATTAATTGTCAATTTATAATATTTTTTTTTATTTTATTTATTTATTATTTTATTTGTTTATTTCTTTGCAGATTTATAAATTTTATGTTTAAACTGTTGTTTTTTTTTTTTTGTTTTTATTTTATTATTTATAACGTCAATATTTATCGCTTTTAAATTTATTGATTAATTTGATAATTCTAAAAATTAAAAAAAAAAAAAAAAATATATATTTATTAAATAATTTATAAAATAAAAACACAACAGTTTAGCACGCGATGAGAAAAAAAATAAATAAATAAATAAATAAATAAATAAAAATATTATAAAATTATTTTTTAAAATTTAATTTAATTTTTTCTTTTTTTCTTCCTTTTTCCTTTTTTTTTTTTTTCATTTTTTCTCTTTTAATTATTATTATTATTATTAAGTTAAACTCATTTTCTCTGCCTGACATCTGAATCTTTGTCGTGAAGTTCAAGTTTTCTGAAAGCAAACAAAAGAATAAAACATGCTGGCTGTGGATGATGTTTAAGGCTTATTCATTTTTTTTTTTTTAAATAATACTAATTAAGTCAGACCATTATTATTGTTTTGTTTTTTTTTTTTTTGGAGAAATTAAAAAATTTAAAAAATAATAATAATAATAATATAGGAATGTTTAATTGAAATATAAAATTAAAAGCAGTTAAGAGAGACTATAATAAGAAATAAGTACTTACACAAAACATTTGAGGGCGAAGAGAAATATTATTTAAGAAGTAATAAATTTAAATTTGTTTTTTAAAAACACATTTTTATAGTTTAAAAAATATTAAATTTTTTTTTTGGTTAAAAAAGCGAGGAAGAAAAGAAAAATTAGTAATTTTAGTTAAAAAGAAAATTAAATTATTTTAAAATTTTAAATACAAATATTTTAGCACAGCACACAGGAGGAGGTGGTGCTGCTACACATTGCTAAACACAGAACAGCTGTGTTTGGAAGTAGGAGAAAATATTGTTTGGTGCCAAATCTGGAAAATACCGTGCCTTCTTCTTGAGGAAATCAATTATTCGTGTGATTTGGCTATAAAGAAATTGTTGATGTGTGCTAACTCACTGACCGACTATTGTTTCTTTTTTTATTGGCAACTCAAATGTAGTTAAAAATTTAATAATAATGACGAATATGCACACCTGGTTTTATTTTATCATATGCAAACAGAGGTAGACTTTGAACTTTACCTTGCATTTACACAAAATTTCAACCACTATTTCGACTATTTATATTTGTTTTCTGGTTAAACAATGGTAAATCAATAGTTATGAATCGATGCGCTAAAACATTCATTTGGATTGGGTACCCGTTCTCAATTTTGGCTGTTATTATATATAAGATGTATACACGACATAAATGTTTAAGTTATTTACAAGCTGTTATAATTCAATGTGTATTAATAAATGTTGTTAAAATAATTAACGTTTGCATCATTGCACCCCATGGTTGTTAATTGTTAAAGCTGCTGGTGGTTGATGCAATAAAATTGATCAAACCGATTTTCGGTGATAATAAGTTAAAAGTAAGACAATGCTTTTGGTAGCCTATTTATATTTTGGATATTTATTACAGTAAAAAATACTATAATAAATTTCCACAATAATTTTTAATGAAATTTTGTATTCATAAAAAAAAAATCAATTAACCATTTCAAGGCGATGGTTCAGATAATTTGTAAATTGTTCACAAATTCTTGTTTATTATTTACCTATCAACATTTGCTTTAAAAATTTTTATAGTATTTACTAATAAATAATATTTAAAATAATAAAATTATATAGTCTGACATAAATAGTATTAAAAATAACCATATTTTGGCGGCGGCCTAGTGATGGTGGCAGGTATTCGGATTAGGTTTTATCATGAGGTATATATGATTTTATTATGAGAAAAAAAAATTCTAATGTGCTTTTACTAAATCCAATCTTACTTTATATTTCATTACTCTATTTTATTTTTATGGAATGGAAAAATGTAATAATATTTTGTATAAAACTGAAATTATAAATTAAAATATGTAAAGTAATAAAAGAGCAAATACGAACAAGAATAAAATTAATTGTAACAAAACCAAAACCAAAACCAAAACCAAAAACAATACAATAAATAGATAAAACCCAAAAGCTTAACCATAGCCGTAATAATTTTCTGTTTTATATATACATAAAATTAATTAGTTTTTATAATATAATTAAAATATATAAAAAATTAAAAAATCAAAAATTGGTAAATAGAATTATTAATTAATAGTACAAAGAAAAAAATATTTAAAAATTAAAAATAATAAATAAATAGAAAATATCAGGGTTTTTTGTTATTACATTTTTTAATTAGAAAATTGTTAATAGTTTTTTCTTCTTATTATAATTATTTATTATTTTTTAATGTTTATGTACTCACTGTTCAGGACTTTGATCTGTATCACTTTCGTCCATTTCGGCTTTATTACGTCTTTTTTCATATATTAAAATAATGGCACATAAAATAAATACTTCAGCACAAATACCTAAAAAAGGCCACAGTGCCGCTAATTTTCCTAAAATAGAAAAAACATAACGAAATAATTACTAAAAATGATTTGATATTATTTCGTTAATTTTTTTTTTTTTGGTATAATATAATTGGAATGACCAAACGAAGCTGAGAGCAGAGACAGACAATCAGGTTGTTGTACAATACCATACAATTATTATACACCATACACTGCATGTAGACATTTTACCCGTACAACAACAATCAATGAAATACCATCAAAACACGTACCACCACAATATATATGCGAGTATTAATAAGAAACATTTCTCATGTCAAAATGTTGTAAATAATTTAAATTGGATTATTTGACATGAACGCTGATTATCTCTTAATTATTGATAATATAATACATTTATTATTTCTGTTATGATGTCTGTGTGCAGCGGCCACCAATAAGTACAACGAAACCAAGACCAATAACGAAATTGTTAAAACTTTCATTCCAGCCTGAGAAAGTAAAATTGTTAGTAATAAAAATAAAATAAAATAATAAATAAAATTTGGATTGAATATTAAAGAAACATTGATGTTGTTTTCGAAATTACAATAAATTATAAATGATTATTCAGCTCAATTTAATTCTCGATATTTTTTTTGAAGAATATCTTCATCTTCTCTTTCAAATCATTAACATAAATCTACCATAACATAAAATAAAAACAATTTATTTATTTACCTTTTACTCTTACATATGTAGCTTTATAACCGGGTTTATAAAACCCGTATTTTGTGGCCGAATTTGTTACTGTACAATTATAAAAATTTCGATCATCTAATACAACATCATCAATTTGTAAAATTGCATTTGGAATACCATTTTCGTCTTCTTTAAGTTTTACACGATCTGTTGATTCTTCAATTGAACTATTACCTAAAACAAAAAAAAAAGGTATACAAATATTATTAAAAAAAAACAATAAAAACAATAAACAATTTTCCTTTAAGTAAATTAATAAATGACATTAATTAATTATCCTTCATTTGCTTAATTTTTTTTTTTTTTTACAATATCCTTGACACCCTACCCTTACAATTTCAACGTATTTTATTATAATATATTTTTTCAATATAATGATTTTTACTGTAATCGTAATATTGTATGAAATAAAAACTGTTGATGTGAACTACATAGATTTTGATGTACATTAAAAAACAAATGTGTTCAATTAAATACAGATATTATATGAATATGAATTTCAAAAGAAAGTCCTTGTTCAGGAGATGATGGTTAATATTCTAGCAGCAAATACATCGTGCATAGGAGCATACATAGATTAATATTAAACCAAAAAATTGTACATTTATTACTATACGGATTTGGTTTGAAATGATTTCGCGCTATATATAATCAATAAATTATAAATCATGTATTTGCTAAAATAAGGTAGGCGCTAGAATCAGTTTACGTTGATATTGTCATACTTTATTTTAATACTATCTTTGTTTTTAAATTTTCGTGATTATTTATCTTCACGATTATATGGATTGTTGCGAGTTGAAACAATATAAACATGTAATGTATTGTATAACACACATAGTTGTAATAGTGGTGGTGAACATTTAAATATTTCAATGGATATCGAATCAGATCAGAATTTTGATCCATACGCCAAGTCACACAACTCCAACATTCCATTGCAGTAAAGTTTGTAAATTACTCCTTTATATGAGTGAATAATAATTCATTAATTGGTTTGCAATTAATTATGCATCGATGCATAGATGATTATAATTTGCAATTATTATTATAGGTGAATCATCCATAGTGTTGAGTGTGTTGTTAACAACATTTGTTAATATCTTCCAATAAACTGCGCCACTGAATCACTTCTAGCAGTAGCTGCAATAATAATATAAATTTTTATAAACATTTACCAATTGTCCATGTTATCACAGGTTCTGTTCCATATGCTTTACAATGTATTACTAATTTTTCACCTTCCACAACAGCCGTATGATCATATGCTTTAGTAAAACCAACTTTAGCTAAAATGATAATTTATTTATAATAATTGATTAATTTAATATTTATTATTAATTTGTTGAACATAACTTACCAACTACTCGAATATCGGCACTATCACCATTAATACTACATGTATATACGCCATCATCTTTTGCATCTGGATTATCAATTATTAATTTACTTTCATTATTATAAATTTTATATCGACCTTTTAATTGGGGATCTAAACTAACATCTGTCTCATTTCTTTTCCTAAAAATAAAAATAAATATACAATTAATAATTGGAAAAAATCAAAATCTATTAGAATAAAATTAGAATACACATAAATATTATATAAAAAATGGGAAAAAAAAAAAGTTAATTTTTTTTCTTTTTTTGTTTCAAATAGAATAAAACATTAACGTCATTCGAAAAAAATATTAACACCCACAACGAGACACGACGACAAAAAAAAAAAAAGAAGAAAAATACTATATATATTAAACCGCACATAACAAAATATATAAATTGGTGAAACAATAAGATCATCGTCATTTTTATGTGTATTTGTATGATAGTTTTTAAATATTTTTTATATTGTATGTGGTATACACATAGCGTAGTGGTTTATATTGTCGGCCGCCACCATCTAGTCTTCGGCCACTCTAAAAACAAATGCGAATTTTATAAAGACATAGTTAGAAATATAATAAGTTTATATGTACATATACACGTTACATGAAAGTGGACTGTATTTGGATACAGCTTTCGGTTTATATTAATTACATAAGCAGTACATAACCAATGAAGACTATGAACGAATATATATATAATTATAAGAAATAGTTTACATTTATTTATTTATTCATCTGTTTAGGAAGCTGGTGACACAAACCCACGGAATAAATAATGTGTGTCAAATACTTTTTTATGAAATTTACGACCTATACAGTCCCATGAAAAGGGAATAACCAGAATTTGAAAACAGGACAAAGTTCTAATAAAAGAAGAAGAAAATGTATACAATTGTGTGATAGTATTTATATTATTGTTGATAACACTATAAATACAATGGTATATTGTACAATACAATAATTAAACAAAGAGAAAATATAATTATATTTTAAACAGTGATGATTACTAAGTTATATGTAATGTAAAACATGAAATATGTATGTAAATGATCGAAGATTAGAGACACTACACTACGTTAACATTATACACCTCTATATACCATATATATTAATATAAATAATATTAATTTAAATGATATTTATATTAATTTATAAGTAATATTCCAGAGTGAACATTTCTGAGTAATATAGAAATTATTTATCACATTACCTCATAATTAATTAATATTTAAATTATGCAATTGCAATTATTTTTAAATTCATTCATCAGACACATAATAGAATAAATATGGTGTCATCGCAAATATATTTTAAATTTTAATATTTCATAAATATTGAATAGTTTACTATTTATGCTATTAAAAAAAAATGCTTTGAGGATGGAATGGATAAATATGGGTACACATCTTTGGTTTTAGTCGAAGATGACACATGCCAATCGATGGCAATGTAAAGATGGACAACCTTTAGCAAAAAGAGGATCAGTGTTGATTTTTACCATACTTTATGCCACATCAAAAACATTGGAGGAACAGAACAAACTAGAAAATCTATATAATAAACTCACAAACTATAGGTTTTTTTTATATATTGAGCGAGATATCATTAGAAATTATGTTTTACGTATAACTTTATAACAAAATATTTATTGATATGCCAGCAATTATAGATAGTTATATAAAAACATTTTTACAATGGGTTAATGTATACAAAAAACAATTTATCTACTATCAAATTAATGTTACACATTTCATATATATATAATAATTCCTGTTCGTCTCTCTATATAATTAAGTGTGAATTTTTATTGTTGTTATAGGAAACAACTACGTGTTTTACCATTAATTTAAAAAAAAAAAAAAAAGAAAAAAAATTCTGAAATTATTTTATCGATAATTTTTCGTTATTTTTTTTTGTTATATCTTCAATTTGTTTACGTTTACGTTTTACACGTGCCATTTAAATATAACAATAATAATGGGTACAAAAATGTGGTTAGGTGTAAAAATTAATTCATTATATGATGCATTTTTAGTGTTAGATTAAAAATTATATTACATATAGACACTGTAGTTTTTATTAATCATCCACATTGTTGTATTTGCTGTGCACGTTTTATATACCAAATTTCCAACAATTACAAAATCACAATTTGATTTGTCCCACACATTAATGAATCTCAAACCGTATACAAATATTTCTAGGATTTAGATAACATTTTTTTTTTCTTTTGACAAATAAATAATAAAATTATTAAAAACCACCGAATAAATTTGCACACATAATAACAACCAACCCACCGTCAGCCAGCCAGCCAGCCACATCAATAACTTTTGTACATGCAAAAATATATTTCCACAAATTTTACCTAAAATATATTACAATATATGCGTCGTGCGAAGAAGAAAAAAAAAAGGTTATTATTACCATAATATTATTATTTTGTAGTAGAAGTGTATACGAAGAAGCAGAGTTTAATACCATATATATATAGTAACGCAGCAACAACAAAATCCACAACAAAATATATTGGTATATAGAAAATAGAGTCAATATTAAATATAGAGTAGCAGAAATACAACGTCAAGACAAAGTCAATTGATGTTATTAATAAAGTCAATAACATGAAATTATGGATTAATGAGAAATTATTAAATAAAAAAAAAAAAAGGCAAATTTGTTATTTTCCTTTGCCTGTATATTTTTTGTTGTTATATTTGTTACGTATACACACACAAAATAATACGTATTACGTACGTATACGTTTCTTGTAATTTATTCGATATTATTTTTTGTTATGGTTTATTAGTTTTGTTATATGTATTTAATATTTATGTATACAAAAAAAAAAACATAAAAAGGCCCAACTCACAGAAAATTTATTCTGTATAATTTAATTTAACTTAACAATATGTACCATCGAAATTGTTGCACTACATTCTCAAATATGGAAACAAGAGATTTTTTTTGTATATAATAATATACTAATTAAGAATACATTAAAAATAGTTTCCAATCGTTTTAATAGAAAAACACATCGAATGTTTTTTCTATTTAATACAATTTAACCATATGATAAATGGACCACATACACAACATATTGCGTATAAAAATTATTAATGAAATTCATCATACACAAAATTTGCAAATCTCATTAATCAGCCAAATTTTCTAATATCACCGATTTGATGAATTTCTAATGAATTTCTATAAAAAAAAATAAATAAACGATTCATATTATTATCTAACCAATTTGTGTAACAAAAAATGTTTCGCAGACTGTAATTTACTCTTGAAAAACAAGCAAGCAAAAAATATATAACAAACAATTTATTTTCGATTGGTAAACTTTATATAATTATTATATATACAATATAAAAGGAAAATTAAATACATTATTATATTAAGCCATTGAGAAATGTGTAGGCGGCGGCGGCGGTGGTGGTGGTGGGTGGGTGGTAGGGGTGTGGTGTACATTTAATATGCGATTATAATAACACAGGGTTTTTCGTATTACAAACAAAACAATGTAATGATTTTAAATGTTAATAAATAAATAAATAATAATTGTTCTTTTTTGTTTTTTTCAACAATTAAGGATCAAATTAAAAAAAAAAACTGTTGAATTTACAATGTGTGAGAAAATGTCATCTCTCTATAATATAATGTTATACATCATTTTGAAAAACCCTAAGTTTTTATGATAAAAAAAAAATATATACAAATATTTAGTTTATTTACTATTTACACATGTACAAAAAAAAAGTAGTTATATTAATACTTGAATCGATAAACGATGGAATTCCATAATTATAATGACATCATACATATTTCCATTATTTTATTAAATATACACAAAATGCTTTATTAATTTTAGCAATTTTTTTTGATGTAATTTATAGAAATCATAATAATTATTGTATTGTATGGTATAGAAGAACTTTTACTACAGATAGTTTTGCGATTGCGTTTTTGAAATTTCATGGGAAAGGAAGAATTATATCTATGCCGATTGAACCATCAAATATGTGTGTTGATTGCGTATAGACATGCGTCCAGTCAATAAACACATAATAGTAACATTCGTTTTTTAAGATATATATATACCAAACATTATTACAAACAGTCAGGTTGGTAAATGAGTCCACATATAAGAGTATTTTTTAACAATTCTCCAATTGATTCGTAATTTAATATTTTTATATGTCAGTTATTTTATCGTATATATATAGGTGCAATGTATTGTATGTATAATCGTTGAATCGTTGAATATTGATCGTACAATAGTTTCCGCAAACATTTAAATTCACTCGGTATATGATTCAAAAGCAAGCAAAAAAAATAGCATATATTGTAGCTGTAACAATTATTATATTTGGCAATGTATATACAATAAATATTCCATCTAATAAAAATCTACAATGAATATAACCACTTTTATAAACAAAACAATTGCATTACTATATGTTTATTTTCATCAGACATTTATCCTAATTCAATAAAATACAAGTTAAAAAAATGCGATTATGCAATATTTAGTAGCCCATTTAATTTAAATTACAAAATTATTTTAAAATACAAATACTTTAATTTAAATTAATTAAAAATTGTTTATTATGTCGTTTTTAATCAATTACATAAATTATAATTTATAATTTTACAATTAAAATTCGAATATCTATATATGTTGAAACGATAAATGTGCAAGAGATATAAGTTCATTTTTTCGGGGATGATTTTAAAATATATATTACGATATATTTTATAGAAACGAAATGAAACATTCTTACATTTTTTATATATATACAACAACATAATTTTCTCTCCACCCCAGATAGCTTTCGGAAAATTTTTAAGATATATATACCATTTATAGTAACTCAGTAATTATTTTCAAACTATTATTTATTCACAATGTGACATGTATAAAAGTTAGTATAGTATAGTATAGTATAGTATAGGTTTTGTTATTTATACAATGATTTATAGATAAAATTTTATGTATATGTATTATATGAAATCTGGTGAAATTATATTTTGCAATTTTAAATTATTTTTGTGGTTTCTCATTTCCTCAATATAAAATTTGTGAAAAAAGAATATTCGTTCGTGTAAAATTTTATGATATTTTGTTAGTATTATAATATATTCATTATTGAACACATTAATTGTAGGTGTTTTGTGTGTTGTATATATAATAAATTATAAACAATTTTATTAACAAAAAAATTACCACATTTTTTTTTATTTAAACTCAATTGTATATTAAAATTGTTACATATATTTTGTATATATAGTATAAATACTATAAATTAAATAGCTTCTTATTTTTTTTTTTTTTTTAATTCTTTAATGTTGGATCATGTCATCTCACACTTAACTTTAATTAATGAATTTGAAAATAAAATTAAATTCATATATTAACTGAAAGATAAATGAACATTTTATATATACCAATATATTGTATATAATAGACACATATTATATATTTTATGTATGTACAACACATAAGGAGATAAATAGAAGTCAATTGTTAATTTATGTGAATATGCAGAAGTTGTATTTGTGTTCTATTTCGATAATTATATATTTTATAATATGAAGATAATATTTAACCTTTTACATTCCATTGTATCATATTGTACATATTTTATTAAATGTATATATTTAAATAAATAATATATACACGTACGTATGTACGTACACGTATGATTTCATCGTAATGTATGGTATATTATAAAGAAAATAAATTTAGTATATTCAAATATACAAATTTCTCAAGTAAAATAATTAACACTTTTGTTGTTAGTTCGTTTTTCACATATCAAAATTTATACAATAAAAATAATAATTATAAGAATATATTTTGTATATTTTTTAGTAGATGATGCCGAAATTTATATTTTTGTATTTTATATTATTTATTTTTCATTTTTAAATATTTACAATCTATATTACTGTGTGTGTATATATAAATAAATGTATATAAAGACAAAACAAACATCGACCTTTTTGTAATTAAAAATAAAATAAATAACAAATATAAATATATAAAACACGCACACAAAAACCACCCATTGGCAATTCATAATTGAACATATAAATAAATATATTATATTATAATTAAAGTGCGCATTTATAAATACACAATATATTAGAGAATATCTACAATATATTAAACATTGAATAAAAATATACATATACAATACATCAAATTCAATGCAAAAAGTGTATAAAAATATGCACAATAAAGTCACAAGTAATTTGTAAAAATACATATAGAATTAATAATACTGAATATATATTGAAAAAATTAAATAAATATGTTAGCTTGATTTTAGTCGTACACTAATTTATAAAACATAACAATTACAGGTACATAAATTCACCAGTGTATTATAAAATACAAAATGGAAAATAATATTTCCTACCATTATCATGGCAAATGTATTGAAAGGTATAACACAAAAATTAAGAACGTCCGGAATAATTTACCCAATTCATTATTATACAATATATTTAATTGAAACAAAATATCAGCAAAACACAATCAATGTCTCTTATTCCTTTACGCACACGATCATCAGTATACATGTAATAATTGCAAGGCCTTACATTTTAACGTATATTATTTATAAAATTAGCATTACTTTACACGTTTGGGTGTCAAATAATATGGACTTTATAATGTACAATATATGCAGAATTAATTATTATAATGTATATAAATATAATATTGTATATACTAATAAAAATTTATCACAATGAATAATATTGTATGTATGAATTAAAATTCTACATATATATATACAAACGATACACGATATAAGTAAATATCGCATTCAATCCAATATAATAAGAACGTCACATTCAATTAATATATTTGAAAATAAATACTATACAATAATATAGCAACGATTTGACTTAAGCGATTTTATATAATAAAAATATTGTATTGTATTCTTAAGACAATTTGTTCAAAAAATTGTATTCAATGGAATATAGAGTTTGAACTATTAAATACAATATTCACTGTATTATTTGCGCTTATCATTATTTTAACACATAAACATCTTAAGTACGTGTCTACGTAGTATATTGTGAAAATCATCATTATATATATATTATTAATGATGACTTAAGATGTTGACAATTTATTTATTGAAGCGATATTTAAGGTGTTGTTGCAATATGATTCGTATTTTAAAAAATGTACAAAATATGATACAATGCGTACAAAATGTGATTAAACGTTCACCAGAAAATTAAATAGATGAAATTAATGTTCAAAGGATCAAGGACATTTCTTATAACGGTAATTTTCACATTTAAAAGATAATTAAAAAATAGAATTGAACAGAATAGTGTGTAGTAAAGGATTAAGGACTTTTCAAGGACTTTACATATGAATAATTTTCTCATTTAGCCGTACTGTATGCTAATATGAAAGAAAACGAAACGCTGGCGATTGAGTAGTAATGTGTTTCATAGATCCATGGCTTAGATAATATTTACATATTACATTTAGTTGTGCACTCATATATTAAATATATATTGTATAAACGACAAGAATTGAGTAGAATCTTATTATGAAGATAATTTTCACAATTATTTGTGTCCTCGCACGTAAAAGAAAATTAAACAGGTGAAATTAATGTTTAAAGGATTAAGGACATTTCAAGGATCTTTTACATTTGTTCGTGCATATGGAAAATTATTATTAATATATATGGGGAATTGAGTATAGAAGTAACGTGTTACCAAGGATCAAGGATTTTATAAAAATAATTTTCACATTTATTATAGTGGACGTGATGTGTATCTCATTTGAAAGAGAATAAGTAGTGTTTTTTTTTTTTTTTTTAAAGAGCAAGACCTTATAAACATAATTTTCACATTTAGTCGTGCTGTATACTTAGGTATAAGGGCAAAAATTTATCTTCACTTAGTTTTTTTTTTTTTTCATTTAGACATAGACTAGGTATAATATAAAGACAGTAAAAACTATACTAAATTTCCAGTTATTATATTCTTTATCACATATATACACCAATAAAATACTATGCGCACAATAACAATAATAAAATGTAAAAATTATCCTAATGAAATCCTTGAAATGTCAGATATATTCGTATTCTGTATATATGGTGTATATATCTATGTAGTATATTAAAGTATATAAAACAAGGAAGGTCATATATGATGATATAGTAGCTGGGTATAATTTTAAATAAAGGATTGGTAAATATAATCAAATGCTAAAATTTTGTATAAAAATAAAAATAAATTATTGGAATATATTGTTAAAAAATAGGTGTAAATTATTATCATTATTATTATTTTCTTCGTTTTTTTTTCCTTTGGAAAAGGTGGAGCACAGTCTATATTTAATGTTTCAGTTTTTATTTGGAATATATATACAAAAGTATAATGTATATCCCTGCAGGAAATTATATAACTTGTTTCGCATCTCTATCTATCTGTATTTCTAAAATTAATAAGAAAAATACAAACAGTTTTTAAGACACTTAACTTTTATAAATATATTTTTATATATAAATGTGAAAGCATCAATATTACCATATGTACTATGAACTATTTACACATTTGAACCGAATAGTATTTTAAAATATTTCAAGATTTATAAGTTATTAGTTTAGTAATTATGGTATTAAAAAAAAACAACTATATATAATAGGGTCAGTTGTTTTTTTTCGTATATATAGAACATTTCGTATATATAGGAAAAACCCGCAGTTTTGTTTTTTTTACAAATGATTGGACCACTTTTTTTTTTTTATTATTTAGAACCATATAGTGAAATTTTTTTTTCCGGCAGGGATATACGTATAATAAAAACAAGACATTAATATTTATTTCTTTAGCGCATATACATGATATTATACTATCTATATATATACTTAAATTAGTATTTATATATATATAATATTCGTATGTATTTATTTATATGAATTGGATGTTGAACGGCGGCGGACTAACGAAAAAAATAAAGAAGAAAAAAAAATAGAAAAAATTCGAAACCAACAATACCACAACACAATATCTATATAATAATGTGCCAAGTTTAAAATCAATAAATATCAGCCATGATGTAATCTATAATAAATTTCTGTTATAAATCTTTTCCTTCTATTATAATTTTTCATTTGTATATATTTGCAATAGATATATATATACCTATACTATTTATATATAAATAATACTAGTAGTACATGATATTGTGTATATGCGAATATTTTAACAATATAGAAATATGTATTATTATAATAATACATTTATATATATATTTTAGTTTTGTATATATAGTTATTTTTATAACTACTAATTTAATTCGGTCAAACCCAAAAATCTTTGTTCTACATATATATACATTTATTATATACATTATTATACAATTTATATTACATATACATATATAGAGTAACATATTCGAAATAATGAGAAACACAATTAGATTTCATTTCCTAAAGTTTATGCATTTCATATATATGCAGCTCAAGGTATATCCAGAATCTATTATACAAGAATTTAATTATATGAAAGAGATTTCAGTAATCTATTCTATAGAATTCATAGTGTACGACGTGTGCAGACCCAATATGAACTTGAACTTAACGTGTATCAAAAAAAAAAAATATTCATATATATTTAAAATTTATGTTTTATCAATGTACCGAGACATTGGGTGTGTGTGTGCGTCATTGTTGCGTATATGTTACCCTATACACATATATGTAAATACCACAACTGAACGCATGTATATAAAAATATGTAAAAATATGCTTTATAATAAATATTCATTCAAATAGAAAATAGAAAATTTGTCTTTCACATTTTTTTTTTTTTTTTTCATATTATAAATTAAAAGAAAATAAAGATGTCGTCATTTTTTCTTTTCAATTTTTTCGCGTTGTTTAAGAAAAAAAAATTTTATTTTTTTTTTAATTGATATAATTAAAATTTAACTATATATAATGAAATTTAATAAATTTATAATATATAAAGAGGAAAAATCTCAACGCACACACACATACACAAGGAAATTTGATTAAAAAAACCAAAATGTTATTTATAATAATATAAAACAAAAAAAAACAAAAAAATAATTTGGTTGTGTGTGTGTTTTTTTTTTATTCTTTTCTTTTCCGAGAGTATGTATTATATTATCTACTTGAAAATATTTTAATGGCACTTATCCAACCACCACCAATTATTATTTAAATTTTCATCTAATTTTCATTCAAGTTTTCTTTAATACTATGCATAATACTACTATAATTTGTGTATATGTTTGTTTGTTTGTTTGTTTGTTAGTTTGTTTGTATATATAAAAATGAGTGAAAGACAAAGATATAAAAATTTAAAATAAATATTTTTTTTAAGTAATAAATATATATAGGTTTAAAAAAAAAAATACATTTTGTATATTCAAGGTTAAATTGATACTAAATAAATATTCGCTACGCTTTCATCATGTAATTATATATTTACAGATTATTAAAATTATATACATATGAATTTCCTTGATATATTTTATATATATTGTATGATGATGGTATATGTAAAGAATTATATTTACTCGCATATAGTAAGAATGATAAATACGAATTTAATAGCATATAATTTATTTAAAAGAAGATAAGATTTTCGTAACTGTTTTTGCTTAAGATTTATAATAAATCTTAATAGTTCTGACTTTAATTATGTACGTATAAGTTTTTAAAAACTGAAAAAAAATTACTTTAATTTTACATACCAACATAAATTATACTCTGTGCGCACATAAGGAGTATATATAACAATTTACTAATTCGTCTCCACTTATCAAAATGTATAAATTGTTTATCTTCCTTATATTGTACCAGTATTATTGTTGTATATGAGCGGATAATGTTGTACAGAAATTTTTATAATAATTGAGTAGCGCGCGCCCAACACCATATTTAGCAAACATTTCGACCAAACCACATGTCAAATTCACGATTGATTACCATAAACTACATTATACCACCCACTGCGCCGCCCACCACACCCCTTTACAATTGTAATAATAGTTCATAAATTTTCAATCTGTTTTTATAATACATTATATAAACATTATGTAAACAAAAGTTGTAAATCCAAAGTGGTAGTAAATTTTTCAATATATAATAATATATATTGGTGTCGTAAGAAATTGGCTGGTTATCAAAAGAAAAAAAAAAAAAAAACGACTTATAGTTATACTCTTTGAAAATCATTTGTTTTAGTAAATATAATTTATATGGAAAAATATTTGGCTGTGACTATAAACATAATCTTTCGTATATGGATAATTAACATAAAGAATTTTTCATACAGAATTTTTAAAATATATTCCAATTTCCAATTTTTCATATAGAACAAATGTTTGGTATAGATGTCATAAGATCCGATTGGAGTAAAACATGATATGGTGAGAAAATTACTAATTATTTAATTGATTTTCTTCTACCATCGATTTGAAAAATAACCGAAATGACATTGTTGGATGAACGATGAAATTAAAATATATTTATTAACTACTATATATATACCTTTTTTCATTTCAATTATTATAATATTTGAAATCAACCATATAATTGAATAGAATACCATTTTCATTGTATAGTATATTTAAAAACTTTTTATTTATTTTTTGTCTCGTTACTGTAATTTAAAATTTATTATATATTTTTTTTTTGATCTTATTGTATATATTAAAACAAATCTATATAAAAGTGTGATACGTTACGTATACGTAACGTATGTTAAGTTTACATCTATCGTATACACAAAACAATAGTAGTATATTTATAATTAATTTTTTACTGGTTATAACTCATTCAAAGCCAGTTATTAACAGAATTATCCTAAATAAATTATTTGATTTAATTGGTTTTAATTATATTTTTACATTTATATATATAATATAAATAATAATAACATATACAATACAATGTCCAAATGGTATAAAAATAAAATATAATATTAACTTATATACGGAAACAGTTGAATTGAAACCATTATTTCATTTTAATTTAATACCAAAAAAAAACTAAAAACTAAAATTCTCAAAATATAAAACAGAAATAATACATAAATAAAATAATAGATTAATAATATTGACAAGTATTTTTTCTTTATTTCTAATAATAATAATTCATTGAAAATATTTAAGCTTTGTTGTATATATATGCATCAGCCAGAGCAGAGCTACTTTAAGATTAAAGGTAAATATAAAAATAAGGACATTTTTCTTTTCTATTTATTTCTCCCCTCCTCTCTATTGAAACGCAAAAAATATTATATTTTTTATATAACCGAAAAGAAAATCCTTATAACTGTTACACATCTTTGTTGTTATATATATATATATATGGTATTTGTTGTTAGTCTTTTTACTTTTCCGCACACAAATTTTTTTGCTCTCTTATTCTCTTGAACAAAAAAAAAAAAATAAAATAAAATCCATATATAAAAAGCTCTTGTGCAAATATAATATGTATTAAAAAAAAAAAGAAAAAAGCCGAAAAAAAAATGTAATATTTGTGGGAATTTAATAATAACGAAAAGAAGGTAAATTTTTGTTGCTGCGTTAATGTATAATTTCAAAAGTTTATATAACATCATATATTAAATATATATGTGTATTTACAGGTGTACAAATTAATTCGTTGTTTATTTATTTTTTCAAACAACACTTTAGTCCATAAACACGATACTCTATTCTGCTGCTCGCATTCAAAATTGAAATAAATTAGAAAATTATATAGTTCTTATTTTTATCTGCTATTTTATAAGGACGGGTATACACGTAAAGCGTTAATTCAGAACAACCAGTAGCAACAAATAAAACATAGTCTTAGACAATTTTTTCTATAAAGCTTGACACATAACACATATAAAGGATCGTTTCAACATGAACTTATTGATATTACAAAAACATAGGCAAACAGAAAAAAACCAGTGGAAATTGTTCGACTAAAAGATGTAATATAAAATATTAATGTTTACAACGAATTAATTTTTGTATGCATCAAATAAATAATACATATTTTTATAGAAGTTTATTAATAAATTTTAATCCGATTTATTGGTTGAACAAAAAACATAATAATATTTGGTGTAATTTTTAATTTATAATATGCTGTGCCATTGTTGCCAGAACTTGACACAACTTTTATGGCATACCGATAATTCCCCATCGCCGTATATATATTTATTTATATTAAAATACTATGTATGCGTATTTGTTGATTGAGTGATTTTTGTATGAATCATTAGATGAATAATAAATTTATACTTCATGAATGTAAATTATTAAGATGCAAGGAAACAAACAATTAATATATATATATTGTATATAGGGTAAACTTTGTTTTCGGTTCAGTAACAATATGTTAAATATTTCTAATCATGTAAAATGTGTATCGGAAAGGATATTTTTTATATGTAGAACAACATTTTTTTAATTGGTATATTTTGCAAAAAAAAATAATTAAATTGTTACAGAACTTATAGAAAAAATATTATATATGGAATTACTACATTGCCGGTTTAAAAATATATTTCCGTAATCAAATATAACCTTTTATTGTTTGGTGATGCGAAAATATATTATATGGTATATAGGATTTAATAGATGATGGGCTTCAGGCGTTGTTGAAATATAATTCGTTTAATGCGGGTTTGATTATTTGAAGTAACTCTTCAATAATAATGTTTTGTTCACTGCCCAAAAATCTTTTGTATATCCTGTGATATAAATTATAATGTCCTTTGCTATAAGATTTTTGCGATGTTGAATGAATTAGTAATTGATCTTTTTTTAATTGAATTAGTTTTGCAGATATGATGATTTGAGGAGGAATGTACAGACATATCGTTTTATATTTACAAACGAATTGGAAAAATCGTTTTCTAATGTTAGTCACCATTTAAATATTTTATTTACAATACTATTTAATCATATTGATTTTTATGTTATTTACGCTATACACTTGATATTTTAAATACAATAAAATATGGGTCATTCACTTGTGAAACAATATATATTATTAAAATACTCTGTATTTAATTGCATTGAGCAATTTACAATTAATACAAATTTCTTTGTCGCCGCACCAAATACATTATTATAATACTCGCGTTTATAATATATTGAGACCGTCATTATTAATTGTTAATTTACCAACCATATCATAGTATTTAAATTTTTTAATATATATATATATGAAATGTATACTACAATATATATAATATTACAATAATCAATAAATAATATGTATTATGAAATTATGCAATTAAATTTCATTAAAGTAAATATTTTAAAATTAATATATGTATTCATATTCCTCATAAATACAATCCATTTATATATTTACGACGGATGGATATATAGTACTGTGTTTATACATTATATCTATCTCTATGTATATTAACGATGCTATGACATACTATATATATATATATACGAATTTGTATGGTGGCGTTGCGTGGTGTGGTGATGGTAATGTTAATAAAGTGTAAATTGATTTCTTACATAATAAATATTTATTATATGCAAAAAATAATTTCTAAATAATGTAATTGCATAATCATAAAAAATAATAATAAAAAGAAATATATATTTTAGAAATGTAGTTATTCATAAATGTAATAAACTCTATTTGAATTTTAAAAGAAACGATGTTGTTATAGTTAATATTTTATAATTAAAATATCGAGTAAAATATGTAATAATATTTTTATTATTTATTTATTTATTTATTTATTTATAATATATTTACGTGTTGGTCGTCGGTTTTTTCTCATTGATCATTTATAGTTTTGTTCTACATATAAAATAAAAATTTATATTAAATAAAATAGAGTTATTGTACATATAATAATTGAAATGTTATATTGATTTTTATAAATAGTATAGTTATATATATATTTTATTTTCATAATATTGTAACGTAGATATACATAAAAAGGTCAATTGAGGTAAATTGAAAATTTCCATAATTGTTATTTCATTTATACATATATTTTGCAAAATATTTCAATACTCATATTGTATTATAAATACCTATATATAAATATGCATTTAATTATAGCTATATAATACTATTTATTTATTATATTTTTTATTTAGGCCAACAATAAGATGAATAAAAACAATATTGATTGTTTTACGTTTACATTTTTCCTCTTTTATTTAAATGCGCACGAGAATAAGGATGAAAATTGAAACAATATATAGCAGTTTTCCATATTTAAAATAACGTGGATTATGTGAAATAATTTTAAATAGAAATTAAATCTATTATTCAGCAAATATAATTGAGATTTAAATTAAATGAAATATTTACGAAAACTTATATACCATATTTTCATATAGGTGGTACACCAATAATATTCAAAATGTTTAATTTTCAGATCGTATACGCGCAACACGAGGTGTTGTATATACATTTTTGCATATATAAATAAATATATATATAATATGAAAAAGTTAACAGCTGTGACTGTGAACCAAAAACGGTGTGAGCAACATTTAAAATAAATAAAAAGAGTTGTGCTTTATAAGCACTTTTAATATAAACAAATTTAAAATCGATTATTATTTAAAAAAATATATATATATAAAATAATCTAATATTTTATTGTATACGCGAGTACAATAAAATGTATTTGTAAAAAAAAAAAATCAAATTGAATTTAAAAATAATGTAATCAATTAATTGAATTTAAATACATTGAAATATATACACTATTTTGATCAAAAAATAACCAAAACTAGTTCAAAACCTAAACATTCTAACTTTTAAACAATAAATTTTGACACACACACACACTGCACAACACATAACTTCATACAATCGAAATTTTTTATTTGAATAACTCTGATGAAAATAACGACAACCCGATTTTTCATTAAATTCTGATGGTATGGTATAAAAACGATTTTGAAGATTACTTTAATTATTACTATTACTAAACACTCGGTTGATGCAATGTATTTTTCTTTAAAAATTTGGCTTTAAATTTGATACTTTGAAAAATATATTAATAAATATAGCTTATATCAATATTTTGTTGTTTGAAACGGTTCGGTTTATTTTTAATCAAAAAAATATATTATTATGTTAAGATTATTAAAATACCAGTTGATTTATATTCCAATAATAATATTTGCAGATTAAATAATTAATGTTTTAAATGGTTTTTCATTTTTTAATTTAAGAAATTAAATCTTCAACAATTTTATTTATATACAATGAAAATGTCTCGAAATCATATTTTTAATAAGTTATTAAATTTTAATTATGGCTCATCGAAACAATGTTTATGTATGTAGTTCTATTATATAACATCTATATAAATTAATATAAAAATATAAATTGAAACCCATTAAGTTACATTCAACTTAACAATTTTCGTATACATTTATTTTTTTTAAATCACCATCTTATTTCAATAATGTGTGCCGCCTGTGGTTGCGGTTGATTTATAATGAAGGAAAAAATAGAATAATAAATTTTATGAATAAAATTTAAATTATTTTTCAAACAGTGATGAATTACGTGTTACGAAAACAATGTTGATAAGTGTAGTCACACGAATACGATTGATTTGATCGATTGAATGCATTGCTGATGCATTTTTAAAATGTAAATGGTCGTGTAAAATGAGTTATGTACGCGTTCACATATGAAATTATAATTAGCCATTGTTCAACACGATATCATATGGACTTCCTTGATCATTTCTTGTTATAGTATTGTATTTGTGCTTGTATACGAACGACCACCACAACAAAATTCAGTAACCCATTAATGAATCATTTTAATTGTTGGAGGAACAAAGTCCGAATACCTTGATTTTGTTTGTGTGATGGTTGTTTTTTTTCCATTTTAACAATCTGTCAAAACAAAATCAAATCTGGCTGTGAAATTTTGTATATATGTAACCGGGTTTTATACCTTCAATTAAGATCCGTGCCCAGTCCTCGTGTATATATATAGTCAATAGAAATTTATTGTATATAAATTTTCCGATAAAAATATACAATATTTTTAATCCAGCGTATGTATTTATAATTCCATTACAAATGTGTATATAAATTAGACAAAAAAAAAAAAACAAAAAAAGAAAGAATATCTCGTATTGAATTTAATATATTCGAATAAATATATATTATAATGTTTACGTGTGCAATATAAACACAATATTATTAGTACAATAATGAAGTAAATAAAATATAGGAAAAAAACTCAAGATATTATTATAACAAAAAACACAAAAATTGTAATAATAATAATAATAATAATAATAATAATAATAATAAAAATTTGGCCGGTCTTCATATTTTATATTTTAAAAAAATTGAAACAATAAAATTAATTTGTGTTTATTAAAATAACGTAAACATTTATAATATAATTTTATAAATTTAGTCGGCATATACTATTTTGAGAACTCTGTCTCGCATATAGAAAGACATATAATACGTATATATTTATATTTGCGTTATATATATACCAACAACAAAACAACTATATTTATACATTACAACGCACCTCTATACCTGTTCTGGTGCTATTGCTGCTGCGGCTGCTGCTGCTATACTGTGAAGATACACATACCAACAGTTCGAGTTTTTATTTTTCCTCGCCATTTCATTATATAACTTATATATTATAATACAACATACACGGTTAATTTGCATAAAAAAAAAAACTGTTTTGTTATATGACTATACGGCTATACGGTACATACCTTTAAAAGTTTGCGTGTTTATATGCAAAATACATTTATTATATGAAGAAAAAAAAAATTAAAATAAAAACTTAAAGAAATAAGAATTTATTTAGTTATAAGTGCTATATACTGCTTAATACTGTTGCTGTGTATTATTTAAAGTTGTTGTTGTTGTTGTTGGTGTTGTTATGGCGGCTACAAAGCCACCTATATATATATATTTTATTTTTTTTTTCAAAATATTATTAACTTTTTGTATTTTCATATGTACATTGAAACAAGAATTCGCTAGTTTTAACTAGTTTATTATATCTATATCGTATACATTTTAAATATTGAAAATTCAAGGATTCTAATGTAGTATTTAGAGTTATAATAATTTTTCCTTCTTTATTTTTCACTAATTTTGTGTTTTCTTTTTATATGTTTTTCTTTATTTTGTCTCTTTTTATTCGTTTTTTTTTCTTCTTATTAAATATAATACACAGAGTACAGTATAGAACAAAAATAAATCAATGGGTTATTATAAGTTTTAAATTAAATAATGTGAGCTGCAGATGGTAACCAATAATATAAAAAAAAAGTACATCTTTAAAAATATAGTATTGGACACTATACTAAAACATTAACAATGTCGCTGTATATGCACATCATATTATATGGAGACTATAATCACCCGTAATATATAATGGAATTAAAGAAATATCTGTAGCGTTCAAAAATTGCAGATAAATTGGTATAAATATTGTTATATACTCTAAAAAATGATGTTTTAGTAAATGTTAATAAATAAGTTTAACTTGAAGTAAAATCATTTGTTTTAATGCAATATTTTCATGTCATACGGCACGGCACACACACACGATATAATTGGATATTTTTCAAAAAAATTCAAAAAAATTTTTTTTAATTATTACCAATCAATAAAATCTATGAAATATTTAATAAAAAAAAAAAAAATTAAAAAGAATATTCAAAATAGAGTTCAATCAACTCTTTCTCTTTGGTAATTTATGGTCACATTTATAATTAAATAATTTTTGATGAATGATAAAAACAAAATAAAACAATACTAAGTCACGATATATTTATTATAGGTAAATTTATATATTTTTGAATATATTATTATATTAAAATATCTTCTGCATATATAATACCGAGTGTGTATACAAAAAAAAAAAAAAAAGTGTGCTGGGCATGTAATAAAATGTCACGGGGTAATATAAAACATGGAAATATATTTTATATGTAATTTGTTCATTCAATTACTTTAAATTTTATTTCGATGTAAAAAATTTGGCTTATCCTATATTTGAATGAATGATTTTTAATGTGAATTTTAAAATAGAATTATATAGTTGTTATACGAAATTCTCGCTGATCTGTTCCGATGATCCGCAATGAATGGAATTTGGATTGCAACTTTAGACATCGATTATGACCAACCATTGTATAACTACGACTGTTGTTTCACTGTGGATAATTTGGATAACAGTGCACCGTATAAATTTTGTGTAAATGTACTGTATTTTATATAGTAATGGATTATATTTATATAGAATTATATGTAAAATGAGGTGAGAGTGTTCCTAATAAATATATATCTTTGAATTACATAGTCTTGTATTACACAAAACCAAACATTACATTTTATTATATAATTTACATTTAATTTTTTTTTTTATATATAATAATTGTATTACTATTTTCTACATTTTTTTTGTTGTTGTTTGATGTGGTTGCTGAGTAAATCAATTATTTTAAGGAGTGTTTTATTATAATAAGAAATATAAAAAGGTACATATATATATATAACGACGTCAATTCAAAATGATTACGTTTCATATTTAAAAATGTGTAATTTTTGTATACATATTGATATTATTTTGTATATATATATATGGGATATGATGAATGAATGAATGTGCTTTTCTTTCTAAAATGACGTCAATTTTATTATTTTATTATTTATTAGTTTTGTATTTTTTATAATTATATGATGTGTGTGGTGTTAAGGCGGGCAAAACAAAACCAACAACAACAACAACAATAACAAAAATAAGTGCCATAAAGTGAATGACTATAAATTATTATCATATTGTCTTTTAAATATATATATATGGGTATTAAAAAAATAGTATTTTTTTCATATTCACATTTTTTATGTGTGTGATGTATACTCGTATAAACCATATAAAAGCTATACAATAATTATTACCAACCATACATAAAATATATTATATTATAATAAACTGATAGTTTTATTAATTATATTGATGAAATAATTTGTATAGATGTATATGTAATATATAAACATTATATAATAATAATAATATAATTAATAATAATAATATAGAAACAATATAATAATAAATAGAATATATCAATGAATAAATGAATAGAATACTAATTTTATATGATGTTTGGTATATATATATATAATATTCGTCGTACATGAGTGTGTGCGTTTGTATATATAATTTATATTCTATTTATCTATACTTAATAATTTGATGACTGTTGCGAATTGATATGATGTCATTGTGTATACATGATATTATTATATAAAATATATATACAGGAAAAAAAAAACTATAAAGTAAAATGTGATGATGACGAACAAATCAAAAATTTTATTCTATTTTAATTATATATAGAAATAAATATACGGTCAATGAATTAAAGACATGTTTAAATTACCATATAAAAGAGCGTATATATATATATATTTATATAATTTATGTAAATATATAGACAGATATATATATAATTGATTTATTCATCAACTAATTCAATTGATTGTATGAAAGAATTCACATATAGAAATTAAGATTAATTATATTTATAAATTTTATTTTTACTTTGTTTAAAAATTTAAGAAAAAAAAATAAGGAATTTTTTACTTTTAAATATTATTGAATAAATTCGTGTGTGACAAATAATCGACGATTTGTCAAAGATTAAAATTGAAAACATTTCTTTTCGATTAATTTGTATTATTTATCACATATAAACAATATATATAAAATATAACAATCAATTTAGCATTAATATATTTTTAATATATTAAATATTAGATTATTTTTAATACTATGAACACGTTGTAACAAAAATATTCATACGTAGGACGTATATTATAAATAAAAGACCTTATTCTGTTCTTTAGTTTATCCATTTCAATAGACACACAGTAATCTGAATGTTAATTATCATAAATATTTGTTTATAAATAAATAAATGAAAAGTTTGAACTTTTTTAAGTATTTTGTTTGAATATGTATATATATTTAAGTATATATAAATTCTTACTGAAATACACTGAATAATAAATAATCAATAAATGTTTTATAATTATAATATGTAAAAAAAAAAAAAAAAAGAAATATTAGGTTTCATTTAAGGATTAAAAAAAAAAACTAACAGACGATGACTACAAACACAAACACACATGTAATATAATTTATATATACATATAGGGTTTTAAATTAAAATATAACAGTGCTGTTAACAATCCGCTTTACAGTGCTGATTTTATGGAAAATTTTATAATAAATGCAAAATTAAGAAAATTATTCGCGAAGAAATTTACTCTATATATATATATATATGGGCTAAAAATTCATCAAATCAAATTTGTGGCTGGAACGTTTTAATACATCATATATACACACATCGTTTTTTAATGTTAAACAGTACAGTACAATATGGTGTATGCTGAGATTATATTTATATGGTTTCTGTTTTCTATTTAATTAACCCTATCGCACAGAACAAGTAAGCTGCTATCATAATAATAATAAATTAGAAGACTATACCATACTATACATGGTATATATACCTGTTCTACATAATATACATACTATACAATACACGGTGGAATTAATAAATTGTTTAATTAAAGGCACGCATTGAATCCCAATATAAATAGAATAATATTATTATTGATTTTTTGAAATATTGTCACATTGAAATTTAATGAAATATTTTATATATACGTGCGGCAACAACATTTTTCGAAATGTTTTAATGTTGTTTATAGATATATATATATAATTTTAAAATTATACATTTAAATTACTACAAATTACTAATAAATACACACATTTTATAGAAATAAATAAATAAAAATTATAAAACTTACCATGTTAAATTATAGTGGCCATCGGCTTCAATACTACACATCAGTAATAACGGTGACCTACTACCATCATCAAAAAATTTCAATTTATGTGGTTCATTATCATAATTTGGTTTTAAAACTTTTGCGACACCTGCGTGCAAAAGAAAAAAAAAAAAAAAAGGAGAAAAAAAAAAGAAAAGAATAAACAATTAATAAAAAAATAAATAAATAATTTAATATTAAATATATATTGAAGAAAAAAAAAATAAAAATAATTAAAAAATTAATATTGTATAAATATACATTTTTATATTTATAATTATATAAAAATGATAAATAATTAATTGATATAATATTTATATATTTAAAGATGGAAACAAAAATATTATTATGTGTAGGATATATAAAAATAAATTAAAAACGTAATATATGAGAAAAAAAAAAATAAAAAATAGCCTATATTCGAGTATATATATATTTAAAATAATAAATATTAAATTAAATAATAAATTATAAAATATACAGTAGAGATTCCCATCTACATATATAGATTATAAGCAATTTTTCCCGCTAAAAAGCAATATGAAACAAACGACAAACGTATCTGAAAATTATTCCATTCAGTAAATGGAAATTAGCTAACTAATTTAGCCAATTTTCATTTAATTTTAATAAAATTTTATATATATATATAGTACGTACAGTTTTTGAAGAAGAGTTTTACTTTTTAATATCGATACTCTCATATTTCTGATCGACTGTTTACGAAAGTTTTAGTAAATTTATTTAATCATTAATGATTTTGATAAAATTAATAAAAACTGTCCAATGAATATATCGTGCAGAACTTATATTGCTCAAAAATTTTAATATAGAAAATATAATTGATATATATTGGTAATAATAATAATAATAATAAAAATGTTGAATTCTACTATACAGAAAAACTTTGTTTGTTGATTTACAAACAAAAAAAAATTATATATTGTAGCATCCTAACTACGTAAATTAAAAATTTAATCAAAATGGGATAAAAACAACGAAAATATTATATTGTATATAATGCGCAAAGCTAAAATTAAACAAAAATTAAATTTATACTTATATTGAAAGAGAATCCACTGTATTTATTTGTTTATTATTTTATTATATTAAATAATAATATATAGTACTCGTGTAATACGCATTTGTATAGGGTGCGCGTATTAAAATATGCAATATAAATGATTGTAGTCATACGAACCACAACAGAATCCCATTTTATTACTAACATTGTTTCTTTTTTTTATGAGAAATTAAATGTGGAATTTTTTTTGCAAAAATTTAATATATAAAGTTAATAATTTTAAAGTTATGAGAACGTTTCGCTCGGCACACACAAAAATACACATATATATGTATCATATGTATCAAATGTGAAAGAATCAGACTGTTTTGACTGATGTCTCTCTTCTGAAACACCCTATATCCTTATTATATATAAAAAGGAAGTAAAACGAAAGAAAAAAAAAATACGAAAACGTTTAAATAATAATAAAAGCTAAAAAAGAAATCTAAAAATATATCAAAGACAAATGTTTGATATCTTCTCGTTTGCTACGCGCTATCTATATATACTACTATTTTATATTGTTATATAATATATGCTTAATAACAATATTATAATACTCTGTTTTCTATTTAGTATATACAATTTTTGAATGAATAATAAATAAACTAATAAATAAATCATCATTTTCATATATATTTTTTAGCAAACAAATAAAAATTATTAATAATTTTGTGTGTGTGTGTGTGTGTGTATAACAATAAATATTATCAAAAAAAAATAAAAAAATATATGTATATAAAATGAATGATGATGATACATAACAATGACGATATTTATATCAACATATATATATATTATAACAATGTGTCGAGAGTCAATTAATATAACAAATGATGCTATATATTTTTAATCTATAAATTTATTGTTTAATGTTTGGTTAATATAAAGATTAATATATCGAGTATGAAGTTTTGATTTAACATATTCTATCTATATCTATTCTATACAAACGCAGTGCGTAATTTTTGTTTTAATAAATTTGATTGTTACAAAAATATATGTGTCGCACAAATTATCTGTTTTCTTTTTATCACACACACACACACACACACTATGAAGTGTGCAAACATTTTATTTCTAATTATTAATAAAATAATTTTCACTATAAGCCTTCGGTTAATGAATTTTTTTTCGTTTTTTTATTTCCGTCTATATAATTAATAATAAAAATATTATTATTCTAAAATATATAAAAAAAAAAGATTTATATATTCTCACATATATATAAAATAAAAGATTATAATAATTTTATGGATGAATTAATTTTAAATAAATAAACAAATTGTAATTGTATATATAAAATGTATGTAAAAATATATATATGAGATGTGTACACAACGACGTACTGTGTGTACACATGTACCAAATACAATATAAGTAATATAATATAATAATTAAATATAAATGATGATTATATATATTTTATGACTATTTTACATGACTATTACATGACTATTTATATATATATATGTTATAAATGGTTTATAAATTTATAAAAATGTATATAATAAATATAATTATGTACAAAATTGTATGTATATAAGAGATGATGAATATAAATATATATATAATATATAATTCTGCTATTTTAACTATTTATGTATTTGTTATATATTTATATATAGTAGCAAATAATTTTATCTAATAAATATTAATATAATAATTATAGGTTCTATTATTAAACAATATTTAATAGTACATATATATATTAAACTTACAAATTGAATATTTTTAAATCATTATAATGTAATAGTATATAAATATATATATATTGTACCATATATAAGATATTACCTATATATAAATCCATTTATTATAATTATGGTGGTGTATAATCGTTAAAAAATTTATTTATAATGCACTAAAATTGTTGTTAATATAAAAAAAAAACCCATATATATAGATTAAAATTTGAATTTGATATGGTATTTTGTTAATGCTTTATTATTTATAAATATTAGCGCACAAACTCAGTTAATATATAATTGATTTTGAACAAAAATTTTTTTTTATGGTTGATGGATTACAATTAAAAATTTTTAAAATGTATTTAAATACCATATTACTGCCGTCACACATATAACAGGTGTTCCATTTGTATTGATATATATATTTAACATCTATATATATTCGCATGCAATTACCAACAATATTTATAATACTCTATATACAAACAATATCAACTATATCAATATCAATAAAATGTGATTGTACGCGATCAATATAGATATAGATATATTTAGTGCTTCATGATAGACAATGTGTTAAGATTATTCAAAATTTATATATATATTATATGAAACGGTACTCATTTGTCGAACTTATTATTATTAGTATTATTACTGCAAACATTTTTGTTTTCATTATAAAATTTTTTAATTTATTATTGTGAAATGTAAAAAAATTAGAATTTCATACCACCGCACGGTTGTTATTTCCAATTTTATATATATAAATATATATATAAATATATATATAAATATATATATATATATTAAAATGAAAATATTATCCTTCTACGGCCTTAATTCTATGTGTGTAAAAACATAAATGTTTCCATCACAAATGAGAGCCGGCTCTAGCATATACATATAACGTTGGAAATATTAAGATGGAGGAAAAAATTTCATGTAAATTTTTATTTAAATAATATATAAAGGAAATAATAAAATTTGAAAAACATAAGAAAATAGTAAAACACAATTTGTATATAAATAACAAATGTCGAATAGATGAACTGGGTGAACGACGAAAGATATCTTAACCGCAGAAAAATATTAACGTCTATAGAAATATGTAAACATTTGTGAATGAGAATGAACTCTATGTTATTTCACAATATTTTATATGTATTTATTATATATATACCGTGTGTTTGTTTGTGTGTGTGTATATATATATAACTAAAATTAAAGTTTTAATTTAAATTAATATAGACACACACACACACACGACTATATTCATCGTTGTATACACATTATTATATAATAATATTACTATAAACATTATTTCAAATACATTATATACATAATAATTTTAATAATTAAGTTAATTAAAAAAGTTTTTTTATACTATGTCATAATATGTGTATAAATAATATTTATCATATATATATATGTATAACATAAAATAGTTCTGAACTTGATATTTATTTAATAATATTATTATTAATATATTGTATATATATATATATATATATATTATATTAATTATATAAATTTATAAGAGAGAATAGGGTCTAAATTGAATGTCGACTTTTTAATTATTTTAAAATATAAGTTAGTTTTGTATAGACAATATAAGTTTTATTATCAAAATGATCGTAAAAAAAAACCATACACATTTATTTTTTTTTACATAACTGATACATATTTTTATCATCCCTATATATATATGATATATATAATAAAACCGTGACGTCTCTTATAAAACATTCATTATCCACAATCACAGAAGAACAACATAAAACCCATATATATATATATACTACACTCAACAAATATATATATTATATATACACGCACCAGTATATAATGTACAATTTAACAAAACGAAAATAGAATTTTAAATTAATGTCTTTTATACACAATATTTGTATATTTATATAGACATTGTACAATATATATGTGTAGTACGATACAATACACAACGTAGTTATATATACATTTTTCAAGATACCATATATAGATATAGATATGTTTATATATAATATATATTTCAAATGGAATGCAAAGGTAAACCAACAAATGGAAAAACAAACAAATACTGACAATTTTCATTATAAAATCATTAGAAAATGAAATGGTTGTTGTTGCTGCTGAATGTTTGTTTGATAAAATATATGTTTGTATATATTTGAATATAGTATACCTAAGCATAAAATACATAAACACACACACACACACACACACACACACATAAACGGTTATATACATTGTATGTTCAAACATGCTATATGCGCTGTTGTTTGTTATTGACATTAATTAAATATTTTCAGGTGGAAAAATGTTAAAATATATAAATAATGTAATAAAAACGGAAAAATGAAAATAAAAAGAAAATTATAAAAATTTATTAAAATAATAATAATAATAATAACTACTGATGCTATATAGAGTATTATATATATGCAATTATATATTGTAATATATAACAGCAAAGTTATTATTGTTGCTTCACATATGGAAATAATTTGAATGTAAGTCATTGTTTTAATTTTTTGTAAATGTAAAAAAAAAACATCAATTAATTATTTAAAAATTCATTTGATTGTTATAATTTGATCTTTCACAAAACGTTGTGATCTTTAACACACACACACACACACATCAATCTCGAATATCTTTCATTTAATTATTATTAATTATATATAAACCACTTCACAACATATTAAATTTATGATTTTTAAATAAGTAAATAGATATTCTCTTCTGTATAATTTTAATAAAAAAAAAAATTTTACTTTTTAAGGAACATGTTTTTTGTGTCTGTTTTTTTTTTGTATTATATATATGTAACACCACCACACACATTGATGTTATAACAAAATGTAAATTTTATACTGAATATTCAAACATTATATATATATATGTTATATGTGAGAAAGACATTATTTCCATAAATATTTAAAATATATATGTATATTTATTAAAATATTTTATATAATCATGCTCTACTCTATATATGGTACACACAAATTTATAGAAATATGTTGTTGCTAAGGGCCAAAATCATTTTTCATCTTATATATATATACAATATATATATATGTTTTATATACAAAAATATTTAAATATGCATATTATATATATATATATATATAATTTCTATATATAACCTACATTTTTAATCATCACATATATATACCATATTTAAAATAAAACATGCATTGCGATTTTAACATTTTTTATACATATATATACCCGTATATATATATATATATAGATGAATATATATTGTATAATTATCTAAATAAAATTATACGTTATAATTATAATTATTATGTATACAGCTTCTTTATATTGTAAATTATTTAAATATATAGAAAATGACTTTTAATCCATTTATCATTTATTTCATATTTATACAAATACAAATATATATAAAATATATATACGTAACGTTATATTCTTCGCCGTCGTATATACAATATATAGTTTATGTATATATAAAATATAGTATGTATATAAAGAAAAGAAAATCCTTACTCATAATTAAAAGATAATTTTCTGCAACGCACAATAACACACACACAATGAAAATCAATTATTTTGTTATCCAAACTTTAATTATATTCCTTTAGAACAGCAGTAAGCTTACTTATTACATGTGTATATATATATTGTAATAACGTTATATATATATAAATATACAAATAGATAGTCTATATATCTATCTATAACTATACCTAATATGATAGCAGGCTATATATATATTTACTATACAAAATAATATATGGTTCTTTTGTATATACATATAACCCTATATATTGTGATATATATTTACATACATATTATATATACAGTATTATATACATCTTATATATATGTATATCATATAATGTATAGTTATTATATAATTTAGTACATTTACTGATTGTTTTGATAACATACATACAATATATATATATATATATATAACAAAATAAACTTAAGTATATAGAACACAATTTACTACCCACCACACACACAAAACATTTTTTTTATATATTATATACACCATATGGTATTTTGTATATACTGTGCGCTGTGCGTATATATATATATAGAAAAAATATCGATATTGAACAATAAAAAAAGTAACTTAAATTTGGTGGTAGAAATTGTGTTTGCAAAATTGTAGATTAAGCAGTGTTTTTTTGTTTAATATATATATATATATATTGTCGAAAACAAGCATAAATTTAGTGAAATAAAATGGTTAAACATATATGCACACGCCGCCGAAAAACGAACTACTAGACAATTAATATTTGCCGGAAAAATCGATTTTTATTTAATAAATATATATGTTATTTTTTAATTAATCTGGCAGATCATATATATCATTAATGGATTTTCATATTTATATATTGTATAAAAAATTAAAATCAATTTTTAATCTTGTATTATTATATGGAAAAACATTTTTAAAATAGATATATCATCGATTTTCTCTTTCATTCGACGATGTCAATGAAAATTCAAAGAAATTTGTGTTATTTACTATATTAAAAAAATTATTTCGTACAAAAAATGAAAATTAATTTCAGAATTTCAGAAATTCACTGTAACTATATACGGGCCGTATTTAAAAAAAAAAAAAAAAAAGACTTCACGAAACAAGCCAAAAATTATAACCAACAATTAAAATTTGATTTTTGAAAGTTCACTTATATATATATATGCATTCGATATAGATATTTTTAACTTATGTACTTATTTGAGTACCGAGTAGTATATTTGTATAATGTATAACAGCACCGTGCCGCACTATATATATATATATATATAGCACAAGAATATTTAACGTGTATTAAATTTTCAATATTTTCTTTCGTATATATATATATATATATTCACTTAAATTTTATATATTTATATATATCCATAATACGTATATCTATAGTATATATGTAAATGTATACACAGAGTAATACAGATATAGAGGGTATATGGAAAATATTTAATGTTTTTTTTATTTTTTTTTTGTGTTTTTAGATATATATAGTGTTTTTGTATATATATATAGACATAAAAAAATCGATACTCAAATATATATATTAATAATATAAACATATATTTAGGTATATAATATACAGTAGAAAAAGAAATGGTGGATATATATATGTAAAAGGTTTTTCGTTCTACACACACACACACATATTGAAAAACTATATGGATATTATATGCAAAAAATTAATTTTAGTTTTTCACAATTTTATTAAATAAAATAGTATATAGCAAAAGGCAACCAAATCCATGAAATATATTAAATGTAAAAACATACAAACACACAGTACACACATTGAGATACAATACTATATATTATATCTATTACATAACACAAGAAAATTAAATTCATTCCATTTTAATTTTTAAATCATCTTCATATTCATCCCTTGTTTTATGTACCATATACCATATATATATACAATACTTGTTTAGCCCAGTTAATGAATACATATTATATAATCTATTGTATGGTATATATAATACTAGTATCTGTTATGTATATAGATTATTTATAGAATGTATATAATATATAAAAAAAAAATTTATATATATAGACTTAAATTGTTATAAAAAAAAACCATAAACATTATTTTTTATATAAATAATAGTCATAAAAGAAATGTATATTTTATATCTAGAAAATATTGTTGTTGTTTGTTTGTTTTTTTTTTTAATGCGTGGTGGTTGTCCTTAGAGAATTTCACTGCGATTGACAATGTACACAATTTTAAAAAAAAACTATATCCATAAAAACATTTATAAATAACAAATACTTATATATATATATATAATATACATGGAATGGTATGGTATGGTATGGTATGATATACGTATAGACTAAATTCACTAAAGTGACATTCATTTTTATTATATAGATTATTTTTATATTTAAATATAGAAAAGAATTTCTTATTATATTCAATCATTTAAATGAACATTTTTTGCTATATATATATATATATGGGATAATTCATTAAATAATCGCGTTGAATTAATTTAAATATTTATAAATAAATACGATTTTGTATAGTTAAATAATAAAATGAATTACTAAATTAATGGTAACCTTTTTTTTTTTTTTTTTTGAATAATTTACACAACTAAATACTATTTTCTTGGAACACAATATCCGCAACATATAAAATTTTAAGAATAAAATTAAATATACAATTTTAATCATCATAATGTATTTTGGCGTTATAATACTTTCTTTTATTTTTCTTCTGTGGTTGTTTTAAAAAAGAATGGACAATTTTTACAAAATTTTTGTGATTTTTTGAAACGATAAATATTCAGTCAATTTGTTAAATGATTATAAACAAACGATTTTTTTGCCATGCAAGTTTAAGCGGCGTCTGCTTAACAACTAAACGATATACATGAAAAGCTTAAGCTCTTGATATTATCGTATACTAAGGTTTTACAGTATAATTTTTTATTAAAACTTTATTAATTAATCACTATATTACTGCACGTGAACACAATTAAAGTATGTGTGAAAAATTAATTGTAAATATATATATTTTTATAAAATAAATAATCAATTATATGTAAAAATATACACAAAAAAAAACTATAAATAATATATTTTAATTTTTTTTTTAAATATAATATAAATATAAAATAAAAGATAGAGGATAATATTATTTTTTCTAGTATTTTCGTGCGTATATTGAATATATATCGTTAAAATAAATAAACAAAACGTTCAATTTTTCATTGAAATTTATCAAAAAAAAAAAAAAAATAAAAAATTTATAAATATAGAGTTTAAGTGTATATTAATAGTAGCTTAATAGTTAATCTTCTCTTTAAGTTCTATACATATGGGACTAAAAATTGTACTGTAAAACAGAAAGTTATGTTTTTTAAGTTGAATTTGCAGCTTGAGCGGCGGCGTCCACACAAATTAATAAATATACACTAAAAAAAAATACTATTAGTTCCATGTAGATAAATTTTGATCGGTTATTATATTGAAATATATTCAATTTTTATTTTTATTTAACAAATAAATATACATAAATAAGTGAATAAGAAAAAAAAAAAAAAACAAATGAAAAACATTAGGCAAATAAGTATAAAAAGAAAATTTTAACTTTTCCACTTTTCATTTTATTATATTTTAAAATTATTTGTTTATTATACGTGAGTATATAATAACGCATATATGCGTAACACGTAAGATACAAGTACGCGCAGGTATATATATATAAATAGAAAATTTTGATAAATATTAAATATAAAATATTTATTTAAGATTTTTGTTTATACATGATGATGTACACGGTGTATAAGGTAGTGGACGCAATCTCTGTCACATGTCCCATTGGCAGAAATTTTTTGAATTTAAATTTATCCCGCTGGATTATTATGAATGAATTTGTTCGTTTATTTGTAGCCATGCAATTTGTGATTGTTCATTTAAATTACCAAAATACTGTCACATTAAAAATTATTAAATTAATACCATCCCAGTACACACAAAGTCAATAAAGCGTCCTTAACAAGGCAGGGATTGGACCCACTACCTTATACTTTATTTATACATATATATATAATATTAAAATTAAATGTGTATGCGCACAAGGCATAGAGAGTTACGGCAGCAGGTAAGGCATATACAATAAAATAAAAATATATATATATAATATTTGCATATAATAAACATATATGAAAAACAGGTGTATGCAAAGGAATATATAAATAAAAGAAAGATATTTAGTACATTAAAAAAATATATAGTATTATTTAACAACACCACCAAAAAAAAATACATTTAATTTTATGTTGAGAATAAAAAAAATAAAAAGTGATAACTTCAATATGCGAGAATAATACATTTTGGTAAGATTTCACCATTATTTTATATTTTTTTCTATATAAATATTTAATAATATAAAATAAATTATATACAACACTATTTATTTATTCGATTTTTTTAATAAATGTGTATTATACAATAGAAAAGATTTCATTATTTAGAATATAAATATTGTTATTGGAAATTTTAAATTAACAATACACATCCGCATTCACACACACACAGATGTGTATAATAAATTGAAATATTTAAAAAAAAACACAAAAAAATGAAATACAACTAACATATGAAATTCATTATAATGACGTCGTAGATATATTGTTAAAATTTAAATGAATTTTGTTTCCTACATATCCTACAAAAAACAACAAAAATGTTTATAAGGATTTTTGTTCGGTTAAAACATGTAACATAATATTGGATATTATAAACAAGATTATATCCCATTCACAAAAAAAAACATCTTTTCTTATTATAATATTGTAAATAACATAAAAAACATATATCATTTTGTTGAAGGATGTCCTTTAAACTTGTATGTTGTTTTTATGTTACATCATCAACATTATCAATTTATAAAAGAGTAACCACACACTGTGTCGCATTAACATATATATATATATATAATTATATCAGTAGCATTTCGTAAGAAATTGGGTTAACATCCCAAAAAAAAATTGATTAGATATACTTTAAAAGAATTGCTTTTCTGGAAAATTATATTTTTATTTTTAAATTCTCTTATTTTAAATAATAATTATTTTAATTTTAATTCATTATAAACACAATCAATATCCAATTTTTCATATATATAAAATATATAATATTTTCACAAAATCGATTGACATGCGATAATTTTGTGTATAAAATGTGAACAACCCAAAAAAATTACTATTTTCATACCATAGAAATTGTAATCGGAATACTGGAATTGCTAACGAGAGACACGTCCCTGATACATATTTTATGTCAATAAAAATATAGAGAAATTTTACATTAAAATTTAGTCTATTTTTTTTTTTCCAATTTAATTTATGTAAATGTGTTACTTTTTTTCTTCAAATTATTGTCTGTCAAATTAGTTGCCATAATCTAATCTTATATATATATATGTGTGTGTGTGTGATGACACATTATAAGGAAATGTTATTCTAAAAACAAAATCGCATCATTTGCTGCTACATAGAAATTATGCTAAATATATGGTCCATTGAATAAGCCGTGCATCAGGTGGCAATACATCACATCACCAAAATTTATTCAACTTTGAAATTCTGTCACATTAAAAAAAGAAAAAAAAAACACCCCCGCATTATATTTAATTATAATTTTATTTGTTCGTTAGCATTTATTCCACACAGACCATTTAATTTAATACTATATATATATATATTGAATGACTCACATTGAATATAATAATTATAATAGAATAATATTCTATTGTATATAAATATAGAAAATTGTAATTTATAAAAATTGATCGTTTTAAAAATTATACAATAAATAAAATTACCAATTTTATATATTATAAAATATAGAAATAGATATAGGATTTATTTTTTGTAACTTATAAATGTAATTGAAAAAAATTGTATCCATTGTATATATTTTAATATATATAAAGATGATTTAATTTCTGTGCAACATATATAAATATATATATATATTGAAAATTCCATGAGAACCAAACAAACGACCAAAAAATAATATACAACGTATATTTATTTTTACCCGCACAAACATATATATATATTTGGAATATAAAAAAGTTGATATAAATATTGTTTTGTATATTGGAACCATGATAAAAATACTTATATTTATAAATTGGATATGCATTATGCGTATATACACACCGGCAACAATAATTTAATAAATAATTTTGACACTCGTCAATTTTTCGTTTATAAATGAAAATTGATTTAATTTCAATGTATATTATTTAAAAAAAATAATATAAATATTATAATGAAATCAATTCTATTATTGGTATTATTTTCATTGATTTTTCACTATGTATTTTGTGTATAAAGAATATATATATATATAAATAGACACTGCTGCGGTCACATATATATGCGTGTATTTGTATAATAATAATGGTTATTGTTAGACAACATACCAATTTTAGCGCGATTTTTAACATAAAATTGATTAATATAAATTGAAAGAGATATCGATGTTGTGTTGTGTTGTGTTCTTCGAAGGATGCGATGGCCAAAAAGGATATATAATTAATTCGAATTGTAATGTGATACTCTTGAACATATAAATATATTATACTACTACTACGACTAACCGGTAACATCAATATCGATATTTAAAATGATCACAAAAACATACGATAGTAAAGTATAACGCAGAGACCACCACCACCGTGTGCACTGTATTTATTTAAATGAAAATCTATCTATAAATATTTATTACTGTATATAATATAATAATCATATGTGTATAAATAAGTATACAAAGAATTTTAAAGGTTATACATATATGAAAAAATCTTATATAAACATCATTCAATTTCATATACAAAAATATAATGTTTGATGGATTCGTTTTTATATATACCATTTATTTAACATATTATTGTATATATATATATATATTTTCAAGATAAAAATAATGCTTTAAATATACCATAAAAATAAAAAAATAAAGTATTTTTAATTTTCATCCATTTAAAATACACATAAATATAAACACCACCACCACCACCAACGACAATGCAATGTATTTTATATATTGTAATACAAATAAATGGTATATGATATATGTGGGAGTGTGTGTATAGTACAAGAATTTATAAAAGAAAAATTAAGGTCATGGCTGCTGTTATAGAAGAAAATTATTACTATAAATATACATATGTTACATGTGTACATTAATATACATTTGACTATTTTTGTACGACGTATACATGTAGGGCAATATGTATGAAAAAATAAAGTAATGGACATGTGTATAAAATGTATATATTTATATTATACAATACTATATTTATATAAATACATTTTGTAAAACTGAAAAAATATTTATGTTTCAAACATTTATAGTTTTTCTTTTTATTTATTATTTTGTTTTTTTGTTTTCATCTTTCATATATTAAAATTCAATTCAATGTAAAATGAAAAGTCATATCAATTATGTTATGAATAATAAAATAGGAGATGGTGGAGGGTAAAAAAACCATTTATAAACATACCAATAATAAACATCAAACATTTTTTTTTTTTTTGATGGAGTTAATTGCAATAATTTATATAAAAATAATAAAAAAAAATGTTTTTCTATTAATATTTACAGGGTACGAATTTCTTTAGGATAGTTGGAACAAAAAAAAAAAGGATGAATGAAAATCTTAAAATATATAATTATTGATTCAACTATTATATTTTATAAATAATTTAATCTAATATATCGTTTTATAAAAAATTTAAACACCCACCTAATGTCACTACCAACTATTACATAAAATAGAAAATTTCCAATTTTTATTACATAATTACAAAATTTAATCAATTTCCAGTCTTACATATTGGAAGAAATTTTTAAAATTACTCCATGCTTTCACAAAATACTGGCGGCGATTTTCCAATCCATATCATTGAAATTTTATCTCACATAATAATACAATTTTTTATATTTAGAATACGTAAAATATCATTATTTAATAGGTTTTAATTTCTCTTACATCGGATGAATATGTAATCGATCGACGAATATATTTTCGGAACGTGTGAAACAATTTTAAAAATTTCTTCTATATGATATATACTGTGGAAATTAATAAAAATTTGAAATATTTGTCAAATGAAAATGAAATCAACGAATACGTCAAAAATTGATGCACCCGCTGCTGTATGATGTGTACCGTATACTAAACGATACACACACACACACACACACACTATATATAAAATGATTTAACCCATTAATGTGATCGTATTACATTTATATTATGTATTAAGTAGGTTTTTTAAATATACAATAATATACCATATACACATAGACAATCAATAATGAAAACATATATTCAATTTATAAATGCCAATGTATGATATTAAAAAAAAAACAACTAACAACTTTATAATATAATTTTATACATTCCGTTTAAATAGGTTTCAACTAAATATATAAAATTGAATAACATATATTTTACGCAGAGTGATTTTATGTTATGATGTAATATAAAAAAAAAAATAATATCAATGATTTAGTATCGTATACAGGTGGATTTAATTTAAAAAGGACATTTATACGTTTGTACAAAAAAAAATATTTTTATATACACATGGTATTTAATTTAACAATGTTGTGATCACCGATCGTTTATGGTAAATTTAAAGATGTGTATATTTAAAATAAATATAATAAAATTTAAATAATTTATTATTATTCTGTTATTTTCCTAGCTATTACAAAAACATAGTTAAACTTTAAATCAATATATACAAGATCTAAATTAAATTAAATAGAAGAGTTCAAGAATCTCACTATAAAATCCTATAACTTATACAATCAGTAACATTTGATGCTAATATATAGTTTATCAGTGGAGATATTGCGATAGTATAATATTAGTATATATTTTGACAATATACATTTACAAAATACATAAATGTAAAAATAACCTTTTGATTTATTAATTCAAATATTATAAGAAAAAATGTATTGATTATTTATATTTTTCTTAATATAAGCGCTCGAAAAGATATGCTATGCGCGGTGGTATAAACGCCTTCTTCTTCACAATCCATATATTGTATATATACGACAACATATATTAACTATATATATATATATTATATGACAATACCATATTCTACTAAAATTTATCTATACGAACATGATATTAGTTTTTCGTATATATTACTATATTAATATATATAATATATATAAATTGAATGAATATATTATTACAAAGAAAATCTATAAATGAAGGACATTTCATTCAAAGAAATTATACAATAAAAAACAATATATATATATATTTATACACCAAAACATATAAAGGCGTTTCCAAAATAAAAAAATAACAAACAAATATAAATCAATTGTTAGGAAAAAAAGAAAATAAAATATATATATATATAATTTGAATTGATTTTCCCGGTTTTTCCTGATCAAAATCATTCTACGAATTATTTTAATAATATATAAATATATATATTTTTAATAGAAGGAATAAATAAAAAAAAGCACAATGTGTAATATGGAAAAAAAATTTAAATATATATGATTTGCGAGAGAAAAAGCTTTTAGAAAAATTCCTCAATAGTATTATATAATATTTTTATGTTTACAATATAATAATAATGAAGAAAAAAGCTTAATTTGAAAATATCTAAAAAATAAAAATAAAATTTCATTTTAAAATATAGAAATAAAATCTATATTAAAAACTAAATAAAATATTTTATATATATTAATATTAGTTAACTTAAAAAAATACTATGTTTTTTATATTTGATATAGTATATTTATTTTTTTTTAATATGGTAACAATATAATAATAATAATAACAATAGTATATGATAATGATAATGATGTTGATGACGATGACGATGACGATAATAATAATATTAATATATTAATGACGATGGAGGAATCGATGACGATAAATAATGATGAGTTATAGGGGTTTTTAGCTGGGTCATATACATTTTCATGACACATACGATAAAAATAAAAATATATATTATATATAAACCACCATATTATATAAATAATAAGTAAAATATATTATACAATATTAGTGTTTTGTATGTATAAGGGTATGTTTTATTATGTTGTGTATATGTACAAAATGTATGTGTGTGTGTGCATGTATATATATGAAAAAAAAAGGATGATAATAAATAAATATCCTATGGGGATTTCATTTAATATTTTGTTTTTCTTTTCCATATAATATTTAATAATAAACTTACCTTAATCTTAAAGTTAGTATTTTTTTTTTTCAAGAGATTTTAAATATATGTATTTGGCAAAATTAAGAGCTTTTAACAAAATTTTATTATTGCAATAGGTGTGAGCAACAACTACAGTCGTAATCATCCATCAAACTTAATATAAAAAAAAAATAATATATCTAAATTGATGCCATTGCGACCACCGGACAGTGAACAATATAATAAGGACACGCTGTTATTAATTATAAAATATATAGGTAAACATTTGTTAACATATTACTTTAGAATTTAACTCTTAACCATAACAATTTCATCATTATTTTAACAATCTCACTTAATTTACATATTGTTATATAGCATGAAAGAAAAATTAAATAAATAAATTTTAACCATTGATGCGTGATGCGTTAGAAATTTTATTACAATTACAATATCAATTTATTGTTGTGAAAGCAAACTTCATTATTAAAAAAAAAAAACATTTCTTATACTTTTATTCAATGGATTTTATAATATTTTATTCCTCAAAAAATATAATCAATTTAATAAGCCCCATCGGTTGCAGTAAAGATTTTTAAAATATTGTTTTACATATTCAAAAGATACGACCTATTTATATATAGATTTTTTTTGCTGTTATGTAAGTGAAATTTTGTATCTGAAATAATGATATATTGTATAGTATTTTTTAAATTTTCAATGAGAACATCGAATGGAAAAAAAATTGGCTATATCTTTTGAAGGCGTAAATCGATTTTAATAATCGCTTAAGTGAAAAGTAGAAAATTGATTATATTTTGAAAATTTATTTCGGTGAACACACACACAATTATTTCTTTTATTCTTTTTTTTTTCTTATAATGTAGTCTCTGTGAATACATATGTAAAAAAAAATATAGTGACATATTTTAATCTGAAGACTATATTTCTCATGCTTTTTTCATATTTTTAAATTATTCAATAAATTATGACAACGTGTAAATAATAAATTAGAAATACAAATATATAATAAAAATTGATATAAGTAATATAATGTTCTAAATTCTAACTAATATAATTTATATATTATAAATATTGTTATTAGTTAACTTATGCAAAAAATATTTGCATGCAATTTTTTTTTTTTTTATAATATATGATAATTATATTACACAACAAAAATATAAAATATGGTACAACAAACTAAATACGAGATATGATATTTTATAACATTATTAAATATATATATATGAATTAATTCAATTAAATTTCGATACAAAATGTAATAAAAACCATATATATTTATTTAGTTTTTATTGTGAAATTGATATGATAATTAAAAAAAATTTATTTTTGTATATTTTATTTTATTATTTGTATGTGGAATAAATAAATCTATATATTCAAAATATTTTTTACTGCGATGTAATAATGCAATAAAAAATTATGTTTATATAAAAATTTTAATACAGCATTGATGAGCATATAATATATAATTATACAATCGTACACAGCAATCCCTCATATAAGTTATCGAAAATACAATAAAAATAAATAATTTAATATCAAAACCAATGAATAATAAAAGAGTTTTTGAAGAATGTTAAAGGGTGCTAGCGGCGGCCTAAACATTTAAATTGTTTATCGCGCCACACTTTCAATGAAATTATTCAATAAAATTTATTCCATTAATAAACTTTTTGCAGTTAATTATAAATACATATATGCAAAAGTGTTTTCTTATATATTGTGTATATATAAAATAAATAATAAATTTATATATATTATCAGTTATATGTTTCGGAAATTAATTGTTATAAATTTTATACATATATACTAAGTTCATATACTCTATATATAACTTGAAAAGTTTAATTAATTTATGGTTTATTTTTCTGACTTAGGATATAATAATAAATCAGGTCACACAAGTTTCTAAGTTTAATTTCAAAGAATTTTATAAATATACTATTGTATATATTATATATATACCATCACAGCGAGCACAGCATCTCCTCTCAATATATGGTCTATATATAAAGACGATATATATTTAAATCATAAAATATCAATACTTTTATATGAGTATATATATATATAATATTTCTCTACAAATAAAATCAATGAATCGATAAAATTAAAAATTAAAATTTATATATCATAAAATATTGCAAAATAATAAATATTATAAATTTTATATTGCCTATATAAATTCATATTTTCATTTTATACCGTATCCATCCTATACCACCCACCACCATTGGTGGAAATGCACGGTATATAGAAATTATAACTCAAAATTCATTTATGTTGCTGTAATATTAATATGAGGAAAAATAATGTGCACTTAAAATCTTCGCAAAAATCTATAATTAACGTTTTTACAGAGATTTTTAACAAACACAATTTAATACTTAATTTTATATAATTAATACTTGTATTTATCGACGAAATTTTAACTCGCTGGTGCGTTCAATTCTTTTTACGTTTTTTTCAATAATTTTTATAATTTATTTATTTTTGGTAAGGTGCCACTTGACCACAGAAATGTATTGTGTAGTAGCGCGCTAAAGAGAAAATATTGCTGGTTTTATTTTAAAAGTATACACACAATAAAAGCTGTGAAGTTCAGATGCAAATTGTCATCAAAGTTTATTATCGAGATTTGTTTTATGTGATATATATCGAAGATTCTTTTCTCTTCTATGGTAATATAATTAATCTTGGCAACGAGATGTATATATTTTTTTGTGTTATATATAATTTATCGTCAGTAAATTGAATAAGACCAATGTACGTAAAAAAATTTAAAATAATTAACATTAGAATATATTTTTTAACAAACAAATTTTTTGGAAATTTAAAATCATGTGAATTGTATGTTAATTATTTTAATTTTATACTTTTAACACATTTGGTTTTCTATATTATTATTTTAAAATATGTAATTAGATAAATTACAATAATAAGTTTAAAAATAAACATATGAAATAAAATACTATAAAAAAAAAAAATTATTTACTAATTAGCAAACGTTTACCTAACCTACATAATATATATACTAAAAACAATTACTTTATCTCTATATTATACTATTATATTATATATTTTAAATATATATATATAAATTATTAATAATATTTAATAATTAACAACAACAATTTTAAAAAATAATCTATAGATTATATAAATACACTTTTTAATCAATGTTATATAACTTTTATTTTATATATTTATTCTACTATACTTTGTATATATTTAATTTAGCAGATTGATTAGCAATACTTATTACATATATATATATGTCGTATACATGCAACAATAAAATTTAGTATATAATAAATAAGTTTATTAATTTCATGTTACACAAAGTTTGCATCCATTGAAATTATATATAAAATGAAAATTTTCATAGTAATTTTTATATGAAAATTTTTATATAAATATTATTTTTTTGTTCATTTTGTGTACGCATATTTTTTTTATATTATATTTTAATAAAAAATGTTAATGATGACAATTAATTGTAACTAAGCAATTAAATAGATTTTCTTTTCGAATTCAGATTATTATTTTTTTTTTTTTCATTTAAAACAATATTTAAAGGATATTAATAAATAAAAAAAAAGTTTATGAATAAAAATAATATTTATTTTTTCTATCCCTTTTTGTTTTTTTAATTTTTTTAATAAATTTTTCGCTAGATTTAATAATCAAAAGTGAATAAAAAAAATATACGAATAGATTATACGTAAGATGTTTGAATAATTCTCAGCCTCCAAACAAACACATATACATCATATGGGCGTTAGAAACCATAATTGGTATTGGAAAGGTATTGTATCCCACATTAAATAAACACATGTAAAATTTTATTTCTCTAACTAATAACTAACACACACATATTCAAATTCATCATCAAAAAATTGCTAAACATGTATGAAGTGTGAACAAAATGTGCAGATCTGTTTTGAAACGTACTTTAACAATGTATTGGAAAAATATTTAATGAAGATGCAGAAGATTTTATTGAAAATTAAAAAAAAAAAAACATATTTTTACGTAAACAAAAATTATTCCTTATTGTTATATCTCGAATTTTTCAGACACTCCTCCGTTTAACAAATATATTACATAATGATTATTTCAACCGTAAATTATAAATCCTATTTATTTGAATAAGAAAAAGATATTAGACTATAATAAAGAAAAATGATAAAGTAAAAAGTAAATGGATAATTTAAATTTCCACAGTTAATAATTGTATACGAAGAGAAATAAATTTGGAATTTGTTTTTTTTTTGCATATATATAAAAAAAATATTAGAATAAATGAAATTCTAATATAGCCGAACTCAAGGTAATCACTAAAATTCTGTAATAATATAATATGATTCGGATTCAATGTTAAATTTAATAGATATATGGTATTTTTTTTGATTTAAGATTTATGATTCCAAGATAGATAGCTTTCATACTGTATAATTGTAAGTATAACACAACATTTTACTATACAATTCAATATTATTTCAATGGAAAATAATTTATTTTTAAATTCGATTCATTGTAATTGCTCCTTGTGAGATGTATATGAAAAATCAAAAATATATCTATTAATTAATTATATAATGAACATTTTTTTTTTGATTTACCCAAATATATTTTAATATATAACCATTTATTTTCCTAATTTCCAATTTATCTAATATTTATATTGCATACACATATACAAATAAAATATGTCAAAAGAAAATTTTTCCAAAAAAAAAAAACTTAGACTATTGTCTTGGGAAATTATTATTTAAATAGAAAATATATTTCAAATAAATATATCGGTTGTTATAAATACAAATTTTAAAATAATTTTACACATAGCACACACACACACACACACACATAGCATCACATATATAATACGTGACAAATGTTTTAAATTTTGTATATGCATTTTTATGAAGACGAAAAGCTATTACAATGAATCTGTCAAAAAATGTTAAATATATACGAGTTCGTTTTTTTCGCTATTTTTTTTATATAAGTAAATTTGTATTTATTTAGAATAATAAAAAAACAACTCCTCAATAATATGGTACAATATATTTGGGAGACGAATTTTCTCTATATGTTTATTGAAAATGATATAATTTATTTCATAGTTAAACTGGAATTGTATTTTGATTTATGTGCAAATCTACTATAATTAATTAATTAATTAATTTACTACAAATTATAGTAAACAAATATATAATAATTTAAAAAAAAAAATATCATTAGAACATTTCATTTAATTAATATTTATGCGTACGCAAAATTAGCAAATTTAATAAATTTATAATAATACAATAATAATGAACTCTATATATAAACTATTTAAAAAAGATATTATTTATTATTAAATAATGATTATAAAAATATAAAAATGTCAGCTCAGGCGGCATTGGGAATTTAATCAAAAAAAAACAAAAAAAAATCCAGGACTTGTGGTTGGGCGAGGGCGGCGGCGATTTGGCAAGTAATTTAACTTTTTATAATATATCGTATACAAAAACAATAATTATCTCACCGTTTACATTTTTCAATGTTACAGGTGATATTGTTGTGATTTGTGATGGTATTAAATGTTTGGTAAATTGTGTTTGAGGCGGCGGTGGTTGTGGTGGTTGTAACAAAGGTGGATTTGATATTTTTGCATTATCTTGTCTAACAAAATGTTTGGCATTATTATTGTTATGAATATTATTATTTGAATGTTTTTGTAAAATACTTGATGATTCTTTCAAATTTTCATCACTATCAACTTTTTCATTATCATTATTTGTAATATTATCTTCTTCGATGTTATTCAATAATAATTTTAATTGTTTATTATCATTATTATTATTATTATTAACGTTATCATTATTATTATTATTATTATTATTATTAAAGTTATCATTAATATTACTATCAGTTACAATTAATAGTTTATCATTCACATCTTTATTCTCCATGTCCATGTTAATTGTCGATAAATTTTCATCAGATAAATTATCGTCATTATTATTATAATTATTTGAATTTGTTGTAGATTTTAATATTTTATATTCATCATCTTCGTCCGCCACATTTTCAATTTTATCACCGGCCGTATTTACATCAACATTATCTTCATTTATATTATCAACATCACCGTCTCCATCATCAACATTAACAACGTCATCGCCATCCCCATCATCATCATTGTTATTACTATTAGTATTATCATATTCAGTTGAAATTTTATCAAGAAAATAATTTTTCATATTATAATCATGTTTTTTTATTGCTGGTATTTCGTCCTCTGATGGTAAATTAATATCAAGCAACGATGTTAATATTGGTATATCTTGTAGTGCAATGATTGATGTTATTGTTGTTGTTGTTGTTGTCGTTGTTAAAGATTTATGATGATTTCGTTTTCTTATATGTAATGTATGATTATTTTTATGTAAAGAATTACATTGATAGGTGCCCGCATGATTGGGTTGGGCACGTTTTACAGATAATGTTGCTTTTATTTTATTATTATGACCTTACAAAATTCCCATATTTTTATTTATTATTATTGTATTTTTTTTTTTTTAGATATAATGAAATGGAAAATATAAAAGTTAGAATAAAAATGTTTTTTATTTTATTATATATTATTTATCATGTAATTATTATACTACACTCAGAAAAAATGATGTGAAAATAATTAGGGAAAATATAAAAATTGTATAGTCATATCTATTTTTTTTTTTTCTGTTTCTGTTTCTGTTTCCATATTTTAATAAATCTGTTTTGGTTGATAAAAAAAAAAAAAAAAAATTAATTAAAATAATCGTTTTACTTTTCTGTATTGTTCACTTTTATATATATAATATAAAAACGCGAGTATATATAAATCTCGAAACAAGACGCCTATAATACCAATGGAAAGAATATAATAATATAGCAATAACAATAACAATGGAATGTATAAGAAAAAAACAAAAAAAAATTCTATGTATATTTTAATAATAATGTAAAGTTAAATTTTTGGGTGTACTGTGCGCGCGTAATATATGGCCGCCAGCAGCGGTGGAACGGATACACGTAAAAGTAAATTCTAAAAATAATACATTTTAATAAAATATTTTAATTTAATTACGTATAAATATAAAAAATACATTCAACGAAAATTTCATTGAAACAAACATAAAAAATAAAAAAAAAAACTACCTTATTATTATTATTAAATTGCTATATTTTTTTATTAGTATTTATCACGCATAAGTTAAGGTGTCTAAAAAGGTGCGCCGCCAGATAGACGAACAGAATAGAAAAAAAAAAAAACACATATTATAATAATAATAAATCCCCGGAACGAAGCATATATTTTTATGTATACATTTACTGACACTTATATACAATTAAGGAAACATATTTATGAACATGTGTAATTTACTTATTAGTTACAAAAATAACATAAACATGAATAATAGCAACAATATTCCATTTGTATACTGTAAGCGAACTGGGAATTGCAACATTATAAATATTTTTTCACATATCTTCATGTTAGATATTTTACTAAAAATAATTAGAGTTATGCGAAAGGTATTTCTTAATGAATTTCATAAAAAAAAAAATCTCGAAAATTTACAACTTTCGGAGATATTTAACCAATTGAATATACTTGGTAAAACAAAATTATACGTTTCTTCAATTGAATTTATTTTTGTTTGCCACGTTATAATTTGACAGGAAGTTATTGATATATCAGTGCCAAAATACAGAGCAATTACTGCTGTATATATATTTCAGCAACTGTAAAGATCAGTTAGTTAATAGAGCAGAATTTAACCGGAGTCAAGTGTATTTATGGTGTTGCAATTTCCTTGACGCTTACAGTGCACACATAAAGGAACATAATTTATTATTATATTGCGTTACCCCAATTTGAATAATATACGAAAATCTTTCCATAGGATTATTCTCATTAAAAATAAAAAAAGCAATTATTTCTTTTTTAAAAATAATTTTAACCATTAAATATTAATTAATTTAATTCATGATATTCATATGCGCGGCGGATAAAGCGAATTTCAGAGAAATATATGTTATTTGTGTGGGGGGGCGCGAAACATTAGATAGTAGGAATAATTTTATAATAAAATATAAATATGCGAATATATAGAAATTTGGGTAAGGTTATTATTATTAAATAATTAATTAGCCATATATTTTGTACATAAAAAAAAATGTACAAGTGTTTCAGTGAAAATCTGTGGTAAACTATATGACATTATCGAACACGATGTCGACCGTTCTCTAAATCAATCAATTTAATTAATTTACGTTTTATAAGCGTTTTAATTATTATCTTAGATAAAATTTAAAATGCATTTCATATATATAAGAAAAAAAAAAAAAAGAAGATATGACCATTTTCTATAAAAAACTAAATCTTATGTTTATTTTTATATGTTGGAAAGATAATATTTTTCTAAAGATTTTTATTATGATATTTTACTACTTAAATATAACAAAAATTCAAAACAATTTAAAATTCAATTTGGGAGCAAAAAAGGATAATAAAGAATTTGAGTAATTTTTTGGTTTTTTTTTTCGTACAAATATTCTTGTTTATTTATTTAGTAAAAAAAAAAAAAAACAAAAACAAAAAAATAATAATAAAATAAAATAAATAACCAATTTTTCCGGATTTATTCCGCATGGAAATTTTCTCTTGCTAATACATATCACTTCGTTTATGTCTAAATGGCATATCTAAATATATAGCCGTCGTTATTATTATTATTATTATATTACAGTTGGTTGTTGTTGTTGTTGTTGTTGTTGTTGTTGTTATTATCCTTTTACCCAATATTTATATTATAAAGTTTTTTTTTTTTTTTTATATTTCTTTTATCATTCCAATATGAATAAAAACCGGAAAAAAATCTTTCAACATATTATTTACATTTTTCTTAATACTTTTTATGCATCATACACCAAAGTACAGGGTACGGCAATTGAAGAATGAAAAGTTATATGTGTTATTTAATATGTTTGAAATTATTTTCTATATTAATCGAAAATAGATGTCAATTTAATATATAAAATATATAGAAACATCGGCCAGACATGTCACATCCGTTTTTGCTTATGTATTATATAAGGGACAATCCCTTATATATAACAAAATGTAAAAATAAAAATGAATTTGAAAGGATTTTTAAAATTAATTATCACCATCTTAAATGAAAATGACAAATTAATTTATTCGTATACATTCCAAAAAAAACACAAATGTAATTCCTTTTCTCATGTGTTTTTAAAAGGATTTCTTTTTATTATAAAATTATCGATTTTTAATTTTGTGTCTTGTCTTGCATTTGTCAAAGTTTTCTCGTTTTAATAATATAACATTAAATTCTTATGATTTTAAATGTTTCTCTTTCCGGTACATATATATATATGATCGCGTTTACAACAAAACACTATTATTTTATTTTTTTTAAGAAAAAAGCTCCCCATTAATATTGATTCTTTAATCAACCCCCTCTGTATATTCTTCTCAACTATATATATCTATGATTAAATAATAATACACGATTTGGTTAAATTATTAAAATTTATCTTTATAATATATTCGCACATCGGGCGGGAGTTGGGATGTAATATATATATATATAAAAATATATAGGAATTTATGGATACTTTTTGGATATATTTTTATATGTGCCGTATAATATAATATTTATATATTATAGCTATATATAAACTCTTAATCTTATTTATTTATACGTATACATAAAATTTTTGACTTATATAAATTATAATATATCGTTTTTTTTTGTTTGCATATAAAAAAATCAAACTAATATAACAATAAAAATATATTATTATATTAACCCATTTTTTGAACTTTTAACTTCTGATTATCATTTTTAAATATATATATCTATATATACTCCCTTATTTAGGTTCGCTATATATATATATGGGGAATATATATACAGAAAAAAAATGATAAATATCTATATCCGCGCCGCTAATATAAAATAAATACAGTACAGTGCGATCACACTCAACAACAACATCATATATTATGAAGAAGATATATATTATTGAAAATTATAAAGATAATTCTTTATTTAAACTATAATATTAGTTCAAATGAATTCACAACAAATAATTTTGATGTGACTAAAAGAATGTCTATCGCCATAGTGGATCATAACCAAACATATCAGCACAGTCACAATATATATACACAATAAGAAAAGATTTTCAATTTAAAATCCTTAACAATATTGCTTCATAATATTGATGGAAATAGATTTGAAAACTTTTATAATGAAAATATAAGTGACATTTTGTTATTTATATATTAATCTATGTATACATTCGAAAGTATTAGGTTGTCAACTATCTCCCTTCCGCCTTTTTGCTCTTTATTCAATGCTTTATAAAAAGTGTTACAGTAATCGGATTTAGTTCAAATATGCGCCGTTTTGTTCGATAATCTGTTTCCATCTAGACTGCAACTTCATAATACCTCCCTCGTAGAAGCCCCCCTCCTTATTTGCGAAGAACTCGGACAGCCACTTTTCACAAGCCTCTTTTGAGATCAACTTTACACCACCAAGGGCGTTCGCCATGGACAGGAACAGGTGGTAATCACTTGGCGCTATGTCCGGGCTATATGGTGGATGCGATAAAACCTCCCATCCGAGCTCCCGTAGCTTCTGACGAGTCATCAACGAAGTGTGTGGTCTGGCGTTGTCCTGGTGGAACACTACACCCTTCCTTTTGGCCAATTCTGGACGCTTCTGGTCGATCGCCTGCTTCAAGCGGTCCAGTTGTTCGCAGTAGATGGTAGAATTAAGCGTCTGGCCATATGGGAGCAGCTCATAGTGGATGATTCCCTTCCAATCCCACCAAACACACAGCAAAACCTTCCTGGCCGTCAATCCCGGCTTGGCCACTGTTTGGGACGATTCACCGGCCTGCGACCACGACCGTTTTCGCTTGATATTGTCGTATGTGATCCATTTTTCGTCGCCAGCCACCATCCGCTTCAAGAATGGGTCGAGTTCGTTCCGTTTCAGCAGCATTTCGCAAATGGAAATTCGGTCCATTAGATTTTTCACTGTTAATTCATGTGGCACCCAAACATCAAGCTTTTTTTTGTATCCAGCCTTCTGCAGATGGTTTAAAATGGTTTGGTGACTAACTCCCATCTCCTGGGCGATGTCACGAGATGCCACATGCCGGTCTAACTCGATGTATTCCATGATTTGATCGGTATTTGTCGTCACAGGTCTTCCGCCGGCTGGCTTATCCATGGTGTCGTTTTCACCGGCTCTGAATCATCGAAACCATTCCTCCGCGGTTCGAAGTGATAGAGTACCATCCCCCAAAACACCATTAATCTCACGGAACGTTTCTCTAGCGGATTTGCCTTTAACGAAGGAAAACTTTAAAATAGCGCGAATTTCGGCGTTAGTGAACTCCATGTTTACACGTCTATAACTGTTGAACGCAATATCCAAACTAATCATACATAGCGTAGTTTTGTTTGTTATGTTAAGAGCTTTCAAATTATGTACAGTGTTGCCAGATACGAGCTCTGTAGCGCTTTGTACATAGCCGCGAAATTAAAAAGACAAAAAGGCGGAAGGGAGATATTTGACAACCTTATATAAGTCAATAATTTGTCATTTGAAATACATAACATATATATGATTTCATTCAATTCGGAATTCGTTATATGTTAAAACTCGTATCATATATTATTCAAAAAATTTTACGTAACCGAATAAAATAATATCAATTTTTATATAGATGTCTTTTGATCAACACTGTACTATTTATATATTAGTTTAATATATATGGTATAACATAGGTTTTGATATTTATTATATAACAAAATAGAGGTTATTTATTCAATTTTACCAATATTTGACATCTTTTAAAATCAATAATAAAATTACATGTACACATATAGAGAGAGACTTATGTAATATATTGTATATAAATAGTATTGTATATAATAAAATATGTACATAGATAAATACGCATACATATACATAATGTAGGTTATTTTCTATTTGTAGATAAATATAATATGAAAATAATATTATTATTATGAAAATTAAAAATAGATTTGTCTATGTATTCAACAACAACGTGTATTAAATGGGGAAAAAAAATGTACAAAAATGCAAAATTTATTTTTAAACTTTATATAGACAGACGATGACGACGACGTCGTGAAATGATTATCCAACCACACACGACGGTGTGTAATAAAATTAATTTCTTAATATGATAATGAAATTTTTATTCTATTATTATTCTTATTATTTATTTAATTATTTTGATAATGAAAAAAATTATACAAAAAAATATAAATGGGTTAATATAAGATTTTCCCAAATTTTATAATATCTTTTAAATAAAAAGAAAATTTTATATATATTTATAATCAAGTTCAGTGAAAATTTTATTATATATAAATATGTAATAATAAGGTAGGGTGGTGGGTGGTGGGTGTGTGTGTGTGGGTGGAGGGGGTAGAAAGGAAAGAAAAATGTTTATTAAATTATTTTATTAGATGTACAAATTAATCCTGATTATAACTTATTTAGCTTTATATAATTTTGGTATAAATATATAATAGAATTTATTAAACAATGTTAAATTTTTGTAAACGCAACAAATTATTTGATTTCAGTTAAGAATATTCTATATTAATATAGAATAAAATATTAAATTTCTTATCGCCGACGATTATTAATTTGTACACCTCTTTTTCTACTCTATATATATATAGACACCTAAATCTTATACATATACATTTTAATTTAACAAAATTAAAAATACCTTCAACATCAGCTGTATCACTTTCAACAAATATAAATTCATCTTTTCCGTGTCGTACATTATTAATGTTATTATTATTATTATTATTATTATTATGATGTGTATTTATATTATTATTATAATTATTGTTATTGTTGTTGTTGTTATTATTATTATTAATATTAATATTATTATTAATTTGGTTTTTAATTAGTTTACCATCTTTAAACCATTCGATTGGATCAATTATTGATATAATACATGATATTGAAAATGGTTCACCAACTTCAATCTCTGTGTCTCCATTATAAATAACTGAATATGAATTATTTTTATTGTGTTGGCCTGTGTGTGTTAAATTTATATATATATAAAAAATATATATTGTATATTGTATGGAATAGTTTTTAATTGTTTTGTATATTAGATTATTATGTTATTTTATTTTATTTTTCTTTAAATTATAATTTTAAATGCATTTTATAGTTAGTCACAACAACATTACTCCATTTAAATATAGAATTTCATTAGAAATGTTATAATGAAAGAGAAAATAATTTTTTCAAAAAGTTAAACACAATTGTTATCAAATTATTTATACTATTGTGACTATCTGTTTAAAATACTGTACCAAAAAAAAAATAAATAAATTTTATGGTATTATAGAGAAATGAACCGCATCCATATTTTAGGTGAACTGAATAATGTACATATTATAATCAATTTGGGTAATCGAGATAAAAATAAAACCATTATTATTATTATAATTTCTTTGCCATATATATCTGCGGTCGATAATAAAAATGTTTAAATTTTAATTCTTAATATAAATTCAACACAAAATTTTACTATATAAATTTTTTGATGATAATTTACGACTTTCAGAGAGAGATATAGATATTGTTGTCCGCCAATTAATGAAAACTATTTTTTTCACTAAAAAAATTTCTATTTTATTGTATATCAAATCGTAATTTCCACACACACACACAATAAATTCCACAATGGATAACATTTTTGTAAGTATATGGAGAGTATATAGCAATGAAAATCGGTTGCGATTAATTGGGGTCAATTGATCATGCACCACCAAAAGCCAATTGGCATCAAAAAATTTATTATATATATTTATTTGAAAATTTTGTGTTTAATTTATTAAGGATATATATTTATAATATACGTAATTTATTAGATTATGCGGAGTGATTATATACAATACATTAATCTGTTCACATATTGCGTATTTTTATGATAAATTTTATTCAGTTCAATTTTTAAAACAATAAATTTATGAATATTATATATTTTTGTTTTGCAAATGTTTTGATCAAATAATAAATGTTTATTTTTTAGAGTCATAACAATAATAAAATTAATATTTGATAAATTGTAAATAAAAAGTATAAATAAATAATCATAATAATCTGAAATTAAATTATTGACATCAATGTATGCAGAGACATAGATCGAGAGACAGACAACGGTGGCGATAAAATTGATAAAAATAATTTAACCTACATATAAATTATAATGAATATAAATAAAAATAAATAATTTTTACTTTTACATACTAAAAAATTGTAAACAAATAAAAAAAAAAAAAAAACAATAATTCTATAATGTTGATTTTCTTTCAACGACGCGCGTCTGTCACACAACAATTCATTTGTGTGGTATTTATTTTTTCTCTATATATATGAATGAAATATATAACATATAAGTTTAATATATTATATATTAGTTAGTAAATATGTGTTGATGATTATTGCAATTTTTCTGTCGTCATCATTATTATTATTATTATTATCATCATCATCATCATCAACATCATCAACATCATTCATATATATATATACACATTCAATATAGTATTATATGTGGTTCAGATAAACGTGTATATACATATATTTATATATGATTTAATACAAGTTTGTCGCCAATGTCATAAACTTAATTTATTTATATATAAAATTTACAACTTGATTAAATTTGTTTTCGTATTATAAATAAATATATTTTCATTATAAATATAATATGTATGTGTGTAATGTTATATATATGTGATTAATTTTACTATTACTTGTTTTTATTATAATATAAATATATATTAAATACCATCATCATCATCATCATCATCATTATCATCATCATTAACATTAACATCAACATTATTCTTATATCAATATTGATGTCATTTTTCGTTGCAGGAGTATTAATTTATTTTTACATTATCACATCATGAATAAATATATTGTATTTTGTATGTATAACATATATCACAACATAGGGTTATTTTTATAATTTAAGTTTTTTTTCATATATATTATTATTTATATATGAATCTCTATTTATACTATAGATATAGATAGAGCTATATATATATATATTATAGATTATAATATAAATTGTATATAAAATAATACAATAAATATTACGATAACAAAAGATACGTAAATAGAGTGAGTGTATGACAGCGAGAGAGAAAGATATACTATAAAGACAAAAATAATAAATAAATAATAATTAACCTAATTTATTTATAATTTGCTAAAAACAAAATTATTTGCATATATAATGTAATAATAATAATAAAAGATCTATAAAATTATATTTATTTATAATATTTGTTGTTAAAATATATATAGTTAAGTGGATTTGCATTTCAATGCACACACACACACACACACAGCCATACGTCACCATACACCAAACAAAAATAAAAAAAAAACATACACCAGAGACACAAAACAAACACACAAATAAAATACTTTAGTTATTTTACAATTGTTAATCAAATATTTTTTTCAATTATAGATATGAACAACATGATTTACAAATATTAATTTTAATAATATAATTTTATATTAACACTTTTGTCAATTCACATGGGTATAAATAAATTTTGATTAAAAAAAAATGACAAAATCACAAAAACTATACCATGCCATTTTTTTTTATAAGAATTCACACCCTGGTGTGTACATATCAATTTTTTTTATTAAAATCCATTGTGAGTCATGAATGACAATCGTTTTGAATTATTCAATAACTTCTTAAATAAATATAGAAAATAATCATACATATATTAAAGAAATATGGCCGTCTTCATTGTAATCACCTTATTCGGCATACGCCGTACGCGTCTTGTTCCAAGATTTTTTAGCATAAAGATCAAATTTGTAAAGTTTGTTTGGGTGGGTGAGGTTCTGTTTTTTTTTTATAATTTTATCTACAATATATAAAATAAAATTGCTATTTTAAATGTGTTTTTCTGGAAAATCATATGTTTTCAAAATATCGACTGCCACTAATAATTGCGAATAATTGCTGAAACGTTTTTTTTTTTACCAAAGTTTACCATATTTTAACCATATTATGGCTTCTCCAACTGATCTCTATGTGATCATTTTTTGAAATTTTATTAATTACATTTCTTATTTTGAAATAATAAGGCAACAAATTTTCACGTTAGAGGATATATGATGATAATTTTTATAAATAAATAAAAATAAATTTCAAAAAAATCGTTTTTTATATCTGACAATTATTTCACTATAAAAATATGGTATAGTTTTTTAAACAATTATTTATTGACGAGACAGGTAATATAAATATACATGCAAACTGTGTTCTAATCTCTATCAATATATATATATATAAAGACCAGATTGCAAGAATTTTAATTATATATAATAATTGTAATATGGTAGATTAAAAAAAACAGGTATATATACTACCAACATTTAATATTTTCTATTATAAAACATGATTTGAAAAATATTTCACATATATTTGTCGAGTACATATATAATATATTAAAATTGTATAATAAAATCATGTGTATATATATATAATTCAAATGTAGAAAACATTTTGTGCGACATATATATATATACAATATAATTTTAATCTGTTTAAATAATTTTGTTTGCACACAAAATAATAATGAAAATAATTCTATATATAATTTATTTATTTATTTATTTATTTATTTATTCATTCATTTATATACGTATATTACTTGTATGGCATTTTTGTTGTTGTTAATAAATTATATACAAATACAATTTAATTTAAATTAAATTAAATTACAACACAAATAACACGCAATTTATATATGTTTTGTATATATATATTTATACGATTATTAAATCTTATTATAAATATTATCATAGCAACACAGCAGTAGCAGAGCAGCGAACAGAGAAATATGGTATTTTTATATATATAGACACAATAAAATATAAAATTATCCTCCAAATCGTCTTAAAATAATATATAAATATACAAAAATAATCATATTTTATATAGACACAAGACATATTTTTTATTTATATTTTAAATGTACTACTACTACTCTCATTATCAAACAAATAAAATGTCATTCACATACGTGTGTAAATAAATTATTGTGTCGTTATTTTATTTATTTATTTATTTAATTTTTAATTTTATATAATTTTTACTTTTATTGCTATATGGGAATATACAATATTTATTATATTAAGATGTAATATTTTTCTATGAATATATAATATTTTAATATTATATAAAGATAAACCTATTATTAAAATACACACACACACACACACACACACATCGTTAAATAACATCTCGCATCATTACCGAGTGTATATTATAATATAGCAAACATTTAGTTAAGATATGTATAATAATATAATAAAATATTTAATAGATTAATTTTAAATTTTCAAAATCAAACAGTGAGTTTTTTTTCAGTAAAATTATCATTTTAATTTAAATATTTAAATTGTAAACGAACATCAAAAATTTAAAATACTATTCATTATAAAAAATGATTCGTTTTAATTAATTAATTAATTAATTCGCAAAATATTATTACAATATACAATATATAATTTTTTAAAAACTATATTTTTAAATATAAAAGATTTCGTCTATTTTTATTGTCGAACAATTCGAATTTAACAATTTAACAAGCAGCTGCTTCTCATTAGCCACCATACATTTGTATTAATATATTCTGCATTCATGTCAGACAACAAACACTCATCATCTTCCACCCATTCCACATCACTCCATTTGATTCTTTATGATAAATAAATGAAAATTTAATGGTAATATTTTATGCGATGTGAGCTGCTAATAAAACAGAATGTTTAATTTCTAAATTGGAATTCTGCATTGCATATCAGACGACATTAACCATTCATCCACCCACCCACCCACATTCCACTCACTGGTTCGTTATGATAAATAAATGAAAATTTAATGGTAATTTTATGACGGATGGACATGTCTTTACCACAATAAGTCACATCATCATACGCAACTATTTGAAACGGAAAATGTATGACAATTCCAATTTATTGTAACACAAGCGCATATCGTTTTTACATTCAAAGTTATTATAGAATTTTATAGATGGATCACGACAAAAAAGATACATTTCTATATAATTACAATTACAATATTTATATAGTAGTAATTAGTGGGTGTAGTGTATAGGTTTTTTCGATATATCTTTTAATTTATACGCATTGTGTATATATATTTATTTTTTTTTGTCTATATGAACGCATTTAAGAAAATTTAATTAATATACCAATTTTCCTACATTTACACACATTTATAAAGGCGAAAATTTTCGATACAAAATAGTATATAATTATAAAAAAAAAATATATATATATAACATAAAATCTTAAAATAAACACTATACGTGCAAGATTTAATTTTAATTTTCACATCGTTAAAATGACTGGACGAAGTAAAAAAAATTTATAATAAGACTATTAATTAAGTTTTTGTAGGTATTTTTTCGTACATATTTTTAATATACATATAATTTTTTTCATTTTTAAGCTATATATTTTATATCAAGTTATATAGAAACGGATGTGGAATGTATATATATATATATAATATATGTTATGTATGCTGTGCTGTGCTGTGCTGTGTGTGTGTTATATATTATAGGTTTTATGTTTTGGGTTGAAAATGAAAAACGATTATATATATATTATAGCGTTTTTTTTTTGTTTGTTCTATTCACAGAAGGAAGGTCATTCCTCGCCGCCGCCGCACGCATAATTTGAATATCAATATATATATTTATATTTAAATTAAACAAATAAAAAAAAAATGAAATAATTTAATTTTTAAATGTTTCTCTTTAATTTATTCATTATATACACCGGGCCGTAAATGGGCTATACATTACTATTTCGTGTATTGAATTTAATTGATTCATATATTTTTAGTGAGATGCATATGAAAAAACGAACAACATCGTTATTGCACGCGTATATACAAATAATATACAAACAAAGTCAAAAACGAATAATTGTGCCATACTTTGTTTTTATAATGCGTCCAATAAATATCAAACAGTCAATCAGATATTTTAGTCCATATGTTAGTATTTAACATTCACCAAATATAATAATTGTGCTGTAATTATATTTATTTTATTTCATATATATAGAACTATTATTTATTCAATTATTTTTATAATTACATTGTATGAATACCCTCATATATAGCTTTGGAAATATTGTTAAACTCTGAATAGTGCACGTTGTTAAAACATCGCAATATATTTGCTTTCTCATTTTATATTCATATTTTGTTGTTTAATTTTTACTACATAAAAAATATTGAAATATTATTTCCCATACATTGGTGAAATTAAAAAAATAACTAATTCAGAATATTCTCTCTCTCTGTAGGTAATTAAATCAATTAAATAAAAGAGGAATAAAAAAAGATAAAAAAAAAATGGGTTCTTATATAAAATTATATATTTGCTATTTTTTTTTTTAAATCCACTTTATTTATGGCCGTTTTTTCGTTCCACTAAAATATACTAAGCTATAAGATAAATTGAAAATTCTTTTTCAGAATCTATAGATAATAAATATAAATATAAAATTTATCTGTTTAGTTCAAGTACCGAATAAGTTATATTTATCTATATAGTATTTATAGTTAAAGTTATCCTTGTACCTTTTTTTTCTATAAATTTCTTTACATTTGATGAGTGCACACCGCTGTTATACAAACTTAAGTTCACATAGATCTATACCTATCATCGGCGATTACTGTCTATATTGGATGAATATATGTACTATATTAATGTCGGAATAGTACATGTTTGATGACAATCGTCAAGCATGATCAACTCCCATATGGTGGTGAGAGTTCTAATTCACGCACAGAACTTATTCGTTAAATAATGTTAAAATTATTAATACATATTTTTAGGATTCTCATGCTATATGAAATTAATTTTTATCTATATATTAATATATATTTGTAAAATATATCTGTTTAATAATTTATCATAAAAAAACAAGACATATTCAATTGATTGTATCCTCTCTCACATTTATCCAGAGTATAGATTGAGTTAAATGAAATTAAAATATTTAAGCACATTAATAATCCATAATCTTAATAAAAATTTATTAATATTTTCGTTGATTCTCACGCAGCGCGTATATATATAAATATATATAGCAGTTTATAGACAATACAACAAACAAATAATAAATAAATGTAATTTAAATGTGTGAAAGTAAAAATGATGAAAAACTATGAAAATTTTCCTGTGAAAATTAATATATGCGTTTGTGTGTGTGTGTATTGATATAGAATAAAATAAAAAAATCAATAATATCAATTTCATGGCCTAATAATATCAATAAAAAATATAATGTTTTTTATAAGAGTATAGTTAATTTTTTCCATAATAAAATGATTATGTTTTTTCAGTTTTTTTTTTTTTTTTCGTTAGTATACAATGCCATTCATAAAATAAAAAAATAAAAAATAAAAAAAAATTAATGAGTTTTTAAGAAATAAATTTTTTTTATTCAATATAAACAAACAAAAGAAAATGCTAACTAAAGGTTTTTCTTTTCGTTCGTTCGTTTTTTTTAGAAAAATAATCAAAAATAAAGATTAATTTTTTTTTTTTTTAATTTTCCTTCTACGATATTATTAACATTCAAAATTATTCAATACATTATGCTACACACACACACACACACACACACACGTACCTTATAATAAATATTTAATAAGTCATATAATTTTGTTTTCTTTTTTTATTGATTTTTATATATATATTTTTTTTTAATTATTTAAAAAAAAACAAATAAAAATAATAATAATAAAATATTTTTATGTTCATAAATTAAATTTTTAAAATAATTAATTTATTTTTAGTTTATAATATTATGTTATTGTTGGAGGAAAATTCTGGGTATATAATAATGTATGTGAGTGTGTTGGTTGGGGTGGGTGGGTGGTTTGGTTGGATGTGGTGGTGGCGCAGTGGTGATGGTTTATCATTTTCTTTAAAAATGGAAAAAATTCGATAATTTTAAAATAACTCATTTTTTATTTTTTTTTTGTATATAAACACACGGGTTCAATGTAAAAATGGTTGTTACATTAAAAAAAAAAAAAAGAAAATTCAAATGAAAAATTGTCATTGATTTATTTTTATTATAAAAACAAAACAAACGCGGTGACAAAAAAAAAGAGTGGGAAAATTTGGAGTGCCATCGTAAATTAATGACCCTATACTTTTTACATTTTATGTTTGTATGAATAAAAATAAAAATAATTTAATTAATTATTTTTCTACACGCCCTCCACTTTTATATATTTTTCATAATATGCATATGTGCGTACATAAAACATAAATAGTATTTATAAGATTCCGAAGAATAACATAATTTAGTTTTTCGTTTCTTTGTTTCTTTATAAATAAATCATTTTGTATTTTTTTGCATTTAGTTTTTTTATTAGTAAAAAAAAAAAAAATAAAAAAATAAAAAGAAAGGAAATGGACTAAATATTAAAATTTAGTGTTAGATTAGATGGTACAAGAAATAAAATGTCAACATATTAAATGGCACGAGTAGTAATAGTTGCTGCTACAACAATTCATTAAATATCCCCATTAGAATGAATTTAACAAAAACATAAAATTTAAATTATGTAACGCCGTCGAATTAGACCATTTCGTTTTCCTACCGACCGATTGAAATATATACAGATTGATTACTCACGACATAGGCAAAGTCATCACCTAACTAGCATTGCGATCAAGTTGGTAAATTACTCCTATACTACTAACAATTCACAACATTGTGTATGGAAATATATTGCTAATCTCTGAATAGTGTCCAACACCATATTTTCAAAGATATTCTGTTCTTGATTTCGTAAACGAACGCAAATGATAATTTTCAGTTGAATAATTTTTAATATTTATATGAAATATTACTGGGAATCGAACCCGTCAATCACCGCGGATTGTAGAACACATGAGCTTTTATATAGAAAAAAAAAATATTATGCTAATTCTTTGGATAAGATAAAAATGCTTTTAGTTTATAAAAAATTTACAAGTGAAAAACGTCTCACGCATCAATTAAATACGTATAGACTATACAATTGACAACAACTGACGTAAATAATTCAAACACACATCGGAAATTCACTATATATAAATAAAATGATAATATAAAATATAAATAAAAAAAAAAAAAAAAAATCTTTCATTGTGTCACGTCAGGTCAAGGATTTCATTTGAAATGTTTTTTTTTCTTCTTCTTGATTCGTGTAAATATCACACCAATCCTACGATTTACACGATTTCTAAATTTTATAACGATGTGTTATTTGAATAGCAGCTGGTCGAAAGTATGCTATCAAGAAAGCTAATTTTAAGAAAGCTCCATAGGAGGAGTAAATATTATATTTTGTATGTTCTTTTTTATATACACAATTATACTGTTGTATTTTATTGTTATTAGTAAATCGATTGTGCATTATTACTGTAGTGATGTGTCCTTTGCAATGTACATACAACACAGCAGCCGATTCTATAATTCGATACCAAGAATTCAGTAATAACCAATCTATATTTCAGAATAAACTCATTGCATTTTTACTCTGTTATTATAAATATATAAATATAGCTACCGTTTAATTATGAACGCTGTGTCTCTTTTCACACGGTTACACGATTTGTTATGGAATCGTGTAAATCGATGGACAAGTGCGTGTATACCGTGTATTATCAAAACGAAATAATTGAATGGAAAAACTTAATAATAAACTTATAATATTACAAAGTAATATAAATGTATATTTCAACAATATATTATGAGTATGGCATTAATATTTTGTTATTCCAAAAATTTACAGTCAATAAAATAATATATATTGTATAAAAAAAAAACAATAAAAACGAAAAAGTTCAAGCGTGAATTTTTTTTTAAATTTCATATCTATATATTTATTTTAATCTATATTAAAAATAAAACTATATAATTTTCAAAAAAAAATAATAAAAAAATAGAAAAAAGTTATAATGGGAATAATAAACTTATGGTGGGCGATGCGATGATTACTAAAAGAATATTGTGTATACGATAGGTATTAAAAATTCCAAATACGCATTTTATTATTGTAAATATGTAAAAATTGTATTCGTATAAATAATATGGTAAGATTAAAATATGCGTTTATCAAATTCGTGACAATATATATGACAAAATATAAAATATACACAGATATTATTTATGTTATATTCAACGATAATCACACAACAAATTTTTGTAATTATTAAGTAATTTCGAGAGTATTTTTATAAACAATTACTTTTTTAATAAAATTTTATAGAAATCATATATTGCATCATATAATTTAGGAGTGAGCACAGTGAGTGGATTCACTATTTTATAGTATGTCAAAATATTGCTTTTAACGATTTCAACAATAAGAAAAGTGGTTTTGTATAGTTGCCACTTTATAGGTTTTGTTTGATATAGACAAATAGAGTTGCAAAAAAACCTATATATATATTTCATATTGAAAGAAAATGTGGCTGCATAATTTAATTAATATAAATATTATGTGGCTGCATAATTTAATTAATGTAAATATTATGTGTTTTTATGTTTTTAATCGATGTGGTGGCCTTTGAAAAAATTTTGTTTTGCGATTATTATATTATTGAGTGAAAAAAAAAACTATTAACTATTACAAGTACCAGAACAATGAATAATTAATGAATGACATATGGAACTGAAATATATATTTTTTACTATGAAATCCTTAATATATATTAAACGATATATATATATATATAGATATTTATAGTAATTATATAAATTTACTAGAAGAAATTTGCTGAGTCAAAATTTCAATTATATATATCATTTTCTACTAGAAAAAAAAAAAAAAATTAATAAATTATTCATTTAGATGTGCCAAAATATATTCCATAAAATATCAATATTACATATAAAAGCTTACAAAAATATATATGCAGAACAGAAAGCAGTAACAAAATTGAATATATACAGGGTAATAAATAAAATGATTTTACCATTAATTTGAATTTTAAAATAAATTCTTTACAGATAATAAATTCATTACATAGCTCCAGAGCAATAAATGACTCACATAACTACAGATACATTACACTAAAGATCGATTACAATTATATACAAATATCTATAATATTATTAAAATAAATGTTATATATACCCTGTTGTCGGTCTCTCAAACTTAAATTTTATATGTTCATTTTATAATTTTATATATATGCAATACAAAATATTATATACATTATTCAATGGGAAAAAAAACCTTCTGTCATAAATAATTCATATTTTTTTGTCTCTAAAACAGATAAAATATCATTTTGTCACAAATATATACAATATATATTATTATTTTTTTATTTTCTATAGCTGTTGTTGACATACACTTTTACACATTCACATTGTTCATCTCGTATATATATATATATATGTAGTCTCAAGTGCGTATATATTTCTATTCATAATAAAACTATATATTGTATACACTCGACGAACGAATGTTATTAATCGCATCTTATATACAATATTTACAATAATTATATATACAAATAAAGAATCTCTACCATATACCAATTGAAAGTAACAATAAAGCTATCAAATATAGGAATTAATTCAATTTATTTATTCTTTTCTATTATCTTCTATATATATATATCGATATCTATATTCATTTATATGTGTATAGAATAAAATATTAAACAATTTTTCCGAATAAATAAAATCAAAATAAAAACTTATAAGTTATAAATATATACAGAGCAAATATTACTGTGTGTTTATATAAATGAAAATTCTATACAATAAATAAATAAATAAGGAGAAAAAGATTTAAGATTTTCACATATTTCGAAAAATACATATATTTTCGAGTAGAGGTGTAGGAGGTACATCTATTTATGGGTACAAAATATAACACAACAATATTAAAAGTTTAAAGTTTACAACATTTTATATAAGAGTGACGCATACGCACCCATATTTTATATAGACAAAGAAAATGTATAAATTTATTAATATCTAAAAGGAAATCACAAACTCATTCCATTTCCATTTCTATAAAAAAAAAAAACATAACATAACACACATTGTTATTATTTTGAAATAATAATATAAATACAATATTATATCAAAATAAAATAATATTATAAATTATTAAATATATAAACAAAGATTTATTTAAATATAGTTTTAAATATTTAACATGAAATATACGGGAACAGTTCATTGTTCTATGAAAAAAAAAATCGCGTATGCAAATGTCACGGTATATGTTATTATTGTGTTTATATTCACCTATACTGATTTCCCATCGATAGAAACAACATGTAATCTTGATGGAGTAATGTTTGGTGAATATAGACAACTCTCAATCCGGTTGTATCATCGTTTATATAACAGATTTTCCACAATATTATAACGTTATCATAAAATCAATTGCATATATTTTTCGATCGTTTTTTGTAGTTCAACATTTAATATATATTTGTCAATATTTTGTTTCCGGTTAAAGTGCATTGTCTGATTTGTTCATCTTATATTTTTTTAAATTACCAGATTCCGGTTTGTTATTCAAAATAATAATCACCACTTTTTGAAACATTAACACTAACTAAATTTTGTTGGCTTAGGGAAATACATATATACATAACTGAATCAGCCTACAATATAGATTACATATTTACACAAAAAAAATATTGTGCATTATTTTATGCAAGAATATCATCGTTTTTTCCATTACTATAAATATTTTAAAAATATACTATAAAACTTCTTTCAAAATCATGTCAACTATACTCTATATATATGAAACAAATTATTATTGTATACATAATTATAATTATTGCATCTTTACCAGTAGTATAGAACTTTGGTAGTACATATGGATTTATATGGAACAAAAAAAAAATATAGGATTCTTTTATTCAGCAACAAAAGCATTAACATTAACATTAGGTGCATAATGGAAAAATATAAAATGAAAATAATGTATATATTGTTTGTATAAGAGAATATATGTTTGTGTATAGTAAAATAAAAAAGGAAAATTTCCAACGACAAAAATATGGACGATTAATGTAATATCTTCTCATAAATAAGTCATGAAAAATGTCAACATTATATTTATATTGTATAAAATTAAATGGGAAATATTTTTTCTAAAAGTAGTGTAATGCCTACATATATAATAATCAATCTTTTAAAAATCTTACAAAAGAAAAGGATCCTATATATATAGAGTAAGTCCTCTGCGAAAATTTGCCATTTACAACATTATATATAAATACATACAAATTATATTTCAATATGAAATAATTTCAATATTTTACAAAATTTCTTATGGACAATATTATTTAATGAATGTGTGTGCTGTGTGTATGTGTGACTGTTTGTATACACAATTAGGAAATAAATTCATCATCCATGTACTAAAATATATAAATTATATTATTATCTATAAATAACGAAATGATTTTGAATGAAATATATTTAGTTAGTAATACAATTTTAGAGATAAACAACGGAAAATTTTAACAATAATAATAAATTTTGAGACAACAGAGTGAGTATTTATTAATACAGATAGGGTACGCAGAACCATTTGTTGTATATATTATTATATATAAAAATAAACCAGAAATTTTTTAAATTACAATTAACAAGTAGTTTCTGTTAATTATAGATTTTTCTTATACATTTTTTTGTTGTTGCTATTTTTCAGTTTTCTTGTCTTTTTTCCTACAATTTTCTTTACATTAGTTTTGTTGCTACTGCTGCTGTTGTTACTTATCCATTTTTTTTTTTTTATCGTGTTCACATTTCCTTTTTTTTTTTTTTGGTGGACAAAAATTTGTACATGTACAATTGAAAAATTTATTTGGATACTTGCCAAAATTGACATTTTTCTTTTTCAATTTTATAAATTATAAATATTTTGTCATTGTGTTCATGTATGTTTAGTTGTTGATGTTGTTGTTGTATCTGTCGCGGCTGTTCTGTTCTATATAGCTCCGAGTATATTATATTATATGGATGCATATATATATTCAATGATAGAAGAAGGTTCACTGCATTACATGCGATTATTATTTTGTGTTAAGAGAAATGCATATGTGAGCTGTGTGTTTTTTTTATCGTATATATAATTTACATATTATATACAAATGTATTTATGAAATGTGAAGTGACTTACTCTGCTTGTGCTGCTGTATACAAATTATATTAAATTTTGTGTATCTATCTATGCATGCATATATTTAGTAATATATATATATATATAGAGTAGAGCTATAAAATGTTCAAAATATATTTGTCATCATTTTTTTATAAACCCATATAGTCTTTACTACTACAATTGCTACTACTACTACTGTCTCTCCGTGTAAAAGGTTAAACAAAGAGTCTTACGAAATAATAAATATATACAATAAAGTATATATGGAAGATATGTAGAAAAAAATACAAAAAAATGAATATAATATACAATATAAAATGCGTATATATATACATATTTGAATTGGACATCATAATACATAATACTAGCGGCTAGTAATATAATGGAAAAAAAAAAAAAGGATATTATTTGATGATAAAAATGGGTGCGGTATATAATAATATACATGTCAATAATATATCGAAATATAAAAGGCACATATATATCTTATATATATATATATACCTAGATAGGTGGTTGTCTTACAATTAGTATAAGGTTTCTTGGTGATGATGATGGTATTGGTATATAGGATAGATAATAATATAAATTATATATTTTATTATATTTAGGGATATAACCACAGAATGGAAACATATATAATAACCATAAAATCTAAATGTGTATATAGATAATAATATTTACAGGATGATTATAAATTTACTTTTACAATTCTATGTATTGTATTATAATATATTTAACATTTTTTTGGCTGAATTATTACATAATACCATGCAGAGTAAAATTTACCAACTTTACTGTAAAATTTTTGGTAAATGCGACAAAGCTCCACACCATAATTCGATAACACCAACAAAAAAAAATTGTAATATAAATTTTTTTCAGGATATTTCATTTTTTTTACAATACCACCTCAATTGAAATGACAAAATATATTCAGTATTAAAATGTCTAGATTTTATAAAACCAATTCAGATTATATGAATATTTACAATTAATTTTCCTACATATTAATATAATACAGCTATATATATATAATTTATAAATGATGTACCCCGCATCAATAATATTACTAATCCCAACTATACAATACAACATACCCCTGGAACAATCAATAACATATCGATTTTCCACAGTAAATTTAGTTTTATACACACTCGCGCAGTAAATTAATTTCTATCTATACATTGTAAACTATTTTACTTTCATATATATAAATTTTATATAATATTTTCATTTTTCAAAAAGTTCTCTCAACAATGTTTTTTACATTAATCACTAACAAAAACATAAACATTGAAATAAATACAATTAATAAAATGGAATTTTGTTATTATATTATTATAAATTGCAATAAAATATAAAAATAAATATTGCATTATATAATGGTGGCAGATGAGTGCGACGGCGACGATGTTTTTGTTATAAATCGATAATAAAAAGTGCAATGTGAGTGGGTCAAAAATAACTCAATAAATATATGTTTTTTAAAAAAAAAAAAAAAAAATCCTATACACACACACACACACACACACCGCACGGTCTTATAAATTTTTAACCTTTTATATACAAAAATCATTTTAATCTAAAATATAACAAGATGAAAAAAAAAAAAAATTAAATCTTCAACAGTTGCCATTAAGATTTCAATCAATCTGATAAAATCAACAAAAAAAAAAAAAAAAAACCAACATTTCCATCTAATAACAGATTGAAACTTTGATATCATTTCCATCAATTTGTATATAACATATAAGGAAAAAAAAAAAAACCAACCTACGTAACAATAAAAGCAAATACGACTAGACATTTTAAATCATTATTTGATGACCTTTATATCAAAGGAAAAAAAAAAAAAACAAATTATTTTTCCTTGTAATCCAACAAAACTCCACATTTTATATAATAAATATATACGCAGTCCATCCCCAGAGCATGTCAAATATTTACCATATCAATTAAATATTGTAAGTTTTATTTTTATGGGTCAATTTTCCATTTATATATATTTTCTCTTAAAATTTTAATAGTATTTGATATTTGAAAATAGAAAATAAGGAAAAAAAAAAAAAAAAAAAACGCAAAAGAAAAAAAGAAAACAAAATAAACTTCTACTAAAAGACAAGGATTTTCATTACTCTATTATAATATATATATGTGTGTGTGTGTGTGTGTACATACATATACTTATAATAACTGCTTTACGTATATACACAATATATAGTATTTTATAGTAGAAAATCTAAAGCAAACGCGCCAGAATGACGACGATAGCAAATTATGTATTGCGAAGGGTGCTATGGGGTTTTTATATATACAATATAATATTTTACACAAACAACAAACTCAAATAAGAAGAATTCTCTTTTCCTTGTACACACATATATACTTTATATATTATATAAAGGATCTATATGTTATGCTATATACAGTCATTATATATATATAAAAAACATTATCATCGTCATCATCATGCAAAATTTTCTTCAAATTCTTAGTGCTGTTGTTCTTGTTCTATATATATATATATAGTCGTCATCATAAACTCGTCGTCCTCGTCGTCATCGTCGTTATTATAATAGTCGACATCGTCTTTATATAATTTGTTGTTGTATATTTGTTGTCGGCGGCGTCGCCATCATCATCATCATATACGGAGCAGCAATTGTCCTTCTAAATATATAGCATATTATATATATAATTGTATATATATATATATAAATAGGATATAGTGGTCTTCTATTATATATTTTTCTTATGCCAATATAAATATACTATATATAGGAACTATATACTAAACAATTTATCTTAAAATACAGTATATACATAGACATATAGACATATGTATTATTATATAAAATTCTATTATACATATATATATATACTGCATATGGGTATCATCGTATCGTTCGTATACATATGACATAATCGCAATTGCTGAGATATTTTCAGTATTTATATACTAAAAGAAAAGTGTACATATACTTATTATACAATATATAGTCCTCCTAAATATTATATATATACATAGATTATATGGTATAAGAAACTGTAAGTGGTATGTCATCATATTCTATTTTGAAGGTTTTTTTTTTTTCCATTCTTTATTTTAACTCTTATACTCCTCGTACACACACGTATACATATATATATATATATATAATTACTAAAATACATACCATTATTAAACGTTATATATTCATTAACATATATATACTCTCGTAAAGGGACAAAAAAAAAAGTAGGTACTCCACATAAAACTGAAATATATATTACATAAAAAGTAGAACACACATCTCACAAATATATACCATAAATAAATATATTTATACTGTATATAATTATACTAAAAATCATTTTATTTCTGTTGCTTTTAAATTGAATCGTATCATATGTCAAAATTCAATTTAAATTATTTGTATTGTAAAAATAATGAATATAAAGAAATGTGATTATCGCAAATGATATAATTTAGTTATAATTCAATTGAAACTAAATGAAAGTATCACAGCTGAGTGTACAGCATAAACAATTAATGCATTGCGTCAGATGGTACTGAAACAAAAACATTTAGAAAATGTTGAAAGAAATTTTATTTTACTTGAAATTGATATGCTATACAATTTTCAAAAACCGGTGTATAGTCAGATTTTGTTTCTGTGAAATGAAAAAGAAGTTCAGTTCTAACAAAGAAAACAAAATTATTACTTGAAGTTAATGAAGATTTGGGAGAAGAAACACAAGAGAAATAAGGGATTATTATATTAATTTTACCAATATCCCAAAATATTATTTATAAGTCAATATATAAATTTTCCATATTAATTCATTAATGTCTGACATCATTTTATTTTTTTTTTTTTTGTATCCTAGTCTTTTTTTTTATTTTTATATTTATTGTATAATTTTTCAACATTAATTAATATACGAAGGATACAAAATTTAATTTATTGTAATTATTATATATTAAACAAATTATATGCAATGCACTATATTTTATTACATGATTTTATACATATATAAAATATATAAAGTTTTTCATAACTGATTTTTCCTCACATACACCTACACACACAATATTATGTATAGCAATTAAATACAAATACAAATTTATGTTTTATAGAAACAAAAATCGACATATATAGCCACAATAAGTTAATAAATCTTATGAAACTAAAAAGTCATGAAAAATCTTCCATATTTATTGATTTAATTATCACATAGATATTATTATTAATTTTGTTTTTATCAATTATAAGTGTCATTGAACTAAATAATAATATAATATATATAAAATACTCATTAAAATAGTACATATAAAATTTCCATATATAATTAAAATAATGTCGATGATAAATTACTTATACTTTTATATACATTTAGTTTTGAAAAATGTAATTAAATTAAATTGTAATTGTTGAAACATATATTTTTATATACAATATATATATGGGACAAAATCTATATCAAATAAATTCTAATTGATTATAAGGTACTAAAATTTTTATTAATCAATTTCAATAAAAAATTTTCAATAAACATACTTGGGGGCGAATCGATAAATTACTTAATTACGTAAATTTTATTTTTTTTTTTATGTATAAAATTAGTTTTAATATATAATAAAACATTTTATTGTATCGATATAACAAATCGCAGTTTTATTTTATTATTATTATTATTATTAGTATTAGTATTTTATAATAAAATTAATTAAAAGTTTTATTTTAATATAATAATATATATTTAAAATAGAGTTTGGTGTTTATAGATAGAATTAAATAAATATACAAGAAAGGTATTATCTGCCTAAGTGTTCTGTTCCCTGAATTTAATAAAATTTGAAGGGTTTGTGTATAGAGGAAGGTGAAAATGTTCAACAAAAATGTTTAAAACAAAAAAAGGGGTATACAAATTTAATTTACACGCACTTTTTGTACGACCAGACAATGCTCAATAAAAGAAATTGTTGTAATTTTACCATATTAATTTGATATATAGTTTTTATTGTAGTACTTTGGATTCAAATGTTATATGGTATAGAGATAAATAATTACTAATTATATTAAAATATATTATTGATGTTATTAAAAATCAACCTATTCAAATGTTTATTTATATATAGTCAGTTAAAATCATTGACACATTTTTTTGTTTATACGTAAGTTATTTTTGGGTATATAAAAATCAATAAATGTTTTTCATAAACTTCATTTTTTGTAAGGTATTTTTTGACAACACGAATTTACAACGTATAACGAATTATTATATCGAGAAGTGAGCAGCAAAGGTATATCTATAGATATAAAGAATTTAAATTATTTTATACATTATAAAGACAAAATTAGAAACAAAAATATTTTTTTCCAAAGATATGCTAAAATATTAACTGATTTTTTTTCTATAATTAAACCTAAAAAATAAAAATCCAACTGTTGGAATTATTAAATTAATCAATTTTATATTTCACAAACCACTTGACAATAAGAAAAATGAATTTTTATATTTTGTACCGCATACAATTATTTATCATACACACACAACTAAATGTTATTATAGGTGGCTACAGTAGTACATATATGAATAGATTATAAAAAATGGTAATTTGTCGACACACACGTGAAATCACTTGACCTAACATAATTTATAGTACACACACACAGCAACACACTGAATTATTATTATATATTTAATTTTACATAATATATAATAACCATTTGAAGAAAAAACTAATCAAATTTTTTTAAATTGTTTAAAGATAAAAAAAAAAGTAATTAATTACAGACATATTTTTGTACGTTCGTTCGTTTTTTTATTTTTTTTTAATATTATCTATATATTTATTACATTTACAAAAATGATATAAATTGTTGTTAAGTGATCCTTATAAATGATTTTTAAAATCATTTTGTAAACACATACACATACACACACACATACACACACACACACACAAGTAAATAACATAATGTTTTTGTATAATAAAAATAAATCCATAAAATAAACGAACAGCATAAAAAATAAAAAAAAAACCCAAGTTATTATCAATTCATGTTTTTTTTTTTTTATTTTTCCTTAAAATATTCGTAAATATGTAAATTTATTTGTATAACCTTCCATAACGCAACATTAATTGCAAAAAAAAAACGAATGAATGAATGGATATAAAATCGCGAACATTTTAAATCAATTTAAAACCGGATAAGAATGAATATGCAATTTTTTATTTCTCTTGATAGTGCCATAAACATAAACTTTTTGGTTGTTGTATTTTCTTTTTTTGTAAATATCTATACAACGAAAAAAAAAATTTAAAAAAAAAAGAGATAATGTAAAGCAACTAAAGTATAACCATCATATCAACATCCTTATAACACATACACCCCATCGCATCCACCCACCCATCCATTTTAACACGCACACTATAACAAAATCATATAAAAATATATAATACCAGCACGCATTAAAATTCAATGTATAAAAAAAATTATATATTCGACACAATAACAACAATTTCTTATAATATTTCTATATTTAATATTCATCCATCATTCTTCTTGGCGCAAAAGAAAAAAAAAAAAAAAGAAGAAGAAAATGGTAATATTAACGAAAATTATACAATTAATTATTTAGTATAAATTTTATTTTGAATAGAAAAATATACAAACATTAAGGACATTATAATATAACTTTTAGTCAAAACTTTATTATTGATTTAAGTAATTGTTTTTTTTTTGCAGGCAATATGTTAGAATCATGTCTAAAGAATAGTACGCACCTCCCCCGCATATATTACATTTAGCACAACGATCAATGGGGCTGCCAATGTTAACTACAATATATATACTACTCTGTATAAATAAATAAACGCAATGTACAATTTTAAAAGCTCATAGATTAAAAGCAATCGTTGGTAAATGCTGCCTAAAATTTATATGATGACCAAATTTTATAAGATTCATTATAGTTGTTGGTTTTGAACGATGTGAAGAGTTAATTCCATTCTTTTGATTTCATAGATTTTATTGAGCAAAGAATTTGCCTTTAATATTATTTATTCAACTGTGTAATAACACGTCAAAAAAATCATAAAATAAATCTGTTGCTTGAAAATGATCGGTTAACATAATAAGAGATCCTTGCTGATAATGTTGAAATTTAAAAAATTCAGGGAATACCTCATTTTAAAAGATGTTTTGTGCCTCATAATCAACAATGCCCTCCTACCGTTTGATTCCAAAAACACTCAATTTGATTGAAAATTAAGTGTCGCGTTAACATCAAAAATTCAACCCATATCATTTCACAACCACCTGATTTAGCACCATGTGACTTCTTCTTCTGACCATTCAACAAAAAAACCCAAAATACCGCTGCAGGGACAAGTATTAATAAGTATTTATTTTTTATATACATTATCAATCGACATTCTTTCAGGACAAATATACGATGGATACATTTAGGCTTTTCTATAGGTTGAAAAAATACTGAAATCTTTTCGCGCACCATATACTATTTAAATTATTTAAGAGATTATACGTCAAATTTATACAAATATAATATTTCATAAATAATATGTAAATATGTTAAAAACAAAAGATACATTCTAATTATAATTATCATTTTATACAAATACAAAATATATATATTAAATCATAACAAATAATATATTGCACCGTGTACTGCTGCTGCTGCTGCTGAACTATCGATAAATATAAAATGCGTTATCAAATTATTAATATATGTTTTCGTATATACAATTATACATATTAACTTTTCTGTATATATACTACAAACATATTATTATTGTATATATTTGCATTGTGATAAGCAATCAATTATAATATTGTGTAAAATAGATTGAAAGTTGTGTAAGCAACACTGCTACAAAAACAAAAAAAAACATATGTGACGACGATGTGCACATTAAATTATATTTATAACTTCGAAATAATAAAATAAATACGTTCATAAAATTGTATATACGAAAAAATATAATTTATAATAATATACCGATAAAACATTGAAATATAATATACACACCACAATAGCATTTATGGCAAATGTTGATAACAAAAAAAATAAAATAATTAATATAATTTATCTATAAATAGCGAAAGATAAAAATACATAATATTGTATTTTTAATAAATGTATGTAATTCATCATTAAACTATCTATTTTTTATATATATGTGAAAAAAAAAAACATAATAAAAATGGCTAAAAATTATGTCAATTATATATTTTTATAAGTATCTCTCTCCTATATTATAATGTATATGCACAGCATAGTCGAAGTCTTATAATATATGGCATACATAGATTAAATAAAACTAATTGAAAATCAATTTAAGTGGATTTAAAAAAACGTAAATTCTATTTTCTTTACTACTACTACAAAAAAAAAAAAAAGAGTGTTATGTGATAAGATAAAAAAAAATAAAATAAATATTCAACCTTTTATTGTCATTAAATTTTGACCTTTAATCTTTTATGAACACATATGAACACACAGTACAGAGAACATATGCTATTTTGTTTTTATATATCGTAAACAAATACATATAAATGTTAAATTTGCTTCAAAATAGATATTTTGTGAATTTCTAAAAAAAAAAAAAATAAAAACAAAGGTACAATAATGGTAAGATGGAAAATAATAAAGATATATTTTATTTTGAAAATTTGTATATGTTCCCCAATCCTATAAATTTTCCATAATAAACTAAATAGATAAAAATATATTAAAATAGGTAAAACTAAAGATATTATACAAACAAACACACACTATAATTTGCACCGAAAACTATACTCAACTATAAACTATTCATTGTTAATTGAATTTCGGAAAAACATATTTTAGTAACAATGCTTTGAAAAAAGAAGTATAGTTTTTTTATATAATTTCATGTAAATAAACTGCAGCTAAACACCACATTGAGTGCGCTATATAATCAAGAATGTGATAATTATTCAAGTTGTTAAGTTATTAATACAGAAAAGGTGATATTATAGCCTTCTTCTATACATTAAACAAGGGATATAACAAGGAAAACTGAATCGAGTACATCTGTATTAAACAAATACGCAAATATGATATTATTTTGACTCTAGGTCTGCACAATGCAACACCTATATATAGAAAATAATATATTAATTAATGCAGATTGTTATAAGCAAAAATATTTATAATAACAACAACAACTGATTGAAAACGACAAATGGATAAATAAATATAAAGAAAATAACACGTTAATCGCTACGATAATATCAGAAAAATTTTCACATGGGCCATGGTAACTTTATTAGATCGCGTACGTTAGACATATATGTCTGACATGGTTCATGTAGAACTTCTTAGCGTCAGACACATATGACTGACATGTCGATTAACGTGATAATATAATGTTAGCATTGTTGCGCTGTTGAAAAGAGGTAGGAATTATATTTTGTTATTAGAACCATTTTTGATTACAGCATTCCGCATTAACTAATTTCATATTATTTTCTATAAAGAGTGTTGCGAACTTGTACAACGAAAATATTATCATGTTTGTGTTTTTACTAAATTCAGGTGTTCGTCAAATCAGTATTCTTTTCTTATAGACATTCCCCATTATTGCCCACTGTATTAATAACATTGTTATTTATCGACTTCGTTTATTAAATACGTTGCCTCATTCACTTCTTAAAGAGTTGATAAATAAATGACAATAAAAAACATACAAATATAATTTCTGAGTAAAAAATATTTTTTTCGCTAAATTGCAATGATTAATATTTTTAATAGATATTTTGTTCGTAAATAAGGAACAAAGCAATAAAATAATTTAAATATATTATTTAGTCAATTGTTGTTTTACTTGATGATGCTCACAAAAGCGTAACGTTTCGTATGACTAATTAAAAAATAAAATTATTGTTTTTTTTTTATTTGCAGTAAATATATTATTAAAAATATATATTTTTCATTATTTTATATATTTTCTTTAATGTTGTAGTAAGATTTTAAATTGTTTTGCAAGTGGTGAGAAGATTACAATTTATAATTCATATAATATTAACAATTTAATAAGTGTTTGAAATTATGTATCAATAAATTTTCTTCTATCTATCCATATGCCAATTAAATAAGACTAAATATGTAAATGTAATAATAGAAAAAAATATATTCAGGTTCTTCTAAATTTATGTATTATATAGATCAGAACATACTGATTTGAGTGCAACAAACAAATTTCTGTATTGTTTCAAACAATGAATTGAAAAATATAATACAATATAAATCATTTATAATTTTTAAAATAAAATCAGTGTGTGTATATATATATTAATAACGTATACACAATTAACTAAATTCAAACGAAATAATCTTGACACAATGACTAATTTTCTAAATAAGTTACAAATTGCTTTGTGTGTATAATATAATATTAACAAAAGATATAAAATATAAATGTTTATTATCTTCATTTACGTGCAAATGTTTTCGTTTTTATTTTTTAAACATTTGAAAAGATAAGAGAGTTTATTTAATATATTATTTTTTACATTATAACTAAAATGATATTTATTTTTTGAATTAGATTTTTGGTTTTTTTTATTTTTCATTTCTGTTATAACAACTATAATAAAACTCAATGAGGATATATAATTAAATGTGTGTATGTGTGTGTGTATACTTCATGAAAACGATTATTAAACGTTGTCAATAAAAAAAAAAATAATCATAATAATAAAATTAAATATTTTGCTAATATTGTATTACAAAATATTATCTTTATTTATATGAAATAATAAAGATAATAATATATTACAATAGAATAGAGAGTCATTTATATGTTTATGATAAATTATAGTAAATATACATGTATTCACAGGCAGGCAGGCAGCAACGAAGCTACTTAGTTTTTATTTTAATTTAAAATACACGTATTTAATATTACACACGTAGTCTTTTTTTTTTCTATAAATCAAATAAATTACAAACATTAAGACCTTGATAAGTCAACGATATCCAAAGTATGAAATGCTATGTAGTAATATTGAGTAGCAAAATTCATATACAATAGACAGATAGAAAAAAATTAGATTGATTAAATATTAAATTCATAAAAAAAAAAATCGATATGATCGAATTCTAATTATTATTAAGTATTATTATTATTATTATTATTACTATTATTATTATTATTATTATTATTATTATTATTATTATTATTATTTATATTATTCAAGTTATTTTTAGATCAATAAATAAAACAAGTCCCATGACCGTGAAAAAACATAAAGTATCAAGAATTTTATTTCAATTATTATTATCATAATTACTATTGCCTCTTATTTGTATTAAATAAATTCTTAGAATTTTTTGAACTTACGTATATACAAAAACAGAATTAATAATTCAAGGTTAATAAATAGTAGAGCTTTTGAAAGACAATTGTGTGAAACAAACATAGAAATTAGTGCTGCTAATTTAATATGTACTTTTTTTTTCTAATGTACACACTTTAAAACGTAATTTACATTTTCAAATAGATTAAAAAAAATTATATTTAATTTATTTATTTGATGTAGACCTATGTGTATCCGTCTATTTTATATTTCCAGGATTACCAGTGTTTTTCAATTGTTTAATTATATTGTATATTAGAAGTAGTTCATTTTAATTTACCATATTTGTTTGAATTGTTAACATTAATATTAATTATTGTGCAAAGAATATACATTTTAGCATTGCAATAGTTAGTGAATAGCGTTAATGCTAATCCATCAGAATTTACTTTTATATTTTTCAGTTATAGGTTCTATAATTTTTTCGTTTTTGAAATGAATAGCTTTAAATACTTGTGTGGTATTAGACGTTTTACTCAGATTAACAATATGTCAGCCACAATACAAGCACTCACATAAAATTAATAGATCTAAGAAAACATTTATCTTTCTATAATTTCAGATATATTGGTGAATTGTTGTAAACACTGCCATGCAGAGTGCATATTTGCAGAGTGACAATTGCAATAATGATTGATGTATATATACTTTAAAATAGGTTTTATCACACATTATTGGATAACACATCATATATTTAACTTTAAGTGGCACAGACTAAAGCACAGAACAGAATATAAATGTACTGATCATATTTACTATACAAATTGTAATTTATGCTTTGTCAAAAACATGTATTATACAGTTGACTAACAAAAATAATATTAAATTAAGTTAAGAGAATGAATTCTTCACTAGAAACTTGCCCAATTAAATTGGACACTTTTTTAAAAGATATTCCATCTGTCTTCTATTGTCTTTTTTTTTATTCTGTGTGAACGTGCATGGCAAAAGATTGTGAAGAAGTACTGTGTTCAAATTCGAAAATATGTATGAAATTATTTTTGTTTCATGCTGAATATATTCGCATCTGTAGTTAATTTACATTGCTTTCCTACTCGCAATATCATCGATGGGGGGGTCGGTAAATCAAGCAATTTCTGTTAGTTGTAGGTGAAATGATTGTAGAACAATAATAATGGGTAAACAAAATGCAGAGTGAATTAAAATATTACTATTTTTGTATGTATAATTTATTTTTTTGAATACTTAATTTTAGATTTGAATTAATTTTTTCCTTGAAATGTTTATAAATTATCGTTTCCCTTTTCCTTTTTTATTAACATTACACTCCTACACACAAACACACACTCTCTCTACCACATAAATCTATTTGAATAAATTTATAGTTTCATACACGATTAAAATTTAAATTACAAATTTCTTTTTTTATTTTTTGTTGAAAATCAATAATTCATAATTTCCGTAGTTTATGGCGGCGTCATGTTGCTTATATTACACATGCATATTTGAATTTATAATAAAGTAATACATTTTTCAAATATTATTTATATATTTTGTTTAGTGTATTTTTTTCTATTTATATAATTTATATTGTATTCCAAAATGATAAGAGTGGAAAAACAATTAAAATAAGGGAAAGAAGAAATGATAAATAGCTTTCTTCTGATTTTCTTAAAATAAGTACCAAATCAATACAAAAACAACAAAGAATATATAATTTTTTTTTTTGTTTTTTCAATAAATTATAATAACCGATGACCGAAAATAATATATTTTAAAACTATTCATAATAAAAAAATAAAAAAAAAAAAAAAAAACAATTAAATCCCTTGACTTTTTCTACTACACACAAATACAAAATCATTCATATATTTACATTTTTACAAACACATATACTTAAACAAATCCGTTATGACATCATTTAAATGTCAAACAGAAAATTTTCCCACATACATAATTTTTCCCATATAATTTAAAAGAAAAAAGAAAACCAATTCAAATAGTTTGTGTAAAAATTTTGCATATTGTTTTGTTATTGCTTTTTTTAACGTTTAATTTTTTTTTCCATTTAATAGAAACAATTAAACGAAAGATAAAAAGAAAATTGACAAAAAGAAAAACCTAAAGAAAATTATAATTTTTAACCTAAATTTTTCAATGAATTTTCTTTTATTTATTTTTTTCTTTCATTAATATATATGTTCAATGGTAACTGTGTAGTAGTGTATTGGGTTATATAAAAGTGTATCATCATATAATTATTATATATATTATTCTAGTAATCTAGTGTACACATTGCACATACACATATCCCCGTAAATTGTACGTATAACAGTGTATGGGTGTGTGAGTGTTTAATATATTTGCCATGCCATGGCCATGGTAGCTAAATGTCATTTTTTCTACTAAATTCCCCTCATTTTCTCAATTCAAAGAAAAAAATTCAATAATAATCACTTGTCAACATTTTTATAATATCAATCATCATTTTAACAAATTCATTATAATTTATTATCTTGTCAGTGATTTATTTACAATAAAAAAAATAAATAAATAAAAATTTCTTATCATATAGTTATCTTTCTCTCTCTTTTTTTTTTTTTACACTCATTTTTTATATATAAAAATAAAAAAATTTCTTTTAAAAAATTTATATAAAAGAAAAAAAAAAAATGATTGCAATGAAATGTGTGTTTTTGTATTACAAAAACAAAACGACGGACGATGACGACTATTAAAAAAAAAAAAACCTTAAAAACTATTATAATATATACAAAAAAGAAAAAAAAAAAAAATTAAAACTCCGGGGAAAAATATAACATACCTGCTTGTGCTAAAAAAGCTAAAAATAGCAAAATAAGCGAGAAATATCGCAGAAGTTGAATAAATTTATAGTTGTGCTCCTCCATTTTGTTGGTTATCGATCCGCTGATTTATCTTCTTTCATGCAGATTCCGATGTGGCGACACCTTTTTGAATGTATTTGTGTATATGGCAGTATTGAGTGTGTCTGTTTCTCTCTGTATGAAACTGTAAATTGTATTTTATGCCTGCTGCTGCTATATATTTGCTTTTATATTATTGCTATGATAATGCGCGACGCGGCAGCGGCAACAATGATGATGACAACGTTGGTGTGATGGTGTAGTAATGATTGTTGTGTATGTAGTTGTTGTGATGGTTTGGTGATATATTTAATTGTGTGTATAGATACGTTTTGAGACGTTTAATTTTTACATATAAATAATATTCGTGAATTTGACTTCTGTGTGTGTATATAGATCGAAAGGGGTTAATATATTTAATTGTGTATGAATTTATGGTTGTATGAATTTCTGTGAGTGTGTGGGTGTGTATTTCTTCTTTCTATTGCAAACAAAAATTATTGTTGTTGGATTTTATTTTTATCACTATATTTTCTATAAACACTTTTTCTTTTCCATAATTTGGATATGCAAATGTATCTTTTTTTTAATTTTATTTACACCGCAAATTACAAATACAAAAACAAAACAAAATCAAAATAAAAAAAACAAAAAAAAAACTAAAAACTAAAAATAAAAAATTATTAATATTTTTAAAATCAAGAAATTCTTTTTTTTTCAACAAAAATTTTTATGAGAAATTTACCGACACACACGCGCGCGCGCATACGATATAAATGATAGAGAAAATGACAACATCAAATTATAGTTTGATGTTTCGCAGTGAGAACAGTCAATTCTTTTACACACACTGTTACTGTTACTGTACCGTGCCGTCGTGATCTGACATAAAAGCGCAAGTGCACACTTTATCTTTTTTTCTTTCTTTTTGTTTTGCTTACTCTTGCAATAATATATTTATTTCGTGCATGTATTTTTTTCAGTTTTACTTATTTATTTATACGTTATTATTATTTTGTTAATTAAATTTATTTCATTTATTTATTTTTTCTTTTTTATTTTTGTAAAAACACCATAAAAAAAAAAATGTGGATAAATTGAAAACTAAACAAAAAAATAAATAACTTTAATGAAAAGCACACATCTTGCATTGCACAAAAAGAGAAAAAAAAAGAATTGTCGTCACAAATATGCCTACACAAAAATTTGGAAAAAAAATATCTTTTCTTTTTAGATTTAGAAAACAAAGTGGCAATTATTTCATATAAAAACAAAAAAAAATGAATATTTTTTTCCTAATTTTTGTGTCACAAATTCGATTAGTTTTTTTTTTTTCTTTTTTTTTCTTATAACTTTCTTTCCAATATTACTACAAACAAAAAATAAATAAATAAAATAAATTTAATTATTTTACCGCGGATCACCAACAACAATTTTGTTGTTGTTTTTTGTATTACACAAAATGGCGATTTAGAATAAAATTATCGGTGAACAAAACTCAACGAATACGGCGGCGGCAGCGGTGGAGTGGTGGCGACAGCGACGAAAAATGAATTAAATAGTAAATTTATTGATATATATTTTTTTTTTTTTCTTTTTTTTCTAATGAATTTAAATAAAATTGAAATTAACCAAAATTAAAAAAAAAAAAAATAAACTCGTCAATTTATATTTTAATTCTTTTGAAAATTCTATTATTATTTTCACACTTTTTCTTCATATAGAAAAATAATAATATACAAAAAAAAAAAAAAAAATTTATTTCAAAATTTACTAGTCCACGGTCACAACACAACTGTCACGAGGCAATCATCATCATTTTTATTCCATAAGTTTTATAGCAAGACTGATGTTGCTTGTTGTGTTGGTGTATTACATATATATTATATATGTATGATTGCTATAATAGTAGTTGTGAAAATAGTAACGACGACGACGACGACCGGATTAATAATACTAGTGTTGGTAGTATTAGTAGTAGTAATTTCTGGTGTGGCTGTGTTGGCGGTGGTGGTGATGATAAAATTATTTTTATAAAAGTATTTGTAATTTGTAAAAGATGACGCATTTGTGTCCACTAAAAATTCCGATATCATCAATTTATTTTATTTTTTTATAAATTATATTATAATTATATTATTATTTCTTGGTTTTGATCATGCGATGATATTTTGATATATTTTATTTTTCTCCACTCTCTCTCGCTCTCATTAAATTATTTTTATATATATATTTTATGATAATCACAAATTTAATTTTATATAATAAGTGTACGCGAGTGTGCATAGATAATCCACCTCAAATTTACAAAGAGGGGAAATCAACCGCTGTGTGCATATTTTATTTACACAAACAATTCACATATATATTGGTTTTTTTTTTCTTGCACTTTAATTTTTTTTATTTTTAGTTTTTTTTTCGTTTTTTTCTTATATTTTTATAACATTTGAACAATTGGCAATTTTTAAAGAAGGAAAAACCTAAATAATAATAACATTTAACACAATCATTATATTTTGCTAGAAACCATTAATAATTTAATTAAATTTCTTTGCACACATAATACAAAAAGAAATTAATTCTTTCTATTTTTTTTTTTTTTGCACAACACCACCAACAACAAAAACAATTAATAATTGGTCTCTTGGTCACAAGAACCAGCACAACATTTTTTTAAAAAAAAAAAAGTAAATTTATATATAAATAAAAAGCACCACACACTAGCTATAAATATAATTAATAAAAAAAAGAAATATTGTCGTCGTGTGCTGGCTGTGTGTGCAAAGAGAAATGTTTCTTTTTTTTCGATACTGTTTGTAAGATTGTAAGAAAATTGAATGGAGCTTTACGCAAAAAAAAAAAAAAAAATGACAGTAAATTTTTGTGGTGGATAATTCGAATGTACTTTTTATTCCACTTGTAAAATTATCGTTGTCTTTTTAACGACGTCGTCGCAATGCCATTTTATAGCAGAAAAAAAAAATTATATTCACTAGAAATTATGACGTATGAAAATTTTATAGGTAAATCGATGGAATGCGCATGTGTCTGCAGTATAAATATGAGGGAATATTTAAATAATAAAAAAAAATAAATAAAATTATAACACACCAAAATGCTTTTAGTGGTTTTGAAGCTGGGAATGAAATGAAAGATGAAAATAATTTTGTAAATAAACTTCCCACCAGCTAGAAGGTTTGAAGCTGTAATATAGTTTACGGTAATTTTATATTGATGGCGAAAATATCAACAAATAACATCTGCCTTAAGAAATTATGTTTTGAGGTCAAGGTCGCTCATGCTCAGCAGTAATTTATATTTCTAAAAAAAAAAAAAAAGAATGGGGTATATTGAAAATTGAACCACCCCCAATATATATTGTTAAAATAATTTATTTTAAATCATTCTATATTAAATTATATATTCATTCATATTTTACGTGTGTTTTGGTTGTGTGTAGTCATTTGTTATATTGGTGAAGTAAATACGATAATACCATTAGGAATACATATTTTTTATTACATTGTGATTGGGGATTCGTATTCAATCTGATTCTTGTTTATGAGAAACTGTTCTATTCAACATGCTATATAAATATATTCTAAGTGCTAACAATAATATATATAATTGCAAATTGGAGATGTTTTAAACAGGATAGTATTAAAAACAGAGGTTGTTTTATAGCCAAGTTATTTGTAAACAGGAGAGGTTTTAAACATTGATGTATTTATTTAAACGCAGCTGTTCAAACAATATATAAAAAAAAAATCTAGTTAAACCTAATTTTGGAACTCAGTTTTTTCACGGTTCCGATATGATTTATATTGTAAATCTTCTATTAATAATAATATTCATATTCTCTGTCAGTCACTACAGATTACGAGAATTTGGAATTTATTGTATTTCATGTTGTACCCGCATATACATTTTATATGATCGAGTACAAATATTCTTTAGTCTTAGTGTTAAATCATCATATATACATTTTTTTAGATAAATATATGATTATATATATGTGTGTGAGCCGTGTGAATTTGTAAATGAATAGGTGATTTTATATCCAATATGAATTTTCCTTATTCTTTTCTTTTTGTTTTTTTCCCAACGGAATCCATTCATTGTTAGTCTTGAACTTACAACTTTGTATTCTGGTTATGTACATAGGGTGAACACCACTAAAACTGTGGATACATCCGGATTGTGGTCACACGTAAACAAACGTTTTAGATTTCAAGAAATTGTATATTTCGAAATGTCTATATATTTTTATTAACATAATTTTGTAGCTCTGTTGGATGCAAGTTTCCAAAACAATATCTATTTGTAATTATAGTGGTTTTTTATTAAGTCATATACAATTTGTTTTCGTAATAATCGGTTGTATTCACAGATACTTTGGGTTACCACCCTATAAACGAATGATATTTGTAAGTTAGTTTTTACTGATTTTTTATTTATCTTAATAATATATATAGTTAGTTTTTCTAACTATAAAACTAAGTTTTGCTTTTATTTATTATACGAATGATTTTGACTATAAACGTACGCAATTTAATATGTATAGTTTGTATATTCCATATATAGTTATTACTAGTATTAAATTCATTCTTTATTCATTTAATGAATGATATATTTTATATAAAGTATAAAACAGCATCCTGAATATTTGGATTTGCTCGATCCAGCACTTGAAATTAAAAAACTAAAATTATATAAAATATATAAACTATAAATATTAGAATTACACTAAATGGAAATTGATTCGATTTCATTTAAGTGAAAGAGAAATTGATGGGAATCACGATCAGAACATTATTGTTTAGAATATAACAATAGGATAGTTAAAAGAATCAAAATAGGTAACAAAATTATTACTATAATACATGGAAATTAAAATGTATATTAAATTTAAACACAGGCAAAACATAATCGTAAACGCAAATGACTTAAAATTATAGTGATATTACATATAAATATACATAAAATATATGTTTTTAGTATAGTTTTTGGTTCGTTTTGTTTGTAAATTGAATAACATTGTTTTTATTGTGGTGAAACCCCACCGCATACATAAAATTATAATCGCATATATACCAACTGAGAAAAGAATTGTTAGTATTCTTTATTTCTTATAATCCACGCAATATGTTCATATTTAAAGCTTTATATTCATTTGTTCTCTATATATGTCCACCATCACCACCCGTATATGATAACAATAACAGCACGATAGAAAAATATATAATAGTATTGGATTTTTATGGTTTTATTTTATGTTCATTTTAAGAAGAAATGTAAATTTTTTGTATATAAAAAACAATGAACATAAAATAACCAACCGGAAAATATTTGTTATTTTTTAAACATTTATGGTATTAGTACTCCTCAGTAATACTATAATAAATATTAAAAACTGTAATAATTATAATAATTTATGCAAACATTGTGTATATAGACAAGATGTGCTCACACAGACGTGAGTCTCCATTTTTTTGAATACTTATTATAATAAAACTTCTTATGGCTTTGATTTTTGGACATCAATTTAGATAACAAATATCGTAATTGACCACAAAATTCCATTGTACATTTGTATTTACACTAAAAATTTAAGTTAATTCAAATATAGATTAGCCTGCAGTTCAATCCAATGATTGGATGATAATCAAGAAAACGATTCGTTCGTTTTTTTAAAGTCTAGTTTAATATACTTTTTATTTATAGAAAATGTCTTAAAATATAATTCAATTTGAATGTTTAATACATATATTAAACAAATAAAATATTATAACATGCGCGACTCTAAAATATATATGTAATATGTCACTGACCGAGTTACCCGTAAGTAATCCTTAAGTAATATATATGTACTATAACTATATACAATACATTATCTATTGATATATAATAAGATTAAATGTAAATCCTCTATTATAATGTCATTCATAATTCTTTTCACATATTATAATATATTTTTATATACAAGCACCCACACATACACACAGTTATAGTTTGATAATTTGGATATTGCAATGTATGGATCAAGGTTATATTATATAATAGGGAATATAGCCATCATTGTAAATTGTATTTCTTCAAATGTTTCGGTATTATAATACATTTAATGTGTTCATTTTTCTGTGATCAGCTGTAATAAGCTCACGTGTCGCATATAGGAACGACCTTAAAACAATTAGTTTTACTTAACAAATCTTTAGTATGTTTACTTGGTGTGTCATATTTATGTCTTTGAAATTGTTTACTATGCCCAAAATTGAACAATAATTTACTATGTTTGATTTCTTGTTGTTTTATCCATAATATTCCATATCCATATGAATTACTTAATGTTTTGTAACGTATTTCAATTATTGCACACATACTTGCATATAAACAAATGGTGTGTGATGGGTAGTGAACCACCATCATGTGGTTCAAATTATCAAGAATAATATCTTCGTATAACATCGATTGCATATATATCCGAACTCAATAGCAAATGTTCAAACTATCAAATTATCACTGTATGCACATATAAGTATATTTCTATATTTATTCACCTGTAATATCAGATCATCGGATTTATTTTATTTATTCAATATATGAATATAATGCAATGAAAAGTCAATCTTCTTATATTTATTATTAAATCACATCACACAATACAGTAAATACATTTTCTTTCCATCATACAATACATAATTCTATAAAAATTTCTTATTCTTATCACACACATAATATACTTAATTTTAATCAGACTCACTCAACGTGCGTTTTTTTTGTATGCATTCAGTTTTACAATGATATTGTCTTGATTGGGTTTAGCTAATATGTAGTGGAATTTGGTTTGCGTCAACGTTTCGAAATTTTAACCGATATATAGAAATGTGCACAACACATAGGAGTTTCGAGCATCTGATTATAAGAATTAGTATGTGTCGTCTTATATTGGAATGACAATATATAGTCGTGATAAAGAATAGCAATTATTAATGAAATCAAAAAAAAGATGTTATTATAACAACACAAGAAATTCATAAAGCATATAAAAATAATATTATATTTATATTTTATATGTAAAAACATCAATTTATAACCACCAACGAACAACCCCCCACCCAAAATCAAATATATACTAAATATATAATATAATTATAATATTTGTTATATACTGGTTAAAAAGAAAGAAACATCAAAATAAAGATGTCAAATATTTTGTTGATATTCATTAATTGTGGACAGGATGATGCCTTTATTTATCCTTTGAAACTTAATAGGTTCACCTTCATCAAATACGTGATTTGTTAAATAATTTACTCTCTTTACACATTATAAAACATGGATATGTAGGGTAGTGTAGCGATGCATGCAGGTATAGTTCTGCGAATGCATAACGTCACGACTCTTTAAGAAATGTGAAAAATATGTCAACATGTTACTGATGGCAGATGATAATGATATGTTCAATCAGTTTATCAGTAATTGTATTACAAACGTAAGTAATATAATATAACTTTAAAATTAATTAATTAATTATGCTGATTAATTTATTATACATGTATTGAAATGAAATTACGTTGAGAAAATTATTCATGATGATGTAATTGTCATTTGTTGACTCCAGCACTTTTGGTAGCGCATGTTGCACTGTAAATATTTACTTTAGCATAGTTGATAATAGAGTTGAATTTATTTCCAGTTTTAGTTTGCTGAATTCAAAATAAAATAGCATGACAATTTTTACTCCTTTCGAATCTTTCCTATTGTTTTTATTTGTGTATATAGAGTTGATCTACCATCTGTCAATTATTCGGTAAATTTTTGTATTCCACTATAAACTTGTATATGTAAAATTGTAAACGAACACAAGCTGCAATGTTTCATTGTTGACTTTTATTTCTACATTTTTGTACTGCATTTTACATTTTATTGTATATAAACTGTTAACGAATAAAAATGATTGAGTATATAGAAGTTATGCTATATCGATTACGAAAAACAATTTCATTTCGACACACAAACTGTAAAGTAATAAAGCAACGAAAATCAAAATTGAACATATACACAAAATGTTAAGATGTACATTTACGTTTTAGCAGAAATATAATTGAATGAAAGAAACATTTCTTTAAATTTTTACTTAAAATCATAAATTATGCAACTTTAATTGAAATTTAAAGCTGTCGGATGGATTTTGGTTGTTATCCAATCCCTGTTCTACCCTATACCTACATATATATATATATATATATTTAGAGCGCACATAGAATTAATAGAATCCATGTATAGATCTATAGAGACCAACCGGTGTATATTCGTTCGTATATATTTGTCGATGGATTTTCATTACATTGTATTTTCAATGCTACGATGTACTAGTTTGTTTATATAAAAAAGAAGAATTACCTATTACATTTATAATTCTATATCCTATACGACAGAGATTCAGTGACGCAGTTCAGAATTTAATATATTATATTATAAATCATATAATAAATAAGATATTTTATTTTAGAATTGGTAGTATTTTTTCTCAACTTATTATTCATGTGTACCGGGTGTGTACATTAAAAAAATACATTTCTTAAGAAATGACAACGTCACTGTGTGTGATATATTTTACTATGGCAGAACTAAACTGAACACCACCAGTTGTAATTTTGTTATATAAAATTATAGATAGATGAATACATTTATATCGTTTCTATATTTGTAATGTTATATTATACAATATAAAAGTATAGAATATTATGATATATAAAATGAAAATCAAAAAGCATAGAACAACAAAAATTTCTTGCTAGTGTTTACAGAAAATCAAGTCACGTAGGATAAAAGAGATTTCCTTGAAATCCACATTTGTTTTGAAAAATGGTTGCACTCATAGAATTCGTGAAGTATAAACCTTTTTTTTTTTTTGTCTTCCACCCCAGTTCTATATATATATATTTGTATATTGTGTGTGTACACTCTCGTACATATTTTATTTTATAGTATGAAACATATATTTATTTGTAATACTATCTTTATATGATATTTAGACTACTATAGAGACTAATATATATACATATATCTTACTGTACATCTCGATCTCATATGTACCAAAAATAAAAGCATAATGCTGTACGTCGTATCATAGAGTTTAACATCTTACTCACATCTTTTATTTTAATAATATAATATTGTGTAGTGTAATACATACAGAAAATATCTGTATCTATCTATAAAGATAGAATAATATAACAAAAATTAATAGAATCCAGAAATTCTTATGAAATTTTTTCGAATATTAATAGCTATAAAAGTCTTGAGTTATTCAAATTGAATTTACAGTAATTTCATTGTGTTACCGCACAAATATTAAAATGGAAATAGTTTTCATTGGTTGTCGTAATTTTATCGACCATAACTTTATAATAATTCAGTCATTACAATAATCAAAAGTGTGTTAAAATGTATTTATGAGTCAATCTGATGTGGCGAAAGAAATATTTAATCCCTTTCCTTATTTTTCAATTATTCTTGATTATACTATCTACAACTATTCATATGTAAGGAAACAATCAAAATATATACTATTCTGATTAAAAATAGCCCTTACCATTGAGATAAAGTATTCATTTTATTCATCAAATTTAGTATTTACGTTGCCAACACTTCAAAGCGATTATGCATTTGATGGTATAAATGCCAATGTTATACACAATACAATTATTAAGCATTCAATTCAAAATCGTTTCGTTGTGATATTCAATTATTATTATATTTTCATTTATGACAAAATTAGCCAAAATTATAAGATGTCTGTAAAGAAATGAAAAAAATGTATTAATTTATTGTTGTGATAGTTTTTATTTTAAATAAAAATTACTTTTCAATATAATATTTCATCCAGAAAATCATTTTTGTTTTTTCAACTGGAATATATTCCTTGCAAAATGTTCATATATTTGGATTCATCAAAATTTTTTCGTTAGATTGAATGTTGTCTAAAATTTTTCTTAATCATTGTAACCATATAATTTTCAATAAAATCTTGGGATTTTTTTTAACCATTATTAAAATACGTTTTCTGTGTGTTTTGATACGTTTCAGTCTGATGTAATCACTCATACATAGCATCGTGACGGCGCAAGAATATCAATGAACTTATAGGCAACGATGCCAAATCGAATAGACGAATATTTCGCATATATATAGTCCAGTTGATTTCGATATCCCCGGAAATATTTATATCCAGATGAAAAAACAATCGTGATTGAGACTGAAATATTTAAAATGTATAGTAACTTTTACTTTTTATTTATCCAACAAAACCTTGAAATTAACACATGTTTTTTGTTTTTAGTTATCTTATAACTTCGGCTAATTATGTCATAAGCCAACCTTTTATTTTTTCGATAGTTGGAATTGCTTGTGTTATTTTTTGATCACAATTCTAATATATTAACATCAATGCATACAAATAATTGTATAATACCCTTATTCTATTTGTCGGTATTGAACTTAACAATAATGATACAAAGTAAAAAAAAAAAATTATAATATAAATTGACACACATAAAAATACGATTTGTTATCATGTTCGTAGTAGTGGTAACCGTACAAAAACCACACCACATATAAATGATAAAGGCATACATGCGATATTATTATACAGATAACAAACCAAAATGTATAATATTTATAACAATAAGTTTTACACATTTGGTGCTTACTGGGCTAAGGCGATATAATATAAAATTATCCAAAAAATTGTCAACATTAATTTTATCTTATCTATCAAAATATAATACGATTTATCGAAATTATTGTGTCCTCTTTACTTTATGTTATATATTACATTATATAACTATCCTCCAATATATACATAAATATGAGACGATTTTCTTTTTAAAGAATGTTACGATAGGTTTAGTTTTATTTTGATGTTTTCTTGATATATAAAACATAAAAATCAATTTTTTCCGTTTTTTTTTTTTTTTTTTGGTTAAATAATGTCGATCAATCCCTACTGCCATATAAGAGAAAAAAAATCTATATACGGAAGTGAAACAGAAAAAGTTACAAAATAGATTCATAAGGATATAGTGTCCCCATGAAGATACCATATATACAATATATGCATGATATAATAATAATATGATGCCAAAGAGAAATATTATAGGATCAAAATAATGACAACAAAATGAAAAAAAAAAGAACAAACACATGTATTTTCTGTTTTTGGTTCAAACATTTGATGGTGATGATGATGTTGTTGTTGTAGTTCTTGTTAGTTTGTTGTTATATAAATAACATATAGATAATAAAATTCATAATATAAAACAAGGATATGTTTATGATGTGCACCCTTTAGTTAGAGTTATTGAAAGAAAAACTATAAAATACACGTATATAAAGTAAAGTATATATCGTATGTAAAAAAAAAAAAAAGTGTTATATTCGTCATAAAAATACGGGTATAAATTCTCATAAATTTATCAACAGAGTACCAACATCATATCCTGTTTATTTTTTGTATATTATATCGTATAAATAAATGTTAGGTGACACAGAAAGAAAAGCCCATCTCCGCTTTTGTTATATTGATGGTTCTGATTTTTTTTTTTTTGTCAATTTAATATTTGTATGTATTTGTGATATTTTATATGGTTTTTGTGTGTAAACTTTGCAGTTTGCTATTAACTTTACATAAATAATTCCAAGTTATTTGGAAAAAGTAAAATTTCCTATAAACCACAAATTTTTTATGGCGCATTTATGTATTAATGTATTGTAAAATATTAAGTAAATATATTTAGGGTTAAATAATGTGATGGAGCTGAAAAGTGAATATGTTTTAACAAAATATATAGTTGGTGTAAAAGTAAATTATATTTTTTTGTTTTTATATATAATTTTAAAATAATAAAATAGAAAAAAAAAAAAATTATATTAGGTACTCACGCAGAAATACATTTCCTTGAATATGTTAATGGCGGCTGACGCTAACAATTTTCACAAATTCTTATAAAGCTGCAATCCAATTTCATGACAATGCCATCCATGCTATTATCTTATTTTAAATAACACAATAATTAATTTATTATATACTTTAACTAATAAACACTTTATTTTACGATAAAGATAACTAAAAACTCTTTTTTTTATTAAAGATGAAAGCAGAATAAAAAAGAACGTTGAAAAAATTTTGTTGGAAAAAAAGAATGATAATTTCGCAATATCACATATCGATCACGTACACTTTTTTTTATTATAATAAGTTTGAGGATTAGACGAAAGAGGGCGATCAAGTGTGGCGTAGTAATCTGTAAAAATCGCATTATTTAACCACGCCCAACCATAAGGTTATGCGTGTTACTCTTATGGGAATATATACATATACTATATGCAATTTTGCTCAATCAGTTAAGCGTTGCGCTCTCTGAAATAGATTTTTATTCGTATTGTTTTTGCTACGGTATGCTAAATTTCTAATGTCAGAATGTACGACTTAAGTGTATCGGCTGAACGGCTTGCTTTCCAATTTCATTCTAATATTTTTGTTTCTCATACATTTCTTATGCTCTTGTCATTTAATTTTTTTTTTGGTTGAAGAAGGTTCATTGAAATTTAAAGAATTTTTATTAATATAATTTTTTAACTTTACATATTACAAATTTCATATCCTTTAAAGAAAAAAAAAACCAAAAAAAAGGCAGCAAACACTTTGGTAAGATATTTGTTTTAAAATATAGATGAAATACTATTGTATTTAAATAAAAAATAATAAATAAATTATATATAAATTGAGAAGTACAACAACAAGAAAATTTATAAAAAAAAAATGTACACACCAACTCATAGAAAATGTACAATGTACGACAAATTCTGCATAAGTTTTCTTCACTAAAAATTTTTTTTTCTTTTATCTTAAAAATATATGTATAATTTATATAAAAATAATCAAAATTTTATAGAATTTAACATAATTAAGTTTTCGTTTTACGTAACATATATAAAATATAATTAAAAATAAGTTTCATGATAAGCATTTTTTAGATAGAAAATTTCTATACTTTTTTCATAGTCAAAATTTCAAAATGTCTGTCTTTATGCGAATTGTGTTTTTGTTTTGAATTTTCCATGTACATATGCACTACGTTTAAAAAATATTCTATTTGTGCATCCATTTTTTGTTTTTTTTTCTTATTGTAGTAGTTTTATTTGATTTTCTTTTTCTTTTTTTCGTTTTTCTTTTTGAAATTTAGACAGAAATGTTATTTTATTTAAATAATAAATAAATAATATATAAATTATGTCTGTACAACTATAAGAATGTTTGTAAAAAGGAAAATTTACTTGCAATTGCAATCACTTACAACATGCAACACCAACCCATAGAAAATGTGCAACAAATTATGAGTGAGTTTTATTTATGACTTTTTTTTAATTTTACCATAATGAAATATATAATTTATATAAAATTAATCAAAATATGATAGAATATAAAATAATTAAGATTTCGTATTACGTAACGTTATATAAAATGTAATTAAAAATAATAGTTTAAAAGATAAGTTTTTATTTAGTTGGAAAATTTCTATACTCTTTTTCATAGTCAAAAAAATTCAATTTGTCTTAGCAAATTTAGTTTTTTCTTGCATTTCTCCATGTGGCTATGCTACACTACGTTTAAAAACTATTCTATTCGTGTATTGATATTTTTTTTTTTTATTTAATTTGAAGTAGTTTAATTTAATTTTTATTTCTTTCTTTTTGAAATTTAGACAGAAATGTTATTTAATTTAAATAATAAATAAATAATATAGAAATTATGTGTACAACTACTGAAATATATGTAAAAAGGAAAATCGCTACTTACAACTTACAACACCAAGACATAGAAAATGTACAACAGATTCTGAGTGAGTTTTATTTATGAATTTCTTTAATCTTAAAATTTATAATTTTTATATAAAAATAATTAAAATATTGTAGAATTGAAAATAATTATGATTTCGTTTTACGTAACACATATAAAACGTAATTAGGAATAAGTTTGATGATACGAATTCTTTAGAGAGAAAATTTTTATACTTTTTTCATAGTCAAACATTCAATGTGTTTAAGCAAATTTTGTTTTTTCTTGTATTTTTCCATGTGGCTATGTTACACTACGTTTAAAAACTAGTCTGTTCATGAACCAATTTTTTTCCATTAAATTTTCAACCGAATCTGATTATCTGAAGTAGTTTTTTGTTTATTATTTTTATTTATTTTTTTAAATTTTGTAATACAGTCGACAATAAAATCTTTCTTTATATCTGTTTATCTGAAAATTTTCTGATAATCTAGTAATTTTGATAATTGTTTTGTTGTTTTTATCAAATTAATAATGTATTGAATCACTGAATGATAATACATATGGAAAAATTGAATAGATATTAACAGAAATACATAGTTATAACGCTATAAATGTAAGAAACCTCTTCACACATATTCTTCAAATGTGAAGTTATTATTTTAAGTAAATCTTGATTAGATAAGAATAATTGTCGACAAAATAAGTGCTCCTTCATTTTTTAGATAGATTTATGACATGTGTATATAAAAGAGTAGTTCATTGTTTACTATATTTGGTTATTTTAACAATAATTTAACAATAATAAAAACCAGTATATGTGGATGGATGAGATGAACAGTTGTTGTGCGGGTATAGATAACAATTGATTTTGTTTTGGAAAAGAAATCATAACAATTATTTAAATATGGAATCATTATACATTATACAAATATCCAATAATCTACCAGGTCTACTAAATTTAAAATTGGTACATAAAATGTGATTTCGTCTAGTTGGGCACACATGTTATGTTATTAACATTTCTGCTGTAATGTCACTCAGTGTCAGTATTGAGTCTGTGTTATTTTTTTATTTGTTTACATTAACTTTTTACGTTTTGTTTTTCTCTCCCAATAGAAGAAATTATTGGACAAAGATTTTGTGTTAAATTTTACCACAAAAAAATGTTACAAAAAAATTATTATGAAAACAACAACAAATAAATCGTATTCTTGTTATGAAAGCAGCCGTATGAATTAGAAAAAGTTAAAGTAAAAACTTAAAAACAATCGGCATTGCGAATTGCAGAACAAACAAAGAAAATAACACAAAGTCTGTACGAAGTGACAATCAAGTTCAAATTTTGAAAGAATTTAAATAACATATATGTGTCAAGGCAACCGACGAAAAAAAAAATTATGTTTTATGTGTTAAGTTTAAATGTAGTTGGCCTCGTTAATTATTTAATAGCGTCAGTATTTACTGTGTTTCGTAATAATAAACCTATATACAATCTATTAATAGCAGCTATTCGTTCATATATTATTTTTATTTTGTCAAATTTTAAAGTTCTTATCCACTTGGCTGGATATTCATTATCCACTACATACATTATATATAAAATATTTATTTAAATTTTTGCAAAACATTATTCTTTTTTTTTTTACTTCATCAAATAATTGTTTAATGGTTATATTAAATTTTTACAATACCAAACCCAATCTCTGTTTTTGTAAAATAATAGTAATAGAAAAAAAAAAATGCAAAAAATGCAATATTCAGAAACGAAAATCCTTTTAACTTAATTGAAATGAAATTTTATTGTAATTTTTTGTATTTTTTTTTTATTATCACATAATATATAAAAAAATCATTTTTCCTTTTTCATCAAGTTAGAATTATTTTCTATTAAATTTTCACTTATATTATGGTATTCACTATGAAATGCTATACTATTCAGGTTCAAATTTATTTGTCTCTATCGAAAATTTATTTAAATTAATCGCATTATTTTTTTAACTTAATTTTATACAATTTTTATTATATTAGTTTATTTCTTTTTAGAAAACTAGTGAAATTTGAACATATGGATTAAATGACCGGCACTTTTTATATAAATATCTTATAAATAAATAAAGGAGGCTGTGTCCCAACCAATAATCTTTTAACTTAGAAGAATTCCATTGCTTAATATCAAAATATTGTTGGTTTTTACACACTCACACACACATAGTCGTATTGTAATTATAGTTATTTATTAGAAAAGCAATACTAAATCTTATTGATTTATCATGATAGATTTCTTCTCTGCTCCCCAAACTGTTAACTGATGGTTTCGGCAATAATAAAATAAACAACTAAAGGCGTGAGGATATTTATTATTTCGCGTATCATTTTAATACTGAACAGTATTGATGTGAGTGAATACTTACGTACGTTACGACAAGTAAATTACATGTTTCTTTAATGTTAACGTAAAAATTGTACATGGATCCATTCAATGTAAAAAAAGAAAAAAAATACTTAAATGATTTTGTAATAATAAAAAATTTTAAAAATGTGTATGCATTAACTTTCTTTAACATTTTATATACTGCAATATTTTCATATTAGAGTATTGCTGCATATTACGAAAAAGTAAAACTTTAACATCTGGATAATTTTCATTTATTTGTTGTTTTTTTTTTTTGTCATTTTTTGTAACAATTAATTAATTATAATTGATATTTAGTAGAATGAAATTAAATTTTATTTCTCACTTATTCACTATATATATATTTTCACAGACTTGATAGAGAATAATTTGTAAACTACTGTACAATAATAACATAATTATAAATATAGTTGTGTATTTTTTGCTAATATGTTATGTGTGCCATTAAAAAAATACAAAAATTGGTATCCGTGTATCAAATTCATTCTTCAGTTTGGTTAAAATTACTCGTGTAACAATTATTAAGGTAATATTCAGACGTATAGTTATTTGGAAATTTTTTGGATTGCATTCGACTTCAACGACGTCCGTAAATGTAAACTCATCCATAAAACCACATATTCGTATATCAATCGAATTTGAATTTAAACCTTCTAACAGATGAGTCGTTTTTATTTTTTCCATTTGCATTTGTTAGATTTTAAATTCTATATTTTGTGAGAAATTCCTAATAAGACCGTAAAAACGTTTTGATTTATATATACTATTTTTAGTATAATTTTTCTCATCTGAGACACAACATATCAATTGCGAAGGTTTAATTTGTCATCACTTAATTTGAAGCTGCACTTAATTTATAATGTGTGAAACTTGAAACTCGACAGCACCCAAAAATACAAGTTGCATAAAAATAATACTATTAATTAATACATAATCATTGAAACGAATTTCTCAATCAACACCAAAAAATATTTGCAAAAACGCACACACTGGTAAAGACGTTACCTTGAGATAACCTTTATTCTACACATGATAAAAGACTTATTAGACAATTAGATGGCATAGAATTATATTATGAGATTAATATAGGTGGTTGCATTGAAAGCCGCCGTTTTTTATTTAACATTTATTTCAATAATCAAATTCTTTGTTAGTATACGATAGCTCATTTTTCCACCTTTTCTCAACTTTCTGTTAGAAATTAAATTTCGTTTGAACGAAATGATTTATGTCAAGTATATCTTAAGCCAATTGTTTTCGTAAGAAAAACTGTTTTAGACTTTTTATGTAATTGATTGTGAGTTTCTGTTGCTGTTGAATACAATCAGTGGGTAATAATTTATTTGGTTTCAACAACTCATATATATATATATATTGAATAAGGATCGTCCTATAAATTCCATCACATATACCAGAGCATTACTTATAGTGGCCATGCATGTTTCTGCAATTGTCATTACCAATTTCAACATATTGTTTCCATGGATGGAGCAGATTTACTATACATTTTCGTAAGCAATAATTGAATTTAGAACAATGACTGAATTTTAGTGCTGCTAATGTTTATATGATTTAACAGTTATCTGTAATGCTATTGCCTGCAGTAAATGAACAATGAAAACATTGACCTAATAAGTCAGAGATTATATTGTAATATTAATGTTTATGTAGTGTAAAGGATTTTATGTTTACGAAATTTCCTTAATTTTACGTTTTTAGTAATTAAACAAACAATGGTTTGAACATTTTTTATTTAAATTTATTAAATTATATTATTATTCAACCGTTGAACTACAAATGTAGCATTGCATTTGCATACTGGATAATATACTCAAATACACTAATATATAGAAATTGTTGAATAAATATGAATATTTTACTAAAATTTAATTGTACTCTCGTAGTAATTTTTACTTTTTTTGTTAAATGGTCGTCTATGTTATATTAATTAAAACAAACACATTGGAAAATTTATTAAATTAGTTATAATAAATTAAATTTTATATCTCAACAAAAACGTAATTTCAAACTTTTACCAGACAATGTTATTTTATAAATATATTAAAAATAATAACATGGCAGTGTACTCTATTTTATTATTTTATAGGATTTATTCATTCATTGTCTATATATAGAAATGAAAAAAGTATAAAACTGCAATAGTAATAAAATTAATATAAATATATAGTCTATCCTCTCGCAATATATAACCATATTATTATTATTATTATTATTATTAGTATATTTATTCATAACTCATGAAACAATAAATTTTCCAGACAGAATAAAAATATTTTTTTTTTTGTATAAATTATATATTATTTGTTCAATAAATGCTTAATGCATTTAAAAAATGTATAGGTTGCGTTTAGCACAATATAAATATTTTATAATATTTATTTTTTTACTCTCTCAAAATAGCTATAGCGTTAAATTTTTTTTATGATATTTTTATATATTTAATGTATTGTCTGGTACAAGTATATTAAATTTTTTTTTCTTCTACGCGTGCTACTTTATCTGAACTTCATCATAAAATACAACAATAATATTTCAAAATATATAAAGAAAATTTTTATCTATTTAACTATATACCAAAAAATATATTATATTACGTTTCTGACCAATAACAATATAGCAACGAAAAAAAAAAAAAATCATCACACATGAATATATATTCTATAAATTTATGATCTTTTACTGAAATATATTCTTATTTTATGAATTATGTTGTTGTTATATAGAATATGGAAATAGACGATTCGTTTACATATATAGAAAATATATAAAGTCTCACTAAGCAAAACATTGTACGCGAAATCATTTTCAATGGGTTGAATGTTAAATTTTGTAAAATTTCTTCTTCTGCTTCTGATAAGGAAACTATTGATTATTATATATACATACCTTAATTTGAAACAGTTGAAATCACATCCATAGCGGTTCTGTGACAAAGAATATAATTCTCAATAACAATCAAAATTTCCATGCTGATAAAATAGTCAAAATCAAATGTAATATTTTAAATTTTGAAAACGTTGACGTCGATTGTGATGTGTTGTTGATTTTTTTTTTTTTAGGCCAACTAATTATCAAACTATCCTTGTATAATATTATAACGTAAAATTCGCATATATAAATAATTGGATTAAAATACAATAATACAAATAACAAAAATTATGGAAACAAGTAAAACTCAATCTATATTTATTCAAAGAAAATTTGTGTTTTTAAATAAATATTTTTGTAACAATGTTTCGTTGCTGTATTATATACACCAGCACAGCAGACGAACCATGTATATGAATATGTAAATTGCATATGTTATGAATATTATTATATTGTAAAAACCATTGTGGTTTTATATTATCGTATTTATATACTGTTTATGGGCGGGTTGATATGAAGGGTACAAATAAATAGTAATAAAATTCCTTTTTTTTTTATTTTTTAACATAATCACATTTTAATGCATTCGGAATAATAGGCGATTTGTTGATGGCTACAAGACATGTGCTTTTTGCATTCGAAATTTGATTCTTATCTTATATTATATATATAATTATATAGCCATTTATGTGGAAAGAGGAAAAGATTGTTTTGTGAGTGAAAAAGCGTTTTTTTTTCTTAATTTCTTGGCGTCCAAACGGTGTAATAAAGACGAATAATATTTTTATACACCCGTTATTGTTTTACATTTTTTTTTTACTAAATAGTTGATGGATATTACACCATGTGCATCCCAAGAAACAGTTGTCTTAATTTTACCAGTCAATTGTTTTTGTCTTCTTTTGTGCACTGCCAGTATATAGAGGTTCTTCTTACTATTTCTTGTGTGCTTTTGTTTCTGGTGTGTATAGTGATGTATTAATGTATCACCAGCAATGATAAATCGTCGTAAAAATTATTTCGTATTATGTGTAAGAAATGTTAAGATGTGCTTCCAAGAATGGATTATAAAAATACAGTAAACCATTTATATGAATCATTTTAATTGACGCTGCGGATAGCTTTAATCAAGCTCTACATACTTTTGTTTAATCAACTGTAACTAAATTCATTTTTTTTTCTGTTTTCAAATAAAACAAAAGTTGAGTGCAGTCATAAAAGTACCAAAACAAAACTATTATAATTTGCATTATATGAAAGAATACCCAATGGCAAAAACAATATCGCTTAGATTATTACCTTACTTATATAGCGAACCGCCCTCATATAATAATACTATCATTTGTATATATATACTATTTATTTTATATATTATAATAATTTGCAAATTTAATTTTATTATAGATTGAAATCTTTTGAAATTATAGTACATCACATGAGTATAGTAATGGGTTGTATGTATTCGTATATATATATTATACTTGTATTTGTAAATCATTTGTTGTTCATCCTGAAAGTTAATCTTAAATATTTAAATGAAAGAATTTGCAAAAAAAAGAATAAATGTATAAGAAAAAGTTATATAAAAATTAATTGGAATTTACAAATTTTCTTTCTATATTACAAAAAGAATTCTTATTGTATATTAGTATTAAATTAAGAGAGAAATTTCACCAGAAGAATTTTATTTCACTTTAAAAAATACTCATGTTCGTTTTTTTACTTTTCATTTATATATATTTGGAATCCAATTTGTGTAATGGAATCTGTTATTAACTAGTACTATATACAAATCAAAAAATGATGAACGAAATTCATTGGAATGGAGTATCGGGGTTCTAAAAAATTTCCACTTAATATCTATCTATAATGAAACTAATTTAAAATAAAATTGTCTAAATGACAAAGAAACGGCCAAACAAAGAAACTTCTGGATTACACAAATATCAAAATACGGATATCTTTAAATTCATATGATTTTGTTATTTCTCAAAGATTAAACATTACACACGAATCTGTTCGTATATAAGCTATAAACATTTATCAAAATATCATATGTGTTATTGAATGATTTACATTACAAAGTAATTTACCAACTTGAGTGCGTAATGTTTATTACATATGGGCTAAACAAACGTTGATCTTTTGCACGGTTGGCTTCTCATATGTTTTGGCCATCAATATAATATAGTTCATTCGGTGAAAATGATAATTATAAGGCAATAAGGTGTCCGAGTATATAGAACAATTACTATTTTCATAACGTCTGCGCACAGTCCATTGTAAACTATTTGTGTATCGATAGTAAAAGGAAAATGTACGAAATGATTTTTTCGTTATCTATAGTTTTTGTTAAATTATCTTTATCTTATCGAGTAGATAACAGTGATTTTATCTATTTCGCCTCGCAGTTTATATACTGAAATTAACAATAACACAAATACAATCAAATATAGATTAGTAATCGACGAAATTATTGTATGCACTCTACATTATAAAACCAAAAATTTAAGTGTCATATATAGAAAATATTAACTAATTCTATTAAATCTATATTATAAAAAATATATAAATATAAACATAAACATTATATAAAAAATGTAGATAACGTTAAGAATCACCTGTCTGTAAATATTATATTATTGTATCCTTCTGTACATAACTCATAAATATTTATATATTTTTATATTTTTATATATGTACACCACCTATGTACATTTATATTATAATCAGAAATGTTCCATTTAACATCTTAACATTTCAAAGGCCGCATACGATTTCCTTTTTAGTGTCATTTTTCCTTCAAGATAAAATATTATTATAGATATTATAAAATATACAATGTACACGTTGCTTACGGTACCACCGTCGGTACCCATGTGTGTTTCGATGTATATACATTTCTTATTTGTATATAAGTATATCAAGATCCTCCGAAAAAGTGTTATAGCATTAAAAAAAATAAACATATATATATTACAGTAAGGTTAAATAATAAATTGGATGGAATTTTGTAAAATATACAAAAAAACATACTTTTGTAACAAAACAGATTTGGTATGGTGTAGAAGGAGTTTTTCTGCTGGGATACAAAATATGGAATTGTAATATAATTTTGACTCGAAAATATCTATAGAGTTCGACAGCTTTTCTTCCCGTTTTTTTTTTTAAATTTTTTGGGCCAACTAATACAAATTATTAAGGAGCAAATATTTAAATTTTAAAAAAACACAAAACATTATATATTTCTTTTCAAATTTTTTCAAATTTGATAACACATTTTACTCGTATGAAGATAATCAGAATATACCATATTTTACAATTTGTGGCAAGAAATAAATTGTTGTGTTAATTTCATATATTAATTTGAAATCAAATAGTCTGAATTTAAAGATAGTTGACCACACCATATACAATAACACCCGAATAATTTTGGGGTTGATATTTTGTTTGTAATGTACTGTATATTTACATCATATCCATATCTATAATATGCAGATAAATATGAATATAAATAATATTATGCATATATAACTATTATAATATATTATATGTAGATATATGTACGTTATATATATAATATATTTAAATAGATTTTGGTACATTCAAAGAATTTTAAAGTTAAGGAATTTTCTGTGTATTTTTTTTTTTTTTTCCATTGTATATATGTTCATTTTTTTTTTTTTTTTTACTTTCGTATCAATGAAATACGAATGCTATCAAATTTATTCAAAGGATATGCCATCAGGTAAAGGTTAAAGATTTCATATATATATATATAATATATATTTCAAACGGACGAGAATAGAAGATGTACACGTAGAGAATATATTTAAAAAAGCTATAACTTTTTCGTCCTTTGCTATATATAATTTAAGAAAATAGCATTATATCTCAAATTTAAATATGTTTGTGTGCTACATATACAATTTGAAAAATTTAATGTTAGGATCAACTGAAAATTGTTTGAAACGATCGTGTCATATTTATGTTCAAACATCCGCCCTTTCTGTTACCAGTGGCGGTGGAAAGGTTTAACAACATCATTATTTGCATTTGTTTTTCGAAAAAGTTTATATGTTTATTATATTGCAATATCCAAATGTCGATCACAACACATCGTCGAACCAATAATTATGCTCGTTTCAAATCAAATTGGGAAATGTTTTCTTTCTGTCTCTGAACACTGCCAATTAATTGCTGTAAATTTGTCTATTCAAAATAATATGCAATATTAAAAATTTCATTAAAAATTACTCAATATCAAAATGAAAAAAATACATATATTTTCATATTTGGAAACAAATAATGGATGAACATAGTATTCAATAACAATTTTAATTACTGGCTCATTATAGTCATATTTGTTGTAATATATATATAATATATTGTATATGTATCGACCACGTGTGAATCATTGTCAACACAATTCAGTAACGTAATTTTATAAATAAAAACGTTGTTGTTTATTATTATCAATATCATGATCTATAAATAAACTATATATATATATATACCGCAATGTTTGCAGATAACATATATTGATTTATTGACAATTTTATATTTATATTTTTAGAAAATAAATTTGTATAGATATAATCAACTAAAAAAAAGTAATTAAGTGAAATATATAAAATATATTTTGTTTATTCAAAGTAAAGGTATGTTTGTGTGTACTTTTTAGTTTAAAGTTTATACTTTATATTGATTGTATATATATATAATTCAGTTGAATAATTTTCAATATGAAAAATATTAAAAAATGTTCATTATATCATCAGTATACCGGAATTAAACTAGGAAAGTCCTGATTTAATGTCAGATGTATGCTAACCACTTTGCCACCACTGAATCACGTACATTACAACACGTATTGTGGAATAATAGTATATTTAATTGTGTGTTGATGTTGGCAAAGTTTACAAAACTGTACATATAAAGTTGTAGTTAACGTAAGTTTTCGAAAAAAGCCAATAGTTTACACAAAGAACAGATCAAATAAGTTAAATCTATTCTTTCTGTGTATACTATACATAAAATATGCTCATATATTTAATATTGAAAATTTAAATATGAATAGAAATTGAACATAATATATTTTATATATGAATTATGTGCATCTGTTGTTATACATGTAAACTTGCATACTTATACATGATAGCATAGTTGTACCTTTTATGTATCGAAAAAAAATTTAATATAATATAATAGTATTTTAAAGGAAATACAATGTATAGACAAATATTTGTTAACAAACATATTGAATGATAATAATTTCCCAATATACCGAAGAAAATTTTCACAGATATTTTTAAGAAATTATTAGATTTATTATTAAAAGCTTTGTTATTTTCTGGGGTCTCTTTCGCTTTTCATTGCGTGACACACGGTAGTTTATTTTTGAATAGATTTTGTTAATTATATATTGTATTATGAAGTATTATAAATATTAGTCTCTTTTTCGATCAAAGAAATATTCGTCTGTATATGTAATTTTCAATACTATATAAATATATAAAATAAAAAATAAGTAAATTTTCTGAACCAAATGTTTGAGATACACGGTGACTGAACTGGAACAATATGGATAATATTCTTATTTTGTACTATACGATGATGCATTATTACATATATAAATTTTTGATTTATACTTACAATATGTGTAACAGCAGTTTATACCATGTGAAAAAATTTGTATTTTTTTTTATTTTTAAATTCCATATCAAATACAGAATGAATATTATAACTTATATAAAACAATAGCACTTATGTACAAAAATTACATCAGTACATTTATAAGATATAGCAATTTGCATATAAACACTCATTTACTGTATGTATAATAATTATATTATATGGAAAAGCAGATTAGAATATGTACTAACAAAAAATTAATTTATTATTAAATACCTTTAAAATTGAATAATGTTACAATTGAGATCTCACAAAAAGACTTACTGTGCATATATTCAAAATTAAAATTTATATTATATAAATTTGTAATCGTATTTATAAGAAAAATGTTGGCATCAATTTTGCAATTTGACATTTTTACCCTTCTTCCTTATCAAATCCATTACATATATATAATATTATATAACTAATTGTTACATATGAATGTTATATAATCTATATATAATAATAATATAACTTTACTTATACAAGTATAAATATAAATTAGATTTATTAAAATTGGTTTTTATATTATAATGAAATTGCATATTATTATAATACATAATCTCGCATATAAATGAATTTCTGTGTGTGTATATCTCATTGGCGAAGCAATGTTTTTATAGATTGCAATATCCACTATAAATATTTTTCTGATAGCCGAGTTAAAAGTAGACTACAATATAAAATAACATTTAAATGTCCACTTACAACATTTTCCGGAAAATCGATTTTTAAAAACTATCATCTTTTTGAATTATAGGCCATATAGTTTTAACGAATTTCCAGGTTTGTATACAGAATTGCAAATTATAATCAATTCCCAATAGAAGAGATTTTTAAAATCGATTTAATCTTTCAAAAGATATTATCGATTTTCCGGTTAATGTCAGTGAAATTTTTTATATGAAATAATGACACTTCATAAAGTATCACAAATTTCTTTAAATTTTCTGTACCTTTGATTATAAAATTGGTCGTATCGTTTGAACTCGTTAATCGATATTAAAAATCACTTCTATATGTAAGATTGAAAATTGATTATAATTTGCAATTCTGTATACAAAAATTCGTTAAAACTACATGGCCGATAATTCAAAAACAGGATAATTTATAAAAGTTGATTTTCCGGAAAATTGTGATTCGTTGAACACAATTTTTTTTTTTTTCATAATTTAATCTAATTTCACCCATTTTATAAGAAATGAAATGATATTGAAAATTGAATGCTATGTCTCACTTCGCTTCGCCACTGAAATATGTACATATATAGAAAATAATATATTTATGCAATGATTAAGGACAATGTAATATTTCATGTTTTATCTATATATGTCTGAATTATGTGCCAAAATAAAAACCGTATATATTTATGTTGTAATGCAATCATTTTTATATGCTCGCTTGTAGAGAACAAACCTGGCAAAATATAAAAATACAAATCGTTAATAGAATAGAATAGAATACTGTAAAAAAAAAAATTAAATACTTATACTTATTCGTGTAAAATTATTTAATTATACAAAATTGTTAAAAATCAATGTATATGTATCGTCTAGCTAGGCTATATCTACCAAGATCTAAATTCTAATATATATTATTAATACTCACGTATTACCTTCAATTTGAAAACATATACGAAAAATTACTAAATGTACAATACTTATACGTATATTAATTAAGATGTGTATACTGATCTTCAATTTGTAGTCTGCGGTCCTTCTTATATACCACTCTATATATATATGTGGTATATATATATACATACAGTTGATATGAGACTATATAATATATATTGAATACAATAGAATAAAAATATGTATATAATACATGTAATTTGCATATTCTTGCATATGCAACGTTAGAATACTATAAAAATCTATAACACAAATTTCATTTGATAAACTAATAATATTATAGAGAATTTTACTATAATGTCACGATGAATATACCAATTTACTCTATATATATTGTATATAGTATAAATACCATATATATATAATTTTGTGATGCTGTGATGCTGATGATACAAATTATATATACAGAAACTTTTACACATATTGTATTAAAACCATTTAAAATTAATTTTGTTGCTCCATTATTGTTTTAATATGTGACACATACAATTATTTTGTTAAAGAGACGATGTTTATATTTTCAAACACACGTATTTTCCATATAATATAGAAAATTGTATGCTACATATATTTAGCTATATATGGTATTGGTACATGTAATCATTATATCCCAGTGGGACCGGTATGCGTATGATAACTTACTTCTAGCCAGCATCACTCCATTCCTGCAATACTTTCTAGATTAATTTTGTACAGAGATGTCATTGGTGGTATAAGTACTTCTTCTCATGGGTTCGGAATTTGTGAGTTTTTCATGAGTACAGAACAAGTGTATTTTTCATGGAATCGGATTGGGTGAGTTTGTCTTGGATAATTATAATCCTCTCAGCAAATCAATTTTTTACTGGTACAAAACACAAAATTTTCAAGATAAAATATTAGAGATAAATATTGAACATAAAAAATGTGCAAAACCAAGCTTGTCAACCTTATTGCCTCACGCTCAGTTGGGTTTCAACAATCATACTTTTTTCCATTATAAGTAATTTAAAAAAATTATTCATCATTATCATTAATATTAAAAAACTAATTTTTACCTAAATACAATTACTGTTCACCTTAAAATATGTTAATGACTTAATTATAAGGTCAGTGCGATATTATATACGTTTTAACAATAATTATGGATTCGGAATGGGAAGATTTTTATGTGTACAGAACAAATCCAACAAATTCACTGGTGAATTTATTTATGAAATTAGAACTAATTATGCAGATAAATTCACCGATAAATTCTTTGGTGATTATTTTGATGAATTAATTAATGAGTTCATTGGTGAATTCTATAGTACTTATGTATGCATTAATTGAAAAAAATTGAACTACATACAAAACATCCTACTGGGATACTATATTCATTCTTATATATGTATATACAATATAATAGTGTATAATAATACTTTCTTATTACATAGGTAGTTGTGTTATATTATTATACTAACAATAAGTATTTTTGGTTATAAAATATATATATATATATATGGAATATTGTCTGCAACATATCAACCTTTATTTATATTTTGGTTGCATTACATTGTATGTGAATTTAAATATATATATATATATAGCGTTAGCATTGTCCCAGTATACGTTTATGAACTTTTTCAAGATTTATTTCTATATATAAAAATATCTTATATACATGATGGTATGGCATTTTTATTATATGGTATATGATGCCCTATATTCAGTTCACCGCATGAATATAACACAAAAATATAACTAATCTATAATTGTTTCTCATTATTATTTATATAATACACATACCACTTAATTGATTACTGTGTGGATGACATTAAAATCCGGATGCGGTTTTTTGCCTTCTTCAACGGGCACCTTTAACCAGACCAATTTGCAGCTGCCGGTTTTCCAATGCTGTATTTTAAAAATCCTAATTTTTTCGCTATTTTTTCGTTACTTTAATTGTTGATGGTACAACTTTTAATATTTCTAGGAGCGCAATCAATAGGTTAATTTTGTTGTGTTTGAAGAAATAGCGGAACTTTGTATATAGCTAATGTTATTTTAAATAAAATTGAAACAACAATTAATTCACACAATAGGATTGAATTGAAAAAAATCGGAGAAGTATTTTATCACAAATTGTACCAGAAATATTTTGGAGTAATATGGCTGTCATATATGGGGCTATACTTGTTTGCGTATTTTATCAAGTTTCTTTTTTTTTTTTTAAATATAATTAGTTAATTACAATGAGAACATGAAAATAGCATCCTAAATAATACAATACAATAAATATGTGAATTTTTTTCCCAAACATAACTACATCTTTATTTAATATAGTACAATTAATATTTAGTATTCCATTCTAAAATTTAAAGTGTATATACAAAATTTCAAGCTCTTTGCATAACTTTATAACAATTTAATTATTATACATAAACATTGATAAATGTAACATATGAGAACATATGAACATGAACACATACTTGAGTATATATGTATTTAAATACAAAATATATATATATAAGTAAAAACCACAATTTGTTAATAGCATGGCAAACACAATTTCGATGACACATTTTTCTTTTGAAAAGTTACAATTAGTTTTAAAACTTTTATACTCTTATAATAAAAATAAATATATATATATTTTCTTATTGGTTGATATTATATATATATTGTTTTGATATAACTGAATTGTGGTTGACTTTTTCTTTGTTATTTTATTTAATTTTTTTTTGCTAATAATACATAAGTTCCAATTTCTATGTACAATAATTTTGAAAATTTTCTATTTTATTATTGTTTTTATCATTTTTATCGCTTTTCATATATACCAATGGATTTTCTTCGATGCGGTTATAAGTATATAAATATAACATATTGTGATACTATTGTGTATTCGATTCTGTAAAACGTTTGATAGGGTCTATTTAGGGTATAAGAAGGTTATATATATATATATATTGTAGACACATATGTAATATGCACACATGTATATAAAAGAAATAGTTTTTTTTTTAATTTTATGTCTGCCTGCGCAACTTAATATATAATTAAGTTTAGGAAAAGTATTTGTTTGTGTACTCTGCAACTATACTATACGTACGTCTGAAATATATAAATAATATAACTATAGCATTTAAAATATAAATATAAAATATAGATATAAATGTATGGAACAATTATATAAGTGTTATGTATAGCAAAAATAATTACATATATATGGAGAAAGAAATATAGACCATCTATGATATAATATATATAACGATCAATAAAATATTTAATATGTTGCAGATGGGTTTTTGTAATTATTTATACATACTAAATTGCTCAATTATTAGAATACTTGAATAGAATATTAATAACATTGAAATTTGGGAATTTTCTCATATAATGTATATAAAATATATATATACAAATGAGTGTTATTTTTGTTATAAAATGCATCAAATTTTTTTATAGATAGACAATTTAATCACATGTTTCGTAATGGGGTAGGGTTGCATATTTGTTTGGTGTAATTGAAAAATTTTAAAACAATAATATTTGCCCTTTGAACCATATGGAAGTCAACCGCTCTTCAGATATTTCTATATAATATAAGAAAATTAATTTTTAATTTTTTTGAACTATTCAACTTAATGCTACTTTATATTACGTAAAATAAGCGAAAAAATCAAAATATGATGCTGGAGTATTTTTTATGTTTATATGGAAATATACTCTGAACGATGGTCCATAGTTCAAGCGGCAAAAACTATTGTGTTTAACTCCTTTATACGCACGAAACAAATATTCGGAAATATTTCTATACCATAAAAATCTATAAAATTTCCATTTGAACCGAAATTTTAATTGTCTTTGAAAATTTATTGGAAATTATAACACATACGAAAAATTCTACAAAAATAAATAAATACTATACATGAAATTTCTTTATTATACTACAATACATATTATAAATATTAGAAACATGTCAAAAAATATAATGGACGTAATTTACATTATATAGCATAAATCAAAATCCATATAAGCATTTAATGGAAAAATTGAATTCCAGCATAGAAATTATTATGATAATATTTGAAAGCTCACAAAAACATTTAAATGTTACCGAAAGTCATCTGTGATCACAGAGAATTATGGATATGTTTCGGATGACCTTTTAAACATATATATTGTATATTCTTGAAATAACGAGAGATACTGTTTTGGTGAAATAGCTTTATGTTTATCATATGGGACAATCAATCACTTTTGTTAGTCATATGTATGGTATGGGACGAAAATTAATGGTTTGTTTCCATATTTTTTTGAATCAAAAGAATGAATTTAGAGACAGAATCGATTGATAAATATTTTAATAGGTATAGAGATTTGTCATATTGAAATAGTAATTTCTTAGAAACTGTCATTCAATGTATATGTGTGCATCTACCACAATTTGCCATAAACGAACTGAGCCGGAAAAGTATCGCAGTATTAATAAAATAGATATACTTAAAAATATCTCATATAAAATTTCATAAAATTTAATCCGGTAATTTTTACGAACGATCAACATATGAACGATATATTGTAGTTATCAAATCGTGTATAAATTTTTTTAATAAATGATAGAAATTTTTTACAATTAATTATTAATTTTCCAAATTATAATAAAAACCGATAATAAATCTCTAAATTATATGAGATTCCTATCATTTGGTATCGCAAACCATGACATTCTTTTGTATCCATTCTGCCTTATATTCATCGTATATGTGCAGTAAATAATCAGTTTATATAAAAATTTGTAATAATAAAATAACTTACTTGTTGCATCTATATGCGGGAATATAATGTAATATTATAATGTAGATAGAGTTATTTCATAATTAAGTGCATTTCATCAGTATTAATTGAATAAGGCATGTGACGAGAAATTTTAATTAAATTTAATCTCATTATATTATAGTAATATACTTTTGGATAGAAAATTACAAAAGTTATTCTTCATTAATATATTATTATATTATAAATTCAGGTATATTATATTCAGTTTAAATAAGCACATACTATAAATATATTATACGTTCAAGTTCGTATTTTAGAATAATGTTATATGGTATAGGAAAATTTTCATTTAAAAGTTTTTTATTTTTCATTTTCCTCTGTTAAAAAAAAAAACACAAAAATGTATAAATTATGATTTAATATTCTAATCATTTTTTTTGTTTGTATTTGTTTTTGCCGAACACATGCATAACATATATATTAATTTAACAAATTTCTCTTGTATTTTGTCAACAGTCATACACATTGTATGTATACAATATATTACTTACAATTAGTAGAATTATATTGTATATGCTAAATTATTATAACTCTATTATTTTGTACTATGTGTATTCTGTAACAGTATACAGTAACATTTTTCACCACGCAACTATTCACATTTATAATGGAGAAATATGTTTTTGGGTATGTAAGTTTTTGATGTATGACAATCATATTTGTACTGATTTATTATAAATTTGTATAATATCTTCTTGTATTTGTTGTATAACCGTAGGCACATTATATCTATAAATATAGTATTTTATATTATGTGATAAGCTATAACTTTAAAACCATATGTAGAATATTTAAAATAATTTATATATTATCTTTTGTATATTATATACAATCGCGTAATTATTGTATATATTGTGTAGATTAAAATTGTATATGTAGTGACTGAATGTGGTAAATGAAAATAAGGTTAATAATTTTAGTGGTGGTATATAATAACTATATATAGATTAACATTTCACATGTGCAGAGATTTTGATGTCATAAACATAACATTCATATATACATTTTCTGTACAATGTCACACACATATTCGTCTGAAATGATATATAATAAATAAATTATAATTAAACATAGTAATTTAAACATAAATTCAAACTATTAGTATACATGCAAACTTCCAATTATAATAAGAATATTTATAATAATTTTAAATGAAATTATTACCTTTATTAATTATATAAGAAATTTATATTATAGAAATTAACATCCCTTGTGACACATCCCACACACAAAATCGATTATATTTATAAATATTAAAAATTTTATATATATAAAATTATATAACATATTAGTACACATACACACTCATATGTAATACTTCCATCTGAAAATATATATATATTCATATGTTACAATCAAATATGTTAAAAATTTATATACATTCGTTTTCGTATAACATATAAATAATTATATATAATAATTTAAATGACTATATTTACACACGTGACACTCCTGATTTGAATTTACATAAATATTTTATATAATAATTAATTTAAAATTAAAATTTATTAAATTTAAAGTTTTCTATATATGTGAGTAATTTAATTTTATATTTGTATAAGTTAATTGCAATGTTATGAAATTACATATATGGATTATATAAGGTTAGGTTAAATTGAATCGTGATTATATGGAAGAAATGCTTAACAAGTTCTTATACAAAATTTTATTCAAAGAAATTCTATATTAAAAAAAAATTGCAGTTCATACTAATATTCCCTTAAATTTAAATTAAAATTTATATGGTACATTTGCGAGTTTATAGAATGGGATGTTGTACCATAGTTTCTAACATAATTTATATACTTTATGGACACAGTTGCGTTGACCATATTTGATTGCAGAACTGACTAATCTTCATAAAGATAACTTTCCAAATTTTGAAAATGAATAACGCTGTCACTCAAATATTTTGGCTTGCACCAAAGGAAATATTATCAAATTTTACCATTTTTTTTTAAAGATTGATTCACCATAGATAAATCAATCATCAGTCATAATAGAATGACGTTACCGCATATCGAGATATTAGAAATTTATTCCGGTTACTTTGCAAACAGAGGAGATGTACTAATATGAAATATTCAGATATATATCTCAATGTAAGTAAATTTATTATTTACAGATAAATCTATTATTGATGAATGAGTTCAATCAAAGTATTGTGTCTATAAATATTCATATATTTATATATATTTAACGTATAAACTAGTACAAAGGTGCGATCTAATTTTACATAAACTTCTTTTTAATTTTATTTTGATTTTGTGCAACTTTAAACAATACTGCACATTATATTAACAAATACATATCACACTCTTTATAGCAATATCAAAACGTTTTATTATGGGTTCATTTATCTACTACATATTATATATTAGAAATGTTATATATATTATATAGGTTTTAATGATGATAAAAATTGAAAAAAAAAATAAAAATTAAACGGAAATTTGCATTTTAAGGACCGTTGAACAAGCTCGCCAGACCAAATTGTTTGAGAATGCTTAAATTTCATGTGCAAAAATGTGCGCTCGTGCGAATATTATTATCAACTAAATGTAAACTAAAAACCTATATTATATTTATTCGCCACATATATATATTTTACTAACTATATATGGATGGAATAAATTTTCTAACTCGTATATAAGTATTTCGGTCGATATATAGTAAAGGGAAAAAAATGTACCATCTCATAAAAAATATTTATTTTTTTTTATTTATGGTATGGTATAACATAGATATGCCACACTCTTTGGAATTCCAATGTGATCAATAATATAATATATATACTAATATATACGAGTACATATTTGTAGTGCCTATTATTCTTCTCGCACATATATATTTTATAAAATAATACAATGAAAAGGATAATACATATAATAAATGCATCAATTATATAATATAAAATATATATAAAGAATTTGTCTATATTCTATAGAAAAATTTTGTATATAAAAAATAAAATGTAATTTAAATTTTTTTTATATTTTAAATATTTATTAAATTCTTTATATACACTGTTGAATATTAAATCACATTTATATTGTATGTTAAAGATTTTGTTTATGTGTTGGAAAATTTAACTTCTGTTTTAATTTTTTTATTTGTTTTTTTAACATACTCGTATGATTTATAAATCAGTAAATAAATCTAATGCACGAAATTATTTATATATTTCAAATTTATAAAAGCACAATAAAGATACAAATTATAGGATAGTGGTGCGTGCACATATGAAGATCCTTTTTCTTAGCCCAAATAACAATGTAAATGTATACTTATCGGTATGCAGTCAACATTTAATTCGTATATTTCTATTGAGTTATTTTATATAATTTATGACAATGACGGTATATTGAGCAGCTCCACCAACTCCATGAGAAAGAAATCAAAATTATCGAAGGGTTCATTTTAAGATTCGCTGTTTTCGTATTTTCTATTCGCAAAAAATCCTATATTAAATATTTTATTTCGGAGACGTTAAGCGAAAATACTTATCGGTATGCAATCAACATTTAATTCGTATATTTCTATTGAGTTATTTTATATAAATTATAACAATGACGGTATATTGAGCAGCGCCACCAACTCTATGAGAAAGAAATCAAAATTATCGAAGGGTTCATTTTAAGATTCGCTGTTTTTGGTATTTTCTATTCGTAAAAAATCACATATATTAAATATTTTATTTCGGAGTCGTTTAGCGAAAATTAAATTAGTCATTTATATTATGTGAAAAATTATATTCAACATTAATTCATACACAATTTTTTTTAATGAAATAAATTGATTTGCATTTTCATTTTCATTTTAAATATAACAATAGAAATATTCACTTTTTTACCTTATCGTTTAAAATTTTCCTATATATACACACTCAAATATTTAGGTGTGTGATATATTTATAATTTATTATCTTTGTACAGATATCACACAATATCTATTTTTATTCTTTATAATATAAATTTATTTTTATGTCTATATTTGATAAATTATCTTATAGCTGTATAAATATGTATAATTGTGTATAAATAATAAATGATAAAAAAAAAGGTGTATAGATAATAGAATGAAATTGAATAAAAGACAAACTCAATAAAAGAAGGACATCATTTATTAATATTGGATAGAAAACTAATACACTAATAGTATAGAAAGGATGTAAGTAATGTATGATTTTTATTATAATACATATCGTGTGATATATAGATATAGATGTGCGTATAAAGTCAATAAATAAATCTTATCTACACTTGTTATTCACGTACAATTTCATAATTTAATCTAAACAAAAAACTCATTCAAACACATTCACATATTGGAAATTTTTTTAAATAAATATTTTAAATTAAAAACGAAAAAAACTCAAATTCTCATAAAAAACCAAAATTTTTAAATTCAATTACATTAAAATGGATTTATATAAATTATCCACACAAAAAAAACACACACATTAAATTGATTTGTTTTCTCTTTAAATTAACTTTTGTATATTTATGCGGTATATATTGTATATTTTTCTGTATAATATAATGCAATGTAATGTAATGATTTATACAATTTCCACTATTTTATTATTATGTATTTAATGAATTATATAATAAAATGAAATGATTTATTTATAAAAAAAAAAACAAGGGATTTAGGGGTGTGTATATCGCCTATTTTAATCATATAGCACATGATAGTAAATAATCTGATGCGAAACAGTTTTATAGAAAGACAATTTTCACTATAAGCAGTTCTATATATTTATTGACATTTTAATTTCAAAAAATATTCGAAACCTATTCAAATGTGGTATACTATATAAGTGAAACATTGCTAAGTATAGTTGTGACATATGGTTGACCGCATAAACGTTAAATTCCATGTATTCCATATAGTAAGTGAGTAAACTCTTTCAACAGAATATATAGTGACGTCGACCCATCATCAATAACACCGCAGCAAAGAATAGAGATTATAGTTTTCAAATTTTGGATACCAAAAAAACATAATAGATACATGTGTCATATACAAAATATTGATAATACATTTTGTGATGGATATGTGAATACTTCTATGTATTAGGAGTTTAGTTTATATATAGATTTTGGATAATATAGTTATATATTATATAACAATTGATATAACTGATATAAACTATATTTTCTTCTTCTGTTTTATATTCCTTGTTACTTTATATAATAATAAACTATATCAAAATATATATATTCATTCGACCGTCCCTACATTATTCTTTTATATGTTTATGCCTTAATTTACTCGTACGTTTATTGTGTGAAAATGCGGTAACTTCTTTATTCAATTAAAATATTTTCCATCGATTGTTATAAGTCTTTTTCATCTTTTTCCTTGTTTTATGAAAGTTTTCGGTTTTGAGGTTATATCTACTTTTTTTTTTTTTTTTTGTAAGTTCTTCATATGTTATAAAGTCCATTTCAAATCATGCTGTTCATGTTATTTTTAAATCAATACACGATTTAAATCTATAAGTTATAGTTGTTGTATAACGCTTACGGTTGTAACAGTTTCAACTGCTTTTAACAGCTCATAATAAACGAAACACGAAATCTTTTATAGAACCCATCACCAAATACACAACCTATAACTTTCTTTCTGCGAATATTTAATATCTCGTTAAAATTTGTGATCATTAATCTGAGGGAATTACATCATTTACCTAATATATATGTATAAATATAGACATTTTCGTTCGGCCCCCTCCCCCACCCACTCAAATATTTCCTTCCATTCAATATTATTCTAACCTATAATAATTCTATATCAATATAATATATATGTGTATGTAACATACATAAATATATATAAAAATATATATTAAATATAGGACGAAAACCGAAACGACGAGATTCATATTATTACTATATGTTTGTTTTTTTTACGTAAAATATTATATTACATATGCTTTTTTATACACTCGTTTTCTTCTATACATACATACAATATATATATATGGTGTTGAAATGCTATAAATTATCTAGAGATAGCCATAATAATGTAAGAAGCAGTAAAATAGACGCCAAAACTTTACTATCTATACATTGGGTCATTAAAATCTGCAGTGATATATAACCTACTTTAAATATCTATCTATATATCTATATATTTATGTATAATAGAAATCATATATAATCTGTGTATTAAGGACTATATACCAATAGTATGATAAATATATATATAGATTGAATAAATTTATAGATACTCATACTATATGTACGGTAAAGGTGTGTATGCGGTATAACTTGGAACATTAATATAGGTTTCACCGCAAAAACCTATAAATATACCTTTTATCATTTGTTTATATACAAATATTTATACATACTCATATTCTTTCATTCAATTTATTATAATATTATTATAATAAGTATAGGTTTGAAATAATATTTCCGCTGTACATATATCCTTTTATTTTGTTCGGTTGTATATATAATTCTAATAATTCTGTTATGGTTATATATTATTTCAATTGATTCATATAGGTCAATCTATAATATTATATATTTTTGGAAAATAAATTATCAATTATTTTTGTTTTATTGTTATTATATACATATTTTTTATATCGTATGCTATATTTGTTTATAAGAAAATAGTATCGTTTCGTTAATTTGATGAAATCATTGATGGGAAAGCTGAAGTCATTTATAAAATTATATACATTTGTTGATGCTTATCTTTGGTTTATAAACACAAAAATTATTAGAAAAACTGTTCAATAATTAGGTTTTAAATGACAGCAATGAGGTTCTAGTAATTTTTTTTTATTTCAAATTTTCAAAAACAATTGAATAAAATTGAGTGTTACACAAATGCAAAACTAATATAAATTAATTATTAACAAATGGAGACGACAATACCAAATATATCTTTTCATAAACTTATTACACAAATATACATTTTATAAATATTAAATGTACTTACTTACTTACTCCATGGCGTTATAACCCAGGTGTGGTTTTAGCCTTCCCAAATACGCTTTTCCAACTTGACCTATCCGCAGTCAATGTCTTCCAATACCGAATTTTAAGGATCTTTATATCTCAGTTTACTGCATCTATCCATCTCGCCTTAGGTCTTCCGGCTCTCTCCTTCTACCTTCTGGTTTACTATTTAACAGTTTTTTCGGCACACGCTGCTCCTCCATGCGTACTACATGTCCAAGCCATCTAAATCTATTGATTTTGATTGTTTTGGATAATATTTGGTTGACCGTACAACTTGTCTAATTCAAAAATTCAAAATTGTATCTTCGCCTCCAACCATTCTGTTCTTTGACGGGACCAAATATGCCACGGAGTACCTATATTATTAAATTTAGTGCATATAATTAACTCAATGTGTTTATATATAATATAGAAAATCAACCTTATATATTAAAATTAAAATCAATTAAAATGTTTCGCATTCATATATAAATTTATACAGGTAAAATTTGTTCATCAATTTATAAAAATAAAGTTAAAACTAATTAATTTATTGCGGTGCATTAACCATCGTGCCATCGTATGTGTATACGCTGCCTAAAAGAATATAAATAATAAAACATATAACTACATTATTGGTAATGTGTACACACAAAAATTCATGTCACTTTTAATATAAAAAATGTATACATTTTTTTTGCATCCAGTCTAAAATGAAAATATAAAATGGTAAATAATTTTTTTATATTTTTATTATTTTAGCATGTAAAATTTACATGTCATTTACATTTATCTATCAAAACTACAGTAAAATTTCGTCATTATTCAAACATAAATTCACTTATTATCCACCCACACACATGGACACACATTTTTTTTTTAAAGCACACATCCTTTTTAGATCCTATGTCTGCTAAATATCAACAATTACATTGAATTTTGATGAAATTGTTTGTTTGCAAAGGTTTCGAATAGGATACAGTTTTTATTGTTTTAAAAAAATATATATAAAAATGTACGTCCTCTTTATATAATATAACCCATATATATTTATTTTGAATCTATCTGTACGCGGATATTTTTATTTTTTCAAAATTAATCCAAAAAAATGTGCTTGAATTGAATTTTTAGTTTAATGTTATAATATTTTTTTTTTTTTTATAAAATGTACATAATTTTTATATTATTTATTTGTTGGTACATTTCATTTTATATTGTTTTGCCATTATATTTTATTATATTTAAAAAATTATATGGATTAATTAATTTTATTTTTATAATTGTATAAATATAATTGATAAAAATTCATTATATATAGTCCCGGTTGTTAAATTACGTATGCATTATAAAATTCAATTGTTATAAATTAATATAAAAATTATTAAATTTACATTCAATTTTAAAAATAGATAATACAATAAAAAATTAATAACATCAAAAACTATATTCTTATATGTAAGAATAATAATATAGATAAATTCCAGTTTAAATTTTTAATTATATAATTGAATTCAATTCAGGTGTAATTTAAGTTATATAAATTCAGAATAATTAAATATTATGCAATTAATATAATTAAATCGATTACAATATGATCACATTCAGAAATATTTATTATTAATTTATTGTATTATTTTTATTACATATTGAAATGTATAAGTCTTACTACTTAAATAAATATAAAATGTGTTGATTTTAGAAATATTTACCGAGAAATATAGCCAATGTGTGTTATCAATATATATTTTATGAATTTAGTAAAATTTCGATTCAAATAATATAATAGAAAATGATGAAATTATATATGAAATTTTCTGCAACACCAGATGGACAGCTGGTATGTTATATGTATGAAATTAAATTATATTTCATTGACCTATTTCACATCTATATTATATATGTTATAAAATACAATAGTTTATAACTATATTGTGTACCATAACATCGTAGATATATATATATATAATCTTCAGAGTTAATTGAAAAAGTTAAAAGTATTTTATATAATATATAATATGTAATTATATAGTAAAGTAACTTTTACATGTGCACAATATCCATTCATATACAAATAAATATATTTTTTATTTAATCAAAACATATTCTCGTGTATGACTAAATTAGAATATAGAAAATTTAGTTAATTTATATGCAAATTATATAATTTTTATATAGATGTAAGTTAAGTAAGATGAAATTATTTATATATTTATACTATAAATTATAAATTATTTAATATAAAGTTATGTTTGTCTCACTGCGTTAGAAATCTAACCATATATAAGTCAAAGTCGAATTTACTCCGTCTACATATGTATTATATTCAATATGTGGAATACAATCAGTTGAACGTAACAGACTTTAATTTAACTTAATTATATGTATAATTTAATGTAATTTTCTCACAACAATTATCGCATTTCTTAACACCGTCAAGTATAATAGGAATATTCCTTGCTTTAATCCCATACATTTAAATTGTCTGTTGAAACTATTATGCAATATGAATTTATGCAGAGAATAATCATGCATAAACAAACTTTCGTTCCTTAAGCAGAAATTTAACATTTTGGAATATCACAGATGTATACACTAACGCCTGTACATAAAAACGCATTAATATGATATAAATATATCAGAAACTTATCGAACAAACTATACATACCATTTATATCATTTGAGTAATTTAAAAATTAAACTCGTAAAATTATCAAACATTAAAGTATTTTTAAATTTGTGTCGTGACAAATTGAACGAATAAAAAAAATATAGTCACTGTACTAGTATTTATGCATCTATTGAAATATGAATATTAATGAAACCAAAACTAATACATTGGTATACTCTACAATTTAGCATAAATTCTCTATATTCAATTTTGTTGCCAAATTATATCCCTTCCAAAGATTTGAACAATTTAAATAATTGTCCAAATGAAATGAAAATAAAAAAAACGTATTTTCATTATAATTATTAAATAAGTAAATTTTAATGTTGTTTGTTTTGTTCGGCGACTACCATCTTAATGCATTGAATTGAAAAAAAAATGCTTCAACAAAAAAAAAGTGTTTTTAAAAATAGATCTTTAGTGAAATTGAAAAGAAAAATTGTGCAGAGTGTCAAAGGGTAACCTAAACTCTATATATATTATACATCCACCATTAGAGCATTGTCATATACGGAGAATAAATAATTATTAACTATAAATAAATATAATAATTTTCGATTGTAAAAAAATTTTCAAATAATATTTTGCAAAGAAATTTATTAAATTAAATTAAACTTTTTACATAAAATTTTTTTATATAAATTTGAAATGTTAGCGAAATTATTGTTGGGAAAATTTTGTCGGAAATAATAAAAAAGTCTATAATGCTACTACAATATTTCGTGTATATTTTTTTTTTAAATTTTAAAATGGTAAAATTTAAAAATTTACATAAAAAAAAAAAAAATATATAAATAAATAAAAAATAAGAGCCATTTTCCGGCAGTATAACATCGTAATTCGTAATCAACTCAATTTTTTCTTATTTTTTAAATTATATATACAAATATATAATAAAATATGTTGACTTATGTACACACAATAGATGCAGTACCGATGTTACAATTAAAAGTTATTCGTGTACAATTCGTACAAAATGTGACAATGAGATAATATCGCAATGAATTAATTTTTATTATTTATAGAACATGGGATTCAACGTTTGAATTGCAAACGCAGGAAAATTAACATACGTATAAAAATGTAAAATCCGACTTTACTTGCATCTGCGATACAAAAATCGAGTCCCTGTGTATATATAGTAAATATACTCGATAAAATCATAATATAAAATTTAGTTCAACACTGAACATTTATAAATTATATGTATATGAAAAAAAAAAAATGAAAATGAAAATGAAAATGTATTCATAAAGTGAAGTGAGTGTGTGTGTGTGTGTGTTATTTTCTTATTTTTCTGTTTAACTTTACTTCAAAGGCGCGTATAGGTATATGAAAAATGATGAAATTTTAAAGTAGTCATAGGATTAATGGGAAAAGTTTCTTCTTTTTATTTTTTTTGCTATTATATATGTTGCGCCAGCTATATAATTTATGAAAGCCAAAAGAATTTTGTTAATATTTTATTATACTTGTATTATAATATGGTAGATGTAGAGACAGAGAGCCAATAAGGCAGCCTATAAATAAATAATTTTATTATTATTTTTTTTTTTTCATACTTACCTCCTCCTCGCATATACACAGAACAAATTATGTTAGAGATTATTATTATAATTTTTTATTTTGTAACATAATTATGTTGGTAAAATACTTTTTTTCATTTTATAAAATCAATAAAAAGATGTATAAAACATATACACTATATTTTTATGATTAATTAATTATATTTGTGTTATATGTGTAATATATTTATTTTTACTATATACAGCTGCGGATAATGAACTATGTATTCATTGTGAAATAATAACATTTGTTTTTTATTGTATGCGGGATTATTTTAACCGCAAAATTGGGTATAGATGTATTTTCTGTTGTTCTATCAGAGGCTCAATTTTTATTGTTAATATAAGGTTGTCAACTATCTCCCTTCCGCCTTTTTGCTCTTTATTCAATGCTTTATAAAAAGTGTTACAGTAATCGGATTTAGTTCAAATATGCGCCGTTTTGTTCGATAATCTGTTTCCATCTAGACTGCAACTTCATAATACCTCCCTCGTAGAAGCCCCCCTCCTTATTTGCGAAGAACTCGGACAGCCACTTTTCACAAGCCTCTTTTGAGATCAACTTTACACCACCAAGGGCGTTCGCCATGGACAGGAACAGGTGGTAATCACTTGGCGCTATGTCCGGGCTATATGGTGGATGCAATAAAACCTCCCATCCGAGCTCCCGTAGCTTCTGACGAGTCATCAACGAAGTGTGTGGTCTGGCGTTGTCCTGGTGGAACACTACACCCTTCCTTTTGGCCAATTCTGGACGCTTCTGGTCGATCCCCTGCTTCAAGCGGTCCAGTTGTTCGCAGTAGATGGTAGAATTAAGCGTCTGGCCATATGGGAGCAGCTCATAGTGGATGATTCCCTTCCAATCCCACCAAACACACAGCAAAACCTTCCTGGCCGTCAATCCCGGCTTGGCCACTGTTTGGAACGATTCACCGGCCTGCGACCACGACCGTTTTCGCTTGATATTGTCGTATGTGATCCATTTTTCGTCGCCAGTCACCATCCGCTTCAAGAATGGGTCGAGTTCGTTCCGTTTCAGCAGCATTTCGCAAATGGAAATTCGGTCCATTAGATTTTTCACTGTTAATTCATGTGGCACCCAAACATCAAGCTTTTTTTTGTATCCAGCCTTCTGCAGATGGTTTAAAATGGTTTGGTGACTAACTCCCATCTCCTGGGCGATGTCACGAGATGCCACATGCCGGTCTAACTCGATGTATTCCATGATTTGATCGGTATTTGTCGTCACAGGTCTTCCGCCGGCTGGCTTATCCATGGTGTCGTTTTCACCGGCTCTGAATCGTCGAAACCATTCCTCCGCGGTTCGAAGTGATAGAGTACCATCCCCCAAAACACCATTAATCTCACGGAACGTTTCTCTAGCGGATTTGCCTTTAACGAAGGAAAACTTTAAAATAGCGCGAATTTCGGCGTTAGTGAACTCCATGTTTACACGTCTATAACTGTTGAACGCAATATCCAAACTAATCATACATAGCGTCGTTTTGTTTGTTATGTCAAGAGCTTTCAAATTATGTACAGTGCTGCCAGATACGAGCTCTGTAGCGCTTTGTACATAGCCGCGAAATTAAAAAGACAAAAAGGCGGAAGGGAGATATTTGACAACCTAATATATTATGTAATAGATTTTAATAGTTTGTTGAATTAGAGACACCTACACTAAATTTTCCGGACAATTGATTTTTTTTTTGTTAATTAGCACATTTTTTTAATTACACGCACACACAACACACGTTTAACATTTAACCATTCCATTTAATGGTATTCCATTTTTATTTATGTAATTTCCAAATATAATCAATTTACAATATTTTTTATATAGACGAATCATTTTTTTTAATGCAATATTAGAAATTGATTATATTTTGTAAAGAAAAAAAATTAAAATCCAATAAAACTGTAATGTGACTCCTTTAATTATAGAAAATTATGTTTCATAAAAGACGGGGGAAATGTGTCTATTTTTTAATTTAATGCAAAATTACAACTACAATGATCGAGTTAATTTAAAAAAATAAATTTCCAGAAAAGAAAAGTTTCCTATTTTTGTTTTTTTGTTTAATAAGAAATCCATTCACAGTATAATAATGAAAGTTTTTTTATTGAAAAAGGAAAGTATTTTATTTTTTTTTAGTTTTTATAAGAGGCGATAATTTTTATATACATTTTTTTTAAATATTGATACAATTTAAACGGAAATAACTTATTATACATAAATAAATTTGCCATTCAAACCATTTACATTTTCTTTACTTTAAATTTCCAATTGAATATAGTATTTAAAATTATTTATTATTATTTTGTTTTTTTTTTTCAAATTTTCTTTTCATTTCAACAAAAATGAAAACGAAAAACGAAAAACTATATACAACAAACAACACAAGAAAAAAGAATTTCTAGAAAATAGAATTTTTTTTTTCCGAATATATTGCAATATACGAGTATAAATAAATATGTATTTGGATACATTTAAAAAGTACAAAAGATAAAAAATAATATATTCTATATGTATAAAGGGTGTTTTTTTAAGAGTGATACGTTCATCAATAGTTTTGCAATGAGAACCATCAATTTCTTGAAAACCAACCAATTAACAATTCAATCATTTCGATCAGCCGATCTATATGAATTGATGTTGGCATTGTCGGCCAACATATCTCGTGCCAATAATTAAATAACTTCCGAGTTTTGTTATGGGAAAAGTGATGAACAATATAGTAAATCGATTGCATTATTAATATCTAACAGTTTAGGACGTGCGGTGTACATTTATCAGATATTACAGATTCATATACAATAAATGTAATCCAACATTGATCCTGTTCAAAGTTATAGCGCTCTTAAAAAAACATCTCTTAATATATAACATATATTTATTTTTAAGCTATATTCAATATGAACCAAAAAATATTTTCTCTATATATGCATTCACACGCACATCAAAAGAAAAGGCAATAAATTTAGGATTTTAAATTTTTCGTTAATTCTTTTGAAATCGTGTTAAGAAATATATAATATTTATAGGAAATACTTTTGTTATTATATTTTCCTTTTTTTTTTTTTTTTATTGCTTCTTAGTCTCTTATTTTTTTATCCTTCCTATTATTTGTCTTTTGAAAAGTTTTCCGGTAATAGAAATTTGTTGTTATTATTTTTTTTTATTTTATTTTTAAAATTATAATTATATGTATGTAAATTATTATATACAGAAAGCCTATAAAAGTTCAGAATTATAAACACATAAAGTATAATAATGTATATATGAAAATATTTGATATAGTCAATCAATTTATAGAATATGAAATAAATTTGATTGGTCAATGTGTGTTGATCGATTGTTTTATGACGCCGAAACCTAATCCATTATGCATATTTTAGACGATAAGTCATAACAAACGATTTTTCATTTGAAACTTTCATAAAATTCTACCATCGCTATGTTGTTTTCATAAAACTTTGTACCATAGTTTTAATTTTGTGGCTTATATGTCATATATGATCGTCTTCTGAAGTCTATTGATCTCAGAGATGCTCTTCATTTCACCGGACAGAAGTCTCTGCAGCACCTCCGTTTGTGTTGTCGAAGAGATTTCTTCATATAATATTTTTTTCGCTTCAAACTTCGCCCATGCCTGAACTTGAGAATTTTCTTTCAATGCATATGGTCAAAAATGTTGCTCACCTCTTTCTTTAGTTTCTCCAAATCTCCATACCCACAGGGTGTTGGGGTGCCGCTGTTCCACACTTACATTTTACAAATAAATCACTAAAAAAAAAATGTTTATGTTATTATAGACAAAACACCCGTATTGATTGGCCTATTAACGACACACAATAATTTGTTTCGATAAATATTTGTTATATGTATAAATTTATGGCTTAAAAATGTATGCAAATATTTTACTTATGTGAAATATAGTTTACCTCTTTATTGTGTAACATTCTAAATTCATATTTTAGTATTTTGTCGTATTTCTTAGTGAACTTTATTTATTTTATTACAATTTATACACAATATTATATTGTATACGAGTTCAAATAATAGATATTAGCCTATTTATTTTTTTTTTCAAATATAGGCACCTGGTGTATGTTAAAATAAAAATAGTCTTTAAACTGCAAATAACCTATAATATTATAAAAGGGAAGGTTTTGATACATCAAAATATTTTAAAATTTAAATATCTGCGTTCAGCCACATTTTTTAAATAATATTCAAATCTTTTAATATGCGCCTATTGCAAAATATGCCTTCCATGGTGCCTTCCATGGTGAAGTGTTACACGACTGTGTCTGACGCAAATTGTGTGACAATAATTCCATTATACATTCATATATTTAAAATTGTTTAATAGTATAAATATAATATAATATAACATATATAACAACATTCAATTCACGCGCGCTCTATTATTTTGATAATATGTAATATAATGTGAATATTTATGAAAGCTTTTAAACAAAATTATATAATGTATATTTATTTTGTACGAGTATATGAATGCATGCATATATTATTTTTAATATACACGATTAAATGCTTATTATAAGACTTATATAAGTATATTTAAAAACATATATAGCTATAGTATAATTTATACATATATCTGTATATTTGTATGGTTAACCAGTTTAACATTAGGTATATATACGAGTATGTATTCAAAAATGTGTTCCTTATACGTATACTAAGCTGTAAATAATAATGTCTTTTTCGGTGCGTATTATATGTATGGTAATGTTAAATAAAAGCATATCTTCAACCATATATTGTATATTTTGTATATTATAACAAATAAAACGTAAAATATATTAAATTTCTTTGATTTTATTCATTTGTTCGATAAAATTCTTTGTTATATAGAAATCTTAACTGAATACTACTATATGTAAGTTACCGCGTTTTATACACTATATGGTATATGTATATATAAAAGTATAAATTTAAATGTATGTATTATTGGGTATGATATGAATGAATAGACACAGAGTCGATTTGACAGTTTCTTTTTTTTTTTATCATAATTGAAAAAATCGAACAAAATATATAAAAAAAAGTAAAAATTATACCACACATAAATTTTACACAGAATAAACTCTATTCTTCATTATTATTATTATTATTATTATTATTATTATTATTATTTACATATAGTGTTTTATTTTATTATATAATGTCAATTTCCTATCCATAGAAATTTATTTTTGACATTAAACACAAAAGCTTTAACAGAATATTTTATATATATTTATTTTTATATACAGTGAATATTTTAATATATATTTATATAGTCCAAATTGATGATAACAAAAAAATATTCAATTGAATATAATATTTCGGATATGAAAATTTAACTCAAAACGATGCTATAGATATATGAATTGAATGTGTCGTGGATTATATTACAATATTCGCTTGTATAAAATATTCACTGTATATTGATAGATTTATTTACTAATGAAACGGCGGTTCTGAATATTATACATTATATAATATGTTATATATGTTTTACAGCATATGATTATATACAATTGTATATAAATATTATATACACACATACATGGAATAACGTACGAAGGTTTATAAGAAATGACATTATATTTACGTTTCAAAAAAAAAAAAAAAAAAAAACCAATTTCACATATTATTAATGGAAAAATAAATTAATTTTCACACTTACTCAAAATATTATTTTTAATCCTGAAGAAAAAAATAAATAATAAAAATCAATTTAATTTGAATATATATGTGTCGTCGTCGGGGTCGGTATTGCATAATAATAATAATATGGAATATATATATATTTTTATTTTTTACTTCTTTTGTTACACATGAATTTCACACATTGTGACAATTTGACAATTTTTCTCATTTTGGATAATAATTGTTATATAAATCCTGAATATGAAAATGTACGTTATTATTATTTTATTTTATTTTTTTTCAAAAATAATAATGAAGTGGGCGTGCGGTGCAAGTGTAATCGTGAGATGGATAAAAATTAAATTTAAATATTAAAAAAAAATTTGAAAAAGTGTCAATATTTAATTTAAATAAAAAAGGAATTTGTAAATATTTCAATTGTAAATCATTTCTAAAAAAAAAAAAAACCTTTTTTTTTTCTATTTTATACAGATTTTATAATACCTTTATAATATTAAATTCCATTATAAATATTTTACACTTTATATATATTAATATTTGAGGATATTTAATAATTATTTTTTGTGCATTTTATATTAAAAATATTACTCCACGTCTCGTAAGCTATTGGGTCTTTCATAGATATTGTTTTTAAAACTATATATGTTTTAGTAAATGTTTCGCTTTCACACCAGACCAGTCATTACATATACAAACTGTATGTACAATGGACGTTTTATTTATTAGTTATTATTATTATTATTATTATTTATTAAGTCATATTTTGCTCCAAGTGTCATCTAATAAACCTTTCATTACAGCCAAGTTGGTAAATTACTCTGCATGGGAATATATAACAATTTACCAATTGTACTGTAATTAACGAAAGATAGATGTTTTCAAAATACTATTATTTTTAGTGATTAGCCCGTAGTCATGTGTGTGCAGACATTGTTAATCTTTGAATAGCGTCCAACACCATATTTTCATAGATATCCGTTTTTCTTTTTATTCCATACGCGAACAAATGGTCACCCAGCAGAAAAATTTCAGTATTAAAATAAATACCGAAAAATTTCCTATGAAAAATAGCGAATTTGTACCCGCTATATTTCATGATTATTTCGGCGCTATGCAACTGCGCTACTGAGTGTTTTACACACAATGGGCGTTTAGAGCTGTTCAATTTTGAAATAAATTAGAAACTATTTGTTTGATCACATACTAAACTATAACATTCTCAATTTTTTATTCAATTCTCGTACTATCTAAAATCTACTCCATAAAAATATATACTCTGTATATTTTAAAATTGCATTTTATATTCTAGTGGAAATTATGATTCAAGAATTAAGAACATTTCAAGGACCTTACAAGAAAAAATTTTCTTAAAAAGCATGAGGAATTCTGTCAGAGAGAATTGAACAAGAAATTGAATACAAATGTTTTAAGGATCATGCAGCATTCTGAGTTTCTATACAGCCAGGATACGATAAGTACCATAAAATCCGATAAGATTCAATAATTTTTATAAAATTAACCAGTTACACTTATCAAATTATTATACTGCGTATGCGCCAATGATGTTCAACGCTCAAGTATATATATATACATTATATAATAATGAACCATAATTTTCAACAATATATTTATATCATCCCATAAGAAATAGAATAAAACATTAATTTAACTCTATAATTTTTGTTTAAATAAAATCGATTTCTACATATATTACAAAATTTTCTATTTATATATCGTGCACTTAATGTACAACAAAATATACACACATCTATATGCATATAATAAGATATATCGTAACTATACACTAGAGTAGAATTTATATTACAAATTGCAATGCATTCGTTTTTGAAAATTTGTAATACGAATTAAAAATAAAATTCAATATTCCCAATTCGGCGGTTGCTAATTCATTCATTGATATACAGGATGTTGTTGGTGTGTGTGATCGAGCGTTACGTATATAAGTACCTTCATTTCATCTATATGGTATTTATATATATATATATGGTATCTGTACTTAAAATTACATATATATATAGATTGAATGAAAGAAATATCATATATGTAATGTTGTTGTACGATAAGAAAACCAAAAATAAAAAAACATGTTTAATATATAAATTTAACTTGGTATTTCGATCCCATCCCACAAAATGCAAAAAAAAAAAAAATAACATCTTTTTATAACGACATTTATATATTATTACTTACGTTCTGTTTTCATTTCATATAACTTCGATTACCTTGCTGTTTGTATATATGTATTTTATTAAAAAATTGTAGAATATTAGAGGTACATATAGATTTTTTCTAATGCATATGTCTATAGAAAAATTCTATATATAAATATGTATACAACGAGATATATGGTATAACATTTAACCTCCTATGGGAATAAGTGGATTTGATAGATAAAATGGTGTATATATCTCTTTTAATATATATATTATAAAGTATTATGTTTTCATTTCATTTATTTCCGCTTTTATTTTTCCAATATATGTTAGCTATATGTAGCCGCGCATTTCAATTAAACTGATTTCAATAGGTTTTAACATATATGGTTATAAGCGATAGATATATAAGAAATTATATATTTGTGAAATATTTTTTGTCGTTTCTGTTATGTATTATATTTTTGATATGTTATTATAAAATTGACAAATTTTTTTTATACCCATTGTCATTTATAAATTACATTGAAAATCATGCCCCAAGATAATTATATTTTGATTTTACTGAAATACAGTATGTCATCAATAAATTGAATTAAATTAAAAATTAAATCCTAATCACTTTTATATATAGGTAAATTTTTAGTTTTTCGCGTCAATATATTTCTTAAGTATACGTTAGAAATATATATAATCTGTCGGTCGGTAGCATTTTTACCCAGGCTACTGATGCTTATGTAAGTTATTTAAAAAACTTTTTGCATATTAGGTTCATTATTATTGTAAAATAACCCACTATATGAATTATTTTGGTATAATTATTTTTTGTTAATCAATACCGTTTCTAACAAGCTCTTTCAAAATTAATATATACACAGAAAAAATTTTGATCATAATTATTAAAAACCATTTCTTTACACCGCTTAGGGACGATTTTTTATTACTATGCATTGAACTTCGTTACTATTTATGAACTTTTATTAAATATTTTCATAAATACTAGGAATATGGAAGTTACTATACTTTATATAAAAACATTTAGTAATTATTATGAAAGAATTCGTAATGTTTGTATCTTAAAACTTAAAAACCTTAAATAATCAATGAATAAATATGAATAGTTAATATTATTTAAGAACATTTTTTTTAAATCTAAAAAAGCTTATTTGAGATTTGCTGTTCTGAAGCCCAATTGTTGTTTTAATAATATAAAAATGGGAAACGTTTGAAAAATACAAATGTGAACTAATGACCTAGAGGCAACTTTAGAAAGATGGACTTCATTGTTAATAAAAAAAACTTTTCTTATTTATTAAAGAAAGTATTATACTCTTTATGAAATTAATCATAATTAGTAAAAATATTTTTAAATGTTACGACGTTTTCTTAACTATTATAAAAATAGTCATATTATTCAAAAATAAATTGGTATCGTTATGAAATAATTCATATATATAGCACAAAAAATAATTTAATGTAACGGTTATTTAAAGAAAGTATTTCTATCTATTAGAAATATTTTCCTACAATGTAAAGAAATATTGTATATCGTTAATAACTATTCTGAAATAAAAAAAAAATAAAACCATAAGAATCGCATAAAGCTTTCAAAGCTTTTCTGCAAATAATATGAAATCGTAAGAAGTGTTCCATAATTAATAATAATGATTTTCTATATATTTTAATTTTAATCAGTTTATAAATAGTAATGAACATTCATAAATGTTCGTGAAATCGCCATCGGCTGAGAATACATTGAAGTTTAAATACTATTTATTGGCGATTTCCTATTATTTACTGGAAAATTTTTTTCTGTGTACTATATCTACAATATATTGTAGACCGATATATATTGGCCAGATTTGTTTACACAATTTATATAAGAATTTATTTACTATATTTTTGTTTTTGTTTTTTTAAGGATCAAGGACCTTCTAAATAAAAATGTTCACATTTTATCGCACCCGAGTACCTTAGATTTAAGAGAATTTAACATATCGGAACATGAATATATAGTGCCACTTTAATTTATATTTTAAATACTGTGTATAGTCGTCTATCTAAAATATATATATATATATTTTATATTTTATGTAAAACATTTCTAAATTTATATGCATTTTAAAATTGCATAATGATGCATTGTTCAATATTATGTGAAAAATAATTTATTTTATCTTTATATAATATATATGTGGTGTAATAGAGTGTATATAGTTAATATTTGTTTGTGTTGGAATATATCAACATCAACACATACTCAGGTTTAGTCACGTATGCAAATATTTACAATTTGTATCAATTTTTATTTTACCCAATATATTGTGTATAAATAAACACATAATATCAATTGAAAATGTCTGGTTATTTGTTTTTTTTTTGTATTACTCGATACATAAATACGTAGACAATTTTTTTATATTATTTATAAAACAACGAATTATTTTGTTTGTATTCACTCAATGCTATGTATAAATAAATGTAAATTTAGATATTTCTTCCAGACAATAAACATTTTATTTGTGGTGTCGTTTTTTGTGTTTTTTTTCTGTTACTTATCATATGTTTTAGCCTTAAGGGATTTTTCTATGATATTATTGATGGTTGATGGTTATACTAAAATACAATGTTGATTTAAAATCTAATAGAATATAGAATAATAAAAATATTTCTTTTTATTTAAAATCATTTGTAATGTGGCGGCGGGTGTGTCTGCGGATCTGTGTTCAGAATTATATATTATATATATTTAAATTAAATAAAATACCTTATGGGAAAATTTTTGGAATAAAGACAAAACCAAGAACAATAACCTTTTATATATAATATTTATAATATAAAATAATATTAATAAAATAATTGTGATTTTTTAATATTTTTTTTAAAGAGCGATATACTTTAAAGTTAAATAAATTGTATAGAAAAATTAATAAAATGCTATTTAATGTTTTAAAATAATATATAGTTATTTAAGTTAATGATTTTCGGTTATGTTGGCTACTAATTCCTTAATGGTCGTTGTTGGTTTTTTCTGCATAATCTAAAGACGTCAAATCACTAGCGCGACCAATTACCATATAGAATCGAAACGAACAAGTTAATTTCCTTTCTTTATATTCTCTAAAAGTATTAATAAATAATTTTTAAGTTATTTTAAATATTAATTATAATATAGTCGTGCGCTGATTAAAAATGCCATACAATCAATTGATGCCAAATAACATGCAATGAAGTAATGCGTTGGACATAAATATAAATATAATTAAAACCATATATTGCATTGATTATTATTATATCATGTGACACACATAAAAATACTTTATATAACAATTTCTTGAAATACGACGCAGTCCAATGAAACAGCCAGTCTTAAAATCATATTAAACTTTGTTTCATCGAATTTATATAAGTATATATTAATGCCACATTTTAAATTTACATTGTGCAAACTTATGTGTGTGTTTGTAGTATATATATATTACCGACTCATATAAATTATAAAGAAATGGAATAAGTATCTCACATAAAACCTCATCAGCTTCTCAATTAAATAAAATAAAATTTAGTTTTTTTTTTTTTTTTTTTTTTATATTTGTGATAAAATAAAACACTTGCAACATTAAATTTTGTATTTAGTTAGTTAATTTTCCTCATTTTATCAACATAGTAAAATTTTCATAAAATTTAATTACTTGTTTATAGGCGAGTATTTTTTAAATTTTTTTCCCCATCATTTATATTTTCTAATGTACCAATGCTTTCTCGCGTATGTATACCGCATCATATTCAGCTCTTAAATGTTTCGGTATATATAATATTTTTTACGTGTTATTTTTAACACACATTAAATATAAAAGTATTAATGATGATAATAAATCATTTTATATAGGATGGTTTTTTGTGTACAAATACATAAGATTATACCTGTTTTATACCACCATCTATCTATATATCCTAATATATATAAAAAACGCTATATAGTCGCTAGTATACCAGGGATATGAGTATGAAATTGCCTCTTTTAAAGGAAGAAAAACACATTATTTAGAATAGAAAAATCAAAAAATTTTTATTCAAAATAACTTCCATCGCTTTCTACACATTTTAACCACCTTTCAGCCAATTTTCGTATACCACGTCGAAAAAATGGTGTTGCTTTGGACGAAAACCATTCAGATAGCCAATTTTCAACTTCTTCAGATGTTTTGAAGTGCTGTTCTTTCAAAGCATGTCCCATCGATGAAAACAATTGGTAGTCCGAAGGAGCCAAGTCTGGTGAATAACGCGGGTGTGGTAACAGCTCCCATCCAAGCGACTTTATCGTATCCTGAACTGGTTTTGCTTTGTGTGCTGGTGCATTATCATGTTGCAAAATTACCTTAACAGATTTTTTCTTTCTTTCTGTCCATTCTGGTCGGTTATCTAATAATGCATGGTTCAAATCGATTATTTGTTGTTGGTAGCGAACCGTATTAACAGTTTGACCAGGTTTCAGAAGTTCATGATACACCACACCTTCCTGATCCCACCAAACACAAAGCATTCTCTTCTTACCGAATCGTTTTGGTTTTGCAGTCGATGTTGCTGCTTTACCTGCTGTAATCCATGATTTTTTGCGTTTAGGATTCTCAAAATATATCCACTTTTCATCACCATCATCACGATTCGATGCAAAAAAGACTTCCTTTTGTATTGTTGAAGGTGCAATTCACATATGGTTTTTCGATTTTCTTGTTGCCTTTCAGTTAATTCATGTGGAACCCATTTTCTTCTTTCCCATTACTTTTAAACGATTAGAAATTGTTTTTTGATCTACATTTAAGGCTTCTGCAAGTTGTTTTTGAGTTTGTGTATCATCTTCGTCCAACAATGCTTGCAATTCACTGTCTTCAAACTTTTTTGGTGGTCTTCCACGTTCTTCTTTACGTTCTTCTTCTTTACACGTTCTTTTTATCAAATCAAAATCTTTGTCTCTAAATTGTTGAAACCATCTTTTGCATGTTGCTAATGATAGAGCATGATCACCAAAAGCTTCTACAAGCATTCGTTGAGATTCAGCTGCGTTTTTCTTTAAATGATAACAAAAAACTAATGATACCCGCAAATCGTTTGTGGAAGGCACAAAATTAGACATTTTTAACACGATAAAATTTTATGTTGTTGTATTACAAATGGAATTTACCACACTGAATGTTGTTAACAGATGTCAAAACAATAAAAAAAACATTGCATAAAGGCTCTTTCACAATTACTAATATTTATTGGCAGCGGCTCACTCCATACTCCTATACCTGGTATATGGCAATTGAGAAAACTTCCTATATTATAAACTTTTTTTTTTTTTTTCATTTATTTGTTGTCGGTGTGAATTTTTCTAAAAGCAAAATAAAATAAATACAAGTATATTTCTCTTGGTTTTTCTTTATGACTCAAAAAGTATTATATACACACACACACACACACTTACACTTATAATTGTATATAAAAAATACATATATACAATTCACATAATTTGACAATGAAAATTTATTGTTCATTATATTGTATACATTTCTATACGTATGCGGACGAGTATAAGCAAAACCGTACTATATATAGATAAAATTCATGACTTTATATACATTAAAAATTTATGTCCACCATAATTTATAGTGAAATTGTTGTGTGGCGGCGGTACTTCAAAATAATACAAAAAATATAAATAAATAAATAAATAAATAAATAAATAAATAAAAGGACGAAAGGAAAATAAAATATATGTATGTGGTATATATGTGTGTATAGGTCATATGAAACAATATTATTTTATACAAATACTCGTATAAATATATATTTATTCATATATATCGTATATACCATAAATATTATATAAACGCACTCTATATATATTCAACAACGCTTTATTATTATATATAAATAAATTATAAAATAAACGTTTAACATCACTACAAAAAAAATACACCAAAAAATATAAAATAATATAATGTAATATAGCAACAAAAATATTGTACAATTTAATTTTTTGTTAAATACTTTAAACTTTTATATAATTTAAATATATATGAAATTTTAAATTTAAAGTTTACTTTTTCTCCATGCTATGTCTGATGTATGTTATTGTTATATTTTAAATATACCATATTATATATTTTCTGTAAGTTTACAACACACATAGTATTTATATTAAAATAACCCAAAACCAACAAATGGTGTATTGTATATATTTTATATTATATATTTGTATACAATAACAATATAACATCAACAATTGAAAATAAAATAAATATTGTAAATAATAAATATATAAAAACCATAAATTACAATTTTAAATATAAGAAATAAATAAATATATAAAGCTATTGTATTGTGTGTGTGTGTGCAGGCAAGCAGAGCATTGGTATTTGTTTGAGCTTTTATAGAGAGGAAATAGTTGTCTTTTCTTTTGAAATAAATTTATGATAACATATCTATATTTATATATATACAATTTATGGCTTCAAACATATATAAATATAAAAATATGTATATAAACAATTGTGGTTCGATCATTCATTTATTTGCATTCGTTGATCACAACTTCAATTTTCTGTATGAAAACATTGAAATTGTTTTTATAAGCGTAATATTTGCCACGGAGCACCTTTCGTATTTTTAACTATGACTGACTATGTTAATACAATATATAAAAAGAAAATATAAATATATGATATTCAATTTCTTATATATTTATATATTTACCATTTAATCTTAACTTTCAAATATACAATGTATGAGATAAAAATATAATGTATTGTATATGCCATAAATAATTTCATATTTGTAATATTAAGCAAATTCATCATCTCGTTAATTCGAAAAAAATTATAGCCATACTATATATTATAGAAACCTATACGGATTTTGTTAAAATTTTGTATATATGAAAACTAGATCTCTCTCTCTCTCTCTAGAGATATACCTTCCAGACTATAAAATCTAACATTATTTCAATCAATTTTGATGAATCAAATTATATTATTTATTTATCGGTAAAGAAATTATATGATAAGTTTCTTGAATTTTGTTTTGTAGAAGATCCACAATTAGTATATCAGACTCCGGAAACATATTTAAATTTAATCACATCACGATGTAATCTAACATTCCAAAAGTGTATCATATTCGGTGATTTTTTGACTGAATTTGTCACGTTTCTTATAATATAGACCTAGAAATGTATCCGTGGGTATCATTTTCATGCTGAAACTTAAAAAAAAAAATTGTTTATATCATCGAAAGCTGTGAAGAGATTTAACGCCTACCTGAAAATAATATTGGTTGTCCTATGCAAAGTGAAATGACAAGTCGCATCATACCAGAAAAATCAATGTTATTGGAAATTTAGTAACACTAACAATACTGGCGAACACTGCGCATCCGATGTACATCGACATGATACAAATATAGTAATTCATAAATTTAATTTGTAATATTGCTCTTCATATGCAATTTACACAAAAATCCCGCGAGCTGTTTCATAAATAACGTATATAGAACCTCAAAATCACAAGTAATCATAACCCAGAATCAATTCAAATTCACATATCAAATAAAGAAGTTACTCTAATAAAAACGCGAACATCTAACAACACCGGCTATATCAAATAATTGATGGCACACCATTATCAGTCGGGACATACATATGGCATATGACAGATAATTGTAAATCCACCAACTGCAGATAATTAATTTCACGAATTTGATTACATCATAGGAATGAACATTCAATTAAGCTCAATAGAAGAAATTGACAAATTATTTTGTCTACAAGAAAACCGAGCATCCAGAACATTTACAAATTCGCACAAAAAAAAAATGAAACCACATATCGTGTAAACACCGTCTAACCGCATCTAATTCATATATGATAGAATTAATATAACATAAATACAATTATACAATATGTTAGATGAATTTTATCACTGTTATCACAGTTTATATACACAAAAGTATATAATGTTTTATATATATTGTTATAAATAGAAAGAAATTAAATGTATATATAATTTAATATTAAATATATTGTATAAAATGTTATGTATGGCATCTATATAAGATTTGTTTGCTTTCTTCATTATAATGTTTAAATATATACTGTTTTTGCTTTACATAAAATATTCTAATTATACTTATACTTATACTATACTATGTAAATATTATATGTTATGCACGGCTATATCATACTCCTTATATACTTATACATAATACTTAATAACTTCTTAGTAACTAAATACATAATAGATATCATATGGAGAATATTTGTGCATACAGTACATTTAACTATATATATTATTATAATATAAAATAAGTAAAATATCACCGTAAACATTACATTTTAATTACTATATTATACTGCGTGTGTACACTATATATATTTAACTATATGTACTACTATATAATTATTATTATTATAAAGCTTCGTTGTTGGCAAAGCAAACTTCATTATCACTGTTAACTTTTTCTTTTTTTAATTATCTTATATATTTTTTGTTTTATAAATTTACTGTATTAATTGTATACAACATAAATTTTGTACCAAAGATAATTATTATGTCAAAGAAAGAAAATTGCATATATATTTATAAAATGCAAAAGTGTTGTGTGTGCTTGTGCATCCATTGTTTGGAAAATTATAAATTTAATACTGGCATTATTAACTATATACCAAGAATATTTCATTGTTTTAATTATTAACAATCCTATGCATTATCATTTTTTGTTATGACAAAGAAATCTTATAATATAGAATTTGCATATAATTTTAGAATTTTGTATTTGTGTATTGGATATTATGGTAAATTATTCTCCTACTTCTAAATTAAAACCGAAAATACGTTCTTTTTATATTATATCATTATTCAATAATTTTTATTCTATTATAGCAATAAGAAAAAAAAATAAAGTATATAAATTTGAAATATTTTTTCATTTATTTTCTTTAAATTTATATACGAACAATATTAATTTCTGGTTGTTTTGTGTGCGGTGCGTTTACGGCGGGATATTTTTTTGTAATTTATAAAGTGTAAGATTGTCAAAGGAAAAAAGAAAAATATAATAATAAATAAATAAAACAATTACTATTAATTAACACTTAATAATTTTATGTTGTATATGAACACATAAATTTAATGTTGCCACACACACACACACAATGTTTTACTTTGATTTATTATAAAATAAAAAATATCTTTATAGAAATAATGCAAAAGAAATATTATTGTATACTTTTGTACAACCACCACACCACACGCTTTATTTATTTATAGTTTGTTTGCAATGATAACATCACATATATATGACGTTTTATATATCGTTCATTTGTTAAATTATTTTAATTGACAATATTTTATAAAGTTAAATTCAATACTTTTGGTTGCAATAAATTTTAGATACTGGCGGTGGTATTTTACAAAAATTTTGAAGTTACTATATGGATCTTCGTGTGATTTTGGATCGGAAATTATCTATTAAAAATCACATTATGATTTTTTAATAAATATGACTAATTCAGTTCTGGGTTTCATTAGACGTGAAACACGTGAACAGAGTGATTACAATTATCTTAAATCTTTATTTCTTTCCCAGGATCTATTTAGTTAAGTACATATTTTATACAATTGACGCTTTAATACAAATTGCATCTATATTCAACTAAAGTTTCTTAAATTTACTTTGTGAAATCTTCCTTGGACTGACACTTCTTTAATGTTTTTTTTTATATATGTTTATTATTATGTACAGCAATCAATTGAATATGATCAATAGTCTTAATATACAGCAGTGTAGACGCATATACAACAAGAGAATTGGATCAATATATGTGCGATGATGTTTTATAGAACATTCAGTGTTTACTATTCTATATTATAGGTTTTGATAAATACACTATTATTGAATTAATTTCTTGTATAATATATAACCATTTATTCCCTTTACACATATAAATACAATGGTTTTAGTATAATAAAAATAACTATTTTATGAAAATAAAACTGATAATTTGATTGTCTGTTATGTTGCATGTAACTTATGATAAATATTATTAACTTTATTAATATAATATTATATGTTCTTATGTATAAGAATAAAAATTCCAATCCCAATATAATCAGTTCGTGTTTAGTATAACAAAAAGAATAAATATTTCTTCTTTCCATATATACTAAACGTAATATTATATTACTCTGCATATATACCATCATATAGTTGATTTAATATTAAATGTTTGTACTAAATTTTTATATTTTCTTTATATATTTTTTTTTTGATTTTTACTTTATGAACAAATAAAATATTTTATGACTACATTTTGAAAAATTTATGTTATTTAATAAATTTATATACACACACACACACAACCTCTTATACACATAAATGAAAAATAAAATTTTTTATAATAATTTCCACTAAAATGGTAAAAAGTTAAACGATAAAAATCATATATATATTGAGCACTCCTCAATGTGTCTATGTGGTATAAATATTAGAATAAGAATAACATATAATATATTTTAGGCACTTTTTTTTATTTGAGAAATTTTTGGAGATATAAAATTGTACCACCCGGTTATCAATTTAATAAAATGTGTCTTGCGGGGTCTAAATATCTATACTGTTTTAATACGTTTAAATAGAAAAAAAAATGCATATATTGCGATGTGAAATTTCTCAAATCTATAATTTTTAATAAAACTTATTATTATAAAAATTACTATAATTTTATTCATATACTATGCTAATGTTATATGTAGTAAATTTTATTTTAACGAGAATATCAGCTATTACAAGTTCAAATAATTACACATTTTTCTATATATTTTTTTCTATTTAGCTATTTTATTTTTATTGTTAATATATTTTGTTATTTGTCCATAATAAATAAAAAGTTCTGCTCCGTGTTCCAAATATTGTTCGATTACACTATATTTTCTCTATAACATAACATCACTTTTAAGTATATATTTATTGTATAATAACAGATAATAGACAATATTTATATAGCCATAGTATAACAACGTAACCGTTCTTATAGTTATAACAATATTTTATAAATTTTATTAAATATTTTTTAAAGTCATATATAAGGTTGTCAAATATCTCCCTTCCGCCTTTTTGTCTTTTTAATTTCGCGGCTATGTACAAAGCGCTACAGAGCTCGTATCTGGCAACACTGTACATAATTTGAAAGCTCTTGACATAACAAACAAAACGACGCTATGTATGATTAGTTTGGATATTGCGTTCAACAGTTATAGACGTGTAAACATGGAGTTCACTAACGCCGAAATTCGCGCTATTTTAAAGTTTTCCTTCGTTAAAGGCAAATCCGCTAGAGAAACGTTCCGTGAGATTAATGGTGTTTTGAGGGATGGTACTCTATCACTTCGAACCGCGGAGGAATGGTTTCGACGATTCAGAGCCGGTGAAAACGACACCATGGATAAGCCAGCCGGCGGAAGACCTGTGACGACAAATACCGATCAAATCATGGAATACATCGAGTTAGACCGGCATGTGGCATCTCGTGACATCGCCCAGGAGATGGGAGTTAGTCACCAAACCATTTTAAACCATCTGCAGAAGGCTGGATACAAAAAAAAGCTTGATGTTTGGGTGCCACATGAATTAACAGTGAAAAATCTAATGGACCGAATTTCCATTTGCGAAATGCTGCTGAAACGGAACGAACTCGACCCATTCTTGAAGCGGATGGTGACTGGCGACGAAAAATGGATCACATACGACAATATCAAGCGAAAACGGTCGTGGTCGCAGGCCGGTGAATCGTCCCAAACAGTGGCCAAGCCGGGATTGACGGCCAGGAAGGTTTTGCTGTGTGTTTGGTGGGATTGGAAGGGAATCATCCACTATGAGCTGCTCCCAAATGGCCAGACGCTTAATTCTACCATCTACTGCGAACAACTGGACCGCTTGAAGCAGGCGATCGACCAGAAGCGTCCAGAATTGGCCAAAAGGAAGGGTGTAGTGTTCCACCAGGACAACGCCAGACCACACACTTCGTTGATGACTCGTCAGAAGCTACGGGAGCTCGGATGGGAGGTTTTATCGCATCCACCATATAGCCCGGACATAGCGCCAAGTGATTACCACCTGTTCCTGTCCATGGCGAACGCCCTTGGTGGTGTAAAGTTGATCTCAAAAGAGGCTTGTGAAAAGTGGCTGTCCGAGTTCTTCGCAAATAAGGAGGGGGGCTTCTACGAGGGAGGTATTATGAAGTTGCAGTCTAGATGGAAACAGATTATCGAACAAAACGGCGCATATTTGAACTAAATCCGATTACTGTAACACTTTTTATAAAGCATTGAATAAAGAGCAAAAAGGCGGAAGGGAGATAGCTAACCTAATATATAATATATTAACAAAATTGTTTGAATATTTATATTGGAATACATTCACTTGTAAATTTTAGAAATTATAATATTATTTATTTTTATTTTTAAGTCATATTTTGCTCCAAGTGGAACTTTATGTCATGTAATAAACCTTTCATTACAGCCAAGTTGGTAAATTACTCCGCATATAACAATTTACAAATTGTACTGTAATTAACGAAATATAGATGTTTACAAAATACTATTATTTTTATATGGGTGATTAGCCCATATAGTGATATGTGTGTGTGCAGACATTGTTAATCTTTGAATCTTTACGTCCAACACCATATTTTCAAAGATATCCGTATTTCTTTTTATTCCATAAACGAACCCAACAGAAAAATTTTAGTATATTAAAATACATACCGAAAAATTTTCTATGAAAAATAGCGCTATATAACCCGCTATATTTTATGATTAATAATATATATTTCAGCGCTATGCAACTGCGCTACTGAGTGTTTATAATATTATATAATATCCTTAATTTTCTGTTTAAAAAAATCTATTGATTTCTATTTATTTATAGAAGAAATGAAGGATGACATATATTATAAAATTGTAGTAATATTTAATTTATTTTACAAATGTTTCTGTCCGATTAAATACTCTATTAATTAATTATTTATTTATATATTCGGTTATAAAAGTTTCCTTTTTGTATATAATTAATAATCACTTGTTTGCAAGGCCTTTACATTATATGTCGTATATGCATATATCATCATCACAATAGTATATAGCTCGAAAATTCTTTTAATTTTAAATTGATTAATATTTAAAATCTTTTATTATATTTATCTAATAATATGCAATAATTTATCTATATATTGGTATAGAAATTATAATTATATACGAAAAATTTATTAAACCAGAAATCATTTTTAACGGACTTCGTCACTGGTTTAGATTATAATATTCATTTTTGCTATTTTTTCACACAATGTCACTGATATCATTATAAAAATTTCACATATTATATTGCGTAGAGCGAAGATAACATAAATTAAAAAAAAGATTCATATACAATTAGTGTATTAATCTTAAATATAACATATCATTGATCTGTGATGTCCCATTGTGTATATAAAATAATACACACATAATAATAGTTGATTATTTACACTAAATAAAAAAGCAAATTATGAAAATATAATAATATAAATAAATTCTGGGATAGTATAATAAAAGGATTCCAAAACATTAATCCAATATATAAAAATTGTTTCATTTTGAGAATGTGTATATATGAAAATATTATGGTTTATTTTATACTTTATTTAATAGTTTATTACATATATTGTTTATAGCATATCAAAAAAAAAAAAACTATATAATAATATAATTCCATTATTTATAAATCACATTGGCATATATCGTAAAATGTATTCTATATGAATTACATTTTGAAATTTCAGTATATAATATCATACCTGCAGGAAAGAGAACTAGTTCTACTACAATTACAAAGTAAATAGTACTGGTTCCACGCTACACCTCTTTTACATGTTGCGAACTGTTTCTTTTAACATGGAGATGTCCTACGAAAAGACAATTGTCCTCTTCTGCATTACTTTTCTTTACTAGTTGAAGAACTAGTTAATTTGTAACCAAATGTAAACACTTTAGTGCTAGTACTAGTTCTTCTGCAATTAGTTACTGAACTGGTTAATTTTAATTTGAATTCGATTATGTATTCTTTCACGCAGTACTTTAACTAGTTCTTTTTAAAGTTGTAGTTAATTTAATTTAAAAAATACGTAGACAATAATTTAATATAATTTAATTTTATTATATTTTTAATACAAAATAATAATTTACTTCATATTTAAAAAATATTATAAATTTTTGCAAATGGGGTGCTTCATAGTTTATCACCTTTTCTTAAATTACAACAGCTCCATTTTAATTTTACGTGCTACATCTGAGTTTTTCTCGCTTAAAATAAAACAAAATTCTTCTAAACATTTACTGAATGGTTTATTCCTAATCTAACCAATCGATTAATTTCTCTTCAAAAAAGATATTTTTGGTAACGATTCGTTTTCCAAAATAGCCATATTGTTGGAACAATCTTTCGCCACAAAGTTCTCGTTAAATACAATGTGCATATCTTCTTGTACTGCACTAAAATTGTTGGATATTTTGGATGGTAATTTACTTAATATAAATAATTAGCAAAATAAATTATAATTTATTAAATTTTACTTACATTTAATCAATTTTATAAATAAATTTTTATTCACTTCATAATCTCAATTCATGTTTTTAATACGAAATTCATTACACAATTAAAAATAAAATCAAAACAGTGTCTAAAAACAACACAAATATTTCTTTATATTAATATAACAGTTCAAAAACGTCATTTCGTCATATTTTTGTATTATTGCGTATTTAAAATTGTTCCAATCTGCATTACTTTACTAATAGTTCTGTAAACTAGTTCTTTTTACACTAGTTGAAGAATTATTTTTATACGGAACTAGTTTCAAAATTTACTGCAGGGATGTATTATATGATTGTATCGTATATATAGAATTATTGTTGCACAATTTTATTTATTGAGTTTTTGTTGCGACACAATCGCACACACACAAAATAAAAACATAAATATGTTCAACCCGTAAGCGCATTCAAAAAAAAAAATAAAAATACAAAAAAACAACTGAAACCGAAACCACTTTAATAGAGTGTATTTTCATCTAATAAATATATAAATTGCAATAAAACATATAACATTTTATATACATTTAATAACATTATAATAAATAAGAAATATAGTATATAAACAATATTACATATTTCTAAAATATTGTAAATATTTATACTCATTGTATTTTATATTTTAAAACCCATTATTTTATATTTCTACAATATTGTATTATAGAAGAAAATTTTTGGTTTTCATTTTCAATTTAATAAAAAAATTTATAAAAATCGATTGCCAACTGATTTAACTTTAATTTAATGTATAGCAGTAATTACATATTTCGATATTGATTTTCTCCATTGACCGTTGACTGTGTAAAATTTTACCTAATCATAACTAAATTCTGTCATTGTTAGATATTTCTATATAAAAATATATAATCGTTTGATTATGCATCTCTACAGTGTTGTCTGCAAAGATACAGTATATTCATATTTTACCATATACTGTTGTAGTACTATAGTGTCTATATAAATAGTATAAAAGAATGTGATGAGTTATTGGAATTTCTGTGAAATGTACCAAATAAATTTTTCATATTAGTTTTTGTTCGCTTATGGTGTGCGGATTGCATGGAATCAAATGGATAAAATGAAAATGTATATAAAACTTTATGTACACCGCAACCTGTAACGTAATTTATACATTATTATTTCATTATTTATATATATTATTAAATATACTCTTGTTGCTTGATGTGGTGATCATAAAAAATGTATGCATGGCATATTTTAGAAATTGTAATAGGAAAAATTGCAATAATATTGTACAAATTATTTTAATAATTTTCATGTATATTATTATTACATTACATTTTCATATAATAATAGAAAAATATATATTGTGTAATCATAATTTTTCATATTTTATATTAATTTTATTTTTCTTGTATAATTTATCAAATTTTAAATGCTATTCTTTTTTTTGCTTTTATAATGTATTGTAATAATATTTTATTTTGATTAATTATTTATATAATTTACACATTTTATATTTTAAATTTAATATTTCGTTGAATTTATAAGAATATATATATTAAATTATGTATGTATCCATGCCATATACAATAAAATTTCTGTCCCACAAGTTATGTTATCCGCCGACCAAGTGAAGCCATATCTCATCTACATAACTATCTATTTATTTTTTTTTTATTGAATATACCTGAACCAATGGTTATTTGTAAATGGGATTTGGTATATTGAATTAGATCGGAATTATGGATGCATTTCTTAAAAAGTTTTTAGTAATATAATTCAGAATTTAACGATTACAGAGTTATAGAATCAAATAGGGAATTGAATTGAGATTGTATTTTAAAGTATGGAAAAATATAAATGTAACATAAAATTAATTTTTCATATGATATCATTGAAATATCCTTGCTTCTGAATTGACATTATATCCATTCAGATGTCTGTTTAATTTTCTTTCATATGAAATATAGCGCGATTAGATGTAAAAATTACCCATATATGATGTCCTTGAAATGTCCTGGATCCTTGTAACAACAATACTACTCAATTCTCTGTTGTATTTTTGTAATGTCGTCTTACACATAAATATAAAACAATTAATAAATAATATAAATTTATATAAGCACAGAATATAAATATATAGAATTTTAGCCATAGATATACATAAATCTATGAAATCTATTAATACAAATTTTATAAAAAGAAGAAAAATTATTTTCTTATTATATATTTTTCCTTATTTACTTGTTATCATATCGCACATGCAAAACATAAATAAGCAATGATTTATTTATAATATTGTATATAAATATGTATTATATCATATATGAATGGAATATATAATATACTTCTTATGGTATAGGCCTTTATTTTCTCATGAATTAATTAATTGAAGATAAATTGTCTTTTTAAAAATCGTTGAATGGAGAAAAAAGAAAATACATAATTAGGTGAAAGCTCCCATTATTTGGCTACCTAAAAAAAAACAGTGTATATATAATTGTTCTTTGTATCTAAAACGATATGAAATTAAAAATATTTATATTTACACAATTCTGTGAATGAAAGTCTTAGTACTAGCAAAATAAATAGTTGGCTATTTATAGTTAAACTGCTTGATGACATTTTCGAATCGAATCCAAAGTTATAATAATAGGACAACAAAGGCAGCCTGTATACTTTAATTTTAGTTATATATGTTTTACTGCGAAAAACTTTTCATTATTTAATTTTTTAAAGTTTGTTTGTTAGCAGCCTGTCTATGTTAATGATTATTTCTTCGAATTCATGTTTATGCGACATATAATTAATAAAATGACATCGTACATAATTTTCACAGTCTTGCAGCAATGTAAAACTCAAAATTATCTAATGCCAAAACTTCAAATAACATTAAATAATATCAAAATCGATAAATTAGAAAGCAAATTTCATTACTATAAAAAAGGACATCAAATTATAAAATCATCATTAAACGCGTAAGTGACAACATCTGTTGGAATAAATTTCAAAAATGAGCAAATTTTTAAATTTCAAAAATTCGTTAAATTAATATATAAAAATAAAATTACAATAATAATAAAAAATAAATTTCTTATAATAGTCGAAATAAATTCAATTGTTTTTTATTTTCTCATGTGTCATCAAATTTTTTATGTCACATTTTTTATTTCGATTTTTATTATTGCTAGTTTTTGTTTTTCTTGTGTCAGTCGCGTCGTAGTAAATGAAAAAATAGGAAAAAAAAAAAAAGAAATTGCATATTAATTTAATTTAATTATTTTATTATTAATAATTAATGTAAAATGGGTAAGTTATTATTTTAATTTATAAACCGAATATTAATAGTTAATATTGTTTATAGTTTTATGTTAATATTGAGTTTTTCGATAGTTTTTTTGTGTGCTAAGAAATGCCTACAATAAATTTTAACTTTCTTTTTTCCCTTGTCTGTATTAATGATGGGTAAGTGGTGCTCCGCATTTATTTCTATTTTATACATTAAATATTGTAATTGTTTTAATTATTTTTATTTTATTTGTTTCACAACAATTATCAATTTATACAATAATTAATTTTATTGGAAAAGATGGTATAGATTTTTAGTTTTTTAATAATTAAATTTTGACTTTTTTCTATATGCATACGCAAAAAGAAAAAAAAAATGTGATTGTGTGTCTGTGCGACGCCGCGGTAACAGATATTTTTATATAGCATTTATCGCTGCTGTTGTTGTGCAGTTGTTCTTGTTGTTTTTGTTGTATTTATGTTTAATATTGTACTAAATTATTTTGAAAAAAAAAGTAATAAAATAAATATTTAATTTGATTTGATACTACATTTATTTAAATTTACCTAATAATAATAATAATAATAATAATAGAATTTATTACTTTTTTGTCTTTTTAGCTATAACAAATGTATCTCTCGGTTCAATTTTGTTATTTGTGAAATTAAATTGCAAATTGAAGTGTATGTGCAGAATATTTATTCTACTGTTACCGGCTCCTCTATTGCAGCTAATTTGGGGGAAAGTGAATTGGTGAGTACACTTTTGTTTATTACATTTTATTTATCATTTTTTATTATTTATTTTATATATATATATTTATTTTATTATATTGTATATTATTCTTAATTGTTTATTGAAAGTATATTTGTGATCTTTTACCAATATTTTATTTTATAATTTGTAACATAAGAAAAACTTATGGTAAACTGTAACCAATTGAATATAAAATACAGCCAGTGTCAAAAATATTCGTTAAAAAAGAATTTTGTTGTTATACAATAGTTTTCTTAAAAAAAATTGCGTGTGTTCAAATTATATTCTAAAATTTTCTTCTTTTATTTTCTAAATTAAATTTTTTTTTTTAACTATACGCATATTTTTTTATGGAATACAATTTTGTAAAAAAGCAAATCTATCTATAACAACATATAATTATTATAGATATAAAATAGCAAATGAGAAACGAAAGAAAATACGTATATTTGTGTGTGATTTAATATAAAATTTATAATTATGCAAAATTTTAATAAAGCAGATGAAAAGTTAATTATGGTAATATTAAATTAAATATATATATAGGTTTGATGAAGTAAAGTTTTCATTTGCCGCCCGCTCTGAATAATTATAAGTACAATTAATCTTTTTTCACTTGGATTATTATTATTATTTTTATTATTCTTATGATCATTAATTTTTAAAAATATATATTTTTCCGCCGCTTCTTAAAAATTGCAAACTCTTGCAAATATATATATATATATTTATTTATGGCTTAAATATTTTGTATATATATTGTATATGTACAATATATATATAGGTTCTTAAGTTATATTATAAATCTATACTTATATTTTGTTTCTATACTATAAATATAGATATATATAAGAAAGGGCGTTGTATATAGACTTATAATAAAAATTATTGAGGGTATAGTAATCTGATGAATACATAAATATATATATACACGTATAGGCTGTCTGAATAGTGCCTGGTCTGACACATAAATGGCGTTAGAAAATGCGAAACCATAATTGTATCGACAAATTCCATCTTTTATTATTGAAATACATGTGAAATTTTATTTCAATTTATCAATTCATTCCAGTTTGGGTTTGTGTATTCACCCAAGTGTTTTGATTATATGGCTAAATTCAACAAATTAAATTACAAATTGATCAAACATCCAGCGTATTCAACAGATTTGACTTTCTTTAATTATTATCTGTTTTACAAATCTGACTGGAAAGTGTTTTACATCAAATGACGAAGTGTATGGTTATTTTGCAAACCTTTCGGTATGGAACAATAAAATACAAAAATTATCTTTCATTATTTAGACCGAGAATTTATTTAGACAACCACCCTCGTATTTAGTTTATTCTTTTTTTTCGGTTATAGATTTTAAGAATTTAAATTTAATTATGTTTTTTTGTATATAGAGTGTCAGTGTTGAATTTCGTGAAAGTTGTCCATCGGTGGGTATTGTTTCCATGCTATGCGTGCACACTAATTGTGTCACATCATTTAATTATATATCGAAATCCAGTCATTCTATGTCATTAGAATGAGAAAAAATTAATATTGCATAAAACGATTCACCTCCCACGATCAGGATTGTTTGTTTATAAATTTCTCCGAAAATAATTATGTGTGCTGATGCATTATTTTATGAACTTCTTGAGTGGTATATTCAATATTCAAGAATCAATTCAATTAATAAAAGTTTATATAAAAAATAACACTTAATTACAATAATACAATAATAATTCATTTATTAATATTAACTATACGTTATAAAACATTACCGTATATTATATATAAATTACATATGTATTAAACATAAATATTCACCGCAATTCACGTAAATGTTCTTTATCATTTTATTTCATATAAGAAATTGTGAATAAATCAAAAAAAAAAATTGCAATATATGGTAAAATTACAAACATATAATACATGAATTGCCCACCAATTACAACATCATCCAACCCACACACCAATTAAATAATTATGTATGTTTATAATAAATATTTTATATTCTCTTTTCCAACAATAATTTTGTGCCACCAAATGGTCGTAAAATTAATTCATTCACAAGAAATATTTCATCACGTTTTTCAACTGATTTTATTTTAAAATTACGTAAAACAGAACTTATAACCGTTTTCTCTTCAAGTAAGGCAAATTTTTGTCCTAAAATAAAAAAATAATATAATATTAATATATAATTTAATGTAAGTTACTGTAAGTTAAGACTATATATTGTAAAATTATATAAAATTTATTTCTTTTAAAAATTTATTAACTTCACAACATTTTCACAACATATATAAAATTTTTTTATTTTAACTTTATAATATAAATTTAAGTGTGTGCTGCTTTGTGTATATATTTCGGTTTTAAACGAAATCGTATATTATTACGTATAGGATTTACCCAGTACATTATATAAAAAAACATAGTACATGTTCGGCGTAATATGAATGTATGCAGGGGTGTAGGAATGTACATATTTTATTGTAGTAAAATTTATAGTATGTAAAGTATATGTAAAATATAAATTGCTTCTACATGATTTACATTAAAGTTTATTTAAAAAAATGAAAAAAAAAGAATAAAGAAATCATTTCTTTTTATTACTTCTAATATTTCTGTTCATAAATTATCGTTATTGGTTTTTTCTTTTATACATATATACGATTACTTTACTATTGGTATTGTATATATTCGCAACAATATAATAACAAAAGGTATATACCATTTTTGCCATTTACTTGAAAATTGAGCATACTGAGAATGCACACAAATAAATATCACTTATACAATATTGCATATACATCAGAACTACAAATGATATTTACAAAAACTATGAGTTTCTAGAAATTAATTTGACAATTTCCATAAATTTTAACAGCCGGTATAGCTACTTATTTTGCCTATGAGCTTCATTATAACCCATTTAATATTACACATGAAAATGATCAAAATTGAATTAGAAATATTCAAATTTTCAAGCTAGTCTCTCAGACGTCGTCAACTTTACCTACGTATGTAAATAGATTGAAGTTGTTAAAATTAAACAGAAACTATAAGTTAATGTAAAATCACTTATACACAATCTGTATTTTACAATTATTTATACGTAATTTTTTAATTACTTATTATGTTACACATATAATTCTGCAGCAATTTGCTCATAAGAGGAAATCCACCTCATTATTTTGATCGGATTTTCTGCTCATTTCGGTTATATTAATAGCAGAAATAACTGTCTTTTTTTTACGTATATTGAAATGTACTACAATAAATTAAGATATTTTTATTTCTCTAAATAGCCGACTGAAAATGGATTCGGCTGTGAGAATAGAAATAGATTTGATGTTTCATCGAAAATAGTAAATTTTAATTTAAGTATAATATTTTCAAACTAATATAATATAATAAAATATCTATTAGAACAAAAACATTACTGCAATGCAATGATAAAAATTACAAGAAAATATTCTTTCTATACATCTACAATGTGTCACCACACATGTCCGGAAAATTCTCGTTATTCATTCAACATATATAAATAGAGTCCGTGCGCGTTTAACTTATTACATTTAATCTATAATATGATATTATGAGTATTTTGATAACATCTTTATAATAAAATTGGTTATATGTGCTTTTGTTGTGCGGTTGAATTTTATTTAACCAAAAATTTCTTTTTATAATTGTTAAAAAAAATACCATTTGTTATATTAGTCTTTTAGAAAAGTTTACAACCACACAACCCTCTTATATTTGTTTGTACATTTAACATATATTACACGTAAAAAAAATAAATATAAAATATAAAAATAAATTTTAAATGACAAAAAAGAAATGGGGAAAAATTCTTTGAAAATTTAAATTATTTTGCATTTTAGATTATTCAATTTTTGTATATTTGTATGACAAAAGTTACTTTGTGGACAAACTTTTATTTTATATCTTCTTTTTTTTTAACACACAGTCCAGTCCAATGATGAATGAACAAAAACGCAATAAATATAATATTATATAAGATTAAATAATTCACAACACATTTTATCTTCTCTGTAACAATAGTTTTATATTTAAATTTTCATTCTTCAACATTGAAATTAACAGAGTGCTATATTTATAGAAGATTTTTATACTAATTTTAGACCATTTTTGTCTGCATATATAATTCAGATGGCCGTTTTTTGTAACATATAAATAAGCGTTACGCGAAATATGTTAATTATATATTTATTAATCGCAACTATTATATTTTTTTCCTGTGCTGTTGTTTATATGGACACAATTAATTGACGATTTTCTGCATCTATCTATCTTTAACATATAATTTATTAGATTATCTAATATGGTTGAAAGTACATCTTGTTTAAATTTTATATATAAAACGAAAATATTCTACCACTTGTTGTACTGTCTCATATAAAGCATAACTTTAAAATTTTGAATTAATATATATTTTATTTTCTTAAAAATTTCATCGCATAGTTATACCCATATATTTTCTCTAAAATAATATTTTTCAAACTTAATGATAACGCACTGCTCGATTAATTAATGTGTAAAAAAAAGTGCGCCAATAAAATATATATAATTTTCTTCTCAACATTTACGAAATTAATATTATAAAAATGATCTTTTAATTTTTATCTCACCATATTCATTCATTCAATATAAAGGTAATTTGAAAACACAATATATATAGGTGCGTATTCATATATATATTCATTAAACAATAACTATTACAAATCCGCATGTAATTTAGTTAAGGGTGGTAAGAAAAAATTTACGATAAAGTACATAATTAAAAACATTAATTATAATATAAATATAGTTAGTGGCTTGGCGTGACCATAGTTGAGTTGCGATGTACCAAAGAAAAGCACAAAAAAAATTATGTAAAACCATTATCTATAATATTAAATATATTATTCTGTTATAAAATGCGTCTATATTATAAGTGAACCACAATATACCACCACTCAGGTAAAACAAATTATGGTTGAAAAGAAAATCCTAATAAGCTTTTCCGCATATAGAAAATGTTGTAATTTTTACGAAATTAATTAAGGTATTTTCTTTTCTTCTATTTTATATGTATTATACAATATATTATTATTTAGTAAATATTAATTATACTTAAACGTAGAGAAGAAAAATATACAGTCCTATAATAAAATTAAATTCTTATTATAATTATATAATATTGCGCGCATCGGATAGGAGGTAATGAAATTTAAGGTTGTACACTTCTCTATACATATAGCTGGTTAACATAAGGAATATATGTATAAAATCCTATTCTATACACATTTGTTATATATATACATTCACATATATACATATATTTATGTAATAAACACTTATTTAAAAAAGGTTCATTCAATTTTCTACACTTTTAGGACCTTAACTTTTCGCTCCTTTTTACAAGTTATATTAATCAAAATATTTTACTTCATTTTCTATAACAACTTGTACCAGCATCCGTGCTGCAACGATCTGAACAAATAATAATCTGTTGAGTATATATATATACGCTGGGGGGTACCGTACAAAATAAATAAAAATACCATACAATGGCGCTTCTACGCAATTGCCTATAAGTAATGGCATGTATTTTTATAAAAACATTTTGATTTTATATAGATTTAAAGTTATACTTAAAGTTTTTGTAAATTAAATAATAAATTCAATTCAATTTAATAACAAACAATAAAATAACATAATTTTAATTAATATTTAAAAGATTATACCTATACAATTTCTTGGTCCAGCACTAAATGGAATATATGCATATGGATGTCGATTAATTGAATTTTCTGGTAAAAATCTATCGGGATCAAATTTTTCCGGATCGGGAAAATATCTGCGAATGTGAAATTGAAAATTGAATAAAAATTAAGTATCATTGAATTTCATTATAACATATAATAGTATATATTTTAAAATCTAATAATATCACTTTATAAAATTCTAAATAATTTTATCCCTTATTGTATTTATTTCTTTTATTCATCATTATTTCATATGTACGCATTATTTCATGATATCAATTCATAGAATTTATAAATTTCAATATGTATATGTATAACAAGAAATTTAAACACGATACATTTTCATTATACATCTCTATTGAAAATAAAAGAATATATTCCCAATTTATATAAAATATTTAAGGTATATAATTTATATATAAAAAGCACATAGTTATATTAACCCAATTAACTATACAATTTACAGATTGAGCTACACATATATACATAAGTACTAAAAATAAATTCGTATGTTCTAATAATATATATATATATTATAATTTGAGTTGATAGTATAAAAAAGGTTGTGTTTTTATCCTTTTTTTTGTTGTTGTAACTAATCTTTCAATATTACATAACATTTTTAATACACATATACAAATGTATATTTGCAATATCCTTTCAAGCAATGAAATTCGATAAAAAGATTCATATTCAATTTATGAAGATGATAATATTCTGAATCGCATTTTTAAATTAAGTTAAATTGCTACCGAAAGCCGACACATATTTAAAAATGCAACTGAAATACAATATCAATTATGTGGTCGGTTCAATATTATCCCACAAAAAACTTTCGCTTTTAATGGACTTTTTTGTTCTAACGTTCACCATAATATGCTTGTCGAGATACAACATTGTGTATAGTGCAATATAAACAAATATATGTTATGTATAAAATATAAAATATCCTGTAAATACACCTACCTTTAATAGTAATAATAATAATAATAATAATAATAATAATAATAATAATAATAATAATAATAATATGTATTAATATTATATATATATAAAAATATAAATTTACCTTTCATCTCGATGTAAATGATATATTTGAAGTGCTACCATACATCCACTGGGTATTTTAAATTGCTCTGTATATTTTCCGTATATTGTAACAACATAAAAAATAAAAATAAAAGAAAAAAAAAAGTAATGAAATTGGAAAATTAAATTACAATTTTTTGTTTTTTTTTAGTTTTAGTTTTTCTTTTTTTCAATTTATCCTTGGTAGTATTATTATTTATTAATTCCATTGGGAATTTGAAAAATAAAATAACCTAGAATGATCAATTTTCAATATTTTATTGTATTATACATATATGTGTTATATCGAGGTAGTGTTACAAGAAATAATAAAAATGAAATTCTTGACATTTCGGGAAGAAGATGGTTGGTTGTGGATACTATAATCTCAACTTCAGTCGAACTAAAAAATTGGATTCCTTCATTTTTTAGATTTTTTTTTATAATAAAATCATGTAGCGATTTGTCCTTGTCGTCTATGCATTCGCATTTGAATCGCCAAAATTACTCGATTTTAATTCTTCAAATTCGGTATGAATGTGTGGTCAGACGTAAAACAACAAAACTTGAAATGGTCAAAAGTATAGCATCATCATTGGACATTGGTCTATAATAATTTTTTTCATTTATAATAACCCAGCTACACACGCTATTCATTTGAACTGCACTGACTGGAACACCCGGTATATATAACGATAATTGATAAAAATAAATATTAAATTTTTTAAATTCAGATCAATTTTTATTGAAATTTACTGTAATATATTTATAGTACTTAAATACTATAAATATTTATTACTTTAATTTTAATAAAATGTGTGCATATTACATTTATATATATACGGCTGGATGTATACATAAATGTTTATCTATAATATTTGTATTGTATATATTCCAATGTCAAACAACGGAACGATTTATAATATATCCCATATATATAAATATATTTTTATGTTATTACAATATTTATTAATAAATTTCGTGACTGACCATAAATTATATACAAAATAAAATATTAAAATGAAATAGCAAATTATTTTAATGATGAGTTATCGGAACGACATTTCTAAACTATAAAAATAGGTTCAAAAATATACATTGGATTACATTTTTAAACATTTTTATATATAATTTTATTATATTCTATTTTACAATATTACTGCACACTCAGTGTGGCACAGTGGATATCGAAATATGCTATAATCAATCGTTAAATACCGAAATAAATTTACATGTAAAAATGTTCGATAAATTATTCTAATACTGATAATTTTCAATTGATCGGTTACCATTTGTAACACATACGGAATAAAAAATCTTTGAAAATTTATGGTGTTGGACGCGCTACGGAATGAATAACAATTTCATCGTATACACAATATTTTGAGCTAATCATAAAATTAATTAAATTGACTATATACAATTATATATCTTTCGATATTTGCATATACCAATTGATGATTTGTTATGTACACTCGTCCATACCTAGCAATTTACCAACTGAACTGTATCTCTCTATACACATAATGACTGTTTGGTATAGATGCTATGCACAAGCTCCGCTTGCGGTTTAACAACGACATATATATTTGTATATCAAAACAGTTTTATCAATTGAATTTATGAATAGAATGGTATTTTCGTATAATATTATTGAAATAATATAATTTTATTTATAGCTTTTATACGGCAACATTTTTGTTTTATATTAATTTTTTTTTTTTTGAGCTCATTATAATATTACAAGATTTGGATTAGAAATTTAGAGTTCTATGTTATATATATTTATAGGAATATAGGTTGAAATATTAATTAAGTCAAATTTCTAGATTATTTCACATTATTTCATGAATGAATGAAATTTAAAAATAAATCTTCTGTATAAGAAAATTAAAAAAAAATTATATAAAATATACTACTTACCCAATTGAATATCTTCAGATAACGTGCGCCCAATAAATGGTACGGATGGATATAAACGTAATGTTTCTTTAATAACACATTCCAAATATCGCATATCATTTAAATCTTGAAGTGTTGCATTTCTATCAGTTTTATGAAATATTGAATCAATTTCTTCATAAACTTTTTCCTGCCATATATTTAATATAAAGAAAGAACAAATATATGAAATCACATATATAAAAATATTGAAATTTTGTATAATATTACAAATATTTTATATACGAGTATATGTCAAAAATCATTTATAATTTATTTGTTAACATAAAAACTGAACTGAAAAGTAAAACATATAAATCGTAATAAAAAAAAAAATATTTCCACATGTATTGTGTTGAATAGTAAATAATTGCAAATTTCACACCATATATATATGGTGGTTTTCGTTGAATTTTTACGTATTTTTTCTATATTCCATATGGTAAACCCGCCCCCGCAATAATATGGTTGATACAGTTGGTACTTCAATTGCCGTAATATTAAATTTAAATCGATCGGTATTGACGATGACCGGTTGAACTTGATGAAGACAAAAATCAAAGTAATATTCGATGCTTATGGGGCCACAGCCGAACACATCAAACAAAATGTACATAACCATTATTGCGAATAAAGTTATGAAAATATAAAACATTTGCAATTATTTGATGTTCACGCCAATATAATATATGAAAATTGTCATGTTTCACATGTTATTATGTATATAGTTGTTATATATTGCTATGTATATATAAAATATAATAAAAACACATATGTGCATATTATTATATACATACATTTTGTTGTCGCTTATATAAATCCTCAGACAATAGTAATATTTAAAACTTTTTAAAATTCTATACAACAAATATTTTTAAAGTTTAAAACTTTGATTTTCCTTTTTGTTTTTTTTTTTATGAAATTTCTTGTTACACTTTGTCGTCGATATGCACTTTGTTGCTTCTATATACCAAATACAACGTTTTTATTTATGTTCATATAAATACCATAAAGTTTATATGGATATATACAAAGTTATCGGTGTGATTATATACGTGAGTTTTACTTACAGTACATCCTGAATATTTGATGTACTTGTATATAACATTATATATATATATATATATTGGTTTAGATTTAGAGATAGAAAAGATATAAATAATAATATTCCATTCGATGAACGCAATTCAACCAATTTCAAGAATAAGAAAAAAAATCAATTATTTCCTTTAAACATATTTTATCAGTTTAACGATTATCTGTAATGGGCGGCGACTGACATATAACGTTAAAGTAAATGTGTTAAAAATTTAAAATTAACGTGTTAACAAAAACCAAAACATTCAGTAGTTGTTTTATTTTTATATATGAGCGCTGGGTGATTACGACTATAAATATATTAAATAACTCTAAAAAACACATCGCATTTATATTAAATGTCAGTTATTTATATTTATTTATAGATGAAAAGCTTGTTTTGAAATTTATTTTTAATGCTTACCATTAACATGAATCACTCTGTGTATATAAGTATTTAGTTGAATCAAATGTATATATACATTGAAAGTTTTATTATGTATATGCATCATAAATGCTTTTATAATATTATATACTCGAATACCATATACCATATATATGCATCACGTACTTGTTAAATTTTGTAATATAAAATTATATAAATTTATATATATGAAATTGTTAAATTTGATGAATAATTTTTTTCCTGTACAATAATAATTTATATACTCGTATACGATTAGTATATATATAATAATGGAATAGGAAATAGATGAAGAAAATATAAATTTGATGGAAAATTTTAGGTTACAATTTTTGACTACAATAATTATACAAAAATGTATTGTTTGAACGATCGGTGTTTGTGTGTGCCGCGTGTGATAATTGAATTGTCTTTTATGTATAGACAGTTTTATGGCTATAACGAATAAAAAAAACCAATAAACATTTATTTATATATAATGAATAAAATTTTAAATTAAAAAATGTTGTTAATGAAATTTAAATTGAATTTTAAAGAGTATACATTTTTATAAATTATATACATTTCTGTTTCAATTATATTGTATATATTCCATGCGTACGAAATGACATTATATACATCAAATATATTGTTTTTCTATATATAGTGTGTCCCGATGCACTCAATTGAACAGTTTTTTTAAATTGTTAACGTTTAAGTGTTGGGTCACATGCGTTAATACTCATTATCCTCAGATATAAATTATCATATCCATCGATAGAACATTTGATGTTTTAAATGAAAGAATCCGTGCAGTTTTTATGATGGAAATATACAATTTTATATGACACATCAGTTTTACGTTAATTTTTCAATTACATTATCGATGTGTTCAACCAAATTTACATAGTTATTGGAATCATGCACTTAAATGCATTTGTATTGTACACTAATATTACCTAAATGTGAAACCACCTATTAATTTAATATTGTAATTTTTTTCCGGAATAATATAAAAAGAAATGTGAATGCGTAAAACATTTAATTTCAAATGATTGAAGGGAAAACAAAGGTTTTACACAAATAACTTGTATTCATCATGTAATTCCATTTGATGATTCGATGCTCTAAAGTTTAGAGCATGTATTATATATCGTGTATCTTCAAAATAATCTCATAAAAATATGGTTTTGTAAGCACTATTCAAAGATTAACAATTACTATTACATATTGATATATTTTTGTATAAATAAACATTATTATAATTGAATTATTGAAATGTCGATCAGCGAAAACGTTATTTGGATTAGATTATGTATGTCCATTATATGTTCTACTCTATATATATATATATATGGAGTATATTATATTTTAAAATGATGATTCTAATGCATACGGAACGGAAATGATGTGTGTTACGAATTATTCTGGATTTGGGTCATATTTTTTAATTTTTTTTTGTATTTTATCAGTATATCCCATATAATATATAAGATAAATACCAAATTAATGTATTTCAATATCTCGTCGTATCTATATTTATATAACAAAGTATTAAATAATTTACGATGATGTCAAAATGTTGTTTTTTTTTTTTTTTTTTTGCCGTTCCCGTGAGTTCTATACAAAATGGAATATTTCCAATTGATTGTATGTATTTGAAATAATGTCAATGTTGTCAACATTCTTCTTCTTTTTCTTTTTTTTTTTTTATTTTTGTACTCATGATACTATTGCTGATATTGCAAATAATAACATGTTCTTATCTTGAAAAATTTCTATATATAGACAAGAGCTTATTTTTATATATTTTATGGATTTATTTATATGGTACATGTAATATATATATATGCATATATGTAAACAAATACACAATCCTATTCCTGTATATTCCATTCCATTTATAAATATATAAGATATAATATTATATATATTATACAAAACAGCACAATTCCCAATAATATACAAATATATAGTATTTATGTATCCGCCATATACAAAATTGTACGATATTGTCATAAACAAGTTATACACACAACATATATATACAAAACAAAACAGAATATAAAGTTAAACCAAAAGACAATCAGCAGACTTGACGAAGTAAAAAGAGAAAATAAAAAAAAAACCACAGAAAAAATCGACAAAATAGAAAAATAAGAACGTAATAATATGAAGAAATTGGATTTCTTTTGGTTAAATACATATATAAATATAACCAAAACGATGTGATGTGCTGCTGCACACACAAGAAACATAAAAAATTGTCAGACAAATTTATTTTACCAAATCCTATAGCATCGCATAAAGTGATTGATGAGTTTTCATTTGTGTGTTAATATCCCGTTATTTTGGTCCTATATTTATTGAACAACGTGACCCATTTTCAGTGACCGCGCATATACGTATAACAATATGCTTGAAAAGCAATTCACAAACCATTATTATAATATTAAATAATTTTTGAATAAAATAATATTACAATATTATTATTAATAATAATGTGAAGTTATGAATTTACATTTTCAAAATATAACTTCCACATCCCTCTCAAATATCATATCTTTTATCTAAATACAGAAGCGCAATAACTTTTATCGGAAACTATTAGTTTTATACGTGGTACGTACATTTAAAATGGGTCACACTGTTTAAAAAATATATATTACTATTTATATGACTTTCATTTCATTCACATTCTCATCCAAAAATCATTTCATTCATTTTTTCTCTCGCATACATAGATAAAATGTAAAAAACATGTACTTGTGCTTTAACTGGTACGTTATATATCAGAACGAAAAATTGTCTTGAAGGAAAATGATCATTTATATCTTATGTTAAATTTTTGCTACGTTAAATCTTATACGGTTTTTTTTTCATATACTTGTACTTTTGATATACGCAAAAAAAAAAAAAAAAACTTGAATTTATGTTAATTAAATCTTTTCCGACATAAAAAATGAATGAAAAAACGTGAACAATTTTTCCAAAAACAAGATAAAAAGAAATAAAAATAAAAAGAAAATTTCAATTTTTCACTCAATTAACTTATTCAAGATTTTGAAGACAATATTTTGTTATATACAAATATATGTGTCGTTTTTATTTATTTATTAATTTTCTGGTACAACGTCTTTTCTCTTTAATTATATACAAATTTGTTATTATAAATAATAATAAGATGTATAGTATATGGCGGCGGCTATTGCCATATACTACGAACGTTACATATATACAATATATATGTATATATAAGTTGTGTATATACGTACATTTATATAAAAATTAGGTCAATTTATATTATATATTTTCTTGTTAATATAAGAAAATATAAATATTTATAAGAATGTTACATATATGTATGAAAAGTTATCGTGGAATAGAGTTTAAATCAGAAAAAATACTATATAAATAAATGTTATACGCACAGAGAATTATAATAATACGCAAAGATTCTCTATATATGCTGACTTTTTTAAGCCAAATGTATGAGTGGCCAAACCATTAACCATAAAGTAACTGGTATTGTCAACAAAATACACCACAAAAACTGTGACTTCTTTGCGATTTCCTCAATGGTCAATCGAACAGTTGCTACTTTATTTACTTTATATATATGCGTACAACAAAAGTTAAATGCATTAATCCGTCTCATCCATCATATGCTCACCATCACCAACAACAAACCTCGTACCTTTATAATATTTTTAAAACATCACCACAACTTTTTATAAGAAACTGTTTTCGCGTATATATACCAATTGGCATTGATTCTATAATGGAATGGTACCTAATTAAACCGATTATAATAAAGGTGTTATATATTTGTTGTTGATAAATTTAATATTTGCATTTTAATATTATAATTGGCAATTAATTTACCCTTCAACCACAAAGTAACATCGTGCACTCACTTTCTTTTTAATATCATGTAAAAAAAAATATTATCTTAAATATATTTTATATTCTTTTATTCTTGTATTGTATGTATGTACAATATTTATTATTATTTTAATTTTTCTTAGTTACTTTAGCAAATATATATATGATTAACGAAAACCTTATATTTGACATGTAACAATATTAACTTATTTACTCAATGCAATAAATCTTTTATATACACGTTCCATCTGTCTCATAAACATAACCGAAATGGATTAAGAAAAAATTAATCTATTTTTAAAAAAATAATCTACCTCAATTGATATACTTCGTGATTTGCGAACGTTCAACATGTGCATCAAATAATTTCGCTGATTGATCACATCAAGAAAATACCTTTGGAATCATAAAAACATATAAGCAATTTTTTTGGATTTTTAGCTTTTTTAATTTTTGAATTTACTTCTTTTTTTTCACAGTTTGTTGAGGTCGGTTTATAAAATATAAATCAATCGAAGCGCTAATAAATGGTGTGTTATCAGATCCATATATTAGAAAACAATTCCGATTATTTTTCGGACATAGTCAAATGTTTGTGAAAATATTAAATGTTATATAGCTAATGTATATATATATAAGTTTTAAAATACATATTACAGCTAATGCAATATAAACAACTATTCGAAGAAGTACGAGTATACGTTTATGTATATTTGAACTTAATAATATATAGTGACTTAAAATTTGTAATATAAACAATTTTATTTTATAATAATAAAAAATATATAGTTACAGCTGTAACTTTAAATAAAAAAACAACACATAGATACACATAAATTATATAGTAATTATAATAAAAAAAATTGTGTATAAAGTTATATAGAAATTTATGTTATATTAATTAAAACATATATGTAATTATTTTCATTTTTACACAAAATACAGTATAAATGGAAGCAATCCCACATGTGTACCTATATTATATGCACACTACATAAATTTAATTGTGTATTGTGTTCACAATTCGTATCATTATCGTATATGTACTCTAACTCTGTCTATATAATATATATATAGAGTAATTAAGTACGAGCATATTCATTAAATTTTTCATGAAAATTTTATTATGTATAGTTTTTAATGTTTATGTGAGTCAAAAGTATCTGCACCAATTTTTCATTAACGGCAAATCAAATGTGAAGTAGTGCAAACTGTTTACTATCAAATGGGATCAGTTTGGTTAATTTTTTTGTGCAAAAATACGTGAATTAATGAAAAAATCAAATTTTTTTTACTGTGCCAAAAGCTCTAAAAGTACAGTTCGGTAAATTAAAAAAAAAATTGACCAATTTTATATTTAAATTTTTCATTTTTGTATTTCTATTAAATAGTATTTTATTCCTAAAAATTGAATTTAATTGTTTACACATATAACAGCCACATTATATAATTATCCGAACAGTAAGTTGGATTCTGTGCAGGTACTTTTGATTCAACTACGTTAATAAAAATATTGCAATTAAAATATTTTTATACTTACTCAAGTTGAAGTCGTATATTTATTTTTCAAAAATGTATAGAAAAAAAATGGTATAAAGTAAATTTGCATTTGTATAGTTTAGAATTTGAAACGTAAAGGAATATGAAAATCGTTTCTAATTATATAGATGATTGATTAATTAAGAATTTCGTTTCAAAATTTGTATTAAAAAACATATCAATTTTGTAAAAACATGATGAATGAATTATAATGAGATGCTATCAATATAAAATTTGAATATATTATATTATGTATTTATAAAATTTACCTGAATATCAGGATGTAATCCAAGTAAATATAATGCCCAACTTATACCAGCCGTTGTTGTATCATGTCCCTGTGAATAAAATTAAGTTTTATTTTTATTCATTTATTGCTTAATTGTTATTTATTTATACACATATAAATAATGATAATATAAAAATTAAAATAATTAATCAAGGAATTTTAACCTACACCGGTGTACACCTTATGCAATTGTACACGTAAAATAAAAACATACAAACATTTTCTTTGTGACATATTTTAATAATTTTCTATACCATATTAATTAGAAAAATTAATTTTATTACCAACATTGCTGCTTTTTTTTTTAATACAAATATATTATTGACCATTTATTGCACACTTTATTTATTAATAGTACAAAATATATTGTAAATGAGGGAATTTTATTAATTAAATTATGGACTCGTATTTCTTTAAATTAATATATTCTCGTACACTTGGAGAAAATAAAATCTATGTAATTAAATGAAAAAAAATTAATTTCATTTTCTTTTGTGTGCGTTACTTATATCGATCACAATAATAATGCGATGCGACAGCAGAAGTTATTTATCGCACATATACAGCTATCCTTTAATATATGAAGTACAATTTATTCCTGAAATATGACTTGGCTATTATTTTCCAGAAACTTTATTAAAAATATTTTTTGTAATAAATGCTACCGGAACTTCAACTATACAAAAACAAAGTTAGTTTTATGAGTCTATCGTTTCTGGTTACAAGGATTAAACCAAAACCAGGGAGTGGTTAATAATTCGCATAAAACTAAAACCACATAATTCAAGTATTCATAGTCGCATATCTCAAGGGACGCCTGTATTTACTTTGTTATCTTAATGTATCCACATCGACCGTAATTACATACATATTAAATTAAAACAGAAATACAGGATATATGTACAGGGACACGCAGATATATATATATATATAATTAAATATAATTATATATAAAAATTATATGGTTATTTAAAGATAATATATAATATGGATTATAATTTATTTTATACAATCTACAATTTGCCTAAAGATATTTTTTTACTATTTAGAGAAGAAGAAAAAAAAAAAAAAAGAACAAACAATAAAACAAACTATAATTTATTTCATTAAATGTTCAAACGTAAATGAAGGAGTATTCCAGTCAGGGTTACCTGATTTAATGAGCGATTAGAAAGTATGTATGAAAATTAAGGAATTTTAAAAAAATATAAAATCATTATCCATATAAAAACTGATTTTCTATAAACTTATATTATTTTTCTATTAGTACATCGCAGCTACAGATTTTTCGAATATATGTGAATGAAATTTATAGATATTTAAATATTTCACCCAATATCTAAAGTGAATCTTACACCGCATCGAACATTTTGCATCTGCCATTAGGTTGGATGAAATGTTGGACGATGGTGGTGTGTAAGGTGTCCACTTTACTTATTTCGATAAATAAAATGTAAAAAATAAGTAGCCGCCTTTGAACCGGTTGTGTGTCCTTTATTTTTTTTTTTATATATACGCACACATTCCCTCAAAAACTACATTCAAATACCTACAGAAAATATATAAATAATATATGTTTCATATGCATATTATGAGAATGTAATTTTTTTAAATGATATGAAGTCAAAGTTAACTATGGTTTAAATCCGAATTCTTTTCTTTCCTCTCTTTCCAAATTGTATTTAAATATAAATAACGATGAACCGAATAAAAAATGTTAATGTTATTGTACATTATTTCGTCCTGTGTATATATATATTTTATTATTTTATGACGAAATAATAAAATAACATTCCTTTTATTATTTTTTTTTTGTTTTTCAACCTTTTTTTTTCCCATAATGGAATTTCATTTTTAGAGTATATACGCACATATATTTCTTAATATATTATAAACATTTTTTACATTTTTTTTTTTTTTAGCTATATCCTTTGGCTAATTTTACCCATACACACGCACATATTTTCGGGATATTATAATTTTCCCTCAACAGATGCGTATTGTATAGATTCGTTATTTTTAAAAGGGATCCTCAATTTTATTTTTGCTGTAAAAGCAACACGATGTTATGTAAGGACATTCACTATACACATCCGTATAAGTACCATATAAATAACTAAATATGCATGCCTGCTTGTGTGTTTACCTACATATATGTAGCCATATATATAAGTGTGTGTTTGTGTATAGGAGAGTATGTCCATCTAAATTACAGTATATATATATATATATATTGTAATATATATAATATATAATGATACTTAAACATAATTGTCAAATATGTGGAATATACATTTTAGTATTACATTTATTGTTATTATATTTTCTTAATATCTATGAGTATATATAATTTCGTATATACACATAACTTTATATATTCATAACGTAATGTAATTGATAGGCCATAAAAAATGTATAGCAAAACAATGATATTAATTGTACTTATATACTCACTCAGTCATCAGTTTAGTTAGGCATATAATCTCCTATATTTAATGCGTACATTTATAAACCATGATTTTTTTTGAGCTTGCTTAATATTTTGCTATATATGTATTAAAAGTATATATATATATACGCAAACGTATGCGTGCACTAAAAATATATACATAAAATACACCTTATACATTTATAATAAATTGAAACGTGACTAAAATCTGTAATAAATATATAAATATACAAAAAATATGAAAAACATATTCTTCTACAATATATATCTAGGCAGACTTTCTTAGACCTTAAATACGAATGTATACAGTGAGTCTTAAAAATGAATAAAGAAATGAATTTAAATTTATTATTTCTATTTTATATTGTATCCTTTTTTTTTTTTTATATTATAATTATGCGTGAATATTATCTCTTTAAATATCTGTCTTTGAAATCCTTGAAAGTCAAATCGTATATAATCTAAATAAACGTAAAACAAAACCATATAATTGTAGCTCATTGTTAAATATAGTTAATACAAATATGTACTATAATTTATAACAGTTAATAATTATAACGTATTTTATTATTTTCAAAATATTTAATTAATTAATGATTATTAATAGATAGATAGATAATTTTCATTTGTGATCCACTGTAAAAGTTAAAAAAAATAGGTGAAGAAAAGCAGAACAAAAAAATAAAAAAAAAATAATACATTGCAAGAACATCTCAAAGTTTTTAGATTTTTTATACTTATCCTTATGTTGATGTTGGTATAAATTACAGAGTAGTACATAATATCTAAAGTTTCCGTGTAACACAAACTTGTCTTTTTGTCGTATCACAAAATCAAAGCAAATTAACAGTAAATTAATTTATATACTTTGAATTCGATACTATTATTTAAAGCAGATTAATGATTTTTCGATTTATAATATTTTCTATCATATCCATCATGCGATTAATCTATCGATCCATTGTGTAATTATAAAAATTTACACATAAACACGATCATATAATTATGCAATACACTGTATATGTATTCATATGTATACCTACACATAACATAGGATATCAAAATATCCTGTCAAAAATATTAAAATAATATATTATTATATGTAAAAAGGAAAAAAAAAAAAATAAAAGAATCATTCATGTCTTTTTTGTTGTAGTGGTTGTTGTTGTTGTTGTTGTTTAAAGGTAATTTATTTTATATTTAAAATAAAAAAAAAATTTTCATTATTTTCATTGAATTTTGAAATGAAAAATAAAAGAAAAATCAACCAGCGAAAAATGAAAAGGAAATTTAATTTATTCGTGTGTGTGGTTTTTTTGGCGTATTTTTTTATTTTTATAAAATATTAAATATCTGTAGGTGTTGTGTGTACATAAAAAAACATTGACAACCAGCATAATAATCATAATAATGATATTTTATGTTTATGTACTATTATTATTGTAAATGTACGTGTGATTGAAAGGAACCAAAAACCGTCTTTACACACACACACACACACACAATCTTTCTTTCAATAAAATTTAATTAAGGATGGTTTTTTTTTTTTTTTTTTATGTTTTCTTAACAAAAAGAATTATTAATAAGAAAATACATAATTTTATGTTATTCAAAATTTAAAATTAAAATAAATATATGTAAATTGTGAAGAAACCGTTTTGATGGGCGTAATTCTTCATGAAAAATATTTACAACTTTTTCTTTTGACATGGCTATGATCTCGCCTATTTCACGTATTTTAAATTGTCGTTTATCCATAGCATGCGGACATATTGAAAGGTTAGTGTTGTTAAATATAACAGTTTTTGGATTGGATTATCTGCAAAACTTGTACGAATTGAATTTAAAATGAACAGCTTCACTGTAGAAAATTTACTAGCCAGAACAAAATCTATGCTCGATTATCAATTTTTTTTCAAATTGTAAAATATCAGTGATACGTCAATATTAGCTGCTACTATACTGGAAATAAATAACAGTGGAGAATATTGGATCGAAATAAAATTTTACATGTGTTTTATTTAAAAAAGAATGGGACTTGCAGAACTTGTCAAACAGATCTTCGTTTTTATTTTTTCCTATATAAATGTATAATTTCTTTAGGTTAATTTCTTTATGTATTTCTGGTGTATCATCCCATACACATTGTTGTATATCATCGATGAACTTTTCTGTTTCATAATCTAAATCCAACATGAAATTTATTCAATGCGATGTGACAACTTTATTTTATTTATATAATATCGTTTCACTAAGTTAGTGACAAGCAAAATGAATGGCCTGAACTTAAATCCTTGGTATCTTCAAGTAAATTATATAGATGCTGTGGATTCTATGTATTTTATTATGAATTAAATTATTTCATCAGAAAATGAAAATAAATAATATGAGAATTACTCAAAAAAACTGCATTGAATTAAAGTTTTGTTTTATCACGCGGTCGCTTAATAGCTTCTTGGTTTTTCTTCCGGTTATTATAAAGTTTCTAAATATACTATATTTAGTTAAAATTAAATTTCACTTTTTTTTTTTTTTCTTATAAACTGAAACTTTTATGATAAAAAATTTGCTAACACAACACCTGTCACAATGACATCATTTATAATATGCACCATTTTGGATTTAGATATGGTATATATTATATTATATACATGGTATAAATACCATTATAATATAATAACTTTTTGAAACTACACTATATAATATACATACATTCCATAACACTATGTCTGTGTATACATTTATATGTTTTTTTCTGATCTTCGTTGTTTTTTTTCTCTCTTAAAAATGATGATATGAACGTGAGTTGAGTATCACTTGTATATATTATAATAACTATAGAAGTTTATTTATGTACACCAATAAATTTGTATATGTTTCTTTATTCTTATTTTAGCAATTTACGCAAACCGTTTATATAAAATGTATGTACGGGGGCCAGATGGCTATTTTACATATAATATATTGTATATATATATTTATATGAATATATATAAGCTTAACTTATGTATAGACATATTTATATGGAAATATGTATAATAAAGTAAGGAAAAAGACATTTATTGATCAATATATATTATTATTTTTTTTTTATGTCATCTAACTACATATAAATTACGCGAATTTATTGGATGTATGATGTGTACATGATCTAACGTTTAGTTTATTATTTTCTATATAATATATAAGTATATAGTGATATATAGTATCTGTTTGCCGAGATTTGTGTTATATAGATTTATGGTTACTGCATTACTACTGTGTATATATTATATAGAATATTATGTATATCACAGATGTTATACATTGAAAGGTTTCATATATTATTTGTCAGATATGAATATTAACCTATACATTAAATTAGGCTATTTTTGTTTATAAATCGGTTTGAAGAACGAATTCTTGTAATCATTTCATTTGAGACTCACATCCATTTTAAATGTTTAAACAATAAAAAAAAAATTGTCAGCCAAGAAGCGGAGACGAGATGATATAAATTCGTATTTAATTTAAAAATTTATTGTATACAATATAATAAAATTAATTTTTAGCCCCTCAAATTAATATACATCTTCTCTTTATCAATCTAATTAATTTGCTGACACGATGAGATAATTATTAAACATTTGAATTGAAATATAATTTATGTTTAATGAAAACAATAAGTGATCTTATAACAATTAACAACATAATTATAAAGATTTGAATAAAATGAATGAATTAATTAATTTTTTTTTTTGTTTATTTATAAATATTTTAATTATAATATATTAATTTTATTATATAAATTGTTAATTATTTTATCCTCATGTTTTTATCTGTTTATATAAATTACATTTGTATATTATTATTAAATGAATTCATATTATATGTTTACCAGTTTTTGTATACTTTATAAAATATATTGTAATAATTGCATTAATTTTCTCTATATTATTTTGTACGAATATATGGAACTATATGGTATAGTTTTTACAATACCAAAATAAAACTTTATAATATTTTATGACTTAATTATACACACAAAGTTCAACCAAATTTTCCAATTGAAAACGTATATATTGTACAATTTGTATAGTATAAAATTTTGCTAGTTACCACCGTATAGTTATATATTTGTTAATATTGGTACATATAAATATACAATGAATGTATATAGACATAGTCTCCGTATATATGTAATATTATGTTTTCGTTAGTCGATATAGCAATTTAATTTTAATTCATTTGCATTGATTTTATTATATACATAAATTATATATATATATATTATATAGGTACAATAAAGTAATTTCTATTTAGGATATTCGTGTACGAAAATATATAGTTATTTAAAGTTTTATATAATAATATGTTACTAGGTATATATCTGCAATAGTATATATATATACAAATTCTATATAGGTTTTGTATTATGTATAAAGATATATATTATACTACTATATATTATTATATATTATATATATATATGGAATACCATTATACCATTTAATATTATATTGATATGGTTTTTTGAATTATCAATTCATTTTCGTACGTCACACATACACACCATATTACCGATTTGTTAGAAAAGTAATCAAAATTTTCTGCTTTATTTAAAAATATGGAAAACATTTATTAGAAATAAAATTTCATAAAAATTTAGTAATTTTCTGCAAATATTATTACGATATTTTACACATAAAATAACATGTATTATGTATTTTCGTGTTCGTGAGTCGCTTATTTAATTTTAAATTTTACTACTATTATTGTATATAAACGATGAAACTATATTATTAGTATTTACCAAATTTTACAACAAAATATTTATGTACATATGTACAACGCCAATATGTATATTGGTTGGTTTCTTGTCGGAGTCGGAAACAAATTGACTAATTTATAATCGTAAGCAAAAGAAGTCGTAATTATAATTGAAAATTATTTTTGCCGAAATAATATAAAATATTTAAATAATAATTAAATTATTTTTTAAATTAATATACGTAATTGATATTTGTTCAAAGCGATGACGTTAAACACAATGTATACCTCAATAACAAGGTTTTCTCTTATTACGTACGATTACGTTCAATTTTTCAAACTATTAAGAATATTTAGTATCTATACATATATACTTAAAAAGATTTAGATTGTTATTTATATTTAAATCTATTGTATATATGTATCTCTTATCTACACGTGGATATATATAATATATATATATTTAGATATTGTTATATGTAAATTTAACTGATAACCCAAAAAAAAAAAAAAAATTGACTCATATATGAAATGAAAATTTATAAAATGAATTTTCTGAACCTAGGCACCAGAGTACATACTTAATACATATATATATATATATAGGAATATAGTTTCGTTTGCATAAATTTTATATATAAATTTTTTGGTATTAATATACATACAAATTGCTATATATATATATATCGCATATATAACTTGGAGGAGATACATATATATAGAAATATTGTATTTATATGAGTACATTATAAGAGAAAATCGAATAATTTTATTAGTTCAACGAAGAATATATGTTTAAATTAAATAAATTATATTTTATGTAAATTTATATGAATCTGTTGTAAGGTGCGGTATAAGTTTTTATGGTGAATATCTAAATTTTATTGAGGTATATATTTGATTTTATAAAAATTAATGTAACCGTTTTTTTATTTTTTGCAAATTGCAATTGCAATCAATTATTCTATATATTTAATTAGTATATTGTATTAATTTTAAATAAAACAGTTTTATATATATATATATGGTATTAATGTTTAATTATTGGATTTATAAATTTACCTTTAACTATTTCTATAACAATTGTATATATTTAAAAAAATCAAAATTGTTAGTGTATATAGTTGTTTGAGAACAAATTCTTACTGTACGCTAAATAGTAATATATCTACAATATGAAAAAAAACGTATTCGGATTACAATATCACAATATTTTTCTAAGTATGCAGTAGTAAATTAAATATTGTAATTTTCCGGAAAAACCAACTTATATGCGAATAATGATTTTTCAATTACGGCTTATATTTTTAACGGATTTCGAATATTTTCTAAATTCAAACAATTTTCAATCTTTTGTGTAGTATATAATTTTTAAGATCACTACCCCTCCTTCAGAAGATATATATGACTGATGTTCCATTCGATGTTTATATAATAAATTGTTTTGTATTAATAAATGTTACAGGTATAAGTATTTTTCCACTGATATATCATTTGATATGAACATATAAATTATGAATATAAATATGATCACTGCTTAACAACTACTATTGATAGAAAAATAGTAATTCTTGCGGGTGTTTACTGAACATCCTTTCCGGTTTTTTTTTTACCATCACTTGAACAAATCTGTGTGGACAATATTGAATATGTTAATTACAGGGATTTCATATGAATATGTGTTTAAAATTAACATTACGAAAACATCTTTATAAAATAAAACTTTTCTATTTGTGTCAAAAACATATGTTGCTCTATCAAAAGATCACCAATAAAATATCAACCGCATATCATCTTCATCACAATTTCTCTCATATTTTACATTTAAATATACTTATATTTTATAATCCCATAATTTAAAATCAAATATAGAATCTGCTCTAAATTTGCATTTGCTGTATGAGAGTGTATCTGATGTATACATTGTATGAAATTTCTATATATATATATATATTGTATACATTGTATGAAATTTCTATGTACAATATATAGATATAGATTTTATCCTGTTTTTTATTTTATGATAAAACTTTTCAATGAATTTTAAAACTATTATTTTATTAGTTTCACAATTTTCAACTTTATTTATTTATGTACATGTACAAATGCAATGGGAATAATTCTATATATTTTTAATATTGTGTGTGATATGACTATATCTGTTCTGCATTGAACAATAAACAGGCGAATAATGAACACAGTAACGGCGTCGATTTATATATTTTGAACATAATTTTTATTAACAAAAATTGTAATGTAAATTTTAATTCGATAATTTCGTTGAATAATTTTTTAAAATAAATTTTAATTTTTCTTTTATATATTTAACAAATTTGGAAATATATATATAATTTGCGATGCGATCACACTGGAAACATTGTCTTATGTACAATGATAGTGCAAATTTATAGTTATATATTTATTTTCTTTTATCAATTGTATTTATATGTTTTTCATGTTTTTCAAATTTTATAAGTAGAAAAGTTTACAATATTAGTAAAATAAACAATTATAAAAATAATTATATGCAATTGAGAAATTTAACAAAAATGTATATGAAATGAATGTAGTCAATTATATATTGTATATCTATATCTATATATATTATATCGTTGTTATATAAATATATTTTTAATTACAATACAGATAATTGTATGGCGTGGTTTTGTTTGTACCAATATAATATGTATAGAGAGTATAAAATCAGTTCTACTAATAAAATTTTATATTATATTATATTATTTTATTTTATATTATATTATTATTTTCGTTATTTCCATACAATTTTTCTATGTAAGTTATAAAATTTAAATTAAGTTTTGTTTGGTTAACTCTTTAATTAATAATAAAAGTCTTACACACATATGATGACCACACATCAATTTATTTACATATGTACAATTGTCTATAATAAACATTCAGACGTATACATTCGACACTATACGTATATATGCAAAAGATGCAAATGTTATTAACTATTTCGATGAACTAAAACTTAAAATACAACAAATTACCCAAATTTTTGAATACTTTTATATATCGCTTACCATAGGAATGGATAGCAATTCATTATAAATGTGGAATCAAATTCACAAAATATGTTGTCTATAGGGTTAAATTAAACATAAATATAATATTTATATACTTTATGGTTTTAGTTGGTTTTACATTCGTTTTGTATATGACTGTGGTGTAAATGGAACACAATTATCTTCGATATTAAGTTTTCTTGTAAATTTTTGCTGATATATAATTATAATATTTATTATAATAAGTTTTGAAATAAATAATATACGTGGTGGTATAGAGAAAACCGTATCTACATGATACTAAAGCTAAATAACTATAAAATTTAATTTATTTGAATTTTGAGTGTACAATATAAAAATCAATCTTTCGATTATTACATATCAAATCGCATTGCAGAAATACTTATTGTAAAAAAATTTGTATATTGTTTACCAAAAAAACATAAAATGAGAGTAAATTTCAAAATTATATAATAAAGTATCGCCAAATAATACGCTACATGATCACAAAAATGACATAGGAAGCAATCCAAGACACATTGAAGAATATTGAATGAAAACCCTCAATTTCGTTAATTTCGATAGAAATAAATCGTGTGAACATTTGTAAAAAGCTTTCAATCTGTAATCTTTAAATTAAAATGAGCTCTAATAAAATTTTCTTGTATATTGGTATAATAAACGATTTTCTAACAAAAACCAGGAAAAACATATGCGTATATTTGTAATTGTCAAACCTGCTATTAAATCGCATTTTTGCCTCCACCATCACCTTACCTTAAGATTTTTTTGTTTGTATTAAATTTTTAAATTTATCTTATAACAAAACATAAATATATACTCGTACGTATAATAAAATGAAGATTATTTAAATATTTTATTTAAAAATTAAAAATACAAAAACTAAATAGACTAAATAAATTAGCATATAATAATTAAACCATGCGTTATATTTTGTTTTTTTTTTTAGGCATGTAATTAATTTGTTTGTGAATAAAAGAATTATATTCATTAAGAATGGTTGTATTATATATATATAAAATATTGTACATAAACTATAAACTTAAAAAAAGCTTATGGATATAATATTTTTTGCTTTCGGTATTTTTGTCATCGTAAAAAAAGCCATACAAATTATTTATATCATACACAAATATATAGTTAAAGAATATATTGTATATATGGTATGAAAAATATAAAACAAGTAAAAATAGATGGCTATGTGCCAAACAAATTTTGTAGATTGATAATAGTCATAAAAATAAACCTCATTTGGTATTCACATTTAAATATAAATATATGTTCCGTATATTATATATATATATATATATTAAATTTCATTTCCTAGTTAGATCTAGAGGTTGTATATATATATATATATGTACAATACATAAACAATACATACTGTGTAAATTGTATAACCGCATATAAAGTAAAAGGATATCTACAAATATATGTGTCTGTATGTGTATGGATGGCTATAGCAATTTTTTTCTCGCACCCTTTTTTTGTTTTTTTTGTTACTCTGTATATATTTTGTTTTGCCTTTGTTTTTATTTTTTCGAGGTAAACCTTTTTCTATTATATTCTATGTTTTTTTTTTTTTTATGTCTTTGTTTCTAGGTAAAATTCTTCTGTATACATTTAAAGAAAGACAAAATTCGTTAACGTAAATAAACTCCTCTTTATACTCTCATACATATACCAACAATTTTATACGCACCATTATAAGATGATGTGTCTAAGGTTTATAAGTACCCATCCTTAACATTAGCCATTTATACAAAACGTATTATATAACCTCTCTTTAATACCATTTAAATGAGATTTTTTTTATTATATCTATAATATTTCTTATATATTTATATAAAAATTTATAATATTCTATTATTGTACGAGTAAATATGTAAAAATGTAATGTTCAAAAGTAAAGTGAGTGTGTGAGCCCAACTGCGGAAAAATTAATTTATTTTAGCATATCATTTTGAAATAATATAATTATATTTTGGATGTTTTTGCAGTTTTAAAGCAAAAATAATTCTTAATATATTTTACCTAATTTCTTTGTAAAAATCATTTTTGCGGTAATAATTTAATACTTTTCTGAAAATTTTACCGAAACAGTGACTATAGCAATTTCTATATATATATATATACCATTCGGTTTGTTTCATTAAATAAAAATAATGGATTTATTAAAATAATCATTCAGTTGTGAGCGCACCCACTTTTGAACTTAACTGTATATAGATAACATTATGACAATGTGTTTAATTTCAATGTATGCATTTGCAAATAAATACAAATGAAAAATAAAAATAGAAAATAGAAAATAGAAAATAGAAAATGGAAAATAATTTATAAATAAAAAATATAAAAATTTTTAGATAATAAAACATTAAAAAAATAAATATACAATAATAAAAAAAGTAAATAATTGAAAATGTAAAATTCTTTAAAAAATTATAGATTTACGTTTTTTTGAGATTTTCAATATAATAAATTTGTAAGAAAATTTGCATTATTATATAGACAAAAATTTATAAAAATAAATTTGCAATTTATCGCTCTCTACAAATGAATGCTTCATATATTCGGAAACTGTTTTGTATTTTTGTCATTGTTTATAGATGTGTGGATTAATGTATTTGTCATATATTTATATAGCATTTTTTGGTGGTGTGTGTTGCCAAAATGTGATATTGTACTTATACGGATTTTCTCATTTAACTTTGTTTTAATGTATAACAAATTTATCGGCAATAAATATATATTGCTGGAATATTGTAAAATTAAATGATTTTATAAATATAGTAATACCGAAATATAGATAGTATACCAATTTATCTTACACTATATTAGACATTATTACTAAAACTTTATCGGATATTTCTATATATATTGTAATATTTAGTTAAATTCATTTAAATTCATCGATTTTCTGGAACACATCAGTAATTTGTTTTCTATACTAAAATCAACTGAAATGCTTTACATTCAAAAAATGAGAATTTTCTTATATTACAGTACTTTCCTATACACATAGTTGAAACAGCAATCTCATGCGGACATCATATTATTCATTCTGATAATTATTCAAAATACAATAATATTATAATTTCAAGAATTTCGTAAAATATGATTTTATAAAATACGGATGCTAAACACAAAAAAATGTTATAAATTATATAAGCAATAAAGTCTTTTGTATTTTCAATAAATAAAAATATCAATCAATATCATTATAACAAAGTCATTTCTTGTGTGTAACTTAAATTTCCCATATATGTGTATATGGCAAAGCCAAACGTATACATAGAGTAGAAGTACGAGTAACCGTACAGTTACCAGTAACCGATCGCTTGGTGTTAAAGTAAAAAAATAATGAATTAAAATAGTTTAACACTAAGTGTCCGACTACTGGTACACCTGTCCGGTTTCTGATGCTTCTACCCTACCATTAATATTTATTATTGATTATATATTATTAATTAATCAAATTTAATTTACCTACCTCAAACATAAAAGTAGACACTTCTTCACGAATCTGTAAATCTGTAAGCGTATTTTCAGATTCTTGTGCTTGTGTTTCTAATAATAAATCCAGAAAAGCTAAACGTTTTTTATTTTTCCTTAATTCATATTCATCATACGCGTGTGTTGTCGATAATTTATTATTATTCTCCAATCGTGTTGCTTTTCTTTCTTGAATTGCCTATATATATATAAAAATGTCAAAATAGAGGAAATGAAAATTATTTTATTATTTTTCAATTTATAAATAAATAATAAAAATCGTTGTATATAATTTTTTTGCTGTAATTTTTGTACTTACATTATCTGCAAAACTATTAAGTGTATTCAAACATTTTTGAAAATTTTTACCATCATTACTAAATCTATAAATTACATCGAAATGTAGCCATGGGCGCAATAAACGTCTCATTAAAAGTTCAGTTATGCTGTATATAATAAAATGAAAAAAAAACGAGGCGGTACATTAGAGAGAAATAAAAATAAAAAAAAACCGATGAACAAAACAAATAAGAAAAACATATAACGAATTTTATGAAAAGAAAAGTCATTAAAAGTGATTTAATAAAATAAAAAAAATTTCCATTTCTCTCCTTATATTCTACACCAATATATAAGATATTGAAAAATATTATATTTACGTAATCAAAAAAAATCTTTATTATTATACGTATAATATACGTTATACACCGTATGTACGCAAACAAACAAAGCAATTGATAAAATTTATTACATCCTGTGTATTTTTTTTTCCCTTATTTTGTGATCAATGAACTTTTATATTGAAATGAATAATAAATTTAGTATTTATTGTATAGTCAAAAGACGACATCTCCTCATCGTCAGTGCGATTCGAACGAAAAGAATTTCTTGTGTGTGTTTCTTAACATATAAAAATTGGAAAAATATATTAGAATATGTAAAAAAAAAAAAAAAAATTAGCATATGATAACATTTTAAAATTATCTAAAACAAAATTATAGTTATCGCAATAGTAAAATCAAATTAATTTAATTAAAATATAACTAAACACAAATATACACCAAATATACACAAAACATTATTCGTATTCAGTTAATTTTTTAAATACCAATATTTCCATGATATAGACAATAGCTTGTATTATAATCGTTGTTCATTAATTCCTGCATGCCTTCCCAGGACATCTTAACCAATATTATGTTACACTAAATTTTAGGTTACCGCGCCCGATAAGGGTTTAGTACAAATTTTATTATTGCATTAAGTATATACGAATAAAATTTTGGCTATACTAAAGACAAATACGATGTTAAAAATAGGAAAAAAAAATTGATGTACAAACTATTATGATTTTCTACCACAATATATATTTTTATTATAAACGCATTGTTAGATAAATATATAAAATATCAATATTCTATATGTATTTCAATCAATATTATTTTCAATTGCATATATATATATAATAATATTCAACAAGTTTTTATGCTGATATGAATTGATTTGAACTATGTAGTAATATGGTAATATATTGTACATAGACACAATATATATATATAAGAAATGTCATCATCAATATTCTATATATGTACTAATATTGAATTTATATTAAAAGTTTTGAAACTTTGATTTTAACCACAAATCTTTATCTACCATATATACTTCCTAACTTAAATATATATCAAAAATAAACACAATTTCTGCAGTATTCGTATATATATATATGTTATATGTAAATGTATAGCAGCTATATAATATAATGAACGCTCTCTTGATAAATATCCTAAAATCAAATCTATAGAACAATATGTTTGAAAATGATGGTATATATGTATAGTGTATATACAATAGTTATATGGGATATGAAAAAAGGGACACACAAATACTCTTTAAATCCCTAAAGGACAATATTCAACTTACAACTAATCCTCTTCCTCTTGTCTTTATCTATACATACATATACCGTACCACATATAGCATATATACTTCTAATAATATGGTATTTGATGTTTATATATTGTGTGTGATTCATGAACAATGACAATATATTGTATATTTATATATATGTGTATTTTACATACAGTACACTCTAGCTTTACTCTAGCTACATATATATATATATATGTAGTTAAAATAACCGAATAAAATGTTGGTGCACTATGATCGAATATTAGGTAGAGAGAAAGTGTACTTTGCTCTAGATTAATTACGAAAAGATTGTATTCTTAAAGAATGAATGAACATCCTCCTGTAATTTGACCATATCTCATCACGCTACAATGGTTTCGTAATAGAACAAAATATATATTTGAAATAAATTTAAATTGGTTTTTTTCAAAAACTTTGTTGTATTCGTAATTTATCACTGCTTTAATCTTATATAGAGAATATAATTTTTTATTGTCATAATAATGTTTATAGCACGTACATATTACTTGAGCTTATACCATAATGAGCTTATACCATAATAACATATTATTCATTACACACAAGTATTGATCTACAATTATCGAATGTTCCTTTAATTTCATATTAATTTTATATTAGTAATTAATCCATATACGCCAATACATCTGCGATGAAAAGGAAATTTAAGAAAATTAATTTTTAAAAAGAAAAAAGAAAGCGTTTCCACTTCTATGAAATGAAATTATAAATTTTTCATAACATTTAATTAAAAATTACAATGCTATATATTAGGTTGTCAACTATCTCCCTTCCGCCTTTTTGCTCTTTATTCAATGCTTTATAAAAAGTGTTACAGTAATCGGATTTAGTTCAAATATGCGCCGTTTTGTTCGATAATCTGTTTCCATCTAGACTGCAACTTCATAATACCTCCCTCGTAGAAGCCCCCCTCCTTATTTGCGAAGAACTCGGACAGCCACTTTTCACAAGCCTCTTTTGAGATCAACTTTACACCACCAAGGGCGTTCGCCATGGACAGGAACAGGTGGTAATCACTTGGCGCTATGTCCGGGCTATATGGTGGATGCGATAAAACCTCCCATCCGAGCTCCCGTAGCTTCTGACGAGTCATCAACGAAGTGTGTGGTCTGGCGTTGTCCTGGTGGAACACTACACCCTTCCTTTTGGCCAATTCTGGACGCTTCTGGTCGATCGCCTGCTTCAAGCGGTCCAGTTGTTCGCAGTAGATGGTAGAATTAAGCGTCTGGCCATATGGGAGCAGCTCATAGTGGATGATTCCCTTCCAATCCCACCAAACACACAGCAAAACCTTCCTGGCCGTCAATCCCGGCTTGGCCACTGTTTGGGACGATTCACCGGCCTGCGACCACGACCGTTTTCGCTTGATATTGTCGTATGTGATCCATTTTTCGTCGCCAGTCACCATCCGCTTCAAGAATGGGTCGAGTTCGTTCCGTTTCAGCAGCATTTCGCAAATGGAAATTCGGTCCATTAGATTTTTCACTGTTAATTCATGTGTCACCCAAACATCAAGCTTTTTTTTGTATCCAGCCTTCTGCAGATGGTTTAAAATGGTTTGGTGACTAACTCCCATCTCCTGGGCGATGTCACGAGATGCCACATGCCGGTCTAACTCGATGTATTCCATGATTTGATCGGTATTTGTCGTCACAGGTCTTCCGCCGGCTGGCTTATCCATGGTGTCGTTTTCACCGGCTCTGAATCGTCGAAACCATTCCTCCGCGGTTCGAAGTGATAGAGTACCATCCCCCAAAACACCATTAATCTCACGGAACGTTTCTCTAGCGGATTTGCCTTTAACGAAGGAAAACTTTAAAATAGCGCGAATTTCGGCGTTAGTGAACTCCATGTTTACACGTCTATAACTGTTGAACGCAATATCCAAACTAATCATACATAGCGTCGTTTTGTTTGTTATGTCAAGAGCTTTCAAATTATGTACAGTGTTGCCAGATACGAGCTCTGTAGCGCTTTGTACATAGCCGCGAAATTAAAAAGACAAAAAGGCGGAAGGGAGATATTTGACAACCTTATATATATAGTTAATGTTAATCTTAAATTGTGATGAGGTGGAGGTGTATCGTTATAAGTTACATAAAATAATTGAAAGTGTTCTCTGTAATATACATTACATACGAATGTGTGCTGTATTAGTGTGTGTGTCGTTATATGTAAAAATGAAAATATATATAAAATGTTTATGTGTCAATGTGTATGTGCGTTTTTAATGGGAAATGGTATAATCTGTGTGTAACACCAACTTTAAGATAAGTTGAAAAGGAAAAGATTTAAAGATAAAAGAAAGATATATATGTATTGCATGTTGTGTATAGAAGGAATTCCATTGGGTATATTTTTATTTTTTTTTCTTGCGTTTTATTTCACAACAACACACAATGCGAAAACAAATCGATTAACTATATCTTAATGCATTTTTTTTTTTCGTATTTTTATGGAAGATGAATATACATGAACAACACGCATATAGGACATACAAATATCAAATTTTCCACAAAAAAGGATTTTAAGGATATTGGTTTTATGTTATTATTATTTTCTTTTTATTATTATTATTATTATTATTATTATTATTATCATTTTATACATTAAAATATTATTGCAATTTTGAAATAAATGAAAAATACTTTACTGACGACGATGAGACTTTCTTTCGATAAAAATTCAAAGAGAAAATATGATTTATATATTTTTTATAAATGTAAAATTTATGCAATGAAATTTTTATTTATTTATTAATTTTTCTTATTATTATTTTTAGGTTTTACTACGTATATAGTTGTGATGAGTTCTACCGATACTGAAAATATCATACCTAAGTTGCTGTGTGTATGTACGAGGATATATGTTGAAAAACATTTATAATTCTATAAGGATGATATTAAATAAATCATCTCTATAAGTTATGTACAACGCTAATTTATGATTATACGGTGAGCCCCTTTTTTTTTAATAGATGTAAATGTTTATTCAATGAAATTTTTATTAATTTTTTAATTTGTTTAGTTGTGATGAGTTCTACCGATACTGAAAATATCATAGCTAAGTTGCTGTGTGTGTGTCTGTACGAGTATATATGCTGAAAAAAAATTATAATTGTATAAGGATGATGATATCGATATCAAATTATTCATCTCTATAAGATATGGGCAACACTAATTTATGTTTCTATGGTGAGTACATCTTTTTAATTTTGTACCATATTAACAAAAATATGTGTTTCGATATAAAAATTTAGGAATGTGTTTATTTTTTAGTTTATAAATTATTTTTCATTTGAACATTTCTATAAAACATTGTTATTTATAATATGTGGAGTCCGGAGAATTTTATATATATTTTATATACCAATTAACTGTAACTTTGTAATTTGACTGTTTCGTCATCAATTTTAATCAAATTTAGAATTTTAGATTGGAATAGGATTACTGGAATCATAACTTAATAATTTTCATCATAAATTTTAATGAAAAAAATTATACAGATCTGAATGATGTTGCCATCAATTTGGAGCAAATCGTTTAATGTTCACCTACATATATAAACGTGCAGCAAAATTATGATTACAAAATCCTTGAAAGCAAAAATACTGTTCACTTGTCTTTTTTTTTTCTAAATTATTATAGATATGAGAATTGTTCGTATAAGGTCATTGAAATGAATTTAATCCTTGAAAGCATATACTAATACTTCTTAATATCCGATTTAATTTTGTTTCATATAACGATTAAACGTAAAAATTATCCTTATACCCATCCTTGAAATGTCCTTGATCCTTGAAACATTCGTTCTGATCTTTTAAATTCTATATATATCATATATGAAGTGTTCCATGTCTATAAATTTAAAAATGTTCCTTCTATAAGGTCCTTGATTTATTATTGTATTTTAATTTTTTTGTTGTTTGTATGTGATGGTTGTATGTGTAGTAAAAAAATTTACTTGGAAGTTTTTAGTAATAGCTTACGGTTTTTTTTTTTTTTTTTTTAAAGCAACTTACATGGAATTATCGAATTGTTCCATCCGAATTAGCGAGTATTCTTTTTATCGAGTTATCTCTTTTTTATGTAATTATAATTGCTACATATTTCCACTGGATGTAATAACAAGAATCAACGACAATGAAAACTTTCCTTGATATTTCCGCTATGTATTGAATTTTGAGCTATGTTCTTTTATTTATACTGTATTTACTCTGCGTTATGTGATAAGATAAAAGTTATGCATATGTTAATTAAAAAAATATACGCATAAGATATTCATCTTTTATATAGAATGATGGGGTCATATTATTAAGTCCTTAATAAATCCGTCGTCACTGATTAGCAAAAAAATTGTATAATTTAACAACAATAAATAAAAAAACATGTTCATGACATATAAGATCAAGAATATATTAAACTTATTTTTATTTTCATTTCATTTCTTATTTCTTTTGTAATTCGATTAAATTTGCATTTATTTTTCAAATGCTTTTGTGAGACAGAATGAACAAAAAAATAAGAAAAACATTTTCTATGTACGAGACGAGTACATACGAAAAAGATATAATATTCAAATATTGTTTTTATTTTTCTGAAATACATATTTTCAATTCAAGTGTTTTTTTTTTGTTTTGTTGTTTTTTGAAAAATGCTCCAGTAACACAATAACAACGGCGTTGGCAGAGTACCAGTACAACTCTATACTCTACTAAAATATATTTATAATAAACATATAGTAAAAATAAAAATAAAAGCACATAAAATTGAATATTTTTGTGGGTTTTTTTTATAAGGTTTTATTTTGGCATTTCTTTTTTGTTTCTTTTTTTTTTATGGCTTATGCAAATTTTGTAAGTATATTTTTTAAATTATGAAACTCCTTCGCATGTACATACATATACGAGCAAAACTTTATTATGTGTTAAAGATGGTATGTGTAGTCAGTATACTTGTACAGCTAAATTTTCAATATCAATTTCTCACAATTCGGTAAAAAATAAATGGTAAATTGATGTAACATAAATTTTAATTTATTCTAAAAATTCAACCCCAATATAATTTTATGAAAAATAAAAAAGAACTCCCCATTTAACTATAACTTTAAAAGTTTAAATGGATACATTATTATTATACATAGCACATATACATGTATAAGTAATTTCTTCTGGGGATATTTTCAAAAACATATACACAAAATCAAATGTAATATAAATAAATACTTTTTCTTGAAAGTTTATTTTCGTTTCTTCGAATACAGTTTTACGTAATGGTTAGTCAATCTATGAGTGAAGTTAAATTTTCATATGTTTTTTTTTTATAAATAATTTTTACAAGTAGGTACTGTACTGTAGTAGTATATATAATTTTATAAGCACATATTCAAGAGATGTATAAATACATATATTAAATAATGTACAATATATACAGGGTGATTGTAAGTTAAGTGTGTATACAAAAGGATACGAATATATATATATATATATATGCAATATATATATATATATGCAATATGCAATTACGCACACAAACAACAGATTATATAATATAGATGGAATTCTAATATTTACCATATTTAAATAAACTCTATTATACATTCTAAGAATAATCAAATACTTATTTATTTGGGAACTAAACTTTGGTATACTTGCGTAACAAGTTTTTTCATACCTTTCGTTTTCTAAGGAAATTGAAGATATAAATGATGTTATCATCAACAAGTTTATAATGGAATTATATACATGTAAAAACTCGGCTTTATACATGAAAACCAGGAATTTAATATGTAGCTGTAAAATGCGTTTATAAAAAAGTGAAAATTATAAGAACAGTTCCTTATATGAATTTGTATAGTAGAAAGATGAGCTGAAAAATTTTCCATCGTTATTAGTTATCCAGAAGTTCATTAGCAACTGTATTCTTATACATAATCCAATTTTCTATACTATACATATTCTACATGAATTGGTTGATAAATACCTAAAAAAATAAAAGTGTCATTCAATTTGGATGAAAAATTACTCATATCCGTATAAATATCTATCAATCGTGTGTATGGAGTTAATTCCCCTCTATAACACGAGATTCGCTCTCCGGCTTGTTCAGTTGTTTTTTTCGTTGTTATTAAATATAAATATTAGTTTATTTTATTAAATTGTAATAAGTGGTTTAACATACATTCATAACATACATACATCAAATCCTATCTTATATCTAATGTAATTCCTATCCATATCCCTATTTTTAAAATTACGTCTATCTATTTATTTATCATCTTTATCTTTTTATCTATTATCTGTATCTATATCTTTTGATTATCTTTATCTGTTTATCTATTGATTATCTTTATCTGTTTATCTATTGTTTATCTTTATCTGTCTATCTATTGATTATATTTACCTGCCTATCTTACTATTCGACCTATTTTGTATGGCGTGTTTTTATATATTGTTCATTCAAACACATTGACAATACAATGTTTGCTGAAATAACGAATTTATATTCGTATTATATGTAAATATTATAGTTATTAAAAATTTTTGAAATGAAAAAAATTAATTCTTTGTACAACTTCAAAATATTTACTGAAAATGTTAACAATATATGTACAAAGTATACATATAATTTAGGCGCAGACAGTATATATATTTCTTTTGATAATTTTACATATATATGTATTTTTATACATTATATATGGTTTCTATTTATGTAAATTTTCTATTTAGAAATAATTTAAAATGAATTTATCTATCTATGTCTATGGAATGTACGTATTACATATATAGGGATAGGCATACCCCACATATATTATGTTCTACATATATACTATGGTATATATCTATTATAGGCACCTTATTTATATGCGTATAATATTCAATTTTATACTTGTGTAACATGCATGTTCGAGTATGGTGTGAAAACCCAGGTATTATATCATATACTATACAATTCATATATGTATATAGGCGATATCGTACAATTATATGTATAATAAACATTCACACAAAACAGGATATATTTATTTTATACCATAGTACAAGTAACCATAAATATAAAATAAAGTGTCTACATACAGTACAGGGTGGTTTTGAGTAAAATTATACTATAGAAAATGGATTGTAATTGTAATAATGTATGAAAAAAATAACAAACTTTTCGTTAAAACCCTAAGCGAAAGAAGAAGAATAAATGAAGAATTTATGTGTAATTCCAAGATATTATTTATATACTTAATTCCTTATTATATAGTTTAATCCCTTATACATACACTCTTTGTAAGTCTGCAGTATTAACTCTATACAATATATTGTATAATATAATTATTTGTATATATATATATTTGTACTCCAAACTGCAGCAACACTCTGTATGTATTTATATATTTATATACATAGCATAATAACATATGGAGATAGACATATGTTATACACCCTCTGTCCCAAAAATAATGAGAAGGAATAAAAGAAAAACAAAATTCATTAATTAATTTTAACGAAAATCATTGTATTTATTCGAAATATTTATTCTTCAACTGAACTGCATCGATTTACACGTGCATATTAAAATGAATTTTTTATGTCGATTAGTTGAATGTTTGTTTAGTATGGCGGTCGTTGCCTTTCGTTGGTCTGTAACTGATGCAAAACAGTTTCCTTACATATAGGCAACTGGTAAATTAAGTTTAGGGAATATAGAAAGTATAGTCGCAGGCAGCTATATTAAACGATGTGTCATGAAACAATTTGTTAAAGTCAGTTTACACTATACATAATTCAATTAGGAGCTAACCGTTTGGCATTACAGGTTCTATATATGATAAAAAGCCATTCTCATTGTTTTAGGAACAGAGGTTGTATATAATAAAATACCATATATATGTTCTATATAAAGAATGGGTGACATTTTATTAATCGTATTATTATATTATACAGATATATTTTATATATATATATAGTCTTTGCTTTCGAGGGTTATTTAAAGGTGGCTCATAAATGCAATAAGTTTATTTATGTGTATATATATATGTATTTGTATATATAACTATACTAATCTAAATATATAAATATATATATATAGTTGCTATTTATACTATATATGTAAATTCATATAGTGTGAAAAAGATAAACATGGTTTTATTTTATAGTTACAAACTTTTTAAAGTTTTACATATACACAAGTGTATGTTTTCCATGGGCTGATATCTCTTATATATTTATAAATAAATAAATTCGTATATGTTATATAGAAATTTATGTGATTATCACATATGTCGTTATTATATATATATGTGCCTATAATTATATATATATATATATATATGTCAATTATTTTCATAAGAGAATATATATTTCGATTTTCGAAGTTCTCATGGAGTAACAAATGTCGTCGGATTTTCACTCCAAACTCTTATATTGTTTATGGATATGTGCTACTATAATTCCATTATGAATAGATATAATGCATTCCATGAACCTGTGAACTATTCACAGTATGCTTAATTTTTTTTTTACGAATTTATATTAATATAACATTAAATTGATAAAATCAAGTTTTATATTTATGAAATTTTAGTTAGATTAGTTACAATTGATGCATCTATACATTGATTTTATATATACATATATTACTATATAATGCACAGATACATAATCCTTCACATATGTTTGTCATTACCATTCAATCTATTCAATAATATTCATTTTTAAATCAAATTTAATATATTTGAATTATGTTGACCTATGTTTGTATACCCATATACGTAAAAATAATATAAGATATGAATATATGTTATTATAAATTTATCTGTTTAACATATATGTGTATGTACAAGAAGGTGCATGCATTAAGTTAAAATTGATTATAGTTTATATTATATTTTCATTTTCAAATTCTACTATATATTCGAAAGAAAAAAAAAAACTATATTTATGTACATATTCTCATAATTATAAAATAATTAAATAAGATGAAATTGACATTAACTATACTATACCATATATTGGTACATGGCGCCTTACAATATATTTTCTTTGACTTTTATAAGCGCATATCACGCGCCGCAAATATACGTATACACATTTTCATATTTAAATTATATAATAAATATGGAAAATCACGTTTCTCTACATGTACGCATACGCGCGCGTATATAAATAATTATATAATACATAGTTATGTTTTTGATATTTATTAGTTTATGTGATATAGTCTATAACTCTATAGATATACATTAATTTAGTTAGATTAACCCAATATCTGCCAGACAAAATAATTACTACCGAAATGGGTAAAATTTTATACATTCGTGAATGAAGAGCATTTTCCATGTCTTTGCATTCAGAAACGCACCTGCCCGAAGACTGACAAACAGTTCAGAACAAGTTGATGCAATATTGCAATAAGCAGATTGCGCAATATGATAAATTCTGTCTAAACGTGTTAAACTAAAAACCAATTTTGTCATTTCCATATGGACACGCTATAGCAGAAAATGGGTTTTAATGTACATAATGTTATTATATATATTAACTTAAAACGTGATTAACTATATATATTTGAGAATAGTTAGGTTTCAAATTACTATATTATTTATATAACATGAACTTTGTGTGCCAAACACTTATATAATACAACTATATTTATAACAACGACACAAATATATATATTTACAATTTTACTAAATTAATTAATATTGTGTGTAATTTATTGTTTTTGCCTTGAATTATTTGTTATAAATTAATGATGAAATATGAAATTCAATAAATGACAAATAGTAAAAGGACTAAATTTTATATGCGATTGATGCGTAAGAAGAAAAACAATTTTATACATATATATATAGGACATTGATTTATTCCAAATGAATTGTGTGTGTGTGGGGGCGATACTCTATTTATAGACATGAAATTATTCTTGAATTCTTAGGTTTCAATATTGGATAATTCAATTATTCTTTGTATTGTATAATATTACATATATTATCAATTTATTATTTATAGTGTGCCTTAAACAAATTCTGTTAATATATGTTTCTTTATATGGTCTCCACATGACACTTAATTTTTACAGCCTACATCAAATATATTAGTTTGTGATTGTATAACAATAACAAAAATAAATCTATGTCTAATTGGTTAATTGTTTCTGTTGCTATATACGCAACAATCTTATATATAAATAGAAGAAAATTAATACTTTAAATACCTATAATCGTAAAATAAATTTGCAGGTAATTTATTTAAATTCTCATTATGATTTTCCTTTCCTTATATATACAATATTTATATTTACAAGCGATACACGCATAAAATATGCGTAAATTATTCCATAAATTCATTTTCAAAAATATAAATATATATATATTATGTGAAAAATTCTCCACTTACTTATAAATAGATTTTACATAATCATTTTCATTATCTTCTTGTGCTTTTATTTGTATTCCCATAGCTGCATCTGTTAACAATTTAACATGTTCATAAACATTATATTAAAAATTAATAATTAATGTATTGGTATATATAAAATTTAACACAATAAATTATGTATTCATATTATTATATTAAATGTATATTTTAAACTCATACATAATAATTTAATATAATAATACAATTTGATAATTATTTTGTTACGATAATAATGATAATAAAATATTGGACGAATGCATAACTTTGTGGCACCCGATTTTCATATATTTGTTTTTTTTTTCAATGATCAACTGTACGCTCTGGATCGTATGGTAACAGGCGATGGATTCTATATATAGAAAAACTTTCTACGAAAACGGAACTTGACTGTCTTGTATCCAATGCAAGTGTTACATGTGTGTTTAGTACAGCATGTCCTATATTTACTATATGAGTTATTTCCAAGTGCGATGAAACAATAACAGTGAACAAATATTGCGAACTACTCACTAGACTGGATAACACAATAAAGGAAAAACATTCAATTTTAGCTAACCAATAAATTGAGATTTTCGCACCATGATTATGTCACACCACTTTAGTAGTATTGTAGAGCGTTTCGTTAATATGTATATAAAAAAATGGAAAAGGATGGGCATTTTAAATAATTGATTAATACAACAATTTTTATATAAAAACATTTTCCAGATTGGTCGAACGCATGAAATTATGCATTCATCCAATATATTATAATAAAATATTACGTTACGTTATTATATATTTTTAATTGTTATATTATTTTATTATAAATTAATTACCACAAATAATGTCCAATGCAACTTTTGTAATAAATGGATAAACATCAATAACTTTATCTGTATTTGAATATTTTTGTAATTTATTAACTAAAATATTTGATTTTTCTGCAAATATTTCACAATAATGTTCCAAAATTTTAAAATGAAATGTTGGTGTTATAATTTTTCGATGTCGATACCATCGGTCACCTTTATTAATTTTTTTTTTTTTTTTTTTTTATTGGTAGAAAATTATATAATTAAATTGTTAAAATTATGTTAAAATATTATATATATCATATTTTATGTTTATTTATGTTGATATATAGTGTGTGTGCGTGTGTGTGTTTTTTTTGACGATGGTGTAATCGGTTGTGCCTTAAAACTTTCATATAATTTATTATATTCTTTTAAAGAAAATTTATGATATTTATTGTATTGATTTTATTTTATTTTGATATTTCGATTTGGTATATATATGTTTTGACTGCGGGTTATAAATTGTGCGATCTATATAAACTTTTATATTTTATTGATATTGGAAGTGTGTGTAAAATTTTTATAATATTATATATTGATAATAGAATTTAAATCATATTGTACCGATGTGTCAGTAAAACTAAAAATAAATAAATAAAATTTTTTTTTTGTATGTAATGATGACGACGTCGCACACACCAATATTTAAATTTCATTGTAATAAACATAATTTATATTATAATTATGTGTGCACGAACTAGAAATTCATCATATTTCCTATCGAAAATTATAAGCTTTTCATTGAAACTTTATATAGTCAAATTTATGTATATGTAGGTATAAGTTTTTGTTGAATCGCTTCAAACTCGCACTCAACAAATTATAAATATATGAATAATTATATAATTTTTATATTATATTTTGAACTTTCAACATTTCATGCACTATAAACATTTTGAATTATAACCATTTGACATATAGCTTTGTATATGTTTATAGATTTAATTTTGTTATATTCTTAGTCATTAGCCTATATAAATACACAAAAAAAAACGAAGAAATTATTCAATTTTCTATATAGATTCATATAAAAGTTATTTACCACATAGTATTTTTTCGCATCAATCATAGTGTGTTTTCAATATATCAAAATTGGCATTACACGCACAGTTATGTTCAAGAAATATATTTGCAGAGAACTTTTAACAGAGAAATGTATACATAAAATTTGTGTAATAAATTTTGATGACAATTTTCATCAGCAAAAATTTCCCTTTATAAATTTCAATAATAGAATACATGATACATGTTAATATACTACCGAAGATATTGTAGAATATTATTAAGTAATTGTTCCATTAAAAATTAGTTATCACTGCAGAGCTATATTGCTTGAAATATGCATTCAAATAATTTCCCTGTAGAGACAGTTCTGTTAATGGAACAAAACTTAACCGGAGTCATGACAATAAATATAGTATAATAATGATACCAGTATTTTGTATTTTCTTCATAGTCTAAAAAATAACCCGAACTATAAATAGTGCAATCAAAAACTAATACACATTAACATCATCAATGAAATTATAATGCGATAGAAACGTTGAATAATTTGTGATGGTGATAATTTTCTACTATCTTTGATGATATTGATTTCAATCATTTTTAGAGAAATGTGAAGCATTTTGAGTGATGAGTTTAGCTTGTAAACAAAATTTATGGATAGTATACTTTGAAATAGATAAAATATAAGTATTTTTGAATAATGTTCGTTGTCTTTTAATTAATTTGTAGTTATTTTTGATCGCACAGGTTTCCTTCCGATATATCCTTATTATTTTAAAATTTATATATTGTATATATATATACAAATATTAAAATAACTTACTTTTTATCATTACTGTATATATGTATGCATGCACTTGATGTACATTATATTACTATATACAATAACAAAAAGAAAAAGGGGTAATATACAAATAATAGAATAAATTCTCATTGAAATTATTTATGAAAACATTATTTCATATTAAAAATATATAAATATAGCTATAGCATCTGTCTAAACATACATACACACATATTTATTTATTGTAAAAGTTAAATTTCAAAAAACCAATATTTTACTTTGTGTGTGTGTGTTATTTTAATAAATATAAAGGAAAACTTTTTCTATATCGCATCGACCGCACAAAGAGGCTTTATTTCATATTTATAATATATGGTGTGTGTTTATATGTTTGTAATAAATAAAATATAGAAGTAGCTTTAATTTGTTGAGGTATATACAATATATATTATTTATTATTATATAAAATAATCAGAGTCAGCAAGTAAATTAAAAATATTATAAAACTTTTATTAGCAATTTAGACATTTTAATTAATGTGGATCGCTTCTACAATAATATATAAACATTTTGCTCTGTCCTCTTATTACACAATTATTTGTTTGTTCCATTATCAGAGTATGGATAATATTATATTGGGACCAATCCATTTATTTGAAATTTGGCACTGATTTTCCAAAGTTAATATATGAATTGTATATAAAATATTAAAAATGTATGTGTGTGTGTTTGTGTGTTACGTATACATAAATGTAATATTTAATAATACATTTTTGTGTTTCTGTTTATTTGTTATTGAAAGTTTTATTTATATGGATTTTGTCCAACATAAATAATATATCAGGATTCAAAAAAATAAAGGTCCCCATATAAAGGATACGTATTTTTATTAAATTTTTTAACTATTCTACATATATTAGTATAGATATATATATATATTTATATTAAATTTTGAACATATACATAATATTCGTATACAGCGCTACCTCTATACATATTATATACGTAATCTCTCGCGGATACAAATAATAGAGTTTTATGTGTGTCCCGATGTCCGAAGTTTATGCAAAACCAATAATTAATTATTAAATCATGGAGCATGATGTTTGTTGTAAAAATCAATGTACAACTTTAATGAGGAGCAAGCTAAACTTAATGTAACGCACAATTTCACCTTACTTTATATCCTTTTTTTAATTTATTTTCAAACTAAATAATAATAGCGTTTTATTTTACGAATAATTTTAATGTTTTTAATATAAAATTTGTACCCACATAATTGATGGGAATTAGCATGCGACTTATATAGGACAATTGTTATACAATTGTTAAAAATATCAATTATGTTTCATGGACATTTAAATTACCTTCTATTAGAATAATTCTCAATGAATATATCAGATAAATTATGCTCAAGCATAATTGTTATTGGGAATATTCGAGTCGTATGTGAACACCGGAAAGGACTGAGGGTAGTAAAATCCACCAAAGATACTTAACGGTCTTTTTAGATGAAAAATTTGGAGGTACCGACCTATTTTTACGTCTAGGATATAGAGGTTACGCTATATATGTATAAATTATATATACAATATAAAATCTGAAGTACATAATATTTTTGTGGATTTTCAGGTTATTTTTCTTTTCGGTTTTATTTGTTTTTTTATCATAATATTTTTTATATAAATTATTAATTTTCACAGAATTGTATGTAACTTAATATTTTTTTTGTTGTAACTCTGACTTCATTTTATATCGATTTATAAAATAATATATACACCACTGTCCGGAAAATAGTCGAAATGAGTTCCTAATATATGGTTCTGGCAATGTCATCTAGTCAAAATTCAACACTTTAAGTGACAGTATATAGTTTTTGTGCATCAGCCGAAAAATATATAAAAAACAAAGTTGCAACATTAAATTTTGTTTTAAAATGGATAAAAATGCTAAAAATCACTCATCCGTGTTCCAATTGTTTATCCAACACAAAATTTTTTGAGTTACGCTTTGACGATTCAAAAACGTATAGCATTGATATCGATGATAATGTTCCAGAAACGGAGCGTTAACCAAATGGAAAAAATTTGCATTAATTTAAAATATTTAACAGTCCGTTGACCGCTTATTTTTTCGGCTGGAGGTTGTGTATATTAATATTCTTGTTTATTCTTTTGCGCGTTTATCAAATATTTATTTTTTGCCATTATAATATTATTTATATGATGGTGTACGTATACTATATATGCGAGTTTATCAATAATGTTACCTGTACCTATGATACATAAAAGCTAGTATAATTTATTTACTGCTTTTTACATTATTTGGAAAATATAAATTATTGTGCATTATCAATAAAAAAAAAAAAAAAAAAAGAGAAAATATGACATTGATTAGTATTCCAATAAATATTTATATATAGATTCTATATTATCCAGAAAATGTTATGCTGAGAATTTCGAAAAGCTGATACATTATAAAAATATTCTAATGATCTATGGAAATAATAACCATTTGTTTTGTATCTAAATTGAAATACTTATTTTAAATTAACGATTCGTTAAGTGCAACTTTATTTAATTTTGACCAATTTTCATATCAGTACCGGGGAATTAAATTCGAATTCTTCGAATTGAATGTCAGGCGCTCCATCCACAATACTACAAATAAGTATAATATTATAGTATATATTTACTAATAAAACTTACCGGTTGCTGTTAGTAATCCTTCGCCTAACCAACATTTTATAAATGTATACAATATTGATTTTTCTATATGTTTAGTTGAATTTAATATGGGCTAAAATATATTGTACATATATAGAATTTTTATATTGTACAATATAAATTGGAGGAAATAAAATATTAAAATTATATTATATATAATATAAAATATTATTTATATATTCATACTTCAATTAATTCTGCTTTACTTATACGAATTTCTGGAACAGTTCCTATCCAAATTCTACATAAATTTGGATATATTTTTGTTCTTTTATCAATTGTATTAAAAATTTCTAAATATTGATTGTATGTACAAAATGGAAAAAAAAAGAAGAATATTAACAATTATTATTATTATTATTAAGTATATTAAATAAATAATTACAAATATAAATCGAAAACAATGGTTATTTGTTGGTAATAGAGGAGAGGTATATTAGTTTTTATAGTGATTAGATGTAATATTAAAAATTCAAATATAATAAATGAAATGAATTTAATATTGGATGATTGTATAACTTTGTGGTACAAAAGATGCTGTAGATATCAAATTCTGAATAAGCTGAAATGGGCTTTTTTTTTGTAGAATCCGCCAGATCTTGCTACTTCAGACTATCATCTATATTTGCCATTCTATATCAATATATGCGGATTCAAAAAGTTAGTTAAACGTTGGAAATGCATATATGTGTGTAATATAGCAAAGAATCGATTGATTGACAAAATTGATTATTAAAATAGTTTTTATAAATATATAACCTATTGATTTTAGTTTTCCATATACACATGGTGCATCGGTCACTAACTATAGCTATATAAGCAATCATCCAATTTAATTTTGTAATTTAACTCTTATTATATGTAAATATACTAATACACAATTTATATATACAATATTATAATTTTGAATTTCTATATACCATACATAAATATGTTCAACAATAATTTGCATACATATGTCTATGAATTTATGTACTATAAAGTGATAAGGTATACACTTGACTTAGTTTCTCTATAAATATGAAACATAATAATACAATATAATGCATATCTATACAATAATATGTATTTTAAATTAATTTCTTAAACCATATATATATTTTATATAGGTTTAATTTAACGTTATGTAATTACATATCCTTGTACTATATATGCATTATGATGTCCAATTTAAATTATCCTATATTGTAATTTATAGAAAATTATGGAATTTATATATGCTTCATGTACACTTATTTATTTTAATTTAATTAGTTATGCTACAATTATTTTTTATTAACTCATCGTTTTAATTATGTAAAATAAATGAATAAGTATATTATAGGTTTTTTATTGATTGGAAAATTATACATTTCTTATAAAAAACCTGACCCAACCGGATATCAACTTCATAAATTCTGTTCGTATATGCATTTATATATACAAAACTTTATCAAATTTTAATAAGAATGTCTTTCAAACTGATCCAGAAAAAGGTCCTGAATACCAATTGCGCATACAATTTTTCATCATATAATTTGATAATAAATAATACAAAAATTTCGAGACAGTTTCTGATCCGCATTAACCTATTACGAGTATTATTATTATTTTTATTATTTGTTATTGATAACTCTTACACAACATATAATCCCGCGTCGCATGTTCAACATTTTATCAAAAATTGTCCATACATTTTGCAGGAAAACTGATTTTGAAAATTATATTTATCTAAATATATTTCTTAATAATTTGTTAATATGTATCTTATCTCTCTCTGTTAATCTTATAAGTATATCCAATTTACATACATATATTTAAAGCGTTAGTTGTTATTATGAAAAGATAAATCTTATCACAATGATTATTATATAAACATTATTCAAGGTGCGCGTCGTTTGCACACAATCTATATACAAATTAGATTGTAATTATAAAATAAATTGTAAATTATTAATTATATGTAAAATATCTATATAGAATCTAAATGTTTAATACAATCTATATTTGACCGACAATTTATATAATTAAACAAACAATGTATATATGGATCTTCGATGACTATAAATATATTCGGTATCTTTTAAAACACTCTGTATGTGTATCGAATTATTGTTACTTTGTTATATTATCTGATCTGTATCTATACAAAAATTTAATGGTGTTATAATATGTACATAAAATTAAAATGTATATTAATGGTCAGTAATTATGAGTAAATATATTACTTATAATTACAGAAAATAATTAAATTATTATAAATAGTTTATTGATATTATTGAGATTATAAATTTAATTAATTAATTATTTAATATTATTAAATTCATGCTTTTTTTTTCATTATAAAATATTGCGGCCGTACGAGGAGTATAAAATAACGATACTAATGATGTATTAAAACAGTTAAATTTAAATTTTTAAACATATTTAGATATTATCCCATTCAATATTCACCTCTCTGCTATCGCTGTAACGACCTATGTGAATTTTTCATTGTACAAAACAGTGATGGAAGTCTTCTTGTGTGAGCTTCTTCATGTTGCGTGCCGCTTTTTCTTTCACAGCTTCGCCGGTTTGAAATGATGTTTCTTTTATTACAGATTTGACATTGGGCGAACAGATACAAGATGCATATGGTGCCATTTCAGTCGAATAAAACAGTGTAAGCAACAATTTCGTATACACTTATTGCATGTGAAAATTGTTATCAATACAATTTGCCTTACATATTCTTTGTCAATTGCGCTATACAGTTTCAGCAATCAGATCAGATCGAATTACCGATTTTTTTGATATTTTTATTTCATAATTTTTTCATGCGAACGTATTTCAGTTGTTTGTACATCTCAAAAATTCGATACTATATGTTTTTAGATATTTTGGACGTTTTATATATGCGCATGGAAATATTTTAGAAAAATCAATGCAAAGAAAGATTTTATTATTATTAAAGTAATTCCATTAATAATATTTCGAACGCACAGAATCTGGACGATTGAACTGAGATCTATGGCTGCCTTCATCCTAGAATTGTATAGATGCAGCTGAATAAGCTATAATGTTAAAATTTCATGAAACAGTTACTACACTATGAAATAAACATATATAGAGAACATTTTAGAAAATTTCATTCACATATAATGAAGATAGACGGACAGTTAAATACAAAAAAACAAGCAATAATAATTCGTTTGCAGGGTGTTGTGTATAAATACTATATAATATAACAATATAATATAAATAAAAAACAATTTGAATTTGAAATTGAAACATAATATAATGTAATATGATGGAGACATATGTGTATTATAAAATAAATAGACAAGTTTAATATTATGTAGTCTAGACATTTTAATAGGTATTATATGTATACGACGGTACTGTAATGTAATGTATTGTAGTAATATTAACCAATTTTATTTTTTATATTCCATGAAAATTTACCAAGCTGTCTTAGTATGGCTTAGTATATCTAAGAAAAAGAAAAAAAAAAAAAAAACTAAGTCCTTTTAGTGTCCTTTTCTTCGTCGATATATTCGCCGATAGAAATATATTTTCTAATATATTGAATAAATATAATTTCTTTCTATCAGTTATCATTTTGTCATATGCTTTTAGCAATTCTTTGAAGAAGCAAAAACGGAAATATTTTTTTGATGTGTTTCATATTATTAATTCACAGCTTTATTATTATAAGTTTTATGGGACAGATTATTGAGATAATTAAAAACTAACATTTGTATATATATATTAGTTCTGTTGGTTTACCAAAATTTAATTTAAACCACGATCCATATTGTATATTTACCATAAATTATATAATCTTATAAGTGTTATATTTATATATTGTAATACTTAAAACTCACGCACACATATACAATATGAAAACTATAAATACATTTGCATAATTTATAACATCTATTTTACTATCAGGCATACCTGAAAATTCATTCTATATATTGGTGAACTTTGGAAAATATATATCGCTTAATTAAAGTTTAAATGGCCACATTTGTGCTTATGCATTTGACGAGTTAAGCCATAGCTGCACACGGCACACCAAACTGGATCACTCTGTTTTATTTGTAAAAATTATAAACATTTACAAAATAGTTACAAACAACAATGTTAAGATAATAATTGTCTGACTAAAGTCTATTTAATCTATATATACAATAATAAATTAGAAATATGTTTGATTCTCTACAAACAATTTTTTGTGAGACAATACTTTTTCGTAGAACTCTTTATTAATTTAATCTAACCAAATCGATTGCGAAATAGATGACCAATCAATTTTTAAACGTGTTTGTCAAGTGTTTTATATGCTGTTTGTAATCACAAACACTATAAATCAAACAGTAACATTTTTGTAATAATATTTTATGTGCATTTTTCTCTATTTATTATTATACATTTAAAATGCATCATATGTATTATGTGCGGTGATATCTTAACATAAATTAGAATAAATAATAGTATAAAAGAAATTATATGACAATATAACAATAAATGTATACAAAATATATTCATTTATCAATTCCAGAATTAAATGATTGTTATGGGTAACTCACAGGTAAATTATTTACAATAACACTGTTAAATTTTCGTTTCACAATTAATATCATTTTTCCATATACAATACAATCAATTCTCACATCGATGGCAACGAAATATGAAAGGAGATGATCAAATTTAAACATTTTAAATATAAATAACAAAACGATCTAAACATATTATTAAAAAAGACATATGAAAAATAAAATAGAATGAATAAAAGAAAAAATAATATTATTAAATAAACCTTTTCGATTTATTCCAAAAAATAACCATGTTGTTCCTATGAACGGATATGTTTTTGGACCAGGAATTTTGTTAATCAAATTTTCAAGCTGAGCACGTTTTATATACCATTTAACAAATGGACCAAATGTTAGCACGAACACTATAAAAGCTATTAAAGCAACTGTATTAGGATTATCAATCATTTTTAATATCCTTTTTTTTTTTATTTTTTACACTTTCTTTATTATTGTATAGAAAGAATTTTGTTGGTTTTTCTAGTATAGCTTTGTGTGTGTGTGTGTGCGTATATATAAATTATATTTCACAATTTTTTTTTTCCTTTCCTCAATGGTCTTCTTAACTTTTTCTTCGTGTTTTTTTCTTCTTATGTGTTGTTTATTTATTATTATTTTTTTTTTTCTGATAATCACTCAAGTGAAATTTTTGTATTAATATTTTATATTACAATAATATATTATTTACTTAATACTACACACACTATTAAATGTATAATAAAAACACTATTTACACACATTTATATTTTATTATATTATAAATAAACAAAAACAATAGATAGAAATATGATCTGTATTATAAAACTATTCCATATAAAATATTGATAAAGCACACAATTGAAAATGTGTTATAATTAAACATATAATTAATTTATTTATTTATTTATTTGTATTTCACTGATAAATGTTTGTATTTATTTTATTTGTCATACGAAGAAAAAAGCAATAAATTCTACGAATTAATTAAAACGGTCAAACACAAGCTGTTGTTGTGAAAGTTAAAAATAAACTGAGTCTTACAATATTTATAAGATTATAATAAGATGATGATGAAAATAATTATCTCATTTTTATATATAATAATATAAAATACGAGTTTAAATTATAGTCAATATGTTATCATTATAAATGTATGTAATTGAAGAGAGATATAAATGAATTACAACAGGTATCCCATGGAATGTGCGGCTGTTACTTACAGTTGATGGCCTAAAATCAAGACCGTGTGTTCATATTTCAAGAGGAAATTAATTCTAAATTATCTATCGAAAACCATATGAGATAGAATCATGAAATAAAAAGGTGTCTTAAATGCATAAATCTTCTAGTTTTTATTTTAATAATGTTTCATCTACAAAATGGTTGATATCCTGAATGTTCTGGAATAATACAGTGCAATAGTGTCACTTTAAAATACAGCAAAATTAAATTAAAATTCTTTACTTAGGGACTACTGTAATTGTATTGTAAATTTAATAATAATTGTGTGAAAAAAGTGTTGCCATGCAAATCTTATAAAATGCAAAAATCCGAAATCTCTACTGCAAACTCAAAAAGAGTGTAACTATCGACTTACTCCACCATTACAATATAAAATAACATATACTTATAATATAATATCAGTACCACCACCAATACACTTTAACTTCTTTAAATTTTTAATATATAAGAAACGCGTATAAATATTCATATATAATATTTATTTAATATACTTGTTGTTCGCCTTATATAAGATAATTTGATTGAATCAAATGTTGTTCTGGCGATATTTACAAGAAAACAAAAACAAATAAAAAATAAATTGAAAAAATGGTTATAAATATTGTTATAATAGTATTTGTGCGATTACATGACACCATAATATATATTTTATAAAAAGCAAGAAGAATTATTAACATAATAAATGAATAATGTAAAAAGTATAGTGTCTGATCTAAAATATCACACAATAGTGAGAAACAAAAGATGAATTATTCATTTTATACGTAAATATTTATTTTGTCGCCAATAGAAAAGTATAAAATCATAAAAAATATAAGTTTTGTTGATCTGAGGTATTTATTTTATTCGAATTTTCTTTAATGGCGAATTCTTCATTGATATAGCAGTTGGTTGCCACATATCAAGTGGCAGTTAAATACATTTATATTATATTAAATATATAACAAATCAATAATTATTATTAAAATTAAAAGATTAAAAACCAATAAATAAATAAATTAATACAAATTCTATTGATAGTCTGTTACGTTCAGAAAAGTATTAATATGTGCGTATTATTATTTACGAAGTAAAAAAATTGCATACGCTATAGAAATAGAATAGAACACAAAAAGATATATTTTAATTAAAATATGAAAATTAAATAAAAACATATAGTTTCAAATTTTGGGTTCATTGCCAAAGAAAAAAAAGTCGACGACCTACGATAACATAAATATAAATAAATAATAATAAAATTAAAAAAAATAGATACAAATTTAACACTAATTGCCATTTACTGTCAGAACAATTGTCGGTGCAATAAAACAACAATAATTAATTTACTGTAATGAAATGCATCTTTTTTGCAATTTATTATGTTATTGGTTTCTGTCTGTTTCTATAATTATAAAATTCTGTAGACGTAGGTCTTTTCTGTTTACAACAGCAGAATTTATTTTTAAACACATATCTTTTTTTTCAATTTATTATACATATATTGGTTTCTGTTTCTTCAATTTTAAAATATTATAGAGGTGTTTCATTAATTGTTTTTCGATAGCGCATGTTGATTAACTGTAGATTTTATTTTTCATTTAATATATTATGTGTTTATTATTTGAAGTATGTCCTGTTTTGCTTCTCGTCATATTTTTTTTGTACTATGCTGTTCGTTCTATCGCTCCAGTTGATCTTTTTTCTTTGTAAGTAAAACACGATATTAATTTTGAAGTTATTTTAAAATGGCGTAAATTAGTGTAAGATGTAAGTAAAAACATTTTTGTTGTTGTTTATTTAACTAAAAAATTTTACAATACATACAATTAGTCAAATTATTATATAAATAATATTTAAAAACAACTAAAGTTAATACAAAAACAATAGTTTTTAAAAATGGTAATTTCATTTGTTTATATATGATCATCTAATTATTATATAACTGGATAACTTAACTTCATTTTATTTCCATAATTACATGCGAATATATTTGTTTATATAGTTGAAAATATATGCATTTATTATTATTATAGTGTTATTAAAATTATTATTTTTGTTAAAATGGATTGTAAATAATGTACCATATATATTAAATTGCTCACATGCGCTATTGTATATAAGGTAATCAACGGAATTTGTTCGTGAAAATATATATTTTTTTCAATTTATTATGTAATTGCTTCTGTCTGTGTTTATATTTAATTTTAAAATTCTGTTCACGTAGGTCTTTTCTGATTCAGCAGAATTTGTTTTTGTATACGTATCTTTTTTTTTTTTCAATTTATTATATATTGGTTTCAGTTTATTCAATTTTAAATTTGTATAGAAGTGGGTCTTGTAATTAATTGTTTTTTTTATTTCTATCGCGCACGTTGACTTTCTTTGCTATGGCATAGAATTGAAGTATGTCTTGGTTTGCTTCACGTAAATTTTTTTTTGTGTCATGTGGTTCATTCTATCGCTCCTATTTATTCTTGTATCTTTGAAAATAAAATACGAAATTAATTTTGAAGTGATTTTAATAATGTGTTTTGTTTTTTTTTTTTTGCTACAAAGTAAAATAATTTGTAAAACAATTATTGTTGTTTATTGAAATATTTTACAATAACAATTAGTCAAATTATTATGTAAACAACAAAAGCAATTAATGCAAAATCTTGTTTTACGTTAATTTAATAAATAAATTCACTTTTTTTTTTACTTGCAATTAATATTGTCGATATATAGAATTCTTTAAATGTTTGATATTATTAGTAAATTTGAATAAAATTCTATATTTTATTTGATTTGATTGAAATTAAATTATTGTTAGATATCAGAAAATGCAAGATATTATTTGTGTCAAGTACAGAAGAGTTTATTATTTGTGTGTAGAATTATTTATCAGAAAAACAGGAAAAATTAACATGTGCGATAAAAATAGTACGCAAAAAATTATTTTATAAAATACAAAACAAAAAAGAAACATACAATTTCAAATTCTGTATTGATTGGAAACGAAAGAGAAAATGATAACTTTCAGTACATTAATTTAATAATAATAATAATAATATATTGAAAAAAATAATTACAAATTTAACTGATTGCCTGGTATTTTACTATCAGAAAAGTTGTTTGTATAATAAAACAACAATAATTAATTTACTGAAATGAAATGTATCTTTTTTTTTTCAATTTATTATGCTATTGGTTTCTGTCTGTTTTTATAATTATAAAATTCTGTAGACGTAGGTCTTTTCTGATTGTAACAGGCGCTCAGTCTATGTATTATTTATTATTTAATTTTATTGGTTTTTGTTTTTATTTATAAAAATGTATTGACGTAGGTCTTTTTTGATTCAGTAGAATTTCTTTTTGTATACGGTACATTCTTTTTTTTTTTTCAATTTATTATATATTGGTTTCAGTTTATTAAATTTTATAGAGGTGTGTCTTGTAATTGTTTGTTTTTTCGATTTTCTATAGTGCATGTTGACTTTTTCTTTGCGATGGTATAGGATTTGATGAACTGTAAATTTTTTTATTTAATATTTTATTGAGCTATGTCTGATTTTGCTTCTCGTATTTTTTTTTGTGCTGTTCTATCGCACTATCGCGCCAGATAATTTCTTTGTAAGTAAAACACGAAATTAATTTCGAAATGAAGTGGTTTTTTTTTAGTGTAAGTTAATTTGTATAACAATTGTTGTTGTTGTTTATTTAAATGTTTTACTATAACAATTATTCAAATTATTATGTAAATAATATTAAAAAACAACTAAAGGTAATACTTGATTTGTGTTAATTTAATAAATAAATTCACTTTTTTTTTACTGATGATTGCAATTATTATTGTTGATATATAGAATTCTATGTTATTATTTGATAAAATTAAATTATTGTAATATCAGAAAATGTGAGATATTATTTGTGTCAAGTACAGGAGAGGATTATTATTTGTACGTATAATTATTTACCCGAAAACCAAAAAATTAACATGTGCTATAGAAATAGAAATGGAACGTAAACAAACAATTATATTATAAAATATAAAATAAAAAAAAAACACAGTTTCAAATTCTGTATTGATTGGAAACGAAACAGAAAATTATAACTTTTAGTACATTAATTTAATAATAATAATAATAATAAATTGAAAAAAATAATTACAAATTTAACTGATTGCCTGGTATTTTACTATCAGAAAAGTTGTTTGTATAATAAAACAACAATAATTAATTTACTGAAATGAAATGTATCTTTTTTTTCAATTTATTATGTTACTGGTTTCTGTTTGTTTCTATAATTATAAAATTCTGTAGACGTAGGTCTTTTCTGATTATAACAGGCGCTCAGTCTATGTATTATTTATTATTTAATTTTATTGGTTTTTGTATTTATTTATAAAAATGTATTGACGTAGGTCTTTTTTGATTCAGTAGAATTTCTTTTTGTATACGGTACATTCTTTTTTTTTCAATTTATTATATATTGGTTTCAGTTTATTAAATTTTATAGAGGTGTGTCTTGTATGTTGACTTTTTCTTTGCGATGGTATAGGATTTGATGAACTGTCAATTTTTTTATTTAAAATTTTATTGAGTTATGTCTGATTTTGCTTCAGCTAATTTTTTCTTTGTAAGTAAAAGACGAAATTAATTTCGAAATGAAGTGGTTTTTTTTTTAGTGTAAGTTAATTTGTATAACAATTGTTGTTGTTGTTTATTTAAATGTTTTACTATAACAATTATTCAAATTATTATGTAAATAATATTTAAAAACAACTAAAGGTAATACTTGATTTGTGTTAATTTAATAAATAAATTCACTTTTTTTTTACTGATGATTGCAATTATTATTGTTGATATATAGAATTCTATGTTATTAATTGATAAAATTAAATTATTGTAATATCAGAAAATGTGAGATATTATTTGTGTCAAGTACAGGAGAGGATTATTATTTGTACGTATAATTATTTACCCGAAAACCAAAAAATTAACATGTGCTATAGAAATAGAAATGGAACGTAAACAAACAATTATATTATAAAATATAAAATAAAAAAAAAACACAGTTTCAAATTCTGTATTGATTGGAAACGAAAGAGAAAATGATAACTTTCAGTACATTAATTTAATAATAATAATAATAAATTGAAAAACATAATTACAAATTTAACTGATTGCCTGGTATTTTACTATCAGAAAAGTTGTTTGTATAATAAAACAACAATAATTAATTTACTGAAATGAAATGTATCTTTTTTTTCAATTTATTATGCTATTGGTTTCTGTCTGTTTTTATAATTATAAAATTCTGTAGACGTAGGTCTTTTCTGATTGTAACAGGCGCTCAGTCTATGTATTATTTATTATTTAATTTTATTGGTTTTTTGTTTTTATTTATAAAATATTATTGACGCAGGTCTTTTCTATCACTGTAAAATTTGTTTTTGTACACTTGTTTTTTTTTTGTTTTTCAATTTATTATATATTGGTTTCAGTTTATTAAATTTTAAAAAATAAAATATTTGTATACAAATTCTAGTTGCCTGTTACTTTGTTTCAGAAAAGTTTCAAATTATTTAACAAGAAAAAAATTAACATACGCGATAGAATTATGTTATAAATAAAATATGAAATTAAAAAATAAGCATACAATTTCAAATTGTGCGTTCATTGCAAAGAAAAAAAAAATGACATACGCGAGATAATAATTTCAATACATTAATTTATTAAAACTGAAAAATAAAATAACAATAATCAATTGAAAAAATAATTACAAATTTAACTTATTATCTTTTACTGTAAAAACAGTACTATGTGCAATAAAGCAACAATAATTAAAATATCTATAAATTTGATAATACCACTTTGTACTCATAACCTTATAAAAGCTGCTGCTATTTTATACACCCAGGTGTGTTGATTAAGTAAACAGTTCCTATAAAAATTTTGGAAAATAGATGATTCAGTAAACTATTTCTTTTAACATATTCATACGAAATTTCATTGAAATCCTTTGAGAAGTGATCAAATTATCACAGGTTCTATCAAGCTGATCAAAAACACTGTTCACACACTGTCGATTTTCAAGAAATTTCATAAGAACGGTTTCATATATAATTCCACTCTGATCACTCGCATGAATTTTCATTAAAATCTCTGTCAAGGGACGCGCGTGTATATTATTATAGGTCACATACAATAGTTATATAAAAATATGCAAATGATACATATGATAATATTACACATGTACGTGGGTGTGTATACATAAAGATATATTTATGTTTATTTCATTATTATTTATTTTATGTTTTTTTTTTCGAAACGCTTTCAAATTAATGACGACAGAAAAATTTATGTGTCTATCATTGTGTACTAACACAAAATACAAATATCAATCTATTATATTTTGTATTATGATAAATGTGCTACTCAAAATATATTCAATAGAATATAAAATCTTTCCTTATTCTTTCACATTCACTTAATAAAAAATATATGGAGAAAAAAAAAATTGTATAAACGATTACTCACACTAGTCCCTGACTATACTTTCACAAGATTTGTTTGCATATTACGCAATAAATATAATAGATTAAACTTGATTATACGATATGGAAAAACATATCAATTTAGTTAAAATGACATTATTATTATTATTATTATTATTATTTTTTTTTTTTTATTTATTATTCCCTCCCCCGTCGTCGTCTCTTTTAATATAATTTATTTATTATTTCGTTACTGATATAAATAAATATATTTCGAAATTTAAAGAAATTTCAAATAATAGAAAAAAATTGATTGAATATAATCTCTGGTTGTGTATTATATAAAAAGCTTACACAATAAATACACGTACACCGTGTCCAATATATTCTCATACGGACATTTCATATTGGGGAATATTTAATTGTTTTTCTTAATGCTAGAACGAAGTTCTGTAAACCAACTAATTTGGAAGTGTCTCACGATCAATGACAAAATTGAGATCCATCCCACTTCCCACTTATCAGTAAATACTTAAGTTGAAAATTTCAACCATTATCATGTTGAGGGATTGTAGATTTTTGACTTTGATAAATTGTTATGACCAATTACAAATGACATTTCTTTAAATCATCTGCCAATTTTCTTACTTACAATATGTGATGCGATGCTTTCGTTTTATTCAATATCGTCACAACATTACAATCAAATATTTTAACTTACCAATAAAGAACAATGCTTTAAAAATGGTGTCTGAGGAAGGTTAAATAAACGTAAGAATAAATTTTTTACTACCCAAAGTGTTCTATAATCAAATAAATTAATAAGGGATGCAAACACTGTATGATAATATAAATGACACGCTGTGTACTTATATAAAACATTCTCGATAAAGCAGTGGTCTGCTATATACTTACTTATGTATGTATGTACAGGGAGTTCCAAGAATCATTACTCACGCAATTTCTCTGAAATTAAAGATTCAAGTCCATTCATATTTGCACCCGTTAACATGGAAACATAAAACAAAATTATGTTCAAATAGCTTTTCAAGTGGTTTGAGGTGACGGTAATTCAAATGTAAATAACATATAGAATTTTTCCTTTTCATTCTTCGCAAATAAACGAATTTTGTGAGGTGGAAATAAAGTTGGGATACTAACATCTGCGGAATCTTAATTTATAATATGATTTTATATATGCAAAACCGAATATTTTTTGGGCTCCAATGGAAATTAACTCAGCAATCTAGTGATTATCGATCGGTTCTAGGGTCACCCTTTACATATCGTTAGTATATAGATTCGAAATAATATGATTGTGATGAGATATGCGGTGCCGCCGCCAAGGTGACAATTATATACAAACAATTCAATATAACCATATTTTTAATATATATACGAATTTATCTGTCGTTTACCGTCAACAAATCATATTTAAAGAATAAACAATTTTTTTTCCATCAATATTTAACAATATTAAATATAACAACAATATTATTATTATTATTATTATTAAGTATTATTATTATTATTATTATTGTTACAAAATCGGAAGAAGAAGGAAAAAATCATAAAAATATAATAATAACATTTTTAAAACAAGACGATAAAAATAAAATATAATTGATTAAAGAAGAATTTTATGAGACAAGAAATTATAATTTGATTTATTTCATAAAAGGGAAAATAAACGAATAAATAAAAACGTAAAGACTTTTATTGTTTTATAGAAAATAATTTGAAAATAATACGAATATATAAAAAATATTAAATAAGGAAATAGGAAAAAGGAAATTCTTGTTTTTCTTTAACAAAATAATGTATTTTTTAAGAAAAATCCTTTATTTATCCTTTTTTACAAAATAAAATATTGATGTATGTATTGTAGGTGCGGTGCGTAGACAGTAGCAGTATAACTTCAACTTAAATCGCATATTTTGGCAGTGTTGGGTACGAAAACTCATGACATATTAATATTTGTTAGATGCTTTAATAAAGCGATCTCACTATTATATTAATAGGCGGCTTTGTGTATGTTTTTGGCAATCAATGGGCAAACATAATGTAATACTAGCATCTGTAGACTATAAACGACTTTGAGATTCCATTAATTCCACACATTGTTATATTTTATTTGAATATTGTGGAACGTGTATTAGCTTTTTTTTTGCTGTAATTTCTGATATATCCGTGGGATATTATAATATCACAAACATGAATGGAACATTTTTGGAATTATCTATAGACGTATCTATGACGGATGTAAAAATGTTTGCAAACACCATTATCGGCTAAAGTGATTAGATATAAATAATTTATGGAACTAAGAAAATATTTTTATTTTTCGATAATTGCACACCGAATGGTTCACCATTTTTCCATGTCAATTAATTTATTAACTTAACAATAATCCATGATTGGTAGATGCCGCCGCCGCATAAAACTTCACTTGGAGTAACATGACTTGCGTATGATGTACAGGACCTTTTGTTTAACAACTAATTTCTGTTTAATTTTTGAAAATCAAATAATCTTAATATAAAAAAACAAATTAAAAACAACTGCATTTTTTTTTTTAACTTAATCATAATATTATTTATTAATTTATTTTCATTTGATTTTTTTATTTCTTTTTATAGAATTTTTCTAAAAAAAAAAAATTTTTTTAAAATAAAAGAAAAACATTAACCAAAAACTTAATATTTATAATTTTTAAATAAATATTTAGATCATTTAATATTTAATTATATATTTTTCACTCATTTATTTTTCTTTTACATTTCATTTCATTTATATTTTATATTCTTTTTATTTCATATAATTATTTTTTATTTTAAATAAATTTTTAATTAAAATTTAGACTAATTTTTCGATAGAAATTTTCCTTTAGAGTTTTTTGGTTTTTAATTTTTTGTTTTGTATTTATTATTTTGTTTGGTTTTGTGTTGTTGTTGTTTTTTTTTTATTTTTATATTATTTTTTAATTTTTGTTTTTGTGTTTTTTTTTTTTTTAGAAAATATATTACAAATTATTTATTTTTTTTATTTTGTTTATATATTTTTTGTTTTAATTTTCATTGACAAAAAAAAACAAAAAAAAGAATTAATAATAATGAAAAAAAAATGTTAAAAATTGATAGAAATTAAAATGGATTTTATTTTTTAGGTATGGAAAGGAACTTAAAAAATCAATTATTTAATTTTATATTACGTTTACCTTTTTTTTTTTTATATATTGCTAAAATAATATTTACAAGTTGGTTTTGTTCTGTATTTAATAATTCTTTATTTGTGTATTCAATTTTCGATTTATTTTATTTTTATAAATTTTATTATTTATTATTATTTTTTTATGTTCTTAAATTTATTAATCGTATTTTATTCTATCATATATTTTACCGTTGAAAAATTATATTTAATAAAACAACAGCCAGAATAAATAGTGGACTTTTTGTATGTAAATAATTACCACGTTGAATTGCGGCTGGTTCTTCACCTGTTTGTAAGAAAAAATGTAAAAGAAAAAAAAAACGCAATTTAAAAACTTTATAAAAAATTGTTATTTTTTATATTATATTATATTTTGAATATTATATTGCATAATTTAAGTTTTTCATGAGATTTTAAAATGGTCTTTTTTTTTTACAATAACTGATAAAAAATTAATACATTTGTATCACGTGCTTCGTTACATATCATTCATTTTAGCAAAGAAATTTCTTCAATTGCAAATTTGCAGTCGATGACAATAAAGGAGCAGTATACGAATACTAGAATATGACATTTGATTTGAACAATTAGACATTTAATGTATAGCAAATTTTATTTTTACAAAAACCGCATCATCATATTCCTCGATCCGATACGTTTTTGATATTTGTTTTAATAGCTATAATTATAATTTTAATTAAAATTCATTGTTTATATATCAAAATAATATATTAATATTTTAATTTTTTCATTACTAAATTTTTAGGTATTTCTATTTACAACATAAAAAATGTGATACACTTCAAAAATATGAAGAGAAATAGTTTGTGGCGATACATTTATTGGATATATATATAAACGATCATACATCATATTGTACCAATTTGGTTGGACTGATGTAATATACATATAAATATTAAGATGATCCCAGATTACAAAGAAAATTAAAAAAAAAGATGCAGAAAAATTTCAACAATTGTATTACGATTACCTACCAGCAACTATAGTATTATATTCTATTATTACAAAAAGTGCGATCAAACTGAATTCAGTAGAATCATCCAATAAAAGGTAATAATCATTTTGTAAATAATATTCATAAACAATTAAAGTAAACAATTGTTTACGTTAATTTAATAAATAAATTCACTTTTTTACTGATTGATGATTGCACATAATATCGAAATGTTTAAATGTTTGATATTTTTAGTAACTTTGAATAAAATTCTATATTTTATTTGATAAAATTAAATTATTGTTATATATCAGAAAATGCGAAATATTATTTGTGTTAAGTACAGAAGAGTTTATTATTTGTGCGTAGAATTATTTATCAGAAAAACAGGAAAAATTAACATGTGCGATAAAAATAGTAGGCAAAAAATTATTTTATACAATATAAAACAAAAAAGAAACATACAATTTCAAATTCTGTATTGATTGGAAACGAAAGAGAAAATGATAACTTTCAGTACATTAATTTAATAACAATAATAATAATAATATATTGAAAAAAATAAATACAAATTTAACTGATTGCCTGGTATTTTACTATCAGAAAAGTTGTTTGTATAATAAAACAACAATAATTAATTTACTGAAATGAAATGTATCTTTTTTTTTTCAATTTATTATGTTATTGGTTTCTGATTGTTTCTATAATTATAAAATTCTGTAGACGTAGGTCTTTTCTGATTATAACAGGCGCTCAGTCTATGTATTATTTATTATTTAATTTTATTGGTTTTTGTATTTATTTATAAAAATGTATTGACGTAGGTCTTTTTTGATTCTGTAGAATTTCTTTTTGTATACGGTACATTCTTTTTTTTTTTTCAATTTATTATATATTGGTTTCAGTTTATTAAATTTTATAGAGGTGTGTCTTGTAATTGTTTGTTTTTTCGATTTTCTATAGCGCATATTGACTTTTATAGAATTTGATGAACTGTACATTTTTTTATTTAATATTTTATTGAGTTATGTCTGATTTTGCTTCAGCTAATTTTTTCTTTGTAAGTAAAACACGAAATTAATTTCGAAATGAAGTGGTTTTTTTCTTTTAGTGTAACTAAAATAATTTGTAAAACATTTGTTGTTGTTATTTATTTAAATGTTTTACTATAACAATTATTCAAATTATTATGTAAATAATATTATAAAACAACTAAAGGTAATACTTGATGTACGTTAATTTAATAAATAAATTAATTTTTTTTTACTGATGATTGCAATTAATATTGTCGATATATAAATTCTTTAATTGTTTGTTATTTTTAGTAAATTTGAATAAAATTCTATGTTATTTGATAAAGTTAAATTATTGTTATATCAGAAAATGCAAGATATTATTCGAGTCAAGTACAGAAGAGTTTATTATTTGTGCGTATAATTATTTACCAAGAAAACAGAAAAATTAACATATGCGATAGAAATAGAAATGGAACGTAAACAAACAATTATATTATAAAATATAAAATAAAAAAAAAATACAGTTTCAAATTCAGTATTGATTGAAACGAAAGAGAAAATGGTGTTTTGCGCTAGAAAGAAACAGATTTCAATGCATTAATTAAATAATAATAATACAATAATAATAAATTGAAAAAAATAAATACAAATTTAACTGATTGCCTGGTATTTTACTATCAGAAAAGTTGTTTGTATAATAAAACAACAATAATTAATTTACTGAAATGAAATGTATCTTTTTTTTTCAATTTATTATGTTATTGGTTTCGTTCTTTTTCTATAATTATAAAATTCTGTAGACGTAGGTCTTTTCTGATTATAACAGGCGCTCAGTCTATGTATTATTTATTATTTAATTTTATTGGTTTTTGTTTTTATTTATAAAAATGTATTGACGTAGGTTTTTTTCTGATACAGTAGATATTGTTTTTGTATTCATGTCTATTTTTTTTTTTCAATTTATTATATATTGGTTTCAGTTTATTAAATTTTAAAAACCAATAATAAAATTGAAAATAATATAAATATACCAATTCTGCTTGCCTGTTACTTTCAGAAAAGTTTCTGTACATGCGAATATTATTATTTAACAAGAATAAATTAACATCTCATTTCAGAATTATATTATAAATAAAATGTAAAATTAAAAACAAAAAAAAAAAGATACAATTTAATCAATTTCAGATACTAATTAATAATTTGATATTACATAATTTTATTTTATTTTACATATAGGAATATTAAAGATGACAAATTACACAAAAAAGAAATCTTAAAATGGCAGGAATTTATCCGAAGGAATACAAAAATATTACAAATTTAGATGCTATCATAAAATGGTTATAAAATATTAAAAATAAATCCAATTCAAAAAGGAATCTTGAACTAAACACGAATTTCATATAGATATGAAGCTGATTTAAATCGTGAACGTTCTCAATTTTAAATAAAAAAATAAATTGGACAGCATTCGTTACACCATCGGTGAGTAATACACATAAATATTTTATTATTTATTAATAAGTATAATATTCAATATACGAAATGGAATTTTGTGTTTTATTCCTTTGCATCTGACGGATGGATAAAGTTTTATATTTTGTAATAAGGTTTAATAAGGTATCGAACGCTCAAAATTTTTCATTAGTTCAATTTTTAAAGTATAACTTTATTCATAAGCACTGTTTATATTAATTACAAATGTGTCTCGATATGCCTGTTAAATTTTTCAAAGTAGAAAGTTTCAAAATGCAAAATTCAATGGGACGTGTTTATTACACTGAATATTATAGTTAATAGAATTAACATTAAATACACCGATATAAATATTATTATGTGATTAATTTATAGACCTTTTGTTTAATTCCTTTATTTTATTTTATTTACAGATTACAAATTATTCATGAAATGCTACATACATACTCAAAATCATCTAATGACAACTATACTAACAAAACAATGAATGTGATTGCAGGATAACATATTTTATCCACAACTTGTAAATGTTTGATGCTGGGATACTGAACGATTGTGTTGCAACCTTATATATTTTTCAATCATAAAACTAGAAATGTTTTAACAAATTGTTTTACATATGGTAAAAAATGTTGTATACCATGAATTGAATGCAGTTTGTTTACTTCAACGGATCTTTTAGTTTATAAGTTTTATCTATTTTTTAAGTAGTTTTTAAGTATAGTAATTAAATTACAACCGGATTGAATATATAATATACCCATTGTTGTGGTTTCCAAAGATGATAACAATTCCGCATTGATCATTTAGTACAAGATGTCTTTCCGACACGCAATCAAATTAAGAAGAAATTATGTATATTGTTTTTTTTTTATACGAATATTCAATAGAATGTCGTGTAATATATTTTGTTATTTGATTTTTTAGGATTATACATATTTTTCTATATTTTTATAATTCATAAATTGTAATTTGAACCTTAGTTTTTTGAATATATTTCTATTTAATTATAATACAATATAAATAGTTGTTTTTATTTTTATATAGCTACGAAATTTTTTGAATTTTGTACCAGGAGCAGTGCAAAATATCCACTTTTCTGATTTTATTTTAAAAATAACAAATTTTTTATGAGTTATGGCGTTTTTAAAAACCCATAAAAATTTCCACTAAAATACCAGGCATTTTTCAGACGAAGTAACAGTCGCGCAGAATTAACAGGAGGCAAATTTTTTTTTAAATTTTTTTCTTTTTCATTTTTGACCCACTTAGAGGCGGAATTTTCGAAAAATCTCAACGGATTCTTGTTCGCACGACCAGCCCCGATCGTTTGAGCCTATTTCTAGCCATAAATTTTCACGAAATTTTTAGGGATTTTCATTTTCTGTTTTTCATTTTTGACCCACTTAGAGGCGGAATTTTCGAAAAATCTCATCGGATTCTTGTTCGCACGAACAGCCCCGATCGTTTGATCCTATAAAATATGGATTTTTTTTCCAAAAATTTTCCAAAAAAATTCCCAAAAAATGGCTAAAAATAAGCTCAAACGATCGGGGCTGATCGTGCGAACAAGAATCCGTTGTGATTTTTCGAAAATTCCGACTCTAAGTGGGTCAAAAATGAAAAACAAAAAAAGAAAATTCCGGAAAATTCCGTGAAAATTTATGGCTGGAAATAGGCTCAAACGATCGGGGCTGGTCGTGCGAACAAGAATCCGTTGAGATTTTTCGAAAATTCCGCCTCTAAGTGGGTCAAAAGTGAAAAAGAAAAAAATTTTTAAAAAAATTTGCCTCCTGGTAATTCTGCGCGACTGTTACTTGGTCTGAAAATTGCCTGGTATTTTAGTGGAAATTTTTATGGATTTCTTAAAAACGCTATAACTCAGCCGTTTGAAGTGGTAGCCGGGTGGGATAGGTATCAAACGAAAGGTAATTACATAACCTAACTTTTGGTAACATAAAAACATGAATTTTTTTTCCAAAAATTTCCCAAAAAAAATTCCAAAAAAATGGCTAAAAATAGGCTCAAACGATCGGGGCTGATCGTGCGAACAAGAATCCGATGAGATTTTTCGAAAATTCCGCCTCTAAGTGGGTCAAAAATGAAAAACAGAAAATGAAAATTCCTAAAAATTTCGTGAAAATTTATGGCTAGAAATAGGCTCAAACGATCGGGGCTGGTCGTGCGAACAAGAATCCGTTGAGATTTTTCGAAAATTCCGCCTCTAAGTGGGTCAAAAATGAAAAACAAAAAAAGAAAATTCCGGAAAATTCCGTGAAAATTTATGGCTGGAAATAGGCTCAAACGATCGGGGCTGGTCGTGCTAACAAGAATCCGTTGAGATTTTTCGAAAATTCCGCCTCTAAGTGGGTCAAAAGTGAAAAAGAAAAAAATTTTTAAAAAAATTTGCCTCCTGGTAATTCTGCGCGACTGTTACTTGGTCTGAAAATTGCCTGGTATTTTAGTGGAAATTTTTATGGATTTCTTAAAAACGCTATAACTCAGCCGTTTGAAGTGGTAGCCGGGTGGGATAGGTATCAAACGAAAGGTAATTACATAACCTAACTTTTGGTAACATAAAAACATGAATTTTTTTTCCAAAAATTTCCCAAAAAAAATTCCAAAAAAATGGCTAAAAATAGGCTCAAACGATCGGGGCTGATCGTGCGAACAAGAATCCGTTGAGATTTTTCGAAAATTCCGTCTCTAAGTGGGTCAAAAATGAAAAACAGAAAATGAAAATTCCTAAAAATTTCGTGAAAATTTATGGCTAGAAATAGGCTCAAACGATCGGGGCTGATCGTGCGAACAAGAATCCGTTGAGATTTTTCGAAAATTCCGCCTCTAAGTGGGTCAAAAGTGAAAAAGAAAAAATTAAAAAAAAAAATTTGCCTCCTGGTAATTCTGCGCGACTGTTACTTCGTCTTAAAATTGCCTGGTATTTTAGTGGAAATTTTTATGGATTTCTTAAAAACGCTATAACTCAGCCGTTTGAAGTGGTAGGCGGGTGGGATAGGTATCAAACGAAAGGTAATTACATAACCTAACTTTTGGTAACATAAAAACATGGATTTTTTTTCCAAAAATTTTCCAAAAAAATTTCCAAAAAAATGGCTAAAAATAGGCTCAAACGATCGGGGCTGATCGTGCGAACAAGAATCCGTTGAGATTTTTCGAAAATTCCGTCTCTAAGTGGGTCAAAAATGAAAAACAAAAAATGAAAATTCCTAAAAATTCTTTGGAAAATTATGGCTAAAAATAGGCTCAAACGATCGGGGCTGATCGTGCGAACAAGAATCCGTTGAGATTTTTCGAAAATTCCGCCTCTAAGTGGGTCAAAAATGAAAAACAAAAAATGAAAATTCCGGAAAATTCCGTGAAAATTTATGGCTGGAAATAGGCTCAAACGATCGGGGCTGGTCGTGCGAACAAGAATCCGTTGAGATTTTTCGAAAATTCCGCCTCTAAGTGGGTCAAAAGTGAAAAAGAAAAAAATTTTTAAAAAAATTTGCCTCCTGGTAATTCTGCGCGACTGTTACTTGGTCTGAAAATTGCCTGGTATTTTAGTGGAAATTTTTATGGATTTCTTAAAAACGCTATAACTCAGCCGTTTGAAGTGGTAGCCGGGTGGGATAGGTATCAAACGAAAGGTAATTACATAACCTAACTTTTGGTAACATAAAAACATGAATTTTTTTTCCAAAAATTTCCCAAAAAAAATTCCAAAAAAATGGCTAAAAATAGGCTCAAACGATCGGGGCTGATCGTGCGAACAAGAATCCGATGAGATTTTTCGAAAATTCCGCCTCTAAGTGGGTCAAAAATGAAAAACAGAAAATGAAAATTCCTAAAAATTTCGTGAAAATTTATGGCTAGAAATAGGCTCAAACGATCGGGGCTGGTCGTGCGAACAAGAATCCGTTGAGATTTTTCGAAAATTCCGCCTCTAAGTGGGTCAAAAATGAAAAACAAAAAAAGAAAATTCCTGAAAATTTCGTGAAAATTTATGGCTGGAAATAGGCTCAAACGATCGGGGCTGGTCGTGCGAACAAGAATCCGTTGAGATTTTTCGAAAATTCCGCCTCTAAGTGGGTCAAAAGTGAAAAAGAAAAAAATTTTTAAAAAAATTTGCCTCCTGGTAATTCTGCGCGACTGTTACTTGGTCTGAAAATTGCCTGGTATTTTAGTGGAAATTTTTATGGATTTCTTAAAAACGCTATAACTCAGCCGTTTGAAGTGGTAGCCGGGTGGGATAGGTATCAAACGAAAGGTAATTACATAACCTAACTTTTGGTAACATAAAAACATGAATTTTTTTTCCAAAAATTTCCCAAAAAAAATTCCAAAAAAATGGCTAAAAATAGGCTCAAACGATCGGGGCTGATCGTGCGAACAAGAATCCGTTGAGATTTTTCGAAAATTCCGTCTCTAAGTGGGTCAAAAATGAAAAACAAAAAATGAAAATTCCTAAAAATTCTTTGGAAAATTATGGCTAAAAATAGGCTCAAACGATCGGGGCTGATCGTGCGAACAAGAATCCGTTGAGATTTTTCGAAAATTCCGCCTCTAAGTGGGTCAAAAATGAAAAACAAAAACTGAAAATTCCGGAAAATTCCGTGAAAATTTATGGCTGGAAATAGGCTCAAACGATCGGGGCTGGTCGTGCGAACAAGAATCCGTTGAGATTTTTCGAAAATTCCGCCTCTAAGTGGGTCAAAAGTGAAAAAGAAAAAATTAAAAAAAAAAATTTGCCTCCTGGTAATTCTGCGCGACTGTTACTTCGTCTTAAAATTGCCTGGTATTTTAGTGGAAATTTTTATGGATTTCTTAAAAACGCTATAACTCAGCCGTTTGAAGTGGTAGGCGGGTGGGATAGGTATCAAACGAAAGGTAATTACATAACCTAACTTTTGGTAACATAAAAACATGGATTTTTTTTCCAAAAATTTTCCAAAAAAATTTCCAAAAAAATGGCTAAAAATAGGCTCAAACGATCGGGGCTGATCGTGCGAACAAGAATCCGTTGAGATTTTTCGAAAATTCCGTCTCTAAGTGGGTCAAAAATGAAAAACAAAAAATGAAAATTCCTAAAAATTCTTTGGAAAATTATGGCTAAAAATAGGCTCAAACGATCGGGGCTGATCGTGCGAACAAGAATCCGTTGAGATTTTTCGAAAATTCCGCCTCTAAGTGGGTCAAAAATGAAAAACAAAAAATGAAAATTCCGGAAAATTCCGTGAAAATTTATGGCTGGAAATAGGCTCAAACGATCGGGGCTGGTCGTGCGAACAAGAATCCGTTGAGATTTTTCGAAAATTCCGCCTCTAAGTGGGTCAAAAGTGAAAAAGAAAAAATTAAAAAAAAAAATTTGCCTCCTGGTAATTCTGCGAGACTGTTACTTCGTCTTAAAATTGCCTGGTATTTTAGTGGAAATTTTTATGGATTTCTTAAAAACGCTATAACTCAGCCGTTTGAAGTGGTAGGCCGGTGGGATAGGTATCAAACGAAAGGTAATTACATAACCTAACTTTTGGTAACATAAAAACATGGATTTTTTTTCCAAAAATTTTCCAAAAAAATTTCCAAAAAAAATGACTAAAAATAGGCTCAAACGATCGGGGCTGATCGTGCGAACAAGAATCCGTTGAGATTTTTCGAAAATTCCGTCTCTAAGTGGGTCAAAAATGAAAAACAAAAAATGAAAATTCCTAAAAATTCTTTGGAAAATTATGGCTAAAAATAGGCTCAAACGATCGGGGCTGATCGTGCGAACAAGAATCCGATGAGATTTTTCGAAAATTCCGCCTCTAAGTGGGTCAAAAATGAAAAACAGAAAATGAAAATTCCTGAAAATTTCGTGAAAATTTATGGCTGGAAATAGGCTCAAACGATCGGGGCTGGTCGTGCGAACAAGAATCCGTTGAGATTTTTCGAAAATTCCGCCTCTAAGTGGGTCAAAAGTGAAAAAGAAAAAAATTAAAAAAAAAATTTGCCTCCTGTTAATTCTGCGCGACTGTTACTTCGTCTGAAAAATGCCTGGTATTTTAGTGGAAATTTTTATGGATTTCTTAAAAACGCTATAACTCAGCCGTTATAACCTTTTTCGACTTTCTAAAGCGATTTTTCCAATGCCCTATTTCTCACGTTAAGTAGACTATAGGCGCTGTTTTCTGAGGACCACCGCAACTCTCTACGCCGAACAGTTTTTCCACAATTTCTCCTCAATGTTAGGCTTGCAAGCAATATCGAAAATCTGAAATTGTTAATAAGTTGGCCATTCAATTTTTTTCTGATTAATGTCTTTCCAAAAACCAAACATAATCTGCAGGATAACAGTAATTTGAAAATATTTAAATGCATAAATTTGTAATTATAAGTATATTATATATTATTAAAAGCTTATTATAATATTTAATATTAACTATTTACATTAAATTTTATTATTCTATCCAATATATATTTTATATAATATATGATTATGATTTATTTAAATACATATAAGTTTCACATATTAAATGTATTATTTAATGGTGCGATTATACAACATATATTATAGCTAAACATAAATAAATTATTTGATTTACTATTGATATATTCAATAACAATAATGAAAAAAAAATATAAAAAAACCATTTTATTATCACATCAAAAAATGTCATAAAATAATACAAATGTTTATTTTATGGTACTGCCAGAGACACATACACGTACAAACCAGCAACAGACACCACATACAATGTCAAAAGAAACAAGTTACTGTGTAGTAATATACAATTTATTATAAATATCTGCAGAAAAACATGTAATCGAAATCGAAAATTTTTTTTCCTTTTATTGTTTTATTACACACTTAAATTCAAAACCAAGCGAGAAAATCTAAACTTAACGAATCCCTTTTTATATACACTACGAGAGAATTTCGTTTTTTTTTTTTGCTTTTTCATGGTTGTGTTACATTACATTAAATCACTCACAATATCATTAAAAAAAAAAAAAAAAAAAAGAAAAAAAAAAAATGTTTAAGTGAAAAACGACGTGTTACGATGTCAATTAAAGCTATTTTTTCTTACACACAAGTACGTGAACTAAAAATAAAATCGTATACTATTAATATAAGAGAGCTAGCTCATCGTATTCTGTTGCTTTACTTTACTATATATTTGTTAAACATATGAAATGTTAAAAACAGAAAAACATTTAAATAAAAACATATATATACTATACAAAAAAAAGACAGTATAAATACTGCATATTACATAGCATATACTATAAAAGATAGATATATATAGCATAGGAAGTTAAACGTTGACACAACGTAGCGCACATATTATTTTCAATTTGATTTATTTAATAATAAAATGAATTGTATATACTACAAATATCTTCTATATTTTATGGTATTTTAATTTTAATTTCCTGAAATGAAAATTTGTGTTTCATTATTTTGATTGATATTATTTATAAATTAATTAAATTGTGTATTATATACACATTTATAAAATAAATTATTCCATATAGAGAGCGATATTTATGTTAATTGATTTAACTTCATTACTAATATATAATATATTCCATAGATATATTTTTAAAAATTGCTATGAAATTTTTAAAACAAATGTATTTATAATAATAAATTTAATTAATTATTGTTCCATTTCCGGTTTATACTCATGTACTGCAGTGAATGTATGTACCCTACTACCTATAATAAATAAAAAATAAAATAAATTAAAAAAATAAAATAAATTAAAAAAATAAAATAAATTATAAAAATAAAATAAATTATAAAAATAAAATAAATTAAAAAAATAATATAGAAAATAAAAATTAATAAATAAATTAAAAAAAAGAAATAATGTTCACTAATAAAACTAAACACAATTTCCAAAGGAATATCGTAATTTCTGTTAAGGATATCAATTAAAATTAAATAATTATATTACTAACAAAAATCACAAAGAAAAGAAAATACAAATATGTGAATGACGAAAAAAAAAGAACACAGAAAAATTAGTATATAAAACAAATGTCAGTATTATTATTATTATAAAATTGATAAACGAAAATAAATATGTTAATATTAAATCGAATAAATATACGTTAAAAATACCGATTTTTTTTCTACTGATTGCCTGTTACTTTATAATACAATAACAACAATAAAAATATAAACAATATTTATTTCCTTAAATTGAAAAATAGTTATGGGTGTGGTGTTATAGTTATTACAAATAAAAATAGTCATCACATATAAAAATAGTCATTACAAATAAAAAATGATCAACATTTGAATATGAGCGATAGAAAGAAACAAATAATTACGCGACATACATTTTAAAATAAAATAATATAATTTTAAAATAAAAATACGTAATAAAATATAGAATTTCTACTGATTTTCTGCGCCTGGTACAATACCAACAATACAATAACAAAAACAACAATAAAAATATATACAATATATTTTTCTTTAAATTGAAAACCTGTTATGGGTGTGGTGTTATAGTTATCACAAATAAAAAATGATCAATATTTGAATATGAGCGATAGAAGGAAACAAACAATTACGCGATATAACATTAAATTTAAAAATAAAATAATAATAAAATTTTGAACTAAATATACGTAATAAACTACAAAATTTCTACTGATTTCCTGCGCCTGGTACAATATAAACAATAAAATAACAAAAACAACAATAAATACATAAATTGCGTTCTATTTTCATAACCTGATCAAAATATTTATTGTTATATTTTACACAAAAATATTGCGTCGCATTTTCTGATAGGAAAAATTTGATATTATAAAATATATCTAAACTAAATAAATAATTTATTTATAATGAATTCATTGAATACGCATGTAATTTTTAATAAATTGAGTTAAAACCTGTACCATATTTGATTAATATTATTAAAAAATGCTTTCCTATTGAATAACAGTAACAAAATAATTATTATGAAACTAGACATTTATGCAAAATCACATTTCCTATGTTTTTATTTAGAAGAGTTTTGATAATAAATAAAAAAATATATATATATTTGCATTAATTTACTGAAAAGAAATGTGAAGTTACCCATTTAATAGCAGAAGATTAGAATTTAATTATTGTATTTTTCAAAGCAATAGTTTTACAAAACACTACAAACACAAAAGGTGTTTAACCATTTCAAATTTTATGTTTTTATTTAATAATTATTGTACATTAAATTAAATTAATAATATTTTTCTTCAAAATTCTTTTATTCATTATAATGAAAAAAAAAAAAAATAATTCGTACGTGATAGATGATGACATTCCATTGCAACACCGATGTGAATATTTTCTTTTTAAAATTGAATAACATGAGAAAGATGTACAATATTATATTAAAAATATTCTTTACAATTCTTCTTCTTTGGTGAAAAAGATAGGAAGCAAAAGTCAACATATGAACCTAAGCGATAAAACGAAACAAATAATTCCACAACAAAAAATTATATTTTAAATTAAAATGTTAATAACATTTTTCGAAACAGTTATAGGTGTGTTATTAAAATGTTAATATGCGTAATAGAACTAATATATAAAATATTAACCGACCTACGTTACCTTAATAATATTATAAAATCGAAAATGTTTTATTAAAATTGACTGATTGTCCTGCGCCTGGTACAATACCAACAATACAATAACAAAAACAACAATAAAAATATATACAATATTTTTTTCTTTAAATTGAAAACCTGTTATGGGTGTGGTGTTATAGTCATCACAAATAAAAATAGTCATCACAAATAAAAAATGATCAACATTTGAATATGAGCGATAGAAAGAAACAAACAATTACGCGACATACCTTTTAAAATATAATAACAAAATTTTAAAATAAATATACTTAATAGAATAAAGAATTTCTGCTGATTTCCTGCGCCTGGTACAATATAAACAATACAATTACAAAAACAACAATAAAAATATAAACAATATTTTTTCTTTAAATTGAAAACCAGTTATAGGTGTCATCACAAATAAAAATAGTCATCCCATATAAAAATAATCATCACAAATAAAAAATGATCAACATGTTAATATGAGCGATAGAAGGAAACAAACAATTACACGATATAATACATTTTAATTTAAAATAAAATAGTAATAAAATTTTAAAATAAATATACGTAATAAAAGACAACATTTTTATTGATTGCCTGAGCCTGTTATATTATAATTACAAAAACAACTATAAATAAATAAATTGCATTCCGTTTTTATATATATAATAATAACATAAATAAAATAAATTTTAAACATATGGGGCGCATTATTATACACATTAGTATAGTTAAAGATTGGAAATTGCAGAAAAATGGTTAAAATTTAGAATAAAGAATATAAAAAAATACATCGAATGTCTAGGAAATATTTAGAGAATATTATTGATACTTCAAAGATATTATTTCATAGTTTAAATTAACGTAACATTTATAAATAAATTTTAATTACATTCTCCGCAGCAGTAACTTAAAAGAATAGTAAAAGTTTCTATTACATTGAGTTAAAGATTTTTCTATATGAGATCACATAATGGGTTGCACGGATATAGATGCCTTCACGTTACACTATATTTTAAAAATGATATAAACATACATTAACCCGATAAATTTCTATATATAAAATAAGAAAAAAAAAAAAACAAAAAAGTAAAGAATTTTATCAGATATTTTATGACAAGCAAAAAAAAAAACATAATAATAATAATACAGTGACATTGTCATAATAATGTTGAATAGACAATTTCACGGTCTACGTAATTTGATGACTATAGAAATTTTCAACATCGTGTAATAATATTTTTATTTTTATTTTTTTTTTCCTTCAACTTTCATCATAACAATAAAGCTTTAAAGTTTTATTTTTAACTCTTACTAAACATATATTTTTATATATACGAGTAGCTCTATATATAAATAAATTTCTCATCTCCATATGTACACCTATTTATGTATCCATCTATCTATTTTACTATAATATAACACAAATATTCTTTTTCTTTATTGTAATTTATATAAACTTTTTATTTTATTGTGTATATGTAAAAGTTGTGTACATATTTGCCTCTACCTATAACTATACACAGTCTACTTCTACTAATATATACAATAATAGTTTGGTTAAGGATTTTTACAAAACAGATATTTTAAAAATTAAATCGGTAAATTATACCGAATGATTCACTCACAAATAATTTCATGACAAATTTTTATATACCACGTAAGTGAATAATAAATCCTAAAGGATATAAGTATATTTTTTTTATATCTACAAAAAATTCTAATTTTATTAAAAATATGCGTTTCATATTGTGAAATATTTTCATAAAATAAAAAAACCCTAGCTGTTTAACTGTTTAACTGATAATGAAATAGATATTTTTAAGTGCAAAAATAAAAGCGGATGCGGGCATTATTTTTATGGTTTTAAGTTACAGCAAGTGTATGCAGTCTTTTTGTTTTTATGTAATACGACGATATAGTATTCTCTACAAGTAATATTTTATAGCAAATAATAAGAAAATAAAGAATTAAAGTTTTTTTGAAGTTTTAAATTGGTGCTGTTAATTTCTTAAATATATAATATTTACTTTAAATATTTTTTTAATAATCATTATTATTTTCTTATATTATATAAAGATAATAAAAACGAATGTAACGTACAACATTATTTTTTATGCCGAACTAACATATTGAAAAAAAGGTTAAAACAATCAGATAAGGATAATAAATATCGGAAAGTAATAAGGAATGTGTGTGGTAAATACTGGAGATTTTGGTACCACTCTAACCATACTGTAATGGAGGTGTTATCGAAACTGATACCGTTGGATTTGTTTGTTACAGACAGGTACTTGTACAAATGTATATGGCATCAAACTGGAACAATCTATTGGCATAGACTTGTATTGGATCTTGTAAAATTGATTACAGATGGATGACTTCAAATCGGTAAAGTTCAGCGGCGGGAATGACAAAGGTACTGAAATAGTGGTTTAATTCGTAATCAACCTAAATTATGTTTATAATTATTTAATCGCACCCTATATACAATGTATTATTTATAGTATTTGAATCAATATCATATTTTAACAATTATTATCTATTTCAATTATATACGTCAATATATATATAAATGTAGTATATATTAAATATTGTAATTAATAAATAATTGAAATATAAATTTAAGATATATAAATAATATATTAAAAAATAATCTAACCGATCAACGTAAATCAATTATTTATTTATGTACGAGTACGCAATACTATACACACACACACAAATATACGAGATGTTAATACACATATCCGTGAATAAGTTTTAAATTAATCATGTACATATTTAATTTTATAATCATTATGTGTAAACAATTTTATATAATACAAAATATTGTTTATAAAAGCTCTAAAGAATTTAACAATTTTCTATAATATTAAATATGGTAACATCTTTTACTTATATACATTATTAATAAAGTCAAATTGATGCTAAATTAATATTAAATGTAATAATATACGTATTAAAATATAACGAAAATATATGTATTTATATATGAAAGAAGCTTTAAACGAATTTAAATTATTTTATTACACATTTGTTTCGTCGTTATAGTTGAGAGAAATAAAATATTTTATAATATAATAAATATATAAATATATATAAAAATAAATATATGGATGATGTTCTATTCATAGTATATGAGTGTTTTAAAGAAACAAATTTAAGTAAATCCTAATACATATATTTGTTTCTTACATACATATATGTTTATTTCCATTTAATATTGTTCTGGTTTTAAGAACAACAATTTTGTATATTATATTATACAATAGGAAATTTGTAACATCATGATACAAACAAATAAATATTTCTTCACACAAAATTCACACATATATTATTTACTTTTATATATATGCGCATACATTACACTTAAATAAAATGGATAGAAAATATACAGTAAATCACATCAATAAACATACATAATATCACAACTATAGCACAAATCTCCTATGATGGATATGCCAAAGAAATCCCATGAATGATCATACATATACTACAGCACCAACGACTATTTAAGAGTATTTGTATACGTACAATTCGATAAATAAAATCTACAACATGACGCTATGTTGTTTCTGTAATATCTTAGTGATATGCTTGTAATATATCTATGCTGGTCCTATATCTATTATATATACGTGATATTCCGAAACAAATTATAACCAAAAAGTTAACTATCAATGTTTTTAGGTTGTGTGTGAAATGTCTGATAGACATCACATATCCTAGATGGTTTTACCTGAGACGTAAAAAAGGAGATCATAAGGAGATCCCATAAAATGTGTAGTGAGATTTTATTTGGTTATAGCAAGCATAGCACATATCCTGTATGTGACATCCTACATATATAGACATCTGCAAGAGTTCATCGAGTTGACAAAATATATTAACAATAAACAAAATATAAATTGAATTAAATCTGTCAGTAAAAAAAAAAAAAAGTTGAATATATTGGATTATGTAAAAAAAAAACCAAACAAACGATTTTAAATAAATAAATAAATTAATAAAAAATAATAATCAATAATCATAAGACAATAAATCAATATATATTAAAATTGGCTACGTCTCTCCATTCGAAATTGTATTGTAGTACCCTTCAACAGCATATTTTATCTATTTTATAAACGAATATATTTTTATTTTATTTTTTTCTCATAGTATTTTTATTTTTTGTTTTATTGTTCCCAGTCACGTTTTTCATATAAACTCAATTAAAAATCAATTGTCAAATAAATTAAAAAATACCAAATAAATCTATCTATACATATTTATTTAATAGTTCATAAATTATTTATTGTATATACAGGTAACTCTTGTATATACAGGTAACCCTTCTATTACGGTTAATTAATAAAAATTGTTCATATATATACTGCAATATTCTAATCTAAACCAAAAAACACATGAAATTTGATTAAGATTGCATGAGAAATGACCAAATTTGATTGAGGTTTTCAATAAATTTGCTATTTTGAAAAGTCCCTTACTGTAGATACCTAATACCATTTAATCAAATTATGATGAAATTGATCAAATTGTTTATCAATCTATAAAATTTAATCAAAATTATAGTTGAGATGTGATATAATATATAATAAGAGGAAGGAACTGCCAAAGTGCATGTTATATGAAAGAATGCCACAATTTTGATATACCAAGTTATAGGAGGATTACATGTGTCCTATAAATATATGTCTGATGTATATTTGAGGTGTAAAGATTTGAATTTTACCATACACCACATTTTTATTATGTCCATACGTATTAATTATTATGTGTATTTTAATTTTCCGAAATCTTATATATATATATTTTACTATCGCGCATCGATTGATAAAGAAGAACCAAACAATTCTAAAGAAATGCCATTGGTAACGTAACGGCGGCTGCGAGCATCACAACAAAGCTACCTCTGAGGACAGCAGAATAACATCATAAATTTTAAAATATTTTTTCACATCTACACCTCAAATTGGATGACACAGTATATTATACAATCAATATGTAGCAGCAGATGATGGGCATTTAAAATAATATTTATGATGAATTTTCTCTTTATTTATTTACGTTAAACGCTTTCCCATTGTTTTTTTATCTGTTTTTTTTTTTTTTTTTATTGACTTTTTATAATGTTAAATGAAAATTTATCTATACGATGTTAAATATATTAAGTCATATAAATATTTAAAAACTGTTGTATGAATATATATACAAAATTTTGCTATTATATCAATTTTAAAATTATTACATTGTCTAAATAATTTTTTCTATATTTGTTTAATTTGTATACCGTAAAATTTTACTAACAATAAGACCAAGAAGATCATATATAAATAAATATACCGCATATATATTATTATTTTGGTTTATGTTTGTGTAATATTATTATTACACACACACATTATTTAAATATAAAAACGGAAACAAAACCTACAAAATTTTCCACATCATTTATATTGACATATCGCGCAGAGTGTGTGGACATCAAGAGAAAAAGAAATTTAACGTGTTCTCTAAATTCACCGGAATATGTGCGATATTAAAATTCATAAATATCAATATTATTTTAAATTATCTAGTACAGTAAAAATATTAAACTGTTAAAAATTTCATGCGAAATATAATGATCTTGGTATTTATTTTATGACATTAGCACATCTTCATATATTTCTTTCTTATCATCTTGAACTGATGCCCGTATGTATCAGGACATTCGCTGAATGTAAGTGAAATTATTTGTTTTTGTTTTGTATGGAAAAAATTCTTTATCTCTCGACGTGTCCGCATATGTGTATGCATTATAATATCGTATATAATTTCGATATTTATGTACATAATTTCATGTCTCATCATAAACCATGAACATTAGAATGAATGACATTCAAAAGATACCATATAATAATGAAGATGATGATGTCAATATATTGTGTCTTGTATTATATTTATATTATGTATATTTGCCTTCAATGTCATATTATATTAAAGGATAATATGTTATACACACACATATTTATTATGTAATGTTGAATGTATCATCATAATGTATATATAACAGATATAAATACATAACAATGTATATTAGATAATATTCAGATGGGATCTTATATATTATATATGGGTTATATCTATCTATATTATAATTTTATCTATATATATTTATCTATTGCACATATAATAAAACACATATATATATATGAGAAAATTTAACATTAGCAAATATTATATTTATAATAATAAAATATTTGTCTTTGCCATGTCAATATATAAATACTGATGGAATGTGTGTGTGTGGCTATGTATATAAATACAGTATATGGTATTTATTAACTCATCATATAAAATAAAATTTGTATATTATATAAATTCACATATGACAAACACACACACACGAACATTATTATTATATTATTATTATTATTATTATTATTTTATTATTATATAAACATCAAAATCTACTTACCATTTAAAACATGTACGTTTACTGTTTGTGGATTTGCATGTGATGGTGCACATGTATATTTTCCAGAATCAGATATTTTAGCTCTTTGTATTAAAAGATATGATGTTGTTATATCTCCTTTTTCTGTGATGACAGATACACCACCACGTGGTGAATCATAATTTATTTCCTGTAAAATATAAATATAAATATATATATAAAATATAAATGTGTAAAGATAAAATTTTATCCTAAAATAGAAAATTTATCTATATAATTTATTAACATTATTATTATTATTATTATTATTATTATTAATATTACTCCTTTTTCTTATATTCTTATATAGATGGATAAAACATATATTTAGTTATGGGTGTGTATATAAATCATTGGCGTCCCATGACCAAAATTATAAAACTAATACGATATTCTTGAAAGCCGCAGCAGCACATATGTTTTACTTGTATATACAATTATAGTAATTTATGGAAAAAAATCTGGCTGTGCACCGATTTCATTAATTAATTAATGGATATTCACACGAGACGCTCCTGCCACATAACTATTATATATTATATATTTTTACAACAGAAACCTATAAAGAATATAATTTTACTATCTATACAACTCATAACATTAATCAAGATAATTTCTGTATCTATATATATATATATTATAGTCATATATAATGTAGTTTGTATATACATATAATTCTATATATATTTACTTGTATATATATATATATATATATAAATAGGTAGGTACATATACAATTTTATGCAAATTATTATAGATGAGAAAATTTACTCAAGGAAAATTTTATGTCTGATTAATTTAATTTGTTATTTAAATTAGAAGAAGGCTCATTATTAGATTAGTTGTTCTTGTTTTTGTACACATAAAATATACAACAATATATATAAATATTTACTATATAACACTAAATAATCTATATAAATAATATATATATATAACGTTATATACAATATATAAATATATATTATATAATAAGTACCTTATATATTATATACATTAATATAGTTTAATTATATATTTATGTATATACATAAATACAAGTATGCAAATACAAGCGTATATAATAATTAACTAACTGTGATAACAAATTTATAGATAGATATATAGATAAAATAAATTAGTTGTTTAAACAATAAATAATAATAATAATAATAAAACAAAGTGTGTCATAAAATTTAAGAAATTTAGAAATATTTATTCATATAAGAATTGTAAATCTTTTAAAATTAAAATCTGTGTTTAAAAACTACAAAAAACTTATTGTTTTAATTAATTTCTACTAGGTAATTTTGCACACTACATTTTAAATGAGTTAGGAAATGTTTTCACTGTGTGCATATGACAGGCACGTATGAATTATTATTGGTCTATATTTTATATATGGAAACATCTGATCTGATGATGATGACAATAAAAACATAGAAATTTCGTCATTTACTTATGTCTCCGTTCTCGTTTATGAATGATTATTATATTATAAATGATTGTTTTCAGGAACAATATTTTAGCTCCTGACATACAATATATATATACTTCAGCAGGTACAACAGTTAAAATTGCTGAAAATTTAGTTGATGCGAACAATCGGACAGGTGATTATAGTTTATTGCTGTATATATAAAACATCAACTATACCATAAACGATATTGTACTGCGTTTTTAATTTATATAAGTACGCGATATACGATCTTTAAAATTGTTATTCCGACAATATAAATATTTCCATATAAATTATTATTAATGGTAAAGCAACTGGTATACATTTAATTGAAATTAACCATATAATTTAGCGACACCCTTTATTATACAATAAATGCAAATGTATATATATAAATAATGGATAATTTGTGAATTCTTTCGTATATTATTTTTACATATATTTATACATATTATAAACAAGATATAATTTCCTATGATTCCCTTCCGTATTTATTTTAAATTTTAACATCAATATAAATAAAATATGTATGTGTATTTGCACGCGTACGCATGTACATACAAGTAATAATAATAAATAAATTAGATGAATATTATTTTGAAATTCAAAATTTTCTTTATTGAATAAAATTTATATATACTTTTCTTACATATTTTCCTATATATTGTATATATATATGCGTATACGTGTATATGTATATTACATGTTAAATAAAACACAAACCCTAAGTTATCTAACATTTTGTCATCCGTATATCCGCATATCTGTACGCGAGGTGTGGCTATAAAATAACGATACTATATAATGCTGTAAAACATTATCTCTGAACAACACTGCAAGAGAATTTTCCATTGTCCAAAACAGTGGTGAAGGAGTTTTTCTGTATGTTCTTTTAAGATTTGACGTAGGGGAAAAGATAAAAGTGACATGGTGGCAGGTCCAATGAACTAATAAATTTAAAACTGGGATGTTATACTCTTGCCTAGAAACGTTCGGACAGACAATGCTGCTTAGTAGGCACCACTTTTTATATGTTAAAATTGTTATATAAAATTTACCTTCTTATTTTTCATCTTCAATGTATTCTCGACTATATTTTGGAAAATCTTAAACCACATACGTGATAAACATTTAGCTGATTTTTCAAGTTTCATAAGAAATTTCACCACAATTTATTGGTCTATTAAAACACTGGCGAAACAAAAAACACACATCTTGTATAAACAAATGGCAAATTAAAATGTTAACAAACAGATACGAAAGAAGCGGCAATCGGAATAGAAAGCTTTACGCTACACAGCTATTGGTGCATGAGAAAAGTTCTTCTGCAAAAGCATCAAATTCGTTATTTTATATAGCCACACTACGTACATATCTATCTGTACTGCCATACCTCCGCCTACGCATATAGTAAGAACAAATGTTTATCAGTATTTTTTGCGTTTATGGTGAATCTTGAAAGATAATATTATATACTAACTAAAGTATGTATTGTAAGTATATAAACAAATATATACTTATGTATATTATTATATACAAAAAATAAGTATCTCTATATATTTATTGTGTTACATTTCTTTGTATATTATCATTATGATGATGTTCGGTGTGTTATAATATATAATACGATGCCATTGGGAGTCATATGATTTTTTATTTATTTATTTATAAATATATTTTCTTCTTCTTTATATACAATATTATTAGATGTACGGAGAGATACATACGCAAGTCAGTATAATAGTCAGTGAGTAAAAGTGCATATTAAATGTTATTAAAGAAATTTTATTATTATGTATATTATTATTTATTTATTGTTATATAAATATATATATATACTTAAAACATAATATATATTAGGTGGATGTATGTGTGTATGTGTATAATAATAATAATAATAATAATAATAACGAATATGAAATTGTTCTTATATAAATTACAATGGCCGTGCCCCGTCGATACGATATGTACGTTTACATAGAATATTTAAGAAAATACACTATATTTGTCTTAACATTTTAATATTTTATTACAACATATGCGTATGTTTTATATAAGAAGCAAAGTATTTTTAAAATGAATTATGTTTTTTTTATAAATTTTTTATTTAAATTGATTTTTCGTATATAAGCAAAACATTATTTATTAAAATAACATAATGCGAATTTCTCTGTTATTTATATAAATATATAAAGAGTATATACCAAAGATAATAAATATACAAAGGGATGTCGTCTTAATCATTTTTTACTATATTTTTTGAAGAGAATTTTAAGTAAAAGAAGTTAATTTAGTACCACATTTTGTATATTTACAAGTGATTTTTTTATATAGTAATGTCACAGTATATAATACAATCAGTGAGTGTACATGTTGTTATGCAGTTCATTTCCAATTTATCTTAGTTTGACCATAGTTTGTTATTTCGGCACTGTTCAGATATTGTTTTTTATAGTTCAGTGAAACTATTTTAATGAACATTATTTTATATATCTACAGCATACGAATTAATATTAATTATACTGTAGTAATACGTGGTTCTCATATAACTTATCCTTATATATATTTACAACAAATTCTCTTTAAAAAATACATAGTATAAATACATTGAACATAAGACGAATTTAATTAAATTAATTACTCGTTGATAGTACCTACTTAATTTTATGTTTAGAAACATTCTAACTGAAAATTATTATTAAAAATGTCAATATGGATATATTGATGTTATATAGACAAGTTTTAGCGTATATACATGCGGGGATTAATGTATATATATTCTATTATTATACAATATATGTTATCAAAATTGTTCTATGTTTATATTTAGGATTTATATTAATGGCATTTATTACTATGTGTATTTAAAATGTATCCATTTGTTCGCATTTATAAAAAAAAATACAATGATATTATTTTTGAATATAAATATGTATTTACAAAACAATTTTGGTATAAACTCTTGCCCGGTATTTACATATATGACAAACATGAAATTATTTTTTCAATGCAGTATTTACACTTTATTTTATATACCATAACTAAATATTTATAGGGAAATTAAATTGAATTTACTCGTATTTATATATGTATTAGTTATATATATATAAATATTATGCTGTATATTATTAACAAATACAAATAATAATGTTAAAATTTTTATAAATTTTTTATACATCGCACAAAAGTATTACGAGTACACACAATAATTTTATTGATAATAAAAATATATGAATAATCCTTCAACAATTTACGCTATATATATATAAATTTTATTATATATATTATTACATAAAATACAAATATATGAACGGGTTGATTCTAGGATATATTGAGAAAAAAAAGGATACTGATAAAATATAGGATTTACGGAAAGAAAAATCGAAAGGATTAGATTTTTAAAAAGATTAATATATAACAGTATATCATTCAACATATAAATTATTAAGTTATAAAAAATTAAGTAAATTTATGTAATACAAAACCTTTAAGTATAATAGCAATTTTAATCGAAATTTTTAAAATATTTTTATGATTTTCTTAATAATTAGTGTATCCCAGTTTGATTAATAATGTATATCATATTTGTATATTTTTAAAAAATTTTTATGAAGATATTTTATAAGTTAAAAAAAAAATAAATGATTCTATGCACGTAACATTAATATCCTTTTTTATATTTTTTAACTTTAGACTAGAATCCTTCCTACATATATATATATATATAATATAATAATGAAATTTATATACAACTGAGTGAACAAAAATAACCAAAACTGTAGTACACGTAGATTACTTTGAAGGCAGTTAAAATAAATACAAAAAGGAATACTTTGTCTTTTATTTCACTATAAATTGTGCTATTTTTGATCAATGTAGTACGATATGTAGTACCTACATAATATCATAAATAATTTAAATTGCAATATTACACACAAGAGAGAATTTTCAACGAGCCAACATATAATAAAAACGTAGATATATACATTATTATGTGTAGATGACACTAAAAATGATAATAATATATATATATTTATACATGTGTGAATCTATGTATAGGTGTATATAAAAACATGTATATAACACATACACATAGATATTATATATAAAATATTTTATATTTGCATATGCGGACAAAACTTTAATTCCCTAATGGCATAAAAAAAAAAAAAGCATTTTATTTGATTAAGCTTAAGCTTTTTGTTATCCCCGGCCTTTTTATATGGGTAAGGTTATATTATAATATACATGGGCAAACCATATTCGGAATATACATGTGTGAATGGAATGTCCATTAAAATGTATTCGAGTCGAGTACATATTTGTCATATAATAATTCTCACAAATCTATTAACTGTATATAAGTGAGATTTTCTCGAGAGTTATACATATTATATAAATAATAATATAATTGAATTTTATCATAAATAAATAACATGGGTTTGTACTTTTTTTTATTCAATGTATATTCAATGATACTGTTAAGGGATGTAAATCAGGTGATGTTGAATTTTTATAATATTTGTAAATTAAAATTATTGCAATTTGTTATTGCGTATTATACAATATAGAATCCCTTGGAGCGGATACGTTTACATTTGTGACCCAATTCTGTTTTCGATGACGCCAAAAACAATTGGTATATACTGAAGGGAAACTTTAAACGAAACGCAATAATTAATTTTGGTTTTGTAAATCCATTTTTTTAATTTTATACAATATTTTTTAATTTGTTGTTTTGTTATTAGGTAATCAGAAGAATTTTTATTTAAAGTTTTTTCTATTTATTATTATTGTTTTTAGTTTTTCAAATTTAAATATAATCCCCAAAAAAAAATAAATCAATATGCGCGATAGAAAACACAAAAAAATTAACTACAAGAATACATAAGAATAAACTGAAACCAATATATAATAAATTAAATAAACAGATACAAATACAAAAAAAAAATTCTACTGAATCAGAAATGACCTACATCAATAAAATTTTATAAATAAAAACAAATAATAAATAATACACACAGAAAAGACCTACGTCTAAGGAATTTTATAATTATAGAAACAGACAGAAACCAATAACATAATAAATTGAAAAAAAAAGATACTTTTTACATTCCAGTTAATTATTGTTGTTGCGATACACATAAAACTTTTCTGATAGTACAGCCAATCGGTGTTAAATTCGTATTTATTATTTTCAATTTATTGTTGTTATATTTTTTTTTTAAATAATTAATGCATTGCAATTTTTGTTTCTTTTTCGCGTACGATGACTTTTATTGTCTTCGCAATTAACACAGCATTTGAAACTGTAGGTTTTTTTTTTGTTTAATTTTATATTTAATAATACAATTGTTATTGTTTGCGTTCCATTTCTATTTCTATAGCACATGTTAATTTTTTTGATTTCTGGTAAATAATTATACGTAATATAATTATAAATATAATAAACTCTGCTGTACTTGACACAAACAATAACTAGCATTTTCTGATTTATAACAATAATTTAATTTTATCAAATAAAACTGAAATTATTATGAAAATTTACTAAAAATAACAAACATTTTTAAACATATCAATATTAATTGCAATCATCAGTAAATAAGTTATTTTTTTTGTTAAATAAACCTAACAAATATGTTTTTATTTGATTGATACACCACAAAAAATTGAAAAAGAGTAATTAACTTAATTAATAATATCAAAAGAATAATGTTTATAAAATGAAATATTTCTGCAAAATCGCATTTCATATTATTTATTTACAATCAAAAAAAAGTTTTGACAGAAATAATAATATTAATAAAACTATAATAATAACAATTGATAATATACCAATTATGTAAAAAAAAAAAATGTTCGCATGCAATTTATTGAGAAAAAAAATTTATTTAAGTTACCCATTAATAATTAGATGATTAGATGAAGTTTACATTTTTAAAAACTATATAGTTTTTCCATTAACTTTAGTTGTTTTTAAATATTATTTATATAATAATTACAATAATTGTTATAGTAAAATATTGAAATAAACGACATTTTAATTGTACTATGCAGAAACCACTGCATTTCGAAATTAATTTTAAGTTTTATTTACAAAAAAAATGACTAGTAATAAAACAAGACATACTTCATTAAAATATTAAATAAAAAAATTTACAGTTCATCAAATTCTATAAAAGTCAATATGCGCTATAGAAAATCGAAAAAACAAACAATTACAAGACACACCTCTATAAAATTTAATAAACTGAAACCAATATATAATAAATTGAAAAAAAAAAAAAGAATGTACCGTATACAAAAAGAAATTCTACTGAATCAAAAAAGACCTACGTCAATACATTTTTATAAATAAATACAAAAACCAATAAAATTAAATAATAAATAATACATAGACTGAGCGCCTGTTATAATCAGAAAAGACCTACGTCTACAGAATTTTATAATTATAGAAACAATCAGAAACCAATAACATAATAAATTGAAATAAAAGATACATTACATTACAATTAATTAATTATTGTTGTTTTTTTGTTACACAAACAAGTTTTCTGATAGTAAAAATACCAGGCAATCAGTTAAATTTGTATTTATTATATTTTTCAATTTATTATTATTATATTATTTTATTAATAAATTAATGCATTGAAAATGTTATTGCTTTCTCGCGTATGTTTGTTTTTTTTTCCTTTGGAATGGAACACATGATTATATATATATTACACATGAAATAAAAGGTACATTACATTCCAATTAATTAATTATTGTTATTGTTTTATTACACAAACAACTTTTTGGATAGTAAAAATACCAGGCAATCAGTTAAATTTGTATTTATTATATTCAAATTGTATGTTTTTTTTTTAATTTCATATTTAATAAATATAATATAATATTTTGTGTTCTATTTTTATAGCACATGATATTTTTTTCTTGGTAAATAATAATACTCACATAAATACTGAAACTTTTCTGAAAGTAACATAAAATTTAGTAGAATTTTTACTAATAATATTTTGCAAGACAACGAACGACTACATAATCTGGATGAACTATAATTTACTCTACAGTAAATAATTACATATAATTATTTATTGGATTTTTTTAGCAATTGTACACAATAGGCCCTATTTTTTTTTTCGAATTAAAACAATACAAATGCCTCATTTTAAAAATAGACATAGTACAAATATAGTACATATATATTTTTATAATAAGTTAATTATAACATCTTCGAAAATAAAATTCTATTATTACATTTACGTTACCTATTATCATTTTAAATATTATTGCGTATATATTCAATTATAATTAAAAAAAAAAAAAAAAGAACAAAAAACAAATAAAAATAAATAAATAAATCACAGGAAAAACAATTTTCCAAAGAACATAGTCAAAAGAAAATTTAATTTTGATTAAAATTTACAATCTTTACATATGCGTGTGTATTTGTAGTTGTAGTATATTTGTATATTCCTCGTATTACGTATTACGTAATAATAAAGGAAAGAAAAAAACAAACTTTCTTCATCAAATAATTTGATTGTAAGGTATATTATACATTTATATATTCTTATTGTATTTAAGTTCATCTTCTATATCTCTCCATATATATATACATAAGCATTGTTATTGTTAAATATATATATATAAATATATACATTATATAAGTAATATTGGCCTTAACTTATTGTTAGTACTACACATAGTGTATATCTAAATAATCTTAAGTAGGTATATACAGAAAGGTTTTTTTTTTCTCAAATCCAGTTCTATTTTCTTATATTCTTCTCGTTGTACACATGTAGTAATACACAATATAATATAATATAATAAAAAAAAAAAATAAAATAATTCAATCAATCAACGTTAACTTTATTTTTAGTTATACATTTTTTTTTTTTTTCTATTATGTATTGTGGGTAAAAATTGATAAAACAAATAGAAAAGTATATATATATGTTACGTATTACATACATTGCATACATACACACACACACACATATATATATACATAAGATTATCAGATCAAGATTAAAGTTTTCTATTTATCTTTTGTATACGTATTTTTTTTTACTTTTCTATTTAGAGTTATTCCTTTTGTATTAAATTTGCTCTTTTTATTATTAAATCCTTAATATACAATATATGGTATACACGAAAGCTTATATATAGGACAATATAAAATTAATCGTTTATATACTTTTATAACTTATAATATATAAATAAATAAATAAATCATATATATATTCTTATAATTAATTTGTATTTTGATACAGTGTATATTATAATATAGTCCAAAAACTGTTGGTATTTTATTGAATACAATATTTTGAAGAAATTCCATTCACAAAATATTTGTGATATGAAAATTTTACTTAAAATGTTGTTATATATAATATATATGGTATTAATTTTCATATTAATTGAATGTGACGTGGTGGATTATATCGTTTGCATATACAATATTCAATGTATACGGCGGCGGCGAAGGCTTTTGTCTATTAATATTTAGTTAAGATAATACACAGAATTATGAGAAAAATTACTATATATTCTATATATATATTATAATACAAAGAAGTACCATATATACATATATAAAATTTATATAAATCTATTTTAAATTTATTGAAAAGTAGCTATATTATAATACTTAAAAACTTTTGAATGTTTATTTAAAAGTTATTTAAATGTATTCAACTCTCAAATAATCTGTAAAAATTTTCCCACGCGAGCTGTGTATGTTTATATATAAATATATTGTACAAAATTGAATGCGGGTTGATTGATAAGTCATATGCGTCAGAATAATAAAACCCGAAAAAGCATATGACAAAAGTTAAATGCTAACGAGTTGATTATAAACACTATATATTTGTTCAATGGTCGTGTTTGATTTCAAGAAATGAAAATTCCAATTATGCAACCACGAAGGTCATATACGATTTAACTCCATTATTTGTTTGTAGACTATTTTTTTATGCGGGTGTTATTTGAACAACAAAGTTCACACATTTCGAATAAAATTAATTATCTTATAGGATTTGATGGGTCCTGTTTTCCTTGGGATTCCCTCTAAATGTAACTCATCAATCAAACCACGTATATTTTAAAGTATATGAATGAATAGGTGTATAAATAAATAAATTGAATTTATATATTAACATACAGAAAATTTAAAAGAAAAAAATATGAAAAAAGTTTACAGTATAAAAGCTTATATTTTTTTTTTTTGAATAACTTATTGAAATGTTATGTTGAAATACAACCAAATATATATATATAAATATAAATGAAATTGAGAAAACGGCAGCCAGATACTACATATATTTATATTACAATACATATATATAAAAATTCATTTTCTGGATATAAAAACAAATAAAACAGTATTTAATATATTATATAGTATATGTAATATAACACCCTATGTCCCAAAAATATAGCGAGAATGACTTTATAACACCGTGTTTCGCTTTCCTTCACATCCAGCATGTTTAGTAATGTCTTTAAAATGTTCAAATTCGATGCAATTTTTGATCAACATTTAATAGATGTGGTGGGACAAACTTTGAATTCACCTTTCGTTGATCAATTTTTCTGGGTTAAATTATTTATGCAATCGTTTATGCAATATCTAAAGGCTTGTGCTTACAAGGCGGTTTCTATATATTACTATATTATAAAGCCACATTCTCATTATGTTTGAGACAAAGGGTGTATATTCGATGTTATGGGGTTAAAGATGATAAAAATTGTGTGAACAAGATAAAATTATATGCAACAAAGTTTTCTATTATATTGGATATTTAAATTTCGAAAGATATTATCATAAAGGATTATAAATTCTATATATACATAAAATGTATGTCTTATATATAACAACAATTGAAAAAAATTCTCGGAATGATTTACAAACATTATAATTATAATCTTATCCGCACTAACATATATATACGGATACGTATATAATGTTTTTGGGTGCATCAACATAAATACTATATAGAACATTGAACAAATATATACTATGAAAAATATTCTATATATACGACATATGGTAATTTTGATTTATATGTATAGAATTCGTTGGTTACCATACCTTTTAGTATGAATTAAATAAATTCTATAAATAATAAAATTAGTGGATTCAAAATTAGTAACTTGTTGCTGATTTGTTGTCATATATTATAATCGTAAACGTAAAAATTGTTTTAAATATATATGAATATCAACTATTTTTATTAATTCCATATTCATTTCTAATATGTCCTTTTTATTCTCACAGAATTTTTATATATATCAACATACTTAATATATACACGTAGTTATATTATTACATGCAAAATATATAAAATATATATATAAACAGATTTATAAAATTAATATAATATTATAAAACTTAAAATTTCAATATCATTCAAAAATACTATAAATTTTACATGTGAATTTGTAATGTGCTTATATAATAAACTTTAAATGATCCACATTTGATGATAATAATAATAATGACAAATGATTATAAAGATAGATATAGTTAAAAATATATACAAATAACGTATTTATGTATCATTTAATATTTCTAAATGATTTATTTAGTTATTATAATGTAAAATAATAAATAAAACATTTAAGTATTTAAGAACATCGTAGAACAATAAAATGCATATAAACGAGTAATATACAAAATAGAGAATTATATAGTATAAAATTCTTTATTATATGCACAATTTGTATATTAAATAGAAATATTTAACTATATAGTCTTTCAATTTACATATATATTGTATTTAAAATACTTTATGGTAAAATATATTAAATAATACATGTATTTTTTATTCTTCCTGTTTCTCATGATGTTTTGTATATTAATATATATATATTATATATATATATATGTGTGTGAGTGTGTGTACGTATATAATTATATATGAAAAACTTTTTACACACTTATATTCAGCACTTTAAAATTTCTAAAATATGTTCATATATCTTTTATAGTATATTTATATTACTATATATATATATATATAAACAAAATATACACGTATATATAGTATATTGATAACTTATTTCACTTGTGCGAAGATAAAGTTTTTAGTACTTATATATGTATTATATGATAACAAAAAACGAATTTAATATATATGAAAAACTTTTTTTTTTAATGCAATTTTATTAGTGTCATTGTCTTTTTTACATTTTTTTTTTGCTGCATACATATATTTTAATGTACACAAATAAAGTTTTACCATCGGCCGTACATATACAATATAATGCCTGCGGTTTTACATGTGTTCATAAATATAAATCTTTCATTGTGATTTACCTTCGGATAAAGTTAAGTTAAGTCAATATGTAAGCACTGCTCTATATACACATATGTTAAATATTTATTGTATTATATTACACAAACACTAGAGTAGTTATTTTTTAAACCATTGCATATGATTTTATAAAAAAACAAAATAAATATAAAAGTTAAATATTATTATTTTTTTTTACATTATAATTATATAAAACTATTTAAAATAATCGTTTAAATGTGAGATATGCTTATGTATTTCGAGTATTTGTTAATGGTAAATATAGGATTATTAAACTTTTATGTAAACACTTTTTACTCTATATAAATGCGGATTGTATATGCACTTACATTATTTTTGTACATGGTTACAATATATAAAATAATAGTATATATATATCAAAAAAATATGAACAATAAAACAATCTCGGTAAAATTACCATTATAATTATTTAATAAATGTATGTGTATTTAAGTAGTTATTTAGTTCCTTGTATAATACTAATGATATATACACAGTAATTGCTTGATAATTCGGACAATTTTTTATTATATAGATATAATCTGGTTAATCTGTAAAGCGAACGACACTCCCTAATATATGTCATTATTTATATAGACAAAATTTTACCGCATTGGCCAATACATTTTAAAAACACATATCTGAAAATCTTGAGAATTTATAAATTATAAACAATTTTAAAAATATCGGATAAATTTTATATTACAGTTACTGAACCAACTACCGATGTTACGGCAACGACGAAATGTAGATATAAAATAACACTGATTTTCGTATAAGTGCGCAAAAAATTTAACCTATTTCTCATAAAATATATGTATCATTTATAAAATTAAATAAAATTTGAACACAAAAACCGCATATATAAAAATTTGAAATTTATACAAAATAAAATAGGATTGAATGAAACCGCAAATACATAAATTATCGTTATTATTAAAATGTTACTAAAAGGAAGTAAATATAATATATACTTTATTATTAAATTATATAACATTGCTTATTTCATCAATGTTTCTAATTTCTGATTTCTTATACTATTATATATATATATTTATTATACAGTGAATATTGTACATATTGTACAAGCGATATAATAATTAACATGAAAATAAATACAATATAAATTGTAGCAACGTCGTCGTTTTGAGTTATATTTTCATATAAAAAATATTGTATTTAATCGAATTGGTTCATAATATTTTTATATTCAATGGTTAAATTTTTGTATCACTATCAGTTTAGACTATATAAAATTATTCACTGTACTACATTTACACATATAATATAAAAAAGCTTTTATCGTGTTAATTTTCGTGTAATAATATTGATTTAAGAGACCAAGTCACGCAATGATGCAATAATACGCGATAATATTATATATATTATAAAATAATAAAAAAATGAAAAAAAAATGTATATATGTCCGCATACCAGCAACTCATTCTTTTTTCTATAATATATATTTATATATAACTCGTCGTACAGAAGGTATTAATAAGAAATGAAAAAATATATAAAAACATAATTTCTACCATAAATATATATGTGAAAAATTAAATATATATTCCTTTGTATACTCCTAAAATAGAAAGTCTCTATATAGAAAGTATATGTTTGTCGTGTATTGCACATACATCTAAAATAATAATAACCTTAGGTTTATAACATCATGTTCTCTTTTATTTATCAGGAAAATACGATCTTGTACAAATATATATATATAATAGAAAACATTCACAATTTTTCATATTTCCTTATATGAAAAATAAAAAAATATATAAACATATTTTTAAAAAATATAATAACAGCATATATACAATATATAGAGCAATAGCAATAGCAATAGCATATAATTATGTATATACAAACTGTTTTTTACACCTTTTTGAACAGAGTATACAAAACATAATTTATTTAAAAAAATATCAAAACAACAAGGAACTAAAAATATACGTGCAGTATAGGTACTTGTTTTTTTTATTTTTCATCTTTTTATAAAACTCAATGTGTGTTGTACAGAGTACCAACTAGAAAAGTGTATATACAACAGAAGTGTTATAATATTTATTTCATTATTTGAAAATGTTATTTTGAAGTTCATAATTTTTATATTATATATTATATAACAACATTTTAATTTGGCATAACGTTGAGCTCTCAATGGTACCAAACATTTAAAGTTTGTATAAATATGCAAAAGTAAGTTCCGTTTTTTTTTTTGTTAAAATTACATGTTTATTTAACAAATATTTATATATATATAGAAGTGATACATTATTCTAAGTATTATTTACATCAGAAGCCATAACCTATGTTTCAAGCAATTTACCGGTTTCCGAAGAAGTGGTTATCTTTTGAAGGAACCCATTTGTCAAGTGAATTTTTGATACTTTCATAAGATGTGAATCGTGTGCATTTTAAAGAGCTGACTGTATCGACGAATATGGCGGGTGGGATAGAACCGCCCAGTGCAAATTATAGTTTTTAACGACATTTATAGCAGTATGAGGTTTGCTATTGTATTTCCTCATTCTGATCGTTTTTTCATAACTTTTTACTTCAAATGCATTAGTTGTCGTTTGATCCTTTTTGATCCTGCCAAATACAGAACACAACCTAATCAGCATGATTATTTGGCCAGCTTCACCAGGTTGTACCCAAGCTTTTTTATGCTTAAGATTCATAGTAAATACATTTTTCATCGCCAGTCACAATTGGGCAGCATCGATTTTTTATTGCCACATTTTTCATTTTCATGCGCGTATAAAAAAATATGTTGTTTACATTTATTAAGATTTTAGCGATTATTATCACTACACATATTACATATTTATTTGCAATAATGAAGCACAGGTCAGCGCACACGTTATTATTATAACTAAAATAAAGTCAACCAATTGTAATTAAAATTATGATTATTATTATTATTATTACTATTATTAATTTGTGTGATATTTGTTGAGGTGTTGATATTATCATTTCACTTATATGTAAACAAAAATATTCAAACATAAAAAACATTCACTTAACAAATGTATAAAAACATAATGTGTATAATTCTATATTTCTGTTATAATGAAACACTTTACCAAAAAACATACGTATTATAAATATTTATTCATTCATTCGTGTGTGTATATGCAAATAATTTAGTTTAACGATAATATCACATTTCACATTGCAATAACTGCGTATATAAATGTTTAGATTATCATTATTATTATTATTATTATTATTATTATTATTATTATTATTATTATTATTGTCATCATGTTATTGTTGTATGATACTTTTTTCTTTTTTAATAACATACATATTATGAATAAAAGTAAAAAAAAAACACCATTATATTATCGTTGTCATTTTATTATTTCTTATAAAAATACATTCTATATAGATATTCGAGTATCGTATAACAATAGAAAGAACACTCTCTGTTACTATGGAATACACATTAAACACACATACACACACACACAATACATGAAATGATAAAATTCTTTGGTATTTTATATACTTTTATACTATACAGAAATTGTAATTGGTTTCGTTAAATATTTAGACTTTTATATAACATTTTATGTATCCTGTATCGGTTGTATCTGTATATAAATATAATATTATTCTATATACCATTTATAAAAGAATTGTGCAAAAAAAAAAAAAATATATCTATACTAATAATGGATATACCAATGTGTACGTCTTCCTTTATGTTGGTTAAATTAAGTGATATTAGGAATGAATTATAAATGCTTCAGATGATGAGTACAATTGGATTTATTGTTATTGGTAACGATCGGCTATGTTATGCGGTGTTTCAACAAATTCAGCTACTAATAGTACTCTAAACTTTGCTCGGAAAGTTATCGTAAAACCATGAAAATTATTCTTTGCAAGTTGATTATATTGGTTCATCGTAATTGCGATGTGTTTGAGCAACAATTTTCTTTGCATTAAAACAATGAAGCAAAAACTTTCTGCAAATGATGTAATATCATCAAAGTTATATGCAAATTCAAGTTCTTTAATATATGTACATGCATATATGTAAGCAGGGAAATAAATTGAATATAAAACGTTGAGGTTCTATAACGAAATATACATAAATATACAAAAATGAACAAATTCATAGGTATACACACCCAATACATATTATTTAGTTACGTGTGTTGTGTATATATATCGTGTCCTATATATAAAAACTTCTACACAGATTGGAAAAATATTTAGTACCACTTACGAGTTTTTAAAAATTATGTCCAAATAAAAAGTCAACATGTTTACTTTTTTACAGGTAATAATAATCATATTAATAAACAAATGTTTTTTGCCTATTATTTTTGATGTGATCGTGTACACACAGAATATACTGTGAACAAATTAAAATTGTTTGTTATACCATCAAATTATATAGTTGTAAAAAAGGGGTTTTCAAATCACATCGATACACATTACACTAAACTATTGTATATAGATAAAAAAAATAAATTCTGTTTAAAACACCACAAAATTGTCTGTGAAAATCGCAACGTTTTATTTAATGAATTTCCCTTTTTTTTTTTTTTTACAGTACCACAAAATTTAATCAATTTTATTTAAAAAAAGATAATTTTTTTTAAATTATTTCACATTCCTTGAATTTTCAAAATAAAATAATACATATATAGAGAATACACTTTTTACGATTATCCGTTTGCAATACATTGATACGATGATATTGAATTGAAATTATAATTATTTTAATTATTTTAGCCTGCAGTATATAGATAATATTTTAATTTGTACATATATAGATTTTATCATTATATAATATTATTTATTTATAAATTAAATAATTTGCTCATTACTATATAAAAATATAAAAATATCGCAGCGCGGTCGATATAATTATGATACATGTGCAGTATTGCGTATAAACGTTCGCACTTTATTTTATACAACGAAAGCAATTTATTATTTATAAACGTTTTATTTTAATGTTATATTATTATATCACCTATATACTGAAACTGCTCAAAGAATGCAAATATACATATATGTATCAATTACATTATATATATTACAATTTTCATGTGAATATTATGTTCAATAATACCCAATTTGTATATGTATACAAAAAAAAAAAAAAATAGATAGAGTACAGATCTATCGATATATATATAAATTATAAAAAAAAAAGAAAAACAAATTTTCCTATAATACTACGCACATATAGAAAGTGAAAACATAAAAGGAAATTTTTTTTTTCCTTTACATACAAATACGCAATATAAATTTTCTGCATTTATTGTTTGATCGTTTTTATTTTTATTCCTTTTTTTTTCTTACAATAAAGTAGTAGCAGATAAAAATATTTGATACATATTTATATTGAATCAATTTCAATTTTATGGAAATTTCAATGGAAAATCGATTTTTTTTATTATGTTATATAATGTTTTGTATGTACAATATATGGTATATATATATATATATGAGAAAGTCGAAACAAAATGTGTTTTAAATAAATACGATATATGAGATTGAGGAAGAATTTTATATATAAATTATATGGTACATATAATACATATATTATTTTCTTTTCTTATATAAAATAGGATGTTTTCTTAAGAGCATACCCGACTTTAAAGTTAAATAGAACATCATTATATATATAAAACATTAATGAATAGTCAATATTGGTATGGTAATAATATATATATATATATCTTGCTGAAACAATATGTCGCTTGTATACTTTGATGTTAATCAATTTTGAAATTAAAAACTAATTAATCATTACTCTTACGTAACGATGATCACCATTTACTGTAACGGCATATCGTTAGTTGTTCGGGAATAAATGCGTTTAATCGCAGAAGTTGTAAGCGTTCCTTCCACACACACACATTTTGTGTTTTGTCAAAGTATATTGAATTTATAAAGAAGTATATATGATTTAACGCAGCAACGCAGTTAACATCATCTTAATTGAAAGCGCAGTGTTGTATATATTATACTCTTAAAAAAACATCCCATATAATAATATAATATATTTATATATAAATAAATATTGTATTTTATATTTTAGTTTTTTTTTTTTTTCCTTGTATTGAAAAATGAAATTTATATTTTAAATCTAAAATAAATTTGAAAAAATATTGCGTGAAATGGAAAAAAAATTATGATTATTTATTATTATTATATGCTTTTAACAAAATCTATTGTAAATATAAATATATATATATATGTAGAGACATAAACGCACCCAGACCAGATATAGGTTAAAGAACACATTAAATCTGTGCTATATATATATATATTTATGACATATATATCTACATCTATGCCAAAGGAGGAAACAATTTGGCATAAAAACTGATTTACGCTGAATATATATAATGAATATTCGTTTCATTATTTATATTATTTATCATTCAAGTCTCAAGAGATATATTAAAAAAAAAATACCCGCAGTTTTACCAATTCTCTATTTCTGGAATTAATATATATATATATACACTGTCGTTATTATATACAATAAGATCAATATATATATATATACAAGTTAAATTAAAATGCTACTAAATTATTATTGTTGCGCAATGATCTTTCATACAGCATATTTATTTTGTTGTAATCTTTATTCATGACCTTAAATTAATATATGAAATTGCCTTCTGTATATTATATTTATATGTGATTATATATGTAGTCGCAGAATTACATCAAACTAATTATATCCCGTGTACATAGCTCTTTTTTGTCTTTGTTCATACACACAATGGAAAACCAAAACACGCATTATTAAAATTATAAATAATATAGTATTTTGTTACAAAATTGAAAATTGAATATATTGTATTTTATAACATACAATAACATATATATATAACAACGCACCCACACCCTGATGCTACTGCTGCTGCTGCTGCTGCTGCTGCTATGGTTTTGACTTTATTTATTATTTGTTAACTACACATATATACAATATTATAATAAACGCAACCTTAATATACTCAAATATTATTTTACATATTCGTATATATATAAACAACATATAAACGAATTGTGGTCTATAAAAGATCATACATTGTACATACAATATAGTAACTATCACTAATCATTGAAACATGTCCAGTTGAATAGAATTAATTTGTTTGTGATGGTTAGATATTGGATTGTATATATATTTTATAAAGACCACGTCATCTGTTTCATGTCATAAAATTTACTTGTTATATATATATATATATATATATATATATAATAAAGATACTAAAATATATAATGAATTCAGATATATATATATATATAGTTATATTTTATATAGTAATAATATTTATATAGTATATATAGGTATACATAAAGTATATAATTTATATAGAGAGAGAGATCTAAAAGTAAGTATATAGTATATGTATAGTATATATTGTGTATATATAGTACTTTATATTAATTATATTATAATAATAATATAACATATAAATTGTATCGTATTATATATGGTATATATTATCTTATGGGTTAAAAGCATTTTCAATTTATCTGCTAGTGGCTATTGTGGTAATGTATAATATACATTTGCATCATATAATCAACAAAATATCATATACTGTATATATTTACATGTAGGTAGAAAATACCTATTGTATTGTATATGTTATATTTATATACCGTCGACAAATTATGTTATATATATATATATGCAATAGATATACGACTATACGAGAGTACATATGTATACCATAATAATTTTGTAATTAATTTTATTTAATATACCATGTATAGTTTATAATTGTATATATATTAATACATATATACAGTCGTAACGATGAGTAGATCATTATCTTATGTAAATTTATTAAACTTATATTGTATTGTATATTGTTATAACATATGTAATTATATGTTTGATCTGTGTGTACATCATCATAGTTTAAATAATAAATAATTAATAAATTAAATGTTATATACCGACAATAAAAGTTTTGTGTATAAATGTGAATAAAAGCAAAGATATATATAGCTATGCACAAAAGACTAAAGAATCACTCGCATTAAATTGGTACAGAAATTATAATTTTTTTACACTTAACGATACACAACACATTAAATTAAATTAGATGTTATTTGTATAATATATAAATATAATATAATTATAATTTAATAAATACCTGATTATTATGTGTCCAAAATATTGATGGCGGTGGTTCAGGTAGATGTCGTACTATACAAGTTAAATTTACTGTTGAACCTGTATCTATATATAAATCTGGTCCACCATGTATCGTTGTTATTGGTTCTGTTGAAATAATAAAAAAAAAAAAATAAAAAACAAATTAATAATATTTTGGCAAGGCTCATTTTAATATGTATTGTTTAATGTGAAATAATGAAAAATGAACAGGAAAACACACACATATAAATATATTAGAATACATCTCATCTCGAAAATTCTTCAATTTCAATTTTAAACATTATGAATTTTTGGTTTAGAAACTATAAACCTAAATTCAATTAAAAATATTATCGCATATTTACTTTCAATACTATATAACTTTTAAAAGTTTGACTATATATTGTATAGAATCTAAAATACAGAAATTTCAAAACTCGATTACAATTTCTATATATAGAAAAAGCTAAATAATACTAATATAATGTTGGAATTAAATTTAAAATTTTAGTTTAATAATAAATTTAATTTTTAAAAATTTCAAGTAATTTGTCTATATATAAATTGCAGATATGTATTCAAAATTTTATAAAAAGTTATCAAGAATTAAAAAGTTAATTCAATAAAATGACTATATGATATGGTGTATATAGTTCATAAACAAATCGATGAAATTACATGAAATTATACAGTTTAACTTAATTCTTATATTATATAGTTAGACATAAATATTTTAAACATGATAAACACGAAATTACATTGACATCATTACTCACATTTTATTATATGTCGTTTTATATATTGTATTATTACATAAAATTATAAATGTTACAATGATTTTCGTTTCATACACACGATTCCCATTATTTTTATACACGTTAGTATTTGATGTATACACACGCTTTTTGGATTAACATGATGATAAAATTTTGATATACATGATTTTTATATAAGATTGTAACATGGTGCTAAAAAAAGGCGACCATTTCTTTTAACTATTAAATAAATATATGGGTTTTAATTTACATATTACATATAATTTAAGTGAATTGTGCGAATTAATATAATGATTTCATATATAAAGTGTGATTTAAAAAAAAAAAACCATATAAACCGAGAAATAACAATACAAAAATATATTAAAAATATAAGTACGTACGTAATCATTAAAATCCATTTATTTTTTAAAATCATTTTGAATATAAAAAAAAAATGTTGTATATATTATATTAATCCCTGTGTGTCGTCGCGTACAACGAAAATATTATATAAAATATTTTAATACAAATTTATAGAAAATAAAATATATAAATATGTACCAGAAGCGAATTTAAATAGGATAATTTCAGAAACAAAAATTTATGATTACACAATTTTTATTATAATCGTGAATATATGAATATTTTAACAATTATTTCATATAATTTATTTCTTATTTATTCAATGTACATTTTCCATATGGTTACATTGATTATTTATTTCAATAAAGATTATATATTTTATATATGTATACAATAATAAATGTCATTGTTAAATATATAAATTCAACTCTGATCCATAAATAATCATGTTTTATATACTAAAACTTAGATTAATTAATAATTTAATTCTCAAATATATATATTATAAAATAACTAAATTATATATTATGTCATTTCATTTTATTTAATTCATTCATATATTATTATATATAATTAAGAACTTATATATTACTTAAATAATTATATATGTGTGTACATTATAAATATATATATATTTGTATAAACAAATTTAACATTATATGAAAAAAATAAAGCTATGAAACTTAATTATGTAATATGATTAATGAAATGTAATTTCTAAAATCAACCCCCTTCCTTATAACCATAATCATCTATAAATAAATTATATGAAATCATATAATAACAAAAAAAAAAATATAGAAAGAAATAATGTAAACACGTAGGGCACCATAAAAAAAAAAAAAAAAAACTGACGACAAAACTGGTGCTTGCCGTAATGCCAAGGGACTTTTTTTGTATATACATAAGAAAATCACATGGTTTATAAGTAGGACACAGACTGAGCGAGTAGAATGATGAAAAAATATTTACAAAACTATAATTATTTTAACAATTGCAATGCAAAAAAAAATTAAATTTTCTTGCAAAAATTTCGCAGACGAATAGCATCCTTAGATAAAATTGTATGTGTGTTTATTGACACGCACAGATCAGGCTCAGGACGAAGCACGTATATACGCAAAAATGTTGTTTTTTTTAATTATCTCACAATACTTTTAAGTTTGGTATTTTTTTATCAAATATAAATTAAATATGAAAATAAATAAATTATGCAAATAAAATCTAGAAGTTATATATAATAAAATTAATTTTTAGTATATATGGGTATAATATATACGAGTACGCATACAGTACGTTATGAAATATTAATACATACATTATTAAATGAATAAATATACATGTAAAATAAATATCCTCGTATAGTTACGAATAATAAATTTGTTTACATATACCTCTATACATAAATATACACAGCATGTGTCCGAAAAATAACCGGAATGACATTCTAACAAATGTGTATATGGATACGGGAATTGACATATATTGGCTACTGATTAATTTATGTATTATGAAATGATTTTAACAAACTGTTATGGTTTTATGATATTTCATACAATGTAAGCCAAAATACAATGCATTTAGTATAGACAATAGTTTGTATTATGTATTATAAAGAACAAAGAACAATAACATTGAAATGTTTTGTTTTAAAATTGGTAAAAATACATATACTACCGAAACACCATGAAATATACTTAAAATCGTATTATGGTTATAATTTTTTATCTAACACACAAATCAAAACAACGATTACCGAAGAAATATTGTGGAAGAATAATTTGAATAAATAAAACTATTGAATTTTTCCTAATCCATAGTTCGGTTATATTTCGGCCAGACGGTGTAAAATCTACATATATACATTTATATTCTATATATATATAGATATAATATAGGTTAATAATAATAATAATAATATAATTAATTATACAAACACAAAAGTGCTTTGTTCATATTAAAATGACCTACTTAATTTTTCATCATTATATGGATTGTAATTTACAAAAAAAAAAAATAATAAAAAAACATAAAAAAAACACAAAAAGTAAAAGAACTTGTGCGCATTCATTCACAACGTTTCTGAACTGTTATTTTCCAGCTTTTTTTTTTTAAATAATATACACGTATATATACGAGTACTTTATAAATATACTGGGTAATTTTTCTTTACCTTTAACATTATAAAATATAAAATATTGATTTTAAAATTGTTGTCTAAAGTAATTCTTTTGTCGAGTCTTTTTGACATACACAAGAATTTTGTTGAATTTCATGCTTTAATTTTTATAATAAAGATTTTAAATGGAATAAATAAAATAAAAAATACAGTAATTCATTGTAAACAAGCAAAATAAAAAATGGTGTACACATAAGGGAAATAATCCTATGTACCGCGCCATCAGAAGGCAACGGACGAATACAGCTTTGGACATTTGTAATTCAACTTGGTCTAATAATGTATTTAATCAATGACTTTCCATTCTATGAATTATTTTACTGATGATTTTTAACAATATTTATCCGAATAAATTTTTATTATATTAATTTTGCAATTCAATTAAGATAATTAAAAAAACATTATTTACCATATAAGAAATAATGGAAATATATTAAATTATGGAAAATCTTTTCTACAAGCTTTTCTATAAGCTTAATTTTTTTGAAGAAATGTCCAACTAATTCGTATACGTGCATTTTGATCATTACATTGCAGTTATTTGAGCGGTGCGGTTTTAATTATGAAAGTGCATTTCAATGACACACAATTTTCCGGAATTTATGGAATCATTACTGCGTGAACTTACAAGGGAATTAGTTTTTAATAAAATTTTGCTAGAATATATATATGTTATTGATTTTGTCCGTAAGAAGGTAATGATGTTGCATTGGTATAATTTATTTGTAATAATTACATAATTACTTAAATTTAGATGATGTATGTAGAAGGTAACTATAAACATCAAGTGCAAACAGTATGAATGACTGGTGTTGAATAATTAATTGAATTGTAAGATTATTAACAAAAGGATTAAAAGGAGATAATAGAAAACATATATACGCAGACACATTAGATTTACAATAATGAAAAGAACAAACATTTCAATTTAAATTTCTACTTGATTTAATAATAAACCGTTGAACTTAATGTTTTTTATACGAGTATATAATTTTAATATATACAATATAGATCAGCACTGCATATATTTTTGTATATAAGAATAAAAAAAAACGTTCTAAATGATATTATTTATTTGTACGAGTATATTTTTACAGACAGTGATGTCATTTATATTACGTATATAATATACAAATCGTATTCAAAGAAATTCTTATATTGCCATATTAGTATTGTAAATTTTTAAAATATTATATTTAGAATATATTACAAAACAATTTACAAACACCACCGTATAATAATAACAAAAAATACAATCTTTTTTTTATTGTCTATATTTCAGCTATATAACTTCTTTATTCATATATTTCTATATATTATGTGTATCTATATATTAATATATTTGTATAGATATAATAGTGTCATAAAATAAAATCATAGTCTATGTTGTCATTATTATTATTATTATTTTTGTACACAATGGAATGTCATTTGTTTAATGTTAAATTTGCCGTCAAAGAAAAATGTGTTTTCATATATAAAACACGATAAAATTCTCATTATAAACGCATTTGCCTAAGAATTTGCATATCTATAATATATATTTTACGCTTTTATGTTTTGCAATCGACGAACACAACAAGAAATTTTCTATTTTATGCAAATTTACATATATTCAGATATATATATAACATATATGTAGGTATATGTTCAATTGTATATAATAATAATAGTGGTAGCAGTGGCAGTATATAATATAAAATTGGGGTTAACGAACAAAAACTTGTAAAATATATTATCATTGTATGTTACATGATTATTCGTATATATATATATAAAATAATCATGTATGCAAGTGCATTTATATTTTAGAAAATATACGTTTATAAAAACAGTCATGTTTAAAAAGTAAGTTCACAAACGGAAAAAAAAATTAAGCTTATCAACATTCTTTATCAATAAAGAAATTTCTGATTTACATACCACGTCGTTTCATTAAATAACACATCGCTATTAATTGTGATTAATATATATAATTGTTTGTCTATCTCTATATACAATTACTTGTGGTCAAGCGTTATAATAACCAATTCGCAAAAAAAAAGATAATAAATGCTTATATGGTTTTTCATATTTAGTAGCCATTGACACAAAGTTATTGTATCGGTGAAGTATATAAATTTTAATTTAATTATTATTTCAAGAAATATTCTAAAAATAAAAAAATCACTAATTTTTTTTCAGTTGTGTAAATATTTTTGCATATAACTGTATGTTTATATATTTGAATTTGTTGATAATACACTTGATGAAATGCATATGCTATATAAATTGCATTTCAATAGTAATGTCTACATATATACCATATATATTGTATAATGTTAAGTGTATATATATCTCATCGATCAACTACTACAACTAAAATATATTGTAAGTAAATTATATAAATAAAAGCGACAAACATTAAATTTTTGAAAAACATTATTTTACATGTAAAATCGATGTACATTATAAAACCAATGTATATATAATAAGTACATATACTACATTGTATATATAAAATAGATTGATAGACACACGACTACAAAAACATACGAAACCATTTCGTGTACTTAGCACACCACATCGCAAATTCATTGTGATCTATCCGGAAGAACGTTTTTCTTCTCTGATATAAAACAAAAAAACATTTCATAAAAATAATGCAGACATTATTTAGGATGCATTGTGTGTATGTATTCCCAATATATGCCACAGTCACACACATGCCAAATATTCTAACAAAGAATATTTATCACAATTACATAATATTTCTGACCCCCATAACTAAATTTGTTTCTGATGAGCAATTACCCAAAACAATCTTTATTTTTAGTTTATGTTGACAGTATATATATTAAGGTTATGTTCACATTCGTTGTTAATGTTGGTTTAAATAAATAAATATGCAATTGAATTTGGCAATATGTAATATAGAATATTTATATACATTTATTATACCATATATAATGGGATGATATATATAGATTTCATATTCAATAATTCATAAAAAAACGTAAATGAATTTTATATATTCAATGAAAAAATTGTTTCCAATATAAAATTTTCTATAAAACCGCTTATATTTTATATTTCTATCTATACAAATGTAATGTAACCAATTGAAATAAAGAATTATATATTATTAATTTTAATATTTTATAAAGTATAAATAAATTAAAATCTATTATATCATAAAATTTCATTATAAAATTTAATAATATACATAAATTTTAATAAATAATGATACGTGTAAAGTGTATTTTGTAAAAATAATAATAAATAAATATAGAAATTATTTGATAAATGTTTTTTTTCCCAAACAAAAAAATTGTCAATTATAAAATTTGTCCTAAATATTTTTACACCTAGAAGATAAAAATGATATACTGTTTTCGATGAAAATTTTTATATAGTCAAAAAATTTCAATTTAATTGGAATTGTTATATAAAATTCTTTAACTCCGTCATCACTTTTCTCATAATTAAATCCTCTGTGTTTAACAATTATGAAGTACTATATAATTAATGTGACATCACATTCCAAACCAACCTCAAATATTATTCGCATCGCAAACAATTTAATTGCGTTGTTCATTTTGGTTAGTTGTTGAATGAACGCATCATGAATTTATCGTTTGGTTGACACACTCAACCAATCAATTTTAATGGATCACAATTGAAGTCATCACAACTACCACAAGTAAAAATTCAACTTAACTCATCCGGCCATGTGTAAACCTTGTGCAGCAAGTATTTCGTACACAACCAAATATATTGTATTATATAAATAACATAACACAAAAAACCAAAAAAAATTTATGGTCAAATATACCATAAATATATTATACGCATTTTTATCCATTATATAATATATTGCAATTTATATAAAATATATGAAAAAAATATATTTATTTTTCCAAGGAAATGACAGCGGTTATATATCTATATGAGAAAAAACTAAAATATATATATATTGTATATTGTATACAAAATTATATGATATCCATGAAAACAGTTAAATTATAATATTATATTCAATGATGATGGGTGAATTATCAAAAATGTAGGTCAAATGGGTATTAAAGTAAATTTAGTATTTCTTTTTCCATATAGATAAATACAATATAACGTAATGAATGAATGCGATTGGCTTATGTCTATAAAAATATATATATATAAATAAGATATAAAAGTTAAATTATATATATATATATATATTCATTGAGATCACACGCGCGCATAACTTAAATATGCGGTTGAGGATATTATACTTCATTATGATATTTATCTTCAAATAATGTTAATGCTTATATATATATATATATTGTATTTAAATTAAGTTATATTACATTATATTATGTTATTAATATATTGGGCTGTGTGGTGGTCGTCCAATATACCACAATAATGGAATATATAATTTATTTGGTGATTTCACGATAATTTGTAAAAATATCGCTATTGTATATATATGCATAATAGGAATTATTTAAATTTTTATAAATTACAAACATTATTATATATAATCTTATTATATGAATAATTAATCAAAAGCATATATATATATAAAAATAATAATTGAATTATAATGAATATATTTGTAGTAATATCTGGTTTGATGTTCATATATTATATAACTTATTTATATAAAATAGTAATATTTATAAATTTAAAGCAAATACAAAAATTCCGTTCATTGATAGTTAAATCCTATCACAGTAATTAATTTTATACTGATTTATTTAATCGAAATTATTCATTTTGATTGGCAAAACAATTATATATGGTATATAAAAAAAAGGGAAATAGTTGATACATATTTGTTTTTATACTTTATTTATATTTTACCAATATATTGAAATCTTTTTATATATATATATGTACGTACTATAATATAGTTATATAAGCTCATTCAAGTATACAGGATGTATTAAATTATAACACCTATAGATAAATAAATCATCATCTTGTGTGTAACATTCAATTTATACATTAAAAAATGTTATTTTATGATTTGTGATTTTGCTGCTTGCTATTGAATTGCATTTAAAATTATTCAAAAAATTTTAAAAATTATAATAAAATCAGATGACTGACTGGTGATACCTTTTTTTAATACATCCTGTACAAATGAATAAAAAAGAATAATATTTTTATTTGCATACTAATACTACTGTAACATAACATAATTTAACAAAATTTTCCATTGAAACAATTTATATATATATATATATATATATATATATATATATAATTTATATGCATGTGCATCGCGTTTTGCATTGCTTATTGTATTTTGTTTCATTTATACACCAACAAATTTTTTAAATTTCATTTATTTAATTAAAATAATTAATGTTGTATGTGAAAAATATATGCATTTTATCTTAAGAAAATAATTAATTTAAAAACCTTTTTTAAAATTAACTTTTATATACTATACTTTCATTATATTATTTTTTTTGTATTCTGAGTGTGTAACAACTGTATTATAAATTTTTTTAAACATAGTGGTGATTAATATAGTTGAGTTGGTGCAATACAAAAAAATACAATATTCATTCAAGTTTTATTTTATCCATCTAATATAGTTTTATAGAATATATATGAGTCCATATATTGTATTGGGTGTATCTGTATGTTATGTACCTATATGTATTTGGACCTTTTTTGAATAAATACACTGATATTCCATATGGTCTTGGTTCATTTGGATTAATTATTATTGGCAACCGAAAACTATATGGTATAGGAAATGGTTCACAACAAATAAAATATTATATATAACAACGAATGAACAATTTTAAATCAAACATTTGATTATTTTGAATCGATAATTTTTTGGGAGTTATGCCCATCATTTATTGAACAATTTGAATACGAAATTGTTACCAATAAAGACAAAAACAAATGATAATACTCCAAGTACATATGCAATATTTGTCTGATTTGAAGTGAAGGGATAAAATTTAATATTAAAATATTATTATTACACACCATATATACATGATGATTAATATTAATTATGGTTGAAAAAATAGATACCGCATACTTCCATATATTCGTAAAATTAAAATGCTTAAAACATATAAGAACATTTATTATTATTTATATATTGTATAACAACGAAAATTATAAATGTTGTTTTTGATAACAATTCATTGTTACAAGACAAAAATGACAACTTAATAAAGTGCTGTAATACATAATATTAATAATTATATATTATATGAGTATTTATATACAATATATAAAATAAATTATATATAATACTTATATACACATTCATTATATAAATAATATTTTATTTAACCAATCTTAAGTTTATATCAATTTATTTTAACACCCCCTATTTCTTTGTAATTCTTTACCCCATTATTATTCTTATAATTATTATTATTATTATTATTATTATTATTATATATTATTTAAGAGGTATATAATATATGGTATAAATATTTTATCATACATAAATTCACAGACATTTTCCATTAAAGATATTAAATAAAATTTGTGATTGATTTATTTTTGGTTTTGTATAAATAAATTACATGTTGTTTTGATTTATATATAAAATATTATATTCGCGAATAGTTCGTATACATTACAATATAAATCATATATAAACTAATTGTTATTATTAAGTGAGTCATCGTCTCGCACTCTCTTTATATACAATTTATCGGGTATATAATACAATATATAATTATATTTATATAGTACACATATATGTGTGTGTATATAACCATTAAGATTTATTGACTTCATTAATTTAATGATGATAAGTAAAAATATATAATATACCCTGTGTCCGAAAAATAACGAAAAAATATTTAGAAAGACGGCAAGCAATTAATTTATTTTACAAAAAATTATTTTATTTATTTGAAATATTGTGCCTTAAATGAAATACATTGAAATACAATAAATTCTCATCAGTTATAAATAAATAACGCACAAAAAACAATGTCACTTAATATACGTTATATTTTAGCTTGCACTGAAAGAAATGTTATGAAACTTTAGTTTAACAAAAAACTCATTTCACAACACATAAATCAATTAGCAGCCAATTGATATATAGTTAGAAAGTCATTCTGATTATTTTTGGACAGAGGGTGCTGTGTATATTTATATTTTCTTCTAAATTTTCTGTGTAATGGTTAAGCGCGTCTTTCTTTCGTCTCTACCAATATTATTGTATATACATATAGTTTTAACATTTATATATCGTATCTTCTTATATCAACACCAATTATTATGACTTATATATTTTCTTGTGTGTCAGTTTGAAAACCATCTCTGGTATAAGGGGAAACAAAGAAAAAACAGAAAAAAAAAGTGAAATATTATATACCGCAAACCAAAAATCATATTATTTTTCTTTTCCATTTTTTTTTGTCTTATTATTATTATTATTATTTTTTCTATTAGTTTCATTTTTCATATAATAATATGTATGCTGTTATTATATCCTTTTGATTTATTATATTATCAGTAAAGTAAAGACACACGAAATATATATATAGAACAAAAATATACCAGAAAAAACCAAAAAAACCAAAAAAAAAAAATTCAGAACAACAAATAATGCCTCCATAATAACCTAACACACCAAAAATAACAAAAAATATAATTTTTACGCTTAAATAGCAATTTCCATCCAATTTATTAATGGATGTGTGTTATTAGCTCTCTGTTGCAGTATATTTATATGGTATTTATGTAAGCATAAAACAGTGAATAGTCAGTCTAATTTCTTAATCTCAATATAATAATTTGGTTTCTTTCTTTTGTATATTTTTTACTTATCTTTATATATTATTTTTACTTTCGCCAGACATGAAACAGAACATATTATATTATATTATTATATTTATACAGTCGAACTTCTACTGTTAATATTTGAATGTTTTTTTTTTCACTCATATTACTGGAGCTTTTATCTATGAGATAAGTTTACGCAAGAAAATATATACAATTTATTAAAGTATAAAATTCAAATGATCTGTACGAGTGAGTTTAACCTCTATGATTAAATCTGAAGTTATAAGATAATAAACTGTAACAAATAATATATAATAATAAATATACAATATAAAAAGAAATAAATATTTCCGATTTCTTATTTATGTATATAATATGCGTGTGTATTTAAAGATAATGTGCGATATGAAATAAACGAAAAAAAAATTATTTAATATAAATTAACTTACCAACTACTGATAATATCATTGAATAACCTACGGGCGGTGTTGTTGATACTTGACATTCATATACACCTGAGTCACGTTTTTGTGGATATCGAACCTATATACACATATACAAATTTTATTATTCAATTATAATCTCATTTATAAGACGGACATAAATATATTATATATAAGATATATTATATACGAATTTAATTAAAATTAATTTATTATATATCATACAAATATACTCGTATATTATATACAATACATTATTATTAAATATATTTTTTAAATAGTATACATTTGAAGATTATATATAATTTACCTGTAAAGACCAATCACCCATTTGTGGATTATGTACACTAACAAATCTTTGATCGGATGTATATGTTGTTTTACCAACTGTTAATAAATGTAAATCACGGTGACGTATCCAAGTAACCTGAAATTTGTACAATGAAAAATGGTATTTAAGTAAAATTATTATTGCCACAGAATGGATATTAACAATTAATTTACAGTAGGACATTTAGGTTAAATAAAACGTTTTCATGCCAAATTCAATTTCATTAGAACTATACTCGTATATATGTTATATATATATATATATATAATAAATAAATATGTACTTTTAAATATTTACAAAAATATAAATGAAAAATAATTTTCAAACTTATTACTTATATAAATAAAAATTATTTTACAATCTTAATTCATTGCATTATTTATTATTGGTATATATGTATATAAACTTAATCTTTAACTATATCCAGATGTAATAAAATTTGACGGAAAAAAGTTTCATTATTAATATAACATCCAGTTGAGAGTTGAAATAAATTCAGTTTATTTTATATTATTATAAACTGCTTGTAAAATATATCTAATAGAACTTCATAAAATAATCCTTATGAAAATACTTCTTTAACATTTTTCGCTTTTCATTTAATAATTTCTTATAATATAGTTATATTCTTATATATATATATATATATTTATATATAGAATATTCTTAAATGTTTATATATATAGAATGTTCTGAAAGAAAATTAACCTTATGCTTATGTGAAAAAAAAAAAAAAAGTTAAAAAAATTTGTCTGTAACATTTCGAATTGATGCATATATAGAAAGATTAATGCAACGAAGCTTATTTAAGTTTTCTATCTTATTTAAAAATTGTATAAAATATAGTGTCATTGTAGAATCAGCTTTATAAATAAAAAAACGAAAAGATTTTCATTTACTTCCGTATATTTTTCATCTATCTATAAACATATAATAATATATAGTAAAATATTTTCTTATCTAAATTGTACGTAAATAAGTGAATACTTTATTCAACATTTTAATACATAGTATTTACATTAGTGCCTAATTTTATAACCATATGGAAGTATATTGTATATTAACCATATAATTGTTATGTATTCCTCCAAATGTTATTGCTATAACATAAGATCATGACTGATTCTCATATAGCCCAATCGAATTCTGATTCTCAGAATATACATTGCTCATTGAAATTACCTATACATATTTTACTCACAACATAATAATGGCACGTAAATGATAAGATATCTTGAAAAAGCTGTAATGTAACAGCTTATAATAATAAAATTCCATCGCACATAGCCCCACAATACTCTCTATATATATATATATTTTTTTATTTAATTTATTTTCAAATATCAACGTTTTCCAGACGGAAAAATATTTTCATTTCACATGTTTTTATAATACGCGATTAACAAATGAAAAGATAATAAAATAAAAGCGGAAAAAAAAAATGTAATAATAAATGAGAAAAAATAGAAAATGGTATTAAGAACTTATAAAAATCTTAGCCTTATTTTGTGTTGTATATATAGCGAGACTATTTTTTTTTTGTGATAAGATAGATTCTTTATTCATTTGTAACGATATATTATATTCCACTTATATATTTGCAAATAACAACGAAATATTTATTTACAGAGATAAGTTGAATATAATCTAAACCTATAGCTAACATATATAGTTGCTGTTGTCAGTCCCAAACGATATATAGATTTTTTGAAAATTAACCAACCAGTTCGTTGGTAAAATATGTTCATCATTGGTACATAAGATAAATGTTATCATTCGAATTAATTTTATTCGATATTTTAAGAATAACAATTTGACAGTGAAAGTAACAGATCATAAAGATGATGTTCTTAAAAATAAAAATGTTAGTACAATACATTTAACATCAATATATCAATTAAAATACAGTCTATGCGGTATTGTTCGGAGAAAAATAATTATAACATTAAAGCAATTCTACAGTATTAAATGTATGCGGAATATTTAACGTACTGTAAGAGCACTGTTGATTTAACAAAATGTTGATGGTTGATAAAATAATAAAATTAAAGTTTAAACAAACATAATAGGAGAATAATCCGTAAAAATAGTTGAAAAAAAAAAACTTTAAAATTTAAAATAGTTTTTAAGTTGTAAAATGTTATATTTAATATTATTCAACCTTTATTCAAGGAACAGCAGTTTACTCGTCGTCAAATCGCATATACATAAAAAGAAAACTATGAGAATAATGATAAAATGAATAACATATTGAAAAACAGATGAAAAAATAAATAAATAAAAAGCTTTTAAATTATAAAAAAAAACAAAATAGAAACATAAAGCTAAGCTTATAACAAAACACCTTCTTCATATTACATCAATATTTACTATAAACTTTATAAATTTTGAATATAAGATATATGTAAATTTGCATACATTATTAATAACAAGATAGATTTTAAATGCGTATAGATATTATATATAAAAAAAATAAAATATTATATATAGCACTCACCGTTTTATTTCCTAAATTTCTTATTCTGCAATTAAGATAAGCAGTTTTACCAACAAGTGCTGTTACATTTTTAGATGCTGATACATCAAAATATGGTCCACGATTTAATGGTTTATTTACTACCTCTTTATCATTGTTCGTATAATCAAAATCCAAATTTTCTGCAGATGTTGTTTGATGTAATTGTTGTTGTTGTGGTGTTTGTTGGATTTGTTTTCCACGTATTGTTGATGATGATGATAATAATAAATTGGATGATGATAATGATGAATAATGGTATGTGTCATTTTGAAGTGATTGTAATGATGCTGTAAAACCTGTAATTAAAAATAATTAATGATATTTATATTAAATTAAAATTTATTATTAAGATGTTGAGTTATTTTAAATATATTGATAATATTAATATTATAATTATATATTTTATTACATATATATTAATTATTTCACAGATACGTTAACGAATTTTATTTTTAATTATTTATATATAATATTATTTAATTAAATTATTATTGTCAAGTACATAGTTCTGTAAATTATAACAAAATATGGAATAAATAAATGTTTATGCATACACAAACAGAAGAGAAGAATTCAACCTTTACTCTTATTTAAAATAATTATTAAAATTATAAAGGTATAGATATTTTATATTAATTTTATACGGTTGAATATCACAAATAGTATATATTTTACGTATACTTTATAATAATATGTAGGTAGCACACGTACATTATGTAGAATGAAAATTTATAAAATATTACGTTAGGTAGTTTTTTGCATATTAATATTTTAAATATTTATTATTTTATATATACGTGTATTATATACTTATTTTATCATTTATAACTTATAATATTAGTCTTATATAAATATATATTATATAATTTATATAGAAGGTATATAGCTAACACGAACACATATACAACAACTTTATAATAAACAGAATTGTACAATTCATAAATTTTACATTAAATATAAATATATGTATTACAAAATATGTAACATTCCAAAAACATATGCATTATAATAATATTACATATTAAAATAATATATGAAATATAAATGTTTATAGTAGTAAATAACTGAATGAATGTATCAGTTGTATATAGGCTGCATAAAATAAATATATATATATAAAATTTGTGTAAAAAAACATTGTTTTTTAGCTTATCTAAAACCGATTCTTATTATTGAGATAGTATAACGAGAAATTTCTAGCAAATTTTGCTCTACAGACTATGCGTTCACATACTATTTTTACGTTCAATTTTTCTAATTTTATAATTTACAGTCCTTTCGTATAACTTCAAATATAGCTGAGGCTTACGTTTAATAGAATATATTATTGTACAAAAAATGAGATTTGTTCACGTAACGCACACTACAACTATTTATGATACATACACATAATAAATGATATAAATAAATAATTGTATAATAAATATTTTCCGTATAAAAATTTTTCTCCGAAATTTTGCAATAAATACTTGGCATTCTTTGTATTATAATAATATAATAATAGTGTAGCATATAACAACATTTAATAACGAATATTTTTAGTAAAATATATATTTATATACAAAATTCTTCTTATATACTTTAACGTATATGTTGTATACGTGTGCATAAATTATGGAATCGTGCATACTGGACCGAAAATTCTATAATTTATACATTTTATCAAAATATATATTGTATATTGAATTACATATATACTTCATTAAAATTTAATGTATAATTGAATACGTGCATATGCGCGTTTTTATTATAGTTGGGTAAATCGAAGAACATAAATATTATAAAATAAAATACAATATGTTAGTAGGTCGATTCGCAGTTGACCTATCTATTGTTAGTATATAATAAAACATATATTGTGTACAATAAATATTAAAATATTTTACTAATAAATTATTGAATTATGAAAAATAAATTCTGTTCTATACATAAAGTAATGAATTTAAATAAATAGGCAATTATTCATTAAAAAGAAATAAGAAAATATTGGCAGAGTTATAAAAAAATGTTTAACTTTAAATTGTGGAAAAATTAAATTTTCATTTAAAAATTAATAGAACAAACAAATAATTTTCTGCATTAATGCTCTCTACAACTCTACAACTAATTATAAACCATAGACAAGTGTATACTACATATGTATTTAATTTAACTTAACTTTGATGTCACTTTTAACTCAACTATTCATATTAAAGATAAGAGGAATATATATACTTTTTTGTTGTTTCCACTGTATTCATATGCATATACCTACATATTTTTCTTTATATATAATAAAGTTGGTCAAAAGCTTTTATTTTATGTAATAGCTATTTGTACATAACATATAAAAGTGTGTATAAAAGATATATATTATATTATATAAGGAAAGGCATTCAAATATATGCTGGAACTTAATTAGTTTTCATAAATTTAAAATTAATTATAAAATATTAATTACAGAATATAGAATTTTTTTTAAATATTATATCTAAACTTATTTTTGGAAGAATTATAAAGATAGAGTGTGTTGTGTTAAATGTGGTTTACATCCTAGTTTTAAGTTAAATTTTGTTATATTATATTATGATCGTAAATATGATTTAAAATATAATATATAATTGTAAAGTTTTAATTTGTTTTAAATCTGGTAATGGCACCACCATTCATTATTGGAACGCAGCATAGAAATTTTATTGTGAAAATCTTGTTTTTCAAAGGAAACAATTTGTTGCTTTAGTTTAGCTTTATACTGGTACAGTTCATTATTTTTAATGGATGACATTCCGTTTATAATGCTTTTAAAAAAAAACAATCTGACCACCAACGAATGTACAGCACTCGTTATCGACCTTATTTAACCACTTAATTCTATGATTTTATACAAATACAAAATTAATATGATGATTATATTGAACATTCATAAATTAGTTAAATTTTAATTAATTACTTTCTATATAGTTAACTATAATTTAATATAATTTGGGTGTCTATATATAATACCAGTAAATATGTTAACATATCCAATAAATTTTCCATTAATATAACAAACTCTCGATTATATAAAATGACATTAATATCCTATATACCAACTTAACTGTGAAATATATAAATGTTTAAAAATGATATTAATAAATTAAATTTTCTTTATACCAAATGGAATGAATAAAAATTACAATAAATAAAAATCGATTTTCTTTTTATTTTTTTATGTTGTATTCATATAAAATTTTTTAGTTGACCTGCATTTTATGAAATAATCCCTAAAATATATATACTTATACAAAAATATAATACTGTAAAGTGTGTGTATATATATATATATATATATATATATAGAAAAGATTTTGAACTTTATATAAAATTGTTACAAACGAATGAAATGCGGACGGAAGATAATAGATAGTTCTATTTTTAAAGAAGGTTCTCTCTATTTGATAATACAACATAATGTATTTTATTGTGTCTTATATAGAAAATAAAATACAAATGCAAAAAACATAATAATAAGAAAATGTGCATTATTTATATATAAATATAAGTATATAAACATATGTCCATTTCTTGTTATAATTTCCATCAGCAGCCATTATTGTATTATATATAAGAGTATTTGGAAAATTTACACATTTCCAAAATGAATTCATTCTTTATCGTATTATTTTTTGAATGTTTATGTAAGAAAAAAAAGGAAATCAGCAAGTGATGAGACGCGTTTCAAATCAAAGATAATTTTTTCTTATTTATATTACATTATTTATATACAATAATAGATAACCATTATATAAATAATCAAATTAATTTTTCTGTAACTATATCTAATATAATTACCCGAAATGTTCTCTATATATATATATATAAAATAAAAAACTGCAGATTTACATCGGGCCTGATTTACATACTAGTATACAAAGAGATACGAAATGAATTGAAGAATCTTTATGGACATAAACATTTGTGTACTCATTTATTTCATCTCTATAAACTCTATCTATATGTATTGTATGTATAATAAAAAGGACGAAAATAAAAAAAAAACACTTGATAGGATATTATATTTTTGTTTTATTATTTTTTTTTATATGGTACTTTTTTATTGTAACAATTGTAAACTTCTGAAAATAATACCTTTTTTTTTAATGTTTGAAAAAACATATAATAAGAAAAGTATATATACTATAGACTTTTCAATATGTATTCTATAGTGTTTTTATATCAGGAGATATACCCATCAATAGATAAACAACTTACTGACACAATCATAAAAGCAATTTTATATTATTATTGTTTGTTATTATTAGAAGCCTGCTGTTTTGTGGCATACACACAGATGGGTAAAGGATATAAGAAAGGTGCTGCCTTTATTTTATATTTGTTGTGTGTGTGTGTGTTTGTCGGCGGAATACAAATGTTTTACTATAAACGTATAATTTTGTTTATGTTATACATAAAAGAAATTGCTTTATATGACGACTGGAAGAAAATCAGTAAAATATATAATTGTTAACAAAAAATGTGAGAGCAACAAAACAAAAATTTTCTTCATAAAATTTTAATTTATAGCAATTTTTTAGCTAAACTTTAAAGTCTTAATGCACATCTCTCAATACCGTATAGTGCAGCATATTATATTATTTTTATATTAGTGAAAATCGTGTAACAGTGGGTGGAACTCTATTTGTATAGTTTTTTTTTTTTTTATTACAATTGTCCATTATTTTTCAAGAAAGATTTATGATTTTTGATTAAATGACAATGACTGATAACTTTAATTGACTGTATTACATATATATAATTAATATAAAAAATATCCTCGTAAAATAATGATAACATATTTTATACCAGAAATATTGTATCTAAAGTAAATATATATTTTTGACCCATATAATTTTTTCGTATATCCTTTTTTTATTTATGTGAATTTTTTTTTTTTTTTCAGGAATGGGGGAGGATATAATAACATTTATATACTCTTTATATTTAGTCATTCATTATTACTGCACAAATATGTACATTATTTAATGTAGGTACATATATTCTCAATATATAATAAATTTGTATCAATTTCAATATATTTGATATTTAAATATTAAATTACATACATAATAGACAGACGGTCAGACTAGACACATATTTATATATATTTATTAGTATTTGTAATGTTTATCTATATATAGTGTATTGTATATAATAAGTATATAAAACCCTTAAATATATTTATATTCCCTTAAGTTTCCACATGAAATTTATACCTAAATATTTTATGTATAAAATAGTCAATGATCATCATATACCATTAAAAAGATTTAAGTTAAAGAGTTATAGATATTTACAATACATAAATATAAGCCTAATGTATGTTTATTTATATATGCATATACAATATATATATATATATATAAAAGTGTATACATAAATAAAGTATATAATAATATAGTAATATATTTGGAATTTTTGGTAAGTCGCATTATATTGTTTGCTAAGGATTTTTTTTTTACTATATAAAAAGCCTAAATATATACAATATTGAATATGTATATGTATATGTGTATATTATATTATATAATAATAATATAATAACATCAACATAAAAGTCAACAAAGTCAGCAAAATGTACAAATAGATATAAACATAAATTATTATAAGTATATCAAAAATCTCCACTATAAGCAATTTACCATTAAATATATATTTTATTTTATATATATAAAATATAATATTTTTATCATTTTAAGTGTACTCGTAAATATATATATATATAACTTATATATTGATTGGTGTGTATACAATTTTGGTATATAAAATTTTTCTATATGCTTGTGTGAAGTATTGTATATTGTGTATATAATAGTTTATTGAATGACCAGGATTTTATAGAAATAATATATATATATTATATTTTATACTATATAGTAGAGGGAATATAGTACTCGTCGTATGTAGTTATTGTAACAGAATAGAGAAAAAAATATTTTATATTATGCGTTAACACAGAATTATTTTTATTAGAAATTATCGATTCAAATAAATAAAATTGTAGTCTCCAAATTTTTGTGTTTATTGTTAGCTATAATTTTATTTGTAAAACTTATATTATATTATATAATATTAATATATATTTATGGTATCTATAGGTACTCGTATTCGTATGTACATAACCATATTGTTGGTATATATATGTATATTTATTTATATCGATTATATAAATGGAGACTTCAAAATATTATATATATAATCAAATTAAGAGGAATTTTATGGCATATAATAGGGTGTTAGTATAGTGTTCATAATGGGTTACATTAAAATACAGCATAATATTATTATTAATCTATATAATTATATAGTCTAATGATATGATGCGGTGTGCAAAAAGCTTTTCAAATTAACCATCAAATTAAATAATTATTATAAATAAAATCTATAATATTATTATTATAAATAAAATCTATAATATTTATTTCAATGAAATTGACATTAACTTTTATGATTTTTATCAAATGTTTATTTATCACCTCAAAATTAAATAATTTTATAGGTCAAACCTAGAGCTATTGTAAATTCATATAAGAATGAGAAATTAATTTGTATACATAATATATTTTTATGTTATTTCTATTTTATACGTTGTATATATTCTACAATAATAATATATATTTTGTCACCTCATCAACCATCACTTTATACAACACTGAACAACCACCCATCCATCGTACGCATATATTGTGACACTGTCAAATTATCATAATGTCAAAATATTGAATAAAATGAAATAAATTAAAATTCAATTAAGAAAATTATTTTCCTATCTATCTCTGCTTTATATCTTTTATTATAAATACGCAAGCCACTAGATAATTGTACATGTTAAAGAATATATTTTTATATAAGTATATTTATATATGGTATACATTAGAAAATTTGTCATCGCAACAACATAATAACATTTATTTTCCTATTTATAAAATTTGATTAGAAAATTTATTATACATCATTATTATACGATATATTATTATATATGTGTATAGGTATACCATATAATATTATATTATATCATATACACAAGGTTTATTCATATAATTGAATTCGCGAATCATAAACCATAAATACACAATCATTATTTTATATATAAGTACATAAAACTTTATGTATATGCTGGATGTAATATTATGAGAGAGAATACAGAAAATTTTTGTGGAGTCATCAACTAAATTTATGATGAATATGTCTGTTATCAAATTTTCACTTTTCTATACAATAAATATAAATATATGTATATAATTTATAATGTATATTTATCTATCTATGTAATAATATATTGTGTTAGCACAGTAGCACTAACTATACACATAGCATCAGTTTTATATATTCAATTTATAATAAAAAATTCAAATAAATTTTATTTTATTTTATATTCGGGATGTTTGTTATTTTTTTTTTTATTTTTTTTTTCAAGAGAACATCAAACAAATATATTTTCACAATATAAAACGTAAAAAAAATAATAAATAATGTAAAAGTGTATTATATAAAAACAAATATTACCAGAAACAACAACAACAACAATAACAACAACAACAAATATAAATAATAATAATAATAAAAAAAAAAAAGAATTAAGAATTTTGGAAAATATGAAAAATTGTATTTTTCTAATAATAACAATATGTTTTTTTATCGCAGATATTCAATTATAATACAAAGGAAAAAGGATTTTATAACAACAGGGAAGTTATTTCGTTAAAATATCAAAATTTATTTTTTAAAGTAAAATTAATTAAATCTGTCATTATATTTTCGAAAATCCTATTCTCCGCAGAAAAGAATTAAGGATATATAAATAAATATTTATATTTATTTAAAGAGGATATTTTTAATAAATCAATAAATAAGTAAATACCATAAAAGTATAAACATATAACAATATGATATGAACACGATGAAATCGAAACTTTTCAGTTACTAGAAAATTGTGTGAATTTGCGTGCGTTTATCCAAATATCAATAAATTTAATATGAACATTTGTAGAATGATAAGAAAACTATGGTGCGGGTGGCCAATCATACTTTACCTCAATTAAATATAATAGTGTTACATTACAATCAAATTAATTAATTACTCCGTTTATTAGTACAGCATTTTACAATTGATCTGTATTATTATAGACGATAGATTAACATAAACGCTATATTCATTGCGGAGCACACTCAGTGTTTTTATAATATATACGAAGTAGTTTTTGATTTCGTGTGTAATATAGAAATATTTTACATTTCTATGTACATATATAAATTTGCTTCTTTGCATAATACAAAAAAACCGTATATACATATAACAAACAACCAATAATACGATTTGGTAAAAGGATTAATAAATATGTACGACATAAGTAACCGCATGAATGTTGCATGTTTTGTATATCCTATTATGTATATGAGGATTATAAATAAAACGTAAAATAAATAACTAGAAGATAAACAGTATGTTATTTAAACAAACCGAACTTGTAATATATTGTATATATAATTAAATTTATTCTTTCAAAAAACATGTGTAAGTTCATGTTCGATGGTCAATTTAAATGAACCGATCACCCAATGCTATAGCCATAATGATATACTGGGATAATGAACTAACGATCTGAAGAAAGTGACCGAGGTACTGTGACGACAAAAATAAACGATAAACGACAAAAAAAAAAAACAAGAAACATTTGATAACAAAAAAGAATAAAACTTTTATAATAACTTTTTTTTTTTATTTTTACTTTCTCTTCATTTAAAAGTTTTTCTTCTCCACATTACAGTACAAATGTAACGATAAATAGAATTTTTTAAGTAAATATAGTGAATGGATTCTATAAAATTAGAACTATACTGGAATCACATTATATATAGTTTAACAAAGAAAATACTCAATGATTTTGAAATTTGTAACAGAAGTCTTATAAAGGATACGGTTTTAGTGAACAAAAAATATACATTTGCCACTAGTGAAATTAGTGCTATTGGGAGCTTACTTTCGTGGTTGCTCTAGCATGTTTTTTTACATAGCATTTGTCTTCCAAAGCGATACAATGTAAATTCAATATATTTGTTGACGATATAGTGTTCTACAATAACACTGTTTCAGCAGATTTCAGAAGCGCTTATATTTTTCTTTTGCAATCCAACCGAATGGATAACGTTGAAACTAATCTCTGTCTATGTGTGCCAGTTCTGATATGAGAATGTTGAGCATAAGCAAAAATTATAAAAAATAGTTATATCAGTCATTTGCAATAACATATCATATTTTCAAATATCTTTATTTAGATAGTGATTCGATTAAATTTAGATGATTAAATAATATTGTAATATAAAATCATTTTAATATGTACAATATGTGTATATACAAAATGTGTACACGGGGCACTGTGTACATATTAGTACAAATGTGAAAGAAATAAATTAAATATACACATAAACTTTTTTTTTTAAAAGATTTAACTTTCGATAACAAGTAACCAAATAAAAACAACCAAAAATAGAATATTATATAAACATAAATATATATCAGACACATATAGAAAGTGTCCAACTTCTTTTGTAAAAGATCAATATTTTTGTGTTAACTGTAATAAAAGTTATGATATATAACCAAAGTACCCTTTGCGGATTTATCAAAAGTCTCAGTATAAAAGAACTATTATATATATATATAAATCCTGGTCATATATCAGAAAGTTTGTGTATGTTTTTTTTTCGTTATTTTTACTTTTTTATATTTTTATTATTATTATTATTATTATTATTATTATTATTTCGAAATGAGGTCACCGCAAAAACAGCTTATAAATATAGGTTTGAGTATTGTGCAGAATTATGACGTATATATATATATATTAACAAATATCTATACACATAAATGTGCGTAACATACGATAAGTAGTGTATTGAATGGTTATGAAATGATGTGATAACCAAATATTATTTAGAAAAAGTAAATGTATAGTTAAGGTGAATATAGTTGCAAACAATCAAATTAATTTTATTTCTTTGATTTTGCGGATATTTCATGATACAACAAAATAATGAACATATAAAAATTATTATTATTTTATTATATTATTATTAAATAAATGCGATGAAGTATTTTAATTGCAAAATTTACGAATATTTATATATTGAAATTCTATATAGGAATTAAATATTTATTTATTTTATAATAAATATTTCGATTGTTTATTATTTTATGTAGCGGCAAGTTATCGTATCTGCGTTATTGTTTTAATAATTATTACATTACAAATAATATTTATAATGAAAATTTAATAAATATAGAATATTAAAACTAAAACCATTATGTTAATTAATTATTTCATTTTTAAAAATTAATTACACGCATCTTTTTTTAAAAAATAATATATTTCTACTTTTTACAAATTTATAATATATTATTATATTTAACAAGTGTTGAGATAATTATTCATTTTGTTCAAATTACAACGAAATTACAATGTATTTGTAACCATTTTTATATTTTTTCCAATATAAATATTCTTAAAAATAAAATATTTACTAATAAAACAAGTGATATATAGATAACAATATAAGGATCATCTCGATAAATATTATATATATAATATACCTAGACATATAAACAGCATCAGACAAAATAAAGTGTTAAATTAGAACAAACAAATTATTTCTGCTTTACTTCTAAAATAATAATTTATATAATTGAAAGGGAAAATAATTTTTGAATATAAAAATTACAAAATAAATCCTTTTTTACATACTGTTTTCAATAATCAATTATAATTGGACAGGAAGATATTGTCTCGGTGTAATGTTTATATACAAATATATAGAGAATGTAATGAAATTACCAAATCGAACAGTAATGAAGACAGAGATTGCATTATTTTTGCGATACTATTAAATTGAAGACAAAATTTATTATACGCGAATTAAATATAAAATATATATATTTTAGGTTTCTTTTACAATATAATTATTATTTTAAAACATTATATAAATTAATTTTTTCAGGTTATCACTTTATTTTGTCTGACACTGTATTAAATGTACGATGAACAAAAAAAAAAAAAAACAATGCAATGTTGTATACTATTTCAATGTGTTTATTTTGTACTTTACTCTGGCTATATTATTATGAGTATATATATACATTGTTTACATTATCATTTTCTATTGTATACAGAAATAATAAAGTGCCAAAAATTTCTAAAATAAAAGTCAACAACCTTCAATATATTTGTATGTACATGCCATAGATAAATATTCTTTATAATAAGTATATGAAAACAGTGAAAAGCTTGTATATATTTTATTATACTTATAGAGTCTATAACTATAGGCCATCATATACCGGATTTATTCTTTATGGAAATATATGTATAAGCTATACGCAGGTTTATGTGTGTAGTATATTAGAATGGTGTAACGTTGAAGAATTCGCTGTATACATATAAATATACAATATATGCGTTATTTTTATAAAAAAAAAAAAAAAAACAAAAGACATAATACATTTACATATTTCTTATTTGTTTACATATAAAATAAATATATAGGGCTGCCGCGTCACACTGTTATTATTATGTTTTATGTTTAAATTTTACATGATATTTCAACAAAATAAACATAAAAACAATGTAAATAATACTTTAATCGAATTGAATTAGTGCGGTTATATATATACAAACATTAATGTATTTATATATGTACAGTGGTACAGTGTTAGAAATATCTGAAAACAGAAATATGTTGCAAATATGTTCTATCTGTAGAAACACCAACATAATTAACTTGATGTTTTAGTGCAATATTAAACGCCAAATAAAATTTCAAACGCATTTGAAAACAATGGTAAAATGAAACTGCTCAAAATGTTTCACATATAAAACAATATATTATATCGCATTAACACAAAAATGAATTCTAAACAATTTCCAATTATATATAACCTTAATTTTTCCAGTTGAATAAATACCGTATACCAATTATTATATACCGGTAACCCTATAAATACTATATTTTAAATATTATACATTGTCATATATTTCATATATAGATAAATCTATATATGTGAAACATATCACAAGTCAAAGTTAGATAAATATTTATCAAAGATCCATATCAATTTTTGACCCTTTCCATTTTCCATTTGTAGAGAGTGTGAAAAAAAAAAAAATTTGATATTTTTTAAACATATTCACACATAACATTGAAATTCGTAATATATATTATAATATAGATATTTTCCTACACGCATGTAGATACATTTTTTTTTTATTGTATAATATATTATAAGTTATTCTATATGTCAATAAACAAAATGGTAAAAGGAAGTAAAAATCGAAGATGTATATTATAGCCAACGCAAATATGAATATATATTTACACATATACCGCTGTGCGTCCCATACAACTTGTAAAATTATTCAGACGACCAAGTTAATCTGGAAAAAGGTTAAACACTACAAAAAATAGAAAAAAAACAGAAATCAGAATATTTTTTTTCCATTCCCAAAATATATCATTTTACTTCTTTTTTCCTTTTCCATCCCTATATTGTATACGTACACAAATGGTAAAAAAAAAAAAAAAAAGATCATTGGGTAGATATGTGAAACTAAACACACATATAATATTTTACTTTTGAAAATTTATAAAAAATTTAATATTATAATGGAAAATGGATTTCTTTTTTTTTATTTTTTATTTTAGTATTTTCAATCAAATAATATTTTTTACCTCTTTTAATGCAAAAAAAAAAAAAAAATGGTTTAAAAGAATATACGCCATATATTCCATCATATCCGTTTCGTTGCCTACGCTTAAATTTGACCACGTAAATATATAATCTAACTAAAATGTGTGTGTGTGTGTGTATGGTACTGAGGAGCTCTATATATTTATAAAAATAAATAATGGAGAGGAAAAGATAATAAAATTAGAATTGATTTAATTTTTAATTTTCTTTCAACCCATATAATTTTAATTTTAGAAAAAATGAACCTTTTCATTTAGAAATATATACGAGTTATTTGATTAAAATTAATATAGATTAGGTTTATTCCCGAAAATTATTTGATTATATACTACTTTGATAAAAAAAAAAAAAAAACCCACAACTAGTGAAATAAATGATCAAAGTATTTATTTTATTCAATAAATATTTATTTTGTCTTCTTCAAAGTGTAATCACCACTTGATGTGAAATCTGGTGAATGCTAATGATTTAACTGACATAAATTTGCATTACTGATTTGTATATTCCCATGTAAATGATACATCAATCAACATGTTATCAATTTTATATATATAGTTAAATGTAGATTTTGAATCACCATTGATTTGAATATTTCTCGGTTATCATCGATGTTTCAGGACGATCGGATCATCTTTAATTGATGCACCAACACTTTTAAAACGTTTACATGCTGTTGTTTTGGATAGAACGTTATATAACCATTCATATTAATTTTTCAATTTTATTGCACTAGTTTAGGTTTTTTTTTATCCGAGTAGTATATAATCCACAATATGTAATATTGTTATTAGATTTTGAAGCCAAAAAGCAATTTAATCCTGTATTGATCATGAAATATAGCGGGTTCAAATCCGCTATTTTTCATAGGAGATTTTTCGGTATTTATTTTAATACTAAAATTTTTCTGCTGGCTGACCATTTGTTCGTTGATGGAAAAAAAAAGAAAAACGGATATCTTTGAAAATATGGTGTTGGACGCTATTCAAAGATTAACAATGTCTGCACACACACATCACTATGGGCTGATCACCCATATAGAAATAATAGTATTATGAAAACATTTATCTTTCGTGAATTACAGTACAGTACACTACACAATTGGTAAATTGTTATATACTCCCATGCGGAGTAATTTACCAACTTGGTGGTAATGAAAGGTTTATTAGATGACATAAAAGCTCCACTAAGAGCAAAATATGATTTAAAAAAAAAAAAAATAGTCAATGAGACTTTTGAACTCTAATGCATAGACATGTATTATTTTTAATATTATTGTTATTATATATATATTTAGTTTAGATTTACCGAGCACATTAACCACCTTTATAAATAAACAATATACTTATATTTTATATATATATATTAGATTAGGCTAAGTGTGTAAACATGTACAAATAAATAAATATTAAAGAAACATAACATATTCGTGTATGTGTTATAAATACAACAAAATAAGTATAACAAATACAAATTTACTACCACCTCAATTCTATATTTTGGGTTTATATTTATTTTTTTTATTTTTATATATTATATACAGATTTATTGGACAAAAAATGTTCATTTTCTATGAAATTTTTTTCGAGGTTTTTCTAAAATCGATTACATTGAACAAAACGTAATTTGGTAACATATGTGTCTGACCGTATTATATTGTATATAATAAAAGAATAAGTATGTTGTTGTACTGTTTACAAACTATTGATTTGATTTTTTATGTTTCTTTTTTGTTAGTTTTTTTTTTTTTTTTTCTTAAAAATAAGGTTTTGTAATGGCTTTAAAAAAAAAGAAAAAATCGTAATACCCACCAATTGTTTAGTGTATTTTAAATGTTATAGTGTTAATCTGTCTCTATCTATCTGTATATATAATAATTTTGATAAACATTTATATAGGTTTGATAACTACCAAATTTCTGTAAAAATAATAATTCAAATTACATTATAGTAAAATACTGCGACTTTATATAGAAGAAGTCTATTACAATGATTTGTTCAAATAAAGTTTCGATTTTGGTATATGGTCAATCTAATTGATTGGTCTGTTTTATTGTAAATAAATAAATATGTGACAGCCATCATAATTACCATACACATTGTTTCATGTGATTATACTATACCAATTGTTTCTATCGACTTGTTCATATTCGATTACAGAGAAATAATTCAAATCTGGTCAAAATATTAAAAAATTAATATCATATCGTCGGCTTTCTTTTTCCTTATAAGTTTACCTGTAACTTCAAATATAAATCTTAATTCATTTTCAGTGGCAAATTTCGAATACAAGCAATATATTATATTCAAGTTATATACAAAATACAAAGACACAAATGCAAAACATTACATTTATTACGATGACGTAAAAGTTAAAAAAAAAAATCTAATTTGTATATTTTCAAAATATTTAATTATGTATACTTTTGTTAAACTTGTTAATTTGATTATTTTAAAATTCTAAATTAAAGAGAAAAAAAAAAATAAACAATTTACGGATTCAAATATACATTTTATGTATTCTTAAACCATTTATTATTAACATATAAATCATTTAAGAAAAAACAAAATGCTCTTCTATATATAATATTTAATTTCCTAATCGTATTTTTAATTCATTAATAAGAAAAATAAAATTAAACGACAAAAAAAAATAACATTTTGTATGCCGATGCCAGTGAATAATAGTGAATATAAATAGAATAACCCTAATTTTCTACATTGAAAATAAATAGAAAAAAAAATTTAAATATCCTTTTTCTTTCTATTATAAATATACAAAATACAATATTAACCTTCGCAAACACGAAAATAAAAAAGGAGATATAATATTAAATATAAATCAATTCTAATTTAATATTTAACAGAAAGAAACTGTTATATTTTTTATTGCAATTTCATGTCATTATGTATATGTGAGCGCGATATAGGAGCCCCACGAGAAAGCAAAATAAATAAATAAATATTATTATGATTATCATCATCGTTATCATTACAATTATATTATTATTATATACATTTTTTTTTTTTTATATCTTATTTTAAATTCCAAAGTATAGAGCGGCAAAAAAAAAAGGGGAACACCCATATAAGAATATTATTTATAATAAAATGATTAACCGAAAGGAACGCTTATATTTTACATATAAATATAAAATGTAATAATATAATAGAAGAAAAGCGGGAAAAGAAAAATAAGCAGACACAAGTCAACATTTTTCTCAATAAAGGAAAAAACACATTTCATTGTTACAACATTTTTATTGCATAGCACATATACACACACACACAATAGAAATGATCGTCCTTCACCATATATATATTTAAAAAAAAAAATAAAAAAAAACAGAAAAAAAATGAATGACTTATCCTTTTTTATTTTTTTTTTTTTTATTAGCTCTTTGTACATATTTACTTCTTCCTTTGAAAATATTTTCCTCTTATTATTCCCAAACAAAATATACACAGCAGTTTGTCAAAGAATTTTTAATACCCGATATATGTAAAATAAAATAGACACAATAAGTTACTATTAGTTTTAATATAATGATACGAATATTTGGTTCACTGCACTATGTCGAATTACATCTAAAGTGTTGTGTATTAAATCAGCTGAATACGATGGGTGATTGAATACGCTGATCATAAATCTAACAATAAGTCGATTGTGACTTGGATGAAATATCGTACAATATGTTTTCCTGATATTCATTCTTTCCTAATGTATCGCTTGAATTATTTCAACAAATGCTTCGATTTTTTTCTCCACCAGACTACAAAATTAATTGACACACTGTGTATATATTATCTAAATGAATTTGATATCGTCTCGCTATAATAATATACTCAATATATGCAGGATAAAGAAAAAATAAATAAATAAATGCGACAGAATAAGAATATTTAAGTACGGGAAATGGTACACCAAATAAAGATATTTCACATTAAAACTAAATTTAATATTATAATAATTATTTTTCTTATCCATATTTACATATATTTTTGACATATAGGTGTGACTAGAAATGGATTGACACTGATATGAATATGTGTATATATAAATTATATTCTTATTATTTTCAACAATACGATCATCTCCATATCAAATAAAATTTTATTGGTAGCGCGTGTAATACGCTCCCTAAACATTACGAACAATATATGTCAAAAGAGTGGCGTTAACACGACCATATTATATTATATGATGATAATGTTTTCGTTTTTATCTATGATAAAAGAATAGGATTTTTCTTCTTATTTTTTTCTTTTCACTTCTATTTCATATATATATATATGGTATAAGTATAACCTAGAAAAGGGTGAATAAATTTTCCTCGAATTCACTATAAGTAAAAATAAAAAAAAATAAATAAGAACAGCTATCTAAACAAACCTATTTTATGTGTGTGTGTGTCTGTGTGTGATGCTATGTTAGAAATTTTAATGTAACACATAAAAAAGATAAAACCAAATGAAAACATTTGTAACAAAAATTTATTATAATATGCATATATGAATGAAAAGCAGGAGAAGTTATAAATTCTTAATGAATAATTCTTTGTATGCTTTTAGCTTAAAGAGGAAAAATAATAAATAAAATACAAAAAAAAAAAAAAAACATTTTAACATTAAAACAATAAGAATGAAAACGTGAAATTTTATTTAATTATTTGATTAAAAAATTATTTAATTTTTTGATAAAGACATTGAAATGTTATCAACACTTCGCCGCATATAAAGTCTGTGATGCTTAAACTGATTGTTTTTTTTCTCGTACTTGAATAGATGTGTACAAAAAAGAATGTAACAATGATAGTCGATACTATCGCAGAAAATAAATAAATTAAAAACGAAAAATAATTATCATTAGCACGTAAAATTAAAAGTAATTTTATAATCACTTCAAAATTTATTTAATTTTTATTGTTTAAGAAAACATTGTTTTTATATGTAGACTCAAAAAAAAAATCGTATTATTTTATAACATCAAAAGTACTACATTATAACTGTTGCATAATAATATTACGTAATTTTATATAATAAAATATTTAAGAGAATGTCAATGTAATTATTTTCAAATTTATAATAATGGAAATACAGAATATTTTAGTTTGAATAAATTAATATCTAAAGTATAGTAGTAGCTATCGTGGCAATTAAATTGAAACAACATTATTCGTATATATAATAAGTTAATAATAACAATTATATGTTATAATAATGTTTTGGTAATATTAAAATTATAGTATTATATTTCATTCATTAGCTAGTTATATTAATTTATTATTTTTTTTTATAATAATTAGAAAATTTGACAAACGAATTAATATTTTGCCAACTTATTTTCTACAGTGACTGTATTATAATTATATAATTAATATAATACGTTTAGTACGTACACGTAAACACATGCACACACAAGTATACGTTTATTTTTTTATAATATTCATTTTACCTTATGAGAAAAACAAGGATATGATAATTTTACTTTATGAAAATATTATATCGTTATATATTAGTTATATTATGGTAATTTTCTTTATATATATATACGTATTTTAATATCACATTTCAATAATGTATATAATAATATAATATTTATTATATTATACATTATCATTATATTATATCATATTTTACCCACATACACATACACACTCGTATAGTCATTATACATTTATATTTACATATTATTATTATTATTATTATTATTATTATAAATATTATTATATAGATAGGAAACAGATTATTAAGTAAATATTTATATAGAAATTTGATTATATATAAACACACGCAAAATAAATTTGTTTTTCTTCTAATAAAAATATATACCCTTTCTTAGAATACATATATAATATTACATATAATAATTATAAGAATATTAATTAGAGATAAGTATACGTGATTATATGTTTGTTTTTTACTAAAAACTTTTATGTTTTATAAGAATATATCAGTAGAGTATATAAATTTTATATGATAATTGTAGTATACATAAATTTATATAAAATATATAATAATATGATGTGTCAGACGTTATCATATTACGACCTGTATGTTAAGACATGTTTCTACATTTTTTTGGGGTAACATATAATAATATTACACAATTTATATATCATTTTCATATTTTGTTTATTATAAACAGGATGCATATACTTAATATGTTATACGTGTATGAAATGTTCAAATTTATTTAATATAAATCGTAGTATTATATCATATTTCATGAGATATATATTTCGCTAAATTTACAATACCACACTAAAACGATGTTTATATTATTCACACACTAATTCAAAAAAAAACATTTTAAATATGTAAGATATGCTAAAAATGTTCCATTAAAAATTATATTAATTTAGTGGATAAAAAAAAGCATACGATCAAATGTAAATTTTCTTTTTAAGAAATTTAATTGTACTACGTATCATAAAATCATGAAAGGTGTTAGAAATCGAAAAATATTGTAATAAACAAAAAGCAAAATGGAAGAATATAAAAAAAAACAAATATTTTTTGAATATCTTCGATGAAATACGCATTAGCAAAAACAAAAAAATAAATTTTTTCAAGTATAGTATGTAACAATAGAGAAAAACTAAAAATATAAATGTACAACATAACAAAAACAACAATTGAAGCTGCGCAATTATTTAAACATTTTCATTACGTGTATTATATACAGCAAAAATTGCGCATCAAATTATTTGTAGTAGCATTTTTTTTTCTAGTAAAAACTATAATTTTTCTTATCTAATAAAATATTTTAATAATACCTTTTGTTCTATAATCACAAATATTGCAATATATATCGATATAACTTAATTTCATTATAGAATATTTAGATTCACTTACCATTATAATATTAAATAAATTTTTATTCGAGAAGGTTTCCAAAAAAAAAAAAAAACTGAACTTAACACACAAAGAAGACAAAAGAAATGAAAAAAAAAAAAATTTACGTCTTCACCACATGAAATTACGAATGACAATGACGAAAAATTGAAGTCCTGCGCGTAATGCTGTTCGTTTTTTTTTGCACTTTGACATATTATTAATTTTGTGATGCGTTCAATGGCTAATGTGTTATGTGATCGTGTGATCGATTATTTATAAAGCGATAATACTAAGCTGTCACCTGTGGAAGTGGCACAGTGTAAAGCTGTAATGAATTGGGTGGAACTTTCAAATGGCTTGTTGTAGAATAAAAAATTAAATTATAATTTTATATTATCTTTCATTTTTTCAAACGAAAACAAAACTGTTGATTATGAAAACATAAATAAATAAATCAATAATATAAATTCGTATAAGTAATTATATATTATATAAAAAATAATATAATTAATTATTGCCAATCAATTATTTAATGTCAAAAGAATGACGGCACCCGTAAATTGTATTTGCAATTCAGATTTCTGATATCAAATAATTAACCCGTCGTCCGTAATGTAAATTTTAAATATAAATAAATTACCATTATTATTGATAGTATATAATCATTGATTGTTAATGAATTCAACACCAACTTTTATAAATATAATATATTTTTGTATTTAATTATTCAAACTAATAGTAGAATAATACATAACATTTGAGATGGATGGAAGTTACATTATAATATTACAATTTACAATAGTTCGCATATCAAAATCAAACTATATAATAATTATTCATTATAACGCCAATCACCGCAGTTATAAAATAAGGATACATTTAATAATTTTACTGGTTGATAAGTATCAAATTTATATGTACAATATAGTTTTGTTAACATGTATTTCAAATAAATAACTAATTCAATGGTTTCAATAAAGTTTTCAATTTCTATACTATATACATCATATAAATTGCTTCGATGATGATGAGTTTATTATATTCTCGAATATTTTATCATAAAATATGCATATATGAAATTATATGACCTCAATGTACAATATATATTCGAACGTATACAAAGTTATTTATGCAAATGCATAATACAAAAGGAAAAATATTAAATTGAAAAATTACCATAACAACAAAGGTAAAGAGAAAAACTTATTCATTTATTATTTATTTATACGTATATGGTACATCAATATATGATTTCAATACGATGATACTTAAGATTATATTTTATTAAGAAAAAAACACAGAAAAGAAATAATCCACATATTATGTGGTTTATTTGAAATAGTTCAAAAAGATTCCAAAAGTCATTTTATTCAAATTTAAATTTGAAAGATATATATTTTCTATTTTATATGGGTGATGAGCCCATAGTGATGTGTTTGTGTGTGCAGACATTGTTAATCTTTGAGTAGCGTCCATCTTTTGAAGGATATCAGTTTTCTTTCTATTCCATAAACGAACAAATGTTCACCCAGCAGAAAAATTTCATATGAAAAATAGCGAGAGTTGAACCTACTAAATATATTTCATGATTAATAAATATTGGCACTTAACCACTGAGCTAAATGAGTGCTTTTATAAAATTCGTATATTAAAAAGTATTAAATAATTGTCACACATATGTAATAGTATCAAATAATAGTATCTAATAAATTCTCAAAAACTCATTCACATATCAATTATACAAAATAAGATAATAACGTTGCCAATTGATTTGGCCAGATTAATATAAACAAAATACTAAATTAATAATGACCGAAACTTGTGAATGCATGTGTGTGTAGTATAGTGTTTGTGAAAGAACATAAATACAATTACTCCATCCAAGCTTATCACATTTGTTGCGATAAGAGTGTGAACAGATTGAAAAAACATGTTTATTAAAATATTTCCAATTATGAAAAGTGTTCAATTAATCGTACATGATTTTAGGTTTTACTATAACCATTTATAGTCTATCTCTATAATATATTATACATTGAATTTAATTAAATAGTGTGCCACTCAATATTTAAATACAATGCAACTAATGATTTTTAAATGTAATTAAGTAAATTACACACAAGTATGTCTAATTATTTTGAGAGATTTTTTACGATTCGTTTTTTTTTTTTTTCGAGTTGTATACACAAACAAACAAGGAAACACAAAATACCTCATTTAAAAATATATTTTCACATTAAGTTTTTCTTTATATAATTTAATCATAGCACATAATAATATATGACAATTTCATTTTCGCATTATATTTCTTATCCGTTCCGTATTACGGATTTGTTATTTTGATAAAATCGAAAAAATAATATATATTTACATATAAAAGATATATCGATTTTCAGTTAGATTAAAAAAAAACATATAAAAAATCTTTAAATTTTAACTTTTAAATTCTGCAATGATGACTATGTTGTTGGGTAGTGAGTGTACGTATATATGTGTATAGTGTGTTGTTATCTGTAGGTACAATATTTTAAATTATATATTTTTCAAGATGTTGCCAACAAATTTTTCTGGAACCATATAAACAAAAATGCATATGTATACAAATGCATATACGAGTGCATAAACAATAAATTATCTTTCTTTGTATATTTGTCTTGAATTTTTTCGTATGCATTTTATTTAAAATAGTTTTATTTGATATTATTTCGACTATTATATATAAGTTATTTTTTTTTTTTTATCTCGTTTGTATTTTCTTTATACCATACAATGTTTTTGCATACATAAATACAGTTAAAACACTGCATTGTGAAATTTGATAGCAACGTATTAAGTTTTATGTAGTTTTTATTATGAAAACTTTTCTAGAATCACATAAAATAAATTGAATTTTAATTTCAATGGAAAAAATGCGGTAAAAATAATTTATTAACAATAAAAGAAATAACTAAAATTAAAATCTTAGAAACATACGTTACGTTAACACATATAGATATGCACAGCAAAATGTGTGTATAAATAATTATGGATATTTGTATTGTGTCCAATTATCCAGAGTCTATGGCAAGTATTTATACAGAATTTTAATCCAAAAATTTAACAAAGCTGCTTCATTGTATGCAGTTACATTCGCCTATATAAATTACGTTAAATTAAAAATCTATATTATTTAATTTATAATACATTTTTTTTTCAATAAAAGATTTACGATAGCATTAATACAACCGATAGTCGCTTTATTATTGTCACCTTCTCATTATGCTGCGGCCAGATGCTAGATTCGCTACCAAAAACGTAGGTGCTAATGAAGCAACTTGTTATATTTTTTAGACTGGATTTCGATAATAATTTAACTAAAGGGATAAACATACTGTTGATTTTTGAATAGAGATCATCGATTTGATTTATATATATTAATATGAAAAATTTATTTCTATTCAAAAACGTTTGAGTCTAAATTCAAAGACGAAATTATACAACATATCAGCAGAAAAGTATTTGTCATAAATTGTTTTTGAGGCATTTATTTTTCAAAACAGTATACAATTTTAAAAGTATTTTGATAGAGAGTCTATCATATTGTATAACTATCGATATATCCTTCAGAATTGATATACATTTTAATCAAGAGAGATTCAACTGTTTATTTTTTGCATCTTATATTATTTATTTATTTTTTTATTTATTTTTTCACATACAAAATTTTATATTATGTATGAATATTATATATTATATATTGTGCATTTGTATATGTAATATGTAATACATAATAAAAATCTCCACAGACTTATATAGTTTCTACTATTTTCTTCTTTTTTTTTTTTTTTTTTTAAATGTAACAGTTTTGCAAACAATAAAATTTACAAAGCTTTAGGGAAATCAATAAAATTTATATAATATATTGTATAGTCGTATATAATACAATGTTGGTTTAATATTATTGTATACAAAAATGAATGAATATGGAAAGAAAAACCAGTCATGTATATATTCGGTTATAATAAGGAAAAGAAAATAAATATATTAAATTGCATAATATTATATGTGAAATAGTATAGATAGATAGATAGATAGATAGATAGATACATCATTTTATTTATGCAATTTTTTTATATTATATAATATGTAAAAAGGCGAAGAAGCAAAAATTTTCAAAAATTATATAATTTCTAAATTTAAAATATACAATTTATGTATATGGAATACATAATAAATTCTATTTGTTGTTGCTGGTATTCGTTTATTATTATTATTATTATTATTTTTTTTTTTCAAAAACTATAAAATATTTATAAAACTTTTTGATCGAAAACAATTTTCACATAACTATATAAATTTGTTTATCAGTTTTTATCCATCTTTTTCCATGTACATATTATAGAAGCATATAATTTAAGTAATTTTATTAATCATAAATCCTTCCTCCGTTAGCTGTTATCATATATTTTATATATATATATAGAGATAAGTTTATGTTTAAATATCGTATAATATTATATTTTATAATTTTATTATATATATAGTACCTTTTGAATAATAAATTTAGTGACAATAAATTAAAATGATTTATTATGGGTATAATGTGTGATATACATTAGTGTCCATGTATTTATGTGTATATAGCTATGTTTTTTAATGACACAATTATTTGTACTATATTGTGCGTATAATTATTGCTTGAACACAAAGTAATTACAATACAATTTTTTTTTTCCGGTTAACAAAAGGTAATTATTAAGTGATAGCAATAACTTTATACAGTAATTGTTCGATGAACAATTTATGTCATCTTTTTGACAATAACTTAATGTTTTCGAGCTCACATAACTTCTATGACACTTAATCCCATCGAACAAAAATTGTTTTCTCCATAGGGATGATTTTCAATTATAAACAGATACTAGCTAAAAAAAATTCGAAGAGCATTGCAAGCATTATATTCGATGAAGACGATTCACATACCCAACAGCAACTGGCCAATTAATTAATTTTTAATAAAAGATTACGAGCAGTAGAAAATATTCAAAAGGTAGAAGAGTGGGTGCCATATGAATTGAATGATAGTGAAGCAAATAGAATCGAGAAACCATTTGTAGAATTTTTATTGAATTGAAAGACATAGCAAAGGAATACGTATTATCACTGCTGGTAATGCACTATCTAAATCTTGAATTTATCCATAAACTGCCACAAAAAATTGAGAAAAGTTTGTAGCTATATAGTAATTATATTGAATACAAACTTATACTTGCAGTTTTTACTTGAATAACTAATTATTTATATTTATGGTATAATAGAAATTTAGAATTGAATAATATATATTTAATCGTCGTTATAATTCTGAATCATTAAAAATAAAAATTCTCTCAATTAGATACAACCAGTTATGAATTCTACAACTCGGCCTCGGATCGGACACGATAAACGGCAACGACTCTAGCAACAAAAATTTAAGGACAATAATTTAAAACTTACATCTTGGAATGTTAGAAAAACTAGTTGGCTAGATCCAGTAAACTGTGATATATAAAGATCCTTAAAATTCAGGATTGGAAGACATCGACTGCGGATAGGTTCCCGTTGGGGAAGGCTAAAATCGCATCTGCGTTATAACGCCATAAAGAAAGCAAGTAACTAATTAGATACGATACGAAAACGCTACTTTAAATTTATAAATATTTTTGTAACTTACATTTTTATTTAATTATTTTAATCATGCGTTATCAATTATTGTATACTATTATTTATTTTTTTAATTATTAATTCTATCTCTATAAATAATGACAGTGAACAAATATAATACTCCATAACATTTCATTACACATATACATACATACATATATATATTATATATGATAATTATCCATTTTTATATAAATTTTAATTAATAAATTTCACTATTTTATGTGTATTATTTTATATATGAAAACAAAGAAAATTGTAGAAAATGGAAAAAGGAGACGTATCCCACAGAATCACACAGAATGGGTAAAAAAAAATAATATGAAAATAATTAAAACACATTTTCTACAATAGAATTTTTAGTATATCATAAGCTACTGTAAATATATTATATGTTTTATATATGTACCACGAACATCCACCCAATACGCCTCCACCCCAAATAAAAGGATATATGTTTTTGTTATCAATGGAATTCATTATTTATATAATGTGTCTGTGTGTGTGTGTGTGTGTGTGTGTGTGTGTGTGTGTGTGTATTATGTTAAAAAATATAATTATTTGAATATAAGAACAAAAAAAAAAAAAGGTATATTATAATGAAACGAAACCAGATTCACTAGAGACACTAGTACACAACATACGTATATATGCACACATTTTGAATGTTCTCTACAGCTATAACGTTTCATTATATTATTTTATTATTATATTTTCATATATTCATACACAATATAAAATAATATGATTAAATTCAACATTGTGTGAATAGCATAAAATTATAAAACCAAAAAAACATATCTATAATATAAACTGTGCCGGGTAGATATCAGTCCACAGTGGCACACCATCAGTGTAATCAAGTATGTGTAATAAATCTCGATCGCCAATTAACAGTCAAAGATTTCTATTAAAAGCTAATGTAACTCAAACGACTGTTCATTAGAGCAGTCATTTTTTGTTTTTAATTTTTTATTATAATTGAACAATGAACTGTAATTAATTTTAACGCAACATATGGCAAAAGAATAAGATAACTTAGTCAAATGATTACTAAATCTCTGTTAAAGATATTTTGAAACTGGTAATACATATATTTATAATAATTTTTGTTTCTATTTCATTTCGGAGAACCATTCTTAAAAATAATTTGACACACTGTGTACTATGCTACATAAGTGTATGGTATAAATATAATAATATAATAAATAATTAGAAAGGAAAAATGTAGAAAAGCATATTGTTTAATAAAATGTTATCATATTTCATAAGGCCGTTCATTTTCTAGACAGGATATATTTAAAAAAAAAAAAAAAAACATAACATACGACGGCGAATAATATAAAAGTTGTTCATTGTTCAAAACGAATGTATGTCCTCTCGTATATGTAATATAATTATATGAATTTTCTCTATTTAATTATTTTAATACGTTTACAGACACAGACAGATCACACACACGTATGTTGTATTGTATATATGGTGTATATATATGAAAAGAAAATGATCTCCCTTTTTTATTTATTTTGACGACTGTGTGCGTATATATATTTAATCCTTTTTTATTGTATATTTGGCGGTTCATTTATATTTCTTATGAATACGAAGGCACATACACAATATGAATATGTTCATTTTATTATTAATTGAGTAGGCTAAAAGAGCAATTAAGATTTATTAATTGGTGTCTTGTTTATTTATATAAATTGTGTTGTGTATAACTACGTTTCTATAGTAAATATATGTATAACATAATTTATATACGAATATAAAAGTTATTTTATTCATCCTTTATTAAATTAAAAATTGGATTTAGTCAGTCGATTTTGTTATCTTGATGTTGGGTATGGTTCCGTATATAAACAGAAATAGAATTGTAAGAATAAGAAATGAGTTTTTGGGGTTGTTAATAACAGAATTTTAAAGAATAATTTTTATTTCTATTTTATCTTTGTTCCAAAAGTTTAGCATACATGTATTTTTTTGCAAAGACAGAAATATTAATTCGGTTTGACTTTGATTCAACAATAGAATTTATTGATGACACCATCTTTTTTGAAACAATTGTTATTCACATACAAATTAATTTTACCAACTTGACTGCATTGTTTTGTTGCGTATGACACTTTTGCTGTTGGGAAGATGCGGACGTAGTTGTTTTTTGTGTAAATAGCACTTGTAGTTTAGTTCGTTAGGAGTACTAACAGTGATCCGTAATAGTGGGTATGTAACTGAATATATTTTATATTTATAGTGCAAAAAACTAGGTTGAAAATATGTGCATACTGTTTTGTTTTTATATATATATATACAATAAGTTACACTTTTAATATACTGCACCATCGCAAAGATACATATGGGATATGATTGCATAATAACTTTACATATACTGTTTTTTTTTTAATTAAAGTATCACTGTACACTGATGATGGAAAATTTGTTTTCCCATTATAATAAAAAAATAATAGTATAATATTTTTCATGAATATCGTAGTTCTAAAATTGTTTATAAAATATATGTGCACTGCTGATATGGTAACTACAGATTTTTAATTGAAATATATTATGCAATCTATTATTTAGATGTACATATGATTTCATTAATTTTATGTATTGTATATAAAGTATAATATTAGTATCGGGTACACACATTGTTAAAAAACATTAAAATCAACAAGCTGTTGTTATATGTTATGTAATATTATTAATATTATTATTTAGTTGAAGATCTCATACCCTTTATATATATATTTTTTTTTAAATGATACATTCATTATCCTTTATTCATTTGTATTCACGTTGTCGATTACACGCGTATAACATACTTCCGTATATATATATATATATATATATTTTCACATCAACAAATTTGTTAACATAAAACCTCGTCGAAAAACTGATCAAACCCTTTTTTAGAATATGTTATAAATATAAAAATCATATATATAAAGGGTGAGTGTATCAGTTCAATGATGTCGACTCTGATGAGTTTCTATGAGATATCTTATAAACAAGTAACAAAAATTTGACTTGTGTTTACTCAATCGTAGTTTGTTCTATGTACGATCGTATAAGCACTTTTGTAGAGTTTTTTCCTATATTGCTTATGATAGTGTAAATTGAATAAATTACGTTAAGTAAAATGAAATGAAACTTATATGGTTATGCTATTTGTACTTGTAAGATTGACTGAAATGTTGTACAACCTTATCGTATGGGAACGGTGTGGATAAATGAAAACGGGTTTATCCTTATAGTATAAATATCTAAACTATAATAAAATATGAATTGTATTATAGTGTTTTTTCGTTAATTAATTTGTGCATTTTGCACACTGCGAGTGTTTTCAATAACTCGGACTCGATGGAAGAATTTATTAAAACGAAAGGCTAATATTATTTTTAAAACTATTACAATCACCTTCTAATAATATTGTATATAAAAAATTAGGAAATGTTTCAAAAATAAAATTAGCAGAATTAAAAAAAACAACAAAATAAGCATCCATAAAAACAGGAGGGAAAAAAATATTCTCTGTCTATAATATAATATATTTGGAAGGAACCCTTTTTTTTTTATTCATTTCTTTACCATCAAATAATTTTCCCATGTAACAGACATTATGTAATGTTTCCATTTTCATGGTCAACAAAATACATGTTATGTATAAATATTAGTTATACCAGTATATAAACGTTGGTAAATTTTATGCTGTAATGCTGTGGCGTGGCTATGGCTTGACCAATTTATTTTTACACATATAAATTCTATATTATAATATTTATATAAGCATTTTTAAATGTACAATATATAAATGTGAAATTTTCATGTTTTTCTCTATATATTTATATTTTGTTGTTTTTTTTTTTCTTGCTCTGACTGAAAAATGGTCAATATGTTTGTTAGGCGGGTACTGTGCTATTGCTATATGGTATACATTAAATAATTTTATTTTTCTTGTAAAATTGAACATAATATTATATGGTAACAAGAAGAAATAAAGAATTTATACACATATATTTTTTGTGCTTTTAAATGGAAACGGGGGAAGAACAAAAAAAAAAAAAAAAAGACTGTATAAAGTTGTTAAACTAAAAGCGACTATATACTGCCTTTTTTAAAGCTGTAAAATGTGAGAATAAAAAGGCAAAAAGAAAATAAAATGAAATTTTAACATTTTGAACACAGGAAGTTTATTTTATTTTATTTTATTTTATTTTATTTTTTATATATATGGACCACTTATCTTAAACTATATAATACTAATATTATATGGTATTTTTTTTTTTATTTTTTATATTATATTTTACTTTATTTTTTATTTGTGAACTTTAATTTTTTAACATTTTTTTGTTTTTCTCATTTTTTGTCGTCTATAGTAAGATGATAATTTTATTTGATAAAAAGCCGCACACACAAATGAACAAAACCTAATAACTATACTACAATATATACAATATAAGCTATTGTATATTGTATATAGAGAGAGTAAAGAATTACATATGTACATAAACGTGTATATGAATGCAGACAATAAGAAAATAAAATATATAAAAGAAAAATGAAGATTATTATTTTATATTCTTTTTTTATTTAAAAATATAATAAAGCTTTTCATTTACGATTGAAATTTATATAAGTATAAAGTGGCGTAGCGAGAAAGATTTACACAGTGCACTACTAAATATATTTTTCTTATAAATAGACAAGAAAATTTGTCTACAAATTTTTTTCGAAAATCGACCACTTTTTTTAATTACGTGTTATAATTCTTTTACAATGATTTTCATCGATTTTTAAATGAGATGTTTAAAATCCGCTTAACTCGCTCAACAGTTATGACTGGGGTTTTGTCTTTGATGGGTCAGTGAAATTTTTACTGAAATCGAATGGGAAAAAATCGGCTCGCTAATTTCTCAAATGCGTTAATATTTTTTTTTTTTAAATCTCTTCTATAAATGATTAAATAAATTGATATAATTTTATAATTAACAATTAACCGATTTTTCGGGAAAATTTAATTCGGTGAGTATGTAAATGTTTTTAGATAATATTATAGTCCATATATTATACTTTTTTCCCGGTTATAAAAATATATTTAAACTCAGAATTAAATACAATATTTCCTAGGCTTCGTCACTAGTATAAAAATACCATCGAAATACATAACAAAGAATAAAATGTGAAAAAAAAGAACTGTGGCGAAGTAATAATTGGAGGATTGTATACAATTTACAATAAATATATATATATTTAAAGAATGTTATATTCCGGATTTATTTAACTATTATTATTATCATTATTTCATTTTTTTTTGCAAAATGTTATAGCATATAATTTAAAGGAATAGTAAAAAAAATGTGTATACGATTTTAGGAAATGTGCAATTTTTTTTTTTTCTTATATACTACCAGTAAATTCTTTACACAAGAATAAATACAAAATATTATAATGAAAAAAGTATTTTTCTTTCTTATTCAAAACTATATTATAAAATTTATTTTTTTTTTTTTTTGTAAAGAACTAAAATAATGTTGTAAAATAATTTCTTTGTAAATGAAGCATTTCCTTTTTGTTTTTTTTTTACCATTGTATATCTTTTTCTATATATTTGAATTGAATAATGTTTAATTAATAAATACCTTTTAATTATTAATTTATCAAATATTTACAATTTAATACATATTATAATTTGGTTAAATCGATATATTTTTTCGGTACTTAAATTACAAATAATATTAGGTCAAACTACTCTATACTTCTTCTTCATGATCATTGGGAAACTATAGGACTCATCAATTCAAGATTACATTTTTATTATGTATGTATGGCTTCAAATTAGTTCTGAAAATTTGCAGAGGCGAAGCTGTGGTGTCTTGCGCATCACGCCATAACATATCGTATTAATTTCTTGTAAAATATTTAAGTGTAAAAGATTAAGTATAAATTCGTTAAACGGTTCTTACATTGGGAATATTAATGAGACTCATGTGTGTGTGTGTGTGTGTGTGTGTGGTGGAAATTTAGGCTACAACTGAAAACTAGTAATTCAATTTACACTTCAAAAAATATTGCAGAAAGGTTTCTTATACATAATTCATTCGTTAGCATATAAGAATTGAATTGACAATTGCATATAACCCATAGTGTCATATTTGACAAAGTTCTGTAAAATTAACATTTCTTGTAATTATATTTCGTGGTTTTTTTAATTCTTTGTTATTGTTAAACACCACCGGTAGCTATAGTAGTGTTTGATAAACGCAGTTATTCGGTTTGTTATGAGAAACTTTAATGTTTAAAAATGCCTAATCAGATCATAGTAGAGAAATAAAAATGCCAATAGAAAATCAAAAATATTACATTAAATTTTATGTATTAAAATCTATATATAGTTTTTCTCACACATGCATTAAGTTGATCAACTTAAATAATGAATTAAAATTTCATCAATTTCAATCCACATTTATCCTATACATATTAGTAGATTATTTGTTTAAAAATTTAATTAATATATATTCTTTGACGTTATATTACTCAATACATACAGATACTTAATATACTCGTATATGGTGGAAAAACAATTTGTGGTTTTTTCTAATTTCCTTCTTTTTTTTTTTTGTTTTTTTTTTGAATTTATATATAACTTTTTATTTATAAATATAATTAGATTAAGTAACACAAATCGGTCTTAACTAAAAACACACCATTTATTCATTTCATTAGTGCGTGTATATATAAATAATAAATAATATAATATATACATATTTATATATTGTATATAAAATATATATTGTACATAATAATACTTTCACTAGAATAAATAATTCCATTTAAAGCTCTTTTGAATCCCTTAATTTTCCTTTGACAAGTTATGGCCGATTTGAAAGGATCTGAAATTTTTTGCTTATATACACAATACATATAAACAATATATATATATATGATATATATGGATGTGCGATATATATATATATTAGTGTATGTTAAAGAAATTGTTTCGTTGTTAATATTATATTGTGTTATGGTTGTTATGTTTTGTTGTGTTGATAATGGTGCCGGTTTTTATTTTGTATAATACACAGATACTACATAGTTATATTTATATAAATATATATTTTAAATATAAAATAAAAGGATATATTTAAATTTTTGGTCTATATATGCGAATGAACTGCGGTGAACTTTGAAGGGGAATGTCATGTATTGCATATAAATAAATTAGATTAATATTCGCACAATTTTGATTATTTATAATATGAATATTTATTATAATATCTTTGTTTATTTAAATATTAAATATATATCGTGATATTTAATTCGTTGTATTTAATATCACCACATCTATAGTTTTGCTTTTTTATTTGACACAAAATTTCTCTATATATTAAATATGTGAATAGCTTTCTCAGTTACTTTTAACAAATAATATAATAGATATATGTTAAGTACTATACTAAATAGAATACAATTCTATAAACATCAGCACGTGAAGTTAAAATGCAAAAATATACATATATAAATAGATAAAATATATATGTTACATCCATATTCATTTTGTTGTTTTCAAAAATTTAAATACATATATTTTATTTCTATATATATATAGAAATATATAGAAATAGAATCAATGATATGGTAATGTTATATAATATTCTCTAATGCGTTATATAAATCTATATAAATATCTTTATATATATGTTATATGTATGTATTATGTATAAAATTATAAATTTAAATGTTTTAAAAAGGATTATTAATCCGTATTTGGTTATGGGTCCATTTAACCCTATATATATATAACAACAATTATTATATATATTTAAATAAATATATATATATATATATATATACATATTAGGCGATAGAGATGTAATATGTATGTAATATATTTATTTATACATAATTGTATATATTTAAAGAGAATTTTTGTTAATGTGCATCTATATCTATTCTATCTATTGCATATAGGGTAGTGGCACCAGTCTGCAGCACTATAAGAAAAAATATCACAAACAATTAGTATGGTATATACTAACGTAAGTGCTATTTTATGCTGTAATAAAGAGTTTGAGACTATATATGATATAGTTAGCGGCTGAGTATACTGATGCCACTATACCCTATACATATAAATGCCATACATATTTTATATAATGTTATATAATATGAAAATTTAGAAAATTTGAAAATATAAATGGTTGTAATTAGAAAATAATGAGTGGTTTATAAAATTAAAATATATATATCCTTTTAAATTTTATGCTATAACTAAATATATTTATATATATATATTTGGTATGTTTATCTTTATATACATATAATAAACAATTTATAAATATTTTATAAAACGTTCTTGGTCTGTATACGTACGTACGTACATATATATAAATAAATTGTGAAAGCCATATATAAATTTAATATGTCATTTGAAATATATATTAGTTATACTCGTATATGGATAAATAAATAATTTTTATAATATAAAAAATACAGTTGTGTTCAAATGTATAAATGAAGATGTACAACTTAAAAAGGCTAAAACTAATTTTCACATATATTTTGAAATAATAATTATAATGACGCAATAATAAATTTAGTGGTACAAATATGACACGACGATTGAACAATATCTTAGATGGTTCTGTATAACCACATAAATAATAATAGCTATTAAAGTAGTTGACAAATATTTTATGTGAAATTATCGCTACTAAATCTTTATAATACAGTCAGTCTGCATTTCAGTAAAGATGTGGTAAGTGGAAGAGAAACAATCGATTTCAATCCAGTTCAAGCTCTTATGGTATAATGGTATTGTGGGGCGAGGTATCTTCTTCTTTGTTTGGTATGGAACAAATACAATTTATTGGATAAAAGAAAGCGCGTATAGATGATCTACGTTAATATTTTAAATAATGTATCGTACAAAGTGATATAAAATTTTCTGAAATAGAAATGACTTTATTAGTTATATAAGTTTTTATGCAAACTAACGATAACATATAATTCTAAAATGAAATTGGTATAATGATAATAAAAATTAAAAAATATCAGCACAATCATTAACTCTCACAGTTTCTTTTTAAATTTCAAACAGTGTCAATATCAACATTTAAAATTGATATTATATTTTTAACGAAAAACCTTTTAGTCAAAAAAAAAAAAGAAATGCACAAAAATAGTTTTACATTTTGATAATAATATTTTACTTTATTTTATTTAAAAGTGATAACAGCCGGGGAAGGGAAAGTAGTGTATTTTAAATTTTAACACCGAAAAGGAAATTATTCCGACCCTATTAAAAATGAATGTGAACAAAAAAATTCGATGTCGTAATTTATTTTCTAAACTAAAAAGAAATAATTTTGTTTTTATTTCCATTCCGTTGCCGAAAATAGTTTGCAGATGAATTTAAGAAATTCGTATTCGTATTTTTTTCAAAAGTTATATTTACATAAAATTAAATTATTATTTATTAAAAATATTTGTTATAACACAATATGTTATAATTTTTTTTTGTATTCACTATATATATTATATTAATTGTATTTTCTGCGGGATTTATATATTTAAAATATAATTTATTTATTACTTTTATAATATAATATTTTATTTAATATAATATATTCATATTTATTACTTTTATAGTATAATTAAAGAAATTCTTTACTTACCATTTTTTGTACAAATAATTAGAAGAAACACTACAATTACTTTCTTCATAGCGATTGATGTTAACATCCATCCTGAAAAATTTTTTAATAATATATAATTAATTGAATTTGCAATAAATTTAACAAATTTATAAATAAACAATAACAAAAAATCATATCTGTTTTGAAGTAATTGTACAAAATTTAATGAACACAGTAAAATGACCTATACCATTACCATATAACATATTTATGTGGAAACGAAAATATTTGTAAAAGTGAACAAAACAAAAATTTAACGATTTTCAATACAATTTAAATTAAATAGCCGAACACATTTTAGTAAAACGTCAAAATTCAATTGGTTTTAATCGCAATTTTTTGATAATAACTACATCAACAACAAATTTACCCGACAACATTAATGAATTTAACAATGTTTTATGTTATTATCATGCAAAGAATTAACACGACTTTATAGTGAAAAGTTAAAAATTTATTTTAAAAATTTTCGAACATAAACGAAGAAGACATTTTAAAAATTTTACCAAAACCATCAACGAATTCGAACAGTTGTAAATTTTTTATTAATTTAAAATTTACCTTTTGTAATTATAACTTTGGTGACACTCAAATAGTGCTCCGTTAATAAAGCAAATAAAAATAATAAAAATAATAAAAATAATAATAATGAATTTATTTTACTTAATTATTTATTATATTTGAAAAATAATTGTATGATATTTTCGTTCTTATTTAATAATTTTGAATATGTTGCACATAATTCGTTTTTATGGTATATTTTAACTAATTTAAGAACTTTAATGATAAGTAAATTATTTCAAAAAAATATTATTGATGACAATAATACCGTGGAATTATAAAAAAAATTATTATATATTATTCTAACCAAATTATATTTACAGCATATGTGAAGTAAGTTAACTATATTTTTGTAAACTTTCATATTATACTTTTATTGTGTGGGGTGTGGTGGGGTATACTTCAATTAACATTAAAATGGAAAAAGAAAATAGAACAGAAATTATGGTTTTAGGAAATTTTTTTATCAGAATGAATTATATATTCCGATATATATATTCAGTGTAAATAAATATTACAGACATAAGAGTTATCTAAATTTATATGTATAAATATGTATAGTAAGTCTTAAATAATTAAATAAAATCCATATTATATTATCTTGACACATATTAAAATAAATTTAGATGTTATTTTTTTTTTTGCATTTTGTTTGTTTTTGTTTGTTCCATCTACTGATGTACGACAACCCAACCAACAAAACAAACAAAAAGTATTATAGATAATGGCAAAATGTAAATTTAACAAAAACTTTACTTTACAAGCGTTCGCAAAAATAAAAGTTACACAATAAATTGTAATATGAGATAATTAAATGAACAAATAATCGCATACAAAAAGAAATAAATGTCCATTTCCAAATTTTTTTTCTTATAATTTTTTTAAATAAATTTCTAAAAAAGTTAATAATAGTATATGAGAAAATTGTGATTGTGTTGTGTGTTGGATGTACGCATAATAGAGCCAGCTTAAATATGTACGTACATAGGTGCGGTGCTGTAAATGACAAAAAGTGAATGAAGAAATTATTTATAACTTTCTCATCATCATTACTGGTTTTTTTTATTTTTTCTATAATTTTATTGTGGCTCTGTATGTGTGTGTGTGTGTGTCACTCCAAACTTTATTATTATCTTATTTTTAATTTACATGCGAGATAACATAAAATAAAAATTAGATTAAAAACATAAAAAAAACAAAGTTAAATTTATTCTTTTCTGTATATGGTGCGCGTCTTGGTCCTTATGTACATAGTGTACAAACATATACCTATATATTTTAATTTTATGTACATAATTCAAGGCTCGACTCAGCGTACATAACAAAATAAGAAATTAAGGAGATAGATAAGTAAAGGTGCTTTTTGTGTTTTATTATATATTTTCTTTTATTTTTCTTTCTGTATATCATCTCGCATCTCTTTTCATTTTAGTCTTTACACAATTTTCCTTATATATTTTATTATATATATTTGTACTTTTAATATACTTATACATAAAACTATATAATATATATATATATGAATTAAGTTTTCCGTTATGTTTTCCGCGTCATTATAAATTAAGTTAATTAAATATAAGAAGAAAAATATATATTGTATTATATATTTTATGAATTCTTTTAATTTTATATATATTCAACCACCGCACACTTCACTATAATGTTTTTTTTTTTTTGTTTAGAATTTATAATATAATGCACTTATTATTTTTCTTTTTTCTTTTAATGAGAACACCACCATTGCGTAAAATAAATTAATTAAAATTAATTTTATAGAATTTTTAATTTAAAAATAGTACTTATCTTAATTTAAGTATTTAATGAAAGAATAAAATGAATTAAATAAAAACGAATCAAATCATATCGTGTCGTGACACTTTATCTGTAGATCGTATAGATATTTTTCAGCATAAAACATATAAAGTTAACAACTAATACGTGTGTTAATAAACGTTTTTTTTTTAAATTTAACTATGTGATAAAACTTATCTAATGTGTTGTAAAGTGTCATGACAACTGCATAGATGTGTTTGTGTGTATATTTATTTATAATACACGTACCAAATATATTTAAAATTTGCAAATATTTCATTAAACAAAAAACTAACAAATCAAATGAGTAAATAAGAAAAAAAGTGTTTCTCTATTTACATAAAAAATATTCACTATCTGCCAATGTGTTTTAAAGAAAAATATTTTCATTTCCTGATAATTATTTCTTGATAAGATAATTAATATAATAACCCCTTTATGGCTTATATACAACAAACACCATGCAATTGAATTTAATATATATTGTATTTGTATAGGTTAGGTGTGTAGGAGTATCTTTAACTATATATTTCGTATATGAATGTATATATAAAATGAAATTTAATTGAATTTTCTCTTCTATTTCTGCAATGTATAAAATGATAATGAATATTTATTCAAAATAGAATTTTCAAAATTAAATTCATTATGACAATTTTCTGGAATTTAAAGAATTTCTTTATTTGTGTAACATATAATTTTGTCAATAATATATACGATATGATAATAGTATAAATATTTTTACTTAATTTTATTCAAGGAAAAAATCACATCCAAATTAATGATATAATTGCATTTTATGGTTTTGTTTTTTTTTCTTTTTTTTTTACAAAATTAGTCATAAAAAACATTTAAACAGATTTGTAAATATCTTCTTTTTTACGTATACAATATACGAGACGATTAAAAATTAAATATATTCTATAGAAATTGTCTAATATTATATGAAATTATTTATATTAGTTTAATGTTTAGTTATAATTTAAATATATATTCACTACTAATAAATTATATGAGATTATATACAGATGACAATATGGCACTATCTCTGATCTATAAAACTTGAATGTATTGATTTATCTATGATTTATTTATATTTAAGGATATTCCACAATCGATGTTATGGAAAATAACAACAAAATTTGAATTATATAAGAAATTTTACAAGAAAATTTTAACAGTATTATTATTTCATATAAAATTGTATACAAACCAAGATATTGAAAATATATTAGATGTACTTTCCAGAAAAGGACGAATTTGTCCGTTTTCAATCCGAACTAAAATTAGGTAAAGGTTCTAATACAAACTGGTCATTTCGTTGTGATATTCCCTTTTCGTCCGTTGCTCACTAAACGAATTTTACATAAAATATTTTTGCATAAAATTCAATCGAAATTTGTTCAGTTAAATCAGAACATAATTTTTTGAATTTAAATTTTTGTACATACATTACACTTCATTAAATTTCTAATATATATATATAAATATATACATATAATTTTTTAGATTATGCACCACCACCGCTTCCACAATACATAACATTTATACCATATTTTAAATATATACAAACAGATATTTATTTGAACCAGGTAAATATTGCATATAAACCATTTAGTAATTAATTTTATATAAATATTTAATAATGAACTGCAAAAAGTGTATAATCATAATCAATTTTATGTGTGTGTGAACATTTAATTTTCGATTTATTTATTTATCCTGTTTTTTATCTTTCTGTATATATATATTTGTACAATCATCGCACCACTACCGCCGGCCACAACAAAAAAATCAATCACACCACACATTCTATACGTGTATAACTTAAACAATTATTTTATATACATTCAATTTAACAAATATACCTTTGCAAAATCAAAAGCAATTATGGAATTGATGTGAGGAATTTATATACGATATAAAATCATATATATAATATATATATCAATCGCTTATATGAAGAACAAAAATAGGTATATAACATTTATGGAAACATAGAACATATATATATATAGTGTGAAATAGAAAACTCATCGTATATAGAAAGGAAAATTAAATAATAACAAGTTTGTGTTTTAATATATAATATTGTATATATATGGCGAACGTTCGTTCAGTTATTGACAATCGGAAAAAATCACTTTGATGTTCATATATAAAAGTATATTATATACAATTGTTCCTGTTTGTTTGTGTTGTTATATTTCTTTATCTTTTATTGTAAATACATATAATAATAGTTTTCCAATTTTCAATGTTGGTTTTTCTTTTCAAAATAATTTTAACGTAAACGCCTGTATATATTTTATAATTTATCTGTATATGGGTTTGTTTATATACAGTATATCGTATATATATATGGTAACGCGTCCCCTAACCATTGTCCGCAAGACTAATATAAGAAAAAATATAGTACACTAATGCAGTACTATTGGTGCCATTACCCTTCCCCTCCCGTATAAGATTTGATTTCCAAGTTCATCATAAAGAGTTTCAATTTTTTTTTTTATATATGTCATATGATATTGATTTTAATATCCTTTTTAAAATAAATAGGGATCTCTTGATAGATAGATGGTATAGATTTAGAAAAGAGAATATACTTTTATAGTAAAAACATATATATTTGTATACATTTTGTCGCATTCAATATTTTCTGTTTTTATTTAACAAACATTTATAGTTTATATGGAATATGTACATACAATTGAACAATATATAAATATTGTTTGAAAAAGAAAATTACTATTGTACAAGATAAAAATGATAATGGGAAACAATTTTATTGTATATTTGTATTGTACATACTTATACATATATCCAATATATATCGCTTATATGTTTTTGTTTGTTAGTTTAATCTTTAGATGTGTTTTATATTGTATATATTTATAAAAATAGAATGAAAATTATTAAAGTGGAAATTTTTCAAAACAAAAGGATAGAAATTTTCAATTTATGGTATGTATGATATATATATAGTATTTCATCCCTTCTTCCATATATAGTTTTGTAAATATTTTCTATATATATATATATATATTTTTATATATCTGTTATCATATATCGATATATTTGTGTGTGTGTGTTTGTGTTGTAATGTGAACAATAACGAATATATATATATAGTCAACAACAAAATAACATTCACTAAAACATCATCAACATCAACCAGCAAGCAAAAAAAAAAAACTAACAGAAGACATTGAAAACAATTAAAAGACTTAATAAAGTGTTATCTACGATATTTTTGTTTTGTATTATTTACTTCTTACATATATATATATAGAGATGTGGATGCCTTTGTATAAATATAAATATATATCAATATATATAGGCAAAAATTATATAACGATATATAATACAAAAAATATATATAAGGATGCCCAAACAATTTAATTTATTTATTTATTTATTTATTTATTTTGTATATATATTCAATTAGTGAAAAACTTTTGTTTTATTTTCATCATTTCGTTTTTCTCATATATACGATGAGATTCAACAACAACATATACGCATATGCACATATAAATAAAATTTCATCGTATAGATATACTTTAATAAATATATTGTGTATATGAACAAAAGTTGCTTTTATTATACAAAATTATTCGTATAAATATATATAGAATGTATATAAGTTCTTGTTGTTATATATAGATATTGTATTATATCACATTGTATATATATATATATTTTAGTCCAAAACGAAAGTTAAATCATCTGTAAATAAATTTCCTGGATAAGTTTAGATATTTTATATAATTTTGGATAATAAATAGATTGTATAATATTAATTCATTTTCATATATTGTATATAATATTATATACAAACTAGTTATACGATAATATATATTTATATGGAGGAAGATAGAACGGATGAAAAAATAGAACAAAAAAATTAAATAAGATGAATTTGGTTGCATACAAATAAATTGCGTTTCATTTTTAATGATCGGCATGGTGGAACACAACACCTTTTCGATTTGCCAATTGTGGTCGCTTTTCTTAAATTTATTCATCATTTAGTTTGGTTAGTTGTAGCATATGTATACCTCTGAATTGATCGTTTGGTTGAGTGGTTAAATTTCAAAATAATCCCACCAAAGATAGAACGGACAACCTTCTTTTGATAGATATCAGCTTAACCTGTTGTTTCCGTTGCGGTTCAAATTTCTTGGTCGACGATCTCTTACGATTTATATTATTGTATATAAAGTGATAAGTTCATGAGGAACCCATATATCTATAGTAGTATTTTTTTCGTACCCAAGTTGTTTTAAACGCTTTATAATGCATGAAAGTGATACGAGCGAATTTTATGTAATCTCATATGTGTTCTGCTATAATGATTCGCAGCGATTGATAACTTTCAACTTTGTCCATGTTTGAGTGAAAAATTACCAGAACGAAAACAATTATTAAACAGAAATTTCGACAACACATACAGAACATAATTTTTTGTTAGCTTGTGGTGCATAATTTCCAACGTGAAAAATGCAAAATATATGACAAAAATGCTCATATTTTTCAAAGTAATATATACAATATATGTGAAAAGTGCAATTTATTAGTGTGCAACCTCATTTATTCTATGATATAAATCAAATGATGTAAATTTATTCATTTTACATATATTATATAATTATATATACAAATATATAAATATACTCAATTAGATCAGAATATATATATATATATGGTATAATAGATAACGATTGGTAAACTTTACGTTTCAATTAATTTATAAAAGCATAAATTATGTATAAAATATAATTTATCTATAAATTTATATAATTCATAATATATTTAACTGTGTATATATGTGTGTCTATATATTTATTTCCGGATATATACAAAGAATCTATATAATAACGAGAGCAATAAAATCACTTTTATATAATGTTAACTGCTAAAATAATATTATAGTGTTTCACTACACGATATATATATTTTAACGAGACGAGTTGAAGGCAAATACATTATTAGACCAATATATATATATATATATTTATATAAGATTTTCATATGGAAATATTGTAATCTTCAGTAAAAGTCAATTCTATCATACCATATTGAAATTTTTATGTTTTTTCATTTAATTATATTATTTTGAAAATTGTAGGTTTACATTATTTATTATAATTAATTATCGATAAGTTTGCGGTCTACAATTATATAGTATAGTATATTGACCTTTTGGTATGGGTTGGAAAAATATATTTCAAAATATTTTCATATAAAACTTTCAGAAATAATATAAATATCAATTATAATAGCAGATAAAATCAAACACTTTAAGGTAATAACACACAACGCTAATTATATGTTGACAACCTTTAGATATTATATATAATATCAATTAAATGTGTACACATTAAATTGATGTTAAAATAATTGTATAAAATTTATTGGTACGCATGAATAAATCGAAATTTAACTAAATGTTCAATTAGGTCAATATAATAAATAGTTAAATTAGAGAAAATTTATTTATAATTATATATTAATCAATTGTATGAGTATTATATAGACCAAACAAATATAATTGAATTTTATATTATTATACACAAACATATTGATAGAAACATAATAATATACATTACATGTAATAACTATTGTATTGTATATGTATATAAGATTTAACTATAAATATGCTTAAAGGTCAACATAGTTAAATATATGTATATACCATAGAGGATTTATTATATAGTTAATTTAATATCGCAATAGAATAAGTATTGGTCAAATAATTAGATAATATAAATTTGTATACAATACATAAATTCAATTATATGTTAAGAAGGGTATAATAAATAAATCACGCGTTCCATAATTATGTTAATCTTTGAATAGTGTCCAACGTCAAATTTTCAATTAATTAATGTTTTCTGATTCCGCATAATAATCCAATAAAACTGTATATCTAATTTTCTGATTTCAGTACGAAAATCGTAACTCACAACATTCTAATTAAATGTCAGGCACTCTCTATGTCCACTCTACCGCACTGTTTCAATATATTTGCATACATTATAAATCTTAAAATATATTGTTGATTGGTATATATAATTATACGAATTTTTACGGAATTTTCTCCAAACAATATTTTGAAATCAACTCTGACAATATATATAATTTAATTTAATACTTATATACTTAATAATTTATTATTGAATTGTCTATCACGATGAAATATAAAATATATATATAGAATTAAAAACTTTTTATAACATTGTAATTACTAAAAATTCCATTAAATCTTTAAACATATATATATATTTTTTATCAGAAACCCTGTATTTATATAATAAATATATTTTCACTATAAAAGAATTTATTACAAAAAAAGTTTCTTGAATCGATGACAAAAAATATATCAGATTAAATATTGCATTAAAATATTAAATCATTATGAAAGTATATAAGCGACGACGTTCAGTTAATTCACGTATTATTTGTATTACTTTTATATACGATCCATATACGAGAATATATGTTTATTTCTATTACTACTATCATACGAGGGTTGTCTGAAAAATGTTGCATCCTTCAAAACACTTGTGATGAATATAGGTGTTTTGATACTTCTTTAAAGCAGACCTTTTCGCTCGAATTTTTGCATTCATCTGATCCAAAAATATTGGCAGAGTTCATTCAACAATGCATCCTAGTATAATTCCAAAAAGATTGTAGTGTCATAATTTTTTATTTTCTGAAGCAATTGTTTTTACATTCTTTGACGCACTTCCATCAGCGTCAAATCTATTGTTTTAATTGGTAAATTGTTGGCAGTTGTGGCATCATCTACACACCATTTCATGCGAACTTTTGGAATGATTTCTGGTATATTACAGTAATTTTTGAATGAATATCGCGTAGATCATCTGCAAGAATTGTACGACCATAGATTTAAAAAGAGCATCCCCTTTTTTCATAGAAATTTTTAATGAATTTCTGTTGGTGTTAAACCATTTAAAAAAAAAACAATCAATGTTATGACAATATATTAAGCGGCTGAGCTATACTACTAGGTCAAAATAGAGTTTTTTCAATACTCTATAAAGGAATAATATAGAATAATATAGAATCTATGTTACAACTTTTATTAAAATTATATATAAATATAAAATAATTGTTTTGATACATATATAAATTTAGATAAAAAAAAGACACCTTTCGTAAAACTCGCATTCTCATAATTGAAATTGATTGAAAATACTGAAAATCAAAATACCTAAAAAAAAATAATTTATTTTGGTTTAGAATACATCTTTATTTTATATAGTTAATTCCTTCAATAACTAAATAAGAGTGTATATATAATAATATACCATAAATATATACCATAAATATATATATATACAATTGCTTAATGTTTTCCAATTAAAACTTAATTCCAATCATAATGTAATATTAAGAACCAAATTATACAATTTGGTATTGGGTCAAATTTAATATAATTTTTATATATATAGAAAAAAAATTACAATATTATATATATTTTCATTTTATATTCAACAAAAAGACAGCAATGTACCATGAATGGAAAGGTATACAATACATACTCGTTATATATATACCCCAACAAATAAATTTACGTATATATACTAATCTGCACCATTTCACGTAATATTAATACATTTTATTTTAATTTAGAAAAAGTTTTAAAATTTTTCATATTTTTTTTATATTTTAAATATTTTATAAAATTATAAAAGCTTAAAAAAGATTTTAAGAGGGATCTACCTATTTTTTTGTTTTACTCTCTATATATATATACAATATATAAATGGTACATAGGCGATTTAACTATTATAAATTCAGAAATTCTATGTTATATAATATGTATTTTAACACTTCAATGTATCCTATATACTCACCTCTATATACAGATATACAAATACAAAGCTAATTAAATGTTCAGTCGGTTTAACATAATGAAAAATTAATATTAAGTTAAAATATTTTTATATACATACAGATATATTGGAATTGAAAGAGAATGTTTGAAAACCTTTATGTGATGTGGATAATTTTATAATTGGTTTATACATTTAATCTATTTATTTCCATTATAATTATATAAAGATGGCTAGCAATTTTCTTGTAATTTTATTTGTATATAATACACATATTTAGTATTTCAAATTGTTAAAATAAATATTATAAATTTATATAATTCACTGCATATATATTTTATAACAGTTAGTTAATTATAGTTAATTATAATTAGAGCAGATTAATTGTTTGTTTATAAATATATATTTATATTTATTTATATAGCGTTTGAAGTACATATTTAATCAAATACTATATATATAATACGTGTGTTTATTATTATATAGACATATAATTAGTGGAGTGTGTATAACAGAAAGATGGATTTTATGGTGAAAATGTCCGGTATGTAAATGTGTACATTTTCTTACACAAATTTAATTATCTTTTAAGGCGATTTTAATTTTTTCCTCATTTATCTTTCTTTCGTTTTTTTTTTATGTTATATATATATTTTTTGAAGATATTTAATTTCTATAATATGGAAGGGAATCATTTTCATTTACTTTTTCCTATCTATATTTTATATTTTAAATTAATTCCGGTTTGTTTTTATATATATATATATTGTATATATACGCGAACCAGGCAGTGTCAGCAGAAAAAAAAATACTTATATTTGTATATTTTCTCCCTAATTAAAGACAAAATAAGGAAATAATAAAGGAAAGAAAAACCATTTACATCAAATTTTTTTTTATATATAAGTTTTACAAGCTTTTTTCCACCATATATAAAATATAATATAGCTGATGAATGATGACTTTCTATATATTTATATATAGGTACGTGTCATAAATAATTGATATTATATATTCAATGTATGGTCTAATTTTATGTATATATTATAGATTTATAATTGAATGTTTTCTCCGTTTAGCGAAAAAATTTTGTTCTCTATAGTATAAAAAAAAATTTATTCCACAAAAATTTATTGTAATAATTATGCAGCCGCAAATAAATTATACAACATTTTTATAGTAGATTGATTTTAAAATGTTACATATTTTTTCTATTTTATTATTGATTACGCCGGAGGGTATAATATTTCCTAATGATAAATTTAAATAAATTAAATTTGCTTTATTATAAGAGGAGACGAATCTATCTATAGATATGCTTATGCAAATGTGGTGTAAACAAATATAATATATAGAAACTAAAAAAACTTGGAATACGTAGAGATTTTTCTTTATTTTCCTTTATTTAAAACAAAAAAAATTAAATTGAATTGAAGCGCGGGAAGGGAAATAAATGATAAAAATCACTTCTATTCTTCACTAAATAAATATTTTTTTTCCACATGAATTTATATAATAATACAATTTTTTTTTTGTGCTAGCCACATACATTGTTTATATAATTATCATTTTGATAAAAAAATTATTGCATATAAAATATGATTATTTTATTTTTCTTTTATTGTAGATTTCATAAATTATTTATGCGGTCAAAAATCTTTTTATATACAAAAAAATTAAATGAATTGGAAAATTTTCTTTTGATTGAACACAGTTGAAACTTAAGAATAATATTAAAATATATTCAAAACACTAAATCGATAGAAATTATATAATTTAAATTGAATATTTTTTTATATTAAATATTGGATTTTCGATACGATATACTAAAATTAACAGACTGCATTAAAATCTACTGTTTTATTTTAAATTTATTTAACATTTATTACAATAATCAAATTTGTTGTTAAAATACAAGAAGTGTTTGACCTCGGCGGCTATCATCTCTTCAACATTTTTTCCTTTTATCTGGATCTCCAGACATTCAGCAAAATTAACTTTACTACAATCTAATCTCTTTAATTCTATCTTATTGAAATGCGCATCGATAGGAAAAAGTTGTAGTAAGAACTTGGAGCAACTATGTTTTGTTTCAACAGTACACCAAATAAAACACATTGATTTGCATGAAGTCTCTCAATCACCGTTTCTGTATTGTCGAAATCAATCTATACCTCGCCTATACACATGCTGTTTCCAATAAATAAATTAAGCTCATTTCGAAAATAATCGGTGAGTATCAGCTGCACTTTTTTTTTTAGATCAAAGTAATATGGCTAGTACCTCCTCAATGCAGAAAATTCATTAAATTAAATGTATTTACATAAATTTATTTATATTTATAAATAAAAATATATGCGATAATTATAATAGAAATAATGCGTTAAAAAACAATATTTAAAATAAACTTAACTAAATTAATAACTCTTTCATATTTTTTTTGTTGCCACATAAATAATCTTTTAAATAAGATTATATACGCGCGGGCGCCATCCATGAACCACAAAGTAAATATATATATATATAAGAAGTATTTACATAAAGAACATCATCTTTTAAATTCAAATTGTAATAATTATTAATAACAAATTTTTTGTAATATGGTTTTTCATGTATTACAAAATAAAAAAAAAATAAAAAAGTATAATAAATATGCATATTTAAAAATAACATAAATAACTTTCATTTTATTATATATATATGTATAAGAAATATGAAAGAAGAAATATATACTCAACTCAAACATGTACATTATATACTTAACTTATTTTATATATATAACAAAAAAACGTTTTGATTTTCTTTTTCTTTAAATATTTCTTCATATAAAAAACATGCAGCAAAATATGTTGTTGGTTTTACATATAGAAAAAAAAAATGTCAACTCTAAATCCCCTTAAGCTCTAACCAAAAAGTAAACTGAAATATTTTCAAACATTGACATCATAACCAAACCAACCAAAGAAAAAAAAATAAAATAAAATAAAATAAAATAAAATTTGAGATGATGGTTGAAACGGTGCACTGTTTATACAGAATTATTATAGAATACATAGAGGTGGTTCAATGAACCCAACATAAAAAAGAAAATATTTGTATTTTTTTAAAATAATAATAATATTAATAGAAGAAGAAGAAAAATTGAAAATGCAGGAAAATCGGAAGAAAATAATAAATAAATATGAATACCTATAATAAAATAACATTGAAATTAAAACAATCTGTACGAAACATAAATAGAGAGTTAAAAATGCAACAACATAAATTTGTATAAGTTTAGAGTGAGCTATTAATTTTAGTTTATTTAACTATGATTTTATATTTTCTAAAGTAAATCAATATTTCAATATTATAGTACTAGCAATGCAATATATAAATATAAAATTATATAAGCGAAGATGAATCTATATTGAAGTTAATAAATATAAAACATAATCGTTGTTTATACTTTTCACAACGGCATTTTAATCCTCGGAATAATAGGATTCGTTGAATTTTGAAAAATAAGCGTTTGACTCATTTCAACTGGATAATTTTTTATCTTCGAAAACAAAAAAAAGTTTGGATATGGAAGCAAATGATGATGAATTCATAACATAATTAGTTTTGTAATTTTTTATATACTTTTTACTAAATGCAATCGTTTTTTCTTAATTTATTCATTTAATTAAACCTTAACCAAAAACAAAGAGGATTGATATGTACGCCGGTTATTGTTTTTTCTTTTTCTAAACAGTCCATAAAAATTACACCATATGCATCTCAAAAAACAGTCTCCCTATAACCTTAACAGCTGATGGAATTATTTTTGCCATCTTCAATATCGATGATCCACCATCGTATATACAAAATAACAATAAAATGTGGACGCGATGATGATCGTGTTAGAAAGCAAAAAAAAAAATAAAATAAAAATACGAAAAACTTTATAAAATTTTACTTTTATTAAAATATGTATATATATCTATATTTTGTTAGTACTACATTGAAACGAAACCGACGAGAGCGAGTTAGATCTTTCTTGTTCATATATTTATATTTTAAAAGAAAAATATATATTCATATAAAAAAAAAAAAAAACACATATAATATTTATAAAAACTTTTAATGAATTTTTTGAAATTATTATAAATGTATAATGAAAATTCTTTTTTCTATAAAACAGGTAAGAAAAAAGTCTCTGCGGTACTAACAAAACGTTAATATACATAAGTATATCCTAATTGTATATATACAATATATATATGCAAAATAAAAGTAAATAAAAGTTTAATTTATTAATTTTTTTTTTAACATTTATAATAAATGTTTACGATTACAAAATGTATATGTATATTGTACTATATACCACCTCAGGGAATTCAGTCAGGCTGGTTAAATTGAATTACTGATGTTTTAATTATAATAAGTTAAATTTCAATATTGTAAAAGTTTAAGTATGGCAATCATATATACCATATATATACTCGTCGTACAGTATACATATACCAATTACTTATTCTCTGTATACTTTTTGTATAAACATTATGTAGAATCTTTTGTTCATTATAATATCATAATTATATATAAATCTGTAAAACAAAATCTATGCAGATTAGAATTCAATTGTTAAACAATTGAGAGCAGTTCAATTTTGTTTCCTATAGGTACTTTAATGATAAGACAACAAAAATTCTTAGGGTATTATCTCATAAAATAGAGACCTATGTCCACTATCACCCACTTTAAGATGTACATTTATTAAGTTTCTATATAATTCCTTTTTAAATGTTTTCGATTTTTTTTCCCCAAACATATATAGATTTATTATATCATAACATTGATTTAATGAAACATCTCTTTTCGTTTCGTCGACACCCGCATATAATATATAAACTATTGACAGAGTGCCGTGATGTTTGTTTAATAATTACTACACATTATTATATAATATAACAATTCATCAATTTAATCTGCAAATATATTAAGCAGCGATATAGATGTTTTTCTAATATCATTTTGTTAGCAGAATGCAACTGCAGATATACATATGTTTAATCTTTGAAAAACTTATAGCTGATACACAGCCAGATATTCTTTATAGAACAGTATATACATTTCAAGAATTTTACTTGAATTCTTTCTGTAATTTAATATAAATAAATATTGCTATATATATATAAAACATAATAACCATCATAAGAACCACATTATTAGGGATGCTACGGATAAATTGGAAATTGTGTATTGTTTTTTTTATATTTTATTGTTGAATAAACATTTACAATTACAAAACAATATTTTAAACGGAAATAAATTGTTAAAAATTAAAGCTCCTTTCTTTTATTTATAATCTGTGTGTATTTATTTTAATCCAAATTCAACAATATATAATAATGTTTAAGTTTATTGCGTCGTATATAGAAGTTTTCTATATATTCATAATACAATATATAAATCAACTTTTAAGCATGATATAAAACCAACATAATTTAAATACACTTATTCGTATAATATCAATTTTTGTGTATATTTTGTTTGCCTATATATATTTATGTTATACATAAAAAGATGTAATTACTTTTATATTATGTTTTTTTTTTTTATTTTTCCTTTTGTCCTATAAGTTTACATATTTAACAAATGATATTTACCAAAAAACCACATCCAAAAATATATCTATATATATATAATACACCTAATCTATATGATATACTATATTTATATATATATACACTGAGACTTATAATAAATAAATATTATAATATATATAAATAATAAGGTTTCTTAAAGTCTTTAAAATTCTTCTTATTTATATATATATAGATACGCATATTTTAGCTATATATATATATATATATAAGAATTAAAATGAAGTATTATTTATTTACAAGAGCATCCAGGAAAAAAAAAACAGAAAAAATAATAATAATTAATCAAAATCTTGATAAATTATTTTAAAATTGAAATTAATTTTAATTTTGAATAGAAACGATTTATATGCCGCATAGCTACAATATATTTCTGTGCTTATATATATATACTAATATATAATTTATCTAATATTATATATATATAGGTATTGTACCATACCATATATATACAAAAGAAAAGAAATAAATAACATCGCGTTATATAAGGATATGTATTATAAAAATGTATTATATATTTAAATTACAAAATAAAGATCAACAAAAATTTTGAGAAAATGCTCACACAAGCATAATATATTTTGTTGTGTTGACGACGTTCGTGCGCGCCCTTATTAATAATATATACTTATAACTAACGTATATAACACAATACATATTATATACAGTTATATATAATAACTATATACTAATGCATTGTACATTATATAATATACATATAGTCATAGAAATGGTATATACAAACAACTTAAAATACATAGCCCATGGAAAAACAATGCCCGAGAAAAAAAAGAAAAGGAAATTGAAAAGTTTTCTTTTAAAATATTATAAATATATATATAAAAGCTCACCCTTATTACATTACATACAGTATATTATTATAAGTTGCCTATAAATATATGAGACTGTCGGCTTGTTGTTTACTTTAATACGTTTATACGTTTTTGTAAAATTTTAGCTGTTGCGTCGTTTTTTAAGATTACATAAAAAAAAATTTAAAAAGTAAAATAAAAACGTCAATATATGAAATATCCAAGTTTTTTATATTTACATATAAAATTTATTAAACAATTAATTAATATTGTACATATAGAAACAATTTTCTATTCATATTTTATACGAATATATTTCAGTCATAATATATATTTTTTATAATAATAATTATTATTTACTGTATCAGAACTCCATTCTTTTTATAATTTGTATATATATTTAGTAATAAAACATAATTCAATAAAAAAAAATGCAACAAGTTTTAAAGAATAAATGATTTTGTATATGCGGAGAATATTAACTAACTACACTATCGTGTATATATAAGAAATGAAAATTTAAATAGTTGCAAATATGCAGTCGCTATCCCGGTGTTATATATAAAATTATATTATAATATTTCAAAAAAAAAAAACTATACATAAGTAAGTGTAAAAGTTGCACGACGCGACACAATAAATTAATAAATGAAATAGAATTTATTTATTCACCACGTCACGTGACGAAACATGTATATATAATATAATATTTATGAAATTTAAACTTATATAATTTTTTGTGGAAAGAAGTTAATTTATTAAAAACAATTTTGTTTTGTAACTTATTTACATAAATATAATAAAAATGGTGATAGTGATTTAAAAAATTATATTTTTCTTTAATAATTCATATAAATTCTAAGTCCTCTATATTTAACTTATTTTTTTTTTGTATTTTTCAATACTCTCTCTATATATAAACAAAGTTTCTCACAATAGTAGCATTCTTTAGGATAAGAATTTATAATTACAGACACCTGGCTATTAAGTGCGTAATGTTCTCATCATTTTAACAGCAATATTTGAAGATTTCCTCATCAGATTTTTCAATTTTAAACAGAAGGTAATAACCTAAGGAAAAATTTTCCGTTAATACCGCGCATAATGCTAAGCCGTAAAGAATCGTTTACTCTTGTGGTGTTATGGCTAAGAATTTTTAGAATTATATTATATAATACGAAATTGAAAATACAGCAAAAATCATAAAATTCGATTTTGTAACTGAAATTTAAATAAATATAGAAATTAAAGAAAATCATCATTTTTCAAACACATATTAATATTTTATATTTCATTGGAATCCTGTCGGTCAAATGGTAAACCGTGCAATACTGATATGGACCAAAACCAACATTTTTTTTAAGATCTTTATATTTGTATTTGTTTTGTATACCCATCATATATATATATATATTCAATGAATTCGTAAACTTTACCAAACAATTAATACATAAATATTAGTTGGCTTTGATATAGAATAATTTTTCCGCATCGATGACATGTAGCTAAATAATGAACAAGAGTATATAACATGTTTTTATTGATGTTTTATGTTTCGTTGGCCGAGTATAACAGAAATTAATGACGATTATGTTAATGAATAGATTTTATATAGATTTATTATAGATTTTTACTAATCGTATTCCATTAATATATTGTACATATAAAGTTCAACTGTCGAATTTTAATGTATATATTTTGTCCATTCAATATTGCTACTATACTAAATTAAATAGAAGAGAATATATATAATATAAATAAAATTTCGTTATAGTTCGTTATATTTTTATACAATCAATATAGAGTAGGTTTAATTGCGTGTTTGTACCATATATAAGTACAAAATATAATATAATAATATTATAATAAAAAATGAATAAACGTTTATTAATAAATATATTAAGTAAATAACGCATTATATATTATTATTTATATATAAATATAACACACTTTCAATATATAGTATTATACATATGTGCAGGAATATTGTGTCAAAAAGTTATTCACAAAATTAATTAACATTAATTACATTGAAAAAATATATATCTTTATTTATAATATTATATATTTAATATATATATATATATATTGTATATATAGAAATTCTTATAAGAAATAATATGAACCCTATAACAATATATATTCCATTAAATGTAATGACTTTTACCATATTTTTTGTGTTGCTATAAATATCCATATATAAAGTTGCTTTCTTTCTATAAACATACTACAGATATATATGCATAAATTGATACACATACTTGGTCCATTCGTTCGACATTGAATAACGTGTATACAGAGTTATAGACCATATGTGCAAATGTACATATATATATATATATATGTGAAAACAAAACAACTGACCCGAAAATGAATGATACAATTCTTTTTCTTCACACACACACACACACATACACTTTATAAATATATATAACTTTATTATATATGCGCGTACATATACTAAATGTATTATATGAGAAAAATTGTGCAAAATCCAATGACCATTGGTATAATATTCCAGAATTTTATATATATATGCATTCCATTTAGTGAGAAGAAACATATTACAAAAACATTGGAAATAGCATATATATAGTTTCAACAAAACATATTATATATCCTTTATATAATATATTATTCGTATTGTGTGTGTAGCGAAAAGGAGTTCATCAATCAATTATTCATTCAGGTATTGAGAGTATATAAATATGTATATATGTAACTATGGTATATATATAATATATTACCTTATAAATATATAACTATGTGTAAGTATATTATGTATAAATATATAGGTAAAAAAAAAGTATATAATATATATAAAAGATTTATTTTCATTTTATATTGATAACTTTTTCATTTCTTAACATTATTCTTGCATTTTTTTGCTTATATAAAAAAAAAAAGGATATATTAGTTATGGTATATTGGATCAATTTTATTTTGTGGATCGGTTAAAGCAATTACTACTTGTATATTAAAGAAATTTCATTATTTAATTTAATATATGTAATGTCAGCATACAGTGGATCTCTGATAATATTGTAGTTTTTCTCTGCAGTGAAAATTTTCAGCATCAGTTTTTTTTAATACAATTTTTATATTGTTAATTTTATTAAAATCAACGAACATTTAAATTCCATAATAAGCTCAACTTTATGTAGAAACATTAGCAATAGTATAATAATATTGCTATAAAAATGTATTTATATTTTAATAATAAATTAGTGTAAGCTATTGCGTGGATTTCTTCAATGCGTAACAATAAATTTGTTTTGTCATATATATTTTGTGCATAGAAATATAATTCGCGTATGTAAATAATATGATAAAAAATAATCTCAATTATTCAACTTATCGCTTTTTCCATTTTTATTTTATTATTATGTATATATACTTAAACAACCCTAAACTTATTCATTAAAGAATTATGTTAAACAATCAACATAAATAATGTTTGTCACGTGCTATACAATTTCATTAATCAGTATATTAATATAATGTGACTATATACCATATATTTATATATTTAATATACATATACTCTATACTGGTAATAGACTTTATATTATATAGCAACATAATATAATAGATATTGTAAATTATAGTATATAAATAAAGCTCCAATATATAATATATGGTTAAAAGGAACAGGGTTATGTGGTACCATTATATTCTATATATGGGATATACAAATTTGAAGATTTTATATAATATTAGGTTTCTCTGTGTAACAATATTCTGATCGATATAATTTCTAGGATCCTTGTAATTTGATTGGTACTTCTGATCATATTTTGATTATGCATACAGCTTGAAAATGATATTATATATATATTTGAAAAGTATTATTAAGTTCATATAGACAATTTCCCGGAATATATTATATGCAACCCTTAACAATTTGACCATATTCACATTTCAATTTTGATCTGTAATTTAGTATTTCGGTTTAATATAAAGGATAATATGGTTTTATCAATTTCCGACAAATGGCCAAAAAATGTTCCAAGAAAACTGCTCCCGCTCAGGATAATTTGTATTATACAATGCTCACTTATACTCATCTAATTATGTATGCGTATAAGAATTTGCTAAATTTTGTACATAATTATTATAACAATCGTGCGGTATATGAGCGAATGTCACACTTTTGGTATTGTGTGTGTCATATGGAAAAAGCGTGGTTTAGTTACTGGAGGGTGTATATGGTATAAACCACAAAATACATAAATATGCATATGTACTTTTGTGTACATACATACACATATCATTTGATTCATATATATACATATAATTTTAAACATAAAATAACTTATCAGTTTTTTTATATATATGAGGGATTTTCAATAAGTTCCTGACCCTTTTACATTGCTATGGTTTTGTCTTTTTTATTCCATTAAAACGCAAGTAATTTCTGTTATTAAAGATTTACAATATAGGCCAATACCAAATTAAATAGAATATTTAGAAAAATAATATTAGTTAGCATATGGAATTCTTATAATTTATTACTAAATGCTTCTCCGCTTCTTCGAATGTAGTGCTATATATTTATCACCTTTATATACCATATATAAAATAATATGGTATTATTTCTGCATTTATAATATAAGAAAATTATAAAATTAACTTCTGGTAAAGTCCTCGTATAAATGTAAACGTATTAAATTATAAAGTATATGTCATATACAATATATAAATTTTCTTTTAACTATATACCATCTCCTATATATTATATTATTATGTATATATGCAAATATTATATATAATATACATATATATAATATTAATTCAAAGTATGTGCTCCCGGGAGGTATATTTATTTATGTATGATGTAATTTATTTTACGTATATTGTATATATATATAATATGTAATTCATTTCCTCTTACATACATTCATTATATATATATATATATACAAATACGCATACATATATAACCTTATAATCCTATATATACATAGGTGTATGTATATATATGTCATGATAAAATCATTCAACTTCATCGCAGGTAACAAATTTGTTCACAGTTTCCAATTAGATAATCCGAAATTAAGGACAAAATTTGAATGATAAACATCTTTTTCTTTACGTCGTGTGTATATATACTATAAATATAACTACACTTTTTGTTACTTATATTTACGACATTATATTTATATCCTGTATAACATATATGTATATATACATAGAGATAATAAAGATAAAGATATATATATATATATAAAAGGAATATAATACCACCCCAATATGTTTAATATTATATATACAATATATTTATAATATATATATAGAAATACAAATTATAGAAAATCTTAAAGATATTTTTTATTCGGGTATAAAAATGTGGTTGATGGAAACGATGATATATTAGTATATTGGTATTGGAGGATGGGTGGTACGGCGGCGATGTTTTCCTTATATTTACATAACAAATACATATAAAAAATCAATAATTTAATTTATCTTTTATACAATACTCTATATACCTATAAATATATATATTGTATATAACTTAAAAACACCCGTATATAACATACACGGCGTTAGATTCTTATCTTTCTTAATGTTTAGTTGTCGTTAATATATGTTAAAATTTTAACATATTATATATAATAAATACACCAATACATAAGTATATTATATATATAATTTAAAGTTTATATATGTTTGTTTTTGAAGTGATTAGAAAATTGTTTAATGTGAGTATATATTTGTTTTAAATTCTTTATTTAATTTAATTTTTTTCGTTCTACTTTTTAAAAGTTATTTACTGATACTCTGGATCAATGAGCTTACTCTATCTATATATATACTTATACTGCTGATATATGCTTATACTTAAGTAATGAATTTTTAATAACATTTTTAATTAAAATTGCATATATGTATTATTTTTCGTTTTTTCGTGCGCGATATGCGATGGTATTTAAAATGAAATTTATTTTAAAATTAAATAAATATATTTTGAATATTTTATACTCATTTTAAATATTATTAATATTTATATTTATATATCTATAGGTATATGTATGCGTGTAATTTATTATATATTTAGATAAAATTTCAAAGTATAATTTTCTAATACTTATTCGTGTATATGCAATTTAAAATAATAATATATATATATATACGTATTATAACTTTTAAAAGTTTTAAAATATACATTTTGGCTTTAATAATGTATAATTAATTATTATTATGATCCGCACACACACACATTGAATTTGTATACCTTTCAAAATTAGGTGTGTAGTTGCACTGGTTTATCTAAAATATCATATTTTTCGTTGGTCATTTTGACAGTTAAGATCACATCAACTAACCATTTCAAAGCCGAATATTTATGTTCAGAAAATTGTATTCTGTGAATTTTGTAACGAATCATCTGCAATACGATATTAATTTTTGTTAGAAGATAATTTGAAGAAGCACTTTCGCATATAATATATGTATCGCATGTATTAATTCATTTTTATTATTAACAGTAATATACCTCTATTTGGTTTCAATTAAAAATAAAAGTGATTTAACACTAATTTATTAGGTCGAAACTAATAGCATAATATTTTGCTTCATATTTAAATAAGGAAGACTAAAATAATTAGTATTTTTTAAGTGCAAATTAAATGTTTAAAACTTCAACCCTTTTATTTTATATAAGAATATTATATTCTCTGTGTAGCAAGTCATGCGTTACTCCAATTCGAATGCATATGCCATGTACTAGTTAAGTTGGTAAATTACTCCATATGGCGGTAGTACATATATAATTTATCAATTTGTGTCTGTGCAATTATTGAAATATTAATAGAAGTTTCCTTTTTATATTTTAAGTATTAAAATAAATACCGAAAATTTTCACTGTATATTTGGCGGATAATTTACGAATAATTTGAATATTATTTTAATTGACGAAATTGTTAAACTCACATTGAAATTTGGCAATTATTAAGGCTATATCCTTTTTTGTTTATTCCTTATACATAGATTATATATAGACTTTATAATAACCGCTATGAAAATAATGAATAATTAATTAAACATCAGAAATTTCGATAATGCCAAATCAATTATATAAATTAAAGTGAATATTTTTATATGCTCATACATTATTCAGTATTTTCATATATATTGTATTATTTATAGGATATATTTATTAAACATATTTAGGGCCTATGAAATTGATTATACGCACCTAAATATTTTTCTTTATAATATTATATCGATAATTTTTATAAATAATATATGTAAAAAAATAAAAAAATAAAATAATAAATAAAAATATTAATTTGATTAAAAAAAAAAATGAAAAAGGTTCAAGAAAGGCGCATTATCAATTTTTTTTTTTGTTCGTTTATATATACCCCAAATATTTAAAACAAAACCAAAAGACAAAACTAAAAGAATGGAAAAAAATAAAATCAATATTCAAATAAAACGTTTAATTTTTTTTTTTTTATTTGTTTTTTTCTATTTTTCTATTTTTTTTTTATTATTATAAACAGTGTTTAATAAACACAGAATTTTCCAATTCATTTTATTTATTGAAAATATATACGCAAATAAAAATATAGAGCATTTTGAATATAATATATATATTTTTCAATAGACTGTATACTACTTCATTACATTCCCTTTCACGTTCATAAATATATTCAATATATTACCATTTATTCCTGCGGATACTATAAATACAATATATATATATCTCACCTCTATACTATTACTCTGTATATATATATATATGCGGTATTGGGATTATATAATATATATTGTAAGCATATTATTATATCCTCTATATATAGAATTTTTTATTTTTTTTATAGGTATAACACATACATGTTATGTGTCAGAGCTGAAACTTTACCCAAGATAACAAATGTCATCATATGGCATATAGTACATTAATTATAATATATATAAAAGTTCTAATTGTGTTATTTAAACAGAAATTTAAAAAAATAATCTACCGGCGGAACAGATGTGATCTAAAAATGTATATTATTGCAGTAGAAAATTTACCAAAAACCAACTCTCAATATAATATTTCTCACGCTTCGTCAGTTTTATCAATATATACCATATATATAAGGAAATATATTATACGTTAAATTTAATATTCTGAACAATTCTATTTCATATATACAATATATAAAAAGTAAATATATATACGAGTGTATATCTAATGAAATTTATATATTATATTCAAATAGTATTGTATTCCTGTATATATATATATATGGTACTACACCTACATGTAGATTTATATTTATATAATAATAAGTGCGGAAGAAGAATATATATACAATACAAATCTACTTTGGTATTCAAATTGAAAAGCGTCAAGTAATTTCAATATAAACTAACACCTAAATTTTTTATATATATATATATATATATAAATTTCTACTTTTTATTATATTTTGGTTCGGACAGTTATATGTTCCTTAAAAAATATAATATAATATACGTTTTTATGTGATGTGATCAACGAAATTATTTCTCACATATATATACTATCTATATCTATTATATAATACGTATATTATGGTATATATAGTTGATACATATAAATATGGAAATAATATGTTGTGCTGACACACCTGACAAAGAATTTCCTTTTTCTTTTTTGTATAAACGCACACACACACACACAGATAAGGACGACGAAGTGTAAAGTATCAAAAGAAAAAGAAAGAAAAAGGATATAAATTTTCTAATAGTTTCTTTTGACATTTTTTTACATATATACCTATATATTGTATATATACATGAAGATATTTAAATAAGAATATAAACTATAGTATATAAATAAATATAACTACACATATATAGGTATATATTTATTAGAGCAGCGGTATATGTGTATATAAAATAAAGTTAATCTATAAATAACATGAGAAAATTTAAATGTATATATAATATGGATATATTGTATATACAAAAATTTTGTTATCTGATATATTACTCTTACACATACACTTTAGGTATATAGACTACTACTTATATACTCAAAGTGTATGTAAGAGTAATATTTATGTATATATATATATTTATGAATACATTTGTACAAAGGATATATATATATAGATACGTATATATAGTGTCATAAATCTTCCATTAAATTTCCGAAAAAGAAATAGCTTTTTAAAATAGATTTTCGGATATATTGTATATTTATGTATATATGGTATATAGCAGAGACATATATTTATAATATTATATATTGTTATAAAGAGTTGATGAAGTCTGTATTTATAAATGTTTTCATATGGAAAAAATTTCAAATGTGAACAATTTTTACGGGTATATTTATAGTTTATTATATAAGAAAATATTCGGGTATATACAAAATATATAATGTATAAAGAAGAAAATATATTTCAAGTATATATACCAGAAAGAAATTTGAAACCTTTCGTTTATCTTATTTATGTAACGATATAGTTGGTCGAAAACAAAAAAATAACAAATTGATTGATAAAATATATTTATGTGATGAGTTAAGTTAGACAAAAAAAAAAAAAATGATGACTAAATATTATAACCCTATGGATTTATTTGGATTTTGAAATAATTTAATTTTTAGTATATGTCCATATAGGAATGGGCCTACACAGTATTTGTTCAATATTAAATAACACAAGAATTTTATTATATTTTCTATATATTAAATTCTATATAATTGATTAATTATATTAATATTGATGTACACATATATACGAGTTATATATAAGGAAAATACTGCTAAAAGAAAAGTATCGCTATAAGGAGATTCATCATCACAAACCCACATAAGTTCTAATTTCAAAAAGGACATTATTTTATTTTTTAAAAATAATCGAAAATACAATGCGCTATATTAAGTTTTAATTTTCAATTTTCGGATCTACTTTTTTATTATATAGATTTATTTATAATGAAATTTAAAATTTATTACAATTTATGACTTTTTTATGAAATAAATAAATATGGACAAAAGTAAATAAGTTTTAAGTTATAATCACCAGTACAACTTTGTAAATTGATGTAATTCAATTTTATCAATTCATATATTAAAACCCAATATGCACATTTGATTACACAAGTGAATTTATATATATAATTCAGTATATTATTATATTAAATAAGAGTACAACAATTTCAAATACAAAATTTTAATGAAAAATAATTTACTTACATTTTTCAATTAATTTAAATTTCATATTTGCAATATAACAATAAATTTGCGTATAGCATATCAGTAAAATATTTACAATCATTTAAATGTTATATAAATTTTTAAAAGTTATAATTATATTCACCTAGAAAGAGAAAAAGAAAAAAAAAATTAATTAATTAAAAATTTATTACATATTAATTTTTAAAATTTAAAAATAAAAAAAATTTGTATAAATGATATAAATTATATCATCAGCTAGCAGTAAGATTATTTTATTCTATTGATAGCATCAATAAACAATAAATTGTAAATCTCTGTATGTAGAATACGATAAGAAATTTGTCGTTATATGTAAATTATTAATTTATTATAGTCATAAATAATATAAAAAAATATTATGAAAAAAGAAAAGCCCATCTGCACCACATCAATTCCCAATTCGATAAATATTAATAAGATTTTGAAATAATAACAACAAAGGTAACAAAAAGAAATGATATACACACACACACACACACACACAAGCACACGTGTGCATAACAAAATTCTTAAATATTTAAAAAAAAGCTCATAAAAAATATAAATTTTCAAATAAATATATGGAGATTTCATCGTGTGCACCTGTATATAATAAATATATTGTTTCAGTATATACAATTTATTCTTTTACATGTTACATGTATACAATACAATACAGGGTGTTTTTGCTACAAAAAAAAAAAAAAAACAAGCAAAACCCCAAACAACGACACAACACATTTTATATGATAAAATTCCATATAATGGATATGTTACATATAAAAAAAACTAATTTAAATTTATAATATTGCTTTAAAATATGAGAGATAATCCATTTTTATATTACATATAATATTTAGTATATATTCAAAGTTGTAAAAATTTTCCATATATACGAGTACTTACGTATAGAAAAAAATTGGAGTACCTTACATAAATATATAAAGCAAATTGTAAATCAGAGAAAAGTTCATATTTAAGTGTAATTTCCAATTCATTATAACTTTTAACACGCCCTTGCGTTTTATATATACAAAAAAAAAAGCTAAAATATTAAAATTAAAACATTTTCATTTATCAAATGTTATTTCTTTTATTAATTTATAAGTTAAAAACTTAAGTGTATACGCTAAAGATTTTTATTAAAATTTTAAGCACGAATGCTATATATTTATATATATATAATGGAAAAGATTTTGTGATGACAATTCAAAAAATAATATATACAACAATAAATGTCTATTGATTGTATATACAAAATACAATTACCATATCTTTATATACTTCATCTTATCACACTATATCATATATAAATATATATAACAATAAAACGCATTATGTATAAAAATTATAAAAATAAGGTTTCACCACCAAGTGTCAAGTGTTACCTCCTGATATAGTAAAAAATTGATATAGTATAAAGATAAAACTTTTACAAATAATAATATGAATTATTATTTAAAATGTTAATTTCATTGAAAAATAAAATTAAAAATCTTTGTTAATTTATAAGAGAGAAAATTTTAGTACGATGTTTTCAGTGATAGTATATATTCTTAGTATACTCGCTCTTATATTTATGTAATTTATGGAAAATTATACACGCATTTTCAAATATTATTATTGTAACAATTTAATTCATTTTTTTTATTTTTACTGACATACAAAAATTATACAAATCAAGAAAAAATTATATTAATATATATGTAAGTGCTGCTTGTGCTGCTCTGTAATGTGTACGAATATAAAATATATTATTAAATATGTAGATGGATCATAAAAATTCAAGTTCACTCACATTAAAATGTTGTATATTAACAATAATCTAATAAATATATAATTTTTTTATCCTGTGCAAAGGGTCAATTCACAACGATATATAAGTGACACGGGTAATTTAACAAAAACGATATGTGTACATATGTATAACAACAATATTCATTTAATATATATTATATCCTTATTACATATAGAAAATACATACACACACACACACACACACATATGTATATGTACATAATCCCTTAAAATTGACATTGCCATTTTTATCTATATTAGATAAAAACCAGCCTTTACAACTTTACATATTCATTATTTTATTGTTTGCGGGATCACTTTAACTTTAACCCACAACTTTTATTCTCCCTTCGTTTATAAGAAAAAAATACGTAGTATAAAATACCACATATCTTTGTAATAATAATAATAATTTTTTTTCTTTTGCTGCTATATATGCGTTATGTAATATATACATATTTATATCCTTCGTTTGCGAAAACCATTTACCATGAATATACATACATATGTACACACATAATGTCTCAAAATAATGTATATATATATATATATAATAACTATATCGTATGTATTATATATACACCTAACTATATACATATATGTATATGTATAGTATTCAAAAAGGATATAGGTAGGTTTATGAAGAAAAATATTTTATGTCCTTCATTTTGACCATCTGTAAAATTATACATAACTACAATATAAATGGTATCAAACCCAAAAGAATATTATTATTATTATTATTATTATTATTATTATTATTATTTGTTATATGTAAGGAAGTCTTTCATATACAATATGCATTTGTGATATGTATAGGAATATATACAAAAAAGAAAACTCTTAAAGAACTCACAATATTAAGTTATTTTGTTGTTGTTGTTGTTAAATCGCAATTGTGCGTTATATACTCGTAACGTATATAGATACATAGATAGATAGATAGATAGATAGATAGACATATTCATTTAATATATTTAAGGTATAATATTTACATCACGTTTAGAGGTCGAAAAAGAAGGTTTAACATTATTTTCAGATCATTTTTATATGGAATATAAATATAATAGAAAATATAGTTATATATGAAATGGAAAGACAAAAAATGTGCAGGAGCAAGGAATAAGTAAAAGTAAATGGACGTCGTTTATAAATATTATTTCAAAATATATATTTTAGTATATATTTATACTCGTATACAATAAGCTTTTATATATATATCAAAAATATTCTCAATCATTATATATTATTTTATTCAACAATGTTAAAATCTCATCCATCATCAACAACGTGGTAACGTTATCGTTATATCGTTATCATCATTTCAATATCATTATTATTATTATTATTATTATTATTGTTGTTGTTGCTGCCGTCAAAAATGTGTTGTATTATATATAATTATATATATATACGCATATTTATTTTAAGTACTCACACTGTGTTTGTTATTTATAATATTGTATATATAAAAATAATATTAGTAGGCAGTATATAGAATTTTATTTTCATGTTTCTATATTATATTACATAATATACTAAATATATATGTATTTTAGTATACTCGTATATAGATGATGTGTAAGTATATATATACACGAATTTAATCAATATTTAATATATTGTGAGTGACGTAATCATCATATATTTAATTTTATGTGTAGGTGGTTAAGATATATTTATTTATATATGTGAAGATGATATTACATTTAAATATAAATATATGTATTATATTTAATATGTAAATAATTGTATTTAATTAATATATATAATATGATTTTATTGAATGAATTAAAAAATTTATTAGAAATAAAATTACTCAAAGAGACTGACGGTAATATTTCATTTGCTAGTTTGAAAAAACACATTTGAAATAAAATTATCTCAACAACTTTTTTAGTACACTTCCACATCGCAGGTTCTATAATGAATATTGCAATGATAACATCCATATACTTTTATCTATATATAGCTCGATCATATAAAAAGTATCATTTCACATTTGTTAATGCTCTCAACATATAAATAAATACATATTTTATATTAAAATTCCGAGCCATATTCTTCAAAAAATATTTATATTTATTTATATTTGAAATCATTTAAATGAGTGAATATTATACAAAATAAAATATAAATTTCTTTTTATTTTATATACAATATTTTATAAAAATGTATGCGTTTTCTTTATTTTATTTTTATTGTATATAGTAAGCGTTACACGCACATTTTTTATTGCATTATTATATTCTTTTTGCACCGAAAAAAAACAAAGAAAAAAAGAAATATTATTTTTCTTTTCAACCGATTAACATTGAATCTGTCAATTTACAATAACAACACAGAAATAAAATACAAAAATACCAACAACAATAATAATAATAACGATAAAATCAATGCCTATGGGTTTTAACACCCGTCACTCAATTATTTTTGCTTCATTGAACCGAATATATATGCATGTATTCGTACATATACATATATGAACGTATAGCATAGCTATATATGATGCGTAATGCGGATATATGTAATGCAAAATCCTTTAGTTAGTTCATAGTCATTGCTATATATACACATATAGCACTTGAATTTTATTCGCATTAGCAATTTAAAAACATAAAAAAAAAAAAACCAACGAAAAATATTTTTAGGAATCATGTCATGTATTCATCCATCCATCCATCGATATTTATTCACATATGGATGAAGTTAAAAGAATATTATATATATAAATTGTATAATAAAATGTATATAAGATAAAATAATAATATTCTAATAATAATAATAATAATAATAATAATAATAAATATTAACGTTTTATACGCGCTTGTGTGTAATATGAGTTCAAAATTTTAAACAATATTATTATAGATAAAATTGTATATACAATATTATGGGATTGATTCCCATCGAATATTTTGTTGTATTTAACAGAGGATTAAATTTTAAATATAGATTTTTATACCATATCTATAGATATCGTTATTTTTTCTATACATATATAAATTGTAATTTCATTTATTGTTTATATATTAACGCTGGATACGCATTAACACAAATCAAACTTGTGTGCCGTCGCCGTCTTCGTTTTCGTTTTTATTTATTTGTATATTATTATTGAAGTGAGTACTTTACTTTTTTGTTATGCATATACAGAATTAAAGGACGAAATAATAAGGAAGAATTAATATGTTATATATTGTATATAGACCGTTTTATAATTAAGTATATTGTATTTTTATTTTATTATTCATGTGCGCATTGCTGTGGGAAGTAAAACTAATTAAAAAGTGAAAGGTTATTTCATTCCATATATATATATATATAAAACAAAGTATTTATGTACACTTCAAAACAAATAATTAACAATCACAGAACAAAGATTGATGTACATTTATTTTATGGTAAAATATCTTATATGTTATACATATATTCAATTTCATTTTCGTTTGTTATTTTTACAAATAACATATATATTTGCAGGTCTATCAAATATTAAAGAAATAAATTAGAAATTTTTCAATTTAAGTTTATTAATTATATATTATAGAGATGTTAAGTAATATTTTATAATTTATAAGTATAAGTACATATAAAGTTTACTGTTCAAAAATAACATCTTTAAAAATCATTTTATTTTTAAGAGAAACTTTCTTTGACTATAGCACCATAGTGATTGCTCATTTATGCGTGCATCATATCAACTAAACTAAACTTCCAATATAAATTCTATGTATAATCTTTTTTCAACTTGGACATATTATTATTTTGGTAAAATTTATGTATTTAAAATATACAAATTATAATTTTAAGTTAATCATTACATTTAAATAAACTCTTTTATACAACTATATAGCCATCATATTTCAACAAGGCTTAAGATACATCCTTATGTATAGGAAACTAAAAATTTGTCATATAATATAAAGTGAAATAAATTCCGCTCAATTTATTCATAAATTCGATTTTATGAAACAATAAATGTATAATCAAAAATAAAATAATAAATTTTAAATAATATTATTATATAAAATATTTTTAATTTGATTTATACCATAAATATAATATAATACAATTGTTATTGTATGACAGTTTACTACATTCACATATACATATTTTTGTATATCTATTGATGGTTCTGTGTTTCTATATATCATTTGACATGTACAGATAAAATAGAAAAATATTTACAATATACTAACTCGCCATATATATGTATAATATATACAAAAAATTGTTATGAAAATAAAAAGAATTAAATAACATCACGTATTTTTGAGCTGATAAAATAAAACACATTGCGAATCGAAAAATTATTATCAAAATATATGAATTTGTGTTCTATAAATAACTAAATATATACGTATATATATTTGATATATATAGGATATATAGGATAAGGTCAACTATCTAGTGAAAGGGTACAGTATCACAATGATATAGAAATGCTATATATATATATATGTAACCTCTTAAGCAGTTATCTTACAGTGTAATATATATTTTCAATTTTATATATAAACAATTCATTTGTATTGTATAAATATTACTGTCACAAAAAAAATTATTACTATACCAAGACCGCATCACTCTTGACTGTACCAAACAGCATTACATATATATGCGAGGTATAAGTTGAAATGATCTTTATATGCGATCACTAAATATTCCACTATATATTTATTAAAATTTACTTTACTATTTGTATCTGTAAACAAAAATATTACTAGATAGTTGACCCTAAATGTTATATTTTTATGTAATTTCAATATACGAGTGTATTGTATATATAGATATAGTTATTTATATGAGGTTGACCGACAACGACCGATATGGTTATGCTATATAGATTTTTATATATATGCGATGAATTTGAATATTTTTCATGAATATAAATGAATCCTTTTTTATTTTTCTATTTTTCCATGTTGTTGTATAACATTTATTTTATTTTCCTTAAATTAAATTATCGATAATAAATTTGTGGTGTGTGTATGTGTGTTGTTCTGTTTCCCATTTTTTTAAATTTGAAAATCTTTATTAATAAATATATATTATATTATGGTATAATAGAATCCGCATAGATTAGAATAATTTTTCAAATAAATTTTCGGGTATTTTATTACATAATTAATTTAAAAATAATATTTAATAAAATATATTTTGTAGATTTTTAGTGATTATATGAATAGTTTTTATGTAAAAAGGATACATGTGATTTTTTATAAAATATAAATGTATATAGAGATAACACAACACATTATTATAATTTTATAATATTATACTTAATATTATAATGCAAATCAATTCAACACATCAATAAAATTCGAAATATTATTTTTAATTTATATTTTTATAATAATGCCTATCAAATTTCAGTTGAATGCCTTACTTTAACTTCATTATATTTAGTAAAAATTACAAAGTTTTCTTTTTTATATTATTATATATAACATTAATTAATTTATATAAATTTATTTATTTATTTTATTATTAATTAATAATATTATATATATATATAAATATAATTAATTAAATCTAAATCACAAAACTTTTACTAATCTAATCGCACAAAATTATCTTCTAACTCATTAATTGATATAGTCTTTTATTGTTTCGTTACATTATATACAGTTACGTTATACTACTATATATAATCTATTGTAATAATATATAATATATAATATTATATATATAATAAAAGAGTATATGTACTATTATATGGAATTATCATAACGAATATAATATTATAGTATTATAATAAAAAGATGTATAGGTATACAGTATTAAATACTATTTATTGTATATAATATGTAATGTATATAATATTTTAAAAACTCTTAAATATGGTATATATATACATTACATTTCCTTCTTTAATACATTTCTTATATGCGGAAACAATTTAATTATTTCTTATATTATTAATTATATAAAATTCTGTACTTAAAATTATATATAAAAATAATGAAATTATAAGGAAACATACCGATATACATTTCGATAATTACAAAACCAATTGTTATACATTCCCATATGCGGTGTAATTTAGCAACTTGTCTGTATATAATAAAAGTTTGTTATATAGATGCTATAACATGGAGTAACATGGTTTATACGTATATACTATATTTCTTTCAGATGAAATGGAAATGGCTAATTCATAATTTAAGTCACAAATATATATATGACCTAAAATTCAACACAATTTGAACAATTTGTTGCAGGACAATTTACAGAATCCTATATAATATAAAATTAAAATCAAACATCTTTCCGAAATGAATTTAATTGGATAAAATACTATATACAACTCTATCCTAATATACAGCTTATTTTGCTATACAAAATAAATATTGTATTGTATATATGGATGAGTGAAGATTCTCAATTTGGGTTTTGGTGAATGTCTCGTATATATATATATATCTCGTATACTAAATACATATTGTAACTATACTTCAGCACCAACGAATTGTTTACGGATAACTGTCCCCTGGTGAATTAAACTTTTTATACGTGAAATATAATAATATAGTTATACGCATTAAATATACATTAACATTATATAGAATCTCCCTCGTTGTAGCAGTAAAGTAAATATATATATATATTTTAAATATAAGAATGTATAATGGATATTTTAAATTGTAAGTATTATAAGTATATAATTGTATTGTATTGTATGTAATTAAAATACATTAATGATTATATAACTATATATATATATATATATATATATTTATATAATTATATATATTAACCATGATTATACAAATAGAAATTATTTCACATTTTTGCTTTTACCTTTTATATAAATGTTAATAGATTATATTATTTAAATACATATATATGTAGATGGATAAAAGATGAAATAATATAGAGAATATCGTAATAATTATATGTATAGCCTATAGCAGGGTTCTTTTCGTTTCGTATATATACATATTTAATAAATAAAATAAACATTGTAATTTGTATTTATATTGTAAAATTAGTATATGCCTATTCAGATATTTATTTATTTACAGATTCTAATGTAAAATATTTTAACTATATAAAACATAGAAAATAGAAAAATAAAATATTCCAAGAAATATTTATAGTATGGAATTGTATATAATATGACAATAAAATGAAGAAATACTTCCGAAAATTAACTGCGCATTTATTTTGAGTTATTTGCATGTTTATAGCTATTATACGTTATTTCGATTAATGCCTGCCTGGCTATAGTATTTAGTAATGTTCTTTTAATATATATATATATATACAAATGCTGTACCTTAAATAAAATAACTTTCTGTTGAGTTAAGACAAGTTAAAAAAGAAGTAAAAATAATGTGTAAATTTTTGTGATAACTGAACAAGAAATTATTGTATCCAGTAACTTGTCCGTATATATGCCAAAAAATTACTGCTCCATATTTTAAGTATATATATATATATATACAAAAGCTGTGAAGACCATTATTTATTAGAGAACACTTTGTAATTGTAATGAAAATAAAATTGTTTTATATATATTGTATAGTAAAATCAATTTCAATCATATTTCCTCAATTGAGCAATAAATAATTATAGTACGGATAAGTTGTATATTCAATAATATTCATCATATACAATATTTATTCTGAACCGTTTTTGTGAAATTCATCAAGAATTTGATTTTTTGGCTAACAACATATAATTACTATTTTAAAAAGTCATCGAAAAAAATATACGCACCACTCCTATATATTATTTTAACCATAAATTTTCTATTAATTAGTTGTTTTAACGAAACCTATATGTTTTTTTTTAGAACAAGCTAACCCTAATTGCCAAAAAAAAAAAAAAAATAGAGAACTTTTTACAATTATTTGTTATAACAAAAATATCAACAAGAAATTTTACTTAACTAATAATTGATTCTATATTATAAATTTAATACACGCATATCTAGTATATAGAACGTATTAGAATTATACGTGATAATTATAAATGGTTCCTTAAATATAACGAAAATAAAAAAGGGATATAAATTACTTTCAAACGAAAGAACAAGAAATTCATTGTTTGTACCCTTGTTATATACCATATAATCAACATTTGTATTTATACCAACAATATCAATATATATCAATATATATTTATGTATATTATATACTAGCATTTATATAGCATTTTGCATATATTAAATTAATATAATATACACAATTTATAGTATTGAAAACATTGAAACTGAAACTTAAATGAGTTTTGTATTTCCTTTCAATTTTATGTACAATATATATTTTATATATAACAACACTATTACAAATAATATAATTTGAACATAGTACATAAAGAAATGAAAAAGAAATAATATTAATTAAAATAGAAATTTTATAGAGATGCGATGATGCTTTCGATTTTGGTACTTTCAATTTTAATTTATTCCATTTCTATATTGTATATTGTTATATATAGTTTAAATTATAATATTAAAATATATATATAAATATATATTGTATTATTGAAATTTTTAATAATAAAATTATTGTGAAAGAATTACAATATTGTGTGATTTGATTATTTTATTATTGTGTGTATTTTTAGTATTTTATATATTGTATATATAAATATATATATATAATATAGTAAGAGTGGTGGTGAAGTACCAATTTATAAATAGAATATAATATTATAATGTGTATATTGTATGTTATGCATATATAAGTTATATAATTATGTATATATATATACAATTTAATTTAATTAAATTTCTAAATATCAATAACTAACTCGATACGCATACCTATATTGTATAATAAATATTAATATATATAATTATTATACATTGAATATACAATAATATATAGGTACTTAAGTTTTCATTTTAAATTAAAGGTATATCACTCGTATTTTATATTTTAATTTCATCAAAAATTAATATATATACTATATTATTACAAGAGACCTATACTTAAATTTCCTAATATAGGCATTATGATATAGGCAGAATAAATAATTATTATTAACAAATTGTATATATGTACCATATATATGTAATTATGTATATATCTCTATTTTCATTTATATTTAATGAAATTAAAATAGTAAAATAATTAATGAATTGGTATATTATTAAATTTATTATATATATATAATAGATACCCATTTCCAGATTATATAAAGACATTATAAATTATAAATATTTAATTATACTATATTTATTTATACCATTATATTATTAATATATATAAATGTTATATATTATTATATAACTATGATGAATCGGATACGGATACGCATAGAATATTTATTTAATTATTTGGTTATTAAAATTTGTTCAATAAATTTATTAATGCTGAAATTCAATAAGCAGCAATCAACCACTCCGAATATACATTCTTTAATCATTATACGTTTATAGTGGGTTTTGTGCATTTATATATGACAAACAACGTCAGTGTTTTGCCACACAGAACATCTTCTCCATGACTACTGTTTATGGGACAACACTCCAACAATTTTAAAACATGTTTACAACAATCATTCAACCATCGTGTAATGGTATTTCACAAATAATAATTCAAATAAATATTTTTGTACTATATAAGTATAAGATTTTCTAACAAAAGCGTATAATAACCACAATTTGTATAATCACATTAATTTAAACAAACTTAAATATATACAAATATGAAATATTAAATACTATCAATTTTCCAATCATATTAATTGTGATAATTAAAAACATATCGGAATATTGAATATGAAAATAATAACAAAATAAAGAAAAATGATTTAAAATAGTGAAGCAGTCGTGGTTATTGAGATATGATAGACTGATGAATAAAATCAAATATAATTTGTTCTCAATAAAAAGCAATTAAAAATTCACAACAATCCGTAACAATTTTAAATAAATTTTAGTTTTTATTTTGTCACGTTATGTATATATTAAATATGAATAATAATTAATTATGTATCAGATAGAATGAAAACTCTATATAGAATATTATATAATTATATAAAATATAAATTAATTCCATTTGATTTAAGTTTTATATATGGACTATATTATTATATATAATTTATATGTGTTACTAATTGTATAAATCACATTAAAAACTGTATATAATTGTTAAATGTTTTAAGTTTTTATCAATTTTCATTTTTAAATATAATACCCATACACTGCTTTTTTTCTATTACATATAAATAATGACTGAAAAAAAACTATTATCATTTGAATATATAGTTTAATTGTAAATTTTCTGGAACAACTACTGAATACATTAATTTTATTGTTACTTGTCTTGCTATTGTATTCATACATTATTATTATAAAAGTGTAACATGTTTCAAACAAGAACTGCAATCATATACTATTTATATAATGTTACTGTTATATACATACAATAAACATATATATGAATAAATTTAATGTTATATATATATTTATATAGTTATGTTATTGAATACTTAAATATAATGTTTATTATCAGCATATATAAGTGATTACATCGTATACAAAAGATACATATTTTGAAAACTATTTTTGCCTTTAAGTTTATTGTATATGCAATATAAAAAATAACAATAATAAATATAAAATTTATTTTATGAAATAATTTTATAATAAAAATATGTTTTCTTTCTGTATTATTACACCATATAGTATAGAGTTTTTTTTAAGTAAACTTTATCGAATGAAATTGTTGCGTAGTCTGCTTGAATGGTTTTTGACGCACATAGCTATATGAAGTTAGAAACGACGGTAAAACATAAATGTATTGGAAAGTTTTATCTTTTATATAAATGCATGTAAAATTGAATGTGTATCAAAGAATGTAAAGACGCTTCCATCGGCGGAAAAGGTTATGGCAACAGTTTTAAATCATTACGAATGTGTTTTGTGGATCGTTGATCGATTATCTATAGAAAGGTAAAAACAATTAACTCTGAATATTATTGTAACCCGATTTAGTTCCATCTGATTATATTATCTTTTTCCAGAGCTGACCTATAGCAGAAATAAGTTTTACAACAAATAAATAAGCCGTGCGTATGAATATTTTTAGAGAATCACAAGCTTTTATTATGTTTTTGAATTATTTTATATGTTGGAATAAATGTTTTGTAGTTTTAGGTGAGATTTTATTGAAAAATTAAACACATTTCATGTCAGTAGTAAATGTGAATTTTTCAGATATCCTCCGTATTATACATGATAATATTGTGTAGACTAAATTGTTTTATATAAATATGTACATATAAGTGTAAATATAATTTCATTATTTTATTGTTTGATAGAATAATTGGAAAAGGCAGCAAGGACTTTTATGTAGAAAAGAATTCAAATTATAAATAAACAATTTATTTTCATAATATAAGTTTTATAGAGAAAATTATATTTATGAAGGAATTTACTAAATTTTTTAATATATATATTCTCATTAAACCAACCAATTGTTTAACTTATTGGCTGAAGCTGTTGCGTGTTATACTCAAAAGTAAATATTATTTTGGTAGATAAATTGATAGGCGCGGTTGGAGGAGCCTAAAACCGCAACTGGCTTTAAATGCCATGCTTGTAAGTATACATACAATATATAATAATTATGACATAATCATAAATAATATAAAGAATTTATCAAAGTACTAGCCTCTCCGCTGGCATAATTTTTCACTACGAACTACAACATTTATATATAACATGTGCAATGCGATTTAATAATAAATAGGTTATATAAATGTTTATATAAGATCATCTGCAAATTAATTAATATTGCAGATATTATTATATATACTCGTACACACCATATACTATATATATAGTGCAGAACACTTAAATAAATAATAAATCAATTTTTCTTAAATGTTCTACTAATTATTAATATACTATTATACATAAAGAGAAAAAAAAATAGAAAACGAAATATTCATCTTAAGATAATCTATATAGATTTTAAAAAAGCATTAATTTCTCTTTTATTTAATTATTTTTCAATCAGATAAATTTTCTTTATTATACAATATATAGAAAATATAAATATTTAATACATCTTACATTTAGTATTATATATTTTAAAATTTATAACATATAATATAGTATATTAGCTAAAGAGTGGTGACCAAAATTAATAACCGACCTTAAAAAAAAAAAAATGAGATTTTTAGGATACTCTTTAAAATAAATAGAATAATATAATATAAAATTGAAATTAGAACAAAAAATTATTTCTTCATAAATTTCACAGAAATTCAACAAAGAAATTATTATTTTATATATTTCAGTTATAGAAAGAAACTTTGTAAAGTTCATTATTTAATATAGTTTCAACTTTGTCAATATAAATATCTACACAAATTCAAAATTGATTGTTATCAAATCTTATTATTTTGACCACCTCTGTATATCTCTATACAATATCAATAATTTAAATCTATATAAATATATTCTTTCATTTTTCGCTGTTATTTGCATCAAAATTAAATTATAAAATTAATTATATTGACATAATTTTAATATATTTATATAATACTAATCCTTATACTATATTATTACATATATATAGTGTATTATATATTGTACGTATATGTATAACAATGGAAAACACATATATAATACATAAGAGAATACATTGTTCTATAATTAGGAATAGAATATATAGTCAATATCATTAATAAAATTGGATATCTATCATCGATACGTATATCGAAAAAATATATATATATTGCAATATCATTTTTATAAATCAAGTTATAAAATTTCAAAATAAATTTATATAACATAAAAATATATTATAATATATGATTATTATAGAAAAATCTTTGTACACATATAAATAATAAATGTGGGACTGATACTAGACTAATTAATATAAAATATTGTTCAGTCAGAAACCACATATTTACCAAAATGATATAAAAACATATTGATTGACTGGATAATCTATATATAGAATTCATATACATAGATTTTTTAGTATAAATGTAAATATATAATATAATATATATTTTGTATACGTTACCGAAATGCGGTTAAAAATGTTTTATCTATTGTATATATATATACGTATTTATTTTAAGTATATATAGATCTAAATTAATAATAATATTTTATACATTATTATAAATTATAAGTACATGAAAATTAATTTATGTATATATATATACTGATATACTGATATATTAAAAATATACGTATAATAAAGTTTAGGGTTACTGAATAAACACAAAACAGTTTTTCAATAAATTATAAAATTTGTTTATCTTCTCGAGAAATTTATATTTGTAAATTTTAATCAATATATTATACATGTAATTCATCATTGAAAATCTATATAACATATATAACAAGATTTACTCAATTCCACAACCGCACAATATTTTCTATAAAATGCAATATATATTTATAAATAAAATTATATATTATTATTTTTATTATTAAATCAAAATTCACTCGTTTGTTATATAATAATATTATACAGTCGTAAATATATATATGCGTGTGAATATTTTATGATAAAATGTGTGTAACAAAGCATATAATATTAAAAAAAAGAAAAAATTGTACAACCTCCCTCCCTTCTAATTCATTACAATATTTTATATTTTCAATTTTTAAATTTAGTACACGTCATTTTACAATGATTACATCTCGAAACGAAAAAAAAAAATATAATATATATATACACCGCATATAAAACATATTAAATTAACCCAAAATAAATATATACACACAACGCACACACCAAAAAAAAAAAATATACCATATTGTAGAATTGATTTTATTAGCATACAAGGCATCCTTTACAATATACATTGTATATTGTATACCATATACCAATAATATACTGTCAACACAATGCCGCGCGCGTATATATATATACAACATATATGCCAAAAGAAAAAAAAAACCCCTGAAAAGAAAATCAAATTTTCATTTTAATATTGATTTATAAAATCAGTTCACAACCATTTAATATTTATTGGGCATATATATATATATATATATAGGAGAAGAAAAATACATGATGAAGAAGAAAGTGTAAGTATTATAATAATAATATATATATATACATAGAGTATATAAGAAAAAGGAAAAAAAAATGGCATCATAAATACGCTCAATCTATTGTCTTATAAATTTTCATGCTTATAAATAAAGAGTTTTTATACTTTTCTAAATATACATACAAAATATTTGTATATATATATATATATTCATGCGTTATGTATATAAACACTTTTATATGTACTGTAATTTAGTGTATATATATATATCCTTTACCACCGTAATAAAGGAAGAAATGAAGAAGAAGAAGAAAAAACCAGAAAAAAAAAAGAAGGGAGTGAAATTATTGTTTTTCTATATATTTTTCTTTTGTATACATATGAAATTTGTCACACACACACAAATCCCAAAACATATACGCATCGCATATACATATATTACGTATATATTCATCTGGATGAATATGTATATAACAGCGCTATATACAAAATATCGTATAGAATAAAAATGATATCACGTAACCAACCACCCAAACTGAGACGCACTACACGCAGCTATATACGTATGAATGCACATTATATATATAAACCCATATTACACCAAAAAACTTGTACATTATATACAATATTATTTGGCTTATCTAAAAATGGTATATAACTTAAAAAAATAAAAACCACTTTTCCTTTATTTTTACAGTTTTCTTTTCGCGAAATTTATTCTCTTTTTTTTTTTTTCGTCTACTATTTTTCTTATTTTGATATTCTTTTACTTGGTCCTTTTTCTCACTCTATATCCGCGTATAAAGAAAAACTCACCATTGACTTTGTTTGTTTTTATTTCCTATTATTCTTGTTTTGCATATCGCATAAAATATTACAATACAATTTTGTTTTTTTCCCATGAATTTTGAACGATTTGTTTGTAAGTGTTATTGCAAAAATCGTTCCTTAGACATTGGATATAAGGAATAAAATATTTAATAAATATATAATAATAATGACAATTTCTATTTCTATTTCTATTTTTTTTTTTTTAATATTGTATATACAAATTATTGTTATAATAAATGTAAATTTAAATTCATTTTATAACACAATTAATAACATAATAAAATGTATCTACAAATATAATGTAGTAAATGCGTGCACGCGTATATATATTAAATGTATATACAAAAATCTTTTAATATTTATATAATAAATGAAAAATGTGTGTTACATGGACATAATAAAATACTATACAATATAAAAAAAAGTAATATAATTTCCCAAAGGATTTATTATAAATTTTATAATATATTTATGTGTTTTCATTTAATAATGAATTATTTTTTTTATAATCACAAATACGTTATTTTTTTGTAACTTCAACTTACAAAATATATTACTTTTTTCTACTTTATGATGTAATAATATATATATATATATATTTGTTATATATACGCAAAAGCAAATAAAAACCACTTTGTAGAGATTTATAATTAAATTTAAGTTTATATTTTTTTTGTATTGAAACAGATTTTATTTTATTTTATTAAAAAAAATAACGTATTGTGGTGAGTTTGGATGAAAAAGAAAAAAACAAGTTTGCCTGCTCTGTTTCCATATAAATAGAAGATAATACATGATTATAGGATGTATATTCGTGAGATATATATATATATAATATAATACATAGAGAACTCATTATTATTTCAATAAATATTGTATAGCAATGCGAGGAAGCTTCTGCTTACCCTCTTAATATCTTCATATGCTTTATAAGAATGTTAAATTTTAAAAGTTTATTATATACAGTTGTTTTATAAGTATATATTCAATCAAAGATCAATTCGTACAAGAATTAAAAACATTTTGTTTCTATATATATATATATAGATAGAACTTCCACTAATCTATAGATAAAAATTGCATTAATCCATCTACTATAGTTTAAATTAAGTCCCTTGGTATTATTTTGAGGTTATATTTATTTATTTTTTCTTTTGTGTGGTAACGTTTTTTTTTCTATTTTTTATTTTTGTCAAATTTAATCTTTGCATTGTGCAAAATAATATTTTAAATAAAACAATGTGGGAGGCAATATATTTTGAATAAAAACAAGAATAATCTATAAATGTATATATTATGAAAATACGAAGAATGAATAATTTTTTGTCATTAAAATAAATTTTAAAATCATATTCTATTTTCTGTTACTATACACTGAAGCGTACGTTCTTCATATCTATGTGCGGAATAAGCGATTTTTGATTAAGATTTAATGGGATCAATATATGCATTTGGAAGAAGTTAAATTTATAGCATGCAAATTGGGATTCAGAAGTAGTAGGCAGCACCGCCGCACAATCGAATAGATACACAGAATGGCTATACAGAAAAATTACAGGTGACCATGTAGCAAACAGATATATACTGTTCTGTATAACAATGATATCACAACACTACTATATATACGTACATAAATATATCAATCAACAAGATCATCATCACAATCGAACGTTGTGTTATTTCAATATAGAGCATATCGCATATTATCAAATATTTATTACATTTAAACCAATTGGTAAATTACATTATTCGTATCGTTGTGTATATAACAATTTACCAATTGATCTACAATTATCGAAAAATAGATGATGTTATAATTTCATTATTTTTATATGAGTGCGATTATTGGGTCGACAGTGTGTCAGCAATATATTGTGTGCGGTAAAATATCAAGAACAAGATCATATTAAATTAAGCTGTTTACTTAGCCTCTTAAAATATACTTGCAATGCAATGCATAGTGGATGATACGATTTTTATATGTATAAGGCGGAAAAGTATATAATCTTATTGTTATAACATGAGCAGAAGAAATGTGATTATATTATTTAAAAATAAATTATATCTAAAAATAACCGTATGTACTTTTAAATAAAGTGCTTTGTTTGATTCAAATTTAGCATGAGTTGATAAAGACGTACCATTATATGTACAAATAGGCACGCAATAACAAAAAAAGCAAGTAGTAATGCCAACAAGTGGCTATTTATACTAAGGATTATATCATACTAAAAATATAGTTGAACACTTTGAAGAGTTATAAATTAAATTAAAAATAAAATATATATACATCTATAATTTGTTATTTATATAGTAAAAGTGATCATTCAAATATTAAATTAATATAAAAATCAATGTATGATCTTATAACACAACCTCATGGCATCAATGATACATCTTTTAGAACACGCAGACATTTATTTTTATATATAATAACAATGAAATCATATATACAATTAATTTTTTATATTCATTCATTATATTATTGACATCATATTGTTATTATTAGAAATATTTAATTAAAAAATCTATATACAGAATTTATATATTCATCTCACATAAAACAATTTTGTAACATATTACAATATAATATATAATCTTTTCCAACAATATATTACATATTAATTAATATTAGTTATATATGAAATTTAATTACATACAGATTGTCAATGCAAATTTCTACTTGTCAGCTTATCGCCGCGTTGAATGCTATATGTATATAATATTATATATAAAACGATTTGTTAAAAATAAAATTGTAATATTATTCAAACAATAGCTGTTTGAATTATATATTTTCCATAGATTGGTCATAGAAAGGATCACGACCTATAAGTTTATTATAACAAGTTTTATTATTTTATTGTAATTTTAGGTGTAGACAATAATTCATTAATTGACTTTTATATATATAATTATCAGAAATAAAAAAGGATATACAAGGATACCATCTTATATAAAAAAAAAAAAAAAAAGCTCAAGGACAAAATCATCAAATTAACACGATAATCAAAATATATATAAGAAATTTCCTATATATGTTAGTACAATAAATAAAGTATATAAAGAAAAAGCTAAATGATAAAATAAATTACTTTTAAACAGCACACACATATTATCTATATATTGTATATATACGACAGTGTATATAGTCAATATTAAATGGATCACAGTGCGTTCATACACAACATATATAGAGCTCTCAAAATGATTGATTATATATAAATTAATATTTAATTATAGTATATGGTATTTTCTATGTATAAAGAGTATATAAAAAAAAGGAAGAAAATAGTCTATAATCTCTTATCAATTTCCTTGCAACATAAATGGTTGAAATACATATAAAAATCAACATAAAATAATATTATAATAACTCAAAAATTAACATTAACCTTTTATTTGCTGTTTGATTGGTATGTTATAAATTGGAGTATATAAATTACAAGTAAATAAATTAGGTTTCTATATATGGTAGTTATTTGCGTTCATATAAAATAAATGTTAAAGCACATGGAAATATATAAAAAGATTTATTATAAACTTTTATATCTTAAAATAAAAATAAACCACTCTACTCCACACCCGCATAAATAAACAATATAAAACCCGCATATATACATACGCATATGTTTATATAGACATTCAATTATACTCCTCGAATGTATATAAATAAATTCCTTTTTATTAACTCTTTTTACCATCATAAAAAAAAACGAAAAAATATAATAAAATAATTCATAAAACATTTTTTTTTTTACCTTTTTTAAAGAAGTTCGTATTTCCATTTGTGTTTATAAATTATTATTTTTTTTATGTGGTTCTGCACGCACAGTACAGTGATACAATAGTATTAACAGATGCGAATTAATCCAAAATATAATAAATCTTTAACATATTTGTTTTGTGCCGTTTGGTTTGTGTTGAAAATTGAATGAATGCGTGTGTATTTATTATTTTTTATTAAATATTTATAAATATAATTTTTTATTTTAGATGTTTTTTTTTTTATTTCGATGTATGCTGTCGTTGCATTGCATATGCACACACACAAATAAAAATTAAATTAAAAATTACATTAACCCAGAAAAATCAAAAAAAAAAAAAATAAACAATACAATTTTTTTTCATATATAAAATTCACTGTTGTTACAAAATTTTTCACTCTACTATTTTAATATTTATAGGATGTGCAAAAAAGGAAAAAAATATTATGAAATGTATTTCAAATAAATGAAATGTTTGTTGAATGAAAGCACTCGCTTTTCTTTTTATTTAAATAAAATATTTTTTCCACATTTTTTCACTTTATTTCACTTCACAAATCTTTATATTTTCTATTTATACATATATTATTTATATAATATAAAATACATAACACGAACACACACACACAAACACACAACGTTTCACCCAAATATATTAACAGAGTCGCACCATTTATAAAAAATCACATATTGTTATAAATATATACTCGTATATAAATTCACTTAAATTAAATATTATTATTATTATTATTATTAAATTTTCTTCTTTTTTTTTCTTTCCGATTTCACATTATATACATTATATATACCCGGAAAATTATATACGCGGAAAATTAAACCGTTTTTATATATACATATATTTTGATAACATGCAAATTTGCATATATGTAAATAAATATTGATATACACTATACAAAAAATAAATCTATTATTATAAATATAATTTAAAATAAATCATTCTATATACGTGAAACATTAACCGACGGACGACGCGCGCGTTATAATGTTTACGTTCTAAATGATTTTTATGGACTAAATATTGGAATGTTCTTTTACCGCATATAGAAAATTATTTTCTGTTTTCTTTTTTCACATCGGTTAAATTCGGAAAATTAACAACAACAACAAAAAAAAAAAATAATGGTTTTTTTTTTCATTCCAATGAGAATCATTTACACTGGAATATATTGTATAGTAATAAATTGAGAAAGAGTAAATATTTCTTCTATATAAATATGTGTTTGTGTATATCCTTGCTGTAAATTGTATATTGTACATTTTACAATTCTTGATTTTGCGCATTTTATTTTATAATATTATGTACATCCACACACAAATTTTTCTTTCGGCATTTTTTTTTTGCATTGTTTTGTTTATTATGTTGTTGTTATCATTTTAAGAAGGATACCAAAAATTGTATGTATAGCGTGTGTGTGTGTGTGTGAGGATGTGTGTATGTTTTTTTGTATATACGTGTTGTGTGTGTTTAGAGTGAACATAAATGACATGATTTTCATCTTCATAAATATTAATATAGAAAATACTCTCATATATATGCAGTTATATATAAATTATATATATATATATATACGTACGTAAATAATATATATAGTGCTACTACAATATTAAATGAATGGCATATATATGGTATACACATAGTAGAACATGAAACGATGTAGCACATCTTTTTAGAGTTGTATTTTTGGTTTTGGCTCGCTGTTTTATATATATTAATATATATGTTATTTCATTATATACACGTAGCGTACATAGCGTTATAAAATGAATGATGATATAATATATAAAACAACAATATATATATATATATAATAACTAATATAGTACACCACATATACGTATATAATGTATATACATCATATTCATATATACGTAGATAGAGTGATAGTATTATTTATATTTAAGAGCAAATTTATATTAAAAGATATAGATATTCCTTATATATCGTTGAAATATATATATATTATAGTATTATATGAATTCTTTCTTATTCATAATATTTTTTTATAAAATATAACGTATACAATATATAAGATTGTAGTTTGTTATGCATGAATGTGTGGAGGTGTGTGTCTGTATATCTCCTTGGAAAAGTCAAAAGGAATATGCAGGCAGAGTGTTGCCAGCGTTCGCATATTTGTTAACTTTTCCTTTTTCTTTTATTTTGCTACAAAAAGAATATGTACTAAAATATGTATAAAGTTTATATATACAACATAAAATATGTACATATTTGTATATGCGGTGCCTATGTTAGAAAAAAGAGAGCGAACTCATATATACAAAACAGAAGCTACAAATATAATAAATAAACACTTTTGTACAAAAATATTGTATCAGTTTTAGGACTACGCGTGTGTATGGTGGTTGATAATAGTTACATAGGATAAATTGTACGATATATATTTATACATTGTAATGTATGTTATTAATTTGTATACCTAAGTATATAGTAAATGGTACTAAAGGACACTGAGGATGTTTAAAATTGGTATATTGGCTGTATGAATACTCGCCTATGATTCCGTCTTTTGTTTGTCTTTTTTGGTAGAGGTCTCATTCGTACTACGCATTTTTGTGTAATTTAATTTTCCATAATATATATGTAACATATGTCAGCATTATTTAATATTTTGTATATTTAATATTTATTGAAAGTGTAAACATCAATTTTCTGTTTTATTAAGTTCAATATATGGAAAATCTTTTGTTAAACAAAATATCACATGCAGGAAATTTATTATTTGCAAAGAAAATTGTCCTATGATAGGAATGTATCAATGTAGCGAATTCAGAGAATATATATATATTTAGAAACTGTTAATGTTATTGACATGGTAGACTATATATCAGGATGTCCTGACGAAATCGGGACTTCTCTTCAAACTGTTGACACCACATCAAACCAAATGGAATATGGTATATGGAAATATCAAGGATAATAACCCAAATATATTTTATATTGATTTATAATTATGTTGTCTCCCATTGTAATTAATATTAATGTGAGAACATCATCGTCATTTATTCGATAATGAGGATTAAAAAATAAAATGTGTTATCTGATATTTAGAGATACGCATTTAAGGCAATACTACTATGTCATCAATTAATAACCCGCATATAAAAAACAATTGAATTATAATTATATAATAGCATTTAACATATAAGGAATGCTCCACTGATGCAGACTATAATTGATTGATGTTATAAACCAACGATTTGATTATCATAAAAGTTAGAAATAATATGAATTGAAAAAGTATTTATATTCAAAAAATTTCACATTATCAAAATTTTACTGTAACACCTTTTTAGTGGATCAATCATTCAACATATATACAATATATGAATTTCTTATATCACTTTTTCCTTTTTATATTGGTTTTGCGTATAAGCACGAATTTGAATGAGAATAATTCTTATAAAATAAGGTCAAATAATGTTTGAAAAAAAAAATATAAAAATAAATATGTTTATTTGCTGGTGTTAAAAATAAGCATTTGGGTATATGGTATGTCCCAAATTTTTAGGTGCGGATATGTGTACTTTATGTCAATAAATCTGTTGTCGACTATATATAAATTATTCTATATCTATAACTAAACAATATATATTGTGACCATAAGGACATATGCATTTATTTTGTTTTTCAAAATTGGAATTACCAAAAACAAAAGATTATAAACATTTATGGTTAAACATGGGTCAACATTGTATTGTTTTAAAAGATAAATGATATTATTACAATTATATAGATTGTACAAAATTTAACCCCATCATATACTAATTTTACATTTCTTTCAAATTATCATTGTATCATAACTTATTATTATAAATATAACAAAACAATACGAAAAATCAAAGGTTTGTATATTATAAATATTAATACTTTTATCCACTTTTATATATATATAACATGAACATGGAATTATAATGAATTTAAAAATAACCAAAAATTATAATATTTTGTATATATAGATTTTATAAATAAACTAAATTTTATATATTGTACATTGAATATATAAAAGCAATGTAATATTATATTATATATAATAAAATATATAATATAATAATAATAATTTAGGATTTTCATTTACATATATACAATTTAGAAATATGAGTATATATTGTATATATATATAATATAATATATTGTAGGAACATAAACATATCGTTATCGTTGTATATAAATATATATATATATAGATATTTTATTGTAGTAGTTATTGTAGTTATTGTTGTTTGTATGTTATTTATATATCCCAAAAACAAGAATGTTAATTAACAAAATTTTGATTACTATTCATGTTTATACCGCATAATATTCCGCACAATCCACAGGATGACATATAATAATATAAATTTTAAGCCAAAGGTTTATATACATATATATATACATATATTACACGTATATATACATACACTCTCTGCTGTAACTATAAATATTATTATTGCATAAACGCATTTAAGGAAAATGAATAATTAACATTTTATAGGTAAATATTATTCTTTGTCTCGCTGTATATTATTATAGAAAATGGTATATATATATATATATATATATAATATCGTATATATAATACATTATTACATATACATCACATATACATTTATTGTATATTCTGGAATTCAACTTTAACAAATAGGATTAACTATGTGAAGTATATTTAAATTTTTTTGTTTACATAAATTTTCATATAATATACATTTAATATAAATGAATAAATTTACAAAAAATTTGTATTAAATATATAAAAACGAATATAAAATAAGTATTAATATTTGGAAAATAAACAACGAACGAATAAATAATATACGACTATAAATAGACATAAAATATAAATATATAAGTTAATTTAAAATCGATTCTACAATAAATATAATAAAATAATCTAATTTTCCTATTTTTACATTAATAATATATATTTTATATATTATTTCAAAGCAAAAAAAAAGGATTATCTATCTTTTTATACAGTAAAGTGCGGAATTGTAGTGTCGACGATAAACTTTATAAGTTATATGTATGGTACTGTGTAATTTCCACATGTATATATGCTTTTGTCTTGTATATATTGTATACAGCTACAATATATAGTAAGATATATGTTTATGGTTCATTTATGCTGCATGTGTCAATAAACCTTGGTGTTTATATATTAATTTCGTTTTCATTCATTCATCAACAGTCAAGTCACATTTTTTGGCCATCTATTAAAATTTAACATTAATTAGATTTTAGATTGACACATGACAATGTTGCTTTACTTTTACCGCATGTATATATTTTTAATTATTATGATATCAATACAAGTCACGTTTATACATTTAATTTTCAAAACCGTTGTGCATTTATACAATTCATGGAAGATATTGTGTGTATAGACTATTATAGCTCGTACATAAATATGTACATGCATATATTTATAATTTTTTAATTAAAGTATATATATATTTTAAAACAAATAAATAATATGAATATATGTGCACCGCCACCATTTAACTAAATTAAAATTTATATTTTTCACATAAATAATATTAATATATAAATATACAAAGTGTTAAATGTTTAAGTATTATTAAGGTAATCTATATATACCAATTGAATTTAATTTTATTATATATGATAAAATATCTCTTTCTTTTTATACATAGTAATATATTGATAACTTAAAAATTTTCAAAATTAAATATTAAACTCTATATAAAGAATTCATTTCTCTCACAACAACACACAATTATTTTCATTTTTAATTAATACATTTGGAATGCAAACAACTAGGATAACGATGGTAAGTGATTAGGTAAATGTGCTCATTTATATATATACAAAGAATATTATCAATCAAACAATTATTCTGTGGATAACTAAAACGAAATATATATATAGATGTGATTTGTGATGTGAAAAAAAAACAAGTACATATGAATTAATTTGAATAATATGACAATTAATAATCACCAAATTTGAGTTCAGCAAGAGGTAGAGAAATTTTGTATTATTAAGATCTTCCAAAAAAATCACGATTATATAGTAAATAGTGAAGATATTCTAAAATTGTTGATAAGCGTATATCGTATCTATTTTCGACTCATGAAATTTAACACAAAACTATGGTTATTTTATATAAATGATTTCGATATTTTATTATTATAAAAAAAAAAAGAATAACAATCGAACGGTGCTGTCATCCATTCAATACATAAAATCATATATTTAATTTGTGAATATAATTTTTATATGGGTACATACGCATACATACGTGGTGTGTATAAAATATGAATTATATTATACCATTATTGTATTATAATATAATATTATAAAATAATACACGGGGCAAATCAAATTTATATACAATGATTTATTATAATAAAAATCAACTTTTTATATATTATTCATAAATAAATTACTTTAACCTGAATCAACCAATGAAATTATATATATATATATTATATATACAAATATTATTATATATATATATATATAGATGTAATATATAATTTATATATGTAAAAAGAAAATATTATACAAAATATATTTTATTACATTGTACATTTACGACCTAGTATAGATACATAGAAATTGCTGAAATAGCAAATCATTTAAGGTCACGAAACAAATTTGATCAAATTTTATGTTAAATATATATTATATATATATTCATATATATATAAATATATATGTGTATTTATATATCCATATATAAGATAATCCTTTTTTAACAATAAATTTTCTACCTCAAAATGGGGAAATCCTTTTTTCATCATTTTTTTTTATTTTTCGTTGTTATTCATACATATATGTATACAATATATATATACAAAACACTACAATGATAGAAATATGTTGCATTTTATATATATAATAAATTTTAATTGTATATATTTTTCCAAAATATTTTGCTCACCAATATAATATAAGAAAATGACTATAAATAATCTATGAATTATATGGCCTCGAAATGCGTCACTGGTATTTTTAGATGTAAAGTTATCATTTTTTTTTATTAGCAATTAGCATTTATATGCTAAATTTTATATAGACAAAAGAATTTATTAAATACCATAATTTTTTTGAAACAATTTTCCAATCGCGATGTCACAGTTATATAGTGTGATAATTTTCATAATTTCTAATATCTTTATAAATATCGTTTTATACTCGCAATACAAATATACAATATGAGTCGATTATTATGGGAAAATTTAAATTTAAAATTAATACTGAAAAAGCGTGTAAATTTTGAATAAATGCAATGCAAATAAAAATGCATAACGAATCGGTGGAAGTGGCCAAGAACCGGAAGGAGGAATGCATATGGATAAAAAGGAAATGCATGATTTGAAATTAACGCTGCAGAAGCTTTTATATATTTATATTTGATAAAAGAAAAAAAAAAAAACAAACAGTAACCCCCGAGGAGTATAACAACAAACTTTTATTATCATTATCATATATGAGCAAATAAATTTTACTAAATAATTATAATGTTAATTATTTTTATCATTGGGGTGTAAATATTCTCCTTTACTTTATATACATATAATAAACTACATATATTTATATTCATATATATAAATCTCTATATATACACATAAATAGAACGCTATATATGGAATAGAAAAAAAAAGACAGATGGCAATAAATTTGATTTATTAATGATGGAAAGGACAAAACGTTGTATTATGATTATTATTATTATTCTTTTTTTTTTTTATTATTATTATTGTGCGGCGATGCATAAATATCATCACATTCAGGATACATAATAATATAATATAATAAAGGTATATATTGTCTGTGAGTGTGTGTGTGTGTATTTATTAACTACATGTACTTTCTCCTTTCAATATATAATATCCTATCATAATGTACTAACATCCTATTTATATACAAATTATGTATAATACAACATATAAATATGTATATTTACATGTAACACTAAAATATACTCATATACTATTGTAATATCCTTAAAATATATTATTCATTTTTGAAAGGTATATATATCTATATAAAAATAAAATGTTTGGTCATTACATTATACACATAAACACAAATATATTATATATTTATTTATATATTATATACATATAATATATAATAAATACATACTTGTATAAGGTATTTTTTATATAAATGTATATTGTACATAATGATATATATAAAACATTATATAATTTATGGATGTATTTACAAATTATATTATATGTATAAAAGAAATAAATGGTTTTGTGTGATAGTTAAAATTTTCTATAATATACTGTTGTGTTCGGAGTATCAGTTTATTTAAATATATAAATACTTATTTACTTATTTATACATATATAAGTGAGTGTTCGTGTGTGTGTGTGTGTGTGTGTGTGTATCTTGTATATATCTTTATTTATGTTATTAAAGGATATATTTCCATATCGTAATCTAGTATTTATTATAAAAAGCAGTTAAATGTGTTCTTTAATGTACCAATTTAACTAGCGAAGCAAAAAAAACCCATCGCCATAAATAATGTACAAAATATATTAAACATAGATTATTTCTTGAATCAAACAGCTTTTTCACCTGACATTCGACGTTGGTTTTTTTTTTTTTTTTGTTCCTTTTTTTTCATGTTTCATCGTTTATCTAGCCGTAGTTTAATATTTGTTTTTTCTTTTATTTTAAGACATATGGTATATATTATAAGATATTTATTTCCCCATGTGTTTCACTACATATACGTAGGTAAAGGTATATCTAGCTGATTTTCTTTCAGTTTGTTATTTTTCATATTATTTATTAACTATTATACTATACATAAATGTTATATATACCATCACCATCATCACCACTGCCACCAAAACAGATCCCACAAAATCGCCATAAAAAACATATATATATATATATATATAATATAATGTATAGAATAAAATTTGTATAATGAAGTTAGTCTTCATGACACATTCGAACTTTACATTTATACTATGATTTTATTTTATATAGATACTCATATATTTTATGCACAATGTATACATTTTTTTTTTCATATAACAATATGACATCGAGAGCTGTTGAATTTTTTATAAATGTATGTAATATGTAAACATTAAATCGTGTTCAAATAAATTATTGTAATAATTTATTTTGAATATATATCTTTACTTTGTATATAAATACTTATATGTTATGTGCATATAAAGACACACATACGTATCTATCCACCACCTCTATACGTATTAATACTAAATAATTTATAAAAATACATAAAACTATATATATTACATGTACCATAAAATTGGAAATTAATATGAGATAGTTTTATGAACTATTATTATTATAGCTACCATATATATTTATATACATAAGGATATTGTAATATAATATCATAATAAAATTGTGACTTATTATATATTTTTTGTATTCTACATTTATACAGTTGAATTAATATTAATGAAATGTCTCATTGAAAAATTATTAAATATATACTTTTAGAATTATTCATATTTATATAATTTTATCATCAAATCACATGCGATACTCCAAATATTTATATATTATTTAGTAATCCCTTTTGTATACAGTAATAGCCTGCAATATGAAGGCGGCAAAATGGATAAATACAATTGCAAAAACAAAAAAAAAAATAATAGAAGTAACAAAGAAATATAACAACGAATTAACTCAAAATTATTAACTAAGATGTTAGTATATTTTAGTTCAGTAAATAACGATTTCAACTTGAAAATTGTATACATTCTGGCTGAAGTTCCGAATAGCGATGAATCAAATTCAGATTAAATGAACTGGTTTAATTTATAAGTGTTACCCATTAATTGGTAATTATAATTTACCATTAAAAACATTTAGAAATTTTATCAATAATCATCGAAAATAGTCTATGTTTGTATATATTGTCGATATATAGATTTGAACCTATGCATTAAATAATTTTTTATAATACATTATATAAATCTACCGCTTTTATATTAAGCCACAGCGGTTTTATAAATATAATTTTTTATTTATTTGATATATTATAAATTTTTTTTGATTACAATATTCTTTTATTATACGTGTACACAAGATTAATTCTATTATGAATATATTATAATTAAATATATACTGTTTTTATGATACAAACAATATAAAATATAATTATAAATTGGACCACCCAACAAACAATTTTATTCGAAAAATATTCAAAATCGATTTACTTACAACAGATGTTTCAGTTATTTAATTATTTATTCATTTCGAAATAAAAAAAAATATATAGCTACTGTTATCCGATAATACATAGTCAGTTCTTTAGAAATTATGTACATATTATATAAATAATTTTGCAATAGGATAACCGTAAATGAGAGATAACCAAACGATGATAAGATGAGAGCGGAATATTAATGATTAGATTATATCTGAACAATTTGAATACAATTGCATTATACATCTGTATAATTGTAGATATTTAAAATAGAACATTAAAGTATTTAGTGTAAAAGGATAGATGTTCATATAAGCGATATTACCCATTTACGTACCGCATTGGAATTGTAATTATATAGAAATAAAAATAAGTCGAAATAATTGCAAAATATCATTATAAATTATATAATATAATGTTTTTTTTAATAATATATCCATTAAACTTGGAAATTTAATTACGAAAATTTTCCCTCTCTATATACAGAACACGTTAGAATTAAACACTTTGGAAGAACAGAAAATATAGAAAATGTTTTAAATATGTATGGAAATACAGAAATAAATTTAAATATTTCATAAGGAATAATAATTAAAAAAAATCAATAGTTAATAAAGTCAATTCCAACAGAATTTCATTTCATAGACATATAATGGACAAAGAAAAGTCCCAAGCGAATTGGCTACGAGAATATTTGAGGACTATACTGGAATAGGAATATATATATATATTTAAGTAATTTTTAATTTATTTTTGAATAATTAAATTGCATCACAAAATTATAGAAGAAGTCAATCTAAGATCTGTGGGGCAACTATGAGAAGTTTCTCTATTAGGTAAAATTTATAAATCTTTCAATAAAATAAAATAAAAACTTTAGATTTTGTTTGCTCAATTTAATAAACCATTGGTATAAATAAATATGTATGTGTATAGAGTGTGGCTCAGATTGTGAAAGCCATACGCTAATTCAGAATAGGCAGACAGGAGTTTTTATGAATGAGCTATTTTGGATTTTTATCAACATCCCATGTCCGACGAAGAAATTTTATCTCAAATGAAAATTTATGAGTGTAACACATTTTGGTATGTTTATACGGAGAAAAAGTTACTAATTTATGATAATTTTTCGACATAGGTTTCGCCAAACTTTCCTGTGGTGGAAAAAATTTGGTTTAACATTTCTTAAACCATTTCCATGTATATCAATATGGAAATAGCTACGAGTCTTAATTATCTCATCTTTATGCTAAATTAAAGAAGCCAACAATGACATGTTTAATCAAATTTTGCAATATCCAAATTGACTGTAATGAAATGATTGTCTGACGTAAGCCCATCTCTGATATACCCTCCATATAAAAATTTACTAATAATACAATTTATCCATATAAATATAATTTGTTCTATCAATTATTATATACGAATATAACCATAATTTTAAATTAACTTTAAATAAATATTATATAACAAATAATTACATTAATTATCTTATATTTTTCTTGGATAAAAAGTATAAGTTTGATTTTCATTTACTCGAATTTTGAAGTCAATATACGCAATAGTGAAATATTGTATTATAATTATTATTAGAAAGAGACTAGCCGCACCCCACACTCATTGACGCCGACTAACTAATAATAATATTGTATTATTAATTGTATTTTAGTATAACTTTTAAATATTATTATTTATTGTATATAGATTTTATAACAAGTATATATTTAATCTTAGTCTTATATATAGCCGTTGTCTCTATATATAATATGAACGTAATATATAACTTACGCTGCAGAACACCACTGTACAATGTATATAATATATACTATATTTATAATACACGATAATAAATGTCAAAGTGAAAATATTTAATTTTTCTAAAATTTACTCAATAAATGTAAATAGATAAATAAATAAACTAAATGTGTACGTGTACAAAAAAGAAAAACAAAAGAAATAAATTAGAAAAGGTTGATCAAGACGCGGGGGATACATATACGCGACGTTTGGGTACAATATAAAGATTCTTCTTATATAGATTGTATATATAGAATATGCAATATAAATAAATATAGAGAGTGTATATATAAAAATAACCTACTAATCAGTAAGTAAACAATAATAGTAGGAAATAAGACTTTTCTTGCAATGATTATTTTATAGTAGGTAGTTATATACATATTGTTATTTTTATATACATTATTTGTACATAATTGTATGTATATATACTTACAGAATTTAACAATATTTACACTAAAATCATACAAACATACAAACATTATGTACAAAGGAAGCACAGCACAACTTCAAGAACAGAAGTAATTAAGTTGATGAGCCTAGAGATTAACTGTTTTCTTTGAAATTTTTTTGGATATTTATTTATAGTATATATATAGTAAAGTATTGTATATGTATATTATTGTAAAATGTAAACACACTATATAAAGGTATATATATATAGAAGTGTGATTGAAAGTCATTGGTTTTGAAATGAATTGTTTAAAAGGGTATTTATTTTGGACATTTATGAATAATGTTTTCCATTAAAATGATTTAATACATACAGTTATTTCAAAATAGTCTCTATATAATACTCAATGTTATTTGTATGTGTGTGTGTACATATTTATTTTATATATTATATAATTAATATTTGTTATGATGACGGTTATACTCTGCCTATACATTGTATTATGATCATCATTTTAATAGTATATGGTATTTATATATAGGAAATATTGTATATACTCACGTATATATAAATATCTGCAAATATATTTTAAAAAACATTGTATATTTATTTTTTATTATATATTTTTGTATTGTAATAAATAAAATGGAAAAAGAAGATGAAACTTTTAATTAAGTCTATTATTTATTAATCGTTTCAAATAACACTGATTTTTTAATTAGTCTTTTTTCTTTGAAAATGTACCATATACAATATATACGGTGTACTAAATGTACAAACAAAAACACAAAAAATTAATTATTTATTTAGTCAACGGCGACGATGGCATTGATGTAATTTTTTTTTTGTATTTTATAATATTATTATGTGTGTACAGAAGAGGAAAGGATATAGAATAAATTATGCATTTTTTTTTTAAAATTAATTAAAAAATGACAGATATTTTTTTTTCTTTTCATTTTTAATATTGTTTTGCATATATTCCATTCATTAATTTAATTTAATTGCGTTTTTCGTTGACAGAGATCTATTTACTATTAACGGAATGTTATCAATTACACATTAACTTTTTAATTTTATGACCATTAAAAATTGAAACTTATACTATAAATTATATATTTTACTCGTATTTATTAAAACATAGCGTTTATTTCTTTAATTTTTTTTTTTTTTTTTCAAATTAAATGAAATTTTGATATAAATCATATCTATCTATCTATTATCTATTATCTATTATCTATTAATATAATATTATCTATTATAGATTTTTTTCAGTTCGATTCAGTTTTCTTTAATTTTAATGTGGCGATATAGGTGATACAATATATTGAAATAATCAGCCTACAATGAATGGTGAGTGCTGTGAGTGCAAAATATTGATTGGCTCAAAACATTTACCGGCAAGTAAACAATATATGCATCAAAATAGTGTGATGTATATGTCAATGATACTCAATGTGTTATAATTGTTGCATTATAAATTATAAAACCGTTTCAAATAAAATAACAATTGTGTTTAACTTGAGTATATCTGTATATATTCTCTGAATTACTCCAATCTATACAATATATTTATTATACAAATGAGTTACACATACGTTTTTTACTATATAAAGGTAAGTTCTTATGTATGCGAATCGATTGTTCAACACCAAATAAATATGTTAGGTAATAAAAAAAATAGATACAATCGTTATGTTTACAATTTGTGTGCCTCTATGAGTCTATTATATAATTTCGTTGAAATACGCATAAATAAATATAGTAGTAAATTATTATTGCAGTAATATGAAATTTTATTCAGTGCAAATAGTACACAAAATAATATTTTTAAATTTGATAAAGTTATTATTTTTTGCTTTGATTTTACATTATATATATATTGATTTGATATGAGTTTCTTAAACAAACGATAGTTTTTCTTATATAGCATTATATCATTATTTTTATGGGAAAAAAAAAATTTGCAATCACATGAAACACAACCGTAACTATATTTTATATGTTTGAATAATATATTTAATACAATTGGTATTATATAAAAACTAAATTTACATATCTGTCTGTCTATTCAAATACTTTAACTATATGTGCACCTATAGTGCACGATTGTTACTTATAAAATTTATTTGTTAAAAACTTCATATGTACACACAACCATTTATACAAAATGGTGCATTACATGAAAAGGAATGTATGCGAGTACCAATGAAAAATATAATATAGAAATTTTAGTATTACAATTTAGTTATTTGTATAATACTATATATATATATTGAGAAGAACAATGTCACCTATATATAAACTAACCAACTAAAAGAATTTTTTTTATACTGCTGTTAAAGTCGTCACAAAAAAAAAAAAAAACCCAGAAAACTTAAAAGGCATACAAAGAATAAAAAAAATGGCAACTATATATATTAAATTGTTCTTATATTAATAATAATATATAGAACACCATATATAATTTATTGAAATTCACAGTTTTATCATCATTTACCATCTCATCATATAGCAATAGATAAATAAATACATATATACGCAGATGAACTTTTGTGTGTCTTTGACAGCTGCCACTTGTTATTTTTATGTACCTGGTGAGGGGGTATATGATAATGATTATGATGATGATGATGATGATGATAATAATAATGTGATAACAACATTTATTTATATTCTATATATTTATATATTTACAATATATAGTGTTATTATTGTCATATAATATATAGAAGCAAATCAAAGAAATAATATTAAATATTATAAAATGAATTCATAATATAATTTTTATTTTATTTCTATATACCATAAACAATTAATCGGTTTATTTATTTTTTATTTTTTTTTCTACGGTAACATTTATACAATAAATATACTCTAGATTTTTTACTATATTAATACACAGTATAAATAGCAATGATGATGAACTATATACTATATTTGTACTATAATATATAATTAAGTATATATTGTATTATATACTTGTGCGTATATAAGTTAGATATGAAATGAAAATGTACAATATAAAAAGGAAAATGAATTGAAATAGAAATACATATAAAAGCGCTATATATGTGAGAAAATAACAAAACGCATTAAACTTTCTTTCAAAACTTTTCCGTATTGTGTAGATTGGTAATTTTTTAGATATTTATATTTATAGAAGGGCACACGCACAATATGTATAGGACGTACATATAACTACATTCCGTAATAATTTACGAATTAAGTTGACTAAGCGCGGTTTGATTACTTAGACATACGCCAAGGCAATAGTTTTAGTTTTACATCGGAAACCAATTGGCCTGTAATTGATTAAGGTAGATGCATTATTAATTATTAATGATTTTTATTAATAGTGAATCGCTTGCATATTGTGCATTGTGAGTGTGATATGATATTGTCAATCTATTTGCATAAAAGAAGAAATTTTATAAATCCAGAACCAAAATTTAGCTTGCCCGATTGAATCACTATTCCATTCATATAGTTACTTATCCAAATATAAAATATCAGATATAGCTATATATAATATTATACCAATAACCGTCTGATATTACTATATATATATATACCATAAGTATATGATAGACTAAAAGTTGACTGTATATATATAACTTTTTACAACAAACGGAAATGATAAATAAAATGGTACATACAGAATACCGATTTGTTGATGAAATCAAGAATTATTGTAGTATATATAAATTGAATTTTTATATAGATATTTGATTGAACTTAAAAAAGTTATACGAAGTATTTTTTTGTTTGTTATCAGACTGGAAATTAAATATGTTTCATTTATATGCGTCGTATAAATATAGTATAGAAAAAGAAATGTATGTGCATGAGAATAGAAGAATTGACTTTGAATGTTTTTTTGTATAAATAATACATAATATATAACATAATATAGTTATATATATTGCTCGAAATAATATTTGATAAATATATGGTCCATCCATACACCATCGTTCCTTGTGGCAAAGCCTTAGAAATAGCCTTCAGTTTACAATATCACTATAGTTTTGTTATAGCCTGCGGGTGAAATTATATTAACGTATCTGAAAAAAAATGTGGGTGTTCTGGTAAACTAAATTTTCCGGAAAATCTACTTTTAATAATACGGACCATAGTCTTAACGGATTTTTATTTTTGTATACAGAATTACAAATTATAAACAATTTCTTATCTTTTATAGAACCGATTTTTTAAAAACGATTCATGCTTTCAAAAGATATATGACCCATATATATTTTACAAAATATTACCATAAATCAACATTAAATAGATTTCATATATAAATTTAAGTTTTTTATGATCTCATTTCACTATTCACTATTCATCGATTGTTACTGATATTTTAACTATAAAATCAGATTTCATAAACAACCATCGCTGATGTAATTGTTGAATATACAGCAGGCGATATTTCCCGAGAAAACGAATATTTCAATTCATTCTGGTGAGTCACTTTTTTGAAAAGTAATTTGCGAAAACAAAATATTCGACTATAATTTTATGAACGACATTTGAACATTTGGTTTTATATTAAATCAAATTTAAATGTATATATAATTTTAAATGATAACGAAATACATATTGCAGTTATATGTATATGATGATAATATAATAATATGGTCAGATACTGTACTATAGTGACATTAACTAGGTGAATAATTAACTATATACTTTTTTTTTATTTCATGATGTGTATAATAAACCACCGAATATTTAATACGAGTAAAGAAAATACCATAATTTTTCAAAGTAGACTCTGTTAGTCTATTTCGTATACGATATTTAAATTCATACTAATTTAATTGCCATTTACATAAACTTTTAAGATTATTCTGAAGAAATACTTCACAATGAATTTTATGATAAACCTTATATGGGTATGTGTTAAATTAATAAATTTAATATAAAATGCACGCATGTTATACGTGTATTTGAAAATGTTTTACCTTTAATTATACGCTCATCTCAATTATAATTTAACTAATATTAATAATAATAATAATAATAATAATAAGTCATTATAAAATTTAATTATGAAATGTATATGCTTATTATATTAAAAGATATGACAAAAATTATTATAAAATTATGTGCTTCAACGATGTGTATTATAAATATATATATACGTTTTAGCATATATATAAAATCTATAGAACAATTTTGAATGAAAACTTATAATATATACAAAAGAAAAATGTTATGTATATACGTAATTATATATATATATATATATATTACATACATTTACATACAACACTGATGCAAGAACAATTATATTTCAAAATTATTTTATGCTACGATGAGCATATATTGTATATACGAAAGCTTTTATTACATGTTTTATTATTACATTTTATTTTTATGTATTCGTTGTCGCACAGTTATATGTTTAAAAATGTATGAGAGTGTAAAACTGAAATAAAAACTGACTTATATAATTAATCACATTCGTATATTTAAAAAAAAAATACAAAACAATATTTTATTGAAACGCGAAATGTTAAACGGAACCTAATCCTTAATATTTATTTCACGTAAAATTCCTGTAATTATTTTAAATAATAATTTCTGAATAGTTTGTCTAAGTATAATGAAAATTGGTCCACACAGTAAAGTTTTTATAAATATATATATGCAGAGAGAGATTATTGTAAATTTTCAATATTTCGTGAATGTCGTCAGTCGTCTGTGGAAGTATATATATATTAAAATGCTGTAATAATTAAACTTTTTCAGTTGTGCACTTATTATTGAACATTACTGTACTATATTGCATATATGATGTTTTGTACATATAAATATAATATGGTATTTTGAATTTTACAATATACATAAACATAATTGAATATATATGACAAAAAGTTTGTCCATATATGAGACTATTAAATTATTATGTTCACATTGGCATCATGCCAGCCACTATACATGCGCCAACCTATAAAATTTGATTTTTATATAATATTTAATTTTAATTGGCATACATTAAATGGCATTCAAAATACATCTGTCATTTATACGAAAGTTATCATTTTTATTTTATAAAATATATAAATACATAAGATTATATATGAATAAAAACAATTATTATTGAAGACTTATCACTGCAATTTAATATATTCATCTTCTTTTAAATCAAACCTATACTATATATTTTGATAAACGTAAATATATATAAATGTATTCAAAAGCATCATATGCAAACATATCCTAACATATGTATAATAACAAACAATATGAAATATTATATTTATGAAAATAGTATAAATGACACGCAGTCAGAGTTTATACTATATAAAGTTTGTTTAACAAAATAGTATTATTTTATAATGAAACACAAACACACACACACTCATTTCGTTGTATTAACGGATAGCATTTGATATTTTATTTGAGGAGTATATTTTAATATATTATTATCCCATATATATAAAATATAATAATATATGTAATTTTTGACATCTAAATAGGTGTATTATGTTAAATTAAAGTATGTACTAACTAAAATTTATATATATAATTGGTATATAAATTATAATTTTCACAAAGGAACTGAAAAGTCCATAATAAATATATATAATATATGTTATATTGTTTATTGTATATAAACACTCATACATACACACATAACCGTAGTATATAATTACATATTTATGTACGATAAAAGTTTATTTAAACTTTTTAATAAATTATAAGGTGGTTTGTGATGGTGGTTCAATCAGTTTATGTTAAAGTGAAAATTTATTACATCAATTGTATGGGTGGGTGTGTGTGTGTATTAGTTGTCAAATTAATTATGTATTTAATTTATATAATATTATAAATGAAAATTTTTTAACATAGATTAAAATAAAATATTTACTCGAATCCCCTTTCCTTATAAAAATTTAATTTCTAATAAACTTTTATATATATTTTTTTTTATATTATTATTATTATTATTATTATTATTTAGATGAGGAAAATGTTTAATTTTTATTTGTGGTATATAGAAACAATATAACAATTTTTGGTAATTACTAAATAATATATACTATAAATGTCATCATCAAGTCATACAAATCCAAGTAGAGCTTATGGCCAATAGGGCGGTTCATGAGTATTAGAATTTAGTGTTTAATATCACAGTCTTTCTGATAGTCGAGTTAATATTATAGACTAAAGTATGGAAAAAAAAAAATTTAGCGTTCACAGAATAAAATTTTCCGGAAAATCTACTTTTATGAATTATCATCATTTTTAACATCCTTAACAAATTCAATAATCAATTTTAAACCTACATAGAACATAGAAGAGATTTTTAAATAGCTTTTGAACGTGTGTACTGATTCTATAAAAAATCTCTTCTATGAAATATTGGAAATAGAACCTTGAGAATAATATCTATATATACGCATTTAACATAATATGTTGGATATATAATAATAAAAATATTGAAATATTATAACGATTTTAGTAATCAACATTATTTTGTTATATAATAATTGAAATTTATGCTCCATATAAATTCTATAGAATATATATAAAAATGATAGTTTTGTTGTCAGTATGATATCATGATATACTCATAGATCCATCAAATTACGTTTATAGTAAACTTAATATATCAATGTTAAAATATGATTTAAGTTCAACATTCATCAAATTAAATTCACACATAATACTATGTTTAAAACTTTACATATATATATTAGAATATAATATCTAAAAAGCAAAGAAATACTTGCCAGATGTTATGCTCGTATTATGTATAGTAATATTGAGAAGGATATCAATTAAAAGGCATATATATACATACACATTTTAAGATAATTAAAACTTATATTATATAAATGAAGGAACACAAAATGATAAATTAGCCATTTACTATATCTTTTATGTATACATATATTTCCTTTAAATTAGTAGTACAAGAAACGAATATATACACACATACCTAACATGGTGTAATTTTCAGTGAATATATACAAATGCAACCTAAATAATACAACATTTTGAACATAGCAACGAAACTTAACAGAAAAAAACAAAGATTCAAATTTTAGTGTATATAATGGGAATTATTTTTCACTGTGATTTTATTATTTTAATTTTTTCTCATATTAGAAATTATTGTAATCAACATCACATCGTCGGAAATATAATAAAATTTTGATAAAAATGATTGAAAATTTATGAAATTCTTAAAATTTGGCTATATTATATTATTATTTTTTCAATCGCTTCATCATCTCTATCAATGTTTTCATAAAATACAACTATATATTCATATACATTATTCTTACTATAAGCACATAAGCTTATTATTATAATATACACCTATATATTCTACATAAATATATATCATAAATATATATTTACGAAAATATAACCTCTGCTAAAACTCAAACTTATATTGAACAATTTATTATTTATTAGTCTTCATATGCTAATTTATAAGCTATAACTTATATGTAAAAGATATATAGTAGTGTCTTTGATCGTATATTTAAACATAAATATTATTAGACACATTGCCGTCCTCCTATATTTATTTATATATAGTTTTAAAGAAACTTAAAATGTTTTTGAGTAAGGATATATAATATAATTATATTTATATATATATTGAAAATATTTATATACGAAATACAAAATACATTTATCATATGGACAATTAACCTTTGTACAAAGAGTCATATCATATACGTAATTCATATATGTATTATAGAAGATTAAAATCAATATCCTCAGAATAACATTTATAGATAGGAGCAACTTAAACACGTTTATAAATTAACCATTAACCATATATGGTATATATATATATATATATATGGAAATATTAAAATTAAGATTATCTGAAATGCTTTTAAAATTTCAATGTTCACATGTACTAATAAATTAATTGTACATGCAATCTCTAAAATGACCTCATTTATATATTTGAATTTATCTATACAATATTATATTGTATATAAACTCTATATATATTTACACATATGAGTTAAGATTATTTATTTTAAAATGAAATGTTTTATACATAATATTGCATCATCTTATAATTATATACAACATATAAAATGTTCATAACTTAACCATATATGCATATAAAAGAGGTCGTTTATGTTTTAGTTTTAAAATTTTATTCCTATATAATAAACTATTTTATATGCTCCTTTGTTCTTCTGAACAAACTAATTTTATGCAAAAGACTACTTTTAACTTTTTAAAGTATTTATATATATAATATTAAATATAAACGTATAATTATATATATGTAATAAAATTTATATATATAATATAAAAATATATACTATATTTGGGCTCAGATGATACAAGCATGAGTGTGTATGTGTATTTGTATGTAAATATTAAATAAATTTTATAACATATTTATAATTACTTAAAGAAATTTAACTTAACAATATATTATATATATTATACACCTTCATATACATTTGTGTGTATTAAGTTTTAAGTATAATAAAACAATTTTATTATAAATACAATATACCTTTACCTTTATTATCCATTTTCAAATAGATATAGTATACGATGTGAATATAAGTATAACGTTAACGTACTTAAACATATGAGGCAAACGCAAATAAAATTTAATTTCCTAATTTCAATTTATAAACAAATACCTTTTTCTATGCTATCATAACATATATATGCTATATACTAATATATGTATATATAAATAACCTTTATACAATTACATACAGTGTAAACCATTTTAAATGCACACCAAAAATAACACATAAATAAAAGGTTATATCTGTAAATACAATTTGTGAAGATAATATTTCAGTGTGCAGTGACTCATAAGCATATTACTTACTACCAATTTGTTGTTGGACAACAAAACAAATCACAGAAACTACTTTACTTTTTGTTGGACAACAGTTTTTGTCCAAATTTTTCATTTATCTAGTCAGCTATACTCTATTTTATTCAACTACTGCGTATCGGTAGACATATATGGATATGGACGAATATAATCTCTAAAGTACTGGTACTTGTGCTATCAATATCGCATTATTGTTGCATGTAAAAGCTGGACCACTTAAAATGGGTTATCCTTTAGGTGTACATATGGTTATTTACATATATTTCTATATCTAATGGTATACATGATCTTTATATTATATAATTATAATAATTTTAAAGGATACGGTTATTTGCAAATTGTCTATATATTTACGAATATATAATGTTTGTGTTCATTATGTTTATGTTCAATATATTGTAGTTATAGGATTTATATCTATATTTGTATTTCTAAACAAACACATATTACACATATTACATATATTATATTAGTATTATAGTTTCATATATATTTATTATTTTAATATATTTAAATAATATTAGAATAAATATACAGAGCAATGACATAACTTCATGGGAATTCTATATATTGTATATATTAGTTAATCAATCATAATTTTGCGTTACATTTTTCTAATTATTTGTCAAATGAAATCTATGAAAACATTGTAATGAAAAAATGAATCACTTATTTTCTATAGTATAGAAATATTTGCTCAAAAAGAATCCGGTTTTTATTTTCTTTGCAACTTCCTCTATACACAATTTTCTATATATTTATTGTCCGAGTCATTATATATCGAATAGAAGTATTATTATGTATTACATATATTTTAATATACATATAATAAAATATTCACATTTCTATGGCATTTCATATTTGAACTTTAACTACACACACACATATACATATAAAATGAATATTTATCTAAAGAAACAATATTAATCAAAACCACAAAATCATATATTGTATAATATCCTTTTCATCATCATAATATTTTTTGGAGTGCGGTCATTTTTATTATTATTGATATTATTGAATGAATTATCCATAAGTTACTATCGTTACAGCATCGGTCGCTTCGCATGAGAAAAATAAATAAAAAGTTTGAAATGAAATGATTTTCTATATATTTCTGTGTGTATGATATGCGTTCACATATAAGTAGGCATATATCAGTACACATCCCCCAATATTGACATATCATAATATATTATTTATAATACGTATTATTCGTATATATTTATGTATATTATAAAATTACAGTCGTAGAAGAAGCTATAGCTATAATGTAAATACTCGATAATGTGAATGCCCACAAACGTATATGGCATCCTTCAACATTATATCATTGAATAGTATTTAATATACGGTCATGTCTGTGAGTTTCTGCTGTATATACCTTTGGTCCATTCCTATATTTATATATAATATTCTCTATAATCATTATAACAAGCGTCTATATTTGGAAAGAAATGAAAGTCTGTGATTGACATATTTTTGGTATATGTGGTGATGGTGGTGGTGATGATGGTGTTTTGGAACAATTTATTTTTTTTTCATATTATAAATGAGAATACGAACTTTTCTATATATAGAATATAGATATATATTGAAGGATTTTGTTTTTTCTTTTTTTTTTTTTGGCATCAGCTTTATAAAGAAATACAATTTAGTTGAAGTGTTTTTAAAGTGTTTCATCATAAATTGAAAAGGGTATTTTTTATATATATATATTTTTTTATATTTTTATAATGGTCAATACATTTATTTAACTTATTTTAGATGAAAGACTCTCTGCGCACATATATTTTAAGTGTGGTGTATTTGTATGCGGTTATGTAGTATCTATATTTAATGTTTAAATAACTTGAATATATAAAAATATCTCTGCACTAATCGCATATATTATCTAACTCTAAAGATAGTGCAAATAATAAGTAGTGAAGGGAAGAGAAACAACAGATAAATTTGAATTTAAAAATAGCCCACATAATTATTGATAAAAGAATTAATTTTTATCAATTCTACTAAATATATTTTTTTCTTTTACTGTATATAAAATAAATGTTTCAAATAGGAAAAATTAAATATTTTCATTCTTATAAAAATACACATTTTTTGTCTTATTATTTTGTGACCATCAAGACGTCACATATAATATATTAATATTGACATTATTCTATTATGTATAAGAAAATAACATTTATATTAAAATTATCATTTAAAATGCAATTATAATTACATTAAATATTTTTTTTTAAAACCTTTTAAATGTTATTTTTTTCTATGAGAAACCTAATTGCATCGAAAGCATAACCAAAAAATTGTGATTGTATGTGTGCACATATTTAGCTTATTATATACGAGGATATATAATCTTCACAAAAAAAAAAAAAAACTATTAAATTATGACCAAAAATTAATTATTTTAAAAACACATATAAAATTCATTTAAATAATGTTTTTTTTTTCATTTTTTCTTCGATACCATTACATATTAACGTAAAAGTATGAATGCGTCACAAAATATAATGTAAAAAAAAATTTTTTTATTTTAACCTTAAAATATTTTCCATATAAAAATTCTACGTATATTTTAATAAAATATAAAATAAAATAATAACTCACCCACCTGTAGAACAATTAACCAAAACGTTCTGGAGACCAGATAGCAACCGATAGACCGACCCGAAACCCGATAAAGAATATAATTAGAATTCAACATTTTTTTGCATATGATTTATATGCACGTATGAATTTACACAAAAAAAAAATTATGTATTTCTTATCAAGTTCATTAAATCTAATAAATATGTATAAATTAACACTTTTCCAATAAAATAAATATACGGATAATAAAATATAATTAATTATATTAAATAAAAAACAATAAAAAGAACAAAAGCAGAACATGAATTTGGTATTGAATGGAATAAAATAGAAAAAAAAAATATTATGGACATTTAGTTTTGAGACACACGCACCACAATTTTTTTTTTATTAAATTTTAATACGAAAAACACTATAAAACTTGATAAGAATATACATAAATCACTATTGATATAATTACGTTAGATTAAAATAATAATTGGACAATTAGAGATTAATTAAATAATTATAATATTTTATTAAACTTTACTAATCAATTTCTTTTTTTTTTATCATAGAGAAAACGAACCACACAAAGCAAAATACTATACGGAATGTCACATTAAGAAAAAAAAAAACAAAAAACAAAAAAACTAAAAATAAAACAAAAATAAAATATACAATACGCAGGCACATAACAACCATAACGTTCAAACCAAATTCAAATTTATATTCATGTGAGCACGTTTAATGAAAATTATATATTTTTTTAAATATATATATTTTTTTAAATTTAAATATTTTATATTTAAAAAAAATATTTAAAGGATTTTCATTGAAATTTAGAAGATAAAGATATTGATAAAATTTAACATTATGAATAATTGGAAATATTTTATGTTAAACAGTAATGTAATATAACAATTTAATAATAAACTTCGAACATTACATTTTTGTGTATTATTTTATCAAAAAATATTCCTACTGTGAGACGATAAATTATTCCGGATAGGAATTCGCAGGTAAACTGATGGATTCTTCATTATTATTACCTTTTTAAGGTTAATACATTAATGCTATTGGTAATATTATTATTAAATATAATTTACAATAATGTTATTATGATTAAATAGAAATACATGAGAATCATAAAATGAGCATATGAAGCTTTATAAAAGTAGAAGTTAACTATATGTAAATATTACATAATTGTTATTGTTAGATTTTTCATCTTTATAATAATTATGTGCATGTTATTTACGTATATTTTTATTATTACACATTCATTCAAAAGGATAAATAAATAAAAAAAAAATATGTACTGTTTACATTATTGCATTGTGTACAAACAAATAGACATCGATTTTAAATGAATGTATAATAATTAAATGATTTTGCACGTTTCATTATATGTATATTAAAAACATCACATATTTATGTACATATATTGACCTCATTGACATATAAATCCATGCATAAATAATTTATAATGAAAATTAGGTCAAAGAAGATGATTGTTTAATATTTCCATAAGGCAGCAGCAACTACATTTACTATATTTTATACATAATATGCAATACTTGAAATCAATCATATCTATCGTCATGAACGATAATGCTACTTTTTAAGATTCTTTTCAGTGTGTTCGATGGTCTAAAATAAAAAAGAAAAATTTAGAAATTTCATCAATAACATCGAAATAATAATAAAATTTTAATATAATTTTTGTTAAAACAAAAAGGTTGCAAAATAAAATAATTTCAATTATAATTTTATTTTAAATTTTATTGAAATTTTATTATTTTATTAAAAATTAACCCTTAAAAATATGATCTATAATATTACTTAAATATATAAAGGTATACCAATTGCATATAAATTATAACTATATGTATTAAATATGTAATTCGTCGTATATCAAATTTCGATTGTTATTTTAAATATTAAATTGGCGAATAATTGTGTACTTACTCACTATTTTTTAATTTGACATCCCCACACACACACTATCCCAGGAATATCAATATTTACTATTTGAATATCATCATAGTTGTAAGTTTTATTATAATTTTTTTTCGTTCGCCTTTAGATACTATTCAATTTCAGGATTTGTGTGTGAGGGTGTGCACCACCGATGAGAATAGAAATTCTGACAATTTATGTCCCATCTTAATAATGTATAATTTACAATTGATCCAGGAAATAATGGTACTCGTCATGTACATAGACAAGGATGATGAACTATAATCTAACCTATACCACATTGCCATTGTATAAACAAATATTTTTCAATCATTCATTGTCTCACCAAACGTGCGGTGGTGCATTGGTGGCGTTATTAAAAATATTTAATTATATAATGTAATTTTGATTAATGTGATGTATAACATTTATATTTTTAAAATTTAATTCTATCTAAACTAAATAAATTTATTAAAAAATATTATAAATATTAATAATACAATAATATGAAAAAATGATATACATTTGATTTTATTTTGTCCGTCATTCATTTGATGCATTGCAGCTGATAATCCTCCTGAATAAAGAATTAAAGAAAATTGGTTAAAAAAATATAGCACATTTATTATATTCCACATAAATTTGTTATCTAAAAAATGGTTCATAAAGAAGTACTCAACCTTTTAATACATGTACTTGTACAGAAAATGCGGTTGCATTCGATGGACTACATTTGTACTCTCCAGAATCACGTTGTACAGCACGTTGTACATACAGATATGATGTTGTATAATCACCCTTTTCTGTTATCACAGAAATACCACCACGTGGTGAATCAAAATTTATTACCTATATAACAAAAGTATAATTATAATTAATTAATTATATTTTAGTGTTAATTACATTATAATAGAAACTTAATAGATTATCAAGATTTATAGAATCCATATTTATTGTATATCGTACTACTTGAATATCACCACCGGATTTGACTTTGGAAAATATCGTGAACTTTATGTTTTTTAAAACCATTTCATTTTCATATGGTTCGTTTTAAAAAATATGTTGTGGTAATATATACATTATAGATGCCTTGCAATTTATAAGTCATTCAGTTAATTTTCTTACTGTACTCTGTACAAGTTAGATTGATAGTATGATTGCGTTCAGATCTTTTACGAAAATTTGCACTAGGGATATGTTGTTATATCTTTCGTCTGAACGATACCCTATAAACGGGCTGTGGTCAAACCCGTAAAACACTGAGGAAAAAATAGATCTATCTGTTGTGCTTGTCCTTACGCTTAAGCTTAGGAATTGAGCATTTTATTTGACATTGATGAATTTTACAATTCTTTGCATGAAGTATTTTTGACTAATCTGTCTTTTCTAATATGAACAATATTAACTCATATTTTTTAGCCTTTGATGGACTACCTTATTAACAAATCTCTATCAAGTTATATACTTGTTCGTATTTGTATTTGAAGGTTTCTGAACAATTATGTACATTTAAATTATTCGTAGATGTTCCCTTTGATTGTCGTTTTGAAATGTACATTTGCGCCCCATTGCCACTTAGATTACCTCATTGCAATTGGTTATATTAAGACATTCTAGTCTTTGGATTTCGCCTTATTTCAAAAACGCTATCTGGAAGCGTGTGTACATAATTTGTTGGTCTTTTAAGATTTTTAAACTAGATTACATATAGTGCCTAAGTCTAATTGCACACGATGTATACGTGTACGTACAATAAATATACAAATAAACTTAAAATTATAATAATGTTATAAATTAAATAATTCATATTACAACATAATTTTCGTATTCATTATAAAATTTATTATATTATTTAATCCTTATGTGAACACTAAAATTTAAAAATCCATTGGATATCACCATCATCAGCATCTGGCTGGATTATACTTTTACAATGTATCCTTAAAAATTCTAGTCATAAATTGTGTATTTAATAAATATATTATTGGAATTTCAATACTCCATCTGGGCTAATGTGTGTTGACAAAACACATTAAGGGTTAATTAATATATTTAATATATGAATTATTTTAAATAATTAATTTATATTTATAATATTTATTGTTTATGTACTATTGTTTATTGTTTATGTACATTTCAGTTTTACATTTTCAGATTCTGCATATAAATTATTTCACAAACACAAAAGTTGTTTCTGTATGTGTTCCCGAATATATTTACATGTTTTTGTTAATGAAATATTAATGAAATTTAAATTATATAATTTCTTCTCCAGATAGGCATATTCACATGTATGCTGTGTGGGTGTGCGCGGGTATGTTTGTCTCTATGCATTATACATTAATAACACGAAATACATTTTCGTATATATTTATATTAATTATTAACATCCATTCAATAACAATATTTGTATTATAAAATTGGTTATGTAAATTAAAATCTATATAACATTGAACAACAAAAATACCAAATTATGTATAAAATGCATTCAAAAGACTATACATATTAAAATACATTTATATTATATACGAGTACACATCGTCTACCCGAAAAATAACAGGAATGGCTATATGGATCTGGTAACGCCATCATTTAGTGGCTACAGATTGGTTTGTGTGAAGTGAACCGGTCTTAACATACTGTAAGAGTTTCATGACATATTCTTCTATGTAAATCATTATATGTTTGAGTGTCATCGACGATTTAAAAATGACAGAGACGATGATGTGGATGAGACTGAACTAGGACGACCATCGTCAACGATTACAGTAGAAAACATACAAACAATTGTGATTTAGTTATCTTGGAAATTTCTTAAAAACTATTGCAACTGGTAATAAAACATAATGTTTTCAATATGACCAAGAAATGAGTAATGCTTGTTTTTACGATTCCAAAAGTATTATATTCACAATGAATTGGTTGCAAATGGTACAACGGTTAATGTTTAGTATTATCTTAGTGAACGCAATACTCAAATCCATGCCAATAAATGGATAAATCTATATATTTCAGTTGAGTATTATAGATTATTTGGAATAAATAATATATTGTTTGTTATTTTTCTTAATACATTTCAATTATTTTTCGGACAGACGGATAATATGTATATGAATAAATAAATAAATTTTATGTACAATGTTTCGATATGTACAAAACACATATACTACTAATATAGTTTTATGTGTTATAATAGAAATTTGTACATATTAGAATACGGATTTACTTTAGTATTTACGTTTTTATATATGTTTGGTTGCATTGGTGGATAAAATATATATATATTTATATACATTTTATGTTTATCGTGAATTTTACCATTTAACTGAATTTGCATTCAAATGGCAAATTGATTTCAAACCTACCTCATTATTATGTGTCCAAACTATGTAGCTCGGGGGAATTGGTAGATTTTGTACAATGCATGTTAAATTTATTGTTGAACCAGCATTTATAAACAAATCTGAACTACCTAATATCAATGTAATTGGTTCTGTAAATTGAAAAGTTAAAGTACTATATTATAATTTATATATATTGTTGTAAATGTTTGTAATTGTTGTAAGTATAAGAGTATATTAATTGGATTTTATTTATTATAGCAATATTAGTATATAAACTTGTATTATATTATGTTTTTATGTAATATGTATTATGTAAAAAAATAAAAACTGTTTATAATAACACATAAAAAGACATAAAACATTAATTTAAGTTTACATTAAAATAAATGAAATCATTTAATTTTAATGAACAAACTTACTATTATTGCGGTTATATTTTTTTATATCAACTCCTTCTTTCTATACATCTATACATTTGTTGATATACGAGGCCAGTCCGTTAAGTTACCTGTATTCACACTAAAAAAAACTGTTGTTACGGCAAATATTTTCTTTATTTTTCAACATAGACTCCACGTCCAACTAATAACATTTCATAAAACGTTTTTAAAAAGTAAAATACGATTTTCAAAACATTCAAAATATGTTTCAGCTTCAGTGATAACCATTTCATTTGACTTGAATACATTGTTTCTGGTATATAGTGATGCGTGTATCTATGTCTCATCAACAGTTATGCAACGACGTCAAAAATTCATCTGGATTACGATGATACATCGCCAAAAGCTTTGTCACACTGTAGACAACGAATTATCTTTTGTGGCAATGCTAATATACACGGCTCACTCGTCTTGTAGATAGTTTTAACATGTGCATTTCATCATGTAAAATGCGTGGTAATACTTTCTTTTGATATTTTTAACATTTCAGCATGCTCATGAACTTTCACTTGACGATCATTTGTCACTGCATCATGGAGTTCTCTTATAATTTAAATGGATGTAGCTGTTTCTAGCCATCCACAATAAACTATTATCGACTTGAATATTTACATTAAACCCTGTTAATTGTTTATTGTTTCCAATGAGAAGCATAGAAAACTATGTACTATTGACAAATATATGGCGTTACAGGAAATTTATCGGACTGCCTTCGTATTTATCTGTATATATTTTATTAATCATACATTTTAAATGTATTCGTATATACGAGCATAGAGCTAATTCAAGATTTTCTTTAGATTTTTTATTTTATAATATAGTAAGTGTAACTTTAAGTTTTATGTATATACTTTTGAAAAAAGAAAAATGAAAATTTAATTAATTTAAATTATACGGTTGTTTATTTTCACATAAACTTGTTTTCTTTATGGAATTCAACTGAATGAAAGATGAAACAATGTAATACAATATTATAATGAAAATAAACTTTAGGATTATATACATTACTCTCATGTGTAAAGTGTTTTTTTTATATAATACAATATATAGTTAATGATATATATTTAATTTAAATTAATATTCAGCCATAACATTTACCTACTACTGCTAAATATATAGGAATACCTATGGGTGGTGTTGTTCCAATTTGACATTCATAAATACCTGTATCTTCTTGTCGAGATGATTTTATCTAAAAATAATGACAAAATAAATTATATAATAAAAATTAAAAAGAAGTTAATTATTTGACTATGAAAAGTCATTATTAAAGTGTATAGATTTTCTTTAGATTCCTATTAAAATATTAATTAATTATAATTGCTGTTTATGACTTTTGCTTTACTTGTCGTTGCAGTACAAGTACAACCCTTGTCTCTGACTGCTACGTCCTCGTATATATTTCTTGAAACAATTCAATTGTGTACGTTAATCTTTCTTCAAGAAGTGGCACGACTGAAACGATCGGGTTCATATTTGTTTACTGTCATGAAAACAAAGAAACAAATGGTCTCATAAACTTGAATACATTTTTGTGTTGGTAATAAACGAATTTTAGCTTTTCTGTTTTTAAAATAACTCGATATTTACTGTACACATGTTTTTCAAGAAAATACAATTTTAACTTTTCTACACGAGCAACACAGTCTCACAAAATTATTGCATCTTCTGAATGGTATATCTTTTTAAGCAACCCAATTACAGACTTTTGCGGATAATTATTGGAATTAGTATTTTACAAAGCAAACAGTTGGTAAACACCATTTGCAGTTAAGTCCGAGGAGAATATTTTTACTGAACCTCCGTTTGTCTTATACGACTATAGTCAGATGGGGCTTCATGCATTACAGCGAAGAATCAATTTTCGGAGATTTGATATGGCTAACCATGTGCGTTAAATGTTGCTTAGCGGAAGAATCGGTATGGCACATTTAATGTGAATGCCCAGTGTATACGAGGTACAGTGTTTTGTAGAATAGTGTATCCTTCCACAATTAATGGAATATATTTATAAGAAATGCGTCTGCAATATCCAAAATATAAATAATAAATATATAATACTTACTTGTAATGACCAAATATCTGTTTCAAGATTATGAGTACTACGAAATCGATCATCTGCTGAATATGTAAATTTATCAACAGTCAATAAATGTATGTCTCTGTGTCGAACCCATACTACCTGTTTTTTTTTTTGAGAAAATTGTTTTATTATTATTAAATATATACGATAATATAATGAAAAATTAATATATTTAATATATTCTGCGATAAAAAAAAAACATACGCTTCTACTTTACTTACTGTTTTATTTCTTAAATTTAATATTTTACAATTTAAAATTGATGTATCACCAACAATTGTTGTAACATTTGTTGAAATTGATGTATCAAAATATGGTGATGGTAATTGTAACGATGATGATTGAATAGTTTTCCATGTATCATTTTCGATATCAATATTAAATGGATTTTCTTGTTGTATTGATGTTGTTATTGTTGTTCTTAAAAATCCTTATTTATCGATTCATTGGCATTGTTTTTTTTTTTTTTTTGTTGGAGCACAACAAACAAAATAAATATATTATATATTTTTAATTATTAATAAAACAATATAAAGTCACTTTAATTATTTATTAAAAAATTAATTATATTTTTAAATAAATGAAAATATATATACATATTTTGTAATATGTATTTGAAAATTATATTTATACCTGTTATGATAACAAATAAACATTGATGTAACCAAATAATATGTTGTGGTGGAAAAAGTTTTTCCATAATTTCATACTGTGGATAAAAAAAAAAGTTGAAATTCACATTAGTAAAGGTAATATTAAAAATGAATTGTATATAAATTACAAATTAATTTATTCGTATAAATGTTACATGCATTTCAACAATATGTATCTATGGGCGATGGTATAGGTATAGATAGTTAATAGTGGTTATGCGGTTATGATAATAATGTATATATATTTATTATTTAAAATTATACAGTATAGAATGATGAATTTTCAAAGTTATAATAATACATATGTGATTATTTTATTATAATTTATATTCATTCATTTTTTCATTTTTTTTCATAATAATAAAAGTAGTTTACATTTTTAATTTATACACTAACTTTGTCCCTCAGTAATTTTCAAATGTATATAAATTCTATAACTTCCTATATACATAGTAATATGGAATTATGTATATAGAATATATTTTAATAATATTGAAATTCATTTTCTTATATAAATGTTTTCATATATATAGTTTTCCACTTATATAATACTTATTACATATAGAAACAAACTAAAACAATATATAAACTATTATTATTATTACTATTATTATTATTATTATAAATACATAGTTTATAAAATACAAAAGTTATACACATAAATTATATTATAAGATATTATTAGATTTACAAACAGAAATCAATGTATAATTAATTATATATGCATAAATGAAAATAATTATTTTATGGCAGTTATAAGTTCTTATGGGAAAGAATTTACTATTTTAGTATTAAATATATAAATATATTAAAACTTCAAATATTCATCGTATCGCATATGGTTTAATTTTTAATATATTTTAATACATTTGGCTTTAACTATACATACAATATATATATGTATTTTAATACATAACGATAGAAAATATTTATAAGAATGTGTATTTGCATTATCTTCGGTTAATATGATAATATAGTGTAACAGGAATTTTGGTATTTAAAGAGAATTAACTATAAAAAGGAAGTTTAGTCAAAATATAACTAATATTATGTATAGATTAAATGTGAAATTTTAGAGCTATGTCGTGAATTATTAGAGAAAAATTTGTAGCGTTTTATATAGGAATAGTTTCTATATCATTTTATGAGAGTACTTTGAATGATAGTACCTATGTATGATGCAGCTATCCCTTTTTTACACGGTGTGATTCTAATGAATAAATAGAATTTATAATCGATTTCAATATTAATATAGTAAAAATTTTTGGATTTAGAAATTATTTTGATATTTCTTAAGCAAGTTGCTTTTTTTTTCTTTTCGTCGTTATATGTTCGTGCCACATTCAATTTCCTGATAATAATATATACATATATTTACAGAGTGACATATTAATGTTAATTGTATGTTAATGACCCTAACTATTATATATATGTTATAGTTAAAATTTTATATACACTCTTCCTTCTTCGTTCGTCATATGAACTTACATTTTTATATTAATATATTATTTAATTTACATATAAAATAAAAAATTCTAGAATATAAAAATTTTTCTGATAAATGGAATAAAATAAAGTTGCGATAATAATTACAATAATAAAATTGTATGTATTTTGTTTTGATAAAGTTATTATATACGACTAATAATATTATTAATTTATTAAAAGCACGCAAACCACCACTTTATTAATACAATAATACCATACATGAAATGTATACCATATATGCAATAATATATATATTGTATATATTTAAACATTTGTGTAATTCATATTATTAATAATAATAAAATATTATTTTTAATATTTTACAGCCTATTATTATTATTATTATAAATATATATGAAAATTATTTATTATTAAGCGAGGAGGTAAACTTAATGCTAACGAGATTATTATTAATTAGAAGTACAAAACAAAAGCATGAAATTAAGGTATTTTATATTAAAATAATATTACTTTCAAAAATTATCAGAACAATTTTTAAGATTAATTCATATGAAGAATGAATTTTAGAAAAAAAAAATCCTTATAAGGTCCTGGCAATCGTTATAAAAAACAAACCATTCATTCTATATATATATATATATATACGATTCCTTGTTTGCAATTATAATTTATATACTTAAGTACATATTTGTGCGTATATATATAGAATACAAAATTTGATCAAATTTGGTTGAATAATGAAAATTCTGTGAAATGACTAGAATTAACGCAAATATTATTGCAATGCATATTGGTATCCCCAATATGTGTTCATATTGCAAACAACTCTTAAAATAAAATACCACATTGAATTATGCTTAAGTTTATTTGATTGAACATGTAATTTTAAATCTTCGAATATATATATAGGATCAGGATGGATGGAGTAGCAATAATTATTTCACATGTTTTACCATAAATTATTTTTCTTTAAATTAAAATGTTATACTTTTCTGTGATAGTTATAATTTATAATATTATATTAGCACTTATAGAATTTTGAATTATTTGTCACACATATAATTTTCTTCTATACTTTATAATTAAGTTTACCACCTAATTTATACTATACCATATTTTTTAGGTATGGATATATATACAAAATTTGAAATAAAATATATACATAAGTATAAGATAAGGTATTATTACAATTCATTAACTGTCGTATATACTATATATATAAAGATCCCGTATACACGCAATGGTAACCTAAAATATAAAAAGGATAAAATAGCATAATAAAAATGAGCTTTTACTATACCTTATTTATAAATTTATATATATATATGGTAATTTTTATCTATATATACTAATATATATGGTCACACTAATATATATACTTATGTATAATCTTTTGCGTGACATATATAATCACACTTACTATTTTTAAGGATATTTATCGTAAAATATATATATATTACAATATTATATTTCACGCGTACATTGTTTATTGTTTTTTTCACAAGATTTTATTAAATCGCATGTACAATTTTTTGTATGATATGCGGTGAATGAGTGTATTCAATAATATCATGATTTTCAAAAAATAAAAATGTACACGTATTTTTATTTTATTTTTTTTTTCAATATTAAATATGAATATGGTGTATTTGTGAATGTGGAGGCGAATGAAAAATAAATATATATGTATTCAATGTATACCATATATATTGTAGTGAACACAATAATAACAAAATAATATAAACACGTAGATATTTATACAAAAGAAAAGAAATCATTGAATTATATATGGAATATAATATAAAATATAAACGCGAGTATTATTTATATACATTTCTTAATTCCCTTTGTGCAGACGTATATAAAAAGATTTTCCACATTTCTCACACTTGTCAAAATAAACTAGATTATCTGATATTCATATCTATATATTATATATATCGATATACCTTTCCAATATCATTTATGTTACAATATATAGATTTCTTTTATTATATGTATTATATAAATATAAATAATATAGTCGAAGACTTAACATCATTCATATGGGTTGTATAGTATAATTTCACAGGATCATCACTTTTCTATAGAACCAAAAATAATAAAAAAAAAAAACCTTCTGGGTGAATCACTTCGTTCAGGTATTTGATTAAATCGACCATGTATAATCCAATGAATATAATTTCGATCATATATACTGCTTCATACGCAGCGCATGATACATATATTATTCACGCAACAAAGAATACATTTTTTCATAAGATTTTTTCACGGTGCTCACGTTCATGTATATAATAAGCTTTACTGAAAAATTTTTAAGATATTTACAAAGTATATGTTTTTATCATATATAGATTATATATATATATACCTATAATTAAATAAAACTTATACAGATATATATTGTACATAGAATAATAGAAAATATCGAGTGCGGAATCTTCGACTATCAATATTATAATAGAAACATTTTCCAATCGTGTATATGTGATATAAAAATACAATATATAAGGGATGAAAAAAAATGAATATAGACATGTGTGAAAGAAAATCTGTGTGACATATTTTTCTTATTCAACAATATAGTATATATTTATTTTCTTTAGGTGCGCGTAAGGTGATATGCTGTATCTTGATTTGCTTCTGCTGTATCTTGATTTGCTTCTAATGTGGTGTTTCATTTCTTTAAATATATATCTCGATATATATATATATATATATATATACATTCAATATATATGTTATGATGGTATGACAACAATTTATAATAATATTGTAAATAAATTTCAAAAAAATGAAAAAATAAAAATAAAAACAGTGAACATATTTAATTTTTTTTTTCAAAAGGTATACGACGCATTATATTTTTATTAACCTTATAATATAGTTTGCCATATAAAGGGTGTTCAAATTTAATTTAAATTTATATAAACAAACAAAATTGTCCGATCTGAAAATCCACGAGTAATATTGTAAAAAACAATGCATCCACAAGACATAATTGATTGTTGTGGTTTTTAATCTGCGGTGGATGGATTGGTCTATATCATTCTTCGAAAATAAAGCTGGAAACGTTATTATACTCTTCGATAAAGAGCGATGATTAATAACTTTTTATGGGATAAATTGGAGGATATTAATGTACAGAATATACGTGGTTTCAACAAAACATATATGCAGCAACAGAAACAATATATTATCTTTTGAACCAAAAATTAAAATGAACGTACGCTCTAACACCCATTAGACTATTTTTTTATGTGGGGTTTTTTGAAGAGCAAAATTTTTATGCCGACAATTCTCAAATCATTCAAATTGAAATGGAAATTTTTTCCTGTAACAGATTGACGGCTTGTAACGATCTCAATTCATCTGACATATATTTTTTCCTCATTATAAACCGCAACATTGAATAAATATTTCGTATAAAATTATGTGTTTTATTAAAAAATTAAAAACTTAACAGAAATTTCAAAAACCCTTTACAAGACATATTAAATAATTATGCACAAATAACATAATCATATATGTATACTCTCTGTATAATTTAAGTATATAAACTTTTATAATTACCTCTAGTAAGTCATTTCTGCATTATTATTATTATTATTATTACATATTATTATAATATACATTAAGTGTTCATGGTGGTAAAATGTATTTGCTCTATATATACAATATATATAAACGAACTTAAACGCATAACTAAATATAATTATAAATTTACATAATATTTTTTTTTAATATATATCATCATAGAAACACATTGTTAAAAAATTAATGTTGTATATATGTATTATATATGGCATACAATATATATAGAAGAGTTAAGAGTTACAAGTGTAGTTTCTATATACAATTTTAATATTAAATAGAAATTTACATATCATTTTTATATATATATTTAATATAAGCGCGTGTAACTTATATTTAAACCAAGAGGTTAACCCTCGTTTTTTTTTCCATTTTCTTCTCTCTATTTTTTTTTTTTTTTTGCTATTGCTAAGAATGAAACGAGTATTTTGTAAAATGTGGTAATTTTTTTTGTATTTTAATATAATTTTATACAACACGTGTGTTATACACCATACCATACATATATTATGTATTTATAGTAAGTATAAGCAAATGTGCCAAGAGTTCGTTATTAATAAATTTATGTTTATAGGTATATTTTTACTATACATGGTTTATTTAATATTAAATATATATATAGAATGTAAAATGTAAATGAATACTATTCAGTTGCAAAATTTGTTAATTTTTGACTATATATATATATAAATTAGGTATTTCGGTGCGGAAAATATAAATTGTCAAACTATTCCATGAACTATCCAAATTTAATGTTATATAATAATTTTGTTGTAACGTATTTACAATTTATTGATAACATAATATAAATTTAGCAACTATTTTGTAACTAAATAGTATTTGAATTATTATTTATATACTACTTTTATATACATGCTTTTACCCAAACCATATATACATTGTATATATATATATACTTACAACTATACACATACATATAACATATAGATTATGTGAAACTCACTATTTGTATGGAAATATAAATATACATAAATATATACATATTATATGAATTTACACGCTCGTAAACTCTAATATGGAGTATGTGTTTTGTTATACACACAATCTATGTTATTTTTCAATTAAACGGTGAAATTTCTCATAATATTGTATTATTATATATATATAGTATAAAAAAAAAAAGTTATACCTATATAAAGGATATTTAAAAGCACGAGTATTATAGGTATAATTTTCTGAATGTTTCATTTTGTGAAAATGGATATAATATAATACATATTAGAGTATAGATAGGTATGCGTATAACAATACAACTCGACGAGAAATGTATAATATATAAAAAATAAACATAAAACATATATAATAACATGTAGGTGAAAAAAAAGACAATATACACATTTATTATAAATGGGAAAAAATTTTCGAAATTAAATTATGAAAAACATTATTTTGTTTATTGTTGTGTGTGTATGGTGTGCGCTCATATATGTTTTAAAAGAAAAATAAAAAAAAATTAAATTAAATATTTTACAGGTGAATTGGAATATAGTTTTTTTTTTCCTAATTATTAAATTCTATGGAGATTTTCACAAAAATTATATAAATTATCAGTATTTTGTTTTACCTTTTTTTTTACAATATAATTTTCAATATACAAAAAACACTACGCTCTATATGAGTCAAACACAACATTTACTGCAAAACTATAATTTCTGCATAATTATATGTTCGTTCAACATATATTATTTTAAATTTTTATATACATTTTATGTTAATTTTATAATAAATAATTCGTTTTTTTTTTTTTCATTTGAAGTAAGCGAATATAAATTTGTATGTAAATGATAAGATTTTATAAAATAAATTAAAATCCAACATTTAATTATGCATATCATTTCCAGCAGCATAAAAAATTCTATGTGTTTGTATATAAACATAACACATTGAAATTTTTTTTATATATTATTTTCAATCGCAGAAACTTTACAATCAAATTAAACATTTTAAAATATATATTGTAGATCCTTTTATAATACTATATATGTAGTGTAGTGATAATAGTATACAAGAGCTGCACATTTATGTAATATAATTAAATTATATATATATAATGATCATCATCAACATCACACATGTCTGCATGAATTGTATAAATTAAAGAAAAATTTTATGGAATTAAAATTTATTCATTTCTTTATTTATTTAATGTTATATGCATTTAATTCTATAATAATAGATAAAAACGTATATATATAGGAAAAGATAAATGTTTGCGTATAAGACGAAAAGAAAGAATAATTTGGTATATAATTTGATGGAATTAAATATAGAAAAAGTGAAGGAAAGTTTTGTTTTGTTGTTAAATTACGGATTTTTTAATTAATTTAGAATCCGTATAAGTACCGGCCGGATAAATTTCAACAGGGCACATATGTATATTATAAATATAATTATGAATTAAATTATGGTATATAGGAAAGTATGTCTATCTTTTAAATTCCTATGGTTTGTATGATTTAATAAATTCTTTTATTAATGCCGTATTATATTATAATTCAATATTATATTTGAAAATATATGTATTAATTAAACATAAAAGGCAAATTAAGGTAACTTTGAGCACAGTTTGTAAAAACGAAACAAGGATACAAGACAATTGTTAATAATAAAAGATAATGGGGATCAACACACATTGGATTTTGAATATAAATTTTGAAAATTTACTCTTATAGTGATTTCTAATAAAAAAAAAAACAGCTTTTAATGAAACAACCCCGCGTTACACATACATAACATAACATATGCAAACTATATTAATATCAAATAATTCATTGTAAATAATCACATATTCATATAAGAACTTGAATTTTAAAAATTTACAAACTTATTACCACATAATTTAATTATATATATTGAAGGCATATAAATAAATAATTATTCACGTCTATAACCAGGAAATGTATATATATATATATTATACGTATACGTATTATGTAAATTAATTGAATTTCAAAGTATTATAATATTATGTATGTATACGATAATATATTTATAATGTATATAAAGTGTATTATATTTATTTGAAACTTCTTATATATACATATTTTATGTTACATATGTAAGAAAAAAATAGAAAAAGTAATGAAGTAAATATACTTTAAAAAGTATACATTCAAAAAAGTTTTAAAAAAAATTTACAAATTGGTATAATCAAGTCAAGATATAGAGTATGCAATGTGTGTGTGTGTGTGTGTGTGGGTATAAAATTTCTAGGAATATATAACCACATCACAATAATTAAATTGTATATATTTAAAAATTATTTGTATTTTCCCTCTTTACTTTACAGACACAGTCTACACTATATGTAATAAGAAACTTTTAAACACACACACACATATACCATACAATATATTATTATGTACCGCATGATTTATAAATATATAACAAAAAGCTTTTAATTTAACAGAATTGTAAATGATATATATCGCACACACAATCAGAAATATTCATTTGTATATTATAAATGTATCGTATAATGTATAACACATCATATAATATACAAATTAAAATATATATATATAGAATTACAATAATTTATTGATGATATAGGATATGCTTATTCTACTTCTGCATATATACATATTTTCATTTCTAATTTAAATAATGTATAAAGTCAATTCAGTCATATATAGGAATCATTGTTACTGTGTATACGCAAAAACTCAAGCAGAATGACTATTTATATAATGAAGAGTCTCGTATATTTACGGAACCGGAAACGTAATTGGGAAAAATGTAAACACCAATAAAATATTGCCAAGAATGATTAAAAACGATATAGTGAAATTCATCAAATCAAGATCGCCCGGGCGAGGATATGATACAACATAATTAGTGACCACTTTTTTAGTATGTGGCCTTTAAGCGTAAAGTTAAAAAAAAATCATGCAGTAATTACTATCGATATATTGTATTTATGTACTGATATAATAATCGAATTATGAAAAAGTGTTTCGATTTTTATTTAATTCAATTATGTCCAATGCTAAATTAAGTTCAACTAAATATTTATACAATATTTACAATATTTTCTATTATATTTATATATATATATATAGTTTTGTTTTCTTAACTAATCAATATTATTTATTTATGTTGATATATATATAATTATATATACCCCAAGAAGACAAATATATAGATTAATACAATAATTAGATTAATTATGGTAAAATTTAGACACTATGTAGCATACAGATAGATATCGTAACATTGATTTAGTTAGATTCTAATATTATATCATTGTTATATATATTATTATATATATTTATAGACACAAAATACATAAATTAATATATTGATCAGATCAATATTATATGATTATTATCCATATACATATATTAATATATATATATATAAATAATTATATAGAATAGATAGATATCTTATATACCATATAATAGTATAGATAATAATTATATGGTAAATTTAATTTAAACTGTATTTATTTGTTTAAGCACCATTAATAAATTCTATAGATATAATGTCTGCTGTGAGAGGTAAATGTTTGTATAAAAAAAAAATACGATTTAAAACAACACATTACTTTTTAATTTATTCAAAATAATTTTGTGACTATACATAAATTAATAAAATAATTAATTTAGTGGGTACTAAAACGATCATAATTGATTATGTTTATAACAGACAAAAAGCCAGATGGAAGAAGAAGAGACGGAAGACTTAAGGCTAAATCACAATTGATTCAGTAAACGATGATATAAGCTACCTTAAAATTCGGTATTCTAGAAGATAGTATACACTGTGCCTATATCCATAGAAACATAGTGGAGAATGTCATAACCGCAAATGGGTTTTAGTGTCACACACGAAATAAATATAGTATATATAGTATTTGAAAGTAACAAATATTTTAAAATGATCATTCAAATGGATTTAACTCTATAAAACAATATATATACAAGAACAAAAGAATCATATTTTAATGAGATATTTAAAGGTGATATATATGTACTGTTTGTTTAAACGTCCAGAATTTAATTAACACATAAATATATAAAAATTGTGTATCTTAAAATTCGTGAAATTCGCAATCCTTAGGATAACACTAATATAACGTCAAATTGTATATATATGATATATTTTATACTTGTGTATATAACAATGATTTGCTTTATATAGCGTGATATTTGTATATATTCAAGTCAAGGATTCATTTTAAGTATGTATAATTAATTGTACAACCATAGTTTATGCACAGTTAAGATTAAAATTAAGGTATAGACAAATTAATAAATTTCATTAAAATAAATGTATGTATTGAAACAATTTCTTTGATATAAAACCACAAATAAAATATAAATGAATGTCATCTCATATATATTTCTATCTGTGCGAAAGTGTATGAAAATTAATAGTTTTTTCTGAAGGTGAAAAAAAATCTAATTTTCAGAGAAAACCCATAGAATCTTATTGAAAAATCTTATATAAATTTAATATTATTATTTTAAATATACAGAAATTTTCCCAATTAATATTTATTTCATGTTATTCTAGTGTGAATATGTAAATTGTGTATTGTAAAAACAGAACAAAAACTAAAATAAATAATGAATTGTTAATCTAAATATATAAATGAATAAGAAAAAAGTAAACAAAAAAAAATCATAGTAAAACAGAGAAATTAGAAAAATTTTACAATTTTGTTTGTTATACAATTTTTATATATGCGTAAATAATATATATATATATAATTATCCGCACCGCACATGAAACAAATAATTAAGAGATATAAATTACGACATTAATTGAAAATACTTAACCCATATCAAAAAAAAAACAAAACAAAAGTAATGTAATTTATTTTTATATATTTATTTACCTTTTCCTTTTTTTTGTTTTGTATTATTGTATTAGTTAGTGTAAAATCCTTTTTATATATGCGTTATTTGTGTGTAATTTTTTTTGGTCCTTTGTCCTCAAGTTGTTTATATTTATATTTATATTTTTTTTTTGCCTTTCTCTACAAATGCTCTTTTATAAATATTTTCATCTTTTACTATATTATATTATATGGTGTATAATTTTGTCCATTTGAATATATAAAATTTAATTTAATAAATAATATAAAAGATTTTTCCTCTTTTCTTGTTTGTGCTGCGTACAGTGTCCCCAGCCCGGCCTTCGCAAATATACACAACTTTTATTATGAATTGTTACTAAAAAAAAAAAAAAAAAAAAAAAAACAACGCACACAAAATAAATGTCAATTCATTATTAATTTATTATATTTCGTTTTAATTATATCGTATATATAATATTAATTATATATTTTTTGTTAGTATAATTTTTAGTCGAATATTTTTCTCATTAGTAACTATACACATATTTTTATTTGATGACCAAAAACATATATAGAAAAAACTTAATTTCACATATTTATGAAATAAAAATAAATAATTCTTTTGTCATTCAGTTTTTTATTTTTTTTTTAACTTAATTTTCGCACACACTTAACATTTGCACATAATAATTAAATAACAAATAAACACAATTTTTTTTTTTATATAAAATAATAAATTACAAAACAAAGTTTATAAAGTGTTTTTTTAGATAAATAAATGAAAAATTAATTAATTTATAGCAGCCTCCTTTTCATATTATACATATATTTTTACAATAAGAATAAGATAAAAAAATAAAAAATAATTAAAATGTTAAAAATTTAATAAAAAAAATGTTAAAATGTTGTTAAATTAATTTCAAATGTGAAAACAATTCTTTTTAGTTATTAATTAATTATAAAAATGAAGAAAACAACGTCCGCTATATATTATTTGTAATATATAATTATATAAAAATTAATTAATAAAGTTTTTAGAATGAATATGTATATACTAAAAACAATTTATAAATAAATAATAAACAACGAAATTTCCACTTTTAAAGTTATTTTTTATATATATATACAAATCTCATAAAATGTGTTTTAATATTACATTTAGTTAAGATTAAAAGAGTATTTGCATATACAGCAAACAAAACAATATTAAATAAATGAAATATTGTATACCGCACGTTACGGTGCTGTCATCATATACAAGAGACCGGCAAATGTATACTAAAAGAAAATCTAATCATTGAATGCTTCATTACCAAAAGAGTCGGAATAGGAAAAAATCATATCGTATGTTGTGGATATATCACATAATATTTTATATATATATACTCGCATCAATATCATAAATGTTGTAAAGTAAACACACACTCTCACCATATATATATCTGGTAGTTATATAGTATAGAGAAAATATGTATATGGATTTTATATATTTAGTTTATTTTATTTCATATAAACGTACGTATATACAACACGGCAACGATTGCGACGACTGCGACGACGACGACGACGACGACAACGATGCGACGAAGAATTTTCATTTTCATATATAAAAGAACACATGATATGGAAATATATTTTTAATAATAATACTATAAAATATTCTATGTATATTCTCGTATTTATTCCTCGGATTCTATCGTAATTTTCATCATATATGATGTCCCTGGATTTTCTCTCCTTTTTTGAAAAATATCAGTGATGATGCGAAGTGAATTATACAATATATGCGTATTGTATATATATTTATAATAATAATATATTGAGATATCGTAATATTTTATATATATCATGGTTTTAACCATACAGAAAAACAAAAACATTCTATATTCTATATACAATAATATTTGTATATAAGGAAATATGTATTTAAATTGTGTATATATATATATATATATATATATAATATATAAGTTAAAGAGATAAGTATATAATATACATTGAATTTTAGATATAATCTACATTTTACTTCAATGTGAAATTTTGTAAATGAAGTATTGTTCTTATTATGATAAAAATTGACGAAATGATAAAATTTAATGTTTATTACTATCTATCTTGTATATAGATAAAATTATGTATATAGATAAAATTATGTATATAGATAAAATTATGTATATAGATAAAATTATGTATATAGATAAAAATATGTATATAGATAAAATTATGCATGTAGATAAAAATATGTATCTACTATAACTATACAATAAATGTATATAATGTAATTATATGATCAGTTCAAAAAGTTTATTTTTATGTCAGATTGTGTCATGCGTTAATTTTAAGTAAATTCAAACATTTTTGTAAGTCATTTTTTTTTTAAATTTTATAAAAGTTGTTGTGATATTTGGTATATTTATTATTATTATTATTATTATTATTATTATTTTTAACAAAATAGATATATCTAAAATTCGTGCTGTAATCAATTCCGAAAATATTTGAATATGGTTCATTATATATTTACAGCAAATATTCAATTAAATTTCATTAATTTTTGGTGCAACAACCAAAATATTGTCAGTATATTATTTGTGTGTCACGTGAAAACAAATTTCTTAATTTAATATTCTGATTTTCAATGAAAATCAAAGTGTACGTATATGAAAAAATTTCTTCCACATAAAAAAAATAAGGAATTTACAGTACTGATGCAGTGGTGCATGTCGTGAGAAATCTGTACGATATTTTATAAAATTAAATTAAATATTCATACGCATTGTTTAATAATTAATTTATTTGGAAAAAAATATGTAGATTACAGCAAACTATATTTTCCGGAAAATTACCTTTAACGATTTTTTAAATATTTGAATTTTTGATCAATTAACTTATAATCGATTTCCAAATTATCGCACAGATTATCAATATTGTATTATGCGTTCAAAAAAATATATGTTTGAATTGCAATGAAAATTAAAAGAAAATTCGAGTATATTGTATAAAAATTGGTATACAGTAAAATTATACACTACATTATTATTTCATTAAATATTTAAGTGACATCGCGTATATATGGCAAACAGTCTATATCTTTTGAATGCGTTAAGTTTGATGTTCATATAGTTCAGTATCTATATATGTATAGATGATGGAATTTAAAAATCCATTAGGAATTTAGCACGAATTTCATTGTTTTTCCGGAAAATTCAGTTTATAAACAGCACACATACAAGAAAAAATAATATATATATATTAATTGTGAGTTTATTAATTTTCATATATATGCAAACATTTAACGCGCATACAAAATTAAATAATACAAATATAAATGACAAATTTTGTCAAATTGGTTTTTTTTTTTTTTCAAGTTCGGTTCGAAAGTGAAAAAGTGTAACTAGAAATATTGTTTGAAAATGTACATATTTAAAAAATTTGCGTAATTTTATTTGCACAATTTAATTAAATATATATGTAAATAAACTGAATGAATGCGTATCGAGAAAATTAATACTGTATATAAATTATTCAATGTGCGGTTCATTTATTTTACTAACTAACACTATTTAAATTTTCACAGTATTATATCTGTTCTAGACTGGGGTAAACCGCAAACAAGAATTTCTATTATATACTATTTTATTTATATATAACATCATTTATAGATAATATATATTTATATATAATATAATCTATATATAAATATACTATTCAAATATACTATATTATTTAAATGCCTATAATACATTATAATATAAACATAAATAAATATATAAAAACGCAAATATTCTGTGCTATATGTTTTCATATAAAATAACTATATATGTTATATTAAAAGAATAAAGTCATGCGTCTTGAATTATTATTGCATATGTGGTGTGGGATGTAAATATAAAGAATGTCGTCGGTATATATATATATATATACGACTATAACAGATAAAAAATAAATATAGAATATAGAATTGAATGAAAATATTCTATTGTCACACTATTATATATTGATGAAATACATATAGGTATTTTTCTATTGTATTTTATATCACCTTTTATATGTTTTGTATGTAAAAATGAGAAAATATATATAAATATATGTTTTGTAAGAAGGATAAACTAAAAAAATAAAAAACTATATATATGATAAGGGATGCTTATATTTCGATGACGATAAATGTAATCATGTAATCATTCATAATATAAATAAACTCACTCGCTTCGTACATTCAACATTCAATGTGTATTTATAATTTACTTTCATAGTTATGTACATACTAAATACTATATATAACCATCATCATTTTGTATTCAAAATTGTATTTCTAAAATGAATTTTATGTGATTTTTGTTGCGTATGGTGGAGGCGGGCGGCGTGCGATAACAAAAAAAAAAAAAAAACAGAAAAAAAAGAACAAAAACTTTTGTGACGAAAAATTTTCTATCGACGTGACATATTTATTTTTGTGTTGTTTATTTTAAAAACAGCTTGAGTTGAATTTGTAATTTTTTTAATTTTTTGCAGCTCTATACGTTTTTATTCGATACACATGCAATTGAAAAATAACAATATTAAACAAAAGTAAATAATTTACCAAAAATTCTTTATATTTAAATTTTATATATTGTTTGTTATAATGGATTCTAATCCGATTATTAGAAACCAACAAAAATACAAATAAAAAAAAATACGGAAACCATAGAATAATATAAATATAAATCTCTATAAAATTTTATATTTAAATTTGAAAAATTGCAAATCAATAGAATTTTTTCACTCTTACTATTTTAAATGGTAAAGAATAGTTTGAACAAAATTTTTCATTTGCGGTTAAGTTATATAAAGTAAAATTGATGTTATGAATGCATAGAATATTTAAATGCTAATATAATGGAACTTGAAATTTCTGCGGCTTCTCATTAACACGTTAAGCAAAATAAACTGTATGTAAAATTAAAATTAAACAATTAATTAAGTAAACCCTCTTTTACAACTATTGTATATATGAGTCAATTTAGAATCGGTTCGATAACACACGGCCCTCGCCTTTTTTTCAATGATTGACTTATACAATATTATAGGTATAAGTACAATACTTATATAAAAAAAAAAAAGTAAAATTTACAATAAAGTTAAATAATTTTATTATGCCAAAAAATAATTATATAATATACACGCACGTATTGTCAATTTGAAATTTAATCCATTTACAATTTAATTTTTTTTTTAATTATACAATTGATGTCGTATACAAATAAATAATAAAATGAAAAATTCTCCGAATATTTGTAATTCCTTTACTTTTCTTTTATACATCATTTTATTATTATAAAATTGCGTATTGCAATAGAAATTTTATCGTATATATAAATAAATGAATACCATATATAGATAGAGACATGATGATTGGAAATATTTTGGTATTTATATTATATAGAAATCCCCAATAACTTCTATAATATATATATAGAAAAGCCATAGATATATATATATATCACCCTTCTGTCAATGCGAACAAATCTGCGTATATGAAATCACTTATCAAATTTAAAAACTAGCTGCAATGAAAACGAAAGTTAATCAATTTTGAGTTAGTTCTTGCAGTAGCTTCCTAAATGTAAGAAATAAAAATACCAAAGTTGTGTCAGGTTAAACAAAATTTTGTATGCTGCTATAAAAAATATGATTATATAAAACAGTTCTTCATTGATTTTGGCTGCACGCACTTGGCAGTTTTCCTATTCTGCCGAACATTATGTTACATTGATTACTTAAAATCCCATAACATCTCAACGATCCGTATAATAGAAACATTCTATATATCAGAATATGCAGTAAAGGATTCTACCTTTCAGTCCACTGTTACATTAATATTTCTATATCCGGTCTGGTTTCTGTTAATGATAATGTATGAAAAAAATTTTTTAATCTACAATGTTTTTCTTCAAAATTTTGCTTATCATTTGCGTGTGGGTGTATTTTATATCCATAGTATAATTTATATAAATAAATATATGTAAAGAAAGATGTAATAGATTAATGTATTATTTATCAATTTTTATATATAAAGACATTTAACTAACTTTAACTTTTGCTCCTTTTTTTGCGTATATCATTAATATATTAATACAAAACATTGTGTACAGATAGGAATAGCATACATGTATACTATATATATATAATTTTGAGTAATGTATAAATTATATTTCAAAATTGAAAATGTTAAATTATATATACAATATATACAAAGAATATGCTAATACATAGAAAATTATATTATGTATTATATGTATATTATTGTATCGTATATGGCCGTTGAAAATGATACATAAAATATTTACAACCAATAAAAGATGAAAAATTAAAAAAAATATGAATTTTTAAAAACCACTACCATATAATATTAAAATGATAAAATGGTACAATGTAATTCGTTTATATGTTAATAAAAATATATTTTGGATATACCTTATATTATCTATTACACATAAATATATTTTATCATACGCATATACTAAATATATAATATACAGACTGTCAAAGGATGATACATATATCTATACAAATTGTGAACCACTACTATGATATCCAGGATATATTTACAAATGTAACATTCGAGATTGTACCAATTGAAAATTCTATTATATGTGCTTAAAAACCATTGAGATATACTTCATTTAAAAAAATAGGTTTACATCAACGGATAGAGCTAATAATAATAACAATCAAACTTTAATATAGTCCATATCTGTTTGTCTGTATATTTATACGATGTGGTATTTGGGCTACATATATTATAAAACAAGTATAATTTTGTGAAAATATAGAAAAAGTGTTTTTGGTTATATATTTTTTGTGGTATATAAGATGAGAGATTAAAAAAAAAAAAAAAAACAATATACCAAGGAAAAGTTTTTAATAAAATTTAATAAAAACTTTTGTCATTGTTCTTATATATTATATATATTGTACTATACACAATAGTTAATACCGGCATATAGAAAATCTGTATATATATATATATACAATAAATGACGTAATATAGAAAATTATATGTTCTCAATTTCATCTAATTTTTTCTTTTTTCGTTTTGTACCTAATGAAGATAATTTTATATATATATATATCTATAATTTACAAGCAATATATAGAAATATATATACAACACATGCATATACACACAGAAAAAATATATACGAATTGAAAGAATATAAAGTGCGAGTGTGAAGTTTAAAATTTAAATTTCAAAACTATAAATTTCTTTGGAAGAAATATGAATATTTCTTAAAAAATTAAACCGACAATGTTATGTATTTAATTTATAACCATATACAAACAAACAAGAAGATTTGCAATGTGAAATTAATTTTTTAACCTTTATACTTTCTATTATTTATAACGAAAAATTTTATTTCACTAACAAACACACATATTCAATATTTGATATAAATAAAATATTTATTTATTAAAAAAAGTAACGAGTACTTTTATACTCAATTCCCTCCAAAACATATTTCGTTCATTAAATTACTTAATTTTTATGTTTATTTGGAATTACATGTTACATGTTACATTTCAATTAAAAAACTATATAAAAAAAAATCATTGAAAATTCGTTATCGGGTATCGATCCTTTAAAGATGACATCATGAACCATATACACATGAGAATAATATGAATTAATTTTTAATATACGAGAATTCACGAATCTCGAAAAATTAATTAATTATTCGTTAAAACACAAACCCAACCAAATTGATTTTTTTGGATAAATTAATATTAATATTTATATAATTACCAGCTCACGAAATTTATAACCAATAAATTTTTCAACACAATCGATTATATAATACCATCCCATGTATATTACAGTAAACATTTTTCCGTGTGCATAATATAATAAATAATTTTCATATAAAATACAATATCTACTATATATATAAATTATATGTATACCTATTATGCTATAAAAGCCTAACAAATTAATAAAATAATGTGTGGTGGTGGGAGTGGTATACATATATATATATACAACTTGTGAAACTTTTTAAGTGCTTGTGTTGTCATGTAAAATAAGAAAAAAATTATAATAATCATTATATAAAGTTTGTGTGTGTGTGCTCATATCTTACTTACTGTGTAAAAAATATATAAACTTGCTGACATTTCTATAAATTTACTTATATAGTACAATATATAATACCATATATATTTATATATGAAATTACTTAATTACCTGTAAAATAATTAAGGTATATATATATATATGTTAGTGTAATTCATTGAAAATTTTGTTACATACACAGATAAAGTTAACATTAATTATTTATTTATATACTAACAATATAAGTTTAAGTATAACTAACTAAACCAAAGTGTTATTTATTTTGAAATCTAATAAATAATTCTCTTATATACATCATTTACATGGCATATATAGATATATAGTGTTTGAGAAGAGTTTTAATTTCTTTATCCTAAAATATTATAATATAGAAATTTTTTTCGTCCTTTTTGTTATATATATATTACAATTACACAGCTTTAAAAATATGTTCTTTAACATTTTCATTTTTTATATTAAAAAGTTACAATATACAATATATTGTATATAGAAATTTACATAATAAGAATATATAATAATAGTAATAATTGTTTTAAAATTGTTAAATGAAAGGGAGGAGAAGAGTTGAGGATGGAATATATACAAAACCTTCACAAATATATATTTTGTTGCGCTTATTCCAAATATGATCAACAAAAATGTGTGGAACCATCGGAAAAAAAAAAAAAGGATTATAACAACGTATTAACTGTTACAGTATAACATATAAGGTTCTTCATATAATAATACATTATGTGATATATTCTTTATAATTGCGTTCTCTTTAAATATCTATTACATATGGTAAGAATATTTTGCTGTTAAAAAATTAATTTATTAGAATAATAACAATAACAAATAATTTCAAAAACATATAATATTTCATTTTAAATTAATAATTATTATTATTCCATTATTATTATTATTATTATAACTTAACCTTAATGCTTTATTTAATGGATATATTCTTATTTATATTTAATATAACTACAATGTTATTGTATATAATTTTACACAAATATTATATATAATATTATAGTCTACGTATACTGCTTATATAAAATTTGCGGTATGTATTTGAAACGTTATAGAAACGATGAACCAACAAAATATTATATAAATTAAAATATTTATAGGGATCAAAAAGGAAATTATATGTAAAGAATATGAAATATAAATTCAATTTATATATATGTTCTATTTAAATATTTTCATTCTTTTTATACACCATATTTTACAATACCAAACAAAAAAATATCTATTGTATATATAAAATATAAAATAAAAATATGTAAATTTAAATTAGAGAAACAGAAGGCATTTGATATATATACAATATAATGTAAAAACGTATATATTCTTATATATCAACACTTATATTATTATTAATATATAAGGATTTGTAAATGTATACGATGATGTGAAAATGATATTAATATATATATATCAAAATATTACAAATAAATATATAATAATAAAATAAGTGTGAGTATAATATAAAATAATAAATATATATATTTCTAAATTAAACACACCACATATACAAAGTAAAAAAAAGGATATATACACAGTGTGTAATTTAAATAAACGAACATGTGTAATTAGAATTTATCTGGTTACATCATTTGATACATATATATTGATACATACATATTCCTTCTTTAAAACATTCATTTAAGAACATATTAATGTTGTATATATACGATGACACAGAGGTGTTATTGTTATACGTCCATTTGAATGATATAGTATATGGGTTTGTACTTTATGTCGTCAATTTTTAAACAAATATTCATCTGATCTATAGAAATTATACAATGCGTGACTATTTTCTTTTTTCTGAAATTGGAAATGGACAATGAAGGCGTGTGTTTTATATAATGAAACAAATTTTGTATTAAATCAAATGGAATCTATTTTGAATAACAATAAAACTTTGAAACATATATATATGTATATAATGTAAACATTTTATTTAAATAACACATACCGGAGTTCAAACAAAGAACTATTTATTTTTTTTTCAATAAAAATTTGTTAAGCAAACATATTTTATTTTTTTTTATATATATACCGACCCGATGTACTTTATACACAGATAGAACCTGTATTATTTTATATATACAGTAAAAACTTCTTTTAAGTCACTAAATATATATAAGCATATCCTTTTTATATATAGCCACTCACGAGTTCCGTATATATATATATATATAATTGTATTTGCTATATCCTTTTCAGCACAAATGACCATGCAACTCTCTTTTCGCCGAAACGTTCACGTTGTGACTATGTATAGGAGTTTTGACTGTACCTAAACATAACTATTAATATGTATTTCAATATGTATATACAATATAATCTTAAAAGAAAAATTTTACAAAAATTTATAACTTAACAAAATTCTTTTCTTTTGTATGGTAAAATATTTTACATATTTTTTTCGGAAAATTTGTTACATTTTTTCCATAGCAAAAATAAATAAATAAAAATAAGGCAAAATTTGTATAATGATGGGATACACTAAAGATTATAAGAATGTCAGGTGCACTCTGTTTATTTTTGCCATCTATCTACACGCACATACGATAATTGCGTACTCAAAATAAACCCATTTTTTTTTTTTTTTTGAAAATTAATCAATATAATTGTATTGTATATAAGAAAGCATTTAAATTCTAATTCCATTATCAAATTAATGATCGAAAATATGTATATAAAATTCGTATAAAATAACAAACAAATTATATAAATAATAATAATCCAAACAAAAAATACTAAACAATTTAAATTATATATATTTTGTATGCAATGTTTGTTTCATATTTATTGTGTGCTACACATCACCAATATATTCAATACTCAATATATATTTGCTTTTTCGAAAATTATTACTCCATCATATAGATATATATCTATATTGTATATAAAGTATACCTATAATATAGTATATATTCTAATATCCACTCTATGTATACTTGCTGAAAATATTGTATGTTATGTACGTAGGTTTGCATTGCATCTTTATGGAAAACTAAAAATATATATATATATGGTATAATACAAAGTGTATCTGAGCTGTGTGTGGATATATATAAATATATATATAATTTATATAGCGTATACATATGAGTATTATATATATGGATAATATATAACAATCAATATATGATAATAAAACTAAACAAAGCACGTACTATTACTAAATATATAATATAAAATATATAAAATAATATAATATACCTAAATATGTATTATATAATATAAATTTTATAGATGCAGTACATAAATAGACTAGATAGATAACGTAACTAAATGTTTCTATCAATATGATATTGTATATTGTTTATTGCATAGAAAAAAATATAAAACGGATATATTGTGCAAAGTCATTAATTTTGAATGGTTTACGCATCCATCCATTGATACATTTTTTATAATATAAATTTTTATTTCTATATATACATAACACAAACTGCTGTTCTCTCTCGAAACTAAATATAGATTTAGTTTAATTAATTTTAATATCATAAATTTAATATATTGTATATTGGTTATTTTTATTAATATACTATGAGTATACAATAAATTTTATGCGCTATATTTAGCTATAAATATATAATATAAAATATTAACACATTGAAGAAAACGGTTGACGTGAATTTACGATTTTTTATTTTTTAACCATTCGACGAGACGTTGTGTGACGTTAAATTCATGTTATTTGGAATTTCAAGCAAATCTGTTTTTAAAAAAACTGTAATTTTAAGTAAATAAAACATTACAACGAAGAATTATTGTTATAAACAAACTGATGCATTATATAGTTGAATGTATTTGCTAAATGTTACACTGTGTTTTCGGCGAAACAATCATCTTTTATTTATAAAATTTCAACAAAATATTTGCGGAAATTCTGGCTATATGCTTGTCATCACATACCATCTTCAATGTGTTAATAATAGCTCATATATATAAGGGTGTTTTAAAAGATATATATATACCATAAGCCGCAACTGCCGCCGCCGCTACACACATAAAGTCCACTTGATTCTATAATTATTTAATCAAAGTCTATTGGGGTAATATTAAGTTGATTGAATAAATTTGCAATTATGAAAGATATTGAAAAATGTAACTCATATGTCACAACACAGTGCGTATACAATAATGAAGTCAGTGCCGTGCGGGGTGATACTTACGAGTGAGTGATTTGCAATTACATTAAATTGATAATGATATTAGTATTTATAGATAAAATTGTATATATTTATAATATACATGAAATTCAGAGAATCTAAATTAATTAGTAAAAATGATTCGACAGAAAAAACAACAACAAAAAAAAAACCATAAAATAAAATAAATAATATTATTAAAAGAAAGAAGTTGTTGATATATGGAAATGGAAATGATTTCATTTCATTTTTTTTTTTTCTATTTTTGCTGAAGTTTCTTAATAAGCAAGCACTTCAAGACATTTTGATTAATCAAATAATGTTCAATCAATACACATATATTGATATCGTATATAAAAATATACAAAAATAAATGTAGTTCGATATATATATAAAAATATATATTAAATAAGCTTTTAGCTTTTCCTTTTTATAATTTCTTTATGTGGGAGTGAGTGTGTGTGTGTGTGTGTTTGTGTGTGTGGCGGCGCTTTCTCACATTTCATGTTTCGAATAAACCATTTGATTTGAACAAAGAAGTTTTTCCTTATAATAATATATACACACACACACATAAAAAAAAACATTATAAACAACAATAAAATAACAAAACCGAAAAGAAAAAAAAAGCAAAACTTGTTAGTAGCGATTTTCTTTATTTTACTTTGAACTTAAATAAAAAATATATCGTATATTATATAAATGTTTATTTCGAATAAAGGATATTTATATATATATATATACTGTACATTATTTCTTTCGTCCTTTTGTATAGCATACATACAATTCATTAAAACTAGAAAAGTTAATTGAATCTAATTAAAATATTTTATTATCGATTTTAATTTAATATATTCTGTATTTATACAGAATAAGTTGTTATTTAGTTGTTTACATTATTATTATTAGTACTTAAATACCATATATAAGTATATTTGACAGACAGCAGATAGTCAACCATTGAAGCGTTATAAGTTCGTATATATATATATATATATAGATTATAAATCGCAGACTGGTCTATGGAATAGGTTAAAAATAAAAATGAACTTATGCCATAAGTTTCTATAAATCATGATCATGATGGTGATATAATAATAAGAAATGAAAAATCAGACCGCCTATATATATATCATGAAAGAGATCGGCAATACCCTTCTTAGGTAAGAAAAATTAACAGAAATGAGTTTCAAGACAGAAATACACTTATACAAATCATTTCTAAATAAAGAAACTTAAGAAAAAAAAAAATATCCGGCTATAAACTAATGATAAATGCAGAAGGAAACCCTCAGAGAATATATCGACTCAAAACATTGTGGAGCACTTGTCTGCAAACGAAGAGATAAACGAGGATCTTGTTGCACATCGTGTCGGTGCGTATAGTATCAATATTATTCCCACACCATATCCCATAAAATTCAATAGAAAAGATTGGATTACAAGAACTCTAAGGATGGAATATGATTGAATAAATATACGTAGTCTTTATTCTGTTGTGCAACCGTGTAAGTCATATATGAATGATTTTGTATAGTGGTATACGTTTAGGATGTGTGCGTCAACACTTAAGAACAGTGTTTTTATTTGAATGTGCAGCTGTTTATGGTTTTAGTTATATAATGCCGGTTTTCATAAAATCAGAACTACATTTCTATTGCACCAAAATATTTGAATTGTATTTCAAATCATTTGATCGGTTCATTTTCTTTCATACACAATATAAAATTGAAACAATAAAAGGACTAATATATATATATATATATAGTATTTTATATGGCATGCATCATTTATATATACAATATACGATATAAGATGGGACAAGCAAAAATTCTGAATTGATATCTATTATTCCAGTTTATGTAAATAAAAATCCCCAAAATTTAAAAGTAAATATATTTAGAGATAAAATACAAGGTTTTTTTGCTCTATCTTTAGTCATATACTCCTATTTATTGGTTGATGTTAACAAAAAAATATATTGTACTATATCATTTCGGAAGAAAGAAAGAAAAAAAAAAAAAAATCCTTTAAATATATACTTCAACAACAGACAACGAACGCATTTATGTATTCCAGAAAGGTATCATCGCTATCATACTAATACATACAATTTTATGATAATATGTAATCTGATAAAAGCCTGATTACCTTGTGATTAAAATGATGACAAGAAAATTTATAACATATTTTTTTTTTCTTTTCTGCATGTACACTTTTTTTTGCGTGTGTGTACTTTATATTCTTATTTTCGAAATATATATATATTCGTCGTCGTCTTCTATATATATATATGGGGCTGCGGATTTTGTTGTTTTTATATATAATATGTTTGTAGGTAGTACTCGTATAAGCATAAGGCATACTTTTTACTATGGGCTAGATATATTTTGATACTTTTTTCGTCGTGACGCCTCTAATATATTTTATATGTATAACATATACAATTTAGTTATGTGTATACATGCAAAGGTTTATCTATTTTTTTTTATTTCTATAGATTGCATGCACCTATATATTATCATAAAGTATATATATATATATATATATATGATAAGTAAGAGATAAAGAAGAGGAATAATTGTTAAGATTAAATAACATTTTAATAGTATGTTTATATGGAATTGCCATAATAAATAGAAAAATATTTGTAATAAAAATAATAATATTTGCTATTAAATTTTATGTATAATAAATTGTATTTTGCGTATTTATGCGTGTACATAATAAACACAATAAAGATTGGCAAATTATTATTATTATATATTGACAATAAGATTCAGATTTTTTAAATAAATTAAAAATTTCTTCAGATGTATTCCTCTTTATATATTTATCACTTATATTTTATGCTATTATATATTTTACTATGTACATATATTATTAGGATTATTACACACATATGTATTTATATATATATTGCTATATACATACTTAAATCTGACTAATGTTAAAGGGATCTGTTTTATATATATATAGGTAAGAATATGCGAGTACGTGTATTATATATTATTTATATCTATATATTACATTTTATAAAAAGAAAAAAATTATACAATGTATAAATATAGTAGATTTGTGTAGCCATAAATTTTTAAATGCGTTGAATCTTGTCTCATCCTAACAAATTATATCCATTTAGTAAATCTGATTTAATGTATCTAATCTGTTGAATTAATTTTGTATATATATATATATATATATGTGTACGATACATATACAATATATCGTTATATAGATATAACTTTTAAACAGAGTATAAATTTACAGAATATACAGATAGTGTTTGTAAAATAATAATAATATTATTGTTGTTGGATTAGTTATACTATAATAAAATGTCCTTTTATATAACCTATATATATATTACGCACATATACGAGTATATACATATAAATATACAATAATTATCTATATAATTTTAAGTTATTCGTTTATATATATATATATAAAAATAGTTTACTTCATTACATATAATATATAATTTATAATATTATGATGTATACAATATATATGTCACTTTTATTATGTGTACATAAAGAAGAAAACCTCTAACATCAAATTGTTATCCTTTATTATTGTGTGCTCATCATCATCGTAACCGCACATATTTGTATCTATATATATTTTATATTTGTATATAATTATATATACGATGGGTATATGTACACATATATACTCGTATATACTATAGTTAAATTAATGATCATCAGCAGCATCATAATTTACATACAATGTATGTATATACAACAAACTTATGTAATACACACACACACATATACATATTTATCTTATTATATATATAATACAGTATAATATATATATATATATATATAAAACCTATTATTTCAATGAAATTTTCCTTATTTATATCATTATGTTAGTTATTATATATACAAATATAGTTTAGTTCAAGAAGCATATTTTCATTTATATCCATATATACAGATTACACAGGATAACAATTTATATATATACATATATAGACAGATTATGGGATGGTGGACAAATATTCAAAAAATAAAAACAAAAATTTGGTTAAAGATCATAATTTTTCCTATGGCCGAAAAGTACTATACTATTGGAAAAACCAAATTTTATTTGTTATAATGAAAAGCGACGATTTACCAGTGTAAAATTTTTGCAAAAAATTTAAGGAGTACTCAGAGGCATTAAACGACACACCATATATATTTAACTATAAATATTTGGACTGATTTAAAATGTGGTATTTTATCGATAAATTAAATGGAACAATTAGTTTAGATCTACTCATGCATTACGAATAAATATAGAAAGCCTTACACTTCCCTATACATGTGTGTACACATAAATTCATATATATAGTTTAATTGTCATGCATTTACCACAACAATATATGTAAATCAGGCAATTATGTTAAGTATTTCGCTTATATATATGGGTATATAAAATGTCAACACACATATATACGATAGGATTAATATATAACATTATCTATATATATATGGTATAATTGTACATAAAATATTATATAGTAAATATTGTAATATAACTAAAAAGGTTATTTTTTTATATTATTATATTATATATATAATGTTTATAAATTCTTCTTGTAATTTTGTATATATATATACCTCTATATGCATAGAAAAGTAAAATTATAATTATATAGTTGTGCAGGTACAAATATGTACAAGAAATTATAATACATTATCATATATACAAAGTCCTTTGTTATAGGATAGCGCATACATTTGAAAAACTATTAAATAATATATTATAATATATTAGTGATAAAAGTTTCTATTTTTTTTTTTTTTCAAAAATATAAATAATTAACATAATTTTAAGTAATTAATTTAATATATATATACATTTTGTGACAGCATTATCGCACCAAATTCTTGGGTATTTAATTTATGGAATCTAAGTCTGCTTTTAACAATAAAATTTAAATTAAATATATTTGTTAACATTGTTTAAACGTAATGTTAAACGCTTCAATATATCAAATGTTATATATATAGACTATACTGAAAATATGTTTTAAAGTGCGGTCCAACACATATAGGTATGATAAACACATAAAAAAAAATACCTGTTATACAACTGAAAGTCTTATCTTAAATTGTCCTTTAAACAATAAAACGTATATTATAGCTGTACGTACATATAAATTCGTATATATAAATATATAAATTATTACAATATATATAGATAATATTTTTCCTTGATCCTTTTTATTTATATATAATACTATACTTATTTATTGTACAGTGTCGATGGTGTTTGCGTGTGTGTGTGTGTGTATGTGGTCAATAAATAACATAAATATTTACGATTGGTTAATATAACATAATAATAAGGCGTTAAAGTCTGTTAATATAAAAGAATTTATATATAGTTAGTTATGTATAGAAAAGGGTCAACGAAAAATAACTAATTTCAAATACAAAATGAATGTGAATAAAATAACAAAAGAAAAAGAAAAAAAAAAAGGTTGAATTATATAACTATAACCTATGTCCCTATGTGGGTATATTAGTAACAAATATACATATTATTTATATAATAAATTATAATATGTGTCTGGAAATATTTCGTTTGCACATAATCATCAAATACACATACGGTTATTTAACCTCTTCAATGAACCTATTTTTTTGTTTTAATCTTATTGGTATTTGAGCAATTTTTTCTAATTTAATCAGCTCTATTACAATATATTTAACAAGGTTTTTTTTTTAAAATTAAATTGTTACATATGTATCAGATGAAAATGACATCATGTTTATTTACAAGTTATGTTAAATGTTTTACACATAAAAAATTAATTTTTAATTTTATTTCACTAAATTTATATCACATGTAATTTTTAACATTTGGTAAATGTTAGAAGCTTCCGTATAGCATTTAACTGAATTATGAATGGAAAATGAGAAATGATATGAAATTTGTTATCGCAGTTATACTACAATATCAAATATGTCGTCATTATTTATTAGTTAATTATGAATCTTATTTTATCGAATATATATATATTTGTTTTGTAATATTTTAAAAGTAAAATAACACAACTACATACAACCAAAATCTATCTATTTATTTCTTCACGTCTTTAATAATAGCGTATATAAGCGTATTATATACCAATGAAAATAAATTCATATATATTTTTATGATGTAAAATTGTAAATATTAATAATCACTTATTGATAGTAAAATGAATATATACTTGAACGACTACTATATATTTTCGATACCAATCAGCGGCGTACACGTTAAATTCCATAATATTATTAATAAAATATTCTGATGTGTATATAATAAAGTGCACAAATAAGAAAATTTTGCCAAAAAAAAATAATTTTAATCGTTCATCTAAAAAAATTCTGAGGAAATTCATTCAGACATGTTCACTTGCGACGCCTTTGATACCAATTTGCTGATATTTAATAAATCATAATAAAAAATAATCTAATAAATAATATACATATAAACATTTAGTTAGATTGTATACTTGACACGAATGAAACGAATAAATATACAAATGATTTAAGTCACACTACAGTTTTGTTTTAGTGTTGCATAGATGCACATGTATATAATTGCGTAAGTTATAAATGCAAATTGTCATAGCAAATAATATAAATAAAATTTAATTTCATCAACAATATATTATAAATAAATACTATATTTAAAAATAAAGTGAAAAACCAAAAAAAATGTCATTAATTTGTAAAAAAATAAGTGAAAAAGAAACACCATTAATTTCTAAAGCAAATTATATGTTAACAAATGAATTTGTTAAAGTATATCCAAGTAAATCGGCACAGACACCGTTAGGATCAAATTGGTCATTTAAACCATGTGTAATGCCATCAAGATTTGAAAAATGTGCTGAACTTATTGAAAATTTTACCATACGTTCAGATGATATATGGGTAATAAGTTATCCAAAATGTGGTACAACATGGACCCAGGCAATGGTATGGATGTTATTAAATAATTTGGATTATGATTTAGAACGGCGTGCAACATTATCGGAAAAATTTCCATTTTTTGAAATAGAAACACTCGTTAATGTTGATATCGAAGAATTAAAATCCATAGATGTTGTTGATAAGTTACCATCGCCGAGATATATTAAATCACATTTACCAGTTGGACTATTGCCAAAACAATTATGGACAGTTAAACCAAAAATTATTTATGTTGCACGAAATCCAAAAGATGTTGCCGTTTCATTTTTTCATCATTATAGAAATATTAATGGTTACGCTAACAATTACAATGATTTTATGGATATTTTTATAAATAATCTTACAATTTATGCACCATTTCATTCACATATATTAGAGTTTTGGTATTTACGAAATGAATCCAATATTTTATTTATTAATTATGAAGATATGAAAAAGGATCATTTAAGTGTTATAAAAAATACCGCAAAATTTTTAAATGTTCATTATCCTGATGAAAAACTAATAGAATTAAAAGAACATTTAACGGTTGATTCGATGAGAGCAAATAATGCATCGAATAATGACGATTTGGTTGAAACAGCGGGAAAATTGGGCTATAACTTAAAAGATCCAGATTTTAAGTAAGTCATGCATTTTAATTTTATTTCTATTACATAAATCATTATTATAAAATTCCATTATAATATATATAATCTTTAATTTGGTATTATTTAATATATGAAATTTTGATATTATAGCTTTTTAAATTAAATAGGAGATACCCACAATTTATTACTTATCAGTGAAGTGCTATGTTATTGTCTGGTACACTTATTTATACATTTAATAAACTACTTTGATCAAAAATAACCCAAAAACTGGTGCAATATAAAACGAAACCTAAACCATAAACATATCGTATGCGGTGTGTTTTTTTTAGATTAATAACATTTTTGTATCACTGAATAAATTTTTGATAGAAAATAATTTTAGATAATATTTTTTAAATGTGTCTTTTAAAATTATTGTAGATAAAATAAATATAATATGAGAAAATTGTTTTTCCGGTTCATTATCATTTCATTCGTTCAGAAAAAAACCATATTCCAAAATTTAATGTAAATATTATATACAACTTCTAATTGCAGATTTATTCGTAAAGGAGAAAGTGGAAGTTATAAGAAAGAAATGACAGCAGATTTAATACAACGTTTTGATAAATGGACTGCAAATGAATTGAAAAATGCTGATTTTAAATTTTCAATGTAATGAATTTATTTTGACTGTATATGCTTAAGTTTATAAAAGTATAAGAAGATGGTATGACTAGTATTACCACAGAAAACTATTTTAATATATTATATATTGGTATTGATTATATAGTGGTCGATGGTGTGTGGGGTCAATAAATAACAACAAAATTGAATTATATAATATAACAAACCTACGTCCCTAATGCATTGTATATATATATATATATATGATTTCATTTATATAATCATTAAAGACACATGGTTATATAACTTCTTCAATCAACCTTTTTTTTTGTTTTTATATCTTATTGTTATTTGAAGCATTTTTTTTCGCTTAATAATTATATTATGTATTAATATTCAGTTCTATTGTATTTAAAATGCTTTTATAAAATTAAATAGTTAGTTATCAGATGAAAATGACATAATTTATATTTACAAGTCAGGTTAAACGTTTTTTCACACATAAAAAATTAATTATTTTAATCTCACTATATATATATATTTTAAAATCACAGATCATGCAGTAGGGTATACCATATTTATAACAAAAGGTCATTTATATTGTAAAGGGTTTTATATAAATAAGTAGATAAAGATGAAATTAATGGTTAAATTTTTTCTATACAATAATGTAACCGCGAATTGTGACAAAAAATATATAGTAATAAAAATTTGCATACAATATTGTTATTTAATTTTCATACAGTATAGGTAATCTGCAGACAGTTTGGCAAGACATGGTTTATTTATATATAATGTAATTTTTACTACTCATATCCGGGAATTGTTGATGTGTTTAACAATTTTTTTTAATACCATAATGAATCAATTTCAAAAAGAGCAACACAACACAGATAGCCGATTAAATTACCAAAATATTCATGCGAAAATTTCACGGTATTTAATTTAATACTGAAATTTTTCATATGTGAATTATCACAGTTATTCGTTTCTGGAATAAAAAAAAAAACGGATATCTTTAAAAATATGTTGGTTACCAGTATTCAAAAACTAACAATGCCTGCACATACGAATATGGATTAATCTTTGTCATACAAAAATAATGGAATTATAGAAACATCCGCGTATCTGAAACTTTTAATGTTTGTTAATTGGTATATCTACGCTTGACTTGGAGTAACATTTGACGTATTTTAAATGAATGTAAAATGAGATGATATGAAATTCGTTATCGGAATTATACTATATACAATGTGTGTGTCGTCATTACCGAATAACAAAATAGCACAACTACATACAACCAAAAAATACCATATCTATTTATATCTTCACGTTTTTAATAATTAAAGTGTATATAACGTATATATTAGAGCGTATTATATACCAATAAAAATAAATTCATATATGTTTTTATGATGTAAAAATGTAAGCATTTATAATCACTTTAATTGATATTAAAATGAACATATGCTTGAATGTATACAATTTATTATATACCAATCAGTGGCGTACGCGTGACTATCTAAAATATTATGTGTTTATGTAGGTAGTCTCCTCCATGAATGCAATGCATAGCAAAAATATAGTTTATAATACTATAAATAAAATACATTTCATATTTTCAATAGCTTCCTAACAAATAATGTTTCACACAAAACCAAATGTTTTTGAATTTGATTGCATGACCAACTTTTCAAACCGCATCATCCGCCGCTGAGAATAACTAATAAAAAAAAAGATATAATCTAATAAATAATATACGTAGTATAAAAATTTAGTTAGTTGGCAGATAGCACTTGACGCGAATCAAATGATTTAAGCTACAGTATTGTGAATTATTGTTGAATATATATATATGTGTAGTTTTATATATAAAATTTAATTTCGCTACAACAATTGTTTTATTGTAAATACTGTAATAAATACAATAACCAAAAAATGCCAGTCATTTGTGAAAAAATTAGTAATAAAGAAACGCCATTAATTTCTAAAGCAAATTATATGTTAACAAATGAATTTATTAAAGTATATCCAAGTAAACCGGCACAGACACCGTTAGGATCAAATTGGTCATTTAAACCAAGTGTAATGCCATCAAAATTTGAAAAATTTACTGAAATTATTGAAAATTTTACCATCCGATCAGATGATGTATGGGTAATAAGTTATCCAAAATGTGGTACAACATGGACCCAGGTAATGGTATGGATGTTATTAAATAATTTGGATTATGATTTAGAACGGCGTGCAATATTATCGGTAAGATTTCCTTTTTTTGAAATGGATACACTCATTAATGTTGATATCGAAGATGCAAAATCTATTGATATTGTTGACAAGTTACCATCACCGAGATTTATTAAATCCCATTTACCAGTTGGACTATTGCCAAAACAATTATGGACAGTTAAACCAAAAATTATTTATGTTTCACGAAATCCAAAAGATTGTGCCGTTTCATTCTTTCATCATTATAGAAATTTAATGGATTACACTAACAATTACAATGATTTTATGGATATTTTTATAAATAATCTTACAATGTATGCACCATTTCATTCACATATATTAGAGTTTTGGTATTTACGAAATGAATCCAATATTTTATTTATTAATTATGAAGATATGAAAAAGGATCATTTAAGTGTTATAAAATATACCGCAAAATTTTTAAATGTTCATTATTCTGATGAAAAATTAATAGAATTAAAAGAACATTTAACGGTTGATTCAATGAGAGCAAATAATGCATCGAATAATGACGATTTGGCTGTATTGACGGCAAAATTTGGTTATAAACTTAAAGATCCCGATTTTAGGTAAGTCTTTTGTTTTTATTTATATGCCGACGGTCGTGTACTGCTACTATCACTTATAATTTATTATTATTTCATACATGAAATTTTTCATATTATATAGCTGCTTTTTTTAACTTATTATAATTTTACACTTACATAATTACATATTACATAGTTATATATATAATTATAAAATCCGTATCTATAATTACAGATTTATTCGTAAAGGAGAAAGTGGAAGTTATAAGAAAGAAATGACTGCAGATTTAATACAACGTTTTGATAACTGGACTGCAAATGAATTGAAAAATAGTGATTTTAAATTTGCAATGTAATAATATACATTTGTTTGACCATATTCTAAATTAGAATAACTATATATTTATAATTAAAAAAAAACGGAATAACGAGTATAACTGCTTAATACTTATAATAAATAATTAATTAATTAATTAATTAATTAATTATATATTTTATTATCGAATTTTATAATATAAAATAAATAAAAATGAATATTTTTAAACATTTTTATACATTTACAAGGAGGATGGATTCGATTCGAAGGATTCAATAAGTTTAATAAATCATTTCTTTAAATATATAATAACAATCTCATGTTACTGTTAACAAAACATTTAACATAATACATAGTTATAATATGAAATTGTGATAGTATTATAGAATGATATTTCATATTTAAATGGTATAATAAAATAATTTTTGAATCATAATAAATATTTATATCAATTTTTATATTATTTAAAATTATATAATTCCATTCATACACAGATTCTCCAATGTACCATTTTACCCAGACACAATTTAAAATATTGTAAAAATAAATCTATTTATAATAAATATATGTATTTTTAATGTGAATAGTTTGTAGATTTTCTATACAATAAATTTGAACATATTTTTTCCAAATGAAAGATGGCAAAAAATGAACAATAAATTTTCATTTTCCAATTTTTTGTTTTATTTATTATTGGTTGTTGTTATAAAATGCATACAACATACACCCAAATATCAAATACCAAAAATTGAAAAATTAATGTTATATACAATTCCCTAAAGAAAAATCGAAATAAAATCAATTTTAACCTTATACATATGAAATGACATTTTTGTTGAAACTATTTTATTTCTTACATTATTATTATAATATTACATTACATACACACATGTGGGAAAGAAAGGTAAATTTATATGCTATAAATATTCGAATATATACACATCATGAATGAAATTTCTTTTGATATCAAATATAATCCTATATATATATATGTGCAAATAAATATAAATATATATAGAGATATGTATTACATTATATTATATAGTTTAATATTTATTTCGCAAAGATAATATTTATAAGGATGGTGTTATAAGGTTATAAGAAAAACTGAGCTTTATATACAGTATATTTGTATATTACTTGTTTTTTTACACACCCATTTATATATATATATTCCCAATGGCAATTTTTATACTATATATAACAATACAATATATAGTATTTGATTTTCTTATATATTCATACATTATCAAAATTATAATGTAATACATAAAATAACAACGTCGATAATATATACCATAATATTTATTTATGATATGAAAAGAATATCACGTAATATGTATACGAGTACATATATATATATATATATAACATGTAAACACGTGTCCATTTTAATAAAATACTCAATTTCAATTCTGAATTTAATCAAATTTTTCATGTTATATATTAATTAAATATGAAATTTATTTGAGTTTTATTTAATAAGATTTTATATACCTATAATATTATTATATAATATTTATTATACAATATACCCATAATCTCCATATTAGGTGGTAAACTTAGTTTTTAAGATATATGTATATAAATTTACTGGTGGTAATAATATACATAAAAATTGTTACACGGCGCCAAATCGTATTTTATTTTGTGTAGTCAATTCAATAATTTCAATTTAATTAATTGCGTTCAATAATAACAATTAGCGCAGTACCAGAATCATTCATTCATTCAGTTTTTTTTGTTATAGATAGCTACTAACAACAAATTTATCTAAGCAGTGCATAAACTTATATAATTTCATATTTTCATGTTTTTGGTATATTGATGGTTGGTCTATTCTATATTCTATAAATATATATATACGAGTCATAAGTAATATTATTATAACTATGTTCATTCATTATTATACAATATATATATTATGTATTTCTTTAATTAAAATATATTTCAATATGCCATAATTATGTAATGAAATAATAAAAAAAAAGTCTACTTTTACATTTATTAATTTATGAAAAAAAAGATTTTCAAAATTATCCTAGTATAAAATTATCGCATGTATATAAAAATCAAAATTTAACATATTGTAGATAGACGAAGAGTTTCTTGAAATTTATTGATTTATATATTTATATTAACATTATGATAATTAATTAAATATAAAATATACACAACACGAACACGAACACATATATAATAAATTTGTGATTATTAAATAAACACATTAATATATTTTGTAATAATAAATGAAAAACTATTTATATTACGATTTTTTTTTAAAATTATATATATATAGGAGAAAACTATTATTCATTTCTATTTTAGTTATATAGTTATTGTTTTTATATTCCTTCACATGTCTAAGTAATTCAACCGCATTGAAAATATAAGACAAAAGAAGATATCCTTTTTGTTATATATATATATATAAAGCTTCTTCAGTTATATATACACAAATAAGTAAATACTCCTCATACAGGATATCAAATTCATTCAGAAAATAAATATATTTTTTTTTACATATATAATTCGCTCAAACATCATATAGTATACAAACAGAAAAATAAGCATCCATGTGTTTATCTGCGAATGTGTCCAGAATATATGCATTATTATATGTTATTTACATATATAGTTATTTAGATGAATTCCATAGAATTTCGAAGAATTAATTGTTCTGTTTTAAACTAGTAAACAATATGAATAATTTTGTATATACAATATATATATATATACGACGTAGACATTTTAACAGATGAGTCAGTGATGACAGTGCATATAGGATTGTTCAAAGATTTTCTGAAATTACATAAACATGGCACATTTTGATATATGTATAATACTGTTGCAGTCAAACCACCACAGAAAAACAACAATTGTAATGACTATATAAGAACGTTTTGGATATAGGGATAATAAAAATTAGTGAAATATAATAAAAAAATAATTAAATAACTAAATCATATACAAAATTACGCTGCGCATAAATAAAAGGATATCCCTATTTTTTTTTTTGTTTGTTTGTTTTTAGTTTTTACTTTAAAGTTAATAACCATGTACCACCATGTGGTATCTTATAGCATAGGCATTGAAGAATAAAATTTCAGAAAAATTTTAAACAATCCTATAGAGAGATTGTAGGCAACACTAAGTCATCTGCTGGCAAAATCGATGTCATACATACAACAGCGATGAGTTCACATTAATATACCAAAAAAGGACAACAATCTAATAATGGGCGACAATTCCGTGGAATTCACATATTATATATATCATATATAGTTTTATATACGCAACATTACAATATTTATGAAAATATATATAATAAAATTGTTGATCCTTATTATTTTATTCTCTTATTTATTATTCACAGTATATATGAAAAATAAATAATAAAGGGTGTACGTTTAACAGCGATACAACTTTTGTCAATTATTTCAAATATAATAGCTATATGCGGTAATTTGTCCACCATACAGTAATAACTTTGTATATATATTTGGCGAATTAGTTAATGACGAAAATAATCTAAATGCATGAAATCACAAACAAGACACTAAGTTCTTGTTGAAATGATTAAATGATCAATGATGACTGTAGCCAATAGTTCACATCATACATCATTAAATTATTTGTGTATCTAATGAAATGTATTGTATAATAAGAAAAATAAATAATTTGAGAAACATATACAATACATTAAAAATTGTATCGTAGTTAAAAAAAACCACACTCTCTATATTAAAAGATAATAAAACAAATAATTTTTATTTTAATTTCAAAAAATGTCATTTCTAACTTATGTCCTACTGTCAACTATTCTGACAAATAATAAATTGTTCACATGTATTTGATTTATTTATTTTCATATATAGAGAGTTTTATATATATATATATGTATTGTATAAATATACAAATAAAATACAGCATATAAATATAAATTTTCATATATAAATAGTAAATACAATCGGAATATTATTGTTATGTATTTTATATCCTTTTTTATTTCGAACATAGTAGTTTCATAAATTTCAAAGTATTACTATTTTTGTATATACAATACAATACATACATACATATGTGTGTGTGTTAAGTTTATGAACACTGATTTCCTAAAGGATTCAGCTTGTATTTTATTTTTTATTTAAGGAAAATTTATAAACTAAAAACCCAGTATTCACTTATATTTGTTTTTATCATTGTCTATTTTTATAAATTATATGGATTTACTAAATGAATGAATGTGTATTATATATATTTATTTTGATAATATATGTTTTGTTATGTTTTTTTCGATACACATATATTTTTGTACAGTAATAATAATAATAATTTAGGATTCGTTGTAAAGTGGAGAAGAGAAAGAAAAACTATGTACACATTTTTGTGTGGAATAAGATTGATATATGTATGAATAGAAAATATTAAATTTTTCATATAAACTAGTAATAAATAATAAATATGTGAGAGGGTTATACGGAACATAGAGCAATTTTTGCTATATCTATAATATATACAAAAAACATGAATCTCTGTAGTATTAGTTACACGGGCAGAAAAACTATATGGTATGTTCTTCTAAAATAAAAAAAAAAAAAACCCCTGGCCCATCGCACAAACAACCTCATATATATATTTATATAATACAATGTATCTCTAGCACATATATATATATTTTATAATAGGATTTCTATAATAATTGCATTTTTATAATAAAAATTCATTAATTATTTTAATAAAACGAAAAAAAAAAAGTTATTACAATTTTCGTACATAGAAAAAATATTAAAGTTGAAAAATTTTTGAATTTATTCCAATAAAAAACAATTAATATAAAAAGGATTAATTCGAAGAGAATTTATAGTTAAATAAGGTTATTAAAAGACTGATGACGATTAATAAATATTCAATTTGAATAATATTGGTCCAAGGTATATATGGGAAAACATTCATATATCATTCTCATTAAATAAGTATTCTTACAAAATGTCATTAATATTTGGTATGAATTGATCGAAAATAGCATACGTTTCTGCAGAAAACTATAGCCAGAATAACGATTTTGCGAAAATTCCATATACAAATAATATTCACGTATATAAAATTCCATTTTTAAACCTTCATATAAAAAATTTCAGCAAAATTCGTAATCGAAAGGAGAAACTTCAAAATCACATATGGAAAGTCAAAATCTTATCTTATTTATATATATAAATGGAAACAGTGTTTTACCATAGAATCAATACCTTAGAATATTACTTATGTATACATCTTTAAAATATATTACTTACTAAACTTATTATAATTTTAATGCCCACAGCAAGCCCAGTGAAAGTATATAGTCCAACCGGACGATCAATGTGATCAATTTCTAAAAATTAATTTGTTGACATAGGGGTTATTTACTACTTAATATATAGCATCCACAAAACACTGAAGATCGCGTTCATCAATCATTTATATATTACTTTCAAGCCATAAATTAATTTTATTATTAATGAAATTGTATTCAATAAATGGTGCGGTATTAATATTGATCATACCTCGTACGCATCTATTTACGCGCCTAATCTCAATTGATTACATCTAAAGAAGCATTAAAAGTGATCAACATTGACATTAAATTATAATAAAACCTAAATATATATATACGTTGCTGGTTATTATCATCATCAATCTCAATATAAAATTATAAATACTATGTTTTAAATATATTTATATTTTATTATTATTATTTGTGTATTTCGTTTCTTTGGAAAATTGTTTGAGAAAAAGAAAAATCTAATTTCAAGTGTAACATATTTTCTTTTTTTATAGATTACTATTTAAATTCAATATTATTGTAGTAAATGAAACCGGAAAGAAATACAATTTAATTTACGAATGTCACCGCGCTCGATTGAACATTAAAAATATATAGAGAGAAAAAAAAGGTAAACAAATATACAATTTAATTTTGAAAAAAAAAATATATATATAGATAAATCTAAATAATGTGCGTTGAGTGTGTGTGTGTGGTGGTGTTTGTATTGCTGTCTTTGACAATAAATTCAAAAATGCAGAAAATAATATTTTTATCCCCAATTTCCATTAATGTTTTAGCTCTATAGCAAATATATCTATATACGCGCGTATATTTTATTCTTTTGAAAATATAGAACTGAAAATATTTACAAACATTTAATCATTTTGATAATGATCGCGCGCGAGCACCGAATAAATAAAAATCCATATATACTCATAAGTATATAAAAGAAATAATATAAAATTATAGAATATACATGGTAAAAAAAAGTCATCAGTAGTAGATTGTAATTCAGAAATGAACAATTCACATCTATTTTATAATATGCATATATAACTAAATCTAATCTACAATATATATATATATATATATATATACGAATAGTTATATGTAAAATACACACAAAATATAAATGGTATATATATTTATAAACGCAATCGAATCAGTCGGTATGGCATTAAAATTCCTTAATGGTTTAGTTAGTGACAAATTGTTTTTCTTTTTAACCGAATGTAAAAAATAACATTGAATGTTTTTCTGTTTTTCTTTTGGGTGTTATTGTGTTGCGCGCTGCTTCTTATATATTTAATTCTTTTTAATCTAAAAATAAAGATAACATTTATAAATGGTGTTTTATTATTACGTATATATATATATATATTTTTTCGTATTTATTTAGTAGATACTCTCCTCGTTTGTGTATATATAATAGTATTTTTAGTAATATTAGTAAAATAAAATATTTTTATATTACTTTTGAACTAACTATATAATTTGATTGAAATGTATTAACATTTCGGAGTATTTAATATAATAACATCATCATCACCGCCGCCGCCGCTATGCCATGCCATGCCATATACAATATAATTATTTTCTTATAAATACATTATATCATTAAGATATAAAATTAACATAACTCTTCACATATAACTGTGTGACACATGTTACACCGCACACATAATCATTAATGAGGAATATAACATTCAGATCTATTTATTACATTACATACAATATATAATGAATAATATATACATATGTTATATATACCATTTATTTATACTAATAATCTATATATTATAATGTAGTATATAAAACCAAAAATTGTATATAAGCACATATACGCACATATTATTTATTATATATAGATGTTAAACATTACATTTATATATACTGTTCAAGGGTCATTGCCGTTGAGCTAAGAGATTAATTAGTGTTTTTTTTTTTTTGTGTTTTGTTATATATAGTTTTAAATAAAAATTACTATACATTTAGTCAATTGACTTTGAAAATGGGGTTAAACATTGGAATTTACAAGAGAAAATTTTCTTTGGATGACAAATCCTATACCATTTATATATATATATAGAGAATGTTTACTATATGGTTTACTGATTTACTGGCATATACTGTCTGTACGTATTCATTTTAAATACTGTGTGTCATGTGTTGCATATATTTAAATTTAATATTTCATCATTATTGTTTTTACAATTGCCAGAAATTATAGAATAATGGCATAATAAATTTGATAGAAAATAAACAATTTAAATCATAAAGCATTATTATTGATGAAAATGTTCTAAAAAAATAATTAGCTGAATATTTACTAGTTGTAAATAGATGTAATTTTAATATTTATACATTTACTAATATGATTCGGTTCAATGTAAATAAAAACATTTGTTTTATTTACAAACAAAATAACATATAATATCTGAAGTGCGGTTCAGATGGAGCTTTGTTGACCTCAACAACCTATACAAATAAATTGTAATAATGAATCATGGATCAGTGACTAGTAAATAATGTTTCTATATCGTATGCTTGACCGGTTTTGCAATATATATAAGTGGCGTGGTGTTGTCAAGCACATGCAAAATAATCTTATCATGTCTTTCAGTATATTCTGAACAATAATATTTTTTTTTTGGAAATAAGAACTACAATATATTTTATTTTTTTCAAGTAATTGATTTTAACCACACATGTTTGACTTTAAAATTATAAAATGTTGAACTAAAAGAGTATAATCAACAAGTTATATTTTGCGTAAATAATTTTTTGTTTTTAAATTAAATTATACAATTCGTATAAGGCAATGGAAATGTACACTTTTTATATAAAGCAATTGTATTATTTGTTGTTATATATATTCTATATATATATATGAATATGTGTCATTTTACTAATATACTGAAGGTATAATATATTGATAAAATCACTTTTCTTTAAACTACATACATATATATATATATATAGCAAATTATTTGTGAAAAATTTAAGCTTAAAAAATAAATCACCTCTGTGCATAATATAATAATATTTTAGAAAAAATACCAAATACATATAAAATTGCTTAGAAGAAAACTCTTATCAAATAACAAAAATATTTTTATCCTTTTTGTAATTGCTTCAAGTATGTATTATATTATTATTTATTATATATATATATTGTATATACTGAAATCGTAGCATCACATACATGCGAATATATAGGTTACTCACAGTTTAAGCATAAGATTAAAATTTTGTAAACAAAATAAAAGTTAAGTAAATGCTTTTTGTTTTACTTTTGTTATATATTTAATATATGTACAAAAACATAAACACATATATATATATATATCTTTTACTCTAAATAATATTATATAATACACATTGTTATTGCTATATAATATAGTATATAACTTATATATATTTTTTATTTCTATATAAAAGGATTAGACTTTATATAAAACTTTTGTATACACATGTATTAAGACTTATTTTTATATATACACATATAGTTGAAGAAGAAGAAAAAAAATGATTAGTTATCTCTCAAAAACGAAGCAGAAAAAATTATTATAACATGCGAAGATATTTATTTTTCAAGATATTCTTTGATAAAAAAAAAAAAATGATATTATATATATTTTAACAAAATTAAAAAGATGGGTTTAATTATTAAATTATACCATAAAAAAGTTAAATAATAATAATAAAATATAAGAAAATAAAAAGTTAAAAAATTATCTCGCCGCTCTCTCTGTGTGTGTGTGTTTCATTTCCGTATATAGCATTATTAATATAATATAAAATTTATTATAAAAAAAAATGTAACAAAGAATAAAATAATGCAAATTGTTAAAGTTTTTACTTTACTTTTCACAATAAAACCAACTATGCACACACACAAACACACACACTACATTGGATATTATAAGTATATTTAAAAAAAAAAATAATTGTTTACCATATATTCATATACGCACAAACACATACACTTACTATAACCAAAAGTTTATATATGCGGTATGAAAATAATTTCAAAAGTTTTCATTTTTATTTTTATTTATAATATGCAATTCAATTTTTTGTAAACATCCTTTTTTTTTTTTTTTTTGAACAATATATAAATGTAAATCAATAGACCAACATATCCACCCCACACCGCATCGCATATGCAAATATGCGGATAGAGTGTTGAATAAAATTAAATGAATGAATAACAAACAAAAAAATTGGTATACATATAACTATTTTCCATATGTTTTTATATATAAATTTTGGTACTATACAATATCACGTAAATGTTTGGAGGATGAACGTGTACCAAAAAAAAAAAAACCCCTGTTGATTGGTAATCGAGAAGGAAGATGAGCCGTAAGACCTAATAAGGATACAGATGACTATATGATGATATAATGATCCCTAACATTCGAAATTGAAAAACGTTAGCTTGGCAGATAGATCCGCTTAATGTCATGCCGTAAATAAGTAAGTGTATTGAGAAATATCTTGTATTATTTTTTATATACAGAGATATATAAAAAATTAAATGTGTTCACTGAATTTTGTTCAATACTGTATGTATGTAAATAATATGTTAGTTGTAGTACATAAAATAAGTATATAAATTAAATACGCAATCTGAAATATCTTGTGATATTTAGATTTAGGTATATACTTATAAATGATTTCAATTAATTATAATAAAATAAATTTTTCATAATTATAAGAATTCATGTGTTTATTATAAAATATGTATAGAGAAAAAAATTAAAAAATCTTATGAATCATAAAATGCGATGTCTTCTGATATACAATATATGTTATGTATACAAAAGTTCAAAATTCATAAATGTTATCAAAAATATTTTATATATGTAATTATGTGTGTGTCTTTATCTATCTATATACAAAAACGTTACTATATATACACCCGATGTCCGTGAAAAATAATCTGACATCGCGACACCATTCAAAGACGACACAGATGATGATGATGAACGATCGTCAACAAAGATTAACAAAGAAAAGATTAAAAAAAAATTACATGTTTTATTGAAAGTTAAAAATAATAAAAATCTTCATTCTAGTAGTTCATATGGAAACTTATTGGTAAATAAACCAAAAATATCAATTCATCAGATTTTAACCGAAAAAAAATGTTTGGCGAAGGGGGAATTCAAATTTTGTTTCACACATCAATTAACTGATGATCAATGTTGTTTGGTTGTTTGTATCAATTAAAGATATTGAATATAGTAATCAAAGACCGTCATTACTCAACAACATTTCAATCAACGACCACATAATTCTTTTGATCCACTTGTTGTACGTATATAGTAATGCTAATCGATGTATTTCGTATTATTAAAAATTGTTTGCTTTCTTGCTAATCCATTTCACGGTTATTTTTCGTACAAAGGGTACATGTAATTTATTTTGATAGAATGTATTCGATTAACATATATAGGGTTACCAGGATTTTCCACACAATTTTTTTGATTAAAAATCGGTTAACGTTCTCAAATGAGCTTAATTTTTTTGTGACAATAACATGAAAATGTTGAACGCATTCAATCAGTGGATATTTTTCGTCATAGTATTTCTGCATTCCATTCCGTTCTATTGTTTATTAATTGAATTATTATTATTATTATTATTATCGACGATAATGAATACAAACAAACAAACAAACAAACAACCAAATAATTATAATGCAAACAAATTTCAAAATTATTTAATTACTATACAGATGCGTCTGCAAAATAAATCACGTATAGCAAATCTGTGGTAGCCCTGTATAGTATTTTATAAATAAATATAAGATTTATACGTTTTTTTTTTTTTTTAACTGATAAATGATAAGAAATCTAAAAATAATAATAAATTATAGTAAAAGATAAAACAGAAAAAAAATAATAATCAATAGTAATTAGGATTTAAATTCTTATAGTAGAATAATTTTATGTATTGTTAGTAAAATATATATATGAATATATGACTATTAATCATCATTTCAATAGCCACACACAATATCACAATATCACAATATCACATAGCGGACAAATTGAAAAAAAAAACTGTTCAAAAATTATATATTAGTCACAAAATATTCTATTAAATATTGTATATAAATACAAAAAAAAATGTTTCCATCAAATTCTTCTAGAAAAAAGTATTTATTATAAGGATGTGGTTTAATTTAAAAATTATTTGTGTTATACGAAAATTGTAATTTAAATTCTATTAATCGTTTTTTTTTTTTTTCCGGTATAAGAGATGCGTCATACAGAGACAAATGGAACTGCGAACCATATAGAAATATACTCGAGTCATACATAAATATTATAATAAGATTTATATTTTATTATAAAATACCATCAGTCACCACACCTTGCCTGAAATTGTTCCACCAATGAAAAAAGGGATAACAGTGTTGGAAATTAATTTTATTATGAAGCTAGTTGAAATAAAAGTTATTTTACTATTTTCTGTGAATCAACTACATTTTTTCTGATATAAAAATAAAGCTCCGCAGATTCGCGTGAACTAACAATTTGGTTATTCCTCTGTTAAATTTGTCTGACATATCGTAGTGAGTCGCATAAATTGAATAAGAAATTAACACATTGATATATAGGTCAATTTAAATTAATTAATGGTGGTCTGCATAAGTAAGATTTCTTATCTCTGGCTATATATTAATATTTAATTATATATTAAAATTTTAAATTTACTGGACTGACAATACATAATACAGTGGCGTGTGATTATAGCAAACTTTTTCTATAAAATATTTAGTGATTGTTATTTATTATTTCTTCTATATTTCTCATATACATAAATTATTAATTTATATATGTTTCATTTAAATAATATTATGTTCGATCATAGTTCAATATTAATTAATGAAAGATATAGAAATGTGTAACAACAAAATTATAACAATTATAAATTGTATTTTAACGAAACATAATATATTATATTGTATAATTATAGTATATATAAATCAAATCAATAAATATAAATAGAGACACATATAAACACTGTGTAATATCTATATGTACATACCTACAATATAAAAATAGAATAAAAATACTGATAACTGATAATCATTTAATTTTACTACAATACCTATTTCAATAATAATATGGCACGCGATAAATGAAATGAAATGATTCATATAATAATTATACAAACAATACTAGAATATAAACATTGTATGATTCATGGCATATGTGTGCTTAAATGTACTACTAAATGACAAAGGTTTTTCATATTTTAATTTTATCATTATAATTTTAATATTTGTGATATATAAATAGATAAATGTTGTATTAAAAATCATTCAGTTTAACATTAACGTGCACCACAAGCACATATACCCGCCGACCAACGTGTATATATTATCATAAAATAAAATAAATAAATTTAAACAAATAGTATCACACACACATGATGAAAACTTTAGAAATGTATTCAAATAATTATAATAATGCACGGAAAATAACAAATCGTGAATTACTGGAAGATTTATTAAAATTAAAATGGTCATCTTATACCAATTCAAAAAGTTATCACAATAATAATTACAATAGATTTTATTGTACAATTTGTAAAAATCAAAATTCAACAAATAATTATTGGCAACAATGTTGTAATTGTTTACAATGGTATCATAATAAATGTGCAACAAATAATCAGACAAATGATCATCATAATTTATTAAGTCAACCACCGGCTGCAGTTATACTAATGTGTTCAAATTGTTTAACAATGAGTTTAAAAAATTGTGATAATACATTTTATGAATTTGAAGATTAAATATTAAGTAGTAGCTATATGTGATAAATGATATATATACATATTTCATAAATAAATATGTTATAATAAGAAAGAATGTATGACGGCCATCGCCTCATTGTGATCATGCTGGCGAAATATACAATTAAAACAAAATTTTGCTTCACACTAATTGTAAGTTAATCGCTACGCCGAGAACGGATGATGCAAAATATTATATATTATGTATATGTAAATATAAAAATAATATCGTATTTTATAAACTCAATTTTTTTCACCCCATCAATTCAAGTTAATTGTTAAAAGAATTGGTTTTGGTGAATTTTGTAATTATTAATTTTTAAATGTAAATAATAAAATATTAATTGTATAAAAATTTGTATTACTATTAATTATATATTTAAAAAAAAAAAAAACTCACCATTCACTCATATAGTTTACATATCATCCATCCATCAATATACTTGCACTGCATTCAATTGCATAATTTTTGTATCCCCATTAAATTTATCTATGAAATATTCATTTTGATTTAGAAAATTTAACATCACATTGTCAGGATATTCCTATAAAATATATATAAAAAAAAAAAGTATAAATTAATAAAAAAAATGTAATGATTAAATAAATATGAATTGTCAAATAAATTATAATATTTATAATGCATAAAAATGTACTGCATATTATTAACAAAAATTAATGGAACAAATTCATGAATTTCGTTCACAGATGTAAATAATTATGAATGTATTTATTTAATTGTTTAACACACCATTCGTTCAGACCCCCTTTTTCTTCCGTCTACCGAGTTCGATTATATGTGTTGTTTATTATTACACAGACAACCACCAAGCTATTCCACCCACAATAGTAAAATTCGCGGGTTTATTGTCTAACATTGCAGTTCAATTTGGTAAACTACAACGCGTATATTGAGTATATAACAAAGAATTCTATGTGTTGATAGATAATTATATTAATTGATTATTATTATTATGGGGAAATTCCACTCATATATAGTAGTGTTGTGTGTTTATTTCTAATTAACTTATGACTTCATATTTACATATAGATTAACGCCTTTTGATTCCAAAAACAAACACAAATTGTATGACATGTGGCAGTGCACCGAATAACTTTTTATTGTATATAAAAAATGAAAAGTTAATTTTTTATCATTCTCTATATATCCGATTTAGTATACATAAATTTCTATTGAAATATGTTTCGTATTTATTTATTTTTTACATATTAAAATACTATGTTTTTAACAAGGATATATAAATAGTAAATATGATTTCCTGTATATATATATAATTTAATAATAAATTACAAAGAAATGATCTAAAGAAACTCATTTATTATGGATTATAAATATAATATCCTTAAATGTATATTATATAAATATATATATATTCAATATTATATGTATATTATAAACGAACCGGATATGTTTTCTTTTATTATTTGTATATAATTCTCATCGTACGTATCCATCCTAACTATATATACATGAACAGTTAAATATTTAAACTATATTTTAATAGTTGTATAGCATAATATATTAAATAATAAATTTTTGATGTCAAATGCATATTGTTGTATATTTTTGTTATTACTTTAGTATATTTACCATATATATTATATACAATAAATAAAATTATGTGAACATTATAAATGTATATAAATGGAAATGCTTTATTTTATATGATAACCAAATAAAATAGAAACTCTACCCCTATATACAATATATAATAAAAAGAAAGTTGTTTTTCAAAACTTATTGTATAGCTTTTAACTATATAATAATAATAATAATAAACTTATATATATAACTTTGTAAATGTCTATCGTATATACTTTCACTATTTATACTTCTAATATTTAAATTTATAAATACCTTCAAGTCTATTGAAATTCTGTATATAGATTTTAATTTATAATATTTATGTCTTATGTATAAACATAAAATATAACTAATATAAATATATAAGTATTTCTATAATATTCACTTAAACTTTATTTACAGAATATATACATATTATATTTACTATTCTTCTAATGAATTAATATATTGTATGTAGCTATAGAGGAGGTCATCTGTTTTTATATTATACTATACTATTATACACCACACAACATAACTCTATATTACATGTATTTTGAAATTTATGAAATTTTACACGTGTATACAATATAAATATAATATAAACTACTTTGCATTGCAGGTAGAATTTCTTATGATATTAAAATTTTTGATTAAATTAAATTTATATGGCAAATGTGTATACAAATTATTTGTTAAATTTAATATTATCTGTATACACAACATTTTACCATTATATTTTACATTTTCTTTACAGTACTTTGCGCACTTTACAATATGTGCATATAATAATATAATATAATATAATATAATATAACAAAATATGTATATTTATTTAATGTACTGATATCAAATTACGTAATGTTACATGTATTTCAAATTATAAATTTTAAAAATTCGTATATTATTAAACCTACGATTTTTAGATCAGTCTGTTAATGTACCTCTAACGTTCTCATCCTTTCACGATCGTAATTATTATTTTAATGAAAATGGTAATGTGTTGAACAAATATTTTTTTCGGTCCCGTGAAATTTTATTTACACACACAGAATTGACTGTATAACACAAAAAACCTCTGATGTAATTCTTATTATATTCTTTCTTTATACATAATATGGGTATATTAAAAGATAGGACAAAATATAGGTGATCAGTTACATATATACAATATAAACAATGTTCAATGTCAATGTATATATATTATATGTTATAAATTCGTTTTTATAAAAACTATAACAAATATCATATTTATTTTTTTTTTCAATTTTATATTTCCCATGAGAATAATCCCTTTAACTATTGTATCCAGACAGATATAAAAATATGTTATCAATTGATTGGTGTTGATATTTATATATGGTGTATATAATATTATAAAATATATAAAAAATATAATAGAGTATATTACAATATAAATATATACATTTGAAATTTATATGAAGATACAATATACGTGTGATGGTAATGTAATTACATCAGGTAATCTATGAATTAACTTTCTATATTGTTATTTATTATATGGTATACTAAATTCAACTATAACTATTTATTGTAGATATATTAATTTTATTTGATAAGAATTATCATTTGAAAAAACAATAAATAAATAAATAAAAATTATTTTGATTAGTATTTTGTAAAAAAAAAAAAAAAAAAAGTGTATATAAATAAATTATTATAATTAATGTTATTATTGAAAATAATAATTTATAATTCAATTTAAATTTTATTTCACATGAAACTATATCAATTAGTATATATATAATTATTTTATATTGAAAATCAATCTTATGTGGTATACCTTTGACTATATATATATAGATGACATAATGAAATTTTGTTTTCAATTTAATATGCGTATACTTTGTTGTATTAATATATAAAAGTTTGGTATACACACACCAATGCTATAATATAATGTATTAAATTAAGGTAAAGGATTGCCTTAACCACAAGATAAATATTTAGTATAAAATTTATTGATTACGTGTGCACATATATCAAATTTATAATATCAAATAAACTATATATAGCAACCAGTATTTTATCATTATATATATATTATTAGCGGTACATAGGTGCAGGTGGTATATGTATATAATATAAATTCTTTCTTAAATAGAAATAGAAATAAATAATTTCCTTTTGTTGCCGGAAGCAATGCTATTTGCTATATAAACATGTAATAATATTATACACTGACATAGTTTTCATATAGACATTATTTTATTATAAATAATTAAAATTAATTTAAAGTTTAAAGCACATCCGTATAATTATTATTATATACAATTAATTATATACACACATTGCATTGATAAATACATTGACCTACTTGAGCAAATATTTTAATTTTAATAATTATCTTATTATTGTACATATAAGAATTTGGAATTATTGAGTACAAGTTTAGTTTTACATTGGATACTTGTAACTTTCCTACGACCAACCAAAGGATTATATTTATAAGAAAACTTATTCCACGTCTAAATATGTACGAGCATTACTCGATATCGTTTATAGAAAAATTGTAATCTTGTAAACATATAGAAACATAGATACTGTGTGAAACTAGTTTACTATTACACTTTAAAAGATTTATTTAAAATAACATTTACAATAAAAAAATATTTGTAAAATTTAATCATACCAATTTTTTTTTATGTTTTTCTTTTATAAATTTATTGTATAAAGCAAAAAAAAAAAAACCTATAGCAGTTTAGCCATTACCATCATCTTACAACACAAAAAAAAATATATGTGTATATTTGTATGTTATCTCAAATGGAGTAAATTACCTTTAAAAATATAGATATTGAAATTATTTGGCAGAAAATAAGGATTTCCAAACATATATATTTATATATATTATCTTATATGCATGCAAGTACATGTGTGAATTTATGGATTATTTTATATATTATTAAATGTATATACCGAACGTAAAACTATTATATGCACTGTTCCTAAAACACAAACAGACCGAAAATAAAAATCCATTTTCTATATATTATGTATAGAGTTATTATAAAAAAAAATATAGGAAAAAATTGCATAGTTTGACAAATAAACATTGAAAACCATTATATTATATTGTATATGCATGTACATTTGTGTAGGTGGAAAACTAATTCTATATGTACCATTTCGATTGCAATTGATTTTTATTTGTAAATATAAACTTATATTTCTTGTTATTTTTTCTCACCGTATATAATATTAGTATATACAGAAAAAAAGAAATATATTCAGAGATGCATATGCAAATAAATATATATATATTCGCATATTATAAATTGGAGTTCGTGTAAATTTTTGTATAATTTTATACGAGTGAACATCCATATCATTTATTGTTTTATCTTTTCTGTTATTTATTTTTTTTTTGTTTTTATTTTAATTTCTTTTCTATTTTATTTCCGAAATATGTACACGAGAGTACAATAAAATTTATATATAATTTTAGTTATTTGCTTTTAGCTATACCGTTGATTTAGTATTATCAGAATTGCACGAACTATATACAAAAATATATATGTACTTTGTATAGTAAACGAGTATATAATAATGTGTCTTCTTTTCATATATGATCTTCTATAGATGCATGAGCCCATCGCGTAAGCAAAAGCAATGTTCTGAAATTATTACTTAAAAAAAAAAAAATTTAAATAAAATAAAATTAATTTATAGAAAAGAAAAAAACATTGCGTTTGACTTAAGATCAATAAATTTAAATTCAATCCCTGGTTTCAGTGCAAGTGAAATAAGGCCCGAAAGGTTATTGCTGCATATACAGCACATATATGAAAAGAAGACGGCATAAGATAACATACTTTGAATGGGTACGAACGCAGATCGGAATGTCTATTAACACGAGTATATATTTTTATTTTTAATGGATATGTTATAATGAAATTAATTTTAAAATTTTTAACTAATACAATAATTGACGAAGAATATAATCGAAAATACTTGACACAGTTTTCGAAAACATTACAATATCATATGTCAAGAGATATATTTTCAATAATTAACATTATCGCAGTCATTTGAATTGGCCTACAACATAAGGTCTGCGCTATCTATTGAATGTAATTTAAATCCGTTTACAACAACAACAACAACAACAACAACAACAGATAAGGCAAAAACAATTGGGATTGACATTTAAAGAAATGTTAATCGAATTAAATTTGAAATCCGATATCAAATTAATGCATTGTATTTAAGAAATTGATAATTATCATGTGAAGATATGAAGATACATAAAATTGATATCAAAATAGTAAAATGAAAATTATATTTTAACGTTGAAAGAGTTATAAATACAACAACCCTACCACCCATAGACACATATGCTATATTGTGAATTGTTATATATAATTTCTAATTATATAATTGTTGTTATTGCACCCATATATATTTTATAGGTTAAAAAAAGCTTAAATGTGATTGCATGTGAATAAATATATATATATATATATATATATAAATGATATACATATCAGTACAACGTATATATTGTATAGATATACGTCGTATGTCTATACATAGTTCTATCTATACCATATACATTGTATACCATTTTTTATATGAAAATGAATATATTTAATATACTCGTATGATTTGAAGTTTTTGAATTATGTTCAAATGTTATATAGTATATATATATATATAATAGTATGATTGCAATATATAAAGAGGAAGGTAAAAATTTATTTTATATAAAATAGGTAATAGGATTTTGCATTGTTTGAATACCCAACAATTAATGATATCAATAAATCTTTATATATATAGTGTATGATACTATAACTAAATATATATACAATATATATTGAACGTTTTTGTACACTATATTCATACACATTGTTATTGTTTTATTTGGTTGTTATAATATTCCACATATATATATATATATAGTTAGTTAGTTATTCACATCATAAATAATATGTTTTAGAAATGTCCATTTTAACATGTTTGGTCTATATGTGTATATATAGTAATGTGTTTGTGATTGACGTTGTGTTTTATTTGTGGTGGTGGTGGTGGTGATGGTGGTGGTTGGTATACGTGGTGATATCTCTATATAAAATACATTTTTTTCTTTGCATAAATAATAATAAAACTATTTCGCATACCGCCCCACATATAATTTAAATTTATGTACCTCTATCGATATTCTGTATATAAATACATTAATATATTACATAAACATATTTTTTTGTTATAAATTATTAATACAATAAAATTCAAAAATGTATATAATAACAACAAACATAACGATTATTATGTAATTTATATCAACCGTACATATATATATATATATTGATAAACAAAATAAACTATATATATATATATAAAATATATTGACGTAAATAATAATTATGCGTGTAAATATTGATAACATAAATATATATATATATAATTAAATATTTCATATATTGTATATATAATGTGCGAAACAAAACCGTTCATTTATTGTAATTATATAATAAATAGTATTTCAAACAACTAATATTTAATATATAATAATAAATAATATGTAAATGTATCAAATGATTATATAATTAAATTATATATTGTATAATTTTTGGTGGGATGTGTCGGTGTCACGCAAAAGCATATATTTACAAAAGTGAAAATAAAAAATTGATTAAAATTAATAAATTGAGTGTTAAATTTTAACAATAATTAATGTATAGTATATACTAGTTATTATAACACGTTTTTATAACATGTGATCAACACTATTATTATATAATAATGTAAATTAAATGTATGTAACTTTTAGTTTGTATTATATTTCAACACATATATGATTTTCTTCATATATATGTTACCATAATTAAATTTATATCCTGACACAGAAATATGGTTGATTTAGTAGATGATGCCTATGACAAAGAGCAACTAGGGGTGGAAGAAAAATTTTGAAAATATAAATTTGAAAACAGCAATCGATAAAGATTCGAACACATCATAAAGAATTGCCAGAATTATTATAGGTAACCACAAAATCAGTTGAGCATACGCGTACATGAAAATGTTATCCAAAAGCAAGGAATTTGGATTATCACACAAAAACACACACACATACATGAATTAACCGAAAGACAATACGAAAATTAAATAACCATAAGTGAATTTCTGCTTTCTACAATTAAACAATGTTAAGTTAGAATTAAATGAAAAACGTCTAGTATAGGATGTAATCTCAACGATTCAATGACTAAAAAAAAAACTAGCCATTTCAATTCACGACTGATTCAAAATGCGATTACCGCATATGTTCACAATAATAAAATAAAAACAAATAATGTTTCTTGTTTGAATTAGAACAAAAACGAGTTACCCGAATAACAAAACTTACCCATAGTAATATGTATTGCGTATATATATCATATAGATAATGTTTCACCTCCTGTTGCAATCATTTAACTTTAGCCGTAGAAAAACTACTGTGTCCGTCACATGAATTCAAATTAGTAATGGCTATGAAATAAATGAAATGAAATATTATTGTCTGTACTTTTATGAAAATTAAACGAAAACCTTACCTCTCTAACAAAATCGATGCTGTTGTTAATGTTATTTCTTTAGGTTAAATTGATTCCACTCACAGACGATTTACAACTGCATAAAATACTTTTCATATTATCAAAAATATAGTGTCCTCATATGAGGAACAATCATTAATCTTTGAACTAATTCCTGCTCTGGCTAAAAAATTTCATACTGAATGTATATATGGTAAACATTAATTGCCAGAACCGCAAATATTGATCCGCATATATTTTCTTATCGAAAATAATAAACATCAAATAAAATTGGGTGTAGTTTCTGAAAAATGTAAAAAAAAAAAGAGATTTTAATTTTTAAAAACATTAAAGTTAAATATCGGTTAAACGACATCGCCATAATATTCGTTCGACTATATATATATTAAACCATAATGATGACTATACTATTGTATCTATTAGACAACACAAAACGGTCATGATGTTGATGTAAGTAAATATATCATCGAATTGAATAGAGAAAGTGTACTGTACGCAAGTAATATTTATATAGAGTGGATCGAATTATAATTGAAACAACATAATTATGTTAAGTGAACACATTTGTGTTATAATATATGTGTTCCCATCTATACATAACATATATAGAGTTTTATAAAGAATAATTTTAATATTATTTTCTACTAAGTTGTTACATAATTTAATGGGTCTTATAAATTACAATAGTTAAGTATATATTATACTTTTTTTTTACCGTCCACGAATACATTTTTATAAATATATATATTCTCTGTTTAATGTTATATAATGGTCGTCATTATATAATATCTTTATGTATTTTTATATGTTGTAAAAAATGTATATTTTATTTTTAGCAAATACTGCATTTATTTATTTACTTTTTGTTTTTTTATTTTCCAACGATATGTCCTCTGTGTTGAGAAATATTATACTAATACTTAAATTTATACTGGTATAGTTATATTGTATGTATTGTATGATAGAATATTATAATAGTTATTGGCAATATTTTTAGAATTTTTTTCCTGTAAATTTAATTTTACATTGTTTTGAGGTTTTTCTTTGCATTTGGTCATAATTTAACATATTATGAGTATGTAACAAAAAGTATATTACAGTCGATTTTTATATAAACGAATCAAAATGTATTAATGTATAAATATAATAAATATGTTATAAGTATAGAGAGTGCGAAAGAAGTACGTTACTACACGCACACACACAAAAGTAAATATAATGATATTTTCAATATTTTAAAATAATATAAGATTTTCTTTTTTAATAAATCACCCGCACCGATCGTTTTTATATAAATTACTTTGGTCTATGATTGTTTATTTTATATAATGTTTATGCACATAAATTCACATATATTGGAAGGTGAAAATATAAACGTATGCGGATAAATTGGTATTATCAACCGCGCCGAGCCATTGATGGTGAAGAGCGAAAAAAAAACAAACATTTTTTTTTTAAATGGATTTTTCCTGGTAAAATGTACATTAATATTCAATTTTCTTCACGTGTTTCAATATTGCCGTCACGTGATGATAATCATAAAAATTTGGTGCATAATATTTCTTCTTGTTTTTAATATTCATAATATGTTTTGCAAATTTTTCATGATCCGTTTCTTTTTCCGTTATTATTTTCTTATATAATCACATCCTACATATATTATCTGTATATACAACATATGCACTATGAACATATATAGTATAAGGTTAGCTACTATAGTTATATATATATATATATATGGCATATAACGTATATAGTTAGCTATATATAGGTTATATGGAAATGATTAATAAGAAAATTTTGTTCCATATGGTAAAGAAATTTAAACAGATTAAATAGCTTCATATATGTGTATAAAATGTATGTATAGACAATCAGTTTGAAGTTTGCATACAGATTTTTCGATATGAAATAAATATTAATGCAATATATAAAAAATGTGAAGTGAATCTGAAGAAAATGTTATAAATTAATATAGATGCGATGTAATGAAAGTTTCGTGATAAGCAGGTTATTTATTATAAAGCTGCTGCATTACATGATATCATCATATTACATATATTTTTAACACATTTGTGAACAAATCGAAAAATTGAAAATTCAATAATAACAACATTTGCGGTAATCATAATACTATCTTATATTATAGGAATAGCATCACACATATAATCCAGCTGGTAACGGTGAACAACACCATGTATATGGATAAACATTTTTTTGTTTTTTATTACCTTTTTCGATGACACAAATTTGTTTTATATTCGTTATTTATTTATATGTTGTTCTATCCATTTTAAAACTTCTGATCACTTATATAAAAGTAATTTAACTAATAAAACATATTTATTTTTTGATAATTGTTTACCAATTGGTGAATTTTTATATGCTGCCATGCGGATTAATTTACCAATTTTATTGTGAATACATTGTGAATGTGTGATAGCTGCCATATTATATATATTTCAGTAGAATATTAAAATCATCATCTTTATATATAATATTGAATACTTCATATACGGTGTATTTTATAATAATTTACCTGTATATGAACTAATATTATATTATTATATTTATATCTATACTCATTGTAAATATATTTAGATAAAATTGAGGTGATTCAAAATGTGTACACATTTGTATATAATATAAATACCTATTTACGAGCGAATTGTATAAAATAAATAGTATTGAAAATTTTGTCCAATTGAAGTGCAATATAAACTTTGAAATTGATTTTATGCTTTTGAAAACGATAAACATATACGTGTGCATATAGCGAGGTTACATATCCATATTATATATTTATATAGTATATTATATATGAACAAAACAGGACATACATAAAACAGATACCAATTTTGTATTATATTTGAAATGTATACAAATACATATCCTATGGTTAATGTAGTTATAGCTATATTATAATAACAAATTGTAAAATATACAATATATAGATTTAGCTTACTTCTGACGTCTATATAAATATATACAATAATAGTACATACATATTAATATTATTATAGTGTACATTTAATATTGTCAATGGAATTTATATTGGTAACCTCTCTATTACCTATTTATATAGAACAGATATGCAATATATAAAAGTTAGATAATATTCCTAATTCTACATTGATATCTTTTATTCTGTATGCAAATATGCATATATTGAAAACTCAAATATTCTATACATACAATTGATTGAAAATGTGTTTTATTTAATTTTTGTACTAAGGTTAACAAAAAGAAAAACTTATATGTTTTTAAATTGTATTATTTGAAGAACTTTTCAATTACATGATATATGACTTTCAAGTGTAGCATTCTAATATTGTAATCAATAGGAACAGAAGAATTCAGAATAAGTATGGTTATGGTCGTTAACAAAAAAAAACAAAATAGGTTATGGTAATCTTATAATTGACTAATCTTTTCATGTGTATTTGGTTGTGTAACACTGCAGTTTTTTTTACCGATTTTATATTATTAAATATAACAGATTGAGAAAATAAATTAAAATAATTTGAATCTAATCATTTACCATTTTAATTTGTTAATTTTTACATCGTCATATAATTTTTGTGTAGATTTAAATAATGGATAAATTACGAACCTAAACTTTTAGTTAGTCCCGTGAGATAATTGCTGTTTATGTGTAATAAGTAATATATTAGCGATCATAAGTTTTTTTGCAATTAATATTTTTTTGACAAAAATATTTGAAAAAAGTTACTTTTTTTTAGAAATGGTGTCCATCCATAACCACACTTATTAATTTTATAAGATAAATTACATTTATAATTGCAATTAGTATAATTAAAATACTATATAAAAACAAAATTATCAAAAATTAACATAATAATTAAATAAAATATAGATTAAAAAGTAAATATTAATTACCTTTCATTGTTTAACCAAATTTATCCATGTTGGTAGATCTATATTAAAAATTGAATTTTTTTCCTTCAATAACGTTATCTTAAAATAAATCTTCTTTTAGAATTATTGTTTGTTTGTTCTTGTTGCATCTTTTATTATTTTTTTAATTTTTATCCGAACGGAAAGAAGTCTTGTAAAACGCCATTGTAAAATGTAAAACAAAAATTTTAGAAAAATATATTATTATCGTTACATTCCAATTATCAAAAACGAAAAACCAAAATTAAACTCAATCTACCTACAAATCAATCAAAATCAGCTCCAATATTTTCGAATCTAGTACGTCTCACATAAATACCCTAGCAGCAATATTTAACTGATTTCTTGCTTTTCCATTCTTTTTTTTTTGTATTGCTACCTGTGTTGTAGAAGATTTTGAACTTATCGAGATCGACCAAATTCTTCTGTTACAATATTTATATTAACATCTATTACATTTTTATTTTAACACTTATGATGGCATTTTTGACAATAAATACATTTTAAAAAACGTGTTTGTTTTGTGTTTTGCTTTGATGCATTTGATGTTTGTAAAATTTATTCGTGTAAATCAAAAATGTGTAAATAATTAATAATCTTTTTCCTTTTTCAATTTTATTTATAAAAAAAATAAAAAATTAAACTAAAAACTATAGCATAGTGTTGTGTACTGTAAATTATTATAGTCTGAATAAAAAATAAGTTAATTAGTAATAAATACTTTAATATTATTATTATTGTAAAATGTACAAATATTCTTATGAAATCGCGAAGAACATATTGTAAAGATACTGATACAGATTTAAAAAAAAAAACTATTTTATTTCGTTTATTTAGCTATTAAAATTATATAAAATTTGGATATAATAATTTTATGAATTAATGTGTTATATATTACTGTGAAAATTTAAACCAAATCTATTTGCTCTTCTATTTAGTAAATGTCAAAAACACCGTACATAGAAGATAAATTGAAGAAATTTGTTTGGTTGGTGAGGTGGTAATAAAGTTATATTATAAAAACGTGTATATTTTGTGTTATGTAATGAAAATAATGTACATTCTAGTAAATATATTTTAAACATGGCACTGAGACGTTCACGAATTAAACCATCTGTTGTGTTAACAACACGACGTCCACCATCAATTATAAATTCGACTCCAACTACTCAAAAACCATTAACTGTAACCTCAAGTACAGATATTATTAAATCCGATTCGGAAACAATAACTAAAAACATACCAGAAACACTACCATCAGAAAAATTAGCATCAGAATCATTACCACTAGAATCATTGCCATCAGAAACAGTGCCACCAGAAACTTTACCACCTGAAACGATACCCAAAAATGAAAATATAAACCAATCGAATAATGCGATTAAAGAAGAAAGATTACAAATTAAAGATGTAGATAAACAGCATATTGAAAAACATGAGAATGAAGATAATAACAAAATAAAAGATATCAAACCTGACCAAAATACTTTATTAAATAAAAAACCAATTACAAGACGTTTAATTAAACCAACTGTTTGCATTCCACCTGTACGAAAAACAAGAATTGAAACCATAACTTCAGCTACGCTGCAACCACCACCAACAACAGCAACAACAACAACAGCAACATCATCACCACCAACAACAACGGATTCGGATGATATTGAAATAAATACTATTAATGTAATAAAAAAAGAAGTATTAATTTCGACTAAACCAGCGACAATAGCGCCACCATCATCTGCAGCAGATGCAAATTTAGAATTTAACAAAAATTCTTCTAATTCACAAAATGATACTGAAATGGATAAATCTATGATTGAATATACTGAACAAACAAACGAAAACAATCCTGACTTATTATCGTCGACAATTGATTATAATTTTAAATCACCACAAAATATACGTGGTAGATCAGACTGTATAAATAGTCCAACAATAACACCAATTGCAAGTGATGGCATTAATAGTAGTCCTATTAGTGCTCGTGAAATATATTTTAACGATGAAAATATGACGAAATCACCAAGTCCGAAAACACGCCAACGTATAAGACCGACACCATGTTTTGGATTACGACGAAATAGTATTCAAGTAAATAATTTTCATATTAATAACATAAATAATAAAATTTTAATTATTTTCTTTTCTTTCTTATCTATTATCTCTTAAGGGAAATTTATCCGAATCTGAAGATGAACCAAATAAAATTGGTCGTACAAGACATATTAGTACATGTTCTAATTCTAACAGTAATACTATTATAAATAATAATAATAATAATAGTACTGATATTAATATGATTAATTTTATAAATAATTCAAAACTTATGTCACCAAATCGTTTTCGTACAGAATCAGCGTGTTCAAATATGTCTGATTTAAATATAGTTCGTGAATATGGGTAAGTTTTATATATATTTTAAACATTCAATGTTCATGAAAGAATAAAATGTTAAATGTCACACTCAAAATGAGTATCTAACAACTGATGTAATTTAACATTTGTTTTTACAGAAATACCGGAAAGATAAAAAAATCTGGACGTTCCGAAGAATATCAAAAATATTCGGATGCAAAACGTGATTTTACAATACGTTTTGCTGGTAAACCACCAAATAAAACACAATTGAAAATGTATGATTTAATATATTATAACCCAATAACAAATCCATTGTCATGTCCAGCTAAAAAACCACTTGAAATTAAAGAACGCCGTTTGAGTGATACCAGTAATGTAACACAACATTCAATAAAAACTGAAAAATCTGCAGCCGTATCAATAAAATCTGAGGTAAAAATAATGCTTTATTATTACAATTAAAAATTAAAATAAAAATATAATTGCAAAATTCCTATTTTTAATAAAATTATAATTATAAATAGAAAACAGATACATCAATACCGGTGCCACAATTAAAATTAGGACCAAATGGCGAAATTATATTAGATGAAAAAAGTTTAATTATTGAAACAACAACGGACAAGGAAGCACGTGAAAGTATAGCTAATTCGGAAATTTTTTATGAAGATGAATTTAATGGAAGTACGTATACATCGCATCGCGTACACATTTAATTAATTCTTTTATTAATTTATTAATTATAATTAATTAATTATACAAATAATAATATAATTTAATTTTAGCTTCTGGATTTTATAAGCGTCAAAAAAGAACTAAAGAATGGTCATACGATGAAACAATTAAATTTTATCGTAGTTTACACACAATTGGTACAGATTTTTCATTGATGTCATCATTATTTCCGAATCGTACGCGCAAAGAATTAAAAACAAAGGTATACAAATTGTAATGTATTCTCATTTTTGGATTTATAATAATTAAAATATATTATTGTTTTTAGTTTAAAAAAGAAGAAAAACGAAATTTAAATTTAATAAACAAAGCGTTAATGCATCCAAAGCAATTTAATATAAATGAATTAAAATTGCAATTTGAGAAAGAAGAAATAGAACAAGAGAAAAAGGATAAATTATTTAATGATATGGCATCGAAACGACAAAAAGAGAAAAAGTATATTATATATTTTATACTTTTTAATTTCTATTTAAAATATGTCGCCTTTTTGTTATATATTTTTAGAGACAAACCACGAAAGTCACAAATAACTGCGAGTAGATCGACGCGTGCTTTAACTGATGGTGATATTGCATATGAAAATGAATTTATTGAATTACCAAAACGTAAATATAATAAGAGAAAAGTTAAAACTGAATCTGTAAGTATAATTTCTGTATTTTACTTATTCCCATCTCTTGTTATTGACATCAACTTTAAAAAGTTTATCAGATTACTTATCGCATCCCTATCCTATGTCTTATACACTGATGCAATGCATGTGATTCAAACCAGAGGTGATGAATTCGATTAACTATTAATACATCGGAATACATTTTCCAGAATTTTTTATACTAAAAATTACTTAACTTACTTAAAAATTAGTGGCACATTCTTGAGACGATTAGGAATTTAGCGTAATCAATATAGGCAAGCAAATAAATAATTAAACCAAATTCAATATCTCTTCAAAGTAAACAAAAAAATACTTCCCTAGAATTTCTTTTTTGTTTTTTATTATGCATTAATTTTATATATTATTTTACATCTAACAGCCACCAGTTAAATTCACTGAAAATCCAGATACTATTAAAACATTAATTGATATCAATGATACAGATAATACAAATGATTTTATAAAAATTGACAATATTATTACTTCAAATAACAACAACAACAACAACGACAACAGCAACAACAATAACGACAACAGCAACAACAATAACGACTACAACAGCAAAAGCAACAACAACAGCAACAATAATATTAATATTAATAATAATAATGATAATATTAATGGTAATAATAATAATAATAATAATAATAATAATAATAATAATAATAATAATAATAATAATAATAATAATAATAATAATAATAATAATAATGATAATAATAATGATAATATTAGTAATAATATTAATAATTATAATAATGATAATAATAATAATAATAATAATAATAATAATAATAATAATAATAATAATAATAATAATAATAATAATAATAATAATAATAATAATAATAATAATAATAATAATAATAATAATAATAATAATAATAATAATAATAATAATAATAATAATAATAATAATGATAATATTAGTAATAATATTAATAATTATAATAATGATAATACTAATGATAATAATAATTATAATAATAATAATATTGATAATAATAATGATAATAATAATAATATTGATAATAATAATGATAATAATAATAATTCAGTATTGCAACAATTACCGAGTTTTAATAAAATATTATTAAATCGAAAATCAAATCAAAATTGTGATAATAATAATTTTTATAATAATGATAATAATGATTTATTAAGATCATTAACAACACCATTACCATATGATAATGATAATAATAATATATTTAATCCAACAGCATATTTAACAGAATCAAATCAATTACAGAATAATGATATAATAAATATGGAAGTAATATTTGATAATACTAATGCTAATGAAAATGAAAATGTACAACAACAACAACAACAACAAATTCAATATAATGCCAATGATGACAATAATTTTCAAGAAATTATTTTAAATAATGAAAGTGGTAATAATTTTACCGTCATATTCAAAAATGATATGAATAATTATTGTAACATTACACCAACAAGTAATTTCCAAACATTAACAGAATCACAGTCATCATCAAAAGCATCAAATGCGAATAATAACAATAATAATAATAGCAGAAATATTATTAATAAAACACAATTAATTGATATGAATAAATTGATAATGCCATTAAGTACTGATAATAATTATAATATGGATATTGAAAAATTGGAAGGTGAACTACAGCAACAACGACATCAACAACAACAGCAACAACAACAACAACAACAAAACCATCAGCTTATCGACCATAATTATGATATAACATATAATAGTTGTAATAATAATAATAATAATAATAATAATAATAATAATAATAATAATATTAGTAATAATTGTTATTATAATAATTATGATGACGATAATGATGATAGTATTGTCGATACAATACATCAAATTAAAACTAATAATAATAATGATAATAAAACTTATAAATGTGATTCAATAGAAGTTATAAATATTGATGTTGATGACGATGACGTTAATATTAATAATAATAATAATAATAATAATAATAATAATAATAATAATAATAATAATAATAATAATAATAATAATAATAATAATAATAATAATAATAATAATAGTAATAATAGTAATTATGATAATATAAATAATTATACTAACAACAATAATGATAATAATAATAATGGTAATAATAATAATAATAATAATAATAATAATAATAATAATAATAATAATAATAACAATAATAATAATAATAATAATAATAATAATAATAATAACAATAATGATAATAATAACATTAGTAATAATGATAATATTAATAATAATACTGATGCTGATGATGATAATAAGGATAATGATGATGACAGTGAATTAGTTGTGATTAGTCGTGAAGATCCGGATAATAAGACTAATGTAATTTATGAAGTATATTTAATGTATAAAAAAACTGGTGAACTGAGTAAATCACCATTGGATGTACCAAAAGATGTTATTGATCGTATTCGATTAACATGTGATTTATGATTATCGATATTTGTTGGATATTTAATTATGTTTAAGTTAAAAAATATAAAGTTATTAATAAGTAAGGCACGTAAATATGTAAATTAATAGATTTTAATATATTGACCTGTATTCTTAACCATTTTCGGTATATAAATATTCTGCGGCCATAATAAATTTTAAATTTGATGAAGTATTTTTTTCTCTTGATCTTTGGATTATTTATATCTCGCGTTTTTCATTATATTATAAATACAAATAATAGCATTATTAGTTAATTAATTACTTCATGAAATTTAGTTCAATACATCACGTGCGCACAGGATATTTATTCCGTTTAATGGTTAAGCATTAAGGCCACATTATTAATTATTAAATTAATATTTATATTTATTATAGAATATTTTAAAAATGATATTATTGGTTAGATGTTTATATCTTAAATTTTTAATTATTATTAAAATTCATTTTTACACGAACAAAATTTGACTGTCATTTTTATATAATCTATTCTCTATAATTTAAATATTTTTCTAAATAGTATTTATTTATTCATATATATTTTTAATATGCTAAAAATAATAATAATTAATATATAAAAATAATGAATTTTTATTTAAATTTTAACCATTTCTCACCCGCCCGTTATATTTATTATTTATGTTTATGGTATTTTATCAAATTATATGAATAATTTTTATGAAATGTTATCCACAACATATTTCCAGACTATATTTCCCACTAATCAAATAACAACTTATATATACATAAATAACTAATCGACCGGTGTTACATATGATAAGATAAATTTACTTTAATAATACCATCGACAACACCAATAACATATACACACTATAATCATATAAAATTTATCAAATACTTAATATAAATGTACCTGCATAATTTACAATTTCCCTTTTACATTATGATTAACATATGTGTTCGAATGGACAGCATCTTGCCACCAATTTGGTCTTTCAAATACTGATGGTTGTTGATATAATGCAGATTGTAAATGTTTATAAACTAAACCATCACTCATACCTAATGGTGAATTTATAATAAAATCAATTGGTGCTATGGCATCAACTAATGAAATGACTTCCGTTTTTAATTCACTTAATAGTTGTAAAATACCCAATTGTATTAATTCACCAGATTTTGAATCATTTAATAGGCCACCCTATAATATTTTGTATATAATATAAGAAATAAATATATAGAATAAAAGATATAATAATAAATCACATTTAATTAAAATTGGTTGTGACATGTCGTTTTACCTCATAAAGTAATCCTAAATATTTTACTAATAAATTAGCACCATACAATGATAAAAGTTTCATTAATACTAAACGTTCGGCATTATAATTTTCCAAATGTAAAATATAGTTTAAAAAATAATTATATATTGCTCGCTAGAATTAGAAAAAAAAAATATTATAATATTAAATTGTAATTCAATAAAATACATCTAAAAGTGCACATAAGTTACGTTTTACCTGACCATAAACCATTGATAATGTTATTGCATAAAATACTTGTATTTTATTACGTACATCAAATTTAGATTTTCCTTCATTACGTAAATTTTCAGCACGTTGTGCAGTTTTTTCTAATAGCCAAGCACATAACCAATTTAATGCAATTAATATATCTGAAAACAGAAAGTATACAATAAAATTCAATGGAATTTAATTTAAAAAACTATTCAATATTCTTAGTATTAAATTTACTTTTTGTATCGATTGCATCGAATATTGTATTAAATTGTAATTTTGTTAATATAATTTTATCAAAATCTTTAAGAAAATCCACAGAACCATATGGTGATGCGATAGCAAATGTTTTATAACCATTTTGACGTAACGCCAATAGCCAATTTGATACTTGTTGAATAAGAACATTGTTATCGCCCTCGTATGTCATTGCACCATCACTATCATTTCTTAAATCACCGATTCGTGTAACTGAAGAATACAAATCATTTAAATTATTGTAACTGTATTTAGTATATATGTGTATTGTGAGTGAGCGTGTACTGTGCATTAAAATTACACAAATATCTGCATTTGATAAGATTAGTAAATATGTGTACATGATACCTTTTAAATAACCATGACCGCCACATGCTTCACGACAATCTTGTAATGCATCACGTGTTGCCCATGTACAAATTATTTTACCAATTGATGATAGTGCATGTAATTCCATTGCAACTTCATTATTATTCATTTTATCACCTGTACTGATTTTATTCATTAATGCCATTGCTTCTTTCTCTAACCATACGGTAAATACTTTTTGCACATATACAGTAGCTAAGTGTGGTATTAAACGATATTGCTGTAGAAATTATATAATATTAATGCGATATTGTTATTCAATTAATTATTAAACATTTATGTGAGGGATGAGGTCAAATTAACAAACAATGGGACCACGACTTAACCACGGAGCAAAACCATTCATAAATAAAATGCTACCCAACCTAATACACCCAAGTCTAACTGCAGTCAGAGCGAATTTAGGAGGATGGAAACTAGAAACTAATTACATATGACTAACTATACGTAAGTACAATAGAATACAATGCCTGATTAGATGCAATTTAAGTAACTAGTATAAAAAGCATATACATAATTGTTGATCTGTAATTATAGAAATTAAAGTTATTCCGCAAATATTAATATTCTAAAATTGTTTTATAAAGGGCATCTGTAATGAATACCTAAGGATAATAAACGCTCTATTACAATGGAAAATAGATCTTTTAGATCTCCACAGTTTAATCTTAATCTTAAATATAAAAAAAAGAAAATAATAAATATAATTTCTAAACTAACTTGTGCTTGATATTCTATAATTGGATATTCGTCATTACTGTTGTCGGGTCCAAATTGTAAACGACTTGCTGAATATCTTATAGCTGTTGTAAGTGCTTTTACCATATAAATATTAATGTATGCTGAACAAAAAATTCATTATAAAAATTAATATTCATATTTTTTATATGAGAAAAAGTAAAATTATGATCTACGATCTTTACCGGCAATATCTACCCGTCCATATAATAATGCATTAAATAAACCTGCAAATCTTTTTCTAGGATCTTTTATTGACGTTATAAATTGTCCATCAACTGTAACATCACCATATTTTGCTAATAGATTTTCTCTTGGTATACGATAATTATTAAAAATTAAAAAACTAAAAAAAATGAACATTCAGTGAATTAATATATACACATCAACTGCGTTTAAATAAATATTTTAGTGTTATACCCATTATCAATACCATTTAAACCAATTTTTTCACCAAGATCACCAACCGTTATGCCCGGCAATGGTTTTAATGTTGTAACATCACGTATTTGTACAACAAATGCATTTAAACCATGATGTTGTTCACCATTGGCTGTATATAATTGTGCATACACAATTGTATGGGTTGATGTCATGCCTAAATTTCCCGGCCAACATTTGGCTGCCTCAAAATTTGGTGTATTTATAATAAATTCTTGTGTTTTCGGATCATATATTGCTGTTGTTTTCATATTTATTGCATTCGATCCATGTCCAATTTCAGTTAATGAATATGAACCATTTATTAATCCATTTTCATTGGCAATAATATATTTATGCAAACGTTGTGTCCCCATCGCATGTAATGTATATGGAAATAAACGATTACTTAACATTAGCTTACCCGAAGAATTCGGATCAAATGCAATTGTACTACATAGAAATGATAATGCAAGTTGTGGACGATTTTTAAACTGTAAAATTATTAACATTAATTTTCATTTCGATATTTACACAATATACACTTACATCTTCAAATGTAAAAAACTTTTCATTATGCAATGCTAATTGTCTTTTAGTTGACAAATGTTTTAATTCATCAACGGTTAATGTGGTGTTTGGACGTGCAAATAATGGATGATTTTCAAAAAAATTCCATAATTTATGCTATTAAAAATAAATAATAGAAAATTATAGATTAACTATATAATAAAAAACCAAATTTCAGGTCAATTGTCTAACTTTAATATATCAAGATTTTATATCTCTTATATATTTGTTATGTTATGTACCTATCAAATGTTATATTCGCAATATTGATAAGCAATTTGTTTTATTTTAATGCATTCCTATTATAATATATGTAGTTGATAATAATAATACATTTGTAAGTTAAGTTTATAATATAAATAGTGCACATAGACACTCTCGTCTCGCTATCTATCTCTCTATGTATATACCAATTATATGCTATAATATAAAGTATATTAAAATTACCTTAAATCTCATAGATTCTTCAGTTTCCATAATTAATGCTATTTTACGCCAATCAAATGATGCCAATTTTCTATATTTTGTTAAAGGTCCATTTGGTAAATTTGGAAATAATGATTTGTCATTTAAAACGTTATCGCTATATACAATATACACAAAATACAAATTATATATAATTATAGTACTGATAAGAAAATTAATTTAATTATAAAATACAATATATAAAACACTAATTATATATAATATTAACTATTATAAACATATAATATTTAACTATATTTTTTTAGTTTATACCTAATTGAAATCATGTTTTTATACTGCACCAATAAACAATTAAATATAACTAATGAATATAATTTAAAAAATAAAGCAAAATCATCAAAAATGTAATGTTAATTATAAACTGATAATATTTATATCATTTTTTTTTTCACTTATCAGATTAATATTGTGAAAGTAATTTTTAATACACTCTATATGAGTGTTGACAAAGTCATATTATTATTGTCTATTTTTTTTTCGTATATACTCCTAGTAGCTAGGCTAAATGGAGTTCTGCAATCCGTGTCTTTCATAAGTGGAATTTAAAATAAATAACTAGTTTTGACACCTGTAAGCTGTGCTCTTCACAGTGGTAATTAATAATTACTCTGCTAATTTACGTATAATATATAGTTACAGATTTTGTAATTATTTTTAATATACTCTAATAAAGATTTTAAATTGCCTAAAAGTATATTTTATTAATATATGACTTATTTACAATGTTGTGATAATTGTGTGGTATATTGTTTATAACATCGCGTGGCCAATATATTCTGATATTCATACACAATAATTAAATTTACTTAATCATGAAACGTGATTCGTGAAATTCAAGCAATAACCTTATTAAACTGCGCCATATTTGAGATTTTGCAATCGTTTATTTGTGTAAACAATATGTACGATCTAACAAAAAGACATCCAAAGTATTGAAATCTGGTGAGTCAACTAAGTTGACTATATAGCCAGTAGCTATAACACCATACTAATTCCATGCAATTCTTCATTTGTTATAATATTCAGCATTAATGTTAATTCTTTTTCTTCTATAAATACCAGCCGTAAATAATCCCGTTTGAAAACAGTTCCCCAAACTATACGAGCCGAGCGAAACTGAATTCCAATATTTTGGAACGTTCTGAATCGAAGAAATTTGTGCAGGGAATCACAGTTCTCATTAATATTTATAAATTATATAACAATAATTGGTTTATTATTTTAATAAATATAAATATTATAAATATTTCCCTTTTTTAAACACCAACGTTTAATATAAAATTAAAAAAAACAAATAAAGTAATTTATACAAAAACTATTCCCTATAGCGCGCATACATATTACCATTTTCAAATCCAAATCAAATTATAATTTTGGTTTAACATAATTTTTCCAATGAACAGCATCTTGCCACCAAATTGGTCTTTCCATTGACGATCCATTTTGCATTAGGGCCGCTTGTAAATGTTTATACACTAAACCATCACTCATGCCTAATGGTGAATTTAATATAAAATCAGTTGGTGCAACCGTATCAATTAATGCAATTGCATCATTTTTTAATTCCGTTAATAATTGTAGAATTGCAAGTTTTAACAATTCACCCGTTTGCGAACCACTTATTAGACCACCCTAATTTTATGGATAAATAATTTAAAAAAAAATAGTAATTAAATTGAAATTACAAAACATACAAAAAAACAATTACCATATAAAGTGTTCCCAAATGTTTTACTAATAAATTGGCCCCGTACAATGATAAAAGTCTTTGTAAAACTGAACGTTCGGCACTATTTTCTAAACGTTGAATATGTTGTAAGGAAATATAAAATATTGTTCTCTAAAAAATCGAAAAAAAAAAAGTTCAATGAAAATAATTAATAATAAATTATTATTTATTAAATACTTGTCCATAAACAATCGATAAATTTGCTGCATAAAACGCTTGTGAATCATTTTTAGCATCAAAATTTGATTTACCATTTCGCTGTAATTGTTGAACACGTTTACCAGTTGCTTCTAAAATCCATGCACATAACCAATTTAAAGCAATCATTAAATCTGAATATAAAATAATTAAAAATTAAAACAACAGCAACAGAATTAATTGATAAATTATATGGTATATTCTTAACTATTTGGATTAATTGCATCAGCTATTGTATTAATTTGTAATTTCGTTTTAATCAACACATCAAAATCTTTTAAGAATGCGGCTGAACCAAATGGTGATGCTACAGCAAATTTATCATAACCTTGTTTACGCACGGCCAACAACCAATTCGATGCTTGTTGTATTAAAACATTATTTTCACCTTCATATGTTATAGCTGCATCATTATCATTTCTTAAGTCACCAATTCCAGTTGCTTTATAAACATAATTTTTATATATATTATTTACCATGATAATTTTTATATCTTCTTGATCGTATTTATATTAATATAGTTAATATTTATTAAAATATATATTTACCTTTTAAATAACCATGTCCACCACATGCTTCACGACAATCTTGTATACCATCACGTGCTGACCATGTGCATATGGCTTTTGCTATTGATGATAGTGCATGTAATTCCATTCCAGCTCTACCAGGGTTTTCACCAGAAAGAGCTTTAGCATTTATATTTATATTTACTATACTTAACCAATCGGTAAACATTTTTTGTACATATGATGTTGCAAGGTGTGGTAATAAACGATATTGCTAAAAATATATTAGTTTTTAACTGTAGGTTAGGTATACCACCCCGACCTAAAGTTAAGTATATAATATACTACACATGATTTGTTAAGTTTCCAGAATGACAATATGAGAAAAGAAAAAACCAATTTACACAAAAATCATTGCAACAATTGAATTTGAATGAATGTACGAAAAATTCATTTCTATACTACTGTATCTATCACATACTAATCGCAATACAATTAGCATAACAAAATTTGAAGAATTATATATTTCTCAAAAATAATATAATTGTATTTATGGATTGATTCTGGAAACTTAACAAATATCAATTAGTACATAATTTTAATGGAAATTAATCTAAAAAAAAAACGTTTACAAAATAATTACTTGTGCTTGATATTCTAATACCGGATATTCTTCATTACTATTATCCGGGCCAAATTGTAATCTAGCTGCTGAATATCGTAATGCAATAGTTAATGCTTTTATTAAATAAAATGTTGCGTAACCTATAAAATAGAAAAAGATTTATAATAATAAAATAAATATTAATCGCAATAAATATCTGAATTTAATAAACATTGAGATAATAATTAATATAAATTTTGTTCCAGTAAAATATCCAATTCGATGCATCGATATAACATGAATACAAAACAAGAGAGATAATAATAGGCTACGGTTGAAGTAGAACCATAATTTGTAATACGTATTATAGCCACTTACTAATGTGTGAGCTTGTCAAGACATAACATTTTGTTACATTTAATGCATTTAAAAGATACTTCTTCAATCATATTTTTCAGTGATTGTGAACAAAACGCAATGCACGGTGCGGTACCCATTCTCAAAATTCCTCAACAAATTTTATAAAGATATTACATACCTGCAATGCCAACACGTCCATCGGATAAAGAACCAAATGATGCTCCCAAACGTTTTCTATTATCTTTTATATTTGTAATAAATTTACCATCATCATTAATTTCACCCAATTTCGATAGAAGATTATCACGTGATATACGAAAATTATCAAATAATAAAAATCTATATATGCATGCGAGAGAGTAAATGGAATTAAAATAAAAAATTAAATTAAAAAAAAATATACGATAGTTCACAGTGAATGTTTAGATATACATACCCATTATCAACCCCATGTAAACCAATTTTTTCACCAAGATCACCAACGGTTATGCCCGGCAATGGTTTTAATGTTTTAACATCACGTATTTGTACAACAAATGCATTTAAACCATGATGCTGTCCATCGGCCGTATACAATTGTGCATAAAGTATTATGTGCGTTGCAGTTTTACCTAAATTACCCGGCCAACATTTGGCTGCCTCAAAATTTGGAGTATTTATAATAAATTCTTGTGTTTTTGGATCATACATTGATGTTGTTTTCATTTGTAATGCATTTGATCCGTGTCCAACTTCGGTCAATGCAAATGCACCACATATTAAACCATTACTATTATCGTCTACAAAATGTTGATGTTTTTCAGTACCCAATGTACGTATCACAAATGGAAACATATCAAAATTTAAACCATATTTTACTGATAAACTTGGACAATATGCAATTGTACTTATTATTTTTGACATAACTAAATGTGGTTTTAGAAAATACTGTAAGAAAAACATATTCAATGTTAATATCATAATCATAACCAATGCGCTCATACGTGTCAATACTTACATCCTCAAATGGAAAGAAATTTTCATTGTACAGAATATACATTCGTTTTGTTGCCAAATGTAGACTTTCATTTTTTGTTAACGATTTTGTTGGATGTGCAAATATTGGATGATTTTCCATAAAATCCCATACTTTTAACTAAAAAAAAAAACAAATTAATAATACAAAATACACACACACAAAACAAAACTTTTAATCTCTATTTCTATTTCTGTAATATATTTATAATTAATCATAAAGATAACAAATATGATGTCTTTGATATGAATAAAATTAATTTAAATACCTTAAATCTTAGTGCATCTTCTGGATCTAAACTTAATGCTAATTTACGCCAATCAAAACTAGCTGCATTTCTATATTTTGCTAATGGTCCTGATTCCGAAAATTTTGGAAATAATGTTGTATCATTTAATGTATTTACCGATATTGAACTGTAATTATATAAATATTGATATTAATTATATGAATTAATTTACGTATGTGACATTATACTAACCTTAATTTATTCATAATGTTTTATATATGCGTATACTGAAGGAATTTGTCGGTAAAATGTTTTTTATATAATATTTATTAGTTTCTATTTAAATGTCAATTATAAAAGAAATAATTCACACAATCAATTTCAATATGAAGCACAACCGATAATTTTCTGGTTATAATATCTTCGTGTTATCAAATAAAAAAAAACACTTATTTTTACATGATAAGATTATTGTTTATTTTATATTTTTTATAAAAGTCATGTTGTGTTTATTAAAACCGAAAAAAAACAATCTTGCATATGTGCTGGCGTACACATAGACATCGCAAGTTCATTCATTCATAACCAATACACAAAAATTAATAATTTTTAATAGCATATTTAATACAATATAGATAATTCTATATATACCACTGAGCATAGGTATATTATTTAAGCAAGTCATGTTAGCACATGTGTGCGGCAGCTTATGGCATCTATACCAAATATTCATTACAGTCAATTTAAAAAATTACTGGTCAAGAAAGTATATGGCATTCCACTAATTGGTCTGCAATACATCGAAATGTAAATGTTTCCTAAATCCCATTTTTTTTTAATATGTGTTACATGGCTATATATTGGACTATGTGAATCTTTATGTATAGCTACACATTTTTAAAGATATCCATTTTCTTATTCCTTAAACGAATATCATATGTCATATGGTTAGCGTATTCCAATAAATACCGAAAAATTTCAGATGTAAATTTTTGTAATTGAAGGAAAAATGAAAGCTATACGCAATGCACCACTGAGCGTTAGGTTTATAAATATGTACTATATAAAAATTGATCATAAAATTTCATTCCGTGGTCTATATATATATACCAATAAATTTGATGGCAAATGATTACCAAGATCATGGAAAAATATTAAGTAACACAAAATAATAATTGGACGATTTTCTGTTTACGGTTGGACCAAAATTTCAAGCTTAATAAGGCATTTTCTCTATAGAATAATCAACTGAATCTAAGGTTGGTTATTCTATAGAAAAAATAACTTAATAAGCTATCTATGGATCGCATGTGGTTGTGCTATATTGTTGTATATTAATGCGTAAAAAGAATTAAACGTACTTTAAAAAAAAAAAAAGGAATAATAAAGGTAAATAAAAATATATTTTTATCTATTTTTAACACCCCTCACCACCATAGAATATTTCAGACTCACCAATTCCAATTAAATATAAATATACTTAAATTATAATTTAGCTTTTGTTATAGCATAATTTTTCCAATGCACAGCATCCTTCCACCAATTTGGTCTTTCAAATACTGACGGATTTTCATGTAATGATGCACGTAAATGTTTATAACATAAACCATCACTCATTCCTAATGGTGAATTTATTATATGATCGGGTGGTGCAATTGCATCAACTAATGAAATTGCTTCATTTTTTAATTCACTTAATAATTGTAAAATTCCCAATTGTATTAATTCACCAGATTTTGTATTTATCAATAAACCACCCTAAAATAATATTAATAAAATTGGAAAATTTAAAGTTATTATTTTATAATTCATATTCATTTTTTTATTAATTTACCTCATAAAATAATCCTAAATATTTAATTAATAAATTTGCACCATAAAGTGATAATAATTTCATTAAAACAAAACGTTCTTCAGTACAATTTTCAAGACGTGACAAATGTTTAAAGAAAACATTGAAAATTGTTCGCTGCAGATAAGAAATCATTGATTTGATATATAATATTATGACAAAACATTTTTCAATTTAATATATAATTTAATTAATTTACCTGTGCATAAACAACTGATAAAGTTGCGGCATAAAAAACTTGCATATCATTACGTACTTCAAACATTGATTTTCCATTGTTTTGTAATTTTTCTAAACGTTGTCCAGTTTTTTCTAATAGCCATGCACATAACCAATTTAATGCAATTAATAAATCTATAAATATTTATAAGTATAAAATTATAGCATATTTATAACCATTATAATATTTATATTATGTAGTGAGCCTTTCTTAACCAAACCACTGCCCATACTTACTATTTGGATCAATAGCTTCTGATATTGTATTAAAATTTAATTTTGTTTTAATAATTTTATTAAAATCTTTCAAAAAATCAACAGTACCAAGTGGTGATACATTTTCAAATTGTTGATAACCTTGTTTACGTATACCCAACAGCCAATTTGAAGCCTGTTGAATTAAAACATTATTTTCGCCTTCATATGTACAATTAGCATCATTATCATTTCTTAGGTCACCGATTCCAGACGCTAAAAACAAAAATAATAAATTTTATATTTATAAATGAATTAATAATATAATCAATAAAATACCTTTTAAGTAACCATGTCCACCGCATGCTTCACGACATTCTTGTATTCCATCACGTGCTGCCCACGTACAAACTGCTTTTGCAGCCGATGTTAATGCATGAATTTCCATACTAACTTGAGACACATTTTCACCGGCAAACAATTCTATAATCATTTTTATATATTGCAAAATGATCCATGAACAAAATACTTTTTGTAAATAAGTTACAGCCAAATATGGAAGTAAACGATATTGCTGTGATTGATACTCTAACACAGGATATTCTTCTGTACTATTTTCGGGACCAAATTGTTGACGACTTGCCGAATAACGTACGGCTATTGTTATCGATTTAATTAAATACATTGTTGCAACACTACAAATATTAAGACGGCCACTAGATAATGCACTAAATGATGCACCTAAACGCTTCTTTTTATCTTTTATTTGTGATATAAATTTTCCGTCTTTAGTAACGTTAACGATACGTGATAAAAGACTTTCACGTGGTACACGAAATTTATCAAATATAAGAAATCTAAAAATAAATTGGATAATAAAAAATGTTAAACAATAGTGTATCAGCATATAATATAATATATTTTATTTTACCCATTATCAATACCATTCAAACCAATCTTTTCCCCAACATCACCAACTGTTATACCCGGTAATGGTTTTAATGTGTTAGTATTACGTATTTGTACAAAAAATGCATTTAAACCATGATGTTGTCCATCGGCTGTATACAATTGTGCATACACAACTATATGTGTTGATGTTTTTCCTAAATTTCCAATCCAACATTTTGCCGCCTCAAAATCGGGTGTATTTATAATAAATTCTTCTGTTTTCGGATCATATGTTGCTGTTGTTCGCATACAAAATGCATTTGTACCATGCGATATTTCGGTTAATGCAAACGAACCAATTATTAAAGCGCTATCAATATCTTCGACATATTGAGAGAAACGATCGGTACCCATAGTTCGCAGTACAGTTGGTATCAAACCATAGCTTACTGAGCGCTTTACAGTAAGAGATCCATCATATGCTGCCAGACATGTTAAATAAATTATACCTAAATGTGGACGATCAAACCACTTTTGGTAGTTTATCCGAATATATAAATATTGAAAATTTATTAATAACCTATTGGAATTATATGATAATAATTAATTGAATTAACTTCTTACATTATCAAATGTAAAAAATTTCTCATTAATAATAGCAAATTCTCTCTTTATTGTAGCTTGCAATTGTTCATCCGTTGTTAGGGGTATCGTTGAATGGTCATATATAGGATGAGTCTTTAGAAAGTTCCAAATTTTATTCTGAAATTAAAAATGTTTTCCATTAATAATTTAAAACTCATAAAAACAAAGTATTTTATTTTAATTAAATCCTTGAATATATCGTATATGCTCGTTACCTTAAATCTTATGGATTCTTCACATTCAATCATTAATGCAATTTTTCGCCAATCAATTGTAGTTACATTTCGATATTTTGATAATGGGCCAACATTTGGTAATAATGGAAATAATTCTTTATCACCAATATTAGTAAAATCAATGCTAAAATTTAATTAATTATTAATCATTCATTATTTCAATGCGTAAAATAATATAAAATCATAATTTCTAACTTAATTGGTTCATCAAGATTTTTTAATGTATCCATGAATATTGTGTGTAAATCGTCGCTTTAACGCTGTTATCGTTTCAATTTCCACTATTATTATTGATAACTTTATTATAATACAATTTTTTTGTAGCTATAAAAAAATTAATTTAATAGAGACTATCCAATTTTTATTATTTCATTTTACTGACTACACATATCTCGGAATGTACTCATAATATATATTCTATATTCACAAATACAGACAGCATTTGTTTGCGTAAAGTCCAGAGGTCAATTTTATTATTTTTCCAATCTAAATTATAGTATATTAAACTGTTTTTTTAATACTTTAATATTGTTAGTTTATAAATTTACTCTTTACATAATAAAACTGATAAAACTATATATACACGAACCGTGCGTTAATCCGAACGGCAGGTAATCCAAACGTACGATAATCCGAACACGGATATTTAGTTTTCAGAAATCTATTTTAAAGTACTCATACAAAAATCATTTTAAAAAGATATATGCCGATTTTCATTTATTAAATTAATTTTAAAATTATTAAAAAATAGGGATCTTTAGTCCAATTACTATGCCACGACATCCAAAATATTAAGGTGATAAGTTTTTCGTTTACTAAGAAAGATACAGCTATCAGATACTTTTTATTTCATGATTCTACCTTTTACAATAAGAAAGTTATGAGAATTTTAGTGAAATGATATTATTTATATTTTGCCGTGCGATAATCCGAATATAAAATACTACACATGTATTTACAAAAGTAGCGTTCGGATTAACGCAGGGTTGGTGTATAGCACAGACCGTGTAAGTACGAGATACACAAAATAAATTAAGAACATAAATTCAAATATTACAAAATGTGTGCTAAGATAAGGTTGAAATAAAAAATTAAAAAAGTCGTAACATATACGAATATATTCTTTCATTAGTTTGACTTTCGGCGGTTCAGGTTGCTTCATAAATTAATAAACTTTTTATTTGCAAAATAATTGATTCACGACGTTTTTTTGGACACACATAATTTATGTTGAAATTTTGTATGACTTGGTAGACAGTGTGTTGATATAGTAAATTTTACGATTGATATATTTTATATTCATTCATCCATGTTCAAAAAGTATAAAAGTGCAGAACTGAAAAAGTTAACAATAAGTTAATTTAGCATATTTTTTGAAATAATAATTATATTGTAAGGTAGAGTATTAAGGGAAAATAAATCTCAATATATTTCATGTAAATATTCCGTAAACACTTTTTGATGACAATTTAATACTAAATGGAAAAAATAAAAAAAATACATTATTATTATTATTATAACAAAATATATTAAAATATATTTATATACACCGCACCAATGAATTCAGAAAAATATATATCAAATAATAATCTTATCTTTTTATTATTATTATTATATATTTTAATTTTATCATTTGAAATATACTTAAATTATAGTTTAGCTTTTGTTGTAGCATAATTTTTCCAATGCACAGCATCCTTCCACCAATTTGGTCTTTCAAATACTGACGGATTTTCATGTAATGATGCACGTAAATGTTTATAACATAAACCATCACTCATTCCTAATGGTGAATTTATTATATGATCGGGTGGTGCAATTGCATCAACTAATGAAATTGCTTCATTTTTTAATTCACTTAATAATTGTAAAATTCCCAATTGTATTAATTCACCAGATTTTGTATTTATCAATAAACCACCCTAAAATAATATTAATAAAATTGGAAAATTTAAAGTTATTATTTTATAATTCATATTCATTTTTTTATTAATTTACCTCATAAAATAATCCTAAATATTTAATTAATAAATTTGCACCATAAAGTGATAATAATTTCATTAAAACAAAACGTTCTTCAGTACAATTTTCAAGACGTGACAAATGTTTAAAGAAAACATTGAAAATTGTTCGCTGCAGATAAGAAATCATTGATTTGATATATAATATTATGACAAAACATTTTTCAATTTAATATATAATTTAATTAATTTACCTGTGCATAAACAACTGATAAAGTTGCGGCATAAAAAACTTGCATATCATTACGTACTTCAAACATTGATTTTCCATTGTTTTGTAATTTTTCTAAACGTTGTCCAGTTTTTTCTAATAGCCATGCACATAACCAATTTAATGCAATTAATAAATCTATAAATATTTATAAGTATAAAATTATAGCATATTTATAACCATTATAATATTTATATTATGTAGTGAGCCTTTCTTAACCAAACCACTGCCCATACTTACTATTTGGATCAATAGCTTCTGATATTGTATTAAAATTTAATTTTGTTTTAATAATTTTATTAAAATCTTTCAAAAAATCAACAGTACCAAGTGGTGATATATTTTCAAATTGTTGATAACCTTGTTTACGTATACCCAACAGCCAATTTGAAGCCTGTTGAATTAAAACATTATTTTCGCCTTCATATGTACAATTAGCATCATTATCATTTCTTAGGTCACCGATTCCAGACGCTAAAAACAAAAATAATAAATTTTATATTTATAAATGAATTAATAATATAATCAATAAAATACCTTTTAAGTAACCATGTCCACCGCATGCTTCACGACATTCTTGTATTCCATCACGTGCTGCCCACGTACAAACTGCTTTTGCAGCCGATGTTAATGCATGAATTTCCATACTAACTTGAGACACATTTTCACCGGCAAACAATTCTATAATCATTTTTATATATTGCAAAATGATCCATGAACAAAATACTTTTTGTAAATAAGTTACAGCCAAATATGGAAGTAAACGATATTGCTGTGATTGATACTCTAACACAGGATATTCTTCTGTACTATTTTCGGGACCAAATTGTTGACGACTTGCCGAATAACGTACGGCTATTGTTATCGATTTAATTAAATACATTGTTGCAACACTACAAATATTAAGACGGCCACTAGATAATGCACTAAATGATGCACCTAAACGCTTCTTTTTATCTTTTATTTGTGATATAAATTTTCCGTCTTTAGTAACGTTAACGATACGTGATAAAAGACTTTCACGTGGTACACGAAATTTATCAAATATAAGAAATCTAAAAATAAATTGGATAATAAAAAATGTTAAACAATAGTGTATCAGCATATAATATAATATATTTTATTTTACCCATTATCAATACCATTCAAACCAATCTTTTCCCCAACATCACCAACTGTTATACCCGGTAATGGTTTTAATGTGTTAGTATTACGTATTTGTACAAAAAATGCATTTAAACCATGATGTTGTCCATCGGCTGTATACAATTGTGCATACACAACTATATGTGTTGATGTTTTTCCTAAATTTCCAATCCAACATTTTGCCGCCTCAAAATCGGGTGTATTTATAATAAATTCTTCTGTTTTCGGATCATATGTTGCTGTTGTTCGCATACAAAATGCATTTGTACCATGCGATATTTCGGTTAATGCAAACGAACCAATTATTAAAGCGCTATCAATATCTTCGACATATTGAGAGAAACGATCGGTACCCATAGTTCGCAGTACAGTTGGTATCAAACCATAGCTTACTGAGCGCTTTACAGTAAGAGATCCATCATATGCTGCCAGACATGTTAAATAAATTATACCTAAATGTGGACGATCAAACCACTTTTGGTAGTTTATCCGAATATATAAATATTGAAAATTTATTAATAACCTATTGGAATTATATGATAATAATTAATTGAATTAACTTCTTACATTATCAAATGTAAAAAATTTCTCATTAATAATAGCAAATTCTCTCTTTATTGTAGCTTGCAATTGTTCATCCGTTGTTAGGGGTATCGTTGAATGGTCATATATAGGATGAGTCTTTAGAAAGTTCCAAATTTTATTCTGAAATTAAAAATGTTTTCCATTAATAATTTAAAACTCATAAAAACAAAGTATTTTATTTTAATTAAATCCTTGAATATATCGTATATGCTCGTTACCTTAAATCTTATGGATTCTTCACATTCAATCATTAATGCAATTTTTCGCCAATCAATTGTAGTTACATTTCGATATTTTGATAATGGGCCAACATTTGGTAATAATGGAAATAATTCTTTATCACCAATATTAGTAAAATCAATGCTAAAATTTAATTAATTATTAATCATTCATTATTTCAATGCGTAAAATAATATAAAATCATAATTTCTAACTTAATTGGTTCATCAAGATTTTTTAATGTATCCATGAATATTGTGTGTAAATCGTCGCTTTAACGCTGTTATCGTTTCAATTTCCACTATTATTATTGATAACTTTATTATAATACAATTTTTTTGTAGCTATAAAAAAATTAATTTAATAGAGACTATCCAATTTTTATTATTTCATTTTACTGACTACACATATCTCGGAATGTACTCATAATATATATTCTATATTCACAAATACAGACAGCATTTGTTTGCGTAAAGTCCAGAGGTCAATTTTATTATTTTTCCAATCTAAATTATAGTATATTAAACTGTTTTTTTAATACTTTAATATTGTTAGTTTATAAATTTACTCTTTACATAATAAAACTGATAAAACTATATATACACGAACCGTGCGTTAATCCGAACGGCAGGTAATCCAAACGTACGATAATCCGAACACGGATATTTAGTTTTCAGAAATCTATTTTAAAGTACTCATACAAAAATCATTTTAAAAAGATATATGCCGATTTTCATTTATTAAATTAATTTTAAAATTATTAAAAAATAGGGATCTTTAGTCCAATTACTATGCCACGACATCCAAAATATTAAGGTGATAAGTTTTTCGTTTACTAAGAAAGATACAGCTATCAGATACTTTTTATTTCATGATTCTACCTTTTACAATAAGAAAGTTATGAGAATTTTAGTGAAATGATATTATTTATATTTTGCCGTGCGATAATCCGAATATAAAATACTACACATGTATTTACAAAAGTAGCGTTCGGATTAACGCAGGGTTGGTGGATAGCACAGACCGTGTAAGTACGAGATACACAAAATAAATTAAGAACATAAATTCAAATATTACAAAATGTGTGCTAAGATAAGGTTGAAATAAAAAATTAAAAAAGTCGTAACATATACGAATATATTCTTTCATTAGTTTGACTTTCGGCGGTTCAGGTTGCTTCATAAATTAATAAACTTTTTATTTGCAAAATAATTGATTCACGACGTTTTTTTGGACACACATAATTTATGTTGAAATTTTGTATGACTTGGTAGACAGTGTGTTGATATAGTAAATTTTACGATTGATATATTTTATATTCATTCATCCATGTTCAAAAAGTATAAAAGTGCAGAACTGAAAAAGTTAACAATAAGTTAATTTAGCATATTTTTTGAAATAATAATTATATTGTAAGGTAGAGTATTAAGGGAAAATAAATCTCAATATATTTCATGTAAATATTCCGTAAACACTTTTTGATGACAATTTAATACTAAATGGAAAAAATAAAAAAAATACATTATTATTATTATTATAACAAAATATATTAAAATATATTTATATACACCGCACCAATGAATTCAGAAAAATATATATCAAATAATAATCTTATCTTTTTATTATTATTATTATTATATATTTTAATTTTATCATTTGAAATATACTTAAATTATAGTTTAGCTTTTGTTGTAGCATAATTTTTCCAATGCACAGCATCCTTCCACCAATTTGGTCTTTCAAATACTGACGGATTTTCATGTAATGATGCACGTAAATGTTTATAACATAAACCATCACTCATTCCTAATGGTGAATTTATTATATGATCGGGTGGTGCAATTGCATCAACTAATGAAATTGCTTCATTTTTTAATTCACTTAATAATTGTAAAATTCCCAATTGTATTAATTCACCAGATTTTGTATTTATCAATAAACCACCCTAAAATAATATTAATAAAATTGGAAAATTTAAAGTTATTATTTTATAATTCATATTCATTTTTTTATTAATTTACCTCATAAAATAATCCTAAATATTTAATTAATAAATTTGCACCATAAAGTGATAATAATTTCATTAAAACAAAACGTTCTTCAGTACAATTTTCAAGACGTGACAAATGTTTAAAGAAAACATTGAAAATTGTTCGCTGCAGATAAGAAATCATTGATTTGATATATAATATTATGACAAAACATTTTTCAATTTAATATATAATTTAATTAATTTACCTGTGCATAAACAACTGATAAAGTTGCGGCATAAAAAACTTGCATATCATTACGTACTTCAAACATTGATTTTCCATTGTTTTGTAATTTTTCTAAACGTTGTCCAGTTTTTTCTAATAGCCATGCACATAACCAATTTAATGCAATTAATAAATCTATAAATATTTATAAGTATAAAATTATAGCATATTTATAACCATTATAATATTTATATTATGTGGTGGGCCTTACTTAACCAAACCACTGCCCATACTTACTATTTGGATCAGTAGCTTCTGATGTTGTGTTAAAATTTAATTTTGTTTTAATAATGTTATTAAAATCTTTCAAAAAATCAACAGTACCAAGTGGTGATACATTTTCAAATTGTTGATAACCTTGTTTACGTATACCCAACAGCCAATTTGAAGCCTGTTGAATTAAAACATTATTTTCGCCTTCATATGTACAATTAGCATCATTATCATTTCTTAGGTCACCGATTCCAGACGCTAAAAACAAAAATAATAAATTTTATATTTATAAATGAATTAATAATATAATCAATAAAATACCTTTTAAATAACCATGTCCACCGCATGCTTCACGACATTCTTGTATTGCATCACGTGCTGCCCACGTACAAACTGCTTTTGCAGCCGATGATAATGCATGAATTTCCATACCAATATCAGCCACATTTTCACCGGCAAACGATTCTATCATCAATTTTATATGTTGTAAACTGATCCATGAACTAAATACTTTTTGTAAATAAGTAACAGCCAAATGTGGTAATAAACGATATTGCTGTGATTGATACTCTAACACAGGATATTCTTCTGTACTATTTTCGGGACCAAATTGTTGACGACTTGCCGAATAACGTACGGCTATTGTTATCGATTTAATTAAATACATTGTTGCAATACCACAAATATTAACACGTCCACCGGACAATGCACCAAATGATGCACCTAAACGTTTCTTTTTGTCTTTTATTGGTGATAGAAATTTACCGTCTTTAGTAACGTCTCCGGTACGTGATAAAAGATTTTCGCGTGGTATACGATAATTATCAAACATAACAAATCTAAAAAATTAATACACACCCAATAATAATAACAAACAGCGAATAGTTTAATATAAACGATGTTATTTAAATTAACACTGAAACGTACGTGAAACCAAATATTTTTATTACATATAATTAAAAATGAAAACTCTAAGGGAAAACGCAAACACCTCATATTTTTTACAAAACACACGTATAATTTTCTTAGATTAAAATTAAAGTATTAGCAACATTTTCGATTAAAATACCACAATGAGATGTTTCGACAAATGTTAAATCGTGTTTTGTGAAACTTGTGCGGCATTTGTTTTTTACTTCAGAATTTTCATTTTTAATTATATTAAATAAATCGGAATTAAACTTACCCATTATCAACACCATTTAAACCGATTTTTTCACCAAGATCACCAACCATACAACCAGGCATTGATTTTAATGTTTTTGGATCGCGTACTTGTACAAAAAATGCATTTAAACCATGATGTTGACCATCGGCCGTATATAATTGTGCATATAAAATGGTATGTGTTGATGTTTTTCCTAAATTACCAACCCAACATTTTGCCGCCTCAAAATCCGGTGAATTTATAATGAATTCTTCTGTTTTCGGATCATATGTTGCTGTTGTTCGCATACCTAATGCATTTGTGCCATGCGATATTTCGGTTAATGAAAATGATCCAGTTATTAAACCACTATCAATATCTTCGGCATATTGATATAAACGATCGGAACCCATTGTTCGTAGTACCGTTGGTACCATACCAAAAGTGAGAGCTCCTTTTACAGCAAAACTTGGTTCATATGCCATTAAACTTAATATATATGTTGATGATAGATGTGGCCGTTCAATATACTATATTTGCGTTATAATTATAATAAGAATAAAAAAAAATTGTTAATCTGTGAATCTTAAAAAATTTTAAATTAATTAATTTAATACAAAAATATAAACTTACATCAGTAAATGTATATAATTTTGCGGTGAAAATAACAAATTGACGTTTTGTTGCCTCATGCCGTTGCTCATCCATTGTTAATGATGTCGTTGAACGTGCAAATAATTGATGATTTTTTAAATAATTCCATATTTTATACTGTTGTAATAATAAAAGATAAATTAAATGTAAAATAATATTAATATATAAGGTTGCCACACAAATTTGTGACTAGAGAACATAAATATAAAGATAATATGCAATATTTTGTGTTTCATAATAAATTTATTAATGTTTTTTTAATAATAATTTCTTGTGAAGGGTGATTGAAAAGGAGATTATAATATGCAATGAATTATTTGTATAAATTGTAAAAATACAATATATGCGTGAGATATAATTATGTCTTGTACTTATACGGACACATATATCATACACGGTAGAGTCACAAAATTAACACATAAGTGTAAATTATTCATTACTAGTATAATATTTTTAAATGTCCTTGACTAATTATTCTACAATAAATTTGAAAGTAATTATATGTATTTCACGAAATTATTTAAAAACGAAATCTAACAAATCATTACAAAATAAATTATAAATATATTTCTAACCTTAAATCTTATAGATTCCTCTGATTCAACAATTAATGCAGTTTTTCGCCAATCAATTGTAGCTAAATTTCGATATTTTGTTAATGGTCCAGATGATGGTAATAATGGAAATAAATCATGATCATCGATATTATTAATATCAATACTGAAATTTATATAAAAAATTAAATTAAATTATTATCCATCTAAAAATCACAACAAATTCAATTAATAATATGCCTAACCTAATTTTTTCATCAAGACTTCTTAATGATTCCATATTTTGTATATGTTTTCTTGTAATTGTAATTATAAAATAACACGATTTATCTTTTTTTTAAATGTCTGTGTGTGCAATAATTTCTATAAAATATATTTTATTTCATATATATTACTAATATCACAAAACACAATAACAAAATATTATCTTATTATATTTTAAAAGAAAACTTTAATAATTTCTATTATAAATTTATCAATTTATTTATTTTATATTATTTTAGAATAAGTAAAAGACTGTCACGTATCTCTTGTCATGCTTACAATTGTGAAACTAAACGATAAAAAATATTGTATGTATATAAAATCAAATGTTTACATATTTTAGTATAATATTATTATTATAAATATGCTTATACATTTGACGATATATATTATATATGCGTACCCGTATGCCATATGTATATGAATATATATACAAAGGTCAACCATAGTTTATTATATAGTCATATTCTGTATAAAAATAGTATACATTTTTTCTTCAATTAAATTAATACCCATTTTCATTGTTATTTCTTAAGCCATATTATAATTGGTAATATAAATACAATATATATTATCTAGGTGCAATTATGTGTGTATTTTTATTCAGTAAATAATATAATTCACGTAAATACACATTCAAGAATAATTTGGCATGTAGTTCAATGATCCAATTACTATTATAATGGTTGATGGTATGCGATGTAGTGATGTATTAACAATCAGATATAGGAATGGATGCTAACATTCATCTGGATTACATTTAAACGTTGACAAACATGTAATTAAAATGTTCAGTCAATATATTGCATTTTCATTTCACGTATACTATGCGGCGATATATACACATACGATCACTTAAGATATAGTTAATTCAAATATCAGTAATTTCATACATCATTCAAAACAATATAGTGTATATACTGGCCGCCACCTCTAAAACCTATATATATATATATATAGAATTATATAGGACATTTAAAAGATCTATGTATTATATAAACACGAAGTTCAATTTCACCATACAATTTATATATTGTCTACAATTCACTGACATCAAAGCGAAGAAGAAACGTATGTTAATTTTTATATATGCAACAACAAAAGAATTAAAAATGTAACTTATAATTAAAAGAAATACTTACAATTATATTTATTATTGAAATAATTACTATCAATAAATATCGTTTCCAAAACTTAAAATATGTTGAGGTTGTGTTTGTGTCTGTATAATAAATTACTAAATAATTAAGACAATATCTTATTAATTGTTGTTATTAATTAAATTATACTCAATTGTTAATAATTATCTATGCTATAAACTTGATCATTTTTATGTAGCATTAAAATATTATAATTTTACGTATGTACCTGTGTTCTGTAATTTTTATGTGAAGTTAAAATTTATATAAGAATAATGAACTAACTATTTTTATATCAAGTGAACCGGTCAAATTATTATTTACATAAATTTAAAATAAATACATCAACATTTTTATTTACTGTTTAATTGTTGTATTTGAGTTAAACCAGTTAAACTTATCATAAACATAATTTTTTTTTTTTTTTTTTCCTTTTTAAATAATAAGTCTCCTTAGTTTTAATAATCACTTATGGAATCGTCGCTATCAGATGACAGAGGTGGTCCAAAAAAATTACTTTTTGTTTTGATATAACTATTATCTCCATACAAATCTATATCATCATCATATTCATCATCATCATCATCATAAGATCCATGTTCATCTATATATAAATATAAATAAAATATAGATAGGTTAGAAATTTATACTTACAAAGTAGATAAAGAGGTCGATAAATGTGTGTGCATAGATCATATAATATTAACATAATCGAACATATATTTTACCAGTATTTCTTAAAATATCGATGACATCTTCGATTTCTTGCATGCCCATTAGATCCTCCTCATCTGGATAATCATTTCGCCAATTATTTTCATCATTTGAATCTTCTGAATCATATTCATCATCTTCATCGTACGGTTCATTGTCTGGTTGTAAATCCGCAGTTTGTGCTTCTTGAACACTGTAAACAAATTATTTAAGAATTATTATTAAAAAAAAATAAATAGATTTAATGTTATATATTTTAAAAATCAGCCGATACAAGCGAGATATAAAATAATAAATTAAATGAAGTTTAGGAGTGATTCATCAAGACGATTAAATTTGAATATGGTATTTTAAACAGACAACAGGCGATAGTATAACGTTGTTAATTTTACATTTGCTTGGAAAATTTATTGTTTATATCAAATAATCGAACGAAATTTGATCGGTTAAATGTCAAATTATTTCTATTTAAATCGATACGTTGTACTTTTTATATGAAAATTGATCATTTCATTTGTACAGCAATACAGAAACCGTTACACAAAAATTAGTACAATCGATTACTGTATGAAATAGAAGAGGCAGTGCAGTGCTTTCAGAAAATATTGTTAATTCTTAATATTAAAGAAAATCAAATAATCTTTGCGTTATTTGAATATTATGATTAGACTTATATAGAAGTCACATAATGTTAAAAATGTAAAATTCAAGTTCTGTTATTAGCTCCACTTTAGAGTAACATCACTTGCTATATATAAATAGTATATGCAATTACCAAAAGATAGATATTACGTTGATTCTATTATTTGTATATGAATCACTTTATTCCATAATGATGTGTTCAGACATTGTTTAAAGAGAATGCGCAACTAAAATAAATATATCGACTGCGTCTCACTGAGTGTGAGCTTATAAAATATTACAAATGTAAAATTATCACCGTAACAATGTTGTGTGGTGCTGGTCACACCGTTTACAATTATCAATGTTGAGCCAAAATGAAAGTTTCATAAATACATTTGGAAAACAACAAAAAAAAATAATAAATTTATTGAAGAAACATTTTGAAAATAAAATCCTGCAAAAAAAATAATGAAATAACACTGATAAATTTTTGGTTTAGAATTATTTTAGTTTTTTTCTTTTTTCCTTTATTTTTTTCATGTAATACTTAATTTTTTTTTTTTTTTTCATTTATTTTTTTTTCATTTATTTTATTTTCAAAATATTTCTTTTCCAGAATAAAAATCATAATCAATATATGAATTCTTAAAAATAAATTGATAATGTTACAATCCGATTAGCGGGAACAAACCTTAACAGATCATCAAGTAAATTATTGTCTGGATCTTGAATATCACTTGGTCCATTTTCCATATAATATATATCAAAAACATATTGATCACTTGATGACGATGATGATGATGTTAATGTTGATGACGCTGCTGTTGATTCCGATGGTGGTGGTGATGATACATTAGTCTGTCTATCTATTACTGCAGCTTCTGCTGCTGCTGGAGTTGTTTTTGTTGCTTTTGTAGCTGTTGTAGTTGTTGATATTGTTGTAGGTGTTGTGGGCGACTGTAATATTGTCGAATCCAATTGCTGTTGCTGCACATTTGCATTTGTTGCACTTACTTGTCCATTTTGGTCTACCTCTAATGTTGATCTCTGTTTTTCAATATCAACAACAGTTAAATTTTTACCATTTTCATCATTTTCGTCATCAATAGTTCGATAACAATTAACTATTTTGAAACGTTGGTCTTGTGCATTTTCACGACATTGTTGACGTGACCTTTCTTTTAAATTTGTATGATGTATTTTTTTAACACTTTCATTTGCTGTTTCTTTGGATATTTTTTTTATATGATTTGCAATATCGGACTATATTTTATTGGAAAATTGAATTGAATTAAAATTAATATGTATTTTGTAAATAATTATATGTAGTTAAGCTTATTATTATCTTCTTATATCACATATTCTATAAAATACGATCAGAATAAAGCATACGAAAACAAATAATCGATGATAGATAGCCATTAGAAAATGAATATTATAAAAATTGCACAATCGCAAAAATATATTATATTAATACGAAAATTTTAGTGTCTTTGGAAAATACATAACACTCTTCTTGTCTTTGTTAATCAATTATCTACCAAATAAATGAATAGGACCAAAAACTAGAAAATTACAATTACAATCAAGTATTTGAATTTGTTAATATACGCAGTTTTGTTTTTCTTAATAAGTTCAAATATGAATCTTTTTTTTTTTCAACAAGAAAACGTGTAAATCTTACATAGGATCAGATTTAAATTAATAAACTTTTCTTTAAGTACAACCAGAACAAATTCAAATTTAAACAAAACATAATCTAATCTAGACCTTGAAAAAACCTACAAATTCTATATTTTAACAGTGATTTTCCTTGTATAACTGATAATAGCATATCGACTAGTACGACTAGTAGTAGTCGTAATAATGGTAGTAGAATAGATGCGTTATAATTGATTTAAAGTTCCTCCAAGTGATCATAATGTTATCCAATGTCAGTTTATTTTTATGTGACTACGCTCAGATATTACTATACTCCAATAATTACAATTTTAGCCGAATTAGTTGAGAGTACTGATTTAATATAATGCCAAATACTCGATATCCAACAATTTTAATATTCCTGTAAAACAATTAAATGTTGGTCGTGTTAAAAGCCGGTTACTCGTTTAAAACGATATAAATTTGCAAAAAATTTGTGCAATGCGATTTTTTTTTTATTTGCAAAACACGGTATTTTGCGTTTCTTCTCTGATTAGCATGACACGGAAAATAACTACCGTTATACGCGATCTACTTGTATTTTGATTAAATAAGTCGCCATCGAATCTAGAAAACACAAAGCTCTTAAAATTTGGAAAAAAAAAAAAAAAAAATTAGGGTGGGGGATTCTACATTTATTTATAGCATAAATGGAAATGACACAAACACGTGTGTGTGTCACATGAAATTAATCAAATCTAAATAACGAAATCGTATTTTTCTAGTTTTATATTACAGTTTTTTAGTTGATTCTAGAAGAAAAAATAATAAAATACTCACCTTATTTTTAATTGTCCCCGTAAATGTTAAAATATTACTTGAAATATTATCTGCTCCCGAATTTGATGAATTTGTAATTTCATATTCATCCTGCGAATTATTACCATTTACGAATCCACTTTCTATTTTACGTTTTTTACGATTTAATACCAATGCATTTAATGGTTCTTCATCAACATGTCTTTTAACTCGTAAAACAGCAGCCATTCTTATGTGTAATAAATTTTTGTATATAGACTTATATAGCAACAAAATTTAATTTAATAAATATCACTATAAAGAAAATAAAAAATTTATTGAAGATAAGCAACGGAACAAATAATAAATAAATCAAAATAATACCTTTAGATATATTATTATTAATTAATTAAATCAATTAACAAAACAAGTACCAGAAAAAAAAGAACGAAAAAAAATCGTTTTTATATTTTATGATATTTTAATTGTTACTTTCAGTGGTGAATACATTGATTAAGTTTTTTCTTTTTTAATGTTTTAGTCAATTTGGGAAATTTTGATGGCTGAATTGAATTGCATTTTTGCAAATGAAATGAAATTGAAATAATCAAAATTCTACAATGTTGCGCCCGTTTCTCCCTCTCTCTAAATGTCACTTTTGTTGCATGGAGCAAAAATTGCTCATATATATTTCCGAAATATTATTGTAGAGTACGTTCTATATACAAATATTTCATAATTTGGCAAAAAAAATTAAAATAGTAGACAATATAATTTTTGTATAGAAAAATAAGCACAGTACTCGAAAGTATGTTTTTATTTTAATTTTTTAACACTTTTTATGGAGATGAGCATTGTGTTAATATAGTTGTTTTGTCGTTCAGTGCAGCGTTATACAAAATTGCTGCTTTTGTCATTTTTTTACTACATCTACGACATCAATAGTGAGTTTGTTTTCTATGATCAGATCTATCGGATTGATTATTTTACCTTCGTTATCTAAAATTACGATTAAATAAATTGTGTCTTATTTCTATACACTGATCAATTTATTTCATCGACGAATATTGTGAAATCATTTAGATCAATTATTGTAAATTTTAAATTATGAAGAAATTTATGATATGTATACAAGAAATAGATATGAAACGTCAATAAATCATCGTTGTACCAATAGAAATAGTAAATGAATGTAATATAAGGTAATGTTGAATTGACATCGATGAAAAAAGATCTTCTACATTCGTTTTCTGCACAGATTGATTTACATCCGTGGATCGATTGCTAATTCTATTAAGCAGAATAACGAATTCACTACAAAAACCAAAGATTATTTATCTAGGGTGAGCAATGTGAGCACTCAATGGATTATTATCATCGCACCAATCATATCACAGCGATAAAAATATGCCATTCACATTCGTTTGACACCTTTGACATTTAGTTTTTAGCATCAAAATCATAAAAAAAAATCTAAAAAACAAAAGTGTGAGTGAATGAAAACGAAAACCGTTTTGCCGGTTAAATTAAACTTTATAAACGCGATTAAACATTCCAATAAAATTAATAAAAAAGTATATTTAATTATTTCTTTCATTGGTAAATATAACAATTTAATTATTTATTATATCTAGCTATTTATAATTACAATCCATAAATTAATAAAAAGAAAATGATAAAAATTTCTTTGTTCTTTATATTGTGCATTTGCACATTTTTGTGCAACGTTCTAAGAACGTCCATTTTAAAAGTAATCTATTTTCCAAAATCTACAAGAACTATCTAGAAAATTATGTTTTAATTATGTTTACTTTTTTAGTATTTTTGCAGTAGCATTAGTTTAGATATTTTCCTAGTGAATACTTAACCTTGAAATACATTTTACATTTTTAGGGTGGGAACAATTCATATACAAATGTGGCGTGTGCCAATTTACAGAAAACCGCATACAAATTTGATAAATTTTCATAGTTATTTTTCTTATAAATTCTTATATATGAGGTGTACTAATATAAAATTAACACAAAAATATATCTAAACAAACACTAATTCTGACTTTGATAAGATATATATTTTATATAAATTTTGATTTAACAAAATTCTCTCTAGATCTAGAGATTATGAATATAATTACTTCATATATTAAACAAATTTGTTTAAGGCACGAAATTTCATATAAGCACTATCTGTTCTAATATTGGTTTGTTATTCATCCTGTACAAGACTGTGTTTGGTCTCCATGTCAATAAGAAAACTTGTTCAATCTGTTATAGCGTACTTCTAGAATTTTCTGTGCAAGACCAAATTTAGATGGCGTATTTGGTAACATTTTTGTATTACATTTGAAATGAATGTAAAAATATTAGAATTAGATTTTTGTTTTTAACAATCGTACGATTTACAATATTACAAATATATTACAATCTTAAATCAAACACTGGAATTTTATTAACATTCTGCCTAGACCAGAGTATTTTTACAGAGGATAGCCTAACACCAATGCCTGATATTGGCTTATGATGAATGGTTCACCAATAAATTTATAATTCCATTATATATTTTGATAAGTAACTCCATTTGCAATTTAGGCAATAGGACAATGCATTAAATACACGTTCTAACCAACCAATGCAAATAGTTTATTTTGACATGGTTTACTACTGATATTTCTGACCTTCTTTGCGATCTGACGTTCCCATTGGAAGTGTCACATTTTTTTTTTTTAGCATATAAGCACTCTGAACGTTTTGATATACGATTTCGTTATTGGTCTTCAAAAATACGTCTCGGCCAATACATGGGATTAAGTGGTGACTATTTTCGTACGATTATTTTTCATAATGAGAAATTTTTTTTTATTTTAGGTATTTAACATGGCAACACGAGTTAGAGTTGGTACTAAAAATTCAAAAAAGGATAAAACTGAAGAGGATACTTTAGGTAGTTAAAGAAAATGTTAATTATAATTTCAATCAATAACAATAATATTATTTCAATTTTCTTTTTATATTTAGATGTAAATAAAAAAAAAGTTGATGAAATCATAGATAATAAAAATGATATTCCTATTGTGACTGGCGATGATGATGATGATGATGATGATGCTGGTAGTGGTAAAGAAGAACCAGTTGTCATTGAAAAAGTAGGCAGATCAAGAAGAGCTAAAAATGTTATTCAATCATATGCAGAAACTGATGAAAGTAGTGGAAGTAAACGGAAACAGTCGACTCGTGCTAAAGCAACTAGTAAATATTGATTAATTAAATTTTATGAATTATAATTTTAATAATTAATTTTTCAAAATTTTGCTTGTATGTATAGAAAAACCTGAAGTCAAAGAAGAAGTAAAGAAAAAATCAAAAAAAACATCTAAAGAAAATCCAATTGAAGGTAAGAAATTATTATTTTTTTTAATAATGTATTTCTCATCGAAAAAATGTCTTTTTATCATTATTTAACTATTTTGTATTAATTATTAGTAATTAAATGTGGTTTAAGTAAACTTTTAAAAATGATAAATGAAATTTTTTCGATGTGAAAGACGATGCATCTAAATCTAATAAAGTTATCAATAATCTACTAAATCTAGATGAAAAAGTAAGTGAGGCTAATCAAATCAAAAAGCAACCTAATAAACGTATTGCTGTAGTTACTCCTTTAGTATCAGCCGAGGTCGAATCGAATACTAAAGTAAAACAAGTTACAAAAAAAACTACTAAAAAAAATGTTAAAGTAGACAAAATTGATAGTGATGATGAAGATGCTGATGATGCTAAAGATCAAGATAATGATAAAGAAGAATTGGAAAATGGGAATGGAATGAAAGTGGATGATGAAAGTGGTGAAACATCGGCGTCACCAGAGCCAGCGCCAAGAGAAACAAAGAACAAAACTCTTAATAAAGCGGCGAAAAAAGTAGACCCAAAAAATGGTATTGCTGAAATACAAAAAGTCGATAAGAGAAAGAAACGTGCGGTTCCAGCTAAAGTGGATGATGAAGTTGCTGATAAAGAGACAACACCTCCGCCAGCTAAAAAAACAAAAAAAGTCGTTGGCAAAGCAACTAAAAATAGTAAACGTATGTTTTTTTTTTTTTTTTGCATTATTCATAAATTCGATAATATTTTAATTATGCTTAATTTTTTTTTTTCTTTTAGCATCACAAAAACAACAAGAAGAACCTGTTGAAATTAAGGAAATAGTACCAGGAAAGAAACAGAAAAAAAAACTTACTAAAAAAGATCAAATTAAAGGTAATTAACACATGAATAATAATTAATGCATGATTGGTGTGTGTCTGCTTAAATCATCAAATTGTGTGTAAGTTAAATTGAAGTGAAAATGTTTGTTTAAACTACCAAAGAATCTTTACTAATGAATTCTATTACTATATTTTTCCAACAAAATTGTTATCGATTTTGTTTTTTGTTCAAACTATAAGTAAATGATAAAAAAAATAACAGAAAAATGGTTAGTTAATTTTCTCTTTCTATTTCTTAAAAAAATAAAATTATATATAGAAAAAAATGTTAGTGATGAAGATGAAGATGAAGATGAAGAAATAGATAATGTTAACGAAGCGGAATCCGAACAGGAACAAGTACAAGAAGAGGAAGAAGAAGAAGAAGAAGAACAAGAAGAAGAAAAAGAACCTGTACCGGAAAAGAAAAAGAAAAAAGTTGTTAATAAAACAGAAAAAGTTAAAGGTAATTAAAATAAAAAAAAACCAAATTTTATAATAATTTGTCAATTTTTTTTTAATTAAAAGAAGAAAAAAAAAAAAACAAAAAATGTGACGCAGTTTTTCTGCAATTTCAAAAATTTTTTTTTTTTCTTAAATGTCAATTAATTTCTGTATTCAATAAATATTATTTCAATTGAAATTTTTTTATATCGACTATTAATTGTAGTTAGATTTTTTGGAAATTTATAAAAATTACATAACATCATAATTTTGTGTAGTGTTTTTAATCCATATTTATTTATTTTTTATTACATTCATAATTATTGTTTTTCTTCATACTGTTTGTGTTATCGTGTGCAATTTATTATAAACAATAGCCCAATCAGGTCGTTCGACGACATATTGAAAATATGTCCAGAAAGTAAATATATTTAATTATCTAATCTAGGTATAAATATAATTTATAGAAAGAAGTGTGTGTGACTAAGATCGTAGTTCGCACAGCCAAAGTAAAGTTAATAAAAGTTGATTTATCAATGAATATTCTGTAAATGTAGTTTCAACACCCAGTTTACATGTATTTGCCCTAAGATATCATTTGCATATCATCGGATATTTCTATTATAGTACTGTGAATTAATTTATAAGGATTTATATCACAATGATTGGGATACATTTTCAAATCTATTAAAGACTGTATTTATTTAGTCTTATTAAAAAGACTTCTATACAAGTTTGAATTCGAATTTGAATTTACCTACTCGGTGCAGTACACACACACTATTCAATGACCGATAACTTCTACAGGGAGCTTCCGAACATTGTACGATCAAGTTAGAAAATTATAAATCTCATGGGAGTATATAATAATTCACATTTGTTTGGAATTATTGAAACATAAATGTAAGCTTAATTGCATTATTTTTAAATGAGCGGTTTTAATATTGCTATAAAATATTTTCTGTAAAAAGTACTAATTGTTGCTAATATTTCTTTGTTTGGGCGTGTTTCTGTCTGTTTGTGTGTGTGTGTGTGTTTTTTTTTTTTTTTGTTATCAATTTATATTTACTGTACTTGAGATATAAGATTTTAAGTGATATATATTCTTTTCTCTTGAATTATAATAAATAATCTTTGGAAATATGCTATCACAATAGTTCAACAGCAGTTAGTGTAAAAAATATACTAACAAAATCACATAATTTGTAATAAATCTTTTAATTTTTCTTTAATAAAGACTTTTTAGTCTTTTTTTTTTATTTAAATCAGAAGTACAAATTTGATTAATAAAAATTTCAAATAATAATTGTAATAGAAAAATTAAGTGTTTCGATATTTTACAAACACCTGGCAAATTGACTACGAGGTAGGATTTTATAATGATATTATTATTTTCTTAATATAAATTTTATAATTTATCGAATATTTATTTCAGTTCTGGATTTTACTAACTAACCACATCAATCCGGACAACCTAATCGATAAATATAATAAGAGGGTATTCATTAACTTGCGTATATTTACGCAATCATATTTTTGTGCAAACAATTAAAGGTGTGGTGTGAGTGATGTAGGACATAATTCTAAGTCGAAAACACTAATTGTCACTTTTTTTTAATTAGGGTGCTATTTTCGAGATACGGAGCGTTATGTAGTTATTTCGGTACCCTTATATAATTTTAATGTATCTATAACTTTGAAACTAAGGTAATTACATAAAATTTATGTTACACCGACTTGGTAGAGATGTGATGTTTGATTTTGTTTATAACTTTCTTCAATTTCGAGTACGTGTGGTTGGTGGTGGTGGTGGTGGTGGTGGTGGTGGTGGTGGTGGTGGTGGTGGTGGTGGTGGTGGTGGTGGTGGCGTTGCCGTGATATATGCATTATGAAAAAAAGAAATTTCAAATTATTTGAACCCAAAGTATGTGAAAACCATAAATATACATAATTCACAATCATTTGAAATTTGAAGAACCATTGTCTTTCAAACATTGAAGTGATATTATATTATAAATATAGAAATAAATCGCGCTCCTCTAATCAAGAATTAACAGAAATACACTTTTTGTACGGCTATTCTAATGGAAATACCTTAAATGTAAGAAGAGAATATGCAAATCGGTACCCAAACAGAAGATTGCGAAGTGTGAGCACATTTGCTAATACTCACAGTAATTTAACCCAATATATGGGATTTATTTAAGTAAGTAAATTCAATAAATAGATTTAATAAATATTGAAAACAAAAAAAGAAATATTCTTTTCTTTTTTTGATGAAAACAACCAAAAATTTATGATAAAATTTCTGGGATATAATTTTCTTAAAATAAAATTGACATACTATGAAAAGTTGACGATATTAATTATTTAATTTATTATTTTTGTTAATTTATTTAATTAATTGTATTAATTTTTTTCCTTTCTATTTTCTCAGGTAAAAATATTGGTCGAGCAAAGAAACGACCACTGGTTGTACATTCCGATACTGAAAATGAAATTGATGATGCAAAGAAAAAACCAGTGAAATCAAAACCGTTACCAAAATTAAATAAAACTTTAACAGATTTTTCAAAAATTAATTTTAATTTATCCGATAATAAAGTATCGAATATGAAAATTGCCAGTTGGAATGTTGCCGGTTTAAGAGCATTAACTGTTAAAGGTGGCATGGAATATATTAATTATGAAAAACCAGATATTATTTGTTTTCAAGAAATAAAATGTACAAATGAAGAAGTTCCAGAACAAGCCCATTTTAATGGTTATCATCCATATTTTTATTCAAAACCAGGCGGACGGGATGGGGTTTCAATTTATTCAAAGGTATATATATTATATAATGTCAGTACTTTCATTTTATTTGGTGTGTGGTTTAAATTGAACTGTTGACGTGATAGAGGTTAAACTCTATAAGTATAATTCCACTGGAAGACGGCTTAATTATGGCAGTTATCATAGTAGCTAGTAAAACCAACCCGACAAAGAATTTTCAACTGCTTTTGTTCCAGCAAAATAAAAAATCTATTGCATTAATTTGGCTAACAATTTATTTTAATTTTTAGATTATGCCATATAATGTTGAATATGGTTTAGGCGATGCCGAACAAGATGAAGAATGTCGAATAATAACAGCTGAATATGAAAAATTCTTCTTAATTTGTGTGTATGTACCAAATTCAGGCCGGAAATTAGTTACACTTCCGAAACGTTTAAAATGGAATGATTTATTTCATGAGCATATTGTAAAATTAAATAAACGTAAATCGGTAATCATTTGTGGTGATATGAATGTTTCACATCAAGAAATTGGTAAATTAATATTATTTTTGTATAATTTTAGTACATTGAAATTTGTTTTTTAAATGTGAATTTATATAGATTTAGCAAATCCAAAAACAAATAAACGGAATGCTGGTTTTACACAAGAGGAACGTGATGGTATGACAAAAATGTTATCATTAGGTTTTATTGATACATTCCGTGAATTATATCCAGACAAAGATAAAGCTTATACATTTTGGACATATATGGGAAATGCACGAGCAAAAAATGTTGGATGGTAAATTTGACGTTATTTCTATAATTAATAAAACTAAGTTTTATAATAAATCTATCTATTTTTTATTTTCTATTCTATTTTTTAGGCGTTTGGATTATTTTATTGCATCGGAAAAATTAAAATCCAAAATTGTTGATAATGTTATGCGAACAGAAGTTTTGGGCAGTGATCATTGTCCAATTGTTTTATTTTTAAATATTTAATTTGTTAGTCATTGTCAGTTTTTTGTATATGTGTTTTATTATATTTATTTTTTTTTTTTTTTTGCAATTGAAAGCCGCCGTCGTAAAAATATGATAAAATTTGTTGATTTTTGGTGAATTAAATGCTAAACACGGAATCAAACAAAGAATCTCATTCTCGGTTTACATGTTTTTTTTATTTTATTTTATTACCATTATAATATCCACTTAAATATTAGTTTATTAAAGAAATAAATAAAAATGTTTTGTATAAAATATGTTTTTTTTTATCATACGTTGTGTAATTGTAAGCTCATCAATTGTTAATACTAAATGTTAAACGTAATGTCACGAAGAAAGGAACTGGAGTTCAATTATAAAATTGTATTGAAATTGTAAATGTTTTGTAACAACCAAAGGACAATCACAATAATACCATGTTGCAAATAAAAGAAACCACAACATAGTGTAGGCATATTCAATAAGTTTAAAACTGTGAAGATACAACCGATCATTCTAAATCAGATGTTTAATAGTAAATTCCAGGAATCGCCATTGCATAAATCCAATTTTTGTTATGTCTATTGCATAAAAAAGTAATATTTTATAAAACTGAACTAACAAGAGGAGCATAAAACATTGAATTAGGAAAATATGGGTTTGATTACATAGCCATAATGCTATATTTAAATGTTTATATATTGACGAGAATAGAGTTACCAAAAATGGTATATGATTAAACTCCAAAAACCGACACATTTGGACACATCTGATCTGCAATTCTGATGAAATCGTATACGATGAATTATAATGTGATTTTATGAAAATTAAAATTATAGTTAGGATATTGGTCCTACTATGAACTATGGTTCCGTTTTCAATCTGGTCAATAAAACTGTCGCATGTATCAAATTAATGATAGGAAATACTTGTGTAATCGTATTTATCCAATCATTCTTTCCATTCCTGCAGTCATTTCACAAAGCGTTCAATTTTTTGATTGATTTTTATGATGTTGTTGCTGCTGTTGTAATATCTGCTGCCGATAGTTTGTTGTTCTGCAAATAAATAAATAATTTATTTATGGTCATTTTCTTGTTAGATTTAAAAAAAAACAATTACCCTTTTCGTTAATCATTTTAAAATACAATTCTTTTTTAATTCACTTCATAAAATTTGATGACATTCAGAAAGAAAAAAAAAAGAAAAAACATGTGCGATAAAGAAAGAGCGAAAAAATATTACGCACACATCAATATCATTTTAAATTTGAAACACAAAAAAAAGCAATAAATTTAAATTGAAAACAAATACACGTCTTCAACATTCAGATTGCCTGTTATAATGTGTTACAAATACGAAAAAATTTACTACGAAAAAAACTTAAAATTTTACCAAAAAAATTGTATATAAAAACATACGTTAGTATTGGATTTTCTAAACCTTACAATGCTATTAATTTAAAAATTATTTGATTTTTTATTGTATAAATGTTACTAATGCTATACTTTTCTCTAAATTGTAACGTTTTGAAAATCCAATACTATTATTGAAAATGCCAAATGTTCCATATGGACATTATGTGAAGATTCATTTATTGCGTCCACGTGGATCATTTGTTACCGTTGGCATCCTATAACGACTGGTTCTATAAAAGCATCAAATCGAGGTCCAGCATCGCAGATACAATATATTAAATATATTTCCATAATTTATAATTAACCATTGTTGATTTCGTGAGACATAAAAAATAAGAAATGTTTTGCAACAATTACAACAAAAAACAAATATTCCAAGAAGACAACAACAATGTATTGCATTTACAAAATTATTATATAACAACATATAACCCACCTCCAAAACTAATAGCGATTTTTTGTATATGGCGCGCAATATGTTAATCAATCACCAAAACATTTTAGGATCAGCAAAGAATTAATCAATCGTGTAATCAATCGCCTCCACCAGTATTTAAAATGTATAAATAAATTTAAAAATTCTCGCTCCTTATTAATGTAGTTTTTGCTACGCTCATCGGAAAACAGAAAGTTGATTTTTGTTATAAATATAATATTAAAAAATAATGATAACAAATAGTTTAAGTAATTATTTAATTATAATTATATACCTAAATGATATGGTACTACCCGATATCACAACATCATTAACAAAATCAAATATATCCTATTTTAATATGTTAATTCCCCGAGTATATAATTAATTAAATATCTTTTATTTAAATGGTTTGTTAACCATAATTAGGTTATTCTGCGTGCTGTTGAACATTTATAAATAGTAATTAAATAAATTAAATAAATTAATTAATTATTAAACAAACAAACAAACAAATATTTAATTAATGTTATAATTTAAAATATGCACAAAATTATACAAATAATAAATAACAAAAATTAATTTATACAATTTTAATAATAAATTATTGATTGTATAATATAAAAAATATAGGTCCAAAATGACTATCCCGAGGAAAGCCAAAAGTAATTTAAAAATGTAATATAAAAGACATAATGCATCATTAAACAATACGGCGGCAGATGACCGGAATTAGCAATATAAACAAATGCGATCCAAGTCACAAAGTTAATATTAAAATTAAATTTCAATGAAAATACATAATCGATCTGCGATAGACTTATGAACTACTTTAAGGAGTTATATCGAACCCATTATTAACTGCATTTACATAAGTTCACACAATCTCGGATGAAGACGATCGAAAGTGTTGAAATGCATACCAAATAGGTTAATATTTTGTATAGTCTGATGATCGTAATGCGGATGGGGACAGTGAAAGTGAATTGGAAGAGTACTGTTCATATGTATTTGATCAAAATATGGAAAATATAATATAATGTTACACGACAACAATTTCAACACATATTTGTACATTATTTTCTTTACATATATGTTTATTATTTTACATTTTTATCATTATTATTTTCAATACTTATTTTTTACTATATTAATAATAATTTATTCATTTTAAAAATTCAGTCTATAAATTTTATAATTTATTTCTTATCTTAATAATAAATTCTTTTATGAAATGGTAATTTTGCTATTTTATTTACATATGACCGAGTCATACATTCCACGCGGCGTGACTTTAAAAATAAATAAATAATTTAATTATAAAAAAGTATATAATTATATATATTCAATTAATTAATTAAAATATTATATTATAAATAAATTAATAAAAAATAAAAATTTAAGTTTAATTTAAGTTTTCCATACAAAATAATTGAAAAATGGGTGTTTTACCGTACCAACATCCAAGGACAACCACCAACTATCCTTCTCAGTGCTGTTCCTATAATTAATTCGTAAAATCCTACTCACACTGGGTAACAAATAAGTCTTAATTTACAAAATTCTGATAATGATGAAATATAAACATGGCATCGTCTACAAATTAATTTAATGACGACTGTAATGATTTTTGATATGCTAAATTAGATGCATTTGTCTGTCGTATATATTTTCCAAAATGTTGTTTAGATTTTGGATCTAAATCCATTGCTGTTAATTTTGTTAAAAAATTTATTCCATTTACATTTATTATATGTTTTTGATGTAATTCATTTAAACTGGAAAAGAAAATTTGTATATTTTTAAATAAATAAAATTAATTTTTTAAATGTACCATTTTTTATTCACATATAATAGTTCAGACAGTCAAAAGAGATATTGACGCAGAAGCTAGCAGGTATTGTGGAACAGATGTTTCCGAAAGTTTACATGGCCTGGCAAGGACTAAAAAAGAAGGAGAATCGCTACCAATTGTTGTTTGCCATACCAAAAAGAAACAGTTTGTAACTGGACAATGAAAAGTGGATCTACTTTGGCAAATGCCCTACATTTGGTGGAACCAACACGGAATTGTGTACCAAAAATTTCTAAAAATCGCATGAAACTGTAACTGCTAATGTGTACCATCAGTCGAACCACATAAACGAAGAGTTATTGCGGAAAAGACCAGTAATTGAAATTAGCAATCGTAAAGTCATCCTTTTTCACAATAACTTTGGTACACACATTTAACAACAGTAGTCCATAATACACTGCGTTGCAGTTCGAATGGAAAGTCCGATATCTTGGGAATGTAAAAAGTTAGATAACTCCATTAATAGAGAATCGATTTGTATACACACACGTGCAATTGCGCGGCACCATGGGGAAAAATTCTATTCAAGATTAATTTACCTTTTAGTTTCTTCATAATTATTATTAGGTAAACGTTGAAATGCTAGCATTATAGAACAATCCAATGCCGTAGCACCTAATAAATATTTTTCTGTATCATTTAAAAATTCTAAATATTTTTTGATATCACCGTCTACACCACCAGCGTCTTCGCCGTTGTCGTTGCATCCACCAATATTACAATTTACTTTATCCAATATATTATTTATATATGAATATTGATCAATTTGTTGTTGCTGTTGTTGTTGATAATTATTGAAATTATTATGATCATCATTATTTGATATATTAATGGCGCTGGAATTATCATCTACCATTTGATCTACAGATGGATTTAATAACAATGACTAATAAATAAACAATGTAAAAATGTCAAATGTTGTTAATTCACATTACCTCTATAGATTAATATAATTAAATAAATAAAAAAACATATACCTTTGCCAACAATTGAACATTTAATACACGTTTTAATATACATTTGCCTGGTAAATTATTAATTTGTGAATTAATAGATTGACATTTTGGTATTTGATTATCATTTAAAATCTAAAAATGAAATGATTTAATTAATTTAACAATTGAAGATAAGCTATAAGCGAAAAAATCAATTTAATTTAAATTTATAATTAACATTTACCTCTTCTTTAAGAATCATTTCTTTTAAATTAGCCGAATCTTTAGTTGTCGAAAAATCTTTAAGTAACGCTTTTATTAAAAGTAATATAAAATTTAATTTATTTCTGTAATTTTTGAAAAAACGAAAAAAGTATTTTAAAAACTATCATTGTTTTTCTTTCTAAAATAACTTACTCTTTGAAATTCATGTTCAAATCAAATAAATCATTTATAATAGTATAAATTTTACATAAATCAGTCTCATTTTTATAAATTAATTTACCATTTTTAAATATACGAAAATTATTTTGTGGTGTTTGTATTAAACCAATTATGGTACGATACATTCGAGATATATTCCTGAAATTGTTTAATATTTTAGATGAATTATTTATTTAATTAAAACAACATTTTTTTTAAGTATTTAAAATAATTACCCAGAAAATAAATCTATTGGACAATATTCACTAATTTTAGAGATCTCATTTTTGTGTAACTGCAAAAAATATGTGAAATAAAATTTGGAATTAATTTAATTATAATTTAAATAATTTATTTTTTATTTATAAATGTATTTTGGCAATTATTTGTTGAAAAAATTTATTATTTTTATGTGCCGCGAATGGAATTTCAACTGTGGTGCTTAATATTTGTGCACATATATAATGTAGCACAACTTTATCAATACTTTTTAAAATATTTCCAACAGTTTTTGAAAGAATTTTTTAAAGGACTTGATTTTTCTCCTTGTTAGGCTATATTGTGTTTTATTATATAATAATAATAATAATTTATGTCTTAATATATTACAAATGTTAAAGAAACTGTTAAACCAATTTCTATGGAAATAACATAAAATACATATAACAATAGATAGGCTTTATGTCTAGACTTTATGTGAATTCAATATACAATAAAAATAAATTTTTTAAAGGACTTGATTTTTCTCGCTTTTAAGAAATCCATATGTTCCTTGTTAGGCTATATTGTATTTTATTATATAATAATAATAATAATTTCTATGGAAATAACATAATATACATATAACAATAGATAGAATTTATGTGAATTTAATATACCATAAAAAAAATACCTATTATTTGTAGTACTTTACTCTAAAATATTTAGTTTTTAATGACCGATACCACCTAGTTGGGTGACCGATGTAATATGCCACCGGTGGTAGGAACTCTCTATATGGCCATAAGTTGCTAGGAGAGTATAATAAACAAATAAAAAAAAAAAAAAATGACCGATAGATTTTTTATTCAAACGTTTCACATTGATTTATTACTAGTCTTATTACTTATATATAAAATCAATATACAAAAGAGTTGTTATTTTAGATAAAAATTATTCTTATTTATTGGTTATATTGTCGGCAATAAGAGTCACAAAAGTTATGCAAGAAAAATGTTTCAAATAAATTAGCATTTTATTCTTTTTGTTGCATACACTTATTGTAACGAAATATATATATAATAAACTGTCAAACCAATTTCTATGGAAAGAATATTATTAACATAACATACATGTAAATATAACTCGGTAGCGCAGTTGCATAAGCGCCGATATATATATATATATTAATCATGAAATATATTGCGGGTTCAAATCCGCTATTTTTCATAGGAAATTTTTCGGTATTTATTTTAATACTAAAATTTTTCTGCTGGGTGACCATTTGTTCGTTGATGGAATAAAAAGAAAAACGGATATCTTTGAAAATATGGTGTTGGACGCTATTCAAAGATTAACAATGTCTGCACACACATAACTATGGGCTAATCACCCATATAAAAATAATAGTATTATGAATCTATCTTTCGTTAATTACAGTACAGTACAGTACACAATTGGTAAATTGTTATATACTCCCATGCGGAGTTATTTACCAACTTGGTTGTAATGAAAGGTTTATTAGATGACATAAAAGCTCCACTAGGAGCAGAATATGAGTTAAAAAAAAAAAAAAACATACATGTAACAATAAACATTTCATAAGAACCTTTAATAAATTATAATTGGAGAGTATAGGAGTAATTATATATGATAAGAAACGCTTAATAATATTAAAACAAGAATTTAATTTACCTTTAAATATTGCATTGAACAAAATCGGCATTTATAATAATTATTATTATTATTCAGAACATAACCATTAGTAATTAAATCTTTATTAGTAACATCTGTTAAATCATTTCCATAAAATGTCCAACCTTGTTTCGGTTTAATTTCAATACAAAATGTATCCATTTCATTATTGGCCTGTGTGTAACAAAATCGATAGAAAAATTAGTACATTGAAAAAAAAAATGCACCCACTAAAAACTTTTGTTCATCCAATAATAATACCTGATATTTGATTGCTTTTGATAATGAGTTCGGTAAAAATGCAACATCAGGATAAAGCATTGCATAATGACATTGAATATTTTTATTTAATCGTTCAACTGTAAATAAAAACAAACAAAAACTTAGGACAAAAATATCCAAAATATCATTTTTTAAATTTTAATTTGATTATTTTTACCTGGCCGATTAATTTGTAACCATTTATTAAATTCTGTGTAATCGGTGAGTATTATATTTACTAATTTTGGTGCATTTGTAAAATGTGATCCAATTAATTTTGATATAAATTTTATATATTCAATGCATAATGAAAGTGTTTTATGATCATTTGTATCTGTGGAAATAGAAAAAGATAAAACAGTTCATTAATTGTTTTATAAGTTAAAATGCCAGAAAATACTGGGAAAATATTAATTTATAAATTGAATGAATGGAAAAATAAAAATTATACTGAAAAATGGATTCAAGCAACGAATTGATTTATGTAAAAAAAAAAACTATCGATGATTTTTAAGCGAATTGCCTGCCACATGAAAATAACCTTTTCGTGGTGTGGCTATTTGATTACAATATATAATAAATATACAATATATAGAAAACATTACAAACCTTTAAATTCAATTTCATTTATGTTACTTTTTCGAATCCGTAAAACTTGTTTACTATCAGACAATGCTAGCACTAAATTTGCATTTCCTTCAGCTCGATAATCAATTTTAGTTTTTTTGATTAAATTTGTTGTCGCCGTTGGAGCAGTTGTCACAATGCTCTCTAAAGCTATAAATTCTTTTGTTACATGTTTATTATTATTTATTAATTGGCTTTTGTTTTCATCAACAACATCATGGTAATTTAATGATGATATTTCTATTTTTGATATTGACATTATTTCTGTGACTGACGACAATGATGATGTTTTTGTTGATGCTGCCGGGGCTGTTGTTGTTTGTGTTGTCATCGTCGTCGTTGTTGACAATAGGATTGAGTTTGAAATTTCTGGAACTGGTATAACATCATTCATTAAATAATCAGTATTTATTATTGATTCTGATTGCCTTAATTTACCCATTACTTGTGACACCAAATTAATTAATTTTTCAACGTATAATTATGAATGTTTGAATAAATCTCTGATGGTCTGTGCCGCCACCGCGTATTTAAAATTAATCTGTTGTTTATTGTTATTTTTTGATTGATTGTGTAAATAAATTACCGATGAATTTCCTAATTTTCAATGTATCTAAAATTCAAATGGGGAACAAAAATTAAAAAAATACAACAATTAATTATTAAAAAAATAAAATACGTCTTAGAAATATATACATGGAAAAAAACATTAAACATAAAATTATTGGATGTGAGTGTGACTGTGATAACGAGATTATAATATATATATATAATATATTATAGACACAATATAAAAGATTGAATTGGGTGTTATTTCTTAGATTCAATTTTATTTGACTAATTGTTCTAGTGTAGTATTGGATGGTGTGTGTGAGTGTTAAATTTTTTTGCATATTAAATACAGTAATACATCTGGTCATTTTTAAAATCGCATGAATTTATATTTTAATGCCTTCTGTTTTCGAAAAAATTTCAATACACGAAACTACCGATTTATATAGAATTTATAATTATTCACAATTATTTTCCATCGAATCTTATTGCTTATAAATTGGTGACAGTCTAGTGAATGAATACATTCAAGGGTAACACATTTTTACACGTATAATATGGGAAATAATGACGACAGACACAGAGAATATTATATTAAAACTAATATAGATTATAATAATGTGATCTGTGCCATTTATTTGTGTTATCGGTCTAAAGAAGGCGAACATTTATAAAGCTAACCGTATGTCTTTCATTTATATTTTCGCATAATACCCAAAACACATTTAATAAAATATTATTTTCATTTTCCATAAAGTATAATAATAATACAATACAACATGCTAACTCAGCAAAATACCTAGGTATGTATCTAGATAGACGCTTAAATTGGAAAACGCATATTATAAACAAAAACAAGCAACTAAGACTCAAGTTCAACAAACTGTATTGGTTACTGGGAAGATCGTCCCAGTTATCACTAGAGTGCAAAATAATTGTATATAAGGCAATCATAAGACCAGTATGGACTTATGGTATAGAACTATGGGGAGCCACATGTACATCAAATATAGATATAATAGAAAGATTTCAATCAAAGGTGCTCCGTAGTATAGTTAATGCACCATGGTATGTGCGCAACGATCTTTTAAGAAAGGACCTCAACATTTGTTCGGTTAAAGATTTAATTACATCTAAAAGTATATCTTATTATAAAAGACTTCATGAACATCCAAATCAACTTGTGATGAAATTTTTAAATGCCAACGAACATGCACGAAGATTAAAAAGACATATACCATCAGAATTAATAACAAGATTTAAATAAACAACACCCATCCCTAATAAAAAAATGATTATTAATGTTTATGGTTAATTAAGGGTAATTGGATCACTGGATCCATTATTAACATTTCAAATAGTAATCAAAATTAATAATTTAAATATCAAATAAAATTACTTAATATCTTTGGTTCTTACAGTATACAGTAAGAATCTAATATGTAAGATAGATTATATTTCCATAAAGTGTATATATAGTAAACCTTCGCAAACGGCAAACGCATATAGCCTCACTGCGCGTAACACTTATAATTGCAAAATAGTTTCTTAAAGTAAATATATAATATGGTATTTGTACAAACACTAAAGATTTCTTATAAATTTCAACAAATAAATATTACAAACATAACTAATCATGAAAATAAATTTTATTAAGAAAACCAGAACCGCTTTAATAGATCGTTGTTTATGTATTTGATCGTTTAACACCAAACACATTCTAATCACCTGATCCATAAAATATATTTTGTAAATTTGTTTCGGGCGATCAAATTTCCAAACATATATCATTTTATCACCACCTTAAATTAATTTTCCAATTAAAAATATAATCAATTTAAAACGAATTTTCTTTATTTTTATAATTTCATATTTATTTGAATAATTTTAAGAATATAGAATATTTTTTTTACTTAATTTTTAATACTATTTTCTTATAAAAATAATATTTACTTAATGAAAGAGAAAAAAAAAAAAAAATAGAAAAGATATTAAAAATAATTACGTAAAAAAAATAAAATGTTAATATTTGAGATATTTTTAGTATTTTAGTAAATTTAAATTTTTTAAGTATATAAAATTTTTTTTTTTTGTTTTAATTAATCTATTCATTTTTCTACAATAATAAAATGAATAATTAAATAAAAGGAATATAAAAAAAAAATAATAATAAAAGGAACTTTTACAAATGAAATTTTTCTATTTTTTTTTTCCTCTTTCTTATTACATTTATTTCTTAAATTTAATTATTAATGATAAAATCCTAGGCATATATTTTTGTTTTCTTTTTTTATCAATACTATAAAGAAGACTAATCATTAAATAATTAATAATAAAAAAATAGTTATTAATAATAAACAAAAACAAAAAATCTTATCTTATCTTATCAGTCTTTTTTAGTATATTTTTTTTGTTTACATGTAAACATCATCAGTTTAAAAATAGTTTTTTTAAGAATAGTCTCCTTTTTTTTAAGGTTATTTATAATATAATTAATTTTTTTTTTTATTACAATTAAAAATTAATAGTTTTTGTATACAATTAAATAGTAAGAGATAAAAAAAAAAATAGAAAAGATATTAAAAATGATTACGTAAAAAAAATAAAATGTTGATATTTTAGATATTTTTAAATTTAGTGAATTTAAATTTTTTAAGTATATAAATTTTTTTTTTTTGTTTTAATTAATCTATTCATTTTTCTACAATAATAAAATGAATAATTAAATAAAAGGAATATAAAAAAAAAATAATAATAAAAGGAACTTTTACAAATGAAATTTTTCTATTTTTTTTTTTTTCCTCTTTCTTATTACATTTATTTCTTAAATTTAATTATTAATGATAAAATCCTAGGCATATATTTTTGTTTTCTTTTTTTATCAATACTATAAAGAAGACTAATCATTAAATAATTAATAATAAAAAAATAGTTATTAATAATAAACAAAAACAAAAAATCTTATCTTATCTTATCAGTCTTTTTTAGTATATTTTTTTTGTTTACATGTAAACATCATCAGTTTAAAAATAGTTTTTTTAAGAATAGTCTCCTTTTTTTTAAGGTTATTTATAATATAATTAATTTTTTTTTTTATTACAATTAAAAATTAATAGTTTTTGTATACAATTAAATAGTAAGAGATAAAAAAAAAAATAGAAAAGATATTAAAAATGATTACGTAAAAAAAATAAAATGTTGATATTTTAGATATTTTTAAATTTAGTGAATTTAAATTTTTTAAGTATATAAATTTTTTTTTTTTTGTTTTAATTAATCTATTCATTTTTCTACAATAATAAAATGAATAATTAAATAAAAGGAATATAAAAAAAAAATAATAATAAAAGGAACTTTTACAAATGAAATTTTTCTATTTTTTTTTTTTTCCTCTTTCTTATTACATTTATTTCTTAAATTTAATTATTAATGATAAAATCCTAGGCATATATTTTTGTTTTCTTTTTTTATCAATACTATAAAGAAGACTAATCATTAAATAATTAATAATAAAAAAATAGTTATTAATAATAAACAAAAACAAAAAATCTTATCTTATCTTATCAGTCTTTTTTAGTATATTTTTTTTGTTTACATGTAAACATCATCAGTTTAAAAATAGTTTTTTTAAGAATAGTCTCCTTTTTTTTAAGGTTATTTATAATATAATTAATTTTTTTTTTTATTACAATTAAAAATTAATAGTTTTTGTATACAATTAAATAGTAAGAGATAAAAAAAAAAATAGAAAAGATATTAAAAATGATTACGTAAAAAAAATAAAATGTTAATATTTGAGATATTTTTAGTATTTTAGTAAATTTAAATTTTTTAAGTATATAAAATTTTTTTTTTTTGTTTTAATTAATCTATTCATTTTTCTACAATAATAAAATGAATAATTAAATAAAAGGAATATAAAAAAAAAATAATAATAAAAGGAACTTTTACAAATGAAATTTTTCTATTTTTTTTTTCCTCTTTCTTATTACATTTATTTCTTAAATTTAATTATTAATGATAAAATCCTAGGCATATATTTTTGTTTTCTTTTTTTATCAATACTATAAAGAAGACTAATCATTAAATAATTAATAATAAAAAAATAGTTATTAATAATAAACAAAAACAAAAAATCTTATCTTATCTTATCAGTCTTTTTTAGTATATTTTTTTTGTTTACATGTAAACATCATCAGTTTAAAAATAGTTTTTCTAAGAATAGTCTCCTTTTTTTTAAGGTTATTTATTATATAATTAATTTTTTTTTTATTACAATTAAAAATTAATAGTTTTTGTATACAATTAAATAGTAAGAGATAAAAAAAAAAAATAGAAAAGATATTAAAAACAATTACGTTAAAAAAATAGAATGTTGATATTTTAGATAATTTTAAATTTAGTAAATTTTAATTTTTTTAAGTATATTAAATTTTTTTTTTTTTGTTTTAATTAATCTATTCATTTTTCTACAATAATAAAATGAATAATTAAATAAAAGGAATATAAAAAAAAAATAATAATAAAAGGAACTTTTACAAATGAAATTTTTCTATTTTTTTTTTTTTCCTCTTTTTTATTACATTTATTTCTTAAATTTAATTATTAATGATAAAATCCTAGGCATATTTTTGTTTTCTTTTTTTATCAATACTATAAAGAAGACTAATCATTAAATAATTAATAATAAAAAAATAATTATTAATAATAAAAAAAAACAAAAAACCTAATTATCAGTCTTTTTTAGTATATTTTTTTTGTTTACATGTAAACATCATCAGTTTAAAAATAGTTTTTTTAAGAATAGTCTCCTTTTTTTTAAGGTTATTTATAATATAATTAATTTTTTTTTTTATTACAATTAAAAATTAATAGTTTTTGTATACAATTAAATAGTAAGAGATAAAAAAAAAAAATAGAAAAGATATTAATAACAATTACGTTAAAAAAATAGAATGTTGATATTTTAGATAATTTTAAATTTAGTAAATTTTAATTTTTTTAAGTATATTAAATTTTTTTTTTTTGTTTTAATTAATCTGTTCATTTTTCTACAATAATAAAATGAATAATTAAATAAAAGGAATATAAAAAAAAAATAATAATAAAAGGAACTTTTACAAATGAAATTTTTCTATTTTTTTTTTTTTCCTCTTTCTTATTACATTTATTTCTTAAATTTAATTATTAATGATAAAATCCTAGGCATATATTTTTGTTTTCTTTTTTTATCAATACTATAAAGAAGACTAATCATTAAATAATTAATAATAAAAAAATAGTTATTAATAATAAACAAAAACAAAAAATCTTATCTTATCTTATCAGTCTTTTTTAGTATATTTTTTTTGTCTACATGTAAACATCCGCAGTTTAAAAATAGTTTTTTTAAGAATAGTCTCCTTTTTTTTAAGGTTATTTATTATATAATTAATTTTTTTTTTTATTACAATTAAAAATCAATAGTTTTTGTATACAATTAAATAGTAAGAGATAAAAAAAAAAAATAGAAAAGATATTAAAAATGATTACGTAAAAAAAATAAAATGTTGATATTTTAGATATTTTTAAATTTAGTAAATTTAAATTTTTTAAGTATATAAATTTTTTTTTTTTTGTTTTAATTAATCTATTCATTTTTCTACAATAATAAAATGAATAATTAAATAAAAGGAATATAAAAAAAAAATAATAATAAAAGGAACTTTTACAAATGAAATTTTTCTATTTTTTTTTTTTCCTCTCTTATTACATTTATTTCTTAAATTTAATTATTAATGATAAAATCCTAGGCATATATTTTTGTTTTCTTTTTTTATCAATACTATAAAGAAGACTAATCATTAAATAATTAATAATAAAAAAATAGTTATTAATAATAAACAAAAACAAAAAATCTTATCTTATCTTATCAGTCTTTTTTAGTATATTTTTTTTGTCTACATGTAAACATCCGCAGTTTAAAAATAGTTTTTTTAAGAATAGTCTCCTTTTTTTTAAGGTTATTTATTATATAATTAATTTTTTTTTTTATTACAATTAAAAATCAATAGTTTTTGTATACAATTAAATAGTAAGAGATAAAAAAAAAAAATAGAAAAGATATTAAAAATGATTACGTAAAAAAAATAAAATGTTGATATTTTAGATATTTTTAAATTTAGTAAATTTAAATTTTTTAAGTATATAAATTTTTTTTTTTTTGTTTTAATTAATCTATTCATTTTTCTACAATAATAAAATGAATAATTAAATAAAAGGAATATAAAAAAAAAATAATAATAAAAGGAACTTTTACAAATGAAATTTTTCTATTTTTTTTTTTTTCCTCTTTCTTATTACATTTATTTCTTAAATTTAATTATTAATGATAAAATCCTAGGCATATATTTTTGTTTTCTTTTTTTATCAATACTATAAAGAAGACTAATCATTAAATAATTAATAATAAAAAAATAGTTATTAATAATAAACAAAAACAAAAAATCTTATCTTATCTTATCAGTCTTTTTTAGTATATTTTTTTTGTTTACATGTAAACATCATCAGTTTAAAAATAGTTTTTCTAAGAATAGTCTCCTTTTTTTTAAGGTTATTTATTATATAATTAATTTTTTTTTTATTACAATTAAAAATTAATAGTTTTTGTATACAATTAAATAGTAAGAGATAAAAAAAAAAAATAGAAAAGATATTAAAAACAATTACGTTAAAAAAATAGAATGTTGATATTTTAGATAATTTTAAATTTAGTAAATTTTAATTTTTTTAAGTATATTAAATTTTTTTTTTTTTGTTTTAATTAATCTATTCATTTTTCTACAATAATAAAATGAATAATTAAATAAAAGGAATATAAAAAAAAAATAATAATAAAAGGAACTTTTACAAATGAAATTTTTCTATTTTTTTTTTTTTCCTCTTTTTTATTACATTTATTTCTTAAATTTAATTATTAATGATAAAATCCTAGGCATATTTTTGTTTTCTTTTTTTATCAATACTATAAAGAAGACTAATCATTAAATAATTAATAATAAAAAAATAATTATTAATAATAAAAAAAAACAAAAAACCTAATTATCAGTCTTTTTTAGTATATTTTTTTTGTTTACATGTAAACATCATCAGTTTAAAAATAGTTTTTTTAAGAATAGTCTCCTTTTTTTTAAGGTTATTTATAATATAATTAATTTTTTTTTTTATTACAATTAAAAATTAATAGTTTTTGTATACAATTAAATAGTAAGAGATAAAAAAAAAAAATAGAAAAGATATTAAAAACAATTACGTTAAAAAAATAGAATGTTGATATTTTAGATAATTTTAAATTTAGTAAATTTTAATTTTTTTAAGTATATTAAATTTTTTTTTTTTGTTTTAATTAATCTATTCATTTTTCTACAATAATAAAATGAATAATTAAATAAAAGGAATATAAAAAAAAAATAATAATAAAAGGAACTTTTACAAATGAAATTTTTCTATTTTTTTTTTTTTCCTCTTTCTTATTACATTTATTTCTTAAATTTAATTATTAATGATAAAATCCTAGGCATATATTTTTGTTTTCTTTTTTTATCAATACTATAAAGAAGACTAATCATTAAATAATTAATAATAAAAAAATAGTTATTAATAATAAACAAAAACAAAAAATCTTATCTTATCTTATCAGTCTTTTTTAGTATATTTTTTTTGTCTACATGTAAACATCCGCAGTTTAAAAATAGTTTTTTTAAGAATAGTCTCCTTTTTTTTAAGGTTATTTATTATATAATTAATTTTTTTTTTTATTACAATTAAAAATCAATAGTTTTTGTATACAATTAAATAGTAAGAGATAAAAAAAAAAAATAGAAAAGATATTAAAAATGATTACGTAAAAAAAATAAAATGTTGATATTTTAGATATTTTTAAATTTAGTAAATTTAAATTTTTTAAGTATATAAATTTTTTTTTTTTTGTTTTAATTAATCTATTCATTTTTCTACAATAATAAAATGAATAATTAAATAAAAGGAATATAAAAAAAAAATAATAATAAAAGGAACTTTTACAAATGAAATTTTTCTATTTTTTTTTTTTCCTCTCTTATTACATTTATTTCTTAAATTTAATTATTAATGATAAAATCCTAGGCATATATTTTTGTTTTCTTTTTTTATCAATACTATAAAGAAGACTAATCATTAAATAATTAATAATAAAAAAATAGTTATTAATAATAAACAAAAACAAAAAATCTTATCTTATCTTATCAGTCTTTTTTAGTATATTTTTTTTGTCTACATGTAAACATCCGCAGTTTAAAAATAGTTTTTTTAAGAATAGTCTCCTTTTTTTTAAGGTTATTTATTATATAATTAATTTTTTTTTTTATTACAATTAAATAGTAAGAGATAAAAAAAAAAAAAAAAGATATAAGAATTTAGAGGTGTGGGTGTAAAGGAACACTTGGTGACTTCGGCGTGCACATGCTGCAACAAAATGTATGTAGGAAATATTGGCGTTGGTTGCCATCATCACGTACGACCACTGCAACATCCATTTGCATGCATTTAAATAGAATAAGTTGTTATTTTGTTTTTTTTGTTGGTCGCAGTCCAAATAATTTTTTCTGTATAGAGTGTGCGCCAATACGTACAATCAAATTTGAATAATATCTGAGCGATGGATATAATTATTGATATTGATTTTAACAATAAATTAATTAAAGTATATATTGAACATAAATTATATACAATGGAATATGGAATTGTCCGATGGTTTTTAATTAATTTCCATTTAAATGTTTCGTTAAAATTTTGTGTAAAAATCATTGTTACGCATGCTATAATTAATTAATAAAATTATAAATTTTGTATATAATTTTTTTTGTTTACATATTGTAATTCGATCCTCCTTAATTTTGTACGTTAAATAATTAATAATTAATAATTTTGTTTTTTTATTTTATAAAAATGTTCTTTCTTCTTCTTATATTTTATAAATTGATTTGTATTTGTTTGGTTTAATTAATTTAAATTATTTGTATTTACGTTAATTAATATATATTTATATCAAATAGTTATTTAATTATATATGTGCTTAAAAAAAATTATTAATATATATATATAGTTTTTAATAAAAATTAAATGAAAACAATTAAATAGGCTCAACCTAATTTAATTTAATTTAATAAAATAAAAAATTATAAAATTAGAAAAATTAATTAAATCAGTCTATTTTTATTTTAATCAAAAGAAAAACAATTATTTGATGAGGACACATTGAAAAAATGTTTTAATAAATGTGTGTAATGTGTGTGTAGGTGTTGATTTATAATTATTTAAAAATTAATTAATTTTATGATGTAAAAATATTACGCGGGTGGCTTGTTTTTATTTTATTTAATAAATTAATTTTTAATTAAGTTTATATATAATTAAATAATGTCTATTGTTAAAAAAAAAATGTCTGTTTTTTTTATTTTATCTGAAAAATTTCAGAAATTATTTATAAAAAATTTATAATTGTTTTTATACTAAATTGTACGATGTGAAGGAGGATAGATGTGTCTAATAATTATTTTTATATAAAATATTCTTATATATAATACAAAAACAATTGTTATTACCATATATATTTTAGTAATAATTTAAATCTTCATTTATGCAACACACAGCCAATAAAATTATTATTATTATTATTATTAATATTATTGTTTATATTATTGAAATGTGTGTATTTTATTTATTATTTTTAAAAAAATTTATTTCTACGCATAATTTTAATGGAATTAATTAGATTATATATTATTCATATCAAAAATAATTATCTGTTTAAAAACACACGTTTATAAAAAAAAAAAAAAAAAAAACTTTTTATATAATATAAACAATATTTCATTATTTATTTAATTTATTGGCACATAAAATTCAAGACTTTTTTTTTTTTTAATGATATAGTCTCGTGCGATATGATTTTTATTTATTCTGTTTTCTTTGTTAAATATTTGTTATATTTATATTTTTTTGCAAAAAATTGCACAACTATGTGTGTGTGTGTGTGTTACTTTTTATTAATTATTTGTAAAAAATTTATGTCTATAAAAATTTGTAATAATTTACAATTTATATTGTATTTATTATAAAATATTCTGTGTAAATAATTCTGTGGTGTACTTTTTATTTTATTTTTTAATATATTTAATATATATTTATATATAAATTTTATATATTTAACAATTTTTGATTTTAAAATACATATATATTTTTTAAAATATAAAAAACAAACACAAAACTCTTCCTCTGCTAAATATAGGATTTAAATATATGTAAATGTAGGTAATGTGTGTGTTTTTATTTTTTAATTTTTTTTTTATAAAGTGATAAATAATTATAATTATATTTTTAACAAATAATTTTTTTTTTATAATCAAATTATAATATTAGCATTGGTTTTTTGTAAATAATTCATATATATCTCGGCTTCGTTTAGTTTCGTTTTTTCAGTTACATAATTAATTAATTTTTTTTTTATTTGCACTAAATGAGGATGAAATGAAATAATGCACCTCATTAAAATCGAACGAACAAACAGAATAACTCTACAATTAACACTAAATATTTTGTTAAAACAAAAAAAAAAAAACAAACGATGAATGGGAAATATTAAGAAACATTTTTAGTAAATCTTTTCAAATTTTAAAACTCATTTTATTCTCCGACATATATTCGGATTAGATTCGTCGAGTAAATTGGGTTTTAAAATTTGAAGAGAAATAAGTAATTGATTGTGATTTATTAAAATGTAAATATTTGTGGTAAAAATACTTCTTAAAATTTTTTTTTGAACAAAATATTGTTATTTCGTATTAATTACAAATTTTGTAAAGTTATTCTATTCATTTTCGTTTGGTTTTGATGAGCCATATCTATTACATTGGAAACAATAGTTAATTTTTACGTTTTTGTTTCGTCGTGATTAAAAATAATAATGTTTGCCTTTGGACACAGCATATGCATGCACCGGCGGCACTCAATCGTTCAACAGTTATTTCCATATTTTGTATAGGTTTTTTTCGTTTTGTTTTCATTATAAAATAAAAAATCCATTTCAACGCGAAATGTTACTTAAAATTGTTTAAACATTATCTTCTGAGCTGTGGACTTTTGTGGCGGTGTGTCGGCGCATGGTTCAAAGCACAAACATTATTTGTTTTAAATACAAAACACAATAAAACAATGGTAAAAAAAAATCTATGCAACCATACCACCGTTCCCCCCGTCCCCCTCCTTCATTTCACTTTTCTTTTTTTTTTTTCTTAACAATTTATTAATATTATATTTTATTCTTATAAAATATATTTATCTTTTTATCTATAATAATTCTAGTGTTTGATTAATAAAAACTATATATAATTTATTTTATAGTTTCACAAAAAATAATAATTATTGTGTTATTAAAAATTTTGCAAATGATTTACCAATAATTAAATGTTAGTATCATTTAATTAAGGTTGTTGTTGTAGAAATATACAGTGATGATATTTATTACTTTAAATATGCGTGTGTGTTTTCATATAGTGTGTGTGTCGATCGATTATCGATGCATTATAAAATTTAATAATTTCGATCAAAGATTATTGAATATTATTATTAGACATTAACTTTAAAGAATTATACTACTGCTATTACTACTCTGAAACATTGTTTTATGGAAATCGGATAAAAGCTTATATAGTTAACCAATCTCCCCACAATATATATATATATTATAACGTTAATTAATATACAAAACCAAAGGTATGATGATGATGTGATGACGATTGTAAATTATTATTATTATTATTATTATTAATATACATTATAAATATCTGATCTATAAATTATTATAGTATGGTATTATAATAATAATGAAACTACGGATTAACTATATATTTTTGCTTTTATATTTATGTTCAATGAAATGATGGGATTACAAAAATAGAATTTCTTCTTAAACAATTTTCTTTATACATATTAAAACATATTACTTCGATTGAAGTTTATATGATAAACATTTATTACGCAGACACGTTGGTAAATTACTCCGCCGCATGGAATTATGTAACAATTTACCAATTGTACTGCAATTAACGAAATATAGATATTTTCATAATTCTATGATTTTTTAAATGGGTGATTAGTCCATATAGTAGTGGATTGTCTTTACAAACGCACAATATTGATTATCATGATGTTGAATCTTAAATTACATTTTTAATTATTATTATATTTAGTAATACAAAAAAAATATGAGAAATGAAATCATCCTTTCTAGTAAGCATTGAAAAAATGTGTATAAATTTGTTTTTCAAATAAGAATATATATAAAATAAAATAGAACAAAAATGCGGATAATAGTTGTTGTTGTGTGTGATTTACTTACATCCCATCGATTAACATTTTATTTAGGTTGTGATTGTGATTTTGTTTTCAAATTGAATATAATAACAAAAGTTATGTGTTACTATAACTTTATTAAATGGGTGATTAGTCCATATAGTAGTGGATTGTCTTTACAAACGCACAATATTGATTATCATGATGTTGAATCTTAAATTACATTTTTAATTATTATTATATTTAGTAATACAAAAAAAAATATGAGAAATGAAATCATCCTTTCTAGTAAGCATTGAAAAAATGTGTATAAATTTGTTTTTCAAATAAGAATATATATAAAATAAAATAGAACAAAAATGCGGATAATAGTTGTTGTTGTGTGTGATTTACTTACATCCCATCGATTAACATTTTATTTAGATTGTGATTGTGATTTTGTTTTCAAATTGAATATAATAACAAAAGTTATGTGTTACTATAACTTTATTAAATGGGTGATTAGTCCATATAGTAGTGGATTGTCTTTACAAACGCACAATATTGATTATCATGATGTTGAATCTTAAATTACATTTTTAATTATTATTATATTTAGTAATACAAAAAAAAATATGAGAAATGAAATCATCCTTTCTAGTAAGCATTAAAAAAATGTGTATAAATTTGTTTTTCAAATAAGAATATATATAAAATAAAATAGAACAAAAATGCGGATAATAGTTGTTGTTGTGTGTGATTTACTTACATCCCATCGATTAACATTTTATTTAGATTGTGATTGTGATTTTGTTTTCAAATTGAATATAATAACAAAAGTTATGTGTTACTCCACTCCAAGTGGAGCTTAATATAGCATCTACCCCAAAAACATTCCAATACAAATCCATGACTAAAGCAATGCAGAATGCGAAAAGAAATTATATAAAACACTATTTTTGAAATAATATTATTATTATTATTACAAAATTTCTTGCTTATGCATCTAATAAAAAAAACATAATGCATTTTTTTTATTAGATGCCAAGGCAAGAAAAAAAAACATAATGAAGCATAAAAAAGAAAAAAGCATAACGCATTTTTTTTATTAGATGCATAAGCAAGAAATTTTGTAATAATAATAATAATACTATTTCAAAAATAGTGTTTTATATAATTTCTTTTCGCATATTTATTGTATTACTAAATATAAAAATAATTAAAAATGTAATTTCAATTCAATTTTCATAATTCCATTTAGATTTCAGAAACAAAATTTTGGTTACTTATATTTAAAAAAAAAAAAAACCATTTAATTAATATTAAAACAACACACATAATTAAATAATTAATTTAAGCCTCGCCAATTGAGCTACCAGCTCTACATATGCTACATATCTTGAATCATTTCCATTTAAACCTGTAAAATCTTCTGTTAGATGCGTACGAGCTGAATCATTTTCACTAATACTTGTAAAATCTTCTGTTAGATGCGTGGGAGAGTGGAAAAATGACCTACCATCAATACTTTCAAATTCCATGTCAATTAAATTAGTTTCACCAATACTTGTAAAATGTTCTGTGAGATATGTAGGAACGTCGAAAATTGCCCTACCATAACCATTATCATAAACCTCATCAATTTTATCATTGTCTCTAATACGAAATGATACCTCATTGGGATCAATCCATATTGTTAATTGTGGGGGTAGCATTTTACTTAATTGGTTTGGCTCAATGCCAACATTAATGCCAGCCTGTTCAAGAATAGGATCTATTTTAACATAATTACGTATACAACGGAAAGCGGAGCCTTTAGTTGGCAGCTCTGGATACCAATGATCATAATAATGTGTTGTTAATAATTTTGTTAATGCATGTTTAAAATTTGTTAGTTGACTTTCATGTATTTGCTTCCATACAATATCGGTAGAATAAATTTTCATTAATTGAATCAAAAAATCAATACCTAATTGCACCTCACGTTTCATTTTTTGTTTCTTTTTTACTTTTTTTGTGATAATTAAATTTTTTCTTCGAAAAGAATTATAAAAGACCCACGGTTTTATATTTTATTATTACACACGGTAAAATATTATATAAATTTAATAACTTTTTGTTTCCTAATTATGTCATCAAACTATTTATCGTTTTGCGTTTCTTTTAATGATACTTTTTATGGAAAAAAAATAATTTTATGTTATTTAACTACTTTTATTACTATTACCACTTTTTTTTTTTTTTTATTATAATAAAACTTAAAGAACATCTATATTTATACATGTAAGATAAACAGAAGCCGAATCCTAAATAGAGTAATTGCGATTACTGTACAACTTTATATAAAAACTTTTTTCACATTAGTTGAGAGGGGATATTCTCAAATATCATCAACAATGAATATTTGTATTAAATGTATACTTACTTAAAGCACTCTAGTTGCTCACATCTCATAATACGATGTCGCGGCTTCCTTTATTACACATATATGCACACACACACACACACACACCAACAAGTTAAGAAGTTTGTATAAAAGCGGTGTAAATGTAAGTAAAAATATATACAACAAAGGCACAATTTAAAAAAATGCTAAGCCAGAAATTAAGTTTTGAAAAAAACTTTTTTTTTTTTTTTTTATTTGTTTATTATACTCTCCTAGCAACTTATGGCCATATAGAGAGCACAAAGCAACGGAAGCACTCATTCCGTTCAATATATGGAGGATTCGTGTGGGGTCTGTGATCATGCACACAGATACATAGAACGAAGCTGAAGATTTGTTTAGTTAAATAAAAAAAAACAATACAAAGCATTTTGCCTTGATCTAGGATTTACCTAATTATTTACAATACAAATTTTCTAATTTAGTTACTACTTTTGCTAAGTCACATTCTGCAATTTTGACAGAGAGATAGACAACTGTATGTCACAGATGCATTCAACTGTACCTACATCCTTGACGCAAACCAAATTCTAGTGTATACTCAAATATACATCAATATAATAATAAGTGTTGGTGTTGTTTTTGCAATGTTTTTGGTTTTGACGATTTTTAGAAATATACGGTAGAAACACAAACAATATACAATCGACTTCAAATAATGAAAAAGTCAAACTTTTATCGTCTGGTTATAATTAATTTGTATGTGTGATGCATATGTCTTCATTTTCCTACTTTTCCACATATTGCACATCAAATATTGCACTAAATAAAAAGTTCTATATTGGAAAAATGATAGTTAACAAATGGAACCAAACAATGATGGTAGCGTAGCTGTGATGAAACGAGTATGTACTGTATTATGCAAATTTTAATTGACAAATAATTTTTAGCATAAATTAATTTTATAATATTAAATCAAAAATGCAACTTTTGATATTTAAAAAAAATGTAACTATATTAGTTTTGCATTTTTTATAGTGTTTTTTTTAATTGAATCTGTACGAATATAAAGAATGTCCTTGAAATAAACAAAAACAAAATGAACTTTAGATAAAAATTTTAAATATTATTTAAGTTTACTTGTTCCAAATTTCATTTAGTATAATTTCATAAATGAGAAAATGCTACAAATATAACAGTAAAATGAATAAATTATAGGTAACAGATTAACATTTTTTTTTTTTGATATGTATTGATTTTGTCAAAAATTTATATTACTTTATAAATCTATAAAATAAATTTAAGAAATATTTATTAAAATCAAGAAAAAAATGAAACATACCTAAATTTTTACCGGTAAAATTAAAGTTTTACAATAAATGTTTCCACTGGTTTCCACAAATGTTCATTCACATAATTTATTACAATATTTTTTCTTGTATTTTACTAATAATTAACATTTATAAAACACATCACAAAATATATAAATAATTAAAAAGTTGTATAAAATTAAAATAATATGTATTATAAACCAATTAACTTATTACATTTATTTATTAAATCAAGTTTTAATTTTTTTTTGGCAAACGAAGAACAAAAGAAGAAATAAGAAATATCACATACAATAGATTCAATATACACTGTTATAAACAGACGTTCGGTAAAATAATGGAGTGGGACTCGGTGTAGTAGATTTGTAAGCAAAAATCAGTACTTCGCCCGCTTTTTCAATAATAATAATGAAATACGAAGACTGTCAATGTGTTGTCAAATGTCATTTAATAAAAGGGAAAAAAATTAATTATATCGAGCAAATTTTGAAATGTATATTGAGAATTGGAGCTCGTTCCATACAAATTATTTGAAATACGGCCAAATTAAAAAAAAAACCCAACAAAATCTACTTTTGCTTGAAACCTGCTAAACGAATTCAGTAGCATTAGCATTTAATTTTAATCCATTATTAACAATAACTTCAATTTCTTTGCGATATTAAAATGTAATAGAGAATTGAATCCAATTCATAATTTTTTCGATATTGTGAAGTTAGATGTTTTAAATAAAACTAAAAATTATGCTTGATACGATTATGAAGAGTGGCTTGCATTGATATTCATAATTCATACATAATTTCAAAATATGATTGCGTATTATGTTACATAACAAAATGGTGACAAATTTTTTCTTAATGTAATGTATTTTTAACAATATATATATACCTTTTATATGACAATTTGGTGGTTCAAAAGCGTTGCTAACAAAATGTTTGATACAAATCCAACAAATCCAACAGAATGTATGCATTTAGTTTAATGCCGACATTAATAAATATGAAATTTTTCAACGAAATAGAGTCTAAAACATTTTTGGAAAGATCGACTTTATATCGATAATAATTAAATAAATATGCTACTCGGGTATATGTGTCAGAATTGAGAGATAAGTCGGAAATGCATGAAATGCTCATTGAAAATAGAGCAATTTAATGATAGCTTGAACGAATCCCTCATAAAAATCAACCCACATTCACAAACACTAATAAACATTAAGCAAATATGCGTATACGTATATCATCATTGTAGTCACATGTCGTCATTGCTTCAACACAATCGAATGACAAAATTCTTTGCTACAACACAAAAGCAAAATGGCCGATATTTAATAAAGCTGTACGGATTACAATTGGTAAAATAATGGCCAAATTAACTACACAAAACAAACGTGTAAAATAATTAAAATAATATAAATTATTTTTTTGAATATTATTGTGTTAAATTTTATAATTTTTTTAAGAAAAATCGTGTTAAAACTTGATTATTTTTACGCGGAAAAATTAGCACGCGTAGAAATTTTTTTTTTGTATGTCGTTCAACATCGCAATATAAAAAATAATAGAGATTTTTTTTATACAGAAAATTTTTCAAGCAAAATGGCGTTAACTTTTTTCACATGGGAAAAAATTTTCGTTAACACATAAAATTAATTATTTTTAGTAATTATAATGGTATTTTTTAAGAATTTTAAGTGTTTATTAATTATTAGTAATATTTTAAATTATAAAAAATATTTAAATCATTTTTTTCATACGGACTTATTGTGATATAATAATTTTTTCATTTGGGAATTATGAATAAGGTAATCATTATTTAAAAATATTAATTATTTAAATAGATTTTTAATTAATAATGCTATTTTTTAAGTGGTTTTCATGTTTTCCAAACAATTGCTACTATTGGGCGTGGTCCATACGCTTGGTTTCCTGTGAAACTTAAAATTTCAATTAAACCTTTAAAGTTGTTGTTTACATCCTGGAAAAGGAAAATTTATCAATGAAAATCAGGATGTGCCACAATAATTTATAGACAATGAAAAACTTTCGAGTTTTACCTTTCGTTTGAGGTATGAACGAGGAAAATCCATGAGGTACCCATTTTCGCAATTTTTATCCAAAATTTAGCTTACATTATTGTTTTAATATGTAATTCTATAAATTTTCATTCAATTAAACTTTAATTTAATGTATTTTCTTAAAAACTATTAATTTTTTATGATTACGTAATCAGTATACAGAATTTTCACTTCACATGTTTTTCACCTAAAATCGCCTATCATTATTATTGGTTTTTGAATTATTTCCAGGAATTTTTCATTTACAAATTGTTTTTGCGAAAATTTCATTGAAATTTTATTTTCTAACAATTTTCTTCTTTCCGATTATATTCATTATATAATGGTAATATTTTTTTAGTTAATAATTATAGAATAAAAGCAATCACTAGAGAAATTAGTAAAAAAATTCCAAATAATCTTAAGTATTCTTTATTTTGGTATAATCTTTAATATTTTGTCATTATTTTTAATTGCAGATTAATTTTTCTTCTCTCAAATTTTATCTGGTTATTACATATGCATAAATTTCTTTGTTAGTTTTTCTTGGGCTTAGATGTTTCATTTTTTGAAAGTATTTCTCAGATTCCCCAAAGATTCCTTTAGAAATGTCACATTTTTTTTACATATATCCATAAAAAATGTTTCAGACATTGCTTTTTTACTGTATTTTAATGAACAATGAATAAAAATGTAAGGAATTGAGAACAGAATGTGAATTTATACCGATATTTATTTAGAACAAATGGAATAACTTAAAAAATGACTTTGGAAGTAATAATTTTAATCCAAAATGACCAATTTTTGGTTAACCTTTCGTAGGTAAGTAGGTATTAAGGATCTTGTTAAATTGTAATTAATTATAATAAAAGTGATTGGTTCCGTTGTATTTGTATTTATTGTATTTTCAAATTTTTCAAATTTTATTTTAGATTTAAATTTTTGAAAAATATTTTAGGCAATTTTACGAACAAAAAAAATCGTGATATATAGAATCAATAGATATATATTCGGTTAATGTTCTTATATTATAATTAAATTATTGTTTAGTTAAGATTGCCCAAATTTTGTTTTCAACTCTATAAATACTCTGAAAGCTGTTCGGATACCAAATGGTTTGCTATAAATTTATTATAATTCAACTGCGGTCCTATGTACGCAGTATGTTTAGTGGATTGTTTAGTAGTATTAGAATATTACATAAACATTGTAGTCCTCAAAAATTGGAATCCGTAACATTTCCATAATTATTTTCAATTATCCGATTTCTATATTCTAATGAATATTTTATGTAGCAAATATATTTCTCTTTTAAAACATGTTGTCTAATTGATACCCAATTATTATTTAAACTTTCCATAGGTTTTGTATACTATAAGTTTCTTTTGTTTTCTACGTATTTAAAAGTTTTCAATTTTGGAATTGCATCCGGTTTAATTATTTAATCGTAGAATTTAAATAAAATATTCCAACACCTTCATTAGGTTTATACGTTTTCTTAAATATAAGTATATTGTATTTAGTCCAAACTTATGGTGATAATAATATTCTATTGAATACACTATTGTGAACAAATTCGCTTGAATAAAATATTTCCGACAATATTTTTTATATGCAAATTTAAATATTCATATGAACACTTTCTCATCGGGAAACAAGATTTTTCATCTAGCCCGATGCCAAAGTGTTTATTGAATCTGACATGATTTCATATACAATATTCAATGGTATACAATATTCTTCGAATACATTCAAGTTCTATCGAATGAGGCAAAATTATATTACTAAGAATACAGTTAACGTTAGTGTTTAGATGTTTTTTTGTTTTATTTAAATTTTTTTTTTATTTTAGTTCCAACAAAATGTGATGTAATGTGAAAATTGTAATTTTTCTTAACACATCGTTATACTACTAATTCGAAGTGTCAATTATATTAAATAAAAGATTACTATTTTTGTTTATTTCAACTATTTATGTTAAAATAAACTCGTAATTGTATTACAATATGAACTTTTTACATACATCTTCCTCCTTATTTTGAGTTTGAAATTTTATGAATAATGTAAGTTTAATTTTTCTGATTTTACTTCGGAAACTTCATAATATTTTAATTTACCAACAAACACGATGCATATTAAAATTTATTAACGCTGTAACCGGTACCATCTATTATTCAGTTAACTGCGAAATTTATTTTTAAATTTCTTTTACATTGTGCGTAAAATTTGTTGCCACATTTACTGGTAATATAAAGGATAAACTTGAGTTTTTAAACCGAATGGTAATTTTTTTATTTTTCACTACGTGTATGCGATCAAATCGTCCAAAAGAAAATAATTTTATATATAGTTTTAATAATTTATAAAAATTTTGATTTTAAATATTTTTTTTAATTGACATTATTTTTTTTTTCCATTCCAGCAAAGTCAAAGTGATAGCGATAATGATTCAAGTAGTGAATCATCAACATCTGGATCAGATAGGTATTTTATATGATAACATTATATTATAAGTAATACTATATTTTAAATACATACACGTACATATAATAAAAATATTGAATTATAAACATAGTGATTCTGGATCAATATCAACTAGCTCAAGTGATGTTAGTCATATATCTAATGAAACAAATGATAAATCCATTATTGTGGATGTTAATCATGTTAATAACCTAGAGCCGCAACAACTACAACCACAACAACAAATACTACAACAAGAACAACAAATTATTTTAGAACAAACAAATCAAGACCACAATGACCTACAGGAAATTAATCAAAAAATTGACCAACATCTAAATAAAGTTGAATATCATGAACAAGAATTAACAACTGATACTTCAACTGAAACAAAAAATAATAGTAATACTACAAATTCAACTTCAAACACATCTTCATCAGATGATGTTTACGATAATGATAATGAAGAAGTAGCAAAACCATCCTTTGGGGTTGAAGACGAAGAAGATGATGATGATGATGATGATGATGATGATGATGATGATGATGATGATGATGATGATAATGATGATGATGAGGATGATGATGATCAGGAAGATGATGATGATGATGCCGAAAATGGTAAAGATGATGACGATGATGATGATGACGACGATGATGATGAAGATGATGATAGTAAAATAGTCAATAATAAACATAGTGATAATGAATATAATACGCCTGAAAAAAGTAGCCCTGATGTATGTATAACAATTTAAATACGGTTTTACTTTATAATTAATTATTGAAAATAACTTATAAACTTAATCGTTGAATTTATTTTTCTCCAAAAATGAATAGGACGATGTGGACTATACCAGAGGCAGAAGGGTGAAAATTAATCGAAAAGTTGCACCGAAAAAGCAACCGGTACGAAAAAAGCAAAGGTTTGTTATTTATATATAAATTATATATTCTAATTTAACATAGAGTTAATTATTTATACATTTTTGTTCAATATCGATAATTTATGTAAATTTATATGACTCTTTTTTTAGTAATAGTGATTTCATTTAATTTTTAGTTATCATTCTGCCACATCAGAAAGCGATGATAGTTTTAGTGATAGTGATGAAATAACTCACCGAAAACGTAGAGGAAAAACAAAAAAAAAACCTATAAGACGTAATAAACGGGGTGCTGCACATTATTCATCGGAAAGTGATAGTGATGATGATAAAAAAAGGTTTGTAATTAAACCATATTCTATAAAACTTTTGTTTAGTTATACAAAATAACGAAAGGAAGAAACAATTTCTCTTGATGCGAATTTATTAAATTTTCTTCAATAAACTCTTCATTTTAATATATCATTTCAATATAAAATAAGTGCTAATTTTCATACGTTTTTTAGCTCGATATCGTCATCGGGAGTTATTGTATCGGTAAGATTCCTATTATGAAAATTTTATGTGAAATTCAATAAGAAATATTTTTTGTGTAACTTTTTTTTTTTTTTTATATTAATTACAATTTGAAAAGTTATCTTAAAGAAAACTAATATTTTTTTTTAACACATAAAATTCAATTTAAAATTCCATGCTCTTCGAAACCAAACAAATATGATCATCAAAAATAACGTTACAATATAACAAATATGGAATATGGCTATATCCGCGTAGTCGTCATACTCATAAATTTACAATAATTTTTATATCCATAATAAAAATTATTCGTTATTATTTAATATTATAAATAATATTATTTTTTATAATAGATCTGCAACAAGACGTAAAGGTGCAAAGGTTAGTTATAAAGAAAATAGTGAAGATGAAAAAACTGGATCTGAAGATTTAATTGATGTTGATTATGAAGAATCTCCAATAACAGAAGAAACAGAAAAATCTGAAACTATTGAACGTGTAATTGCTCAGCGTGTTGGTAGAAAAGGTGTTACCGGCAATACAACAACAGTATATGCAATTGAAGAAAACGGTGATCCAAATACTGCTGATCGAAAGACAACATTACAACAACCGAGTGATGATAACCCTAAAACAAATGCCAATGACGATAAAGTGGACGATGTTGTTGAGAATGATGATAATAAACCATATGAAATGGAAGATCAATATTTAATAAAATGGAAAAATTGGTCACATATTCATAACACATGGGAATCAGAAAATTCACTAAAAGAACAAAAAGTTAAAGGAATTAAAAAATTAGAAAATTTTATTAAAAAAGAAAACGAAATTGAAGTTTGGCGTAAATATGCTGGTCCAGAAGATATTGATTATTTTGAATGTCAATTGGAATTACAACAAGAATTATTAAAAAGTTATAATTTTATCGAACGTATAATTGCACGTAATGAAAAACCGGATGGTGGTGGTGGTATTGATTATTTATGTAAATGGGAATGTTTACCATATTCAGATGCAACATGGGAGGATGCTAGTTTAGTACAACGTAAATGGTCAAATAAAATTCATGAATATGAAGAACGTGAAGAATCAAAACAAAAACCATCTAAACATTGTCGTGCATTAAAATATCGTCCGAAATTTCATCATGTTAAAGAACAACCAGACTATATGGGAGTTGAACGTGGTTTAATATTACGTGACTATCAAATGGATGGTCTAAATTGGTTAATATTGACTTGGTGTAAAGAAAATTCGGTAATCTTAGCTGATGAAATGGGATTGGGAAAAACGATACAAACAATATGTTTTCTATATTATTTGTTTAAAGAGCATTCATTATTTGGTCCATTTTTGTGTGTGGTACCATTAAGTACAATGACGGCATGGCAACGTGAATTTAGTATGTGGGCACCAGAAATGAACTATGTAACATATTTAGGTGACATACAATCACGTGATATGATACGTCAATATGAATGGTCATTTGAATCAAATAAACGTTTAAAATTTAATGTCATTTTAACAACATACGAAATTTTATTAAAAGATAAAGCATTTTTAGGTAGTTTAAATTGGGCAGTATTATTAGTTGATGAAGCGCATCGTTTAAAAAATGATGATTCATTGTTGTACAAAGCATTATATGATTTTCAAACAAATCATCGTCTATTGATAACCGGTACACCGTTACAAAATTCATTAAAGGAATTATGGGCCTTATTACATTTTATAATGCCGAATGTATTTGATACTTGGGACGCATTTGAAATTGAACATGGTAATGCAGCCGATAAAGGCTATATCAAATTGCATAAACAATTGGAACCGTACATATTGAGACGTGTAAAAAAAGATGTTGAAAAAAGTCTTCCAGCAAAAGTTGAACAAATATTACGCGTTGAAATGACATCGGTTCAAAAACAATATTATAAATGGATATTAACAAAAAATTTTCATGCATTACGTAAAGGTGTAAAAGGTTCGATGAGTACATTTTTAAATATTGTTATTGAATTGAAAAAATGTTGTAATCATGCAATGTTAATACGGCCACAAGAATATGAGGCGGCCACAACACTCGACGATGCCGTACAAACATTATTAAAAGGTAGTGGAAAATTAGTTCTATTGGATAAGTTACTGTGTCGCTTACGTGAAACGGGACATCGTGTATTAATATTTTCACAAATGGTTCGAATGTTAGATATTTTAGCTGAATATTTACAAAAAAAACATTTTCCATTTCAACGGTTAGACGGTAGTATTAAGGGTGAAATACGTAAACAAGCCTTGGATCATTTTAATGCAGAAGGTTCAACGGATTTTTGTTTTTTATTATCCACACGTGCCGGTGGTTTAGGAATAAATTTAGCAACAGCTGATACTGTTATAATATTTGATTCCGATTGGAATCCACAAAATGATTTACAAGCTCAAGCACGTGCCCATCGTATTGGTCAAAAAAATCAAGTGAATATATATCGCTTGGTGACTGCCCATTCGGTTGAAGAGGAAATTGTGGAACGTGCTAAACAAAAAATGGTATTAGATCATTTGGTAATACAACGTATGGACACAACGGGCCGTACAGTATTAGATAAAAATGGTTCAACAAATTCGACACCATTTAATAAAGAAGATCTATCGGCTATTTTAAAATTTGGTGCTGAAGAATTATTTAAAGATGATGTGGATGCAGAAGATGATTTGGTGTGCGATATTGATGAAATTTTGCGACGTGCTGAAACACGTGACGAAGCACCAACAATGGCTGGTGATGAATTATTGTCAGCATTTAAAGTAGCTAGTTTTGCGTTTGACGAAGATAAACAAATGTCAACGACAAATAAAATTAATGTAAGTAAAATAATTATTAGATAATGTTGATCAGATTTGGCAATTGTAGCGCAAACAACACTCATTACCATCCACAACCGCATCATCATTATACTTTAATTTTTTTTTTTTTTAAGTAATAAATTGCTCCAAGTGGACCTTTATGTCAACTAATCAACCTTTCATTACAGCCAAGTTGGTAAACATTCTCTGCATGGGAGTATATAAGAATTTATCAATTATACTGCAATTAATGAAAGATAGATGTTTTGAAAATTCTATTATTTTAATATGGGTGATTGACCATAGTGATGTGTGTGTGCAGACATTGTTAATCTTTGAATAGCGTCCAATACCATATTTTCAAAGATATCCGTTTTTCTTTTTATTCCATAAACGAACCTATGAAAACCCAGCAGAGAAATGTTAATATTAAAATAAATACCGAAAATTTCCTATGAAAAATAGCGAGGGAATTGAACCCACTACATTTCGTGATTAATAATATATATTTCGGCGCTATAACACTGCGCACATTATAATTACAAATTACCCATAAACTATTATGAATAATAAAACAAATTTTTTTATATTTAATTATTTATTACAAATATAAAAACTAATACCAAAAAAAATGCTTTTTACAATATACAAAATATATCCCGTCTTTGTCGAAGTTAAATTAATTTAATTAAATTACTTTAATTGTTTGTTGTGTTGCTTGCTCGTGTGCCTCAATAAACATGTATAACACATTTGTTTAATTGTTGGTAAGATTATATTCACTGTATTAATAAATTCACATTTTTCATGATACCATTGTAAACAATTTGAACATTGTTGCCAATAATTATTTATAAATTTTGTATTTTTACATATGCTACAATAAAATCTATAATAATAATTTGAATTAGAATATAATTTTGAATTTGTATAAATTAACCATTTTAATTTTAATAAATTTTCAAATAATTCACGACTTTGTTGTTTAGAATTTCGATGTACTACAACAGCTGACATTATTAATGGATTATTATTATTGTTATATTTTTATATAAAACTTTTAATATCGTTTTTAACTGACTGCGGCAGAATGATTTATTTTATACTGATTATTTATTAATTAAAGGTTTATCTATTTATTTATAAAAAATTTATCCATTAATATCTATTCAAGAAAAAAATAACCTTTGATATAATTATGCGTGTGATTCATAATTTATTAATAAAAAAACATGAAAAAAATTATTATGTGATCAAATTTATCGTATGCCATTATTAATGCAATTTTAATGAGGTGTAAATTTTTTATTTTTGTAATATTATAATTTTTGTCCTTTTGTTATAATTTCGCATAATTCATAATTGTTTTTTTAACAGCAAACATTTGTATACATATAGTATTATCGAAATTAAAATTATATACAATAGATTATCTGTTTTATTGTGGTCGGTTAGTAACATTATAATTTAAATGTTACAACAAATAATGAGCACTCATTTTCTTCGATCCCAACAAGTTTTACAATTTACACAGAAAAACCCACTTGAAAGTTTCGATGTATGCAACTTATTTGTATAGAAGCTTGCATTATATGTGGTGCCTTGTGGACAATTGTTATAGAATGGGTCGCGTAAATGTGTCGGTCACATATAAGTCATAAATAATGTGTACATGCTCTTGTATACATCTATATACATAAGTGCGTGACTATTACAAAACAATAATATAAAATATTTATTCATAGCTAATTTATTATTTATTTGTTTTCTAATTCAGACGGGGAAAGGTGAAGATAATCGGCAACAAGATGATGTCAGAGATTGGGAAGAAATTATACCTGAAAATCTACGTAAAGCTGTTGAAGAACAAGAACGTACTAAAGAAATGGAAGATTTATATTTACCTCCTAGACGTAAAACGTTGCAGCAACAACAACAAAAACCTGGAATTGGTGGTGCTGGTGGTGGTGGTGGTGGTGGTGTTAGTCGTAAACGTCGTAAGGAAAGTGATGAAGAATCAATTGATGAAGATGGTTCCGGTGGTAGTGGTGGTGATGATCGTCCAAAAAAACGTGGTCGTCCACCGGTTAAAGAAAAATTTCCCAATTTTTCGGATGCCGAATTACGACGTTTTATAAAAAGTTATAAAAAATTTCCGGCACCACTGAAACGTTTAGAGGCTATTGCATGTGATGCTGAACTGCAAGAAAAACCATTGGCTGAAATAAAAAAAATTGCTGAATCTTTGCATGAACGATGTGTTACATTTATGGAAGAACATTCCAAAGAAATACAAAATGATATGGAATCAAAAAAACGTGGTGCACGTGCTGGTTATTCAATTAAATTTGGTGGTGTATCATTTAATGCAAAAACGCTAATGACATGCGAAGATGAATTACAACCATTAGACATAATTATGCCAAATACAATGGAAGAACGTTTAAAATGGACGTTAGGAATAAAAACACGTCCCGCAAATTTTGACATTGATTGGACGATTGATGATGACTCCAAATTATTATGCGGTATTTATCAGTATGGTATCGGTTCATGGGAAGCAATGAAAATGGATCCATCATTAGGTATATCGGATAAAATGTTGTCAAATGATAATAAAAAACCACAAGTTAAACATTTACAATCACGTGCCGAATATTTATTAAAAATTATACGAAAATCAGTAGAATCGAAAAAAGGTTTGACCAAGAATCGACGTCAACGTCAAACGAAAATAAAAACCAAATCCAAAAATATAATTGAAAATGATACAATTTCATCAGACGATGATAAAGTAAAACGTAAAGAAAATACAAAACCAAATAATATTGATGGTAGTAATTTAGATAGTAAATTATCGCATTATACAGATGAAAGTTCAATAAATGATAGTGCCACTACCGTTACAAATAATACTACTTCAACAACAATTGCCACATCAAAAGAACATAAAAAATCGAGATTATCAAAACATAGCAATCATAATACTACTAATGAAAAACCGAAAAAACCGAAAAAGAAAAGTGATGGACCAATGCATTTTACAGCCAATAATGAACCAAGAGCATTAGATGTTTTAGGTGATCTAGATCCAACTGTATTTAATGAGTGCAAGGAAAAAATGCGTCCCGTTAAAAAAGCATTAAAAGCATTAGATAATCCCGATCAGAATTTAAGTAATGACGAACAACTAAAAACTACACGCACATGTTTATTAGACATTGGCAAACAAATTGATATTTGTTTATCGGCCTACAAGGAACCGGATAAAATTAAAGAATGGCGTAGTAATCTGTGGTATTTTGTTTCCAAATTTACAGAGTATGATGCACGTAAATTATTTAAATTTTATAAGCATTCATTGAAAACAAATAATGATGAACAACAACAACAACAACAAATACAACAACAGCAACAAACAAAATCAAAAAATAAACAATCACCTGTAAAGATGGTGATGGATGGTGGTAGTGGTACTCGAAGTGTTGCAATAAGAATAGGTTCGGATGGAAAGAATGAAATAATTGGAAGCAATCATTTAAATATTGAGAAAAAAATATTAGATAAAAATATGATAAATTTAGATAGCAATAGAGAAAGACGTGAAAGAAAAGAAAAGAAAAGACATAAAGAAAAAAAAGATAGACGAGATCGAGTTGGACAACAACATGAACTGCATCAACAACACAACAAACTTCAATCACCATTTAAACATAATAGTAATAATCATATAACACAATATAATAATAATATAAATGATAATAATGATGGTGTACTAAATGCTAAAAGACGATTAGAAGAAGGTGAATGTGAACCAGATGTTAGAGAATATAAAAGACTGCATCCTGATAATAGGTAAATTTAGAATGATAATTATCCAAAAAATATTTAAATTCTTTCATAGTTTGGTTATAGACGTATATATAAAAAGCGATCTGTAAACCATTTCTATAACATTTTTCTTCTAATGACATCAAATATCCGTTAATTCTGTAATAGCCATGAGTGGTTTTTTAATTTTCGATCAAATTATTTACTATTAATTTATTTACAAATAAAATTAATCCATATATTTCTTAAATTTTTACTAGATATGAGTCTCCTGGTTATTTACCAAGAAGACATAATAATACAACTACAGTTAAAGAACCATTATATAATTCAATAAATGTACCGCCTTTGATGATGGCACCCAGAGGTGCGGCCACAACTATACCACAAAGAATCCCAATGTATAATGAACGTGATCCAAGAGATCCGAGAGGAGGTGTAAGTAGCAGTAGTGGTGGTGGTGGTGGTAACAGTGATCATCGTGATAATAGACCAGTAATGGGACCTTATAATGATACCGATCAATGGAATCTTCGTGATAGGTTTGTATATAATATAATTTATTTATTTGATTATTTATAAATATAAAGAAATTAATTTTTAATTTTAGATTTAGTGATCATAAAAGAGATCGATATGATAACTACAATCGAATATCACCGCACGGTTATCATAGAGAAAGAGACCATCGAGATCGTGACAGGGATCGTGATCGACGAATGGACAAACGAAGGTAAGTAATTACTTTAATGTTTTAAATTTACAAATTTGTAATTAAAATCGATATATTTTTATGTTACTGTTCACAATATTATACAGACCAATTTTCTATAACTATCTAAACATTGCATTCAAATTGGTAAATTACTCTGCATATGAGTAAAGAATAAATTATTGCTTTATTAATTCAATTATTTATATGAGTGAATCGCTCACAACGGTGTGTGTGTCACCTACGTGTAGGACTAACGCGAAGTAATGACAAGACAATGGAATAATTTTTAATATGAAAAAAACTCCATACCGGGGAATTTAATACGCAAAAGTTTGATCCAGTAACATAATAAATATATTGCTATGATAGAAAATAAATCAAAAACTGTGTTGAAAAATCTCGCTCATTTCGTTAATTAAAATATGTTTGTATTTATTGTTTAAGTGATAATTATTGTCATGATTTTGTTCGTTAAAAAATTAAAAAATAATTAATAAATTTTTATTAATAGTAGATATCCACAATTACCGCCACCTATCGTATATCCAAATAATCATTTTATGCAACAACAACCATATTATCCACCATCAGATATACCACCAAATTATCGAGATCGATATGGTGGTGGTGGTGGCAATCCAATGGAATGGGCACGTGAACGTGAATATGTTGATTATCGTCGGGAATACGATAGACGACCACCACCATCAGCAAATTCATAGTATAATTTATCTCAATAATTCATTCACAAAAACTATACATGTACAGAACACGTGCATGTAAACCATCATTTATTTAATTTTATTATTTTTTTTTAGTTCAAATTCTATAGAATAAGATTTGTAAATATTATAATATAATGTAAAAAGATAATGATTTATTAATTATAAAAGTATTTTTATTTTTTTTTTTTTTTTTTTTTTTTTTTTTTTTTTTTATAAATAAATGTAATTAACTAGGTATTAATTAATATATTAAATTAGAGAATAATAGATAAAAGAAAAATCAAAGAAAATTAGAATATAATAATTACAACAAAAAAAAAATAAAAATTGATAGCGAACAAACACATTTTTTTTTCTATTATTTATAAATTAGACACGTACATTAATATTTGAAATTATTTGAAATAATAAATAAAACATTTATAAATTGGCTATTCATTTAGTATTTCAATTATAATATTAATTTTATTTTAATTATTTGAAAGAAAAAAAAACGAAGAAAAAAACACATAAAACATTAAGTTGAAATAATTTATTTTTGTCTAAAATTAAAAAATAAATATCATCTTAATACAACAAAATAATGAATAAATTATAAATTAAATTAATATCGGTTTTTATTAGATTTTATTTTATTTTTAATTTTGTGCAAGCAGTAAAAGATAAAAAGAAAACGAAAAAAAAAAATAAATAAACACACTAATTAATTATTATATTTGTGTGTGATTGTTTAAAAAATAATAAAAAAAGATAGAATACAAAATAAAAATAAAAAAAAAAAACAAAAAATTAGAAAAACCAAAATAAAAAATAATATAAAAGAACAAACAAAACAAAAAAAATAAATATTTTTTTATAAAAATTTCTGTTTTTTTAATTTTTATTTGTTACAATTACACAAAGTACACTTTTTAAAATCATAGTTGTTAGAGAATGAAATTAAAATGTTCAAGAAACTTATATTTTTAAATGTTGTGCGTTACATACAATAAATAAGAAAAAAAAAACCAAAACTAAAACATACAAAATTACCGGAAAAACATGCCGATCTAAGCAATTACCTAAACCATAAAACTAAAGAAGATAAAATATAAATTACGTGCGGCTCAAACAAGGGCTCAAATACTCACATAAATTAAACATGTATTGGGAAATGTCGCATGCAACGACAAGGACATCGGTGAGGTTCAAAAATCAAAATCAATCATCGTCCATACGAATTTCGTGCACCACAAAACGAAGAGATTTCAATCCTACACAACTGGAATTGCAAAAATATTAAATATATACTATTTTAATTTTAATAAAAATTGTATTATATTGTTTAAACACAAAATTTTGTTACATAATTCTATTTTATTTAATAATAACATATGGTGAAAATACTTGCATATCGTCCATGTACGTCGTTTCGAGCACAATTTGTACATCTGAAAACTTGATCGCTCGCGCTATTGGAATTGAAAATGGCAATATTAATATTCGATCATATACACAAATTGTAGTGGCGCATTCACCTAAATCATTGTTTTTTGTGAAAACTTTAAAAATTATATTAATTGAATAATAAAATTTTCACAGAACAAAAGGTTTATCGTATAATTATCTTTTTTTTTTTTTTCGATTAAGTTCATAAACAACAAATCCATTTAATATATTTATTAATAATTAATTCAAATATTTAAGATTTTCGATATTCACATAATTTGAATACAATGTGAAAATAGTACAGGTAATATTTTAAAATTTCCACTATTTATAAAATCTATCTTTTTGTAGAAAATTAAAATTTTATATTACAGAAAGCGATTTTTTTTTATTAATTTTTTTTTTTTATTTTTTTCAATTCAAAAAATATTCTCTAAATTTAAATAAAATAAAATAATATAAAAAAAAAATAAAAAATATTTGAATTTGAATTTGAATTTGTCAGCAGAGACAGAAACAGAAAATAATAAAAATAAATAAAAAAAAAAAACAAAATAATAAATTTCAATTTTGTTTTTAATAAAAATTTTTGACGCACATATTCAGTTTCCGTTTTATTTTTATGCGTTTGTGATGTGATATTTTTGTTCTCTAATAAAAAGTAACTATAAAACAAAAAAAAATGATATAATATTATTTATATAAAATTGTAATTAATTAATTATGAATAATTACGAAAGAGTACATTTTATACATTAATTTGTTGTTTAACTTCAATTAAAAGTTTATAGATTTTCTTTTTGTGTGCAAATAATAAAGTATTTAAAGAAAAATAAAAAATAGTTTTGTTTTTTTTTCTCTTATATTTATTTGCGAAAGTGTTTTGGCATCATTACATTTTTTTTAAATAATCATGGTGTGTATTGATTTAATAATTATATTATAGTTATATTATTATTATTATTAGTATTGTTTCACCAACAAAATACTAAAACCATAAAAATATAATATAATAAATTCTAGAAAAAGTGTTTATAGTTTTTGTTTTTTTTTTCTTTTACCTATTGTTATTATTGGAATACGCGAAAAAGTGTTTTTTTATTAACATATGTAAAAAACATATGTGTGTGTGAATTTTTTTTTTTATTATTTGCCCTACCACCTATATAAAATTAAAAACTAAAAAAATCATTAATTTTTTAAATAATATAATACATATTTTAGAAAGAGTGTAAATTTTCTTCTTTGTTTTTGTTTCTTTTATGTTAAATATAATCTTAAAAAAAAAATTATTGTCTTTTTCTGTCTTTTTTTATTTTTATGTATAAATGTGCATATAAGAAAAAACTATTTCATTGCATGTGTGTATGTGTGTGTGTGTGTAGAAATACTATATATATAAGAAATGATAGGTACATTTTTTTTATATTTTATAAAATTTTATAATTTTTCCAAATGTGTCGCGTGCGTATCGTCGTCGGTATTACGGTATATATTTAAGTTATGAAAACATTGAAAATATTATAATATATAAAAGCACATAAAAGTGTTGAATATAAATAACTGCATACAAGAACAATATAACCACCATAATTAATTCACTGTCACAGCATCGTTTATCTGTTTGCGTGTGTGTGAGTGCCGGCGCGGTTGTGAATATTTGGTTGCATTGATGATGAGCGGGTGAGTACCTAAATATTTTTTGTATATATTTGTAATTTATTAAATAGATATAAAAAATATTATAATATTTCATAAACAACATTTTAAAAAATATTTTATGAGCTTTGCGTATCTTCTATACTGTATATTCAGATAGGCATTTGTATTTATTCTGCTAATTTCAATTACGCATAGATATCATTTAACACATTTTATTGATGTAAATTGCAAAATCATCCCATCGATTGTTAAATTATATGGGTAGATGAAATTAATATGAATAAATAGATACGAATAGGAATACGATTATCATTTCCTATCTCCTATTATAAGCAATTAAAGAATATATATAATCAAATTAATAAACCATAGAATAAGTGTACATAGCAAATACTTTATTATTATGATCTTCTTTTTTTTTTTTTTTGAAATAAAACATTCTTAAATTTAATAAAAATAGAAAAAAAACACAAAAAAAAATTACTTAACAAAAATTAAATGCAAATGTTGTTTGCTGTTTTAGGTTTAATGGTGGTCTAGTATACATTTTTCCATAAATACCACTAACTATTCCATTTGTGGAAGTTTTCTCTGAATAACAACATTTAAAAGTTTTTTCGCCACCTAGAAATTCCACCGGGGAAATCTTGCGTCTGGTAAAATTTTAAAATATTTCACATGGAATGGATCACTAGACAATGATTGGATAGAATAAATCAATTTTTGAATTGAAAAGCGTAATATTTTTATGTTGCGTAATCTCTCCATATTTGACGGTAACTGAATATGGACCTACATCATCGGAATAAAATAAATGCAATCTTGACAGAACACAATCACTATTATTTTCAAATAGCAATTTATGCATTACTGAATTACGAATATCAATTACATACGCTTTGACGATAGCATTCATTAGTTGTGGTTTCTTAATAAATAGATCAACATAAATCGTATCGTATTTTATGATATTCGTCTCTAAACAAATGAAAATTTGGAAATATCCATAAAAATTTGATTATGAAAATTTTGTATTTCAACTATATCATCTTTAGTTAAAAGCTCAGCGTTCAAATCAATACATAAACGAAATTCAGCGCGACACATTATTGGAAATCTTATTAAATATATAGAATCTCCAATAACCGCACATTTATTTTCTTTATTAATTGGTAAATTCAAATTTTCACATTGTTTTATAATCCATTTATGAACATATTTAAATAAATCACATTCCAATGCCGTAGAAATATCCAATTTTAATATCATTGATAACGTATCTTTTTTAATATTACAAAAGTAATGAGACGAAATAATTTCATTGGTGTGATCAGCAATGTAGGTTATAAAAATTTTTGTTATATCATAATCAAAAATTGTTTCTTCATAAATTTTCAAAGTTGTTTCTGCAAACATATGCTCTTTTAAATATATTTTACATTTATCTTTTAATTTTGGAATCTTATATACATTGGTTAGTCTTAATATATTTGATGCATTATTTTCGGACAATATAATTTGCCCAGTATAAATATAGCGTAACAATTCAATAAATGCATCTATATCGCAATCGAGCAATTAGTGAGACCTGTTTGTGTAACAACAGAACAAATACCCAATTCAGAATGAAAATTAACATTAACTGGAAACAATAATTTTAACAAACACGGATTAGCAGCTAATGCAATTTTAATTCTGAATTGGGTATAAATCTATAAAACTGAAACCATATCGGATTCCTTGGAATTATTTATGATGTGTATTCATTTTTAGAGAGAGTATAATTATTTACATTATATGAGATTGATACATTTTCAATGCGTATTTTAAGTTTTGTTTTTATCCATCGGGTATTTTTTTAGCGTCATAGAACTTTAAATTTGGATAAAATACAAACTGTTTAATAATAAATGATTGCATATATTGATCGATTATATTTCTATTATTTCTGTAATTTAATATATGTATCTAGTAAATGAACATTCTTGCTAGCAATGTTACCCAATGCATTCGATCGGTTCAATTTTTTAGCATATTATTTTTTATTGGATTTCGAATAGTTATACATGTAATAGCGAAAAAATTTCATGTAAATGCATATTTTTTTTTTTGATTATAATATAATTTATGAAATTTCTATTATTATAACAATTTTTGAATGCGAGCAATTTATCTATAAATTATTTCTATGGATATTGCATATAAATAATATTTATTATTAATTATAGTACGTTTAAGTACAGCGTAATATTATCTATATGCTATTTTAATGTTTATTATTTCAATTCACGTCTAGAAATAATTATCTTTATAAAACAATTAATTCATTAAATCTATTATAAATAATTAAAAACCAATACATCCAATTCGAAAAATTTAAATTCGTTCATGTTGGAAAATAAATTACTGATATCGAATAAAATTGTTCATTATTTTTTTAAATATAAATTAATTTATTTTTAAAGAATACTGTTTTTATAATTATTAACAAAATATTACAAATTTCAATTTTAAATTATTTTACTTCTTATTTCTTTAGTTTTTTTTTTGTTTCTATTTCCTTTCTTTTTAAGTACAAATTCATTAGTTTTTTATTAATTTATAAATAATTATTATAAAATGTGTGAGCAATTTTAATTTTTCATTGTATAAAACATTTCTCAAAATCAACGATAAAAAATATATTTTATTTTTTATTTTTGTTTATGATTTTATTCTTTTTTCTTTTTCTTATAAATTGTTTCAAAAAAGTTTGGAAGACTGCTGTTAAAAAATCTTGTAAACGGGATTGGTGCGGGGAAGAGGGGGTGGGGTAGGTGGGTGAGGCAGGTAAAATTAATAGGATACAAATTTTTACTTTTAAATTAAATAATAATTTACGTTTTTGTGTATTTTGTTTTAACAAATACTATTCTTAAAGTTTTATAGTTAACTATTTTTACATTATGATAGTATTAATTAAGTATAAATTATAACAAGTTATAACAAAAAAAAAAAAAAAAAAACTATGTCCATAAAGTTTATTTTGTATTTGTATTGTACAATCCCGGCACTTTAAAGACAAGGCACTTATTATTAACAAAAATTTATTTACGGATAAAATGGGAAAGGACAAAAGTAATTATTTTGTTTTATGAAAATATAATTTACTCTCATTTTAGTCATTATGTATTATTAACTTTTTTTTTCATTCATATTTAATTACATATATCTTAAATCATATTTATTTATTTAACCATACGTTTTGTAAATTATTAATTGAATTATTTAGAAAAATATTTAAATTAATTAATAATTGACAATTTTAAATCAATTAATTTATTAGAATACAACAATCTGATATTTTGGCTTAATTTTATTATTTTTTTTAAAAACGATACACTTTAACCGATGTGTTTTCAATGTTATGTTTTTGCAAACATTACTTAAATTAATGTATGATTTTGAATTTAAAGAATGGGAATAGCATTTTTAAAATTCTTTTAAATTTAAGGGATATTATTTACTTTTACCTTTTTTTTTAATAAAAATTTCACATTTTTGTAGTGGTGATTAAACATTTAATCCATTATATTAGCGATTGTATAAATAAATATCAACCATATTTTTTTAGCTTAACCAATCGTTTAGCACATAGTTACAATAATAAACGCGGCAGTTGACTAAAGTTGAATAGATGAAATTTTATATTATTGTTTAACAACATATAGTTAACGAAACGCATGGCATACAGCCCATCTTAAACTTTCAACTTTTTACATATATTATGCGAAATTCTACTTTTTCTTAACTACATCCTTCTACTTTTCTTTAATTTATGTGTATATAACTTCTGCTTCATTCTGAATTGTCCCATTCAATAAGATAAAATAGTATATAAAAATATAATCATGGTTTGAGTCTTTGCTAATTTAAAAATTTATTTGTTATTTCTGATTTTCGCGTTATTCAAAAAGTGTTTGACTCTGACCACCTACTCAGCTGCTTCACCATCATTTCTGATGTTTATTTTTTATGATTAATGTTTTTTTTTTTCAAATTTTTAACAAAAACCTCAACGTTTTCTCTGTGCATAGAGATTTTGACGAACTCAATACTAATTTTAGAAATATATACATTTATTAAAAAATAAAAAACCAAACTCGAAAATTCATGTATTTTTATCCAAAAAAATTAACTATAACTATATATATTCAGATTATTGTACAGCCATTATCTTTTATCTTTTGTAATTATATGTTAACCCCCAATGAATCAGCACTATTTGGACGAATTAGTTTACTTATATTATTATTATTATTATTACTATTATTAATATTATTCTTATTATTATTATTATTATTGTTACTACTATTATTATAACTAATTAAATTAGTTGTAGCTGGAGTTGTTGTAGCGGCTATAGTAAATATTTTTGAACAATTTACACATGGACACGGACCACCAATACGTTTTGTTAATACTGAACGTAATTTTAATGCGGGTCCTAATTTCATTCCTAATGATTTCATTAAATGATCTTCGGTTAATAATGGTAAAGCTGTACCATCAATTTGTTGTTCCAAAAAATTCTAAAATGAAAATTTAACAAAAATTAAAATTATATAATTCGCATAATTTAAATTTAAATAATTGATATAATTATAAGCATTTGAATTTCAATCTATTAAGATAAATATTATAACTGAATAATTATATATAAAATTATAAAATCAATATGTTGATGGGCTCAAAATAATAATGTCTTCTTTATAAAATCTACTGGTAGACTCGTATATACTTATATTTGCATTAAATCAATATGAATGGCGATTAACTCAGCAGACTTTTATAATTTACCGCATCTCAATAAAATATGATAAATAAATGATGCAAACAAAATATATATGTAAATAAATAATCATTATCAATTTCATTATACATACGCTTGAAAAATAAAAATTCAATTATATTAAACTACTGGTGAGAAATCAAATCATCGGAATGAATGTGCACAGTATGTGTAAAGGAGGTAAAAACAGTAAAATATAATAAAATATAAAATGATTCTTCATTTAATAAAATTCATAATAAATATATTGGATAAAAAAGTATATATATATGTGGATGCACAAAATGTGTATTATTATTAAATACATGTGTATATATATATATGTATGATGACCAGAGTGGCTTCATAATAAAGGTAAAAATCTAACAGATGATACTGTAATGTTGTCACAAAAGCATTATAGATTTTCACATAGTGGCTATATTCTTTAAATGGCAACAAACATCCTGCGATATTATTTTAAACGATCTGAGAGCGTTTACTGTACCAGTGTACTGTCTTTTCATTTCATTTTCCAGCTCAAATGCAGATGTCATCCGACACACATATTTTGCAGAGCTCTCCAAATCATATTTTATTTCAAAGTGATTAAAAAAAGATTGTAATTTATATGGTCGTAAAAATTGTATCGAGAGCAAAATTGATTTCAAAATATATCGATTTTTGTTTGAGTATTACTTTCATTATCAAACTGCCCTCATATATACATATCACATATATCATCAAATGTATACTATATACAAAAACGAATATTATTCTATATAAATATATTGTAAATGTAATGTATACAAAGTATGTGTATATTCATATATTGTATATTGGTTTGATTATTAACTACAATATAATGTGTTGTGCACTGGCACGCGCCTCTGGGTAGCAATGTTACGACCTACCTACCTATTATTATTATTATTATTATTAAAATCTCTTGGATTCTTTTATATATGTGTGTATAATATACAATATATCTTGTATATTCTTCTTAAGTGTATATATAATCACTGGGTGCAGTTTTGGAAAAAGAAACTAAAAAAAAAACAAAACCAACTTATATGTAGAAGATCTTTTAAGAGAATTTGCAAATTTAAATCATGTAAAATAAAATGGTAATATATACATAGGATAAGAAGAAGAAGATCATGATAATGAAAATAAAATGAATGAAAATTACACAAAATTAATAATATATGCGGTTATATATTGAAGCATAACATTAGTTGGTATACATCGTCGAGAGGTTTGGATAAAAAAAAATGTTCATGTAATTTGTTAAATTTCCTGTGGCTATATAGACGGACGGACCGATTGATTTGGTACATATATATATATATATATATCTGTCATCCCATTCATAGACATCTGTGCTTGGGTTTGGATGCCGAATTATCGCAGATCTGCTGAAATGTTCACTAAATGTGTAAGCGTTGTTGAAAGTGTTGTACATTTAGTCAAAGTATATACAGGAATGAAATGTAAAAAGAAAATATTACGTATACAAAATAAATATGCATTAGTCGTGTCTACAATTTCAAATTTGATTCAAATCTTTGGCCAACCCGTTCAACAATTCATATATATTTGCTGCTAAATATGCGAAGATGACGATGGATCAAGAAGACTGAATCATAATTGATACCGAATAGCGTATTCGCCTGATAAATGATCTGACGAAATCTATATACAATTTTATTTGGCATATCCCATTTTGGTTTTTCTTTTTCAAAACAATTCAAATTTTAACGATTTATATATCAAAGTTTCAAAAACCAGTGATCATAATCTAACATTACAGTCATACATTTCATTAGAGAATTTTCACTAGATTCTACCCGCATTTCGTTCGACTGTGTATTGTAGAATTATGTTTCCATTATATTATAGTATATTTACATTATAATATTTGTACTATACTATTTCACATAATGATTTTCTAAATATATATAATTAAATTTGAATTGAAGACATTTCCTTCCATATGTATGTATACACATATAGAGCTGATGGATGATGTTCAGTTACCGGCACAACACCATACCATTTATATATACATAGAAAGTTTTTCTATATACGTATGCGTTATATTAACAATTTATAATGGATTTTTTTTTTAAATAAATACACATATAAATGAAAATTGTTGATGTTATCACATTTTTAAAATATAATCGAATAATGATCGTATATTATATTATATTTGTAGAAAATTGCATGTGCATAGAACTATATAATATATACGAGATTCGTATATTATTATTATTATTATTATTATTATTATTATTATTATTATTATAGAGCATTAATAATATAATATAACAACAAGAACAACAACCACATCAAAATTATTATATGTAAAATTTAACTACATAATAATAATAATAATAATCATAATATTAATAATAATAATAATGATGAAGAATAACATACACACACTGTTTGTCCATTGTGTGTGTGTGTGTGTTTTTTTTATATAATAAATATTGAACTATATATTATTATAAATAAAATGTTAAATATAATAATATTAAATAAATATATTCAAAATAAAAACATAACTATATGATCAATAATAATCTGAATTAGTTATTCATCAACGTCTCCATCAAAGTATAATATCTCCATTTGATGTTTTTACCATCGCATAATCGAATTCAACTACACTATATAGCTAAAATTCTATCTCCGCGATGTACTCTATGTAATTGATTGAATATATAGTGCGAGATCTGGAGATCGTTTATAATGGCAAGTATGAGGATCTTCACACATATGCTGCAAAATCTATACATGAATTGTTTTTCTAAACAAATATATATATATATACACATCAAACTATCTTTAATTGTTATAATTGTATATCATCAACATTGCTTTCAATTTTTCCACACTATCATCAGTGGCATCAGTGGATGACGTGTAAATAACATATCTTCAATTTACAATCAGTCCAATCAAACGTTTACATTCAATATTCATATGTCGTTGTTTTCAATAGATTTTAATTCTCAGTTTTTTATTGTACTAGTTTCAATTACTTTTGATCAGAATAATGATGATAGATATATATATGCGAATGTAAACCACACACAACAATATAAGTTAATATTATATAGTATTTTGTAATAATATGAAAAAAAAAATAAAATAAGAGAAAATCGAATATAAAACAAATACAAAAGGAAAAAAAAAACACAGAATTAAAAGGTCTTCGCTATCAAAAAAGAATACGATCAACAACACAAAAAACAACAACAACTAAGATGCATCAGCAACAAAGTGTATGCCGGGGGCACATTTTCAATGCTCGGCAAAGGTTAACCAGGTCAAATTGAACAACTAAATTGACCATCTCATGTATATAATCAAAATGATGATCTTCATTTCTTCATACTCTTATAAAAATACATATACAATATATTTCTTCATTTTAAAACTTCTTATGTTTCTTATATGCTGCTGTGTAACAACTTCTCTTCTTCATTCCTCTGATATTTATTATTTTTTTACACATATTAATTTTTTGTTATAAATAAATTTTGAAATAATATATGAATGTATACGACTATGAAGAAGACGACCACGACGACCACGACCACGACGACGACGACGATGATGATGATGATGATGATCATGATGATGATGAAGAAATATGATAATGATGATGGTATGTTGAGATTTAGCGAGAATATTAAAGGTGGATTAATTGGTTTGACTTGACTTTTAATATATATTGATTTTATTATTTAATGGAAATTTATTATAATATGATAAAAAAAAAATGTATAATGTTCGTGGCATTTTTATATAGGAATATTTTTTATTTTTTTTTGTTCTTATTTGTTGCTGCTTTTGTTATGATCATAACAATTCTGCTCATTAAATTATATTTTATATATAAGGGTAAAGCAGTTACTAACATAAGACTAAGATATATCTTTTTCAAAGTCTCAATAAAAAATTCCATTCTAACCAGAATTGATTTTTGCTCATTAATTCAGAAAATTACACTTTAACTTTATATTTTGAAAATAAGATTAAGCGCAGGCAGGAATCAAATGTCGAGAATATGACAATATAAGTAAATCTTATTGAGGGCTAATAAACTAAAATCATTACTTATCGTTGTAATGCGATGAACACCGTATATAACACACACATTGCATAAACAACAAAAAGATAATCGATGATGTGTAAGGGAAATGATAAAGGTAAATCGCTACGTAACATATAATATGTATAATATGTTTTGGTTTTGCAATAGTATCGCAATAATTGAATTCCGTCGATTCACCTTTTTGCTAATGTTTAAATAAAATACCCTTGGCATCACACATTGTTGCATTGTATTTTTACATTTCATTATAATTTCTCAATAATGTTATTTAACAAAAAATAACAATAATAATTAAACAATGAAATGAAAATTTTATTATTACAAATTAAGATGTTATTGTTATTTTGAATTTTATTTCTGCCTATCGCTTCTATACCTTTTGTGCACTTTATGTACCGAGGTATAAAAAAAAAAGTATTTATAACAACATGAAATTTATTATAAATACACATACAATATATTTTGAAGAGGCGGAGAAACAAATTGAAATAAATATATATAATTATTGTAAAAAACAAAACAAAAAATACAAATAAATATTATAAAATAATAATTACTTGAACATATTCTCTACAAATATCAATACTTCCAACAAATGCACAAACTTGTAAAACACTCCATGAATTAATTTCTTCGCTTTGTGCTTGACATCGTGGTGAATTTGTTAATAATACTGTGGCTGCTGTATTACTATTTAAATTATTATTATTATTTATATTATTATTATTAATTTGTTGTTCATTAATTGTTGTTGCTGCTGCCACTGATGGTATTGATGATATTGTTGTGGGTGATCGTACAGTATTTCTATTATTTGAACGTAACATTGCTAATTTAATACGTTTATTAACTGGTGTGGCTGCACTAAGATCTAATGGTGATGTTGTCAGTTGTTGTTGATCATTTAACGAAATTGATTTTAATGATGGAATAATTAATGATGTGCATGCTGTCGATGAGGATCCGGATGGTGATGCTGCTGATGCCGATGAAACTGATGACTGCTGTAAAAATACAGTTGATGATGGAGGAAAAAATAATGCATTATTTGATTGTAGTTTTTGTTGTTGTCGTTGTTGTTGTGCTTGTTGTAATAGTTTTTGTTGCTGCTGTGATGTCTGTTGTTGTTGTTGCTGCTGCTGCTGATGTTGTTGTTGTTTTTGTGATTGTTGTTGCTGAGATGATGGACGTGAATTTTGTGCATTTGTTGCATTTGAATTTTGATTATCGCATGTCTTTGGTACTATTTTGAAAATTTTTTGAATTTCTGCTTGTTTGGCAGCTCGTGCCTATTATTTTGTTTATTTTTATTTTTACAAAGAATAATTAAAAATTAATAAAATGTTAAATTAATGTTAAATAATAATTTCTAGTAATAGTTATACTTAATTAATAGTATTTTATACTTATATTACTATACTGATCATACTGACATACCGACGAGTATATATTTTCCAGATAGCTTAATTATGGCTTTAAAATTTAATAAAATATTATTTTACTATATTTTATTCGACAAATTTTATAGTTCAACAGAAATTATTTTAGAGACTCATCTAAATTTTACTTACACCTACAAAATCTAATACTGCGTATAAAAAAAAAGAAAATAAAAATTTAATTAAACGTTACCAAAGTTACAAGTGCTTGTGAACTACTCATATCCATTATTGGTGGAAATACTGATGGTGGAAATGCAATGTCAGGGTATAATGATGACATAAAATTCGGTGGACTTGTAATCTAAAAATAAATAAATAAATATTATTTTATATTGAACCAAAAAATGTTTTGTTTAAATTTAAAATTTTGTATACACTTTACCGGTGGAACATTTGATGGGATTGAACATTTACTACTGTCGTCTTGTGATACAGTTGAAGACGGTAATGTTGATGGTCCCGATTGAGTCGCCGATGACGGTGTTGTTGGTGGTTTCATAAGTGTTCTTCCAGCAGTCATAATATTATTATTATTATTATTAATATTATTATTATTATTACTATTATTTTTATTATTAATATTATTATTATTTATATTATTATTATTGTTATTATTTTTATTATTTTTATTATTATTATTACTATTATTACTACTATTATCATTATTATTATTATTAATATTACTATTATTATTATTATTATTATTATTATTATTATTATTATTATTATTATTATTATTATTATTATTATTATTATTATTATTATTGTTATTATCATTATTATTATTATTATCATTAATATTAATATTATTATTATTATTATTATTATTATTATTATTATTATTATTATTATTATTATTATTATTATTATTATTATTATTATTATTATTATTATTATTATTATTATTATTATTATTATTATTATTATTATCATTATTATTATTATTATTATTATTATTATTATTATTATTATTATTATTATTACTATTATTATTATTATTATTATTATTATTATTTGGTATATTATTTAATTCATATTTTGGAGGTGGTTCCATAAATAAATTTCTTGAATTATTCATACTAAAATGGAATGAAACATTTGAATATTATTAAAAAATAATTATAATAAATATAAATTAATGTGGATATATTTTGCATAGAGTAAATAATAAGAAAAGAATATTCATTTCATTAAAATTTATAGATTAAAAACCAAAAAATCATAAAATTCAATTCAATTATCTATCAAATGGTTTTTGCGTTTTGAAAAGATTTACATTTTAAATGTTATCATGTAATGCTATTTTTTTTTTTTTTTAATATAATATGAATAACGATAACTCTTTTGGATCCATCGTATTATATGGAAAGATCATAAGATCTACCTATACAATTTGCGTATAATAATACCAGTTAATATTGATAATAAAGAAAAAGGTTTTAAAGAATTGAAGTTAAAGAAATTAAAATGATACATTTTTGAAACGATTTATAATTGGCGATGTGTGGTGGGTTGGTATAGAATAATGTAAATCGATCATGGTGCAATCAAGATGAGAACAATGACAACAGACAAAATCAAAAGAATGTTATGTTTGAGATGACAACGCAAGACCACATACATCTGTGGCTAAAAATTATTAGAGCTTTCTCGTAATGTGCTGTCACATCCCCCATCAGATTACCATTTATTTTCTTCTTGGACAATGGACAATGGACATTACTAAATTAATTAATTTTCCGTTCTTTTCGTATTATATACTCAATGACATATTAAAACATTTTGAAAAAAGGGAATTATATAATAGATAATGAAAATTTCAATTAATTCTTTCTCATCAACTTTTATATTCCCATTAAAAATTAAGATCAAAATAAAAATTTATAATTACTCATTTAGAATATTATTATTATTGTTACTATTAACATTATTATTAATGTTATTATTATATTTAGCCGCTAAATTTCTTATAATTTCTGAATAATTTCTTGGTCCATTATCATTGTTTCCAATATGATTACCATTAATTACAGTAATAATATTATTATTATTATTATTATTATTATTAGTCTTATTTTGATTTGTTGTTGTCAAATTTTGATTTGTTGTTGTTATTAAATTTTGATTAATAATATGATTTTGTAGTAGTTTTAAATGTTGAAAATGTTTTTGTATATTTGATTTTGTTATATAGTTCGGCAATCGTTGAGGAGGCGTCGTGGTGCCACGAGTCTTAACATTGCGAAATCTATTTGAAAAAATAAATATAAAATAAAATTTATTTTGAAAATTGGTGATAAATAAATATATATATTATGAATATTAAGCTGACTATAAGATGCTATTATATATACATATAGATAATAAACAAATTAAATGAATCAAAACAAAACGCGACACAAGGTGATGAAAATCATTCATGCTTAAATCTAACTTTTTATTTGATATTTATATATGGCATATAAAAACTATTAAATTATTATTACATAGCAGTTATTTTTTTAATTACATTACATTAAAATGTATACGTATAAAAATTATATAACACCTATATCTGTTCTGATAATGCTGGTGTGTGCTGTGCTGTGGTGTACATATAAATTTTCTTATGCGATTATAACCACAAAATTTTTGATTTATAATTTATTTATAATTTTATTTTTATTTAATTTTATATTTACGTTTTTTTGATCGTTTAAAATTAAATTCAATGAAGTAAATCTATAAAAAAAACTTTAAGTTATAATATAAAATACACAAGAAAAAAAAGTGAATTGCATATTTTTTATTTTATCCTAATTTGTATTATTTATAGATTTAGAATATAATGCGATTTCATGATCCATATCCAAGGAGAAAGTCAGAGAGCAATAATTTTATTTTAAATTATTATTCTAATAATTTTTTAATTAATTTTTTTTTTATTATCATATAATTGATGCCAATTTATCTTTTATTTATTATCATTGTAATATGGAATTGATCATTATTTTGATCTTCTGATATGATGGTCGCATTTTCTTTAATCAAATCAGTTATCATAACTCATAATAACAAAACTATTTAAGAAATATATAAAAAAATGTTGTTGAACAACCCCCCCGGCCCCAGTCAAATGTATTGTAATTGTAATTATAAAAAATAGATCACGACATAACATTCAAACGATATTTCGATATTTATACTTAACAATAATTAATTTAAAATAAGTTAGTTATTTATTATATATATATATATACTAACCGTGGATTAGTGGAATTTATATCACTAATGTTTGTTGGTACGGTTGTTGCGTTTGTTGTTGCCGATAATGATGCTAACGGTGGCGGTTGTATTGTTGGTGGTGCTGGTGGTGGTGGTAGTGGTGGTGCTGAAGGCGGCGCTAATGGTGGACTTAACCGTTCAATTTTAATCTGACTATTATTTAACATTAAATCATTATCATTTCGTAAATTATTTATAATATTTGTTGTATTATTATTATTATTATCATAACAAATAGCACTAGAATCATCACAATATTTTTTATTATTTGTTAAATTTGACATACGTTCATGTAATATATTATCTATTGATGTATTTAAATAGCCACCTTTTCGTTTTCCTTTATATCTATTCAATACAGATGATGATGATGATGGTTGTGATGGTGATGGTGATGGTGGTTGTTGTTGTATTATAATTGTTGTTTGTTGATTTGTTGGTGACGTTGCAAGTTTATTATTAATATTATCGTCATTTGTTAATGGTGCACCTACGTAAATGTAATAATATACAAAAAATATAAATATAAGATTTAATTATAATATATATTATTGAATAATCTATTTATATTAAAAATTAGTTCATTTACAATTTAAGGGGTGTGCGGGAATGGTAATAATTTTATAGTCATTACAATAAATTAAAAATTATTTTTACTATTATATATGCGAGTAACAATAATAGATTAAAAATATTGTACTTGCATATTTTTTTTTTTTTTGTTGATGCGATCATCATATGATCATATATTCTCACGGTTACCTATAGTACGATACAATTACTTTAATTTATATCATACACACATACTAATATAATATTAAATTCTTTGATTAACAATATATCGATTGATAATATAAAGTTCTAGAAAATATAAATTTACTATCGTTTTCTAATCGATTTCAATGGATATTAATTAAATTAATTAAACAACTATTTCTAAGGATCATAATTAACAAAAAAAAAACAAACATATGTATATTAAAAATAAAGAATTTATGCAGAAGGTCATGCAGACAGACATCAGTAATACATATTGTTTTTAATTCTATATTTATTTATTTATTTAGATTTAGAAATTTAGATAATTAACATTGTGATTCCACGAGGTCTAAATTGATTTATTAAAAGATGCGAATTTTATTTATAGTATATATTCTAATAATTTTAATTTAACATTTTATTTTAACAATACCTTAAATATATAAATGCTATTTGACCTGATGTTATGCGTACATATATTCAATTAAATGTTGTATATTTATTATGTTATAATTGAATATATATTTAAATTTATACATAAAACTATATGTGTACAGATTGGAATGGGTTGAAAGAGAAGTTTTCGGCATGAGCGTTCTTGGGAAAAAATTATTTTATTCTTCAACAGAATCTAATTTTAGTTTTTAAACATATACAGATTCCTTACAATATATTTGGTGATTGGTCTTCCTAAACATCGGAACCTCTCTATTATTATTTACTAAACAGTTTATTTTTAATGGAGTTGTGTGTGTCGACGCATACATTTTATATTTGACATGCAATTTTTTTAAACGATCGTATATCTAAAATATATGTATCGATCGATTCCGAGAACTTTTCAAATCCATCAAATCCATCATGTATAGCAGATATATTATAAATATATAGAGTTTTCGCCGGACCTGTATATTTATTATGGATAAAAATAAAATAAAAAAAACAGAGTAAAATTTTCTATATATAAATTATTATTATTTATATTTGATAATGACATTTAGAGAATAAAAGTGCAACACCATATAATATTCATATAAATATAAAACAAGTTTCTGTATTATTATGTTAATTATATTGTTTATTTTATATAATGGATTTAAATAATAAAATGAATGAATAATAAATATAACATAAATAAATATAATAAATATAAAATGAAATAAATGTTAATGGTATATTATATTATTCTAGTGCATATTATATATGGTATATATAATAGAAAAGATCTATCTATAACATTGACTTTTATATAAACAACCTCTGGCCGAATAACAACCGGATTGGATTAAGTAAAAAGGTAAACAATAATTTATTCGAAATGTTTCTTAATATCCTTTCATTACCAAATGCAAAGTTTAGCGAATAGGAAATAGACATATAGGACATTAGGATAAACACTACAAATACGGCTACCCAATTACAATAGTATTTTAAAAAATTATCGTCCATTGGAGCATGTTTTTAATGATGAGTTTTTATAGAAAATGAACAATTCGGTGCTAATTATTGCGATCATATAAATCAATTGATGTAGAACAAAATGCATCTCATCTGAAAAGATTTCTTGTAAATTTTCACAAAATTACACACTTTTTGAATATTTTCTTTTACACAATAGAAGGATAGCTGTGCATCATTTTAATCATTTAATATATTTTTATTAATTTTACTACATCCATTATTATATTTGTCATGTCGATGAATTTTTCGGACACGAGAGGGTTTATAATAAATAATATAAATATATACAATTGACATATTATTTTTAAATAAATGTATATAACCTACAGTTTAATTCGATCTTGATTTAATCTTGATCAGTTTTTTTTTCTATAGAACATAGAAAAACATTTCTTTTTTTTTTTTTCCTATTTATGCACTTAAAATTTCATAATTATTATATATCTTCCTAAAAATTATGGTTATTAATAGAGTTACAATTATAGTTATTAATAAAATATAAGATTTAAAAAGTTCACAACATAACAAAAAATCTTTTACCATATACACTTATCGATATTTTCTATGAATGCGATTTTAAAACTAATCTACAAATCGTCTAAGATATAATATAATGATAATTTCAAGGTTATAGTTCTTATATACATATGAAATTTAAACATAAATAAATGAAGTTACGTTTAGTTTTGCTCGTTATCATATATAATATTATACGGCAACCAAAATTTTGGTATCTATCATTCTTTCTATTTTATTATAGAGACTATATTTTGATAAGAGCTATGTGGAAATCGATTAAACTGTGGTTTTATAGAATTTGCTTGTTTAGAAATCGATTTTCATGTACTAAATTTTTTAAGCATATAAACATGATGGTAGCAATAATATATCCATCGGACAATCTATCTCGTACGCTTAAAAAAATACCCAATATATGTATAGATAAATTTAAAATAGAAAAAAAAAAAATTGGTAAATAATCAATCAAAAACATATTGTGCCACATTGTACCACCACCACCACCAACCAGCACACATTGTCAAAATAATACATTTTAACAATTTTTCACATATAAATAAAAAACGAGTATATATAATGATTAATATATTATTTTCAATATTTTGATCGAGATATAATTTAATAAAATAATATTTTATTAAAATATTAACTATACAGTTCTTAGTATATAATACAATAGTTATGAATATACATAGTGTCTTGGTGGGGCCGCGTGTTGTATTCCACTCAAGACCGATACGGGAGGACATATAATTCTGTAATCCAAAAATAACATTAACAAATATTCTATATACCTTTTTAGAGATCTGGACTTAATATTCTTTTTAAATCGGTATTAGTAAAATGCTTTCAAAAATATTTATATATAATTTTGAAGCATAAAAACGTAAACATTTAGTTAAACATTTTTAAACTGAATATTTTTTAAAATATAAACAGAGTACTATTATAAGAAATAGAAAAATTTAATAAAATGTTTTATATAATATTTTTGACTTTGAATTAAGTCGCTGAGCGTTCAACCTCACTACCACACACTCTGTTTAAATTATAATATACATAATAATAAATTCAATTATAATACGTCTCTATATATAAACACTAATTTACACATATATTTATTTATCGATATATTTAATTTTATGTTGAGAATATGGCAATGAATATTTTTTAATTTAATACAAATACTAATTTTATAAAATATAAAGTTAAGAAGTTATGTTACGTTACATTGTCATTTTTTTTCTTCTTATAACCAGCAATACTTTTGTGTATTTATAAATAAAATAAAAGTTAGAATATGTTGACAACAACAACAACAACAACAACAGCAAATATTTTCAACAATAATAATATCACAAAGTTTTTGTCTATCTATCTATATACCCATTTTACATGTTATTTATGTATAAATTGATTTCCAGACATTGTGAATGACATGTCAAGAATAATAATTATTATAAGAATTAAAAGAATTTGTATTTTATTTATTTAATATTAATACGTGTATTTCATTCGTTTAGCCAACTATATGCCATCAATACTCTCGAGCATATATGTAAGCCGCTGTTAGTTTGTATATATCGTATGACTAAATATATTGGCTGTTATTGTTATGTTTTTCTTTATCAACCAATGATATACAATTCTATTTATATATTGTAATCGATAACTAACAAAATATGAAAAAAATTAATTATAACAAAAAATACTGATTTTATAAAATTAAATCATTTTTTATTTTGTATCAGACATATACCCAAAGATCAAAGATCCAATTTTTAAGTTCTTCAAATTGTTTGAAGTGCTGTTACTTAAATGTGTGTGTGTGTGGGTGGCATCGATGATCGGTGTGGTAATCGGAAGGCACCAAGTCTGATAAAATATGGTGGCTATGGGATAACAAATCTCAGCCAAGAGATTTGAATATATTCGTAATAATAGGTTTTGCTTTGTATGACGGTACGTTGTCATAGATCAAAATTACACATATGTAATAATAAAAATATTACAGATCATATATCGCGTAAATTTTCTGTTACAACATACGTGTCAAAATGTTGGAATTTCAACGAAATCAATTATATATGCTGTGTTGTATATAATTTAATGTATAATTAAACTATTAACATATAAGAATATGCCCTCATATATATATATATATATATATGGTATATAATACTTAAGATAACTCTATATGACAATTGTATAATATTGCAATAAATTTTAACAGAATATAATTTAGATATTTATGAAAAAAATTAACACATCTGTTTTCCTATATATATATATATATATATATATATAATATTGAATAATTGCATCAATCTGTCACATCAATACAATGTGATATTTTGAAACATTAAGGTCATTCGATCATATCATTTAAATTTATATGGTCAATAATATTGATGACATTCATATTGTATGTCGATTTAAAAGTAACGAAGAGAGATTTTCAAAATATTATTCTTTTTAAATAATGTATTAGATATTTTTTATTAAAGCTCGTATATACCCAATATATTGCGGGCTTAATTTATACTGTGCTAATATATATATATATATACAGTGACTATGTGATTCATATAATATATTCATAAAGTATAAAAATACAGTAAAATTTTTATGATACTCGTGTATACAGGAAATCTTTTCAAAATCACATAAAATATTTATATATATATATATATATATATTACGCATACGCACGCATATAAATTATAAATATTTTAAATTTTTAAATTAAATGTATAAATGTACATAGAGTTAATCTATTAAAAAATAAACAATATACTAAAAATTAAATGTATGACAAATATAAATTTAATATACCAACAATAACAATATTGAATCGATATTATTATAATTATAAAAGTGTTATATACTTTTTGTCGAGTAGTATAATATTTTTTATATATATATATATAAATATTCGATGCCCACCGCCACCATCACCATCACCACCACCTTCCAAATTGAGTAAATAAATATAATAAATATATAGAAAAAAAATTCAATAATACATGTATTATATGTGAGACATGACTGACTAAAGGTTACATACAAATACTTAATATATTATTTATAACAAGTAACACCATGTGCGTGTGTGTGTGTGTGTGTATAAATATAATAAAAGATCAATTGTTAATGCAGTAATATTATATAAAAGGTGAGGCATACAATATAATTTTAATATGCAAATTAACTTAACACACATATATACTGAATATTTAAAATATATATATATATATATAGTTAATTATCTAAATATATATATATTGGTATAGGAGGTACTCGATATTTATATAAATAAATATACTTTATTTATTTATATATTATTCATTTAAAATAATTTATATTTTATTATCGTGAATTTTTATTTATTCTATGTTGTTATATATTAGGTTAATATATATATATATATATATATATATACCATATAGATGAAACTAGGGTATAATGATATTTAACCTTTATATATAAATGGTACATTTTAAAACTTATCAAGAAAATTGACCGTGATCGTATATAACGACGCCCATTATTTTAATATACAACTATTTAAATAATATTATAGCTTTCACCAACTCACTCCGATATGGTGCTATATACACAAAAAATATTTATATAATATATGTTACAATATATCCACAATATATATATATATATATGAAAGGTTAATTGTGAATCAACATACAAATATTTTATTTTATATAGGATAAAAACAGGTATTTGAACACACTACTCAAAAGAATTAGAATTTTTAATCCTATTTTATTATAGTTTTCCCGCATATACATTTTTATTATCAATTTATTCAGAAAATTTTGCTAGGTTATATATATAGATATCACATCGATAATCATTCGTGTATATTTTATAAGTGGAAATGTCTAAGATAAAATTTCCTATTTCAAATAATTGGCATCACGTGATCCAAGCAGCAATTTATAATTTTTGTTATTAATTGTTAATTATGAGTATATTATTGGTGGTCGTATTATATACAAAATTAAATTAAATACACTCAAATAATAATAATATAATAATAACGTTGACATGTTTTGCTATATAATAATTTTGTTGTATAATTTGTGAGACTCTGTGTTTATTTTTATTTATTTTATTTTCTGTTTTTTTTTTTTGTATATACCTTTCAAAAAAAAAAATACTAATAAATTGAATTGATAAGAGGATGAAAGAAAAATAATAAAATGGCCGAAAACGAGGTCAATATTGTACAATGCCTTATCAGCCAACGACGCGACAAACATCACTTTAATATTTTTTATTTATATATATATATATATATGTAATGCCACAGCAACCTTATATAGTAATATATACCTTAATCAATTTACTAATTACCTGAAATGATTAAATGTCACAATATGGTTGTTTGTTGTTTTTTTTTTTTTACTCTTGTTATTGAAATTATGATAAAAATTATTATATGAATAAATAAAGCAAAAAAATGAAACAAAACCAAACACAAAATAATGTTATAAATGCGCGTATGTTTTTAATGTACACCTACAAATTAAATTACACACTATATATAGAAATATACTTCATTTTTTGGAACATTTAATGATGTGGCATTTCCAGAAAGCTTGGAAATTGTTCTGATTTATTTTGATAACGATTAACAATAACAACGTATTTTTTGTTGCGATTGATTGAAAACACCTTGTGGTGGATATTACAAGTAAATTTTTGAAATGGAATCCACGGGCTAGAAGGAAGTATGCTCCTTAGCTCGGACTACCATAAATTAATGATGATGCGATAATGATGAACTCAACAAGTTAAATAAAATATTGAAATTGTTATCATAAATATATTCATGATTTGCACATAAACAAAAGAAGAGTAAAAAATAGTGTGTGCGTGTGTTGTTAAAATTATAATATAAATTAAACCACAAAAATATTAATAAGTTGTTTCGAATGATATGAAATTATGTGAAAATATTTATATTTTTTGAATTAGCCGGGTTGTAATTTTATATATTTTATATACTCGTATCATTTAATCAAGATGCAATAATGAAATTAACATTTCATTGTTATTATAAGTAAATCTATAATAAATATATACTAAATTGTACTGTATATAATAATCTTTCATAGTGTCACTCTTTATATATTACTATAATTTTGTTCTATATATATATATAGGCTCTCGATACAACACATAATATACACAACGATATCTTATTAATCGTGTAATGCCTCCATATAATAGAAGTATATTAAAATATATGTTTGTTGCGTTGATGATTTCAGAATTTGATAAATAAATGTCTTTCCAACTATAGCAGTAGACTTTATTTTTTATATTATTTATAAAAATGTAGAAATTGTAGGTATGGCATGGTGTCAAATCAAATAATTATATATATTAATTTATTTAGCTATAACAATTTCTATAATGTATATAATTGAGATGATGTATTGTAATCGTGAGGAAACAGCACCCAAATGTATAGTCAAATTTCCCGTAATTTCAAACGATCAAAATAATGACGATGATAATGTACCGATTATTGTTTTTTATATTTATTTAATTGACCGATAACTATTACATCATGTGAATGTCATAATCTTATCTTCTTATCTACAATTTATGAAACTATTTCGGTGTGCACTTTCACTATTTTTGTTCTATTATATATGTTCATCTGCGTATTACCATTTAAATATGACCAACATGCATTTTTTCTGTTGTTGTTAGAGTAAATGCGGCATCATACAAATAATTTTGTTGTAAAATCAAATGCATGCGATATTTTATGATGGTAAATAAATAAATAAATAAATAAATAAATAAATAAATAAATAAATATTAAATCAACACTAATTAAATTACTTTATTTCTATTTATTTATTTCGGCTAATTTTAACATATCTGTTTGAAATTGTATAGTCTCATATAAGCTGAATTTTTTTAAAGCATTTATTTATAGTCAATTATTGTGTCTATATATATCGTTTTTTGAAAATTATCAACAACATAACATAAAAAAAGCATGACAATACACAACAGCTTACTTATATACTGTGAAATATATATACTAGAATTTGGTTTGCTGTAAACTGTATAGTTCATGGATTTGTTAAATTTGTTAAATTAAGTACTTGCACTACTACTACTACTACTACTACTACTATTGGGTTCAAATATATTTCATTCCGTTATTTCGTTATTAAAAAAAACTATTTCATATAAATACTTATAGAGATGGTATATTAATACTTCATCATATATGTTATGCTCTTTGCGTCAGCATTTCTTAATCAATTATTATATTACAATGATATATCCATATATATTTTATAAATAATACTTATAACGTTTATTTCTTTGATATGTGTGTGTGTACAAATGTATATTAATTGTAATAAAAAGAGTATTTAATAAAAATTATATACACATTAATCATTTCATATTTCATAATAATATATAACATTTGTAAATAACAAATAAATAAATAATAAAGTATATCTATAGAATATGAAATAAAATCCATCACACACATCAGCACCAGCGCGCACATCTGTAATATGATATATTTTTGTATAAATACCGATTTTATGTATTATGTATATATTTGTTGGAAATAAAATTCAATTATGGCATATGGTTAATGGTATAGATATAACACATAGAGTTATGTGTAATATGAAAAAAAAAAAAGTATATAACAATCACCTATATATCGTGACTATATGTATATGAAAGTAAGAACTGGTGCAAGTATAGGAAATATATAAAATATTATTACTACATTTAATAATAATATTCATATAATATTTTTATTCATTTGCATTATGCACGTGTTTTTATATGTATAGAATAAATTCAGAAACATCCACTTATTTATTTATTTATTTATTTATTTATTTATATATCATCCTGAACTAAAAATTCGTGGTATTTTGTCGTCGTGAGTTCTATATATAATTTATTCAATTTTTCTTATCATCATCATCGGTAATATATTAATATTTTGCAATCTCTTACTTTATTTATTTTTGTATATATTACAATATATACAAATTGTTAAATTAAATTCATTTCAAAATATATATCTAATATAAAATAAATTAAAAGTAACGTCAACACTTTAATTTTTTTTATATATGTTTTCATTTTATATATAAATATTCATATGGTATACATTCTCTTTTGTTGTTTGTTGCGGACTGTATGTAAATGTAATACAAATAATATGCCTAAGAAGAACATATACCATATATATATATATATATATTAAAACAAACGTTTATGAATGTGTATTACATACTAAAATCTATATATACCATTTATATAATGTGGATGGACATATAAATTAATTGTATATAATAGATAATTTTATAAGAAGATGTGAATTAACTATATATTTTTATATATAATGTATATATAACTAAACAAATAACTATTATATATTATATATATATTGTAGTACATAGAACTATATATAACTAATATACGAGTACTATATACATAAAATATATATATATATATAAACTAATAATATATAAGTAAAAGAGTATATAAAAAATATATATAGATGCAGAGTAAAGGTAAACTTATAATATATAGTTAATGTTTTTGTTAGTTACTTTGCTTATACCATATACATATAATTGGTTTGGTATATGTTTCGTTGATTTTATTATTCTTATAGACATAAATGTTTATATATAGGAAAAAAGAAAAACACCTGCAGAATTTATATTTTAGCTTCCTCATTTCATTATATACTTATTTATATATTATATAGTTAAATATATTATAATATACTTATACACACACACACCAAAACCGTATAAATATATATAATATTATAAACGCAATGAACGGGTTAACGACTTGAACATATAATATATATACATTTTTTTTTTTTTTGTAATTTGTATTTATATATTTTTCTTTTCTCGGCATATGTATAACCTCACCAACAACAACAACTCTTTCAATATTTATTTTTTTTATATATACCTCTATTGGAATTCATTTATTGAACTCATCATAGTGTTACCCCATCTATCTATATCTAACAAATTGTTTATAGATATAGATATTTAATTTAATATTTATATTTATAATATTGATTTTCTGAAAATAATGGTATTATATAGGTACTTGTTATATTCTCTTTTTCTGTTCTCCATCAAAATTCACTTTACGCACATCCATCCAACTTATTATTTATTGTTTTCAAATTTATTCAAAATAACATCAACAATTTTCTTGATTATATAAGGAGGTTTTCCAATTTTTATAAATTTATCATCATATGGTCTTGTTAATTTAATAAAAATAACAGAGAGATCATTTGAATATATATATATATATATGTCAAACTATTATTACTATATATAGTTTTGGTAAATTACTATATATATATCGAATAAAAGTAAAATACCAATTGGTCTGCAATTACCACGAAAGATAGATGTTTTCTTAACTCCATTATATTTATATGACTGAATTAGACCATATATAAAATGGTATATTGTTTGAGTATAATGTATACAACACTCTGTATATATATATTTACTGAATTTTCTGTATTTGAGACAAACTAATATAAAATAACAGAAGAGAAAAATTAAATCCTTGAAGCGAATTAAACTATTTAAGCCAGAGAATAAATGTGTCATTTCAATGTTTTAGATGAATCGTACGGTTAGATATATTATGTTTTTTTTATTTTTAACGTAATTACATTATTTTGTTGTATAAATCGTAGGGGGGGGGCACATGTGGGGGAGGGAAGTAACACTTCGTGTACTGAAGCGCGCACAGGATAAACATATTTATTTTGTTAGTAAATGACTGAAAATTAATTTTTTTCCGATACCCTTGTACTTGTAAAATTTTTTAATTTGGATAAACTATTTATAGCCCGTTCACATATAATGTATAACATAAATTTTATTGCATGGTCATGTGAAAATGTGTTTAAATTTAAGATTTCTATATATATATATATATAGGAATCATCGGTTTTATAATATAATAATATATAAGAAAAAGAATATATACAAATTTCGTCCTGACCAATATTTAAAATAAAAAAAAAAGATTTAATGATACGAGAATTTGAATGGAATTATGAATGTGCGACGAAGCAAGCTATTTTTATTAATCGTATATAGATGTTTTTTGTTATTCGAATTAATTGTTTAATATTTAATAAATTGTATTTTGATGAAATAAATAAATAGAAGTATTTACAAACATTATCAATGAATTTCCATCAAATTGATCGTCGCAATGCATATACAATATATATGATTCTATCTTAAAAATTGATATTTAAAGGATACTGTATATATATAAATAAAAAAATGTTGTAACTATACTGTTTCAAACATGTAGGTACTTGTATTAATTAATATCATGTATATCATAGTCAGTCGTGTTTATTTATTTATTTATATAATATTATTATTAAAATGTTTTCATCGTATATACATATAGTATATGTATCAACCTTGGGTTAGACCTAATGTCTTTTTGTTTCTCTGTGCACACACACACACACACACATAGTATATGTGTTGCATTGTACAAATAGAAGAATTTAAATAATAAAAAGTCAAACGATATTAAACAGAAACAATCTAAAAAATAAAAAATAAATAAGGTGACATGACATGTTCTTGACAGTTTCAAAACTATTACTTTATGTATATATAAATATATGTATTTGTTGTGTGTATGATTTCCTTTCACTTTAAGAGAGCAATAACAATAATAATAAATAATAAAATATGTATATAATACTTTAAAACATTATAATATTAAATTAATATAAATATAACGTTTAAATATAAATAGTACACAGATTAATTTGTTGTGTAAGATGTCATGCTATGTATACCATATATTATATTGTAATAGTATATTATAAAAAAATTAATACATATTTATTTATTTTTTAATTTTTATTTCATCTAACCAAATACACAATACTCTAATATAATTGTAATCGCTGTTTTTTTTTCATATATATATTAAAATTTTTAAGTACATAACATTATTTTCATGTGTACCTTTGCACCTCTCTCTATCTATCTGTGTATACCGTACCTACCACTTAACTTCATACTTAACTTAATTTATTTTATTTGAATATATATTGTATATATATAAAAGTTATATTAAATGTATATTATAAAATACTTGGTTCCATTAAATTTATTATTATATATATTGTACTAATCCAAATAAAAAAGAAACGAAGTAATATTTTAAATTTATAATAAAATAAAAATAAAATTCGATCGATATGCATGAACGATAATGTATTATTTTTTTTCCATTTTACGTTACATACATATATTTTTATATATTCCATATATATGTAGTGTATTTCAAAAAGCAACCGAATAAATTATAATCTATATAATAATTAACGATTACATTAAAATTGTTTTACACAAATAAATATTTCCGTAAAATAAAAATTAATCAAAAAAATTACACAAAATTATAATCACCTGTCTTCAAATCATTTTCTTTTATTATATAATTATTTAATATATATAAATTCGTAAATTTTATAATAAATTATAAAAATGGAAAATGCTGTGCGCGGTGTAATAATAATATATATTTAATTTATTTGAGGAAGTAACAAATATAAATAGTAATAATACTACAGTACCATTGCACAATTAGAATTATACACCATCACCACCGCACACACACACACATTATATATATATAATTTATACTCTATATTTTAATTAAAATTCAATTGAATTTTTGAAAAAAAATTAAATTTGTTGAACTATAACATTTCGTGCAATCTTTGAACACAGAATACATGCGGATATAGGTTTTTTTTTTGCTGTTTGTATATTAGTCATGGCATTTTAGCCGCATTTTTTTTTTTTTTTATAATATTACAATTGAAAGAATTTAATTAAACTGGATTCGGCGGTAGAAGAAATTTTTTTGTTTTTCTCTTTTTTCTATTTCTATTTTTCATTCAATATTTAACGAAATGAAACAATATATAAAAAAAACACACTAAATATCATCATAAAATCAATAATCTTTATAGATCAAGATATCATGCAAAATAAATTGTAATACACATAATAATTTAAAATTAATCAATTTGAAGAATTTATTATTTAATTTAAAGACATTGCAATTATGGCATTGTATGTTAATATAAAATCATATGATAATATGTAATTGATCATATACGTCATGTCAAAACACCTCTATCGATTTTAAAATCCATAATACAATCACGTGTATAAATAAAGTAACATCAATTTTAATGTGCAACAATAAATCGTTTTATAAAACAATTATTCGTAGATAATGATAAATTATGGAAAAATCTACTGCAAAAAACCAATCGCACTGCGTTCTTTGTGGATAAACCAGATCGAATGCAATATAACGATGGTATAACGACACTCCCGATCGCATACTTAAAAAAAAAGGAAATAACACAAAAGCATTAAATTTACAATTAAATATATTACCACTAAATTTCCGTATAAACTATATTAGTGCAACAGTTAAATTTGAAGAAAGATAAGGGATATATACGCATTAGTCTATATACGCAGAACATTATGTGCGGAGTCGCATACGAAAAATGCTAAAGTTACTACAAATGCCAAGTTAATATCTATTACACTCAAACATTTTTAACCCTATCGGAATAGTCGATAAAGTTTTCCCACCCTAGTTAAATCATCGTAAGATATATCCGATATAGTTCAATACATAGGCATACATCTGAAAACGTTACTAAATAAATGGTACATAATATGTGTTGGCTATATAACAAATAAACGGCATATGTGGACCGTTGGGTATATATATAAACAATGAATTCATATAATGTGATTTATAAACGATCATAAAATAAATCAATAAAAAATATATATATAGAAAAATATTAAATTTATTATTAGTGACAAAATATCATTTATTTATATACTCAAATATATGCGATTGTGATCCGTTTCACAATGTACGTTGGTACATATACACGTTCATATAAAAGTTAAAATTTTATCAGCATGAAGTCTCTTCATTTCTATTCTTTACATATATTGCATATATATATATATAGAATTATATAGATTTAGATATTAACCACAGAATACACTTCAATATATGTTAAATTATATTTATACTCGTAATAATATACTCAAGTATATACCATATATAAATAAAATTAGTTATACATAATTTTGTTAGAAAAATAAATTTGTTCATTGTACGTTTATGATCGCCATATATATATATATATACTTATGCTATTAAATAGACACAATACGTTGTTCATATAGTTTTGCATATACATAAGCTATAAATGGCATAAGAGAGACACGTATTGTATAATTTTGCACAGATAAATTGTAAATGTACATACAAGAATTTATATGGGCGAATGTATATTTTTCATCTTTTGATTTTATTATAAGAATTTCATTTATACCATCATAAAGAAAACAATGGAAAATGTATATCCTACTCGGTGTAGTATTTACTCTTTTTATCGTTTTTTTTTTTTTTAAATAATATATCACGTAAATATTGTCCATTTGGTATAACAGCATCTTCATAATCCAAACCACTCTCCGCTACTGTCTTACACTACAAGAATTCTCTTGTTATGTTCCCCACATCACTCTTTAATCTAAATAACAATCCTTGTTTTGGTTGCACTACGTCAAAAATTCACATCATTACCAATTATTTCAGACCATCGAACACGCAAAGAATTCGAAGGATTATGTTTTTAACGTATCTCCTTAAGTGCGGCAGTTTTCTGTTTGTGGATAGTTTATTATCTTATATATTGTGACTTTGCAAGCAAACCATTCTGATCATTTTTCGGGGTAAAATTATCATTAGCAATGTTACTAAACAAGTGAAGGTTATATGGTATATCTATATACAAAATATTTATTATAATAGTTGATACTCTGCATATGGGATTGTATAACAAATTACCATAATTTATCTAGAAAAAGATAAATGTTTCTTTAATTCCATATTATTTTTATATTAATTATCATTATTATTTTTATTATTGCAATACATTTATCAACATCACCACGCTGGCTTTTAAATAATTTTCCATAAGGTAAACGATCATTTTGAGAAACAGAAAAACGGGTATATATTATGCGATAATCTTTTACAATTATTGACACATGATCTATAATTATAATACACTTATTGTTGATGACTTAACACCACATGAGTCTATCATATTTGTAACAGTGTTACTACATTTCTGAACATTCATGAAATAGTAATTTAATTTACTGCATTTTTTTTATATCTATATCTATTTATATTCCATTTCATTTAACTAAATTAAACACTATCTTAAAAATGTGTTAGCATTTTGTTATGCGGTGTCGTCCGCAATTATATGAATATCTTATTCTATTTGAAATCATTTCAATATAGTCACAAAGAGATAAACAAATCAAGTGAACTTATAGGTTATAGTGGCAATGCAAAATTTAAATTTAACGTAACATTTTATTATGAAATTTTATTATTTAATATTTTTTTTTTAAAATAAATTTTCATATAATTTCTTTGATGCGATATTAATTTAATCATATTTCACGTATTGCGTGGTATATAAAAAAAATAATTATGTAATTATACAATATATAAAATGTCGAATGCATAATAATTAGCACGCATTTGTATGTGCGTGGACGTGCCATCATATTTGATCAACATTTTTATATTTATTATATCGAATATTTTTAAAATATTATTTGAAAAACAAATCGATTTAATGCATGATAATATTTTTGTTATAATACAAAAAAAAAAAAATAAATATTGAATTTATATATGAAAACTTTAAACCAGAAAAAAAAAAACAACATGTTAAGACTTTCTTTTTATACATATGTTACATTTAGTTACATGTATGTGTAACAGTGTATTTATGTTATCTCATTATCTTATGCATAATTATATAAATATATATATATATTTAACACACTACTGTCTGTGAAAATATAGTATAAGATTATTCCATTTATAATAAATATATAAAATAAAAAGCTTTTTTATATATTTGTACAGTGAATGAAATGAGTATAAGTACATTTAAAATGTTTTATGTCAGAAACATTGCAATTGCAACAATATCGACACCAAATTTTTTAGATCTCTAAAAAAACCAACAACTTTATTAATTATTATTTACGGGATATTAAACATTAAAATAATTGATTTATTTAACTGTTCAATTGATACATATTGATGACTTTCTAACCATAAACTACTATATAGATACAAAAATATATATGGGTCTCTATAAAAAGTAATTTCACGCACTGTATATAAGGCTAAAACAAAACGTAAAGTATTTATAATAACAAAAAAACAAAATTTCATCCATCTTTGTGCTCCATAATTGTACAATAAATAAATAAATAAATAAATAAATAAATAAATAATCTATATATATATATATATTAATACAACTATAAAACATTGTCAGTATGTATGTGATTGAAATAAAATTGAAAATAATACAAAAAAGATACAAGAAAAAATTGATTCGATACTTCTTCCATATTAATACAATAAATATATAAATAATATATAGTAATATACTATTAATATATATATATATATAAATAAGCGATTTCACATTCTTGAACTATGTGTGTTGTGTGTGCAGAGCATATACACTTGGTATTAAATTATAACAGCAGAGCTCTATATTCAAACAGTATATATTATAAACTTTTATATATATTATATATAGTCTTTTATATGTAAAAACAAAAAAATTGACACAAGCACACGCAGATTATATAAAATATATATATTTCTTATATATACTATTACTACATATATATACTATACTATACTTATATATACTATAAACAACAAAAAGATGTAATTTATCTGTTGAAATATTGCTATATAAAACTACATTATTTGTATAGAGATATAGTGTAACAAACAAGTACTTTATATTTGTATACACTTAAAAAAAAAATGTAATTAAAATATAGAATAAATGTTCAATCAATATATATATATATTTAATATGATATGAAGATGAACATGAGCGTAAGCTATATATTTATATTATAGATATGTATTGCTTCAGGGTATATATATATATATAGCTATTTACCTATTTCCACCACACAAATTCATCAAATAACAATTTTTTATAAAATAGTTTTCTTCTAAATGCATTTTATGCAGAATTTTAATTTTCTTTGAATTTTGCTCTTACATATTATATTAAAATATCGAAAAATCGACACATTTATCGACATTCCTAAAAAATATTTATAAATATCCTTCCTTTTGAAATATTTTTTTAAAGTATTTAAAATATTTAAAATACTTTTTTTTTAAGTATTTTTCAAGTATATTTGAAATATTTTTTTTTAAGTATTTTTTTAAGTATATATTTGAAATGTGAATTGTTTCTGGAGCTAGTTTCTGAATGTGAAAGTAGAGTTTATTTGATTGCATTGTTTGTACACACACTGTTTTTTTTTTTTTAATTCAATTGCGTTCAGAGTCGCAATTCGATAATTTGCTTCGTTCCTGTGCTTCGTTCTTGTGCACTGTAATTTTTCATGTTTTTCAATATTCCTATTTATTTCTTAACAAATTTTCAGTGATTACATTTTCTGTTTTTGTTTTTCAAGTTTTTAATTGCAACAGAATCTGGACCAGAACAGGTCTGTTCAACATCGTCTCTGTTCTCCACATCACTCCGTTTGCCATTACCAAATTCTGTTTTATATTACCACAAAGTAGGTTTATTAGTAGACTTTCATAATAATAATTTACAAATTAAAAAATATGTGGTGTCTATCTTTATACTGCTGTTATAAAACAACGCGTATATATTTACTTATCATTCTACCCTCGTATTTTCTCATAAAATAAATTATTTATTTATTTTTATTTATAACTTTGAAATTATGTATATACAAAACAGACACACACACACTTAGAAGAAAAAAAAAAAAAAAAAACCAGTTGACATCTTTGGTTAGGTTAGGTTACGAGGAGATCCAATTTAATTACGTATGTGTATAGAAAAATAATTAAAAAAAAAATGAAATAAAATAATAATAATAATAATACAATAACCATTTTAGCTGCTGATATCAATTGACCTTAAGGATACCAATAACAAATGAAAAAAAAAACTTGATTGAATTTTTTTATATAATTTGTTGTTACTATTTATTTATTACTTATTTATTTATTTATTTATTTATTTATTTATTTATTTATTTGATACTATATTATATTGTTGTATAGTTGTTTTGTCATTGCCTGTCAATGCGCTGCGTTGCGCTGCTTGCTATACTTGCGTTATTATTTTATTATTTATAAACATTTACATTACACATAATAATTGTTGCTTATTTTTAATATTTTATTTATCTTATAACTCTTTTATGTGACAAATTTTTTAAATTTTATTTTATACCTACAATAATATGGTAATGTGTTTAATAACGAAACAACAATGTTTTATAAACACTATATATATATATAAATTTTTTAAAATATACACATGCGGATAATAAGAAGTGTACACAGTGTGTGTGTGTGTGTGTAATAAATAATATTATTTTAATTATATTTATTATTATTATTCGCATTTAAAATAAAAAAATGATCGAAATATTATTGTATTATAAAACTATCCATAAATAAATATAGTTTCGTTGTGGTGGCAAACAATTTTTTTTTAAATTTGGTAAACTTCTTATAATTTGAAAAGCATATTTATTTATTGGTCAAATTGAATTGAAAACGAAGTATTAAAATAATGATATTTAAACCAAAAAAAAATTCAACAAGAAAATGATCGATAATATTTTTGTCTTCTTTAAAAAAAACAAACAACAATCAAAATTATTATTTGTATATTTTATTATACAATGCAAGATTCAATCACCAATTCACTTAGTAGTTTATTGAATTAACGAAATAAATATTCAGTACAATCTATTTTCTTATAATGATGATAATGTACTTGAATCAGATTTTGCTGATAAGGATCAGAAGGAATAAAGTTGATAAAAGGTTTACTGTCTTAATAAAATTATTAATTTTGATGACAATTTTTTAACAATCAAAGATATTACACACATATCAATATTGAACGTAATTTTTTACTATAAAAAAATTATACGATATACATTTGACACGATATTTTATTGTATCGGGGTGACGTGTGTCTAACAGAGAAATTACTGCTAAATATATATATATATATCATTTAGATACTAAAAAAGCTAAAGATTTATAAAATAGAATTTAACTTTATAATGGAATTATGGCTTAACTATAAAATAATGCAAACCAGTAATTTCTGCATTACAAAAAACAAATAATTGATATCATTTTTTGGTTATTTTGGTTCAATTTTCGAAAGCAGTAAATTGATATCAAAACTTATTATCGATAGATAAATAATAGAGAAATTGATTAAGAAATATGTTTTGTTTTTTATAACTTTGATTTTAATATATATTTTATATAAAAGTTTAATGTATGCTAAATATAATTTTTCGCGTCACTGTACACATATAATTGGGAATACAAATATTATACGCATTCAATGTATTCTAAGTCTATTGAATATAGCCTCAATATAGTATTTTATTTATTGATTAACCATTTCGTACATACTTATAAACCTATATATAAATATATATGTATATAAGGACATTAAAATCATTGCACAGTGTATGTATATAATGTATAAAAAGTTGTGTTGTCATATAATAAAGGTAAATTTAATATAATATCTATATATATATAAAAATATGTAATACCCATCCCACGCACTATCACTCTATTTATTATTGATGGAGGTACAAGGTTAATGTGTTTAATGGAATGTTTTTTTTTTTTTTTTTTGTTTATTTGGTTTGTTCAATTTTAATGTGTATGTGTGTACAATAATACTAGAGAAGAAAAATAAGTTAAAGACAATTTTTAATTTGGTGCCTCATTTTATTATTATTATTATTATTATTTATTTTGTAATGTCACTTTTGTGAAAAAATTCATTGTTATGCATCTCATGCCTTTAAGTTTGTTTGTTTTTAAATCCGTAATAATATTTTTAAGTTATTCATTATTCTATATGCGGTGGCATATAAGGTTAACCATAATCATATTCAAATCATTACGTACGTCGTATATACACACATACAATTATACATAAATAATTGATGTAAATTATTTTTGGGACGAAGAAATAAGTGGTACAAATAATGCATAAATTTTGTTTGTTTGTTGAAAATACTCTGAAAGAAAATTGAAAATCCAATTGAATGATTATATTCTATATAAAAAATAATATTACCTATATTACCACAATCACGGAATAACATACATTTTCAGAAAATTATTAATAATATTGTCACGTATATATGTATATTAATATGTCATCATCACACGCATGTTATCTCAACAAAAAATTAACCAAAAATATATACAGATGAAATATTTAAACATTTTAAAAAGTTCAATGAACTGGTAATACATAGCGCCGTCATATATCATAAAACACTGGGTGATAAAGAGACATTCGTTTTTTTTTTTTAACACATGAATATAGAATCTCATTCTATTGTAATAAAATATTATTTAATTATTTTTAGTAAAAAGAATTTTCAATACAATTTTTTGTATATTTATAAATTTTATTATAAATAATAATAATAATAATATAATCTATACTTTATTTATATTTGTGGCGCGATAGTTTTTAAGATGTGTGATCGAAACGATTTCACATAGCTCTGCATTGTATTTTTTAACATAATACAATTGTTTATTGTATATATAGCCATCACCTTCACCATATGCGAGAACAGCGGCGTATAGGATATAATTCTCCATTATTCCCACATGGAATTTCTTAATTAAAAACTAATATTAAATCGATTATACATTTTACGATTTGTTTTAATGTTAACGTACACCCAAGGCAACGCATACACTATTATTTTTTATTTTTTAATATTTTCAATTAAATATACGAAGAGGGAATGTCTGACAATTTCACAGCCTACACAATGAACGACAATTTTTGTTACCATGTAATATGATTTATTTTTCAATAAAATCTTTTGAAATTTCAATACAATTATTTTCATGTTGTCCAATTAATTTTATTTTGCTTATTTTGCAATTAAAAACACCAATGGTAAAATACACTCATTTTAATTATTGGTCAATTGTTAACAAATGTGGTATTCATCTTTGGCATACCGTATCCATATGTGTAATATGTAATTTTCAACTCGTTAATCTTTTGAGATGCCTATGATGATCTCAAGCTATTTATCACTGATCGATCACCATACAATAGATTTGTTGTATAATATTTTGTGGTGTTATAGCAATGTTTGGACGACCATAGATTCAAATAGAGTAGCCCCATTTTTTCACAATGGTAAATGAAGGTTATATGAGCTTTTAATAATTTTTTAAAAAACTTTTGAATATACAGGCTCCGAGAACTATTCCAACTGCTTACGTATACACGAGTATATATACGAGGAGACAAATTTCCATTTATAGAAAATAAATGATATTAAAATAATACATATTTTTATATTATTCGTATATACAGTAACGCGTGCATATTTAATATAAAAATATATATTCATATAATTATGTAGTTATTTAAAATTTATAAATAATATAGTTAATAAAGATATAATATTAATTTTATATTCTCTTAAATGTCAACATATTAAAATTATATTAAATATTATATAGAAAATAAATAAATAAAAATAATATTAAAAGAGAAAAAAAAATAAGTGATAAAAAATGATGATTATTTCTTAATAAATAAATAAATTATTAAACAAGATTTTTGATTTTCTTAATATTAAAGTCTTATGAGAATATAAAATTAACTATATATTTATATTATTAACTGAACATAATATACACACATTTTTGTCTTAATGCTGTAGGTTATAGGTATTATATATATTACCATTTGAGTATCTAAGCACACATACTATTGTACAAGGAGTATGCATATAAACCATATAATTTAAATATTACAAATTTATTACTTCAAATTAAGAATTCAAATAATTTGAAAAAGTTGTAAATTATTTTCTGTGTATTTTCACAGTGGTAGCCAAAATAATAAAGTAAAGGTGAATTTTCCGTACTGCTGCTTTGTTTATTTATAATTAATTCAATTCAATCAAAATTAGACTGTATATAGATTATTATATTTAATTGGTTATTTAATAAATCAACTTTTTATGAGAATGAATTGAAAATTATTAGTACCTTATATGAGTAATGTGTCAATGTTTTGAATATCGATTTAAAATTTAATTTAATTTAATTTTTTGGTTAGCTAAAGTATGTTAGTAAATGACATTTTCAATATAAAAAGAATATTCTTTCGACCACCGGACGGACACACAAATAAAATATATTTTTAAACTATATATATTGTAGTTATTTCAAGCATTTAATAAGTTTTCCCATACTAATTACTAATTTAAAGTTAAAGATACCGTATGTCACTTGTTTCGTTAGCTTTTCTTTCAAGTTTTCAATCTTTTAATACTTTTACATTTATATAACCATGGTGCGATCGGGATTAGGTGCGTATGAAATGAATTTTGAGATCGTTTAAAATTAAAAATCATGCGATATGAATATAAATAAATTGTTGATGTCCAACGTGATATATTGGCCATAACTATAATATTTATAAACTATACATGACTACACAACACACTCTCGCCCAAACACCACAAGCTTATAGAAAACAGAAAAAATAAATAAATATTGTATCTTAATAGTTTTTATATATAAATGTGAACCTGATGTATTTTATTTTTTTACCTATTTATTTGTACCTTTTTAATACCAACGAGACTGCTCCTCGCATGCATAAATACATGCATATTATTTGATAAAATTTTTAAAAATTATTATTTGAGTGCGTGTGTGTGTGTGTGAGAGTGTTTTTTTGTTTAATATATGTTGATATTATATTCATTTTCATTAATTTATAAATAAATAAATAAACATAAATTGATACAAAAAAAGAATAAATGAAATGAAATATAGAAAAGATAAAATCATATAAGAATTTTCTTACTTGATTTCTTATTCTTTATCTATATACCTATTCTGGGTTATATACTAATATTATTTTCATAAAAATGAGACACAGTTCACTAATTTTTAGAATATATAGATTTTTTTAAGAACAACAATTCAATACGTTGAAGTTAAGGCACACATAAAAAATTACTCTACTGTTTGCCGGTAAATCTTTTATATGTTATAGGTATTATTATATAATAACGTTCAGAATTTAAACAAAGTGTGATACCGCACCAGAAATGGCTTAATGATGAATTTATTTATTTTTTATAGCACTATGCGTCGATAAATTTTTTCTACTAAAAATACTAAAATTACAAGTACTCCGACATACTAAATTTGTATTAAGTGAATAATTATTAATTGAATAATTAATTTATATTTAATCTTTACATTATAAAACCAAATATGTTGATGACGTATAAATTTGATAATCGAATTTCAACTATATATACAAATTGTTACGGTGTTGTCAATAAATAATGGTGTTATAGAACAATGTACTCTTTTTTCTTTAAATATTCCTTAAACTACAATAGTTCTAAAAAAAAAAAAAAACAAACTAAATAAATTGGCACCTTTGCCATTGTCTTATTCTCTTCTAATACACATTTTATAGTGGGATTTATACAAAACAAATATATTCGTATAAGAAAGTTAAGTGCGTCTACAAAATACAATATTTAAATATATAAAAAAAATTAATTTTAATATATTCATATCGTTTCTACCCACGATATTGTCGTCATTGATACATTTACCCTATGAATATTTAACCATCGCTTAAATTTAAATTCATATTATTTATATATAATTTTTTTCTTGATCATTTTATGATTTTTTTATACCTGAAAATCACCTTTAACCATAAAAGTCGTCATTATTATATAAAAATAAAAAAAATATATTGTTACAGGTTTAAGGTTCAGGCATATATAACTGTATGCCTATATCGCCGCATATATGTTGTTTCTATGCGCATATATGTACATTTGAAAACTACTTTTATAGTTTATTATTGGGTGTATCTTTATGGTTCGGTCTTTACTTTTTTTGAGTAAATAAAAGATATACTTGAATATACCTTAAATTTGTATAAATAATTCTAGCGTTTCTACGATAGTTTTGTGTCACTACAATAAAATCAATAAAATGATGATTAAGTAAAACTTACATCGTAAATCTATACAATTTTTCAATTATAGAAAAAAAAATATAGCAACAAATGAGTTAATATGTATTAAATATTGAAGAATGAGGTAGAACCTTGATACATGTATGTTTAGTGTATAAAAGAACATTCCATACAAAAATTGGACAACTTACCCATTTATTTCTACCTTTCTTTGTTAAATAAAAATGGGACAAAAAACCTATGCTGCATTTATAAATATTTATTTGTATGCTATGCTATTTCGTCCCATCATTTTTATCACCATACGATTTGTTTTGTTATATATTTTTTTATTAATATAAATTTATATTTTTCTTATATTATTTGCGGCTTTGTGATATTTTATAATTCAACTCTGTTGGTGGGTGTGTGTGTGTGTGTGTGTGTCGGTTTGCTCAACCATATATATATTTTAATATTTAATCTAGTGTTATAAGATCGCATATGTATACAAAAAAAAAAAAAAAAACATATATAATAACGAGATTGAATATTATTATATAAAATTCAAATTGTTTTAATAAAATTATTGTCAAGTTGACCTCTTCTCTATAGCGCGCGCATCACAACACATAAATAAATAACAATTTATTGGTGTCAATAAAATCTAAAGATATCTTAATGTCACATTTGAAATTGAGATAAAAAAAAAAAATTATGTTTTTTAATACATTTTTTTATGAATAAATAAATATATATACACACACAAACACAAATATTGTATATATTATAGAATTTTAAATTATATGCTATAATGGTATTCAAACGTAATCTTTCATATTATGAGAACAATTGATGCTTAACGTATAGCGTATAGATTGCAAAGGTGGTCTGAACACAGAATAAATCATGAAAAAAAAAAAAAAATCCCCAACGATATCGTTTTGAATGATCGAAATGTATATTCAATGCAACATCTTAAACATCATTAAAAGAATAATGGTAAAATTGAATAAATTAAATATAGATTCACATCCATCATATTTAGAGCTGATCTAGTGCAGTTATTTTCTGTTTTTACAAAGTTGTAGCAATGGTTCTTGGTGTAAAATTGAACTATATTCAGAAACGTTGGAATAAGGGATCACTGAATTGTAAATATGAAAAAAATTATTTTCAATATTTTTCATTCCGGCAGCTTATCAAATTGTGTCTAGTAAATTGTTAAATATTTTTAATAAAATTGTTGCCTTACAATCATATCGATTTTTTTTCGACAAATTAACTAAATTGACTTCAAATATATATTATTTTCAATAACGACAACTAACTAACTAATAATCAAATTATTAAATTCATTACATGGAGCGGTATGTAAATAATTTAATAATTTATTATGTACTAATTCACCTGGCATTTATTTACCCGTATATATATTTGATATCACTATACCAAAAGAAATACCAAAAAGTGGTGCAGGTGCTAGATAATTTTTATATATTTAATATAGCTATACCAAAAATATTTTTAACCCTATATATACATAATAATTGTATTTATAATGGACCTATAGAGTAGCCAGTAGTTCACTTACACAGCAAAATGAATGTTAACCTTTTGTATTCGTTTCGTTAACTATATTGGGTCTATTTATATAAAAAAAAAAAAAAAAAACGATAGCGAATCATTTTTTATATATGTGACGAATAATTCACATAAAATTGTGTTAAATAAAGATGCTTGAAAAAAAAATCCTAAGCAAAAATATGTAAAAGAAAGAATATAAATATTAAATATAAAAATATCTACCTGTATAACACCAAGATGGCCAAATAACAGGAGCCTCAGTATCAATTTCTCGCATTTTAGAATATTTTCTAAGTTATACACTAACACACTATAATATTATAAAATACTAATGTCACCATATATAATGCCACCAAGTAAAACATACACACACACACTATCTGTTGATAACTTTTGATTAGTGCGTAATATTCAATAATCAATTCAACGAAAAAATTAAAAAGTAATACCTTTTCTTACAAAATATTTTCATTGAAATATAAAAACTGGTATATATTTTTATCACTTTGTTATACTTTACAAAATACAACTTCGTTAGCAAAGTTGCTAGCTTAATAATGAAAAATTTGCACTTTAAACCTTTTGGAAAAAAAAGGCATACTAAAAATGGAAAAAAAAATAAATATTTAAACACCAACGCTACGTGTATACACTAACACTTGGATAAATATAAACATTTTTTTATTTATTTAATTTTTATATTTTAAAAAAAATATCAGGTAATCGAATTACGTGTGTGTGTGTGTGTGTGTATAGAGTCGCCTATACTTAAATTTTTTTTCTTTTTAATAAACGAATAGAATGAAAAAAAAATCACAAACATTCACATATTTATAATAATTTTATTTGGTCATAGTTCATCTTTTATTTTTTTCTTTTATCATCATCAAAATGTGATGTGCACATGGGGAATGGTTTATATTTTATGATGTTATTTGAACAATGAATAAAGATAAAAAAAAGATGCCTTTGTACTTTGTGCGTGTGTGTGTGTGTGTGTGAGTGTTTAGTAAATTAGTTGATAGAAAAAAATATAGAATTTTTCTATTAAATCATTTATTTTTTGGGTTACTATGACTAAATAAAAATTATTGTAATTTGACTAGTTCGTAATTTCGTGTTTCACATATCAAGGTTTTTTTCTCAACATCATTTCATTATTATATTTTATCTTCTTTAAACATATAACACACACACAAACACACACATATTATTATTATTATTATTATTATCATATTAAAACCAGACAATACTCATATATATATACACGACATATTATCTTTTTATCTTAATTTACATACAAATTAACACTCAAACAACAAATTCAAATAAAAATAAAAAAAAACATAAAACAAAATTCATATTATTGGCCAAAGTTGAAAAACCCGCAACGTAGTATCAAAATAAAAAAAAAAAACAGATCAACGAATTTAAACGATTTGACGAATAATTTATATGTGTTTTAAAAAAAAAAATTGTTGCTTCAGTACAAATAATATTCGAAAATTAACAACTTAATGAAATTTTTTATCCATTCTTCTCTCTAGAAAAAAAAAAGAAATACCCTTTTGAATGTACATATACAAAATATTGTATAAATAAATAAATAAATAATATAATATCAAATAGTTGCGTTGCCTTATATTTATACTAGATATAGAACTTAATATTTATCGGTTTAGTTAAGCGATGAGCAATTGGATATATATTTTGTTGTGTATCGCACACACCAACCTAAGTTTTGCAAAACCATACATGTGTCATAAATAAGCATCATATATTTTTTCTGCAAATTGAACATTTGTATGGTTTTTTTCAATGGTTAAAATTGGAAAAAATACTCCTGAAATTTAATCATTTAAATTTAAAAAAACTGGTTTAATAAACAATTTAAAAATTATAATTTTAGTGTAAAAGATGATAGTCGTTAGTCATAATTTTTTAAAAAAAATACTTTGAAGATGATACTGTGTTGTTGTTGGATATTATTGTATTAATGGACTGACAATATATGAAAGACAAAAATCAAATCATTCCGGAAAACATATTTAAGGATGCTATATTAAAAATATATTATGAATTACAAATGTTAATTAATGAACATACAATTATGACTATAACAAAATGGACAAAACAAATATTTTGTCAGCATATGTTCACTTTAAATGAACGATAGAAATTAAGTTCTACATCTGGTATATTCGATTTAAAAAAAAAAAAAACGTTCTTACGAAATATTTGGAAGAGAAACTTCATGTTTACCGAAAACATAAATATGATATTAATAACAATACACCGTACACCGGTACAAAATTTTATAATTGAACATTCATTACTATTCCATTTGTTCGTCTAAGTTCTTTACGTAAATGTATCATTTGTTTAATCAATTTTTTGGGTATATTGTGCAGCATATCCATAAATGGTTAAGTGACTATGGTTACGGTATGACATGCCGGTATGTAGTTAGTGTGTTAACAATATATCGATATTTATTCGACAGATACTAGTAACAGTATAATAATTTGGACGTTAAACCAATCGAAAGTTTATGCTTATATTTATATATAAAGTTCTTGTTATTAGAAACAACCTTACGTCCTAAAAATCAGTGTTAATAAGAAAGAAATAACTGATCTACGCGTAGTTAAGCAGGTACTTAGTACTAAATAAAATGTGTGGAGTGAAAATTTTTCAAGAAAAATTGACAAGAAAAAATAAACAAAAATACGTAAATTAAATAAATAAACAAACGGAACCAGTGGCGGTGGCATTTATTCAATTGAAATAGATCAATTTTTAAATGATCGTCTTTTGATTTTTTTTTTTTTTGATGGACATGACATCACACACATACTCTTAAACTACACCCGCATAATGAATGACGTCGTAGATAGAGGTAGAGCGAAACAGATGGCTATAGTAGGCCATATCGTTGGATATTGGATTAAAAAAAAAAACCTTATATTATAATATTAAAAATAATATTATTTATAACACATATTAAATAAATAAATAAAACATATATATACACGTTCTTATCACAGCCGGATATCACATATCCTTCATTTTCTACTGATAAAATAATACATAGAATGAAATATAGTAATAAAATATAAAATTATATGTGGCTCGTATGCATGCCCCGTTTTAATAATAAAATTATAATGTATTTTAATTATTATGTGAATAAATATTACGTTATTTCTATATTTTAAAATTAAAACTATTGATAATATATATATTAATTTTATTATTTATATTTGTATTTGTGTATATGTGTGTGGATTTTAATGAAATGTTTCATTGTTGTTGTTATTGTTGTTGTTGGTGTTGCTGTTACAAGACAAGAATACATATATAAATAATAAATAAATATATTTTATATATTTAATTAATTTTAATTTTTTTTTTCTTGAAAAAACGTCATACTACCAAAAAATTATGCTACCGCAATGCTAAACACCGCTCACTCACAACTCACAATCATTTACATGTTACACATTTCTATATAAAATAGTATATAAACACACACACACACACTCAAACATATCATTCGATCGTAAAAAAAAAAAAAAAAAATTATATATTTTTAAATACCACATTCATGTGATGTGATTGAAAGTTCACCGAAAAGGGTTAACGAGGTCAACACTATCACAAATCAAGGAGAAATAAGAAAAAAAAAATAAATTTATAAATGGAATCATAAAACTATTCTCAACCGAATATAAATAAATAAATAAATAAATAAATTAATAAATAAATAAATATAGAAAAACATGTCACCAAAATAAAATGTGATAAAATTAATATTTTTCATTTAATACACACACACACACACACACACACGTACACAAAACACCTTTATAGAATTTATATACATTTCATTCATATGGAGAAAAAAATAATTACAATATTTCACAATTAGTTTACTCTAACTAACTAAAAACCTAAACACTAATTTATTTAAATCACTAAATATTTTATTTTATTTATTTTAATACATATTTTTATTAGTTTCTTTTAATTTTAATAATTTTATTTTTCAAGAAATTAAGTACATAAAAAAAAAAAACACACTACTCACACAGTAACGTAAGAAAACAGACTAATTCACATAATAAAAATACATAAAAAATATGAAAAAATATTTAATAAGATTTACCTTACTTTTTTTTTTTTTTTTTACGTTACTCAACCCACCGACCCACCGTTGCGACAGCCGACTACTAATCTTTAAAAAAAAAAACAACGTTCACTCACACACTAATATCCAATTCTATTTAATGTATAATAAAATAATATACAAAATAAATAGAGAGCCACAAACTCAGGCATTTGTAAAATTAAATATATATGGCATTTTTTTCAATTTATAAAATTATATACGAAACACTTGTGCACACTTGCCTGAACATATACTCACACACACACACACGAACAAATTTAAACAAAAAAAAAATCACATGCAGAACAAGGCTGAAGTTTATCATCAAAAATTAAATCTTAGATAATTATTATATTGTGATTAATAATAATCGGTATCAATCATATTAGGAAATATAATATAATATTGTGGTGGTATAGGTATATTTGTAGTAATTATCAGATTATAGTTTGTGTGATGGGGTGCAGAAATGTAATGTTAATTCATTTTTAACAAAAATTATTTGATTTGATACATGTTCGCCTCATCATATATTATTTCACCATCTATCCATCTACATCACACACACACACACACAAACACTTTATGGCGGCACACGCATTCACCAATTCAAATAGAAAAATTCTCTCTTCCTCTGGCTTCAAAATTCTCTTCGCATTCAACAATTTATATTTAATATATTTATTGTTAGTGTGTTTGTTTGCATATGTTTTTTTTTGACATGAGTGTTGTGTGTGTGTGTTAACTTGTAATATATACAAATTTTGTAAATATGAACAATAACAATAAAATAAATAAGGTGTATTTTTAGAAAGAAATAAAAAATATTCAGACAGTTTTTGTGAAATAAAAAAAAAAAAATACGTAAAGTTCTTTAAATTTTTTCGTTTTCCAATTACAATGTAAGAAAACGTTAAATAATTTTAGTAAATAGAAAAAATATAATTATAAATGTATAAATAAAGTTAAAGTTAAAGTTTAAATTCATTCATTACATTTATATTACACATGTAGCATCATATGGTTTACGACGAATGTGTGTATTTAGCTTTTATTTTATACATACAGTGTAGTGTCGTTATAGTCTCGTATACGGCAGAGAAAATAATATGAATTTTTATTTTCTATAAAAAAATACAAAAGGTATATATAATTATCATTTTTTTATCAATTTGGTTTTAGTTTAATAATAATAATGAAAATTATTGATCAATATTCTAGTCTTAAATGATTTCAAATGGGCTAGTGTTTATGTTCCCGATGTTTTTATTTTTACTGTCATATACTATAATAATACGCATAAATTATATATTATACTTAATTTGACTTAATCTGGGTGAATTACTCTACTGGTCCATAATCGAATAAGCGATTGCCATATTTTCTAGTACTGTTTTTTCACAATCCATTCATTATACGCCGCATTAGCATGGAAACATTCAGAAGAAGCATCTATGAAAATCTTCAGACAGGCAAACCAGAAACTAAATAGATTACACATTGCTGTGAGTAGGAAATCATTACTGGTTGCGTCAACGATCTGTTGGGTTTGTTGTATATATACCTTCTGGTTAAAGAAGATATCAGTCTATATATTTGCTTTCAATAAAAATAGAACACTTATCGCTATTGAGGTAATATATAGAGACCTTATGCTGCGAAATATTCATTACAGCCAAGTTGGTAAATTACTGTGCATGGAAGTTTTTATCAATTGTACTGCAACTAACGAGATATTAGTTGTTTCCATATAATTCTATTATTATGGGTGATGAGTCCAAGTATTTTTGCCTGTTTAAACAAGGATCTTCTTTGGAAGGATTTAACACAGTAAAGTTATTAAACATATATGATTAAATTAACATTATTTCATGTGTGCAAAACACTGGAGCAAAATCAGGTAGTAATCTTGTAGTGACGGTCTCAGAACTGGAAAAAGGTGAACCGTTCAAGTGGTACATATAGCCCAGAACTGTAATAACCTCATTACAAAATATAATTATTCCTATTATGTCACTTATTGGCATCATAAACAACAAATTAAATTCATATACACTCCGTTTTATTTATTATTGTAAGTAACTCTTTTACGCATGATTAAGTTTAATGAAAAAAAAACCCATGAATTAAATTGTTTAATATTATTTAAAATTAGTGTATAATTTGAATTGAGAAAAATTGATTGGGTTTACAATTCACAAACTTTCATTTCATCGCATTTTTGAATTGATTATAATTTTATATCGCCAATTGTGTGTAATTTTACTGAAATTCTTTGACATTTCTACTTATATACAAAAGAAATATTTAAATTTATATGCACTTATTTATGAACTCATTTTAAACTTATAACAGATGAGATATGTATATAATTAGATATTCTATATTTATTTAATTATATAATATATATAAAAGAATTAAAAATTCTCAGTCTGCATACATTTATATTGTATGAGGACGGGCAACGACGACGACGACGGTGGCGGCGCTTAACGCTAATCACATATGTATATTTTAATTAAAATTTGTACGCATATTATTTATAAAAATTTATTATTTTGTATTGTATTGTACATGAATTTTAAATCTAATCACATAAAAAGAACTAAAATTAAATAAATAAAATAAATATATAGATAAATATGAAACGAAGAAACGATCGGACGAAAAATCTAACTATAAATAAAACATTTCGTTAAAATATAAATGTTTTACTTTTATTTTGTCTAAACAAAATACAATATTATAAAACAACAACTTAAAATATAAATAAATATAGAGAAAAACTTGTTAAATATTCAGTAAAATGTAAATAAAAAATTAAAAAAATCTAAAATTGTAACGGACATAAAACCCAAATGTGAACAGCTCAAATCATACAGGTCAGACGTCAGTGCGCGTATTACAATATGTATATATTAAATAAAACACGAGCAAATATATTTAATAAAAACAAGGTTCAAATTCTTAAAATGGTTTAGGTCAACACACATATAAATTTGTTATATACGTACGATTACAATACAATGCATATTAAACATTTGAGTAGCTACAATTATTTATATAATATTAGATGGATACCTATGATTCCGTTCGAAAAGATTAGTAGACATAGTTCAAAAATCGGCTGATTCAGTTTCAGTGTACCATATGAGCAGCTGTGTTGAAACTAACTGAATGAGAGTTTGACTACTAATTATAACAAAGAACAACCATTAATCCAATTGACTCTCGTCGAGCGCTGAAAACATGTATATATAATTTAATTATTTATTCATAAACGAACGAAATCATTGGTATACACCAAATAATTTTATATTTTATAAGTCTTTTAATATACGCACGCATATAGTTTACGTAGAAAAAAAAAATACATATAATATTCTACATTTACAATTTACACAATAAGGAAAATTGGAAAAATATATGTTACTTTGGCTACTACAAAAAAATAAGTCTTAGGAGTGATATTTCATATATTACATTAAAAATATGTTGGAAAAACGCCAACTTAAAAATATATAGAAATAAATTAATAATTTTATTTAAAATCATATTATTTTATTTTTGTTACCTATAAACAAACTAAAGTGAAAACTATTTTATTGAAAAGAGTACGTAACTATTCCGTTTAAAATTCATTAATTTATGATATAGGTCCATTTAGTATTAGTATTTCCAAATGTTAAAAATAAAATTATGGCATATATTTGTGCGTGTACAAAAAAAAACAAAACTTAAATCAAATTAATTAAAAATTCTTGTAGATGATAATTTATATTCGTTCAATAAGTTAAATGACGTGAAACTTAAGATATGGGAATTATATTCTAAACAATTTGAATGAAATTTGAGATGAAAGTATTGGTATAGAATTCTGTAGATAATTCCTTCTAAATCAAAGCTTATTCAGGTATTTTATTAGCCGGCAAATTCCTTCAAAAAGTATGCCCAATTTAATATAGAACCACAGTAGATCATTCTCTTATACGCAATCTTCTCTATATGGACATAAATTTTGAAAATATATTTATTAGTAACAAACCTTATGGAATTCCATTATATATATTTGCACGCACAAAATTGCATCCCAATATTAAACAGATGTTCTCCGCTTAATTCTATAATATGTCTGATGAGTCTGATGCGGTTTCATTAATGCATCGATCTATTGAATGCGGCTTGAAAAATTGTATCAAGACAAATGTATGGGAAAGAGTTTAGATCTTTTATTCGAATGTCCTTCAATCGCGTTGAGTTAATTTAAAATATCTATTTAAAAGGAATTTCAAAGTTATATTCTGTAGACATTATTATATACATCCGTCAACCATCATTATAACGTATTAGATGTTTTTATTTGATTATTTAATATTTTTAAATGACTCTTAAAATATTCAGTTAAGTGTATCCTTTTGCTCTGTGAACAACAAATTAACTCTGTCATTGTATTGATTTATTTTAATTAGAATCATGACAATATAGTTCAACTAGAATTAATTGTATATGAATAACATCTCGCTCTGAAATCATGAGCCAATGGAAAAAATAGACTATAAATATATAGAATTATTACGTTATAATAGTGTGAACCGAAATATTTATTGATAGTTTCTGTGAATAGGAACGCTTATAAAATTTTTACTGTATAGCATTTAATTTAATGTTAATGCAAATTATATGGAAAAGAAAACAGAAAAAACTATAAAATCAAATTTATATTTCTTTGCTTATATTCATTCGATGAACTTAATCATTGAACCAAACCGCATATCGCATAGTCTCTCGTATGTGTATTTTTAATATCACATGAAAATTTAAAATTATATATTATATTAAAAACTCTATAATTATGCAAATAAACTTTTAGTTTGTATTATATGTATCATCATTCGAATAAATTATAATACACTAACATTTTATTATTCCGACTATATTAGAGTTAATCCTTTTTTTTTATTATAAATATATAATATAAAAGATGAATTTTAACCCCTTTCTTATTCTGACTAAATATTGGCAGTGTATTACATTTTTTTCTTTCAAAAATATTGTATTTAAATAATAAATTGTTATACCTGTTGTTTTGATGTTTGTTATTTATACAGTGGCAAAACGTAAAGAAAAATTTCCAGATTTTTCAATTACGTTATATTTGGTTGTTCGCCTACTCAATCATTACCTGATTTTTAATATATTTCACATATCCCCCGGACAAACAAAATTTGTGAGGGTTGTTAGTTTTTATTTGTTCACAGATTTCACAAATAAGCCGAGACATATTTAATTGCAATTTGATTTGATTTTGTTATGTATCGTAACAAAAATGTCATCGATATATTGCGTATAGTCTTTGCAATGTCTTATATCATAATTAGTCTGTCCAGCAATATTATGGCCTTCACTTATTTTGTTATACCATACACTATTGCGTTACTCGTTGCCTGTGCGGATAGTTCTATTATATGATTAATTTTATAATCACAACAAAAATATAATTTAATAAATAAATTTCAACAAATTAAAAATATATAAATAAAATTTAAAACAAAGGTCATAATGTTATTTTTATATATAGATGTCAACCTTTCACCATCCATTTTTGATTAAGAAAATATATATATAAAAAAAAAACACACTCACACAAAACAAAGTAATAAAAAAATAATCATGGGCGTACAAATCTTGTTATAATTTTGTTATAGGTATTTTTTAGCAATTATAATATATATATATTGAAATAACTAATAATAAATATACAAAAACAACTTAACTAAAATGGTATTATAATTTATTTATAGTTTTATTGGTTAGTCATTTATGTATTTTATTGACATTTCTCATTTTAACAAAATATCCATGCAAAATATAATTTGTGTATTGTGAAATTACATGGCAATTGTTCCACTCTTTTCCACAGTCCTCCTATTGTCATATATTAAACAGATAAGAATCAAAGTATCCCAATAGAATTGCTCAATTTCTATTATTTGGAAAAACAAAAGGACAGCGGTTACTATATTACATCAAAGCTGTTGATACTAAACTAAACGATGAAATTATAAAAATAATTTCGGGAAAAGAAAATAAAAAAAATAAAAAATAATCAAATAATAATTCAAATATCTCTCATTGACTATAAAATATTTCATTGTATGAATTAAAAATTGTAATACACGCGTTCACTATAAATAAATATACGATATATTAAGGTGAAACACCTGATGCACACGATCACGTTAAAAAAATATTTTGTTAAGCAATTGAATAATATAAAATATTGTTTAATTTAATGATTTTTCCAAAATACTGCTGTTACAAATATTTGTAATATATTTTATTGTATATATGATTGTTTGTAATTTAAAAGAAGATATATTCTAATCCCAATCCTTTTCATATGGATACTATATACCATTCGATCGATATTCTAATGAGTTTAAGTTGCTATATAGAGATTTGTATATACATTTTAATGGTCTTTAATTAGAAATTTTACCTTAAACATGTAATAATTCTTAAAGATTGCATTTATATAACTTGTAAATATATAAATATAATATATAGGATGTTTTTTTAAACGTTATTGTAGAATACCACCTAATGAAATTTGGATAAAAAACATATTTTAAATATATTGATGGAGTTTTCATTTGGTATATAACCCAATGTTTCATCACTTTTTCCTCGGCACCAATACGGGTGTTAGTTCATTAATGACATATGGGTTATGTTGTGGCTTCCAAAAAGAAGAAAGAATGAGGCTTCTAGCAAATCATCCACACACCACCATTTTTGTATATACAATATATATGGAGTCTCCATTAATTGAATGATGATAATTGTTTAAGGCAATTCTGTTTATTTACGCAGCCGTTTAACTGAAAGAGAAAAATTAACCTTGTGCCAGAATAAAATTATAATTTTAGCGAACTGTAACAATTTGGAAGCATTGTTGTTGTCGTGTTTGAAACGTTTCATGATGATAATGGTCAAAGTATACCGCTGGAAAAAAGTTCTATTATGATTAAAAAAACACCCTGTCATTGTGCATGAATTATTATATGACCACGTTATAGTTTTTTTTTTTATTTGTATACAATAAAATCTTTATATAAAACACATATTTCTGCTGAAATGGCCAAGCAAAAATGAAAAATTTTAATAATATATAAGAACATAAGAAAAATAAAATATGTATATAATTGTTTTCTGTTTTTCTGTAATTGTATATCTATGGATAAAAAAAAAACTCGATGTGTGGCTGCGGCTACTGCATGCATACGTTCTTATATTTCACAATTATATGCTCGACTTCTTGACTTCTGACTTTTCCTATATAATAGTATATATACCTATACATATTTTTATTATATACGAGAATATTATGTGTTCTATATATACACACCATGGATTTATTCATTTATAGATATATAAATGATTTTAAAATTGAAATTAAATTGTAAATAATACGAACGAATATTGAGATATTGTTGTTTGATTACTATAATTAAAATTCAAAGTCATATAAATTTCGTTAAAGTATATGTGCTCTATATATTAAATAATAATTTTCACCTTATTAGTTGGTATAGTAGACAGCACTTAATTACTATTTTGTTTGTCTTTGAAAATATGTGATGTTAGACGATGCTATACTTAAAGATTAACAATTATATCTGTACAAACACCATTATGGACTATATTTATATGTCTGATCAACTAAAATTCTATACATATTGTATATAGGAAATTATGCTGAACTAGATAATTTGTTATAATTATGCTTAAAGATAAATATAGATAGAAATATAAAAAAATAGAGAAACCATTCCATATTTCATAAATAAAAAAAAAGGAAACAACCGAAAGTTAAAATTTTATTAATATTATTAAATATGAAAGAAAAACTTATATTAATATCCATTTGTAAATTAGCAAAACATTCAGATCATTTATATTTAAAACAAAATTATGACTAAATAATCTTTTATAATAAACGAATATATATTTTCTGTAATATTTAATAATAGTTTATATTATAATGATCTTAATTACATCATCATCATCATCATCATCATCATCATCATCAATAAAATAATATATATGATTGAATTATTATTTTATTATTTTAACTATTATAATATATTGTACGCATCCAACAAATATTAAATTGATCTGCGAAAGTGCGGTGAACTGATTAATATTATTAACATATTTTTGTATATGATATTATATATTTTGCTATACATAAATAATAATATAGATATTAATTATATTGAGGGAAGACACGAACAACCAAAACGCTATAATATTTGCATTATTTACAAGTCACCAATAATAATAAAAATATATATGGATAGAAAATGTATGCCGAGACCAAATGCATATAACAAAATAATACAAAAAATTATTAATTAATTAAGCAAAAAATTAAAATAAAATGACTTATTGACCTTTTTTGGAAAAATATATAATAATAATATATTATTATTTATATTTTATACTATTTATTAAAACATTGTTATGTGTGTGTACACAAACACTGTATCTATAAATATATTTTATATATATATATAGATTTTTAGACCTATATTAGACCTATTGAAACATTACTTTCGAAACGGTGTTTGTGTGTACTGAAGCAAAATGGATTTAAATCCTTTTACCTTTTATTTATTATCGTTTTCGATTGCCCGATCCGTTAATAATATATAACTTTGTTTGGGGTATTAGCTGTACACCATTCAATCGACAGGATTTGCCGATGATATTTAGAATTTGCTGTGTCATACGAGTGGTAACTTGCAAAATAAAGTAAATCTCTTTTGGAATAGTTTTCAAAGACCCGACTAATTTAATATCAACATGACGAAAAATAAATTTTTATGGGAATGGGAAACAAATTATAGACGCTGATCCATATTCAAAATCGATGATACAGAAGATTTTAATACTAAATTGGGAAAAGTGTTTTATTATATGCATTCGAAATTTGTATTGAATCAAATCTGTAAACACATATCCCACGTAGATGTTATTTTTAAAACAAAAATCGTCTTTGTGTTCGATGGCCTTAAACAATTATGGTAAATGAGAAACTTTGGACAAACAATTATCGATGTTCAAATTAAACTGCGAATAATATGAGGATTAATATACGGGATCGGTCAGAAAGTATTAATTATATATTACGAATTTACGAATTTAAAAATTATTTAAATATTAAACATATCAGACATTTCTTCACGCTTCGTAAACAAATATTTCCAATCATATTTTATAAATAAATAAAATAATAATAAATTAATACATAATTATTTTATAATAACCAATTACCTGAATAATCCATATTATTGATATCTCGTTATTTAATCATTAATTAACGTATATATATATTTATTTATTTATTTATTAGTTTATTATAGTTTAAATATATTTTAAATTCAAGTGAATGAAAAACACAATTACATTTTATTTTATACTTTTTAATTTCATCCTATATTCAATTTTTATAAATACACAAATCAATTTATTACTTTAATTTAAATATAAAATTAAATATAAAATATATAATAAATAAGGATAATAAGGATAAATGTTTATTAGCATCCTAAAAATATATGATACAATTAAATAATAAATATATATATGTGCAAAAATAACACAACTGCACAATAATATTATACACGGAATTTGTAAAAAAACCGCACAATTTAACTATACCGCATATTTAAATTTATGTTCCGCACTCGAATGGTATTACTAATTAATAACAAAATTTAATTTTAAATTTAATATAATTAAATTTAAATATATTTTATAAAAATAAGTTATTCTATCTATCTTCTTTTTACTGTGAATTTATATATAACATTATTTAATTTTAATGTGATGCGATGATGATTGTTTACTTATTTGCTCTGTTAGCTCGCTGACGATGACGTTCTCATTCACAAGACATTTTATATATATATATATTAATTTTTTTTGTTAAATAAATGTTATATTAAATAAAAACACAAAATAATAATAATAATAATAATAATAATAATAATAATAAAAGAATAATATAAACATATCGAAATGTTATTTTCCTTCTCCTCTATTTATACATACTGCGAATGTAATTATTATAAAATAATATAATAATAAATATAAATGGGTATGGGGGGGTCAAAAAGTTGGCAGAGAAGGTCATTTGATGGGGTCAGCAAGCAAAAAGGTCATGGACGATCTTTATTTTTTTATTTTTTTTTTTATATATTTTCTGATTTTCTGTTGTTGCGTTTTATTTGAAAATATGTTTGTGTGTGTTCTATCTATAGTTAGCTATAGCTATAGTGTTTAAATTTTATAAAATAAATAAATTTAATGTCTTTTTGTTGTTGTTTGATGTTATTCAAAAAAAAAAAATTAATATAATTATATATTTATTTTTTATTCGTTTTGTTAATTCTTTATATATTTGTTTGTTATTTATTCTGTTCTTTATTATATTAATTATAGTAATAATGTCTGCGTTTTGTTATTTATTATGATGGAAATAGAAATGATAGTTTATAGTTTAAGAGACATAATTGCAAAATTACCGGATAAAAATAATAATTAGACAAAATCAATTGCAATAATATACGTAAAAGAAACAATAAATAATGTTATAATTATACCTGGTACATTTACACACCGTTTCACTAACTTTGGGGACACATATGTTTGTTACGCATACATATATAAATAGATCCTTAATATTTATCCTTAAAAAAAAAATGATTTTTATATTGTTTATTTTAATTATACACCCACACTACTATATATAAGTGATGCGTTTAAAAGTACACTTTATTACTACACTGGTTCTCCGCAATTCAAATGTCACTGGGAAGAAAGAATATATAGGAAAAGATATGATCACGATCTATTTCTATTTGTATATTATCGTATATAGTACAATAAATTTTTTAACACCATGCAGTTATCAATCGTTTTAAAAATTAGTGTTTTTACTATGGTAATCCGTCACATTGATTATTCCATATGATCGTTATCAACCGGGTTTGTTTGTATCTATCCTAGTTTAACGACAAATGATTGTCAGCCCCAAAATGAACTATTTAACCTACTATCAAACAACAATATTATTTTGAAATTATTTCGAATATGTAAACATCGGTAAATTGTGCGCAATCATTTATTTGTCAACCCAATATTTATATGTATTGCTGCTGTTGTTATATGTCTTGTTCGGTTATTAACAATTATATATTGTACCACGTATTGTACGCGATAATTAACCATATAGGTGAACGAATAATATAACGTGTGCATATAGTTTGTAATTGACTATATTTATATAAATAATTAATAAAAAAAAAAAAAAAATTAAATATGATATTTCTCAACAAAATTAGTTATAAATTATAAAGAAACTATATTAAAATAATCTAACTGCATATAATAAAATTACAAACCATCATCAGGAGAAAGAGAAAATTAATTTTTTATACATAATTCTATATTTATAATATCACAAATCTTTTATATATAGAAAAATACACACGTGATCGATGACCTTTTCGTAGGTCAACCCTGTCCGTTTCGGTAAATACATATTTATATCGTATTATTATAAAATAATATATATGAAATCTTATTGTTTTAGTTATTTTTTATATATAAGGTTGTCAAATATCTCCCTTCCGCCTTTTTGTCTTTTTAATTTCGCGGCTATGTACAAAGCGCTACAGAGCTCGTATCTGGCAACACTACATAATTTGAAAGCTCTTGACATAACAAACAAAACGACGCTATGTATGATTAGTTTGGATATTGCGTTCAACAGTTATAGACGTGTAAACATGGAGTTCACTAACGCCGAAATTCGCGCTATTTTAAAGTTTTCCTTCGTTAAAGGCAAATCCGCTAGAGAAACGTTCCGTGAGATTAATGGTGTTTTGGGGGATGGTACTCTATCACTTCGAACCGCGGAGGAATGGTTTCGACGATTCAGAGCCGGTGAAAACGACACCATGGATAAGCCAGCCGGCGGAAGACCTGTGACGACAAATACCGATCAAATCATGGAATACATCGAGTTAGACCGGCATGTGGCATCTCGTGACATCGCCCAGGAGATGGGAGTTAGTCACCAAACCATTTTAAACCATCTGCAGAAGGCTGGATACAAAAAAAAGCTTGATGTTTGGGTGCCACATGAATTAACAGTGAAAAATCTAATGGACCGAATTTCCATTTGCGAAATGCTGCTGAAACGGAACGAACTCGACCCATTCTTGAAGCGGATGGTGACTGGCGACGAAAAATGGATCACATACGACAATATCAAGCGAAAACGGTCGTGGTCGCAGGCCGGTGAATCGTCCCAAACAGTGGCCAAGCCGGGATTGACGGCCAGGAAGGTTTTGCTGTGTGTTTGGTGGGATTGGAAGGGAATCATCCACTATGAGCTGCTCCCATATGGCCAGACGCTTAATTCTACCATCTACTGCGAACAACTGGACCGCTTGAAGCAGGCGATCGACCAGAAGCGTCCAGAATTGGCCAAAAGGAAGGGTGTAGTGTTCCACCAGGACAACGCCAGACCACACACTTCGTTGATGACTCGTCAGAAGCTACGGGAGCTCGGATGGGAGGTTTTATCGCATCCACCATATAGCCCGGACATAGCGCCAAGTGATTACCACCTGTTCCTGTCCATGGCGAACGCCCTTGGTGGTGTAAAGTTGATCTCAAAAGAGGCTTGTGAAAAGTGGCTGTCCGAGTTCTTCGCAAATAAGGAGGGGGGCTTCTACGAGGGAGGTATTATGAAGTTGCAGTCTAGATGGAAACAGATTATCGAACAAAACGGCGCATATTTGAACTAAATCCGATTACTGTAACACTTTTTATAAAGCATTGAATAAAGAGCAAAAAGGCGGAAGGGAGATAGTTGACAACCTAATATTATTATTATTATTATTATTATTATTATTATAATAAAATATTGTATTGTATTAAAGATTATGATTATGGTATATATATCTTTTAACCATTGTTAGCACTTTTTTCTTTCCTTATACAGTACCCTACCAATATTAATGGATACACTATCATAAATCTTTTTCTACTATATAATTCGAAAGAAATGTAATGTACGGCATTGAAACAAACAACAAAATAAACCATTTTAACTTTTAAACAATTGCGGTAAAGTGGAGTTTATTATAGCATTTACTGATCAGTCAGGCATAGATAAATTACTCAACATACCAAGAGTAGTAATTAACCAAATGTTTTCTTAATTCTTGATCTTTTCCCATAATTCGATTTATATATACATAAATTATACACATAAATAAAATCTTTCAATAAATTTGTATATTCTGAGAAGTTGCAAATTTTTTGGATTCATGCAGTTTTCATTTTCTGGTCAATTAATATGAGTGAAAACTGTTTATGTACATTATGTACTTTATATATATATTGACTACTGTCTGTATCAAATAAATCTAATCCATACTATAAATATGTATATACATAATTTTCATATATGAAATACATATCCGATATACATATATTGTATATGGTGCTGTATAAATACGTCATTAAAATTATTAAATTTTTCTAAAAGAGTAGTCAACAAGTACATAATAATTTTTTTTTTTATTTCTTATATTATTCCAGTTTTGTTGTTTTGCAGAATTGTTAAAATTGTATTATTATTATTAGTATTTTATGCATTCATTCATTTATTTATATAATAACGCGAATTACAGTATAAGTGTTTATTATATGGAAACAGCAACGTTTATTTATAAATATAATTCAAATTTCATATAAATATATATAGCTGCATTTATTTATACATACGCATAAGTATATAATATATGTGTTATGTTGTTATATACAATATATAGTTTAACTTATATCGTCCTTTTAAGATGTACAAAAATAGTTCAAGTTAAAATTTTTCATAACAAATTGCATGTCACCTTATCGTCGCTATCCATCACATCAGAATTTATAACGTGTTTTATATTATATAAATAATATATAACATGTTATCAATCACTTTACCATCATACATATATTATATCATCATATGTATTATTGTATATTTATTATATTTATATATATATGTATGCAAACCAATATTTATTATCTCACATTTTAAATCAAATATATACAATATTTTATCGATAAAAAATAAAGCATATTATTTATAGAACAATAAATTAATAGTATATTGGTTGCGCTTAATATATATTTTTATATAAATAGCAGAGCACAACCTTTATACCCATTGTTTTTCTCATTAAATAAGAAACTATATAATCTCACATACTAACTAACATTAATCATGTATGTATCCTCAAGTTATGCGTTACTAGCAACCAAGTAGTAGAGCAAATACCCGATACTTCCGCACATGGAAGTATATAACAATAACAGACATCATAATTGATCTGTAATTATCATAAAAGATAAAATATATATATTTACTTAATACCATTATTTATGTAGAGATCCGATTGATTAGCCCATTTTTGATTATTTATTCAACACTTATATGTGAAACATTTTATTTTGATAATACAATACAATTGGCATTTGATTATTTATGCGGTGGTGACCCATTAAATTTAATCTTAATTGATTATATACATTGTATTAACCTTAATTAATCAATTGTATATAAGTTATATTAATTAAATAGTTGCTGTTCATTCATTGACTGGTATTATTTGCCTTAATATACTTCTATTTTATTTCTTTAAGTGTTCATTTCACACAAAAGTTTTATTTCATGGCTTAAAAATCATATAAAAATTATGTAAAAATGAAATAAAAAATTTAAAATTGATTAAATTCTTATATATAGAACTTTGTTCACGCTATAGCCTGTCCTATAAAGTTTATATAGAAAATAAAGTTAAACGAGGGTAGACTGAAAATTGCGCATTAAAAATGAAACAATAAATTAATTTTTTTGATTCCATAAATTTTTCCTTGTGCACGGTAATGATTTTTCCCTTTTCCCACAAGATTATTGATGCGAAGCCTTTTTCCAACTATATGTGGTACAACAACGTTAAAAATGCGTTTTTTTTTTTTCTAATTGTGAGAATAAACAATGTGGTTTCACATTAACGTATAACAAAATGCATTGTAAACAAACTTGTGAACACATCTATTTAATTGACGAATCATTTATAAAGCTCTTTTTATAAAAACAAATAAAAATAATAGTTGTTTGCTTTCACACTGGCTATACCAAAACCATTATTATACCAAAAATACACAACCTTTTATAAAAAAAAAAAAAAATGTTTGAATGTGAAAAATCATTGAAGTGGTGATAACAGCATCGTATCTCATAGACTTATTTCCTTTCTTATCAAACCACTTGCACATATTATACATATGTTAAACATCGACCTAAAATATAACCTTAGACAACTTAAAAGCAATTCTTTCTATTTATATTTCTTATGTATAGTATAAACAAATTATTGCTAAAAATAGGTCATCCAAAATAGCTCCGATAATAGGTGTATGTAAATAAAAAAATTAAAAAACTTATATAATCAAACAAAACTTTTTTTTTTTTAGCTTTTTCTAAGGCTACTTTTAATATGGTAATAAAGTTTTAGTTATATGTATTGTATAAAAAAAAACTTATTTATATTAAAATGTTTCTTTATATTATATGCAAAAATAAACTCTATATGTATGTTATATTGCTATTTAAATCATACATACGCGATATTTATATGTGGGGTATATGCATAAATATAACTTAAATGAATTAAATGATATATCCTGATTCCCACGCTATCACTTGAAATTACCAATATATATATATATTGCTAATACATAAATAAATACATACATGTAAGCCAAGTATATTATAGATCTATATAAAAAATAAAAATAACATTATATTATTTAAAACACGAAAGAATAAGGAAAATGTTATCGTGCCAGTTTCAAATATGTACGAAAAACATAGGTCGATCCCATATATGGTTTAGAAAATTAATTCTATATAAATAAAGAGTGGCGTTCGTCGAATACAATATAGTTTTGTTGTCGAAAATATGCCAAAAAATAAATATAGAAAATATTTTAGCGCAAAAAAAAAAAAAGTAGGCCAAATTCAGGTTGTTGCACCGCCACCACTATTTTCTTTTTTATAATTAGTATATATATTATACTTTTTTTTTATGTATACCCTATCTATTATTGTATATTTTTTATCTAATATATATAATTCCCACAAAATATATATATTAAACTCTATTTCTATGTACTATTAAATGGTTAAATTCTATAGATTTTCAAATTATAATATTATAGCTCTCACACAGTAAACGAACAAATTTTTAGATTATCTATTTCTATTGTATAGATAAATTTATAGATTTTATAACATTTTAGATAAATTTATTATCTTTCATTTTATCTCAATGAATTTTTATTTATTTAATTGAGTTTTTTTTTTTACTTCTATAAAATAGATATATGAATTTAAAAATGTCTCTCATTTTATGATGACCATCATCATTAGATATTTCGCGTCCTAAATTTGGTATATATATAATTACTTAAGAATTTGTAATATAGATTTAATGATTCTTTATATTTTCATATTTACTGCACGCTAGTATATTATTATAACTAATTTGTGAACGAATCATTTCTGTTTGATGGCCCAGAAACGATTGGTAATGTGAGACGCGAGATACCAACGATGGATCACTTTGAGAACAAGTCTGGTAGATATAACCATTGAATCTTTGTAGTAGTGGTATCCACAGGATAGGAAAAATGTAGCTATACATAGACCATAAGTATAAAAGTCGAAATGGACGGATATAACAGCTGAAGAAAATTGAAGACTTTGGTTTTCTAAAACAGAGTAAGATTGATATCTTTGCACACTTCTCACGACGACTAATAATTTGTTCATAGACTATAAATTCGATAATACTCTATGTCCTATATATTTATAACATGTAACCTTACACAATAAATAAAAAATATAAGCATATACCTAATATAAATTTTATAAATAACGAAATATCTATATATAATAAGAATTTACTATAGTAAAAATAGAAACCTCCCTTATATAACCCTGGGAAGAATTTTGCTATATTCCGCATATATAAAATATATGTGTATTATATCGACAAAAATAATATAACAAATAAAATATATTGATATAAAGAAGAAAAACACAAGAAAAACTTTATTCAATTTATTTTGAAATAATAGTTTTCCGTTGGTATTCATTTGAATTAGTTGTACATATTCATATATTATTAAATATAAAGGATATTTACTAAATCAAATGTAAAACATAGAATTCTGTGATAAATTTTCTATAAAAATAAAATAAAAATAGTCAAATTTAATTTGTTAAAATTCAGAAATTTTAGAATTTATTTTAAATGAAATAATGTCAAAAACAGCAAATACAATAAAATCAAAATCATCTCTTATTGTTAATAGTGCATCAGTGGCGACGGTATCAAAACCAACAACACCAATTAATAATAGTTTCGTTAGAAAACAATTAAAACCTTTGGCATCAGCACGTTCATTAGTACAATTAAAAAAAGATTTACTTTACAGTGATGAATTATTAAGAAATAATAATAAAAAAAATATTACTACTAATAACAACAACAACAACGATGATGTGGACGGCGGCATCAGTTACAATTATTATAATAACAACACCGTGGATTCTTTTAACGCAATCATAAATCCGAATGATAATGATGGCGTTGTTGTTGATGCAAATGATGATGATGATGATGATGACGATGATAACGCTAATAATAATGTAGATAATAATTTAATACCAGAAGTTTATAAAAAACAAGGAACATCAACATATTCGGTATCATGTTCTGGTTATTTAGAAAATACTTGCGTTTGTAGTAGCATTGATGATGTTAATAATTATAGCAATAATAATAATAATGGTAATACAATGCGAAAATTATCCTATACAGATCGTAAAAATTGGTTAACAACAGAACGTTTACATGAGTTAAGAAAACGTGCACAAGATGCAATAAAACAACGTAAAACATTTACAATACGTGGTTGTTTTTATTCAATACGTAAAGGTTTAATTGAACGGGGTTGGGTGGAAAAATTGGATATACATCGACGTACACCGGTCACCGGTTTATGCCACGTTGTTTTTGAAGATTTTACACAATACTTGCCTGTCCGGAGACCGGGTGAATCACGACGACAACATATATTAAAATGTGAACGTAACATAATGTCTAGATTTTTAGAACATATGCCAATTGATTTTTTATGGTCGGCACGTAAAGAAAAAACCGATTGGATTGATATGGCACGTAATCCAACATTAACAATAAATAAATTTCATAAAAGTCCGTTTACAACGAAAGAAGGTTTATGCACAATATTACGAGATTTTCATTGGTACTTTGACGAGGGCAAAGCCGAAACTTATTATCCACGTAGCTATAATGTCTGGACACTCGACGATCTTACTGAATTTATTGATAATTTTCGGTTGACAGCATGCATTTCAAGTTTACGGTATTTAGTTGATAAACGTAATGCCAATGGATTGACATCAATGGTTGATGAAAATGGTACAATACCAATAACATTCATTGAATTTGCATTAAAACAATGTAAATGTTATATACGATCATGTTTACATTATGACATTGACGAAGAATCGATACACATATGGGAACATGATTGGGATTTATTTTTAACACAACATCAAATGATAACACATGAAAATGCAAAAATTATTAATTCAATAGTGGTGAATAGTAATAACAATAATGGCAATAGTAATGATAATATAAATGATATAAAGCAAAATAATATTTGTAGTGGTGATAATAATAATAATAATAATAATAATAATAATAATAATATTAATAACCAGAAAATAATTGATATGTTAATATGTGATGCTGAACGTATTCTAATTGATATTTCTCAACATTGGCAACAATATAAATTAGATGGAATTTATAATATATGGATTATAAAACCATCAAATAAATGTCGTGGTCGTGGTATTTATTTAATGAATGATTTGAAAAAAATTTTAAATTTTGTTAATCCACCCGTTGTAAATAAAGGTCGTTTTGTTTTACAAAAATACATGGGTAAGTTATATATATGCATCAATTGGAACACTTTCCTTTCCATGTATGGTGTCTTAAAATAATAGGATGACTTTAACCATTTCTTGTACGATAAGAAATACACTGTTTTGTTATTGGTTTTTTTTTTAAACAATATTTTATATTCTTTATAATTTAATTTGTTCGTAACGATAAATCGGCTGCCCACAATAAGCTAGTTTATATAGTAGCACAAAACTACTAATAGACAATTGACAATTGATTGCTGGAATAATGCCATATGAAGTGGTTAATTTGGAACTCTCATAATCATTACGAAATTAATATATACTAATCGACTTGTGAGAAAATTTTAAGTATATTTGATATGTCACACATCTAATTTACTATAAAGAAGTATATACTCGTATATATAAATTCTATTTCTATATTCTAATCTTAAATATCCTATTGTATTTTAGTAGAGTATATGATAAATTCAATATGGGTATAAAATAGTAGAATATATGATTATATAGTTTGAAATGTTGTACCCGGAAGCCCCAATACAATAATAATTGATAAAATATATAGGCTAAAATTGAAATGTTACTATAAATAGAAAATAGAAAAATTAAAAATATGGGAAAATTTTATTAATTGGACATAGCGCAACAACAATTACTTGTGAATTGGTTTTTCCTTCTTGTTTATAATTTCTTTATTTTAATCGTATATTATTATTGTATACAATGACAGAGGTATATTAGATTTAATCACGCGATTTAAGAAATTATTTAGTCTAATATTTTTTTTCCTATAGTTTTATTATATCGTTATTTTATTTTTTAATAGAATAGAATAGAAAATATTTTAGAATAAGAATAAAATAGGGATCTAATATAAAATAAATAATAGTAGTTTTTTTCCTGTTTTGTTCTTTCGTTTTCAGAACGTCCTTTAATTATTCATAATTGTAAATTTGATATAAGACAATGGTTTTTGGTAACAAGTGTACAACCATTAATTATATGGATGTATAAAGAAAGCTATTTACGTTTTAGTTCACAAGAATTTTCATTAGTTAATTATCATGAATCTGTACATTTAACAAATCATGCAATACAAAAACGTTATTGTAATGGAAAACGTGATGAACGTTTACCGAAAGAAAATATGTGGGATTGTCATACGTTTCAAGCTTATTTACGACAAATTGGTAAATCTAGAATGTGGTCAGAACGTATTTATCCGGGTATGCAAAAAGCATTAATTGGAACAATGTTAGCATCACAGGACAGTATGGACAGACGCTGTAATACATTTGAATTGTTTGGTGCTGATTTTATGATTTCGGAAGATTTTCAACCATGGTTAATTGAAATTAATGCAAGTCCAGATTTGGGTGCATCGACTAGTGTAACAGCACGTTTATGTCCACAATGTTTGGAAGATGTTGTTAAAGGTAAATACTAAAATAATTTATTAATTTTAATGTTTACATTATATTAGAGATGACATTCCTTTCAATATATAATTATATGTAAAACAAAATGATATTTTGTATCTACTATACATTTCATATCTATAAGTAGAATAGATTAAGAAATAATATATGGATTATTTGGCATAACATCGGTTTCAATATATTGTAAAATAAAATCAACAAACTACAACAGCAACTATTTATTAATTAACAAAACACTATTTTTACTTCATAAAATCTTAAAATTATGATCCTTATTCTTATTCATATACGGAAAGCTAATTAATAATTCTGTATATTTCTTTTTTACTTTTCATGAAATTAATTTTATGAACGAGTCCTCCATCATTTATTTTAAATGTAATTTTTTCAGTACGACGACACGGTTTAATTAAATGAGTCGTTGGCTTTAAATAATACGTTGGATCTGTTTGAATGAAAAATATCGAAAATGGAATTTCTTTCCAGATGATAATTGGTTTCTGCAACTCAATTGTTGCATTATCTGCATTAATTAATGTATATTGTGTAAACTCTTTGTAATTGATGATAAGAGGATAATTTTGTGAATTAAAAACAGTAAAACCAAATAAGATTATATCTTCACTAGATGTAATAGTGAATTTATTAACAATTGATGACACTACGTCGTGTATAACCAATTTATGTGAAATTCCTGACAATAAACGTATATTTTGTAAAATTGGCGGCATTGTGTTTACTGTGGCGATAATAATTTTTCTTTGACTACACATTTGTCTTTTCAAAATCGAAAATTTTAAATCTTTTGTAATTTTCGTATGATAAAAATTGTGTAAATGTATTTGATCGCGTTTTGTTAATAAAGATGAATCCAATTCCATACATGTTAAAAACTCTGTAACACTCATTATTGGGAACCGTATTAAATATATACAATTGCCTAAAATTGAACGTTTATTTTTCTTATTAATAGGCTTATTAAATTTTTCACATTGGCTTAAAATCCACTTATGAACACATTTAAATAAATAACTTTCGTTTACTGTTGATATTTGCATTTCTAATATCATTGTTAGTGTTTCTATTTGAATATTACAAAAGTACGAAGAAGAAACAATTTCATTTGCATGATCTGCAATAAATTTGATGCATTTATTTTCTATTACAGCATTATAATAAATATATGTTTGCTCATACATTTTTAAAGCTGATTTTGAACATAAATTTTTTTTTAAATATAATTTACATTTCCATTCCAATAGCGGGATATCATACTTTGTAGCCAAATACCATACATTTGATAAATTTTCTAATGAAAGATGAACGGTGTCTGAATATATGTGACGTAACATTTCATTAAATGAATCTCTATTGGAATCAATAATTTCGATTTTGTTATTATGATCCCACATTTTGCTAAAACATTTTTCAAATACTGGACTGCCTGCAGACAAAATATTTTTATGAGCTAGAATTTCAAATGGTGTCTCATCTTCATTTTCTTTAAACACAAATGTAATATCTGCATACATTGTTTGTTCAAATAATTTCAGATGTCGGTGAAGTAAATTTTCGCTATCGCAATAATTTATATTTAATGTTTTATTTTTTATAGTTGTTTCATCATCATACATTTCAAATATACTCAAAATATTGTATACATTAAAAACTGATTCCGCAGTTAAATTATTATTTAAATAAAATAGGCATTCAAATTCCAAGGCCGGAATAATATATCTTTTAGCCAAATACCATACATTTAATACGTTTTTTAATGTAAGATTAACTGTATTTGAATAAATAAAACGTAACATTTCATTAAATGCGTCTTTGTTAAAAACAATTTCAATTTCAGTATTTTTCAAATCCAAAATTTCATTAAACATTTCAAAAAATATTAAACTACTGTCTACAGACAAAATATTACTAGCATCGGGTATTTTTCGTTTATCTGTGTTCCGTATAATATTTATATATTTATCTTTTAAATTTAAAGTAAATTTTTTTCCAAACAGTGCAATATACTCGTTAGTGAAATACGATTTACTTAAGTGTTCATTTAATGAAACATTAACTGTATCTGAATATATATAACATAACATTTCATTAAATGCATCTTTGTTGGAATCAATAACCTTAATTTTGTTACTTTTCGGAGGACCGCACGTTTCACTAAACATTTTTTCAAATAGTGGATTGGCTGCGCTCAAAATATTTTTATGAGCTGGAATTTCAATTGATGTTTCTTCTTCATTTTCTTTAAGTACAAATTTAATATCTGCATGTGTAGGTTTTTCAAATAATTTCAGACATCGTTCAGATAAACTTGCGGTGTTATTTGATTTATTATAATTTGCATTTTTCTGCCATCGTTCATCTTTATTATTGAGAATTTTTTCGGTTGCCATATTATTTTGATTAAATTCTTATAATTACAAATTTGTTTCCGCCAAAACTTAAAATATAGTTAAATTACAATTTACGTTTATTTTTTATAGCACAAACAGTATAATTTTAATTTTTTCTATATTTGAGATTTTTGTCATACGATCGATCGTTCGATCAACACTTTATTTAATTATAATAATATATTAATTAATATATATTTAAATACAGTTTAATATTAATTTATGTATACAATAACAAAAAGTAAACAATTAATATAATATCATATTGAACACAGAACAATAAAGTATATTATTGTGTCATTTACTTAAATTTTACACATAAACAGTAGGGTTTTCCAATAAGATATTTATTATGATTGCTAGCGTATAGAACAAAAATTATCGCTATAAAAATATAATATATTTCAGTTGTAATTGATTATCGAAATGATTCGAAAGCATCTACTGGTGGTTTTGAATTAATTTATAAACAAATTATACCACCAGCACCAGCTTATCTGGGTTTAAATTTATTCTTAAAAGGAACACAAATTTTATCGAAAAATGGGAATGTTAAAAAAGAAAAATCTCGTGATCATACAAAACCATATTCATCGAAATCAATAAAAGATACTCATACAACAAATGCAATAATAATTAGCGAAAATTGTTACAATAATGTTGGATTTAAAAAAAATAATAATGGTATTAGTACAATGGTGGCAAATACGATTACCACGACCATCACGCCAAAAACAAATGCAGTTGGTGGTGGTCCATGTGTAATGGATTTAATTAATTGTTTAAATATTAAAACTGAATTAACAAATATAAAATCAATAAATCGTAAACGTACAAATCGAACGAAAACCGTAATGCCATTTAAAAAACAAACAACAAATTTTTATGATAATAATGTTGTAATTAAATCACAATCTTCTGTAAATAGATGTCCGGCAAATTCTACAAAAAATAATAATATTTATAATAATAAAAATAATCAAAATAATAAAGACAAAAAATTAAATGCTAGTGTATTGTATGATTCGGCACGACGACATGCTAGTTGTGGTCCACGTATTACTACAACAACTATTGGACAAATTGATGATTCAATGATAACATCTGATACAAGTCCTTCGAATAATCTAATGAATAATAATTCAAATGGTAAACATGATATAAAATGTATTGGTAATAAATATTGTTTAGATATAAATTCAGATAATAGTTTAACATCAATACCCTCTATATTAACACCTCAGCAGATGCCACCACCACCTCCTCCGCCACCACCTTCCACTCCATCCCCAGATATGCGCAAATCATTAAAATCAACACCTCATTATTTAACACCAAGAACATGCCGCCAACAACATCATCAGCACCAGTCACTCTATCAAAAGCATCAACATCATCATCAACAGCAACAACAACAACAAAATAAATATTCACTAATAAATAATTCAAAAGATTATCGAAAATATGTTAATAATTCATTAAATAATTTTAATAATAAATTTCAATCAAAATTAACAGCAAACGATAATTATTGTTCACATTTTTTCGCTGTTGGTTTAAGTTTAAGAGCATGGCGTTCAAAATATAATAAAATTTTAAAAACTCAAAAAGATTTAGGCAATCTTACGATTAATGTTGGAGATGGTGGTGGTGGTGCTATTAGTGGATATAATAATAAAACTAATATATAAGTTTCATTCATAATATTGTCAGTCGACAGCAAACTACAAGTGATTCGATATTTTCCGAAAAGATTCACTTTATAAAATAATTAATATGTTTTAGATACAAGTGCCTGACCTACTTTTAGTTATACCAGGCTGATCGGAAAGCTAACACTTTTTAACATTTTTTGACAGAAATAAATTGTTATACCTGATGGAGTTCTGTTGGTAGGAATACGGACTATAACGCAGACATAAGTAGTCATCTGCACGCCTACTCTCTTTTCCACCATTAGTTTCGGTCGAATATTCATTTAACATTGCAGCTGTTTACTGATTGATCTGCAATTATAATTTCTTAATTGAATTTTTCTTATGAATGAACCGCTCCATACCTGTATAGTTTGTGGAAACATTGGCTTTTCAAGTCTCTATATAATAATTGACTCTATCCTTCGCCATAAGTGGACAACTTTTAAATATAAGAACATAATTACAAGTAAAATTAGTAAATTTTAAAATTGTACGCCAAATATTATACAATATCATGTCGGTAGAAAGAAGATCGATTGTCCTTCAGCTGCTGATCCTATAGTTTTATATCATAATGATAAAACAACAGTGAACGACAAACAAACAAAAACATAATAAAAAACATGCAAAAATACAATTATTCATTCGAATTCAGACTATAAATTATAAAATGGCAATATTTTATGTATGTGAATCGCATTTATCTTAAGAAATGGCTTTGTACAAAAAGTATATAATAAAAATAGAAATATTATTTTAATAATTAAATTTATTATTTATTTTAAATCAATTTTTCTTTTTTTTTATGGTTTTCATTTTTTTTTTTTTTTTTGCTATTTTAATTATTTTTGAAAACTTAAAAAAGGTAAAAAAAAGAAAAATTGCGGTAATTTTTTTTGTTTTTGTTTTTGTTTTACTAAAAATTAGTGATAACTTTTTTCAAATATTAATTTTCTTAAAATTTTCATGACAATAAAATATTGTTTATATACAGAATAAGGATGCGTATTGCCGCGTACGGTGTAAATACCGTGGTGCAGGCAGGCGACACTATATACGAACATAATATTAAATTAAAAATATAATTTTTCTTTAATTTTTATCCTCTATGTAACTATAGTTTATTGATTATATACATTTCTAGTCAATAATTATATTAAAAGTAGGTCATCGTGCATCAATTGTTGGTATAGTAAGAAGTACCATAAATATTATTTAATACATTAATTATTTTGATGAAAAAGTTATTGTAATTAATAATTTAATAATAGAGTTTTATGCAATATATATTTTGAAAATAATTTCTGGTATAATATATCCAGCACAACCGAATTCGATCAGATCAATTTAGAACTGTACTAGTAATTTATCGGACGTATGCAGTGCATGGCACAAAACCAGGAACAATTATACTTTGGATTTTTGAACGAAAAATACTCCGTTGCACATTTGATCCCATAATCAAAATCAATAGATTAATATGGCTTAGAAAAGTGTAACGCATGGAGGGGTAACGTGTACCAAAAAACCATATGTAAGTGTCAATGTCATATTTGGAAACAAATTATCAATATATGATTATCGAACCAGCACACCATTGGCAGTAAAATGCGTATCAGCTTCATTTAACAAAATAAAGATAATGCCTTATTCGTGATCTAAACCACACCATAAATTGCATTTTTCAGAATACAATTGAGTCTGATGAATTTCTTAACGATTGTTTTTTTTTTTCACTCCGTTATACGGTAATTATGGCTCGTTTGTTCACATAATCATTTAACATGAGATGACCTTCACATGTTTAAACACAATTTTTTTATAAAAAAAAAAAAAAGGGAACTGATCCGGTCTAACAACCACAGAGTCGTCGTTGGTGGTTAGACATATACCGGAAATTATTTTCAAAACATGCATAAAGTTATTTATTAAATAATTATCTTTAAATATAAAATTTATATGGATTTAATTTTAATTTTACACCCCGGCGAAGAGTATAATTTTCGCCAACTATTATTCCAGTATAGTTTAATTTAATCATTAATGTGGAACGTTAAAACGTTTCCTTAAAAATTGTTAAAGACTATGGCTGCGGCAAAAGCGATAATATGTCTTCAAATTCATAATGTTTATTATATTATTTAAATAGTTTATATTTTTTAGACTTTTAAATTATTATCGCCGCCTGCACATTTGCATTTATATATGACCAAGCGTTACAACAACCGGTATATAAACAAACAAAAAAATTAATACTTTTAAGAGTAAATGAAAATTATAAGTAATCGAGAAAATATTGGAATATTTCTACAATAATAATAAAATAAAAAAAAAATTAGTATTTTTAATATAAACTAAATTTAAAAAAATGTTTTCATTCACTGTTTTTTTTTGTTTTTTCTTTTGTTTATATATATAATAATAATTATACAATAATTCAGCACTCACTGAAGCTATATATAATGTAAAACACTTTTGTTAATTCTATAATTATAATATTCTTAAATTACTGTGAGAAATTTAGAAAACTTTTTATGAAACACTAGGTCTGAGCGAAAACGATAATTTAGGTCTAGAATTATTTTTACCTAATATCATTTTTTGCTCTTCTTTCACCCGTTTTTCATGTTCTTTACGCATTTTTTGACGTTCTTCATCCATTTTTCTTTGCTCTTCAATAATTGACAGTCTTTCTTCAGCCTAAAAATAGAAAAATAGAAACAAAAAAAACCAAAAAAAAAAAAAAAAAAACATTTTTATTAAATTATTTTGTTAATTTTCCATGCACTTAATATACGATGACGATGACCAATTATTTACAATCGATCAGATGGGTGGAGATATCACTATTTTAACGTGGTGTTTTTGAACGAGCATTTAACAGTTTTTATAAAAATTCCCTAGCCGGTTTTTAACTATATATATTTGAACGCCCAGTAAAATTATTTAAAAAAACTTTAAAGAAATATTGCTGGTTTAGACGGCAATTACAATGCACTCCAATCCTACAAACAACTCACTATTATATACTATTTATTCATCATCGTTGTCGATTGCTTATGGAGATCCGTTAATACGAACCTCGATTTTGTGTATATTGTCAAGAAATACCATATGATATGCGCAAAATAAAACATATAAAGATTGAGAAATTATTCTAACATCAATATGTATCGAAAACTAAATTGCTGTGTATAGTTAGAAAACGATATTCATGCAAAATAGATTATGGCATATGATGATGCCTGGCATTTTTCATCTAACATAAATATTTGGCATACAATTTGTTGCAAATCGCAATAGCAATTATATACGCATGCAATGCAAATATACGGTGTATTGTGTTAGTTTTCAGAGTTCGGTATTGTACTGCAGTACAATTATTTATTATCCAATCAGAAATAATTGGCTGCTGATGAAAAAGTACTGCAGTATTGTTGTATCGGGACCCAGAATACTTAACACATTATATTATATATAAAAATTGTTTTACGTAAATATTTTACTGAATTTATCATAGTAATTATTAACCCATTAAATCCAGTACATAGAATACATTGCGCCCATATATATTATTTTTAATCCTGAACCGAGACAGATATCTGATGTCGTCCACCACACATTTTATCACGTACGCGTGTGACAATAATAATTATATAAAGAAGTGCATGGAAAATTAATTCTATATTTTATATTAAATTAAATAAATTATTTCTTATATTATAATATTTAATTTTAAGAAATTATATAAAATGTTATTAAAAAATATATATATATATTTAACAAAAAATTAAGTTTTAATGTGTGTGCGTGTGTGTGTGTGTGTGTGTAAATAATATTTTAATTAAAAATAATTTACATAAATTAAATAAAAAATCAACAATAACTTACGAGTTTCTTTTGAGCTTCTTCAATTTTTTTATTATTTTCTGCTAAAATTGTTGCAAGTTCCTCACGTTTTTTTCGTTCTTCTTCCTACAAAATAAATCATTCGTTATATTTTTTTTTAATTATCCTTTTTTAATTAAATAAAAAAAAAAAAAAAAAAAAAAAAAAACAAAATTGAAATGGAGGTGTTTTTTAAATATTAAAAGTAATTTATTTTTTTTATTTTTTATTTATTTTTTAATTTTTAATTTAATTTAATTTAAAAGTTAAATACAATTTTCGCGTAGCTATTTTGCTGTGAGTAGGAATGTGGTGGTGGTGGTTGACGGAGAGGCTACGCGGATGTGTTTACAATTTTAATTTTTAAATGGTCAATAAGTGATTTAATCCATATATAAATTATTAAAAAAAAAAAAAAAAACCGAAAATAACTACAAAAAACAATTAAAGAAAAAGATTGAAGATTTAAATAAAATAGCAAAAAATCGGAATAAATATCCCTCCCACCCAGCAGCAAATTTAAAAAGTTTCATTTCTTTTACGCAACACAGTTTTTGGTTTTGTTTTTTAAAAGTAAAAGAAATGATTAAATTAAAAAGAAAAAAAAAATAAATATAAAAATAAAAAAACAAATAAATATATTTATATTTATAAAATTATATTAAAAATAAAAAAAATATAATTAATTTAAATTTAATAATAATAATACCTGATGGCGATGCGTTCTTACAATACTTTTTAATAATTACGTATTTTGTTTGTTTTTTTTTTTTTTTTTGTTTTTTCTATTATTTATTTTTTTTTAATACTTTTATAAATAAATAATTTTTTAATACTTATTTAACTTTCGGATCCATTATTATTTTCGTTTTTTATTTTAATTGTCATAGCGTACATTCGTACATTATGTGATCGGCAACGCGTCTGTGCCAACAACAACAATTACCACACACAATCAATAGAAATAGAATATATAAATCTGCTAATTATTTGCATCAATCAAATAAAACATATATATTTTTCACCCTTTTTTGATCTCTATATATTTTTAATTTTAATTATTTTGTGTAAATTCGTCCTTTTTTATTTAATTTTTATTTTTAGTTAATTGTAATTGTTTTAGTATAATAATAATAGTTTTCATTGTGTTCATTGTTTCAGTTTTTCATGAATTTTTATTTTAGAAATATCTGTATCTGGCTTTGTTGTCAATTTGTTATTAATAATTGTTCACGCGTCTCTTAATTTGTTTACCTGTTTTTTTTTTTTTTTTGATTTTTCGCTATTTATGTTCTGGTATTTGAATTAAAAATTTTAATTTTACATTAAATTATTGGTGGGTGGGTGGGTGGTATTGGTGGTGGTCGACAATCAGTTAAATTAAGGTATAAAAGTGTGCTTAGTATTTATCAATGGCTTAGTATAAAAACTATTGGTCACACATTTGTAAGCTCCTATAAATTTGTGTCAGATTTTTAGAAAAATTGTCCAGCTGAAACATCTACGGCTGATTTTCTTGGTTTTGTGTCCTTTTAAATGAACATACTCGCATTTTCGTATCGGTAATTATACAATTTTTAAAAATAATCATGCATACCATGAATTTATTATTTTATCCCATTTTATACTTGAATACCACACATATACACACACACACACGCATACACGCTCTGTGGAGGTGACAATACTGATTTGTCATATAAAACTGGTGTATTCAGCATCTGGTGCATAGGTTTAAATTAATATAATCATTAAATGTGAATATATCAATATTATGCTTGGAGTAATATATAACTTTGCTATGCATGTGTTTCAAAATTTAACATACAGAATTTCACATAGTTTAATTTAATCCAATTACTACTATGAAGTGTATCAGTCGTCGTCGTCGTCGTCGTCACCACTGCGTAATCGATAACAGAAATAAATTGTTTTTAAAAAAAAAAATAAGAGAAAAACGTATAAACAATTCCCAAAATACATTGGGAAGCAAAAAATACATACTTATATCCATAGACGATTTGGCTGCCAATGACATGAAATAGATTTGAATCGAAACCATAAAGTTATCGTTGGTGATGAAGTTCCGCGATAAATTGTACTGCATTAGAAATTAATAATTAGTTGAATTCATATAATAATTTTATATCAAATACTATTAGTATCATTATCTACAGCTCAACAGCCAACATATGTTGAATAATTTAAATGATAGAATAGAATATGAATAGATACGATTTTTGCACAAAATCTACAATTTATATATACAATTTTGGTTATTTTAATTTAAAAAATATTAGACTTATGGATTTCAATGCAATAATTTGTTGTATTGCGATCGTTTCAATAGATTTGGTACAACGTTACGACAAGAATTTAAAAGTTTATCTTATCTTATCGCAAAAGTTTAACCTCAACAACAATATAAATTCATATTCAAAAATATACCAGTCAATTTGTTTTGTTTACAATATTTAATATATAATTATATTAATTATTGGGACTTATTTGTCTATTATAAATTATTCAGAAAACTTTCGTATGCCTCTAAATATTTACAGTCATTCATATTTCAATTACATATCAATTAAATACGGCGACCACCGACCGACGTTGATGATTTGTTATTAATTAAAACGGTTTTGTTGTTTTTACGATATATTATTTTGTTTTTTAAATGTTAATGTTTTGTTAGGCGACATTGTTTCGTAAATATTTATCGAAATAAAACATATAGTCAATGAATATTAAAACAAGAAAATGTCATAGAATTTAATTTCAATTTTGTTACAACACCTCCTCATAAATTATATTTTTCTAAAATCATTTTATAAATTAGATCAAGCAAAAAATTAAATAATAAAAAGTGTTTTTATTTCTTTTTTTCGTGGAAGTTATAATAATGCTAAAAAGTTTTCAAGTTTCATTTATAAGCATATTCATTCAAATAATGAATATAAAATATATTAAGTAAGCAAAAAATATATATTTGTAATTGTTTCTAAATTGTTTATCTAAAATCTGAAAATAGTAATTGAAAAAAAAAAAAAAAAAAAAAAAAAAAAAAAAGGAAAAAGAAAAAAGTAAAAAATACCATAAAACAATTATTTTTCTTTTTTTTTTATCTGCAAAATACAATTAAATACAACACAAAGTCGCTTTATTTACATTAAAAAAAAACGATCGAAAAACATAGTATTGAAAATCTGTTCTTTAAATCACACGCGAAATTGATATAAAAATCTATTGTTTTTTATATTTTAATGATCATAAATTAATACAACGTTAGACAAATAAGAAAAATAAATAATATTTATTATTTTAAAAATATAATTTATTCCCAGAATGATTGGGCTTTGTAAAAAAATGATCGTTTGATGGTTTTATTTTTTCTTTTTTTTTTTCTTCTTTTTTAATTTTTGTTTAACTAAAACTAATTTTAAAAAAAATATATTTTATGAAATAAATAAGATTTTAATAAGAAAAAAAAAAAAAAACATAATTTTGAGAATAGATAAAAAACTAGATGGATTTTCTTTTTTTGTTTTAAACAAATAAGTAAAAATAATATAATTTATCATTCACATCTTATAATAAATGCAAAACACCAAAACAATATTAATGAATTGTTGGTTTTGCATTTGTTTTTCTTTTTATCAAAAATAAAATAAAAAGATTAAGGAAAAAAAAAAACAATATCAATAAATAAATAAATAAACGGATATAGTAAAATAATAATAATAATAATAATTATTAATTATTTTACAATTATGAAAACCTACCTCACGATTACGTTCTTCTTCACGTGCCATTTCACGACGTGTCTCTAATTCAATCATCATTTCTCGTTCCATTTGTCTTTTGGCAGCCTCAACACGTTTGGCTACCTCTAATTCAATTTCATCTTTACGCTTTTCCAATTCTTCTTCAACACGTTTTTTGACTAATAATTCAATGCGTTTGGCTGCTTCTTCTTCAATTACCTAAAAAAATACAATAATTATGTTGTTTATTGGTTGGCGGTAGTACGTTTGTAGATAGAAGCACATATATTTTATTTATTTTTTTTTTATTTTAATAAATTTGTTTAATAATATTAAGCTAACCCGTTGTTCGGCTTCTTTTTGACGCCTTTGCCGTTCCATTTCGGCTAATCTTTCAACTTCATCCATTTTTCTGTTACGCATCTTTTTACGTCGTTTAATACCACCATTTGATATTGCACTACTGCTACTTGATGATGATGAAATTGATTGCTTTCTGTAAAACATGTAAAATGTAATTATTAATTATGCAAGGAATATATATTAATGACACATTGAACTTAACGATGTGTGTTACACACAATTTATGCTAGGATAGAATGATCAATTTTGAAGATTTAAATATTTAAGCAATAAAAGTACGGGAGCAAAAGAAAAAGGAACAATTTTAAATCAATTAAATATAACAAACTATAATCTACACAATATAATATTAAGATGATGGAATGATAACGTTGTTGACATGAATTTTAGTTTTTCATAGTCGATCATCCGAATAAAAATAACTATTAAAAATCTATCAAACAGATCATTTGATGTATTTGGTGTATATTATTCCACTTTTCCATGCCTGTGCCGAATAATTAGTTGTGGTGTAATGTTTTATGTTTTATAAATAGATGATAAATGTTCAATCACTTGAATGGATACCAACAATATTTGGTATTGTTATGATAAAAGTTACTTATGTGTGTATGCATTTACCGATAAAACAATAAATAGCAGCAACAGCAACAACAACACCATCAACTTTTGATATTAGTATTCGCATATTATAAAAATTGTCAATCAAAATTACCTAGATTTAGAATTTCTTTCTTTACTTCTATTACGATGTTTTGAATGTGATGTTGAACGTCTTTCTAATAAACGTTCACGTTCCCGCTCTCGATCCCGATCTCGATCTCTATCTCGAGATTTACTTTTTTTACGATGCTTGGTTTTATGATGCTTTTTTGGAGTTCTACTTCTGGATCGTGAACGTCCCATTTTATTTTATATTTTTGTCTTTACTTTTTCTTATGCTTTAAATATTATAAGAAATTAATTTTTAATATTTTCTAGATAACTATTCAATGCCAATTATAGCTAAAATTTTATTGGAATAATTTAACTAGAAATTTTGCCGACATTTAAAAGAATTTACTTCAAAAATTTCATTTAATCACTATTTTTTTTTATCAACACAACTCACACGACAAACGACACGACCACGACATATTTATTTCTTATTTCGCATCTAATATTTTTTTTTTCTTTATAGTTTTATCAATGCGATGATTGAGCTTATATGACAGCGATGACAGATGGGCGATGAATGGCGATGATTTACAGATTCGACAATATACAAAGAATTAGAAATACATTTTTACACTATTAAAAACGATGGTAAAATTATTAAGCAATTTTAATGGTAATTTTCGTTCAATATTTTTTATAATTATATTCCACTTATTATATTTTTTCGTAACAATTTGATGACTTATTATTTGTGAAGTTCGACAAAATGATTTTATATAATTATTTCATCAAAATGAGTTTCATACGATTCATATAAATGTTTAACATTTTATGATTGACATTAATAGGTGTATGGACAAAATTGTAACAAATTTGTAAAAATTATACATGACACCAATTTAGAGTAGATTATTGCTGCTAGGGTTATTTTAATAAAAGAAGTAAAACAAAAAAAAATAAACAAAAACTTGTCGACACAAATTTGTATTTTATTATTTTAATATTGGCAACATTTATAAATTTGACATATCTCATCGCACCAAAACAAAAATAAAACAAAAATAGTAAAATGGCGGTGTTTGTTGGTTTTCTGTGGTTTTTGTCGTCACTTTTGTCAATCAATCGTATAGAAGAAAATTTTTTTGTCATACAAAATTAAAAGTAAATTTTTTTTTATAGTTATTTTGTATTAATAAAAAATATATAATAGAAATAATTATGAACAAATTTTGATATACATTTATACAATAAATACGTATTTAGAATACAATTATCGATTTTATATTGTTTTCAAAATAAAATAATATATAAATTAATATAATTTGTGGTGATGTTGTGGGGTAAGTAAGCACTTGGAAAAAAAATTTTCATTTTTTTTTTTTTTTATATAATTTGCATTACCAAAATAATTAAGAAAAATTCCCACCTGAGGAATGTTTTATTAATTCATTTTAAATATGCATACATTTCCGCATTGCATAATCAAATTGTAAATAATTTAGTTAGCTAGAGTCGAAATGAATAAATAAAATTATTTTTGTAAATGTATGGACAAAATAAATGGTAAATTTTTAGATAAATTATAAAAATATAAGATGATTATTATAAAAATAATGATTTCGACTTCACAATCGATCACAACAAAATTCAAAATAATTTAATTAATTATGTCAAATTCCCACCTTATATATTTTTAGGTGAAAAAAAAAAAAAAACAAAAAATTGATACATTTTTTTTTTTTTATTGAAATAATTATTTACAAAAATCATTTTTTATTTGTATATTTAAAAGAAAAAAAAAACCACATACTACAACAACACGACACGAACACATTACAAAATCAAAACAAATGGTATTTTATAGAAAAAGAAGGTGCTGTTTTGTTTACTGTTTGTTGCTGTTGCTTTTGTTGTGACCATATAATTTCTGGTGGGTTGTAAGTAACAATTTCTGTGATTTTTTTTTTATTTTTACCTATTTTACACGGTTTTAAAAATAGAAAGAAAAGAAACATATTTTATATAGTTTGAAAGTACACATTTTATTGTTAATTATTTAATATATCTAATATTTTAATCGACTTAATAATTTTTTAAAAAGGAGAATCATTGTATGTGTCAAGGTGTTTAACTTAAATTTGTACCACGTTTATAATTCAGTAGGATGTTTAATGAAATGGAAAAAAAAAAAATAGAGTTTTTGTCACCAGTTTTTAAGGTAAACCATTGATTAAAGTTTACACATAGGATATTATTATTTTTGAAAAGATAAAATAATAGAATTTAAAATATAGTCATGATGATGGTAAAGAAAATAGAAATCTGCCCAACCGACAGCTTCAATATTGTTTTTAAAAGTCATATTGATAAATAAAAATTGCTAATATAATATGTTCAAGATAAACGTAGGAATTCCAATTAGATTCACTTTCCAATCGTTTATTTTGCATTTAATTTAACATCTTAATAATTCTTTTTTTTACTATTTCATTTACAGCACCTTTACATCTGTTATTCTCACGACATAGATAAAAGTGTTAGCTATAAAAGCATTTGAAATTAGATGATATAAATAGAAAATAAATTAGGAACGTTAGTTATTTATGCAAAAGTTTGTCAAGATTATATATAAAATATACAACAGTAAATTAAAACGATCTATTTTCCATATTGTACTATTCTTTTTCTTTTTAACACTCACATTGATCATTAGAAATAATGTTTTATAATTATGGATTAGGTCAAAAATGCAATAACTAAATTATATTGAATCAAACTGAAGAATTTTTGTCACAATTTATTAAACAGCTGTTTATTTATATCACTCCATTACAAACATACGTAATAAAATAGATAGCCGCATAAAATTTGAGTAAAGCATTACACAAACAATAAAAATTTTAGAATATTTATATATCGTAACAATAAATAAAATTGTGCTTAAATTTAAAAATAATTATTTATCGAAATATTTTCTATAATAATATTATTACATAAAGGTTGCAATACAAATAATTCAAATATTTACTTTATTTTATCAAATTCATAGAAAAAACATGTGTTTATTGGATTGAAAAAAAATAATAAATAAATAAATAAAAACAATATGGAAAAAACGGAGAATTGGTGGTGCCAAGGTACTTTATTTGGATGTAAAGACATCAGTTTATTACAATTGCCTGCAGAGAGTTATACTATAGATATATTTTGAAGAACGTTGCAAAACAATTATCTGTTTTAATGCATAATTGCATAATTATTAAATGATTTATATGCGTATCCACAGTGAACCCAGAGATCGTACAGATTATATTGTTATTAATCTATTTTATCTTGTATTAATTTACCCAAAAACATATTTATATATTATTAACGATGATTATACAAATTTTATACTTAACTCACACGTACAATGATTCAATATTTTGTGCACCATTTATTTGTCAACTCTGTATAAAAAAAAAAGAAAAGAAAATAGTTGAAAATATTATTCCGCATATTAAAGAAAAAAAAAATAATAAATTAACAAATTTTCGTATAATAATAATATCTGGGGGAAAATTATTTAATAATTATGAAAAATAATTTATTTACGACACATTTTCACATGCGTGCGTGTTTTAAATAAAATTTACTTATTACAAAAACAATTTAATTATTATTATTATTTTTATAATATACAACACAGTCGAATAGCAGCAGTAGCAGCAGCATCAGAATCAGTATCAATCACCCACCACACGTAGTAGACAAGTGTGAGAGAAGACTCTGTGTTAGGAGGACAATATTCATATATACAATAAATAGATAATACATAAATAGTAAACTGAGACTAAGAGACATACACAACACATTCTGAAAAAATTAACAAATTCTTACTAATTTAATAATATAATATGAATATTAATATAATTTTGTTATTTTTTCTCTAATTTCAGTGTGCGATGATGAGATGAACAAAATTTATAAACATTATATAAAAATCATTTAAATTTCAATTTAATTATTATTTATTTATATTTTTTTTTTCTTGTGTATTTTTTTTTTAGTATTCAAATTTATAAGTTTTTTTTTTATTTTGCAAAAATCATTTAGTTTTTTATTTTCTTATTTTTTTTTTGTTGTTATTGTAAATGTGTGTGCGTGAGTGCTACGCGTTTTATATTCGATTTATACCATCAATTCGGAAAATATAAATAAAAAACAAAATTGATCCAGATTATTGAAGGGCACAACATTTATTTAGAATCCTGTAAATATTCCTGAAGAGATTCAATCTTCAGACAAATAAATTATGGCATGGACAGAGGTGAGTTTTTTTTTTATTGTTATTTAATTTAATTTTATTTTTTCTAATATTTTTAATTCGTTTATGCTATTCTAAATTATTTAAATATTTACTATCACAAATTTTGTAATAGTGTTATTAAGTTTGTAGTGAAAAATTAACACGTTTCAATAATATAATTATTATATTGTAATCGCTTTGTTGTTTTATGTATAAAAAAAATGTATTTTATCAATATGTAAATTATTACCTACATAAAGTGTACTGTCACTTCTTATACGTATAGTTTTTATTGTATGCTAAATTTGTAGTAGTCTGATTCATCGACTGTTGCCAACCTGGGTCCATGTTTCGAACACAAAACGCGTTCCCCAACCGAAGAAGATTTGTTGTCTTATGTGTCATCATCAATATGGCTATGTCTGTTACAGCAAAATCTGATGAATACAGAATAATTTCCAATGCACAAACCTAATATTATTAAATATGATAAAAGTATACATGTTTCATTCGTTAAATTATTGCATGCACACCTCAATTAATTTATATAAATTACTTATAATTAAAATCTTATAAAATATTTACCTCAATAATAAACAACTTAATTATTATACTAAATATTTTTATGACAATTTATGTCTCTTTGGAAGCTGTGTATTGTCCAATTATTAAAAATTTGTTTAAATGCATGTCATATAATTCTATTTCCGTTAAATTTGATTTCATATTATTAATAGCAGAGATATTAGAGAGATTTAAAAAAAAAAAAAAAAACAATAGTTACTACTATCTCATTATTTTAATTTCAATTGTACTTATACAACATTAAAATATATACTATTGTGTGCTATAGAGGTATACATAGTACTAGTAATATATATTTACAAATATGATACAGTTCACAAGTACACAAGTACACGCAGTACCTTATTTTATATCTACATTAAGTTCACATAAATTGTAATAATACCTGACCTAGAAATTATAATTTATTATTTTTATTATATATTTTTTTATTGTATTATTAGTTTATTTTTTTTTATTTTCTAAATATACATCCAAGTGCAATAAGAATGTTTGAGCAAAGTTTTTTTTTTTAGTATATCTTGCTGATGATGATTCCTCATATAAAATAAATGTAAAATTCTTGAAAATCGGATTTTTTTTTATTTTCGAACATGTCTCTCCTGTTGGTGCGTTATTTACTGACAATTATCGCACAAATGCGAACGAAAATTACAGCATATGTGAAATCATGCTACTAAAAATAGATACAATTATAACTTTGAAAACATATCTTCCGTAAAAACTTGTTAAGAATTTTTTATGTGGAATCAATCCATCAATAGATAATTTCAATATAATTTTTAAATTACACGGACACATATACCGACAAAAACAAATTTTTTCCCAACATCGTACTTTTTTATTGCACTGTACGTATTATTTTTATATATTGTCCCTATGTAGTAATTATTATTGTTATATGTTTTGGTCGTTATATATATATATGCAGAATTTAGTTGGCAACTGTAAACAATATATAAATATTAAATAATTGTTATATTATTTCCATTATGTATTAAATAAAAAATTTCTATATTTATATACGAGAAAATACAATAAATATTTAAATAAATATGAAAGAAAAAAAAAATTCTATTCAAAGAATTTTCTATTCAAAATACACGCGTTAATTTTCTATTGTTAATATACGAATTAATAATTTTTACATATATTCAAATGAAATATACTATAGTTTACTTTTACTATATAAATATTATAAAAGGTGAAAATATTTAATTAATAATAAACGGGAAACAAATATAAAATAAAATATAATTCTTTTCTGAAATTAAATTACTCAATCATCACAAGTAAAGGGTATGCATGTATTCATGAATTTCGTTACGAGTTGATTGTCCAAAATTTGTATATGCTAACTCTGCACAAAAATCACCAATTTATACAGCCGATACCTTTGTCTGATATACATCCGATATCATTTTTGTAAATCACAACATATTTTAGAAATCTGTTAATTTAACAATACTTACCAAACTTAGACAGCTGCAGTTTACTGGCCGATGTATTCCAACAATAAAATAATGCATTTCAATTATATAAACTGTGATGAAAATATTCATATCAAAGGTTCAAAGTACATCGTTCTACTTTATTACTTGAAATTCATTTTGAAAATTGCTGAATTGAATTTTTGTTCGTTTATTGAATCAGATAATGAATATGTTTAATCATATAGTTATGCTATATTTTGGTAGTATGACTTGATGTTTGTCAGCTTAATCAATCCGCAATAACCGCCTGGGTAAAAGGGCACAACAAAAATAGTTTAAATCACAAGTATTACGTTTTGTTATATGATCCTTATACTAATCTTTAACCATAATCCGTATAGATCGAATATCGTTAAAACGATTACACACACACAACACACTCATACTATAAAGTTAACCAAGGTCCTGATGTTATTATATATCTTACCGATATACCATATATATATATATATAGTTGATTTAAATGAAATTAAGTATATTTAAATATTAAATAAACATTAAATTACATCATAAATGATTATACGTAAATATATAGCAAAATTAAAAAAAAATTAAACATAGCCCAATTAAATAAATAATAAACAATTTTCGGGATTTAAATATTATTGCCAAAGAACAAAAGTACACATAGACAAACAATTTAAGTATTATGAAATACAAGAACGATGGAAATTTACTATATTTACCATGAATTATTCATATCCCATTTCGATTTTAGGCTCGCATTTTACACCACCTAATGTCATATAGCATTAAACCACATAGTTTTTTCTGTGTTTCATTATGAGCAATGTATTATAATGATTTACACAAATTTTATAAGTAATGAAATGTAATTGCATATATGATTGTAAAAGCCGGCGATAAAAATTTTAATTGAGAGATTTTTCTATTTCCATAATTTTTTGTATTGTCTGTAAAGGCCTCAAACAGCAACAAAATTCATCTGAATATTTTATAACATAGAAAAACAACGAATTTAGTTACAAAAAATATATATATGTAATACGTAAATAGTTTTCTATCTGTATTTATTCTGTGATAAAACATTACATATTACTTTATATTTTTATTTTATAGTAAATACTTCTGTAACCTCTTCATCTGTATCTTTATTTATATAATGACAACAATATATAATGATGCGATGGTTGACATAATATAATGAACATGTGATCACTTTTATTATTATTATTATTTTTTTTTTTTTATATTTGTTTTTATTTTTTCAATTTTTTTTTTATAAAGAAAAATTATATCCGTATACGATGCGCGATGACGATGGTAATAACCTTGACCTTTGCTATATAACAAATTGCAGATGTACGTGATGTTTAATATATTTTAAAAGAGAAAAATTAAAATAAAATATGATAATATATAATCAATACATGTATATGTATATGTATAGGAAAAGGAACGAGTACAAATATACTTATAAAATGTATATGTGTGTGAATACAACAATATAGACAGATTTTTTTAACTGCATTGGTATAAGAGTTTGTCAATTTTTTTTTGGCTCATCTTCAATATTTATTTATTTATTTATTTATTTATTTGCATTTCTTTCTCTTTGTTATTAACTGCTATATATGTGGAAACGTTTTTGATAAATTTTCCAGGATTAAAATTTATGATGATTTTGTATTATTTTTGGTATCGTATCGCGTGTGTCTATGTCTACGGCTATTTATCTATAATTTCTATTCAATTGTGAACAATATAGATATTTATTGATTTAATATAATTTTATTATAAAATTGTTTACGTACGTTTTTTTCTATACATATAATAAGAAAAGTCATTGAAAATTATTTATTATATATAAATTTTTACGCACATTCATATTCATTTATGTTATTTCCTTATTGCAGATTTATTTTCGTTGTACATTTTCATGTTAAACCTTTTTAAATTTTATTTACTATACATACAATAGATATTGATTGCAACCATACATAGCAACTTCATTTATTATAATGGGTTTGATTTTTTTTTAAATATCATATGTTTGTTTGATTTTCTATAAATAAATTGTTGACTATAAAATGGAAAAAAGTATTGAAATTATTGGAATTTAATTTATTTTACCATATGTTACCTGAAAGTTATCAATTTCAGAACCATAAAAATGTTCTTAAGTCTTTTAGTGTATGTATATGTAATGGATAACCATTATATAGGTATAAATCTTACGTTTTAATCAAAAAACAGATAAGATTATGGTGATACACAAACCACTATATCCAGATGGATTACATATAAAATAAAATCAAAGAGATATTGTCCAAATAATTATACAATTTAAATATACAATTTTTTATATTGCTGTAAATAATATAGTACCATATATTTTTAATTACTTACACAGCCAAAATAATAACAAGAATAAATGACCAATTATTGTGGAACAGAAATTTATTAATTTTTTTCAATACTAAATTTCCTACAAATGAACGAAAATTCATTTTAAAAATTATTTCCCTTTATGGTTTATTTTTTTTTTTTTTATTTAAATCATTTAAAAAATTTAATATCATTGCAATTATCAATTTTTAAGCAATTATCCAATGTAAGTAATACGACAATTTTCAGTTGAAATGAAAAACAAAAACCTATTATTATTAATTCATATTATTCATACGTGTTTTTCCGCATTTTAATTAAAACATTTATTGTCAAATTTAATATATTTTGTAAAACTGCACGCGGTAACAAACAAAAAATTGTAATTTGGAATATCTATCAAAAATAATGATAACAACAAAAAAAATGTACATCTGGCACAAAAAAATAAACTCTAATTATAAATTATCCATAAAAAAAATTAAACATTGCTGTTGTATTATATATATGTATATATAGAGAGAGAGCGAACTACACATAAAACATCACATACATATTTTAATTTTTCATAAAATTGAAAATTTCATCTGACACAAAAAAAAATAAAAACAGAAGAAGGTTTTTCAGCAAAAAAATATAAAAAAACCATAACATAAATACTGTTCAATGTAATCATAAAATGAACACACGACATACAATCATTATTTCAATATATGTAAACATATAATATATACAATGTATATATGTTTTGCAGAAATAAAACATAATAACAGTCTGTTCAATAAAAGCATAAATATAAATAATATACTATCACTGCGACAAATTTCTGTGGATGATATACCTTTTATAATGTCGCTCATATGCTGTAAACGGAGAAATTTTTAGGTTTTGTGCAACCTGATTTTCTTCCTATGTGATCCTAATCGGTGTGCTGTACCTATGTATATAAAATACCATCGCCGAGATCCGAGATCTTCCAATTTATATTCATCAATATTTATTTTGTTGTCTTCTTACAAGTAATCTCCACATTTGTGATCAAACAAATGGATGCTAAAAAACGTATTATCGCTAATCAATAAAAAGTATAGCCTGTACCAATGCAGTAGTATAGGGACAAGTGATGACGGTATATAATAATTAACAACATCTTCTTACACATGTTAAACAGACTGTAATAATAACAACAATATGTAGTTCAGATAGAAATATTAACAAATAATATTCGACTATCCTGAAGCGATTTTGTTTTTATAATATGTTTATATAACGATGATAATAAAAAAAAAAAAATTAGTACATAACATATTTTATAATGTATATGTTTTGAAGTAAAAATAAAATCAAATAACGTAAATATAAAAATATATAGCAATATATTCCCTGTGCGACAAAGGTCTCTTCTGCGATCATATTCGATTATTAAATGATATATCCCGTATATTAGAATAGTTACATTACATATATATATCACAAAAAACGTTTGTTTTTGTGATTCCATACGTATTAGCAATCCCCAATGAAAAATGAAAAATGCTCGTATATAATATTTATAAATACAATTATTGTGATTTATATCTTAACATAATTTACACAAGATTTTTTATTTTTATTTGATATAATAAAAGAACAATCTTTTTTTTTTTTATTTGCTTTGTGATTCTATAAAATAAAAACCATGTTGATTATTTATATTTTAAATGTAATAAAATATTTTACTTTTATATAATCAGTACACCACCACCAAACACCATCAACATCATCGATGATCGCATCGTGTATTGCGTGAAAATTTGTATTACACTTTTTATTTACACTTTTTATATAAATCATTTGGGAAAATTTGTAAATGGAAAATAGTAAATTCATTTTTTTCTATTTTCACTTGTTACAATTTGACACAACAATTGCTTTTTATATATTAAATATGAGACAGTAGAGAATATTTTTAGTTTATTTTCTAATATGCAATTCATGTACATGTACAACGATTTTTCTACTTTTTTATATTTATATATAACTTTACTATTACCATATGACCACGTTATTTTTATCGTGAAACGTTTAAATCAATATGAACATTTCTTTTGATATTTTAATATCTATAGTTTTAATATATTTAATTAGCTGTTGATATGCTCGCATAGTGAGGCCTGTTTAAGAGTATGACTAAATAACTTTAAATAGAATACTATGTTTCTTTGCAACCAACGCGTCAGAAATAAATTTGCAACATCAACACAAACCATTCGGAACAGGGAGTATTTCATACTCAATGAGATTGCTTACCCATTACCCAATTCTTTTGATTTCATCCATTGTCATTTCCAGTTCTGTAATTGATTTTACAAAATCCAAATTATTATTATGATGATGATGATGATTTATTGTTCAATGGATATTAATTAATAATGTAAAGAGTGCGGACAATGTTATAAGAAGACTATTTAATTAAAAAATATATATGGGGTTGATTCAGCTGAAGCTAAAACAATATTTTAAAAAATGTTTCGTTTTTAGTCGTCTGTTAATTTTACACTAATTGTAGTTGTTTTTATATTATTCTTTACGTTGTTTTGCCATGCGGTTTCCTTTTTTTTTTTTTATTTATTTTCATGTGTATAATAATGAGATTCACAACAAAAACTGTCTCCTGTATTTTCCCAAATCTGAATAATGTAATATTTTACCTGAATTGAGGATACAAATATATGTATTTAATGTAAAGAAAATTTTTTATTTAAAGTATATTTAATGATGAATGAGAGATGATAGTCAATCAATACATATACATAATCCAGATTTTGTATATATATTTATGTGCATATAGATAATGTTACAGATGCGAGGAGGTATGGCAAGACAAACGCAAGCAATAATGAAATATTGTATAAGATAATTTCATTGTGAGAACATATATATCGATCCATATATTGAAATATACTCGTAATAGATGAAAAATAAATATAATAGAAAATCTATATAATATTGAAAGAAAAAACTTTTTTAATTTATTTTGTTGTGCAATATAATGTTTCATAATAATTTTGTTGCTTCCATATTACATAAACATTTTCCTTATGTATCAAAAGTTAAAATTGAATTTAACGGTTGTTGAATTATGAAAGAAAATAATAAAAGAATTATTACATCATTTTTCTTCTTTTTTTTTTAATATTATTGTTTTCAATATTATATTTAATTTAAGTTATAACGCACACCAAAAGTTTATTTTATTATTATTTATACATTTTTTTTTTTTTTTTAATTGTATACATGTGCGGAAAATGTACCATCTGTCATTTGTTTAAAAAAGAAAATCGAAATAAAAAATTATATCATCCATCGTCCATATAAAAATATACGGCACAACAAATGATTGAGATTATGAAAATTCTAACTAATTATTTATAATAACAATTTTCTTATTAAAATAAAAATATATAGTTTTATTATTTAAAAAAATTAAATTTAAAAGAATATAATAATTTGTTTGACTTATTTGTTTATGCAATGGTTAAAAATACCTTAATAATTATATAGTCTCTGAATTCACAGAAATAACATGCGATACGCTTCTATACTATATTCTTGGAATTCTAGAAATGTTCTATATATAGGAAATTCGTCTGTATGTACTACCATCACCAAAAATTAAATTATAGAAATACAAAATAATTACTGCGGTACGTTATTTAATATTGTCTTATAAAATATTATGTCATATTTATACGTATCGTACAAATGTTTGTAGAACGTGCCTTTATCCGTTTTTGCCAATCCAATTTATATTTAACTGTTTAATTAAATATAATTTCTTTTTCTGTACAAAATAAATTATTGCATTTAATTGTTTTTGATTTATAAATAAATATAAAAGTGTGATTTAATTAAAATTATAATATGGACGTGTATATGTTTTTTGTTCATTTCTTTACTTAACGAGTCTTAGACCATATTCCGCATATATTTAATTTTAGTTTAACCTATGTTTTAGTGTAACATATATAGTATTGTAATAAATGTATAAATATATATGTTAAATCCAGCGGTGTCTCGTCCGAGAAATGTTCAATATGTTCAAATAAAAATAGAATAATAATAATATGGTCTACATTTAATACGGCCTACTTCACTATTTGAAAAAAAAATTATATTATTATGGTATTGTAATCCGAATCTTTTCATTTAATTATTATATTTTTTTTTTTGACGAGACGTCCCTGCGGTTAAATCTTATTCCAATTCATATCACATACTATTTGTCATTATATACATATATTTACTTCCATTTACACATTCTCTCTATAAATATCATAGAATAACTGTGTTTATATATAAATACGTTTTTGGTTTTATGTATACAAATACAATATATATGGCGACATATATGTGTGGATACATCTAGTACGTTCCATAGATTCTTAGCCTATGCATAACGTTTTTCTGAATCTGCATTATTTGTTTTAACTAAATTGGTAATGTTATAAATCTTTGTGAAACTCTAATGAGAAAAACAGCATTTGTCTTGTGTATGCGGCGGTGGGACATAAATTTAAAAGTCTATAATTCATCAACAAATTCAAAAAAATAGTCGATAAGTTTTGGTGGAGCAATAAAAAAATATTTTAATTCTAAGAATCTATGGAACATACTATACGATCGCGTATAAAAATGCATAATAAGAAAATAATGAATGAACGTGAAGATATATACAAAAAAATTATTGATGATCATATAAAGAAATACAAAAAAAAATGTTAATATAAGAAAGAAAAAGACCATACAGAATTTTACCAAATATGCAATTCGTATTCAATTCAACAATTTTTATTTACTTAACTAAATGTGCGTGTGTGTGTGTGTGTGTGTGTGTGGTTACGATACGATACAATATATTTTTATTTATTTAACTATATATAAATAAATTTATTTGTACAATATCGAAGGAATGAATTAAATAATAATAAGAATAATTTATGCTTAAGTACAGTTGTTTGGAAGGAGTTATATAGATATACCTATAACATAAACCGGACCAGTTTCTTCACTTGTGCATGTATTTATCAATATATTTTTTATACTTATATATACTTAATTTTCATATACTAAATATACTATTACATTACATTCATTAAAATGCTATGATAATATTATAGCACTGTTAATATTTATTATATATTACATGTAACAAAAATTTGTCTATATATAAATTGTATTATAAATTTAAAGGGAAAATTTTGGAATCAAATCTTAGATGTTCTAAAATGATACCCACTTCTTGCCACTCGAATTAACTAGGAATGATTATATATGAATAGTTACATTGACAGTTCTAGTTCAAGCCTATACCTAAATATTTATGTAGATATAGTCACAATGCACATCAAAACCTATTCATATATATACAGTTTCTTTATTATATGCTGGAAAATCAATATAAGTTATAGTTTTTTTGTGGTCTCGTTACTATATATATATAAATATCTGTCAATTTGGCCAAATCTTATCCAATTTTGATGGAATTTTGTACGAAATCTTTTGGAGTGCTTATATACAATATGAATAGATACAAATTCTGGAAAATTAATTTCCTATATTAAAATGTTTGAATAAAATGTTTGATTACGAGTGTACTATTTTAATATTTAAGATCAATTCTTAATATAAGTTTGGTTTAAAATTGATCTTAATAAAAGTTCTATATACACAGAACAGTGTATGTACAGTTTTAGAATAGTATTACAAAATATTAGTTCTGTGGATTTCAACTTGTTTCAAACAATACTATATTTTGCTTTTATCTTAACCATATAAATTTAAATTTAAATTTTTGGTATAAATGTGTGAACTAATTGTTGTTCAATTGATCGAGACAATAACTGTTAGAAACTATACATTACTGAAATGTTAATAAAAATGTGATAATGCTATATATTACCTTGTGTGGAGAACAACATGTGATGAAAACGTGGAAAATAGCAAATCTCAACGTGTTATATAACTCTAAATTTTCGCTAATGAATTTCTAAATTATTCTTATATTTATATATATATATATCGCTTCGATATTAATCAATCGCCACAGTTCCATACAATCAGTAGATTACAATGATATATACTATAAAAAAATAGTAGTATATATATTAGTACATATGTATAAAAGATTATAATCTTGATATAGTAATAATAATAATGATCAATAAATAATCGCAGCTTATTTACACAAAAAAAAAAAAAACTGTTTGAATAAATTGTGATAAAAATCTTATATATTGTAAATAACAAAAAATCCCTCCTTGGCATATATATACAATATATAATAGATAGCGATTTATATATTATGGTATTTAATGTTAACAGTGTACATATATACCATATAACTTAACTTATATATAATATGTATATTATATACAAGAATTATGTGTACGTGTATATTATATATATGTAACGTTTATCTTGATTGACTCTTATATACAATATATATATATATACAAGAGTTTACAGATGACCTGCTGGACAAGTGGTTCTTTTATTTTTTTTTTGTTATTTTATTTTAGTAATGAAACAACTTCTTTTCTAAATCGTATTAAATTAAAATATACCATATATTGTATATATATATATATATATATAGTCTTTGTGTATAAATGCGTATTTATATATAGAAAAAAAAACTTTGATACGTGGTGGCCGCCGTGCATATATTGTATATATATATATATATATGGTGGAGTATATACAATTTTTCAATCGAATCTCGTATATATATATATTTTTATATTAATTTATTATTCACTTATTTTATGCGCGTATATTAAGAATAAAATACTTTTTAAAAATATAAAATTTAGTTTTGTGAATATTGTACATGTGGAAAAAAGTGTAATATTGTGTATTTTTTTTTGTGGTAATATAAAAAAAAACACTATATCAGAGTGTTATGTGTGAAAATTGTATATATATATAAATAGGAATTTAATTTAGAAACAAATAAGATATATAATATTAACAAAGAAGTTGAATAAATTTAAAAATGGCATAAAATTTATTGTGTAAAGTTTGTTGTTGTTTTTTTTTTTTTTTTCTATTGACTTTTAAAGTTTTAAAAATTTTAGAAATATTTCTTTATATATATACCACTTGAATAACTTTGTAATTGTGTGATGGTGGTGTAGGTGTATGTACAATACAATGTTTATATATTTTAGTATATATTGTTACAGATGTGCAGTGCAATCTTCTTCTTGATTATTAATGTAAATTATGTAATATAAATATAGTTTTTCCATTGTAATTTATTGATTCAAATGAATTTGCGTCTGTGCATAAGACTAAGACTATATAAATAAATGTTAAATCAATTTCGTTTAAAAATATTACAATATATTTTATGTGTGTTGCCATATAAAATTTTAATTTATGTTATAAATAGTTTAATTTTATAATAAAACTAAATGTTTTGGTGTTCGCCCTATTTATATATTAATATTAAATAATTAGACGATATTGTATATATACGTTTCTGTTCTATTTATATTTGAGTTAAATTATAATCGATTGTGATTTATGTATGAATAAAAATTTATTTAATCTCATACACGTACACGTATATGTTAATATTTATTTAATTAAACGGTTTTTAGGTCAACGATAACACATTTTAATTTAAAATTTCCTATAATAAAACTTTATTTTCAAAATTTATGTAAACCAATTTTTAAAAACATGGAATAATTAATATTTTGATCGTGTGCGGTGGGTGTGGTGTATATATTATACACACATTTTTTTGTATTTTAAATAATATCCAATATTTTGCATATACTTAATAATATTATATATTATTTATTTTTAATAAAATAAATATATATAATAATATAATATTATTAATGTATGCCATGTGCCATTTAAAATACGCTTGTGTGCACCATCTACCTGCTGTAAAATGTTAACAGTTTTTCTATCTATATATATATATATATGAATATTCTCGGTGTATTTATACATTCTTTACATTACATTTTTTTTTTATCTCTTCTCCATTTAATTAAATTCTTTTCACCAAACAGGTTCTCTGCGTTGTTGTATACTGCTGTTGGCTATATTGTGGATGGTTACTTCAAAAGTTTCTGTAAAATTAAAATCAATTAAATTAACCCTATTAGCCATTTATTCCGCATATATATACGCATTATACATAGTACTTTTATGTTATCCATCATATATTGCTTATAATCTTCTTTTGATTGTAGTTTTGCTAAAAAACATATAAACAAAATTTAATGATTAAATTTGTTAGTTATGATGTACCAGAAATTTTCAGAGTAACTTATGTATGGATATACAAATGCAAAAAATAAAAAATATATGGCAAATAATATATAATATATATATTCATTCAGATATTATTCACAGCGTAACCATACCTCTAGAGAGTTTATTTAATATTGGAATTATACAGGTAGTTTACAAAAATTTATATACTCACAGCTGTTTGGAGCAGCGCACATCAGATTTGAATATGTGGATTTAAAATGGAATTTATGCAAGTTATTGCCACATTGATAATCGGGACAGTTACATTAGTGGGTGACCAAATCATCAAATTGGGTATAATTTCTAACAGATGGGACAGCTAAATAAATTTATAACACATTTTAATCGATTATGTAATTGCTGATATGTATATATGAGTTTCTTAAATTCGAGTAAAATTGACCGCAGTAATATAGGATAGGTACAATTTTGTAATCGAAATATATATTATATAAGTGGTTGAAATTTTCTAGGAACTGAGTGTATAATAAATATTACGTAGGACAAGCAATTCTATTATTTTTATATGAAAAATCGTATATGGATCGATAATTTTTTATACGTATGCTATAGATGTTACGCTGTACACAAATATAATATTATTTAAAATACATGATGAATTTTTTATATTGTATAAATACAAATAATGTTTAAAAACATATTATATTTACATATGAAAAGGCATTTAAATGCGTGTGTATATATAAAATATAATATTATTTTAATAGAATAGCGCGAGCAATACAAAAATCTACATGTAATTATATTTAATTATATACAATACAATTTCTAACAGATACATTTATAATTTAAATTTAATGAATGTAATGATCAAATGCAAATAATAATTTATTTAATATTAACATAAATTTTTACATATGCACAATCATATAAAATGCAATGTAAGTTCAAAAATGTGCATTGAAATGTTTGTTTGAAAAAAAAAAAAAAAAAAACTGATGTACAAATTAAATGTATTTTTTAATATAATTAATGTAATTTTCTTATCACATACATATTATTTTTACATATATGAAATAATAAGATAGAAAACATTATAAAATAAATAAAAACCGTTTTGTATTTTTTACTTTTTTTTATCTATGGAATAGTTGCTCATATGTAATATTTTTGTACAAATATATAAAAAAATAAATAAAAACCAGTTGCGCAATTCCATGCATGATATTATTAAACTTGTTTTGCTATATAACGTGTCGTATTATATATACACACACACATTTATAGTGATAACAATTAATGCAACATCTCTATGTCCACATCCATAGATAAAATATAATAGGTGGATTGATAAATAAATTCTGTTTCTATTAATGTCTTTAAAATTTTCTATCTAAATACCTCTTCTATAACATATCAGATTTATAATTTAACGTGTTTTTTTTTTGTTATGTATACGATGGTTCAAGTGATTTGTTTTTGTTATAGTGTTTGGTTAAGGTGTGTACATTTATTTTATTATAATTATGATTGATTAATTTTTAACTAGAATTTATGATATTTTGTTGTTTTTTTAAAGTGTTAAAAGTGTAATTTATTAAATTTAAAATAATATTGAAAAAAAAAAAAATATATTGAATAACGCAGAAGATAAAAATGGTGTATTCATCAAATTTTCCTACAACATCATTACAACAACAACAACAATATAATCAACGTCGTTCCCATCATCATCACCATCATCATCATCATCTGCACCATCAAAACATAAGCAATCAACAAAATACAACACATTTTGGTTCAATTGGTGATGATATGATGGCATGGAGTTCATCACATAATCGTAAAATATCTAATATTAATAAAAATTCGTGTGATCCAATATCATGGTCAGGTTCTGCAATCGATGATAATGATACATTGTCTGAGGTATATATATTAAAATTAATAATATATGAATTATTTAACAGCAATTATATATACTCAATTTTTCATGATAAAATATACAAATTATAATTTCACTATTTTTGTGTTTTCTTTGCTTTTCACTTAAAATAAAAATTTTAATAGTATAAAATTTTATTATTTGATAATTTCACTATAGCAATTTGAGGTTATTAGGAAGGTTACTTATGAAGCTCTTTTAACAGCATACCCATACCCGCATTATATATTTCCCGATTTGTTGGATAATTTTGACACAACCAATAAATGTGTTAAGATAATATACCAAATGATATGAATTTCCAGCAAATATTATATATTTTGCGTAAAATAAATTTAAATTAATTAAAATATAAAATGTATTTTCGAATTCTGTAAATATGTAATGATAAAAATATAATTAATTATATAAAATAATTTTTTTTAACTTGTAACATATATTTATATAATACAAAACAGCTTTTAATACAAAAGATCCTGTCTGTCTGTGACTAATTTTAATACTATTTATTTATATATAAATACTAAACATTTTATATATACCATACGCTGACAGACAGACACAAAGGAAACATTTGTTTGAAATGTAATGATGTATGATGATGAAATGTATATATCATATACAAAAAAAAAATATAATACATATACAATATATAGAAAACGATATAATTAATTAATCGATATTTTGTTATAGATGCGGTAACGGGTGACTTAAAATTAATGTGTTTCTTGAATATATTTCAGAAGCTATATTTCTGAATAAATTTACGAGATATTTTAAAATCGATTACCACCCAACGCATTCAAAAGATTTTACCAATTTAGATTTTATATGTTTTTATAGTGAACATTTGTAATATACTTAATAAAAAGTAGATGCGCTTAACTGAAATATTTTTTTTGAATTTTTTCCTTGAACAAGAATATAAAATTTCTTGCAAATTAATATGACAATTAATTGTCTTTTCTATATATATATATATTTATCTGAAATTTGACTGCAATTTATCTCATGTATGTATTATATACGATATATATATATATATGGGAATCACCCGTTTGTGAGTATACGTCTTCTTTTTATACATATTTATGTATTTATAATTTCTATTAATTCATAGTATATATATAGGAATTTTAAAAGCGATGATGAAAACATGACTTATTGAAAAAAAAACACAGAACGATTACAATGACGTCAGTAAAATATTAGTCTTTTAAAATAGTTTGATGATATAATCATAAGAAATTGATTTTTTTTTTCATGCTTCTGTTGTTTTGTTTTTGCTATTTAATATTATTTATAATTTTATGATTTCATTATTATTATTATTATTATTATTATTATTATTTTCAATGATAATATAATTAAGTAAATTGATTTTATATAAATCTAATACAGCTGTATATTAGATAAAATTCTATAACGATTTTGTGAGAATACTTTTACATTTAAAAATTTCTTATAATATATATTGTACATATTACTATAAAATATATGTTATAGCTTAGTTAGATATATAACTCTGTGTAAATGTTATTATTACTTATCATATAAATCCTTATATAATCACAAAATTCACAATGAAAAATATATTTAGTAACAAATTAATATTATCTTATATTTGTATTGTTATACATATCACAAAATTAACGTTATCGCATATACATGAATTGTTGTTTCATTTCTATATAATATTAAATGTGTATTTTTTGTAATATATTGATTATTTGTTAGACAATCTACATTTGATGAGAAATAAATTATATTTTTTGTAATATAAAAACTAATTGCGTAAAGTTAGATGTGGGTGCGCGCGTATAAGATCGTAAATTGATCGTTTATTTATTGTATATGCGTTTTATATATGCGCGAAAATGAAATTATTATAAATAATATTAGATAATATAGATGATATTGAAGAAAGATCACTATGGAAATATTACCAATTGGTACATATATCAATTTTTTTGTAATATTTTTTTTTTTATTAAAAGGTGTCGGTTTTTATGAAATAATTTGGCATATAAATTTGAAAATTCATTAAAATAATACATTTTTATATATATAAATAAATGTCAGACTATATATTTGTCTGACATTTACTATATATAAATGTGTGAGTTTTGATATCATAATTTTAATGTTTATATATACGATTTACGAAGCAAATATACATTTTTTGTATTTATTATTTATAATTGTTATATAGAGATTTTTAGATTTTAACTTGTTATATATTGTATGATATATATTGTGTATATAAAATTATATATAACGAATATTTCTTTGATACATAAGAAACTAAATATTTATAGATTTAAAAATTCAAAATATTATTATCGGAATAATAATTTGTATAAAAATGCTAAATCGTATAATTATCAAAACCTATTTTAAAAACAAATAAACTACAATTCATATCACCACGCATAAACTGTAGCATCTATAGAAGAACATAATTGTATATTTCTTCTGAAAATTTTTTCTTTAAGCTTTGTGAGGGAACTCTTTTTTTTTTATTTTCGTCTGTAGAAGAATGAAAATATTCGTCCATATACTTCTTATTTTATTTCAACTGATGTAATGTATAAACGTTTTTTTTTTTTTAACATAATACGATATATAATTGGAGATACCTTTAATTTTTTCTCAGTTTCTTATTTAAAACCAAAGAAAATAAATGGTATATATATATGCTAAAATACCGGATATGTTTTTCTTAAATATTTTTAAATAAAAACCTAATGATTCTGTGAATAAATTGTTATATACTTGACATTTTCATATTATATATTTGTCATTTGTTTTTCCGGATAGTTATGTATGTGTGACACACAATTATTGTGTGTATATGATGAAATGAAAATGTATATGTAAATATACTTATAGGAAGAAAATTTAACAAATAACGATTCTAATTTTCATCACAGCTTGATTTGATTGTAAATATATTACGCAGTAGAATCATCGAAAATTTCCTAAAATAATATAAGTTGATATATATAGATATGGCGATTTATTTAATAATAATATAATCATCGTTGTTACACAATTTAAAAACTTATTTATTTTTAACGTGAATGTGATTTTTTTTTTTTTGGTTTTTATTATTTTTTGCTTTAAAACACATTTTGAAAAATTTTAATATATATATGACCACACCACACTGGTATATACTGAGAATTTACTACAATATATTGAACATATATGTATATTAATCAATCTTAATTCTTAACAGTATGTTGTATATTATATTTTGTGTATGTAAATAAAAGAAAATTTGCCTTGAGTGATGAATTATATCTATTTTAAATGTAAATGTACAGTGTATATTTTTTTACTACTAGGGTTTCTTGTAGTTTAATATATTATTATGCATAAAATATATATTGTAACATATATATAATAGTGAAGTTTAGGTCAATTCATACACAATTATTTTTTTGAATATCACCTAATTTACCATTCGAATGTACCTCTAAACAGACAGATGTTATAAAAAAATAAAAAAATAAATAAAAGCCATGTCATTCAAATATATAAACGGAACGGCATTTAAATGTTAAAATTGACATAAATGTGTTATATATATATATCAATGTATCTGTAGTTATTATATGTTTGTAACTGTACGTATTAAAAATAAACTTTATCCTCCCCTAAATGATATGTACATAAAAGCTCTATAAATAATATTAAGACATATTACACATACATTTCAATGTTATTGATGTCGCACGAAGCATATATGCATATAAGAAGTAGCTATACATATTATATAATTCATGTAGTAAATTACTTTTAAGTTGTAATGAGTACATGTTTTTTTTTTATTTTGAAAAGATTTTCAATTTTTCTTCCTCGAAAAAAACCGATGTTTCTTGTTTCTTTCTTTTTCATAAACAAGAAATTATATTGCAACAAAAAAAAAAAAAAATTAAATAAAACAAATTCTTAAACGAAAAGTTTTCTTTTTTTTTCCTTCCATGCTTTTATTTCAATGGAAAAATAATGTTTTTAAAAGTAAAGTACGAAACGATAAATATCTGCAATTTAATTGTGTGTATTATATATGGGAAAGAAAATTTGAAGTTTTATTCATTTTCCATCGTAAAAAATAATATATTTTTTTTTTTAGGTATAATGTATTTAAATTTGATATAATAATAAAAAAAAAAAACCATTAAATTATTTGGCCAAAAACGTATTTTTATATTTTAAAAACTAATATAATGTAGGAGAATAATTATACTCTCTTTAAACTTTTGTTATAAATACCTATACCGAAGATCAATAAAACAAAAATTGATATAATACAATAAAATTATAAATGTAACCGTTTTGCATATTATCATCCATATAATGACTATACTGGGTAATATTGCCGAATGATTATGAATTGACATAAAAAAGTCATTATATGGTGATTTAATGTAAAATTCATTAATTACTATATTAAAAAGTACTGTTATATATAGGATTAACAAGGATATTTCAAATATATCCCCATTTTTTTTTTAAATTAATAATTTGTCTGCACACAGTTGAGTTTATTGAGATTTTAGTTTTGTAATATGTATATACTCTTCATCGCCAGATACTCGTATATTATACATAAAATATATAGATCTGATGTTGTTGAGGAAGTGTAAAGTCGCGGTATAGATAGTCACTATACTTATTTATATAATATCTGATATATTTAATTATAACACTTTTAGGTCATAATATTTATTACATCCAAAATATATAATGAAAAAAATATTTTAAATAACTACGTAATTCAACTTAACTTAAATAATTTAGATCATTAATAATTGTTTATATAAAATAACATATTTTTATTAATAATTTTCTTTTTTCTCTTTTTTTTTATTATAGGTAAGTGAGCTGCGTTTTTCTTATACTGATTTTTATTATTAAATAAATTAAGGTAACTTTAAATTTATCTATATAATATAATTTTTTTTTTGAGATATAATATTCCATAATATAATTAAAAGCATTATTCATACACGATTTTTTATGAATTTTCATATTTATATTAGTATTTTTGTTTTTCTGCGGTAGTCGAGTTGAAAGATTTAAATTATTATGATAAAAAAAAAAAAATTGGAATTTCCACTTAATAAATTTTCCGGAAAATCATTTATCATCATCTTTTTTTAATTCAACGGATCATAATTTTTATGAATTTTCATTTTTTTTTTCTCATTCATTCAAATAATAATTAATTTTCAATCCTTCATATAAAATCTTTTTAAAATCGCTTCAACAAATATGAGACATTTTCCAATCTAATGGAAAATCGTTGCTATATATTTTGAACGAATGAAATGATTTTAAAATGCTCTTCTATGAAAGGTTGGAAATTTATTAAATGTTTTAATTTTCGTATAAACAAAAATGGAAATCCGTTAAAATTTTGGTCGGTACTTAAAAAAAATGATAATTCATATATAAGTTGATTTTTCTGGAAAATGTTTTCAAGTCTACTTTCAATTTGATTACGCGAAAAAAATATAGTGATATTGAAAACTGTATGCTAATTTTGTTGATATCAAAAAATTTATACGCGAGTAAAACATAAAAATGTTTGTAATGCTATAGATAGATAGATAGATATATTTTTACGGTGTATACATATTATTTGTAATTATAATATATTTTTAGAAATTTTAAATAAATGGTAAGGTTGATTAACCATATATACAATATATATATATATAGACATGTGCTCAAATAATAACATATACAACATTATTTATGTAAATAAATATAATATATAATTATTTGACCAAACCACAATGAACAAAATTATTCTTTATCTCCCATGTTGACCGCACATATAATACAATACCATTATATATAGAACATAAAATTTCTGTATATTCATCCAATGGTAAAATGTGTTAATGTTTTTTTTTTTTTTTTTTCTATTTATTTTCTATACTATAATAATTTTTCAATAGAAAAAATTAAATTGAAAGTTTTTATCTAAAATAAACTGTTATACAAATAACTACAAATACGTATATTTTGTATAGAAATCGGTAACTATATATTTAAATTATAAATCATATGTAATACATGTTTCTTATGCTATGGCAGAGATAGATATGTATAGCAACAAAAATACTAAAAAAAAAACGATAACTGATGATGTGTAAAAAAATAAAAGTTATATATATTTGAAAGAATCATACAAAAAAATATTAGAAAAATACCAATTACAGTTTCTTATGAAATTTTCTTTTATATATATTTTATAGATACAAAATATATATACATTTCTAAAGTAAACTTTTACATCATCATTGTTATACAATATATAACTCGTTGTCCTTCAATCTTGCTGCATATTTTATATATATTGTATATATATACTTACACGAATATAAAGATAAACATGTCTTAAGTTTTTCTTTCGATTTTCCCAAAAATAATATATATCTATGAATTTTATATATGTGTAATAACGTGAAGAATGGTTGATGACAATCCATGATGATATAATTTTATTGACATATTCCTGCTTATATACCATCATTTTGTATACTTCAAGTATATTTATGTGTTCATGTATATATGTTTTTTTTTTTTTTTTTGGTGTATACGATGTCCTTTTTAATTTTTTTTCCAAATTACACATCATCCAAAATAAAATATTATGATTTTAATATTAATATGTTAATTTTCTATAAATATATATAATAACAACTATTAAAAATTATCACATTAATAATGGTTTTCTATATATTATATGATATATTCAGGGACTATACTAATTCACATTGCTATATAGTAGATATGGTAATTATGTAAAATTGATAGCGATCTTTTCTAGAATTATAATTATAATAAATAGATTTAAATCAAATTGAAATAATTTGATATACTTACTACTTAATGCACGGTATTATACGCAGGTGCTGTGTTTTCCTTCTCCAACAGCACTCCTCCTCTACAACTAACATTTTCCAATTCAGAATATTATAATATCATAGTTTTAACAGGATCTTAATATCACAGTTTACTATTAGGCTATACTTATACACAGCACAATTTTTAATATATCCACGTTGTTGGTATTCTTTCAATTTTTCCTCTTCCAATTGATTTTTAATTTTGACAGTCTAATTTTAATATACATTTAAAAATAATGAATAATTTAAAATTTTCATGTCATATATTTTCAAATCCAAATATATGTCCAATATATATTGTTAGGTTATTTCATAATGGTATATAGAAAATATCCATGAAAGAATAAGAATAAAGGTAAACAATAAAAAATTTCAACTAATTTATCTTCTATATATACTCTATTTTTTTTCAAATTCTATCGAAACGGACCATGATCATCTCCATCTCTATATGTATATCAATTATTAAATAAATAAAAGAAAGTCCATATATAATTTAAATTTTCTACAATTTTTCTATATTCATATATAGATTGTTAGACAAAGTTCTCATAAATGTATATATGGTATATTATAATAATTATATGCACGTATACAAATATAAATATCGATTGTAAATATATGGAAAATTCAATATGTATATGAACAATATATCACACATATACCATATATATATATATATCTACAAGTCTACACATATTACATAATTTATAAGTTTTGTATAAAGAATTAAAATTTATTATTCATGATATTACTGATGTATTTTTTATGAGTTTTAAATATTCCCTATATATATTATATTTTTATATACATGTCACGAAATTTTTTTCTCTATGTATATATAAATAAATAAATTGAGAAAAATTCAAAATTGTGATATATAACACCTATCTGGCTCCTGTTCTAATTACACAACAAATTTAAAAGTTAAATATAATAATATACATATTTACTACTATATAACAAATAACAATACTTTTCCAAAAATTATTTGGTTTTGTATAAATAATATTAAGATACTTATATAAGTTGTGTGGTATAGTGGCGTATATATATATACTTAAACAGTTTTTATTGTAGTGTAATAATTGTATGAATATCAACTTCAAAAACATATGCAATATTTAATTCTATTATAAAAGAAAATATTAGATTTTTCTTATTTTATAATTACCATATAGTAATTATTTAATTTATATAGCAAAAGTAATTTAAACATTAAAATTGTATAAAATTTTCATCTATGCATATATTATTATTATAACATTATAAGATGACATAATGCTCAACGCGTGCACACAACACTAAAAACATGTCATATTGAAAAGAAAAGTATTTTATAATAATTAACACATGATATTGAGATAATTCATATATGAAAATTTTATCATAGCAGTTGCTTTTCTATATATTTATATATGAATGCATACTTTTTAAGGATATACACTTTATGTATGTGAGAGGCGTGATTATAGGTGTGTGTGTGTGTGTGTATATATACATTAATATTTTATCAAAAATAAACAGGTTAAGGTCTTATGAGATTTATGGCAGTGGTACGACATATGAATAAAAATTCATTTAATTTGTATGAAGAATTAATATGTCTTTAGAAATATGTTATATGTAAAAATAAATACAAGTGCGGAAAACTTTTCAACAACAATAGAATTTTTAAAGGAAATCTATATATAATTATATATAATTTAATATTATTGTTTATATACTTATTATGTATGTGTAAGTTTAATTTGATTATAAGAATTTTCTTATTTTGCATTGTATATATACCGGCTATATATGATTATATATATATATATATATCCTTTAATATATTATACAATATATATAATAATGATATTTATACAAATAAAATTTTTTCAAAATCATAATCAACATCTGCTGTGTGTGTGTTATATTACAATACACATAAAAATATTATATTTGTTCTCTCCATTTGTGATAATGTAATTTTACTATATCTATCTCAAATATATATCTACATTATGCATTATTATAAAGAAATTATTGATTTATTTGCCAAAAATCTGTAAGTTTTACCATTATATTATATACAAAATATAACAAGAAACTGGAAGCTTTCCAAAATTTAAAAACATATTATGCAGATATCATATATAATAACATTGAATGTTGTAAAAAGGAAGTAGGTACATTTTCCTTTTGCTTATATATTGTATACATACATATAATATATGTGTGTTAATACTATGTATATAGTTTTCTTAACAATTTCCAAAGAGTGTTCCTATTTATTTTTTTTCTTTATATATATAGAATTTTATTTCAATGTTATATATATTATATTTGGTGGTTATGTTGGTTCGTGTGTGTGTGTGTGTGTATATGGGAAAAATATTTAGTTCAATGGAATTTCAAATAAAAAAAAATATATATAATATTAAAATTTCGTCATGATGAGTTACAGGAATTATATCTCGTATATTTATATATTGATGTAGAAATTTAATCGAAATATTAACAATACAAATAATATATAAAAATACCACATCGCACTTTTACAATAAAATATATTCTAACAATAATATATAAATTATATAAGAAAGGAAAAAAAAAATAGGAAAAAGGATATATTTTTTTGTGTCGTGAAACACGCAATTCCTTTTTTGTTAGATTTCTGTAATGTTTGTATATATTATATGTATATATAGCAACTATATATATATATGAATGATGCGAACCTAAATGAATAACTTAAATATTATTAATAAAACGATTATTATCGCCAATATATATATGTAAAAGTTTTTCACTAGTAAGTTTTCTTCCTATTTTCTATTGCGCTATATTATTTATGTGTTATATACATATGCAGACAAACAGAGTGATTCGTAATATAGAGACTGTAATAAAATATTGATTTGTTTTTGTACGTATATTTTCATCAACACTTTTACATATTTGTTTGAATCTAAAAACTTTAAATAAAATTAAAAAAAAAATTTCTATTACTTTATTTGTATTTTTAATATTTCAAATATATAAAAACGTTGTAAGATTGCTTAAAATTAATGAATCAATTCATGGAACTCAATTTACCTTCAATTATGGATGAGAAACAAATGCTAGATGATTGTTTTTATAATAGTTATATATTATTTGATTATCTGTAGATAAGATAACTTATTGACGCAAAATAGATAAGATAATTATTGTAATTATCTTTATCTATATAATTATCTCAGATAATTTAATCTATCTGGAACACAGCTGTATGTATAAATAGGTGTCAAACTCATTAATAGTCATCATTTTCATCACATTAAATTTATTTACTAACGGAGTATTGGGTTTTTCCAATTTTCTGCAAAATATAAAATTTTTTTGATTTTTTTACTGGAAATCCTTATAATTTATGAATTTTTATGGCAGCCGCATATAGCTTTAAATTGCATTACCCTGTGCAAATTAATATGTGCGGTTTCTATCCTATACCAGTCTATATAGTTTTACAAAATATTTCCTTAAATAAATTATACAATGTAAAGTTTTTTTTCCTTTTTGTTAGTACACACAAACACACTCACACACACACACACACCATTAACGCAATATGTAAAAAAAGGATATTAATTTCAAGTATTACTACAGATAATAAGAAAATTTAATTGTGTATATATATAGTGAAAATATATCAAATAATATATGTATGGTATGTTTTTGTTTTGACTTGATTTATTCTAACGTTAATGTGCTTATGTGGTTTATTTTGCATATACATATATAAAACATGTATTTTACAGAGAAATTTATATTCAATGTAATCATCCTAACGGACTGTGTGCCGAATGAAAATTCTTTACTGAATAACGATAAATGTGTATATGAGAAAGAAGAAAAGTATACATTGAAATAGACACTATATATGCAGAGCATATTGATTTTGTATTTTTAACATGTTCAATTAAATGCAGAAATTCTATGGCGATAAATTTACATGTAACTCTTCAACTTACTTCGTTTTGAAAGGGACATTGGTTTGAATATTTATTTGAATAGATATTCCACTGTAATATATATATGTAATTTCTTTTGTGTTGTGCGTAATGATTAAGTTAAAAGTATATATAGATATATTATTTTCGTTATGCTTTTAAGATAATGAAAAAATATAAACCATTGTTGTTATATATACAAAATAAACAACATTTTTGAAATTATCTTAAAGGTTCTATATATATATATGAAAAAAAAAATTAAATTAATTAAAAATCAATAAATTTATATCACTTTTTATTATCTCATTATTATATTGTAATTTAAATATGATGGATGACATTAATAAGAATTTTATTTTTAACATTATCAATCCTATCTCTCTATATATTTTTGTAGGTGTATAAATTAATAAATTATATTAATATATTTTTTTATCATGTACACACACACACACACACAAGAAAATGGTGAAATTTTATAAATAAATTATTGTGTCATTCATAACTGCGTGTGCGAAAATATTATATGTTATTTGGAATTTCAATTTTCTTATAAGAAAATGATATATATATATATATTGAGGATAAGATTGGTGTTTTTGTTGTTTGTTGTTATTGCGCTTAAATTTTTATTTGATTTTCTATTTTTGTATTATTTATAAATTTTGAAAATTATAAAATAATTCTAAATTGATATGAAAATTTTAACCACCCGCACAATGCTATTTTGCACGCAGTCACTCGCAGACATACGTAAAATATTTTCCTACCATTTCAATATAATTCATATATATTTTTTCTGCCATATATTGTAATAATGCGCTTCATAATAAATATATTATGTATATAGCTTAAGGCTTGACATTTTCATATTTGTCATTTTGGATGGATATATTTCAGAAATGTTTTTCTATAATTTTTTGTATTTTCATTTTTTTTTTCCATATAAATATAAATACACAATGATTTATAATCTGTGGTGGTTAAAAAAAAAAAAATAATAAATAAATAAATGTACTCGCTTATGTATAAAAATAAACATAATATAAAAATTAAATATCAATTTTTGAAGCCATTCAAATTGTTATTTTTACTACTTGTGTGAAATTTTTTAAATTTAATATATTGTATTATAATATCAGTATTTGCATATATATATGGTATAATATATGTGAGAGAGTATGTATATGAGAAAAAAATATAGCAATTTATAATAATATCATATTTATAAATTTTTCATTTGTACACCTACAGGTATACCTCGTATAGTCACTTTAATTGGTTCCACCATTTAGAGAGACTGTACGAAACACGACTAATTGAGGAACTAAGTACATACAAAAATCGATAATTGGTTCTTTACTATTTTTTCCCATTTTTCAATAAAAAAAAATGCAAAATTTTATATTATTTATCATATATGTATTCGTATAAAAGTATCAATAATCAACAAAAAAAATTCATTTATAAATCTTCTAGTCCAAACAAATGTTTATTTCAACGGTATAATTCATTTTTTATTGAAAAATTGTAACAACGAAGTCTGGATCTTTTTTGGTCGTTTCTCCTCATACAATTCTTTGTAGCAACGAATTGCATTGTTTATTGTTCGGCGAACAGTCATGCTACGTTCCATATTAGGATCAAACTCTAAAACGCAATCTGACATCTTCTCGCCTATTTCAATAATTTTTAAAAGATGTTCAACTGTTATATCTTTTGGCGAGATATCAACGCTTGCATCGTTGTCATCGTTGTCTTCATAAGCTCGTTGATCGTCTATGTTAATAAGTGTTTCATTATCGAGTTCGTTCGTGTTAGATTGAATGCACTCAATTACGTTGTCCAAATTCAATTCTTTGAAACCAAGTTGTTGTCCAAGCTCCACTATGTCATTGGTAACTTCCGAAAAATTCATTTGAAAACCAGTAAAATCATTAGCACAATGTGGAATGATGTGTTTCCAAACGGCTCTCATATTGCTTGGTGTCACTTCATGCATTGCATCTCCTATGTTCTCGATAGCATTTCTGATGTTGTAGTTTTTCCAAAATTCTGTTAAGGTAGGTGCGTTGTCTCCTGTTGTTGCTTTAATGGCTTGTGAAAAAGTTCGGCGCAAATAATAACTTTTAAATGTAGCTATAACTCCTTGATCCATTGGCTGAATCAATGATGTCGTATTTGGTGGAAGAAATGTTATTTTTACATTTTCGTTTAAGTTGCCAAGACCGGTCGGATGGCCTGGAGCATTATCTAATACCAAAAGAATTTTAAATTCCAGCCCATTTTCTTGACAATACTGTTTTGTTGCAATGCAAAAATAGTTTGTAAACCAATCTTCAAACAAAGTTTTTGTGACCCAGGCTTTCTTATTTGAACGCCACAACACTGGAAAATGATTTTTTGTTAAACCCTTAAGAGCTCGAGGATTTTCCGCACGGTACACAAGCATCGGTTTTAGTTTGAAATCACCTGCTGCATTACCTCCTAATAGAAGTGTGAGACGATCTTTGGAGACTTTATATCCAGGACACGACTTCTCATTAACTGCAATAAACGTGCGCGATGGTAACTTCTTCCAATATAAACCCGTTTCATCAACGTTAAATATTTGTTGATCTTTGTAGTTACCCTCTTTTAGAATTTCGGATAATTCTTTCGGATACCTTAAAGCAGCATCTTTATCTGCACTTGCTGATTCTCCAACAATACGAACATTGTGAATACCAGTTCGTTCCTTGTACCGGAAAAACCATCCACGACTTGCCGTAAAAGGTTTACTTGATTCTACACCATCTTTTTCTTCGTGTGATGTTATGGTTGGGCGGTGAATGTTCACCGCCGCGGTGAGCAACTAAGATCGCGACGGCGAAATATTAAGCAAATGTCAGCCATATTGAATTTTTTTTTATATGGATTTTGATTACCGCGGCGGCAAAATCGCGCATGTGTGAATGGTCACTTATACATAATATTTATTTGTTATAAACATTTTTGCTCTGAATTTTTTTTTTCAAAAGAGAGTCTTATAGTGAAACACGACTGATCGAGGCGTGACTATACGAGGTATTGCTGTATTTTTTTTGCATTTATAATATTAAAAAGTCTTGATATATTTGCTGGTATCTCGAGAGAATGTGTATATATGCGATGACACATTTTATTACTTGTGTATTGCTGTGTGTCTATAGAAATAAGTTTTACATTTTTTTATTATTATACAATATATATTTATGACACAAATGAATGAATGAATATGTGTGCGATGGTGTCAAACAATTTTATTATTATTATTTGTAAAATAATATTTTCCAACAATTGAACAAACGCAATTATATATTAATTGAATGAATATGGATGTTGTCATTTTTTTTGTTGTTGTTTCGGTTATAGTATAATAGTATAGAACACACTATTACTTTTAATTTAATAAATAAAATTCAAAATACTAAATGGTAATAACAAACAAAAACATCGATGCCCATAAGTTCAACTATTGTTTCGGATCGCTCTGCAAAATAATTAAAGAGAAAGAGGAATTATCAAAATGATCACATATAAAATTATATTAAATTTTCCGGAAAATTATATTTTCGTTTAGATTTTCCTAATTTTAACATGCGTTAAATAATTTTCTATTCGTTTTTTGAGAAAATTATAAAAAAAAATTACACAATTTAAATTTCATACAAATTTTCTGTGACATTGATTGGAAAATCGACTATATTTTTTGAAACCGTCAATCGATTTTAATATTCTATTTGGTGAAACATTGACAATTAAATTAATTTTCATTATTTTTCTTTACAAAATCGACTAAATTTTGTGAAATATTAAAAATTCTTTCTACACAATGAAAGATTAAAAAGAAATTGATATTGTATAGCTTTAATAAAATTTCGTTTAAACTACAGCTCATACTGTTATTAGATATGAAAATCCTAATCCTCATTTTATTTGCGATATATATGTAATTATATATCCAAATCACATGTATTTTAATTTTATTTGTTCTTCAAATAATGTATACTTATAAATATGTATATAAACTATATCTATGGTATATATATATGTATGCAAACTCTATTGTGTATATAAAATTCAGAATTTCCGATTAAACAAATTGGCAATATAGCCTTTGTATATACATATAATTTGTGTGTGTATGTGTGAAACCAAAACCTATATAACTCGAGTTATATATGTATTTATTATAAAAAAGGATATTAAAATTGGATTAAATTAAAACCGCAAAAGCAAATTTTCCAGACAAACTATTTTAATCTTTATTATTTGATATGTATAAGTATACTTTAGTTTATGTTCAATCTGTGGTTATAATATATATATAGACGTTATAATTATTGTTTAACATCTATTTTATTTATTGTTCTTAAAATAGTTTAATTTTTTGTTTGTTTTCTTCTCTCCATATATAAACAATATACATTTAATTTGTTTATATATATACGAAAAGTTTAAATTTTTATTATAGTATACCAGATAATTTAAATGTTAAACAAAAAATTATTAAACCTTAAACTTTGAAAAAAAAAATAAATAAAATTTATATAAAGGTGTGCCTTATGATTGAATTCATTTGGGAACAATAATTTTCCTTGGTCGGTCTTCGTCGTCTCCACACACAAGCGCATCCGCATATGATTTATGAATATCATTAAAATATTAACTTTATTGTACACCCGTACAATACAATATATATTTTTGTAAATATTTTTATTTTGTTATACTTTTGGTATGTTAATAATATTTATAGTCATATTTATTACGCATATATTTATGAAAATATTTATATGCGGTCATTATTGGTATATATGGCTCATTTAATATTTCCATCAAAATACTATATATATATATATATATATATTGGAGCTATATATAAAGTTAATAAAAAGAAATCTTCATCAAAATACCTTAACACATATACATTTACACGAGTGTATATTGTAAATATATTGTTAGGTATAGAATATAAAATATTTTGTTTTTAAATTATATTAGTATTATTATACAATATTTTTTTTATATAGATATACAAATAGAAATGGGGATGGGATAGGTTTTTTTGTGTAAATTTATTTTATTAAAGGTAAATGTAAAACGTAAAAAATAAATATTGTATCTTTTTCCCTATAAATATATATATACGCGTGTACATATGGTGTTTCTTAAGTTTAGTAAAGTTTAAAATATATATAGTTATATTCATATAATATATTCTGTACAAGGAGTAAATTTGATTTTCTATAAATGTGTATTTTATACATATAATAAAAATTTTTAAATGTTAGGTTATACGTATATATGGGTTATGTGTTAAACATACCTGAGTGTACATATATATATATAGTCGTATATATAAACATAAATATAGTATATATATATATATGCCCGACCATATGCGTTTTTTGTTTCTTTTGTATATATGCATGTTTTGAATTATAATTTTATTTAAATTATTAACATTGTTTTTGATTTATATAAAATGTATTTAGATTTATATACATTTTAAGTACATTAAGGAAAATTTTTAAATATTCTATATGCAGAGAACCGTATGATTAAAAAAAAAACACATACATTATATAGAAATTAAATTTTAAATATTATAATAAAGTTTTTCCACAAAAAATACAAAATCACAGAGAAAAATGATGTATTATATATCTTATAATAAAATATATATATAAATATATAGTTATGTACCGAATTACCATACCGCACAGCGCAATGCGTCACTAATTTTTCCTTATTATATATACCATATATGTGACGTATATGTCTGTCTACACACACGCAGTATATATAGATTTAATTATAAAATATTAATACAGTATATTTAAGATCAAACCAACCAGACATCTTAAAATATAATTATAATGAAATATCTATTAATAAAACTATATAATAAATTTATATTATGGCTTTTAAAAAGTAATAAATATATTTATGTACAATATATAGAGAAAAAATACTGATTCATGCGATGTACATTTTCATTACTGCGCGTACATAAATAAACATTATATCCTTCAATATATAAATACAATTTAATAAAATCTATACATATAGCAATAAATTGACAACATCATATTCAAAGTTGATTATAATATAACAGTTTTTGATGGTTGAGGAAGAGTGTGTCCATATAACATCATACACAAGTATACACACTCAATTTCGTAAATTTTCATGCTCGAATTAACATTTATGTTTATGTGCGGAATCAAAAATCGAACATTTTTCATATTTTATTAATTATACAATGTCACATTATATATACTAATCGCATATAAAATGTATGTATTTAAGTAAACATTGACATTTCGTTGTGTATATTGCAAACCAATTGAATTGATGAATTATAAATGTGTATATATGGTATATATACTTGATGTGCGGAGTAATATATACCAATTTGTATGTATATTGATCGTTTTCCAGATATATACCATAAACTTGCAGTTATTCAAATGGAATAACCGTATATATATACATATGTATTATATGTTACACTTATACATAACATATCAATATTTAGAGAATTTAGTTAACATATACAATAGAATTTATCTCAAAAAGAAGTACTTGTATACTAAAAAAATATTTAAATTTTTACGTGACAAGAAATTCAATGCCAATACAATAAAGATCTTTTTTTTTTATATGCATATTATTTTGTCAATATTTGGTTTATTTAAATTTAATTTTTATTGTCTTCATTTACAATATATTATATATAAATAGATAAATATATGTATGCGAATGAGTAATGGTATAAACAATATTTCGTATATGTGTTCGAGTATAAAGAATTGCTGGCACGGAAAATAAAAATAAGCTTTTTCTATTTTTTTTTTTTTATATATAAAAGTTCATGTTTTGTTTATATTATATTTTAATACTTTTACTTGTATATAAATTATTATATATATATATACATATTGTGTGCCATATGTACCATAAGATGTATATGGTATGATATGGTTAACGACGAAGGTATATCAAATAATAGTGTTTGAAATGTTATAAATATGGAATAGTATTTTGTGAGAACTATATATTGTGTATACGAGTATATGCGACACCGTCGATATAAATAAATATATATATAAAACAAAGTTACATGTATATAGTGGGTGGTTGGCTGGGTGGTGGTGTATAGTAGTATTAATCACCATATTATAAAAATATATATATAACTAAAAACACCCTATATATTATACAGTCACCGTCACATTCAAATATTTAACACTGGCGTAAACAAAATCCAGTTGAGTATAATTATGTTAACATCAATATTATATAATAATTTTTTTCTTGATAAATTTCACATAAAATCTCCCTTGTTATGTAGATTATTTTTGTGATTAAAGAAAAATGGACTGTAATGACTGTAATGACTATTTGGTAGCTGTAACGTTACTATACCATACGGCTATATCTTGTGAAAATTAGTATTCGGATTAAAATATCACGGTATTTGTTACTGTCGATATAAAACTAAACAGGATAATGGAAAAAAATTGAACATATTTTTAATGGATTTTTAAATTAAATAAATTTCCAATATTTCGTAGAAGAAATCTTTAAATCGCTTTACACTCAATCAAAAGATGTAGTCGATTTTTAAAATAATGATCACGACACGCTATACCCATTATTTCATATTGCAGACATTAACAAAATACAAACTAATGAAAATTTCTCCATGGTAAATTGTTTGAACAATTTTTCATTAATTTTACAATATCTCTGATTGTTGTAAATTTATTTAAAATTTATATAAAATTCATTAAGAAATATTTTCGATTTTAATATATATAATTACTATTTTATTTTAAAAGTTATATACAATGGAAAAAAACTCATCTTTTTTTAAGCAGTGCTAATTATTATTTGACCCTGACTGTATGTATATGTATAATTAATTCTTTTCAACCCTTAGCACAACTTAATTGTGGAAAACGTCGAAAAATATTATTTTCATTGCTGATCATTTTTATATTTTTTTTATAAATTCTTAATACTATTTTAAAAGTAATAAAAAATAATAATTATTAAAAATTTTAAATCAATAATAAATTTTATATACACTACGCCCTTTCTCCTCTCTCTCTCTCTCTGTATTAAAGCTATTGCATTATTTTTTGTTAATATTGTGATCAATGATAATTTTCCAGAAATAACATATGCATCATTTCCTTAACTATAAAATATCAGATTAAAAAATTTTTGTTACACGATCAGGGTTAAATATATATACATTTACTTATAAATGTATATGTATTAAACTATTTCACAGGCCAAAGAACATTTATGTATATTTGTATAATGTATATAAGTAGAGGTGTGTGTATATATAGTGAGGGTGCTTTTTTCTTTCCTTCTTGCTGTTTTCGTTTAAGTGTATGCGTTGTAATGCTTTTCATTTTTTTTTGTGCTTTTTCTTCTATACATACCCTTTACGAATTTAGTCGATGAAAATTTTATTTTATTTTTTTTTTCTGATTTCTGTTAGTCTGTCTGCAATGCCGGTACCAGTCAGTTGTATAAAGTGTCCTGTTGTTTATCACTTTTTCATATTTTAACATATGTGTGAGAATTTAATATTCATATTTTATTAACTATATATCGAAATTTATGTTTGTCGTTTGTTTATTTAATTATTTATTTTTTTTTTTTTTGCCTCTAATTGTTTTTAAATAGTTATTTGAAAAATTTTATTTATAAACTAAAAAAATAAAAAACTAGTAACAATAACTAAATAAAATAATAAATACTACGTGTTATTATAAATAATTAATAAAATTTGATGTTTTGTATATGTTTTGTGTGTGTTGTAATTTGTAGTACTGCGTAAATAAAATTATATTTCATAGAAAATTTGCGTAAAAACATATAAAAAGGACGATTAAGGATGACTCATTGGATTTTTTATTTTTTGTATAAATTGTAATATAATCTGTTTTTTATTGTTACTATAAATAAATATTATGTGTTGTGTGTGTGTGTGTGGATATGACATTGTCTGTTATATAGTTAATCCTGTATATAATGTTTGTTATTATATGATGTAATATAAATGTTAGTTAACTACATGTGAAATAAGGATATAAAAATCTTGTATAATTGTAGAATTTATACATGACATTGTATATCGTATATAAATTAATATTAATATATTATTATATTATATAGAAACAAAAGAGTGTTATTTTCTAAACTATAATATCCGTCGCATCACATTTATATTTATTTATTTTTATACCACATACAAAAAAAAAAACCATAGTAAAGAAAAATATAATTTATTTAAAAAAATATATGTCTTTTTTTTTTGTTCTTTTTCTTATAAGTGGATAATAATATCACTCCATTTAAGTGTCGTTAACTTTTTTTTTTTTTTTTTTATTAAATGATAAATTATACTCGTACAATATAAACTCAAAATGCGAGACATTAAAAAACTTATTTTTTTTATATATATTTCCATTATCATATCACTATAAAATATAATTTATAAATTTTGTTTTAAGTGTACCTATACGTACTAAGCTACCACCTATATAAATATATTCACACATAAACATACATCTTAATTTACGATAATAGAGATACCAGTGGATTTTATTAATAATTAATTATATTGTATTATGTATAAAACATAAAATAATTTAACACTTTAAAAACATCATGTGCATAACAAACAATTTTTTTTTTTGTTTGTATTTTTATATATTAAATTCATACTAGTAATAAGACCTTTACCTGCTGAAATTCAATAAACCACTTCTTATATAATAATTGTTTTTATTTTTTGTGATTTCTGCACAAAAAATGTTTAAATATTCGCTCAAAATTCACCATTTCTTTCATTTTAATAAATAAAGTTGTGTTTGTTGTAGCAATATATAGCATTGAAATGGCCATATCTAAATCGCCGCAAACTCTGTTCTCTATTGCAAATATAGTTGACACATTTATATAGCCATAAGTTTACACAAATATTCAATGCAAACTGATATTTTCAAATATATCATCATTATATTTATCAGTCAAAATACTGACAATCAATTTCTGCAATTGATATCCTTTTATTTTCATTTCAGTAAAAACGAAGAGATAAAAAAATTTTATTCGCAAATTTTATGCTATTACAATTAATTTTTTGTAAATATAAATTATGGTTTATAAATACTTTTTTAGAAAACAATATTATTATATACAATTGATTGGAAATAAAAATTTCCCTTGGGCAGTAAATTTTTTTTAATATTTTGTATTATACGAAAAATATATTTTTAAAATTTAATTGTTATCAATCTATAAATAACACTTTTTCTTACGAATAATAACAATAACATGTTTTTAATTAATTTCATCAAAAAAGATAAAATCTCTGTTATTCTATCTATAATATCGTGCTATAATTATTAACAACTATAATGATGAATAACAAAAATATATAATTTCATAATTTGTCCAATTTAATTATATTTCAATATTATATTTATTAATATATAGATTAATTTTTTATTTCCGTATATAATTGTTAAACCAGCTATTTTTGTTGTTATATATATATATATGGTGTCTCTCATTAATGGATTTGAAATAATAAATGAATTGTGAAAGTTTAATAAATATGCACTATATTTTATACATTATTCATATATATATAATATAAAAATAAACTATTATTATTATTATTAGATGAAAGATAAATATTTGTTGAATAAAATTTATAGACACATTTTTGATGTAATCAGCGCTTTGATATTTTATTACAATATGTTTATATGCGCACAGAATTAATTCAAATCCAGAAATTACATATGTGTAAATGTACGTACATAAATAAATGTTTAGCATCGCCAGGAAATTAATTAATTAAAATCATTAATTACAATATATAGAATTTAGTTTTTTTTTTCTTATATTGATTATTATACACATCCTCGTACTATTTCCAATAATTATAGATGAAATGAAATGTTGTTGTTATAGGTACCAAAATGATTATTTTTATTCTGTATTATAAATTATCATATAATAAAAATATATGTGGACACATAAAATAAAAAATCTTAAGTTATTTTCTATCAGAAATATACTAGGACATTATATTTATTTTCATTTTAAAATATGTAATGATGAATATGAATAAAAATTTTCTTTGAAATATAATTTTTCTTGATAACAATTATAATTTTGCAGCTGCTGCTGTACGGCATATGAAATTAATTAATCTATAATAACTTTAACCGTAAATATATATATATAAAATAAATAAAATAATCTCAGATTTTTATCTAAAAAGAAAAAAAATAGTGTTTGTCACATAATTTAAAATTTTTTATATGTTATCTGTGTATTAAAAATCAGTAACAATTAATTTTTTAAAGTTAATAATCGGTCTTACAATATTTCGTCGTTGGAGAGCCGTACACGGGGCTGAGGAACAACCATCGCCAAGTGGTTTTGCGATGGTGTTCCAAAAAGCCCCGTTTAATTCAAATAATAATAATAATAATAATAATAATAATAATACAAATAATAAAGATAATAATATCAAAAATAATAATATTAATAATATAATAAATAATAATAATAATAATAATAATAATAGTCCAAATAATACATCAACATTACAGACAACATTATCACTTACATCAAATACAAAACATAAAAAAGATAAATTACCGGAATGTCTTCCGATAACAACAGCAACAACAACAACAATAAAATCATCATCTTCAACACAAAATATGGTAAATTTGTTATTCCTATATTATATATTGCAGATTTTTGATTTATACAGAAATAGTTTTAGACAAATATCATATGGTATATCGGCGAAATTAAATATAATTATAGAGATTTAGTTAGAGATTATAGACATTTCCATTAAGACGCATCTATTGTTCATTTTCAATCCTTCCCGTATATGCAAACGTTTGCAAATAGTTATAGATAGATCCATGAATGCTTTAATAAGTTCTTCTCTGTACACAGTACTTTGCTGATATATTATCATAATTTATTTAATCCATTATTTATTACTTCATTTCATTTTATAAGTAATTTAATTATAATACTAATGCTAATAAAAATTTTCGATACGATATGAAACTGAAAATACATATGTGTATTTAAATAATTTTTAATTTTATCGAATTACTTTAATATTTATTTAAAAAAATAATTAAATTTATTAATTTTATATATCTTCATGTGTTCGCATCCACTGGGATTCAAAAGAAAACCATCAGATTTTCCGCAATTCCTTTATAAAAAAATTTTCTAATAAATATTTACAACAAATATTTTGTTCGCATATTTTTTAAAAAAAAAAAAGGTTGTTTCTTATATTGTTTTGATCGATCCACCACATTATTATCATCATTATATTAGTATATGGTCATCATATCGTCGAACAGTTATATATAAAATAGTATATATTATATAATACTATATGTAGTACTATTTTTAAATCCTATATATACTATAATTTAATTACATTTTGTATAGGTACGACCTCTCCGCATAAATCCATAAATATCTAATAATATAAGTAAATTTCCATATGAATGATCTGATTCATTGATTATTATAAAATATTAGTAGGTACATATTACATTATTATATAAATACATTGTATGTGTGCATATAGGAAACAATGAAAATCAAAGACTTATATAATGAAATGGTTTATATTTTTAAATATTATATTATATATAAGTACTTTTACATATATTGTATATAAAAATATAAAAGTTTTGAAAAATATGTGTATAGAAAAATGATAAATCAATAAATTTTTCTTTTTTCCGTCTGTGAATGTGTGTGTGTGTGTGTGGTGTGTTTCCAAAAAAGTATTATTGGAAAAGGTAATTTTATATTTATTATTCTATATATAATTCTTTGATGTTACGCCTGTATGTATGCATAAAGAATGTATGATATCCGATTGAATGGTGGTAATTTATACAGTTTCGTATTATGTAGGTATAGTTAGAGTTTCGTATATATAAAAATATTCTAATTTTTTCAAATCAGCATATAATAGATTGCGAGATAAGAAATAGTCTACAACACAATCTAATTCATATACAAATACATTTCAAATATATAGACTGTTTTTCCTTATTTATTATTTATACATTTTATAGGAGTTTTATTTAACACGCACCAGACTCAGACTAGAAATAGAAAGTTTTTTATATAATGTGTATATTTTTACTTTTTTACTTTGTTTTTTTACTTGCATCCAATTTATTTATTGTAATTATTTGTGCAAATATAAAGGCGGCGATGATTGGGCTGTGGAGAGAATAGAATCAAAATTTATTATTATTTGTTATATAACTTTTTCTTTTTGGGTTATACACCATAATATATATACGAAAAGAATTATCATTTTGTATTAGTATGATGGTATTACTTACATATATATACATTTTAAACTTATACTACATATTTATGTTATGCCGAAAATGTAGAAATAATACAATAAAAATTTTCTTCTTTGATTGCAATCGTTTCTGGTTTTTTTTTCTTCCTTGCATATCTAAAAAAAAAAAAACATTTTTCCTTTGATTGATTGTAAATTCTAATTCACAAATATTTCTCTGTAGATAATATATAAAATGTAATAAATTCCCGCATATAAATTTAATGATTATGTAAACGATTATGTGTTACAAATCGTAAATTTTCAATTTCATTTCGATATATACCTATAAATAATTTTCTATGGGCTGAAATTTTCATAGTATTTATCTTAATTTTCTACAAATTTTTGTCATCGCTCTATGGGCAATGTGGGTTGATACCATGTAGATAAAACGATGTTAACTTTGAGGCGATCCATTCATTTATTCATTTTCGCACTTCTTTAACATTTCGGAAGGTTCTACCGATAGCCATGCGGTGCTGCATCGATCTGTATAAATGATAATCAGATATAATGCTGCTGGGTATATGCTGCAGAACTTACCATATAAAATGCAATGTTGTACCTGTTCGCAATGTCAGTTTCCGTCAATTCGTGTGATAACTACATTCTTTCTTTTTAGATATTTTCCTAGGCATGTGAACGTTTGGATATAGTTGCTTCAGTATCTATATCATTGGTTGTCTCTATAAGCTCTTTTCTTTCATTTCTAAACCACTACAGTTTGATCATCGCCTAACATTACAAAAGCTAAATTTTTATGCTTTTTTTTTTTCTATATTGATACGTATACTATTTAACTTTTGTAAGATTAAATTTGTTTTAGTTTTGTGTTATTTACAATTCTTTTTTATTTTTTTTTTTATTATAAACAAAATATGTGCGCCCCTTCTTCATTTGGTTCATTTTTGGTTAACTAGGTATAGATATATATATAGGATATATTATATAACTATAGAAATGGTTATATGCGGATGAAGTAATAAATGTTATTATTGGAATTTCAGGAAGAAGTTTGCAATAACTGAATATACGCATATATACCATATATATAAAGTCAACACAAAAGTAAAATACATATAAAATTAAATGTGGTATATATAATACAAATGCATATATATATATAAATATAGAATTCAATTCCCTTAAACACAATTAAATATACTATAAGAAAAATATAATAAATTAAAGTAAAAATAAGAAGAAATAAAGGGATATTATCTTTATTTAGGCGTATGAAAATTGTTATGTATATAATGGAAATGTTGAATGAACGAGTATATATATACAATTGAACCTCTATAAATTTCCTGTCGTTAAAGAGGTTTATATGTCCTCAGTATATATATGGTATATAGTATTTGTTTGTTATATTTATGTTGGATTGTATATAATGAATAACATAAGAAAATATAACAATAACTTTCATCATCATGCGTGTATATAATATAATAAAAAAAATGAACACATAACAGATCGTTTTTGTCGTCGCGTTATAAATATTATATTATAAATGATTAAGTTTTTTGTATACAAGATGTGATCTTTAATTAAATAAAGATATAATTATATATATAATAATAAATATAAGATGTTATTATCGCATAGATAAATATTATAACATTGAATTATACATATATAAATAAGTTTAACACTAGAAAGACTGATACGTTGTTTACGATAAAGTTTTTTAAATAATTAAATTATTTTTTCACGATAATAAAGATAAACAAACTTATAAAATTTTGACAAAATTCTAATGAATTCGGTTTAAGCATTATGTTATTTTGAATATTGTTTTTCGTTAAATTGATGCGTGTGTTTGGTTCTTCTAGTGTAATCCAAAATCATGTGCTAAAACAACAATATCCAGGAAAATTTGATTAAATGATCTGTTAGCGATGGTACTTGTAATAAAATTGGAATATTTGTTTGTTATGTGTATATGAAAAAAAAAAAAATCATTTCAGAAAGGTATATTTTACAGAAAAATTTATGTTCGTTGCACATTCTGATTTTTTTTTTTTTCATATGAACTGTTTACTAAAACATATATGTGCTTTCAAGTATATCTAATCCAATTTTATAATATCGATTTCTATCGAGACTTAACCATAAGCCGTACGCGAAGTCTTTGCTCAATATATTATTTATAATATTTAAATCTCAACAATATGCTAAAAATATAATTATCCAAATATACGTAAACATATTTACATAAATTTATGTATATGTGTGTGGAAAGGTTTACTTTTATATATTTGCACTGTTTTACTATATAAATAAATATTTATTTATAGAAATCAAATAATATTCATTGAATAATAAATTAAACAAATTCCCTTTTACCTTTTTTTTTTTTTTTTGCATAAATATATTACAAAGTCTATTTTTAATATATAAATCAATTTTAATTATGTCAATTCAAAAATTTCATACTAAAATATACAATATACGAATATAATAATTTAAAATAATTTCAAATAAGTCTCTCACCTGCGTCTTCTTTTGGAATTGTTAATATTTTATGGAATCGAAATATATTAAATATTGATTTAAGTAATTGTCATCATGCCTCCACACGTATATATTGATGCCATGTCATGTTTATATAATAGAAAAATATGTATAATATAAATTAATCTATATTTTTATATGTTTATAATTACAATTGTTGTGTCAGTTCATGATGATTTACCCTTAATTTCATACTTTTTATATATATATACAATATATATATGGGAACAATAATTCTGTTATAATGTCAGAGTTTTACATTTATATTAATATGTGTGTAGGTGTAATACACCCTCTATCTAAAAAATTCCCGGAATGGATTTTTAAAATATTGTAAATATATATATATGAATGATGGTATTAGCCAAAATACAATACAACGCATTAAGTGACAATATATAGGTTTTTATTTTTTTTTAGGTACGATCGAAAAATGTATATAAATAAAGGACCAACCATAAAATTTGTTTTAAAATATTGATAAAAATCGAAACTTAGTATATATATCAAAAACAACAATTTATAAAATTTTAACAGAAAAAAATTGTCTAAATACAAAATGTGAATTCAAAGTTCGTGTTACGCATTAATTAACTGCAGTGTGATGACAAAAAATTTCGTCGATTAGATTCTATTCTATTTGTTAAATAACGTGCAAATATCTCTGTGTTTTTGGTTTTTCATTCGAAACATAGAGATTATTTCGAATAAATAAAATTATTTTTAATAATTATTTGCCATTTTCTTAATAATCCATTTCGGTTTGTTTTGCGAACATAGGGTTTATACAATATATATTTATTTTATGTATATGTATATAAAGTTTTACTTCATTGCACCATTTCTATATCTTTAATATTCTGTTTTTATACAAAATATATATATTTAACAAACAAAGTATAATAACAACAAAAAAAATAAAAAATATATAAGAAAAGGTGCAACAATTATTTTTTTTTTTATTTTATAATTAAAGATAGAAATTGTTTATTTTTTTTTTTGTTTCTTTTACAATTTTAACTAAAAGTAAAAGAAAAACTAATATTTTATTTCTTTTTTGCATCGGTATATATGTACCGTATATAGTATCCTTTTTCTATATGTGTATATGTGATGGCATATCTATACGTTTACACGTACATATGTATAGTACAATATATAACTATAGAAACATGAAAATATATGGTGTGATGGTTGTAATTAAAAGGAAGCTTTTATATTATTATTATTATTATTATTTATATGGAAAATAAAACCTATTTTTTTATACTGTTGTTATATGTATATACTATTAATACAATAGCAGAGTTACGTGTATATTTACTTAAAATTTTCATATCCCACATATATATATATAGAGAAAAACTAATGGTGCTGTGATACGTTATAAATGACAAATGTTTGTAAAATAAAGAAAATACCTATACAATCTACACGCTATATGTTCTCGTGTGTGTCATGTCATATTATATTTTATGTGACACATATTATTTTTTTTTTTGTTCTATACTACTATATTGTCTGATGTGATATCCTTTTTATTCGTAAAATATTGCACATTTGATACATTTATATTGCAGATGTTTTTTTTTTTTTTAATAACATTTTGCAGTTGTGTTTTTTTTGTATATTAGATTTTTAAATATATTACCTATATGTGCGAGCTTATAAGATACAGATACATTTTTTTTTTTTTTAGTAATTAAACATTGAATGATATCATTTATTTTACATATATTTATAGTATTTAATTTAATATATAAAATTTATAATATAATTTTCTTATTATACAATATTTATCTTTCGTTGCAGGTATGTACTTTAATAAATATATATATATGATATTTACGTTTACTAGCTGTTTCGTCTATATAAAAAGAAATTTGTTACTATAAATATATAATTACATTATTTATAATTAGTAAGTACATAATATTTATTTATAACAAGCATTTCATATTATTTGTATTATCATAACAAAACAAATTTATTTTATATATATTGTATAATTTAGTTATTTATCTTATATGAACTTACATTTATTACTTATATATAAGAGTAGTGAGAAATGATGTTGAGATATATGTCGATCGATGAAATACATACATTTATAATTTATATGTTTACTTATGAGGAAACATTGTATATATATATTGTGTATATGTAACTTTAAAATTTAATATTTAATATATGTGTATATAATTGTTAAATAGTAAATATTTTGTGTAGTATAAAATCTATATACGTTATATTATATACGAATATTATATACGTTTATTTATAAATATTTATAAATTAATTCGTATTAATTGTATGTATAAATAAAACCTTTTTCCACTCAAATACTGCAACGATACTTATCTATATATTGTATATATAAAAGGAAATTCTTGTTATATCAATTTTTTGTTTGACGCATGAAATTTTGATTTATTTATTATATATAAATATATGTATAGGTCCTATTTGGAGATCCCTGGGTATATAGGTATTTATATAGAAAATGTCATATCCATATATATGCGTATTGCGGAAATGATAAGTTATAAAAATGAAAATGTTTATTTGAAATAGCGATTATCAAATATTTATCAAATATATATTATATATACCTTATCTAATATATATTATGTGTACCTTAGATTATATATATATAAATAAATATTATATTATATACAGAATTTATATGTGTATATAAGCGGAAATTATATTTTTAAATAATCGAATATTATTGTTATATATATTTTATAAATATTTATTTATAAATGGACATTGTCTTGAAAATTGTATATATGTAATATGTGCGTAATGAAATGGAAAATTAATATAATATTTATTGTTGTGGAAAAATGAAAATAATTAATCTTAAAACATCATTTATTTATTTTCATAATATAAAGATAATTTTTATCGTAATAGTAAATTTATATTATCTACATTAAAATAAATATACGCAGGGTTATACAATATAAATAAAATAATAATAACCCTCTTAATTTAAATTGTAATAGTGCGTATGAAAAATATAAATATTTGTATTATAATAATGAAAATTATAGTAAAAATATTTATTTTATATAAAAATTATATCATTTTAATTAATTTTTAAGTGAAAATATTTTATAAAATTACCGAATGCCTAATAACGCTTTTCTTGCACCATTATTTTTCAAGATTGTATATATACGCACACATATACCAATTTGAGTAATGCATAAGGAGAAAAATCTATACAAATTACAAAAGTTAATAAAGATAATTAATAAACGTATAAAGCTTTTATAAAATTTAATTTTAATACTATATTTTTTAGATTTTACCACTGCCAGCAATAAATATAGTAAAATAGTAAATTGTTGATAACCGTTTTTATTCTATATGCATTTTTTTTATATATATCTTTTTATATATATATATTTTTTTTTCGTGTACATGAAGAGTAACACAAAATCTGAAAATCTGTGTATATGTAAACCATATGTGTAGTCCTTTGAAGAATTTTTTAAAATAATATATAGGAGTATGTGTGTTTGTGTAAATAGAAAAGATGAAAAAAAATATATGCACTTGTAAATGTTTATGTATATTGTTTAAAATAAAAAATACAGGCTGTCCCATAGATTAAACAAAAGGATTGTCAGCCGAGTTTCTATATCAAAAATATAGTGTTAAACAAATAGTATAAATATAATATATTTACGGGATGGTTTTAAAACCCATGGTTCGATTTTATCCATGTCCACCATTTTTTTTTTTTTTAACTGCTGGCTTATCTGCAGTTTAAAGGATCCAAATATTACCATTTATTCCACATCCTTCAGGTTTTCATTTGTATATATACTATATTGCTATTATATATGTTTGGAAATGTGTATATATGGGCGACCACAATAATTCTGGGACATCCAATGTATATATTTAAAAAACAAAGAATATGTATATGTAAAACGTATTAAAACAAAAACATATAAAATAATATAATAATAACAATAATAAGAGTTTATGAAAAAGTTTTTCTATATATACTTTATTTATGTTTGAATATTTGTATTTTGTACCACAAAATTTTCTCTTTTATTATTTTTTATTTTATTTCGTTTTTTTTTCTATGAAGGATATATTCTCTTTCGTCGAAATATTGAAAATTTTCTTCAAGTATTTCGGTACTTGGCCTATATTTTTTAACATGTAGGTATATGCATATTATGTTTATGTGCTATTGTTATGTTATTATACATATTTTATAATATAAATATGGTTTTTTTTTCTAAACAAAATTCTGTGAAATTTTCATATAAACAATTTTTTCATATATATTATTTATAAACCTCTATATGGTCTTCGACTATATGCTCAACATATATCAAAAGTTTTTTTCTCTTTTTACAAGTGCACATGATGTTTTATTTTTTATTTTTGATAAACGAGAATATTTGTAGGTAAAATTTAAATTTTTCATTTTACAATGGTTAAAATAATGGCGTAAATTTTTTGTATCTAAATTATTAGCAGTTAAATAATAAATAAATATTTTCATTTATTATGAATTCTATTGACTATATTGAGCGTATATATATATTTCATGACTTTATTTTATATATAAATATATTATGTGCAGGATTATTTATTTATATATAAAAAATGTATGTGTGTGTTTGTGTGTATGTATAAGAGATTAAAAGATTTATTAACAAAATAATTATCAAAATTCATTTACTTGTCATGAAAATCCTTATGGGATTTTCAATATGTTATCATCAAAACAGACGAATGAATATAAACACCTTTTACTTTTATTTATATTAATTGTATTTATTTTTGTGTTATTAATGTTTTCCCAAAATACAAGTAATTTAATGCATACGAGTATATATTCTATATATATATATTTATATACCATAAATTATATATATATATACGTACGTAAATTTAGCGAATATATAATAAAGACAATATACATATACTGTTAAATATATAATAATAAATACTGCTGAATAATAATAATAAATTCCTGCATATATTTACACAGAATAAAATGTGACTCTCCTTGAAATTTAAATTTATATTTATACTACGAACATATACATATAAATGAATATAAATAGAAAACTGTTATAATACAGTAATGATGCGATAAGTCAGTCAACCCTCTGAATCAATTTTATAGAAAAAAAAAATATTGACACTTATCGGATCATGGTGGTATATAAATTCATTTTTAAACAAATTTAAATCAAAATTTCAAACAAACAATCGAGAGAATATATTGGATGATTCAAGGATTAAGAATATTTCAAGTACACCATACAAGGATATTTTTTCAATTATGATTGTGCTATACCTAATATGCAAGATAATTAAAATGCGAATTAAGTAGGATTTATGTTTTAAACAAATAATAACACATTATGAAATTTATAAGAATAATTTTTGAATTTTCATATGTATATTCAAAATATTTACAAGATTTTACAAGAATGATTTTATTGTCTTTAGCCGGATAATGCAAGAAAATTAAACGTGAAATTGTATAGCATTTAAGTTTCAAGGATCAAGGATATTTCAAGGACTTAGCACAAGGATATAATTTGAATTTGGTTGTGTCATATTTCAATAGAAAAAAATAATAATGTTCTGGATTTTTTTTTTATGCTTTTTTAAAGTAAGATCGTACGACATTGATTGAAGTCTATATTTATTTTAAAGGTTTTTTTTTAAAATAATTAATCATCAATTTATCACAATTTGTATAATAAAATAAAATTCAATTCGTATATAATATAATGTTATACGGTAACATTTCCTTATATTACCATTTGGAAAGTATGTGCATACATGTAATTGACGTAGAAAAAAATTAAATGCTTTGTATTTGTTTGGCCGCTTGACAGACAGACATGAATTCTCTAATAAAAACAATAATATTTATACCTTTATTTATACAAATAGCGGGTAATTCCTAAAAATCTGTACATGTAATGAAATCGAAATTTGGAATTGATACTCGCCCCTACTATATTTATATTCTGTTATGGCATCGCTTAAAAATTGGTCCACGCATTATATACCTTTATTAAAAAAAATTGACAATTAGAAATTGTTTAAACAACATTTTACAAAACTATGCAGAGTAGTTCATGATGGAATCAAGTGTTATGATCTCATTTCAGATTTCTATAAGGTATCACCCATTATGTATGTGTATGTAGAAAACATTTATATATTTTAAATTCGATATTTATGATACTGAACGAGAACAACTACTACTATTATATAGATGACAATTGAAAGTTAATTAAAAATATATTGTAAAATCGATTTCGTTGAAACTGAAAAATAATCTTAATTATTAATTATTTTATATTACATATAACTTTATACATTTTTTTGGTACTTACAAAAATATTTATGTACATGTATTACACATTTGTCTATTATTAATACAATAAATTTGTATAAATAATATTTTATAACAATTGTCGTCATATTATGTATTGAAAGTTTTTGTTCATTTGAGGTGTATGTGCCAATCAAGTCACGATCATAAGATTTAATTTTGTTTACACATATGCTTTTGTATATACAAATATATTTTATACATTGTTATTTTTCCTTTCACTTATTATCCATTACATTTTTGTTCTATTACTATACAATAATATATTAATAATAATAATAATAATAATAATAATAATAATAATAATAATAATAATAATAATAATAATAAATAATAATATATAAAATATTTTTCTTTATACTAAATAAATTTTAAATTTAAATTATATATACGAATATAACAAACAAAACATTTTCTATACATTGTTGACCATTATATTAATGAAATAATAAATAGAAATATGGATTAAAATTAAACTGCTTCCACATTCACATATTACATACTCGTTAAAAAATATAATATAAATTGTATATAGCTCACATTATATTGTGTACAATGAGCTTAAAAGCTCTCTTTGTTCATTTAGAAAAATTGACATTTAAATTTTATTTTATTTATTTTCTATTAATTTATTTAGTTTTTCAGTACTTCTTTTTAAAGAACTATTTTTTGAAAAATATTTTATAATAACAAATAAATTAGTTTCTTTTAAAATGTATTCTTTTGTGTGTGTGTGTGTGAATCAATTAGTGATAGTTTTTTTATTTTGAAAAATAATTAGTTATTGAGATTTCATTCTTTTAAATCTCTGTATTTGGAATATTATTTTGCAACCTATACGATATAGAAATATGATCAAACATTAATTAATAAATTTTTACAGTAGATTTTCTATAGGTATATAAAGTATAGACAGAAAATTTTGGTATAAAGTTATATGGTTCACTAACAAATGTGAATATTTCGAAAAATTTGTATTTTTTTGTATTCATTGCTAATCCATAGTTTTACTAACTCAACTTTCATCATCATTCAGCAAGTCATATTACTCCATACACAAATATAAAAAAACTATACAAAGTGCACTTTGGGGTATATTTATCAGAGTTTTTTGTATGGTGAATTTGAAAAAATTATATGGCATCAACAATTTTAAATTCTGACTTTGAAATCCATTAACTTAAACCACAAGGAAATTTGTTAATAAAGGTGTGTGTGTGTGTATACTTAATGTGTATCAAATGAAATTAATTTTATCATTCTATTCGGAAAGGTTTCATTAAAAAATTTAAATATTCTAGTTATTTCGATTTTGTTCTATATAATTGATATGTGTGCTATTTATTCACTTTGTCAACAACCATTTCCTTATATATGTATGTATAGAATAAAACATAATTTTATATCAGACAAAAGGACTTTCGAAGTCTCAAAAGATCAGCAACAGCAGCATCTGCACACATACACTATAGCATACATTATTTTTATGCATATAAATAAAATTAAAAAACCTATTAACTCCACTATTATATTAAACATACACATATACCTACATGGATAATAAATGCCAACAATACACAATTCAAATCTCAATTTTTTAATATAAATATTTTATTTGTTGAATGCTGTTTTTTTTTTATTTTTTTTATTATTTTTTCCATTTGAAATAATATTTGATTGTGAGTTGTTACTTTTTTTTCCATCATCATTTCTTTTATTTCAATATATAGTTTCATAAATGTTTTGTATACATTTTTAATCTTATACACATACAAACGCTGACACTACTCATATATATATATATATCAGAGTTGAGTATATATATAACTATTCATATTCATAGTGATAATGATGATAATGATGATGATGATAATGATGTTGATGTTGATGTTGATGATAATGTTACCATGGTACAATGATTTTGATTCATTTTATTATTATTTTTTTTTTAAATATTTTTTATAGGTATAAAAAACTATATGTTGTTTATATAAAATAATTTATACAGACTTCAGAATCGTATATACAGTTTAATTTTTAATAGACCTCGCACAATTTTTATAACAGAAAAAAATGGTTAAATTTAATTGTAGTTAATCACAATAAAAAAATTTTAACTTTCTTATTTTTATCCTTACATATATATATATATACACCAAGTAGGACCGATATGTATGATAACATCGATGATTATTACACAATCCACTACTTTTAAAGCACTGAAATCACTCTCTTCTGCACCTTCTATCAGACAAAGCATATTTTTGATATAAGCTTTGACAAACATTCGTTGAGCAGTATTTTTTTTTTAAAATGAAATGCAATAATATTAACAAATCTCTCAGCAAATCAGTTTTTTTTTCGAACAACCGAAAAACGATGTTTTCGAACAACCGAAAAAAATATGTTGTTTACACTTGTAGGTAGTAAGAGAAACACAAACTGAATGATAAAGAGATAGATTTTTAGTGAATACGTTCACAAAAAAATTTTCAGCTGAAACCGACATCGCATTCTGTGAAGCTATCGTTTCATATTTCTACACTTCACATAGAAACATTATATTTTTATTTATTAACAACACATCAATATATGAATTTTTTTCAATAATTTCAATTTTTTTAAAATTATGATAAAAACACTGCACCACTACACACATACGATAGTGATAAATAAATATAAAAATACACACACAAATAATTTTGTATACTTAAAATATAGTTTCGTACTAAAATTTTGGAGATTTTAAAATTTTACTTTATAGTTTATTTTGTTGTATTGCATCGAATTATAAAGTCAATAAGTTAAAAATAGTCAGTTTTTTATGAATTTATGAATGAAATTTAATTTTTTTATAATATTTCTTATTAATAAAATTATCACACACAGTTTCTACTTAATTTAAGCATATTTTAAACTGGATAAAATGCGTTTGAAATAATTCAAAGATAAAATATTAGATAAAAATATAGAAAATATATTATTTTTCTATAAAAAAAGGAAGTGAACGTTAGCCACACAATTTTTCCTGAATTTAAGCATAGTTCAAGCTGGATAAAATACATTTGAAATAATTCAAAGATACAATTTTAGAGATAAATATTGAACATATATAATTTTTTTTTAAAAAAAAAAAGAAAGTTAATTGCATTCTTTACTTTTCCATGTGTAAAACCAATCTCGTCAACCTTTTTGCCGCATGTTCAGTTGGGTTACAACAGTTATACCTTTCCCATTATAAGTAATTTAGAAAAATTATAATTTTTAAAATTATTCATCATTATCACAAATAATAAACAACAAATTTTAACCTAAATACAATTAGTGTTCACTCTAAAAAAATGTTAATTATACTTAATTATAAGGTCAGTGCGATATTATACTCTTTAATAATAGTCGTATGGGTTAGGAATGGGTGGATTTTTCATGTGTACAGAACAAATTCAATAAATTAGCTGGTAAATTTATTTATGAAATTTGAATTACTTATAAATTCACAGATAAATTCTTTGGTGAATATTTTGATGAATTAATTGATGAATCCATTTGTGAATTCATTGAAGAAATTGGAATAACATATACAAAAAATTCCCTCTGGGGGGGTAGTCTTGAATTTATAATTTAGGAGAATCTTCATAAAAAAAATCCTTTTGATATTTATTTATTTTTTATTTTTTGTTTTCCTTTCAACAATTTATTATTATTTTATTTTCTACTTTATATCTATCGCTGTATCTATCTATATTGTATTATCTATACATAAATAATTTATCCAAGTATAACTTTAAATATATAGCGCACAGTTGAAATGAATTTATTAAATTTTTTTTTATCATTTTATTATGTAACTACATAATTAGTTTTAAAAAGTAAATTTTCATTTCCATTTCATGTCATTGAAATGAATTTTCTCTTATGTATATATTAAATTAAATTGTGTTAAGCCGTCAAATAAATACACTTATATACTCGTTTATATTATATTTGCATATACAATAATAATATATAATAAGATAATTATTACATATAGTACATAAAGTGTAAGGATATATAAGGATGAAAACATTGAACACTTTTTTTTTATAGCTTATAATTTATAATAATCTTATTTAATTTATTTTCTTAACTCTATATTCGTGAATTTAATAAGATTAAATTAAATTTTTTTCTGTATTATTGATAAAATTAGTTTTTTCATTTATTTACCAAATTGAATAATTGATATATAGATAAATTTTTTTAAATGATTAAATATGTTCTTTTTCTTCTTTTTACTGATTTAATATCAATTATTCTTTATAGATTTTTAACTCTATGAGTGAATGTTATATATATAAGTACATTTCCTATTGGATAGATTTTATTATTATACCATATTTTATGAAAAAAAAATGTATGGATAAAGGAATAATTTAAAAAAACAAAATATAATATTTTATTGTAATGTGTACGCAGCTATTAGTCAATTCATTATGTGTGTAAATTATCACAATATACATTAGGAATTCAATAAATTTATAAATTCCTATTACATTATGCAATTATAAATATTGAAACGTGAATAATTGTATATCATTATTAGTTCAAGTTTATAAATAGTTTGGATTTGATATGAGCACTTAATTAAATTTTTATCACATATTAAACTTGAACAATGAATCACATATATAGGATATAATTTTCCTCCATATTAATTAAATAGAGTTTTGTCTATATATATATACATTGTTTATTTATTCGGATAAAATTGATTACCGGGAATTTTTGGTTTTAAGATAAATTACAAATTCCCTCAATACAAACCACTCACAGATGAATAATATACTTATATATACGTGTATCTGTTTACTAGTTTACTAGTATTTCTATATATATAAAAAACAGAATTGTATAAAAATTGAATAAATATGTTGTATAGTAAAAATATACAGGATGTTTTTTAAGCATGACAGAACTTTAAAACTAGAATTGGAAGCACAAATTGTTTACAAATTTTTTTTGAAATTAATATCTGAAAAATGTGTGTGCACAGTATATGGCTAGCTGTTACATATTGCATTCGATCGGTCTAATTTATCACCACAGAGAACACCAATAAAATTCACGAACTGACCCCATACTAATTTTTAGCAATAAAATTCCACAATTTAGCAATGCAGTGTTAAAGTGTGTTCCGTTGTTAAACAATCCATATGCAAACAAAAAACTATAGTTTGTAGATTTTATTTAAATTTAATTTATTTATTACACTTAAAAAAACACTTCAATATACAGAAAAACAAGAATATGTTATATATATATTCTGTTTTCTCGCACTCACTCTCACTCCTCATAGGCTAAAAAAAAAAAAGCAGCAACTAAGACTATACATTTTGCAGCATTACTTTGTGTTTCCTCTTTTTTTTTTTTACCTTTACCCATTGAATGAATTAAATGTGTGTGTATATCTATCTATAGTATAGAAAGAAGTGTTGTAAACATATAAAGGTAAGGTCGTGTGTAGGAATACATAGATTGTTATGGTTTTTGGTTTGTATAAACTAAAATATGTATACAGTTGTTTTTTTATATTCAAGCGTCTATGTTTAGAATCTCTATCGTATATATAAAAACGCGTATATTAATACTATAAATATAAATTGTAATTATATATAAAATATATCTTATATTATTTCAATGTCCGCTTAAAATTTAACATTTTTTTTTGTGATTAAATGTTTGTTGCTTATATCTGCTTGAGCAAAAAAAATGATAATAATAAAATATTTTAAAAATGTGAAATATATTAACAACAAAAAATGATAACAAAAAGTGGTTTTTTTTTCCAACAAAAAGAATTGTTTTAATTTACTTTTATTCGTGTGGTGTGTGTGGTGTGTGTGTGTGTGTGTGTACGTGTAGATAAATAATTTTTCACTTTGTATTTTTATTTTATGTTGTGGTAAAGTTAAAATACAAAAAACTCTTATCACACACATCATATATATGAATTAGTGATGCATGAAATTTTGTGAAATTCTCATGTTTTTATATTGCAAATAAAGCATTAAATTTTATTAATCTAAAAAAAAAAGTGTTAAAATAAGTGAAAGAGAAAATTGTTTTTAATAATATTTTGTGTTTGTGTGTGTGTATGTGTTTATGTTTAATTTTTATCAGAACATTTATAATACAAAAATATATAATTATCGACAATCATTAAACTGTAATTTAATTAATTTTTTTTTATACATTGTATACATAATTAACTCTCAATTTAATTTCACTAAATAATTCAACCATATAGTATTTTTATTTTTTTTTTCAAATTAATAAATTTTACTTAAATCTATCTATTCTTATACACACATATATTAGAAAAAGAATTTAAGATAAATACTATAACAATAGATTTAACACGACACAGAAAAATTTCATACGTGAAGATTTTTGATATTTTTATCTTTTATATATTAAATAAAAGATAAAAAAAAAAAAAATTGAGGGTTTCTAGGACAAAAAATGATGGTACACATATTGATTCATTTATGTAATTTTGAATAGATAATTTTTTTGATGACGAATCAAATGGAATAAATATTTTGTTGGACACGTCATTCCCGAAGAATTCCAAGGTGGGTTTTCGAGAACTTTTATACATTATATACACAATAATTAACAAAAATAAGAAACAATAATTTTATGTATACGTGAATTTAATGTAAATTTTCGTTCTTATTTTAAAAATTTCTCAGATTAAACTGATGAGGAACCTACAAATAGAAATAGAAAAACCAACAATTATAAATGTTTTGCACTAGAAATTAATTTATTATTTAAATTTAAATATTTTAATTACCGCATTTTTTTTTCTTTTTTTATGTTATATGTTACGTTATATTTTTTATATACCTATTTTTACATTAACATTTCTATTATATTATTATTAACATTATTATTATATACATTTATTTATTGTCATGGGATTTTGAATACATCGACCTTAGCATCAGATTATAATGAAATAATATAGTAGAAAAGTATATCTTTTTTTATTTTCTCTTTAATAATTCAAAAACGTAAAAAATAAAATATAATAATATGAAAAACAATCTTGCAATATTTCATATTAAATTACTATATAAAAAGATTATTATGTGATTTTTTATAAATATAGAATTTTCTAAATATGTTTTTGTATTCATCACTGTATCTAATATAAATATTTAGTACAGAATAAATAAGAAGAAGTGATATTGGGTATCTGTACGTGTATAGAGCATTTATAAGTTAACATAATGGAATATTTTCCATCATCCAACTATAGACGTTAAAACCCGATTATAAAATTAAATTAATATTATTATATTTCACAAATTTTATTGTCCAAATATAAATTACTTTTTTATATACCTTTGAACTATTCAAAATTTGTTTTTATGTTAAGTGAGATTTATAATATATTTTTCATTTTTAATTCATATTGTTTAAAATGATTATAATAAATCATATATATATATAATTTATATTCTCTATAATACTATGTATATATATTCATTGTATATTTTATATCTTAACCTATAAAATACTAATTTGAAAAATTAATCACTTATTTTGTATATAATAAAAAATTTATCTATACAACACATCGTTTGTCCGAAAAATAATAACTTTATAAATAATATATATATGTGAGTCTGGGCGGTAGAAATTTCATGATATTTATATTAAATGTAAACAAAAATACAATACACTAAATGATATAAAAATAGGTTTTGTACGAATTGATCATTCCAAAGAATACCTATCATTATAACAAAATGCTGGAAGTGATGATAATTTCTTAACGACACTTGTTGCATTTATTGGGAATTTATTTCAGTGGAGCGAAATAAATGTTTCAAAGAATTAAAACTATTTTAATATATAAAATATGATTTATTCTTAATCCATTGCGATTGATTTTCGGACAAATCGTATATATATATATATATGCAATATAAATAAGCGATATATAAATTTGAATAATCCATCAATTTCTGAAATTAAGTAATATTATAATTTTTGATTTTTATATGTTTGAAAAAATAAAAAATAAAATAAATAACAAATTACGACGAAAAATATAATTTTTTAATTTAAATAAATTTATTCAAAATTATGAATTAAAAAAAAACTTTGTATTGGAAAATATTTGAATATACTTTGGTTTGATCAAAAATAACCTGTCATAATTCTATCTATGTACATAATATTGGGATCGAAAAGACAAAGTATATTTTATTATCTTATCTTCTAATCTAATCTCATTAAAGCGATTTTTGTTTGTTTTGGTTTGCATTCAATAATTTCAGAATTCATTTTACTGACATCTATTTTAAACCAAAAATGGTTAGAATATTGATATTGATCGTCGCATTGATGCGAATACTTGGATAATAGAACCACGATTATATTTAAAATATTTATGTTGCTCACATTGTTTTCGATAGGATGCATATTATCACTGTAATCAATTGATATTGTTGTACTATAGCTCAGATTACATTTGATCAATATGCAGTATTTTTTGATATAATTTTTTTTATTTTATATATTATATTAATTTTTAATATCTTCCTCATTTCATTTTTTTTTTTCTTATTTCTTTCTTTTTATTTATAAATATATTCGATTTGAATTGAAAAATTACCATTATAATTTATGCACGTATTAAATATCATAAAATGTTTACGTATATAAAGCATCGCATTATTATTATTATATAATGTATAGGATAATGTAATATAATATATTGAATATAATATATTATTAACAAACAATGTATGTGTTAAAATAGTATTTTGCATACCATAATATTATAAAAAAAAAATATAATAACTTGCATATATGAATAGCGATTTGCAATGAAATGATAATGCTTCTTGAATAAAACCTCCCTGCGATATGTGCGCTAAGCTTATATATGTAGATATATATGTCGTGACATTTTTAATTGAATTAAATGGATGTATGTTTATATTATTACAGTTTTGATCGCATATATTTTTGATCAATCCCATACGGGTATACTCTTAATTTTAATACTACAAAAATTCGAAGCAATATCAACACCAAACATTAATTCTCAATTATATAGTAAATTTATATGTGAGCAAGTCTGTATTTATATTACCATTATACAATATATTGTATATATAGAGACGATCTCATACTAAATTGTGCATATATTTATTTATAAGTTTATATATATATATAACAACATTTCAAACTATATGTGCATATAAATAGAGACCGCGGTGCACACATCCATAATAAAAAATTAAAAAAAAAATATAACATATCAAACAACAACAAGGATTATTTTTAATATGTATATTATAAACATTTTCTTTATGATTGTAAATTGTTTGAATCAAATTTATTGCAACATTGTATGTATATCGAACTGAAAAACTGCGGCGTATAAATGCATTTTGTATTTATAATAATAATATATTGACAGTAAACAAGATAGGCTATATACATTTATTTATGGATATGAATGATGCAAAAATATTTGCATGTTTTTTTTTTCCTTTCTTTAAATGATAAACATTTTTTTTTTGTATTTGTGTATGTACAACGATTATTTTATAAATTAAAATTGACAGATCATGATAAATAAAAATTTATTCCATATATATATACAATATGTAATAACTATTATATTGTATAAAAGGATTTATATTCATATATATATTATAAATAAGAAACATTTAAATCCAAAAAATATCATGTACAAAAAAGGATTTTTATATAAGCTTCTTTGTGTGTGTCGGGCTAGTTATATTTATAATTTATGAAATGAGTTAGTTACCTATATACAACATTTGTACGTTTACCATTGTTATTTTTGTACAGAACTTTATTATATTTAATTATTATAATTTTTAATGTATCGTAGTTATATACAAAATAAATATGTACTTTATATATAAATCAAAAGAGTGCTGAAAATATGATATCGTACTATTTAATTAAAATAAAATCAATTATACATTATATTTAAATATTTTATAAATAATTTAAACATTTTCCAAATTCATAATGTATATATGGGTTGTATTTATAATTGGTGTAATGTAACAAATATCTATATTGTATAGCAATTGTATGACGATATCTATACTAATAATTTAATTTTGAATCTATCTTCTATAATAATAACAAAACATTAGATCACATTAATATTTATATTTTATTTATTTTCAATTTACTTCAATTACACATAGTGTTCGAATTTCCATATTGTCTAGTTTTTGAAATATATATCGTATACAAGAAAACATAAATATTATTTTCATATTTCCAAATTACTCAGTAAATCATTATAACAATTATATAATGATGTGCATGGTTATATTTCGGCTATATACCCAATAGATATATGGGAACGATTTATATGTTAAAATAGATTTTACTTAAATTAAATTTTGGTAAAACCGAATTTTAAGCACACATACAAAACCAACTTTATAGAAAAAAATTTTTTGTAAATTTTTGTATTTTGTTTTAAATTTTCATTGAATTTAATTTTAAATATAAATTATATAAAATAATAAATTTATTTCAAATAATTGAAATACTATTCAGTTCTGTGGCTCGGTTTTTGTTTTAAGTTAAGTTATCTATAATGTCGGTCTTATATTATATTTTTAAATCGATCTTTTGCGACCACAAAGTGCCTATACTTTCGATCGAATTTATCATTAAAAATATAATTAAATATTTTTTTATTATTATTATTTTAATGAGAATTATTTTAAAAATTATATTTTGTCGAAAAACTTTTTAAATATATAATAGTGACACCAAATGCTTAAGAGTTGTTTTTCATTTTATGGTGTCAGATTTATCTAACATTCATTTAACATTTTAAAATATATATATATATTTAAATTCATCTCGTACATATAATATTTTATACTATTTACATAATTATATATATATGTATATTTTCTTAATGCCAAAATTATATTCTTTTTTTTTTTAAAATATTTCTACATCATTTATCAAAATTAATAAATATATAGCAAATATGTATTTTAAAAAAGATTAAGTGGTAAATTAATATTTTTAAAAAAATAAGACATGTCGTCGTATATATTTTGTTGTTATATCTGGTATATCTATTAACAAACATCTTTTTTTTTTTTTTTAATATATGCGTGTTAATTCAAAATCATAAATATATATTTTTTTTTTTAATTATAACCTATCAACTTCACATAATCTTTTTTTTTTTTTTGTTTACTTGTTTACTACACGAGGTTTGATCAAAAAATACGTACAACCACAGTGTGTAAAATTTTGAAATTTGTTTGTAAATAGTTCATAAATGGTTCAACAATTCACCAATTGGTCTGCAATCATCGGAATGTAAAAAACATTAATTCCATTATTTTTATATTTATTTGATTATCTTAAATGTGTATAAGTGTACGATATTATTCAAATTAAAATTAAAAATGAAAAAAATCTCTCATGTTGACATCTATAAATTTTATAAAATTTTTTGATCATACCTTTACGCTGACAAACGGCGACACTGACAATAGATTAGAAAAAAAAATTAAATTTATTGTTAAACATTCCATTTCTACAAAAAATGAGTAAATAAAATAAATTTAAATTACACAATATTTTCTTATAAACAGGTGTATATTATATGTTGTACACTAAACACATACATATACCTCTCTCTAATTATATTATTTTATATATATATATATATGCCATTTAATAACTCTAAAGCTAAATAAATAGTACATATATATACGTGTCTAATGAAAATATACAAAATATGTATATATACTAACGTTATTAGAAAAATTACCGCATTCCGCAACTGAATATATATATATAGATATTTAATTTTTGTGTTATTATTATTATTATTATTAAAAATGTTACGTAATTTAATTTGTATGTAATAATAATTTATATATATATATTATTTATTTCGTAATGATTATGTTTTTATATATAGTTTGATATGATTGACAGACAATTGATTAAAAAAAAACATACGTGTGCAAATATAGTACAAGATTAACAAAAATATATAATGTCATTTTTGTTTGGAAAAAATTTCTCATAAAATAATTTGTAAATTATTTGTCTTAAAATATAATCGCATATATACAATATTGATAAAATGGAAAAGTAATAAGTAAATGTATATATTATTATTATTATTATTATTATTATTATTATTATTATTATTATTTGTTGACAACATAATAATTACGTTTTTATATATATATAGATTACGTAATATACATAATTTTAATAATAAGTTTTACTATTCAATTCAATTTAATATCGCATTGATGGCGAATTATTTTAAGATATTATACACATATATATTTACAGAAAGAAATATTTGCACATCATCAGTAAAATTAACATTGTATAATATTTAAAATTTTTGCAAAGATTTTATAATTTTTACCAATTTGAATTTGTATATATATATAACCTTTTGAAATATATAGAGTAATTCAGTTACATAGTTACATAAACTATTTACAAATTAAATTGAATTACTTGCGTATATATAATGAGAAATACCATCATTTACTACTATATATAAATACTTAACTTTAATATATGTACACATATATATATATGGAATACTAAAACCGTTTTCTAATTAACATATTATCATATATAACATATTATGTATATGTTTCATCATGTCATATATAATAATTTTTGCTATATACTAAATATTATTATTATAATGATTTTGATGTTGGTTTTTAATTATATTTAATATGAAATTCAATTTGAAAATCTGATAATTCAATTTTTATATATATATATATAGAGTATTTTATATGCGCATAATATATTTGCAATATTCAATATAAATGTTAGTTATAATAAAGTTATATCTCTCTACACATTTGATTTAAATTTAAATATATATATATATATTGACTATATATTCAACCGCATATATGAAGTTTATCAGAAATTCATTCAATATATACTTGTCTATATGTACAACCACATCATAATACATATTACATTTTCAATATATATATATACTACAACATTGTATATGTGAAATTATGCTAGACACATCCTAATCCTATATATATATACATATATATATATACAAAATATAGCCTATGTATACAATATATACGACAGGATATTAAATATGAAATGTATATAATTCCATATATTTATTTATAAACATTTATAAAACAGTTTTTATTTTGTGTATTTGGGTGCGATGAGCAAAATTTAAAATTATGTATAATAAAATGATGCTCACTTGTACACATCACATAGATCTGTTGATCAACATTTTATTGTAATATACTATAGTTGTTTGAAATATTGATTGCATCAATTTTGAATATACTCGGCACTCAACTTTATTTAGTATATACTTAATTTATTATAACATTTAATAAAATAAATAAAGAGTGAATGAACAGATCGATCTAGATATTAAATTTAAAAACATAAAATGTGCTTACTCCGCGATCCTTGTTTAATTCTTTTAGCGTGTAAATTATTTTTAAAAAAAAATATCCTTATAAGGTCCTTTAATTTTTCTTGAATCAAAATTGCGTGTACTCAATTTTTTGTTTAATTCTCTTTCGCCCATGCATAATTTTACAAAATATCCTTTGGAATGTCTTTAATTCTAAATACCAATATTCGTTTAAAATGCAAATTTCTAAATTTCTATAATCACATGATCCTTCGATACGGTACGGTTGACAAAATTAGATGTCATTATTAGTTACATCATTAACATTTGCTTAGAAATATGTATACAGCAGAGGATATCATGACACATCAAGTGAATTGCTTATAAGTAAATAAAAATGAAGAAAAAACTGAATAAAGTACAAATTGTTTCAGTCCAGCCAGATCATGGTATTCACCAGAGTGTTAATATTATGCATTATAATTTATATGTGTATACTTTAGGGTATAGCTTCTAGGTGTATATGTACATATATATATTGTAGGTGCTTATTATATATATTATATATACTTAAATATATTATTGAAATATTATGAAGGGATAATATTTTTGTTTTATATAATCTTTTTTAAGCTTTATTCCTTTTTTTTTTTGTTTTTTTTCCTGAATAATTTACAAAGGAATTATGGGTTATATTGCGCACTTATATGATTATAATGATGATGATGATGATTATGATGATGACGTTAAAAATTAAAGTAATTATACGTAAATAAAATGATGTTGATAAAATAGATTATATATATATATATGAGTATGTAAATTAAAAAGGATTTATTACAAAAATAAAAAAAAAACTGTTTGATAATGCGTTAATTTGTTATGATTATGCGTTTAATATTGAAAAGGTGTCAATGTGTCATATAAAATAAAAGTTCGTATTTTCTATGAATAATAATCTATTCTAAAATATAATATTTTGTTAGTTTATCTTTATTATAATGTATATATTTATTTTTGAGGATGAATATATTAATGTGTGTGTGTGTGTGTGTGTGTCTATATGCTATAGATATAATTTCAATGTTTGATACAAACTATTGTTACTATATGTACTATTTTAATTTTTTATTAAACATCTTATCATATATGGACAAAAAACTTTCTTCATCTTATTGATGATAAATTATTTTTGGTTATAGAAAACCGGATTTTAAATATTTTTCCCATATTGCATCACAGAGTTAATGAGTTAATATATAATTGTTTTGTATATTTTCAATGATTGAGTTCACATTTTCCATATACATTATTTGAGCATAATCATTATTTGATAATTAATATAATATATATTATTCAAAATTTAACTCTTTAAGAGTTAATAATATAAAGTTATAATTTATTTAATAAAAAATAGCCTATATACCTAAAAAAAAATTGAATAATTACAAAAATTTAATAATATATAATGTGTTTATTATTTTTGTTAAATGTTTATGGCGCTGTGACTAAAAAAACAATAGGTTTTTTTTTGTATACAATACAATATAAAAATTATTTTTTTATTATACTATTCATCCTCGTCGAGCATATATATATGAAAAAAAAAAAAAACAAACTCGATGTGACAATAAATAATTACAACAATAACAATAAATTTTAATTGAATATTGTAATATATTTATTTATATTTTTATATACGCGAGAATAAATTGGTAGTTTTAAATGTATGAAACTTGAAAAACCAGTCATAATACTCGTATTATAATAATAATAATAATAATAATAATAATAATAATATTTGTTTTTTTTGGAGGTCAGTAGTATAAATTTAATATTGTTTTGGCATTTATAATATTACGTGTAAAATATATATAAATAATATATAAGTTTATAGTTGTTGTCGGTCGGTGTAAGATCATCGTAAAAATTCCACATTTTTTTATTCTTTCTTTTTATATTATTAAATATTAAATACCTAAATTATACTATTCTATGCTATTTCTCGTAAATCTACGTATAATTTTTATGCCTATTTTAGTAAGTTTTGCAGAGGTTGTAATGGGTGCGTGTATATATAGGTGTTGTCTGTACAGAGACAGAGAGATATGTACAAAAATTATGTTTTTTTTCGTATCTTCTATTTTGATGTTTATATTAAATTACAAATAATGATGAATATTTTTTTTTAAGAAGAATGTGAAATTTAATAGTTTGATGGTCTATTGATGGTTTTTTTTTTTTATTTTGTAAAATTTTTAGTATGTAAACCACCGCCGACAATGATTTTATTTTGATTTTTGGTATATATATCAAAGTTTATATGAGTTTATATTTCCTCCACCCATATAAAAATATACATATTTTTTAAAATATTTACAAATATATCTTCCAAATAATATTACGGATTTAATTTCCGTTTATGTACATACAATTATTTGTTATATATATTTACATATATAATTTCATGCGGTTTTCATATATTATTGAGGAAATTATCAAATTTCCAAATAATATTTAATTTATGTTGCATGAAACATCAAAATTTAATGTGTTTTTGCATATATACGTAAATGTTATTAAATGTGACATTCATTAAAATGCCTTACATAATAATAATAATAATAATAATAATAATAATTTATCGATAAATTAACTTTACTCGTCCATATTAAACTTATAATAATCTATTAAAAATTATTGATTTATGTTTTTGCGGAAATTATAAATAAATAAAATGATAAAAAAAAAAGAGAAATTTTATGATAATTATTTTATTATTATGATTATTTTTCTTTTTGGTGTAAATTCAAATTTAAAATTTCTTTGATTTATTGTGTGTATTTTATTTTTTGATAATTATAATATTAAAAAATTATAATTTACTTATTTCTAAATAAATAATAGCTATATTAAATTAATAATATAATTAAATTAATATATATATATATAGAGAAGAAATTTTTTAATTTAGCTAATAGTCGTTTAAAAGGTAGTTGTAATTTGTATAACCACTTCGAATAACATCTATTATCTGCACTAAAAATACTTAACAAAAATATTTGTGGTTTTTTTTTTTTTTTTAATTAAAAACGATACAAAATGACACATTTTCTAAACAATTGTCTCGTTTTTTTTTCTATTCGTATGTAAATTAAAAACCGTAAAACACTTAAATGCATATATATAATAATATATATAATTTTATAAATATATAATAACATATATTTAATAAATATACGCATAAAATATACACAAATCTATTATACCCAATTGTATATAATTGTATAATTATATAAGTTGCCATCGTCGTCGTCGTGTGGTTGTCGTCGTCATAACAATATGTAATATGTTGCGATGTTCAACCATTTGGAACTCCCTGCTATATATGCGCGCTATATATATATATATATATACGATGAATATATGATGTGAAAACAATTCATTTGGGAACGAAAATAAAAACGATATAAATTTTATTTCCATATACATAATATTTTGTATTATTATTTTATATTTTATTAGTACACTATAACATATATTAATTTAAAAATATATACATGTATAATTTTTGTGTAACAATATAATATTATTGTATACTACAAAATATAATAAATTAACGCAAAAACGAAATTATTATATCTCGCATTTATATACATAAGTTACAGTTCTGGTCCTTTAAATGGAAACAACCGTAAAAACATAAAAATTATTAATTTCTTGTTCTTATATATACACATCAAAGATTGTTTCGTCGTCACACCATAACAAATTCTTATTATTTATATATCATTCATATTTCCACTCCGGCGTACTACATACAATGATTCACGTATTGTAACCGATGTCATTATATTATGGTTTTTATCCATCGCCTATACACTAATGCGTCAGTATTATTTAAAATCTTTTCATGTTTACCAGAGGAAACGATAAAATACAAATAACATTAAAAATTATTTATTCTCTTTTTACTGGAAAATATCCAAAATGTTATTATTTCAACATGTTTAACGTTTTGTATGACAAATACTACATTTTTTCAGATAACTTTTAAAATAGTAATTATATATTAAAATCAAATGTTAATTTAAAGATATTGGCTATTAATTATTGGTGAAAAATTGTTTAAATATTTTACTATGGTGATATTCTTGTCTGCTATCATTATACTATTTCAATTCATATATGTGGACTAAATATCTCCAATATTACAAATTGATGTTCACATTACTTAAATAACATTCATATATTGAAGTGATGCTGATGCTTTAACAATTTATATTGAAATAAATAACTAATTGTTTTATCACAATGTGAAATATTTAACCGTCCGTTACTGTTTATACACCTATTTATTTATTTATTTATTTATTTATTTATTTATTTATTCATGATAAAACCGAATCATATTTAATTACACATTATCTTATTGCTATATATATTTTTAGGTATTTATTATTATATTTTGTGTATGTGTTTTTTTTTGTTTGGTGTCACCAAAATATTATCAAATAAAATTATAACATATTATTATTATTATTATTATAATAATAAATGTTATTTATATTATACATAAATAAACACAAAATAAGTCAACATTATTTCACCTGCGGTTTTTTATATCTTAAATTATTATTTTCTATCAGTATTCGAGATAGTGCTGCGATTTGTAATTTATATATACTTAAATAATTAACAATTAAAATTCTGCTTTATTTTTTTTATAGTTTTATTACAATTTTTTGTTTTAATTAAAAATTGTTTAAGTTAAAAAATAGTTGTTTTGTTTTGATTAAAATTAAAAAAAATATATTTCATTGGTTTTTGTAGTATTACATTAATTTTGTGTGCAAATAAATATTGTTTATATAAAATATTAATTTTATAATTAAAATAACAAAAACAATCGCAGTATATATTTTGTAATGTATAATTTGTAATGTGTTTAACATTATTAAAAATTTCAATTATAAACTAATATTATATTTATATTAGTTTAATTTTACAAAATATATAAAATAGAGTTGAATTTCCAACAAAACAGCAATATATAATTTTGTAATTTTTTTCGATTTTTTCTTTCTATAAGAACTTTATTATTTTTGCAAAGTTAACATTTGTTAATTGTTAAATTAATACATAAATATAAATACAAAAAAATATTCGTGATTACGTTTTTATTTATAATAATAAATTTACCTCTTTACCTACATCGAAAATAAATATTATTTATATATTAAAAAATACATTGTATTTTGAATTAATATTACTATAATAAATAAAATACAACTTTTTGCAATACGTGTGTTTTATGTGAAAATCGAATATACACAATATTTATACAAAAAAAATTAAATTTCAACATTAGATTTTTAAGGTTTTTTTTTTTTAAATGAGAAAAATGGAAAATAATATTAATTTGTAAAATTTTGTTATATAAAATTTTGTAATTATTAATAAATTTTAAAAATTTATCATCATCATAAAATTTATATAATATTTTTTGTTTGCATTTATAGTTTTATCGTCACGCAACAAAAATTCTCCTCATGTTTATAAAAATTTATATTATGTGCGCGCGATTGAAATCTTTATATTAGTTTTTTATTTTTTTTTTCTAATTATAGTATATTTTTACAAAATTGCATTCATATTTTATTTTTATATTGTTTTTTTTTCTGTATTAATTTACGTATACATGCAATATTAATATTAAGCATATATATATATGGATTATTTGCGATTTCGTATATATATACATTGAAGAACATTATATTTAAAATCCATTCTATAAATGTTCAATTATTTATATTGTATTGTTTTAAAAATTATAGAAATTTAATATGTAAATGTAAATGTTTCAGATTTACGTTATAGAATATTTATGAAATTACAGAGAAAATTCTCTGTGAACGGAAAGAAATAATTCGCAAAAGATAAATTAAGCAAATTTGTTTATGTGGAGAGTTCTGTTGTAGAAAAAAATTATTCTTACATTTATTCTAACCGGCTTTAAATGTATATTTTAGTTATAGACCAAAATGTATTATTAATTTTCCCATTACATTAATAATAATTAAGAAGCAAACTGTCAAGAATATTGCAACTTTTTAATCATGTAATTTAAATTGCGAAGTATAACTTTTATTTTGAATGGAATTTATTTAATTTATTGATTTATTGTGTCTCTCGTGTCATATAAAATTATAAAATTAAATATAAAATATAACATTTTATTGTTTATTTTATCAGCAGCAGCAGAGCGCGCACACGTCTCTCTGGGGGAGGGATCTAAATAAAATATAAAGCAAAATGTTCGTATATATTTATAATAAGTTTCAATTAACTTAATTCATATATTAAATTAAATTTGAAGCTTTCAATTAGTTATTTGATTTTTTTTTTTGTGTTTCGTGTTTGTGTATTTTATTTTCATATGTGAATTAATTTTTGTATATTGTTTTGACTGCAGTATTATTTAAAAACTTTGCTATGTGTTATACAAGTGTTTTAGAATTATTTAGGACAAAACTCTATATATAGGACAACAGTAATGTTACAGAAAAAATCTATTTGACCATGTTTTGTTCCGAGTCAAAGTTATTCGAGTATGCTGTTTCCCACACAAGCGATAATATCTATATATACTCCGTAAAATGTCAAACGTGAAATTCTTATAGTTGACACACAATCACGAAAAGTTAATAAATAAATAAATATCGTATTAGGTTTTACTATAAAAATCGTACATGTCAAATTAGAGGTAATTTTTTATTTCACTTTGAAAACATATCTTATTATCTTTATAGATAATTTTCTATTTTTGAATATTTATCTATAGATAATTTTATATTTTTGTATCTTTATCTTTATTTCTAGATAACTTAATTTTAAAATATCTGCATATAGATAAAAAATTAAAAAAATTATCTTTAAAATCACTATAATAGAATATTAATAATTTCTTATAATTACATTTTACAGCATACAAATTCTGTCATTCTTCCCGATCCATTGCCATTCGTCGTTACCATTGACATTTCAAGTATGGCAATTTAAAGTCTTACCACTTATTTTAAGTCAGGGATTTTTAACACCATCAGTTTGTCATCTTATCCGCTATATACTAAAACACTTTTTCAATAATAAGCTTTGTGTGACGCATGTGTACCCCATTTGGAAACTTATAATTACACAAGTAGATTAAAATATGTGATCGATAATAATATATGAAATAATTAAAAATAAGAAAATATATTATTATATATTTTCATGATACGAGTATTAATATAAAAATATAATAAATTCCAATAATAAAAGCTTTTTTTTTTTTTTTATTATTTGTATTATCATTTAAAAATGTTGTTCTCGTATAAATTAGTATACAATTACACAAATCTCGCATATACATAAATTATGGTATATATCAGTATAATATATATAACATTTATACAAATATGTGATAATAATATTATATTATATTATGTATAATTTACACGTATTTTGACGCGACAAGCCTTTTTTATTTATTTTTCTTATGTACTGGCTAAGCAATGGGAATTGATATTTATTATTAATTCTGTAAATATTTTAATTGTTTGTTACGCGAAATATTTCTATACATACAACGCATTGATGTTATATATGTAAATGTGTGTAGATTGTAGACTGTTTATATAAATATGATTGTATATTTGTATTTATGTGCAAACTTGTATATGTTAAATAAAAAATAGAGTTAAAAAGAGTATATTATTATTATTTTTTTATTATTATATATTTTAAAAAAATTATAAAACATAAAATACCAATGTGTTGTGTGAATGCGATTCAAAACAGTTTATGTTGAGATACCTTTCAATTTGGTTGCGTTGTCGCGTGTTTTTTTAATTAATTTTTTTTTTTTTTTAAATATATATATATTTAAATAATCAAAGAAGCACAAAATCGCAGTAGCACTGTTTGTATAAATAATATATTTTATTAATTAAAATATTTAATAATTTTTAATTGTTATTATATAAAATTTTTGATGGTATATAAGAAATAAAATATAAGAAAAAAGAAGGTTTTAATTTGAGGACTAAGAAAATGGAATAAATTTCCATATTAAAAATCTTTATAAAATAATATAATTTGTCTGCTGTGCTATATTTTTATTTAATTTAATTTTTTCTCTTTTCGTGTGATGATAAGAAAAATAAATGTGTTTTATCAGAAAGAAGTTAATTAATTTAAAACAGTTTTTTTTTTTTTTATGATTCTTTGTATATACGAATTAAAATTCCATTGTTATTTAAAGTTGTTATAAAAAAAGAAAAAAAAAAGTGCGTATAATAATTTGATAATAAATAATAAAACAACATAATAATTAAAAAAAAAATTACGGTTTGTTTTTTAATTATTATATAATGCATGAGTGTGTGTGTGTGTGTGCGGGCGCGATAGAGTACCTACCTATTATTTTTCTTACCAAACTTGTTCTATATAAATATTTGGTGTACACACATAAATATTGTTAATTGTTTAGTAATTTTATTATGTACATAAAGAATTTATTTAATCTTTTTGTTTTTTAAGATAAATAAATGTTCGTTTTTATTTTTATTTTTTTTTTTTTTGTGTATATTTAATCTTATCAAAAGTATATTAAATATTTTAATACACCTGAATGAATCCGCATAAAATTTATCTATTTTATAATTTTTTTTATAACAATTACTTAAAATTATGTTTTTTTCTTTGTTTTTTGGTTAAAAATATGTGGTGTGTGCAGCAGTATTTTTTTTTTATTATCTATCCATTGAAATATATATATAATAATCGCATAATTAATGTATATATGATATAATTTCTATATAACAATAATGTCACATACATATTTTATTCGAATAATTTTAACAATAATATGAAGATGGTCTTAAGATAATATAATTCGATATTTAAATTGATCATTATTATATTATATAGAGTATTAATTTCTCTGTATAGATACGTTACCGATACTTTCTGTAAAGTTATATAATGATAAGTTAAAAATAACTTGTATGATATTCATAGAAAAATTACTGCAGTATATTTATTTCAGTTACAAAAAGTAGTAAAGATCATTATTTAATATGGGAACAGATTTTAACGGCGGCAGCGTTATGATTTATAAAATAATAATGAAAACACACAATTTTTGCATTATATTTAGTATAAAATCAATTAGATTTTATGTGAAATTAATTTTTTTTCCGCACTACCATTACCATTTTGAACACATCTGTATGTAGATGCATTTGCTTCTACTGAAATAAAATAATAATTATTGAAAAATATAAGAATATTAGAGATATATTTAAAAAAATTTCTATTTTAAGTTCCTATAAATTTACAGGAAGTATTATAAATGGTCAAGTGCGTATATACAGAAATAATATTATTTCACATCTTAAAGTATTTATTATACATAAATTACTTGTATAAAGACTGTAAATAAATTATTTTATGGTAATGATAAGAAATATATATGATTTTCCCTATTCGTAAGATATCGATATCTTTTAAGAGATATACTAAATTTTACAAAAACTTTTAGCCCGTGGTTTATATGTATTAATATATATTATTTATAGATCATTAATGTATTGTATATAGAGATAAAAACATTGACATCTCTCATATGATGAAGTTTGTTTTTTTTAATTTATTGTATATAATTTATGTATATATAACTTTATTATATATATATATTATATGATAATAAATTAAATTTTAATGATACTTATGATCATAAGCTTTCTGTTTTCAAATTTATATAATTATATTTTTAATATTTTCTATTTATCTTATTATAATATTATTTTAAAAATAAAATTGGTGTCTTCTTAACCAGTTGCTGCAATTTTATGCATATATTATAAAGTGTAATTATTATTTACATATTTTTATATCATTTTAATAGAGAGAATAAAATTTCTTTTATAATCAAAATTATATAATTTATGAGATGCTTCATTGTGTGTACACAGGGTGGGTTATAACAATTTATCGCAGTTATAAGTTAACGTATGAATTTTTTCCAATCCTCATATATTTATGGAATAATTTAAACATATATTTAAAATAATAATTACAACAATTTGAAATATATTTTATAGTACGTACATTCAATTGTTATTCGTTTGCTATATATATATGGCATCTTTTAATACATCCCTGTTAATAGCCATATAATTTATACTATTTTTATGTGCATTTGTGCATATAGAGAAATAAAGAAATAAAGAAAATATTATAGAAAATGACATTAAAAAAAAATTTTATTTTAGTTAATAATTTTATTTTATTATTATTATTATTTATTTTCCATTTTCTATCTTATAATTTTAAAATGCAATATTACACGATAAACTATTGTATTTATTATTATATTATTATTATTATTATTATTATTATTATTACTATATTATTGTCAAGAAAAAATATTACACTATAATAATAATAATAATTATAATAATAATAATAATAAATATAAAAACTTATATATGAAACGTAACTCAAATTTGTTGTTGTTACTATTGTTTATAAATCCTAAATCATCAATTATATTTAATAAAACGAAACACAAAATTAGAAAAGTTGGTTTATAATTGTGAATTCTTTTCTATTTTTTTATCATATACTTAATTTAGTGGTGTATTTTCCATAAAATGAAATTTAAATATATATTAATATTAAAAAAATACTTGTTCATCAATAAATTGGTAGACCGTCTGAATAATTGAAACCATAATTGCGTATTGTAAAATTCCATCCCCGTTTATATAAATACAAAAATATACATGTAAAATTTCGTATTTCCATCTGTAAATTCGCATTTCGTAGTATAATAGCTGTAACAACAGTCCCTTAAAAATATTGACATATATATATATCAATAATTTTTAAAATGATACAAATTTAATATCGTGTTTAGTTGTTGTTAATATATATAAATTCTTCACTAGTAAAAAAATGGGTTGTTCTTTTTGTGCTGCATTTGTTAACAATATTCAAATTATTTCATTGTATCATTTTAAGTTTAATGAACAAAATAGAATTCTTTAAGAATATTTCACAACACAACCCCTGTGCGCTTATATTCTAATAAATAATTGTATACAAAATCTTATATAAACTTTATAAAAATGAAAATAATTTTTTATTTAATTTAAATTTTTATTAGAATTTTCATTATTGAATAATAAATGTATATATAAATAAATTCATATATCTGGTATATATAGAATTTTGTTCAATGACCTGCCGTATAGCGTTACAGCTTACTATACAGTACATGACTAGACAACGCATTAGTAATAACATATATATATATATATATAGTGTTTTTGTACGTGCCACTTATGCAATATTATATAGAAGTCTTTTCACTGCTGTTGCAGGTTGTTGACATTTCTTTATATAATAAAATAATAAATCTATATATACTTTAATTTCAAATGAATATACAAAAATCTTTAAATGATACTCTTATACTTTTTTTTTTTTTTTGTTTATTTTATATTTATCTACATTTATTCAAAGAATTGCATTGCATTTCAAATTGAATATTTATTTTATAAGTTCGACGATATTATATACAAATATACAAATATTTACGTTTTGTTGTAAGGGAGGTTTTATCGTAAATATTTAAAAAAAATAAAATCAGTAGCTTTAATATATTTAAATTCATTATTTGGAAATTTCTGTTTTTGAGTTTTCTTCCAACTTCCAGTATTTATATGGCTCTATATGTTATATCTGTAATTAAAGTCGATTTTATCGTAATTTAATAAACTTTCACATAAACAATTTAATTTAACAATTTTTATTATAAATTTATATTGTGTTCGTTGTTGTGACCTTATACCTACAATTACCTTAAATTTAAGATTTTTTTTTATATAGGAAATATTATTTGGGGTATATACGGATAATAAATACGAAATACATTCTTTTATGTTATATATAATGTTTTATATACCTATGTATATAAAGTATATAAATAAATATATATATATATATTCATATACTTATCATCAAAACATGTGTATGAAATAGGGATTATATAAATTCTTTAAAATTGAAAATATTTCTTATTTTGCATATAATACATAAAAAAAAGTATATTTTTTTATATATTTTTATCATTTTTATGTATGCACATATAATTCTAAGAGATTATCTTTTCAAAATAAATTAATTTCATTGTTTTTTTGTTTTTATAAATTGAGATTTGCAGTTTATTATATAATAAAAAAAAATAGAAAAAAAAAGTGCCATAAAAACAAAATAAAAACAGATATAAGAAAAAAAAATAAACAAATAAAAAATCTAGTCGAGTTTTTTTTATTTAAACAATTAAATAACAAAAAAAAAGAAACAACATTTTTAACAGTGTTTAAAAATAATCATGATTTAACAATAATTTTATTTTACTTTATTTTACTATATTAATTAATTAATTAATTAATAACAATGAAAATGTGGCGTGATAATAATATAAATAATAGTTCTACACAAGTGCATACATCATTAAATCCATATCAACAATATCCATCGGCACAACAAAATAATAATAATAACAATAATAATAATAATAATAATAATAATAGTAATGGTGGTAGTAAATGGAATTTAATGTCATCATCTACAAATCAAACAAATGCAATGGGTCAACAAGGTAGAACATCATATTCATTACCGCATCCAGGTCATGCACAAAGTAACATGCGATGGCAAAATAATAACAATAATAATAATAATAATAATATTGATAATATTCTATCAAGTTCAACAAGACATTTAGCACATACACCATCATTTTTACATCCAGCACCCGATAGTCATCGATATTCTCATAATATTAGTAGTAATAATAAAATTAATAATAATAATAATATTAATAATAATAATATTAATAATAATAATAATAATAATAATAATAATGTTCGACAAAGACCAGCATCAATGTATGATACACCAACAACAAATTTTAATCAATCAACAAATTTTTCCAATAAATCAAATGGAACATCTTTGATTGGTCGAAATAATTCAAAAAGTCTTCGACAGGGTCCCGGTGAATTGGTAAGTTTTAAAATTTATGCGTACTATAATTATATATTGCGGTTAATATATATAGTATTATTTATTATATATCAGTGAGGGCGGCAGTCGCAAGCGATACATAAATTGTAAAAGATGTTAAAATCCGCTCCAAAATATATAATAAATGTATTTGTAATACTTTCGGAGGTGTGTTGAAAGTTTCAGCGGCTTACTGCTATAAAAAAAAAATATATTACTTAAGTTTTTATATAAATTTATTTATTTTATAATATTTCAAAATTATTTATGTTGTTGTGTTATATATTAACTTCGATTATTTTAAATATTTAAATTTTTTTAATGGGACAAAGTTTATATATCAATTTTTTATTATCTATTTATTTTATTTTATTTTTGCAATCCATTAATGCAAACACGTACAGCGTTTGTCTGAAAAATAATCGGCATTGATTAAGAAAAAAAAAATGGGATCGTCGATGCTGAAGATAAACAATTATAACCATCAGCTATTTTAAGTATTTCAAACGATTTGATAGCATTTTAAACATATTATATCACTGCTTTCCATATTTTACGCTTACACTGAAGGAAATGTCATAAATAGTTTAACATATTAATAAATACATAAATATACAGAAATTTATACCCATGTATAGAGCCAATTGATGATGACTTTACCATATCCATAGAAGGTCATTCTGGTTATTTTTCGAACATAGTATGTGTGTACATATTTATATATAAATTCACATCACTTATTTGATTGAATTGATTTATTTAACCGATAAAATGGAATACATATATATATATATATGTATGTGAGACGAAGACCGCATATATATATTATTACAATATTTTATAATTTTTTAAAATTTATTAATTTCCAAATAGAAAAATTTATTATTCCATTATAAACAATAAATAAATTTACATAATTTACAATAAATAGAATTAAAAAAAATTATATTATGTTTATATTTGTATATGAATAAATAAATTTATTGCAATTGTACAATATATATTAATAATATATAGAAAAAAACAGAGTTGCTGACAGAATTGAAAATTTATTGTATAAAGAAGAGACTATTATAAGCTTAGCTCCTTCTGTTATTTTCTGTACTATAATATATATCCATATATTTATGTTTATAATATGCAAACAATGAATGGTGCTATTCCTCAGCTATAAATATTGAATATATATATATATGTATACTTATTTACTTATTATTACATGCATATATTATTATAAAGTTTTTCAGACGCGATGATGAAAATAAAAAAAAATATGTATATGTATAAAACTATTTATATTTATAAAATAAAAAATTACGAAATCATTTTATTTATACATATACAATTTGATATTTAACAATGTACCATCGTATAATATTTTAACATTAAATAATGACAATATATATTAGTATAAAAATAAAATAAAAATATTTTCACATAAACATACAAATTACTTTTATATATAAAAATTTTTACTTTTAAAAATGTACATGAATATTTAACAAAATTTTTCTAGAATACATATTTGTATATTTTATTTATATTTTCTATTGAAATTTTGCCATACAATATTTAATCAATTGATTGTAATTTATGTTATTATTATTATTATTAATACAATATATTTACTATTTAATAGTTACCTCGATATTTATAATGTTGATACATTATTATAACCGAACAATTACAAATGTGCGTGTGTGTGTGTGTTCAGAAAAGCTTTAAAAGTCAAGAATATTTTAGAAAAAAAAAACTTAATAAATTATACCCTTTTTCTTTCAATAATTAACTTCTTTTATAATATTCTTCAAATATTCTATAAAATATTTATTCATATTAAAAAATTCATATTAAAAAAATGTTAACCATTTTAATATTTTATGTGAAGGTTAATGTCATCATCAATTTGAATTTACTTTTTATAATCAATTTGTTATTTTTAATAATATATTATTTATGTAAATATGTTGCGTGTATACGTATCGTATACTATACTCTGCAATCAAAAATAACAATTTGTAACTACAATATATAAAAGACAAATATTTATGTTTCTATGTGCGTCCTTCAAAGTTATCTCCATTTGATGAAATATATATTGTACATTTAAGACCAAAACAGTGGTGATGGTTCGCATAAGAAATCGAATCGATTTCATAAAATTGATTGAAATCATGTGTTTTTAAGTAAACAGTTTATGGAATAAATTTGGCTGAACTATATCTAACTAAATTATTTGGAATAATGGTTTTATTTAAACGGATTTATTTATGTTATTTAATTCTATTGTTACAGCACCATTTGCTTCATCAAATATTACTTAATTGATGTAATATTCTGTGTATGTAAAACACATCGAAACAAACTTTAATTTTCCACAAAATATATCGATTGATTGAATCAATTTTGCTGCGACAGAAGTTTTACAAACCCAAAGCATTACTCAAAATTCTTTATATTGATCCATATATATGATATATTCCGCAATGTCAACATGTTATTCTTTATATTTGATTATATTATCACCATAACAACTTAATGTAACAAACATACACACACATATGACATATATCAATATATGAAATTTGATATATATATGAGAATGTCATTCCACTAATTCCATGTGTTATATTTTATCTGATTGATTTATATATGATGATATTTTTATATATATATAAAATATTTAATTATTAAATTATGTTCTATAAATGAGTACAACTCATATCAACTATATAAGGTTTATAACGTTGTACATATTTATATATATATATAATATATACACATCATTATTATCCTATTATAAATATAGTAGATTGACGTCCTCAATTATATTACACAGAATTTCGCACAAGTATAGCAAGAGTTCTGTATAAATATTATTAAAATTATTTATGAAAATAAAATATCAATAAAATGTATGTGCTCGTTTCTAAAATTTAACTATCTGGTCGAAAAACTGTTTTTTTTTTATTAAAAATTCTTTAAAAAATATATCCTTGAAAGGAAGATTTTATGTTGAATTGCACATAAATGAAGAGAAACTATATGCAATAATAATTTAATAATTTTTTTTCTAAAGAGTTCAGTGTAAATAAACATTTATATATAATTATAATTAATTAATTATCCATTTATTATAAAATATAAACATATAAAATAAAAATGCATAAAATTTATTTCATTAAATAAATAAATTAATGTGACATGATTTCATCGAACTGAAACGTCCTTCAATTTATTATTACTTTAATATATTTATATATTTTATTTATTATAATATAGAAAATTTATTACATATTTATAAAATTAATATAATACAAATAACTTTTTTTTTATAACAATTAGAATTTCTATTACATTTTGTCACTGTGTGTCATGTGTCACCTATATATAAATTTAAATGTATATACGTTTAATATAATATATATATATATATATAAATTATTAAAAAAGATCACGTGAGATTTTACAAATATTATTTACTATAGAATTATAACTAAATATGAAAAAATATCAATAAATCGTATTACAGAGAGAACTGTTATCCATAAATCTAAATTCATCTACAATATATTATATAGAAAAATCATCCAATTTGTTGTCTACATTTAAATTTTGCATATATTTCATATGTGTACTATATATTATTGAATTCCTAAACATTATGCAGCTATTGATCATCAATTTTTGATATATAAAAAATAAACAATTCATAAGGTCAATTGTCAATTGTTTGTTTTCCTTCTAAGTTTTGTATAAGATTCATAAATAATAAGCGGTAAATTGATGATACAAAAAAAAATCAATTCCGTATACCTAAACTTGACTTTTTTGCTGCGGTATATAATATATAACAAACTATATAATAAGCTCGTTTATTACTCATATATACCACCGGACATATATTGGTAAAATGTGCAGAAACTTTACCTATATATATATGTATTTTATTATATAAAAAGTTAAATATGGAATGCTGTTTAATATTTTGAATGAATATTTCATTATAAATATGACAATAAATGAATACCGCAGATATGGATTACCACTATATAATTAAATAACAGTATATGCATACTATGTATATATACGTGACAATCAATAATTAATTAATTAATTAATTATGTATTTATCATATAATAACATATATACACATACATAGAAATTAATATTGATTTAATTATATATATATAATAATAAAGTATAGATGTATAAATATATATAATGCTAGCATTTATATTATTAATTATTTTATTATAGTACATATTTTTTTGAAAAGCTCACATAGTTGTTTCAAAAATAGTAATTTGGGCTTATGATGCGGTACATTAATATATATATTAATATATATTAACATCTGTTTAAATGTAATTATCATTAATTAGTAATATGTTGTTAAAGTGTATTTAATTATATTTATTTCGGTATCGTATATATATATAACAATGACACATTATATGTATTATATATATATTCCACACCACACCACACCGCCCGCCGTCACTGCATATATTTTAATATTTATTATTTTATAGTATATGATGATTGGTTAATTTCTTTATATTATTTATTATTATTAGTATATTAAATTTTATAATGGGCTTGCTCATTTCTGTTTCTCCAAATGTTAAGAACCTCAACACATATGCATAAAAATTGTATATGATTGAAATATAAATTACAAAATATTTATATATTACAATATAACAATAATTACTATTTGCTATAAATATTTATTTGATTTATCATGATTCATCAAAGAATTATTATTATTATTATTATTATTTATATAATTAAAACTATATAACTATAATAAAATAATAAAAAAAATTGTCTTTTTATAATATATCATTTTATTTGCAATGATTTGATTTTATTATATATATAAAATTTTAATATAAATTTTAGTATACGCATCAGTTTAATGTGTACGTGTTGGTTGATTGGTATTGATGTTGTTTGCAAAAATTGAATTATTAATTATTTTTATTTCTTTACATTTACTGTCATTGAATTTGTATAATTATTTATAATATTCAAAGCATAATTAAACACACAAAAATTTAATAACTTCCTATATGTATGATAAAATTAATATAAAAAATAAAGAGAAAGCTATGTATAAAATATTGATATGTATAATTTTTAGATTTTTAAATCCAGACAAATTATTAAATTTATATATTACAATATATGAATAAATTACCAAAATACAAATGTGTCATCATAAAATTAAAATTAAAATAGAAAAAACGGTAGTAATTTACCTTTTATAAATACAAAATATTATGCTGTGCCTGTTGTGATGATGGTATATTTATAAATGGTAACAAACCATCATATCAAATTGTGATATGTGAATTATTGTTCACAATTCATAATTTTATAAATATATTTAGATTCATAATAGTCATATAAAAATATTATAAAGGTGTGTAAATTATTTTACACCTAATATTCTGTATAAAAGTATATATTAAATGTGATTATTGGCTTCATAATTACCTTTTTTTTTTTTTAATACAAACACATATAATTGTTAAAAGTACATAAACCATATATATTTATAATATGACATATAGCCGTAATGTAATATAATTACGCATAAATAATATAGTATAGAGTCAATATAGAAAAGAAAAAAAATATTAAACAATGTATTTGAAAAATAAAATAAAATAAACCTACTCAATTATTCAAAAATAAATATTTTTGTACCTACGAAAATTGTTTGTGTGTACACAATTCATAACACGTTTTTCTGCACGTATCTCTACTAATTTATACTCGGATACCTAAAATGGTTTCTTTATAAATCAAAAATATATGTATTTATGTTATTTAATTTTTACAAAATTTAAAACGTTGTATAGAAACTATATTTTTTGTATATACGACGAGTACACATTAAATATAATAATGAATATCGATTTATAATATTACTAGTAGTCATTATTAACCCTACACATTGGTTGCCAAGTACTTGTTTCATATGTGTTTTCTAAACAGTAGTCAACTGTTTACAATTTCCGTTCCGCATGACACCAATATATGTGTTTATATAATTTCTTTGCAGATATGTGATTTATAATCAATTATAATATAAATGCAAGCAACATTTTTACAAGGTCAATATATTGCAATCGGATAAAATTACTATGAATACACTTAATCACACTCATCGCTATACCTTACATCGTTTCAATAACATATGTGCTTTATACACCCATCAGCAACACATTTTCAATGGCCATTATTTTAAAAGAACTTTATAATTTTTCTATATACGATGTAAATACAAAACAAAAATTTAAAGACATACAATAGAAATCTAAAATAACACATATGAAAAATCTTGTATACACAAAAACATATTGGCAACGTGTACGAGTTAAAAAAATCATCTTATATTGTTGTTTAATTAAAATATTTTCTGATATACTCGTGTACTGCTGGTGGTTATACACACTTACTCATATTTATATAGAAAAATATTTGAATAATGATGCGCGCGGGCCAATGACATTAAAATTGATGTTGTGAAGAATTTATATATTTTTTTTATGCATAACATTTATAAACTTCGCGCGTATATGAACTTCAATCCTTTTTTTTAAATATAAATTATCTATATATTAATATAAATGATATAGATATGGATATATTAATTTACGATTATTTATAAACAATAATTTTTTAATTATATTGGGTTTACTGTTAAAAAGTCATCAATTCAATGTGAGTGGTGGTGGTGGTGGTGTGGTTGGTGGTAATAAAATATAAATTAATTAATTAAATTATTGTACCAATTAATTTTATTTTATGTCATAAACTCAAGCATTCATAAAATACTACAATATATAAAAAAACATATATATTCAATAATAGTAATAGAAAATAATTTGATAAGAGATTTTTATTAAATTGACGTTTATTTAATTGTTTTCTATTTTTGGTTGATCTTTTCATATCGATTATTCGGTTTCTTTTTTTTTAATTGCACAAATTATAGACAGTATAAATTTACAGCATATAACAAAAATGTAATTCAATTTTTTTATTGATAGTTATTTTATTTTATTAAATTATATTTATTTAAATGAATACAAATTCGAAAAAATAAGAGAATTTAATCAAGGTAAAACGAAAGTAATTATCTGCATATAATAAATATATAATTATAAACAATAAAATAAATAAATCCTATATAGGGTGTATTGACTCCGGTCGTCGGCTATGATTAGTAAACATTTCTTATGGATTTTGTCACTGTTTAAAATATGTAATTAAAATTTATTAATATTTATAAAGCGATATAATAATTTTATTTTCAACACTTTTACATTACATCTGTTATTAAATATTACAGAAAAACATTCATCAAAATATTATGTCTACAAAATAATTGCTGACCAAATATATATTAGAAATATAAAAGATTGTCGGTTGTGTTGGACCAAGAATAGGCGTCACTACCCTATGGCCATATTAAATAAAATAACAAATTTAATGCATATACATACAAATGTCATAAATAATTTAAATTAAAATAAAATAAGAAAAATAATTTTGCTCTAGATTTTCTACTTGAATAATTTGAAACAATGTTATTTTATAATAAATACTCGTAATTTTTAGGTTTTGTTTTTTATATATTTTATTATTATTATTATAATTATGCAGATAATTTTTAATAATATATTAAAATGAATAATACTATACTATGCGCTATAAATATTTGTAAGTCATAATAAATAATCGGCACACATATATATATGGTTTTATACCATATATAATAAATAAATATATTTGTGAAGGTCATTTTTTAAAATCATCGGATTTATATTTTAATAAATTTATATATAACCAACAGGAAATTTGTGATTAATTTGTCATTAAATTATATATAGCAGCGCATAATAAATAAATTATACAAATAAAATTGCACACGAGCGAATTTTGTTAAATAATATAATATTATTTGTATACAAAATGTTATTAAAATTTTTTTTTTTCTTTTTAACGTGCACCGTCCAACACAATTTTGCAACCAGTGTAATACCAATCGTTGTGATTGCAGTATATATCGGCGAAGCGAATGTATATAGCAATAGTTATGTCATTGTTTTATGATGGTATATTTAGAAGATGTGTGATTTTTTCCAATAGGCATTCCTTGTGGTGTACTTCCAGCGTTTATATCCCAAATTAAGTTTTACGTATTATTATAATATTTCAATTTATATAAATATTTGTAGAATGAATATAACAAACAATTTATATAGTCACATATTTTACTAATAATTAAATTATCGCACATACAATTAAATTGCGAATTTATTGATTATTATATTATTTAATTTAATTTGCATTTTATATAAAATTTCGAATACGAATGATTTTATTTATTTACCGCATAAGAGGTATAAGTTAGTTATATTTATTATTGATTTCTTTGAACTTGATACTTGTGTGTTTGAAACACGTATCGTTTTTTTTTTTTTTTTAATGATTATTTTAATATATACAGACATTTCTGTGGAAAAAAAAAAACTTACCAGTTAATGTAAATTATATATAAATAGGATAAAGTATAGACATTTTTCATATTGAGTAGAATATATGTATTGAATTTTAATTAGATATAGACTTTTGTTGATGGTATATTACGCAGCGAATCAAATGGGGAGAATGTCTTTTATATTTATTTTATTTTATTTTTTCTGAATAAAATATCAATAATTTTATAATTTGTTGTTGCTTGCAAAAATGCTAATGTTTTGCAGTTTTCTTATTTTTATTTATATTTTAAAATTAAATTTGTTATTTTTCTTTATATTCTATAATAAAAATATACTAATTTTATTTATTTTCTAATTTATTTCAGGTAAGTCAGCACATAGCCAGACAAAATTGATTTAAAAAAAAAAAATACTCTATATATTATTGGAATTTTGGTAATTTATATTTATTCAGTATATTATTATACGCGTAGATAAAATATAAGCAAAATTAATTAAATATTTTAAAATTATAATTGAAATTGAGGCAGTATTAACAGAAGTATTAACACAATTAAATTTAAAATTTTGTTCTTGTTAATCATTGTAATTTTAGTGATTATGACTAATTTTTATCTATTCTATCGATTTCTATATAAATATTCAATCCGATAATAATTTTAATTCACTCGGTATTAATTGAATACATATGTTTGACATATAATATAGACAATTATCAATAACTATATATATGGAATTGAATATCATCCGGCATATATGTTATTGTAATGAGAACATTTATAATAATGCCACTGTTTGTTTATTTCCCATCCTTACAATTTTTATCTGTCGATTTGAAGAAAAAAAACATTCAATTTTACTGATTTTTTGTATTATAAAATTTCGGAATTAATATGAATAAAACGTGTAGTTAAAGAATTAATTCCCATCTGCATTTTGCTATAAAACAAAAAAAATGTGTGTTTGTGTGTGCTTGTGGCTGGATGTTAAATTGTCTGTAAACTGAAGTAAATAAATTTTAATTCATATATGATTTATTTGCATTAATTTCAATTTCTAATTTTCATTTATATTTGCAAATGAAAATATTCATATTTAAATAAAATATGATCATAAAATTTTACGTAAGCAAAATGTTTGCAAATTATGAACAAATATAATAATAATAATAATAATAATAATAAAAAACAATCATATAAATAAAATAATTAATTTAAATTGCAAATTATTATTTCGTTTGGCGTTAAATGAAGATATATATAATAAAAAAAATATTTTAATATTTTAATTTATTAAGGCACGGCATTTTTTTTTTTTTTGAACTATGTGTTCACAAATATATTTCAATCAACCTATTTATATTTTGCTTTTATATTTGTGTGATGCGAATAAAATTCCACAATCTTAATGGTTTTTATTTTTAAACAATAGATTAAGAAATAACTTTTTCTTATTTTGGGTGTTTTATTTTGTTTTTTTTTTTGTTATTGTGTTTGATTAAATAATAAGAAAAAAAAACCACTTTTTGTTTTACTTTTATCTTGTGTATTTTATTTGTGGTGATATTTATAATTTGAGTTTTATGAGAATATAATAAATTTTGCAAATTTATTTAATTGTTCTTAATATATTGTATAATTATATTACAGCCAAATTAATTATAATATATATAATATTCTTATATAATACAAAGTTTGCAAATCCACACCGCCGTCGCTCGCTCGCATGTGTCAGTAATATTATATAATTTATTTTGAAATTAAATTTTGAAACAATTTTATATAAGATCAAAATAGTATTTATAATAAAATTTTATATCCAATGAATTATTTATTTTAAACACAATAGTAATGTTTACATATACATATTCTACCGCGCATGCATATACAAAAACATCCCCTAATTTAATATCCAACATTCACTGTATGTGTACATTCATATATATAAAAATTATGTTTATTGAAATTGAAAAGGATATACAGAAAAAATGTCAATACTTCAACAATTTCTATTATAATAAAATACTTTCTTTTTTTTTTTTGCCGTTAACATACCGCGATCTTAATAAATCTTCACTAAAATTAAATACGACAATCTATTATATATAGGTATTATTTTCGATTACGTATACATATAATATGCAATGCAATCAAATATTATATATATATAGAAAATCTAATAAATTTTTTCCTATTGATGCGGTGGTGCAACAGATAACAACATTCTTTGAGATATATATATATATATAATAATCGTGCATATATAAAAGACGTAAAAAAGTCTTAAAAGGAATATATCGAAAAAAATGTGTACATAATTTCATTCCGCATAATTTCTAATAAAAATATAATGTATATTTATATATTTATAAGGTAACACTGCATTATTGCTATATATACTATAAAATTATGGTATCGTATTAGGTATATATATACGCAATATATATAAGTACATAGTTCAATAACCGCATTTATATTTATGAATTGTTAAAGATTTATTCACCCGCATATATATATGTATATATATAGTGATAAGGATTTACCACTACTCGATGTATTAAACTTACCATATATAGTCTAGTTTTTTTTTTGTATGCGTGTTTTATACATCTATTTTTATAGAATGTGTTATATTATTAAAATTGTTGGTATTATATATAGGTCGTTTATATAAACGATATACGCAAAACCCGCACATAAAATATATACGTTACGTGTGTATTGTATTATGCGTATAATATTACGCATATATATATAGACCATCTGATTATGTGCAAAATATTACACGTGCTTCCTGTTTCCTTAAATTTGATTTTCCTTTTATTTTATTTTTTTTTCCTCTATATAGCAAAAAGCTAAAGGAATATATATGTATAAACGTGCACTGTCTGTTAGTTCTGCCGGATATACCATATATGGTATAGTATATGTATAGTCTGTCGTAAAATGTTATACCCTCGGGATACTAAAACTAATGTAATTTTTTCCTATTTTCATTCTATTTATATATTTTATATATATTTATATAATATATATATTTAATACAGGGATATTCAATTTTGAAGCGCTAAACAATAATTATAGATTGTGGGATATGATGGAAAAAATTTATATACGTACCCATCAATTTTAATTATTTTGTTTAATTATTGTTTTTTTATTTAAATTTATGTATTGTAGTAAAAAAAATTAAATTATGTAAAAGAAACTTAAATAAAAATAATATACCAATATACGCATACGTTATATAATTCTGTGATGAGAGTTGATACAATTTATCAAAAACACTTCAATTGTTTATCCCTGCGTACGAGATATATTTAATATAAATTGTAATCTACATATATATTATATGTAGGAATAGGTGTTTTTGTGTTGTAAGTTCTTATACTCTCGTATATAAACTTAACCGTAACAAAAATAATACCAACAAACATATAAAGTGAAAAACAAAGTTTTAAGTATATATAATAATTTATATATTGTTATTTGATAAGGGAAAACAAGTTATATTAGATTTTGAGCACTTAAATGAATAAGTGCTATATGAATACAATATATGAAATGCAACTTATAATGTTGAAAAAATAAAATAAAATTAATAAATTACTTCTTAAGAATACAACGCGTACATAGACAGGTGTTTAATGTAAATTTGTAAATATATTATCTATTTAGAAATACTTTTTACTCTATATATATATAATAATCGTAAAAATTAATATCGTATTATTTTTTTCTTAAAATGTTATTAAAGAAGTCATTGATTTATAAATATGTAATACGTAAATGGTATCCATCATTTTTACTCGCACATAATATAAACAATTTATATATATCAAAGGTTAAAATTCTTATAGTATATATTTGTGCTCACACTAAACGATTCCATATATAAAAGTCGCAGCACGTATAATACGGATCGGCCACTGAGACATCGTATACTGAAAAATATATACATATATAGATTTAGATAAAATAAAACAATTATAATTATCATAAAAGAAATCTTTAAAAAAATTTTCTAACAATAAGATTTAATTTTATCCTCCCAATGGTAAATATAAATAGAATATATAGATATTATTATCATTTTCTAAACGTCTATTATCTGTGTATGCATAGTATATATAGGTGTAGGTGTACCATTGTATTTGTAATATAACGAAAGTCAATCTAAAAATGAAAATTTTCGTATCCCTCCTCGTCCTCCTGAGCGCATTTTAAAATAATAATATAATACATTTTCCAAAGAAAATCGACTATATTAAATCGGTACCATATACACCAAAATAAAAGCATTTATATACTCGAAAGAAAATGCCTGTATATTTTACACAGGGTGTTTTATAAACGGTATATATACCAATAAATTCTTATTATGATAAATTCTAAAAATTTATCCGTATTACATTTAGTTTTAAAAAATTGGTCTCCTTTTACGTGCCACAAAGATTATATATTTTAAATGATAAAGACATTTTATTTTTAAGTAATATATAGAAATCGTATCAATTTTATTTTAAAATAATTATTTAATTTTATTTTACCAATAAAATAAAACTTTCTCTTTTGTTTCGTTTTTTTTTTTATTAAAATAATCAATTATTCAGATTGACTTTATGTTATATATTAAAGTAAGGACACATAACGTATCCTTATTTTATTGACTCGTTTATATGTATAGGGTGACAGGATATATTTTTTTGAAGAGCATATATATTACATAAACTATATATTGAGTATATCTGAAATGGATATGTTACTTTATTTACTTTTCCATTGACTTCCAAAATATTATACATAAATTTAGTAAATTATATTATCATGACAACTCCTCATACTCTATACAGAGTATATGCGTCCGTATATGTGGATTAGAATAAACTGAATGAACAGAATTGTTTTTTACGGGAAATTGGTTAATTGTCAATCAATTGACGTTCAATTATATAATTTTTTTTATTTTAAAAATTGATTTTCTGGTTCAAATAAATCGGTGGGTCACCTTATCTATCAAATATATTACATTATTACAATATAATACACGGGAAACTTTTACATTTTAATGTCTGTTTACCGGTTTTTGTAGTACGTATATGATGTTAATAGTATGCAGGCAGGGTATAGGAAAGACAAAAGTTATTTATTTTTAGAGTGTTTTCCATTATTATATACAGAAAATTCATTATACGCTTTGTTTGTTGGTTTGTTTGTTTGTTTGTTTGTTTGTGTGTATATATTCAAATATTATTTTTGGTATATTAAAACATGTATTGGATATTTGTTTTATTGGAAAAGTTAAAGGATTTAGTTTTTGTATATATATATCTTTCAAAAATCTTTGGATATTAAATCAAATTTTAAGGTAAATTGAAATTTATCATTATCGCTAATGCGTCAGGGGTGGTAGGGTTTTGTTTTGTTTTTGTTACTTTAAAAGATTGAAATGATTGAATAAAATACTCAAATAATTATATTATTTTATTTAGATTTATAGAATTTTGTGTATATGATATTAAATTTATAAATATTATAAAGAAGATATGAAAGAATTTGTGTTCTTAACGTGTTATTTGTTATCCTTAAGGCATGGTACTCCAAAGTCAAAATAAAATTTATACATATGCCAAACATTATACAAACGACGCAGCCAAATATATATTGACTGTTCTAAATATAGGAAAACATAAAAATGGTTATGATAAAGACATTGTATTTATTTATTCATAATATTGCTTACGTGCTTATAAATAGCATTATTTTGAAATTCATTCTCAATTTAAATTCTATATAAAAAACATAAATTTATAAAATATTTGTAAATAATTCTTCTATCTTTTATTGTTCTTCATATATATTTGATTAATATCAGCAATATATATAATATCAATTACGTTTTTACCTTTCATCATCACCATATACCACCACCACCACATGTGAGACACATATTATTAAACAATTATTTATATGTTATCGGTACAATAAATAAAATCGAAATTATTTAGATCAACCGAAAACAATAAAAGGAAAAGAAAAATTTATATTTTCTTATTAATATAGAGCATATCAACTTTCTATTTTGCGCATATATAAACGTGGCTGGAAAAAAATAAGAAAAGAAGACAAAGATGTTTAGATGGCAATAAAAAAAATTACAATATAGAATTAATCGTGGTAAATTTTTCATTCAACAATTTGTAACAATGAATACCATTGTTTTCTAAATAGTTATATGATATCGTATATATATATATATGTATTGCTACATATATATATATATATAAAATATAAATAGATAAAAAGATAGATAATTTTCTCTTTATATGGAAAAATGTAATAACAATATTGTTATTATTACACATATTATAACATATATTCTTTATTTCTATTATATTGTAGTTTCATATATGTGTAATAAGAATACAATTCCGACGACAAACTGCTTCTATTTTATTTTTATTTTTTACATGAATCTCTATTTAAATATATATTTATGTTGAATGAAGCCTTTGTGTTTATATATTGACTTTATATATGTTATGTGTAATGTTAAACGCTGCAATAGCAGTATATATATTTTAATAAGATCCACACCTTTAAAATTATATTTATGTATTGTATTATAGCAAAAAAAAAAAATTGAAACAAATACTATATTTGGTTGGCAAGAAAGTAACTATTTTGTTGTTAATAGCAGTGATTGACAGTAAAAATCTATTTAAAAATACGTAGCTTTTGGTAACAGCTTTTATTTAATTCCATCAAAATCTGATATAAATATAAGCTTGTTCTGTGCGGTTCATCATATTAATTAAAATAATATTATTAAACATAATTATTTGTAATTTTTCCAATGTTACTCGTATTGAATTATTAGAAGTACATATTTTTTATATATTTCTTCTTCCATTATAATTATTGAAATATATAATGTCAAAATATATGTTAATTTATTTGAATGAATGAATTATATTGCAATCACATAATTGTTGCATTTTTCTATTTGTTGAATTAGTATATTTTTCTTATAATAATAATAAAGTTTTCAGTGACGTCTGTTTTAATTTTTTTAAATAATTAATCATCGTAATAAAATCGATACTATTGACCGATCATATATTGTATAATTTTACTTTACCTAATTTATAGCTATACTCCAAATTATTAACAATGCACTGCGCTCACACTATTGTAGATTCTATATAATATCTAATATAAAAATTATAGAATTAATTACCTATCGATAATTACAGACGAATTGATGAATTATTATATATTACTTTTATATGATAAGTAATTTACCACAATTTGGCTGGCAATAAATGTTTCGCATAGAATAGAGATACCGGTATACAACCAGCTAACGTTCCAGAGTAACATGACTTTCGTCATACAATACAATACTGCGTACTGTATAATTTTAGTTGCATTTTAAATATGTAAAATTTTTATCTAAAGAGATAACAATATAATAATACATTTACTAGTATACATTTAGTATATGTATTATATAGTAATAATAAAATAATAACAATAATAAAAATATGTATTTATAAAAACAATAAATAAATGGAATAAAATGAGAAAGGTTAAATGAGGTCATTAAAAAATATTACCATATAACATATGTATATATGTATTTTAATTATTATATTATTATTATTGTAGTATTATTTATATACAATTCGTTGTCGTCGTATTTGTATATATGTATTTTGCTTATTATTTTATAAAATTTGTGAATGCATAATTTAAATTTAAAAGTATATTTCTTAGTATAAGTATATGTAATGTTTTGTATATATTCCGAAGTATATAACAATTTGTATTACAACATGTGATATTGTACTTTATTTATTTATATATACATTCAACTGTATATTTAGAATTTATAATGACCAATGAAAATGTTACTACTGTGTCCAAAAAATAGGGTAACTTTAATTATACTTTCAAAAAAAATTTGTGTTATACGTTTAAAGTAATCCACCATCGACAGACACATTGCAACGTTTTTGCCCATCCATTGAAACTTTGAAAATTCATTTTCTCTACGTATGACCATCAAAGCGCTTTCCGTTGAATCGTTGCTCCACCGGTATTTTGAGCTTGTTGAATTGAATTTACAATATCCGCGAAGTTTAAATTATCACACAGTAGTATAAATAAATAAAAAAGAAATTTCTTACATACAACAGCTACAGCTATACTGTATGAGAACACTGTGTGTGTACAGAAAAGAAAATAAATAAATTAATTAATTATATTTTTTTTTTATGTAATTTTATCTATTTATTTATATTTTACTGTTGACATTGTACTTAAATAATAATAATAATAATAATTGTATTATATTATTGTTGTTTTGTTATTTATTTATAATATATGTGTTCAGTATATACGCACATAAATATGCAATGAATGCAAAAATACGTATAATATTATCAAATAATGTAGTGACACACGCGTGCTGTTTTTATAAGTATAATGTTTTTATTTGTTTGTATATTTATAATAGTTATATATCGCTGCTATGTGGAGAAAGACTCACTATATGTGTACACTATAAAAATTCTGTAATAAATATTATTATAATTTCTTAAATCAATGTCAAATTTAAAAAAATAAATTATTATAAATTTTCAAGGCATTGTATATAAATAAATAAAATAGGTAATGTTTGTTTTGAAAATTTGTTATATACAATATATACCGCATGTGTTAGATGTGTGTAACAGCACCACTATCCCGTATGTTGTTAAAATAACAGCTACAATATGTGTTATGAACAAAATACAAAATATTATACGAATTATTTCCTCATTCATATTCCATTGATTGAATGCAAACTATCTATATTATATTAGCATTATTTATTGAAATATAAATTTGAAAGTAAAATCTTTGCATACACCCAATAACACATTCTCAAAAAAACATAATGTAATATATGGAAAAAAAAAGTTTAGTTATCCTGCGTACGAATGTACGATTCCATCCCCTGACCATTCAAAAAAGAATATCTATACTTGACAGTTGATTATATTCTTTATATATATATACATATACAGAACAGCTACAACATAGATATTCATGAATCATGACACACAATTAAAATAATTCTTATAATATATAATATATATGGTAAATAATATAAAATTGGTAATAATTGGTAAAACACGCGAACAATTTTTTTTTTCATTTTCCTGAAACCCCATATATACAAAATTAAAATCATGGCAATCAAGTTTTTATTATATATAACATATATAACAATATTATACCAATTGTATTATTTGTATAATGTGCATATAGCAAATATATACTCTTCGGTACCCTATAACTCTGTGCAGGTACATTTTTTTTTTTATTTTAAATAAAGTAATAAATTTAAAAAATATAATTTAATATAAAATCCATAAATTGTCATAATCTAATAATTACAATCTTTATGTTATATATATATATATTGTATACAATATATAGTGGTTGTTGTGGTAGGTTTCTTATACATACACTATATGCGCTTTTATACAATTTTTAACTTGTTGCAATTTAAAATATTGTATTATGAAAAAAGAAATAATATAATAATAAACAGGATGATATATTTTATTTTTTATACAGTTGTTAATAAAGTTTAATTTTATTATTATAATATATACTATTTATGCACACCACACCACATCCTCTGTCTGAAAAATAAACCGCGAAATGATTTCCTATATTATTTATATTTTGTATCATTATTTATAATATCAACAAATTATTATGTTAACTTTTTCACAACATTATAGTATATCCAAAAATACAACGCATTAAGTGGATATAAGTTTTTGAGTTGCATCAACGATTCAATGCGTATTTCAATTGTGGGCGATAATATTTCAAATATTTTGTTAAAATAAATTAATTGTTTACTTTCATCCATTTGGAGTTATTTTTCTGACACACCGTATTTAATGTACATATTTTGTATTATATTTTATAAGGAACTTTTTACTTTCATATATTATGTATATGTTACATATATATTTATAATCATGGTCAATTCAATTCTGCATTTATTTCTTTTTTCTACTTATATACAATATATAACACAATTATTGTATATAGATATTATAACTACCTGAAAATAAATTAAATTTATATGTAACATTATGCATAGAATGATATTTATATATTACGATTAAATAAAATCTTTATATTTTTTTAAACTGCATGTATATACAGGTTGCGGCAAGAATCGTTATTCACGAGATTTTTTGCACAAATTTTTCATTGTGTACAATAATAGCTTATAAAGACTGTGATCTCCTTAATTAAAAAGGAAAATGTCTAAATGATTTTGTAATAAATTTACACCGCCAACAGTTTTCGAAAATTTAATAGCCAACGAAATTTCTATTGAAACTGCGGGATATGGACGCACTTTCATTAATTGCTTAAAAAAATTTGCATATAAAAAAAAAGGGAGCCTTAAATAAAGAAAAATCTTGTGAGTATAATACGATTTCTTGGCACATTCTGTATTCATATATATATATTTTATTTAAGTATATTATTTATATAAAAGAGATTTTGTATAATTAAAGATAATACCTAAATTACATATATTCATATTATAAATATTTGTAAGTATACAATATTTTATGATTTACCATATACAGAATGAATGACTTTTAATGTTTATTCGTTTTTATGGAAATATATAGAATTATATATATTTTAAAGATATACAAATGAATGAAAATATATAGTTGGATATGTGGTCTATAAAATAAATATATCTATATAATTATTGCATTGAATATAGTTTTATAATAAAATTTATTAGTTTTTCGAATCACAACATCTAATCTCCCATTTCAATACAAAAATTGTGATTTTGTAAAAGCCGCGTATTATTATCTCTCATTACTACATATAGAAGTTTTAATACAAATTTTGCAAATACTTAAAACACTTCAGTTGACATCGTATAACAATTTTTGGACAGCATATTCATATTCATTTTGTTTAACTTCAATTGTATCTAATATAAATAGCGTTTTTGAATGATAGCTGCTTTATTATTATTATTATTATTATGTATAAAATCAGTAATTTCTCTATTCGATAATTTTTTTATTAATTCGATAATATCTCTCAAAATATCTATAGCTTGTTATAAATATTTTATGAGCACTATAGATATTATATCTATTGATATATTTTATTTTAATTATTATCTTAAGTGTGATATACTTAAAAAAAAAAAAAAAAAAACAATTGACTCAAGTTCGATGACCATATACGCATTACTTGAGTTCAATACATATACTATATTTGGACACGTAAATTATTGAGGTACCAAAAAATTCACTTTCCTTTTTTTATTGTTTCCCCAACATTACAACATATACAACAAATTACAATATATAAATAAAATAATACAAATCAAATTATAATAATATTAATTATATAGAAAAAAAATTAATTTACGTAGGATAAAAATATATGATCTAATCTCTATAATATATAAATAATTAATAATAATAATAATAATAATAATAAATAAAAGTATATTTGTAATTATTTACACCTGCCATTTTGGCATACAACGATGTGTGTACAAATTAAATAAATAATTCTTTTTCATTTTTATTTTAGTGTGTTTACAATTAGTTGAAAATATATACTAAACTTATATCTGTTGTATAATATTACGCGCATTGTCTCCTTTACATTATACAAAACACGATAAATAAATATATACATGTACTTTATAATATAATGAAACAAAAATTCCATTTCATTAAATAATTTATATTTTTGTTGATGACTCATGATCTCTTCAAATAAATAAATAAATTGTGTATTGAAGTTTGAAGAGGAAAAAAAATTACATGTATATATGGTTAATAAATGTATAATAATGATGAACCAATTTGAGGTGTATGTACAATAAAATAAAATCATTTGAAATAGATCGTGTGCTACATGTAAGATATGGAATGATGATGTATTTTGACACCTAATATTTTGAAATTGAAAAATTGTATAACAAAATAATTCCTTGTTCCAAATTTCTCGGCTTCTTTTAAGGAATAAATGGTGAAACATGAATTATATTCATACATCTAAATTATATATTATGGCTTTTTCTGTGGAAACTGTATGAATAAAATCACCAATGATTTCAGAAGAGAGAATTTGTTTCATTTTTATTTTCATATATATAATTTGGATCACCCTGTGCATGAATAAATCATGAAAATACATTAAATAACATTAATATGTATTATTAAAAAGCTCTTTAGTCAATTTTATTTAGAGTACATAAATATTCTTTATATGCATACCTTTTTTTTCCCATCCCCCATGTCATCAAGTTTAATTTATAAATGACATTCAATTTTTGTTTTAAAACATTTATCAAATGGAAAATAAATACATTTTTTTAATATATAATTTGATAAAACCAAGAAAAAATAAGTCACATATAAACAAATTGTTTGCAATCTCTTTATTTTTTATTTATTTATTTATTTATATTATTTATAATAATCAGTAGTGGCATGCTTGTAGTAAACAAGTTGTGAAAACATAGTGTGTTTATGCTAAAAAATAATAATTGTAAATTAAATTAACACGTAACAACAATTTCGCACAAACTTCAAATATGAAAAAAAAATATTTATGCTAAAGATTTATTTAATTTTCTTTTGATTTCCTTTTAATCGGTATATTGTTAGTAGAGAATGATAATATATATTATATTGTATTTACTGGTGTATATATTCAATGGTACATATATATGTACATACTGTGCTATACCCACGCATCAAACGTTGTGTTGTAATTGCAATGCATAAAATATGTGAAGAGTATATAAATATTTTGTTCTTTCAAAATTCCATTTGTATCAAATTTTAACTAATTATAAACTATTTGTATTTACCAATGGAATAAAAATTAATTTTCCTAATTGAAAATTTTATGCGACTAATTATAACAATTGTGTACTCTGAATTTTTAGCTAATTTTATAATTATGTATAGATAAAAGAATTTTAATTGTATTGTAGATATATACACAAGTTTTATATATCCTTATATTTTGAAGGAAATTCCTTTTTATATATATGCCACTTTTATACTATAATCAATTTATAGCATAAAATGCAATTACACCCTAAAGAAATCTCGTGTCAATTTATGAATGACAATTTATGTCACGTGATGTTTTTTATTTGTTTTTTTTTTCCCGTCTTTATCGGCCAACGAGATGATGATGATGTTATATATTTAATTTAATTATAATCGCAGTATCGCAGAAAACAATGAATACATACGAGTATCTATAAAGATTATTATCAATTGTATATAAAATTTCCAATAATATTTATTATTGTAATAAATTAGTCATTTTGACAATGAGTAGTATATGCTATAAATTTTTAATATATAGATTACAATATATTTCAATTTTTAATTAATTATATATATGGTATACTTTATAGATATTGGAAATTTATTTGTATAATAAGTGTGATGCTTTATTAAAATACTATATGACATATGATATATTCTAAGAAAGATTGTATTGATGGTCAAAAAATTGTATTTATTATAGAAATACGAAGTTGTGGCTCTGTTCATATTTACAAGTGCGAATAGTTCGTCTGGAAGGGCTAACTTTCATCAACCGGAATAAGTACGGTAGTCTGAAAGAGCTATGTCTGGTGAATACGATGGGTGTAAATAGTTTTTAGCGACATTTTCAGTATGATGTAAATTATTTTAACATGATGGAATCCTATTCTTATCTTATACAATTTATATTTAGCACAGCAGCGGTGCTACGACAAACATAAAACGACTATATTAAGGATTAAATTCAGTAATAAATTCAAAGTTACCTATAACGTTTTGTTGTATATAAATAACCTTGAAATATACCATTAGTCTAACTAACTGATATTATTATAGGTTGATAAAATAATATTTTATAAAAAGCTTGTTATTCTTCAATCACTAAAATATTTATCAATAATTTGATTTATAAATAATTTAAAAATACAGTAGTTGTTCTCTGTATATGTAAATTGTGAATATGGAAGTGGTCAGATTACAATATCACCTATACTAACGATGTTTTGCCCTAGATATTAATGCATTTAATAGCAAGCTTAATTTATATATATGTTTTTAATTATTACGGGGTATGACTGACTTGGTGTATGTCTGAGTAATCATTGCAAATATACCAGGCGATAGGGAGACGAAAAGGACCCAAATTGTGGTCTGATTCGATATCTCTTGAAATATTTATAATAAGTGTACTGTACCATATAAAATGTATTTTAATCACTTGAATGAAGTAACGTGGTCATCGATTATAAATGACTACTTCTCTTATTGCGCACTGATTGTGCTCCACCACCCATGAATATTTTTTTAATTAATAATAATAATTTTCATATGATTTAGAAAACTCATAACTTCCTTGCCATATATACAAAAGGATTATTTATTTATAAATACTTGGACTTGTTTATACACACAATCTACTGTATTTAGTCGTTTTTTTTTTGCATACCTACAATAATATTATCACTTCTATAAAAAATTATAATTATAATTACAATCAATTTATCAATATTATATTATAAATATTAAATGAATATATGTTTTTTTTTTTATTTATTTATATATATATTTTTTTTTATCAATATATGATATTTACCACTTCACATTACGTCATCCAGAAATTAGTAAAAAGAAATATTTATCAGACCAATATTGACTTTAATTTGTTGTGTATATGTGGTATGTTTTTTGTCATTACGATGTGTTGTATAGAGGAATAAAAATATTAAATTCAGAAGACAACGACGCGACGTGCTAATATATTAATTTTATATTTGTTTAGTTTTTGTGTCGTATATATAAATATAGAAAGAGTACGTTTGTAAAACAAGTGGACACACATATAGAATAGAGAAATTAAAGAAAAAATTATTAGAATTAATAAAATTAATTAAATTAACATAATTAATAAGTCGAATACAAAAAAAAAAAAATAATTAAAATAAAATAAAATGGGCTGGTCAGCTACGGTTAGTATACAATATTTTTATATTTTGTATATGATAATATTTTATTTGTGCGTTTCTTAACAATTTTTTCTATTTTTTATTATATTTAATTTTCATTTATAAATTTTGATGATGTGGACATTGTTTTTTTTTGACTAAATTGTTTTATTTCATAGTGTTACGCACTGACTTTATTATATTTATGCGAATTGTATTTTGTTAAAATTATATGGCATTTATTTTTTTCTATAAACATACAAAATTTCTTATTTATTTTAATATACGAGTTGGTAATAATATAAATATATGGTATTTGTTTATAATAAAATATATCCTTGATATAAAATTTGTTTGGTTTTTTTTTGTTAAATTTTTTTATAACTACGTATATTAGCGAAATCATTTTATTATATATTATACCAGCAGCTTTGCTGTAATTAACTATATTCGCAGAAATACAATAAAAGGTATGCACAATACATGATATAAGACATTTATGTGACAAATGCGTGAGGATAATTCTAAATAAATCTCTCCACACACATAAGTTGAACACACTGGTAGCCATATAGCCTGATAATCTAGATAACCTTTATAAATAATCAATCAGATCGTAACCAGCAGCTATGATTTTCTAAAATTGGTAAAAATAATTATTCAACAAGCGTTATTGTTTGGAACAATATTTAAAAATAAGCTGAAAGCTTATGACAACAAACAGGAATTTTTCCATATAGTAAAAAATTAATCCTAAAATTGTAAATTGTCATCAAAATTTCGTTGGAAATTTATTAACGAAATAATAAATTGGAGCATTTGAAAACTTTGGTGATATACTGTTTATGTTTCATAATATAACATATAATACGCTGGATTAACATAAAATATTTTACTTTTATTTATCTTTATATTTTTTTATATATAATAAAATATGTTAATATATATTTATTCACCTATATATATATATACATTATCCTAATCCTTGAACTCAATATTCAAAAAAGAAATGTGTAACCAGGTCATATATTTATATAACAAAAAAAATAATATATTTTATGTTTAATATAAAATATATAATTACAATCGATAAAAATATTTTTTGAGGTTCACAGTAAATTCGTTTCTTTGTATATATATCATTTGGCGATAAACAAAAAAATTTTATTAATATATTTTTGATGCGAGTCTCAAAATATTGATCTACAATATAAAAATTTCAAATAATAGTGTGCGATTGATAAAATACGTATTTAAAAAAAAATACAATTTTCACCTGACGCAAATTAAAAATAGTAAGCAATTTTTTTTTTATAATTAAGCAATATCTTCATAAACAAAAAAAATTGTCACCAATAAATACATCTGACTTTGTATAAGAGTTTTTTATTTATAAATACGTAATGCACTGATTCATCTTTTTTTTTCTTCAGTGTTTATTATTATTATTAAGATATTTCAATTAAATTTTTCATTATTGTTCTCACATTTTAGTTCGATTCATTATCGAGTACATTTAAATTACAAATTTTTATCGTTGTCATATTACACCTATATATTTATATATTTTTATTGATAAAATTATATCATTTATTATTATTAATCTACATTAATACCTTAAAAATAAATGTATCACATAATTACACTTATACATATATACGATATGAATATATATGAATTTGTAAATATATATTTATGAGTGATGATATAGAGAAATAGTGATGAAGTCTCCAAAAATTTTAACACATCACTGCTGCAGTGAAAAGAATCTTACTTATGTCATCAACTGAGATTCGTTTCAACATTACACTACCGCACCGAACAGATATTTGTCGCTGCCTGCATTTTAATTTTCATCTATATGTATAGTTGAACTAATTAATGAACTATATATGGTGGTAGTAACTTAACAAATGAATTGCTTTGGGGGTTTTTTTTTAAGTATATATTTATTATGCGGCTATATATAGTTCAAATAGTATTTATTCTTTCGATTTATATATTTTTGTGTTTGAGTGTACATTCAAACTGGTTCATTTTATAATATTTAGAACTAGCTGCTATACATTGAATTCATTAATTTTCTGCAGTGTTATAAATTCCCACCGCGTCACTGCTGGCTAAGTGTCATATCCCGCATACTACATGTATTGTACGTATTATATTGTATATATAAAAATTGTGTATTTTAAATTCAGTCAACAAAATCTATTTGTATTTAATGTTTTTTTTTTTGATAAACTTTTCTATGTGAACATAAATTTTTTTATATTATTAATATCATGCAGTTTTAATATTTTCTTTGATACGTTAAAAATATCTGCTATTTTTTTTTTTTTTGTTGTGTAACCTATTAAGACGACGACGTAACGTTTACATCAACACTATATATATATATAAGGATTATTATTAGTATATATTTGTAAAGTAAAATTAAAAAAGGTGTTTAATTATTATTTTATTTATTTTTTGAGTGAGTGTTATAATATTCATCGTTGTTGTTGTTGCTAGTAAAATAGCAAGAATAAAAAAAAAAATGCAATTTCATTTCTTTTCAAAATCAGAAACATCTAATCATAAATATTGTACAGAAATATTAAAAATTAATGTATTGGTAAGAATTTCTATATATACATATTTTCGCAGATAAGAATTTTCCATTATATACATTTTCCTCACTATATAGCGTTGTTACATGGCACATATAAATAACTATGTGTGTATATTTGTGTTGCTGCGTTGATTCATAGCGTTCACATATACTCAATAAATTTTATATTTAATACATAGAATGTAAAATGTATAAATATAAAAAAATATTTAAGTTATCAATTTTATAATAAATAATCGATCAGAATTTATTTTAAATTGGATTTTTTCTATAAATTTAAATTCTTAAGATTGAATTATTTCTAAGATATGTTAAATATTTTACAAATATTTTTTTTTTTTTTTAATTTTTTTTCTATATTTTCAGAAAGTTGACCCAGAATTAATTTTCACAAAACAAGAACGAATAGGAAAAGGTTCATTTGGTGAAGTATTTAAGGGTATTGACAACAGAACACAACAGGTAAATTTTCGGTTAATTGTATTTTGTGTGATATTATAAATAAGTGGCTAATGTTTGTGTATAAATAATTTAATTTTGTAACTTTTTTTAAATTTGCCTATACAAATATGTGCAGATTAATATATAATTGAATAATAAAACAGTTTTTATACTGTATGTAAAATATATATAAAAATATAACCTATTGATTATCAGTTTCTTAATCCGGGGTACGAAGTTATGCATTCTCATTCAATTATTCATTATATCTACAATTTATATAAAATTTTTACGTTGACCCTCTTTATTTTTTTTTATACATACATTTATTTATTGATGTGCAACATATTCATATCATGCAATTTAATATATGACAGTAATATATATACTAACATACCCGTAATTTAATATTAAAGTGTTGTTGATTATAAATAACAATAATAATAATAATAATAATAATAATATGGGTCTGTCTTTTATTTATAAATATTTATATACCGATATCATTTTACATTATGAGTATTTGTCAGTAACTAATAATAGGATGATAATTTTATATATATTTAATTTCATATATAGCTAATTATTATTATTATTATTGTTATTAGTCATTCATATTATATCAATATTTGATTTTTAATTTAACAAAAAAATAAAGTTTACAATTTACTCGGTACACATGTTAACTTTAATCTTTTATTTATTTATATATTTTGTTTGTTTGTTTTTTTTTTTCTATTTTATTAATTAAAATATATATTTATAACATTTTTTTTTTATATTAATCATATATTTTGCAAAACCAGACCATTGAATTATTTTAAGATAATGGCAAATAAATATAATATGTATTTTATTTATATACGGCACGGCACAGAACACATGTTAAATATTTTATTATTTTTTAATTATAAAATATATATATATTTTATTATTTTTTTTCAACGCAGGTTGTAGCCATAAAAATTATAGACTTAGAAGAGGCTGAAGATGAAATTGAAGATATCCAACAAGAAATTATGGTGCTATCACAATGTGATTCTCCTTTTGTCACAAAATATTTTGGATCATATCTTAAGGTAAATAAAATAAAATTAAATTAATTAAAAATATATATATATTTGGAATTAAAATTAAAAGATTTAACTATATATATTATATATAAAATATTTGACTTGATAACTATATATAACAATAAGTGATTGCGCACATATGCCACTGATATAGATATCTTTTAGATATATTTCATAAACTTTTACAATCGTAACCAATTCGATCAGCATATTCATCACTAACTATATATAGAGTTTCACCATCAAGTTATGATTTATTTCGTTATTTTGAAAACTTTCGGAATGTAATAATAGTTTCAATAATGATTATTATTTCAAAAATGCACTTGGTTCAGTTTTATTTTTGCTGATTATAATATCAGAATGGCTATATATAGGAACAAGGAAACATAAAGTAATTTGCCAAAATGGACAATATACCATTTACCGAATAAAGTGATTTCGTTGTATATGAAAAAATTGTGTTTTATTATTTTCATTCCAAAATATGCATGCATCACTTAGTTGTCAACCCAAATGCAAACAGAAAATACTTGAAAAGAAAAAAGGTTAACTTTAACATACCAGAGGATGTGGATAGCCTTTTCATCATAGCAATGTATAACGAAATCTTCGTATTTATATCTCTATATTAATGTGTTTTTATATGTGTATTTTTATTTCATCACACAACCTATACCATATAAGTTCCAAAAATAATTTTTTAAATGTGTTACACACAATTTTGTTTTTGATTGATTGCGACCCAACGTATACACGGCGCTGTGCTAATGTTAATATAATTTAATCGATATACATAATAAACATGCGTTCAAAGATTTCTATAAATTTTCTTATTCTCAATATATAAATAATTTCATGTGTCGTAATACTAAATTATGGGATTTATTCTATAATTTATACGGAGTTAAATTCACCTCAATTATGTATTGTATATTTTATTTTAGTCCATATAACATTCAAATAATTTATCAAAAACGATGTGTTACACTATATATAGACTTGGGTATACCCACTTTCATGTAATAAGTAGTTCAAAGATCTCGAATGACTATTAAACTATATTACTCGATTCTGTAGTGCATACAATATATAGTTAGAATTAATTATCATTTTTATTATGTATTTCCTATATATATATTTATATTCCATTCAATCGTTTTATATTCAATTTTAAAACAATTGTAATTGTTTTTAATATTATATTTTATACCTTTTTTGTATATCGTATACCTATATGAAGTTAATTGTTTATTGTATATAAATAATCGTGTCTAAATAACACCACACCACAACTAATTCATACCCCATATATATATAACATTAAAATTCGATGTTTGCTATATTATTTATATTGTATTTATCATTAAATAGTATATTTAAAATTGTTATTTTCAATTCAATATTAACAAAAAATGGTAAAAATATATAATAAATAAATGTATACCACCTATACACGATATAATGTATCATCATGTTTGTGATTTAACTTGCGGTATCATGACTGACACAAACACACAAACATTTGTTAAGTTAACAATAATAAAGGAAAATTGTTAGTTATTATGAATCATAAAAAAAAAATAGATAAGGCATTCATTTCAATTGATATAAAATCTATTTTATATATGTTTAATTGTAAATTTGTTTATATATACTCAAAATTTAGATATACATATTTTTTTTAGCAAAAATTATAATCTTATCGTATCAAAAAATAAATAAAAATATAAACTGCTTCATATTTTTTGTAATCATTTTAAAATATTTTTATTCAATTTTTCGTATATATATAAATATGCCAAAATAAATAAATTAAAAGTATATAAATAACAAAAAAATTAATTAGAATGAAAATTATAACATTGAGATATGAAGGATTAAAAAATAAAGTTGTTGATCATCCATTTAGAAATATGTATACCAAAATATAAGGTCATGTACTTTGTTTATAAAGGGTATATTAATTAATTTGTTGTATTTGAAAGTTTCTGATTGTATAATCTATTTGTCTGCTTGTTCATTAGACATTAAATTCTTTCTCATTATACGAATATTAACAGCGATACAAGTTGTTCTACAATGTTTATTTAACTATATAATTTTTCAAACATATATGCGGTGGTTCATGGCGCGTTGTCATATAAAATAAAATGATTTTTTTCATCGTTGTCGTATACTTAAATTCAACAAACAACATTCGATAATTTTCGCACAAAACTAGTATTTATCTTTAAATTTAAACAGAGATATTGACAAATTAAACATTTTTCTGGTATTTATACGAATAATAATATAGATTTTTTTAACGTATAGCAAAAAATTAAAATAAAATTATTAATTTCATTTAGAGTGTATCTTTGTTAAAAGAAAAAACCCATATAATTTCAAAGATATGAGTTTAATATCTAGATAAACGCATTGAATGAAAATTCATTTGAATGATGTTTAGTATTTAAAAAAATAATTGAAACACTGCGGTGCCACTGCGACTTTCATATTATACTGCATATTTTATAGATAGACTATTAAAATTCTTTATTATATTTACAAATGATTATAATAAAAATATTTTAAATAGAATTTTTAATACTATGCAATTAAACTAATTAAAGTTTATAATATAATTATAATATACAATAAGAAACAAATTTTTATTAATTTTCTATTTTTGGCATTATTTAATTTTTTTTTTCTTTTACACACGTATCTTATCTTTTCCATAAAAAAAAAAAAAAAGAAGACAATAAAACAATATTTTTATTTTTATCAACAATAGCAAAAACAAAATAAATGAAGAAAATAAACAATTAACAGATTCTTGTAATTGTTTTATATATATATATATACGTACGTGTATACGTGAATATACATTACAAACAAATATTTTTTTTGGTTCTTAGTTTAAAAATTTAGTATATGTTTTAAAAAAAAGAAACATACTAAAATAATTAGTTAATTATATTTATTTTATTATACCATATAATCATTTAAGTACACATAATGGATATTGTATAAAAATAACTATAGAGATAATATACGCACGTTTAATTTAGTGTTTTTGAATGAATTGATAACATCATTTTTACATATATTTAATTATATTATTTTTATTGTTGCACTGCAACAGAAGAGAGAGACCACCTCCTCCTATACTTTGATTTTATTTATAACCGCAAACAACGACCCATATGCATAGAAAGAAAAAGAAACTGCTTCACAACTTTTCTGTTATAAAGGCTTCAATGTGATTTATCTGTGACAAACAAAAATGCTTAAAAATTTGGCTAAATGTAAAGTATGTGACTAAAACTAAAGTAAATGAAAACAAATAGCTCCACGTAATAATATTCACAACAATAGAAATTGCACATAGACAACAAAAACTAGCAATTGAGGTTTAAACTCATAATGGATATGTTGGATAATCCTGAATCATATATGATCAATTCAGAAACATTATAGATCTACCGATTAGATTTCCATTTTAATAAATATCTATATCTTTAGATAATTGCAGTGTAATTGGTGAATTATTATACCTATTATACTTGAGTGTAATGAATGTCAGGTATAGCGAGATTCTATATAAGCTTCACTTTGAGTAACATCACTTTCATATACCCGTATATATAATAAAAGTATAAAGTAATTGTTGTAACTATAAACATATTTATAATAACTGCCATTATTTAGTTATAAATAAATGAGAAAGATCAATTACGTTGACTGAACCAATTTCAATGTCATTTTATGAATTTATATTTGAAATTATAAATATATGTATCTATATAGGATGTACACGTACGACGCATAAATTTAATTTAGCAAAATAAACTTTTAGTTCTGGTTATAATTTTAAAGCGAATTAAAAATATTATTGCTTGTTGTTTAAACTCGTATCAAAATCAAATCGAATAATCATTGTTAAAAAAAATAACAATCAATTTGTTATTATTTATAAATAATATTGTATGTATAGAAAAGAAAACATGAATCACTATATAAAATATGCGCTAATTGTGTATGGTTCATGATTTTTAAGCCTATTGATGTAAATAATTTAATATATAAAAGTATAGAATTTCCATTTCAATGATTATATTTTAATCATTATTAATATATTTTTATTTATAAATAAAATTTTGAAAATAATACATTGTAATTTTTTATTACAAATAAATTGAATATAAATTTTCTATAAATATATATAGAATTACAAAGAACTATATCATCATTAATTATTTTATTTTATATTTATGACGTTACCATAGTGTACATACCTAAATCTCTATTTGGGATACTCTTGTTTTATACTCAATCCATTAATATATATCATTATGGGATAATTAGTCATATATAAAAATAATAATTATAATGTATTTTTTTGGATAATTGTAGATCAATTGGTTACTTAATAATTGTTATTCACTTATATATTCATGTATGAACAAACTGTCAAGTTGACTGTTTTATAGTGAATTTGTGCGTAGGTATGGTGTCACTTATGGCGCGACTAACCAATTTCTATAAAAATTCTTTAAAATTTATAAATAAATAATTTATTTTATTTTACTAGAAGAGAAAACTATATACGTATAAAAAAAACATCTAATCCATATTGTGTGAATCGACGCATTGTGTGCCTTTATAATTAAATTTATTGTTTTTCATTTGTCAAATAGAGGTTTTATTTTTCTAACCGACATGCATACCTTCATGCATAAGTTTACCTATATTGAAATATAAATTTATTTTATAATAAATTATATACCATCGTCTGTTCGAAAAATAATCGGAATTGATTTGGAAACTCGGGTTCTTTTAACGATAAATTAAGTTTAAGGAATAAAAATTGCCTCTTATGAAACTATAAATCAGATGAATATAAAGCAAAAATATTGTAGCAATTTTTAGATTGATAATTATCAAATCACATATACACAAAAACAATCAGCAATAGATAATATATAGAAAGTCATTTGTCACGGTTATTTTTCGGACAGAGGCGGTGTATACATATTTATAAAATATGAACAAAAACGAACGTATATTCAGGCAGGCATATCGATTTAAAATATGTTTTATATTATAATATACATTTTAAATCGTATGTTATATAATTTTATTTATTTATTTATAGAATTAAATATAAACTGAATACTATTTTGAATATAGTATAGCTCATACCAATTTTAATAGTTATGGCAATATATAGCACAGATATACTTTTAATTTAATAAATCGTATTTATTTTAATATATGTGACAGAGTCCCAAAAAAAAAAAAGTTATAATACACTTTGCATTATAATAATTAAATGAATAATAAATTAAGTTGATCCTTTTGTTTTCCTAATATAAAGCACACACAGATAATATGTAATCTCTTGATACATTATTATGTGTTTTCGATACATAGAAGTTATTGGTAATAGGCCAATGTTTTGACGCAGCACATAGAAAGTATAGAGTATATAGTAACGTCAACGTGTCGTATAAAAACTAATCCCTTTACACACGATTCCACTCCAGTTAACGTTATTAGAATTAATGATTAACAAAAAAAATTGTTTGTATATGTTTAGGTTTCACAAAAAAACACACATGAAGATGACCGGCTCCCACATAAACAAATAAATGTAAAAATTCTATTCCACATCTATACTATTTCAAAATAAAAATGTTATAATATGCGATTATATAATTTATTTTCATTAATATTATTATGGTTATTAGTTTTATATTCGCGTGCTTCTTAAAAGTTTAACAAACTGCAATAAAATAAATTAGATTAAAATTCCTCTTTATATACATTTATTTATTTTTTTTTAAATTTCATATTTAAAGAGGTATAAAAAAGAATTGTATGAATGTATAATAGGGAAGAATTATTATGTATAAGTGCGTAACAGGGTAACATCACCATAATTTGTATCAATTTGGGTAGTCCTTCTCTTGATCATATTTTTTTTTACTTGTTTTTATGTTACATATACAGAAATATGATGAAAAGCTTTATTATATTTTAGAATAAGATATCTATAAAATTAATTATACTCAATTGAATTACCATTTTTTCATTCCTAGAATGGCAAACCGAATATCTTAAAAAAAAAATGCGGTGTTGAACGCTATATGAGCGATTCACTCGTAACAATTATAGTGAATTAATACACCATTTATCGAAAAATAATTATACACCAATTGGTGAATTGTTATATAAACTCACATACGACGGAGTAATTTACCAATGTAACTGCAATGTTAGAAGGATACTTTAAACTTTAAATTCACTCTCATTATATATAGCTAATTTTAATTGCCAATAAATGTTTATGTTTCTTTTACGAAAACGTATAAGAATGTGACATTACACCATTTCTACCCAATAATTGATGTTTTTACCCTATCTCTATATATATTTTTACTTTAATGAACACACTTTTTTTTTAACGTATATTATATAATTTTCATTTGATATTAACATCATTTGTTATTAAAATTTCGAAATTATATGAAATTATAAATTGAACTACTTGAAAATGTTATTTTCTTGGAAAATATTATAATTAAAATTTTTAATTAATTTTTTATCTATTCCAAATAAAGGGTACTAAATTATGGATTATTATGGAATATTTGGGTGGTGGATCGGCATTGGATTTAATGAAAGCCGGTTCATTTGAAGAAATGCATATAGCTATTATATTACGTGAAGTTCTAAAAGGTTTGGATTATTTACATTCGGAACGTAAATTACATAGAGACATAAAGGCTGCTAATGTTTTATTAAGTGAAATGGGTGATGTAAAATTAGCCGATTTTGGTGTAGCCGGTCAATTGACAAACACAACATCAAAACGAAATACATTTGTTGGTACACCATTTTGGATGGCACCCGAAGTTATAAAACAATCAATGTATGACTCGAAGGCGGATATATGGTCATTAGGTATAACGGCTATTGAATTGGCAAAAGGTGAACCACCAAATTCAGAATTACATCCTATGCGTGTATTATTTTTAATACCCAAAAATAATCCACCACAATTAACGGGAAATTATACGAAAACATTTAAAGATTTTGTTGAAGCATGTTTAAATAAAGATCCAGAAAATGTAAATAGATATTATTTTTTTCTTTTTAATTTACTATATAATTTTATTATTGAATATTAAATATTATTTCATTTTTTTTTTTTTTATAAATATATAGAGACCAACGGCAAAGGAATTACTGAAATATCCATTTATTAAAAAAGCTAAAAAAAATTCTTATCTTATTGATTTAATAGATCGATATAAGAAATGGAAATCACAAAAGGGTGAAGAAAGCGAAACAGAATCAGAAAATTCAGATTCGTAAGCATATACTCGTATATATTGCATTTGCATATAGTGTGTGTTATTACAATGTTATTGTTATGGTTATGGTTATTTGGATGATTGTTGGTTGTTGTTATTGTGTGTGTGTGTGTTTTTTTTGCCTTTTATGTCGATCGTTTCAGTATAAGAATTTCATTTTAATGTATAGATTGAATCAATTTCAATAATTTTCGTTTTTTCTTGCCATCTATTTTAAATTGAAAATCATTGAATCTCTTTTTCTCTATGTTGATTATATACGCGATATTTTGATGGATACGTTTGAAGAAATTAAACGATTTGTATTCATTGATTGTATCATCTTCTTCAATAGCTAATATATATTGTGTATAGTATATCCATAAGTTGAATGAAACTACAATATTTTCTTTTTTTTTCTGTGAATTGTATTTATTTTTTTGTATTGTCGGTCCATTTAACAAATTATTAGCGTTTACTTTAAATTGTTAAATGTATCGGATACCATCATATATACATTAGATATTGGATGAATGCATAACTTCGTGCCAGAAAACTGAAAATCAATAGATTATATCTAAAGTGATTTTATTAATCTTCATCCTTTCTGATTCCAGATTGTTAGAACACGACAAAGGTCTTCCTTTGCAGTAGTTGGTACGATGGTTTTCAATTTTATTAGCTTTCACCGACACCCTACTAGGTGAAGATTGAATAAAATTCAAAATCTTTAAATAATTAAAAATACTATGACAAAACTTTCACCATTTTTCACTCATCACTTAGTATTTCTATTAACCGAATCGATTTTCTATAATCCAGGTCTATACTATGCTCATAGATTGTTCAAATTTTATGACATTAAAACTGCATGTCCTATTCTGAGCTCTATTGGTAACCATTATCTTTGTAATAAACAGAACCAGCGATAATAAACCCACTATAGGACCTACATGTCAGTTGTAATCATACTGCAAAAATTACCATGTACGTACCAGTCAATATTTTTTCTAGTTTTCCCTCAACTAAACTACTTTGTTACTATGGATGATTTTACAACACCGTTCATTCTGGAAGCAACATTTCGTATCAACTCTACGTTCTATCATATTTATAAAATAATATTGTGTGCATGTGTTAATTGGTATATTTTAAAGAGGCATATTAAATTTTTATTCTACAGTTTATTATTTCATTATTTTTTTTACTTAATACAATTATTACATTTTCTATTCGTTACAGGGAAGAACCAAAAGTTGATAGTACAGATGATCCATGGAATTCAACAGTTAGAATTCAAACAGAATCAAATTCATTATTAAAACTAAATGGTTCAAATAATATTTCATCGAGAGATTCAAATTTAAATCAATACAATAATAAAATAAATCAAGTAATAAAATTATTATTTTGTAAATTGAATAAATTAATTAATTTATTTATTTATTTGTGAATTTAGTCAAGAGCATTAAGTACATCACCGCCAACCAATACACCTATTGTTGATAATCGAAAAGATCGAGATAGCATTGTAACTTCCACACAAATAACAACAATAATAACAAAAGAAAAGGAACGTGAACAGGACCTACAACTACAGCAGCAGCAGCAGCAGCAACAGCAACAACAACAACAATTACAACAGAAACAACAGGAGCAGCAACAAAAGTTACAAGAACAACAATTACAAAAGGAACAGCAACAACAACAGCAACAGCAACAAAAACTACAACAAGAACAGCAGCAACGACAATTGTTAGTACAACAACAAGAACAACAACAACAGCAGCAGCAACAACGAGAACGTGAACGTGTTCGGTCCGAATGGGAAAAGGAACGTGAACACGATCGATCCGATTGGGAAAAACAACGTGAACGTAATAGTGATACAAAAGAAAATCGAGAGAAACGATCATCGAAAGATGTAATTATTTATATTTGTTTCAATTAATTATTAATTATAATAATGTTGTAATTTCTGCAGATAAGTCCATTAGATCATAGAGGAGATTTACAAAATAATTCAACAGAAGAAAGGCGTTCAAGTTTACGACGAGAAAAAGAACAACAATTAACACCAACACATAATGGAAATATTAATAATAATAATAATAGTAATAATAATACAAGTAATAATAATACAAGTAATAATAATAATGCAAATATTAATAATAATAATAATATAACAAATGTAACAAATACAAAGAATGGAAGTCGTTTAAATAATAATACATGCCTAACAAATGTGATTTTTCCACTTTTATCAGATGTAAGTAACTTCTTTTATTTTAATGGAATTCATTCTCTTTACACTGATTTTTTTTTTTTTTATGTTATTTATGTTATAAACTTTAATTTTAGATGCAACGTAAATATCATTATACATCTAAAAATGCATCAGCAATTGAAGTGGTTGATTTACGTGCAGCTTTTGAATTGGCTGAAAAAAGTAGTCCGGGTGTTAGTGATTTATTTGTTAAAGAAATTATACATAAATTGGTACCCGGTTTTTCGGAGACCAGAATTAATACGCTTATGGATAAAGTAATGCGGTAAGTTTTGTAACTGGTCGTTGCAATTATTCATAATGTGTTACTAATGATTCAATTACATTGGTACATATTGGAATTAATAATTTATTTATTAAATAATTAATCGTTTATATTATTTTAATGAATTATACATCTATTGTTCTTGTTTTACAATATTTTTATATTGAATAATTAAAAAAATTATGTTAAGGTTATGTTTTCGTTATATAATAAAAATATTTGTATTATAAAATTTGACAATTCTTGTCAGTAACAACAAACAACCTCACATTTTTCTACGAATACATAACTTTAACATAATTTATTCACTCATTTAATATAAAATCATTATAAAACAAGAACAATAGATAGATAATTTATTAAAATAATATAAACAATTATTTATTTAATAAATAAATTATTAATTTTAATATTTACTTTATTCTTTTGAATTGAGCATAAGTTCATAAACACGAGTGTAGTGTTTTTATTCTACAAATCAACCTAATAAATAAATAATTCAATTTAATCGATATAATGTACCAAAATTAGCGAAGAACAGAACCATCTAATGCTTTTTCGCTTTATTCTATTACATAAATATTAAATATTCATTTACTTTTTTGTTGTAGAAATAAAATTTAATGACAGTAGTTGCACTCAGTTCTCCGTTATCAGTCTCTTCAAAACTTCAAAGCAGCAATTACCTATATTCTACGCATCAATTTTAGACAATGGTAAAACAAAAAAAAAATCAAGAAAATGTTAAATTATTAAAAAATTAATTAAAAATAACTAAAAAAGAATTATAAATAATAAAATAGTTAAAAATATAAAGTAAATTTAAATACAAAAGAAAAAGTATAAATTAAAAAAAAAAGAAAAGAAAAAATATAATTATATGTAAAAAAGAGAAAAAAAAAAAAACCTAGCTAATCAATTATTGAAGAAAATTAAATAGATTTGTTAAATATTTTTTTGAATAGAACGAAAAGAAAAAATTCAATCAGACAAAAAAAAAAAAAAACTAAAAAAGTTTATAGTAAAACAAAAATATATATATTATATAAAAAAAAAAAAAAAATAAAAAAATTTTATTGTACATTATATTATTTCATTAATTTAATTTATAATTACTTATAATTATTAATTAATTTTGTATTAATTTAGTGTGAATTGTTGTAAGTGATAATCCGTGTAAAAAAAAAACTAAAAAGTTAACAAAGAGAAAATGGTTGAAAATTTTATGGTAAGAATTTTTTTTTTTTTATGAATAAAAATTTCATTATAAATAATATTTAATTTCATATTATTTTACCAATTTTATTTCTTTAAAACATTTATATTACGACTTTATATTTAATTACAATATTTAACTTTTTTTTTTTTGGCTGTGTACATTATTATTTGAAAAAAAAAAAAAAAAAAAAAAAGTCTTCTTTTAAAATCATATGAGAAAAAAAAAATAAGAAAACAAAAACGCGTCATAGGTTTTTTTTTTTATGTGCGTTGTATTAAATTTAAAAAAACAAATGAAACAAAAATGCGTTATAATATAATTTATATGCGCGCATGATTCTATTTTTTATTGTTCAACACTTCTCGCCATCACTTCTTTTTTTTTTTTTTTACAAATTATAACTATTGAAAAAAAAAAAAAAAGAACAGCAATAACAACAACAACAAAATAAATGATCGAATGTTTGTTTACGCGGTGCGGTATTTTAGATCGAATTGAAAAACAAAATTACAATTATTTGATATAAAATATGTGAATATTTTTTTTTTTTTTTTAAATATATATTTTTTGATTTTTCTTCTTTATTCCATTATTAATTAATTATAATTATTTAAAATTTGTTTTGTTTCACAGTTTTTATTATAAATTTAATTTTAACTTTTCTGTTAATTTGTAACAAAAATATGAAAGAGTAAGCATTACAATTAATTAGTAGTTGCGAATATATGGCAATAATTGAGACATATGGAATATTTGTTTTTTTATCCAAACGAATATTATATTGTTAAATTTATTTAAATACACCCGAATATTAAATGACAGAGAAATGACAACGTGACCAATGATAATTAATTTATATAATTCTGTACACATGTCCTTAAAATATATTGCAAAGCAGAATCTCGATGCGCTAACCTTTTGCAAATAATAAATATACAAAAATATTTCGATTCTGTTAAATTATATATTGTTATCTTGCCAAGTTGTGATAAATTTCAGTTTTTTTTTTTTTTTTTTTATTTTAAATTTCAAATAGTTGACAATTAATATTTATTACAAAAAAAAAATATAAAAAGTGCCAATAATATTTATTATTATTCCATCGTATCTTATAATAATAATATAATTGTTTAATTATATTAATATTAATTCCATTGAATGAATGCGAACGATTTTGAATGAATTATTTCTAAATTACAAAATTGATAGAATTTATTTATTATTATTATTATTTTTTTTTTTCTTAATATATTCTTATTTTAATTATAATATAATTAAAATGAAATTTTAAATTGTTAATAATAAATAAATAATAAAAAAAAAAAAAACACAAAACTCTGAATAATAAAAATTTTACTTAAAATTCTAATATTATATTATAAAAAAAAAAATAGAAGATACACACACACAGACTCACACAAATTACACAATTACTTAACAAATTAATTAAAAAAAAAATATATATTAATAACAATAACGACAAAAAATTAATAAAATAATAAATTATTAATAATTATAGAAACAGAAGAAATATTTTATTGACAATATATAAAATAGAAAAAAAAAAACAGTCTCTGTAATTAGTTTTAAAAAAATGTTTTAAAAAAGAATAGAAAAACAAAACAAAAAAAAAAAAAACAAAAACAAAAACAAAAACAAAAAACAATAATAATAAAAATTACAAATTATTTTTCGTGATTTGATTGATATTTTTATTTAAACTGCGTATGGTATCGGATACCGTTTTATTAACTATATTAATGGATTTTATTCGTTCTCTCTTTAATTCAAGTAATTGTAAATTTAATTGTATTTTAAAATTTGCTATTTTGACAGAGAAGCTCGAACAAAAATAAACGGGTGTAAAATAGCTTTGGCTAGCTATGCCCTATACACTTCTTTCACATATCACAATGGTTTGAGCTGGCTGAAGCTATTGTCGCGCATAAACATATAGTTTTTGGCAATGGTTTTATTCGCACGACACTTATTTTAAATGGAAATACTATATAAGTTTATTTTTTGCATATGAAATAGGTTGAAAACCTATTATTTTTGTTAGAATTAAAATTTTATGAATTGTGAAATGTTTAAATAAAAATAATAATTCATTAGTACGGACATAAACCATATATTTAACGAAATGTTGAAGGTGGTGTTTGTATTTTCATTTTGAAATGTTCATCGTAATTTCTAAAACCTAACAAATGTATTTAATGTTACTGATAAAGCCATCATTGTTAAAATGGTTTTCTTTTTTTTTTGCATATATGAAACAATAATTTTCTTTCATTAAATTATTTGCAGATGACTTCTTAACACATAATTTGTCGTGTACTTTTTTTCATGCATAAAGAATTAATGTTTATCGTTTTCACAAAATTGAAGTTTTTTTTTTTTTTTTTTGTTTACGCCAACTATACAGAAGGGTAGGTGGGTTTGTTGTTTTAATTCTTTATTCCAAAAATTCTTTCCTTTAGAACTTTAGAGTAAATTCATTACTCATTTGTTTTAAATCAATTTCCAATGAGTACCTAATATAAAAACTGTGTGTATAAATAATAATTTCTATATTTCATTTTGATGTACAATAAATAGACGGAATCAATAATTTTATATCAACATATCTTTGAAAATAGAATAATATATATTAATAATAAATTAATAATAATAAACAAATTAAACTATTCATAAATCAACGACATCTCTATCATATATTTAAATCGTAATTCATAATATTTATAATATAATCACTTTTGTATGACATTTACTGATTATGGGTGTAAAATATTAAAAATTACACTTATTACCATCTACTTGTTATTTTCTATTATATAACCATTATATATGGACAATATTTTTATTCCAACAGATATTATTATAAAATTTAAAAAGATATTTAAGAAGAGAGCATTAACGTTAGAATATATAAAATACACGCAGTGTGTTTAAGAATTTTTAAGACTGGATCTGTGTAAATGGAATAGAAATAAGTTATTATAGTATTTAATTTGGTTTTTTTTATTCAAAATAAGTATCTCCTCGTTTTTAATACATTTGTTTTAGTCGTCTTAATTATAATTTGAACATCAGTTTCCGAAATTTTTTTCATAGCACGCATCATAGCTGGTTTGTAGGGCCAAAACATTAACAAAATTACATCATTCTAATATAATTTTAAATTTTCACCATAATGTGGACCGTCATTTAACGCCAGCCTTAAAAATGTATCGACACACTGTTTATGTATATTTTTGTACATATTTGTCTGCATTACACTGCAGACAGTATCTAATTGTAAGAAAAGTATTTGAGATTAGTTTCTATAGATAGACTCGACGAATATAAACGCGTGTATACGTATACATTTACAAACACCTATATAGAAACATTACAATATACATATGGTTGGAATGGATATGCGATAATATGGTTTCATATTGGACCAACATATAATTGACACGTGTGGGCAATGAAAAATACTTATGTAGAATAGGAGTTATAATATAATAATAATAATAATAATAATTGTTTACTATTATTTTGTTCCTTCACAATTCTTATATAAAATATCAAATTACATTTTATAAAATATTGTTTCATATTTCTTGTAGTATATTATATATTAATATAATATATTAATAATATGACAAGAATATTCATATATAGGTGTTTATATGCCACTGTATTTAATAATAATTCTTTTTCATTGAAATATTATTTAGATAAAAAACGAAAAATTTGTTTATTTACATTTTTTTTTCTTGTAAGAATATTAATTACGTTACAATAAAATATATGTTTAAATTTTAAGATAAGAGGAAAAAGAAGTTAAATTTTTAAATATTATTGTATATAAAACTTACAAGTTAAATATTTTTATAACACATAAGTTGAATTTACAGACGCATTGAAATAAATTTGGTTATATGGAATTTAATGATTTTACTTGCATTGTATTGTAACAGCATCTAGAACACATTTTTAACAATACCAGAAACAAAAAATGTTTCCACTGTAGTCTTTACATTGAAAAATATATAGTGGGATATGTAGAAATGCCACCCACTTATAACGGTCTCGATGTGTCTGCTAGTCAATTAGACTCCTTGTTTCATTAGAATCAAAGGTTACGTGTTATCGAGCATTCATACATTATCCACTGTTACCTTTTTTTGTATCAATTGTATTGTGTTCCTTGGTGTTTCTTCTACCTCAAATAAAAATATTAATCAATAAATATAATTCCACCCTTAATGAATTATTAAATCTCAAAATATGCGTACTATTGTAAATTGAAAAATAAATCTTTTAAATATGGATATTAACATATTTTCATTTACAAATCAATTTATCGTTTAACCAGTGATAAAAAATGCATATATATTCGTGTACATAATCTTTAAAGAAAAAAAAAATGTATGTTAACGTTATTTAAATTTATGCACCCCCTTTTTTTTTTATATAGTTTCTGATTGCATTCAAAATAGTTTAGTTCTATGTTTTTATATTATATTATTATTATTATTATTATTATATGGATATAGATGTTAAAAGTATTGCGAGAGCAGTTAGCTGCCGCCGAGAACCCTTAAAGATTTTTTCGTTACCACATATATTTGCGTTTATTATTATATGTACGGTAATTGTGTAGGAGGTCTAATTCACTTATATATATTTAGTTCGACTGTATTAGATATGTGAGGCTATTTTCATATTTTATATACGTGATTTTATATTGATGGATATTATTTAAATTTAAATTTATTGTATTTTTTTATTTGTTTATATACAATATAAGAAGAAAGGGTGTCACCGTACGCGCACACCCTTTCCTTTTATCATTATCATTTCATCATTATGATTATTATTAATATATATAATGTTAATAAATAATAATAATAATAATAATAATAATCAATGTGTTTTTTTTTTCGCTTGAATATATGAATATTGTAATTTATCATTGATTTAAACAAAAGTCGTATAACATTTATACGACGACGACGACGACGACGACGACGATGACTTTTGACATCTTTTTAAATTTAATTTATATATTTCTCTTAATTTTAAGATTTTCTATTATAGATTATATAGCAATATCTAATATATTATATAATAAACATTGATAATATATACGTATTTTACATATCGTACACACATTGTGCGTATACATATATCATATCTGTTAATCTTCACATATAGAAAGGTATAAGTTAGTTGGAGCGTTGGAGGGTGTTTATAGTATACGATTATATAGAAATAAGTTAGTATATATATGACTGTTTCGAATATTACTTCTTAAATCAATATAAAACGTAAGACATTGATCGAACTTTACATTTCCATATTACATTATATTTTTTACTGCGTGTAAATAAGACAAAGTATAATTTTTATAGATCAATTTTATATTGTATCGTGAGTTTTTTTCAAAAAAAAAAAATATACGTACAATTTATAGTTTATTTAACAGCAGATGTTGTTACAAATTTAGTTGTTTTCAAAATACGTATACCAAAAATGACATTGTAGAGGTCGGCTTTATTGTACTAATAATCTTTCGGGTTATTTTTTGATCAATCTCGTGTATGCGTAATTCACATTGAAATTATATGTTAAATCGAAAATAAACATAAATCATCTGATGGAAATTTCACTCTGGCTAAATTTCATCTTCGCAGAAAGAACTTAATGTGCGTGCGTATAAAAATACATAATTATGTAAAAGTTACATTTACACATTAATTTTTTTAAAACATTATTATGATTTACTTTACACATTTACAGAGTATTAAAGATAATTGTATTTCTATATAAATTTTAAATAATAATAATAATAATAATAATAATAATATAATATCTGTATCAAAATGTCTTTATAAATATTATATAATGTATTGCGTGTGATGTTTTGTATATGTACCGAAAATAATAATTTATAAGTACTTTTATGTATAATATATATGGCAGAAAAAATATGTTATTACCTTCTGTTATACGCACAACATGTGCTTTATTTTGTACAATTATAGAAATAATTTAATTTTACCATTACATGCTTTAAATTCTTTAGTCGTTTTCATATAAATGTTCATTAATACATATATTTTGTTGCACTTATATTTTTAATGATTTATATGATTTTTCTTTTAAACATATTACAATAATTATTTGTGCGCGAAGTTATAATTATATATTATAAAATTAAATTTTAATATTATTATATTTATTTGAAACTTTTCTATATCGTACCTGATGCAGAGACAGTTTTGGTTATAAATCCAGGCTTAACGAATATTTTAGTCAAAATGTTCACAAAACTTATCAGTTAATTGAAAATTAATTAAATTACATAAACATTTTGTATTTTATCTTTGATTAACATTCATTATCATTAATTGTTGTTAGAGCGTTAATAGATAAGCACCTGAATCCATCGCCATTATATATTTCTAATAAGTTGGTCCACCTTTCTTGCTATCATTTTAGATACCATTCCAAGAATTAGCTTGTAATATTCATCTCGACTAAATTAGCACATGTATTTTCAATAAGATGAACCAAAAAATGTGTACGTGTACATGTCAAGCATTTAGATGCATTTATATATTAGTTTACATATGTACTAATACAACATGAAAACAATGAAATAATTTTAATATTAAATACGTTTTTATTTTTTTGTAACGAACCTGTATTTGTATTTATTTTGGTTTTTTTTTTATATAATTGGAATTTTGTTGAATTTGCGTGCATACAAAGCTGACTAACAAAACGAAAATAAATACTAATTCATAAAAATGATCAATATGAATTACTTTTTTTTTCTATTTTTCTCTCTCAAAAAATGATCAAAATAAAAACAATAGTTTTCTTTTACAAATAATATATAATTTTATGTGTTAACGAGAATAGCTTTCTATACAAAAAAATTAAATAATTAATAATATTCGAAAAGAAAAAAATATAATAATTCTTTAAATTACAAAAAAAATATTAATAATTTTTCGATTCAATAAAACCAAAAAGTGTAGCAACAACAAAAATTCTATTTGAATTTGATGACACTTGATGAACTTATTATTTTGTATTTGCTTTTTCAATGTCATATTAATTACATTTTTTTGATTTGGTTTGGTTTGGTTTCGTTTATTTTTGTTCTTACGGTTATTTTTTCATTGTTTGACTTGTTTGGTCGCTTCATATAAAATAGAAAAGAATAGAGTGTAATTGAATTATGTATTTAATTATATTATTAGTTAGTTGACAATAATAATTTTGAGTGTTGACATATACTAATTTATTGAATTATTATTTAATATTAATATAAAAATAATATAGTGGTTTTACTTTTTCCATTCAAACAGTGCGTGTTTTTGTCTGACTATAATTTAACTTAACTACTATTTATTCTTTAGTTTAAATTAATTATTTTTTTTTTTGATAAACATTAAATATGTTATTGCATCTACAATCATTACACTTGACTGGAATAGGTAGATTCGAATATTTATTTAACTGTGCCTATGACTATAAATTCTCTATCTGATTTGGAATTGGTAAGCAATTTTGATTTTTAATGACGTTGTTGTTATTGTTTTTTTTTATTATTTCACTATATTATACTTTTATATAAATAATAGAAAGTATTAAAATTAAAATTCAAAGAGATGTGTGACACAGTAGAAGGAATAGTTGTTTATTGATAAAACTGATAAAATCTAAGTACTGCCTTATTGATTCGGTCCAGTTACAGAGAATATTCGAAAACATTTTAAATAAACCAAAAAATTTAAAACTTAAATATATCCAAATAATTTTTTTTTGCTTATCATTCTGCTCTTTCTTTTATCATTGCGTTCATTTATTTGACGACAAATACAAGTTGTTATCATCATCATCAATACATGGGATTGTATTTGCATGACCGAATCAACCATGTGTTGTTGTAATTAATTGTTACAGCAATTATTATAAATAATAATAAATGTATTCATATGAAAACTAAAATATAACAAGAATGTAAAATCATGTGTAAAATACGCATTTATTTATATGTCATGTCGTGACAAACAATTATCTTAAATATTTCGCAGTATTTATATTGGAAAAAAATAAAAAAAATAATAAGAATTTATTTAAAGCGCGAGCTAACCCTCAGGGATAAGTATTAAATTTAAATTAAAACATATACACGAAGCATTCAAAATCATTACAACTGTGTACAACTACATCGTTTACTGAGGTTGAGGACTTGAGATGCTACTATACCATTGATAAACAATAATAAATATATAAATAGATGTTACATATTATAACGAGAGAAATTACGGTGTTATAATGACATGTTCCGCTGTATATAATTTGTGTCCAATAAAGTAATTTATGAGGTTTTTTTTTTTTTTTATTTCTATATAACAAAAGAATAAATTGTTTTTTCGTTGTTATTTTATAATTATTAATACGACGATATCATACTGATTACAAAATAACAACAAATTTTGTATTTTATTTTTTTATTTTGTTAATAGTTATTTAATTATACATTTATTTCAAATAATTTATGATTTATTTTTATAAATAAATATTCAGAGAGATTACAAAAATTAACGAAATGATAAATTATTATAAGCGTCGATATTTACAAATCTGTGTGTTTTTTTTTTTTTTTTTTTGTAGAAAGATATATTTATTTTTGTAGTTCTTACTTACTTAGCCCAGGTGCGGTTTTAGCCTTCTCCATCGTGCTTTTCCACTCTGACCTATCTACAGTTAACGTCTTCCAATCCCGAATTTTAAGGATCTTAATATTACAGTTCACTGCACTGAACTATATAGTTCTTTCTACTGTTTAATTTCTTAGATTTATAATAGCATATGATGACATGCATGAAATTGATTTAATTAATCTTGTTACAAGTCGTTGTTAATGTCAACCTATAGATATTTATATCATATACACCTAAAACACAAATATTCCAAATCCAAATATATTGGAGTTTATAGAGATGTTTGAAAAATATCCTTGCCTAAAATTATTACCATGGGTGTTTTTGTGGGAAACTGTAAATATCCTTATGTCCTTTCTTACACTTATATATATATAGAATATTCCTTTACTGATTGTTGCACATGCGGTCAATTAAATTGATTTTACAAATAAATAACAAAATCATGATTTTGAGATTTTCTTCAAATAACTACTACTTGAGTATTTTTCGAATACTTAAAATACTGGGCAAAAGTATTACAAGGAAGTACTTAAAGTACTTTTAAAATTCTAAAAAAAGTATTACAAATAGTATTTCAAATAAGTAGTAGTAGTATTTAATGTTTTTTAATAAATTTATAACATTCCATATAATACATATTTGTAAAACGTCTATGTAATTTCAAATGTTTTGTTAATGGTAATGATATAATCAATTAAAATTACCATACCATACCATACCATACCATATACCAATACATTTATATAGTTTCTTTTTCTTTTATAATTATGTTTATAAATATAAGTGTTTAGTTAACTGTATCTTAATATTGAATTGTGAATTGTTATATAAAATAAATTATATTGTAGATATATATATTAAATAAAATATTTAAAACGCAATAAGTTATAACTAAATGAAAAATTAACTACCTATCAATAAAATGTTTTTTTTATTTATATATTGTAAATAGATCTTTCTAAAAATATAATATGTAATAATAAATATATAGTAATTTTTGATGATCAATAATAATATTATAATACTTCACCTACAAAATTGTTATTGGACTATACAGATCCACCTATATATGTGTTTATTATTATATTTTAATATATAACATCATAAAGAGGATTAAATGAAGATAAATTTTTATTAGTGAACTGATTTATATTACCGTTCAATTTTAAATATTCATGTTTCATCGACATTTATATATATTAATATAAACTATCTATAAATATCTATAATAAAAATAATAAATATTCGAATAACATCGCACATCGCACATATTTTCAAAGTGAGAAATAAAAAAATAATATCACAAATAATAAAATAAACACTATCAATATGAAAGTGCCAAGATAGATGTAGATAAATAACACAAAGGTGTAAAAGCCGCCATAATAATTTATTAAAAGTCATCATATTAAAAAATTGTAGCCTCAAATCAAATATATGCATATAGCCAGAGTGAGTGAGTGTGTGTATATATGTTTATATCTTTAAATGCATATGGATGTATTTAAAAGCACAGTCAACTTTTCTTTTAATTTAAACTTTTCACTTACAATTAATTCATTAAAATCCTTTTATAGCAGCAACATACTTTTCCGGGATTAAACCCGAGTTCTTCACGTCCCATTATCATGAAAGGTGCTATACTATACTCAATACACCACTAACTCAGAGTTATATATAAATTTGTATGACAAACCACATCCATTGTAATATTTTAACAATTTCTATATATTTTATATTGATCAAAATTATTTCTCTTTTTTTTCATGCGGAATAAGATGTAAAATGTTGACTGTAATTTTTATTTATTATTTATTATTATTATTATTATTATTATTATTATTATTATTTATATTATTATTATTATTATTATTATTATTATCATTATTATTATTACTATTACTATTACATATTATATTTTTCTTCCATTTAGATTTTTATATGAAATGAAATTTTTTTTTCTTTTGCTTTACACAATGACTTGATGAAATAAAATAATAAAAGTTCATAGTAAAATTTTTCTGATTTTTTTTTTTTTTTTCGCCATCAATTGAACTATAAATTAAACGTGCACATCGTATTTTATTAAAAAAAAATTTCTAAATTATATATATAACAACGTATAGTATTTTAATGCGGCAAAGATAAGCATATAACGCATATCTATATTCTGTTGATGGACATTTTGTGACATTATTTCTTTCTTTTATTATTTTCTTTTCTATATCGTTAATGTAGTTTATGTGAAAATTGTAATGTAAGTAATTACAGACAGAAGAAGATCTTTAACAATTGAAGAATTTTTAAATTATTATTATTATTATTATTATTGAATTCTGTATATATATATAGAATTATCTATTATTAAAGTATATAACTGCGTTGCTTATATGGGAACATATATTCAAAAGAACAAATGAACATATATGGAACTATATGGGAAAAGACATAAACACAAGTATTTGAATGATACATATTCAAGATATTTAAGTTGAGGGTAAATAAATCTATTTCGGTTACTTTTCGGATTAATTGAAATTAATAAAAAAAATCTATCGAAACATAACAACAGATGAAGTATAATGGATTGTATCATATTCACTACAATTATTATCTTCTTATGTTTGTTAAATGCCATAAAAACAAGAGAAAATTTTGGGAAGAGGTAAACAATTGGAACGCAGAAACTCAAAACATTTCGATGGGTTTGCACCCCATACCACCTTTTCCATGGTTTGGTCGAAGATGTTTTCTAATCAAATTATATATTTTCGATGATGGCCCGCCCACACACACCAGAAATGTATTATCCATTTATATTATATTGATAATTTCAATACATTTAACATAATTAAATTAAATTCTATATAATAATTTAATTAAATACATTATATTAAACAAATATAAATACAAATACTTATCTATATAATAAAAAATATAGAAGAAAATACAAAAAAAAATAGTTATCTTATTAACACCAAATATTTATTAGCTTTCTGTGAAGAAGAAGAAAAAAAAACTGGATTTTATTTTATAAAAACAAAAATAAAACTAAAAACAAGTTTATCGAAATTTTTTTTGAATTATAAAACAAAATTTGTACAAAAATAAAAAAAAAATAAATATTAAATTATTTATTTTTTTTTTTTGTATAAGTCAAAAGAAAGTTAAATCAAATATTTATTATTTATTAAAAAAAAAATTCGAAAAATACCACACTATCATTTTTTTGTAATATGTTCCAACAATCATTTTGATTCGTATATTTTTTTTATTTTGATTTTAACTTTTGCGAAGCTTTTAATTCGCAATATGTTTAGAAAATAGGTTCACTTTTAAATCATGTGGTGGACTAAATTGTATCACGAATTTGAATCATTTATAAAAAAAATAATATAAGTTAAAAATTACTTGCCCTTTCATATGCAAATTTTCTTAAATAAATAAATATTTACGATTAGCACAATTTATCAATTTTTTAATCGGTACATACAAATTATTCTCTTATTATATTTATTGGAAAATATGTGCTGAACTCTTTTAGTCCTATTTAAATATTTTCTCTATTAAAACAACTGTTTCAAATTTTCTTCTTTGTTATCATTCGAATTTTTGTCTGCAAGGATATTACAATGTATCAAACGCAATCATAAATAATATAATACCACCGCCGTACCGAGCAGCCGCCACAGTGCCGTTACCACTAAATATTGACACATTATATTATTCACATTTATTTTTTTGATTTTATTAATATTTTATAATAAATTAATATACAAATTGAAAAATTAATGTGCCAAAGAAAATAAATTTATTTAAATAATAATTTTTTTCATATAAAATAATAATAATAATAATAATAATAATAATAAAACAATAATAAATAAATAAATAAATAAATAAATAAATAAATAAATAAATAAACATAAAAATTACAATACACAACAACAATATGACAAAGATAATATATCTATGGTATTTGGTATATATGTAAAATTGAAGACAAAAGAAAACGAGGCAATCGATCGCGATGTAATAATATTTCTATATATATACTACTGCTATGTGGCCTCAGCGGGTTGTCATGATTGCTACTGACTTCTATATCTCTTATTATATATGCATAAATATACACATTTATTCATATATATATGAATTATAATATCTTAAGTATATATATTTATCCGGTTATATAAAAAAGATATGTATTATGTGTATTATTATATTTATTTATATATATTATATATTAATTACATAGTTACTTATGGGTATACAGACACCACTAATTTTATATATATATGCACATAATAATAATAATAATAATAATAATAATAATAATAATAATAAATAAATAAATAAATGTTGTCAATATAAATTACTGTGATTCAATTTTTTTGTTAATTTGAAATTTAATGATAGATAATTATATGCGTGCACTTATTTAATTGAAGGAAAAATTATTGAATTTGTTGAGAGTAATATATAAAAATAAATTTTATGATCATATCGTGATATTATATATAAAACTTTAATTATACAGAAAATATGGTATTTCAATTTATTAATACATAGATCAGAGATCATAAAATGGATTGAAAATATAAACACTAAATAAAAAAAAAAAGGAATATTTCATCATTATAATAATATTTAGCTCAAGGAATATGTATTTTATTTTATTTTTATGGTTTTTAGTTATAGGTATATTTATTTATGAGTCCATCTTACCACGGTTATATAAGGAAGAACTGGTCACAAAAGTTCTATATATACAAAATAGTAAAATTATGATATTGAACGCTTAGTTCTTCTGTAACAAAAAATTCTTAATTTTATACCTTTTCCGCCTGCGGCTAATCTTACATTGTTTTTATTCAAATACATTTACCTTTCGTTTGAAGTAATAGCAACTTGCAGAACTTTTCTACGACCAGTACTTATTTATTATATACATATATTAAAACAAGTAAATATATATAAATATTTTGAAACCAACAAATATTTACAATATATATATATTAAATATTCTTATTATATATCACATATATAATATTTAGATATGAACGTTTTACAAAAGAAATGGATTTTTTTTTTTTTTTATGAAAGTAGAAGGTTACTGAATTTTTTTACATTCAATTTTACAAAGCAAAAATATTGTATTAAAATCCTATAATGTACATTTGTTGTTGTTAATAGTATATAACAAATATGCTATCATATCATAAGAGAAAAGTATATACAGAAAAAACTCTGAACTGCATACGCTCTATTACCTACATATATTATAGTATACATATAAGTATATATTGAGATACCCACATATATTACTACTTTTATATGTATCATAAGTATACACATGAACTAATTTTAAATAGTATTCAAAAAATTTATCAAAGTTAAAAAAAACACATTAACTGATGTAAATAAAAAATTCTTATATTTTTATACATAATTTATAAGTACCTTTACATACATATAAATATATATAATGTATATATTGTTTATTGTGTATATTATATACTTACTCTGATACTATATACACACATATATGTAATACCAATATGTATCTAGGAGCAAGCGTTTAGAAAATACAGTAAGACTAAAGTAAACTATATAAATTGTTAATTTCAATCATCTTACCTATAAAACCATAATATTGCATATACTTCATCTATATACCATATATATATATATATGTGGTATATATGCACCATAGTAGTATATTGCCATGGGTACTTGAAAAACAATTATAAAGTATATATGAGAAACAAAATCTTTTCTATTCTGTGTAGGTATATATATTATCTATATAATTTATATATATATATATATACTTTCTTAAGTACATACATAAATATTCTATTATATATAGGTATACAAAAGTAAATATATACCTATATCGTTTTCGTTAACATATAACAATATATGGTATATACAATTCCATGTATATAAATTTAAGTATATTTACTATATATTGTATATACATATAATAGAAGTATATAGAAAATTTTCCAGGCCAATCGTATACATCTCAAATACATTATGTATAAATATATATGGTATATAAGGTATATAACGTATATACATATATTTATATATTATATAGGTACCGTGTTTATCATCCCTACTCACATGTTATATATAAAAGTCTACAAAAAGTTGGAGGTGATATTATGCCTTCCCCCAATATTAACGTCCATGTATTATTTCAGAAATATCTGTACATATACTTATATTACATTATATATATATATATATATATATATTGTACTTTAAAAGTTATGTACGTATACTATATACAGTGAATACTCAAACCGTAAAATTGTTTATAAATAAAAAATAAAGCTATATGTACTTTATAATAACAAAAATTGTAAATATTCATTAAATACTATATGTAATTGTAGTAATTATTTAATGTAAAACTGATCGGATAAATTATTTTTAATGTGATTATAAATACTATATAAATTTTAGAGTTAATTATTAAAAATATTATAATGAAAAGAGATTTATCTTATTTTAGATAAAATATAGATAATTTTTCAATGCAGATAATAAATTTTAATAAAAAATATAAATTATTCTTTTACTATTATAATATCGAAAGTCAAAAATTTTTATAAACAATTTTTTGGCATTAACTGTAACTTTTCATATGCGAATTTTAAAATTATAGCCAGGTGCATTTGTATGTATATAATAAATTATATTATATTTATGTATACGAGTGCATAGTAACTGCATGTGCATATATGTACTATTTTGTTATTATATATACATATTATACCTATATATATATTGTATATTCACAGTATATAAATATATATTATATATATATAGGGAATATTGTGTATTAAATTTATGTACATATATATACAATTCGAATTTACAATGACTGCAAACTGAAATTATATATAACAATATATATATATATATTATATACCAAACATATATATGTTACATATATAAAATGTATTCAACTTTGTTTAATAATAACACTTTTGTATATATATAAATACAATATATATGTGTTTGTTTATGTACAATAGGTATATATAACAGAGAATGTTTATTTTATGTACATATACTTTTACATGCATATAATATCAAATGCATTTTATACTTGTGTATATATATTTTAGGTTGAATTTATATATTTGGATACATTTATGTAGGTTTATCTAAATCCAAAACCATTGCTATATTGCTGTATATAGAATATAGAATCTATATAGAATAATTCTATATATATACACACATGTAAATTATATATTGGAACACAAAGTTTACTTAAAGCAAAATATAAATTATATATAAACTAAATTTATAGAGGAAATGTTCAATATTTTATATTAATATATACTTATACTCAAAAAATTGCGCATTATATATATTACAAAATAACAAAATGATTGGTTATTTTGGACTAAATATTTTGATTTTAAATAATATATCAATTAGTATCTGCGTATAAATTGTATTATGAAACTTTGGACTTTTGGTACATATAGAAAAATATTTTATATAAAAATTTTTTTGCTGTTATTTTGTATTTTTCTTCACATTCACTTCCTACTTCACAGTCGTTCTACAATTTGTTATAAATACTGAAAATCAATTTTTCAACAACATTGATGGTAATGGCTCTGTCTTATATTGGTTTGGCCATCTTTCTGAATGAATATACTGTTGCTACATATACTTTCACGTATAATCTATATTTATAAATAGCTTTGAATATGGTATCATTTTTTAATTGTTGTAATTATATCTTTTGATTTTTTGTTGCCAAATTTTTCTTAATTTTCTTTTTTCGTTCATTTTTTCTTTTCCATACAATAAATACAATACAATGGTACGTTTTTCTTACCCGCTCTGTTGTCACAACTAACCTGCCATATAAAACTATATTTATATATTACTGGGTATTTTAATAATACTATATACATACACTTACTATACATAACATTTCCGTTTAAATATAGGTATGTTATCTTGTGTATAATTTTTAATAATATTTATAATAACATATAAAATAAAATATTGTATATATAATACAATATATATTACAAAAACAATCGACCTCAATACTATATACAGATTTCATGCAAAAATCCTTCATGCTCTTTATATAGTTACATATATAATTTTTGTAATTAAAGAAGGTGATATGCATTTATTTTATAATATGTTCAAACTTTTCCCTATTAAAAATAGACCTGTGTACTATGTAATTATCACATTACATTTAGATTTTATAGTCGTATATACACGATATATTCTTGTTATATATATATATATATATATGCGTATAATGTATACAACGAATAACGTGTATATATATATCGGAATGGAAATGTAACGTGCATATAACTCTACAAATATATATTGTATAATATACTAATAACAAAAAATTACTGATTATTAAATCAATTATAGAAAAACGAAAAAAAAATTAAAAAAAATCAACATTTCTTCTCGCTATATTTCGATTTATTTGTATTATAATTTATTTTTTTCTCGAAATTTTAATTTTTTAATAATACTCGTGTATTATTATAACATTTTCAAACCATATATCAAATCAAATACTGGTTTTGCTTTCGTATAATTGACAGGTTACTTGATGTTATAATTAATGTATATTTATGTGTTAGATAAAAAAAAGAATTCTTAAACTATAATTTTTACCAAATCTTTTCTTAATATCTAATTTTTTTTCGAATTTATATATCGTGTTCCTCCTCTTTAAAATTTCATATACCAGTTTATATATACACATTTATGTTATCTTTTCGAATTCGTAATTGATGAGGAGGTAAATTATAATTGTATATATTATAAGAAGAGCATTTTAAAGGTGTTTAAATATAATTTTTTTTTTTTACATACATATTTATTATTTATAAAGCTTTGGTAATATATATAATCGCATATTGTTAATTTCTAAACAATTTAATTTCAATCCATATAGATTAAATTTATATATAACAATTAGCATTCTATTTATAAAATTTATATAGAGAAATTATTGTATTTTATCTATATCATTTTTTTTGCAGTTTTATGTTGTGTTATAATGAAGTTATAATTGATTTTATAATTGTCTTCCTTTGTGACTGTATATTATATATAGTACAAACCATTGAATGTTGCCCTATGAGTTTTGATCCATCGATCTCATTTTATAATTTACCATTTGATCATATATAGATTAAATTCATGACCGATATAATAAATAATAAATAGAATCACTTAAATCTGTAAATAAATTAAAAAAATATTTACTGTTTATTTAAAAATAAAAATAAGTTTTAAGAATATTGAATAATTTTATATGTGCGATACATTTTAGAATATTCAGATTAGTAATTTTTATGGAATTTATTTAAATTTAATATACATTTTTTTTTTAAAATAATAAAACATTTGATTTAATTATGAGATAATATAATATAACCATTAAAAAAAACTGTTTATTCACGTAACATCTTGTAAATAATATCCTAATTTATTTTAATATATACAAATATTTGGACATTGTTGAATATTTTATAAATATATATATTGAGAACAAACAATATGATACATTTATAGGTAAATAATTATTTATATTGTTACTATAATATAAAAGATTTATATGGTTATTTTATTTATGCGTATATATTTCTATAAAATCCGGTAGCCTTCCCTATATATCTATAAATATAATATTAATTTAATAATAAATACCATATATGTAATATAGGAATAGAAGATATAAAAAATTAATAAAATATTATATATTTTATTTCTTTATTTTTTATAAAGCACATCGAATAGAGTTGCACATACAAATATACGCAGAAAAATTAATATTTATAGATATTTATTTTTTTTTAAGTTTAAGTTATTATACGTTACGCTTTCAATTCACATACAAATGTGGTAAATGCTTAAATTTGTTTATTGAGCTACATGTCGATGATTCATAGACGACAGAGAAAATATGTGGATGACAATGAATGTTCGGGTCGACCATAACAATAACAATATAATACATGAAGAAAACATATAGAAAAATTGTGTGATTTACAAAAAAAATAACAATAAATCTTTAGTTCACTAAGAATTCCAAATGGTACAACGATTATTTGGGTTGGCGTATTGAACCGTTTGATAGTCCATATATTTATCGCGTTCGCCCTGAATATTGATGGTACAGTTGATGATAATTGTGTAATATTTCTTGGTGTCATCGTACGACAATTATCAAATTTATATTTGCTTTAACATTCACCTTATTCGTCCCGAATTAGTTCTGTATATGTGACTATTTGTCTAATAATAATAATAAATTTGACAAAAGAAACAGGTTTACATTGAAGATATTATTTATCTCACATAAACACAAATACTATTCAATTAAATGACACAAAGAAATAAATATCTGAATATTGAAATGGTTTGTGGTGTAAAAGTATTTATTTACAACATCATAAAACATCATGTATATTTTATTATTATAATATAAATATATTTATTTTATATATATATAAAAAGATATTCGTATAAAGATAAGATATTATTTTATATATGTGAAATATGACATGCTACTGTAAGTGCCTGCACATATATATATATATGTTATATATGTTTATTTATTATATATACACAATATTTAAATATAAAAATATTGAGATAAAATTGAAAGATTTTTCTTTTTCGAGAAATTGATCATATACTTTTTCTGTATATTATTTATAATATGGACAAATATTTTATATAAAATTATTATAAATTTATAATATATAAAATTACTTATATATATATTGTATATAAGCGTATTACTAAATGTATACTATAATACTAAATACTATATATATATATATATACTAAAAACATATATGATCATTATTTATATAAATATAGAGGAAAATCTATAGTTTGTAATAATATACATTTTACAATCTATATATTATAATCTGAGAAACTGTGATAAAATATAATTTATATTATATTCATATTTGTTTCAGCCGCTTGATATCGTTAATTTATTGATTCGATTAATTTGGCTACATAGTAAAAATATTTTGAATATCAAATCCATATGCTTTTTCTTATATAGTTGGTATTTCAATTGGTGTACATAAAATATTGTTGATATAAATATATATCTTTTAACATTCAGTCATCATCCATTTATTACATTATTTTAATTCACCTATAAATAATATAGCATTAAAGATTAACCGATTTTAAAAATTTATTATTAATTTTATAATTAGAATAAAATCATCTCGTAAATGTATCTACGATGCGATAACGATATATAAAAATCATATATGCAAATTAATTGATATTTATTGATGTTTTAAAATATATGTATATATTAACCATATAATTTAACACCACATTTTGACATTATATTATATGGTATATTGAGAATATGCATTATTATAAAATACAATAGTATTTGTCTGTATGAACATTTAAATTTAAAATATATATAAAAATTTTAAAGTTCACTAATCTTTATACTTAACATAAAAAAACAACCTATTATCATTTAAATTTTTTGGGTAATAAAAATTCAATAATATAATCTTAAAATCATTATATAATCAATTTCATATATACACATTTATAACTTTATATATAAAAACCGCATATCAAAAGTATATTATTAATTAATTAATTACAACTTGTTTTATATGAGCTATGGGCTCTATGAAAAAAGGTTTTCAATATGTAAATTACAAATATATCTATATCAAAATTTCATCAATGGGAACTATATATAATAAAAAAATAATAATCATTTCCTGTATACATTTAATTTCAATTCCGTTACATACTCTCTCGCCTATATGCAATATTTATTTTGTTATGAATGGAATTAATAGAATATTATTTAATATGTTGTTGGTGTTGTGGTGATGGTGATGGTGATGGTGGTGGTGTTGTTGTTCTTCTTATTGTTCATAATCATCGAAATCATATTTTTCTCAACATTTTTGCATAATTGCTATAATTTTAAGATATTAACAAAATATTTTTTTTTATTTTCAAACATAAATACAAAATAAGAATTTATAGCTTTTCATTTTATTATAAATTTTCGTATTTATATATTAGAGAAGAACCCGCCACAGTAAAAAAAATATATAAATACCAAATATATGAAATTATAATAATAACAGATCCGTTGTTATTTTATTGTGGGACAATTTTTCAAATTTTAATTTTATTAAATTTTAATTGGAAATATAATTTTTTTTCAATATCAGTATATTTTATATTATAATTTTAATTATATCATAGTCGAATAGAACTGCACCGTCTCTGAACATAAATATTTGTTTAGATTTATTATCTGTTATAAGACAACTTTATATAATATAATATACATATGTGTGTGTGTGTGTGTATGTTTATATCTATAATGTATACAATCGGATAGCCCTATAGCTAGATACATTTAAATATATTAATAGAAATAAAAAAAAAAAAAAAAACTTAATTGAAACATCAATTTTTAAATTGCTATTTTATTTAAATTTTCAAAATTAATGAAAAAATAACAGATGATAATAAAATGTATATAAAAATAATAATATGTATAGCCAAGAGCGAGACGCGATTCACAAAAATATTATAAGAAATAAAATTCAAAATAATATATATATTTTATTTATATATAAATTAAAATAAAATAAAAAAAAACAAAAAAAAATCTTCTCATTATAATTAAGACATATAAATTTTGTTGGAAAAAATATTTACACATTTTATAATAAATATAAATAAAATATTAATAAATATTACTACTATACACATGTGTGGAATATAAATAAATATACACCGCGGAGTCGTCCAGGCGAAGGAATCTGTTGTGTTGCGCGCCGGGATTTTAATATTTGGTCATTTGATATTACCAAAAAAAATTATGTTATATTTTATATGTGGGCGTATCTATTTTGAAGGTAAAAATTAAATTAAATGAATTGCTCTGTATGTATCCCATTGTGTATTCTGTAAATTTATTTTATATTCGTATTTTTACTTCAATATAGATCCGCGCTCCTCGTATACAAACATTTACATTGAACCATTAAACATATCAATTTAATAATATTATGGAATATTTATATTTATTTTCATTATCGTTTTTTTTTTATGATCATAAGTTTTCTTCTTGGCGTAGTGTCAATTAGCATCGTATAAAATGCCTAATTAATTTTAATATAATTTTGAATGTTCGTGTTATTTATATATGATCGATAATTTAGATAATTTTTTAGTTTCTATTCATATTTATATTTTTTTAGATTTTTTATTATAATTTTTTTTTTTTTTGATTTTTGATTTTATATTTTGTATATACGGGATTTAAAAAAAAAAACCAAACTAATATATATTTATACAATAATATTTTTTGAAAATGTGCCGCGTGTGTATATATATATATGTCTTAATATAATATATAAGCCACACACCGACGACACAATATTACCTTTATTATTATTATAAATATATATAATTGAATAATGCATAATTTGCATTAATTTAACCAAATTTTAATGTGCTTAAAACGTTTTATGACAAATAAAATTAACGTTAATTAATCGTTAATATTTTTGTGTTGTATGTTGAATATACGCATAGTTTTTGTGGAGCAGAGAGACAGAGATTATTGGAGGAAAAAAAAAAAAAAATAATAAGACAGGAAAACATTAAAACATTTTTTTTATTTAAATTAATATTAAAATAGAATTTAATATTTTTTTTGTTGTGTATTTTAAAAAATTAATGATGGCGAAAAATTTAGTATTTAGGCTTTATAGTCTCATAGCAAAACATTGAATATAATTAAAAGATGAGGTATGATCTTATATTTACGTTTAATCTTATCCAATTTTTATATGTAATACATAGGTCCTGGTGATTGGTTTGTAAATGTTATATGTTATACATAGTGTTGTTCGCAAATAACACCGAATTATATTACAATGAGATTGATCAGCAATTAAACTATTTAAATGTTCTGTTTCAGATGTGATGCACATTTACAAGATACTATTTTCAACAAGAAAAAATAGTTTATAGCTTTTCATTAATTTTACTGCTTTTTATTTAACTTCAAAGTTTTATAATTTAAAAGATATTTAATAAAAACATCCACAAAATAAGTATTGATAAATTGATTGTAATATCTTGTATATTTTATTTCATTAGTTTGGGTTGTTAATTTGCTCAGAATAGTAATTGCTGCGAATGAAACTTCTAAAAATATTTGCAAATATTTTCATTTTATATCTGTTGATATAAAATGGTGTACAATTTAAACAAAATTAAATATAATTGAGATAAAATTCTAAAAATATTTAATTCTTTTACTTGCCGATGGTATTTCCCTTTTATTGTTGACATACACGCAAAAGGAAATGTTTTACTTTAATAAATTTAATTGAAATTGGATTTGTGGTGATATTATCTTATTTGTAAAAAAAAAATCTCACACAGTTTTTATTTATTTATTTATACAATACATATTTGTATATCCTTAAAAAAAGGACATTTATCAATTTCGATTCACATATATAGATATTTTTTTTAAAATCTATTATTTTACCTATGTATATAAGGGGCTATGTAAAGAGGGAGTATACAACACCCATTCATACATTCAATTCAAAATATAAAAATCCATATAAAATGTGATGTGACATTTGTTTCATATAAACAACAATAAGATGAGTAAATTGTCACACCTGTTTTGTTTTGTTTTCGATAAATGGAAAAAAATCATCAAATATAATATTCATAGTCTTATAAAAATTTAAAGGAAAATTATTACACGCCACAGGTGTGCTGTGCTTCTTTTAGTATTTATATGTTTTGTTTATTTTTCTTTTATTGAAATATTTAATATATAATTGTTATTGTTATCATTATTATTTTTAATATAATATATATTTTATTATTATTATTATTATTATTATAATTTTTTTTTTTTAAATATTTTAATTTGATTTGGTTTTATTTATGTTTTTTTTTTATATTTGTTATTTAAATGTTGTTATGGTTGTTTTTTGTTTTTTTTTTTTGTTTTGCTTTTTCGAAGGAGTTGAAATCGTTTTTATGGAAGTATATTCGCTGTATATAATATATAATAAGAAACAAATCGAAATATACCGCACCATTATTACAGAGGTATAGGTATAAAAGATATTCTAAGGAATATGATGAATATATAATATAACATAAAAAATAATAAATATATTACAGAAAAAATAAAAAGAATAATAAATAAATAAAATACACACCGAGAGTTTTGTTGATGGTATAAAAAAGATAAGCGATTGAGAATAACCCCATTTGTTTATGTGTCAAAAATCGTTGGAGGTCTATTTTACTTACCATATCATAATATTTATATTTATATGTACAACAAAATAGCTTATAGCTACTATATTTTTATATGTTTTTATATAATAATATCACAAAACATTTTATGTATTGTAAATATAATAGTAGTATCCTATATATGTCTTACATTACATCCAGCATGTATTATTTGTAGAGATATATTGTATACAAGAAATGGGTTTGTTTAATAAAAATGATTAAATTATATAAATTTTGAGACAGTCACATTATTTACGAAGAAAAAAAATTAATATTCGGTTTCCTCACTGTTGTGTGTGCGCGTATATTATAATAAGTTATGATTTTTCTTTTCGTTTTTATTATTGTATATTTATAAATTTATTATTAATACATTATAAAATGTGTGGGATGAAATATAGATGATAATTTCAATTATTATTATGAAAAAAAAAAACAAAAAATGTTATTTGCTTGTTAATTTTGAAATAGATTTCAATTTTTCTTTTAGAAAATTGAATAAGATAAAAAAATAAAACCATTAACAAATTGCCACAAAGTTACGCATCTTTATATGAATATATAATAAATTATTTCTCACGAATGAATATTATTAAAATTAATGTTGGTTATATTGTCTTTTTATTATATCAATTCATATATTGTAATTATATGTATTTAGTTATGTGGAAAATGAATTCAATGCATAGAAAGTAAACTTTCTTATAATATACACACCAATATTTGTATAATTATAATTTAAATTTTTAACTTGATTCTAGAAAAATTTCTATTTATATTTTATTCGCACATATGTTTTTCAATTTCAATGGATTATTATATTTAGAGGTTGCATTGAAAGCCGCTAGTACATCCGAAGCTATAACTATATGAGTGCATTTAGAACCTCATTAACAGATTATGTCACTATGTAAAGTGTAAAGTGAACAAATTTTCCATTAAATTTTAGTCATTATAAATATATAGATTATTTTTAAAGTGTGCTTCGTAAAATTTGTGAATTGAAATATTCTCAATATTCGATTTTTGTAATATATTTCTATTCTTATATATTAAAATATTATTCAGTATAAAATTCATTTCGAAAATTACTCCATATAATTATATATAAACAATATTAGCATATATAGCCATTGGGCACCACAAAATTGTCGCAATTATGTGAAGTAAACGCTTCTGAATAATTTACATATAATTAATATATATTTTTAATTTTTTTCCATTGAATCAATACTTACTTACAATGCATAAATTGTATTTATTTTCATTTTCTCACTTCTTATAAATACAAAATAATTTTTTACTTATAAATATATTTACTGTATACCTATTTTTAAATGAAGTTAAAAAAAAAAAACAGATTACCAATTGCTATATTTACAATATTTATACAGGGTGTAATATAACGTATCAGACAATAATCCAGAATAAAATTACTATTAATCATTGAACATATATAGAAAATCGCAATACTCTAATCCTATAATGGGTAGTGCTATGTATAAAAACACCTGTATATAATATATTTTGGGATTATATATACTAGTAAAAAATATAATTGAACTGTGTCACGCACAACTGAACATTTTAAACAAATGTTTTACATTGTTTTTTTTTTTTTTTTTTAATGCATTTATACGAAAAATGCAAATTTTCATGTGCTAACTAAATTCTAATTATCCGCATCGACACAAATAATAATAATTTTAAAGTACCTTTATTTTTACCTATGTATGTGCGTGATGCAGGTATTTTTTTCGATTTATTTAGGTACAAATACATATAATGTGAAGCTAAAAAAAAAAAAAAAAAATAAAATAAAAATAAGAAGCGTCAAAATATTTACTCATCGTGTGAAATTAAGGATTTTCACATATATAAATGTATAACTTACACAAAAAAAAATTATTATTATTATTATTATTATTATTATTGTTGTATTATCTTGTTAAGTCAAAACATATATATACATAGAAAATATTGAGTTCGATATATGAGTGATAGCGTGCAAATTTCTCTAGTTATAATTTTCTAAATAATATATTTAATCTTAAATTAAAAAAATACCGACAAATTGAAAATATTAATATTTATTTCAAATAAAGGTTATGATAAGTTAAAGAAATATACCGCTCGCTCAATATATTTTATTTCTTGTTTTAAATATTTTTAATGATATAGATAGGCAAAAGGGCACCAATATTTTTTTGTCGGTATAGATATAGCTTTAAAAATGTTCTATATATAATTTTGTATATATCCTATACTGATGATAGTTTTTGTTATGTGACGGATGTTTATAATTTTATAATTATATTATTGTGTAAAATTAACATAAAGTATATAATTATTTAAATATGAATTCATTCATTTTTTGAAATATACTTATTTAAATTTTGATTTTACAATTTACGAGATTTGCCAATTATAAGAAATTGAAGTTTGAATTTTATATGAACATTTATTTTTTTTTTAACTCACACCACAACCTCAAAAATCATCTCATTTGTATGGTTGAGACATTTTCGGTTTTAATGCCATGCAATCAATATAAGTTGTAAGTAACTTTTCAATGTAGATTTATCATTTATCATTCCCCGCATCAATAAAACAATTGAATAAACCAAATTCCATAGTATTATTTGGCTTTTCGCATATTAAAAAAATATTTATCATTTTCAACAATAACGTGATCTTAATAGTTTATGGTTAAAATAAATTTGGTACATGATTTTATTTTATTTATATTTTTTAATAACTTGCGGTTGGTCCATATTTCACTGTTTTTATTTATTTTTTTATACCTATATTTATATGTTACAATTAATTTAACTTTACAAGCTGGTCATCCTCAATCTATATCAATTTTTTAAAAAATAAATGATTTATTTGATTTTATGGCATAAAAACGAAAAATTTATTGGTATTATTCACAAATAAATATATTAACATAGTGTTATTATTTAAATGTTTATAGCCAAATATCCTATACTATTATTTTATATTATGTAAAATTAAATGCCATTATTTCGTTTAAGGGATGTAAATTTATGTGCTATATAATTATTAATATGATTTTCTAATAAGTCATGGAATATTTATTAGATTCATTTTGTTATTGTGTTTTTGTAGTGTTTCTATTTATAATTATTTAGATGTATGAGATGCGAGTAATAATTTTAAATACTTTGTTCATATTTAATATATTCAATAATTTTTAATTAAATTTAATTTTTTCGTTTTACCATATTAATTTAATAATAAAAATCCAATGAAATGTTTTATTCCAAATAATATACTATTAATTATTTTTTACTTATTATAACATATAAAATGAAACCATATATAGAAATGTGAGATATATTATTAATACTACAATATATATATATATTTAAATCGTATATTTGCGATGACAATATAAATAAATCATATCTTTGTTATACATGTATATGCACTAATATAATATATGAACAAATATGAATTACATTTATATATTAAAGAAGTTGTCTAAATTTTAGGAGGAATGACCTAATCCTTTTGTTTATTATTTAAGCTTAAAACAAACGAAATCATATAACTATATATAAATAAAAATAATAATATGTATAATTGTTTGCGTATAGCAAAGTTAAAAAATATATAAAGAGATAAATTTCGCATGCTATTTTGTGTGTGTAAAATAAAAAAATGTATAATTTTATATATTGTATTATACGTGTGTATACCACCACACCACACCGTCCTCTATATATACATATACGAGTACATATAAAAACTGCATCATATCATGTGAAATTATATAATAAACGGAAACTGTGTTACATTTGACCGGCTTTGTGTTTTGCGGGTTCAGTAGACTATTATTTATAATTATAATATTATATATATGTACACAATGTATTACAAAAAATAAAAAAAATACACACAGAGACTGTATCTATTTCCACGTGCGTGTTTTATACGTATATTTATAAAGTATTAAATTTTTAGTATATCAAATCAGGTATATTTTATTGTATTTTTTTTTTATTTTATTTTATTTTGTGTGAAAACCCTCACACACTCCGATGTTTTCGAGTTTAAAGATCATTAAAAAACAATTTCTCAAAATTTGAAATCTATTAATTATATATTATATTTGTGATTGAAAATTAATTAATATGAAATATATTGACAGATGATATTATACATATAATTATAGTTGGGTTTTACCGCATACATTATTATGTCGAAATTAATATATATCTTCTGTTTTTATTTCATATATATTTAATGCAAGCGTGTAAAACCTTTTTATTATTATAATATTATTTAGTATATTAAAAAATTCAGATATATATTATGTTGAGGGAGGTGTGGCGATGTAGGTGTTTTTCATTTACACACGCATCATTTTTATGATATTTGTTATTTTATATTATTATGTGTATATATTCAGAATTGTATCCATATTTTTATCTGACTGGGATATTTCATACCATGATGACATAGTTTCTTGAATTCAACCCTATATACATAAGTAAATTTTATGTTATTTACTATTATTTCTATCTCATACTTTTACGCAGATCATAATTTGAATGTGTTTTATATGATTTTTTCAAAGTAGTAATTGTTTTTAGCTGAAAAATTTGCATTACCAATTATAATCTTTGCATTTTTACAAATGTGTCCACTTAAATAACAATAAAAATTGGTCTCAAACACTTTATTTAGCTTTTCATAATGGTTTAGTAGTATAATATTCTTAAAAATAGTATTGGTTGCAAATCCTATAATGATAACGATTCTCTTTTAAAACTTGTTACTTACTGTATAAAATATAAGAACAAAAAATTACTGAAATCATTCTAAAATACACACTATTAAATACACATTCATTCATGAATGAAAATAGTTAACCACTGTATGCCGTGTCCACTTACATAAAGAGTGTTAAAAACATTATATTTCTATAAGTTATTAAGATAAATACAATATATAAAAACAATATATCGATTTCAATAATATTAATTTCACAAATTATTCATATAAACGATCATGATCATTTCTATTATATACTAAATAATAAAACATGCAAATTTATAATGTTAAAGACACCTTAAGCTACAAATATATGTAAATGTATTTTTATATTATATTTGTTAAATGAATTATAGCATGAAATAATATTTTTTAAATTGGTTTAACTTTATATATAATATATTAATAATAATAATAATAATAATAATAATAATAATAATAATAATAATAATTATTATAACTATAATATAATATTAATAATAAATAATAACATTATAATAACAATATAACCATCATCATATGCATAACCGCAACATCATAACACACACACACTCACATACACACAGCATGCTCACTCAAATAACAATTCAGTTTTAAGTGTACTTTAAAAAATTATTATTTAAATAATCAGAAATTAAACTGCGCGCGTACATCCAATTATGTATTAAGTATAATACGTACGTATATACGTGTACTTTACTTACATTACTATATATATACCATATATAGAAAAACTAATAACATAATAAGATAATTATAAATTGAGAATCATTTTAATGAAATAACATATATTATGTAATTTATATAAATTTGATTTTTGTTTATGGTACATATGATGCGGCGATGTACAATATACAAATTTCAGTATACGCATATATAAATATGTGTCCATCCATCTCGTTCCGCTATTTTAAATTCTTAAATATGATGATGGTCCGATTAGCATGTCTTTTTATTTTTATATTATTATATTGTCTAATTATAAATCGAGTATTTATTATATGTACTCACTCGTCTCGTATATATGATGTGATGACGATATACTTATAAGAAGAATATTATTTTGTATAGAATTGTATATATACAATATATATTTGACTTCATTTATTTCTATACGGCTCGTTTCATATTAATTTTTTAAAACTAATTTCACGCACGTGTATTAAATACATATACGAATGTATTTACTTATACACAATGTTTGAGTAATATATCTATACGGTTTTTTTTATTAAATGATACTTGTTTAATTTATAATTTTTAGATTCCTTTTTAATCAAAAGAAAAAAAAAATAAAATAATTAACCGAACCATAAACCGAACGTCAATGTGAGTACCCTTCACATGATTATCTCCATATAATAAGTATATTGCTGAAGTTCTTTGTTATATTAAATAAATAATGAATGAAAGTTTTTCAAATCCTATTTTGAAAACACATGACATTTGTAAACGCTTATCACAACATATTGTTATGGTTATTAATAAATATATTCGAAAATTATTTTCTATATTAAAACATCTCACAAATATTAAATTACCTTGTACAGTTGTAACAAAAATTTACTTAATAAAACCGACAAAAATTATGTTTTTTTTTTAAATTTTGTGCGATTACATGAAGAATTTATTTTAATATTATAAGGAATACTATTTTATTTGTTATTTTTCATAATTATATTATTACTATTATTATTATTATTTAACATGTTGTAAAAACTTAAGCAGTGAACCTAATTCTGTCACTAACTACACATATTAAAACTAAATGTATAATAGAAAAAATACAGATTGCAAGCTGTGCAATGTGCACATAATATATATTTATATATATATCGATATAATGCTTAATTTATTTGAATGGTTAATATTTTTTTCAAAAAATATCATAATATACGTTTAAATGGTTTATAAATATAGGGAAACTAGGGGTGGTTTACATTATAAATATTGTAGTCTATCCATGTATGTGTATTCAAAATCAACATTAATGCATATGCCAAATCAGTTACTACTTAACCTATTGTATGATTCAAATAACGAAATTAATAAATTATTCAAAAATGTATGATATTTATATTACGATTTGAGACAATTAATTGGTAATGATGAGCTAATTGAAACGAGGTGAAAACAAATATAAATTTAACATTCCAATCAAACGGGGAAAATGTATCGATGTAACGGAAATTCTTTGAAGAGGAGTGTGGTGGCCATGACAAGGAAGTGGAAGTTATAACATGAGGATCATTGTAAACTTGAAGGACAGCCAATATCTTTGACTCAAAATACAAAAAGATGCAGCTGTTTTATTTATAATTTATATATGCCCCCTCGAGAAGTAACAGTAATTTATGATCTCACTATTTTGGACGTACCAAAATATGGTTGATTTAAAATATGATTACAATATGTATGACTAATTGTATTAATTATCCTTTCATATAAGATGCTTGAACCATATTAATTCCACTTAATTTTCTGTTTAATTTTCAAATGTTGTTCAGAGCACTATTAATATATGTAAAAATTATCCTGATAAAATTCTTCAAATGTGTTTGATCTTGGATACAACATAGTATCCATAATTATCTTTTTAATTCTCTTTTGTATATATGATGTACGATTAAATGTTAATGTACCGACTATCCAGATTATCGAATTATCACTGTATATATTATAATATAAAAAATTAACGCATTTAAATGGAACACACTGTCAATGTTTAGTTGGTGTATGGGCCAAGGGTAAGAGAGAATGTGAGATAAATAAATATAAGATGAACTAAAATATTAAAATAATAAATAAATAAATAATTTAATTTAAAACATCATCATGTCGCAATAAATGTCATAAATAATGTTAAGTCACCCATCATAACGAGAATATTGAACGAAAATTTCGAAACAGTTTTTTAATTTGATGAGATGTTTTATATAATATATTTAAAATAAAAAGGTAAAGAAAAGTATAGATGAGTATGTGTGTACGTGTACGCATAACATATATATATAGTACACATGTAGCTATAAAATTTAAAATAATATTATAATTTTAAAACGTAATGGTTCAAAAAAAAAAAATAATATAGTAATTATGTGTCCTTGCATGAATTTCAAAATGAAAAAAAATAAAATTGATTATAATCAATATTGACAGGGTAGAATTATTAAAATAATAATTATACTATAATTACAATAAATGATTCAATATGCATTTCTTTTTATAACCATTTACAATAATTATTATATATGTATTTGTGTATACCGACCATTGTTATATAACACTCATTGAGTTCATTGTGAAGTTGTATTTAAAATTATTATCCAATGATCCATAGCTGCGATTCTATATGATTAATTCTAATATGAAATTTTACAATATACAAATAAATATTATATTCTCACTTTACACAATTACACAAAAATTATTATAAGTAAAAAAATATAATTAAATTTAATATATGAAATAATTGAACAAAAACTTACAATTTGATCATCATATACACTATTTATTTATCGTTGGCTAATACCTTTTAATACATCCTGTTTTAATAAAATAACAAAATTTCCACTCATAATGATTTAATTATATAAAATATTTCTTAAAAAATTATACAAATTTTATATATGGGCGTACGTTCATTAGGGTGACCGGCATTTGTCTCTCACCAATATTTTGCATTTTTTATATATGTTATTCATAAATTATAAATAAGCTTTAGTCATATAATTTGTTAAACAACAAATATTAATATATAAAGAATAAATCAATTATATTTCCAGTACCTTTTATAAGATTGATTTTTAGATTTTAGGCATGCGATAATTTGCATATATGAATGAAAATTAAAAAGTGCATCTATAGTTAGAAGAACTTGATTTTATATAAGATTAATTTCAACATCTAGAATTAAACGGGAAAATTGTCCATAATAAAATATGGTCCCATAGTCTAAACTCCCACACGTAGTGTCATCAGAATTTTTCCATAGTTTCATCAATATTTGCCATTTGAGCGAACTATGCTGAGTATAGTAATTTTATAGGAAATTTTTAGGAATTAGTCGTTTTTGGTCCTACTTGTATATGTAGTCTATATTTCATGGTGAATCGGCACCATATAACCCAATACAATTGATACAATTGCTTTGACGTTTCTTTTCTATATATACTCGTATAAGTATAAAAGCTGTGTTCAGTAAAAATTATAATATTTTGAAATGATAAAAAAGTTTAACACGCAAAAAAAAAATTGCATGGAAAATTTGATCTACTGTAGATATTGTCAAAATTCATTTTAAAATTCTCGATTATGGATTTATAAATTAACTGCGCCGGTAACCCTAAATGGTACACTGACACCACACATTCAACAGCCGTAATTTATTCTCTTGAACCGTAATTTGACCTTAATTAATTGACTTAAATATTATATATGGATTATTATATTGTGTAAAAAATCTTAATTAAGATTTTTGTAAATGTAATGACGAGTATTTCAAATAAATTAAATCAAATATTTGTGTAATTTTTTATATGTACGCGGAATTTAACAGAAAATCAATTTTTTTTTAATCTATATTTTAATTTTTTTACTGCAATATAAAATTCTTTTATTATTTTATCAAACACGCATATCAATTACTAATTATCAAAATAATAACAAAACATGTACAATACAATTACTATTATTATATGTATTTCAAATGTGTAAAAGATAAAAAAAAAACCGATATTAAATTAAAAATATTAAAATAATGGATTAATAAAAAAATTATTATTCTGGTGTCATCATCATTCAATCATTTCCATTGTCATTTAAATTTATTATAAAACGATAAGATTATAAATTATGAAAAACAAAAGTGTGATATTGATCTTTATTATATTGTAATATCAATTTAATTGGTCTGAGCGTGCGGCACTTTTACAATACACATATAACATTAAACGCGAGGTATATACATACATGACATAATATATGTATTTATATTTTAAGTAGATAGTTTAGATACCTATTTGTTTTTTTTTTTTTTTTCCATTATTTTTTATAATCAAAAGCTTAACAAAGAATTGACAAAGAAAAAATAAAAAATAAACATAAGATTAGTTTAGTTTTCTTTGTTGATTTTTTTTTTTTTCCTGTAACACATGCTTTTGTATGTATTGTATATGATATTGTATTATAATATACAATGTCATGAGTATAAGTGTTACATAATAAAATGACGATGATCATCATTATCATCTAAACACTGAATATTATCTTAATTTGTTAATTATTTATAACATAAATTAAATTTAAAATATCATGTAATATATATAAAAGTGTCAATAATAATATAATAAAGGTGTTAAATTAATTCATTATTTATGTACATATAAATTCACTTATATATTTAGTATAAAAATAATATAAATAAAGAAAGATGTTTGATTTTTTTTTGGACACATGTTAAATCTGCGTGGTCTGTTTTATTAGTCGTTTGTTCAAATTAAAAATATATATATTTTATATATTGTGAAATTTGATTAAATTATATATAATAATAATAATCACATTAATACATTATAAATACAAGCACATCCATATATTACCATAGATATTTTTTGGCACTTTTATTGTTTGAAAACAGTGTCGAATCATTTTTAATATACGATAATTTTTGACTTTTTATCCTATGCAATTATTATTATTACTTTTTGAAAGCATTACCGAGGTTAAATATTTAATTAATGGTATTCCGTTTCGGAGTATAAATTCTAACAAGTCATGATTGTCAAAAAATCGCATATAATTTCTGTTTGCGATTAACATAACAAAAAAGTACTTAGTTTGAGTAAAAGAGATTACAATTTTAAGAAAGGTGATCTAAAATAACTTTTGCATATGTACATTGTTTACATTTTTCATTTGATGATGAGACTCACGGATTTTCAACTGCATATTGTAAGGGAATAATTAAGAAATTTTTTTCATCTTATCCATTCTAGTGAATTAGAACCTCAATAATAGTAGTAGTACATATAAATTATTTATTTATAAGAATTATTACATGTAAGTTATATACCGTATTTACAACGGACTAATTATATGTTAAATAATAGTTAAAATAGAGAAATTTTCCTATTTGATGACACACATTTCAAAAATAATGTAGATTGTGAAAGTTTAAACTTTTGTAGAAAAAACCATCATAATTAATTAATAATTCATATATTTATATAAAAATTTTACTGTATATATATATACCACACCACCACACATTATAATTGATTGACTTAATATTACAAGATTATTATTTTTATTATTATTATGTATTTTATTAAAAATAAACCAATCGAATAAATATAATAAATTATTATACCGCCCGGATTATATGTTGTAATATTAATAATAATAATAATAATAATAATAATAATAAATAAAGCATATAACTCGTACATGTATAACAAAATATTTAACAACACAAGAAGAAAGAACGACCGTACGAAACGCACCAACAAAATAAAGGATTAATTTCATTAAATGACAGTTTTCTCATAAAATCTTTCAGTTTATGATAATTAAAAATTAACATCAAATTACATTTATTCTTTTTTTTTTCATTTTTTTTGCTGTTGTTGTTACTTAAGTGATCTTTTGCTGATCTGCTGTGATCGCATCAATATATGGTATATATATATATTTTGTGGTAAATAAAATGTATATGTAGCTACCGCAGAAAATTTTATTTTTGTTATTATGGATATATGTTGTATTTATGTTATGTATATTATTATCTGTGAAACATTAAAAAAAAAACACAAGTGAAAATACAAAACATGAACAACGACGCGCACACCGCGCTCTTATATTATTATTATACTTTTGTATATTCGCAAATTAAGAGAAGAAATTTGTTTTGAATGCGGTTTATTATATACATTTTGCATATATATGCGTGTTATCTATATATATATATATAAACCATGTTATTATTATTATTATTATTACTATAACATGCAACAATTTACAAAATCAATAATTTATAAAGATTTATAGAACGAATGACGTGCTGTGTGTGGTGGTGGTAGGTACATCGTTTCTAATTTATCGTATTACTACCATATATATTAATGGTATAATATATAAAAAATTATAAAATTATTAAAATAACAAAATTATATGGAAAAAAAAACCGCATATATTTATATGTTTTATGTAATTAAAATGAAAATTAACAAATCTACAATATATTTTCTGAGTAGCTATATGATAAATTTCAAATCAAATAAAATTTATGAACTGTAATTATTGTGACCGATGAAATTAATTAAAATTTAAATTAAGGAAAATGTTTTATCGTACGCAAAAGGTACGATTATTTTTTATATATAAATTTCAAGATAACTTGTATGTATATAAATCAATCCAATTTCTTATATAGAACATGTTCACAAAGAATTTCTTCTTATTATTGTCCAGATGTTCTTAAATTTATACAATATATATATATGCACGTATTATAGTATTTATATAAGGAACGTAATATATATATATATATATATATATATAGGAATAATGAATAATTAAATAATAAATAATAAATAATAAATAACATATGATGTATATGTAGAAAAATATTATCAAAGTTGCGTGTTGATTGAAAATTCTGATGTTGTTGTGTATATATAGTAATAATATAAATACAATATATAAATTAATTCTTATATATATATATAAACATATATTATATAATATAATACGCAATATACGATAACATAAAGTATATACACATAAATAATATTAATATTAATATGATCGAAAAAGTATATAATTTCTTATTTTAATTTTACCAATTTTTTAGTGTTTTTCAAAAAAACCGCAAATGATATGATATACTAATATATATATAGATACACTGCAACACCACACAACAAACCAAAATAAATAAATAAATATAACTATTGTTATATTTGATGTTAAATTGTTTTCCTTTTTATTTTTCTTATTATACAATAATATATATGTGTTTTTTTAAAATCACACACATGAAATTGGTTTGAAATAATTTTTTTGACGATTCATTATATGTAATATATATATACTAATATTGCTATATATGCGGTAAGCGATAATGATATATATATATAATATATGTAGTACCTATATAATTATATTATATTTGGATGGAATATATATATGGTAGTGGTGGTGGTGGTGGTGATGGTGCGTGGTATATTGCACCATTTCACCATAATATATTATGGAATAAATAATTATGAAATAATAAGTCAGTTTTTTTTTTAACTTTTTATTAGTATAGAATTTATATACCAACATAATTATATGGTATCGCATATTTATATGTTCAATTTTGATTGCGGTATATTATATAAGAAGTTATTGTATATATATATATAAAAATTTCACTTAATATAAACCATATATATAAGATATATTTTCAAACATTTAATTATATTAATACATATTGGTATAATATACAATGATTTATCAAACGCTATATAAATTTTATAGAAAATTAATATAATTTTTGATGATAGAATTTCATCACTTTTCAAAGTCACATAACTTAGCACTGTATAAAGATGCGATTCACATACATATTAGATTAATAGAATTAATAAAAAATATCTATATCGACCTGGTTTATGTCTGGTTAATCAATTGTTTATGTTTAGTTCACGCAGTAGGGACGATAAATGGATGCGAATGTTGTAGTCTATATTGATATCCTTGAATTGTGTTCACAATTCAATTATTATAATTTTATTGATGTATATTACTGCTGCAACATTTTTAACCCCGGAAATCTATTATAATATTATATAAATTTATATAGTAATTTTCAGATAAAAAAATTTCGTTTTTTAATTTAAAATTGTATTTATATTTTTGAAATATCAATTAATTATTGTTTGTATAATGTGATCATTGTATTGTTAATGTAATCATTATATATATATTTAGCTTAATGTTTATTATAATATACAAAATAATAATAATAATATATTATATTAGCCTATATAAAACATCAAGGATACATTATTTTTATAATTTATGGAAATCTTATACACATAGAATTTGTATTTTACAATGATTTATAATTAAAATATTTGATACTATGATTTTATTTATTAACTTTGAATTTATATAGCTATAATTCAATAATTTATAGATAATTAAAAAACGTATTTTGTCATATATTATTTATTTTACTTTTCTTATAATTTGTTACATATATTGTAATATCTCTTCCTATATATAATATAATAACGTACATTTCTGTATTTACCTAATTATGTTTTTATTTAAATAAATTAATATAAATACAAAAATTGTTATTGTATACACGTAGTATAGTAGGTGTTTATGTATATAATGTTCTAATTTAATGAAATTATATACGATCATGATATTATATACAATGATTTTGTAGAAAAATCTATAAAAATAAGGAAAAAAAAAAAAAATAGTACATAAAAATAAAAAGGCATATTTTTGATTAAAATAAAAAATTAGCCCCTAAAATATTACAAAATTCTACACATATAAATGCGTTATAACAAAATATATAATATATATAAATATATAGTGTGTCGAATTGAAACCAATCGAATATTGATCTAACTACTTAATAGTATTTTATATTATATATATATATGTGCCATCGTGTATTTGTATTCTAAACTATATACAGGGTGGGTGGGTGAATAAGTCATAATTTGACGTATTTGTTCTATATTTATCATTTACAATTACAAGTACCACAAAACTGATTATTTATTATTTTGGTCAAAATACTGTATAAAAATATAATTAAAAATCGTATGATTTGGATTTTTATGCAGAGAAGCAGATTCAATAATAATTACTTCATAATATCCAAAGTGACGACTCGCACTTTATTCAATTATTTGTTTTATATGAAAATATATATAGAGAATTATCACCACCGCGGTTATGGCCTATAAGAATGTAACTTTCCATTTTGCATGCATTGTCATTTTTATTGTCACAAGTTTTTTCAATATTTTGTTGTCTTCGTCCATTTTCCATTCCCAATATATATATGATCTCTATTTATATATGAGCAGCGAATTTTCTTACATATCTTTTTGCTAAATAATTAGTGTACACTCAAATAGAATTATAGGCTTTGAAAATGAATTTGTTCAACATATCCCCGGATACTATATACAATAAGTGAAATTTATTTCTTTCACATACAGTTCACCCTGTCTCTCTATACGTTCAAAACAAGCATTATTAATGAATTCTATATTTATTTATATTTTTTATAACATATATTAAATAAAATAGAAAAAAAATAAAAATATAGTAAAATAAAATAAAAAAATAAATAGATCACGGTGTCTGTAATAGACTTATACCACCACAAAAATTCATTATACAATATTATGGTATTGATATATAAAATAAAATTATTACAGTACATTCAAATATTATTTAAACTTTATGTTTTTGTTAAATATTTTGCGATTGTTAATTGTTTGAGCGTTATATATATTATGTTTCATAAAAATTAAGCTACTTTAGTTACTATTTATGTTTTTATGATACTATAAATATTATATGGTATATAAGAAAATAGTATTTTAATCATTTCAAACAAATAACATGTATCGCTTAAAATCATATGGTGTTATACTTACATCTTAATCCGGATGACATATTAATCTATTAATCTATATTATAATTATCCTATTGTTTTTATAATAACTTATATATATTATATAAGATTATTATCCACTATATTTTGAAGGTTTTATGTTTGGTTTTTTTGTTGTACCATATATTTTATGTATTATATTATAATTGGAACTTTCAATTTTTTTAATTTATTTATTATAAAATTCCTAATAATGTATAAAATAGTTCTAATAATTTTTTAATTAACTGTTGTTGTTGTTTTTAAACTATATACTCTGTATATAATATATAATTTGAATATTATATTATTTATATATAAAACATACTATTATAACAATATAATATATATGATTAAATAGAAGAACGAATTACAATATATTAACAAAAAATTTATTAATTTACTAAATTCTGTCTATATGTACTATATATTTTCATTACATTCGTATATAATATAAAAATAATACTAAAAACAATATACAAAATAATTTATAATAATAATAATAATAATAATAATAATAAATTATAATATTAGAAAAAACGCGTTGCTCTATATAAGCGAGCGTATAGCTAAATGTAATAATATAACATTAACAAATTACATTGACTACTCTACATATATATATATATATACGCATAAAATTACACACACATTATATTATGTATATCTCTACCTGCATGCATGAATATATACAGATTTCCATACATGTTATATCCAATACCGTGTAATATATGTTTATATTTTGTTATAAAAAACCACCAAAATAAATAAATAAATAAATGTATACGCAACAAAAAATATTATAAAAAATTAATTAAAATTTCTCAATATATTACCATATAACATACACATGACGACGCTGTATATTGTATTTCCGTCACAATTCTAAATTCTGTATATAAATATATATTTAATTTAATGATTGTTTTATATTACACAAACAAATATTTGATAATAAATAAATATAATAATGTCTGAATTTGTCATTTTTATTTTATATAATAATAATAATAATAAAATAATAATTATTATTAGTATTTTATTTTGACTATTATGAAAGTTTCTTCTTCTTTTATTTTTCCACTTTATGGTATATCCATTAGTTGAGAGAATGCTGACATTAACTTTACTTTTGACAGTTTTTCTATATATATATAAATTTATTTGTATATAATGTATAGCTATATAAAATACATTTATTGTATAAGCTTTACTATATTAATATAACAACAACGCTATAAGCATGCATATTTGAACATTTAATTGTATATTAATTGCTAACAATTAGGTCTTCTAATGGATTATGTCTTTTACAGATTATTTATTTTAGTTATTTGCTTTTTTTTTGTTTTTATGTTGAATGTTGGATGACACACAAGCACTGCAAAATATTTTATTTTAATAATTAATATATTATTACGTATTTTTTTTTTATATAGAAAAGAAAATGTAAAATGATAAAATTATATGAAAATTACAAATTGAAATGAAAATATTTTATGAATAAATTTTCTTTCAATAAAATATGTATATAAATCTGAAAAACTTAAAACAATAAAATTATTAAATATATTATTTTTACTTAAATTATTTTACTATATTTATTATTTATTATTTTTACATTTATAGATTTTCGCCAGATCAAGTTATGTGTTGAAAATTTATTTCGTCAAACAAATCATCGTGTAGCTGAAATTTTATAAAATTCGATATATATTTATGTGAGTGCTTTTATTTTATTTTATTATTTATTTTATAATATATAAAAATAATATTTGTTAAAAAAATGAACGGATGCAAGGGATACTTGAACAAAATATAATGCGTGATAATAGAATCCTCAAGAAATTATATAAATATATGCCTCAATTGTTATTTTACATACACTATTGATGCACTAAAAAAACTATAATATATACGTTTTAAAGGTTATATATAATTTTAAAGTTTTTTTTTAATAATACATATTATAAAAAGCATTGGTTGAGTTTCTTAAATTTATAAATCTGCTGAAAATTATTTATAATAATTAATATAATTTAAGCTGATGCAACCGTGGACTAAAACGATCACATCTGATCGGTATTAACCATAATCAATTCAATTGAGCCGAATACAGCAACAAGAGACCTTACATAATATTCTTATTTATATAATCATAAAATCGTATAATTTAGGTTAATCTCATTCAATCAAACATATATACATTTCTATTCAACGTGACAAAGTTTCATGTAACATACCATCAAGGTAATATTCTTCTAAATTGAACATACCAATATATACCAAAATTTCATTTAAGTCAAGTTGGTAAATTACTTCTCAAATTACTACATTCATCCTGCACAATATTTTCAAACATATTCTTTTTGTTTAATTTAATTGAGTAATTCTCAGTATATGAAAAATATTGAAAAATTTATCTGTATGTCAACAATGCGAATCAAACTTTCGATTTCCAGATGTAACAGATTTACTATTGAAATATATATAGAAATAGTTTAACAACATCGGCAAAAACACTACCCTAATTTTACGGTAAGATTTATATACCTAAATATTTGCATAGAACGTTACAAATATTATAATTCAACTACCAACTACTATATTCTATACAGATATATTGTTTTGAATGTAGTAAATATTTATTTAATAACAAGATCGATTAAATAAGATTAAAATACAAAATTATATAATACTGTCTGTATCTCAAAATATTGTTTTATTTTATGACAGAATTTTCTATACGCAATATTTATATTATTGCGCGTGGTAGAAAAATGTGATATGCTTACGTTTTTTCTTTTAAGTCAGTCACCTTTAATATAATTATAATTATAAAAAAAAGACACTGTTTTTGTTTTTGCATAAATGACCTCAGATCCCGTGCAACACAAATATCATATCTTAAAATAGTATTTTAAAAAATAGTTTTCCTATATTTTAATTATTAATTTATTTACATATTACCACTATACTATCGCATCGAATTATGATAATATACGAGTATTTATATGTTTATTAATTATATTTCTTTTTTAAATTTATTATTATTTCTCTTATTTTTTTTTTTTTTTTTTTTACTAATTTTAAAATCCAGTTTATTTTCGTTTTATTTTTTTATTTTGTTAATTTTTTATAAGAACTTGGAGACTTGAATATTTAGATCACACACGTTTTGGTGTAATATTCCGTATATTTAATAATTTAGTTTTTATACCGTCATCATACAATAATCAAATTGAAATTATAATTTTTAATTCATTAATATATGTGTATATTTAGTATATTTATGTTTCGTGATATTAATGACACATAAAAGTACAAAATATAATAACACATAATTTTTAAGGTCAATTTTAAATATTACGTATAATATTTAATGTAAATTTTGCACTAAATTTGCGAAATACTGCGTATTACATATTTCAGATGAGCTTACATAAATTAATAAATTATGATATTTTTTAATGATAAAATAAAATTCTTTAAAAACAAAATTGAATAAGTAAATAAATAAACAAAATTTATCTAAAATCACATATAAAAATTGTTCATTACATGCGGTTTAACAATAATTTATCATTTGATCAAATATGTATGTGACAAAAAATATTATAGTTTATTTGTAAATTGAATCGTAAAAGGAAATTACACGCTATTATAATTTTACGTGTCGTTGTGCGTATACCATATGAACAGCACTTTAATTGGTATTTCACAGGACAAGCAATTTTTAATTTAAACGCATTAATTATAGCTTTTGTTTTAAAACAAAAATGTTTATTCTATTCCCCATAAACACATTTGTTGTTTGTATAAATATCATAATCTTTGTTACAAAATTCGTTCATTGAGTTCTAAATTAATAACGTTAAGAACTTATGTATATATGGAAAATTTGTAATTATATATATTTTGTCCTTTACCATATCTTTATATTTGCTTGCCATTGCTATACTATTTTGAAAGCTGCTTGACATTCATATTTATTTCCAATTTTCACTTAAATAATAATTTATATATTTATAGTATGTGTGATTGAACTTTAGTTCTTATTTACCATGGCTAATAATATATATGCAACCAGTAACCCATTCCAATTTAGCATATATTTTTTATACTGTTATTTTTGTTTTAATCTATATATAAATTAATTTTTTTATCTAGAATTAATTCAATTTTATTATACGCTATATTATAATTGCAATATGCAAATTTTAACAACGTTGTTTAGTATAGAATATAAATTAATTTTTGCACAAATGCATGAATTTTTAATATAAATATTTATTAATATAGAAATGTTGTGAAATATATAGAGAATTAGTTTTTTGTTGCATATTTTTAAATTAAAAAAACAAAAAGAGGAAGCCTTGCTGTAAAATAAACAAATGAGAATACTTCACCTATAACACGCACACACATTGTACTATTAGGAAATTGTAATATTGTATAAAGACACAAATTCTATATTTGAAAATTTTACTTAAATCGATCGTTCAAAAGAGCACACACCACTATTTATAAGTAATTTTTTCCGGAATTTATATAAAATTTCATAGTTGCAATTTTAATATATTAAATAATAACATCTTGTCGTAATCTTTATAGAAATTTCTAATAATTGGAATGAGAAAAGAAATCGAAACATTAGATTTTCTGTTATTATGGAAACACTATAATCTTTCCCAATCGAACTCATATACGTAAAAATTATTATTTTTCCTATTACTATATATTAATAAAACTTCTCTTATATAAATACTATTGTTGATTTAAAGTGGCGTTAAAATTATAAAATTATGAATTGATTAAAAACAAATAAAAAAAATGTATAAATAAGTAAGTAAAACAAGATTTATTATTTTTTAACTTATTTTTTAAAAATATTTCTGAGGTCGGATAATGACCTGATAAATGTAAAGTATATATGGTAAATATATTCAAAAATAACAATATATTAATATGAGGAGATGTAACGTTATAGCCAAAAATAAGATTATATATTTTTTTAAATTTACAGTTTTATTGTTGCTTTTTTTTTTTTTTTTTAGTATAAATTAATTAAATTTTGACAAATATATTAATTGCAAAATGTAAATTTTTCAAAAATAATTTGCTTTAAATAATTTATTTATTTAAAATTAACATTATAAATTGTATAAATTTTTTTTTAATCAAAATATGATTAATAAATTTAGAAAAAAAAACGTATATCTTTTTCTTATGCTAAAAGTTTTAAAAACTATATCATATTTAAAAAAATATTAAATTTATTATTCATATTTAAATATTAATTTTAAAATTAAAACTAATATATAAACAAATTTAGTGTTTCTTAAAGATACATAGAATATTGAGTATAAAGTTAGTTAAATAGCGCAGGACTGGTGTTTCGTTTTTAAGTCAGATATAGTAAATTATTGTATTGTTACAATTAATAAAATTATATTCCTCAAAGTTAAATACATTATAAAAGACCATTTAAAAACACAATTTAAAATTCATTTTGTATACACTTACTTTATATTATATTTATATTATAATACACAATTCACATTACTTCAAGTGCAATGACAACTAACGCAAACATTCATTACATAGTCATGTTGGTAAATTACTTCGCAATTAATTCACCAAATTATCTGTAATTATCGAAAGGTGGAAATATATGTTTCATTAATTGCATAGTATTTTTTATAGTAAAATAAATACCGATCACATTCAATTTGTATTTCATGATCACAATGGTTCAAAATTAAAGCTTTCACACTGTGCGCCATTACTGCAAGTGTTTTAATTTGTTGTTATGGTTATAATTTTTTTTTATACTAATTATGATTCTAATATATATATTTAATATTTGTTATACAAAAATAGATATCCAAACTAAGAAAATAAACTACAAATACAGATATGTTACGTATAACCTGCCATATTAACTGTATCTCTTATTATGATGTTATATTAAGGCTATACACACACACTCATTGAATCACAAAAATTATTCATAATATAACTCGTCGGATATTATTTTGATCTTAAATAATATTAATAATTTAATAGTTTAATCGGATTATAAAAATTTGTATAAACAAAAAAAAAATTAACGATTATAATTAACTGTTGACTATATTTATATTGAGAAATTAATGGCATACAGTATACACCTATAATTCATTATTTCATTTGTATATTAATATATACATGTAATATAATTATATATATTATAAATGTAATATTTAATACATATATTTATGTTGAATATGGTATTACGACGACTATTACGTAATTAGCATAAAATTTATATATAATAAATAAATATGATGTTCTTGTTATCGTTCTTATATAAATTAATAATTATTTTAAACAAAAAATGGGTTTTTCTAAAGCTTTGCATAATATTCAATAAATTTAGTTGGCATATATTATACAATAGCATTTGTTGTATATAATATATGATATGCAGTTAATTATTATGGAAATTAGTGTAAAAGATATATAGATTTAATAATATTTTCTAAAACAAATTTTGAATATATAAGTTTCATTATAAATTTTGATCAGTAATTTATTTATTTAATTAAATGATTAAAACATCCGGTATAACATTTTTTTTTTATGCTATTTATAGGATAGATTTTTTTTTTTGTTGAAAAATATTAAGTATTTAAGTAGCACATAAAGTTAGGAGCGATTTAACGACTTAATGCTGATGCATGTTTATCGCACGTACACATACCACTGCACGTTGAATAGATAATTGACGAGAAATCAAGTCGTTTAATGTTTTAAATTCTTAAACAAAAAAAAAAAATATTATAAAAAACTGCAGTAGAATTGAATAGGAAAAATATTTAAGCAACACAAATAATATATACAAGGAAAAAAATGACAAAATTACGCTGAAACCGATCCTCCCAAGCACGTGTTAAAAAGGAAGAGAGTTCCTTAAAAAAAAGATATTTTGCACATAGAAAACTAGATCCGTTATAGTGGATGGTAAATAGTGGCCAAAATTGAATTATGCTTGAAGACGAAAAATCTTTATAACAACCTATACATTCAACAGGGATTCGATCCAACGTATTCTGCGACGATGAAATTAAGAAACTGTAATACGTACCCTCGTAAATGTAAGAATGAAAGCTTTCGTATTTCGAGATGTATAGGTTGACGTTGACAAACTACATATACGATGTGTTAACCGCCGGTTAATTAATGCAATCGATCTTCAACATGTGTATTTAAAGATACTTGAAATATGTTATTTAAAATATATGTATATTAGATTCGATTTTGTATTATATTTTTTTATAGTATATACCTTTCTTAAATAAAAAAATATTACGCAGATATATTGTTATAAATACATTAATTAATAAAATATAATATAATTAACATTCCATATTGATTAAATATTTTCCCATAATATTTTTAGATATGCTCGCGTTAATACGTAGAATATTATAATATTTGGTATAGATTTGATTCATAGATTTGTGTATTTACAATTTATACCATATATAATCTTGTACTATATACAGATTAAGTTCCGGTGTTTTATTTTTTCTGATGGAACTTACAAATAATATAATCATTAAATATAAATTCTTATCCGCCGTTATTATTTTTTTTTTACGTTAAGATTTTTTATTAGTTATTTATGTCTTCTCTAAAAATCGTACGTGACATAATATATATTTAAAAATTTGTGCGTAATATAGGCGGTTTTTTTTTCTCTTAAAATATTTATTTAATCTTATTTTATATGTTATTTAATACATATAATACACATATTTATGCATTAGCATATTTACTGGAAATGATCGCATAAAAAAAGAAAAAATATGAATGATTAAATTTAAAATTTTATGTTCTTGTTGTATAAATATGGTATATACATACATTAGTAATACTTTCAACACCAAAAAAATATAAAATATGTCTTTAATTTATGTATAAACATGAATAACCGTTTTAACATTTTCATTTCTATTTTATAGTTATTACTTATACATTATTTAAATTAAATATATTAATGTGTGTAAAGTTATACAAATACATGTATATGTTTAGATATATACTTAAATAATTCATTAAATTAAGATTTAAAATCTCTATAGTTAAAATATAAATGCATGTGTAAATTTGTATATCGTTTTTTTTGTAGAAGAATAAAATATATATATGAATATTGAAACCGTATCGATTGAAAACTGCAATTTTATTCTATATATATATAAATATAATTAATTAAATTTTTTTAATATGTTAATTTTTCATATATATAATAGAATATGCAATTAAAATAGATATCTCCTAATGAGATTTTAAAGCCGGAAATCATAAATCGTTTTCTATACAATACACATATAGACAATATTAAACATACACAAACTCGTATATATTATTACAATATTTTGTAGAGATTAAAAAAATTTTGATATTAAAATTGATAAGTGAATGAATATATATTTATTTATTAGGTTATATAATTTTATAATAAAACATTCCACTATACAGATATTTATTAATGTAATTAATAATTTTGCATTTATTTATTTATTTATTTATTTTTTTTTTAATTAATTACCTAAAATTATATAGAACTAATTGGTATCGATAATTTTGGAAAAAATTTTAATCTATTTTGGAGATTTTTTTTTTTTATTATTAATTTCTATATATATATTTGTTGGTAGTATTAATGTGTCTCATATATTTAAATATATTTATTTGTATATACCATATTTGTCTTAAAATTTATTATATTAATTTATTTATTTATCGATATTTTTATTTATTTCACCTAACATTCCGCGTCACTATAACTATGTACAGAGTTAAGCCAGCGCACAGCATCCATCTGTGGTTATTAAGTGAAAAGTCATAAATAATTATCAACATATATTATCTCGATTAATTCTTCTTCTTCTTTTTCTTCTTCTACTTCTTCTATTTAAATGTTTAAAATAATAATGTAAAAAATAATATAAAAACAATATATACACAGTGAAAATTTATTTATTGTACCCTGCGTGTGTGTGCTTGTTATATGAACATATATATATATATATACATTGATTAATACAGATCAACCATTATCATTTCCATATATTTAGGAGCATATCGCTTTTGGTATAGTTACTGTGTTCTACCTGCTGAAATCTATTACGGCCATCCACCAGATGATTACAAATATAGAAATACTAAAATATTTTAGCTTTTAATAATATATAATTCAATTTGAAGAAATTATGATTAAATCATATCGATTAGGATTACTGAAATATATTTTGCTATAAAATTATAGAATGATCATTTTTGATCTGTATTTAATATAATAAAAAAATCTATATACTTTAGAAAGTGTGTAATAAATAAATTGTTACTGTATTGCTAGTTTATAAATATGAATATTAACGCCACGTTTAATGTATTAAATAAATTAAATTTGTATTTGTGGTTCGACAATGTGCATTTTCTATAAACTTCTATAAATAGGTATTATAGATGAATTTTCAATCAAATTAATTAATTCCATTTAAATTGTTTAAGATTTTATTTATTTTGATATTAAACTATAATTTATTTCTACACAAAACTATAAAACTATACGCCACATAATTCACATATATTTTCTAAAAATATTCAACGTATAATCCTCGTTGCTATATATTTGTAATATTTTTCCAAGTGTGTGCTTATACAGCATCTACAAAATAAACATTATACGCATAGTTAAGTTGATAAGTTATTCGTCCGGCATATAGGAGGTATAACAATTCACCAATATTATGTCTGCAATTTTTCAAAAAGTACGGATAGTACCTTAATTCCAATATATTTTTATATTAGTGTGATAATAATAGTCCAATGTATCCAATGTATATGTGAATAGTGCTTCATTAAAATTATTTATTTATATATTTTTGTTTTCCATATCATACATATATGGTATTATATTATTTGTTGTATGTAAATCTCTGCGGAGAAATATAATTTATTTGATTTGACTTTAAACATAATTATCCATTATATATTGTAAAAATATATGTATATAATAAATCTTCTTGTTTTTTGATACATTGTAAATAAATATATTCAATATAATAAGAATAATATAGATAATATTGTTGAAAAGTTTTCGGAATAACAAAATTATATATTTCTCAATTTATGGATACCATTGTTTAGGTAAATTTAACAATATGTGCTTTAAAAATAATATCATCGTTTCACTATTCGACATCATCTATATGTTTATTCCGATAACTTTTCAAACCATAGCCTGTATAATATACTGCTATCTATATATATAACCAATTTATTTATTTAATGTTATATAAATTTAAAATTCCAAATTATATGAATTAATAATATTAAGTTGTAAACTAATATCAAAAAAATTTTAATTTATTTAACGGCAAATTTATGTAAAATCTATATATTTAATATCGTTTCTGTCTCTTTTAATTTTGCATAAAACATCGATATATGATTTTATCGAAATCATTTATCAAATGCAAATGTTTTATTTATATTTTTCGGTTTTTTTATGTATTGTATATATGATTTTGTGTTTGTGTTTAAAAAAAAACATACAATAATGTATAAATGCCATATATGTTATATACATCCGTCCTATTATAGTTAATTACTTCAATTTTGTATATCATGTGTTATTTTGAAGCAAACCTTATAATTCAAATGGCATATATATATATATAAATTATATTATCTACAATATTTTTGTAAAACCCGTGCGTTAATTATATATATATACTACGTTTAAAAATAGTATAAGCATATGATTATTAGAATGTTGATCTTTTTGCTTTTTTCTATTTCTTTTCTATATATCTTATAATTTTGGATTTAATTTTCAATAATTTTTAACTTATTATATACACATATTTATTTACAAAAAAAAAAATAAAATAAATAAAATCGACATGAATATTCAAATCTTTAATAAATTTGATAATTAGATACATTAAGCATTTAAGTAAAATTGATAATTTATTCAAATAATTTTAATTTTATATACATTTCTTATTTCATAGTATTTATATTGAGATAAATATTTAGGAAAAAAAAAAAAAATTTGTTCTATATAAATAATTTTAATAATATATTTTTGAATAAATAATTAATTTTCCAATTAATAATCAAATTCGAATAATTATTATTTATTAAATTAATGAATTTTTAAAGGAAGTGTGTCGTCGAAACAATGAAAACAAAAAAGGTGTAGGTAACCGTTCTATAAATAGAAATGTTTTTATTTGCAAATGTTTGATTTAATTATTTATATATGTTTTTTTTTAACTGACTGAAGTCATCACATAAACATTTCGTCCATATATTATGATTATGTCATTTATTGTGTCACATATTAATTATTATTAATATATATATATATACTTATGGACAAATTATACGCGCCCACTTGTAAAACAAATCTTATCTTTTCTTTTATTTATAAATTGATTTTCATTTTATGTATTTCTAAATAATTTACTAACACTGGGAAACTTGAAATTTGACAAAATAATAAACAAACAAAAAAAAAAAAACTATTTAGTAATTAATTAATAAATATATACAATTTTTAATTATTAAAAAACTAAAATCTTTAGCATATACTTAAAATAAATAAATAAAATTAAGGAAAGGAATAAATATAATTTAAATATTAATTAGAATAAAATTAGTTTTTGTAACCGTTCAAAAAAAAAATAAATAAAGATAAACATAGACTCGAATTTCACATAAAAACTCTATAACAAATTTTGTTGACAATGGAAATTTATTGTCCAACTAATGAAAAATGGTTCAAATATTCTACTATATGGAAATTGAATCCATATATAGCTCCCGTTAACATATTAAATTAATGATGTTTACATATTTATTGGTAATTGTAATCAAAATTTATTATGAAGATTTTATGTGAAATTGGTTGAGACATTTTTTTTTTAATATAATTATTATTTTAAAAATTATCCCGCCAAAAAAAAAATACTAATTTTTGTTTAAGCAGTGCTAAATATTTGACCCTGACTCCCATAATTGTATATAATCAGCAATAATTCTTAAACATTAAAATTTCTTTCGCTTGTCAATTTTATTAAAAAAAAAACATTAAAAAAAGCACACTATCATCCACTGATTTGTGATTGTGTCGTCATCATTTTAATTATTATTAAACAATAAAATTATAAACAAAATATATACATAGGGTAAGGTTTACCATGTAGTACTATACCATTTGTCCGAAAAACAATTGGAATATTGTTGTGACTTTACAATATTTTTAATTATACGAAAATTACTAACTGGTTTCTTTTTATCGACAAATGCCATTTTGGTGAATAGAATAAAATTATAATAATTCACAATGAAATCGGTATTAATTTATTTAAAATCAATTGAATAACAGCAATCCCACAACAATTTACAACTTTACTTAATTGTACAACAAATACATGAAGAATTTAAAAAAAAAATACGACTTATCTGTTAATAATTGAGCACTGTAATCCATTGGCAATGGTAATGTTTTTACACAAACGTATGTTTAACATGCATATTATTAATGGTTAATGGCATTGTTGATATATGAATTTTTAAAGAAATTCCAATGTTACCCACTTGTCAAATTATTAATCCTTTACACTACATGTCTACATATAGTTTATATATATTTTATATAGGGTACGTGCTGCTATGTACAGTTCAGGTTAAAGTGTTACTTCTTATGTATGCATGTTAATAGTATATATATGTGTCTAGATGTTATTGATAGAAAAATTATAATACAATATACAATTGTGGTCGAAAATATTAGACACTTGTATTAAAAATCAGAAAAAAACACTTTTATATAAATCTACGAAATTAATAATTATTATACAAAACAATAAAAACTTACATATAAATATTATGAATAGTTTTACTATAAGACGATTAGATCATGATATATCGAAAGGGATCATAAATATGATACAAATATAAATATAAGATGCCTATATTATTCAGACATTGAATAAATGCTCACAGCATATAACTTTTAAAACGATGAATTAATTAATTGGGTGTCTGCTGAGCTTATAATAATTTTGTCCATGTTTGTATATTTACTTTGTGATGTGATTTTTCATAAAGTGAATATACAAAAATTATTATTATTATAATATGTATTATTTTAATTATAAAAAGTGATTTGTAATTTATATCAAGTACCTCTTATGATATTTAGTATTTATTATTTATATACATACAGAGATCGTTGACGAGACCAATTTTTCGTGTATTTTACTATATTTATAGATATATAGACTTTTTAATTTTAATATATTGTATAATATTTAGTTTATAACTATATATTGTACTATATAACGCTATGTGTATGCATATAATTGTATCTATAATATTATTGAGGTGGTTTATAATGTTATTATTTTAAATGAATCAAGATTTATATATATATAGAAAGAAAAAAAAAATATGAATTTTTTTGGTTTTGGTTTTTGGTTTTTTTTTTTTTTTATTTCGTCACGCGGTCATTATTAATGTGGCACATTCTCGACCATCATGAATCGGCATAAATGTCAAAATTAATTTTTGTTTTTATTTTGAAGGTGAAAGGAATGCCGCCGACACTATGTTTTTTTTCTATTATTTATTATTTATTATTGAAATTCTTTTACACAATATTGCATATATAGAGATATTTATTGGTATTTTGTATTTTTTTATTTTTATTTTCAAATCAAATCTAACTGATATTTATATAAGTAATGTCGTTTTTAATACATATACGTATAACTATATTTTATATTATAAATATAAATAATTTATAATTCTCAAACGTATGTATATTTATATTAATAATTTCAAAACAAAAATATATATATATACCTTTTTTCGTTAATATTTTGCAATCATAATACAACGACGTACAGCTACATCTAAATTATAGGATGATTTGTTAAAAAAATGTCCACTTGAATTTAAACATAAACGCACGCATCAATATTTTTCAAGAGTTGAATTTTCTAAAAAAACACATTAAAAATGATGAATTCATTAAAAATGATGTAAATATTAATCATCGTATATGAATTATTATTATATTTATAATAATGTACTCGTATATAATATTATTAATTATATAGTGTGTATAATATTTTAAAAACATCTATATGTTTCGGCTGTTTCCTATGTCTGCGTGTCTTATAAATATATAGCATAAGACGCAGCTTTTAAAAATTGAGTGAAAATTTTGCTTTAATTCATCACACACGATTATTTTTAATTAGAGAAAAAAAAGCATGCATATATGGTATCTGAGTCATTGCCAATTATACCAGAGAAAATATTAACACATATATTATTATTATTCTTGTACAACTAAATAATTTTAAATTAATATATATTTAATATATTTTTGATATTATTTAATAAGATATTAATATAGGTTGAAAAAAAAGAAGATATTTCGCACACTAGTTCAAATAAGTTCATCAATATTTAAATTAAATTCATAGAATTTTTAGACTTTTATAATAATTAAATTAATTAAAATATTTTTCTTGGACAAGTGAAGTAATGATACATTCTATTCAGATTTCTTATAATCAATTCACCTCGTGAGAATCAAAAATTTAGTCTGCAAACACAGCATTTTCTTTGCTTGTCATTCATTGGTTCCATAACATAATTTGCCACAGGACATTGTTTTGGTTTGGCTGAATGATGACCCCACAGCACAGCATATCATCCGCGTAACAAATAGTTCGAAAACACGATATGATTATCTTTTCAGATTTTCACACAGGAATATTTTGATATTTTCATATTTCACTATATACACTCAGCACTATACTTATTTATTTTTTAAGTACATTCGGTTATTGATTTTATATACACATATGCCAACTAACTCTACGTTCTAGATCTACTGTTTTCAAAAATTTACCAGATAAAAAAAAAACATATCAAATGAATTGTTATTAATTTTTTATAATATTAAAGATAATTCGAATGATTTAGACGCCGGTTTTGATTATACACAGCTGTGACTGTGACTATAGATAAAAATAAAAAAAACATTTGTTACATTTATAATATTTTATAATTTCATTTGCGATAATACTTTGATTATGTGAAAAATAGTTTTAAGTTTCATTCAATATAATAGTATCATAATCTATTGATTTTAAGTGAGGACAGCACAAATTAATTTAAATTTTATTTAAATATTTTCACGTAGATATGAGTTATTATTTTATTGATAGTTTCACGATTAGAATGGATTGGCCATATCTTGAGGGATATCCTTGCTGTCATATATTCATCAATTTCATCGTCTATTTATTATATCTCGTTTAGATGTGGAATTCATTTAGTATTGTTGAGCTTATTTTTAACTATAATTTTTATAATAATGTTTTTGACAATTTACCAACAAAATTATATATAAGTAAAAATCATTTCATCAAAATTTAATATATCTGCGTGCGTAAAACTTTTGCCTTTGGTTTTTATATTTAATTCATTTTATTGCTATTGTATTAGAAAATTTTATTTTCAATAAATACATTTCATATAATTTTTATAATTTCTCTATACATAAATATTTTAACACTAACCATACTGCCGTCATGTCAAAAATATCTAACCATAGCTCTTTATAATCAGTCATTTGACTATGATATAGGAAATGGTGCATAACAATACATGAATTTATGTAAAATAATTAATAAATAAAATAACAATAAATTTAAATCAAACTTTTGTACCGATCATTTGATGACAGGCTACGATACGCGGTTAGTGTTAAATGTATATTGTTTATACACATTTCAATTGATAATTTTTTTTTATTGAAATTATTTGCTTGTGTGTGTGTGTGTGCTGTGCGTATATATTGAATGTTTATTTATTAACATATCGGTATATGAAATTCTATAGAATTCTCAAAATCAAAAATTTATTATCCATCAATTCATCAATTATTATTATTATTATTATTTAGTTCTAATATTATATACTTCGTATACTATATACAATTATGTTAATGAAAAGAACACACCGTATAATATTTATAGAGTAAAATCTCTTTCTTATTATTATTATTATTATTATTATTATTATTCTGTATTCGATGACATTCACTTCCAATAATATAATAACAACCATATAATAAATAATATAATGAATAAAATATATACAATATATATTGATTGATAAATAAATATACATCACATCACATGTATTATAGGAAAAATAATTTAATATCAGTTGGTGACAGCATAATTAGTGGTAAAATATAAAATTTCTTTATATTAAGCACAACATCACACATATGTATATTTTATGGTATAAATATATAGTTGAATGAGATGAAATCGTATGTATAACTATATATAGGATGTATATACAGAAACACAATACATGTATATTTATATATATTCATATTATAAAAAGTATTAATATGTACATAAAATTATGATTTCAAAAATATATTAAATTTTATGGTATACTCGAATGCAATATGCATGCACTGAACTATGTCATATTTTACACATGCATGTATATATATATGTTATGTACAACTACAATATATATATATATATATATATAGAAAAGTTGAGAGTCAATTAATATTAACAACGCCATGGCTAATAAAAAAAAACCTATGATTTTTAATTATTTCTTGTAATTGTACATTTTCAAGAGAATTTTAATTATTGTTATTATGTGTGTACATAATAATACTAATAATAATACATATTATATATACTACGGTATAATTTAGTGTATAATTTAGTTTAGAGTTCAATATGTACAAGTACATATTTCGTATACGTATAATTTAAGTGTTATATAATGAATATATTCATAGAATTTGTGCAGTTTTGTACATACCGAGTATATATATAACATATATATGGTATAGTAAAACCCATACACACAATGATTACCATACAATATTTTATTTATTATGTAATATTGAATAACTTTTGCAATATATAATTTATTTATCATTATAATTTCATATGTAACATAACTTCAAATTCAAACTGAAAGATATTATAAATAATATAATATTAATGACAATTTTAAAACAGTGTTGTTATATTTAAATTACAATATATATATAAATATTGAACAAAAACAAACAAGGTATATATATATATTATTATGTGAGAAACCGTATTAGGTAAACTATAAAATATTTATCAAATCCAAATATTCCCAATTAAAAATATAAATAATATAGTCTAGAAATAAAATTGGCGCCATAATTTATTAATAATTTGATAAATAAATACTGATCATTGAAAAATAAATAAAAAATTAATATAATCTATCTGTAATGTCAATATATTGAAAAATTTAAAATCTTTATTGTTTGCTTCAGGATCTATAGGTCTACGTAAAATACGTTCTTTAATGTTGTGAATATTTGTTTTGCGATAAAACCCTCATATCTTTTATAATACTAAATATTATTATGTATTTCATGTAGTAAAACCCAAAAGCCAGTTAATTTTAAATTCATTTCCTATATGCGTCTTCAGGAGATGTGGTCTGTAATTTTATCTCATTATTTTTTAAATATCTTTTAATCGTATTTACTACTATCATATTTTTGCTATATAATGTCAAGATATTTATTAAACTCGTATATAAAAAAAAATTGATTTTATATATTTTATATCAATATATATATTATGTAAATTAGATATAGTATTTTAAAATTAATTTGTGTTTATATCATTGCTAATTGCAAAAAAAAAAACAGAAAAAATTTAAATAATTTATATAATTTAAATTGGTGAATATAATTTATTTTTTATATATATATGTAAAATATATAGTTCAGTTCATATGCATACACATATAACACTGTTTTGTACACACACGCGTATTTATAGATTCATATAAAATTATCTATAGATAGATATTGTCGATATATGGTATATAAATAAAAATTAATGTAGGAAGCCTGAGAAATAAAAACAAAATATTTTGTTTATCATCCACAGGAGGTATTATAAATATTATAAATTTATACTATATACAATATTTTCAGAATAAAAAATATACATATATTAATTTATTCTTTCTATATATAAATATATTATATATTAATTAATGAATGAAAAATAATATACACACATTCACATATAATCAATATATATATAACGATTTACGATTTTATTAATGAAAATTCTACAATAATATGATTTTCGATAAATTTTAACTTCATCTATATATGTATTTCTTTTAATTCATAAAATTTGATTTTAATCTTAAGTTATATACTTAAATATTTATATATCTTTTATCTTTTCTAATAAATTATATAATAAAATATATATTTGTTAGTTTAAAACCAATTTTTATATAAATCTTGCATATACTAATTATGTATATAAAAGGCAAATATAAGTATTAAATGCATATAAAACACCAGTGTTATGTTAAACAATATTCATATATGCTTCGTATATATGGTCCCACACTCAACTTTAACATTTACTGTTTAGATTTATGAAAAATTCGATAATACTTGCATTATTATGCATTTAATAATTTGTATATGGTTTTCATTTGAATTGCTTGATATATGAACATAACAAAAAATACTTACACACGTAATGCTTAAACGAACAATATTGTTTTTCATGTATACGCTATACACTTGAATTTCAGGACACATTATTTAGTTAACAATTTGTTTGATATTATATTACTTTTTTTTTTCCTCTTAAATTAATGTCTTAATAATTTTTTTATTAATTGATAATGGTCACAATAAATTACATATACATATATGAAAAAACATTGTGACATTTCTCTGCACGGAAGCAAATTATCAGAGGCTCGTCTATACATAACATTTAAATGCTATAATCAAATTTCAGATATAGAATCTCATAAAAAAAAAAAGTCATAAAAAAACTATTACCAAAAAAATTCATTCATTTTTTATTGCTATATTCCACAGTGTGTATAATCATTTTTAAGGCTGTTCGGATATTTATTGTTAAATGAAATAGCAAAAAAATTACGCGTCGAAAATGTTTGTATATGCGAATAAAAATCAACAAAATTATACACTTTTACCTTCATTTTCAGTTTTGGGAATCAAAAGAAATTGCGTAGAGAGTGCTAAATCAGACGAATATATATGGTGGAAATGATTCAACACACAGACGGTATTTTTTGGTCAAAAATATTTGGATTTAATTGTTAATTGTTTAAGTGTGTTTTTTCAATAATTTCTGATGTTCTTGAAGAACTTTGTTTCTCTGGTATGCTTACCATACTAACATAGCATTGTTCTCTTCTAATGCACATCCATTTCGTTTGGGATAAAGTTTAACAAATACGCATTTTACTTTTAACTGGATGACGGATGCAGTTTTTCACACATAAGTGATTATATACACACATTGATGGCGCCTATCTTAAAAACTAATTGACACATTGTTTATATCTACCCATCAATTTATTTTTCAAAAAATGTCTATATTTTTTTTTATATTTATTTCAAACATTTGACTCTGTTAATTATAATTTAATTTGATCGGTATCTGTCGGCTGCACCTATTTGAATATAAAAAACTAAATTTAGAACCATGTTTATATAAAAATATATATTCCTATATAAAGTTTTTATTTGCATATTTCTTTATTTATTTATTTATTTATTTATTTATTATATTAATGCTTTTTTTTTTGTGTATATATAAATAATTCTTTAGTTTATTGTATTGTGTGTATCACAAAATTAGCACTGAATTTATTTATGTGAAAAAAACTATATAATATATATTTTATTAAAATTTAACACTTTTGTGTTAAAATTTTATTTACATATATTTAATTGAACATATAGACTTTTATAATATTGCTAATAACTTAATATTAATTTATTATTAAAATAATAATATGAATGTATATGGTACATCGAAAAAGATTCGTATAATTATTTTTCGATATTTGATTTGTTGATATTAATTATATACAGTTGATACTCAACGAATTAAGACCATTTGATTTTGAACATTTTTTTTTTTTTTATGAGATTAAATTAATAATCCTAAAGATGAGCGATAACGTATAGAAATAAATTTTAATTTATAATACAGTGTGTTGGCCGGGGAATGTTTACTATACTTAGTGTGGTCGGTGGTTTTTGCGGTAAATATGAATATTATCGGTTTATATATGGCAGTCGTGAAATACACTCGTGGCTATGTAGCAGATAAGTATAAGCCTATGGGCTACAACGTATACGACGAGAAGATTAACTGAAAATATTGTTGCTGTCCTTGAAAGTTTTCAAAACAATTTATCACGATATCGCTACATTATTGATACCATTTTTGACGCAATAATTGAATGCTATAGGCTTGATGAGCATGTTGTTCCAGGTGCAACTTAACATATATATAGCCAATGTTGCCATGTAATTCTTGTAAGTTGTGTAAACCTTCCCGGTGAACACCCTCTATATATATATATATGCACAATGTATATACGGCAAATTCGTCTAATTATTTCCTTTTTAAATAGCATAATAAATAAATTTTTAAAATGAAATTTATATATAGAAACAATTTTTTCTTTTTAAAAATAAATCTAAATTACAATATATAAATATAAATAAACACATAAAAAATTTTCCTGTAATAATCATAATATAGTAATATATATATTTGTACCTATCTACCAATAGACACACACACACACACACACAACACCACACATATATTTCACATTTAAAAATGAAAATATTTTAAATGACTTCCTTTAATTTTCAACCCCAAAAATATATTAATATATCAAACAATATATATATATAAATATATATATTAGTATTATAATTACCGCGAGGCTAAGGAAAAATTATAAAATAAATTTACGGAAGGAAGAAATAAAAAATTTAGCCCATCACTTATCATTATCCCCAACACCGAACCATCCACAATGTGTACTATATATAATATATATAGCCATTAATACAATTGCCATCGTGCACCATTAACAACAACAGCCACTGACTTGTATATGTATTTGTGTTAATATTACTCTCTTTTTATACTTAAACGTCAAAAATATATTTTATGAAGAATTATTTCTTTCAAACTTATATGGGTATTTTATATGTTTATGTTTGCAGATATCATATATATATATATATTCCCGTCCCGTATATTGTATATATAGTTATATATAAAACGAACCTGTGGACTAAATTTATTTAGATTTTTTTATTTTTGTATGCGGTTATAAAATATATATATATACGCAAATCTTCATGTATTAAATGTTAGTTACATATAGATATATATATATATATATATACAAAGAATATAATATTTATATATTTATTATTATCATAATCATAACCATAGCATTGCATCCTCCTCTTGTTCCTATATATATATATATGTATATAATATATACAAAAAGGAGGGTCTGCACAACATTTAAATATTATTATTTATTATTATATAAGAAAATGATATCGTTTTTATACAGATGATAATGTATATAATACGTATATATGGTATAGTGGTGGTAGTGTATATAATAATAATAATATATATACAATATACATATAGATATATGGAATAATGTTGCTCTTGTAAGTCTGATAATACGATGACGATGATAATGATTATGCGAATATATGAATGTTTGAAAAATTTTATCTGTTTAAGACACGACAAGATCATGTATCATCTTTTGTTATTTGTAATGTTCTTGCAACAAGAAATTATCAAAAACCATTAAGTTTCATGACTTCTTCTTTACTATATATATATATATATATATTGTCTATAAGTATATATACTTGTCTGTTGAGAAGATGTAATGTATATATATATGTATATGTATGTATATCTATATAATTATATATATATTATATGTACAATTGTAAATATATATATATATATATTGTATATGACAATCAAAATTCAAAAGAAATTTTGTTTTATAAATAAAATGTGTATGGTTAATATTTTTTATTTATTTTTTGTTTGTGAACCTAATATTTTGTATATGGTTTTGGTTTTGTTGGATTATATACATTTAATAATATATCACAATAAAAACATGTGACACAAATTTTATAAAATGAAAAAAAAAAACAAGTAACATAACTGCAAATGATTTAAAAATGATAAATATTCGTATTTAATTCATATAAATTGTCGCTGTTATGTATATTAGTAATAATATATAGAATATATATATATATATACTGTATTTCACAGATAAGTTAATGTTAATTCCATGTTAATGAACAGCATCTTAACGAAATGTATTATTGTAAATTTACAGCTGGTGTAAGTTATACGCGTACTAGCGATAGACAATATTCAAACTATATAATTAAATAATGTCTGCTGTTTATAGAAACCCAGAGATTAAATACAAAAATTTAAATTTTTACTACAAAAAATAGTATATATTTTCTTTAATTTTCCGAATTTTAATTTTATCCCGCACCTGTAACGCATCATATACAATATTTTTTGGTACGTTTACATATCAATTTTTTTTTGTTTTAACACAGTATATAATTTGATTAAATTGGTTTATGGTGATGCCCAACCACAATTTTGATAACATTGAATTGAATTAGGCATCTTTGTATAGGAAACCAAATATATATAAAATGTGGATTTTTAATTCTTTATTTACTGTGCTCTATTATACCATATATATATAGTATAAGAACAACATTCATTAAAACAAATTATTCACATTCGTTATTTCATCATCTCTCTCTAGAATGAAACTATAAAAATATTAAATAATATAAAACTATATATTTATTATTATTTTTGTTTAAATTTTTGTTCATAATAAAAAAAAAACCTAATAAATAAATAATATTGTTTATAAAGAGAAAATGTTTTTAAAAAATATGTATTTATTTATATATGAGTGAATAATTGACGTCGCCATGTTGACAAGTAAGAAGATGGACGACTGACATTTGTCAACAATAAAGTGATTTTTCATTTTGTTATTTATACTCGGATATTGTATAAAATATATATAGTTTTGTTGTTGAAAACGATTAACACTTCATTTCATTGATGTGACTTTGATATATGAATTTTATGTCGGCATTTATCCTTTTCCCCATATACGTTTAAAATCTTATTTACTTTTTTACTTATTATATTGCATATATATATTGTAGATAAATAATGTTCATTTATATGTAATTCTGAATATATTATAAATATATAGTATAAAATATATATACAAATGACAGCAAATAATACCACGTACATTTCTCATATATAATATAGATGTATAAATTTTGAAAACAATATCATATAGTCAAATTGAAAAAATGGCTTTTTTTTTATATTATATGAACACATGTACTACGTACGTACTCCTCTCTAGACAACAAATTATTACTTTGTAAAATGAAATAATAACATTTAATAATATACAATAAACGAGGTTATACACATTTATTATATATGGCATATATCTATATATATATATATATAGTATATTGTTAACCTCAACGCCAATTTAATATTCATAGGTTGCATTCGAATCTCTCAATCACTAATTTATATGTTAATTTTTTTGTTGAATGCAATATGATTAATTTCGTCAGTGAAATAATAATATATATATATCTCATTATTTGTTGATTTGTATATGTATAAAAATAAAATAAATATATATAAAAGTTTGTGTAAGATTATGTACCATATATAATATATAAGATGAAAGTATATATTATTCATTTTGCATATTAATTATAATATATATATATATGGTATATAAGAAATAATAGATACCATTATATCATTATTTTATATATATATAAATATGAATCATTAATTTAATATATTTAAAAACATTATTATTTTAATACAAAAAATGTGCATTACGTTGTCATTTAATGTGAAATATTAAAAATCATATTTTCCCACCCATTGGTACACATATGCTCAAGGCGATTCTAATAGGTATAATTGTAAGTTAGCGATAATCAAAAGAATATGCGGTGGAGTATAACGGCATATGTATGCGAACAAAACATTATATGTTAGATATGATAGTTGTGTATATTAATATATTTTAATATATAATGTATTATATATGTAATTATTAAACTTTTCATATGGGATTATAAAATATGTTTTGTATATAGTCGCACGTATTGTTATTAATTGTTGATATTTATTAATTAATTAATACTCCAAAACAATTGTAAAATTGATATCTTGTTTAACAAAATTGTACCATCATATTGACAAAAGCTCTCTCTCTCTCAGTTATGGAAAGCTTTCACCATTGTTTTTTCTTATGTATATATACATGATTTTTGGTTGTGAGTTTAATTCGTAATATATAATAGTTATATATGGTAATACGTTAATGAACACGTACGTTTGTGGTTAATAGATTTTTCGCCAACCCCTTAGCAAATTAACACAAGACACCACTTATTATATAAATATATTTATATATGATTTGTGTATAATATATATAATAAATTTTGATGAACCATTAAAATTATAATATAAATTTCATACTGATTGAAAAGTGTTATTATTATTATTATTTATATTATTTATTTCGCGGTACGGTGCGAGTTCATTAAAAATAATTATCATCAATGTCAACAATTTTTAAATGTACATTTATTAAATTTTTAAACATAGTTTATGCGATACATATATCGTATGTGAATAAATAAATATTGTATAGATACACTTCATTAAAGGACAAATAAATATATATATATTTACAACTTGAATTGTATATTTAATAGTACAAAATATATTTATATATATAGAAATGCAAATAAAAAATAAAATAAAGCGCTACAGTAATTAAAATTTTATATTATTTCATATTTTTCAATCATAAGTATAGTATATATGCATTCATCATTCACACCATATAAACCATGAACCAACTTATACACACACACACACACATATATATATATGGTATATATGCAAATAACTTATCTTTAGTCATATACAATACAAAACAACCGCATTGTCAGTTTTTCAAGCCATTCAACCAATCCATCCAGCAGCACATTGAAATTAAATAAACAAATAAACAAATAAACAAATAAAATATGAAAATCATTTGGTCTTTCACATTTTTTTTTTAAAATGCAAGAAAATTAAAATGTTAATTGCAATTAACGTCCGATGCTTTTCTTAATTGCTCTGTATAATATAAAATATTGCATCATTAAAACGTAATGATGTATATTTGTTTCAATATTTCTATATATAATAATGTACACTGGGTGGTCATCGAATTAGAAATGTAAATTTTAATTATTATATATAAATTATAACATTTATTATAAATTACTGATTTTAAACTATAATTATATTAACATTTGATCGAATTTAAAATTGTTTTCTTTGTAGATTTTTGTTATCGAAGAAATGCGAGGGAAAAGTTTCCTCCGTGTACGCATGTTATACTCAAATAAAATTTAATAAATTTAAATATCTATGTATCTTCTAAATCTTTGGCCATTTACTGTACGCGTATGATCTATACTATATTTTTATGTCATCTTTTTAATTATTCCGCACAACATAAATTTAATGACACTATTTTTAAGAAAAATATTCATTTATTTGGATTTTTGTTTTTTTCTTGTCACTGGTTTAATGTACACTTTATTATTTTTAAATATATACAGAAAAAGAAAATCATTTTGAAAACAACTGGTTAAAAGTGCATTTAAAAATTTGATCTATAATATATAAAATAAAACACATCATTAAATTTTAAAAATATAATTTTCATCTGTACGAGCATAGGCTCGTCGTCGATGTACATCATATTTCATTTTATTTTTTCATAATTTTTTTTCTCAATGAACTATATCTCCTTTTTGTTTTTTTTTCTTCATTATTTCATCATGGACACATAAGTTGTAATATAAATAACTTACACCTATCTTTTTATATTCACTTGACACTTCCTCTTCTTTTCAATAGTTCATGTTGCATTTTGTAGAATTTATATAGTAAAATGGTATATTACTTTTAATTCAATAGGATGAAATAATGGAAACCATTACTTTTTTTTTCCTATATGAAAATAAATAATGTGTGTGTGTGTGTATTATTAGTATAAAGGGATGAAAAGTCAATGTATGAGACGTGTACTCTAGAATGTGAGTTTTTTGTTTTTATGAATAGCGATATAACTTTAAAGTTTTTAAGTAAATAAAAAAAATACAGAAAAATTAATTAAATGATAAAGTTTATCAGCTAGCAGCTTGTTAAAGTTTATCAGCTATACAACGAAAATTTTCTGATGGCGGCAATTTAAAAATTGTGTGTACGAAATTTCTTTCGATTAATATTTTATTTCACACTAAAAATAAAATGTTCACAATAAAAGTAATTAATCAGTATGTGTTAAAACGTGACTGGGTGACTGTCAACGAAAAATTTGTTTGATACACTTCAAACGTAGACTGTGCACTATTTGTTGGAAATATTAATTCGTTATATTGCAATACTTACAACAAATGTTAAAGGTTTAATTTAAAAAAAAAAAAAATAGACACAGTTTCTATGTGTATCACATTATAATCTCTTCCATTATTACAGTATTTATAATCATCCAAATATTATAATATTTTCGATTAAGTCTATAACTAAATACATAAATAAATACATAATGTACGCATAATTATAGAGATAAAAACACAACACTCTCAAAATATTATCGATGATAAATTTAGCAAAAATTTTTATATACTTATTCCTCATCTGCTGTTTGTATTTATAAATTATAAAATAACACGTATGTGTATCGCTCTGACATATTAAAATACACACGTAGTAATAATACCAACATATGTTTGTAATAGCGTTTGTATATTTATTTACAAAAAAATAAATAAATAAATAAATAAATAATATTTGTTATTATAAAATTTATTATGTTACAACAAAAACATTAATCAGATGATAAGTTAGTGCGCGCGGGGTCATTATACAGCAATATTTTATTATTATTTAGTCATACCTGAAAATATCTCTCTAATTTTTTAGGTTTTTTTTTTTTTTTTGTAATTTGGCTTAATGGTCGATTTAATAGTCAATAATAAAATAATTATTTATAGTTATATTGGCATGCATGGGGCGGCTATAAGCTCTAAAACTCATAAATATTATATTTGTTATTATAATAATATTTCATTGACTAATTTTTATATGTTATTTTTTTAATTGTGTTTTATATACAAAAATATATAAAAATTTATGAATTGTTGAATATTTACAATAAATTTATTTCTTTTATTTTTTTTTTTTCTTGGTGTTTTGGGTATTAAATTTTGTTATTTATTTATTGAAATATTTTATATTTTAATTATATATTATATGATAATAATATAAAAGATTTAAGATTAAAATTTTGCTATTTTATTGGAGTGTTTTTTGTTGTTGTACGTCTTTATACCTGTTTAACTGAAGTTTTTTTTTTACACACAACATATGGAATTGCGAAGAGTAGATGAAAATATTGTTACTTTTATTATTTTCTAATGTTCTATCTTATTATTACACTGTTCCGCCATTTAAGTTTATAGATTATTTTTTTTACAAGTTTTCATTTTTCAATTCCATTCATCAATCATATAATTATACGCTAAAACAAATATAATGTTCAAAAACTAAAATCATCTGAGATTTATATGAGAAAAATAAACAGCCTTCATCATTCAGATGCACTTAAAATAAATGACACACGGTGTTATAAATGTTTAATGTATGAAGTATATATTTACAAATTATTTACAAAATATATTTGTATAAACATAGATTATATGACATATTATTAATTATATGATAAAAATGGTATTCACTCTATTTATAAATATTGGATGATCATACGAGCATTATATAAATCAATTATAATTTTAATATCTCAATTAATTTTAAAACTTTCGTATCTATTTTTTTATATGTTATTGTATTAAAAAGTTTAAAACATATTCAACAAATATTTTGGTTACATATTTTTTATATATATTTATGTGAAACTATATTAATATCTAATACATTTATAGAAAATATAAGGAGTTCATCTTTTATGTATAGATAAATGGAAAGGATATAAATATTTTAGATTATTATCTAAGCATGTCCTACATTCCAATATACAAATATACCATTTAATAAACCTTTTTGTAAAGATTAGTATCGATGACAATACGTGTATTGTATATATAGGTCACACATGTGAGAATTTGTTATTATATTTTTAAACAATTTTTTTGTAATATTTATATAAATGTGTTACAAATATTATGTGTTTGGTTGAGTGAATTTTTTAAATGATAAATAAATAATATGCAGGTGGGGCGGCTGAATAATAAATTAGACTAGACACTTTTTGATTTTTATTGAGTATCTCGCGATATCTCGAAATTTTAAGTTGAAATATTTTTATTTCTTTATGCATCGGTTTTGATATTCGTGCTCCACAAATAAAGTGAAGACAATATGTCTACTTTATACAATAATTTTTTGTCTACTAAATCTCTATCGGTAAAAATTTATGATTAAACGAAATTAAATCATCTTATATAAATTATATTTATAGATTTTTATAAATAAATTTTTATATTTTTAAGAGTTAAACACGCAGGAATAAAACGTTTTTCTGATACTATTTTTTCGATATATGTTTAAACAACTTATTGAACTGTATATAAAATTTATAATTTACCAGCAATGCAAAGATTTAGTTTGAACCGCATATAATTCAAAGTATTTATATTTTATCCACCCCCATATTTTCTAATATTAATATTTACCTATTTTTGTATAGTATGTAAAATCCATATGTTTAAATTTTCATAAAATATAAAATGGTCAGCCTATTATAGATTTATTTTGTTTTGATATTTGATGCCAAAATATTTATAATATATATTCAACTTACATTATTATTTGATTGGTTTTTATTTTTAAGAATATACACATTTTTTTAGAATAGGCATTTTGCTAAACCAATACTATATTTCAATTTTTGGCTACAATATCTACTATACTAATTGTAATATGTGTAAATGAGTATATTTATATATATATATAACACAATATTATTAATGATATACCAACATGAATTATATGTTATATTTATATATATTTATGAGTATTATTATAATATGGATATTACAAATCGGAATAATTATTGTAATGAATGCATATATTAAGATAATTAGTGTGACGCAAGGTCTGCATTATGCATATTTATATTAAAGCAATATATATATTTATATATGTTTGCTGAAGTATAAGTCTATACTCTATTTATATATTAATGATGTGTAGCTGTGTATAATATTATATGTATAAATACAGATATATAGACGATTATAAATATAAATTGAATTATTCATTTCCGTTTAATATAAATATACCATATATATTATTGGGTGGTGGTAATAATTTGCATCAATAATTACGTCATAGTTGGGTAAAATAAAAAGTGTTTTTCATCATTAATATATATATATATATATTATAAACTATATACTTTATACTATATACTATTTTAGTGGAATTAAATTGGATATCGAAAATATATTGTTAATACACTGTCAAATAATAAACTATTGATTGAGAAATATTTAGGAATATTTTTTGTATCTTTATATATTATAATATTCACGGTTAATCATTTCGACAGTGCTTATATTGTATATATATATAATTTGTTTGTCAAAACATAACCTTTTATATAGCAATTATTTTATTCTCATTCGACTCTTTATACTGTGATTTGTGTTCGGTGGTGAGGTTTTTTTTTTGTCTAACAAACTAGTTCAATTTCATCAAATTAAAATTTCCAACTGAACCAACTGAAACCATCAGGTTTTCTTGAAAATTGATTATGCTGTTATACAATCAAATTCTAAACTATGTATTACATCATTTTGTGAAAATTAATACATCTACACATAGATGAACCCTTAGTGTTTTAAAAACATAAAATACTCAAAATTTATAACATTTGTTTTATATATTATATTGCAGTGTAAATTCTATATATATATGAAGACATGAAAAGCTAAAAAAAATTGTTCACAAATATACTACTTATATATATAATTATATTTATATACATATGTACCTAAATCATAGCATCATACGTAGTATAGCGACTGCCGGAAACGGAAACGGGAAGTCCATCCAAGTATATATGTGTTTTATATATACATTGAGTATATAATAAAAAAAAAATGTCATAACTGTATATGTGTATATTAAACATTATATATATATAACAACATATTATATATATATGGTATATAAAAAGTATATAACATAAAATTGCAGTCATTGTGAGCCATGATGCGAAACCAAATCACTAATGCTTTTTCGATTATATGTTTATATATATATATAAATATATATTCATTTACATATATAACATATAGAATTTGTATATAATGTATCTATATATTATCAATATGTTTATGATTTTGAACACATCCATTTGTATATTAGTGAAATAGAATAATTTTACAAAAATCAATATGTGAATTTTATATAGTTAATTAATTTTAATTAAATTAAATATTATAATATTAATATGTATAATATAATTTTTTTTTTTTATTATTATTTTTCTCATCCTCATTTTACAAACATATTTTCATAATTTATCATATTCGTATAGTTATTTAATAATATAATATGTGTGTGTGTGTACACGTGTAACAACAATAATAACAAACGAAAACATATGAATATGTTTGAAAATATGGTGATATTTTAATATATCCATATATTTGTGATTATTATTTATTCATTTAAAATGTATTTTTTTTTATATGTACTCGTATATGTGAAAAGTTTTTCTTAAAAATTTTCCCTATATACAATTAAAATTTTGCGTGCAAGAATAATAAAGCACATTTAATTTACATATAAATAAATATTTATTTAAAATTTACGCATTTACGAATAATACGTATTCTATTAAATTTAAAATATATAAATCTTATGTGTGAAACTCTTGTGTCTTTAAGATTGTATTTATATATTTTGAATAATATAATTTAGTATAATAATTGAATAAATTCATATATTTAATTTAATTTAATTTCTTATATGTATTATAATATTTTGAAATTTTAAATTCATTATAATACATGTCATTAATTTATAGATAGAAGAATTTAACTCCAAAATTACCGATATAGGATATGGATATATATGGGATGTTTTTATGGTTACATCTTTTGATGTATCATAAGATCAAATGTCATATCCAAGTCAGAGATCGACTGACTGACTGAATGTCTTATCTGATATCTTATAAACAAATAGTTAATCTGTTTGCAGAATCTGTAATATTTTGAAGAATGAGTAGTTGTCAAGGTAGCATCATCTGGATTCTACAGCTTGTATTTGGGATTATTTTGTTTATATATGTGTTTGCAATGTATCGGTAGATTGTACTATTTTTTGTGGATTGAATAAAACGATCACAGTTGAAAATATGATGTTGAACGCTATTCATATATTAACAATGCGAACAAATGACAAAAATAATATCAACTATTAATATTCTGCATCTACCATATAGATTCTATTCATTACAGTATCAATTGATTTGCATTTTGAAATATATAGAAATTTTCTTATATAATGAGTGATATAATTAAAGGTGTGCTATTCACCAATATACTCTAACTCTCTAACAATGATTCAGCGATGTTGTGGCAATTCAATTAAAAATTTAAAGAATTTACTTCCAAATTTACTGTTCCAATATATTAAATTAAAATTGTCTTCGGAGAACAACCTTTTTCTTTTCGTCCAATCTCTAATATTATATTTGTCAAAAAAAAGGTTCCATAAACTATTTTTCATTATTCAATAAAAATGTGTAAAAATATTCATAAAAATAAAAAAAACATAATTTTTTCTATTAACCCAATTATTTATTGAATTGAAAATTATGACTTTAAAATTTGTTGCTGCCATATATATTCTATTCAATATATATTAATAAGTTACAATGTTTGAGTTTGACAGTCTTTGGATTTTATACAATATACATATTTATATATATGAGTATATCGTATAATTATATAACCCAAAGGTTAAAAGTACGCCATTAATTAATAGAAAACAGACGTTACTGTCAGTAGCCATTATAATTTTATTATTATAATATATATACAACGTTATGTGAATGTACGTACGTATAAACGTACAACGTATACATTTTATAATTTTTCAATACCGAAATAAAAAATAATAATAAATATTCATATGCGATTAGCCTTTTTATATAAGCTAAAAGCTATAAAAACATTTATTAGTATATTATTTACTATTTTCATTTTAAAACTTAAAGGTGATAAATGGAAAAAAAAAAAATTATAAATATTATAATGTGCACAATAATATATAATATCTTTTTATCTGCGTGAAGAAAGTGTATTTTATTATGTTTTTTTTCCAAAGTTTATACGCAGATATTAAATGCACGTTGCACGTATGTATGCGATGCGCGAATTTATGATGAATATATATAAATTAAAAATAAATAAGATTGGACAAAAATATTATGTAAAAATAAAAGAAAAAAAAATGCAAAAAAATTCATTTCGTTTGAACCATTGAAAATTTCTTAGTATATACATTTGGTTTTTTTTTTCTACCTCTCAAATAAATATTTATATATATATTTTCGCTTAAAAAATATATTTTTATGGTTGAACACGTTCCATAATTCGATATGTTTCATTAAATATGTTCAAATATATATATGATTTTTTTTTCTTATTATTTTAAATTAATATTATATGCAAATTATATATTGTTGCTATTATGTAATATTTTCAAGAATTTTTAGTCAGAATAATTACAAATTTATATTTAATCTATATATTTCTTTACTTTATTTTATATTTTTCATAAACCATTTATATATATAGAATTTTTAATTGTCTGTATATAGTCTATAAACGAAATGGATGTGTGTAGGTGGACTAATGAAAAAAAAATATTCTACTCCATTGTCCAATATTGACCCTATACCATTTCAAATTTTGTTGTTTTACGTGTGTAAAACCATTAAGTTACTGAAATGATTGTATACCACATTTACAAAAAAACCGTGAATTTCAACTAATAAACGGAAAGATAACAATACTGTATTAGCAACAAATATAGAGATAGTTGGGCATTGAAAATAATTTACTAGATGTACCATAATATGATTGAAAACAGAAGAAATGCAATTGAGATGCAGTACAAAAATTGAACTTTTTTCTATAAATTCTATTGTTATTAAAATTGAAATACATCGAAAAACACACTTAGCATTGGCACAATATTTTTTTTTCAATTTATTAGCCCAGCTACAAACATCCAATTCGTTTGAATTATACTGACTGGGATACCCAGTATATTGTCGTTATACTTACTATAAATATTATATATAGTAATTAGTGGCAATAAAACTAATTGTGAGTTATCATTGATACTGTTATTATTTCTTATAAAAAAGCATAGTTTGTTTTAACCATTGATTCGTTTAATAAATATAACATTATATCATCCTTATAACATATTTGATATTGATATATTTAATTTAATGATATTTCGAGTATATTATCTAAATCTGTTATATATAACATATTTTTAATATCATCATCATCATCATAACTCATTGTACATAATAATATATATATAGAGATACTTCATTATTAAAAATGAAACCGTTAAAATAATTTTTCAAGTATTTGTATGTATTTCCATTTTTGAGACAACAACTTCAAAATTATATAGTAAATATATTTCCCTCATCATTTTCAAAACGAAATGGTTTTTTATTTAAATTTATGGTGTATATTTTATACCAGACCTCAATCATAATTTTTTTATTCCTGACTTTATATAAAATTAAGCGAAAAAAAAAGGAAAACCTTACAATTATATCACGGTATAACGCTTATATACATTCGTATTATATTATGTACATTTATAATAAATATATATATAACATTCGTATATATATATATATTTTGTAAAATTTCAAGTGGTTGTACATACACCAAATTCATTAAATACTCCATATAGTGGTATGGAATACCATATAACATATAGTTGTACACATATATATATTCGTAAATATCCGCATATTTGAATCGCATTTGATGATGACACTTAGACCTAGTTAAGCACTTGAAAAATGGTCGTTTTTGTTATAATTACTTAACATGTTGTTGAAAATACGATCTTTTTTAGTTGCTGTGTGTGTGTGTGTGTGTGTACATTTGTGTGTCTTTTTATTTATTTATAATTTTTTTATATTTTTCATCATTATTTTTCTTTTTTTTTTTTTTTATATTTAATTATAAAAAGTATCATTATAAAATTCTTAAAAATTTAATTTTATTTATTTTTTTGTAAAAGTAGTATAAGTCATAATATTAGAATTTTAATTAAATCGTATATTATATACGATGTTATTTATATGAACATTCTTTGCAATTAAAATATTTTATTTATAATATTTTGCAAATAATATTATTTTATATAGAAACTATTAACCGTGTAGAGCTACGCGTAATATTTTACCACTAAAATTCGGTTAACGGATCGTTTTCGACCCTCATTAAATTTATAAATATACAGAAATAGTTTACCATATAAATTTAAAAATATTATTATGTTGTGATCATTTTAAGCCTTGTTATAAATCGATAATAAGACGTTCTCTCCCTGTTGCTGTTCAAATTCAGCACCATCAAGATTTTTTCTTCACTTATATGATTGAATTTGAAACCAAAAACTTTAAACCATACATTTCATACTTTTCTTTTATATATATTGTCCTATAGTAGTTGCTTGCATCAATCGTAACAAACGCATTTGGTATTATAAAATAGCTTAAATAGTTAAGTATAGTTAAGTTATAAGAAATACTCATCTTTTTTATAGTCTGTATAAATACGCATTAAATCAATTGCAGTAAACTCTTCAAATTTTTAATAATACGTGCTAATATGTAAAGATGAATAGTAAAATAATTTCACTAAAATACATTCTACTGTTAAATAGTAATTTTTTCTTAATACAAACAATATATAAAAATATAAATCATGTTAATGTGTAGTATATTTGCTACAGATTAAATTCTTAAGACTTATTTGTATATACTAACTACTAACAAAGAATATACATAAACCGAGCCGCGCAATTATCACAGGATCATAATCAATTTAAAATATTAAATAAATAAATATATTGTATTTATTATGATATTGTTGATATTATTTACATAAATTGAATATTTTATATGATAATAGGTATATCCTATTATCAACATTATAATATCATATATATCTAATTTATATCATTGCATATGTACTCGTCGTGCAATAATACGTGTAAGTACATGTAAATATGGAAGTATATTACGCATACGGTACGAGTACTATATATATATATATACGAATAAATCGCCAAAAACATGAATTTATTTTTAAAAACATAATTTTTATCTGTGATTTTCAACAATGAATGTCAAATAAAATTAAATATGATTGGAATTGTATTTGTTTATTTATACTACTAGATATGTTATTTGTATAATGTATATTGTAAAAAAGGGTTATATACACTCACCAATATTATATATTGTATTGTATATACCTATTGTAAATAAGTAAACTAAATATTACTATATACAAAACAAACAATATATTATTTATGTTATACAGTTTTATAGAGATGGATTTTATCATTTAACCAATATAAAAAAAAAAAAAAATTAAAGGGTTAATAATAATATCATCAATTTGTATTATAATAAATAGTTAAGTTAACAAAACATAATATTTTCTGTATAAAGTTTTTTTTATTTATATTTAATGAAGCAATAAATAATTTCATTTATTCAATATATATGTTATTTTGATTAAATGAAATGATAATTCTTGCATAAAATTACATAATTTTATATGTCATTTAAAGCGAATCAATCAAATATTTGTTATTATGTGATATACATTATATCAATATATATATGCAAAAACAATGGTTTTAATTTGAAATTATATATGAATTTAAATAGTACCAATGTATATATTTATTTAACACATACCTGGCCGGCCTACCATATTATGTATTGTAAATATACAAGTGTTAATATATAGTATTTCAATATGTATATTTCCTGAAAAATTACAATTTTATATTATATTATATACCCTTTACTAATCTACAATATTGTTGCATATATAAATGTATATATATATAGATTCCGTTCACAAGTTATACATACAATTTTTTTTGGCTAAGTCACCAAAAATAATTATCATTATTTAATCAATATCAAAATATCATAGACATATATTCTTTCCATCATTAAATGTATTACTATATATAGGATGTGTATATGTAAAATGTAAATATATTTATATTTAACACCTTCCCCAAAAAAATTTACATATACAATATGTGAAAATTATTGTCATATACTTACATATTTGTGTTTAATGTGGTGATGTAAAAAGGATGCGTTGTCGTATATATGTTATTATATTTTGCATTATTTTAAAAAAACAAACAAATATATATATATTAAAACTACAATAATGTATCTAAATCGTATGTATAACACATAGTTAGTATACCGTGACGATATATGGTAACGTTCTGCTTATGCGGTTGTATAAACATTAAATATAATATATATAGAATTGATTCTATAAATATTTATGTATATATAATATTAGAAAACTAATTTAATGACATAATGTGTTTGGTGTCACCAGGTACTATGCATTTTATCGTGTTTGTGTCTTTTACATGACACATGACTTTTAAAAATTCACCATTTGATTTTGACGCGTGTTATTTATATTTACATACATGCACAACACAAGGTGTATTTTTAAAATGATATATATATATATATATATATTTTTTTTTACAAACATCGTACTCATCGTAGTTGTGATCGATAAATAATAATATTGTAAAAATAATAATAATAAAATTCATTGATTTTTTTGTCTAAATACTAAATTTTTAGTATTAAAATTTAAATGATTTTTTAAAAATTAAATATACTTACTTACTTACTCTATGGCGTTACAACCCGGGTGCGGTTTTAACCTTCTCCAACACGCTTTTCCAAAGATTAAATATAATTTATATATAAATTGTAGTAGCATATATACGAAATTACTGAATATGATCATAAACTATACTTCCACTAGACACACCTATATACATTTTTTATCCGGTATAGATATTAATTTAATATATATTCGCCATTATTCTATAAATAAAACATGTAGAATTTTAATTTTTTAACATTAATTATGTGTCAAATTTACTGGATTGTTCGAATATTTTTTCATTATATTATTTGCACGAAATTCTATAGAAGGCAAATTATTTTAAGAAATAATTAATGCAAAAGAAAATATGAGTGTACAACAAATTCAATTTTCGAATTGTATGATTTGTGAAATATTTGTTATGAATTAAAATATAATGATACTTTAAATTTAAATTTAGATGTTTTGCATTTCTTTTAAAAAATTATGCGATTTTTTTTTAATTTAGAACATCATAATTTGGCACAAAAAAATTTATATATCTTATTTTTTTTCCATTAATTATTTCTTAAACTATATATATATATATATGCCTACAATTAATTTGATTCTATCGATCCGATTTCTCACGGCAATCCCCTGGTACTGGACCGATTACGAGTATATAATAATATCGATATAACCTGATATATATATAGACAAAATTCCATCTATGATGATATTTCGTTTTTATATTTGATAAATCGATAAATTTATAAGTTTTTAAATTTAAATTATTTGTAATTTAATACATTTTATATGTGTTATATAATATATTTATCGAAAAATTAAACATTAATCAAATCAATTTTTTTCTTTCCTACAAACATTTTAATAATTTTATCAATGTATAATAAATGAAAAGCAAACCCTTAGATATAAATATATATATAAATTTCAACACCAAATATAAAATAATATGCCAATCAATCTAATTTATAATTTATGAGTATATAATATTATAGAAGTATTACTATCCGAGAGACTATATCAAATATTATAAATTATATATAATCTATAACCCCAAAACTAATTTATTTAATTTAATTTAAATTCTTTTATCTATATCGCTCTATAGTACGTATATTACGTTAAATTTTAATGTAATTAATCATTGAAATTGTTTCTATTGAAATATTAATAAAATTTAATTTTACGGCAATATTATAAGGATATCTTTTGCTTCTGTTTCTTTTATTATTCGATATGTCTATATGTATGTAGCTGGGTATAGCTGTAACATGTCTTGCAAATGCAATGCATTTGAGATTTATTTATTTTTTTTGTTCTTATATTAAAATATGTATATACTTTTATATATGATGAGATGTATTTTGATATTATATACGAGTATATGTATATATATATATTATTATTAATATATATATATATATTTTCACATTTGTGTAAATGATGAAAGAAAGCCGCTCGCTTTTATAATATCGTTTTTTTTTTTTTTAATTTGCTAAAATCTTCATTTCATTCCTATATCGAATATATGTATACATAGGATAGAAACAAATATATATATATATACAAAATATACGTATACGTAATTCAACGATTTTACTAGACAATTTGGCATCAAAAAGTTTTCCTGCTATAATGTATTATATATCTGCTGGTGCTCCTCCTTCTCCTCCTCCATTTCTATCTAACTATTGATATTATATAATGTATATTTGAAATGCTCATATATAAATTTATATAGAAAATAAAAACATATTATATGGTGTGTGTGTGTGGGTGTGTGGTGGTATATATATTGAGTTGAATTTTCAACTGAATAATAAATAAATGAGTCAACAACATTTTTGTTTTACTTGTTCATTTAAAATTTTAATTTATGCTTATATTTTAATATGAAAAAAAAAAATAAAAAATAAAATAAGTACTTACTCAATTGTAATTAATAAGTGAAAATGAATATTATTTGTCTATATTCATATATTTATATTTTATATATATATGCGATAATCTTTTTATGTTATGTATAACAACGTATAACTTTTAGTGTTATTTGAAAATTTTCATTTACGATAAAAACAAAGTTGATTCGTCGTTTTTTCTTTTCTTTTTTTTTTTTTTTTAATTAAGGCAATTACAAATGCTGCATGCAAAGTTATAAACGACAATATGTTGTAAAGTGTTCAAGTATATGTGCGTGTATTTATTTTAAACAACTAAAACAATAAATATAACATTTTCTATAGTAATATAAAGAGGTTCACTAACTTTTATTAAAAATTAAATGTCATGAAATTTGTAATTTATTTTTTCATAAATTTAATTTAAAACCCATTAGACACAATTTTAGAATCACAGAATCAATAACCCTTTACGGACTCCGAGTTTAACCGATTGTGTGTACATGTTGATTGTTTGTGTATCTAAAAGCGGCGCTGTGCGTTACTAAAATTTCATATGTTTTTGGCAAGAAATAATCGATGCCTAAAGAAAAAATAAACTCACACGGCCACCTAATTGAGGATTTCGATTTTGCACACCGTTATACATACAACAATTTAGTCTGATCGGAAGATCTTCTATAGTTTAATGCAGTGTATTCGGCGTCACATATACTATTACCAATGTTATAAGAAAAACAACATTTATTCTTCTATAGTTTGTATTCTCACAATGTTATACACATTAAACATACAAAAAATTGCTAATATAGAATTAATTTTGATTCATAATTTCCAAATACTAATTTGAAGGATTTCTTATATACACAAATTTATAGGTACATATCATAATTAAGACGCATTTTTAAACATTAATATAAATTAAATACTAAACTTACGTACTCACACGATTAGTCAATTTACATTATTGTGGTTATCGCATGCTATACAACTCATGAAAAAAGGAACAATACCTTTGTCATATTCGCATTATTATACTCAGCATAGCTTTTTTTTTTTAAATATGAGAATACACATTTATTCGATTTTACATATAAGTAACGGATTGATTATATGTAAAATCCATCAATTCGTTTTTGATGACAAATGGTTTAATAAAAACCAATTAGAAACACTGGATTATACTCTGTGTTATACTCAAATGGATTTTACTTTTTCCCAAAAAATAAATATTTATATATGTACAATAGTTTTATTTCGATCACGGTACTCATTTTAGGCTTATCTTTATATGGGATCAGTTTTTGAAAATATATATATTATTTTGAATATTCTCTATTAACTTCCATTTTTTTAAATACATTTAAATACAATATATTATCGTAAATATTTGTCTGATTTTATGAGAAAAACTTTGCATTTAGAGTTTACATTTGAAAGTTATCCGCAACAGGAAGCAATATATCATATATGTATATACGATAAAAAATATTTAAGTAAAATTTGATCACTTTTTTTTAGGTGGTCTTTTTATCAATTATATAAATGTTAAAAAAACTATATATATATTTATACCTATTTCAAATAAAAAATATGATTTTTGTGTCTCACATTTTGTAAACAAATATTTATTTAACATTTTTGCCAGTAAAATGATTAATGAATTGGTTAGAAAAAAAATGAAAGCTAAATTGATTTTTGAGATAAATATCACACTTTGACTATATATATAATATTTATATTTTTGATAATTTAAAATAGTTAAAATTTTTGATATTTTTCAAATGATAAATTATAAATTAAATATTACTCATTCGTACACAATGGGAACTTTATATATAATATATATGTTGTATATCTATATAATATATATAATAAAAAATTACATATTTCCTTTCAACATTCCTGATAGATAAAATTTACCTTTTCACATTCACAAAAAAAAAAGGATATATTTTGATATTTTCTCATTCAATATAAATATTATTTGTATATATAATATTATATACAATACATTACAGATAGTAGTAAATACAAAAATATTATGTATATCCATTAATATTTATTCAGCTTGAAATTTTAGATATATATACAAAATATTTGTTGCAAATTTTAACCAATATTTATATACAGGACTTTTTTTTTTAAATGTGTTTGCAAATTTTATGTTCATTGATTATAAATTACTATACATATTATTTTCTCATCTATATACCATATAATAAATAATTGAAAAGATATATATTGTATAACAAAACAAAACAAAACTATGTCGTATCTTGATTTTTATTATTACCACAAAGAAAAATCTTATTGACGCACAACATTTTATATGTGATGTATTTTAAAAAAAAAAATCTCAATTACATTTATTTAATCGTGTGGTATAATTTTTTCATTTTAAACATATATAGGTTATATATTATTCAGTATATATAATTGAAATTAGATGAACAGTTGTTTATTGGTAATTTAATACAATTGGGAAGAAATAATATCCCATAGCACAATTATATAACAATTGAAAACAAAGTACAAATAAAAAAATAGCATACAAATATAAAGGTATATAGGTATAAATAAATATAGGTACATATAATATATATAATATAGACTATAAAAACATAGATTTGAAATAATATTTATATATACATTTACAATATAAATAAACTTTATGTGTATATGATGGATGATACTACACCAGTTACCATAACATTTGTCGTCGCATAAGTCATCATATGTATAAAATATATACTATTTACCCAGTGGGAACGGTATGTATGATAGCATCGATGATTGTCTACTTACTTCTAGCCAACACCACTCCATTATTGCAATACTTTCTTGATTACTTTTGCACAGAGATGAACCATTTTATCGTGCGTGGCAAAGAAATGAAATGAAATATTATAACAACAATCCTCTCAGCAAAATCAGTTTTTTTTACTATGGTACAAAACATAATATTTTCAACTAACGAAAAAAATATGTTGTTTACAACATAAGTTTTGGTTTTTATGAGCCAGCATTTTGCAAGCCACATTTATAATTTTTCTCTTTCTGTATGAGTTAATAATAACCATGATTTTTGTTAAACAAACTTCGTAATTTGCACCACCATAATTTCATATCAACGAAATTTCATATTTCATACATATGTCATATTTGACTACCGGAAACCGAAATTAATGAAACACTCATTATTTTGTGGGGAACATTTTGATGCGCGAGAGAAAATTTTTTATTGCCACACAATCCACACTATAAAAACATTCACATATAAAATATGAATAACCATTTTTGACATCCGCATTTCCGCGGGCTCATAAAAACCAAAACTTTAGAAACACAAACTGAAGAGAGAGACATTTAGTGAAAACGTTCACAAAAAAATTTTCAGCCGAAACCGACATCGAAACAAGCGATCGTTTCATATTTCTACACGTATTTTCGGACAGAATATTTTTATTTATTGACGACAAAACCACACATGACACACCATTTTTCGAATTTATTTTATCATGATAAAAACATTGCACCACCACTTCGATATGATAGTGTGCGCGATAAATAAAAAACATATATAAATAATTCCGTATACTTAAACGAACTTTAACCAACTTAAACTATAGTTTTGTACTGAAAATAATTAAATTTTTACTTTTTACTATATATGTTATGTTGATTTAATAGCATAGTGAATTATAAAGACTAAATGTTAAAAATAATCAGTTTTTTATCAATTTAAGAATGAAATTTTATAATTTTTTAATATTTCTTAATACCAATAATATCCCACAAAATTTCTACATAATTTAAGCATATTTCAAACTGGATAAAATGTGTTTGAAATAATTCAAAGATAAAATATTAGATAAAAATATTGAAAATATATAATTTTTCGAAAAAAAAAGGAAGTGAACGTTAGCCACACAGTTTTTACTGAATTTAAGCATACTTCAAACTGGATAAAATGTGTTTGAAATAATTCAAAAATAATATATTAGAGAATAATATTGAAAATATATAATTTTTCTAAAAAAAAAGAGAAAGTGAACGTTACCCACACAGTTTTTCCTGAACTTAAGCTTAGTTCAAGCTAGATAAAATGTGTTTGAAATAATTCAAAGATAAAATATTAGATAAAAATATTGAAAAATATATTATTATTCTAAAAAAAAGGAAGCGAACGTTACCCACACAATTTTTCCTGAATTTATGCATAGTTCAAGGTGGATAAAATGTGTTTAAAATAATTCAAAGATAAATTATTAAACATAAATATTGAACATATATAATTTTTCTAAAAAAAATGTGTAAAATCAAGCTTGTCAACCTTATTGCCGCACTCTCAGTTGGGTTTCAACAGTTATACCTTTCCCATTATAAGTAATTTAGAAAAATTATAATTTTTAAAATTATTCATCATTATCACAAATAATAAACAACAAATTTTAACCTAAATACAATTAGTGTTCACTTTAAAAAATGTTAAATATACTTAATTATAAGGTCAGTGCGGCATTATATACTTTTTACAACACTAGCATGGGAATGGGTGAATTTTTTATGTGTACTGAAAAAATTCAACAAATTCGCTGGTGAATTTATTTATGAAATTGAAACTACTTATAAATTCACAGATAAATTCTTTGGTGAATATTTTGTTGAAACAATTGCTGAGAGTTCATTGATGAATTCATTCATGAAATTGGAAGTGCTTACAATTTATGTATGCATTCATTGAAAAAATTGGAACTACATACAAAAAACCCCCACTGGGTAATATCTATATAGCTATAAACTATATAAGAGAACAAAGAAATTTACAATGAAATAAACGTTATATTGTTATATGTTATATATGGTATATTTATGTTCTTCCCATAAATATATATATCAAATGATAAATTTGTCTCTTATACATTTATAATATGGGTCCGTTTATTTCCATATAATGTACTAAATAAATATTGTATTTATGGTTTCGGAAACTGTGGTTGTGCACACACAATAATATTGTTGTTTATATTTTATGTATAGTCATTAAATTACTCTTTATATATAAATAATATTATACCTATGCCATATATCCATTGCGTATTTAATAGGTCTACTAATATGTGTGTGCCGCTCACGGATTAATCTCTTTGGCCGCCTTAAATGATGGCTGTTTCTGCTGAAATATTTTTTTGTGAACGTATTCACTTTATATCTTTATCTTTCTCAGTTTGTGTTACGAGCTAAAAGTGTAAACAACATATTTTTTTTTTTGTTGAAAATGTCGTGTTTTGTGCCAGAAAAAAGTGATTTGCGGGGATGTTTATTGTTATTGTTTCATTGGAAGAAAACTGCTGCTGAAAGTCATCGAATTCTTGTTGAAGCTTATGGTGAACATGCTTTACAAGAAAGAATGTGCAGAAAGTGGTTTCAACGATTCAAAAGTGGTGATTTTGATCTGAATGACAAAGAACGTGGAAAACCACCAAAAAAATTTGAAAATACAGAATTGCAAGCATTGTTGGATGCAGACGATGCGCAATCGCAACAACAACTAGCTGATTCCTTAAATGTATGTCAACAAACCATTTCTAATCGTTTAAACAATATGGGTAAGATCCAAAAGGAAGGAAAATGGGTTCCATATGAATTGACAGAAAGAAGCATGGAAAAGCGTAAAACCACGTGCGAAATATTGTTTCAAAGACAGCAACGAAAGTCGTTTTTGCATCGAAAAATGGATTTATTTTGACAATCCTAAACGGACTAAGCATTGGACTGATCCAGGTCAACCAGTCAAATTGACGCCAAAACGCAATATTCATGGAAAGAAGGTTTTATTGTGTATTTGGTGGGACCAAAAGGGCGTGCTGTATTATGAGTTATTGAAACCTGGTCAAACTATTACTGGTGAGGTATACAAAGGACAATTGAATAAATTGAATCAATCATTGAAAGAAAAACGACCAGAATGGGCGAACAGATATGAAAAAGTGATCCTTATGCACGGCAATGCTCGTCCACATGTCGCAAAACCGGTAAAAGAAACATTGGAAACACTCGGATGGGATGTGTTACCACACCCGCCCTATTCACCAGATGTTGCTCCATCAGATTACCACTTGTTCAGATCGATGGCACATGGACTCTGTGCACAACGCTTCCACAATTATGAAGACGTCCAAAATTGGATCGATTCTTGGATCGCATCAAAAGAGGAGAAGTTTTATTTTGATGGTATTCATAAATTGCCAAAAAATTGGAAAAAGGTTATACTTAACGATGGTAATTATATTCAATAAAAATTTTTTACTGTTATTACCGGAATTAATGTGTTTTATTTTTAAAAAAACGGCACACACATATTGGTAGACCTATTATATATACAATAAATGATTTTCGTATACTTTTTTCTTAAAATTATTATATACTCTATGCGAATGGTAAATATTTATGCATTAATAATTAGTACAATACATTTATAAATAACGGATAATAAAAAAAAACAAATGTATTAGATCAACAAGATTCCCAATACTTACATCAAAATATGGAAATTTTTATATAATAATTACCCGCAAATTAATTATCATATTATATTAATTCAATTATTATTATCAAATATTATATAAATGTGGCTATAACCATTGAATAAACGATCGTTATATATGGTGAAATTGGTACTTTATCAAATATTTTCGTTTTTATGAAATATATACATATCGGCAAAATTTTAACTTTATTTTATAATGCGTTTTTTCATATGTTTAGAAATGGGAACCTTATATACATTTGTGATATATTATGTTAAGGAAACATATTAAATAAATATAAGTATCAGATCACTATATTAAATAGAGTACAGCACAAATATTAATCAATCAAAATGTCGTTTAATAGAAAATTTAACAATGTAATTGAAAAGCACAAAGGATAATCGTATATAACTATAAAATTACGATAATCGGTTGATCTAATATGAAATGATGATTAATACAATATATACCAAATATTTATAAAAATTTTCAAATTGTATTTCTTATATATAATATAAAATGCATATATCATATTTTAAATACATACCACTAAATTAATTTGGAACCTATATATAGGTTTACATTAGAGACTTGATTATAGTTAATATTGACTATGTGTGTACAGTGTGTTACTGTGACCATACAGAGATCTAATGTATTCCGTTTGCTTTCCATTCAATCCGTAACTTCCCTGCGATGAGTTTCATATAGTGGAGTGGGTTAAATGACAGCATATCAGTTATCACTATTATATTTTAGAAGTATGACCACACAGTCTACATATTCTTTTGTGGATCAATATTTAAAAATATGGAAGATTTTTTTTTTTTGAGAAATTCTTCGTTGTTTCTCTTCTGGCTTATATGCTAGACACACAGAAGATTTAACTAATTAGTTTGCTCTCAAACTAATTCAGTAACTAAACTGGTGACACACTGGCAAACCATTAGTTTACTATTGTTTTGATATTTATTGTTATACGAGAGTGAGAAAATTACAAATAGTTTAGTTTGTTTACATATGATTTTTTTTAATATTTAATATATTTATTGTAATTTATAAATCCGATGGTTCATTTTATTTACAATTAAACATTTAGTTAAATATTTTTAATAATAATAATATAAAATTATGGTTTAATTTCACAGTTTACAAATTCCAAAAAATAAATCGATTACGATTTTCATTTTTAATTATTGTAAATTAAATTAAATACTCACGAACTTTTGTCATTCAATTTAAATCAACTTTATTTAAATTATTATTATTATTATTATTATTTATTATTTTATACTTGTCAATATAGAGTTTCAATTCTTTGTTATTGTTATTATTTGATAAATATAACCTATTTTTTTTATTTGTTTATTTATTTTGGCATTTAATTTTGACATTCGACACGGAATTCCAGTTCGAATTTCCTATATTTGAGAGAAACTAATTAGTTTCACACCAACTACAGACTTTTATTGTAGTTAGGCTAACTAAATCAATACACTACAAACTACTCGAATTTTTTCTCAAATTGGTTATAACTACAATTTTAGTTGGTTACCTCCTCTGTGTGTCTAGCATATTAAGCGACTCTCGCATATAGTTTATAGTCTATGATAATACAATACATATATATACATATTAACTTCTTTAATCAGTAATATTAATATAGCCTTTTATTTTGAATAATCAATATTATTATTATTATTATTATTATTATTATTATTATTATTATTATATGACAACCCCAAAATTACAAAACAAAAAATTCACAACAATTATTTCAATCGATAAAATATCTTGAGAAATAATCATCATTACAAATATATATAATGTTTTTTTTTTATTAATTTTGTATATATTTCGGACTATAATATGATATTATATAATGATTTTCAAAAATTATATATTATTATACCATTTACTTTTTATATATGGAATATTTTCAAACCCGCACCCATATGCGGATGAATTCATATATGTAGAATCGTATAGAATGTATAATGTGTCGCATATAATAACGGGTGATTCCTAACATATATATGTATAAATCTTAACATTTCCACACATTTTTTTTTATTAATTATTGCAGTACATGTACTTAAATTTATTGCAATTATTATTACCAAAATATATTTGTGTAGCTTTTTTTTTAAAGACTATAAATAACTGATAAGATTTAAGAATTATATAATCTTGCCACATCTCTTGATTAGACAACATATTATATTGTATATATATTATATGATGTAACATGTTCAAATAAAATTAATTAGTTAGCAAATGATCTAAAAAATATTAAACACAGCATAGATTTTTTTAGGCTGTACCCGTTAATTTATAAAATAATATATATATACCATTTTACCGCATTATATATAGAATGCAATTATGATTTTATTATGATATAATGATAATTTGTAATCAATATATATATGCACACACCATGTGTCGTTTTTTGTTGCATATGTACTATAAATTACTAAAATATATATAATATTAGTAATTTGATTTAAATATCCTTTTATTATTCAATAAAATAAAATTACAACGCAATTACTTGATAAAATAATAATATGAATATAATGTTAATGTTAAATAATGATTATGTTATATTTTTTATGCTGTCAATTTATATACGCCGCATAGTAGTACGTATCATGATCGGCGAAGGGTAGTTTTATTTATTTATTTATTTTGTTATGTTTAAAATATATATGAATTATTATATATAATATTATCATTATTGAATGCCACCCGAAAAAATGTAAACAAATTTCCGCATATACGAGAATAGTAAAAAAAAATAAAAACGATTGTATATTGTATGGGAAAAAATTATTGAAATATGTACCTTTTATTTTAAATTTTTATTCATAATTTTCACGGAAAAGATGTTGTTGTTTTGTGATTTTTTGTTTTTCTTTTATTAAACGTTGAAGACAAAAAAAAATCATTCAATAATTGAATTTTCTTAAATCCATTCTTTCTTAAATATATATATGTATTAATAAAATCGATATTGAACTATCAATATATTAATAATACAGGAAAAAATTTAATTAAATCAAAATAATTTTATTTTTTCAATATATGACAACCTTTACAAATTTTTTTTTTATTAACAATAGAAATGTCTTTAATTTTGAAAACCATATGACATGAATTTTTATATGTATATATTTATTTAATTTATATACAATAAAAGCATATACAAGTACATATAACTGATATAACTAAAATGTATGAATACCCATAATAATATTATAGTGTTGTCAAAAATATTTATGTGCGTCAATCTAAAAACTAAACTGAACATATAAATATTTTTAGGTCATTTATGATAACTTTGTTTTTCAATACGATATATACACAAAGCTATATAGAACAGGATGATAAACGACGAAAAAAAATGATGGATTTTATTTTAGGGAATTTGAAATATATACCATTGCTTTTTTTTTTCTCTATCTATACTCACAACATATATATATATTCAATCATAATTAATAAAAGTCATAATTAAATAAATTATGTTATTTGTTGTATTTATAATATAATGTTTCAAAAATATATGAAACATAGCGTATAAAAAATGTATATAATTAATGTTTTATAATAAATACATTTACATTAATATACATCATCTGTTTTTAATTCACACTTTTTGCAACATAAATATTTGCTTTGTATATATATAAATACTTAATTTTGTTATATGAACAGCTCACCTCGTCGCACATCCAATATATATATTGTGCGTATAGAAAATAAGAATTTATAAGATTGATGTTTTAGTTGCGTGCCGAAAAAAAATTAATTTGAAAATTATTCTTTATCCTTAAGCATATTTTTTAGTTATATGTATATATGTGCAAAATTAATGTGTATCATAAGTAGCTGCTATATAACATAAAATTAATTTTAGTATTATACAATATATATATAATATATCATATATAGAGTCATATTTATTAACATATATTAATGATAAATAATAGTGTGCTGTGAAAAAGGATACAACTCTGTTTTACTCCAATAAATTTTTATTTCGACTATCAAAAGCGTGCGTTAGAAGTTTAATCTATTTTGAGATTCTTTTGGTGAAATATGTATGGACTATTTAAACTTATCCTTATATACATGTTTAAATTAATTTTTGTGCAGCCACTTATCACACACACACACACATATATAATATATATATAAAGGTTTTATTCATAAAATAAATTTCTGTGATTTCAATAATAATAATAATAATAATAATAATGACGTTATCTAATCTAAATATTATATAATTATAATAATGCATATATATATATATAAATAAAAATCAGTATATGTATACACGAAAAGGTATACATTTATATAAATTAATATATAAATTGTATATAGAAATTTATAAAGTCATTTAATGCAAAATCATGTTATAAAATTATATAAAATTATATACTATATAAAATTTTATATAACTTTATAATTAAATAACAAGATAATTTGCGTATTGAATATTTGCTCTCGTATATATCCAACTATATATATATATACAATAAACTATATACTTATATTTATAATATTTTTAGTATTTACACTACACGTGACAAAATGTTTAGCTGCCCATTTAAAATGTGTTATGTTATTTCTTTAACAATTATATATTTGTATACCAAAGTATTGGCAAATTTTAAAAACGGCTGAAATGAAAAAAGTTGGATGTAATATGTAATCGCTCATCGTACTATAAGATTTTATTATTGTATATACAACTTTGCATATTTTTGGTGCAGATTCAAAGTGATCTTATGACACAAATGTATAGTAATTTATATATAATTTATTTACGTGTCCCACTTTTACATATATTATATATTTAGTTTCTCATTACTTTTATAACTATATCCATATGTAATTTTATCCCAGTAAATATAAATTTAATATATAATTTTAATATTTACAATATTTTAAACATCGCGTAGTGTATTGTATGTACCTATATACGAGTGAGTGGTGTATAGCAGTGGTGAAGCTTGAGAAACATATAGCATTTAATTGCAAATATCACTATATTTTTTATATAATCTAAATTATTATCTTTTTATAGTGTTTTAATGGATTTCAATTATTCCATTACAGAATTAAAAAATTATCGTTCAATTGAGGGAAATTTTTAAAATTATTTCACTCTTCAAAACAATTTATTATCCAATCAATATTTATATATGTCACTAAAATTTAGTATGAAATTATTTTACTATATAATTTTTTTCTTGTCATTCTTGCATTTTGTGAGTGCAATTATTATGTAGAGGTAATTTCACATTTAATATTTCAATGATATGTAAGATTGAATTTTCTACAATCTCTTCTAGGAAAGATAAAAAATTGATTATATTTTATAATTGTGTAAACAAAAATTAAAATTCATTAAAACTATAATGATGCGATCACCGTAATTAAAAGAAATGTTTTGTTAATGTCATATAAGTTGATTTTCCGGAAAATTAATTTTTCCGTATTTATTCTTCCGACTGTACAAAAAAAATATAGTGATGCAGTAAAACTTTTTTCCACGCTTCGCCTATAAGCGCTATATATATATATATATAAATATATAGATTTTTATATAAATGTGTCACGAAAACTTGCAGAACTATAATACATAGAGATCTATCTATCTACGGTATAGCTATAATGTTAAAGTAATATGCGCTCTCATATACAAAATTATATATTGTATATATATAAAAATAAATAAATAAAAATTAAATTATTGTACCGTTTCTGAACCATACATGTATTTGATTTTTTATTATATTTTTTATATTATAATACGGTTGGCCCCTTTTTCCGGTCACCGGAAATATATAAATCGCATATTCATTAAAAATATAAGGTATTTGTATATTACATACAATTTTTAGCTTATATACATGTAAATATATGTTTCTATAGCTCTAGCTAGTGTATATACAATACACAATATACCTGGTTATATACATACAATAATTTTCTCAATCAAAAAATTATAATAATACACATGAAAAAAAAAAAAAAAATAATAAATAAAAAATAAATAAATATAATCTCGTTGTCAAATCTATATGGTGTTTTCGTTTTGATTTCTAATTTAATTATAATTATTATATATATTTATATATTTTCGTGTTTTTGAAATGAAATAAAATTTTAAAATATTTCATTAATAATAATAACTTAAAAAAAAACGTCAAATGTTGTGATAAAAGAATTTTTTACATTTTTATATAACACACTGCAACGATGAAACGATGATGGGGTTCATAATTAAAATATACACAAAAATATTTCCGATTTCAAAAGAATAATGTTTATATCTCGGTATTATCTTCTAACTGAAATAATATTGGACGTGACGCAGTCACACTGAATTATATATATATTGATTAAATTAACTTAAAATTGATTAAAATCAAATATTAATTGACACATGTGTGTATATATTGTATAGTTACATGTGTGATATGAGAATATTGCGTGCAACAAAATGTGGTGCGGTAATCAAAAAATGTTCTTGTTCACATATGAATAATTCAATAATGTGAATTAATATACTGTTTATAAATAAAAATTTGTATAATAATATTAAAGAAATTCCAATACAAACATTTGTGTCCCTCTATTCGTATAAATGCTTGTATATATATGGTATACATACTCACACTATACGTGTACATACTCATATTTAATATATTGTGTATACTACCGACGTGTGATATTTTATGATTTCAGTAATGCATGTAATTAGATCAATGTGTCTCCCCTTTTGTTTTTTCTATAGAAAGGCAAAAAAATAAAAGCGTATTCTCGTATACGTTATAATAACAATAATAATAATAATAATAATAAAATGAAAATTCCCACGACATATAATATTATTATAAAAGCAAAACTAAACATATAAAAACAAGAAAATCAAATGTTATATATGCATTTTTACATATATGCTTGAGTATGTAAAACACAAGGGGTTGATTTTTATAGCTCTGTTGATTTAATCGAATTGATTTAATTTAATATACAATATATACCCAGCTACACACATAATATACTTATACATATATATATATATGTTATTTAATCGTTGTGGTGTTGTTATTTTAAGTTTGATATTGTATTTGGTTAATATTAATTGATATATTAGTAATACAATATATGCATTATTTAAATAATTAATTGATAATAATTGAATTAAAAAGCAATAAACATTTTTTGTATAATTAGTTAATTATTTATTTTTATTAATCGTTTTTTGTTTATTTTATATAATTAATTGTGTATCATCAAATTTTCTATATATATATGCAAATGGACCATTTCGTATATAAGAAATTATCGACTGAATTTGAAGAATATCCTAAATATTTTTATGTTAAAAGTTTAAGTTCGCTTAGGTCGATTGTTTCTCATACTCATTTGAGAATAAATATCAATGGTAACCTCTTTGTTGTATGGCACACTTTTTCAATTCAGTATTTCTATAGTTATTTCTGTATCAAATTATTGCGGTGTTGCAATGAATTAATAAGAACTATTTATGCATACACATAAATGAATAAATTGTAAATGCCAATAGAAAAGATACATTGCATCTATATCCCATATTCACTCTCCATCCAATTTTTTTAGATCTCATATATATAAATGAAATTTTATCTATAGTATGAGGATCTTCTTATTATTAATATTATTATTATTATTATTATTATTATTATTATTATTATTATTATTATTATTATTATTATTATTAAAAATATAAATACCACTGAATGAAATCATTGTGCATTACCTATACTGCTTCAACGCACCGATAGTAAATTATTGAAACACTATGCGTTAACAACGAACCTATATTCTACATATATATGCGGTAAATATAAATATAGAAACTACAATATATTTTAGATTAAATTTAAAATTTATAAAATAAAATACTTGAACCGAAATATTTTAAATTAAATAAAAAAAAAAAAATGTGAAGGACACAATAAAAACATTACAAAATATTTTTCTATATATAATAATACATTCAACAACCAATTAGCTAACCCGAATATTGAAATTAATATATCGTATATAAAAAAAAAAAATACGAGTATATAAAATATAAATAAACAAATATAAAAAAAAAAAACACATCTATATTTTCGCATCATTAACTAACAAGAATTTCAATCAAAACCATATTATTTATTTAAAATTATTTTGCAATTTAATTAAAATTATTTATTTATTTATTTATTTATTTATTTTATTATATAATAATATTATTTTGTTATTTTAACCATTTTAAACAATTTAACTATTTCAATAATAATCAAAATTTCTCATAACAAAATTGTTACTTTAAAATGTTGTAATATATTTTATTTTGTTTATTTTTATTATTTATGTATAACATTAATTTTCCGGCTTCTAATCATAGCCAATAGAATTTTATATAATTTTTCATATATTTATGCTTATATACCTCCCATGGAAGAATTTCATTCACACAAATTTATTATTTACAATCGATTATTTTTCTTATTTTTTTAATTTGATTATATACAATAAAATATATATATAAAAGATGTATATAAATGTAAAATGTAAAATGTAAAGTTAACAACAGGTATATATATAACAAATACATATATATATATATATACGAATACATAATAATATCTATATATAAAAAGAATAACAATAAGAATATATACAATTCATTATTATGTACTAAATGTAATGGTGTGAATAATTTTATTGTTATTATAATTTCAAATAAATATTGTTTATATGAACAAGTAGAAAGAAAATGAAAATGCACCTGTTTAAAGTTTTTAATTGGTTTTTATGTTATTTTTCAAATAAATAATAACAAGAATTTTTGATAAATTATATTTATATTACAATTAAAATTTGATAATTGATTTGTTTAACATATCTAGCTAGCTATAAATTCTTTAATGAATAATAATTTTCAAACCCCCATCTTATATTATACATCGAAAACTATTTCGGAAAATATATAATTTAATGAATTTTAAAGTTCACTACACAATGTTGACTTTGTGGAGTAAATTCCTTTTTTTTATGTTTACTGTTTGACTATATAATTTAATCTTATATATCGTCTGGGCGTCTTTTTACTATATACAAAACTTAATGTATACAGAAATAATAATGATCACATCTATTTTACATATATCGCATATTTTACTGCGTAAGATATTTTGCTTAACATATTAATATCTATAACTTATTTAATTTTAAAAATCAGGTTAAATATCTTAAATGATATATTATTATTTTAATCATAAGTCAATATAGAAAATATAAAACTCATTAACAATAGAATTTATAATATACTATAGCAGTTATTAATTTTATTCATACAATGGTATATGTAATTCAATTGATCAAGATTAAATGATATATATTATATATTTACGTTATTATCATCATCATCATCATCATCAATATAATTATTCATTATCATATATAACATTTGTATATATATATATATATGTGTCGAAGTTATTACTATATAAATGAAATACCATAGACCGGAAATTCAGTTGGCATATCATGTATCGGATGGAAATTAAAGAGAACATATATAAATATAGAATATCGAGAGGAAAATGAGAGGAGGTGAGAATGTAGGAGAAATAATTAATTACTATATATATATATATTTATATATAAATATTATGTACAATATATATAAATATATTATATATTCGTATATATTATTATGGATGGGCAAAACCGGAACAGGAAATATTATCTTTATAATATATGGTACAGTTGTGTTATATGAATATAATTTAGAGAAATAAATTCGTTTATACATATATAAATTTTATAGTAATTGATTGATTTGTTGGTTAATATATATTGCAAAATTTGAACAATGAAAACAAAACGATATTTTATAGTATAGATTATAATCATTGAATTACCTATTATTATATATATATATATATTTATATATATTAATAGAACATATATTCAAATTCTTTAAAAATTTAATAAAAATTATCAGTAAACATTTCCGAAAACAATTTTATTAATAGGCGTAAATTTAAATTGTTATTGAAATAGATAAAAATAATAAATGATAAATAGTAGACCGATATTTCAAAAATCTTTATCTATACTTATACTTGAGTGCATCACAGACATATTTATATATATAGATGTATATGACATTTTCTGATTAGACGATGGCTACTACGATGCACCATTTAATACACCCTGTCAATAAATAAATATTATTTTATTTAAAATTAAAAACTTAGAAAAAATTCTTAATTTGTAATATTTTAAATTTTCATATATGCATAACGAAAATGATGAAACAAAAAAAATTAATTTATATATGTAACCTATCCATTTCGAATACATGTGTGCTTACATATTTATATAATATATATATACCATATATATATATATATATATATAGTCTTAATATTATAACACAGATGTGAAGATACCATGAAAAATCTCTCCTCAAATAGATGTGTAATCAAATCATACGCGGGGTTGTAAAATGATACACGGTAGATTTAATTCGAAACAAGTTTATACATAAAAATTATATACATTTATATATATATATATATGTGTACCGAATATATATGATCCAGTAGACATCATCATATGGATGGGGGTTGTTAATATTTATTATTTACAAATTTATATATATATATATATAGAGAGTGATTCTTAAATAAGAAGAGAAACTATTAGTTATTGCTTATATATGCTAAATTTTCAATCATAACACTTTGTTTTTTGCACGAGTACAAAGAATAAGTTTCAATCAATCATCATGTCTTCTTAAATACTTTTTAAAAAAACAACACGATCTCTAATCAAGAATATAATATTTAAATATTGGAAATATAGTATCACCGTGAAATCCACAGAGCCCCCCATATACGAATGAGTATCGTATAAAATTGACACTATATATAAACTACTAAATCAATCATCAAGAGGTAGTAATTTATTATATGCGGTCAACACAATAATATAGCAGTTCTCATTAACATACAATATTTGATGAATCTTATAAACCACTATTACTTTGTATAAGAATAAAAATTATGTTATATAATTCATTTGATACGTATAGGAAACGCGTAATGGATAGGAAATTAATCGGAACATATAGGAATAGGCAAAACGTATATTATGCGACAATATATTTTAGAAATTATAACATTTTGTTAAATTAATTTTATAGACACCACCCTATTTTATGTTATTATTTTTTTTTTCGGATATAAGTACATATAAATTCAGCAGCTGCGTACTGATAGTACCCGGCTTAATAAAAATTATATATTTATTTTTTTTTTTGTTTTTGATTACACATTTTTTTTTTCTATATATATATTTTATTTGTGGACGACACTGAGATAGATGTATGTACTTTGATTTGACATTAAATTCGATATGAGTACTTTAAATTATGCAGCACACAGACTATATACTACTTCAGTTCATTTGCATAATATTATTTCAATATCAAGCGTGAGTTATATAGTATATACACGACTATTTCAATTTTAAAATATGGAGATTGGAGACACATTTTATTATAGTTTATTAAAAAAAAAAAAAACACGAAATTATAGTTTCAAACATTAATTTAAAATCGATTTAGTATTTATATGAAATTTGTTGTATAATTGTATGTGTGCTGTTGCACATACACATATAATTTCCTTTGAATTTATCGATAATATTTTATTTTAATAAATCAAAATATAAAATGTGACATACCGAAAAAGTGCAGCTGCAATTTGTGCATTACTATATCTGTATATATATATATATATATAGTTATTAGTATATATATATGCTATAAATTTTATTAATACAAATATGAAATTCTTATAGTGGCACGAATAAATATATATATATATATACAATATGCATATGAGAGGTTAATTTGAAAGTTTCGAGAAAACGAAATTTAATGATTACATTAATTGTATCAATATACAATTTTTATATCATATTTACATTGAACTAAAATTCGAAGCATTTATTCTTTAACTTTAAAGTTGATGACTTCTTTTTTTTTTATGTATATAATTTAGCTATACATCTTCTGGGTTGAAATGTTGCTCACTTTACAAATTTGAATTTTTATTCGTTGAAAATCTGTTGTTGCTTATGATAAATTTGGTGAACACAAACATAGAATAAATTTACTTTTCGTTTCACATACACGAATTAAATCCCATGTTTTATTAACTGAAAAAAGTTGAGGAGTTGGTTTGTGTGACATAACAGGATCATTTTTAAATGATTATATAAAACGAATATAGTATCCTTTTCCGATAACTTTCATTGTGACAACCTCAATGAATTTGAATTACAGAGGTTTCTAAAATTTACACATACCAATATATGAAAAATACGATCAATTGTATTTCAACCACCACCCCAAATGAGTAAAGTACATTTTTTTTATTTTAGGTATATTATATATATATATCCCTTTTTATAGTTCATATATATATATATATATATATATGTAGCAGATACTATAACATTTAGGTTTCTATATAAAAAAAACCAGGTGTTATAAAGAAATCACAAATATATACGCAAAAATAAACTATATTAAGTCAGTCGTTTATAACAATATATTGGTTTGGTAAATAAATAATTGCACAATTTGTAATATAGAACTAAATGATTTTATTCAATAATATGTATTGTCCATTTTGTTTGATGATCTTTAATGATTCCTTGCACATAGAACTTATGGTGCTTTACAACAAAAAAATTGAATCAAGTTTGTTTTTGACATTAAACTCATCATTATTATTGAATTTGTTACCATTCATTCAAGAAGTTATACAAACATACCAACCAATCTTTAATAATTTTTGACGAGTGACAATGGTTGTGCGTGTTCTTGTGTTATCATAGTGGAACACAATACCTTTTCAATTTCTCTATTCTGGTCACTTTTTCTCCATTGCATTCTTCCGTTTGAAAAAGATATGTAGTATAGGTAGATAAAATTTTTTTTACAAATATTGTAGATAAAAATTGAAGTGAAACTATGTGTCAATGTGAAAGTATTTAGTTGCCAACCCAATTTGTGAATCGTATAATTCAGTGTAGGTAAATAAATATATGTGCGTTGTCTATATACATGCCATTTGTTAACGATAGTAGAATTGTTTTATAAATCCGTATAATTATATGTTTAAGTAAATATACATGTTGTATTCCGCATTACTAAATCTACTGTGTTACATTTTAAAATTTTAAATATTTTAGGATTCCTTATAAAATAACACAATTATATTTTAAATCGAATCTTCATTCTGTTTTCCTTAATAGCATGTGCATGAATATCGCCTAAGCAGTAACAATATCGATAAACGAAAGAACATTGATTTTACCATTTGTTCTCGAAAATTTACAAAAAATTGTTTATAGTATAAATTCTGTATATATGAGACAAGGTACTCTGTATCGTATTTACGTATTTAACATTCATTATGGAATTAATTTATTGATTTCGCTATAATAAACTACAATATATTGAAATATTATTGAATAATTCTTTCATTCATCAAAATTTATTCCAATAATAATCAATATTATTATAATCATAAATATAAATATATATATGTATCTATAGATAGATTAATGTGTAATTATGATATAATATATTAATTATTATCGATGAAAATCATAATAATTTATTTACTATATAATTTTATATTTAGCTGTATTAGGTTGGTTAGGTTTTACATATACATATACTGTGTGGACAACAAAATTGATACAGAAATCGCATTATGTAGTACATTAATTATATTTATTTTATATATATTATATAATGTAATGTGCACCGTACTCTCTGTCTAAAAAATAACCGAAATGGATTAATAAAATAGCAAACAAACAATTAATTAATTTTTATATATTTTGAATGATTGTAATTAACAACCGAATTTAAGCATTTCTCAAGCGTTTCTGAAAGAATGGATATTTTTATTAAGATTGCGGTTCACAATTCATAAATCAATCAACATCTAATATTATGGCGTTACCATATTTATATATTTTAAATTGTCATTCTGGTAATTTTTTGGACAGAGGATGTACCTTATAATATATATAGATAGAAGCAAAATATGCCAAAATATATAAATTTATTCTTATCGATATAAATTTATCTTGTGCGGTAATATGTAATTTTATGGACTCAATTATGACCGTAATGGGAATCGATTAGGTATATTATTATTGGATACAAATTCATATACTGTGATAATAATCAAATATAGTATATGTATGTTATATATTATAATAGAAATAAAACATATAATGTTATGAACACATTGAGTATAATTTATTTGTTATAAATTAAGTTATATTGCTTTATGTGTAAGCGGTGTATATATACTTCATATGTAATTCTGTTGTGATATGACACGATGAAATTCTCCTGCACATTATATTTATGTGTTGTGTATATATAAAAGGATGTATATTTGTGTGATCGGGTAGAAAAGATATATCGCAATATGTTTACATATTTTTTTTTCAATAAATAATTATATTTACGAAAATGTATTCCAAATAATTTATTTTTATATATTTAAGCAAATATATATAATATTTGTCTAGTGTTTCGATAATTTTAAATTTCTTTTATACATAAGAAAATCATTAATTTCTTATGTAAATTTTAATTGAATTGAATTTTTATTTGAATTTCGTATAGATAACATTATAACCATATGCAAAACAAGAACATATTCTATGGAATTTTCAATCATTTGTCTATTATATATGAAATGTTTAGCTGTTTTAATGTGATTTCATTATACAATTATCGTTAGGCATCCAGCCAGCAAGTTAAATATCAGATGATGTTTTATAAAATGTGACATAAATATGTTTTATAATTTTTTATATAATATAATTTAATTGCATCAATTTAACATAGTCTCTTATGCGATGGCGTCCATAAGTGACCATTAATATTTCAACATCAAAAATTCATACAATAAATTTCAATCAAATATATATCTTAACTAAATTGATTTCTATTCATTCTTTATTCGTACATTTAAATATATCATTTTTGATATTTTATAAATACATCATCTGTCCGAAAAATAGCCGTAATTATTTATTCGAATTATTCTGCCTCAACGGAAATTCATCCGATTTCCACTTTGCCATTTCAACAAATGCATCAAATGATTGTTATATATTTGTCGATGATTGAAATGTTTTTGAGTATGACGATCGTTAAATATTTACGCAATTCGGTTTTATTTCATCGTCAAATGAAGTTTAAGAAACAGAAACTATAGTCGAATGGTGTTAAATAAATAAAAACGATGTTGAAGTAAAAAAATTTTATTTTTAGTAAAAAAATGAAACAAGTCATAATTGTTGTAAAAACAAATGTTTTGATTTTTGACTTCATCGAAACGACATTTTTTTGTCTGTGGATTTCCTTCATCTGGTGACCACGGTGGGTTGCGGTCGGTTCACAATACATAAGTCTATCAGATTACGTTACACGAGATCCATATATTAGAAAGTTATTTTTCGGACAGAGGATGTATGCATTTTCATTTTTTTTTAAATTCTATAACTTATCAATTATTTTATTATTCATTTATTTACGCCCTCAATATATATATATATTTTGTCCATTCATTAAAAATTTTATTTTTTATTTTTCTTTTCAAAAAAAAGTGTCCTTTTTGCTTTTATAAAACTAAATAAAATATATTCCTCTCAACATGAATAAATTCCAGGCCTATTGATAGATATAAAATTAATTTAATACATATTGTTACTTAAAAAAAATTGTAAACGTTTAACTGGAAAAGCTATCGGCTGTTTAAGGTAATAAAAAGAAAAAAAATAAATAAATGAATTACATTATAGGATAAAGAAAAAAAAATGTAGAAGAATTTCAATGCTATTATATAAATAATTCAATCGCTAATAATCATATATAATATATATATACAAGATCTATATATATGCAAGAATAATATCTACAGTAAACATCTCACGAAAAATATTTGTTGGCGTATAAAAAAATTGTTGTAAAAAAAATTCAAATAATGTCAAACTCATAGAGTTGAGAGAAAACTTTGAATTTTTAACGAAATTTTAAAATTTCATTATAATTTGTATTTACTCGAGCAGTCAACTTATCTTATATGCACCATCTTTCGAAGGTGGATGCAATTTGCAAATCAATGATTTCGGATGCAATACATTGTATGTTTATAATATAGGGGTTGTTCTGTTTTTATGCGATGTGTGATATATGTATGTGTAATGTAATATATTATGTCACCGATTCATATTGTATTTTTATTTTATTTTTTTTTTTCACTTATGCTCTAACAAAAAAAAAGGTTCATTTTGCTATATATATATTTATTAGTTTACATTTAGATAGAAGAATTATTTAGCGAAATACTTTCAAATTTATTATCTACATCTATCAATGTAATTACGGTGTATATTTTACAATACATCAAAGTAATATTTTATTGATTTTATAAAACAAGTCTAACCTTCGCGTATAGGCAATAAAATAAAATATGCGTATAGTTATTTATATATTTAGAATAAATTATAAAAATTTTAGGAGCATATTTTAGGAAAAATAATTGTTGAATTGATGATTATTCTGCATTTTTTATGTCCATTAACAAATGTAGAAGTTTCTCGACGATTATACCATTGGAATTTTTAAAAATACAAATGTAATATTAGGTTATTATTACGAATTGATAGTTCAGAATGTCTTCCAAACAACCAAAATTTTTCTAAATTTGATATTAATTTCTGCTTTTTTTTATTTCTATTGGTTCGTTCACCGTCTAGTTTTATTATCCTTCGTATTCTCCATTTTGTGCATATAGTTTAACCTTAAGTAATCCACTATATGTATATGTACCGTCTTTACTAATAAATTCAAGGCACTGTGTGCGGTTATCACGATATGTACATAAAAATGACATTAACTGATTGAATGCTTGGCATATTTTTTTGAACATATGACTATATGAATCTTTTTATAGATTTTCTAAAGATTGGAATACAATAGTCCATTACCTGAACCTTAATTATCTTAAAAATAATACAATATATACGCCTGTATAATATTTAAGTAAGTCTGTTTCTATAGACATTAACGTTTTTACCTAATACAGTTATTACAAAAGAAAAAAAGGTGAAGTGTAATTTATTATTACTATAAATAAATTGATTCACAGCATGCCCTAAAATATTGTCGTCCGTTGTTATTGTTAAAATCTCTTGAATTGCATCCTAATAATTTCTGTAAAAACTATTGTAATGATAAAACATTGTGTTTTCAATACCACCCAGAAACCAACGTTCTAAGTATTGAATGCGACGGTAATCAAAAAATAAAAACATTTGTTTTTACGATTCCAAAAGATTTTACAAAAACAAAGTATTTGTTTGAAATGGTAAAACAATAAATGTTTTGTTTTAAGGTATGACTTGTAAATTGTTTTTAATTTACTATAACGTTTATATAGTATAAACAATTATATCATATAACATTAAATATTTAATTACAAAAAAAAATAAAAGTTATAATTACGTCCATTACAACATTATTTATACATTCCTAATATCCTACATTCATAATTGATGTATTTAATTATAGTGTTTAAAATAAATCTGTATCAAAATTATATGCGTACAATAAAATATAATATATAAAGAATCAAAATTTCATCAGAAAAATATATAAAAATTTAAATTTAAATTTCCAATATATAAATTTCAATATATTTCCATTTGTTATGCGCGTAAATTTATTAAACATATATTTTACTAAATTGATAATAATATTTGAAAATTTTCTCACCGAATATACCTTGTTAGGTATGTACTGAAGCTTGACTATTTATTTTAAATACTATACTCTATCGGTTGTCTATACCTCTGTAAAATAAAATACATAATAAAATGACTTAATTTTATTCGCAGTCGCAACGACCGTAAAAAAAAAAATAATAAAAAAACTATGATTAGTCAACAAAATTTTATCCGCATCTTATTTAGATTTTATTAATAGGTATATGAACCACCTTCCACAAATGAAAAGTTAACCAATTGGAACAAAATATACATGTATAATAAGAAACAATTGTATAATTATATATACAATTGTTGTTTTTTTCTTTAATTTTTATGATTTTTTCTCAAAAATAATTACAGTTTTTTCTCAATTATCTCTATCCGTATATCTGTTCACAAAATACCTATATAAGTATCGTGTATTTAAAAAAAAAAAAAGAAACATGTAGTAACGGTCAATACAATTATTACATCAAAATTATTTATAATAATATATACACTGAGAGAAAAATATCGTTGCCAGTTCACCTATATAAATATGCGATCTATACTATTATCACTAAAAATTAAATGAAATTACTAACTATACTATCATTAATATCGGTTGACAAATGCCCATATTACCATCTTCCCGGCAGCAACTGTTTACGGTATAGATTTTCCAGAATTCGTGAATGTCAACTATTCATATAATCCCATCATGAACACACATACAAAATTTCATCAAAATCGGTTAAATAATGCCCAATTTATCAAATACCAGAAACTTTTGTCAATCACCGCGGCATTTGGTGGATGTACATTTTTTAGAAATCATTTTAAATGTACTCATACAAAATAATAATTTTAAATGTACTCATACAAAATAATCATTTTAAAAGATATGCAGCTGCGATACATGAAAACCTACCTGAAAATATACTATACATAAAAAATCACGAGAATTTTAGTGAAATGATATTTTTTATTTATGTCTATTGTGAACATAAAAATTAGATTACTACATTTGAATTATAGCATAAAAGGAATAAAACAACATGGCAAGAAATATAGTTGATTATTTATAGAATTAATAAATCCATATGTATCGGCAAAAGATCATTTTATAAATTTTGATAGTGATTTTAACAATTTTAAATAAAGAATATATACAAAGAAAATATCGAAATGTTTCAAATTTAAATATAAAAGTAAAATGAATATTAAGATCGATATAAAAAATTTTAATTATAAAGAATTTGTAGAAGATTTTGGATAATTATGTTACACTTAATATATTTTATAATTCAAAACTATATAATTATAATTTTTAGATACAGGATTAAGCAAAAAAAACCTTATAATTTTGTAAAAAGAAAATAGAGTTTATTTACAGAGCTATCGAGTGTTTAGTGGAACACACTAAAACAAATTTTAATTTCGGTTAATTAAACATACAATCTCACTTTATATGCGATAATTATAGATTTAAATTGTTATATACTGAATAATTTACCTACTAATTATATATTTGGTAGATGCTTGGCATAAAAAAATAACAAAATGGTCTTCAGCATCTCAATATATTGTTGACATATTCGCATCTTTTTTCTCAGTTTATACCTTTGTGTTTTTTTTTTTGAAAATGTATATAGTTATTAAATCATATTTGCAAATTATCATATAAAATATTATATTATTTAATAAAAATACAATTACAATTATTCATCCCATTTTATGGGTTATGATATACTACACCTATAAGTGTGAGATTATTTTTTTTTTTAAATATAATTTTATGTTAATTTATTATTTATATATAATCGGACTGAGAAAGAAAGATAGTTCACATAATAAATTTAAATTTCTCTAATATAATATATTTAAAAATCACATTATTAAAGGTGAAAAATGTAAAAAATCTTCGAAACTTCGTATGTGGTTATAAATATAAGAAGACGAAATAAAAAAAATATAGATGCCTTCCGAAAAATAAAAAAATCAATGACTATTATGTTTATTTTAAAAATACAACATTCTTATTATTCCTTTTTCCATTTATGTATACAGATAAAACACAACACTTTTTATTTTTCCATAATATAAATGCGCATATAATTTACATAAAACAACACTCAATATTATTAATATTCATTATTGAATATTAAAATCATCATCTGAACAATTCATGTATGCATGTATCTTTAACTCATCTAAATACTATCTCTATATATATATATATGTTCCATTGCAGTCACCACTTATATTAATAATATGATAATAATTATAAATACATGAAAATATAATTTGAAGTAAGATTTAATAAAATAATATTTTTTCAATATATATATAAAAAGTTAGAACAGGGTGTTAGATAAACTATATATTTATTTAAATCAATAATACCCTACCTATACATTATACATTCAATATATCATAGCATGAAGTTTTTATATACTCGTATGTATTTATTTGTAATATTTATTTTGGCAATTAAATATTGACATTGTGTAAATATTGAAGTATCTTTTACTGGGTATTATATATACGCGTATACTACACATAATATTTGTGTTCATACATATATACGGAGTTATTTGATATTTGAATGAAGTGAGGATTTCCGTATATACAATATTTATTGTATTGTATGTAATACATAGCAGAAGAGATATATTGTGTGTATTGAAAATATTACACATTTTTTCTAATATTTATCATTTGTGTATTATATCTTAATATATTCTCTTCCTTGTCACATTGTTATTTTTTTACCTTTTATTATTTACCTACATAATTATTTGCTTAGAGTATACAAAAATGTATAAAACTATCTTATAATATATATGCATCATAATATTATATTATTATATGTATTTGACATCTCAAAGAAGTATATAATTTATTATAAATGCTACTGCAATTTAAATAATAATTTGATCATATTCATGTATACATTATGTGTGAGTGAGATGTGGTTGGGTTAACACTATATTTACGCACAACACTCATCCTCATCCCAACGCATATGCATCTCTATTCGAACGCTATATTTTTGTATAATTAATATTTTTAATTATATTAATTTAATATGTTTTGTATTTCTAACAAAAATTCCTTCAAAAATTTCTACTCAATGCATCACACAACCTACACATTTATACCCAATGCAACTTTGCTGTGGTATCTATAATTATTCAATAATATATTTACATTGTTATTATTTATAGTGTCATAAATTTCATTTAAAATTGTCTGGTTTTAATTTTTAACAAATTAATACATAATCATAATGAATTTATTTCCCTGTTCGCCACATTCAATTCAATATAATTGAAAAATAACATGAATGTTTTCAACACATATTAAATATTAAAGTTTAAAGAATCGTCTAAATAGTTTTTTAAAACATATTTATATTGAAATGATCAAATGGACGAAAGAATAAAAATATGAACGACGACACATCTTCCAGAAAATATGTGTATAGATTTGCGACGGTAAAAAATCCAATAAAGTTGTAATCTATGTTATGTAAAAAATAATTAGATTTCAAACTTTTCCTATTTATCGAATATATATAGGAATTGATATGTATGAAAGTATCTTTAGATTTTAGAAAAATTTGATATTCTATGGTTATTTTTCTATCAGTTTTGATAAAATGTAAAATGTTATATCATAAGAATATGGTGTTTCTATATTAAATGTGTAGTGGACAATGTTTAGAATTGGGACATACTGTAGGAGAATCGGTACAAATTAATAAGTGTCTCTAATGGGTTTATATATAATTTGTTATTTATATTTCGTATATATTATTATCTATTGATATTATATTAATTTTATAATCCACAAACAAAACAATAATTTTCGTATATATTTTTTGTTATTTCAGGAGAAAAAACATTATTACCATACCAACCACCGCATATTAAATGCATATATATATATATTTAGAAGATGCCAAAGATGTATGTCGGCAAAATGTTATCAATAAATTTTGATGGTATGTAATTATTTTTATTTTTTATATTATTATATTTAATTTGTATTTAAGATTTTTATCATTAAATATATACCATATTAATATACACGTGTGCGTGTGCCGACAATCTTATAACAACATTAATTTTTACGAATAATTGAAGGACATAATTAATTTCCATTAACAAATTTTGAATTAATGAAATTTTTTTTTTTTTCTTAAATAATTTATGACCTGCTGTTTTTTTAGATAGTGTACAATATACAATAATGTTTGTAAACACTTTATACATCAAAATCATTTCCTATAAATCATTTTCTATACCAGTCTATAACACACATAACCGCATGTACATATAAGTGGTAATCGTATATATGCAAGTATATTATATAATATATACGTCACATAAATACCAATCGAATACCTCATATATTCTGATATGTTAAACTTAACATTTATTACTCTTAATACCAAACACATCAAAAGTAATCGAAGAATATTAGTTTGTAGGAAAAGTAAAAAAATAAAAAAAAAAATTAAAAAACATTAATTTAAATAAAGATGAAAAAAAAAAAATATGAAAAAATTAAAGTCATGATCTCTTTGGATCTGGTATGTTAACGAGCATGAAGGTGATAAAGTAAATTCTTGTTTTTATTAATATATACAGTGTTATTTCTTCTTTATAGTACGTACGTATGCATAACTTTTCTAATAACTATTAACATACAATATTATATGTATTCATTTCTAGAGCTAGAGCATATAGCTATAGAATGGGTTACAGGTAGACTTTTCTATAGTTATTTGTTCCATTCTCATTTCTTATTCTACAATAATTTTCGATTTCTCATTTTAATAATGAATAAGTGGTCTTTTTTTTTTCTGTTTTCCATTATAATATTGTTTCTTATACATGTACAATACAATAATAAGTATATTAACACACAGATGAAAAAAAATACTTAAAAATAATATAGTGGAAAAATAAAAACCCTTCGCACATCATTTATCAAGCAAAACCATAAACATTACACATTATCAAAAACCATTCATTTTTAATGTATATATATAATATGACAAATGAAGACATTATGCAGATTATACAAAATTAAACTCAAGTAAATATATGTATATAAATAATCTGTTTTGTACGTTTGTATATAAGATATGTGTTTTATAAATGCATATATAATAATCAAGAGTATATTTTCACTATATACATATACTTTATACATTTATATATTATATATATATATAGAAATAACCAGTTAGAAGACGTTCCACATCGTTTACGTTTGGCCAAACCTATTTTTTTTTACATGGTATATTCTCTATATCTTTATATAACATTATAGGTTATACAAGTTAGTCCTCAAAAATATCGCACTCTTTTATAAATAAATACATGCCGATATAAAAGTATACATGTAATTGTTAAGAAGACGATGTTTTTTTTTTTTTATATACGATCATTATTTATATAAACATTTAATATTACATTTATTTACACAAAATATATAAATGTGTGCGCCATATGTACTCTGGTATGTATACTGCCCGTGTACACTTGTATATAGGTACTTCTTATTATAATGTTTAAATGAGAATTTATTCTAAAATAGTTATGTGAACAAATTATGTATAAATTTTTACTAATTTGTAATTTATAAAAATTATATTATATATAGTTTTTACAACGCGATGCGTATAATAAGACTGAGAATTATTTATATTTATAATATTTATATGTATGTGGAGTATGTAAATACTATTCGTATGGGTAAGCGTATATAATATATTATATATATATATAGTAAAACCTCCAAAAAGGACCTCTCTGTCCTGTCGGTAAGAAATTTTAGATCGGAACTTGCACACCCTTTAGATTTTCACATAAACTTATTATATTTGTAAACTAATCATCATCTTATGCACAGCCTTACCGTCGCAACATATATTGATTTTATTGACCGTATAGTACAGCCACCCATAGACATGTATTTTTTCTAATTCTTTTTCTAATTAAATTTAGCTGTGATCGCACTAGATTTTAGAACCACGGTATTTCGTTGGACTTATGGCTGCTGTGTAAATCCAGTATATCGATATAAGAGATAAATCCCAACAGCTCATCAAATTGCATAAAACCGCATATTACGAATTCTATTTATCAATATCGCCAGTTAACAAGAGTACCTATACCGAGGTAACAAAAAAGTAAATAATTGGTAAAATAAATTTGTATATCCCTTTGCCAATTTATTTCGTTGGGTCTGGTCGGAGGTATTACTGTTTATATTTAAATAATATATATATATTAACAGAGTATAAAGAAGTAACAAAACAATAATAAATATATATATATTTATGATAAAGTTGTCTTCATGGTTTCGAAATTTTGATAATTATAGTAATTAACTAAACAACGTGTTAATAATTTAATTTTTTATGTTATATTCTCTTTTTTTATATAATAAAGTATTATATAAATTTTAATTTTATAGTTTTAACAGTTTTTTTATTTTTATACATTTTTTATACATTTGATTAATGAAATTTATTATTATTATTATTATTATTGTTTTTTTTTTCTATTTTATTAATTTCAATTTGCATAAATTCATAAATTATATTATTTTACTATATATATATAGATATATAAGTTTCGATGGAATGAATATATGTAAATGTAAAAATAGCGTTGAAAATGATTTATGTGAATAAATATGTGGTTAGAAAATTATGAATTATTATATTTATTTTTTTATTTAGATATAAATTATGTATGTGGGGTAGATAGAGGTATGGATAGAGAGTTAGAGAATTTTTATGAGGTTTTTGATTATATGTACATGTAGATTTTTAATAAATGTTTTTTGAATTATTGGAATTTGTCAGAAAAACATTAAGAGTACTAATGCGAAAATATATACATTTAAAATGTTGTATTTATTATAAATAAATAGTTTTAAAAACTATATACGAATTGGTGGTATATTTAGCAAAAAGCTTACTGTTACGGATTTCGAAACAATATATAAACTAAAACTATTTATATATAAGATCGTAAGTAATAATATTGTCACATAATATTACGTTTTGCACAACGACATCAAAAATTTTCCTATAGACACATACCGGGGACATGCTCATAATAGCGATCTGCATCATCAAATTTTTACGATCACAAATTACGACATAATATGCTTGTCGGGTATATATTGAATATATAAATATTATGATTTGATGTATGATGTGACATAATGACAAGAATTTTGATTGATTTTTTTTTTATTAAATTTTAGTTTGAAAATTTCTTTCAATAATTTAAAAAAAAAACTCATAAATTTCCATTTTTATTAATTTATGGATAGATTTACATTATGTGCTATCAAAACTCTTCTTTTTAACAATTATCATATATGTATTTTTATGCATATGGATTTTTTTTTTTTATACTAATATTTACTTATGTACTTACACACAATAATAATATCTATACTAATATTATGAGGTACATTATATAACAATAATATATGTTTTAGTAAATAATAAGTTTATTATATTCACACCTATTGTCTGTCAATTTTTAAATCCAGAAGTTCATTATTATTATTATTATTATTATTATTATTATTATTATTATTATTATTTATATTTTGTATTCATATTTGTGTAAATACATATATTTATTTGTATGTGCTATAATAATATGCATCAGCATCCAGCATCCAACGATGTAACAAAAAAAGCATATAATAAACATTATAAAAATGTATACATGTGTGTGATCGAAGAATCATAATATAAAAAGAACAGAAAAAAAATTGAGTCTTTCTATTTTTCTTAATTCATCTTTTCTTTAACATTTTTGTATTTAAAAAAAAAGAAAGAAAAAAGTGAATGATTTAAAAATACAAAAAAAACCCTTCGAAGAATATTTTCGATAAACGACCACACCTGTTTTTTTTTTTTTCCTTTAATAGTTTACTTATTAACATTATACTATTTATAGAAAAATTTAGTGCCAGTTTGTCTAGCAGTGCTTAAAATATTTGTTTTAGGAAGTAATATTGAAATTTATTTATTTTTAATATTAATATTAATTTTTGTTTGTGTTAAGTTCGTTACTAATGGTCTTCGGATACCTTTATATGAGCCAGCCTGAACGTATACATCAGGTTGTTGCAAGGAACAACCCTCTATGTGCATAACATATATTTTAAATTAATACGCGCCAAAATGATTCCCGAAATTTAAATTAAATGCTATAAACCAACGATCTAACAAATAACATTTTTGACAATGTTTATCAAATATTCTTCCATCATATATTTCTTCCATTACAAAGATTATATAAGCTATAAACTAAAACATTAAAAATTTTGAATTTTAATTTATATATAAAAAGATCACATCTACCATACTCTGCACATCTTTTGTTCCGTCATACTATCATCTATTCCGATTTCTGTATGCAGTATAGTTTGTATGGCAAGACAATCAAATCGCAGATCGCAGCAACCATTTTATATCAATCTCTGGAATTGAAAAAATTACTATATATTAAAGCTATCTCCGCATATTAATATAACGTATTGATTTTAGTCTTCAAATCGGCCACAATATTTATGCATATACTCATTCAGATATTTTATAATACATGTTTAAACTTATTTTTTATATTTATTTATATTATTTTATTCTTTATTCAGTTATATATGGAAAATAAAATAAACAAACTTTATATATAGCAGTTTTTGGTTTTGGTTTCACATTTTAGCAACCATCAGCCATATCTCCCATATGTATATCATATATAATATTTAGTTGTCATGTATATTATATTCATTTCAGAATATAAGTATCGTATATACAATATACATGTCATGTTATATATAAATATATATATATATATATCAGTTACTCGACCTGATTATAATGATTTTCAAGTACATATAGTCGTATATTTATTTTTATGGTTGAAAAATTATATTTTGTTAATATTATTTTTCATCTTGTATCTATATATATTTATATAAATATATCTCATATATATGTATCTGTCAATGGATATAGTGAGATGGAATTAAATATTAAATTGATGTTTAAAACTATATATAATAATAAATTTCTTATATTATAATACATATGTAGGTAAAATATATGTTATGGGTGCAGGTACGGTTACCTAATTTATATATTCACTGAATTCTCATCTAAAATGAATATCGATGCCTATATACATTAATTATATAATAAGTAGGCTACAGATCTTTGTTGCTAAATCAATACTATTAAAGGAAATTTATTCCATTATACATATCTATTTTTTTATATAATTGTAGCTTCACAAATTTATCGATTGTATACCATTGCCTTTCATACAGTATAATGAATGTCCAGTAGTTTGTATTTACAACATTAAAATCACACACTGAAATGTTTTAATTTTTGAATCAGATTCATCTAAATGGTTAAATACTAAAATACTAATGTAAATTTTAATCGTATCGTAAAATACATAATTTATATAACTTTGACATATGGTAAATACAGCCCCATCCTACAACTATTTATTACCCATACTTTACTGACCATTCTAATCAATTTACAGTTTACACACCAACGAATAATAATTATATAATACCCTAAAACTTTGTTAATAAATTTATATCCTTTTTTTTTTTCACATATTATATAATGCAACAGCATTGTTATAAAAATTTGTGCGCGATAAGTAGCTAAATAATAATTTATTATTTCAATATCCATAAAAGATTTGATCAAACACGTATATGGATATGGAAATGATGATCTCCAACAACAACAACAATAACAATAACAATAACTATATACAAGAACATCAACCATAACTGGTCAACCAATTTCATTATAAATGATTTATTATATATTATTTTAAAATTAAGAAATTTATTTATAAATTATACGGTACAAGTTTATTTTGGAGAATTTTTGTTTTTTGAGTTTTTTTTTTTTTTTTCTTTGTTGAATGGTGTCGAATGATTTATTTAAATTTAATTCAAATTAAAATAGCTGTGAGAAATATATATTATTTTTCTGTATATGTTTTGTATAACAAATGTAGGCATAATACACATCACTATCGCGCATATAGTTGTGTAAAATAGTGACCAAAAAAGTATATATAGAATGTGTTTTGATATCTATTAAATTATTGTGAAAACAACACCTTTTTAAAAACGCCAACCAAAAATCATTGGAAAGTGTGAATATTATTATTACTTTCGATTGTGCATAATTTTTTTTAGGTCTTATATCGTTAGACGGACTCTTATATTAAAATTAAATTATATCTTGTTCTTGCCATCCCAATATAACCATACCATTTCACCATTATATGTATTATATTAGTTTCATTTGATTATAAGTAATAACAATGTCATTGCAACAACTAAAAATTAAACCAGACACTGTAATTTAATATAGATTAATAAATTATGCTTCTCATTCTATTGAAAATATATAGCTGTGGTGCAAAAAATGGGGCTATTTTAATTGTTTCACAAATGAATAAAATAACTTTGTGGAATTATTTATAACATATACTGATCACTTCACACACACACACACTATATAATTATTATTTTCACTGTAATGATAAATTGATTGGTATAAACTTCATATATTGTATATATATATATATATAATTTTGACAACGACTGTATATTTTATCTTATTATTCTCTTATACTATAAATAAATTAATTGACGATTAATGCTGTTGTGATGATGATAATGAAGAAACATTAACAATTTTAGTTTATTCGATGTTGTTATTTACTATACCATAATATTATCTTTATGTGCGTATATTTATATTTTATTTATTTTTTTATTGCTTTGTAATACCATAATTAATTATTTAATATGATCAATTCGCTGTTATCTGCTGTATATGTGCGGTATATATATATAAAATGATTAATAATAATTATAAACTAAGAGCAAAAAAAAAACATTATATACTCCGTTCGTCGTGTACACATAAAGAATTTTTTTTTTTTATCAAAAGTCATTGAAATTAATTAATATAAAATTTGGCAAAAGGATATATAAAATTGAAATTATGTATATATGTTTTTTTTGGTAAAAAATAAAAAAAATTCAAAATAGGTGTTTAATAAACAAGTTTTGAAATTGAGATTTTTTTATTTTTTTTGTTGTGTGTGTTGTATGATTAATTAATGAAATTAATTATTAGTCGATTTTCTTATTATATGAATATACTTATTTTTATATAAGCAAATGAATAATTTTGAAATAAATATAGGTGCTGCAAGCGGATTATATTTCCATATATAACGTGTATATTTTAATAAATAAATTAATAAGAATAAAACAAATCAATTTACTGCACCACCAACCAACACACAAATTAAATTTTTAAATTTGAAAAGAGAAAAAAAAAAACTACTGACAAATTGTCCTTCAAAAAAATACATATATTTGCAAATACTAACGTATTGTATTGTAATAATAAACATATCAAAATCAAATTAAATTAAATATTCTTCAATGTACTAAATATAGCATAAAATAACATATATATATATCATATGCATGCAACCATTATGTAATTCATTAAAAATACATGTGTATTATATGGATAACAATGAAACGAACAAACAAAGACGAAATGCATATATATAATAATAAAATAAAACCCTTGATTTTAACAATAAAGAAAATAAAAATTAAGGGTTAATGAAACGTTTAACCAGTGTTAATATATAATCGCAGTACTCCTGTTCAATCATTCATTCATTCATTCATTTATTGAACATTCCGCGTACATACAATATAATACATACGCAAATACAATAACTAAATGATATTTAAGTGATTTGCGTGTTCACATTTAGTACACACTATTTATATGGTATATTTTATTATATTCTTTATATATTTATATAACTGTCACTTATTTTTATTGTAATAAGTATGCGATGACTTAAAAAAAAAAAAAGTTATATATAAAAAGAGTCATATTTATATATTTTATATTTATGTACTATGATTTTTATATCATATATGTTTTTGCATAATAATTTTATTAACAGTTGTTTATAAAAATTTGTTAAATATTAGGAGTGTGTGCGGGAGAATTCAAATATTTTGAAACATAATATATAATTTTTTGTATTATATATACATTAATTTCAATTGTACTTCAATTATTATATATCAATAAATATGTTTACATATTTATTTACAATTATTATTATACTATATTATACTAAACATTTATATTGTAGATTATATGATTCATGGACATATTTTAACCCTTTCTATTGATTGTGCAATAAATTTTTAGACAATTAAAACTATATGCAATAAATAAAATATATGTGTGCAAATTAATTCTAAAATAAATCATATATATTTTTAAAATGAATGAAATGGTTAAATTTTGAAAACGATTAATAATTGTATAACAATATCTAGTTACATTTCTAATAATATATATATTATTATTATTATTATTATTATTAAGTCATCATCATAAATTTCCATTACTCCGTTATACAAGAAAAATATGTTCCATTGATTACTTCAGAACATTTAATGGAAATCTCTGTCCCACTATAGATACTTTAAAATTATATACTGAAAATAGCCGGTGGACGCATGATCGATATTAAAAATGAATTGTCTTATGGTTCTTTAGTTTTTCTGCTAATAATTTAATTATTGCAACATGTGTATCGTCCAAAAAACAATTGACCAGCTATTATGGAAATATTTTTACCTGCTTTGATGCAATTCCAGCAAGTTACATAAATCATCAATCAAGCTTAGTACGCTGATACCGTTTTTATCAAAACTATGAATGATTGAAATTCACTTTTTTTTTTCGTTCTAACAAATACTAAATTGGCGACATGGAAAATATTAACGCTTTTAACTTTAAAATAGATCCGCACACGTATAAAACAAACAAATATAAAAATATATATGAAAGTATATATAATAATAAGTTATATAGTATTTATAAGTCGAAGTGTGAATTAAGATAACCTATCCATTAAATGAGTATCAATCATATATGCTTATACACATTTTCACCATGATCATATATTGCATATACCAAATATATTTTAATATTTAGATAGAGTATATAAAAAAAATTAACTTGCTCTGATTTAATTTAGCCTTAAGGTTTTTATAAAGAAATAATAATATACGTGATATTTTGTATCTTTCTTTAAATATATACCATATATATTTTTATAATAGTTTCTGTACTACAAATTTTTACAATATAAAATACCACAACAATTTAAGTATTAATCTCTTAATTTCTTTTAGTTTTTATAAATGTATATTTTGATAATATAATAGGCCGGATTTCATATATAAATATACAAATTAAAAGCGTATATATATTGTAATATAGAAAATCATTAAAACAATACATAATGAAATTATATGCTTTCAACATCAACATTAATATAATTTTAATTTTAATGTATATGTATAGTTAGATATATACACACACACACATATATATATTGTGAGAAAATCATAACTAATTGGATAATGACTCAATAAATGTTAAATGTTTCGTTTTATAAATGTCTATATTAATTATTTTATTGGTTAATTGTGTGCATATTTTCTTAGTTTGATACAATTATTATAATATTATGTACAACGACTACAAACTATATAATATGAAATTCGAAATAATATAAACAAACAAAATTATATGTGTATAGCAATCGTATTTATGTTTATGTTTATTTATTTGTATACGAGGCTCTGTATATATATATATATTGTATACAATAATTTAAGCGACGTTGTGTGTATACAATAAAATATATATGATTGAAAGATAAAAACAAAAATAGCATAATTATTATAATGTTCATAATAAATAAATATTAATAATTCAAAAAATTTATTGCAAAATTATTTATTAAGATTATTATTCAAATTATTGCATAATGATTGCTGCGCTAAAACATATACCTAAATATATATATATAAATTATTTCGCATATACAATATTATGTATATTTGTACAGCGTGTGCAATGTGAACACAAATATACTATTTTTTATTATATTACATATACTTAAAATGTAAATTTATAACGTATTTAAATTGAAATTAATTTTCTTATGTTCTATATATTTAGAGTAGAGAGACTTAATGTTTATTTAATTTTTTTTTCCCAGTATAATTTATACATTTGATGTTGTTGTCTTCCCCTTTTTCAAATGTACGCACATTATATATATATGTAATACCCCGGAGTAATAATAATTATACCATTTAATTTACTTTATATAATTTTATATTAAATGTAATGAAATAATTTAGAAATAATTTCAAAATTATATATATATGAAAAATTTATATTCATATTTATATACGCATTTATATGATATGTATAAGAAACATTTGCATATATTACAATAGATAGAGAATGTATATGCATTTCCGACACTTAATATAAATTTCTTTAATACAACTATAATATAAATAAGAATATATAAGACAACTTCGAATATTATGATTTTCAATCAACAAATATGTACTCTGATTCTTAATATTCTTGGTTCAGATGGGCGATTCATCAAAACACAGACATACCACTAGCGGAATAATTCCACTTATTTTTCCCTGTGATGCTAAACATAATTTTCACATATAAAAAAATTCACTATTTGTATACTAATACTTGTAATACTAATGCTAATGCTATTGTAAATTTCTATCCCGCATATTTTTATAAGAATTTTTCGGTTTTTAAATATCACAGAGTTGCCGGCTGATTTAAAAATTGCGAATTGATTATTATAATATGGACTAGGTTACAACTACCAATGAATTGAAAAATTGTAAAATATGATGAAAAATGTTGTACATTGTTTATATATAGGAAAAGATATGCTGTTGTTTTATTGATACCATATATAGCCAATATATATTATATATATATCCAATTATATTAAACAATTTTTATATTGAACAATCTCCGCAATTGTATACTAACGGATTCATATTTTTAGTAAATAATTTTCAATACATTTGCAAAAGCAATATATGAGATTACATACATAAATTAACTTTTAACATATATAGTTTGTTGAAAGAATAAACTTTAAATATAATGTTGACACTTAAATAAATACCAAACATTACATGAACGCGTAACGAATGAATGAACATTTATATTATAAAAAAAAAAAAATTAAATAAAACGACATTAACTACTGTAAATTATTTACATATGCATATTTATTAATTCTTTTTCGGGTGCGCACAATGTTGTACAATGTATGTATACAAAAAAAAAATAAAAATAAAATAAAATTTATAGAATCAATTAACATAATGATATCAAACAAAAATATAAAACGCAAACATATTTAAATAAAAATAAATATACAACGAGTGCATATAATATTATTATAAATTATAGGGATAGAGATACATCACCAGCACCGTATTTTATACAGAGGGATTAAGTTCATTTTAAATATTTACATATATAGATAGTATTTAGTATGTATTAAACCAAATTAAATATATAAAATATACACATAATAACGTCAACAATAACAATATATATATATTTGTATATAGAATAAAATCCAAATCCTCCGACATATGTTTAAAACCAAAAACATAAAAAAAAAAAAAAAACCTCGAAGAAACATAATTGTAATAGCGTGTAGGAACAATTTATAATCAACGAAAACCAACAACTATAACAACAATCATATACCAATTTATATATAAAACATGTAAAAACATATTGTTGAAATTTTCATCATTTTTTTTTCCCCCCCCCCCCCCCCATTTTTGTCTGCCTGTAATATATATATAAATATATTTATTATTTATAAATAACATTAAAATGTGTCACATAAAATGTTTATGCGATATTTAAAATCATATAAATTAAGATTAAAATTAAATATTATTACAAATAATAATAATAATAATAATAATAATAATGTAAGAATAAAATAAGAATACATATATGAGGCAGTAAAAATATAATCAAAAAATGTATACTTGAAAAAAATGTTATATTACACACATTTACCTTTTCGATATGTCTTGCGTTCATGTCATTTTAAATAATAAGCTACTCCGATATTCATTGTGTAATTGCATTTTTTTTTTTACCCACCCGGGTACAATAATGTTTAAAAATGCACTTATATCTTTTAGGAGTTGGAGCGGGCCTTCAAATTTATTTATTATACACACACACACATTTTGGTGTCAAGTGATGTAATTGTAATTGGTAAATGTATGTTATAAAAAGAAGTTTCCTTCGAAATGGTAAAGAGATTATTCTATAATAGTTTCTAAATTCATTTTCATATCAACAATTTTAAGATAAATAGATTTTTAATAATAATAGCAAGTTCAGTAGCCTTTTATAAATACAGACAACTTATATATAAATATTAAGCTAAATGATATAAAGTTACATATAAATACAAAGAAGTTCTTTCGCTCCTCTATACACACACCACCAGAAATAATACATATTTGTTTTCGTACATAATAAATAAATAAATATAAATTTCATTCACATTATAAACGAATGATGGTCTCAAAATATTTGTTGATGAAGTGTTTATTATATTAATATACGGATTTGCAGACATGTAAATTATTATAATTTTTTTAAGAAAATATTAAGAAAGAAAAACAATTCCTATATACACACAATTATTTATATTAATTTATAAAATTATAAATATTTTTTTTATTTTATTTTATAATTATTATTTTACATTCACTTGAACGCATTTAAAAACAGAATCTAAAATTTGTGTGTCTATATAATCTATATTGAAGTTTTATGATGCCATTAAATAAAATGTAAATTTTTCGATTCGATTTATATAAGTGTAAAAAATATATAAATTTTCTATGTGTAAATAAACAAAAGACTTAAGCGACGAACCTTATTTTGTTGTACAATACTAAAATTTTTCGATTGAAAGTTATAAATAAGTGAATATTTTTGTATAATATTATGTTGGACACCATTTATATAGATTAACTATGTCGGTCAATGCGCAACAGTATGCGGAGCAATTTAACCATATAAGAATAATTGAATTTACCTTCAACTTGATTGTAATATTTAGTTTCGTTCTACCACTTTGACCACAATAAGTCCATTGTGAACTTGGAAAGTTATGAACGTATTATCCCAACCATCTATATTAATTTAATTACTTCACATATTTTTGTATACTTTGAAACATTTGTGTTTTGATCAATGACCATGATTCCTTGTTTTCGTTAATAAAATATGAATTCATATTTTAAAAACCGCAGATGATAGTAAAGCATTTAATATATTGTATGCAAAGATTAATGTCACAAAATAACAATCATTTATTTAGAATGTTTAAATACAGTTACGGATGAAAACGACAATTCGGCAATATGCGTATTTATGGTAAAATCTAAATTTACAGAACGTATTGTATCCAAAAATGTTTGATTTGATTTCAATTTCTTATATATAAAATAAACAAAAGACTTAAGCGACGAACCTTTTATTTTTTTTTATTTTTTTTTATTTTCAATTGATTTTTATACTAAAATAATATAGTTATCGAATAAAATTATTTAATTAAATACAAAATATTAATTATTAATTATATTATTCGTTCTATTGATGTTTGTGGTGAGGAGGCGGGGGGGGGGAGAGGGGTAATAGCTGTGAATTTAGCCAGACAAATAAAAAATATATAATAAATAAATGTTATATATTTAGGTATTTCCTTATGGAAATTAATAAAAGATTTAAGCGACGAACTTTTTTGTATAATATTGAAAATTTGTTGTCACTATCGAACGGATCGTCGAGAATTGTTTATTTTTTCGTGACATTTTCAAGCATTTTCACTTTGGTGTTTTATTTGCTTTTTCTAAGTAACATAAATACAGACTCATACATATTTGTTTGTAACAATTTGGTTAAAAATTCCGTAACAAGATAAATCCTGTGAAATTTTATAATAATATGTGTGTGGTGTATGGCGGCAAAATGTATATAAGACTACCTGCATATGATGATGAAATTCTATTTCTAATGTACATTCATTAGTCAATCAATATATTATATAGTAGAATGTAATTTATTAAATAAAATTTTCATAATAACGCGAATCATGTTGATGGTATTTTCAATATATAAAACAAAAAATAACCCACAATTTAAAGTAATTATTTAAAAAATATGATAAAACCAAAAAAGAGAAAAAATGTGTTACAAGTATTTTATGGTTTTATTATTATATTTTATTTTGAAATACTAAAGTATTGTGTTGAATTTTATATTATATTTTGCTACCTTTCCTAAATCTATAAAAATTGAAGTTTATTAAATTTGTAAAAAGGTTGTTTGTTAAATTATTATTTGCTGTTCGTTCGGTAAATTTATGTCCTTTTTTTAATTATTTTCCCTTTTTCTAAACGTAACGCAATAGAATTTTTCAATTTATATTATTATTATTGGACCATTATTTGTTTATGATGTATACGCCCCGTTGTAATTTAAATTGAAACTTAGTATAAAATTAGTGTTCGTTCGCTACCTATAATTTTGAAGAAATAATATATTATCTAGATACGAAAAAAATAATTAATTATATACTTTGTTGTTTTTATAAAAATTTAAATATAATACCTTTGGTCAATTGGTCATCGTTGTGTGTTTTTTTTTTGTTGCTTTTTATCAGCGCAATGTAACATTTAGTTAAAGTTTTTTTTTTTTTTTTAATTTTTTTAACACGAATTTTTTTTATTGTCATATTCTAAATTGTTTTCTTATTTTTATTTTTATGATTCTTTTTATTATTATATACAAGCTGTTTTAGTTGGCGGGTGTCGCAGAACATATGTAAATTCATTTCTCACTGTTTTATAGTTTGTTATGCTTGTGTTGTGTGTGTGTGTGTGTGTGTGTGTCTTATTTATTGCTGTTGTTGTTTTAACTTTTTTTTTTTTGTTGTTGCTTCTTCTCACTAAATTTATATGATTTCTCATCACAATAATTCAAAACGTATTTTATTATATGTATGTACCATGTACCCATCGACAGGCTCTACCTGTATATATATATTTACGTATAGGCAGTTCAAGAAGTTTTGTATAATCATAACAGTTCAATGTTTAAGAAATAAATAAATACTTATGGTTCAAAATTAGTACCGCACTGAAATTTTTCTTTAACATAGTGCATGTTTGCTAACAATACCATAACAACAAGTATTCATTATTAAACTGTAGACATTATAACGGATGTACATCTAAAAATTTGTAATAAAAGGAAATGATATAATCACATTCAAAACAGAAAGCGTCTAATATATGCATCAAGAAGCATACACCGCTCATTCCTATTATAGCAATAAAATTTGAATATTATACAATATGCGATCGCAACATAAATAGAAATTAAACTTTTCGTACAAACCTCTCGCGTATATCGCATATATATGACAGAATAACACATGATATTTAAAATTTGGTGCCAAATTATTGATTAATGCATTTTTATTTTTTAACCGGTTCCGCTATAATGTGCCATAAAATATTTGTTAAATTGACTTAAAAAATAAAAATAAATAAATTTACTAAATTGAACGACACAACAACAAACGAAATATATGAAATAATACCGAATAAGAAATATAGTGTAGTGTTATCAGTTTTTGAGCATTTCTAATGTATAGTAGCAAAAATTTCATTCACCACATTGTTGTAAGTTTCTGGAACTTATATCTAGTAATTTGGTCCCAGTAATTCTCAACCATTTTGAATTTGCTGCATTCGAAATCACTGTTAAAATTAATATAATACAATACATAATTATAATCATCGAACGTTTGAAATGAAAATAATTCTGTAAGTCAATTAATAATATTCACATTATTATAGTAATATTGTGAAACAAATTTTTGGGTGACATTTAATACAGCAGCAATCAATTATGATTGTATTTGGTAAAGATTTACATTTAGTTTTATGCTTCAAATTTGGTGGCGGTTTTTCTTGTTCTTTGAACTCGAAAGCATTACTTTTGAATTGTCTATCAAATACAATCTAATACAATTTATAACAATTTTTACAAGTAATATTCGATGTTACTATTATGTTATTATATTAAGGTTACAAAATAACGGTAATTTATTCAGAGAATCCTAATTTAGTATTGATACAGTTTCGGGATGAAGACGACAATGTGCGTATTTATTTTAAAATCTAACATTATATAAAATTTCGTATTTACATTTTTCCTATATAAAATAAACAAAAGACTTAAGCGACGAACCTATATTTTTTATTTTTTTTTTCTTATCATTTATCATTTTCTATTGATTTTTTTTTTATACAAACGTAAATGTTTTTCTACAGTTTAATTTAATTGAATAGAAAATAGTATTTATTTATATTTTGTCGCTGCGACTGTAACGGTCGAAAGTTTTTGTCCAGGAACAACAAATTGAATAAGATAAATGTTTTAAATTTACGAATTTATTATGTAAATAAACAAAAGACTTAAGCAACGAACTTTTTTTTGATTATTGCAAAATTGTACAGTTAAATTCAATGAATTTGCGTCATTAACAATCATCAGTGATCAATAGTTGAACTATATTTTAACAAATCAAAATAAACTATGCCTTTTTTGATTTAACAACCGAATTTGGTTGGTCGCTGGATCAGTGCAATGTTTAGAATAATAATCAAGCCTGGTATTGTGCTTATATTGTTAAAACGTACTCATCTAAGTGAATTTCAGTAACGGCATCAACCTTCTGCTTGTCAAAGCCGGACATTACCATACGACATGCGACTCCTTATTTTACTGACCTCACCTTTCACATAAATATGTGATTCACCACTATCAAATATATATATATATATATATAGCTAGAAAATGCCCAAGTTGTGAAGAGGGTGTGAACAATGATGGACAATTATAGACGCTACCCTATGTGTATGTATTACAACAATAAATAGAATGGAATAAATTAAAATTAAAGATGTATAAAAGGTAGTATGTATACGTTGTATAAGCAGCAAGCAGCAACAACAATAATATTATAATACAAGTAGTATACACTAATAGTATTTGTATGTATATTTATAAACTCTATTCGAGAGATGCGATGATCAAATAACAAATTTCAAATTATTTATATATAAATATATATAAGACATGAAAATGATTTGTTCAATATCTTGTTTAAAAGATTTTTAATTACATTTTTTTTCTTCTTATTTTACTATTTATTGGTTTTATGGACATGTGTACACATAACCAATTTTTTTGCATGTGTCTTACATATGGTCAAACAAATTGTTTATTGCGTAATAGTAATGAATGTACATTAATAACATGTACACAGATTTTGAGATTTATTGACTTTATATACAAATGCTCTTGTGATGTTTTACGCATAGATTTCACTATTTTAAAGACAAACGGCCAGATGTGTAGGTCGAGGTGAGAAATGTTAATTAACAAGATATAAATATTAATTGTTCTTGAAAATTTCCCCAAAAAAAAAAAAAAAAACGACAACAACAACAACATAAAATATTATAATAATAATAATAATAATAATAATAATAATAATAATAATAATAATAATAACTTTATATCTTTTCTTTTCAGTGTGTAAATAATTATGCAGAGGTAATAAACAATAATAAAATATTAGATACATTTACAACTGAACAAAAAAATTGACGAATAATTGTATTCAATGAATTAATACGAGTGGTGTTTATATGGAGTATATGCAAATATATATTGATATAGAGGTACGTATTATATTATATAGTTTTATATATGTGTTAATGTGTTAATGGTATGTTTTAAAGAGATAAATTTATAGTTAGTATAGTAGTGTATATTAGTATATAAGGAAATATTTGAATTTGCAACTATTATATATAAATTTCTTTTAGAATGTATTGTCAAAGTGTTAGTTGTGTAGAAAATAATGTTTGATTTTCGAATCGTTTTATTGTCTATAATTTATTGGTTATATCATCATTCGAATTCGTCTCAGATGATAACCGATAGCGCCATGTTCAATTGATAAATTATAGTTAACGGATTTTTTCTATCGCCAATCTATCTCTGTTTCTTTATCGTGCATATAGTGCCTGTGAATGAATTTCTGATCAAATACACACACACACACTCATATCCAAGAAGAAATTTGGTTCATATAAATCACTTATGTTTCTGGTGTCTCACTTCCACAACTACCACCTTGCGAGTGGGTATCCTTTTACAAGAAATAATTAGGAATTAATCATGTATGCATTTCATTCAAATTATGTGGTATTGTCCTGGGAATTAAATTTTAACATAATAATTTTCCATATAATCCTAAAAGCATATATGTCATTTCATTCACAGGTTCCGGTAGTTTGATAAGAGATAAATTTGTCGCTGTATTTCTTAAACTAAAATTAATTACTCAACGTAATTACAATGTACACACGCTTATGTCTCCACACGCAACTAGATATATAATAATAATTGAATTAATAAAGCATACGCATCGAAACATACAATTTTAGACCAATTGCTATTTAATTTAATTTTATTTAATACTTTTTTACGCAGGATATGGACAGTCAACGGAAACTATATGTTTGGGAATTATCAGGGTACCTTAGTTATGTTATAATATTATAGGCATTACTATATTGTGTTAGAAATTGCAGACAAAAACCATTAAATTATGGAGTTAGGTTTGGTCCATTGGGAGCCGCCGATTTGAATGCTGAATTACATAAGATATGATCAAAAAATTTCTGGTTTTCAAGAAAGAAATAATGGTTAAAAAATGCTACTATGGATAATTTCCATATCTAATGTAGAAACTATTCATATACTCTCTTTGTTAGTCTTCCTGCTTAATTTCATCTTAATTATTGACCAAATTGCAAGATTTATGGTAGATATAGCAATATGGCGAAGAGAGAATTATATATAACACTCAATGACTTAATAAGTCATTGTTTAAAATTTTTTGAATCTTCGTTATTATTCATTCCCTTCACCAACGCTTATCTTTTGGGTATGGGAAGGCGTGTCTTCTTGTACTTATATAAATTGTTTCGTTATACTAATATTACATTTATGTAAAATATTATTAATAAGTTAGTTTTTGTTTTTATTAAAAATATTTAATTAAACATTTTTTTTCTTTTCATTACTTTTTATACAGATGCGGCTGCACCAAGAAGTGTATGATTTGACTGCCGACCACACACCATCACAGCATTATTAAGATTTTTTTTGTGTAATTTATTCCAACTACAATAATATAATGATGTTCTTCCATCTTGCTACCGCAATTAGTGTTGAATGATTATTGCGAGTTTCAAAAGAACTACGTGGATTAAAAATATTATCCGCATAAATACATGAATATTTGAAAGAGTCTATATTAATTATAATTATGGTCGAAATGGAATTTAAAAAACATAAAAGAAGAAAATATAAATATTATATAAATATTTGTATAAATAGATATTTAATTAATAAATATTAGAAAATCATTCGATAAAAATGTTAATAATATTTATAGATATAAGAAAAAAATAGACAATTTTTCGTTTTTTTCCTAAATATTAATAATATTAATTCAAAAATAACTATTTTTATTTTGTATAAATATAGAAAAATAAATATTTGGTCAGATCATTTTCGTCAATTAGCATATTCATTTACGTAATACATAATAATAGAAAAAAAAAAACAGTATTTCATATATTAATTTAAATATTTAAACAAATGTTTCATGCTATTCAATAAAAAAATAAAATAAATCTATAAATACATTATTATTTCAGACCAAAAATATGGATCAGTATCAATTATTTTTAAGTTTTAACGTATATGAGAAATACAATGAAAAATTTATAACAATAGAATATTATTGTATAATCTTTTCTTTTTTTTTTGTTACTAAATAGATAGATAATAGAAATAAGATTGATTTTATTTATAATATTTGTACACACATATTATTGTTAATTAATAATTTGTGTATAATCGAGTATTTATAAGATTGCTTTCTTATCAGCTGTTGTCGTCGTTAATAAAACTATTATACACATTAAATCAAAAATGATAGAATTTTCATATTTCTAGTACAATAGAAAATTAGTTTGTAGTCAAATGATGAAATTTATAATATATACAGAAAATAATTATAAGATTAAATTAGATTTTTGCAAAACTCAAAGAAGTTGAAATACAAGAAATATTAGTAATTAGTGTTTAGGTGCAGATTGAATGTACAATATTAAAATTAAAATTATATTATTACACAAAATAAAAACGAATTTAAGTAAAAATTTATATTAATTTAATAATTTATTAATTATGCAAATAAAAATACATTACCTTACCACAATTTGTAATTATTTATAAGAATTCCTAACATTTCTGGTGCCAATAGTCCGAAATTAGTCGCAGAAAATAACGATATAGTAATAAAAACACAAGGTTTTTAAAAATTTGAATCTATGTGGCCATTTGGAATTACTTTATAACAGCACACCTGATACAAATGCTTGAAAATAGTTTCAATTATCGAATCCACTGCGCTCCTGGTAGAAAATTAAAAAAAAAATAACCAGGATTTTTCAAACCAAGTAACAGTCGCGCAGAATTACCAGGAGGCAAATTTTTTTTTTAATTTTTTTTCTTTTTCATTTTTGACCCACTTAGAGGCGGAATTTTCGAAAAATCTCAACGGATTCTTGTTCGCAAGACGACCCCCGATCGTTTGAGCCTATTTCCAGCCATTTTTGTTGAAAATTTTTTGAGAAAAAAACCAAAGTTTTTATGTTACCAAAAGTTAGGTTATGTAATTACCTATCGTTTGATACCTATCCCACCCGCCTACCACTTCAAACGGCTGAGTTATAGCGTTTTTAAGAAATCCATAAAAAATTTCCACTAAAATAACCAGGATTTTTCAAACCAAGTAACAGTCGCGCAGAATTACCAGGAGGCAAATTTTTTTTTTAATTTTTTTTCTTTTTCATTTTTGACCCACTTAGAGGCGGAATTTTCGAAAAATCTCAACGGATTCTTGTTCGCAAGACGACCCCCGATCGTTTGAGCCTATTTCCAGCCATTTTTGTTGAAAATTTTTTGAGAAAAAAACCAAAGTTTTTATGTTACCAAAAGTTAGGTTATGTAATTACCTATCGTTTGATACCTATCCCACCCGCATACCACTTCAAACGGCTGAGTTATAGCGTTTTTAAGAAATCCATAAAAAATTTCCACTAAAATACCAGGCAATTTTCAGACCAAGTAACAGTCGCGCAGAATTACCAGGAGGCAAATTTTTTTTTTAATTTTTTTTCTTTTTCATTTTGGACCCACTTAGAGGCGGAATTTTCGAAAAATCTCAACGGATTCTTGTTCGCAAGACGACCCCCGATCGTTTGAGCCTATTTCCAGCCATAAATTTTCACGGAATTTTCCGGAATTTTCTTTTTTTGTTTTTCATTTTTGACCCACTTAGAGGCGGAATTTTCGAAAAATCTCAACGGATTCTTGTTCGCACGATCAGCCCCGATCGTTTGAGCCTATTTTTAGCCATAATTTTCCAAGGAATTTTTAGGAATTTTCTTTTTTTGTTTTTCATTTTTGACCCACTTAGAGACGGAATTTTTGAAAAATCTCAACGGATTCTTGTTCGCACGATCAGCCCCGATCGATTGAGCATATATTTAGCCATTTTTAAGCCATTTTTTTGGAAAATTTTTTGGAAAATTTTTGGAAAAAAATCCATGTTTTTATGTTACCAAAAGTTAGGTTATGTAATTACCTTTCGTTTGATACCTACCCCACCCGCCTACCACTTCAAACGGCTGAGTTATAGCGTTTTTAAGAAATCCATAAAAATTTCCACTAAAATACCAGGCAAATTTAAGACGAAGTAACGGTCGCGCAGAATTAACAGGAGGCAAATTTTTTTTTAAATTTTTTTCTTTTTCACTTTTGACCCACTTAGAGGCGGAATTTTCGAAAAATCTCAACGGATTCTTGTTCGCACGACCAGCCCCGATCGTTTGAGCCTATTTCCAGCCATAAATTTTCACGGAATTTTCCGGAATTTTCTTTTTTTGTTTTTCATTTTTGACCCACTTAGAGGCGGAATTTTCGAAAAATCTCAACGGATTCTTGTTCGCACGATCAGCCCCGATCGTTTGAGCCTATTTTTAGCCATAATTTTCCAAGGAATTTTTAGGAATTTTCTTTTTTTGTTTTTCATTTTTGACCCACTTAGAGACGGAATTTTCGAAAAATCTCAACGGATTCTTGTTCGCACGATCAGCCCCGATCGATTGAGCATATATTTAGCCATTTTTAAGCCATTTTTTTGGAAAATTTTTTGGAAAATTTTTGGAAAAAAATCCATGTTTTTATGTTACCAAAAGTTAGGTTATGTAATTACCTTTCGTTTGATACCTACCCCACCCGCCTACCACTTCAAACGGCTGAGTTATAGCGTTTTCAAGAAATCCATAAAAATTTCCACTAAAATACCAGGCAAATTTAAGACGAAGTAACAGTCGCGCAGAATTAACAGGAGGCAAATTTTTTTTTAAATTTTTTTCTTTTTCACTTTTGACCCACTTAGAGGCGGAATTTTCGAAAAATCTCAACGGATTCTTGTTCGCACGACCAGCCCCGATCGTTTGAGCCTATTTCCAGCCATAAATTTTCACGGAATTTTCCGGAATTTTCTTTTTTTGTTTTTCATTTTTGACCCACTTAGAGGCGGAATTTTCGAAAAATCTCAACGGATTCTAGTTCGCACGATCAGCCCCGATCGTTTGAGCTTATTTTTAGCCATAATTTTCCAAGGAATTTTTAGGAATTTTCTTTTTTTGTTTTTCATTTTTGACCCACTTAGAGACGGAATTTTTGAAAAATCTCAACGGATTCTTGTTCGCACGATCAGCCCCGATCGATTGAGCATATATTTAGCCATTTTTAAGCCATTTTTTTGGAAAATTTTTTGGAAAATTTTTGGAAAAAAATCCATGTTTTTATGTTACCAAAAGTTAGGTTATGTAATTACCTTTCGTTTGATACCTACCCCACCCGCCTACCACTTCAAACGGCTGAGTTATAGCGTTTTTAAGAAATCCATAAAAATTTCCACTAAAATACCAGGCAAATTTAAGACGAAGTAACAGTCGCGCAGAATTAACAGGAGGCAAATTTTTTTTTAAATTTTTTTCTTTTTCACTTTTGACCCACTTAGAGGCGGAATTTTCGAAAAATCTCAACGGATTCTTGTTCGCACGACCAGCCCCGATCGTTTGAGCCTATTTCCAGCCATAAATTTTCACGGAATTTTCCGGAATTTTCTTTTTTTGTTTTTCATTTTTGAGCCACTTAGAGGCGGAATTTTCGAAAAATCTCAACGGATTCTTGTTCGCACGATCAGCCCCGATCGTTTGAGCCTATTTTTAGCCATAATTTTCCCAGGAATTTTTAGGAATTTTCTTTTTTTGTTTTTCATTTTTGACCCACTTAGAGACGGAATTTTCGAAAAATCTCAACGGATTCTTGTTCGCACGATCAGCCCCGATCGATTGAGCATATATTTAGCCATTTTTAAGCCATTTTTTTGGAAAATTTTTTGGAAAATTTTTGGAAAAAAATCCATGTTTTTATGTTACCAAAAGTTAGGTTATGTAATTACCTTTCGTTTGATACCTACCCCACCCGCCTACCACTTCAAACGGCTGAGTTATAGCGTTTTTAAGAAATCCATAAAAATTTCCACTAAAATACCAGGCAAATTTAAGACGAAGTAACAGTCGCGCAGAATTAACAGGAGGCAAATTTTTTTTTAAATTTTTTTCTTTTTCACTTTTGACCCACTTAGAGGCGGAATTTTCGAAAAATCTCAACGGATTCTTGTTCGCACGACCAGCCCCGATCGTTTGAGCCTATTTCCAGCCATAAATTTTCACGGAATTTTCCGGAATTTTCTTTTTTTGTTTTTCATTTTTGACCCACTTAGAGGCGGAATTTTCGAAAAATCTCAACGGATTCTTGTTCGCACGATCAGCCCCGATCGTTTGAGCCTATTTTTAGCCATAATTTTCCAAGGAATTTTTAGGAATTTTCTTTTTTTGTTTTTCATTTTTGACCCACTTAGAGGCGGAATTTTTGAAAAATCTCAACGGATTCTTGTTCGCACGATCAGCCCCGATCGTTTGAGCCTATTTTCAGCCCTATTTTTTTTTACCTTTTTCACCTGGAAAAGTATGGGTTATAACCTTATGCCGAAAAAATTTTTTTGCCCGTAGGACATTCATATTTTCAGGGATTGTAGAGCTCGAAAAAAAAACACTTTCTGTCGACCACTTTTCCCGATTTCCCTAAGGGGGCGGCGCTATGGCGCTTCAAAAGTACCAAATTGGTCACTTTTGGACCACTATAACTCCGGAAATACTCACTATTTTGTCATGAGCTTCTCACCAGCGATAGTCCTCATCGAGGGCTACAAATTATATTATGGGGGTGACTTTCTATCTGTCTGGGTTTTCCGGCTATGCCTGCCTAAAGTTCGGAAAATCGTTTGCAGACCAATCTTAAGGTACCTGGGGAATTGGCAAAAACTCAATTTTCTAAAATGTTATGATGCAGGAATGTAAAGAAAAGTTCAATCTAGGTTTTGAGACTCTTTTGGAATTTTCCAATGGGAAATACGGATTTTCCAGGAACAACGAAAAACGTCGATTTTTGCATGTTTTCAAATCGGAATTTTCCGACTTTTCCAATCGAATTTTCCAATGACCTATTTATCGCAGATAGTTGACTATATGACACGACTTTTAAGACCCACCACAACTCTTTAAGTCTAATGGTTTTCCTACAATGACCGACCAAAGTTAGGCTTACACGAAAATTTCCAAATCTTAAATCGGTCATAAGTCGGCCCATATATTTTACACGGAAAAAGTCCAGAAGCTTTATTGTGCGCCTTAAGATCCTCTATAAAACGGCCGTAACAAAAATTGGCTATCTAATTTATTTGAATCGTGACCATCAAAAAGTTCGTTTTCAGATTTTCCTGAAATTTTCTCCAGTCCAAAGTTGATGACTTACAGATCTCTTATAGCCATACATGGATTTAGATGGTAAATGTACTGAGGGAGTGGTACTGAAAATGTTGCCTAACTATTACAGTTTTCCCGGAATTTCCCGATACAAATTAAAATTTTCCGGATTTTCCCGAAAATTTCCAGATGTCTTAATTAGAATATTAGAAACATTGTTTACCACTTGAGGACCCAAATCTATTTACGGGTTTTCCCGGAATTTTCATATAACGGTTTCATATGCATGGTGAAAAATCCATGTTTTTATGTTACCAAAAGTTAGGTAATGTAATTACCTATCATTTGATACTTATCCCACTCGCCCACCGCTTCAAACGGCTGAGTTATAGCGTTTTATAATAAACCAAAGTCATGGTGAAAAATCTATATTTTTATGTTACCAAAAGTTAGGTTATGTAATTACCTATCGTTTGATACCTATCCCACCCGCCTACCACTTCAAACGGCTGAGTTATAGCGTTTTTAAGAAATCCATAAAAATTTTCCACTAAAATACCAGGCAATTTTCAGACCAAGTAACAGTCGCGCAGAATTACCAGGAGGCAAATTTTTTTTTTAATTTTTTTTCTTTTTCATTTTTGACCCACTTAGAGGCGGAATTTTCGAAAAATCTCAACGGATTCTTGTTCGCACGATCACCCCCGATCGTTTGAGCCTATTTTCAGCCCTATTTTTTTTTACCTTTTTGACCTGGAAAAGTATGGGTTATAACCTTATGCCGAAAAAATTTTTTGGCCCGTAGGACATTCATATTTTCAGGGATTGTAGAGCTCGAAAAAAAAACACTTTCTGTCGACCACTTTTCCCGATTTCCCTAAGGGGGCGGCGCTATGGCGCTTCAAAAGTACCAAATTGGTCACTTTTGGACCACTATAACTCCGGAAATACTCACTATTTTGTCATGAGCTTCTCACCAGCGATAGTCCTCATCGAGGGCTACAAATTATATTATGGGGGTGACTTTCTATCTGTCTGGGTTTTCCGGCTATGCCTGCCTAAAGTTCGGAAAATCGTTTGCAGACCAATCTTAAGGTACCTGGGGAATTGGCAAAAACTCAATTTTCTAAAATGTTATGATGCAGGAATGTAAAGAAAAGTTCAATCTAGGTTTTGAGACTCTTTTGGAATTTTCCAATGGGAAATACGGATTTTCCAGGAACAACGAAAAACGTCGATTTTTGCATGTTTTCAAATCGGAATTTTCCGACTTTTCCAATCGAATTTTCCAATGACCTATTTATCGCAGATAGTTGACTATATGACACGACTTTTAAGACCCACCACAACTCTTTAAGTCTAATGGTTTTCCTACAATGACCGACCAAAGTTAGGCTTACACGAAAATTTCCAAATCTTAAATCGGTCATAAGTCGGCCCATATATTTTACACGGAAAAAGTCCAGAAGCTTTATTGTGCGCCTTAAGATCCTCTATAAAACGGCCGTAACAAAAATTGGCTATCTAATTTATTTGAATCGTGACCATCAAAAAGTTCGTTTTCAGATTTTCCTGAAATTTTCTCCAGTCCAAAGTTGATGACTTACAGATCTCTTATAGCCATACATGGATTTAGATGGTAAATGTACTGAGGGAGTGGTACTGAAAATGTTGCCTAACTATTACAGTTTTCCCGGAATTTCCCGATACAAATTAAAATTTTCCGGATTTTCCCGAAAATTTCCAGATGTCTTAATTAGAATATTAGAAACATTGTTTACCACTTGAGGACCCAAATCTATTTACGGGTTTTCCCGGAATTTTCATATAACGGTTTCATATGCATGGTGAAAAATCCATGTTTTTATGTTACCAAAAGTTAGGTAATGTAATTACCTATCATTTGATACTTATCCCACTCGCCCACCGCTTCAAATGGCTAAGCTAGGATTTTTACCTTATTCCAACCATGCCATTATTTTTCCACTAATCTACCTTGAAATTTTTTCTTTAATTATTTTCGATTTGCCTTATATTTTCCTATTATCAGTTTTTATTACTATATTTTCACGGGTTTTCCCAGAATATTCATTTAAAGTTTTACATATGAAGTCATTTCTTATTATTTTACTTATTGTTTTCCATTCGAAATAATGTAAACAAAAAACTAAAACATCGTTGGTGTTTGTTATTATCTTCTTCTTCTTCTTTTTTGAGAATATCTATCAGGCGATAAGAAAATATTGTTTAATTTTTATTTATTTACAAATTTATCGTAGGAGAAAAGTAATACATAGCAAAGTTTATATTTCTATACCATTAGCTTTTTTGGTTAAAATACCTACATTTATATTTCATTTATGATTACCTAAAGCTAATGTAGAGGCCCCTATTTCAAAATATATAAAATATATTTCGTTGTATAAAAAACATTTTTCGTTGTATATTTTAGTTCGACCTTGAAAAGCAGTAAATCGAAATTGACACAAATAGACTTTGTTATTGTATTACTTTTCTCCTACGATAAATTTGTAAATAAATAAAAATTAAACAATATTTTCTTATCGCCTGATAGATATTCTCAAAAAAGAAGAAGAAGAAGATAATAACAAACACCAACGATGTTTTAGTTTTTTGTTTACATTATTTCGAATGGAAAACAATAAGTAAAATAATAAGAAATGACTTCATATGTAAAACTTTAAATGAATATTCTGGGAAAACCCGTGAAAATATAGTAATAAAAACTGATAATAGGAAAATATAAGGCAAATCGAAAATAATTAAAGAAAAAATTTCAAGGTAGATTAGTGGAAAAATAATGGCATGGTTGGAATAAGGTAAAAATCCTAGCTTAGCCATTTGAAGCGGTGGGCGAGTGGGATAAGTATCAAATGATAGGTAATTACATTACCTAACTTTTGGTAACATAAAAACATGGATTTTTCACCATGCATATGAAACCGTTATATGAAAATTCCGGGAAAACCCGTAAATAGATTTGGGTCCTCAAGTGGTAAACAATGTTTCTAATATTCTAATTAAGACATCTGGAAATTTTCGGGAAAATCCGGAAAATTTTAATTTGTATCGGGAAATTCCGGGAAAACTGTAATAGTTAGGCAACATTTTCAGTACCACTCCCTCAGTACATTTACCATCTAAATCCATGTATGGCTATAAGAGATCTGTAAGTCATCAACTTTGGACTGGAGAAAATTTCAGGAAAATCTCAAAACGAACTTTTTGATGGTCACGATTCAAATAAATTAGATAGCCAATTTTTGTTACGGCCGTTTTATAGAGGATCTTAAGGCGCACAATAAAGCTTCTGGACTTTTTCCGTGTAAAATATATGGGCCGACTTATGACCGATTTAAGATTTGGAAATTTTCGTGTAAGCCTAACTTTGGTCGGTCATTGTAGGAAAACCATTAGACTTAAAGAGTTGTGGTGGGTCTTAAAAGTCGTGTCATATAGTCAACTATCTGCGATAAATAGGTCATTGGAAAATTCGATTGGAAAAGTCGGAAAATTCCGATTTGAAAACATGCAAAAATCGACGTTTTTCGTTGTTCCTGGAAAATCCGTATTTCCCATTGGAAAATTCCAAAAGAGTCTCAAAACCTAGATTGAACTTTTCTTTACATTCCTGCATCATAACATTTTAGAAAATTGAGTTTTTGCCAATTCCCCAGGTACCTTAAGATTGGTCTGCAAACGATTTTCCGAACTTTAGGCAGTCATAGCCGGAAAACCCAGACAGATAGAAAGTCACCCCCGTAATATAATTTGTAGCCCTCGATGAGGACTATCGCTGGTGAGAAGCTCATGACAAAATAGTGAGTATTTCCGGAGTTATAGTGGTCCAAAAGTGACCAATTTGGTACTTTTGAAGCGCCATAGCGCCGCCCCCTTAGGGAAATCGGGAAAAGTGGTCGACAGAAAGTGTTTTTTTTTCGAGCTCTACAATCCCTGAAAATATGAATGTCCTACGGGCAAAAAATTTTTTCGGCATAAGGTTATAACCCATACTTTTCCAGGTCAAAAAGGTAAAAAAAAATAGGGCTGAAAATAGGCTCAAACGATCGGGGGTGATCGTGCGAACAAGAATCCGTTGAGATTTTTCGAAAATTCCGCCTCTAAGTGGGTCAAAAATGAAAAAGAAAAAAAATTAAAAAAAAAATTTGCCTCCTGGTAATTCTGCGCGACTGTTACTTGGTCTGAAAATTGCCTGGTATTTTAGTGGAAAATTTTTATGGATTTCTTAAAAACGCTATAACTCAGCCGTTTGAAGTGGTAGGCGGGTGGGATAGGTATCAAACGATAGGTAATTACATAACCTAACTTTTGGTAACATAAAAATATAGATTTTTCACCATGACTTTGGTTTATTATAAAACGCTATAACTCAGCCGTTTGAAGCGGTGGGCGATTGGGATAAGTATCAAATGATAGGTAATTACATTACCTAACTTTTGGTAACATAAAAACATGGATTTTTCACCATGCATATGAAACCGTTATATGAAAATTCCGGGAAAACCCGTAAATAGATTTGGGTCCTCAAGTGGTAAACAATGTTTCTAATATTCTAATTAAGACATCTGGAAATTTTCGGGAAAATCCGGAAAATTTTAATTTGTATCGGGAAATTCCGGGAAAACTGTAATAGTTAGGCAACATTTTCAGTACCACTCCCTCAGTACATTTACCATCTAAATCCATGTATGGCTATAAGAGATCTGTAAGTCATCAACTTTGGACTGGAGAAAATTTCAGGAAAATCTCAAAACGAACTTTTTGATGGTCACGATTCAAATAAATTAGATAGCCAATTTTTGTTACGGCCGTTTTATAGAGGATCTTAAGGCGCACAATAAAGCTTCTGGACTTTTTCCGTGTAAAATATATGGGCCGACTTATGACCGATTTAAGATTTGGAAATTTTCGTGTAAGCCTAACTTTGGTCGGTCATTGTAGGAAAACCATTAGACTTAAAGAGTTGTGGTGGGTCTTAAAAGTCGTGTCATATAGTCAACTATCTGCGATAAATAGGTCATTGGAAAATTCGATTGGAAAAGTCGGAAAATTCCGATTTGAAAACATGCAAAAATCGACGTTTTTCGTTGTTCCTGGAAAATCCGTATTTCCCATTGGAAAATTCCAAAAGAGTCTCAAAACCTAGATTGAACTTTTCTTTACATTCCTGCATCATAACATTTTAGAAAATTGAGTTTTTGCCAATTCCCCAGGTACCTTAAGATTGGTCTGCAAACGATTTTCCGAACTTTAGGCAGGCATAGCCGGAAAACCCAGACAGATAGAAAGTCACCCCCATAATATAATTTGTAGCCCTCGATGAGGACTATCGCTGGTGAGAAGCTCATGACAAAATAGTGAGTATTTCCGGAGTTATAGTGGTCCAAAAGTGACCAATTTGGTACTTTTGAAGCGCCATAGCGCCGCCCCCTTAGGGAAATCGGGAAAAGTGGTCGACAGAAAGTGTTTTTTTTTCGAGCTCTACAATCCCTGAAAATATGAATGTCCTACGGGCAAAAAAATTTTTTCGGCATAAGGTTATAACCCATACTTTTCCAGGTCAAAAAGGTAAAAAAAAATAGGGCTGAAAATAGGCTCAAACGATCGGGGCTGATCGTGCGAACAAGAATCCGTTGAGATTTTTCAAAAATTCCGCCTCTAAGTGGGTCAAAAATGAAAAACAAAAAAAGAAAATTCCTAAAAATTCCTGGGAAAATTATGGCTAAAAATAGGCTCAAACGATCGGGGCTGATCGTGCGAACAAGAATCCGTTGAGATTTTTCGAAAATTCCGCCTCTAAGTGGGTCAAAAATGAAAAACAAAAAAAGAAAATTCCGGAAAATTCCGTGAAAATTTATGGCTGGAAATAGGCTCAAACGATCGGGGCTGGTCGTGCGAACAAGAATCCGTTGAGATTTTTCGAAAATTCCGCCTCTAAGTGGGTCAAAAGTGAAAAAGAAAAAAATTTAAAAAAAAATTTGCCTCCTGTTAATTCTGCGCGACTGTTACTTCGTCTTAAATTTGCCTGGTATTTTAGTGGAAATTTTTATGGATTTCTTAAAAACGCTATAACTCAGCCGTTTGAAGTGGTAGGCGGGTGGGGTAGGTATCAAACGAAAGGTAATTACATAACCTAACTTTTGGTAACATAAAAACATGGATTTTTTTCCAAAAATTTTCCAAAAAATTTTCCAAAAAAATGGCTTAAAAATGGCTAAATATATGCTCAATCGATCGGGGCTGATCGTGCGAACAAGAATCCGTTGAGATTTTTCGAAAATTCCGTCTCTAAGTGGGTCAAAAATGAAAAACAAAAAAAGAAAATTCCTAAAAATTCCTTGGAAAATTATGGCTAAAAATAGGCTCAAACGATCGGGGCTGATCGTGCGAACAAGAATCCGTTGAGATTTTTCGAAAATTCCGCCTCTAAGTGGGTCAAAAATGAAAAACAAAAAAAGAAAATTCCGGAAAATTCCGTGAAAATTTATGGCTGGAAATAGGCTCAAACGATCGGGGCTGGTCGTGCGAACAAGAATCCGTTGAGATTTTTCGAAAATTCCGCCTCTAAGTGGGTCAAAAGTGAAAAAGAAAAAAATTTAAAAAAAAATTTGCCTCCTGTTAATTCTGCGCGACTGTTACTTCGTCTTAAATTTTCCTGGTATTTTAGTGGAAATTTTTATGGATTTCTTAAAAACGCTATAACTCAGCCGTTTGAAGTGGTAGGCGGGTGGGGTAGGTATCAAACGAAAGGTAATTACATAACCTAACTTTTGGTAACATAAAAACATGGATTTTTTTCCAAAAATTTTCCAAAAAATTTTCCAAAAAAATGGCTTAAAAATGGCTAAATATATGCTCAATCGATCGGGGCTGATCGTGCGAACAAGAATCCGTTGAGATTTTTCGAAAATTCCGTCTCTAAGTGGGTCAAAAATGAAAAACAAAAAAAGAAAATTCCTAAAAATTCCTTGGAAAATTATGGCTGGAAATAGGCTCAAACGATCGGGGCTGGTCGTGCGAACAAGAATCCGTTGAGATTTTTCGAAAATTCCGCCTCTAAGTGGGTCAAAAGTGAAAAAGAAAAAAATTTAAAAAAAAATTTGCCTCCTGTTAATTCTGCGCGACTGTTACTTCGTCTTAAATTTGCCTGGTATTTTAGTGGAAATTTTTATGGATTTCTTAAAAACGCTATAACTCAGCCGTTTGAAGTGGTAGGCGGGTGGGGTAGGTATCAAACGAAAGGTAATTACATAACCTAACTTTTGGTAACATAAAAACATGGATTTTTTTCCAAAAATTTTCCAAAAAATTTTCCAAAAAAATGGCTTAAAAATGGCTAAATATATGCTCAATCGATCGGGGCTGATCGTGCGAACAAGAATCCGTTGAGATTTTTCAAAAATTCCGTCTCTAAGTGGGTCAAAAATGAAAAACAAAAAAAGAAAATTCCTAAAAATTCCTTGGAAAATTATGGCTAAAAATAGGCTCAAACGATCGGGGCTGATCGTGCGAACAAGAATCCGTTGAGATTTTTCGAAAATTCCGCCTCTAAGTGGGTCAAAAATGAAAAACAAAAAAAGAAAATTCCGGAAAATTCCGTGAAAATTTATGGCTGGAAATAGGCTCAAACGATCGGGGCTGGTCGTGCGAACAAGAATCCGTTGAGATTTTTCGAAAATTCCGCCTCTAAGTGGGTCAAAAGTGAAAAAGAAAAAAATTTAAAAAAAAATTTGCCTCCTGTTAATTCTGCGCGACTGTTACTTCGTCTTAAATTTGCCTGGTATTTTAGTGGAAATTTTTATGGATTTCTTAAAAACGCTATAACTCAGCCGTTTGAAGTGGTAGGCGGGTGGGGTAGGTATCAAACGAAAGGTAATTACATAACCTAACTTTTGGTAACATAAAAACATGGATTTTTTTCCAAAAATTTTCCAAAAAATTTTCCAAAAGAATGGCTTAAAAATGGCTAAATATATGCTCAATCGATCGGGGCTGATCGTGCGAACAAGAATCCGTTGAGATTTTTCGAAAATTCCGTCTCTAAGTGGGTCAAAAATGAAAAACAAAAAAAGAAAATTCCTAAAAATTCCTTGGAAAATTATGGCTAAAAATAGGCTCAAACGATCGGGGCTGATCGTGCGAACAAGAATCCGTTGAGATTTTTCGAAAATTCCGCCTCTAAGTGGGTCAAAAATGAAAAAGAAAAAAAATTAAAAAAAAAATTTGCCTCCTGGTAATTCTGCGCGACTGTTACTTGGTCTGAAAAATCCTGGTTATTTTAGTGGAATTTTTTTATGGATTTCTTAAAAACGCTATAACTCAGCCGTTTGAGGGGGTAGGCGGGTGGGATAGGTATCAATTGATAGGTAATTAAATTACCTAACTTTTGTTAACATAAAAATATAGATTTTTCACCATGACTTTGGTTTATTATAAAACGCTATAACTCGGCCGTTTGAAGCGGTGGGCGATTGGGATAAGTATCAAATGATAGGTAATTACATTACCTAACTTTTGGTAACATAAAAACATGGATTTTTCACCATGCATATGAAACCGTTATATGAAAATTCCGGGAAAACCCGTAAATAGATTTGGGTCCTCAAGTGGTAAACAATGTTTCTAATATTCTAATTAAGACATTTGGAAATTTTCGGGAAAATCCGGAAAATTTTAATTTGTATCGGGAAATTCCGGGAAAACTGTAATAGTTAGGCAACATTTTCAGTACCACTCCCTCAGTACATTTACCATCTAAATCCATGTATGGCTATAAGAGATCTGTAAGTCATCAACTTTGGACTGGAGAAAATTTCAGGAAAATCTCAAAACGAACTTTTTGATGGTCACGATTCAAATAAATTAGATAGCCAATTTTTGTTACGGCCGTTTTATAGAGGATCTTAAGGCGCACAATAAAGCTTCTGGACTTTTTCCGTGTAAAATATATGGGCCGACTTATGACCGATTTAAGATTTGGAAATTTTCGTGTAAGCCTAACTTTGGTCGGTCATTGTAGGAAAACCATTAGACTTAAAGAGTTGTGGTGGGTCTTAAAAGTCGTGTCATATAGTCAACTATCTGCGATAAATAGGTCATTGGAAAATTCGATTGGAAAAGTCGGAAAATTCCGATTTGAAAACATGCAAAAATCGACGTTTTTCGTTGTTCCTGGAAAATCCGTATTTCCCATTGGAAAATTCCAAAAGAGTCTCAAAACCTAGATTGAACTTTTCTTTACATTCCTGCATCATAACATTTTAGAAAATTGAGTTTTTGCCAATTCCCCAGGTACCTTAAGATTGGTCTGCAAACGATTTTCCGAACTTTAGGCAGGCATAGCCGGAAAACCCAGACAGATAGAAAGTCACCCCCATAATATAATTTGTAGCCCTCGATGAGGACTATCGCTGGTGAGAAGCTCATGACAAAATAGTGAGTATTTCCGGAGTTATAGTGGTCCAAAAGTGACCAATTTGGTACTTTTGAAGCGCCATAGCGCCGCCCCCTTAGGGAAATCGGGAAAAGTGGTCGACAGAAAGTGTTTTTTTTTCGAGCTCTACAATCCCTGAAAATATGAATGTCCTACGGGCAAAAAATTTTTTCGGCATAAGGTTATAACCCATACTTTTCCAGGTCAAAAAGGTAAAAAAAAATAGGGCTGAAAATAGGCTCAAACGATCGGGGGTGATCGTGCGAACAAGAATCCGTTGAGATTTTTCGAAAATTCCGCCTCTAAGTGGGTCAAAAATGAAAAAGAAAAAAAATTAAAAAAAAAATTTGCCTCCTGGTAATTCTGCGCGACTGTTACTTGGTCTGAAAAATCCTGGTTATTTTAGTGGAAATTTTTTATGGATTTCTTAAAAACGCTATAACTCAGCCGTTTGAAGTGGTAGGCGGGTGGGATAGGTATCAAACGATAGGTAATTACATAACCTAACTTTTGGTAACATAAAAACTTAGGTTTTTTTCTCAAAAAATTTTCAACAAAAATGGCTGAAAATAGGCTCAAACGATCGGGGGTCGTCTTGCGAACAAGAATCCGTTGAGATTTTTCGAAAATTCCGCCTCTAAGTGGGTCAAAAATGAAAAAGAAAAAAAAATAAAAAAAAAATTTGCCTCCTGGTAATTCTGCGCGACTGTTACTTGGTCTGAAAATTGCCTGGTATTTTAGTGGAAATTTTTTATGGATTTCTTAAAAACGCTATAACTCAGCCGTTTGAAGTGGTAGGCGGGTGGGATAGGTATCAAACGATAGGTAATTACATAACCTAACTTTTGGTAACATAAAAACTTTGGTTTTTTTCTCAAAAAATTTTCAACAAAAATGGCTGGAAATAGGCTCAAACGATCGGGGGTCGTCTTGCGAACAAGAATCCGTTGAGATTTTTCGAAAATTCCGCCTCTAAGTGGGTTAAAAATGAAAAAGAAAAAAAAATAAAAAAAAAATTTGCCTCCTGGTAATTCTGCGCGACTGTTACTTGGTCTGAAAATTGCCTGGTATTTTAGTGGAAATTTTTTATGGATTTCTTAAAAACGCTATAACTCAGCCGTTTGAAGTGGTAGGCGGGTGGGATAGGTATCAAACGATAGGTAATTACATAACCTAACTTTTGGTAACATAAAAACTTAGGTTTTTTTCACAAAAAATTTTCAACAAAAATGGCTGGAAATAGGCTCAAACGATCGGGGGTCGTCTTGCGAACAAGAATCCGTTGAGATTTTTCGAAAATTCCGCCTCTAAGTGGGTCAAAAATGAAAAAGAAAAAAAAATAAAAAAAAATTTGCCTCCTGGTAATTCTGCGCGACTGTTACTTGGTCTGAAAATTGCCTGGTATTTTAGTGGAAATTTTTTATGGATTTCTTAAAAACGCTATAACTCAGCCGTTTGAAGTGGCAGGCGGGTGGGATAGGTATCAAACGATAGGTAATTACATAACCTAACTTTTGGTAACATAAAAACTTTGGTTTTTTTCTCAAAAAATTTTCAACAAAAATGGCTGGAAATAGGCTCAAACGATCGGGGGTCGTCTTGCGAACAAGAATCCGTTGAGATTTTTCGAAAATTCCGCCTCTAAGTAGGTCAAAAATGAAAAAGAAAAAAAAATAAAAAAAAAATTTGCCTCCAGGTAATTCTGCGCGACTGTTACTTGGTCTGAAAATTGCCTGGTATTTTAGTGGAAATTTTTTATGGATTTCTTAAAAACGCTATAACTCAGCCGTTTGAAGTGGTAGGCGGGTGGGATACGTATCAAACGATAGGTAATTACATAACCTAACATAAAAACATGGAAAATTTTTTTAAAAAAACGTTGTTGGAAATCGGCTCAAAAGTTCGGGGGTCATCGTGCGAACAAGAATCCGTTGACATTTCTCAAAAATTCCGCCTCTATGTCGGTCAAAATAAACAGCGAAAAAAATGAAAAATAAACTAAATATACATTCTGGTTATTTTGCGCTCCTGCTGGAAAATTCGATAAGTGGAAGGAAAAAAATTTTTGAAAAGTATGCTTCCTGGTTAGGTTTAGGTTTGATGGTGCACTCCTGTTAGTAAATCCAAAAAATTCCGGGGGAGAAAATGGTCTATTTTTTGGAAATATGTCAGAAAATTAAAGTCAGTGCTGGATATTATGCGGTCAAAATATGAATCTTTGTAAAGATGATGGATAATAAAATAGAAAACACAATTAATTTAATTTTTTTGTAAGTATTTTAAATTTATTTGTTCATTTTCGATTTTTTTTGTTTATTTTTTATATTTTTTTTTATTATAATTTAAATATTAATGTCTAAATTTTATTTTATATAACATTATAAATATACACATTAAAAAATTGAATTTGTTTTTGTTTTTATTTCTTATTGGTATTTTAATATTTTAAATTAATTTTTTTATTGTAATTTGTAATCGTTTTTCTTTTCTTTTTTTTTTAACGTTATCTTAATAATATATTGTACCAATATATTATATATATAAATATTTTATAATTAATTTATTCTGTTGTTATTAAATTAACAAATTTAATTATAATTTATAAAATATTCACAAATAGTTTTAATTTTTATGAATTTGTGAGTATTGATTTAATTTTATGTGTTTTTGTTTTTACTTTACTTTAATTTTTTAATTATATTTAACTATTTTTATTGAACTTAATAATTGCGCATATGATTTAGAATTCATTTAATTATTATATTATATTTTTTTCGTTTTTCATTTTTCTGTTTTGTTAAATATAATTTACATATATTAAAAATTTTATTAACAGTATAACTTTTAAATGTATGCACAATTGTTCTTATGTTATAAAAATTGAATAAATTTTTATATAATTAATTTTTATATGTACATAAAATAAGGGAAACAAAAAGTTATACTAAATATTATTTATATTTATTTTATTTTACATTATTATAATAAAATTTAACTTTTTTAAATGCACAAATACATATATTGTTATAAAGAAAAAAATAAATACATATATATATTACAATTGTACATGTATAGGTACTGATAATTGTTGATGCGTGTGTGCATTCAATTTCACATCTTAACAGCGTCGATCTTCTTTATACACACAAATTTTAAATAATTTAATAATTGTAAAGATGTAAAATTTCCCAGATAAAAATATCCAATTATATGCGATTATTGCTGGATTTCTTTTTCTATATAAATGAAAATAAAATAGAATTCAAAAGATTAAACGCAAAACATAATATTTAATAATTATTTAAATAAATAAAAATGTAATTTATTAATTTCTATTTAAAATCTAATATTTTTAAGTTATTTTTATATGCAACTTCTTCTTTAAAATTATTATAGAACAAGTAATATAATAATTATATTTATATGAACGCCATTAAAATAATTCGTTAAATATTCAATATTAAAATATTTATTAATTCATGATTAAATATTATTTTATTAAAAATTGTTGTAATAAGAAATAATTTGTTTTTTATTTAAATAATATATACTTTATAAAATTAAAATAACATAATGTAAAATGAAATGATTTCAAATGATAAAAAAGAAAAAATAATAATAAACTAAACACAAAACCATTCATTTTCCTGCAGATACTCGATACAAAAACCAAAATAGTATGAACAAAAAAATACCAAGTTCTTAAGTAAATCAGTATCAAGTTCACAAACTGCTACTGCCTGAATAGTATGCTCTCCTGATACAATTTCTTGAAAATGCCATGAAAAATACTGATTTCCAAGTTCTTATACGTACCAAAATCAGATTCAGAAAGTACTACTGCCTAAAGATTTTGCTCTCCTGATACAATTTCTTGAAAATGGGCTAAAAAACCCTGATTTACAAGTTCATAATTATACCGGAATGTACTACAGCCTGTAGGTTATGCTCTCACGATGATAGATTAGTTAAGCAAATTTACAACAGAATGATGGAGGGACACGATGTTCAGGATGGCCAAAAAAGAGGTAGAGGTGGGTTATATAAAGAGATTGGGAAGTTGAAAGGTGGAAAACTCTAGCTGAAAATCGCCAACAAGGAAAAACTTTTGTAGAGTCAGTTAAGACCCGCCTGAATTATTATAGAAGTGATAAGTATAAATAATTTCGTTTATCAGACAACAAAATAATACGATTTACTTTGAAAATATTGCTATTCAACAATGAATTTTTCACACATACTATTATATGAACTATTCACACATACAAAATATAATGGAAACAAGGTACCACCTTTCTTCCTATATCTAGGTGTAATTGTCGACTAATTGTTGAATTTTTATATAACTACTCATAGACCAAATAATTTATCAATTTAACGTAATCATTGTCTTGTAGATGTCTTCATTTTCATATTTATATCTATTAGCAAATTTTGCGATGATGAAAGAAAGGTATTTATAATCTACCAAATGAAAAACTTGTTAGGTTGTTAATTGATTTGTGGAAATTACTGGATAGCTCGATAACACTCTTTTATAAAATGTTTTTTTTACTGGATAACTGGATAAAACTCTTTTATAATGTGTTTTTACGATAAATGAACGATTGGGAGAATTACCATAACTTTGAAGCAAAAAGAAATATAAATGTAATTGACTTGTTGACACATGTTAATACAATCAGCGAACGTATATCATAAACATATAGAGACAAAGAATAACATATAATTCATCATAGTATATTTGTGACACTGTCTGTCAACTTTTTAAATCAGCCCATATATTAGATTAATTATTATAATACCGTATAGTCTTCATAGCCATATGTGGATGGGTGGTTGTGGAAGGCGGGTACATAAAGTGTATAGTTGAATAAATTAAGGAAAATTAACATTTCCACATTTTATTCCATTGCTTATTATATTATTATAAATATTCAATGTCGTATTGTTTTAAATTTAAAATCTATTGTCTAATAATTGATCATAAAAAATGTAATATTTTGTCTGCCATCTCATTAGTTACAAAAAAAGAATAAAGGTTAGGTTCAATAATTTAAATATTACTCATGTAATATATATTTAACACACTTGTATACGACTGAAGAAATTGAAAAATAGAAAGAAACTCACACACGAAGGACACTAAGATACGGAGATTATTTAATCTTAAAAATAGAAATAAATTAAGTGATAATTTTTGTGTTCGCAGCAGAATTACTTTATATTTTATATGGGAAACATTGTGTATAAAGTTTATGCTTTAAATTCAAAGTAAAAGACAAAGCACTGTAGACATTATTCTTTTTTATATGAATGTATTCGAATCACAAAGTAAAGAATAAATTACTAATCAATTTAGAAAGGTGGCATAACCCAACCAGCAATTACAAGTAAAAGTAAAAGATGATATATATGATTAAAAAGAATAAGATGCCTCATACACTGCCCGTATTTTTTCTGTACACGAATACTATGTACATAAATACTACAATTCAAAACGTATACATTTATATAATGAAAAATAGATTGGTCAAGAAGACAACTATCAATAACCATTGAATTTGAAAAGTCTAATATCTATAGAATCAAATTTGTGTTATGTTTTCTGGGATTCTTCGAATAGAACGTTGAATTATGAACATCTGGTAAAACGCTTATTATTATATAGTCATTATGCGCAACCAAAAAAACAACAATTAATCGCAATGCAAATGCAATAGAGAAAATATTCGTCATATAATACATACACTGTTAAAGAAAATTGATTTTCCTGTTAATATAAATGCTGTCCAAATGCTATTAACAATATTTAACTTATGCTAATGAGAAGCTATTCCATAAACCGTGTTAATTTACGAGACATGATGGCCTTTTCAGATTACCCATTTATTTCGATCAATGCAAATAATATCCACACCAAACAAGAAAATGACTAAAGCTACAAATACGATTAAGTTCAATGGTAGTCACCAAATGTTTAACGCGATGTCCACATAAATTGCAAAAGATGACCACGTCCATGTTTGTTTAATTTTATGATTTCAAAATAACAAGATAAAATACGGAATTTGAGTTAATATTTTTAAAAAGAAACATCATAATTTAAAACATTTTACATTTGTTTAATTCTTTTTTTTTTTACTTTTCTCAAATTCTACCAATTCATAGGTAATCGAAACGAAATGACATCAAATTTATTACCTTAAATAATTGAAGTATGTTAAATGATTCGAATGAATTTGAAATATTTAGACATATCTTTAGAGATAAATCGATTAATATGTTATTAGTAATAAAATAATATATAGTTAATTACTATTATATTTATAACAACTATTGATCTGTTGTGATCTGCATTACATGGATTTTTCAAATTTTTTTACTTATTTATTCTGGTACAAAAATGATACATTCTTTTCGACAAATATTTGAATTTTACAATTCCATTATTATAAGATTTTATTTAAAGGACAGAAAATAAAAAGGTGTGTCTGTGTGTGTAACTACATGTATTTTTATATATTTTATTATAATAATCACTATATACTTTTTATGGAATCACGTAGGGAATATTAAAAATATATAAAAAATTTTAGTCACTTTTTAGATAATAAAAAAAAATGTAGTAAACACGATACATGGATGACGAACTATTATAAAGTATAATTTTTTAAGCACATAACTATTTTATTATTTATTTATTATTATATTAATTTTAATTCAGTTACGCACAAAATATGGTTACAAATATCATAATCACGTAACGTGTTAACTTCGATTGTTCATACTGACGTAAAGCAAATTTTCCACACTGAAATAATATGCAATAATATTGTATTTTAATAAAATCTAAACATATATGAATATAAGTAAAAGAAATACATAACTGTCACATCCGTACAGCAGAAACAACGCAACATCAACATAATAAATTGTTCTGAAAGTGCTTGGTTTCTTATTTTTTAAGTCAAAACAGAGTTAACATTGTGTTCTGCGAAAAAGGCAGATTGCAAATGACATATGATGATTATAATTTTGACTTGCGAATTCTACAGACACATTGAAATTTAATTGATCATCTTAATGCAATTTAATAGTCATTTTACGGTATACAAATATAAATTAAATTTATGTGTGTTGTATTGGTACAAATGTATATGGAATAAGGAGCCACAACGCTGTGTAGTTAAACTAAAAATAAAACTAATTATAAAAATATCAAAATTGTATTAAAATGGTAAGATATATAATAATATGATTTTTAAATTTCTCACTTTGTTGTGTGTTCCTAAAGTGGATTCCATTAACTGTAAGAAGAAGAATGGTATCGTAAAAACGAATTATTTTTAACAAATTATGGGTTTGCAAATGGGAACTTGAATATATAAACGTGGTAATGGGTATAAAAAAGTTATGTGCAATATGGTTGTCGCATTTACTATCAAGTACCCAAGCAAAGCATTCCGTATGAAACTGTCTGAGATCTATATTTGGTCGATTTATAAATACGGACGAAACATCGATTCACTTTTTCCAGTTAAAACAATTTTAATATTATAAATATACATCTAACGAAGAACACACAGAGATGTCACATTAATACTATTTTTTTCACAATAATAATATTTTGAATAGGTTATTAAATGAAAACGTTTCTATTATATATATCTCATATTTTATAGAATTTTCAATAAATTCCATTTTCTATATTGAATAAAGCGAGTAATCTTTTTAAAATAAAATATTTATGTTACAATCTGTTATTTTTATGTAAATTTCCATATATTTATATTTTATATATACAGAATATAATTAACAAATAATGATAGTGTTAATGTGACAGCTCATATGAATTGCTGATTATTAAACATAATTTAACTTATATTAAATTTTACTTATAATAAAAATAAACAAATATTTGATAAAAAAAAATATTTGGCAAAATTGTTCTGGGCGTTCAAGTTTTCATAATTCACCAATTTTATTAGTACACATAAAATGAATACAAGAAAAATATTTTCAATAATACTGGTTGGTGAACTATACTACTGCACATGTGGTGACCTAATTAAAATCTATAGTTAACTTATTGTTATATAGACTTCACACAAGTGTATTTTCAATGCTTTTAATATTTATTTTCATACATGTTGTCGATATTGTACTATTAATATTAATTATTTTATATAAAATATTTTGCAAAACAAATAAATTTAATTTTTGTTACACAACACATACGAAAATATGAATACATAAGAAATAAAGTTTAAATTTTGATAACTGAATATAACTTAAAAATGAATTCAAAAATATGAAAATATTGAAATTAAGAAATTAGTATAATATTTACTTATCCTTGGTCATATAATGTACCATTTATCTGTGACGCGTTACTAAATAATACACATATTTATCTTATTAGAGGTATAGCACTAAAATCGCCACTACCTATGATAAGTATGGCATGTCTTAATTTAATAGATTGTAATTCACAAAAACTATCGAATGATAATCCAGAAGAAAGAAGAGCCGCAAGACCTAAGACTAGATACAGTAAACTGTGATATTAAGATCATTAAAATTCTGAATTGTAAGACGTTAGCTGCAGATAGGCCCGGTTGACGAAGCCTAAAACCGCACCTGGGTTTTATTGGCATGTAGTTTAGGTAAATTATCTAATGTATTAACTCACGGATGTTACACCCGCGTGTATAAATATAAATATATACAGTATTTTGTTAAAAGTTAAAACTTTAAAGAAAAATTTCCTAAATAATATAGATAAAAAAATCTATCTATTTATAATCATTGAAATACAGAAAACCATATATAAGAAATGTTTAAGTTTTTGTTATTGTTATTAATTGTGATCTTAAATGTAAAACATATATTAGTATAATATTATTATTATATAAATAGTGTTATTATATAGTAAAAAAATAGCACATATATGTTTTTTTGAGGTGTATAAACCCATGCGAAAATTTTACAGGTGTGAAAAATTGTTTTGTTAAAAAAAAACCAGACTATATAAAGGTTTTTCAAAATTTCTTTACAATAATACATTCAAAAAAAAAAAAAAAAGTATGAATGATATTATTATTGTTATAATAACAAAATAATATGTAACAATGACAAGACAAGAGCCCTCACCTGTTGTTTTTTTTTTAAGCATTTGTTATCACTTGGTTCTATTGTTTGAATACTATAAAATTATGGTAAAAGTGAAATGATATACAACAGAAAATCAATTTGTTAAATATAGAATTAGAATGAAATTTACTGTTTAAATAAATCCTTAAATAAAATTGTATAACATAAATGGCATTTAGTTGATTTGTTTTGATCGTTTAATGTATCTAAGAAATGTTTTTATTTAGTCTTATTAGTAATGGCACCAAATAAATTTGTAAAAAAATTTTACTACAGACCGACCGTGTGCTGCCCATATACATATTGTTTGTTATAGCAAGGTATTATGGAATATATAAATAAAATTTATTTAAGCCGCCGGTACATTCATTTATAAATACATGCATTTTTTTAAAATACGCGTGTAACTGTGATATAGGCCAGACACCTATTAAATTGATAAATATATTGTGACATATAAAAACATAAATATAAATAACAAAAATTTCTAAATGATTTATAATTGTATATATATGCAGTGAATATTGTATACAAACGATACACAGTATAAGAGCATACATATTATCCACGGAATCTTCAATTAATACGAAAATAAATACTATATATATATATAGCAACGATTTCTGTTAAGGGCTCATATAAAGAATTGTATTGGATAAATTGCGTTCAAGCGCAGTTCTGCCAATTATTATGTATTAATATTTTTATCACCGTTTTAACAATTATCAAAATTTATATTAATTGTAATTGTAGTATATTTTGAAAGATTGCGGAAAATATTGTCACATTAATGAAAAATAATTTAGAAATTATTTTTTTTATAGAGGAAAAACAGTTTCCATTACTTATATTGCCATATAACTTTTCCGTTAACACGCATTTTCTTTTTTTACTGCATAAATGAAGATGTAAATTTGATAACATTTATTAACATTAAACCAGCAAAAAAATGTATAATAAAATCAATTGATACAAACACAAAACACTATTTTTTTTATTAATATAAATAAGTAAGAAGACTTCGTTCATACTAATATATAATTGGGTAAGTTTAATGCTATATTCGAGCTAGTGTATAATAATATATTAATATTTTTCATAGTAAAAATTATTCAAATGAATTATAATTTGTTTGTTTCTGAAATCAAAAAGTGAATATCTTTGAAAATATGGTGTTGAATAATTGAATTAATAAAGCACATTCATCGAAACATAAATGCAGGTGATTTATTATACATTCACGTTAACGAAGAAGTTTACCAAATCAAATGGAATGTAAATCGAGAGGATGTCTTTTAGCATATTTTTGTGTAAACAACCCGTATATATATAGTCCACTCGATTGGGTAACGAAATGGGAGCCAAATAATGAACTGATTCGATATACCCTGAAATATATATAATATATATTACATACAAATTAAAATATTTGCAACGATTTCAACAAACATTTAAAACATTTATTTATGTTGGAGTTATTTATATGAATTTTATGAATACGTAAAACGAACAGATAGATAAGCAACAAAATCCAGAAAACTCAGATTTTCAATTTCTACAATAATATTATATTTGAAAATTATGTGTCACAACTAAAATCTAGTTACAAATTTATACTTTGCTAATATGGGACATTGGTTTTTATGAAAATAACAAAAATACAGTACATCGTAGTCGGCGAGGTATGGCATTTCGTAATACGTATACTTATTGGACGCGTAACCGTGTAAACAGAATAATATCATTTAATAATAATTATTACACTGAATTACGAGGTATGGTGTTGCACAAATATATGTCCAAAAATGGATACAGTTCATATTAAACATAAAAACATATGACGAATCTTACAGTTCATTTCACTATTTATTGAATTTAATTTATATAACTTGAATATTTCAGTGTAATTATATAATTTAAAAATTTTTTTATTTCTAATTTTATTTATTATTTTGTTTTTTAATAAAAAAACTTTAAAAACTAAAAAAAAAAAATAGACTGTTCAATTAAAATAATATAAATTCTTTACCTTAATTTTATAATTAATGTTATAGTTACAAAAAAAAAATAGAAAACCAAATTTTTCATTTGTTTTTACACATTTCACAACAACATTTTTTTTTTCATTTTTTTAAATTTGTCACATAATTAATTAATTTCACAATATTTACATTTTCTATTACATATGCAAAGTGAAAAATGTAACCAAATTTTTCGTTCATTTATTATTATTAAATATTCCGTTCAATTAATAATTTATAAATTTACATATTTATCATTTTTTTCACATACTAATATTAATTATTAAAAGAAAATATATTTAATAAAAAATTGAATACACTTTTCTTTTATCCTTTTTACCGGAATTCAAATTATTTATAAACCTTTTTTATTTCCATTTGTTTCATTTTTTCTAATTTCAGTAAAAACCACATTAAAACAAAAAAAAATTTACAAAATTGATATGTTCATAAATCCATTATCCATTAATCCACTAGTATTAACACCAACATAACTGTTTCCCATTGCACCAATACTATAAATACTATTATTACTACATAATTCATTTAAACTGCTGCCGCCATTGATACCGTCAACACCAATTTCATCACCGGATGATGTTGGTGTTGAGGTTGTTGTTGTATTATTATCATCATAATTTACACCAAAACCATATCCCTTAATTCCACCATAATTATAATATTGATGTGAATTACTAAAAGGATTTGAACGCCGATAATGTTGTAGTTGTGTTTGTTGTTGTTGATGTTGCTGATGTTGTTGATGATGTTGATGATGTTGATATTGATGATGATGATGATGATGAAGATGTTGATGGTATGTTGACAGCAGTGAAACGGATTCTCACATATGACGTTGTTGATGGTGCTGTTGTTGTTGCAGTTGCTGTTGAAGTAATTGTTGCTGTTGTTGTTGTTGTTGTTGTTGCTGCTGCTGTTGCTGTTGGTGCATTTGCAATTCGGTTGGTGTTACATTATTTTGATAATGTAATAAATGTCTTTGTTGTTGTTCATTTGTTGTATCAGATATAATAGGATAATTATTCATTAAATGATTAATTTCATGTCCATTACCATTTAAATATTCACGTTTTATAATACTATTATTATTATTATTAATATTATTATTATTATTATTATTATTATTATTGTTATTATTATTATTATTTGTAATTGTAGGTAAAATTGTTGACGGCGATGATGTCGTTACAATACCATTACCATTATTACTTCCTATTGATGATGCTGATGTTGATGAACGTATATCTTGCTGTGATGATGTTTGCTGATGATGTGTTGTATGATGTTGTGGATCTGGTGATAACGGTTCTGATTTTATACTAGAATCACTTGGACTATGACTTTGGCACGATAGTTGTGAATTAGGTTGTTGCATATATGAGGGGCTTGTCGATTGTGTATGATGTATTTGATTATTATTTGTATATGGTGAATTGCCAGATTGTTGTACATTATATGGTGAAGCTGGACCACCTGATACGGATGTATAATAATTATTTGAATTCATATAACCGCCTCCGTTACCGATTACACCATTTCCAACACCGCCGCCACCACCACCACCACCTCCACCACCAATATTATTACCATTATTATTAGCTGCAGCTGTGGCTGCCACATGCATTGGATGTCCAATATCATAACGATATGCTAAATAATGATTATTGTGTGTATTATATGCTGTATCAAATCCATAACCATTTGGCATATAAGAATTTGGCATTGGATACATTTCACGATTTGCAGCAACGGCAGCCGCTTGTGATGCCATTGATGATTGATGATGGTGATGGCCACCACCACCAGTGACACCACCACCACCACCAACATTGCCAACACCACCGCCACCGTGATGATGATGATGATGTGGATGATGTAGTGAATTACGTAAACCATTTGGATCCGTTGAATGTAATTGCACTTGAATTGGATATTTATCTTTATTTTTATTACTCGATAATGTTTTAGTTTTACGACGTGGTCGATATTTATAATCGGGATGATCTTTCATATGAACGGCACGTAAACGTTTTGCTTCGTCAATAAATGGGCGTTTGTCTGTTTCCGATAAATCTTTCCATTGTGCACCTAAACGTTTTGATATTTCTGAATTATGCATTTTTGGATTATCAGTTGCCATTTTTCTTCGTTGACCTCTTGACCATACCATAAATGCATTCATTGGCCTTTTAACACGATCAGCATTTTGGTTTTTATTTGAAGCATTACTATTATTATTAATTGTATTATTATTAGCACAATGATTTAAAGTTTGACCACCACCAGTTGATGAAGATATATGATGACCACTAATTTGTGTATTTGAAGAATTTTGTTGTCCATGTTGTGATGATAATGAGTTAATTAAATTATGTATTCCGCCGCCTCCGCCGACACCTCCTCCACCACCACCAACCAGTTGTTGTTGATGTTGATGTAATTGATTATGATGAACTGCTGTCATACCGCTAAGAGGTGATTGATGTTGTAAAAATTGGGGATTCATCATACTTAAGGGATTTAGCGGATCCCTATAAATTGCTGATGTTGAATTATGCGGCGACATTATATTATTTAATGCGGATCGATCCTCCATTAACATTGGATCGGATTCCCTGTATTGATACAGTTTGAAAATTAAGATGTAAAATACAAAACAAAATATATGTTTTAATTTAGTACACTGATTAACATTTAATTTAATTATTAACCGATATTCAAAATTAAAATTCATATACGAAATATCCTTTTCACATAATTATATGGAAAAATTAAATAAAAAAAAAAAAAAACAAAACAAAAAAAAAAAAAAAATAGAATAAAAATCACACACAATATTTTATTTATTATTATTATTATTAAAATAATTAAAAAATAAATAAATAAATTTCAGAATTCATATTTCTGTTGCTGGTGTATTTTTTTTTTTTTTAATTATTATTATTATAATTTAAAAATCAATAACTTAAAATCTTTTGAAAATATTCACACACACAATTATTATTTATTTATAAAATTTATGTTCCTGCTACAATTATATTTACATTCTTTGTGAAACGGTTTATTAACACCCGAAAGCATTTTTTTTTATATAGACCATTCAAAAAACAAAATACCAAAATTATTCACACACAAATAATTATTAACAAATTTAAAAAAAAAAAAAAAATTGTCTCATAACAAAATACATAAATAAAATAAAAATTCGCTATATTTTTTTGTTATTGTGAAACAAATTTTTATTTATAAAATTTTAAATTATTTGCACCAATAAAATACGAAAAATATAAATAAAAGCGAAATATTTTTGGTTATTCTTTTCGTTTTACTTTACAAATCAAAATACGACAAAAAACACTTCCAAACCGAATCAAGTCAAATTGGAATCTGATCTGATATAAAGAACTGAAGAATTAAAAATAGCATAGGTGCTTTAATATATTAAATAAAATAATATAAATATTATAGAAAGAAGAATGGTACGTAAATTTTCATAATAATAAAAGAAACAGAATTTTTTCTGCACCCCACCTTTTTAACAATCGTTCGTTTATAAAGTTATACCACACCAATACTACTACGGTCACAAATACTACTAAACTATACTGTTACTAATACTAACAAACAACAAACCAACACTAAAACGCTACACAAGTCCTGTTACCACTACTACCATTGGAAACGAAACGAATATATTAATCGAATAAATACGAAAATCTCACGACTCACATAAAATTCAAGCAATTTGTTCTCTGCGTCTATATTTATGCAAACTTGCAGAGTAACAGTATATACTCACGCACACATATAGGTGTAAAATAATTTATGTTTTATATGTGTTTGTAATATGGGAGAATAACGTTTTATTTTTATATTTGTGTAAGAGTATCCTTTAAATGTAGTAGTAAAAAATAAATAAAAATTTTATGATTACTGTATGTGACGACGCTTGTGTACCAAATATATATTATCCAATCACACAGCTATAGTTAAGACGCATGTATAAAAATTCATAAAGGCGGGGATTGCTACCAAAGTTGCCAGTTTTAAAATATGATGATATGCTAAAACATTCAACGTACGTTTGTATTTTATTTGAAAAAAAAAAAATAAATAAAGCATGTGTCGCATGTGCATTATTTTGTTATATATTCAAAAAGGATATTTATAATATGGAGTGTTTTTATTTTGTATATATATATATGACATGCATATACCCAAACAAGACTGCAAAGGAATACATAATAAAAAAAAAATAAATATATTTGTTGAATGAAAAATTCAATATTTATTTACATTACTTATTTTTCATCATAATGATCATCGCACATCAATAAATATTAAATAAATAAATAGATAGATATAAAGAGAAATTTTAATGTGATATAATTTCACTTTTTTTTATTTATTGTTATGTTAATTTTTTATTTTATTGTCGAAGGAAGAGAAAAAATTTGCATTACCACTGTCATCATACACACACAAACACACACAGCCTGTGGATTTATTTAAAATGTATAAATACAGGATCTATGCACACATTTCGTTTTCAAAACATAATTTTGATATCGATATTTTAAGCATTGATAATACATTTTTTTTTATCTATGAAACATCTCAATGATTGAGTAATCATTTATTATAATTTTGTTGTTGTTGAATGTTATGCGAGTTATAGATAATACATTTAATCTAATAGTATTATTATTAATATTAGAAATTTCTATTCTCAGCATATATACAAAGAGTACAATACATTACTGCCATTACAGTTACACACTGTGTATACGAATGCATAAGTTAACAATTTGAAAACCCATTGATTATCATCGCGGAGTTTAAGGATAAACGATGTAGCTTTAATTTTAGGAACAAAATCTGAACATTTCAGTGGCAGCACTGGGGTGGGTGGTGGTCATAATTAAAGGGAAAATAAGTATTGATTATAGGGAAGTTGTCATTATTTAACTGCTAAAAAATGACACGAGATAATATGGACTAATTGTTAGCATATAAATTGAATTCATATGAATTGGCACTATTAAACGAATTATAAAAGTTAAGAGGTACTCATAATCAGATGTTCGCTCAATTTCTTCTTATATACCACAAAAAATTACATTGTTTATTTTTAATTTAAAGAATTTAACATTTTTCAATACACTAAATAAAAACAAACAATAATCGAAAGTAAAGAGGTACCCACAATAAGGGACTCATCATAATCATTATAATATTATTTGTCTAAAATAAATAAGATGAAATTTTTTTTTTTTTGATTAAAAAAGAGTTTCAATATTCTTACTCGTGATTCTGAGATAAATTTAATTTAATGGTAGTCAAATATATGGTGCCGTGCGATCCAGTGATAACCAATTACGGAAAATTATTATATATGTGCGTCTTATTATTACCACACCGTATTTTGATATTGTGTGTCGATCTAAATATTTTCAGATTCGAATGTCGGGTTTTGGTTTCATTTCAATTTTGTCCCCTTCTCTATATACGAACCATTTAATTTATAATATTTCTATTTGTTTGTTTCTATACATTATAATTATTATGGTTATAATTAATCCGTATATATATAATCACTGAGTAACGCAGTGTTATTGCCCTCATGTATATTAATCGTGTGTGTACCGACTGCCTGCAGACATAAATTGTCAATCTCTGAATAGCGTTCAACATCGCATTACATCCACAATAAATCATTAATTATAATATTAATTAAGTGTTATACAATTACAATTTATATATTTATTAAATAATCATAAGTGATCGTATTCAATTATATATTTTTATATTTTTGATATTAGGATTCATCATTATTATTATTATTAGCGACCAAGGCCATACAATTTAAAATAAAATGGTTTTGTTTATTTAATTTTATACACATTTTTATATTTATGTTATATTTAAGACAATTCCCTCCTCACCATAAAAATTATCGTGTGTATATATTATATAAAATGACAGTTGTTGCAGTAAACTTTATGTATACATAGAATAGGTATATATTGTATTCATTTCGTTATACGAAATCTTAGACTTAGAGAGGTTAAGAAAACGCCTTCATATAAAAAAACAAAACAAAAAAAATATATATAAGTGATTACTTGAAAAAATAAAGATAAACCAATTGGATGTTATTTAAAATTATGACTACAAAAAATAAATATATTTAGAAATATGTGAGTTTATTTATGTATGTCTGAGCTCTCGTTGTTGATGTTTGTATAATAAATAAGAATGATAAATTATGGGTTATTATATATTTTATTAGTTAAGGACATTGAGGTCATAAATTATAGTGTTTACAATGAAAATTATATGTTTTTTTGGAAAAATTCTGTCCTTATCAGTCAATTCTTCGTATACGGAGATGTGGCACTAAAAATACCTTTATAGATTAAAATAAATAAGAAAATAAGGCTTATAGCGAATAAATTTTCAACAGAAAAACACATTTAATCTCAAGTACACGTATATAAGTACATAATATAAATGATCTTACAAAATTTGTACTAGAATTTTGAATACTATTGATATTTGTAGGTTTTATAAGATTGTAAAAAATTACCGGTTATACATAATCGTAATAAAACAGGACAACAAATAAACTAAGTACAAATAAATAAAGTAGCTTGTTTATCAAATTGCAAGTATTTTTAATGCCTTATTATACGCACTGGCAAAGCTTGTAATGTCACGTCTTTGATCACATCAGGCCTACACAAGTTTCTGTAAATATGTATTTACCTTCGAAGAAGCTTTTGTGATCGTTGCAATTTAGGACAATGGTGGTGTGGTAATGAAGATGATTTTTGGACAATGTGAAACAAACAAGAATTGATATTCAAATGTAATAATGGGGATTGGTTATATTGAAGTCTGTATAAGATATTATAAACTATTTGCAGTGAAATCCACCAGCGTTGGATGACTGGAGAGAGGTGAAAACTTTTTGTTCAAAATAGAACATATAATCAGGTGATCTCAGAGCTACGGCGGCTCTATCACACTTAGAAGAATGAACCTAAGCATCCTATACATATGAAGAGCGTTAACAACATAGATCACTTCGCACAGTTTTAATATTTATGAAATCACTATAAGCAATTTCAATGTATATATATATATATATATAGGATCAAGCGGATAGGAATACGTGTAATATAAATCAAAATATTCACATAGAGATGAACGCAAAATTCTATATATGATAAATTGCGCGTATTCATATTATCTATAAATATATAGACATTTATTCAATTAATACGTATTTTAAAATTTATTCTTTACAAAAAAGAAATTCTCATAATACAATTAGTAACGTTTACATTTCTCAAGATAACCCTTCGATAGCATATTATATATAGTATAAATAGAAAAGAAAAGACACACACACACACACACGCTCACAAACCTATTCAAATATAGATAGATAAATATCAACAAATACTTAATTCATTAAAATAAAAAAAAAAAAAAAAAAAAAAATAACAAAAATGATATATGAAACCAACCATCAACGACAACTTCATAATCGAATAATTGAGATTAATTGTTGCAAAAGAAGCGTAAAATTTCAATTCATAAAAAAATAAAAAAAAACTATTGTTAATGGTTAATGTAAGTCTTATTATAGAAGACTTAACAAAAAAAAAAACATATAACAACTATCCTTCAAGATTCAATAGACTGTAAACACAATCAAAAATAAAAAAAAACTCCATTCTTACTATCCATAATCAAATAACTAACAATTATATATTCTCTCTCTCAGTATATATATAAAACATAACTAAATAATATAAAATAAGAATAGGTAAAAACTGAATATATGGAAAACATTCAATTTTATTCAATTGAATAAGAAAACAAAACAAAAAACGTACCTCATCAAAAAACAAAAAAAAAAAAAACACACAAATTGAATGACTAAATATATTCTATTAATCAAAAAAGAAAGAGGAACTTACACTCTACAACTAATAGCACCCAACAAATGCATAATGACAACAAAATTTTTTTATTTTTGTCTTTGATTTCTTAAAAAAATATTATTACGACGAACGACACACACACACACACACTTAACAATAAAAAAAAAAAACTTTTAAGGATTGAACAAAAAAAATAATATCCTTAACAAAAAAAATAAATAAATAAAATAAACATAAAAATAAAATAAATATTTACATTTTTTTCCATCCAAGAGGAGGCACTCTAGAAGAAAAATTTAAACTATTTGTATGTAAATATGGTCTTGATAGAAAAAAATCAGTAGTAGGATCTGTTGAGTCTGGGACGACATCTACATCACCTTCTTCATCATCATCATCATCATCATCGTCATCAACAACATTAGCATTAACATTTTCTTCATCATCACCATTAAGTGAACGCATCCTTTATTTATTTATTTTTTTTTTTTGTATCTATAAAAAGAAAATGAAAAAAAAAAAAAATTCTATAAAAATGCAACAAATTAGGGGTACTGCTAATAATGCACTTAATTTCTAAGGGTTACAACAATTTATAATTTGTTGATAGTAAAAGAAAAGCAATAATCGAGTCTATACGGTGCACCAAAACATTAAAAAAAAAATATCCTTTTTTTTTTTTCTATTTGCATTTTAATTTTAATGTAAAAAAAAAAACAAAATAAAATAATACATGTAATGTTTTTTTTTTTTTTTATATTAGACATATTTTCCAAGTATTTGCATTTCTTTTGTACACTATTACTGGCGTTTCTTGATTCTATCCTACATTTTATTTTTATATGCTCGTCGTTGTTTTTAGGTGCTACATAAATATATGTAACGAATGTGAAGACAAAATAAACCGGCGTGGTTTAGTGAGAAAAAATTAATAAAAAAATATTCGTTATGTTATTTTAATCCACCACGAAAAAATGTAAATAAATAAATATGATCGACGACACGATGCACACATAAAAACTATAAAAAAAAAATGCATACAAACGATGATAAATGTAATTTACTTTTGTGCTTAAGTGTGTACTGTAAAATAGAGAAGGAAATTAATTTACAGTACGATACATTACAAAACCATAAAAAGGATAATATATTTGTGTATGTATGTATTTTCCGGAAAATCACCGTTTCTAAAATTTGATTCGAATTAATTTTTGTATTTAAGTTGATTACTTGAATTACTTGGCACCGAATTAGTCGTATAAAACATTAAAATAATCAATTTAAAAAGGCTATCATCCCTAGACTGTGGATTGTTATACAAATATTTTCAACATTAATGTGGATGGTTTAAATTTAAATAATGCAAAGATAGTTATGGGTAAAAAGCAAAATACAATTATTGATTATAAATACATAAAAATATCATTTAATATATTTTCAAATTTAATAAATGTGTATAAGTAAATTTCAAATATCAATAATAATGTATGGTTGGAATTTTTTTTATGAATATTAATTTGTTATCATTTCCGGACCTATGTTTCAAAACGCATAACAGAGAAACTTCTTGTACCACTCAAGATATTGTGTTGTATGCATACGTTTGAACCCATGGTAAAATGTTCTATTATTATAATAATAATATATTGTGTATTATTTGGTGTATCTTTCTTCTTGAGTATTAATAATTCATTTTTTGTGCGTACAAAAATATAAGAGAGCGCGCCGTAGCCATGCAACCATGTAATAAAATTGACTGAATCAAAGAATGTTCAAAATATATTGTAGATCTGAATTTAATAAAAAGTGATAACATAAATGATAAGAAAAAAAGAACAACAAAATTTTCAAAAACCAGATTTAGCAGCGAAATTATGAATATATGTAAAATCAATATTCCATCTTCTCTTTTGGCACTTAAATCATATTTAAATATTATATTATTTAGAGAAAAATTCTTCATTAGCATTTGAAATTGATGAAATGGGCGATAAAACTACTATTATTCTTATTGTTATTATTATTATTATTATTATTATTATTATTATTATTATTATTATTATTATTATTATTATTATTATTATTATTATTATTATTATTATTATTATTATTATTATTATTATTATTATTATTATTATTATTTTCTAAAGAACATTGAAAATATTATTGTTTAATATATTTAAGAAATTTAACTCAGAAGATATTTCTGTACTTTTTTCTATACCGAAGATTATATTGAATATTTATAGAAATGTTGACAATCACGGATCAAAAACAATCACCAAATATTGACAATTTTCGACTGATCATAAAACAGCATAAGTATTCCAAAGCAGTACACCACACAAATATTATATATATATATATAATCCATTTATTTGGTAATTACCTAATGCAAAAAAAAAATGTGGTGACCAGCAAAAAGCAGTATTTGTATCAAAATTGTTGTAATCATGATGACAAGGTAAATATACTAAACCAAATAAATAATTTATACATTTCAAAAATATTTACTTAATATCTTTGGTTCTTACAGTATACAGTAAGAAACTATTATGTAAAAGATAGATTGTAATGGCACTTGAATAAAAAAAATAAATAAATATGATTACAAAGTAGCAATAATTAAATAAATTTTGTTAAGATGTTAAACTAATGTTGTATATAAGTGTACTTAATCTGCGCAGACATTTTTTTTAGATATTTTAAAAAATAATTAATATAGTTATAATACAGAGTTAATTGATAATCATTAAAATTCATTTGGATTAAATTCTATAAAAAATTATGTTGCAATTAGTTTTATCAAGAGTATAACCGATTTTTAATGTAATAATAAGTAAATGTATTTTGTTTTAAAATTGATTGTAACAATATAATTGATAACACTTTAATGACATAAGTTTTACAAAAACACGATGTATAATTAAAATATTTATGTTAAAATTCAAGATAGAAATAAAATGATTATATTTGGGGTCCCAAGAACAACTTCATCAACTCCTAAATACATCCACATATATCCATCATATCCATTAATTTGTTAAAACTGTATTATATTTTAATTACATATATTGAATAATTTACTTGAAATTTATAAATTCTTAATGTGTGTTAATGGAAATATATAAAAAAATACTGTTAAAGTTTATAATTAAATTAATTTAATTAACTGTATCATATATTACACGTGTGCTTAGTCACAAATATTAACTATTTTACAAATATGATAAAGTTTTAAAAAAAAAACGAATATATTAAAAGCATTTAAAAATTATATAAATAAATAATTGAAATTCTTTCTTACTCTGCTCTGTTTATATAAAATTCTATTTATACCTTTTATTATAGTTTTTATTTGGAATAAACAAAAGCCAAATTTTGTGCTTTTCAATTCAATTCAATTCAATGATCTTTCCTTTTTTATATATTGTATATTATATTAAATTTTTTCTTTATGTAAATATTTAAACATTATATTATTATAATAAAATAGAGAAAAAAATAACAATAAAACTGATTTTATTTTTATACATATTTTATAATAATCCATATACAAACACAACACAATGCAAATAAAATAATAGATGATTTTTAAATACAAATAGCTATTAAATTTAATTAAATAGAAATTAATATGTCACTGTGTTTGTAATTTAATTTCTGTAATTCACTTTCAATTTTATTAATTATTATAATTATATTATTATTACATTTTTTTCTATTTTTTTTTATTATTATTTCTATTAGAATATTAAGAAAACAAATGAATTTATTCTTCTGTTGTTTGTAAAGTGCGTTAAAAGTATATAATAAAAATTAAAATGTTTTTAAATGAAATGATCTTTCACGTGTTGATGGAATTGAAATGTTGAATACTAATACACTTTCAATGTTATATAAATTTATGATGACGATGAATAGAAACTTTCAAGTATATGAAATTAAATGTGATATATAAATAAAATATTTCCATCCGCAAACATACATACACACCAACACACACATATATTTATAAATAAATATACCAACAACATTAATTGTTGTGACACTGCAAGTGCGAATGTAGTGTATTATAATTATAATATAAGAGACAGGAACATATTCATATCATACTTGAAATTATCATATTTATATTATTAATAAATAAACAGTTTATTTATTAATATATATATTACACCATTTATACTAACTAAAAATAATATTTAAATATACAAAAATTTCATATATAATAAGAGACACCGCTCACTTATAAAAAAAAAAAATGTACACATGTTTAAAGATGAATCTTGGTGCGATAACGATAACAATATCATATCAGTAGATACAGTAAGATACAGTAACGCAGATAACCTAGAATGCAATTCTCATATATAGTACAGTGAATATTGTATTTGAGCCCGAACAGCTGAAGGTAACAAAAACAATAACATTGAATACAATGTTTTGAACAAATTCGTTTGAATACATAATAATTCCAATAATATTTTTGATCGGAATATTTAAATTAAATTGTTGTTACGTTATATCGAATTTATTTTGAGATTAATTGAATGTGTGTCGTTGATTATATTGGAGTGAATGCAATATTCAGAATTTGGGTTTGTACGTGCGTGTGTATTGTTTGTATGGGATAGTTTAATATAAAATTTTCAACGAATCATTATAAATTACAGAGCAAAATTTCAATATCACATTAATATGTAAATTTAAATTGATTTTGCGTGAAGATATTCAAAAATACTGCATAAACATCTCCATAGTTTAAAAACGCTATTTTTTTTTTAAATTTCTTTGCAAATTATTGTAAAATTTAAATTATGATGATGTATGATGGGTTTATAATATTATAGAAGATTTATTATATAAACCTATGTTATTATTTCAAATTTAAAATTTAATCTAAATTTTACTATAACCAAAGGTTTTTTTTATAATCTTTACTGTGTGTTTTTGCGACTTTCAGTTTTGAAAATTTAAAATATAAATCTTTATGTTAATCTTATAAACCATTGTATTTCCTTATATATTTATATGTCGGGCTATCTTAACTTAAGCGATTAAGCAATTTTCAAAAAAAAAAAAAAATAAGAAATCCATAATATTTGTGAGAATTTAAGAATCAATATTATTATTTTCATTCAACGTAAAATTTATTGTCGTTGAACTTCAAAAATTTATCTTCTAAATAAATTTAGTGCACCACTTTTCATATGAAAAAAATCAAAACATTACTTTAAATGTACCTTAAAATTTTTCGGGTGCTCACATATAGTAACGTATCCAAATATTTCCAATAAAATTGTTGCAGTATATTATTTATCCGGTTTGTTATTTGTATTTTTGACCTTAATCATAGGTCAAAGATAAGTTAAAAGTATTTAACTGAAAATTTTGAGCAAACGGTTGTTACCAAACGATGGGCAATACAGTCATTTAAATACAGCGATATTGCTTAATTCAAATAAATTGACATTTTAACATCAAATAAATATTGATTGATTAAAAGTACATTATAAAAATATATATGTATCAAAAAATTACTCCTTAAAATACTTTTCATATAATAAAGTATATGTTTATGATGAGCGCAAATATAATACTATATAAATTAATGAAATGAGAAAAATTGAATTGTTAAAATATGCATTTGTAATAAAATAATAATATATTGTATACATGAACATATGACATATATGAAAAGAAAAATTTAAAATGTATATATGACACGAAATTTAATTATATTTATATGTAAAAGTCTACAGGACATAATATCCTCTACATATATTTATATATATATATATATATATGGTATATATACATATGTATGTAAGACAGACATATACAAAATTCAATCTATATATATATGCGGAATAGAGAAAAATGTCAGCATACACATAAATGTCAAGTTAAGGAAACTAGAAGTTGGCAAGCCAGTGTCCGGTTTTCAGTTATTGGTTTATGACCATGTTACTCACCATATCAAAAAATATATATCTATACTGAATGTTATACAAAAATATACATCATATAAATTGAATCTGTTCTGTACATAATGTATAAAATAGTTTGTTTTGCATATAATGCATTTATCTTTCCATTATAATATAAATAGAGAGATATTATACACATAAATAAAGAAATGAACATGTAAAAATTTACAAATATTTTCATACAATTAAATTACAAAATATTTTTTCCATATGCAAAATTATGAGAATTTTAATAAAAATTTAAGATGAATTTTATTGTTTCAGAGTTGTTATGAGGTTTTATTTGTCTTGCTGTGGTGCGCAGTTTGATACATATGGTAGAGCGCTGCATGTAACGATCAAGGAAACATCTAACTTTCGTAAATTGAAATACAAATGGTAAATTGTTATATGCTCCCAAGCAAAACAATTTACCAAAAATAATTGTAGTTGAAAGTTTAATAGATGCCATAAGCTCCAGTTGGAGTAACGTGACTTAATTTACATGTAATATTAAAAAAGAATGTGTACATTTAATTGTTATATAAATATGTATACTTAAAATTGTAAGTTACACTTTTTTTATTTATAAGTTATAAATTTTGCTATATACAAGACTATTTATGCAACACATAATCATTCCATTTATTATTTATACATTGTTCTCAGATTTACAACATTATATACAAATATATATAAATGGTCTATAATACCAAAATATACGTTCAAATGCATATAGCCAATATATGGTAATATACGAGTAACATTATATATATCTGAACTAAACTAAACCTATTTTACATTTATATATATTAATTTAATTTAATGCAGCATGCATATTCTCTATATATATATATATATAATACAACAAAAACACACAACACATATCACTACTATATCAGATATTTGGGATAATAACTAAAATATATATATATAGTGAAAAATCTTTTATTTAAATTTCCATTATAATTTTTGTATATGGATAAAAACATTAAAAACGATGCACAAAGTTGTTGTTGGGTTGTGGGCAGTGATAAAAATATAATTGAATGAAAATTTTGCAGAAATGTATGTACGTATTTGAATATGTAGTAGGTATATAAAGAGAAAGAAGTCTAGCGGCTGTGTGTCTGAAAGAAATCACATAATATATAGTATAAAAACTTATTATTTAAAATTTCTATAATTCATTTCTATATATAAATATATATTTACGCATTATCCCCGTAAACCCATTTGATTGTTTTTTTTTTTGTAAAACAAATTCTGTCACATGTGTCCACCACATACACGTATTCAAACACAAATTTCCTCATAAGCTGAATGGATATACATGCAGTGAGGCGCCGAGCCCAATACAGATCCAAATGTGTGGAATGTATACGCAGAGTGTTGTCTTCTCATATAATCTTGGTATGACCAATACATATTTTTCTTGAAACCATATAATAGTTTAATAAATATAAAAATAAATCGAGATTCACATGTAAAAACATATTTTTCTTAAAGTCACTGTATATATGCTAATATACTTAATAAATTTTGGCCACTATATAGTTTTAACCGAATACCCGAATTTAAAATCTTTCATATATCGAAGAATATGTACCATTCGTGATGCGTTAACGAAATTAAAACAAAAATATAATGATACTTATAATATATATTTTTAATATTGTATAATTTTAAGATTAACGTTAACCGCAATTTTATACATAACAAAAAAAAAAGCTAAATCGTTGATGTCAGTTTAATTATTTGTGGAGGTCATGTATTTTCTGAACCCTCCTATTGACGTGCACTTTATCGTATAAACTTACTGTATAATCAACAATCCATAATATATTAATATTATATCAAAAATTGAGTTTGTGTAGAGAAGATTCAAAATCTTTTCTTAAACCGATCGACCACAATATCAGCATATATAGAATCTTCTGTGAATATGTCCACACTTTATAAGCATACAGGGATTTTCTTTGAATTTCAATAATTTGTAACATTTTATATGATAAAGTTATTTGTCCCGACAAAATTGTTTTTGAAGTATAAATTACTACTACGGATTCCTAAAAGATCGTTTTATTTAATCTACTGCTAAACTGATGCATCTTTGCCGATACAATTTATTAAATTTAATCTATATATGTTTCTTTTAAAATATATTAGTCAAGTATATAGTTTTAAAATAAATTTTTTTTTTTTTTTTTAATATTTCCTTGAATTTCAAATACTAAATATTAAATATAAAACACAAACTATATATTTTAAATACTTAAATACTATAGCTACATATATATATATATATAAAATAATGTTTATAATCCAAAAAATTTCAATTATAATATACATATTCATACATAAATATAAAGAGATATACAAAGGGATTATTATTTTCAATATAATCTTTAACATAAGTATTATCTCATCAATGAACGAAAATTAATATACTTTTTATACCTGTGTGGGAATAATAATAATAATAATAATAATAATAATAATAATAATAATAATAATAATAATAATAATAACAACAACAACAATAATCAAACAATATGAAAAATATCAGATATCCCAATCTCACATATATATTTTTTTTTGCAAAATTATTTCGTTGATTTAGGACCAGCGCACACCCCGATCAATGTAAGATTACTAGATATATATACTATTTCAAAATCTACTATACCATTGTAAATATATATATATATATGTTAAATTATATTATATATAAATATGGTCGTATTGTTTAAGATGAGAAGTGATAAAAGATTCATTCCACATACCGTATATATATAAATATATAAAGAGATATCCATGAGATTAAAAATTATTTCTTTATTTTTTTATATCCGTACGAAGTATTATGAAATAAAACGTAATACTGGAACATTATATTAAATTTTATAATCGCTACTGAAGAAAATATTAAATTTCTAACATCCACATGCTATATGACTGACTGACACATATTTTTAGCTGTATATATATATAAATTATCAAATTTCTGATTTTAATCGATGTTAAGTTTTTTCCTCTATAGTTTCGATATAGTTTTTCTCAATGAAATTGGTTTTTTTTATGAAATTATAAATTTTTTTTTGTTTTATTTTTCATTTTGCGGTATAAATATGCGTTTTTTGATCCTATATATATAGAAATAGCGTTTATAAGAAAAATAAATTATGTGAGCAGTATAAACAATATATAATACATACAGGGTATACTCTGCAGTACCTATTATCAACTATTTGAAGTAGTATTTTACAACTATGCAACAACTTAACATGAAAATCTAAAAATACTTTATAAGTATTTTCTGGAGACAGTTTTTTTTTGAAGTAAAAATGTCATATTATTTGTTTATCGATTTATTGTACCACTGTAAATTCTATATGTAAATGTCAAAAACATAATTAAATGCTTTGTTAGTCGCATATGCATAAATCAGAAAGTGTATTGTATATATAAATTAAAGAAATGACATCCAGTTCCACACACATAAATTATATACCTGAAAAGAAAATATGTTCAAAAACTATAACAATTGTATTGGAAGTCACTTGATCAGTTCGTCAGTGGTCCAAGTATGGATAATATGCCATTATAGAATTTATAATCTTGCAAATGTACAGGTTCAATATGTTTGACGTATTGTGTTAAAAGCTATACAAATGTATTTAATAAGCGTGCATATGTTAATAATAATTTAGGATCAGCGCTATTAAGATATACTGTTAATTTGGAAACGTCTATATAAATATCTTGTATGTATTATATAATATATGCATTCAATCCGTCAACAAATTATCGGACAATTTTCCTCATCGATTTTTGTAATTTTGTTACAATTATTTTTTATACAATATATAGGTTCACTTACATTTTTATAAATACAAATGTTTTTCTTAATTGTTCTCTTTAAGACAATTTTGATTGATTTTTACTAAACTATTTATTGTGTAATATGATAGTTATTAGTCTGAGAAGACATACGTATACGCAAGTCATATTACTCCAATTGGAAGTTAAATTCAATGCAATATATAATAGTAACCAATAAGGTAAGTAGTTGTATTGCATTTAAAATACATTTTAAAAGTATTTAATTTAATAAATGCTGAAACATAGTGCTTAGAATGTTTATAATATATTAAACTCATTTTTTATCAAATAATATATATATAAAAAAAAAAAAAAACGGATGGTTTGACATATATTTAAAGGTATTTGGGTATCCTGTGATAGCTAATACCCCTACAACAACTACAGATATATATACAAATATAGGATACAGATAGATAAAATATTATTGACAAATTTTTAACACATACACACACCCTGTTTATACGCAGCCAACAGAAAGATATTTTGTGGAAGTAATGATTTATAATACGAAAATTATTTGTATATTCTAATAGATTCATAACATATTTACAAACTCTAATATATATAATAATATCTATACAATATCTGTACGTACACATACATTTAGTTATAAAAATTTCAAATCTCATACATATCCTTTTTCATATAATCACTTTGGGATTCAAATAAATAGAAAAAAAAAAAAGGAATAATACAAAATGAAATAAATAAAAAATATAAGAAAAAAAAAAAAAAAGATTGTAATAACCCTCTTTTGCGGCCACGAAACAGGAAAACGCTTCTAAAATTACAATAATATACAAACTAAAAAAATAAACATAATAATAATAATAATGTAGATGAGAAAAAAAACAAAAAATAAAGAAGGTTGGCCTGATAAAATTTTCGATTTTTATTCGAATACCATATTATTTATAATTATTATTTGACAACAAGGGTGGAATTTTGACTACTACTTATTTCTTATTATTATTTTTTCTATTTGTTTGTTTTTTCATATCCAAAATTTCTCGTCCATTGTTAAAAAATTATATATTTTATATAATATATGAATTATAAGCGCCTATATTGTGTAAATCTACCTAAATAAAAATCTGAATAATTATATATTTTATATATTATAGTACAATAATAATAATAATAATAATTGTAATAATATATTAACAAAACAACAATCATCGTACCTAACATTAACAATTGATAATAAAAATAATAACATTTTAAACATTATATATTTGTGAGAATTTGTATATATGTGAATATTTTATCTCATGTATATATGAATGTGGATTTTAAAACTTATATAAAAATAATATAATTTATATTTATAATTTTATAGATAGAATTTTTATGGTATATATATATCTGAAATTTTCAATAACTCCGAAAGTATATGGCGAATACATTTACTTCTTTGGACCGAATTCAACACCTTAAAATTATATACTTCAACTATATGAGCCAAAAATTTTAATTTGCCAGCTAAGATTTTATAGTAATTTGTATTATATCATATATTGTGAAAATAATTCACATATTCTATTGTATATTGGATTGAAATTCATTACTCGTATTATATATAAATAAATATATAACATTTTATATTGTAATATATCCAATGAAATTTGGTGTTTTAAATTTTATTTGTAAATTCAAATTGAATCATATAATTATTATTAATAATATCATATACTCATGAAACTTATAATAATAATAATATTGTAATAGTATACAATTTCTCAATTACAATCGCACCATATAAATAAAATTAATTGAATAATTGAATAATTGAAAACAATTTGCTGCATATATATTACTTTTATAATATATTTTTCCTACATTAATAATAAAAAATATACTACAGCAAATTATATAAAAAAAAATAATGACAATATTCGGGACAATTCACGTAAAATTATTTTATTTATTCAAAATTATTTATATATATAACAAATTGTTATTATTTTATAAATGTTTACACAAGAAATTATGTGATTATAAATAAAATAAACGGCGATATAAAAACAAGATCGTATTTTATGTGAATTACCCCGATTCAATACAATACAATGTACAACAGGATGGCCAATAATTAACTGTAATGTACTTGTATGTCGGTAATTCGCCAGCCACCATATTGGAAAATATATTATGTTAATGGAATATTTTCTGAATCAATTAAACGTAATGGTTCAGTTTATGGTGTTACCACCATCGGCGAAGTATTCATTACATCTTAACAGGGTATAACTTGTATTTTATATATATATATAATTTGGTTTTAGTAAAATGGAAAGATTGTTTTTTCTGTGTGACAGCTTCTCTTAAATTGTATCAATTTATTTTCGATTAAATTAATTTCCTATACATTCGATCTATTTTTTTATATTCTTTATTCTTTGTATCTGTATCATTTTTGTCCAATTTTCAACCTTTAATTATACTACTGTGTATAATGATGCGCCCCATATGTTTAAAATTAATTATATTTATGTTATTTTTATATATATGAAAATGGAATGCAATTTATTTATATATTGTTATTGTTGTAATTGTAATGAACCAGGCGCAAGCAATCAGCAGAAATTCTGTATTTTATTACGTATTTTTATTTTAAAATTTTTATATTATTATATTTTACAATTTAATGTTATGTCTCGCGTAATTGTTTGTTTCTTTCTATCGCTCATATTAACAATTTAATAATTTTTTATTTGTGATGACTATAACACCACACCCATAATTGTTTTCCAATTTAAATTGTATTATAAAGTAACAGGCAATCAATAGAAAAAAAAATTCTGTATTTTATTAGGTATATTTATTCGATTTAGTATTATTTATTTTCCTCTATCAATTTTATAATAATAATACTGACATTTGTCTTATAAACTAATTTTCCTGCGTTATTTTTTTTTGTCAGTCCATACCATATTTGTATTTTCTTGTTTTTGTACTTTTTGTTAGTAATATAATTATTTAATTTTAATTGTTATACTTAACGTAAATTAAATTACGATATTCCTTTGGAAATGGTGTTTAGTTTTAATAGTGAACTTTATTTTTTATTTTATGCGAGTAGAGGAATAAAATCTAATTACAACAGAAATTACCCCTTTCAAATTTTAATACATTTAACCGTATATCCATATATGGATGGTGTTTTCGTCAATATTTATTTATGTTTTTAGTTAGTTTTTAGTTAGTTTGCGAAGTGTATATTAGATTACATATACAATTGACAATATTTATTCGTTTATATATTTTATAAATGTGTAATACACCTATATTGATTACACAGTGAGTTTTATCTCACACTAATTTCAAAATTATAACCAAAAATAAACTATTGTGTCAATTAGAATTAAATTACAATTTATATTTAATAAAAAAAGATATCACACAATTTAACATTTATTCATATATTTACAGTATCACATAAAATTTGCCATTTAACATTCAATTGAAAGATGTATCAATTTATGAACATATATAAAATTTAACATAAATAAATACAATATGTCTGCGTAAATGTTTAATGATGATAATGTTGTAAGTTAATGGTTTTGTGTAGTTTATTTTTGCTGCAGCATATACATATATATTTATTTATTTATTATAACATAACCAATCAATGTTCAGAACATAGAACATTATAATAAAATATAAAAACCTTAAGTTAAATATATAAATACAAAATTGTATACATTTATTTATTACGAACCAGTACACAAATGTGTGTAGATTACATACAATTAACTCACAGCTCACAGGCTATATTTATATATACACATTCGAGCTATATATGATGATGGTATGAACAATTTTCTTAAGATATACACCTACTCTTGGTACGTCCATACACATATTCATTTAATATTCAAACTATGTGTATTCGTATATGTGTAAGAATTTGAAAAGAAAAGAAAACAATAAGACAAATAAGAAATATAAAACTAACATTTATTGGATTTTCAATACCTCACCCAGCTTCCCCAGCATATGCACATTTCATAATAAGAAAATAAAATAATTTAATCTTTTTTTAATCAGAACAAAGAATCAAAAGAAATGTTTTATCAGCGGAAATTATATTTATAATGAATTTGTATTACTTGTTCAATATAAAGATAAATATAATATAAAGATAAAGATAAGATTATTGTGTTATCTTTATCTCGACATTTTAGATATTTATAATTAATTTAATTATTATTCCGATGCGGTCAGAATATAAAAAAAATGTTAACCAAATGTAGACCATAAATGTTTATTTTTTAAAATATGGGTATCATAATTAGCGTAAATTAATAATTTATTTTGATATTATATAATTTCGATATAATTGATTTCTCCTTGACTACATGCACTTCCTAATTCGTATATATCTGTATGCCAGATATAGGAAGATAAATTTAGAACTATTTCTAAATCTGGATTAGATATTGCAAAATTAAAATTGATTAAATTTAGTAATTCAGCTTAATAACAATTGGTAATCTGGTAAAAATGCAAATGTTTATTTTTCATGAAAAGCGAGCCTTAGGAATAATATTTCACAATTAAATTATTAGAAGATATTTATATGACTTAAAAAAAAGAATATATTTGGAATAAGCTTCTGTTTCAAAGAAATTTACTTTCTGCAGATTTCATACAAATAAAAATTCCGTTGATTGATATTTAGTATATGAAAACTATCAAAGAATTCCACACGTTAATATCGGCTAAAATTTAAATCGTGTCAGCTACAAATTAATCAAAAAGCACTGCTACTGAAACAATATATATTATAAAATAGGTGTGTGAATGGAAAATTTCGTCCTTTATTTTAATAAAATTATTAATTATATATAATGAATAAATTTAATAATTAAATGATACTGGCCATTTAGTTATATATGACGATCGAAATAAGTGGTATAGACAGAAAGGATCAGATTTCCAAACGGATTTCCTGTAATGCTCAATATGCGATGACCAGACTTTATTAGTTCATATTACATTTAATTTTAATGTTTCTTCATTATGTTTTTTCGGTTTGTGACTAGACTTCAATTCCTTATTCAATTAACGCTTGTAATTTAGTATCTTCAAATTTTTTTCGTTTGTTTACGATTGGTCGTTGTTGCTAAGGTCATCAATTTTAAAATATTTTTATAAAAAAATTGTCTTTTATATAATGTATAAAATGGAATTTTTTCACAACAATATAATATTATACAATAAAATGCAATGGAATTTCTCACCAATATATGATATGTGTGCTATACATTCGTCGGTGTTGCCTCATAAATATTAACATAAAAACACATATTAACTATTTAAATAAATATAATATTTATTATTGAGCTCCGTTGATTTAATTTATAAATATGCAAGTACTAGTATAACAATTAATAATATATTCCACACAGATAAATTTAGCATATATTAAATTTTATAGTTTTTTGTAATTCTTTTTCTAATACAAAATATAATGTAAAATAACTATAATCAAAATTCTGTGATGTGAACAGAATATTCAATAATGTAAATTCCCAATGTTAATCTCTAATTTAACCTTAATTTAATTTAATAATAAATTTTTAATATCTTGAATTTTGCATTTTGTATTTAATTATCATAATCGTGTATAATGGTGAGTACAGTGAGTAAACTTTTACTTATTAAATCAGTGAGTTTAAGAATTTTTGTATTATTAGTTTTAAATATTTTTGTAATATTAAAATTTATCAAAAAAAAAGTTGATGTGTGCTATAATATTAAATCCAAGATGTGAATTAACAATTTTTCTGTGTGTAGAAAGAGAAAAATAACCAAAAAAAGCCCGATGAGGTGTATTATATTTATTGAAAAAAAAAAAAAAACTACCGTATCGTACGTAAATATTGAACTACTTATTGAATCAATTCAAATTCAATGAAAATATCACATGTTTATAAAGTATAAAAATGAAAAAAAAACCAAACTAAAAAAAATACATTAAAAACCAAATAACAATAAAAAAAAAGAAAAGAGTCTCGCGACGTCTTTTCAAAAAAAATTCTGAATGCAAACCAAGTTTTTTTTTTATTCTTTCTCATTTAGTATTGTAATATTATTATTTCTGATTCATATATTATTGTTATTTTTATATTATTATATTTATAGTATTATTATTATTATTATTATTATTATTATTATTATTATTATTATTATTTTTATTATTATTTTTATTATTATTGTATTATAATTGAAAGGTGAGGAGATGTGTGTGTTATGTATATTAGTTTTTTTTTTACGTTTTCATTTATTAATATTTACATGGCTTTTTAAGCTAATCCAAACATTTGATTTCCTTTCAATTTCAATATTATAATATTAATAATAATAATAAAGATATAATAAAAATAAGTCAGACAACACACGAATTTAATCATATATTTTTTTTATATGTACTCTGCTATTCACTAATTGTTTTGTTATAGAATTATTGATACAATTTAATTTTATTTCAATTATTATGTATTGTTGTATATATGAATATATATAAAAATAAATGAATATATATGTAATATAATAATAATAATAATAATAATAATAATAATAATAATAATAATAATAATAATAATAATAGATAAGTTAATATTATTATTATTATTATATGTATTGTATATATACAATACAATATTTATATAGAGGTGTATCGACGTCACCGTGTTTGTATACCAATATATTAAAATTATATTAAATAATAATAAAATGTTTGCAAATAATACTTTTAAAAACACTTTATATTTCATTGAAATATTGGTATATATGAATGAATTTGAATCTATTGCTTTATTTATATATAATATTTTTACAGCATTTAATTGCTGTGTGTGTGTGTTTGTGTGTGAATAGTGTGATTTATGCGTGTATTTTATTTGAAAATTTGTTAAAGATGTTGTTAAGATATATTTTGCAGATTATTTACACATTTTTTATTTTATGAATCACAGAAATAGTTGTATCAATTATATAACAAAATATATATTGTAATATAGTAAAGTGAAATATGTTCTATTCCATTTAAGATAAGAGATAAATATTTTCGGCTTCTCTATATATATAATAGATATATTAGATCTAATTATTCTTTTGATGAAGATTTTCATGTCAATTTTCCAATTAAATATATGATTCTATTTCAACAATATATGTTTTCTTTAAACATTGTAATAATTAAAGAATTTGTTTCTTTAATGTTTTCATCGTCATCTTCATCATCGTACAAATGTTAACCATACTGAAATACTGTAGTACTGGACTACTTGCAGTACTAGAATACACATAATTACCATTAAATATTTCACAATCGAATAGTATAAAGTTAACACAAAAATTATTGTTATTTTTTTAGATTTAAATAATAGTAATCACAAAATGTAGGTATAATATTAAATCCGGACAAAATAAACGATTTAAATTTCTACACCAAGCTGGAAATAGTTGCAAAAAGAATATTCACAAATAACTTGTAACACTATTACTAGGTCCTTGAAACGTTCTTAATCCTTAAAGCACAAATTAATTCTACTCTAATCCTTTTTTGAATCTCTATCATATATGAGGTATCACGGTAAGCACAATTTCAAAAAAATTTTCCTTGTACGGTCTTTAAATTATCCTTCAAAACACCAATTTCATGAAAATTCTAAATTTCAATATATGAACCATGCAATAAGTGTCACTTTTTTTTACAAAATTAATTCTGAGGGAGGAGAATGAATTATATTACTGAATTACAAAAAAACAAAATCTGTTAAAGAATTCATGACAATTTTTAGTGATTTTGTAAGAATCAGAAATTTATTAATTTATCAACATGAAAAAAAAAACTATTAAATTGAATTTTCATATTTTTAAAAAAAATATATAATACCGCCGCAACGCATATACCAATTTTGATATGTAATTTATTTAAATAATTTAATATTTTCTTTAAATATATGCCTTTTCTTACATATAAATACAAAAATAAATCCAATATAATAAATAATCCTTCTACGTTTATCACTGGGATATTCATATATTTATTTTTTCTATATTTTATATATGTTATACCGCATATATAGAAAATAAGAAAAGTTCATTTTATATTATCGTATTTAGGTTTAACGATTTAAGTATAAATATAAATAGATTTTATTTTGCATTATCATCATTATCATTATTTATATGGGAAAATTGCAAGTCACAAATACATTTTATTATATATATATATAGTATAGTGTGTATACGATTAACGCTCACAGCAAGATCAATTTTTGTATGGTTTTCTTATTGCTATATGGTATATAAAACACAATACGCACCTAATGCTTCTATGTACACAACACACATTACCTTTAGCTGAACAAACACAAAAAAATGTACCTATATATATACATATGCGTATACTTCTTATATATGCATGTATAGTATATTATATTTAGTTAATGCGGTGAGCTACTGTGTTAATATATTATTTATTATTTTTTTTTATATATGCGATTTTATACAAAAGAATGAAAAAATAAAGAATATTTTCATTGTATATAAAAGAAAAAAAAATAAATAAATAAATATTACTTTCCTTTTTTATAACCCATCTTTAAAAAAAATAAAATAAATGCAAAGAAAAAAATCCACTATTCATACACCTGATGTTTTTCCATATAGCTTTTCCCAATATACGAAAAGAAAAATCACACTAGACATTTTTTTTGCTAATTTTTCTTTTTTCATTTATAATATAACATTAATTCACATTCATTATTTGTGCGAACGTGAAAAGAATAAAAAAAAAATAAAAAAAATAAAAAAATAATAATTTCAAATGAAAATGAATACGAAAATTCATATAGCTTTTCCGAACAAAATGCCATCCGCCGTCGCATATAAAAAGGGTGTTTCTAAAAGTATAGGTACGGTGATCTTGATCAACGCGGATTTTTTTAATTTAATTAATCGTCCGGTTATTTTTGTAAATGGCAACCAATTGTATAGAAATTTTCACTGTCAGCAATCGTTATCAAACGGTTGAAAAATTAATATTTGCCAAACGTTTACATGGCTTGGAAAATATCCAGATGCATATAGTATAAAGTGAAAGAACGAAAGACATCGAATTGCGAAAAACTTGCAAAAAAACAGATGCATTATACTGCTTCAAATAAATTTATAATATAAATATATAGAGTGATGAATAAGATATTTTGTAAATTCTTAATAATTTGAATGCGCAAAAATGAGTAAACTATGTGTAATACTATATTTTATATATACATATTGAACATCAAATCATATCACAATAGATATCGTTTTTAAATTGTAACTTAGAATCACCCTGTATGTAAGTGGCAGTAGGCACATTATGTATATTATTAAAGTATAAGTATTGTATTGTATTTTTTTTATATATAATATATACTCATTTATATTGTGGTACATCATACAATAAATGGATATATCTACAGGTTGTATATTTATTGTCCTAATTGTTTGATTTTTGAATAGTACATCGTATTGTTGATGTTTTTTTTTTATTCACAATATATATACTATACATTACAATAATACATCTATTACATTGTTATATAGAATTTAAATTGAATGATTGATTTGATGAGATGATTTTGTTGTTTTTTTTTTTTAAATATATTGTACAAACATTTTGTAAAAGTTAATATGTATTGTTTTTTTTTTTTTTTATTGTTGATGAAGTGTGTGTGCATTCTTTTTTTTTTTTTTTTGTTATAGAAAAATTGCTGCATGCGACAAATAAGATTAAGGTTAAATTTTGTGGTTTATTGTTTAGAAATACAGTGACCTATGAAAAATTATTGTACCGCGACCTTGCTTGACTCCTTCTAATGGAACGTTTCCCCAATTTAGCTTTTCCACTATATAGTTCCATTTCTTCAATGAATTTGAGTGTATTTAATGCGGTCAACCAAGCAATAAGATCCCAGGTTATTGCCACAGTTTTCGAGTAAATTTTGTGGCGTTTCCTTATTTTATTATAATTATTATGTACAAAGATTAATTAAACATATTTTCATATAGAGCCGCTAAAAATTCATTGAAAATTGTATGTAAAACATTTTATATTTGAATCTTTCTGATAATATTATATAGATTCTTAAAAGTAAATATTTTGAAATTTGTCTTATCGTATATAACAAAATATAATCAAAAATTAACTGCGCAGAGATTGTATTATTAGCATATATTTATTAATCCGAAAATTAAATAAATTTATATACAAAATAATAATAAATACATATAACATATATCTGATCTATTCATTGTAATATTTATATAAATAAAGCTACCATAAAATTGAAACAATTTTCTGCAATAAGATGAAATATCATATATATACAGTAGTAATATGATTATCGTATATACAGATATGTTTTTATTCTTATGAATGCAAGCATAAAAATGCAATTCTTTTTCAAATCTAAATTTCAAATCTTTATTAATTTTTTTTGTATTTTCTATCTTAAACCTACCAGCGCCGCTGATTGCTTAATAAAAATTAATAAGGTAATTTTTTCCTTATACATATTTGTTTGTATATACATATATTTACAACAATATCCACAGAATTCCATTATACCGAAAATATGAATATAAATAAAAACTCAAAAATTACATAAATGTAAATATTAATTATTGTAAATTTTTGGAAAAAATAGAATAACGCAACTCTACCCCATCGCTACAGGGTTAATGTTTTATTTTTTTTTAATTTTTTTTTTTTTAAATGCGTTCATGCATGAACTATTTATATATAACAAAATGTTCCATATAGTTCTCAATCGATATAATCTTAATAACTAAGTCTTAAAGAGAGTTCCTTTTATATTTATTATAATATTTTATTGTTCACCAGGTGTTCATGCTGCGGCATATTTACAAAGATTTTGTTTTTTCTTTTTTGTATATGAATTTAACATATTGAAAAAAAAAAAAAAAACAAAGAATGGAAAAACGCGTTATATAGTTTAATATATTTTCGTTGCTTTCATTTTTATTATTTACTAAATACAAAACTTAAGATTACAAAATGATGGGGATACAAGGAATAACACGTGTTTTATGTATTACCTCTAAAACGTCTATTATAATAAATATTTTATAAACGCGTCGTAGCTTTTTTTTATGTATTTAAAACGCAAAAAATTTAAACCATATTTGATTTGAATATACAAAAAAAAAAAAAATTATTAAATTAAAATGGTTTTGCTTTGAAATGTGGCGTACATAAATTGAAGAATAAAATGTGTGTCTTATATTGTATATATGTTTTATTATTTATTATATGTCTTAGAAATATAAATAAGGGTAATGATTATAATTTAATGTATATATTTTATAATAATGTAAATGACTCATAATAAACAAAACAATTTAAATAAATGAATCATAAAATATAATTGCGTAATCTTTTATTATTACATATTTTATTTATAATTTATTTACTATTTATACAATCGTTGTACACTAAGAAATTTCGCATATTCTGATTCCAACTGAATGTTTGCAAAATAATAAATTGTGCCAGGAGAGTTAGTAAGTGAAATAATTTCGAGACATACGAATACCAATTTAAATATGAATGAAGCTACTGAATTAGAATTTTTCGTAAAATCGCTAAAGTTAAAAATTTTATATTAGAAATAAATAAAATTCGGTTATATTAAATTTATTTCATAACGAAAAATTTAAACAATTGATGGGTTTCTTCTATGTTTGTATAATTGCAAAAACACAAATATATTATATATTTCTTAATACTTGCGTTGACATCAATTGTTAACGAATATATAGAGTATTGGTCTGCGTTAATATTTAATTTTCAGCAAATTTTATGACACTTTGACACGGGATCATCTAAAATGAAATTAAAAACCATTTCATTTTATAGATGTTTTACTTAACTAATTTCTCGTTTAACTTTGAAATAAATAATATTTATAAATATAGACTATATTGACTATAAATAGCTCATTGAACTGATTCACAGAGAACAAAATTACTAATTTAGTTACACCAGAAAATATTTTTATTGATTATATACCATAATTTCGAATAATTGAGTAGCTAATAATGCTAATAATTATAAGCCAAATAAAATTGCAATATTATTTATGGGATTTTATTAAAAATTGTAACTTAAAACTTTTTAATTTCAATGGCTGTATAGAAATGCATATTTATATTTCTAAAAATTATCCTATACACATAAAACAGCTCGTTTCGTTAAATTTATGTCGTATTTATTACAAATGCATTACTATATGTAAAATAGTCATATCATAGGACATCAATTGTCAACAAAAAGTGTTCAATATTTTCTTCTATACTTTTCCTTCATATATAGCATTTATAGTTTCTCTAATATTTCACACATTTCTTGATTTTGGTCTACTGTAGACTTACTAATTTTCACTAAAATTTCGATATACATACATTCTGTTATTATAAATCTACATGTTTATGTACTTTTTTTCTCGTTAATAATAAACACCATTTCAAATGTAAAATTACGGTTACCCACGCCCAAAATAAATATTATCTTTCTTCCATCCCAATTTTACACTTAATTTTAAAAAACCTCATACATTTTGTTATATCTGTATATGCATTTTTTAAATGTTTATAGGTATACCAATATGGCATATTATTGTTTAATATTGCAACAAGCCCGAGTGTGTTTAGCATATGCGTATATAAATAAGTAAGGGAATAGTGGGATAGTGATACAAAGCAAGATCAAATTTTTGGTACAGACACAAGAAAATTTGTTCAGTATTAGACAATTCGTATAATATGAATGAATTGTTATAATTACCATAATAATTTTAAGGCAGTGTTAAATATGTAGTTATGACGAATTAATGACTTGAGGTATATGTTTGAGAAATAAACCCATTTAGTCCATTCGGTTGGAAGGATGAAAAGGGATCCTAATAATGGTTTAATTCGACATCCCACCGGTATTTTTAAAGGTAAAATGGCATATTTATTTTTGGTTGTTACTTAATACGGAAACTTTTATTTAAAAAATCCACTAAAATAATAAATCAATTAATTTTTTTTTGTATGCAACAAATGTGTCCAACTTCGCCTATATTTTTGAAAATAATAATAATAAAATAAAATAAAATAAAATGAAAAAAAAATCACAGCAGGATATTATATGGAGACTTTGATTGACATATTCGCTTGCTTATATCATGGTCTTTATATATATAAAAAATATATATATATATAATTTATATAAAATGCATAAATAAAATGAAATATTATAAATAATATATTGATATAGAGTAAAAATAAAAATCTATATATCTTAAATTAAATATTATTGAATTTATTTATATGTTTGGATTTTTGGTTATTAAATTTATGTCATTTTTTTGAATTCCAATCTTTTTTTTTTTTTCTTCTTTTTGATTTTATTCTATTTTTTTACTTTATTTGGACATAGTTTTAAATATAATACAAAACTAAATTATATTATAACAGTGCGTTTGTTATAATAAAATAGGAAAATTATATACGTTTTTGCACGTTCGACTTGTGGTTTTTTGGTTAAGGGGAAATAAGAACAAAAATCTTATTTTGAATGTCCTGTTTTGTTTGCTGTACATACTAATTCATGTTGAAGTTCGTATCGTTTGTAGTAAATTCAGAGCGAAAATTATAAATCTTATCTATATATAATTGTTGATAATTTAAATATACAAATTTTTGTAAAGTAATACGAATTTAAAATTTCTATTCATATTTAATTTCATAATTTTGTTTGAATATAACTTTTTTAATATTAATTTTATTTCTTGGACGACCACACAAACATATGTTATATATGCAATCTATATATAAAATCACTTCAATATAATAGAATAAAAACAAAATTAAAATTTGTCTTCACGTGACAAAATGTTATTCTTTTTATTGTTATTTATTTTATTAATAATAAATTTAAACAAATAACAAATATAAACCTACACGTACCTTTTACAACACAGTATAGAAAAAGATTAATCTAAAAATTATAGATAATCATCAATTCAAATAACTATTATGATGTTATGTTTATACCCTAACAATTTTTTCGACCACCACCATCATCATTTATATGTACGCATGCATATCACATATATATGCAATATAAATATACACGTAACCATATATAGCAATAGTAAATAACTTATTATATATATATATATGATACGATGTTACAATAAAATTTCACAAAATAACACATTAATTTATGTTATATTACAGCTAATAACATATATGTTTTTATATATATATATATATATGGTATAAGTAATAATAAATCAGTTTTATCTTAAACGTTTTCTAATAAATTTATTTTAATTTATTTTATATTGATTTATGATAAAAAATGATCATTAAAATTTTTTATGCCATTTATATAATCTTATATATAGTCGTATAGGTTGCGTTGCGTTCAATAAAAATATTTTAATAGGTTTATTTTGCTAATAATACTCGTCGTATATAAGACGTATTCATGTATAGCTAAACACTTAAAAAGTTAAATGTTAAAAAAAAAAAAACTCATTTTATGACAAAATATGTAAAAGAAGAAATCACAATTATTTTAATGCGGTATAAATATTATAAAATGTTCATCATACACGGTTAATCAAACACTACCGAAAAATTCTATATAATATAATATATAGATAATTTTTAATAGAATTATAGAATCTAATACTTAATTCAAATGTGCGTATGCTCAAAAATGGGAAAAAAAATCTTGTGAACCAACCTTAACAAACTGTCAAAATTTCATGACATTTCATTCGTTAAATAAATACATAAATAATAATAACATAAATTTTATATTAAACTATATTTTTACACGATATTCTATATTTATGTGTTTTAATTTAGACTATAGAGACATTCATATATGAATAGGCAATCAATTTAATTTTGTATTACCACACAACACAAATTTAATGTATATAGTCTCTTGTTCTTCGTCTGTAAATGAATTTAATAATACTTTAAGTTATAGAAACATCAGTTCAATGTAATTAATATCTGCGTTTGCAAAAGAAGTTTGTGATATATATTGATAATTTTAAGTTAAATTAAAGAGAGAATCAAAAGGATTTGATTTGATTTAAGTTCATTTATAATATTTGAATTGAACCACATAAATTTAAGAAAGAATTTAAAAAAAGTATGTTCTTCTTTTTAAATGATTTAACAACGTTTTATATAGTTACAACATTATACAATAAGTTAATATCGCAGAATTGGCAGTTTTACGCAATAATTAATTATTTCGCACCCCTCCGCACATAAATGTGTCTGAATTACACAAATAAATTAAGTATAATAATTTGGATGACATATACGCTCTATGAAATTTTTTAAATTATTGTAAATACACGGAATCCCATATAGAATAGATAACAAACTTCTGAATTTCAAAGATACTTTATCACTTCAAAATTTATCTTATAGATATGAGCTATGAGAAAAGAATGTTTAAATGCATTTCCGTTATCCGTTTTATCGGTATCATTAACAAGAAAGACATATATATATATCAAACAATATAGGAAACACATTGACAAGGAAGTTAGTAAATTACTTGCTTCGTTGAAACACAGACGCGCAGCATAAGAATATTATAATAAAATATTTCTGTTCTTGTTATTAACATTTATTTTCTATTATAAACTCAATGTAATTTTATTTGTTAATTATTATCTGTGTATTGTGTGCTCTCTTCACAATATTTCATAAAAAATTCAGAGTTCTTATTAAATATGTCTTACTAACAAGAAAAAAAAAAAAAAAAACAACAATCGCACATTGGACTGACTATTATCTGTGACTCCTACAAAATAGATGAAACCACTTGTGTCAATCACAAGCGGTAATAGTGGAACAATTCTCAAACATTTATCATATGTAACACAAGACCGCAATAAAAAAAAAAAAGTATTTGTGTCACTTATATATAAGAGAAATAAACGATAAAATTATTATATATCGTGTGATGCAACATGGAACACCTTTTTTTTTAGTTCATTTATCGACGTATATATTACCAAAATAAAAACATATATGCAATAAAATAAAATTGTATTATAATAATATCATTGTAATTCAAAAAATGGATACACATTATTGAGGTCAAGTTAATTCAAGTATATTCTATATATATATACGGTGTTTGCACCCTAACGCACCTAAACCAACTAATTGTGCATTGGTATTTTTAAGGTTCACTATATATATATATATATATGTCACAGCCTATTCATATACATTTCAATAGTTCATTTACCTTATACAAAACCATATATTATATCGCATTGTTCAAAAAGTATATAGAAAAGATCCTTACTATTGATATTATTTCAATAAAATCAAACAGGTATATAAGATACTGTATAAAACATAAATAAATGAATGAATTTCTATATAGAATACACCTAATTTAACAATTCAAATATAATAATACTAGTAGTAGTTTATTGCCCCCGTTCCCATATCGTTTTTAAATGTTATGAAAATATATACAAAGAAAATAAAAATAATATTTACAAAAATATTATCTATTTGCAAAAAGAAAACCATATCGAATTCGTGTGGCTTTTGTACGTATTAAATATTATTATCAAAATAGAGAGAAAAAAAAAAGAATATAATATAAAAATATAATAAATAAAAAACTATAGAAAAATGCAAAATTATTACTTGATTTTTTTTTTTTTGTATTATTATGGGGTGCACCATTATTTCTAAATAATAATATAATATAAAATTGTAAATAATATAAATACTCGTAATGCGTAATATATTTTCCCTTATTTATTTATTTTTTTATTTATATATTTTTAGTTTAATTTTATAGTAAATTCAAGGAAGAAAAGAAAGGACCCCTTTCGATTGCTTTACATATACGGCGTGTACAGTATATAGAAGTAATTATATTTCGATAACTTGAATAACGTGTTCTTTCTCAAGAAAAGTAATTGAAAAAAAAAAAATTTTATAAAAGAAATATTCATCTACTGTATGTTACTTTACGCGTTTTTTATTTATTTCGTAACTAAATATATATATAATTTATTTGTGTATAAACGCAAGTAAATCCTTTATTATATATATTTATATTACCCATTTAACGATGGAACACAACCAAAGAAATATAAATTATATATTAAAAAACACTCGGTAGCGCAGTGGTATAGCTTCGAATGTTTATATTAATCATAAAATATAGCGGGTTCAATTCTCGCTATACTGAACAAAAGGCATATTAATATTAAAATACAAACCACTTCACAAACTGTTTATTAATTATTTTTTTTACATAATAATAACTTTCTTTTTAATAATTATTTAATTATTTTATAAATTATAAAAAAAATAAAATCTAAATAAGTAATAATAAAAAAAAAACATACCCACAACACAAAATGAAACTTAAGAAATTTTTTTGATGTGCGTATTGTAACAGTGACTATCGTTTACTAAACATTTTTAAACTTTGTGTGCTGTATTTATATAGACGAGTCCTTAAATATTTGATTTTAACCTTGTTCCCCATTTTATTTTTGACATCAAACGGATATTGGTTCAAAAACAATAAAAAAACCAATAAATTTCATAAATTAAATCTTTTTTTGCATTTAGGTACAAAAAATTTGTATCATGTTTCAAATTTTTTGTTCTACACTTTTTTTTCCTTTTATTTTTTTTTTAAATTATGTTTACAGATTTTTCAAAAATAATTTTCGGTACTATGCCAAAAGAAAGTCGTGTTATAAATTCATATTAAAAAATTGAATAATTTTATGTGTCATACACTGATATATTATAATATTTAATTTATTTACAATTCGAAACAAAAAATGTTAAAACATTTTTTTTACCTAAATTATTTGATATATATATTTTACTTACATATACGAAAATGTCATTCCAGATGAGTTTATTCTACTTTGAATAACAAGTAATGTAAAATATGTTTGTCGGTGATCGATTTATAATTTTAATTGTTTACCATATGTCTACCATATATATATATCTTTTAGGGTATATTATAGCTTAAGTATATATTTCGTATATCTATTGAATATTTTATTATTTTGAAGGAAATTGATTACTTATATGTTGCATTACATTTAAATATCATTTATTTAATTTTTTGTTCAATGCGTATAGATAATCTCCTGTTGCTAAAAGACATTTTAGAATTTGAGAGTAATAGGATAAAATTAAATATAAAACACATTACAATATTTTTTTTTTTCTAGCACCATTTGTTTTGCGATACAGACAGACAAACAAAAACATATTTTTTCTCATTGAATCTAAAAATGTTTCTCCATTAATTTTACAAAATCTTTTCAAGGATATTGTGTACCACACTCCATGCCTCACAAATTTTTTATAACTTTTGCACATTCATTTTATTTATGGTCATAGAATAGAAACATTTTAACTCCCAAGGTATAGTAAAAAAAAAAACAAGAAAATAAAAAAAAATATATAAATTCTGTCCTCTGCTTATATGTATCATTATAATAGCAATATGTATAAATAAGCCATTGAACATCAAAATAAAAAATGATTTTAAGTTGCAGTATACCTACTTTAGTTTTTTGCGTTCGACTTATATGCTAGACACACAGAAGATTTAACTAATTAGTTTGCTCACAAACTAATTCAGTAACTAAACTGGTGACACACTGGCAAACCATTAGTTTACTATTGTTTTGATATTTATTGTTGTACGAGAGTGAGAAAATTACAAATAATTCAGTTTGTTTACATTTAATTTTTTCTGATATTTAATATATTTATTGTTATTTATAAATCTATTGGTTCATTCTATTTTCAATTAAACATTTAGTTAAATATTTTTAATAATAATAATATAATATTATGTTTTAATTTCACAGTTTTCAAGTTCCAAAAAAAAAAAAGATTACGATGGTTCAAATTTTCATTTTTAATTATTGTAAATTAAATTAAATACTCACAAACTTTTGTCATTCAATTTAAATCAACATTATTTATATTATAATTATTATTACTATTATTTATTATTTTATACTTGTCAATATAGAGTTTCAATTCTTTGTTATTGTTATTATTTGATAAATATAACCTATTTTTTTTATTTGTTTATTTATTTTGGCAATTAATTTTGACATTCGACACGGAATTCCAGTTCGAATTTCCTATATTTGAGAGAAACTAATTAGTTTCACACCAACTACAGACATTTTATTGTAGTTAGGCTAACTAAATCAATACACTACAAACTACTCGAATTTTTTCTCAAATTGGTTATAACTACAATTTTAGTTGGTTACCTCCTCTGTGTGTCTAGCATATTAGTGTATATGCATAATTTTAGCGCAATATTTTTTTTAGCTTCAGTTCACTGCATATGCAAAACTTGGCCAACTGAAATTGAACATTAAGAAGAAGATAACACCTGTTTTCCATTGTCTATTTTGTTGTTTTTACATAAGAGAGACATACAGTCTGGAATGATTTTTATTATTTTTTTTTTTTTTCATAAATAATACATATAATATTTAGGTAACTTTAACTATAATATAGAATATTATAATATGTATTTACTTTCTTGTGATATTCTTATAATATACCTATATAAGTTTTCTTAAGATACGAGAACGAGTACATATTTCTAATTCATAATTTTTTATAAATATACACACATTAATAATACATAGAACGCACATACCATATTTGAAATTATATATAATTTAATTCTGAAAATTATGTAATTATTTAATGTGGTGAATCATTAATCATATAAATGAAATAATTATATATATATATATTAATTTACACGCATAGATAGATGGATAAACTTATTTTAATTTTTTTCTTATAATACTAATAATACTAATAATTTAATGTTTCGTCACTATAAATAGTTTGTTCATCTTAATTATAATTTTAAAATATTTGTACACACTAACATATTGCATATGACATCAATTCAATGAAATTGATATGGAATCGGTGGAATAGTTTTTGAAAATAGTAATTGTAATTATAATTGGTTAAATTCTATCTTGTCGTTATATTCGGGGGGAGATTTACCATACAATGAATTTTATAATTACATTTTACAACATCAATATATAATATGCATTTGACAAAATTTTAAAAGCGATAGATGTCGGGGCAAAGGTGATTTTTCATGCCACATATATATAAATATATATAATTGTTCTCTTATAATTATCTATATTTTTTTATATAAAGGTAAAGTTAGTCTTCCACGTTAATTCTTCTATATGAGATGACAAATAGTAATATTAATTAAATCTTGCAATTTAAAATTTAAACAATTCTACACTAAAAAATATTCAAATGTGAATAAACAAAATTTGACTTTGTGGTACATATTTTTTTTTTTTCTATAATTTTAAATTTACAAAACACCTGCGATAAATATAAAAATTATTAAATGTGTAAAAGCTTCTGAATATATACACAATTTATATAAAGAAGATATAAATACCTTAGGTGTATTGTAACTTATACATGGTATATATAGCCCATAGCATTATACATATCTCATTTCTTACATATGCATATTATATTATATACATAAAATATATACAATATTTTACGCCTTATTTTTATATATACATAAAATTTTTTAATCTGGTAAATACATTAATTTTGTTATTTATGTATTTAAATATATAATATATTTTTTTATTTAACTTTGGGATTATACCGAAAATTATTTATTTTTAATTCTTTTTTCTACCATATATATGTATATCGCTATATGTACTGTACACTATCAATTTTAACATATTCATCAACATCATCATCAATCAAATCAAGGTTTTTAAAATATTTCAAACATTTTCTTTCATCGTTCATCGTCAATTTTTTTAACATTATTCTTACATATATCCGTAGTATACTTTGTTTTATTCATATATATATAATAATAATATATATACTTTAGTTGAAGTTATAATAATTTTTTATTTAATTTGGTTTTTTTTTTTCTTATATATCATCGTATGTATTGTACGTCTACGTATATAACATACATATCTATATCTATATAGGTACACAATATATATATATATATAAAACGTTTTGTTATTCCAAGTCAAAGAGTTATTTTTAATATTTATGTTGTTGTTGTTGTTGTATCGTTACTGTTGTATTTATAGTATATACCACATATAGTTGTTGTTACATTAAAAACTTAAATAATTTATTTTATTTAATATTTTATACTAATGATTATTGACAGTAATGAAGTTTTTAAAATGTTATTTGATCATCAAACGAACAGCGGTTATAAAAATATATATATATATATATATATAATAACTATATGTAATATATTATGTGTGTGAGAAATGAGAATATTTTGTATATAAAAATGTATATAATAATTGCATCAACATCAACACCATATATATATATATATATATAACACCAGGTTATAAGAAGACATTTATTTAAATATACCATATATATGATGTTATAAATGTATATAAGAAATATATATAAGTAAAGAGAAATAGAAGTCAAAAAATAATAAATAATTTAAATAGATATATTAATTTTAATATATAATATTTTTGATGGGATTGAAGGAGTGTTGTTGTTATTATTATTATTATTATTATTATTATTATAATTTTTATTTGTAATATAAATTATTATGAAATAAAAGTATATATATTCGTATAAGAAATGAAATAAAATAAATTATGTATACACATTAAAAGTTCATACCTTACGTGTGCGATTAAGATTAATTATTTTTGAAGTATTTTTTTTTTGCTTTTTATGATATATTATTTTATTAAGGAAATTCAAATAATTTTTTAATTAGATTTTGTAATTTATTTTGAATTATATAAGTATAGGTGTATGTATAAAGACATGTATATGCGTATATAAATAAAATGTGTGCGCAATGAGAAGATGAAACAGAACAATAATAATATGTATTTAAACAGTAGACTATGTTTATAATAAAGTCTGATAAAATAGAACCGAGCAATTTGTTTAATATTGTACATCAGCAGAGTTTATTCCACAGATACGCTGTGAGTCAGATATAACTTCATATAGGAATTATTATCATAATCCCATATTAACAAACAGTCAAAATAACTATCAGATAAGTCAGTTTTCCAGACTTATCAGTAGAAATGAGCTATGGGGATCGATTTTCCAAAATTTAATAAAAAATAAACATGCAATCCTTATATTTTGATTTATATATACAAGAAATTTCATAATAAGATTATATACAGGTATGAGGAAACGAAAAAGTTAAAAAATTTTCAGTAATATATAATTCCGCGCAGAATGTTTCTGAGTGTTAGTTTTCCGTATCTCTATTATAATGTCTTACATGCATTAACCACAATCTAAATTCAAAATAATTAAGAGAAATGTCCATATTTATGTGTGGAAATTTGATTACAGACAAATTAGTTGTATAGAATTTTATGTGTTTCATTACATACGGAATTTTTTGAATACAATTTTGAAGCCATCGGAAAAAAATTGTTTCTAACACACATCGTTTATTACATGCAGAGTTCACTGTATAAATATATATTATATATCGACGGATTTCATTGTACGTATATGTGCGCGAATCATAAATATAAAATACTATATATAAAAAGATATTACATATATATATATATATGTAAATATATAATTAAATAATAAAAGGCTTATTATGAAGGACGACGAAACAGCAGGTAAGAATACCCCCCAATGGTAATTTTTATGATTATTATTAAATTAATTATACAATTAAAATTATTAAAATAATGATTTATTAAAACAGAGTTATTTTCATATTACGCGGGTAATATTCAAATGTAGTATACATACGTTGCAGAAAAAATATATAAATTTGACAGATATCAATCAATGTTGAACGATATAAATGTATATTTGTGTATAAGAAATTATATAAAATATCTACATATAGAATTATAACAATTTTCGGTGATATAATATTCTATTCATAACATATGTTAAAAACAATGGAAAAGGTGGTTGATAATAATATGTGGAGCAAACCAACAATCAATCAGCTACACATCTTCATATAACAGTCAGTATATACAAAGCAGGTAGATTTACAAAAAATGCCCCCAAAAATGTGGCAAAGTGAACAGTATCTATAAAGAAAGAAAGATACACAGAGATTGTTCAAAGACGACTTAAATCAAACTAGCAACTTTAATCATAATATTGTAGCGAAATAAATTTTTTTTTTCAAAATCGTGTGTATAATTTATTATCAATATATCTTACTATTCGAGAAATTGAATCATATACATCGGATTGCATTTTGTACAGGACACGGATTTATATGTGTAAAACGACAGCGTAATATGTTTTCAATTACTTTAGAAGAGTGTAGGCGACGAAAAGCACTCAATATAATATTGTACAATACATTTTGCTGCACAATATATACTGTACACTGCAAAATGTATTATTACTGATTTTACTAAAATTAAAATAACTGATGTCAATAAACAAATCAAATTTCGAAAAATCAAATACAAAATACAATACGTGAATGTAATTAAAATTGAAAAATATAAAATGTATTTCAAATATGTGTATTAGGAAAATTTGTAAATTTATTGAAATAGTCAAGTTTCAAGAAAAAATTGAATATTTGAAGAGAAATTGTTATTATTATTTTATACACATCGATATGGGATGATGTCATCATAGTTTTCAATAAATATATTACTATACGCAATATTAACAACAAAATTACATATAAGTATGCAACTATTCTATATAAATATAAATAATATTGTATAACTACAACATATTATATCCAACAATAGATATATATTAGTATATAATCAATTTCTAAAGATTTTTGATTTTCTTCTGCCTCTCATCTATACACCATATAACTGAATATTAAAAATTAGTTATAATTGCAGAAGCCAGGCTATATAGCGATAGAACATATATATTTATATATGCGTATATTCACATGTATATAATCACATCACACATCATATGCTCAAATGTATAAATGAGAATATATTATGATTGTATAAATAGATTCAATAAACAATAATCTTGATCCTTTTTTTTTTCCTTTATTATTTTTAATGCATGGTGGATTAAATTCTATCTATCTGCAATGTTTCATAAAAGTTTTTGAAAATAATTATAGAATATTCATAAGATTTTTATGAGCACATAAAGTCCATATGGTTTTTTAAAACCAAATTTCACAAATAAATTATTTTAAATATTTACCGCATATAAGAAAAATTATCTATGTTTATACATTTCAGTATTATTACATTTATAATATCGTATTATATCTGATATATGTTATATTTGTATATATTGTAATATATTTGGTATATTAAATGCGAGAATACAAATCAGAAAGAAATCACATCAAATCATAGTATATTATAAAACTATGGTATATATATTTATAAATAAATAAATAAATAAATAAATAAATAAACTCCAATATATGAATGGTAAATTTTATGAATTGGGACCAAGGAGGGCGTAACTTGTCAATCAAGCGTACTATTGTTATTACTGAAAATAATAACGAAGGTCTCATCTGAATGAGTAAATGTAATGTATAATCATCAACATCTATCGCAATAATACATATATATTTATAAAATCTACATATATATATAAATATAGATTCATAAATTTATCATAAGGTACCTATAACGTCTGGTAAATATATATATATATAGAAATAATATAATTTGATTTAGTTTAGATTTTTGAATTGGGAAAGACGAGAACCGTGTGTTTATAGGCACACATATAAAATAATACATTAATATGATCAAAAACAACTCGTATTTTATTCTCAACAATATTTCGGTTGGCTCCATCAAAGTAACATCGCTTACAATGCCAACCTTTAAATTCAATCATTAAAGCTTATTTCAAAATTGTTCTTCGCATTTTCTTTCACCGATCCATAATGCTACATCAAAACAGACAATTTATAAACTCAAATCACTGAAAATGCTTACTATATTATATTCAAATGATATTTCAAAATATCTTCAACAACTATTATATAATTTCTTCAGTGTAAATAATAATTGAGTTGTATATCTCCAAGGTTGGATCATATGTATTTAAGCAAAGTGTTTCTTTCTGAATGGATTGGTTGTCTTCCAATTTATATTTGGGTGTGTGTATACATATCATCTTTTCTTATACTGATAATTTTCAAATGTATACCTCTTTCAGTTCGATTAATAATACATATATAGATTATGGTCTGTGTAATTAATAATTTGATTTCTTAAGATAAAAATGATAGATTCCGGGGAATTAATTATGCTATTCCCTCTGTTTAAACTAGAAACCTGTGCATTAATAAAACATCAATACACTATCTACCTACACATCTCATAAACTCTCAACTCGAATCATTTTGGGTATAAATATTTGCGTCATGTTTCATGATGTTAATGTTCGAGATTCACTATAGTTCAGCTTATTTTTGATCGCAGATCAGAGTTTTTATTTGTAATATGTATTTTAATATATGTATATAGTTATGGTATATTTGTTATATCATTTGTATTTATTATAAAACTCATAATTGTATACTTTAAAATGCATGGGAAAATATATATTATTTATAATTCGTAAAAAAAAAAAAATTTCAATTAATTGTTGTTTTATTTTACAATTTATGATATGATCATCAAAATATTACCTTCCATAAAATTATATTGAATTTAAATTTTTATAATATAATAAATAATAAATAAAATGATGTGTGAAAGGACTGTTTCTTGAACTATATTATTATTTATTTATATTTATTGTACATAGAAATTATGTGTTTTTAACATTTTATAAGATTAGAGTTCATTAAAATAATAATAATAATAATAATAGGCAAACATTAAATTTTTTATAAACTTTCAATAATAAAAAATAAAAAAAAAAGTAACTCACCCCTAATTAATTAGACTTAGCAAATTGATTGATTTTCCAAACAAAAATTGAAATAAAATTTCCATTTATTTCCATCATTGTGTATCGTGTTTGGAAACCATTTACTATAATATAAAAGAAAAAATTGAATTTGTTAATTTATTTAATATATTTTTTTATATATTGAAATAAATGTGATAATAAATAGGAAATTGTAAACTACTTGCAAACAGACATATATCGGTTTCATTATAAATAAATAATCTTAAATGGAAAATTAATCAACTGTAATTTAGTTGGAAGGAAGCTTATATGTGGTATTTTTATTAAAAATTAATATAAATGCGGTAATAAAAGAAAAGTGATGATTGTTACGCGGTGCGGTAACTTTATTATTATACTTTCTTTTACAATAGTGATGCTGTAACCAAATAATGGAAAAAAAAAACCATATTTATATGTTAATTAACCCAATAATTCATATTTTTAACAATAACAAAATATACAAAGGTGTTGCTCTCAACTCCTCAGGTATATTTTATATATAATACAAATTTATAAATAGATACAAAAATAAATGTACCAATATTATAATAAAACATTAAGAAATCATCCTTTTGAATCTTTTGATTTATATGCGTATATGTATGTGTTTGTATATTGTACATTTGTAAATACCGTAAATTTTTCCTTCTATTGAAATTTAATATAAATATTAAATATTGTATACAATTAAACATATATCATATAGGTCTAATTTTCAACACATCATTCCTTATACCACCACCGAAAAGATACACTCATTCTTACATTTATATATATTTTGTATTATAAAATTTAATATATATAAAATGATATAAATAAATAACGTATTCTGTGTATTTTAGAATTATGTAAATGTACCTCATCGAATTTCGATTACACGCAATATGGATAAATAAAGCGTTAAAACTGGTGAAACACCTATGTCATAAATAACATTTTAATGTGGTATATATGGGTATATACAAGGTGAGGTACTATTCCCGATATTATATATATATCTCATTATAACATATATATATAGATATTATATAAAAATATACTATACAAACAAATACGAGTATATTCCCCAAATATAAAATTTTACACAATTATTATATGTAATATATTATTACAATTTATTTAATACTTATAAGAACACGAATTAGAAATATTGTCTACAAAACAATATATATTTGTTAGTAAGTTAGTAGAAAGTTTATATATAAATAGTAAGAGTGCAGGGAAGAAATTTTCCTTCTACTATTATATTTTTATTAATTATTATACTTAACATTAACAACAAATAAAAGATAATGTAATTCTAACAAATTCGTACATAGTTGTCGATGTTGCCAGTCAAAAAACCTGCCAACAAATTATTTATATTTACTTGATATTAAATAACACAGTTTTAGTATAGTAATAACAGCTTCTCAAATAATTTATATGTATATAGTTTGATACATCACCTCACGTGTTCCACCCGAATATATAAAGTGGATTAATTAAAAATTATTTCATTATTTTTGTAATAATTTTCAATAAAATTGATATACTGCAATGTATTGTATATAGATAATGAAAATTTAATATTTTTCATGACAAAAGATTATCACATGAAAAAACCACTCTTATACAACTCTATAAAACGCAACTCCAAAAACTTTATCAACAATATAATAATGTTAAGATTTATGTTGCTCAAATGAACAAATGATTAGATGTATTCAAAATGTTATGATAACTCAAATAATTCATTAATATTTGGAATAATTATATTGAAAGAATATCTGCTTCTATAAACAATTAGCGGTATCCACAGTAACCTATGGTACAAGGCGTACACAACCAAGTTCAGTTAATACAACAAACATCATATACAACAGACGTTTCATTAATAATATATATATGTGTGACGTTCTAAGAACGTGTATATATATACACCGGAAATTATATATATAATCATTAACATTATAAAGATATATACTTATTTACGTATATAAGTCATCAATATATAACGGCGCCCAATTAAGTTAAATTAAAACAAAATAAAATTTTGTTACATATAATTTTTAATATTATTATAATATGCGTATTAATTTCTTTTAATTTCTAAAAGAAAAAAACACAAGTAAATTATCATAATCATAAACAACAACAACGATATAATAAATTTATAATTTCAATAGAAAAAAATAACCGATTTTAATCTTTTATTATTTACAAAAACGTGCAAAGCCTCTCTGTTATGGTGACCGACGCCGTGCCGCCTCTATTAATTTGTGTATTTTATGTGCACAAAAAAGAAAAAAAAAATTATAGATTTCAATTTAAAAAAGAAAATAAATAGATTTTTGTAAAAAAAATAGAAAAAAATACCAACAAATTAAATACAAAACACAATTTATGCAAAATTAAATCCAGTTTATACAAATACATTTTTTTTTTTTGTATATATACGAATATTTTGTTTCCATATTTATATAAAATACTAATTAATTAGAGAGAAAAAAAATAAAATGCAAAAATTCAATACACGGTGTTTTTTTTATATAGCAAAAAAAAAAAAAAAAAGAAGCCAGCTAATTATAATTATGAAACACTTCCTCTTCAACTCTGTTCTTTTCTGGTAATTAAAAATGATTTGTATATTATATGAAAGTATATATATAATACAAAAATTTATATATACATATTTTGCTGTTATAAATATATCTCCTATACGCTACGTTGTTATAAAAGTATGCATAAGAAAATAGAAATAAAAAAATAAATATCCATATAAAAATACTGATGGTTTGGGATATATTTGTGGATACGCAACTGTACGAGAAAAACTACATATTATTAGAAAAATTAATAATGTTTGTGTTATAAGGATCAACGCGAAATCGAACCGATATTACTTGCACCGTAACCAATAAATGATATATTGTTCACTTTTATCAAATTAAATAAACAGAGTGATTACTCGCAAGCATAAACCAAGTCATTATTGTCGCAATTCGTATAATTATGTCCGTATGTAAATATATATAACAATATATTGTAGTAATTGAACTTATAAGACCTTCGAATTGCTCAATAACAACTGCGAGTCACGGTATAGCATTATATTATTAGATTTCATATACTTTATATATAATTACAAAACATTCAAAAATGCACATATTAATATTTATAGCGCAAACACAAAAACTATACTTTATTCACGAACAAAATTTATCGCAAATGTAGTCAAAATTAATATTAAAATAAAAATTGTAATGTACATCTTTATACGATATGCTTTTATTTATATTTATAATTATTATAATTATTATTATTATTATTATTATTATTATTATTATTATTATTATTATTATTATTATTATTATTATCGCATATATGGTATATATATATATATAACTTTTTATAAGTGCATTGCAACTTTATTGCATTGAAAATGTGAATTCTCATATATATTTATATGGCCCATTAGCTTGATGAATGCACCCAATGGACTTGTTTCTCACACCGAAATACATATAATATATAAACAGTTATATAACTTGAACGAGCACATTTATTTTGTTTTTAGGGAAAACAAGATACATATAATTCTCTGCATTTTCATTTACTATATAAATATATACAAATACATTTCATATATAGAATTTTGTGTTATACATATTTATGTTATATAAAATATATACTTTTATAGTTATATAATAAATACCATAAGCATAAATATTTGTATATATAAGAAAAATATATATATATATAGATATAAAAAATATAAAAAAACATAAAACAACATATAAATGGATTGTTGTAACGCATAGTGAAATTAAAAATTGTTATTAGACGCGTCCATATATTTTATTTATACAAGCAATCTTATGTTAATGGTTTAATTTGCATCGAAATTTAATTATTTCACATCAATTCACAGTCGATGACGACGATAAATTTATTCTAAAAGGAATATAGACTTTTATAAAACATCCTCGTTTTGAATTTCCCTATTATTTAAAAAAAAAAAAAAAGCTTAAAGCTTTCGAATTAGATTTTCGGAAAAAAATTCTTAAATAAAAACTGCGTTGATAACAAACAAAAAAATCGACTCAGAAATGATTAAATTATAAAATTTAAGGATCGCCATCAAACTTATCTATAGTGAATAAGTTTTATAAAAAAAATATTCGCCACTGATACCTATTAAAATAGAAATGTTATGGTATCTCTATCTATACCTTATACATTATAATAGATTCTATGGTACGGATATATTTACAATAACATGAATAGATGTAGATCTTCTATATATATACACATATAATATACAATATAATAATGTAAGCTTATGAGAGGGTACATACTCAATGAAACACAAAAAAATAAATAGATATAAAAAATAATAAAAAAAAAAAAAAAGTATACGAAAATATTTAGTCCTTTTTTTTTCATTTTAAATTTTCATTTTAATTTTTTAAGTTTTCAATAATAAAAAAAAAAAAAATGTTTTTCAGAATTAATGACTGTGCAATGTTGTTGTTTGTTTACATTATATTTACGCAGTATATATTTTATAATAATTATATATCTTTGGTGCTGTAGGATATAATAAAGTAGTTGGTCAAAAAGTTAAACACGATGAAGATTTTGAATATATACAATAAAATATTATAGTTTAGCCACATGGTAATATTTTTCATTGAATACATTATTGTAAGCATAGAACTAACTACTTTGAAAACTTTTGAGTTAATGTATGTAAATGTTGTATTGATAAGATAGTTTTTTTTTATATACTTCTTAATCACTTAATTATAATATATAATATAACAAATATAACAAGTGAAATGACTGCTCATAAAATAGAGAATTTTTGTTCAGTTTTAATACAATGTTTAATTAATTTTATATATAGCAAAAAGAGAAAAACTAATATTTTGATCAGATACTGTATACTCTACTTTATCTTGCCATATTCATAAATATATTCTTATATATATAGTAATTTTATTTTATACAATTTTTTTTATTTCATTTCATGAAATTCTATTTTACATACATTAAATTTTTATGTTTTTTGCAATTTTAAAATGAAATTGGCATGCAGAAGTTTGCCTGAAAAATAATCAGAATGACATTCTAAAACACATAATATAAGGATTTGGTAACGCCGCATGAATAGTGAACAAATTGTTAAGGTTTCATGAAATTTCCTACAGTCTAAGCCAAAAGACAAATAAGTCGAATAATGTATAAATATAAAAAGAAAGAATCAACATTAAATTTCGTTTTAAAATTGGTTAAAAACTCCATTCATTGAAAACGAATTGTACCAATCAATGAAATAAAAAAATCATTTGGTATCTACATGTACTTGTTGAATGTGGAAATCCATGGGAGAAAATATTTCATATAAATAAAATTTATTTATTTTGTAGAAAAAAATTAATTGTGTTCTTCATCTATTCCGGTTATTTTTTAGACACAGACTGTATATATATATAGAGACGGTCCATCCATATACCTTAAACGCGCATATTATATATATATAGAAGGTATGAAAAATTACATAAAATGTATATTATATAATTTCACATTTTATACATTTATTACGTGGTCTATCGGGCATACGAAAAGAAGTTGTTGAAATTTAAATTTTGTTTAATTTAATTGTATGTATTATAAATATATGAGAAAAGTGAAAATATTATAAATTGTCTGAAATGAAATTGACCGTTTTTTTTTTATTGTATATGTTAAATAAATCTTATTACAAAAACGATTTTGGTGATCCATATATAAGAAACTATGGGCTAATCACCCATATAAAAATAATAGTATTATGAAAACATCTCTTTCGTTAATTACAGTACAGTACAGTACACAATTGGTAAATTGTTATATACTCCCATGCGGAGTAATTTATCAACTTGGTTGTAATGAAAGGTTTATTAGATGACATAAAAGCTCCACTAGGAGCAAAATATGACTTAAAAAAAAAAAAAATATAAGAAACAATTTATTAAACGTGAATAGCGTTTCATATCAATATATAATAAACAAATGATAACTTAATTGAAAAATGTCATTATCATTAAAACAGATACGATCAATTGTATATAATAATTAAAAAAGTTTTTAATATTAAAATATTTAAATTTATCATTTAAGTTAATGCGTGAAAAATATAAATTTTCTTACCGAACAGTTTGTTAAAATCTTGTAAATATTAGATATATGTAGATGTACATAGAAGTACTTTGTACAAAGTAAATATTTATAAATAAATAAGAAAGTAATTGTAATAGTGTATTTAATTTTAAAGGATATAAATATGTATTAAAAAAATAAAAAAAAAATAAAACTCGAGTATTTTGTTTATTTAACAATAACTTTTTTTTCTATATATACATTTATTTTGTCTTTGTTTTTCCAGCAATATAATTATTTGAATTGTTATATAAATGGCTTGTTGATGTATACCATATATAAATTTGTAGTATGTGTATATAGGAATACTTGAAGTTTACACAAATGAAAGTATATGACATGAAATAAAATCAGTATTTTTAATATATTGTAACATCAAAAAAAAAGTATGACATTAGAATATATTATACATTTAGTTGAAATAAAATTGGCTGTTTGTACACAAACCTAAAAAAAATATTGTATATATAATCAAAATCGACAGAAAATAAACAAAATATATGTGTTGTATTTGTTGGATATATTTATATACATTTAATGATTGTATTTTGTATATATAATTTTTATTGTTTGTACTTTATAGCTACTTGTAATTTTCATTTAATTTTTACTATATTTTATTTATATACTGCTGCGTACATTGTATGCATATACTTTACTTATTTCGTTAACGACGACAACCACTTGACAACTGTTACTGTTTGGACACATCCTTGATACTATATACAATATACATATATAGAAAAACGCAGTGTATATTTATTTAATATATAAAACAAGCATATACACACAACCATCATAATATCCAATGTTAATATGAAATGTAGGTATACATATAATATATTAGACATTAGAGTACACATATATATATATATAGGCATGATTTATTATTATATACTTTTTGAATTGGGTTGAGTATTTTAAGGTTGGGTATATATTTTGTATATATCATATAATCATATATATTTTATACGTTATATAATAGTACATGCGATGATTACATATATATACAGCTATATATTATATGTATATACGTGAATATGTTATGTATATAATGTATAAATATGGATATAATGTATATATATATAGATTTGTTAACATTTTGTTATATTGAGTTTATTTGCGTATACAATATATAAAGTATATGAGTCTATTTTGTTAATTGGCATTTTAGAAATGTTTCAAGTGTTATATGTTTTTGTTCCTATTTTTTTTTTTCCAATACTCAAATAGTGGTATATAAAAAAAATAAATATGATTTCATATGTATTAACTTGTTTACATGCTATTTTATAATGTTAATGAGAAACAACATTTACAGATAGATTGTAAATAACAAAAAATCATTATAAAAAAAAAAATTTTTTTAATTTGAATAAATTAATTGGGATTTGATCAATCATTTTAATTTTATATAAAAATTTAGTTAAATAGTTCAATTATTATATTTTTCATATATCAATATACAATATATAGAAATAAAATTCAATAATATATCAAATAAACTTTCTATAAACGCGAATGTTAATATTAAGTTTTAACTTAATTATGGTATTAATATTTATTATATGGCATATTCAGTGAGACATAATAATAATAATAATAATAAAAATAATAAAATAATAATCAACGATATAAGCAGGAAGGAGTAATGGATAAAATCAATTAAGATTTCTCAGTTCTGTTTATATAAATGACATCAATTCCAGTAATATGAAAACATATATACTAGGACAATTATATCCTTATATTAAACCGTAAATTTGATTGACAAAAGTAATTCAAATGAAATGTTCACATAGGTTTGGTTTTATTAAAATTTATATAAATTTTAACAATTAAAATACTAATTGAAATCAATATCATTAAATGCTAATGTTTAAAATATCAATAAAATCGTACACATTTTTTTTTTATAATAATAAAAAATTATTTAAATTTTTATTTAAAATATAAATATATATTAATATTTCATTTCAATTTAAATTTTCAATAATATATAGTCACACGAAATGAATAAAAAACGGATATTATTTTTCAGATGAAACAAAACCGAAAAATTACACTATAACTATAGACATAGAGTTTATGGGATTCAATGAAAAGTAAGTGTATATAGTATAATTCATGAAATACTAATCTATAAAGACTAAATATAATACACTTCAAAAAAAGAGAATTACTCACAAAAAAAATATTAAAGTGTGAGTTTATCCTAAAACTAAGTAATAAATTGTAATCATTTTCTTTCGCGGAAAGCTAACAATAAAATTATTTCTATAAACAATTCAAATTATACCTAAATCCTATATTGATGCAGTAAACGGTAAGGATTCACATATACATAATATAAATAACAACCACATTTTGATAAACAAATATAGAAAAAAACCAACATTTTTACTTTGTTTTTATATTTGTGTATACAATATCGAGAGAATCTTTTTTATATCCCATAAAAATTTATATATTCTCTATTTAAAAAAAAAAAAAAAAACACAATTGTACAATACATAATAAATTATACAAAAAATTTTCTATAAATAACCAATTAATCAGCACGATTCAATTTACAATAAATGATATGATCATTAAATTTAAAATATTGTACATAAATATTTCGCTTTCCTTTGTAAATTATAACCGAAAAAATAAAAACTCTATTTCAATTAACCAACAATTATCAATAATATTTATGCGATGAGAAATAATATTTACACATAATGGTTAATCATATTCCCAGCATCCAAAGTACATTGCACTTAATTTATAAAAAAAAAAAAATATATATATATATTTAATAGACGCCGCTACATATATACGAATTACGAGTATCTGTATGTAACCATAAATTATTAGAAAAATGGAAGAAGATTTTTGGAAATAAAAACCAAGTAATAATAAAAATTAAAAGCAACAATAGAATAAAAAAAAGAAAAAAAAAACTACTTTTATTCATATATAAATAATCGTAATAATAATAATAATAATAATAATAATAATAATAATAATAATTGTTTGATTCGATGCGGTCATAAATAGTTGTAAAATATTGTACTCACTGACTGCCTATACATATTGTTGGGCATGTAATAAGAAGTTAAACTAATACAAATAATATTGCACATGTACAATGTTTTCTCTTATTGTAAACATATATTTTGAAAAGTATAATAAAAACTACCCTTATCAAATTTAACAACAATATATATAAATAGGAAAGACGAAAAAAAAACTGTTATTATTATAATTTTTTTATTTCTTTTTTGCAGCATCTTATATAACTTTGTGACTTTCATATAATAGTGGATTATTTATTTATTTGTTAGTTGTTGTGTACATTCTTTGACCAAAAAAAAAAAAAAAACAAAACAAAGAAAAAACAAATATATTTTATGTTATTCAAATAAATACTGTAACAACGCGAGAACATTTAAAATTATATATAATTAAAATAATGTTAAATGTAAAATTGGTGTATGCAGATTTGTGTACACAGGTAAAAAAAAAATGACCAAAGAGGGTAATAAAATTGCGTCAATTGTAATATATATGTGCATAAAATTATATGGAATAAAAAAAAAAAAGGTTTAATTTAAGATGAATAATAATTTATAAAAAGGTTAATTCATTGTTTGTGATACACATCTTTATTTTTGCCATATATTATATAGATTGAGATGTAATTTATATTAGTATTTGGTTTATCTTATTTTATTTATATAAGATGTGTATAATTGCGTTTATTTAAATATAAAATATGAATAGTAATAATAATTATACCACATATATAGTACCCAAAAACCCAAACATATATAGTATTATGTAACAGAGGTTAAGTTAATCAATTTATTTTCTTTACAATACACACGCTATGTGTATTAAGATATGGGAAAAAGATTTTTTATATTTAATCATTTATGGTATATATAGTAATAAGAAAAACCAAATTAACGGACTTTATTTTTATTATTATTATTATTATTTTATATTATATAAGGAAAAGAAAGAAAATGTGTCCTGGTCGAAAGTATATACTCTATAAAAAGTAAAAATGTATATGTCCTATATGTGCAACATCTTTTGTGTGAGTATTTTAATTTGATCAAAAAATTTAACGTATAATATTATATATTTTATTGAAATTTTTAATTATTGTACTTATCATAAGTATCCAGATAAAATGTTGCATTCACTCACTTTTCCAATTTTAAATGAAAGCTTATCATTTAAGAATATTTGATGCAAATTGTGGCAAAACCGTTACCCCAGATCATTTTCTTGGCCAGTATAAGGAAACCCAAACAAATGCCCATTTGATTCAATTTATACAGTAATATTATAGTTTTTAAAATATTATATTTTGAATATGTAAAACCATATTTTTAAAATTTATTTCGTACACCAATAAATCTGTTACGGTATATATAATATACCAGATAAAAAGTAATTTAAATGCAATTTAAGAAGAATCCATTTTGTTTATCTTTATATATAACAATACATTTTATATATTCTGAGGGACAAACAAATAATGTATATGTATTCAATATATTATAGTACATATATACAAACTGCGAGCTTCCGTATCGAGACAATAATGAAAAAGAAAATATTCACCAGGTTTATTCTCATCCCAACTATCGCAATGTGAACTATACAACAACCACTTAACATTATCATTTCTGATTTCTCTCATCCGTATACTATACGACGACGACACACAACCTTATATATCAACAACAAACATTGCCATCATCACCATCATCAACAACATCATCATATATATATATATATGTATACTATGTGTAGTATATTTACTACATATATTATTGGATCGATAAGAGGTCACATGGTCAAATAATGTGTGTAATATATATATATACCCATATAGAATATATGAAGAGAAATATATATGTGCAATGGCTACCATTGGAATGTTCAATTTTTATACGTATAATATATGCACTACATACCTTTTAGATACCTTTAATATATTATATATACGAGTACATAAAGTTAATAATATATTTTATATATATATATATATATAGTTTCAGGTGTGGCAAATCAAAATCGCATGTGTAGAATTTTCTTGTTTAATTGAATTAAATTATTAAAATACCATCATCAAAATATTTATTTATATGAAATACTTTTTCTGAAATCCTTCTTTCTGTTAAATTTAAATTATATTGTATATTACATAATTCAAACAATATGGTGAAACTTTAACAGTATGTCTATAAAATAAATTTTGTTTCTTATTAAGACAAGCGTATGAAAATATCCTTCTGCAAATATATTTTACTCATATGTATATAATGCGTACGCAAATATATATAATACACATATACTATAAATAATTTTCAAATTAAAATACTTAAAAATATTGCGAAAAGACTTTGTGTATATTTTATATAAATAATATAAATAATAAGCTATATAATTTTAAATGAAATGCGCTAAACAAAGTGGAAATAAATATGGTGCTGAAATAGAATAATAAATAAATAAATTATATAGCAATCTTTTCACCTAATGATTCAGAAAAATTGTTTATCTTATTGTTAAATTTGTATATAGAAATTTTCCTCTATATATATTAACGAGTATATATTTGAATTTAATTCTATAACAACTATATACTATTACCGCAACAGCACATTGCTCAATTACTGTTCAATAAATTATATAATATATCTCCTATCTATATACATATATAGAGCTATCTATTATTTATATACAATTTATATAAAGAATTAAACTTAAAGCTTTATAATACTTCTTATATATAACAATAGCAATCAATATAATTCAACATCGTATATATTTACAAATCTTTTACATATATAGAATTTTTATAATCATTATTATCATCGTCATCTTTAAGAATACTTTTATATTATACATTGAAACCATTTTCATTCGGTTTTTTTAAATAAAATGTTCAACATATTTTCCTTTTATATATATTGCATACAATACATATACACTTTATATATTATCATCATCATCATCATCTTCATCATCATCATCATCATCATAACATCAATATATACATATATAATTTTCATCGCCTCACATCATTATACTTGACGTTGAAAAATAGAAAGAAAATCACAGCAACAACAACAAAAAGAAAATAAGATGAAAAAAATACCATCACCAAGTTAACACAAAAAACATAGAGAAATAAAAAAAAAAAATTGAAAATAAAAGGCAAAAATAATGGTTTTGAAACTCATCACCACGGATAATATAATGTAATAATAATAATAATAATAATAATAATAATAATAATAATAATAATAATAATGATAATAATAATAAAGATTCGCGTTCGTTTAAATATCGTATAGAAAAATGGTAAAATGTTTATAAAAATATCGGAAATAATAAAATTTTTCTCGTGTCTCGTGCGTTATTTCCTTATATTTTTTTTTTGGCAAATATTATATGTTTGTATATTGTATTATAAAAGAAATAGGGCGCATAAATGAGGTCATTATTTTAAAATTTGTTGCATTATAATAATTTTCATTTTAAAATTTTCCATATTGTAAAACATATAATAATAATAATAATAATAATATAATTTGATGTGAAAATAAACGCGGCAAATATATTGTACTTTATTTAGTATTTTACAAATATTTATTATACAAATTCGTAGAGCGCGCACGTATACGTAAATAAAATTGGAAATTGTTTTCGGAAAATATTAATAAATTTAATTTGAAAATAATAAATATAATATATTATATAGAAATTTAATAAATGTGTATATTTATTATGAACATAAAAATTATATATTCAACAGATGGTTGATGTGATGTTACATGATATAATAGATAAAATATTTAGTTTTAGAATATAATTTAATTATATAGTTCCGACTCGTAGTATGTTTTATATAGTATAGGTACAGATTCACTCTCAGCTAAATATATGCGAGTGACCGGGACTGGATTTTTTCAAAATTTACACAAAACGTAAATCTTAATTAATTTTTTAATCCTTAAAATACCCATGAACATAGTTAAATTAAATGAAAAAGACGATTGCACAACGATTAGATATTATATTGGCAAGATAAAATTGAAATAATTATCTTTAATAAAAATATATAGTGAACAAAAATAGATGAAAATAAATAAATAATATTGTAAAACAAAGCGGAAACAAACATTTATTTATTTATGAATATAAGTGTATATGTATATATGAGAAATTATTACAATCAAATTCCTTATACAATTATTGCAAAATATTTGTACAATTTGTGGACCTAAATGTTTCCTGGCAATTTTGTATTATATATATGCGGGGGTATTTTTGTCTGTATTCATTTGAGATACAATTTTGTACCAATAGATACATATACAAATATATATAAATTAAGTGTATACTTATGTTACATATATACGAGCACGAATAATTTTGTAACAAAATACATATCAATTGTCATATCATTATATCAAATATCTTTATTGCCGGAATTATATATATATATTGTATATGGCATATATATACACGTATGGATGGATGGATGGATGCATATAGTTAACAATTCTCCATATTTATGCAATAAATGTTTACTTGTTTTTAAAGTATAGGCAATATATAAATACATAAATTTATATTAACCTGCGCGCCGTCCAACTCATTTTCAATAACTAATATTTTAATATACTGTAGCCATTTAATTTTTTTATTGATACAATTTTAAAATGTATCTCTTTTTTATCTTTTATTGTTAATGGTTTTATGTAAGTTGAACAAAGAATTTGTGAGTTTATAAGTTTTTCCAATGAATCCGACAGAGTATAGAAAGTAGATATAGTTGTGACCACCTGAACAATTTTCCAAATATTTATAAATATGTGGTAATAATTTTTAATAATTATAAAAGTAAAGACTTGCGATGGGTTAAAAATGTTTCAATCTATATAGACTAAAAACAGAAATAGTTAATGAATAAGTGAATTGATGAATAAATAAATGTATATGTTACAAGTTTTCTATTTATATATTGTACATATGAAAATCATTTGCATTTATTATTTGCTGTCAAACAATATTACATATTGTATATTGTAGTTAAATATAAGAAATTAGTATATATAGATTTCTAAAATATGTGGCAAAATATATTTATGAACAAGAAATTGTTATATAAGAATTTAAATAGAAAACTTTAACAAAAATTTTCATAATTATAACAACTTATTTTATTGATTCATCATCAAATATTTATGCATGCATGCAAGATAAACACATAACGTACCCATATATTGCTTGGCTATATAATTAAATATATGTAAATCTGAATAATGAAAATAATATCAATATAAAACACACATTTTAAAATCATATATATATAGGTTTGACACTTTTTACATGTATGCCATATCATGTCGTATTTACAACATAATATACAAAAAGTGTATACTTATATTTTATTTTTATTTAGAACAAAATAACCTATCATTTTCGATACATACATACATATTTCAATGTCTAAGGATTATTTTTTTATTTTTCTTCTTTGTGTAAAATGTTCAAGCAGGAGACAGAATACAAAAACATTAAAAAATGAAAACAAAAAAGGGTGAAAAACATTGGCTTTATTTCACCCTCTTAAAATTCGTTCATAACATGATACATAATAATATATATAAGATTAAAGCTTATATATGAGATTTATGATAAAAAACATATGTATACTTATATATTGTATAGATAGATTATATATTCATATAAAGTATTTGATAAATATATATATCAAATACATATAAATTTACGCAAATACATTATTTATATAACAACTATATAGAGAAACACATCGAAGAAAAATGCTTTGTATAAATAGCTGTTGTTTTGTTTTTATTTTTATGTTTTATTTTATATCGCCAGAAACATATACATAATTTGATGAAGATAAAGATATCAATATTATTTTAATTTTTACATATAGAGAGAAATAAAAAAAAATTAATTCCCACCACACCGTCAAACTGAATACACGAATTTGATTACAAAATATGCATGCATACAATTTCAATCCAACCAAATATTAGAGCTTAACACATGTTCAGTGTTTTTTTGTGTCACCTCAATGTACAATAATTTAGTTTCACATATGACAATTTTCAGTTCCAAAAATTTTATTTGACGACGAAAGGAAATCGTAACAATTAAAGAAATGTACAATGGAACGGTCGAGCGACATAAAAATGGTCATTTGATTCACTTCGTAGAAGGTTGAAGGTGCAAATTGATTAATATTATTTTTGTAAAATCAAATTAACTGTTTGCTTTTTTCGTAACACAATTCTGGTTATTTTTTCGGACAAAGGGTGTTTATTTTAATAATAAATTATATAATTAATAATTCACTTTTATATAAAGATAAAAAAAATTGTTAAAAATAAACAAAAAAAATATAATAAATGACAAATTATATTTCTTTTCCAGTTATTTTATATGTTTTTTTTTTTTTTGCTGATTGTAATCACCATCACCGCCGCTGCGTTCACAGATAATTTTCCTTTTACTTCAGAAAGATACATTTTTCATTTTTACCAAAACTTCATTATATTTTTTTGTCTTTAATATAATTTTTCTCTTATTTATATTTATGGTATATCTTCAGTTTATAATATAAATATATGGAGGCGGTGGTGTTCGGTGGTGTTCGGTGGTGTGAAACAAAGAAAGCTTATTTATTTTAGTTTTACAGTTATAAATTAATATAAGCTTATATAATTTTATGTATATACAGAAAAAAATAAGTAGTATAAATAAACAAAAAAAAATGTGTATATAAATGATGATTAAACAACATAAAACAAAATAATAAAAAAATGTTATCTTTAAACTTTTATAATTTTCCAGACAGAACTGCGGTATGTCACTTGCATTTATTTAATTTTTTTTTTCCACAAAAGTCTTTTACAAAGTTAAAAAAAAAACACTAAATTTTTCTATATGTTTTATAGTGAATATAAATACTAATAACAACTATGACATTAATCAAAATGAGTATGAAAATATTTCTATTATTTTATTTCATATTATTAAAATTTTTAATAAATTATAGTCAAATTATTTTAAAAACTATTTGAATTGAATGTAAAAATAATTAATCAAAATTATATTTCAAAGAAATTACAACCACACCCCTACACTCACACTATATGGTATACCATATACAAATATATAGCTTAATAATAATAATAATAATCGAAACCACAAACAAACGTTGACACGATTTGATTATAATCAATAAAGTACTTCATCAAAATTACAAAGTCTTGAAAATTAATTTGATTTTCATTTCATTTCAATTTTTTCGTTATTTAAATCCGCCCTTGCACGTGAACATAAATCCATATAATTTACTTTAAATATATTTTTAGAATAATAGACTATATATTATAGATAGAGTAATAGTATACGTACTTAAACATAGGCTTATAGGCAAATGGTTATATATATATATATGTATAGAGTACGTTTTATATGTAATAAAAAGCTTATTCTACGTTATACTAATGATAAAGGATACAGTTTAGTTTTTAACAGTATATCAATGCGATTATATAAATTAAATATTTTAATTAATTTACAATTTACAGTTTTTAAAAAACACAAAATTTTCTTTGAGCAATGAAATCGCATAGAAAACATTGCAAGCATGTGTAAAGAAACATCCGTTTCAAAAAAATTATTTCATATTGCCACTTAACAATTATTCTTTATGACTTGATTTTTTCGATTTGCTAGTGCGTAGAAATATACAATTATGCAATGGTTTCAGACAATATTTAATCTAATTTGATTATAAAAGTCTGCTATTACCATCTACTGCATCTCTTTTCGACATTTTTCTAGACAATTCTTAAGATTACGATATATATTTTATACATAATTAATTTTATAATAACTTTTAAATGGTTTTGTAGTTTTGCATAGTTATGTATTTTGTTAATATAAATTTTCATATTTATTGTATAGTCAAGTAAACTATTTAATTGGTAGATTCAGTTGAAAAGATGTTTGCAGGAATTTCTGAGTGTGCCTTGTCAGCACAAGAGAATCGTTAATTAAGAATTTTATTTGAATATAGGAAAATTTAGTTTTTCCATTCCATACGTTCACAGATATATTTGCATAGTCTGGAGATAATCTTCTTTATATTATTATATGTCTATATATGTTGGCGGCGATTCATTATTTAATGTTGGAAATGCTCCGTCGATATACTCCATACCATAAAATTGTAAATTTCTTATATAAATATTTCTTTGATGAAATATTGGAAAATTTTTAATTATAAGTAATACTATACTATTTATCATCTTGCCTCACCCACATAAAAAAAGTTTTCAGATGCTATTACGGCTTTCTTATTAACATTTGAATTTCATAATATATGCCTATACTATACAATACACGCCATATATATAATATATATTATTATATATTATAAACATATAAATGATACATAATATACGTACATAGATATAGATTTCTATATATATTATAAAATTTTCAATTAATTATTGAAAATACCGGAATTTTATTATTATTATTTTATACATATATATACGAGTATATTATTTATATTTAGTTATTATATGAAGCCTATAAATGTGAAAAATACATTTTATATAGTAGAACTAGAAAATTGTATATATTTTTTCTTATGTTATATAAATTTATAATGATTTTCACCAAGTTTATGTTTGATATACACGCGTAAAAGGAAAATTATTATATTTTTATATTATTATTATTATTATTATTATTTTGCTGTTGTTGTTGTTGTTGTTGTTGTTGTCGTTGTTGTTGCTTTTCTTCTTTTCGTTTTTATCCTTTTAATTGAAAAGTTGGATATATCTTCAAGCAAAAAGGAAATTGAATTGTGTTGTGCACATACATTTTAAGGGGGGGGTTTGGTTTGGTAACAAATATATAAAGTATATTTATATAATGGCAAAATATGTTGATGGATGAAAATATATTTCTTGATCATATTGTGCGGTGTTTGTTATATTTATATATAATGTTATATATATATAACCATATATTTTATATACAATTATATAAAATATAAACTCATTTTATATATAATAAATATGTTGACATTATATAGCAAAAACATGATAGCTTTTTATAATATATATATTGAAAAATTCGCATATACACTGTCGCAGTATATTTATATAAATTTATGATTAAAATCAAATTTATGACGTAAATTTTATCAGAAATAAATTTCTTGTTATTTTGAAATATATATATAGTTTGCAAAATATGTACGTGATCTCATTCGTGATCATAATTTCTGGCAAAATGTTCGCGCAAACAGTTTTTAAATATATCGATAATATCGAAAAATTAAATAAAATTTCGTAAACCCAATCAAATTATTTATATAGATTATATTCGTCTAGATTCAGTAAAATTAGTTAAAAAAGTTTTTCGTATACATATCACATACGATATGGGTCCCTTATTTGTATATACATAAATTTTTCAATACATTTTTATAATTATAATAAAAAAAAAAAGGTTAGCAAGAGAGTCAAATAATTTCCAATTTTTAAATTAGAAACGTCATTAATCACATAACATATATATATATTTGTTCTTATATATAATATAAGCCGAAATGTCTTTGACAATACAGATAAAAAAGTAGATAATAATAAGGTGTTTTAAAAATATTTAGTATCATATTAACATTCAATTCATTTTAATTAGATATATATATTGATTTCAATTTCAATAAAATTAATTCATATCAAACAATTAATTAAATTAAATCTAATTAAATTCATATAATAATTTCACTGAACACATACATTAAATAGCTTATTGTCTATATATATATATATATATATATCAGCTATACATTAATATCTATATCGACCTTATAAATTTATATAAATCCATAACCTAACCGCCTATATTTACATCTATACACGTGCTCATTTATATACGCATATTTATAAATATATATACACGCACTTATTCACATCTGTATCTATCTACAATATATTTATGTTATATTATTATATTCATTTTATATCTCAATTTAATTTTAATTTTGAAATAGATTTTATTGAACATAACTCATATATGTATATCGTCTGCGTATGATTATAAATATCAGTCGAACCCTTAAAAATTCACAAAAAAAAAAAAAATATTATGAAGTAATAAGAGAGAAATTTAATGTAGTGGTGGTGATGGTGGTGATGCAACATTCAATTACAAGCACTCATTAAATTATGCAATTTTCAATATTGGCCACAACAAAGTAACACGTGACTTTCGACTTTTAAGAGGGTAAATATTATTTATTTAATCTACTTACTTGCTGCTGCGCTGTGTCGATGTAAAAAATAAAACGCCTTCGCACATGTCATCATCAGCATCAACATATTATCATATGCTGCTTCCATCTTTATATTATACATTATATAATATTTTTTATTTATTATTGAAACAATTTTAGATTTTTAAAAATAATAAAATATTCGTATAACGTCATAATTGTATGATTATTAATATTATTATTATTATTATTATTATTATTATTGTTATTAACACTGTTGTAACAATTGTTACGATTGCGCTTAACAGTTGTTGCCATATTGTATGTGATCTGAAATATAAGAAAATAAAAATTAATGAATTTTTTTAATTAAATTTAAATATATGTAGTATAAAAACGAAGCTTTTTTTTTTCTAATATCATAAAAGCTTGAACATTTAATATTGAAGTTATATAAAAATTTAAGTTTTCAGATTATATTTATGGTATGGTAACGAAAAAATTATATTACAAAAATAATAATAATAGTTATAATATTTAATCAACTTTAGCTATATTATATGTAAAAATAGGATAATTGAAAATTTATTAAATATTATTATTGTTGTTATCATTATTATTATTATTTATGCTAGGAATAAAATTAACATTTTTTTTATTTTTTCATTTTCTATTATGTATATCATGTTTAAAATTGCATATATAAATACGCGTATAATATAAATGATAATAAGATATATTCGCATTATAAAGAGAAATGTATAACTAAAATGTGATTTTTTGAAGCACCACAAAATTCAATTGATAATTTTTCTATTTATCTCTATATAGATAGAGGAACACACACATACGACGAGTATATATATATATATTTTTTTGATTATATTATATAGCGCATATATAAAATATAGTTAGTTCTTTATTTATTTATTTTTTTTTTTCGCTATTACATATAAAATTGGAATTTATATTCGTTTTCCAGAAAAAAAAAGCTAATCGTTTCTATTGTCTCCTGTAATCTTCTTATAATATGAATTTGGAGCATCAAAAGAAAATCAAATTAAAAAAGTTCTTTTTAGAGAAAAATAATGTAATTTTGGCGCATCAGCAAATTGTGTTTTGTGTGTTATATATGCTGTATATATGTATATCTGAATGAATGTATTTATATATAGTTAAGTTAGATAGATTGAGATTTAACGTGCGATGACTATGAGAGAAGGGATGAATGAATAGATAAATATATGAGGATGAATGATGAAAAAATATTTATGAAGTCAGCTTTACTTTTATTCAATCTAAATGTGCATGTATATATATTTCAATATATATTATATATTGACAAGTTATATGTAATCTATTTTTATTTGAAATTTATATAGTGAATTTGTTTTGCACCGAATATATGCCAAAATAATTAGATACAGTTTTTATAATTATATATAGAAAATATATATGTTAGCACACGTATTATAACAAAAAAATCAATTTTATAGTATTAATTGTTATTATAATTTGAAAATTTCTATGAAAATCAAGAAAAGATTATATTTACAATGAAATTTTCTGTGACTAAAAATTACTATTATTTTTTTAAATATATGTAAATAAATTTTTATCAACTTATACTTAAACTTATCTTATATTAAACACGTATATATAGTATGGACTTAATAAGTTATAAACTTCTATGTGTGTTCAAAAATAGATAAATATAAATATAATTTTATTTATTTGTGCATATATAGGTGCAATAATAAAAGAAGTGTAATTTTAACACTTTCTTTATACAAATGTTATATAAAGTTTAAAGTTCTTGAAATTTAAAGTTGTTTATACATATATTGTATATTCAAATAAAATAAAATATAAATACTCATTTAAAAATCAAAAAAAAAATTAATGTGTCAAAAAATAAAGTTAATTTGAAAAATTTTAATAATATATTTATGATGAAAAAAGTTTTTATATAAAATATAAAAGTTTTTCTAAATATTCGCAACAAAAAATGACTCATATACATTTTTATAATATTTATTACACAAAATAATTTTCCATTTAATTTTCACATTACTTGTGTGTAATTAATTTTTTAATGAATTGTAAAATAATTTCGAAATTATAATTGTACGTATATAGAAAGTGTATATATCAAATTAAAAATGGAAATAAATTTCTGGTCGCATACATCTGTTATTATACGAAAGACTGTCGAGCATATTATTATTAATTATAAAGGATGTTACTAAAAACATTTTGCTGGATGCTATAGCTGCTAATTAAATTATTTTTAATGAATTTTTTACATAAAATGTATACAAACAAAATTATATTTATCGTACATAGATTTATATAAATGCAATTATAAAAGTTTGGAAATCCTGTAGGCAGAGTACATGGTGATATACTAGTGTTTTTCAAGGTACAGTATTAAAACAATGCGGTAACCGAAATTCTACTAACAACCATATTGAGATAAACATCTACAATATATCAGCAGCTAAGGCATTTTAGTTATATATATAAAATTATCTTCTGTCTGAGTGTCTATTAAAAACGTATTTGCTTGAATCTAAAATTTGTGAAATTATTTTGCAAAGATAACAATAATAATCCCCCTTAGAACACCATGTAAAAAAGAATTCAAACTACATCCTGCATCAATTTCATAATTTTCATTATTTTTCAACGACACGTATTAATGCACTAATTGCATTGAATGTATTTGAATAAAAATCATCAGAATTTATTGAAATCCTATAATACAAATAATAATTTTCTTCAGTATGCCCATCCATTATTTTTATTCTTAATATTATTATACAATATATATATAGATTCTTGTTACAGAAAGAAAATAAAAGAAAATAAAACTAAAAGATTTATTACCTAAATATATAAAATATATATTAACTTTCACATTGTTTAATTTAACAAATTTTTAAACAAAAAAAAAAAAGAAAACCGAAAAAAGGACAATTTATTACTAAATATCCCTAATTTTTTTCCAGTTTTTTTTAGAAACGAACCAGAAAAAAAAAACAGAATCAAATATAATAGATTTGCATATCTTTGTTGATGCTGTGTCTCTCTGTTGTGTGTTGTTATTAGTAAAAAAAAAAAAAAAAATAATAAAGGAAACCTCTTTTTAATGACACAGTCAACTACATATATATATACAATATATATGAAATAAAATATATAGCAATAAACGAAACTGGTAAAACAAATACGTAACATATAATATACAAAACTAGATAAGAAAAATTCTTTGTCGTACAACAAGTACATATTATTTTTATGTATAGAATGGAAAATATATAGTAAGTTCATTGTCGTACGTATAACAACTCGTCTATATAAAACATATAGATAAATGTATATGTTGTGTGATTATAATCACAGTAATCATGTCCAAAACATTTAGGGTGTGTGTGTGTGTGTGCACAGAGATTTCACAGAAAAAAGTGAAAAGTAAAATGAAGAAAATAATATATAAATATATAGATATTCCGATTAAAGAGGGTAGATAAGGTGTAATTTTGTCGTTTGATCTTATGAGGATTCACAATTTTTATGTGAATTAAACCATGTGCTTGTAATGAGAATAATTGTATACGATACTTTATTTATTTATTATATACCTCTCCTCCACATGTACATAATATAGAAATACACTATAAATGTATATGCAATAATATATACATAAACATAAAATATACCACAAATATATTTTTCTAAAAATTTAGAATAAAAAAGGAAAAATTATTAAAGTGCCTCGCAGTTATTTGGCTTTCTTAATTGCTTGGGCTGCAAATACATTTTCTATTTTTTTTTTTTTTTTTGGCAAAAGAATATAATTACCTTTTTATTCTATATATTATAATTTTTTTCATTCGTTTTTATTATACACTATATATATACCCTTACCCACACACAAGCGCAATATTATATAAATTTTTATTTTTTTAATTACACACTGCATATTAAATACGAAATATGATGATGACTATATATATAGAATAAATTAATAGAATAGGGTAGTGGCTCATATTATAGGCTACCCCAAAACCGACAAACTTTGACCATCAATTTTTATTTGGAAATCCGTAAAATTCTATGGAGCCAGATTTTATTGAAATTTAAATACATTGACCGATCGTGTATATAAATAAGCAAAGAAAATATAAAACTAATGATAAATATATACGTAAATGAAATGTATATAATAATAGATCGAAGACTATATGGAGACGCAATATACCCTATATATTCACCCGCAGCACTCTATTTTGCAATTTAATGTGTACTGTAAATTTTTGCATATAAATAAGATGAAAGTGAAAGTAAATATAAAAAAAGGTTAAAAAATTGATTTCAAATGACTATTACAGAATTTTTCAATAAACGTACTCATATCGTCATATATACGACATATACAACGTTTATCAATTTCTTATCATACCGTATGTAATGTATATATATTTTCTATTATATCTTTTGATCCCAAAAAAATGTTCATATATATATATATTTATTTTTTTACTGCATAACAGCAACAGAGAAATATCCATAAAATCTGTAAGACTTTTACTACATCCGGTGATAACTTTTATGGCATTGTATATATATTATATGTGTGTATAGTAGAAAATGTTTTATATTATATACATATATTTATTGTACACAATGTGCATTTCAAAACAAACTTGCATATACATGATCCGTATGTATCTTTATAACTATTGAAAAGAACCCCCATTATACTTATTTATCGACATCACCATCATCATCATCAGCATTATTATTATCATCAATATATGACCTTTTAAGGATTCAGTTACAAATATGTACATTTATTTATCTATCCGCACATATAGTTATATACACACTGATAGGAGAAAAAAAAAAAAAATAAAGATGATCTTCTCTCGGTAAGAATCTGTACGTTACATACTATACTTTTTTTCTTATAGCTTTTCTAAATGAATATGATGAAGCAATACTAAAAATCAACAATTTATATATTATTATTATTATATTATTATAAAATGAATATATATACATTGCGATATAAAATACTAGTACATAATATATAGACGGGGAACACATGTTTTGTGGGGGATCTAAAAAAAAAAAGAATAGTACAAAATAATTTAACTTCCGATGACCAATGATAATGGATGGACATTAAATGCGAATGCATTTTTATTGTATATAGGGAATTTCTTATAAAAAATTACTAATATAATGTAATTTTATTTACAGACATAGGAATTTTATTTATGTAATTTATTATTTATATTAGTATTTTTATAGTTCCTGTGTGTTAAAAAATATATTTTATGTATAAATATGGTATTATTTTGATATTTATTTATATTAGAAAAATAATAAATTTATTGAATTTTTTATTAATTTTGTTGTGTAAAAGTTTATGTATCTTAAAGGTGCAACCAAATTATCTTAATTAATGGTATTACTGGGTTTTTATTATAATTTTTTGATAATTAGATTTTTTAAGATATAAACTTATACCACAATTAAGCAATGTGTGTGTGTAGTAATTTGTTTGCAAATTATAAAATAAACAAATTTATTTGAATCAGCTATAATCATGAAATTATTATTAAAATAAATTATTAAAATGATTATCGTTTACATATGAATTCTGATGTGTACTACTACAAAATCAAATTCGTCGTTATTTTACGAAATTCAATTACATTTTCATGACAAAAATTTATTTAATTATTTAATCAATATTTAAAATAGATTTTTTTTTTCACAATTCACATATAATTTATTTTTTAATCGTATATATTTTTCTTAAGTTTTGGAAGGAAACTGAAAAATTTACTAACACTATATTTTTTAAAGGCTAATCGTCTTACATACATATATATATATATATATATATTTTTATAGAAAAGAATGAAATATTATGGTTACTAAAAACTAAAAACAAAAACAAAAGAGTCTCATGCCCGGCCTGGCTACACATAGACAATATAGCAGCACATACCATAGTAGTATATAGTGTGTTTATGATAATTGAATAATCTTCTCATTAATCTTACACCCTTTTCTAAGTTTTAACAATAAAATTGTTGGGTGGTTAAGAAAATTTATATATTTTATGCACATATAAACAAATATATATTGTATTATAATAACTATACCATATATAAATATGTCATATATAATACATAAGAAAAAAATTTTCATTTCATTTTCTTTCCTCACACATAAATATATAATTATATACCGTTATTTGTCTTTTCAAATTTATATAATACATAATACATATATACCATATAAAATTGTATATGCTTGACTCTATATATGGTAATGTCTTGCAGAACTTTTCCTTCTTATATACATATACAATATATGATTTTTATGTTCCCGTCTTTATGTACATTAATATATAAATATATATTATATACTCGTATATATATATATATATATGGTATGTTATGTAATATGGAAAACAGAAGAGGGATATTTGGTTAATATTTCAATTTAGTCTGGTGTAATATAGTTTTATATACATATATATATATATATATATATAAAGAAAACCCCCTTAAAATTTAAAACTAAGAGGGAAAACCAACCATATTTAATGTAAATATTTTACTTTTATACCAATGTCTTGCTTCTTATATATATTATATATTTTATTATATACTATGTGCTCAGCCATCATAGTACAACTTTTAAGACATGACTAAATGTTTAATCTTATATGATTAATAATATTTCCTTCGTCTTATGTACATATATTATATAATGGTATATAAGTATATATATTATATATTTATTATATGGTATATAATATATAACCTTACTGCTATATACTATATACATTGAATATACACCTATATTTTATTTAACATTCATATACATGTGTCAGTGACGAAGATTTAATATATTGTTTTAAATTACATATATATAGTTTTAATTTTTATTTATAAGACAATTATAAAATATACAATATTATTGGATACAATTCTATATTTATTTATTTATTATCAGACACCGCGAAATATATGCTCATCAGTTACATTACACAGTATTGATACAATACCTTATATTTTCTATATATGTACTGTGAATTTGAAAACTGAAAGTCACATAACCCGATTAACTTTTGCAAATGATCGTCGAGCCTATATGTAGCATTTACATTTAAGATTACGCCATTCAATGGTGACTGAATAATTATAGGGCTAATGAAAATACATTGGTAAATAGCTACATGTACCACCAGAACGACAAGGTAACATGCTAGACTTTAATACTCAATGGTATGAGCTGACTCTGCGTGCTATGATATTTGGGATTCCAATTAGACCGCCGATTAAATTTCAGGACACATATGGAAAAAAAAACCTAAACTAATAAAATGAACTGGATCATTGCGCGGCGTAACAAAATATACAAAATGAATAGAAATAATTGTTGAATTTTCACAATAATTTAGATAATTTTATTTAAGTTTTCAATATATAAGCATGGACATATTTTTATAGACTTCATCACTGATATATGGTATATATTATTTATATAAAAATATACCATGTTGGGTTTAAAATAAGAAGAAAACCATTATTTTGTCTTTTAGAAAATATTTTTGTGAGTTTAAATTTATAAATAAACTTTATATATATATGTTATATGATACCATATATATAAGAACTTATATATATATATATATACAGACAGTATGTGTATGAGGATACATTGCTTATATATAATAGCATTATTTAAATGTATATATGTATATATATCATACAAACAAGGAGTTTCCTTTATATACATTTATTTATATAATAAATATGAATATATCAACACACATTAATGATATATAGATATAAATATGTATACCCAAATAACTAGACCAAAAATTTAACCAGAAGAAACGCAAGTTTTAAGCTTTTAATGAATTGACAAACATTATATATATATTTATGAATTATATATGCAGATATACATTTATAGGTATACACTTTGTATATAATATGCTATATATATATATATATATATTATTTCGAAAGTTTTAGTGGAAAGGATTAAGTTGTATTACTTTGTGACAAGTTATAAATGTTGGTGAATGTATTATTAAAAGTTAGGATAACATTTTACACTAATGAATTTATATTTTATATAATATTATGTGATATACGTTTTATATGTTTATATCTAAATATTTATATTATATATAAATATATACATTAAATTTTATTTAATAGAAGAAAATAAATTAACATTTACAAGAATTTGTGCGTAAGTTTGGCTAAATAAAACCATTTATTTACGAATACGAGTTATATATTTATTTAAATGTTAATTTTAAAATAAATATTTTCCAAATATATTAATTGAAAAAATTCTATATTCATTTCTGTTCACAAATTATATAAATTTTATATAATTATAATTTAGAAAAATTTCTGTAAAATAAATTGATATAGCCCCCGATAGACTTTTACTTCAAATTAGAATAAACGTCACAGATTATAGGAAATCTAAACAAATCGGAAATCGGAAAAAAAAGAGAACTTTAAATGTTAATGGATATTTAAAATATGCAGATCATTTTAAAATTGAATTTTTCTATGCAGATATAATAAATTAATATTTAAATAAAATATTTTATATATAAAGTACCTTATATAAATTATAAATAAAAATCTAATTAAACAGAATTTAACAACCCGCTTATATAAAACTTTAACAATTTTCTAATTAATATTATGTAACTTTTTGTTCTTCTTGTAAAATAAAAAAGAAACAACAAATATATATAATAAAAATAAGGAAAAAAAAACTTCATTGCTAAAGTTCCTTAAAATGAATTAATAAAAAGCGGTGCACGCGGTGTGTGGTGTATGGGCGGGCGGTGGTATAATGTACAATAAAAAGTTTGTCTATATACAATACTTTTTAATGTGAAAATTGTATAAACTAAAAAACTCAAATATATATATTTAAACGTGATTTTCTTCACCAAGCTAAATTTTCATGAAAAACCAACATAAAAATGTTCACATATATATTATAATTATATATACCTATTCGCGCATATAAAAACTCATTCATTAACAACATAATATTGTATATTAATATAAAAAATAATGTACATAATATATTTTAAAAATATATAAAAACATATAATAAAAAGTAAGAAAATTAAGAAAATGTATTATAAAAAATTTATATAATATTATTTTATTATATAATACTTTATATAATAATATATATTATTATTATATTGTTCGAACGAATAACTTTTATAACAAGAAAATTAAAATTGAAATAAAAAAAAAACATTAATTAGCAAATTTTCAAAATTTTCTTTTGCATCTCTTGACTAAAAATTATTATACAAGAATGTTTTTTTTTTTTTTTTTTCATAATATATTAATTTAGTTAGTTAGTTGTTGAGCACAGGGCAAGACAAAAATTAGTTAACACAAAAAAATTGATTTAAACGTATTTGCTCTTTCATTAAACCATCATTTGTGTTCGTTCGAAAATTCGCGTACACCATTTCATCATATTTGATGTAAAAATATTCTCTTAAATAATTAATTAAAATAACTTTCAATAGTCAAACGATGTATATTTTTAGTATATCTACTATATTTATATATATATATAATTTATTTACATTATATCCACATCCCTCACCCTCATCCTCACCACCCATAAAATGTATTAATATTTTATAAATGCCTATTGAAAATTTTATGATGAACATTTTAATATAAATTTATGAATATTGAAGATAAAAATTATATATATTTTATAAATGTATATATAACAAGTATACGCAACAAAAATTATTTATGTTGAAATTGTTATCAGTCAACATCAAAATATAATTGTATTAAAGTGATGAAATATAATTACAACTTTTAGCGCCACCATTCTACCTATTCGTCCTCCCTCTCTGATTCATCCCATATAAACTTTGGAACAAAAACTTTAATAATAATTTGTTGTTTAAATAAGAAAATTTGTATTTATATATATCGGTATTACACAAGAGTTGCACGACATATAATTTCTATAAGAGATGCGATATTTTTAGGTTGTTATATATTATGGATGGGAAAAAAATAAAATACACATAAAATGTATACAAATAAAAGTTTATATAATTTTCCAAAAATTATATAAAATTATAACATCGCTCGCATATGAATTATGGTGATATAATTATTTAATATTAATAATAATAATAATAATAATAAATAATAATAATAATAATAATAATAATAATAATAATATTATATATTAATTTAAAATATTCTCTCTTATTTTAGACGGAAAAACTTTTTCCATTTTTCATATTTTCTTTACTCTTTTTTATTACATTAAAAAAATTTTATTATTGGAGTAGATAGAAAAATTGTGGGTTTATTATTTTGTTTTGCAGAAATTTGAATTTAATAAATACATAAGATATTTTGTGATATCAAATTAAGAAAATTTAATCGCAATGAAAACTTAACTTAATACACTTTAAACAATATGTAAACCCAGAATTCATGCATGATATCCCAGCAGCAGTACCTTACGCTTTTATGAAACATATGCTATCAATAATTATTTGTATATAAACGACCGAGATATCACAAAGTTATAGTTTTTCTATAACTCGGCTACTGCTTATGAATTTAAAATACATTAATTTTTTAATATGATTTTCAAATTTATACATGTTTAATTATAAATAAAGTATAATTTTATTGGCCGATAACTTTTTGAAATACCTTAATATAAACGATTATATATATAGAAATACGTTTTAAATGAAAAGGAGAAAGTGATTCTTGTTTATATATGCGAATGAGTGAGTGTGTTTTTAAATGATAAGTTTGTAATTTCAAAAAAAGATTAAATCACATTTCTTTGTTTATTAAATTAATTTTCTATATTTCGTAATATTATTATTATAAAATATTAAGTATTATAATATAATATACAAATATGAAACCGTCCTTATTTAACTTAAAACTGAAAAGTGTAGTATTCACTAGGCACTTCTCCTACACATTACCATTTGTTCTAATCCATGCAGCGCAGCCAAAAGGTTCACACTATTCATTCCTTACGAAAGTATCAACATATTGACTAAATAATTGAATTCAATGAACCAAACTTCTACAGAGAGAGGATCCGTAAATTTCCTGAAAATGGGATTCATGCATTGAATAAATTTGTGTATTTCATTGTATAAAACAAACAAATGACGGATTCATATTTGTATACCCAATATATTATCATGAAAATATATTTTATTTTAATATTTACATAAAAATTTACGCATTTGTTTATAAACATGAAAAATATTATGTGTTAATAATTTAAGAATATTTTTTATTTTTCAAATTTTAAAACTAGCAATTGATTCTTAAACGGATGCAAAAAAAAATGAAAACCATCATTTTAATTTCAATAATCAAATATTAATTTCAAAACTCTATTGGCATATAAAACAAATACACAATAAAAACGGCAATAAAACTCTAAGGACATCTTTTTTATAAAAATTTTTACAAATAACAAATGAAAATACAATATATCGTTTGCATTTAGATTCTACTATATATACATAAATATTAAGTAACTATTTTTCACTTCAATAATTCCTCATTAATTGGTTTTTTTTTATCCTCCTATAGAAATCAAAACTCTTCAATATATAGATAATTTATAATCATCATATTGCATTTATACAATGCGGATATATTACAATTTACACAATATTATATATCTATGTATATATTATTGGATTAAGTGTAGGTAAATGTACACAGATTTTAAATATATATATATATAACAAATGTATACAAATCAATTATTGTCTATAATATTAATTACTAATCCTCCATTTTATTTGTGGTTATCATCAAGTAACATCATCAATTCCATATACGCATGCGTTTTGCATATACCATACATATATAATATAATAAGGGTTAAATAAAGGATAATAAATGTATATACTGTACAAACAAACACAATAACATAAATACATATACTATATATTTTGTATACCATATATAAGTACTATGTATTAATATATACATAAATTTCGTATATAATATAGATTTAGTATATAAGTATCTACCTACACCTACCTACCTACAGTAATATACTTTAGTTAGTATAATATACACAGTATTATAAACAATGTGAATTTACTATTATACGTAATAATATACTATATATTTGTGTACTGTAGTACGTGAAATAATCTGCGTATATACTGAATGTAACAGCATTTCAACCATTCGTCTACATTCCAATATCTACAACAATTATATACTAATATAATATATAAGTATATTTGTATGTACAATGTTATTAAACGTTATATTACGTTTCACTGATTTTGTAACAGAAGAGAAAATGAATTTTGAAATATTTTTAGTTTTGATTGGATGGGACATAATCCGTTTATCGAACTTCAAACACGGATGGACTTATCATAGAATAATTATACTATATGCAGTGGCGTCACGTACCATAATATAAATAACATTATGGTCAATGTAATAGTAATAGTAGTATTTTAGTCATTGTGGAATTTAGTTAAATTTAGTCAGATCATGGAAACTACAAAAAAAAAAAAATATGTAAGAAGATTTCATAATGGTCGTACTTCAATATATTTAATATTTTTTGGAATATAAATTTCAGTTTAAATTCGTTTATAGAATAAGAATGGAAATTGTTATAGTTAATTAAAAATATTTAAACATCATCATTAGAAGATTAGAGAACGAATTGAGTCACACAGACGAAATTATAGAAATTATTCCCTTCATGTAAACAAAATATAAAAATTTAGTTAATATTGTTATTAATTCAATAGTATTTCAGTAGATATTTTTTTATACCACCGCATTCAAATAATGAACATTATAATTTAATTTTTTTTTGTACTGTCGATTAAAGAAAGTGAATAAAATCCTAAAATTTTTGGTTTGTCAATAGTTGCTCTTACCCCATAAATATATATAATATCATTAATCACATCTCATTCATATTCATATTCGTATTGAGTTGAGATAGCATATAATTATTGTTAAAATTCCGTGTTGTGCGAACAATAACAACAGCGCAAGTTGTGTAAGTTTATTAAATGAACATTGATTTGTTGTTGTTGTTTTTTTTTTCCTTACAACGAAAATTATATATCAAAAATATTAAAATATTTATGCTATGCAAGTACATTTTTTTTTCTACATTTACTGAAACCTAAATAACAAATGGTTGTAAAACAAAATATTCTGTATAAAAAATAACTCACCATATATCTTTTATCATCTTTGCAATTAAATTTAAAAAAAAAATTCTACTTTAGTCATTATATCAAACGCATTAATTTTATTACATCACGGCGTATAAAAATATTGAAATCGAAACATAAATGGAAATCTTTGTCTGCGCGTATCAACATATAATTACACTTTCGAAAAACACTTTTGTAGGTAGATTATCATTATCATCATATATATTTTCAATATTATATAAATAAATAAAAGTAATAAAAAAAAACACAAAGAAATATAAAAATAAGTCGAAGATTTTCAATGAAAAAAAAAAAAAAAAAAACCACCAAGAAAAAATAAAAGCTTAAACATAATGAAAAGAAAAAATGGTTGACGTTAAAAAAATGTATGATGACTATTGATTATTGGTTTTATTAAACTTTTAACAATTAAATAACAATAATACATTTATATAATTAATTAATTTTAATAAATTTAAATCGGTATTAAGATTTCCATTCCATTTTACATTTATTAATTTAAAAAAAAAAATTATTTTTAAAGTACACGACGGCCACTACAAAAATAAAACAAAAACAAAATACAATTTATTGAATGATTTTTTTGTTGTTTTATTCTTTTTATATACCTAAAAATAAAAAATATCTATAAATAATATATTGATATTTTAAAACGGTGAATCTCAGAGACACTAAAAATAAAACACAATAGGCTAATAATAGAGTAAAAAAAATTACATTCATTTCAGTCATACCCATACCGATACCATATATATTGTTGGTAAAGTTGTCTTCCTCAGCTTTATATACTATATTTTTTATTTCATTTTTAAATTTATTAAATTAATTAACCACTGCACACATTTATATGTAACATAAATGTTATATAAGTGTGTGCGTTTGTGTATGCATAGAAAATTCCAAAAAAATACGCACTTAATTGTAAGCAAGTTATTAGTGTAAATTGCAAACTAATTGTATTTGTGTGTGGTAATTTCAATACCTTTATTATAATATGTAGAGTACAAATATAGAAATAGATAATTGAAATCATGCGCTTTTTATTCATTATTATAAATAACAAGTGGTAAAAGAGTAAAATTTATTAATTATATAATCATTAATGTCATTAAATGTATTGTTCATTTTGTTTGATGATATTCTGTGTATGATGTATTTGACACCATCAAACATTCTTTGCTCATATAATTTTGCAGGTTTTTATCCAGCAAGAAATTGAACCAAGTGAATTCATCATTCATATAAATTCCTATTATATACATTAATATAACATCTTAACCAATCTCTAATAAATTTTGATGAGTTGTGTTTTTATAACATGTGTGGGGCGGCATTAAATTTTCCATTTTTGGTCATTTTTCTTGAATTGCATCGTTGATAAATTTGATTTAGAGTTTTTGTTTGGTAAAAACCTAAAATAGACAATTCCATTGTTATCGCATATAAAAGGATAAGAACTAAAAGACATGATATTTTATAAACAAAACCATTTGTAAATAATAATTGGCTTTGCTGGTCACATAGTGTATATATTGTGTTACAGACACATGAAGAGTGAAGAGTTTGGATTAATTAGACAGCATCTTTTTTTCCGAATATATAACGTGTTTTAATAATTCATCCCCATTTTGGTTACTAAGCATATACGTATAGATATATGATTTGATAATCATCTGCTAGAAATTTCATTTGTTTGAAACTTTAATCTATATAAACTATAATGAAAATAGAAAATGTGTAGCCAATTTCCACGCGACGCCACTGGCTAAATATATATATATATGTTCAAGGATCTGTAAAGTGATTTGAAAATTAATTTTCTATATACATTTTATATAGGATAGAATGAAAATTATTATAGCTTTATATAAATGTTCATATTATTATATACAAAGTTATACACTTGTTTATAAATTTATGATTTTATATATAGTCATTCTTATTAGTAAAATTATAAATTATGACCGTGTGTAACTTATTTACAATATTGAATTTAAATTTATATGCCACCTTAAACCTAAAAATTAGACCATTTTATACTATTTTCAGATAGTAATTATTATTATAGTGTTCAATTACATATGTGATACTTATGGGTAATTATTTTAATACAGAAGCTTTTCAGCCGAAAGTTTTCATTTATTCGTTTATGGTATAAAAATTTTGGATATCATTGGAAAATATATTTTTAGACGGTATATATTCACAAATATTTACAAATAATAGAATTAATAATTCTTTAGATTAATTTTTGTATAAATAGACGAATTATGACGAATTTTAATTTTTTAATCACACGTATTATTTGAAGAAAATCTTTGCTTTAAAAATTTTGAATCCACACCAACCTAATACAAAATCATTTACAATAATATTTATATAGAGTTAATTGTTTTTTATATATATGCAGATTTAATAATCGAAAACAAATCCAAAAAAAAAAAAACTGTTCACAAGACCGCATATCATTGCGAACAATTGTTAAATGATTTATGCGCATTTGTTTATAGAATTTTTTTACCGATATTCGGATGGATCATCTGAGAGTAAGGTTTATGTGTACGACTATACAAATTTTCACAGTCACCACAGAAAATGAAAGTGATACACATTTTTTTAATTGTCTGTGTCAGCAGTCCGATAACTATTCAGCCAGCCTACATATATGCTGAAAAAGAAAAAGGTAATCTTATATTGATGCATTTAAATATTCATTTGATTTATGTTTCCATCCATAAATAATAAATATATCGATAAAATAATTGAATTTGAACATAGCATATTGATGCAATCATCTAATCTTATTTAGGAGGTATATATACCATATATATTTAGGGATTTATACAGCACCCCATGTTAATTTCCCATAGATAAATTGTATATAACATTCATGTGTTTGTATGCATAGATATAATATATATAGAATATATATATATACATCATCAGCAACAACAGTAGCAAACACATAGACAATATTTGGGGTGAGAATAATCCTATATATTTATCGGTATATATATATATATATGAAATTGGACAGGGACTGGGTGGTGTACTATCGTATATATGTACTATGCACAGTTTGTATAGATACAATATTAAAACATTTTATACGCAATATGTATGTATTTATTTATATTAAATTATATGGAAAGCAAGTGGTTACGTATTTCTTTTATTTTGGTAACCCAGGATTAATACCATATATACACAATATATATATATATATATATAAGCACTCATTGAATACAAAATAATCACCTCAATAAAATATTTCATCATTATAATTCACTCTTTATATATATCTAAAATATGTATTTATATATTTATTATATACAATTTGTTATTATACAATATATATATGGGGAAATAATTTTCTTGATTATATATTATATATACAAGCACACACAACAAACAATATTTGTGTTACATAGAAAATTTGATAGTAAATATATACAATCAATAAATAATAATTTAATTTAATTATTAATCACACCAAAATCATATATATGATGGCATATGTCACAATACAATATACAATATATTGGTATAATAAACTATAATTTAATTTTGATTATAAAAATTTGTTTATTATTTACAATATATATTTATATATAGATTTTTCTCAGCATGATATAATAATAAATTTTCTTCTATTTATAGATGATAATATTTGTAAAAGCTGGAAGGGGAGTGATGCGAATATTTATTATATAACATTTAAGTAATTTTATTATATTATAAAAATTGGAAAAAAAAATGTATTCAAATACTGACAAATGGCAATTTTTCTAATATACTAAATACAATAATAAGATATAAGAAATGAAAATTTAGTGAACATTATTTATATATTGTAAGAATTGCTATAACTTTTTGAATTATTATATGTTTAACAGAATTTAAATTATTTAATGTAACTATTTGGCATACTATTTTTCTAACCCTTCGCCACTGATAACAAAATTTGATTTTTATGATGTTGTATATGTACAAAATAAGATCAAATGATTTTAGCATAACATTTTTGAAGTCAATAAATATATAATTTGCAAAAATAAACAAACTAATAATTAATAATTGGTATGTTATATATTTATATATATATATAGCTATCTATTTCATAGATATTGTACCTATATAATACAAACAATATACACACTTTATATATATATTAAAAACAATTCATTCATAAATAACATAAATTATACTTTTATATATGTTAATTATATGATTTTATAAAAGTCATCATAAAATTAAAATAATTATTTAAAATGAAAATTTGTATATTAATAAAGAAATAAAATTCATATCGCACATGTAATTTAAAATTCTTTATATATTACCATCATCATCATATGTATTATATAATACAAATATCTCATGTACCAGTAATAAGTATATATAAGTATATAAGTATATAAGCATATGTATATTAATATAACATAAATATATAGCAATAAATAATAACGGTAAATATTATATTTACATTCACACCAATGAACAGAAAATTTTCCCTATTCAATTTTCCTTTTCTTTTAAATTTTATTTAGCTAATTTTCTCAACTTTTAATATATTGTATATAAAATATGAAGTCAAATCAAAGTATGTATATATATATGATATTCGTACGTGTATATAACTGGGAGTTCATATATATATATAAAGATTCAAAATGGGGAGCTTTTTCCGTGCTATATACATGTCATGTAAATATATAGAATATACTTTTTCAACAAAGGTGACTATACACACCATATATATATTGATGTATTCTTATATAATGTGTATAGATGCGCGATCACATATAATATATACAGGGTGTCGTTTAAATAATGTATAAACAAATGTGCTGCGTGTACATATTTATCCAATTCAATTTGATTTATTAGCTCTTTGAATCAAATATGTCCTATGTCATATGAATCATTCATATACAATACATACATGTGTGTCTATAGAAATAAGATAATAGCACAGATCGTATAACTAATAAATTTTTATTTTTACTCTAGAACAATTATTATTCACTTAGCATGATGCATTATTCATCACTTAGCTGATGGTTTTACTTTAATTGTTTTTTTTACACTATATTGGCAATGTGACAATATAAGAAATGCCTACGAAATTTTCCGCGTATACAATTACTAAGATTCAAAAATATGTAGATCAAGACACCAGTGTATAGATCATAAAAGAAATTAATGTTATTTTCAATTAACAAGACATAATTCCAAACTCTTGCTGCGGATGAAATCACAATATCATTTACATTGACGGGAGATTTTCTACATGCATCGTTATACTATATAACACCCTGTTCACATGAATATATATATATAATATATTTGCTAATACTCTCGATTACTTTTCAAAATATATATACGCACGTTATATAATATATTTAGTGTATTATTATATATGAGTTTATAAATTTGTACATAAACATATTGTGATTTTATATATGCTTTTATTATTATTATTATTTATTATTTATTATTATTTGTTAGTAAGTTATGTATATATATATATATATATATAAATGCGAGAATAGCGTATATTATATGTAAAATACCTATGTTTTATAAGCTTAAATATGCATATGCATGATGGATTATTACTGTTTTATATTATACATATTATACATTACATATATATAGTGTTGTGTAAAATTATATTAATATTTCCACATATATAATATATATATATATAGGAAAATTCAATGATGTGCGATTTATTGAAATTCCCAATTATTAATCGTTTAGAATGAGGCATTAGTTAGCACTCAGCTGAAAATAAGCTTAAATATTTTATTAATGTTTAATAATATGAGAAATTTATATTTTATTAGCTATATATATATATATATATGGTAAATAACATATATATTGTAAAATATATAATAATTATTATATATATACAAGATGTACGAGTTTATGTAATACAGAACATACTAATTTATATATAAAAAATAGTTCTATATACAATAAATAAATAAATAGAAGACAAAATGGTTTTGTAATTATGCCTTACAACATTTTATAATTATTTATACAGATAGGGTCACCCATTATAAATACGTTTTTTATTTTTCTAATAAGTGGTTCAACAAGACACTACAATTCTCAAACATCTTTTTTGCAAGAACCACCAAATATACACGTTATAGAAGCATTTATATGGTTGTGATATATCTTATGCCAATCGCTGTATTCACTATAGGTGTTCCGTCATCATTAGATTAAACCATTTGTTTAGATCAATCGCACATGATCGACTTACTGAACAATATATTTTTACAATTATGATGACATGGAAAATTAACTCAATTTTTAGATAGCATCAAATGATATATGTATATCCATAGATAGGTATCAATAATATATTAGTTGAAACTGAATTACTCGGATAATTCTTACTTAATTTATATCAGATTATTTATGTTATATTTTGTGAATAGGATTACTTGAATATATTGTATAGACCAATTCTAAACCATGAGTTGTTCAATTGTTCAGCTAAACTTTGCGAACTTAATAAATCATATAATCTTATATTCTAAACATATATATTAAATTAGATCAAAATTGTCTATATATTGTTAAACGAATATTCATAGTATATAATCCTGAAACCACTTCTTCTTTATGAAATTCATAAAAAAATGTACATATATGATTCTATTCTCAAACTAAATACAATCAAATAGATAGAATAAGGATTAATAAAATTATTCAGGTACGTTTTCTATCCGTTCCTGAATCCTAGTATGGCTATATTTTATTTTCCAGGAACTTCACATACTATTAACCTATACTGTATCTGTATACATAAGAAATTTGTATATGAAAAGAATAAATTATCTGGAAATATCATTAATATTTACATAAAATATTATATTTTGAAAATTATATTAAAATGTTGGTTAAAATTTGTCTCATATACTGGATTCTTGGAATATCGGTGTTGAGAAAATAAAAGCGTTCAAAATCAATTATGCGCATTTATAATTATTAATAATTATTAACTGTTGAAAGAATATAAATATAAATCAACCATATATTTAAGGATATAAGTAATATATATATATATATATTATATAATATAAAATAATCACATATTAATATTAGCATATTATTGTTATATATGATGATGGACGACGATGATCATGACAATGATTATAATGATATGAATTAAACTATATAGAAAGTTGACGGAACCCTCATTTTCAAATATATTCATATCAAAATGTATCATTTATATATTAAAAAAAAAAAAAAAAACTGTATATATATAAATTTCGTCATGCGCATCAGTTCCACATCTCGATATATTTATAAATTTATGTTGAGATACTTGTTTAACAACAAAATCAACATCACAGCAACAACAATTCAAATATTTATTATAAAAAATATATATATATACACACACAAAATACATACATTTAATAATATTTTGGATATGCCAGCATCATCCTATATATCTTCCTTATATACAAACCATAATATACATATATTGTAAATACATATAATATATAACATCCATAATCGGACACCCTCACGCATTAAATTCACAACCCTCATTTATGAATTTTAATTTTGCATTTCATTTATATATGTACATGTGAAACGTCTTGTGAATTTGTTAAATCCACTGCAAACCACAAACTATCAATCATATTTTTATATTTTTTTTTTTTTTAGGTTGAATATTTTAATTTTATTGTTAGTTTTATTTATTTTTTTTTTATACATATTGCCCATAATTCCCCGTACCCATAATAATAATAATAAGGACATTCAGGATTATATCTTGGTTAAATGTGTGTGTGTGTGTGTGTGTTTCATGTTTTTCGCCTATATATTTTATATGAAATTTATTTATCGCATATATGTTTATGAATAAATTTATTTAAATTATGTACTCATTAAGGACATAAATTATGGATTCTTTTTTCTAATCACCTGTTGAATTAAAATTGTAACACAAATATATTGGGTAATAAAATTAATATACTAAATCTAAAATATAATTAGAATAATTAATTCGATGTAATGGAAATTAATTTAACAAATAAATATATTGAGTTATCAATGAAAGTTTACAATATGCATAATCAAGATCGCCATATATAAAAATATTGTTAACTTATAACACTGTCATGTGATATGTGATATATAATATTATAATCAATTAGCTAAATAGCATTCGATGAATTCATCCAGTGACTATTGATCAATTTTTTTTATACATATATAAATAAATATGTGTGCAAACAAATCAAATTGTGTTCGCACTACTACTCCGGAAACAAAATATTTTATGTACATATTTATTTATATATTAAGATATATCATTGCAAAAAAAAAAACATGTATATTGAAAACGTAATTTCAATTTAATTGAAGTGATTATGTGTATATGGAAAAAAAAAATGGTCCGCATTTTCAGCATATATACAATTTTTTATGTTTTTACATATTGTAATATGCAAAAATGAAAACCATTAAATTAATTCAAATTCCATTTATTTTCAAGTAGGTATATATTTTTTTTTTTACGAGATAAATATCTAAGCATTTTTTTTTTCCTCCATGTTTAGATTTGACAGACAAAAAATAATTTTTATTTGGAAGTTTGTTTGGAAGTGTGTGTTTTTACAATATATAAATAATTTGCATTTTTCATATATAATATTTCATATATATTATTCGTTCCATGCGAGAAAGATAAATATAATATGAATGTATGTATAATATGAATGTATGTGTATGTGTACTTAAAAAAAAAAAAAAAGGAAAAAATATTTTTTGGACATTTGGTTAAGGACATTGTCAAATGCGTTTTTTTTTTTTTTTTTAATTATTTAGATACATACTATAATCTCATATAGAAAAATAATCTGGCAATAAATCAAAATTTGTGTATATAACACAAAAGCCAAAAGGACATATTAACTATATATACAATATTATATACATATGCAACTGACAATAAAATGATACAAAGAATATTCAAAAAAAATAAAATGAATCTTATGAGATTGGTCACTAAATGTTATGAATCTAAAAATTTTTCTTAGATTAGAGCACAGTAATGATAATAATATTTCTACAATATATAAAATGCTCGTACCATGCGATAGTGTTCCAAGGATTTTATAGAATTTATAATCGATTCATATAGCGAAAATGTTCGTTTTTCGATACGATCTATGAATTTTCATTACATGTAAATGGAGACGAAATATGTAAATTGTATAATTATGCAGTAGCCTAACATGAGCTTAATGACACAATTTATGATTCGCTACTATTAGCTCCTATTATTATAAGAACGCAGTTTATATCTGAATCCGTATTGACTATCACTATATAATTTTAGATTATTGATCTCAAAGTATATAGTTGAAAAATTTATGAATTATTGTATAAAAAAAATCCATTTAAGAATATTTAATGTTTTTCATCAATTTACGCAGAAGGTATTTTTTTGAGAACAAGCGAAAATCAAGAAATTGACCTTACCGTATATACGAAAATTCGTTAATGGTATTCCATTTTTTCGTTAATAATTGAGAAGAAATTGGAACGAAATTGAAGTTTACTGAATTGATTAGTGACCAAAACACACATTCCCAAAACTATAAGTAGTTAATACTACATATATAATTTATTGAACATTGAAGTATATAATTAAGAAAATTTTTTGTTAAATCTCAATTGACTGCATATTTTTAAATCCTCACATATACGCATACACATAGATAAGTCCTGGATCAAATATTGTCGGAATTAACGATTTTTGCTATGTGTATTATTAGTTGGTATTCATATAGTTATATATTGATAATTAATTCAATTGCAAAAAAATGAATAAAATAAAACCAATTCTATTGCAATGAGAAAATAAATAAATTTTCTAACTTCCAACATTACATTCTCTACATAAATATATAATAATATTTTAGTATATACATATATATAAAAATGTGTGTACGACGACGGTACAAATACAATTCATAAATAAATTTCCAATAAAATATATGAACCGGATAACTATTAGCCACTAAAATGACCTCCGAAAGGATATTGACATCGTCATTTATGGTTGGGCGCAATGAAAACATACCATATATAAATAATTTTATACAAATATATGGTACATGGTGGTGATACATATAAATATATATGTGAAAATAAGTACAGTACAGTATAGATTTAGGAAAAATCTCATAAATCTAGAGAAAATAAATTATCCGTTTACGACGACATTGTGAAAATATGAAAACAATGTTATTTATATATTCTATATATAATATATAGTTAACATATATATAGCAATTCTTTTAAAGATATGTATGCAATTCCCATATCGAATAATAATAAATGTATATTTTGTGACATTTGTAAATAATAACGCACATAATATAGTAATATTAAAATGCATTTTATTGCTAAAAGTCTATCTGTAATAGAATATATTGTATTATACTATTAATCTTTGCGTACACATTTTTTTTCCTATATAATATATATAAATGGTGGACATGGAATGGACATGGTATGAAAAGAAATACAATCTATATATATATATATAAAAATTAATATAAAATAAACAAAATTATAAAATAAAAGAATCTGTCAAGAAAAATTTTTCATCTTATATATTTATTTATACGTAAACGACTATAAATACGTATACGTATATTATTAATATTATAATAATATATACCATATAACTATATTAAATTTATATTAAAAAGAATGTTAAGTCATTCTACGGAACATTTAAAAATAATATGTGTACGGCAAAATCTTGTACAACAACATAATTATAATATATAATATATATAAGGAATAAAAAAAAAACAAGAAAAATATGGCAGCGAGTGGTGGTTGATGATGATGGATCAAAGGTAACAAAATAATAATAAAAAATTTTATTATGAAATTCCATAACATAATTATATTTTAATATAAATTGATGATGATATAAACAATATATATATGCGATGTGAATTCTTAAATATATATGCGGTGAACGCGATGCGGCAATGTGCGATGATGATTATTTGTATGTGTTAATGATTATAATTTATAATATTAATATAATAATAATAAAAATAATAATAATAATAATAATAATAATAATAATAATGATGATGATTACGTTTGATATAGCTTAAGTTATTTACCTGTATGTTATTTCCATCATTATTATTATTATTATTATTATTATTATTATTATTGTTATTATTATTAATGACATAATCTTAACTTTACCTGTCAATAATACTGTCAGACAGGTGATATTTCAAATTTTTTTTTTTTTTTTCTTTTTATATCTATTGAACTAAATAATTCCTTTTCATTATAAATATAGTATACTATCTATAGACGAATACGAGTATATATATATATGAATATGAATTATGCATACGCATATGTATATAGTATCAATTAGATAAAATATATTCATTAATTAATATTATATTAATTTTTTTTTTTTTTTAATCTTATATCTTGTGTATCGATCGGTATAATATAAAAATAATATATATGTAATTATTTGTGAGTTTATTTACTTTTAAATATAATTTCTCATATACATATATAATTATTAAGCATTCATTATAAATATATATACATTTCCTTAAGCACTTATATGTTTAGCTTTTATTTATTATTTTTACAAGGTAAACAACGCAAAAGACGGATTGATTTAATTATTAAAATGCATCATGTCAAAATTTATAATTTATAATATTGTACATTATTAATTATTATTTTAACCTCAGAAAACGGTTGTGATTTTCACAATTGACATTTTAACATACATACGCAATATGTAAAAATGGTTAGGTAATTTAATATGCAAAGTTGTTATTTGAAAGTGCTGTGCTCTTTTAAGTACGGTACGGATGATTGTTGTTGTCGTACAATTCAAGTATCTATCAAAAAAAAATGGAATTTGTAAAACAATTTCACATAATTTGAACTAATTTAAATAAAAATATTTTATCAAATACTTTTTCTGAAATAGTTTGGCTAAATTTGTAAAGGTGTTACATTTTTCAATATAGAAACTCAGATACCATATGTATTTGATGTGATTTACTAGTAAATGTACATACCTAAATTCATAGTTACATTGCAACGTATATGATTACGCCTTTACTGTTATGACGATCTATTGTTACAAAATTTATCGCACATAAATTAGACAAGTTTGTTAAGAAATTTACATTTAAATATAAGTATTACTAAAAAAAAATACTTCAGAACAAATATTAATAAAAATCTAAATAATTATAGAAATATTTGCTCCAACTACTGGAATTTTTCATAAAGAACACCAGAGAGTATTCGCAGATTACTAGAGTTTCATTACGTATATTTACAAATGCAGACGTCTCCCGATACAGACGCGAGTAGAGATAAATCATTGACAAAATTCAAACAGGTTAAAAAAGGTTGGTTTTAGAAACAGAATCTATTATATAAGATACAAATGACATGATCTATCGACTTTCGACTTCATTTAATAAAAAAACCAATTCGATAATAATATTTGTTGAAATGTGTTACAGTTAAAAGAAATAAACAATGTATTTACCAAAAACAACAGACTGCCACCATCAAATCTATTAGTGTTTTTTTTTTTTTTCAAATCATCAAAAATGATTCATTGAATTATAAAATTCTATTCTATGGATAATAATTAGTGAGATTAAAAAAAAACAAAAAAACTATGAATGGGTAAATCAAAATACACCCTATTCTCTATATAAATGTTATATCTTTAGAAATTAAAATTATTTTGATATATTTGCAAAAAAAAAAAAAAAAAAGAAAAGCCATTGTCCGTTAAAGGGTTCTTATTTTTTCTCTTAGTGATCTTTATGCATAATATAGTTTTTGATGTCTGTATATATAATGTTATATAAAAATAGAGAATGAAATCAATGGAAATAATTAGAAATATTATATAAAACCACTTGAAAAAACAATTAGTTAATAGTATACCAATATATGTTACTTTGTATTATAGATATACAATATTATATATGCCATATATGATATATAAGGGTTGCAATGAATATAACTGGATATACAGCCGGATAAGATACTGTATATATATATATTGAATGCGTATACATACAATATACAAGTATTTAATTATCATTTGCGGATAACAATCAAAACTATATGCAGATATGAAAATGTAAAATGACTTTAACTGTCTCCACATGTATAACATATTTAAAATGAACATATGACTTAATTTTTGAAAACCTTTATTTCTCTATAAATACGAATATATGTTACATTTTGGTATACAATTTAAAAAGCTCTTCAAACCAGATACAATTACGACAAAATGAATATAAATATATATATATATAAATTGATATTAAAATTTACTATTATAAAATATATGTTTAAAAGAGAAATAAACCGAACTGCATACAAAATTAGATTTTATTTATATGATTATTTGAAAAATATATAACAATAACAAAAACAAACTAAAATAAAATAACAAATCTCCCCAAAAATTCAAGTGGTCAGTCAATATTATAGATTAACTTTAACTGCGCGTATAAAATATTATAACATAGAATAAAAATGAAAAATAATATTAATATTAAACATATTTACAAAAAGTTAATGATATATAAATAATATATTATTTTATTTTTTATACAAGAATGAGCCCATATTATTTATTGTACTAATATAATTTATAAATAAAATATTATATATTATTATGTAATTGTTATGATTATTACGTATAAATACAACAATATAATATTAATGATTTGCCATTACCTTTTTAAGTGATGGTATTAGAAGAAAGAAACAAAATTGTATTTAATTCAAACAATATTATTGTAAATTATTGTTATGTACGTCTAATATGTGGTTTTTGGTATATTCATTTCAAGTGACACTAATAATAATAATAAGTACTATAGCTAAGGGAATTCTAAAATTTATTAATATAAAATTTATGTGGGTATTTTTGTGAATTTTAACTATATTCTATATATATATATATATTAATCAAAATATTATATATATTATAAACTAATTTGTAAATAACGAATATTATGTATTTTCTATTCATAGATAATTATGCAAATATATATATATGTAATATGTATTTTTTTATATGTTAATAACATTAAAATCTCTCTCATAACACTAATACACTTGGAGTAGTATTTTTTTAAATTTTCACATACTTCGTTAATGGAAAATTGATTTTCCAGAAAATTTAGTATGGAATGGCACGCATTCAAATTCAATTTTTTTCATAAATCGGTTAGTTTGATATCTACAAAATAATTAATCTTTGTATATGAAATAAAAAAACTTTGTTTAATGGAAAATATTTTCAAGGGACTGAAATAATCAAGGTTATGTCCTGTATTTGGTGGGATAAAAAGGTGATGTGTACAATAAATTGTTGACCGAAAATATCATATGGTGATAGAAAGTAGTGATGGAAAAACTACCAGAAAGGGGAAATATTTAAATCCTTTGCCTTGCTTTAAATTCCGGTCAATGCATAGTTAGTCCATCAAAACCGACGATTTACATTTTATGAAAGTATAAAAAATTGCATACTTTAAATAATTTATCACTTTTAAATACTTGCTAAATAAACATGTGTAATTTTAACGGAACTTACTTTTGCATATATACAAATATGCAATAATACAATAATTGTACTTTGGTATCATTATTTAAAATTAAATACATATAATATTAGAAAAAAGATTATTAAATATAAAATCATATATCAAACATAATGTACACCCTCTTGACATAATCATCGTATTTGTTGTATATGTACATACATGTCTATCTATATATAATTTGTACAATTTCTATATACATAATTTATGCAATGAACAATATATAAGTGAAATTTTTAGAAAAAAGAAACAACAAACATAAATGACAATTTATATATATATATTTCGTAAAGAGTATATATAAGTGCATCCGGTTTTTATATACCATATTAATATGTATATGTATCACTTTGACTGTATACATATAAAAAAAAAATAAAAAAGTAAAATTATAATTTATTAAGTTTTTCTCAAGAACATGTCGTTTCTTTTGAATATATATAATACATATTATATGGTACATATATAGACACAGCATCCATATATAAAATTTTCTTACACAAACAAATGCAACACAATAAAAGATCATCAACCAAACATATTGTATCTCACATTGTCTTTTAATCAAATTATATTATATATATATATATATATTATATACCTATATATTAAATATATAGGTTCTATATATAAGTTGTACATAAACATAAATATACATGCTTTGCTTATATATTGTAATATTGTATATATATATATAAGAGACTCAATTGAAAACATAATAATAATGATGGTATCACAGTATATTTATTATATTATAACAAGCTTTTTATTATCGCACATAATATAATATATGTAATTATTTATATATACATATTTATAATATTAGTGTTTATTAAATATTTTCATTGTTCATTTTTGTGAATAAATTATATTATCAATATAATATAGTTAAATAACCTCTTATGTAAATAGTATATATATATGTAGACACATCAGGCATAAAAATAAATTGTATATAATAATATTTATGTAAGCGTGTATTTAATAATAAATAATATAAATAAATAGTAACATTATATAGACAATTTTTCGTACATAAATTATTTTTGAACCTATGACAATATTTTAAACATTAAATATATATAGATTAAAAATGTTAATGGATAGAGCTATAATAATTTAAAGTTAATGAGTATACCAATATTTTGTTTATTTTGACAATGACATTGTGTCACAGAATTTTTAAACTAAAATACAATAATTATAATATAAACTCAACTATTTTTTTTCTCTCTTACATATCGAACATTTTGTATATGGATTTGATATCGTCACTCTATATGTATGCGTATGGACTATGAATGCAATATTTTAAATAGTCTATTGCTATTCTATATATATAAATATGGATTTTCTTTGGATGATTTTAACAAAATGCACATAGGCAGTTAAAGTAAAGTTTTGTAAATATGATTAAAGAATTTTATACGAAATGTTGTTATATTATATTATAAATTATTGTTAAACTAATTTCAAAGTATATATGTTACATTATTATTTTAGTTAAAATTGTAACAGTTGACTCTATAATAATATATCCGTTAAGTTATAATTTGCAATTTGTCATATATCAACACCGTACAAAATTTTGATCCCTAGATACAATATAGCTTTAATAAAAAACTTAGGAAGTTACATTTATAAAAGTATTTTCATTTAAAAATTTTTTCATATACATCTGCAATGGAAAACTGTTTTATTAAACAATTATATTCACACAAAGATAAAGGTTATAAATGAATTAGTAAAAATAAAATTATTAATTATACAGAGAATTGATCATATGGGCATGGTGTAATGTTATCATGCAGGTATAAATGCGATTTAGACTGTACATATATAATTGGAAAAATAAAAGAGAAATAACAAATATCTCGTACAGCAGCAATTAAGAAATAGAAATATTACAGTAGTTAAAATTCAACATATATGTTCAATACTCTGAAACTCATTGAAGACTAGACTAGTGAATATATAAAAATTGTAATATAAAAATTAGAAATGGATAAGAAACACAATCAATCTACTCCAAATATAAATGTAAGGTTCACAAGAGAGAGCAGTTAAAATATCCAGACTAAATTTATATTCAAATAGAACATCTTCTGCATGGATATGGATATATAAGTAACATTTTGAGAGGTAGTGTGATCGAGATAACAAATAAGGGAATATTTTTCGAGTAGAATATACATAAAACGGAGGTATTATATGCCAAAAATTGTGTTTTTTTATTGATTCAAGAAAAAGTGTATTTTCTAGTTCTTCTTCAAAGACGTATTTTATTTTTGCAGTAGGTGATAGTAGCAATAATAATAATAATTTTTGTCCATTTGAATTGAAAAAAAAAAATCGTTCTACAATAAAATAACAATTCCAGGCGATGTTACACGCATTTTATATAAATATTAAGTAAATTTAATATATAAATTTTCCACAATACGCACAAATGCAATTAGTAATATACTTGAAAATATATGTTTTATATAAAAAAATAAACAAATGCGTTTTTTTTTTCCGAAAAAGTGTGAGTCTTGTGTTTATTATCCGCCTCACAAAAAATATGTACAATATATAGGGAAAAAAAAAAGTGAAAAAACATTTTAATAAAATGAATTAAATAAATGAGAAATATTTTGTTAATGTGTTCTATGTGTTATATAAAATATATTATACAATGGTTTTTGTGACATATGACAAATGGTACAAGGATATTATTTAATACATATATTAACCACCGCAACAACATATATACGTGTATGGGATATACCATAACGAATTTTAAATATTTTTTCAAAACATCACACATAGGTATATTATATTTGAATATAAAACGAACGAATAATATGAAAAATTATATATATATATATTTTACTATACGCATGTAATATATAGATACACAACACATCCAATAAATAAAAATTCTATATTTTAAGCAAAGTCATCGTGACCCAAATCTATCTATACATATACTATCCGATTTATAATATACGTATTTATATGAATATGAAAAATTGAATGTTTTAACATTATTATAATAAATATAAATAAAATTTATGTAATGTAATAATAGTAAAAAAACATTATCAGCTTATAAAAAAAAATATTTAAGTAAAAAATATTTTGGAAAATTGAAAATAACATTAAATTAGATAAACGTATAAATATATAACTCTATATTTATATATATATAATTGTATATATAGTACATCAGTTCACTTAATGAGATTGCTTAAAATTACATACGAAGTATTCACAACATTATAATATTGTTTTCAAATTTGTTATTAATTTTTTTAGTTTTTTACTATACGCCATCGTAGAAAGGTAGTAAGCCGTACATAAATGCGTGATACATATAATACATATCGTGTGAGTGTGTGTGTGTGTGCGTGTATATCCTTATATAATTTATACATTTTCCTGAATTTTATTTGCTCAGCAGGAGTTTTATAGATAGCTTCTGTTTATTTTTTTTTTTATGGATTTGATTTCAATATTGGTTGGTATTTGGTTGTATATAGAATATATGTGTATGAACGCTGTGTGTTAGTGTGACATAAATAATAAAAAAATGTATATAGGCATTGAACCGAGAAGCCCCTTAAAATAAATGAATAGAAAAATTTTGTTTATATATTTTCCGAATGTATAGAGACACCTAGATGTATGCAAGTGTATGTATATATAGGAAAATTTCAATATTTTTATAAATATATTATGGCATAAGAGTAGATATAACGTGCGTTTACATGTAAATATATATATATTTATATACAATATAGTTATTTATAGACGTAATGATAAGCATTTTAAGATATACGAATAATGTACATATAATAATAATAATAATAATTTCAGAAGGGATTAAATTAAAAATTTTTATATACAATATACACAACAACAACAACAAAACCACCCATCTTCTTATCAATAAAATGAGATAATATAATTTTATAATGTAATTTAACTGTATTGTGCATATAATAAAAAGTAATTTGTTTGATATGAACAGATTATAAGCTATATTTAATATATGTTTGATTACAAAAATTTTTCTTCAAATTTAACAATTATAAATAAAATTTATAATTATTAATAATCGCATAATTTGATTGTCTGTTAATTTTAGAGTTCATTAGGTATTGATTTATTAAGCAAGTGATAATTTTTTATTTATCGAATATTGTAATGAAAACCTCCAACAAACACATTGAAAAAAATTCTTCCAAATGCATTTTGTGAGGAATGAGGTGTTATTAAATAAATAATTTATTTGGCATAGTTTTTTATAGGAAGTTTTTTGTGTTCAACAATTATATGACAACATTAATTTAATAATCTTTTTTTATCAGCAGCAAATGGACGATTTAAGGACCATATATGCGTATAATATATATAACTGATAAGAGACTTATAGAAGTGTCACGTTAAAATTGCACACGCTTAACAGGGAATATACAATGTGAATGTATTACTATATTATTAAATTTTCAAACATTCGTTGGAAGACAATTTATATATCATATGTTATGATGACATAACAATATTATAAACAAATATATACCTATCTAATCTATACATTCACTCACATACATAAATTGATTGACATCTATATATAAATGCAAATATAAATAATTTAAATGTCATATATATGTGCAATGTGCATATATAAAAGTGAATATATCAAATTCATAATTTTATACAAAGTCGTGAGAATTATATATATATTTATATTAATATTCGTTACATGTATTAAACATAATCTCAAACGTATATATATGGTACGGTACGGTACGGTTGATTAAAAATGGCTAAAATTTATATATGAGTCCATCTATTTAATATTATAAAACCCTATATTTACAATTATAGGATTTTATAAAAAAAAAAGTAAAAAAATAAGATGCCGATACTTGTTTATTTTGATTTGCTTATGGTCTTTTAAGGTAAAGCATATATTATAGCGAGTTACATTTACATTATAAAATGTATCATTTAAGGTAAAAAAAAAAAACAAGTTTTTATTTCAATTTAAATAAATTGAATTTCGTCCTTTTAAAATATGGTTGACATTTTTCATCAAAAATGAAAAAAAAAAAAAATTTATAATAATAAGCTGCTGTTCCCCTACAATCGTCAAATATATATAAACGCGTATTTACGCACATACACGCACATATTATAGACATTTATTCCTTTGACTAAGATATTGTTACTGTTATTACTTTTATTATTATAAATTTACTCACTATACACATAACACACCCATATAAATATATGTTAGTATATTATAATAATGATTGACATATTCAAGTATGTGATCTTTATGGCTCAATTATAAATATATATATATATATATATATATATATATAGATACTATAGGTATATGAGTTAATTTTTACACCTCACAATATATTCATTCATTGAAGTTTACATTCAGGTAACATAAAATATTGCATTGGGTTGTATAAAAAATTTCTTGCCCTTTCACACCGATTTAAAATTTTATTTGAATACGCAAAAACTTTATTGACTATATATTTATGAGAAATTATTCCAACAAAAGGATATAGTTCGAATTTTATATATTGGAAGTTTCATTGGAAATTTCAATAAATTTACTGTGAAAGAGCATCCTTGATCCAATTGGATGTTGCATACGGAAAATACCGAATGAAATTTTTAATATTTGATGTAAATAGATTTCATTTTTCAGCTTTCAATATTTCTATAAATATTCTATAATTTTTTAAATTAGAAGTTATAAATCTCTTTTATTCACCTATATACTATTCCAAATTACAAACCTAAAATGTAATTCTGATATTTTTTTTAATGCCTGATCAATAGAGACATAATATTATTATAATTATCAAATAATATTATTTATTTTGGAAAACGGAACGAAATTTTTACACAACCCATTTTAATTTTCTTACTAATTTTAACACACATTTTATTAATGTTATTATTATTATTATTATTAATATTAAAATATATTATTATTACTATGGCCAATTCATCAAAGAAAAACACCCTTATGGTATATTTTAACTGCATCGTTTGTATATTGCATACATAAAAATGTGCGTAAAGTTAAATTGAAAGGAAGCTATATGAACATACATAAATATATATATATATATTTTAATCCTTTATATAGGACCTCACACGTCTATTGTACTCTTGGCTTTATACATTGTGACACATTCACACATCGCAATGTAATGTAATTGAAAAAAAAAAATAGAATAATAATAATAATAATAATAATAATAATGTTTATTATCAAATTAAAGCTACAATTTTTTTTCTTTCCTATTTTTCAATTGAAAGGTTTAATCAGGCGGCAACTAGTTTTCATTTATTAATATTTTTCTTCAATTTTCTATAATCTCTTCGGAAGGTAGGTATATTATAAATACAAGAAATAATATTAAAAAAAAAAAAAAAAACCAAGAGGGTAATAATAAATATGTGATAAGGGCAAATCACTTCAAAAAAAAAAAACTGAAGAAATATTATTCTTTTACTTAAGATTAACATTTATTTATTTGTATTTTTTTCATTATGTTAAAGAAAATACAATAACTTTATTAAAGGGCAATCGAGTGACTGGGAATAATATTTTTTTATTGTATTTCATTCATTTCTCATTGTGTTATTTCATTTTATGAAAAAATAATAGAAATATTTGACTTGTGTTTCACATATAAATATTTATATCATTATTAAATATACACACACATATATATATATATATATATTAAATGTTAATAATAATAATAATAATAATAATAATAATAACAATGAAAACATCAAACAGAGGGATATAACTTAATACTGAATATATGCAATATGTAAAAAGATTAATTAAATTTTTTTCTACATATATTTAACGACTATTTAGAAATTCTTTTAATTTAAATCAATTTTGTATATAAAATAAGAAAGATAATTTTGCGCTTGAATCTTTAAATACATTTTTTCCAATGTTTTTCTATACTACATCAATGAAGTGTGATTGTGCGAAAGGTCTGTAAAATATCAATACACAATATCGTCATTTTATTTCACCAAAAATAGCAGATTTTTTTCAAGTTTTATGGAAACAGATAATATTCAGAAGGAGCCAAATCTGATAATGCCCTACTTTGTTAGAATATATTGACAGATTGAAATAATATTTTAAAAATATATGTTTATATAATGGTTGGAACTTTCCAATAATACAATTATGGTTTCACAGTTTCTATCGCCATCATCATAAACGAAATTTGGTCAGGTCGAGAACTATTCAGACCTAGCCTATACCTATATATTATTATGTACATAACAAAATATAACAATTTTATCGAAAAAAACACCTTGCTAATATACATATGTGTGTGTATGTTAATAATGAAATTAACATTTAATATAAAATCATTGACCCAATACAATTATTTACAAATGAAATTTCATATATTCAAATTTTAAAAATGAAATATTTTTGTTTCATATAAAGTTATAGTTTTCTTTCTTTTCATCGTGGTTAATTCGCATTTATGAAATTATACAAAAAAAAAAAAAAAATACTAATTATTTATACCTTTTATGTTGATTTATCGAATTTTTTTGTGAGTACACATAGAATCATAGAACATATAAATACAATATATGAAACTTTTACTATTTATATGAAACATCAATATATATATAGATATTAATTCAAATATAAACCAATTTATATGTAGATTATAAACATAGAAGCATTTTTTTTTTTTTTGTGAGTTTGTTGGTTTTCAATAAACCTTATATTTTCCTGTTTTTATTATTACAATATACATATCGTACTATATATGCAAAATTCATAAATAATTTAAAAAACCTATAAATATATGTATATATAAATTGAACGGCAAAACAATATACTCATTCCATTTCTTCATTCATATGCTAACGCAAATACAAAATATGCGGATATAATATATGTATAAATTAAATATTGGATATATATATATATGTAATAACGTTGAAAAGAAGAAAATCATTATGTTTATATAGAAATATGAATGAGGCCGACGATGACGATAAAGTGGTATGAACATTATAACATGATACATATATACACAATATACCATATATATAGAGGAAAATCAAAGGAGTATCATCATACGCAAAACGATATAAATATGAGTGTATATGTATAAAATATATATGATAAATAAATTAAAGTGTTCGAATTAGATAATGCATTGATAATCTATTCAATTTTATTTAGATAAGATAAAAAGTTATTTCTTGTTTATCAAAAACATAAGATTAAGATAATAATATTAATTTATTATAATATTATTTTAATTTTAGATTGTAGTCGAATATTCAATAGTGCAGATATATTGCTTATGTTGAAATGGACAGTATTACAAACGAACAAACAGTGCACTGCTACCCAAAATAATCATCCTTCATTTCAATTAATTCATCACTATTATTATTATCAAATATTTTGTAAATATTCAAAGTAAGGATCTTATCTTTTAATTATAGGATATCAAATGGTTGCGCTACCGTTTTCATTACTATATAAATAATAGATATTGTAAACCCATGCAGGCGGTTTTAATTTTATTAAAAAAGAAAGAAGTTAAATTAAAATAAATTGAGACGATTTTCGAAAATTTTCTATAATAGTAGTAATTCCATATTATCTAATTAACTGTGGTAAAAATATAACTAATATTGTAGATAACATAAAGATGATATTCTTCTTTATTATCTTAGATAAATATTTGCAAAATATTTTTATCTATACAATAGATAATTTTATAAGATAATTTAATTTAGATGAAACACTAATAGATTTGGGTATGCAAAATATAATAATTTTTTAATTTGGTTAATTTTCACACAATATTTAGCTAATTTTTTGTACCCATTAATTATATCTAAGTCAATATTAATATGAAATAAAAATGCGAGGTATAATACTGACGTTACTTAACGTCGTGCTGAAAGGTAATATTTCTGTTGAAAAATCAGAGCTTTAAAGAGTATGTTAATATATAATGTACGAGTATTTCAAATAAAATATTTTATACGGCACGTCACTGAACATTGAAAATCGCTATACCCTGTGTCAATTTAATATTGAATATAGTCTATATATATATATATATATATGAATATGGAAAAATATTGAAAAATATGTAATAATATAAAGAGAAATTTAATATCACATAGTAAATGGATAAAATATGAAATACTTGAAATTAAAAAAAAAATAAAAATTATATATATATATTTTATGTACACATATTCGTTCGTCTATAATATGCATGGGAAAAGTGAAGAATGTATACCGCCATCACACATTAAAATGTACATATATTTCATAAAAACATTATATTATAATATAGTACTACACATACCGACTCGACTTCCACAATATCTATCTATACGTATATTAAAATGTAAATATATATAGGCAAAAATTGTTTTCTGCAAGTCACAATATGATTGATACCTGCAGGATAATTAATTATACATAAATATTTCTTGCCGTATCGAAGCAGCGCTGACAGCTTATAATATCTTATATATCAAATCCATTTATTTATGGATTTTAGTTTTTATATTACAATATATGTATGATTATAATTTGTAAATATATATATAGTATAGAGTATATTATATATAGTAATAGTGTATATATTACTTTTTTTACTTCGATTGCCATCAAAAGAGGGATAATGTAATTACTCATTTTTATTAAATAAAATTTTAATTAAATTTATTTATTTATTTATTTATTTATTCTAATAAAGACTGCGCTGTTCGAGTTGATTAATTAAACTTATAAGAAAGCGATTCGCTAAAGACATTCCTAAGGACATATACAGAAGCAATTTTTGAAAACAAATTACATTTGTGACAATCAAAAGATTTTTGTGGAAAGAAGGATTTTGGACGGCACTATATAAAACGGATGTGCCAAAAGCTAAACAATATATACAGACCAGTTAAATTCAAAATACGGATACAAGGTTTTGGAATAGTTTTTACAATATATATAGTATTTTTGTTTAGGATTATTCGATACAGAGAGTGTACGTAAACCTAAGTTGCTGAAACATCTTGTTATAGAATAACAAATACAAAATATGTCATTATTAATTTTATATAATTTTGGCAATATATTATTGGTAATAAATACAATCCCATCATTTCCTTAGACTTAGATATATGGCACTAACTAACACCGCAGAACTATTTATATAATAGTATATATCATCATTTTAAAAAAACTTAAGATATAATTTATGTATTTTATGATATCAATACACAAACATAATATAGAAAGTCACCTGTTAAACTTCATTCTTTTCTATAAAATTATAATAAATATATCGTACATAAATACTAAGCAAAAAACATAAAATGTGTGTACCCTTTTTTAATTATTTTAATCGGAAACATTCAAACCATTCAATGAGATTGAATATTCATTTTATTATCAAAGTAAATCGAGAAAAAAATAATAATAATATATTATTTAAATATGTATTTATAACGCACACACACACACACACACACACACACACATTAGTATATTAAAAATTTAATTTCATATATATATATAAATAGTATTTATAACACATATGTCAATATAATAATATAGCTGCTAACTAAAAAACATATACCATATATATAATACTCGTATATTAAAATACAATACGTAACTATTATACCATATATAAGTACATATACGAAAATATATATATATTATATATATATATATATATAGTATACTTATTTAACCAAATCGTTATTAAGTTCACCACAGGAGATTTTAATCTACTCGAACGATAATCTCACCAAGTCTATATTATTAATAATATTCCTAGTTTTTCACAATTTTCCAACAATCCAATATATGGTATATACACACAATACATAATAACATGCATTTGTATTTCATACATGTATATTACATATAGGCATGAAATACATGTTATGTACAGGGTAGAGTAGAGTATAGATTATTTGGACATGGATACTCCTTGGTGTTTGTGTTAATAAATAAAAGTAGATTTGTAACTATATTGATCAACTAAATTTCAATTTATAAATATTTACAAAACTATTTTATATACGAAATGCAATTGTCGTTTTTTGAAATTTTTGTGTTTTAGTTTTAGTTATGAAAATGTTTTTTGTTGATTGAAATTTTGATGCAAACACAAAACAGGTGATGGAATACTTCACAAATATACAGCCAAATTATTATCGGAAATAAATTACTAAATATATTATTGTAATTTGTATTAATGTGGTATATGAAATTTTTGAAAAATTAACGTTGTGCAAGCAAATACAAGCATCAAAGTACAGCAGTTATTTTAAAAACCATGCAGATATAGTATTTAAAAAACCAATCGATAATAATTTATATAAAAAATTTTAGGTTCAGTTTTAAATATTATTTAGGCGGCTATAGCAACAAATCAAATTTTTCGATTTAAAAATCATATTAGCAAAAAAAAATACATTTTTCACTTATATTCATTCATTCACATACTGCAGGAATAATAAAAAGCTGATTTTTTTTAGCTATTGTTAAGGTATTTCATCCACGCTTTAGTAACAGATTTAAACAGTTAAGAACTCTTATTATAATTTATTTTCGTTTCCGTATATATGATGTTTGCTTAAATTTACAGATATAATATGTATATGCAAATAAAATTCACCACTAAAACAGAATTTACCATAAAAATAATCTGTAAATTAATTTACTGATTACACAAGAACTAATAAAATTGGTTCCTAACTTCCGTAACCTACTGTATACGTACGGGTATTTAACATTATATATATATATATATGTATTTCTTTATTCTATATACAATGAATATACATATAATAATACATAATAAAAACATAATAATATTGAATAGAGGGCGTTTTGTGAGGGTAATCTCACTTTGATTACATAATTCCATCCTCTATATATATATATATTTATATTATAGTCAAAAATATAACCTTAAAACCGCGGCATTTTGAGCCCTACATTTGATATGATTGAATTCTTTTTTATTATTATTATTATTATTATTATTATTATTATTATTATTATTATTATTTTCAGTTATTGTTGTCGCTGTCTATATTCGTTTGTTTCATTTAAATATATACTATACAATATATATTACATGTTCTAAGCGGATATATTCGTATATATTGTATGTATATGCATGCGATGATGAATTAAATCTTCATATATTTATGAAATGGAAAAAAAAGCATACATATATTAAGAAACACCAGATTTACTATATACATATGCAATATACATATTATTACACCAATGATTCAATCCTAGTATTTCAAAAGGACATTTATGTATATATATGCACTGTACTGTATATTTAATATTTTGTGATATATATATTTTTATGCACATATGGTACATTTTAACAATATTATATGTGATTGAGAATTGTGTATTGTTAGATGATTTGTTTTTTTTCGCTATCAATGAGTATATTATTTTGTCGTAAAGTTTTGATTTTAATATAATGAAATGAAAAAGAAAAAAATTAAAGGGAAAACAAACAACTTAATTTTTATTGAAAACATGGGGTAATATTATTATTATAATTATTATATAAAAATATGCATTATGTATTATTAGTAGGTAAATGAAATTAAATGTATGTAGAGTATACAATATTCTGTACATAATATAATTAATAAATTATTAGAAACTGAATTACAGTCATTAAAGAACACATTGATAATATTGAAATTAAAAAAATTTGTGTTATTTACGAGTAGATATAAATAAATACAGAAAAGAAATTATTTATATATATATTTACGTTCATGTATATTATATATATTATAGGATTTAGACTGAAAATCGTATAATTCACTATAAATATATAATTAATAAAATATTTTTTATATATACTCATCGTATAAATAAATCGTAAATCTCATGTGATTGTATATGTCATTAGCGGCAATTATTATTTTTTTTCCATATATTTACAACCTGTACTATTTATACACAGGCACAAACACACACACACTCACATAATAATATTAAAATATAATTTAACAACAATACCATTTTTTTTTTGTGATGGCTAAAAAAAAAATATGATAAATTACATTAAATTTATATTTATTTACATATAATATTCTCTGCGATCATCATTTGTAAATATGCGATGGAAAAAAATAGACCATATTGACGGTAATCGCATATAAAAATATATATATATATTGTACATTGGATGGATAAATAAATAAATAGTACTGGCACATATAGTAAATGATACTCTGATGGTTATGGCTATCAAATATATATTGTATATAGGATTTAAATTTAAATAAATATTATTTTATTGTGTATAATAATAAATTTTATATTTTTATAATCATTATTATATGATGTGATTGATTGATTATCGAAAATATATATGTATTGGTATTATTTATTTATATATAAACGCAGCCAGTAAATTTGTTATACTTTTTTCTTTTTTACTATATATATAAATTATATAATTTATTTAAAATTAATATAAAAAAAGCTTATGTATTATATAAATATATAAATTATAATTTAATATGTTATATTTGAATTAAAATTTGGTATAATATTATTTATTATAAAATGAATATATAATATATAAATAATTACTAATCTACGCATCACTTTTAAATTATTACGTATAGTTATTTTCATTAAAATATAATTATTACGCATTGTCATATCCTTTTTTAGGTACACAGAAACTTAAACCATATATTCATATAAATAATAACATTAAATTTACAACGTAATTATTATTTTGTTTTGATTTTTAGCTATAATAAATACGCGGTAATAACAGAGGTATGGCATCAGTGGCGAAGCTTGAGAAATAGTGTTCAGTTTTCAATTGCGCTATATTTTTCTTATAACACGGGTGATATTAGACTAAAATATGAAAAAAAAATTTGCATGTTTTCTGCGAATTAAATTTTCCGGAAAATCAACTTTTATGAATTATCATCTTTTTTAATTATGAGCCATAGTTTTAACGGATTTACATTTTTGCTTACACCATTACAAATTATAATCAATTTTCAATCTTTCATAGAAGAAATTTTTAAAATCGATTCACACATTCAAAAGATATAACCAATTTTCCAATCGATGGTAGAGAAAATTTAAAGAAATTTATGATATTGTATAAAATTAACAACCAAATGGTATAATAAATGTATACAGCATCATTATTTCGTATAAAATTTCACTGCGACATAGCGAATGGCAATTCGGTCATATTTTTTGAAAACGTGACTACCGATTTTAAAAATTTCTTCTTTAAAAGATTGGAAATTGATTATAATTTGTAATTTCTGTATATTCAAAACTGGATATCCGTTAAGTATATGGCCCGTGATTAAAAAAGATGATTATTCGTAAAAGTAGATTTTCCGGAAAATTTAGTTCGGTAAACACCCAAAACTTATATTCATAATTTAGTCTATCATCAGCCAGGCTATAAGAAAAATAATAGTTATATTGAAAACTGAAGGCAAACAATATTAAATATAGTATAACTTTAATGCGCAAAGTGTATCGCGATGATAATCTTATTTTAATTTAATTTTACAAGATGCATTTTACTATATAAATACTAAAACAATTATAAAAAAATCATATATAATTATTTAATTTCAAATGTTATAAGTAAACGAATTTATAATAAAAACAATATTTTCTCCTCTGTATAAAAACACATTTAATAAAAAATGTTAATTTGATAAATAATTAACAAAAAAAAAAAAAAAAACACATCTAAATTATCAGCGATACTTTAAAAATAATCACTAAATCTTTAATAATATTGGTATGTACAAAAAAGGATTAATCAAGAAGCAGCATAATAATAAAAAAAAAATCATAATAATCAATGCTTAAAAATTAACTTTCCATTTCAATACTTCCATTTCCATAACCGTGTACCAAGCAAAGAGACAAGTATTTTTTATTATTTTATTTTTTTTCCCACAATAACTTATTTTTAAACAATTGCTTTGTACTCTCAATTAGTTTTAGTAAAGATAAACAAAACATACAATACAAAAAAGAAAAAAAAAAAAAAGGAATCACGGAAATATTTTATTTCCTTTATAGATAATCTTAATCATATAAATTTATCCATATATTACTCAAATATATATATATATATATACATTATATTCTATTTATAGGTATATATAGACATACATTCATACAACGTATATTGTGTATATGATTTTTATCAGAAACGCAGAGTCTGTGTACATGGAAAAAAAAAATATAAATATACATATACATATACGGCAACAACAACAACAATAATAATTGAAAGGAAAATGAAAGAAAAATGAATCAAGAAAATTAAATACAATCTTCCAATGCCATACAGATTTTTTTTTTTTTTTATTTTTCATACTCTACTTATATAACTTATACAAAATATATGTACAAACAGATATACCGACAATATATTGTATATACGCACGCGAATTTCCCAAATATATATACCATACAGCTATATCCTTTTGCATATAAATAATACATGTACTATATATATATATATATATGTATTATATACAGGCATGCACATATACATTTTCGGAGAGTATCTCTATAATATATTGTAGGTATATAATATTTATATATAGGCAAAAATAAAAAAAAAAAAGCTTTAAGTTGAAGAATATATATAAATATATATATACACTTAACGATGCTTTAGTTAGTTATATTCTTTTGTTCTAAATTGTGATTGGTCGTCAGGACACGTACACATAGATGGATAAATATCCCTTTTTTGTTAAATATATATACAGTATGTATATTTTATATACCATATATATATATGAAATTTTAGTGTATTATATACATTTTTATATAAAGTGTATGTTATATATATATATATAATGTTATATATAGTAACGTTATATATACGTTTATACTTTATTTATACATGTATATAGAGTTATAGATATATATTATATAAATAACAAAAATGCGTTAGGGTGCCAACAACAAATATATATATATATATATAACGGAAAATAGAAATGGGCGGTAGAGATTGGGGTAAAATGTTATATATATACACAGGGCTACCTCATCGTCATCGCATGTTATTCTATATATATATATATTGTATATACGCAAAGTATTGAGCAAAAAATAAAAAAACAACATAAAAATAAAAAATAAAAGAATCTCCCCATATTGCTTTTATACTACAATATATATATATACTACTATTGCTATATATATATATATATATCTATATACTCCGGTTGTCTACTAAACTTGTATATAATATGTATATATATATATATGCGTAGTGATATTATAAAATTGTATATAACATATATATATATATATATGTTGCGTATATATAAACAGTCAAGAAGAGTAATAAAATTGGGTAGAGGTATGAGAGAAAATTGAAGAAAAATTTTGGGGCGGTTGATTGGAGCAAAGAGTTACGCGAACCAGAAAAAAATCATTCATTTGAATGAAAGAGATAAAATGAAATTTTTGCTTAAATCTAATTCTAGTTTATATACACACAAGGATATTTTTCTATATATATATATATTTATATATTTAATATTATATCCTTATATAAATTTTCCATTCATTTTTTATAACATTTTCGTTATGTTTTTGTTTTTGCTTTTTTTTTTTTTTATTGTGGACGGTGGTATTGTTTTTATGTGTTTTACCATTTTACTTTAAAATACTTTTCCTTTTAAATTATACGTACGTGTATAGTGTAAATAGATAAAGTTATATAGTCGCAGTCATAAGACTTATTAGTATATATTATTTTTTTTTTATTTTTAATTTAAATATGTACAATTATTATATGTATATAACGCTGTATTTGGTTGGGCGATAGAGAACGAAAAATTAATTTCATTAAATTTATTATAGGAAATTATTATTATTGTACACAATTATAAGGACGTGAGAAAGTGTATTGTGTATAGTATATTTTATAATCAATATTATATGAGCAAAGATAAAATGATATATATGTGTAATAAGAAATTGGTTTTACAGTGTGTATCCGTATATATAGTACCTTCGATATGTACATATACTATCAATTTGATTTTAATATAAAGTATATACGTTTGTTGTTTGTATACAAGTATTTCAAGAATACTATGTTGTATATATATAGATATGATGGATATATTTATATAATATTATTATTATGACTTATTTAAATTTAAACAATTAAATTTGTAGGAAAAAAAAAAATTGAGGCTGTTTTATTATATGCACAAGAAACTATAAAATTTCTTATTATGTGCTATTGACTGAATAGAAGAATTTATTTAATCGGAACAAAAATTGCGGTTGTTTAAGTATATTTTATTTAATAGTTTGAACGCCACAATTGATTTTGAAAACCTCAACTATGTGAAAGATTATAAATTTATTTAATTATGAAAATTTCAAATAAAATTATCTTATTTTTAAATATAAAATTCACATTAATTTTGTTATCATTTTTCGGTATTTTTGCTGTATGATATAGCAACATTTAAATATGAATTAAATCTTTATTTGTATATCGAAATGGTTATTGGTTCTTAGGAGATTTTTGGTTTTTTTTTTGTTTCGTAATTGGTTGAAGAACTAAATAATCAGAACCCATAGAAACATATCGAAATGTCTTTCATGCAAGCAGAAGTGTATATGCCATCGAAATAAGTTCTCAATTTAATCTCGGCAGAAATTACACCAAGAAAATCATAGCAATGAGGACGATAACCTTATATTGTGGGTGGTATGGTCACGTTTGTATAATAAAAACCTAACAATAAAGGGATCACACGTCATAGGGTCGGAAGCTTTCCGTAAACTAAGAAAATACACTATACGGGAAAGCTTCCAAATGAGAAATGATAGGCTGCCAAACGAGAAATGATATGTTTTTTCTAACTAAAGCTTTTCATTTTATATGTATATGCCTTACAGAAAATAGATTATTTCATATTGTAGATATATGAATATTACATTAATTATTTTTCAAAAAACACGCATAAAAGTTGAAAGTAATATAGTTTTGTGACGGTTACAAATTAACAAAAAAAAAAAACAGGTAAATGAAACAATAAAATAAAGGTAACAATAATATGTGAAAACCGTTAAATATTAAAAATTTAAAGAATATAAATCTTAACCGCATGTACCATTTTACATATAATATGTGCAAGTACCGTAGTTCTATATATGGATAGACACATAAAACACCTATAAATCTAAAAAGATTAAATTTATAATTTATATAATAATTCCTTATAATATAACTCTTTTATTTTTCTCATCGAATAATTATACGAAAAGAAAAGACAATACCTAAAAAAAAAAAAAGAGGTGGATCGTAAAGTATTAAATTGCAATAAAAACAAAAAAAAAACGAAAACTATCCTATATCTTCAAAAATAAACCAAAAAAAAACACACACACACCCCATACTAGTGTCCCTATGTATATATAATATTCATATTTTGTATATATATATATTTCAATTTCACCATGCCATCCATATATGTAAAGTATATAACTACTATATATATATGGTACTCGGGCTATATTATTTAATAAAGCACCTATATGGTATATATAGGACTATAGGCATATATTTAAATTGTCAACAGCTGTTTTACGATTATAATTTATATTTCATATTTTGTTTTTATTTATTATTTATAGCGCACACGTTATAATCTAGACTAGAACCACCGAAAATATAAATAAATATAAAACCACTATATAATGTATGAACGACGTTTTATAGTTCGAATACATTTAAAAAAAAATACATAATGTTTTCACACAGGACAACATATTCTTATACAACATCGCATATAAAAAGCACGCAGTAAATATTCATCCGTATATAGAAAAAAAAAATTAAAAAAAATAGGTGAAACCAGGCAAATATGTATCAAATTTATTGTTACATGAAGAAAACTTGAATGTGTCTCATACATTAAAATATAAAAATAAGCTAATTAAGCTTTGGCGCAAAATGTTGGCTATGAGTCTGTTTGAATATTGGTATATTACCATTATTTTTCTTATATGTTTTCTTAAATCAATGATATTATCCAAATTGGCTGTAAAACAAAAAATTCCAAAAAAATTATTCTATGAAATATATGATGGTGATGGTAATCACTTCATTACACACAACACAGAAAAAATTTATTGTTTTTATTACATAAGACCGATTGTCAAAGTTATTATTGATTTGCTATATATAACATTTTTTTAAGCCACACATATTGTATAAATAAACTTTAGTCTCTCTTATAAAATCCATATAAACTCGTAACTTATATGTAACACTAAATAATAAATATAAAAAAAAAACAAAAAAAAAACATAATAAATCTATAAACCTTGAGATATTTTTAAGTAATAAATATACTTAATGATTTATATCAACGAATACCAGAAAATATAAACCTTTTTATTATTATAAATTTTTTTATATATCCCTTTTTTAATAAAATATATATGATTTTCAATTTGTGCATATATGGTTTTATAAATGCATTCAATATCATATATATATATATATAACTAAATAGTTGTACGCAGTTGTACGTATATAAACAATCTTATGAATGAATATTGTATAAATATTTCCTTTATTTTACGCATTCATGTATTTATTTATTTTTATTATTTATAGAAACCCATCATAAAATAGTATATTTACTCGTATAGTATAACTAGATATACGCGGATGATACGCACTTAAGAAGGTACCTATACATATATATATATATATATATATAACTGAACCGATACACTTCATCATAAATTTAAGATGCGAAATGCATCAATTAATTCTTATTTATAAATCATATATAGGGTTTAGTGAAATAAAAATATTTTTTTTCATTTTTAATATTTATTGTTCATAAAATTTATAGTTTTATTTTACCATATATATTGGGTATATATACAGACACCTATATAAATGCAGAAGAATATGAAGAAGGTATATGTGGCAATATCTTAATTTAGTGTTTTGACCGTTGTGAATGTACCAAAAAACACAATACATTAAAAAGATATATAAAAATAGACTTTTAATTCCATTGTATGGGATATAGGTGAAATATTAATATACTTATGTGAAAACAAAAAAAAAATAAACATTCCATAAATTCTTAAGGTAAACGCAATAGTTATATGGTATACATATAAAAAATAACGTTCGATAAATGGAATCTAATATATATATATATATTTTCTTTTGGATACATATTCATGTATCCTAGAGGGTTGTATTTCTTTATATCAGACTCAAAATGTGTGACAAAAAAAAACAATGTTTTTTAAAAGATTTATTGTATAAGATTTTACTGGAACATCAGATATACAAACGACGATGAATGATAAAAAGATTTAATACCTTTCATCGTACATGAATTATTTTCTAAAAATAAATTATTTTATAAATTTTAATTTATATATTATTAACAAATTAATCAAATTTATATATAGAAATTTGTATGGAAGTGGTATTTAGAAGGTATAAATATAATTCATGGAAATTACTTCACCGTATATAAGAGTAATATACATACAATCCATTTTTCAAATCATTGACCCGTATTGTTTTTGACAGCAATATATTTATTTACTGTAGTTACTATTGATACGAAAAGTTCAGATGATATATATATATATATAGAATCCTTACCGTAGCTGATTTTCCACTTTTGAGTATTTTAAATACATCACACAGTTCATGTGGATTTTGAACCATTTATGTTAAAGCACCTAAGTTTACTAATTATTATACAATTACTAACTCCTTTACACACACTGTACACATATGCACATAATTATTATTTTAAAGTGATTTTTCTATATAGAGGCATTTGCATCTTCATCTATATAGTTTTTATAATTTCCATACATTTCATTTAGTTTTAAATATTTACATTTACATTTTATTTTCAATATGAATAATTAAAAAAAAAAAAATACATTTATGTTTACACTTAATTTGTTTCCATAACATTAAAAATAACCCATGTAACATTCTCAACACCGCGATAAGTGCACATATAATTTTTCAATTTATTCTATAATACATCTATAATTGCTCCTGGATTGCCAGGAGTAGCATATAATTAGAATATCACATATTATAAATAAACGACGAGAATATTCTTATATATCAGCTAATACTAACACAGTTTCGAATTAATAAAATTAAGCGTATATATAATATCTGCATAATGAAAACTTACAATAATTGAATGGGCGGAGGTCTGTCTTAATAAGGAACGAAATTGTTATGTGGGAATGAATTTACAAATATAGTATACCATTAAAAAATGAAAATAAACAACAATAAAATACATGCCGCATTATATATAACAAATATCCATTAAATTAATGACAGCATATATTTTTACCAAATTAGTAAAAGTATATATTCTAAATTGAAAATCTACCGGTATTTCTTTTTATTGTTTACCTATGCAATAATATTGAAGTTGTGCCTCATTTTAAATATATAGCTTTTCTATTTCATTTTATTTCATATAATAATAATAATAATAATAATTATTATTATTTGTTGAAACACTCTGTAGCAACATCGAAGCTTAAATATTGTCTATATACATAAGAGTTGGAAGTTTCTTGTTATATACATATTTTTATGGTTATATATATATGAAGAACGAGTATATAAATATGAAAAAAAAAATTTGGCAACACAAATGTTAATTCATTTTTAAAGGAGATCAGAATTTATGAATAAACCTCTTACATTGAAAATTAGCGAATTTCATTTCAATTTCCAATTAATGATGCATACACTAATTTCTTTTGGACATGACAACTACTTGGTACTTTAACAGATAATAATTGCAATGTTTTCATAAAGCAGAAAAAAACAGATATTATATTTGTGGAAAAAATAGCACCATAAAGTTGTTAGTATGAAAAAGCTCGTTAAAATTATAGAATATTTATAAAAAAAAAATATAAAATAACCAATGACAAACAGCTATTGCTATTTATTAATGTAACCAAAAATTCTCCAACAATTTTATTAACTTTTTCGAGAAGATACAAATAAAAAAATGCACACCATTAATTTTTATTTTCAAATTGTGATTTTAAGAGTTAAAATTCATTCAAAATTATCGGTAGAATTAATTTAAGCATTTGGTATTTCATATAGGTAAAAAGAAAAGCTTTTTTTCGTCACTGATACGTGATGAATTAATAAATCAAGGAAAAAATTATAACGAAAAGTATATAATAACTTCAATTCAGTCGCTAATGAGGCAAAAAGAAGAAAAAAAAAAAAAAGAAAAAAAAGGATTCCCTCGGAAACCATCAAGATATTCAAAGGATGATTATGATAAAAATTATTTTGTATATAAATATACGTTCGTATATATATAATGTTATGATGAGTTTATATATAATTTCCACATCCAACGGGAATAAATATATCCAAGTATATATGGAAATTATATACAAAATCGCTGATATATACAAAGTTTTTATACGGAAAAAAAACCTAACTGAAAGCGATAATACAAAAAAAAAAAAAGGTAAAGGTAAACATTTTTAAGTTGATAAATGTATACATTGGTAACTGCGTGCGTAACATCTTAATATATATAGCAAAAAAGGTATTATATACTGATTATTCCTATTATTCCATATGGAAATACACCTTTTTCATAGCATGTGTGTGTGTAATATGTAACAGAATTAACCTGCGAATAGAGTGAAACTGATGCGTTAATATTTATAGAAATACAAGGATAATTTTAAATTTAGGCATAATCAAATTAAAAATTATGTCATACTATTAATTAATTTATATTGTTTGGTGAACCCTTTAAAGATGAAAACACACACACCCATAACAGATCAATAGATCTTTCATTTATAGTTGTATGCAAACATCCTATATACTAAATTGAATGTTTAATTAAAATTTCATATGAAATGCAGCAGTCCTTGGAATTTCCGAAATTGATCGATGAGAAATTTTTCTGTATTTATTTTAATATTAAGTTTATATATATAGTTAGTATTTATCATGAGTAATGAATGTTTGGTTTTACAGATGCCATAAACTCCAATAAAACATGACTTTGATGACAGTTTTTCAAATGTCCTTAATCATTCTGTTGAACGACGCACAATCGAAATTTTTATGCCTTCCTGAAGAATTTCTTCGTGTTCGATCTCATAAAACTATTTATTGAATATTCAAACGGTGAATGTGAGATTGGTTCATTCAAACTTGAAACAGGAGTATGTGGTAGAAATTAAAAGAGAATGCATAGCGTAGAAGGATGGTGAATAAGGAAAAATTACTCATTTTATCTTATCGAGAAATTCAAGTGTATATATATATTAGAGTTTTTTCTATATTTAATTATGCCAATGAACACAACTAATAATAATTAATAATTTATAATTTTATTCTAAACTAATTTTGTACATTATAAAATATGTATAAATGCGATTTTGTGTACCCGCAGTGTATTTTTTTTTATACATGTAACATAAATATAAACAGTACATTATATTTATGTATAGAAAAATGCCTGAAGGTTAAGTTCAAATTTTTCGTTCTATATACACTTAAAATTTTATATAATAAAAAGAATTTTAAATTTTAATAATATTTATATAATACTTTACAATACGAACAAAGTGAATATACAGCAGCAGCAGCAGCAGGTAAATTGCATAGCTATGTATATATAAAAAATGTAAACAAAAATGCATGTATACCAACATATAAATTATATTTACAATATACACAAGTAGGTACGGGGTATACATTTATACAATATATTTTACGATATACCAATTTTATAATTTCATAAAAATAGAAAATCACTGTGAGTATTATAAATATTTTCAAATGGGGTGGTGTTGTACCACTCATATACGATAATATAATACATAATAAATGATGAATTTGCTAAACAAATAGAAAATTTAATTGAGTGAAATAAATGAAATTTATTTTATTGTTAGTATTATATATATATATTAGGTTTGTTTGGTGGACCCTTTGGGTTGGTTAAATATTTATATAGCGAATAACGCGAATTTCAAAATATTAACTTTAATTTTACATTTATAATTCCATATTAATAATTCGAAAAGTTAATGAGTTTCACAAAAATAAAATGATAATTATATTTTTATTCTTTGATAGCCCCCAACAAACAATTTCGCTATAAATTATTCAAAAAGTTAGTTAATTCTAATGTTTTTCCCCATATTTATTTATTAATACACTTCAGAGTTCAGATGTTTACACTCTTTTAATTGTTTTTAATAACAGAATAAAGATAATAACAAATGTAATTTTAAAAATGATACATATACTAGTATACGGTTATGTTTCCACTGGGTATGACAAGCATATTCATATACACGTATGAATAGTTGAAAATACATATTTTAGATAAAAACATCTATATTAACAATATCTAATGAAACTATAATTTTCAGAACAGCTGTATTATATACTAATAAAAATGAAATAATATTGAGGTTATCAATGCGGTACATGGAGAAGGGGTTGCAGATTGGCATAATATCTTTGAAAATACTCAATTTGTATATACAAAAAATTAATTTAAAATAATGAAACTTCTATGAAAACATCTTATTATACATTTGAATTGGTAAATTGTTATATAGTTGGCGCCGACATGCCGAGTGTGATTTAACTGTAATGTTTTCATTAGGATGCCATTATATAATATAGTGCATGCAGAGTTATATACATAAATTAATGGTGATGTTGATGAATGATGATGCTGCGATAATATATAATCTAGTAAAACTATTTTTTTTCCATACAACTTTATATTTGTACGTTTTACTATGTTTTTTTATTTTATAAAAATGACATAAATAATTCATGTCAACATTTTCTGAATAATTTACAATGATTTTAAAATCAACAACCAACTAATACATCATTTTCAATATTAATGCGTATGCATACATAACCATAACAGCCAGCTATACCGCATATATGTATGTACATGTTATTTATTATTATGTACTGAGTCAGTGTACATGAAAAAAAATAAAAATAATATTACTCAAACATATATAGCAAACATAAAACTCGGTTGGTGGTCCAACTCAACCAGCTACCATCATCATATCACAACATATACTTTTTTTTTCTATATAGTGATTGCATATTATATATTTATTTGCATATATACAATTTTTTATATTTAATATTTTTGCTCTGGTCTTTTCTATTCTATTTACACATACAGAATATACAGAGTACACATGCAATGTATACACTTCATATTGCATTATTATACAAAAATATATATATATATATATATATTATACATTAAACATATTTCAATACTATATAAGTGTATATTAAAAATGGTCACCGAAAAACATGTATATACTGGCTCGTATATATGATGCGAATATAATATGATATGAGAATTAAATACTCTGAATAAATGTTTTTGACAGTTGTGTCGTTATATTATATATCATTTATATATAAATATATACAAAATGTATTTGTCTGTCTAATATTTATACACTAAATAAATATATAGCTGGATATCAAGGTTAATTTGGCATAAAAAAAATTGCATTAAATATAATATCGTATACAGCCACATATAGATATAGTTATAATAATCGACATGTGATATAATAAATATGTGAAAATTCATTTTAAGATGATACAATTCAAATACGTCAATGAACACGTATATATATTAATGGTCATTATTTATAAAATTTTCTATTATAAAGTTATTCTATGAGACATTAAAACTAAAATATCTGAAATATATGGTAAATATCATATTGCACCGCTCAGTCCGAAAATTAACCAGAAGTATTTTCTAATATATATGAAATCTGATAATGCCACCTATAGATTGCGACTGATTGATTTATGTATATGGTGAAACGACCTTTACAAACTGTTAACAAGATATCTACACTTGGAACATACCATAAGCAACAATTCATGAGATTTTAATTGCAAAAATACGTCTAATATGAATTCAAAAAGTTTGTTCCACATCAATTTTTATTTATGATCAAAAATCACATCGAATTGATTCCAATCTCCAAAGATATTATTAAAAAGCTTGGAAGTAACATAGGGAAATCGGTTTGCATCAATATTATTGACATTAAACATTTAACAACAGCCATACTATAAAGACAAAATTCCAAACACATATAATGAAATTATTTTTGTAAAAATAAATCAATTGTTAATGCAAGCGACGGTTATTTTTCGGACAGAGCCTTGTGATATTTCATGGGTTGTCAATTGTGAAACTAAAACTACTACATATATAGTGGCCTATGATTTGTAATAAATAGGTTTTCGAATTTTATAATAATTATATTACTATTATATTTCGATATGTAATCATAAAATTTAGGGTTTTACAAAATTACCTTTTGGTATAATTTGATTCATTTTTTACTATAATGATATATGCGTATTCTCATTGTTATGTCTCAATATTAATTTATTATTGCAGATTTTTCGGTTATTTTTGAATTTTTATTTATTTTTATTTTTATTTATATGCAATAGGATATGAGCAACATATTAATATTGAAGTTCTCATAAAGGAAAAATCAAATTCTTTTAATGCACCATATTTATACTATTATTTTTACTTAACGTCACCATACGATGTACATATGTTAAATAGCATAGATTACTGAAAATTAGTTTGTAATCCAAACCATATATATATATTTGAAACAAAATATTTTCAACAACATTTTTACTTCGTGTGAAAGATTAAAGATATATCTCGTATTATGTGAAAATAAAATAAAACAAATTTCGGAAAATTTGGGTATATAAGTCATTTCCGGAAATTGTGTATAATAAATTATTTTTAATAAACATTCTTTAATTTCGGATATATACGCATTTACTTACAATTAGTTTTATATGAAAAATTGTGTATAACCTAAATTGGTATAATATTTTTCATATGGTTTAAATTACACCCAAATTGCTGCTTTTACCCACAATTAATATTTATGTATTTCTTATATATATTTAAAAATAAAATTGTAGGATGCACTTTCAATAAATTATATATAAAATATATGACAAATTTCAAGCTAATTATAGAATTTAATTTATTTACACATACCCAAATTCTCTATATTAAAATACGGCATAAAACTCTTACCTGAAACGAAAAAATAAAAATACAAATAAATTAATAAATAAATAAAAATAAATCTGGATTGTTTGTTTTTTATATTCTTTTTTTTAGAATATCTCCTAAATTAAATATTACAAATGTAAAAATTAAATTCAATTTCATAAGGTATTTTATTAATTAAAGTATTTTCGGTATATTATGACAACACTTAAATATTTTCATATATTATGTATATAGAGAGTAAGTGCGGGTTGGGTGTTATTAATTCTATTAAATTATATAAGATTAACCAAAAAAACAACGTATAGTAACGATCACGAACAATTTTACCTCTGCGGTAATACATATTTTCTCAAGAACGTGAGTTTAACAAAAGAAATATGTATGACGGATTTTAAATATTTATCATTTTTTATTATATAAATCAGATTAAATTTTTGTATAAATTTATTATGGACATTTTGAGTTATTTTTTGGATTTAATTTTTTTGTAAAAAATTTGTGTTTGCATCAAAATATCAGATTATTATATTATTTTAAATAATGAATGAAAGAATGAATGTATATTATTACGTTCACATATAAATATATAAAATATAAGTTACAGATTGACAATACCAAAAACACGTATTGGAAAATAATTTTTCATTTATAATTAGTAGTTGTTATATAGCTATATGATGATACTATTATTCTAAAAAATTTAGTTACATATTTTTCATCAATATTATGTCATAAATATATATTGTTAATGTTAATATTATGTTACTATTCTTTATTATAGTCCTCGTATAAATAGTTATTGTATATATAAATAGATGATTTGCATCATTATAATAAAAATAATATATGTAGTTGAATTAAATTAACGTTTATATAGAATATATTAATTATTAGAATTATTATTTAAAAATATATATAAAATTATACAAGGATTATCGTATATAATATACTTTACCATATCAATTGTTAAAATATGTATATAATACATTCACAATATCTACAACTATTTATGTAAATTTTCATGTACTTGAATAAGTAATTAATATAATATTCTATATATAACAAAAATTATTTAAATAGAAAAATTCCTTTATTATTATTATAATTATTATTTGCTAATATATAATTTAATTTCGTTTTTTATCATATTATTTAGTACTAATATATAGTATACCAGCGATATTAGTATATACAATACTCGTATATATTATTTAATTCTATAATGTAATGTATTATAATATAAATTTAACATAATTTATTTTCATATGGTGCGCATATACATGTGAATATTTAAACATTATTTAAAAAAATTATGTTTGTTCAATTTAAAACTTGTGCGCGTAAATTTCATAATATAAATATATGCGACTATATACAATACATATTAAAGCAGCACATGAACTGGCCCCAAGGGTATACTTTGAGAAAAAAAAATATATAATGTGTTGATTTATGTAAATAAAAAACGATATACGATGCGTAGAAATTATGATGTATACGCTGCAAAATAATTATATATGTTAACAAAAAAAGGTTTAAGATTCGAATTCGAAACATTGGAATAAAAAGGGGATTTTAGAAATGATTATTTAGTATTTAATTTTATATTAAATAAAATTGTATTATATTGTTTCAAAATATAAACAATTTAAAATCGTATAGTTTTATATGTCATTTAAATGAATATATTTTACATTCTATATCATATACAAATAAACAATATATAAAAAGTGTGATTTTCGACCATATATGATAATGTCAGACCACACGTGGCGACACACAAAATGGGAAATTTTGAAGATTATATCATATTTACTCTTCAAATTTAGTAGTTCCTTATAATAGAGTATCGTGTAACTATTCCGAATAGTATACGAATATGGCAAAAATATTAGATTTATATATGGAAATATTTGGGTACACTTCTTTATTGTATATATGCATAACTTAAATAAATATTAATATTCAATTATTATTAATTATAGAGAGACATTTACCAAAAACAAAAAAATATTGAGTTGATTAATTTATTTGCATTTGTTTACATGTCAAAACGCAATTTAATAAATAATTATTTAAATATAGAACAATTAAATTAAAAATTATATATTTCTTTCCGAATATTTTTGGTTAACGCAACGGATAAAAATATTAATTTTAATAAAACATAACTAAATCATCGTGTAAATTATATCAATATACGAATATGTTTTTATATCAATTGAAAATATCAAATTTTCTTGACACACGTTTTCATTTAATATTTAATACATATCAATTATTATTTGACTTTGTTCTATTCGTACTTTAAAATCTATATTTCACCCTATACACACATATATTATTATATATTATTATTCCGCATACATAAATTTGTTGATAATAACAACGATTGATGTATACGCCACACTATCCATATATATATATATGGTTTATGTTAATATTGTATTGATACTGTGATGATGTTGATGATGACAATGTTGATGATGATGCGATGGTATACGGATATTCTGATGATTCTGTTGATATACTGCTTATGATATTTTTGTATATATGTATATATGTGTGTCATCCCTTTATTTATCCCATATTAAATAGAGAGACTTATAAACATATATAATATCTATATATATTTATATGAGTATATACCACCGTATAACCCAAAACGAAATATTTCTGTTTTGCTATTTCATATATAAATATAAAACGTAATATGAATTGAGAATACATCGTATAACCATATTTATATATTGTTTATATATACATATATAATATATATATTCAAATATATAATATGTGAGGCTATCCGCATGTTAGAATGTTATAACATATATTTATAGAAATATCGAAGGGTATATATATTGCAAAACAACACACATAACACATAACATATGATGAGAAAGGGATTATTCATATGAGGATTATCCTAGATATTCAATAAAGATGACACTGCGATACTAATGTAGATAAAATATATATATATATATAGTAAAATTATATGTGTACGATGGTATATATATTTTTTTGATGAATTTAAATAGATATTAAATATAGTTAGATAGATAGATAGATAGAAATAGATTATTTAAATTCTATATTTCTTCTATTTAATTATTCATTTTATCTTAAAATTGCATATAATTCATTTTGACACAAAACATATTGCGATAATATATAATTAATATAAAATATTGATTATAGATTTTTATAATAAATTCAAACAATAATAGTGTAGACTCATTTCTCTTTACGCATAAAAGAATCATATATATATGAATTATTTCGCACAAGTAAAATTTATTACGTATTTTAATTAAATATTATGATTTTATTAATGTATAAAATATAGGTAGATGTTAACAAATTAAATTAAATTAAAATCATTATATAAACTATATTTTATATATACAATTGAAGATTTAGAAAAGGTTTGGAAAATGAAACCGATTAATATGCGTATTTATGTTACGATATATTCAATATTATATTGATGTGAATATATAATTTTAAGTATATTATATTGGAATAAAATAAATAATACAATATATATAATATTACAATACAAAATATAGTCGTAATAGTTAATATTAGTAAATATATTCATATAATATTATGAATATCGAAATATATTTTATCTCACACATATTATTATTATTATTCATATTTTATTTTATAAATTATTATTTTTTATAATTAATTACTTTTTATTATATCAATAGTAGAAAGATATATAGATAGATGGATGGATATAGTTGAGAAATGAAAGACGTTTTTCACGCGGAGCGCATATATACACCTTTACTTAAAAATATATGTCTTAAATATTTAAAATGAAAAAAATAAAAAAAAAATAAACTGAAACAAAACAATGAATCTCTTTAAATATGTGATTGACATTAATATATGATTTTCTTTAAAATTAAATCGCGTTGAAAGATGCCGATAGCAATTTGTCAAATTCGTTATGCTAAGAAACTTATTAATCAAAATATTCTTATAAGAATATATATGTAAGTTTTATTATTATATAAATGAATATTATTATATACTAAATCTATATATAATATTATATATAATAATAATAATATATATATATTTACCGCATATATATATATGTATAAGGTGTGACGACACCTGTGGAATTTATTAATAAAGACAATTCAAAATTTATATAATATACTAAAATATATATGAAGGTGTATACATATTGTGTACGGTTATATTCTATTCAAAAGTTATAAATATTTTTCAATGAATGAATATTATATTGTATATGCAGAGATCATCGTGTATATATCATTTTAATTTAAAGGTATATATAGATACTCGTATATATATATTTCTTATTTCCATATATATATATATATATTATTAATATATCTCTAAACTATATATTACTATATGTTTGTCTGTACACTTTGTAGTCTGCATATATAACTACATTTATATGTGTATAATTTATTAATTTATTTACAATTGAAAATTTGTTATTTAATAAATTGTATTTTTCCATATTGCGTTTTAAAAAAAAAAATTATTATTATAAATATAATACGATTTTGTAGTGAATGATATGTATTTATTTCTTTTGAATGCATATATTTTGTGAATGTGAACATAAAACTGCATCCATTTGTGATAAATAATGCGGTTTTTCTTAAAATAATTATTATATATACAATAATATAATATAGCATGAGAAAATGAATTGCATGTCAAAGCACAAATGCTATACCATTGTAATTTTTTTGTTTTCTCGTATTGCAGCACAACGTTCAGTGACATTCTCTTAACATTTCAATTCTATGTGTCAATTAATTTATTAGTTACATGCTTTGGGTGAAAATTACTACATCAATTTTTTTTACTTATATATAGACGATTTTTAAATTGGTTAAAATTATTAGCATTTGATAGCATTTATACGCAAATTTTAAATTAGAGTCAATATAATGATATATATATATATATATAAATATAATTTTTAAAATTAAGTTAACTATATATAGCTACAGATTTATATAGAAACAAAAAATGTATTTAAAAATTTGTATCTGTAATTATTCGATACTTTTTAGATACATTTGTCAAATTAATTTTATATGTATATTAATACAAATTTATATAGAAAATAATCATAGAGAGTGAGTTTTTGACAAATTTCGAATATATGTCATTTGATTTTGTATTTAAATACATTAAAATTGTAAGTATATACATTATTTACTTTTTTTTATATTAAATGTATATCTAAGATATGCTAAACAACATTGAATTTATCTTATTATTAAAAATATTATGCAATATTTTCAATGAATCAAATATAAATATAGAATTAAGATCGCAAAAATTTTACATATATAGTAAAAAAAAAATAGCATGATTTCAATTAATGACTATATTATTATAAATAAAATAAGAAAAAATGTATGTGAATAAATATATAAATTATTAAAATTATAAAATAAATATATATTATATATATAAACCATTAATGTCAATCAAAATTATTTAATTGCATAAAATTCCATAATATATTTTTTATAGTCTATAAAACTCTATGTACTTCATATATGAATATATAACATCGATTATAGTATGATATAATATATAATAGGTACTCGTTATTATTTTTATATGGTTATTATTATTATTATTATTATTATTATTATTATTATTATTATTTATTAATATTTAATATTTATTTTTTCTGTGTATGGTTGAACACCTGGTAATCTCTTGTCATATTCCGTATACATATACCCTTATATTTTGTAACCAATAACTTTTTAAACTACATAAAACCCCATTATATCCGGCTGCAGTGTTATATATTTTATTCCCTTGTTTTTTTTTTATAGATATTTATTCAGAAATTTTTTGTTCGTTTTTTACATATTCCTCTTATGTATTTATACACCACTCCATATATACACTGCCGATACATATATACACATTCATACTTGTATCCTATGTATGTAGAAAATAAACTTTTAATGTTTAGTTTGTTAAAATGAAACGATTCGAATGAAATTTATGTGTTTGTTGAAATATGTCTATAATAATTTAAAAAAAAAAAAATCGCCTATATTACGATTTGGTTGATTTAATGTTTTACTATGTTTATAAAAAAATTGCACATGTATGTGTACGTATATTGTATAATCAATAACAATATTATATCTATAGGCATAATGATTAAATTAATACTGCAATTTATTTTGTTGTTAATAAATTATATAATTTTGATAATTGAATTTGGATAAAATTACTTTTCAAATTCCAATATTATATTTAAAATTGCGTAATTATCTAAATTAATGTGTATATGCAATTCATTTCTTATATACTCTTAAATAGTATAATAATAATAACAAATTCTTAAAATATGTATATAATATAATAAAATTACATACAAAATGTATTTGATCTAACACCAACGAAACTGGTATCCAATATATTGAATGTATAACTAACTATTCTATATATACATAATGATAAATTGTTATGGTATTAATGTATAGCATATACAAATATTAGGGGATGTTGTTAAGAACATGCGCAATTTCATTTAAAAATAAATTATAAAGGATATTCGTATAAGAAGAGTAAATTCACTAATACAATCAATATTTTTGTTTGAACAAACATTTATATTACCAACAACAACGGATAGGAGGCGACAATTAAATAATGGCCATGAAAAATGAAACCTTTTTTTTATATTCTGCAAAATTTCACATTTTCTTAATTCATACATTTTTGATGTTGTCCAAATGTATACAAATTTTTATAACGAAACGTTCGAAGTGTTTATGAATTTAAACATTTATAAAGTCACCCAGTTATATCAACAAACTTGATCGAATATGTCATCCAGTTTCAATGTTATCAATGTTCACTTTCCTGTCCTTTTACTATTTCCGTCCTTTCCGAATTGTATAATTACGATATAAAATAATTTTTATGCAATTTTAATAAATTATCGAAATTTTATAGAAAATTTTCAAAGATATTATAGTGACAATTCAGCCAATATAAAACACAAATTTATGTAACAGTATTTGCTCTATAGTTTCCCATTTTAAAGTTCGTTTAAAACACAAAAACTTAAAAATGACCTTGCGGTAATCACATCCTTTCTGTCTTCAATTAATTCTATTGAATTTTTGACAAATTTCTATACACGCACAATCATAATACAACATAAATTATAATAGAATTTGTCCATATAGAGGTAGTACAATTTTATGTGTTCACACAGTGGACGCAAATACCGAAAGGGTTATATAGAATTATTATTCGAGTTATGGTAAATTAAGAATGAAAAGTGCAAATATGTATTTATGTGCGGATATATATATTACGAATTTAAAAAATAAAATGGTACTACACAATTTATAGACTATATCATATCACATTATCAATTGTATACATGTCATAGTCTTCCATTGTATAATATTATTATTATTATTATTATTATTATTATACAATAATATAAAAATATATATAATAACAAAATCTCAACACACGCAAAGTGTAAATGCACTTCACTTAAAATTCTACATTATTATTATTATTATTTTATTTGTATGTAATTCGCATGTATATATATATTTTATAAGTTCATTCATTGCTGTTTTATTGAACTTGATTCGACAACAATAGCTTGGAGAGGATATCGTTTATTGTGTGCTAAACAGCTACAATTCTTGGGGCTTTTATAATACATATATATATTGTACATAAATAACATATACAATTCACAAATACAAATGCATTGTATAAAATGTGGTATTGTATAGAATAGGAAAAAAAAATCCTCTAATAAATGTTGAATAATTTCTAACAATAAATAAATGTATTATTATATATTTATTATTAGTTTTTTTTTTTTAAACTTAACCACACCAACAAAAATACAAACATTTTCTCGAAAAAAAAAAAAAATATATTGATTTTTTGGCATCTCGTGTTCCAGATCATTTTATATATTTTTTAAATAGATAATCCCCACATATATAATACAAAAATTATACATTATATACAATTTAATACACATATTATATAGGTCACACACATTATATGTATATTAGGTGTACACGTTGAACTTCGGCTCTGAAGTTAAAACATTCTTAAACGCACCTGTAAGTCATTTAATTGTATAACAGTGGTTTGCAAGAATTTAAAGAACTTTAAGTTTTACTATGGATAAAGATCCATGTAAAAGTGACGAGTAAAGTTTGCAGAACAATTAGGAGTTACACAATAAACAATATCACTTTGATTGCATGAAATTGAAAAGATACAGAAAGAAGGAAAAAGTATGGTTTCCTTATATAAACTGACGGAAGAAAGCAAAAAACATCTGCATGAATTTGCCTTCTCGGCATGCTGTGGAAGATGTGCGAAATTTGTTCGATCATTATTTTGCTTCGCATTCAGCTAGTTTCTATCGCAAAGGGATTCATCATGATTCACCTTGATAAATGGCGCAAAAGTCCATAAATAGCAATGGTCAATATTTCAAAGATTAATTTTGTAACAAGTAGCTATTTAATAAAATTGAATTTGACCGAAAAAAGTCGAATTTCAACTTGTACACCTAATATTTGGTATATATTTATATATAAATTTTCATTTTGATTAAATATACAATACAACAGAATTTTTTTTTCACAATATGTATAATAATAGAAAAAAATTTATTTTTGAAAAATTTTCACTATACCATACACACAAACACACACACACAACACATATAAAAAAATTTACAAATTTATACTAGTTGCATTCGCCTATATTAAAGTATATATTTTTATAATAATAATATAAAAATTTGTAGTCTATTCTTTCCAGTACACAATAATAATAAATATTACAATAAATATAATAGTCAATAGTTGTTTGTACTGTAATGTAATATGAAAAAGAATACTATATGCGGATAAAAGTATTTATTTATTTATTATTATGAGGTGCGTGTGTCGAGTATAAAATTGAAATTCAATTGAATTTTGACTATTGAAAATTTCTATAAGGAAATATTATGTTGATATTTTTTTTTTCTTTCAATTGCAACTACCATACAAATATATATATATATATATAGTTTCCCTTCTTTGTGCTTATTGAATTAAATACAATAAATTTATATAATAAGAATAATAAGATTAGAGTCAAACCAAATCTATCCGTTATGATTGTTATTATCACGTAATAATGTGTTGTCATTACAATTATATAAATAAATATACACCTGTAATTTAAAACATTTTACAAAAAAAAAAAAAATTAAACAGGTTTAATTTTTATTACAATACACATCCTTTTGTACCATATAAATTAAGGATTTCAATACATAACTTTAACAAAAATATTTACTATAGTCAGATTAAACATTAAAAACTATTATTTATATATAGATAAGATTATATTGTATTGATATATTATTAATATTAGATGAAGATTAATATATGATTTATATTGGCATTTATATATGAGCATTTTTGTTGGCTAACTAATATTAGAATTACAATATAGTTTATATATAAGAAAATTTTAGAAGTTTTCCTGGAAATTTTAAATATGAATACTAATGATCTGACATTATATATATTAATATAGTTCATAGAAATATATATATATACTGAGTGTAGTGGTCAGTTCTAGTTGATCATATAGATTGAATACTATAATTTATAATGAAATTTTAAGGTATATAGTTTGATTATATTATATATCTTAAAAAATTTTTTTTCAAATTGAATATGCGAATATATGTCTGTGGTAGTTAACACAAAATGTAAATTTATATATTTTAATATGATGATGATTGTCGCATATTATTAATTAATTAATTTCTGTGATAATATAATATTCATTTGTTCCGCAGATAAATTAATACAAAATCTCCACTTTAACAATTTTAAACCTTTTAAACCACACATACAATTTACACACAGGTTATTTTATTTATGATAAATTTTAAAGAAAACCACATTTAATTTACGATTACACTTTAATAGTCGTATTAATAGTGTTATACGATTTATGAGAGTCATTCAAAACGCATATTTCTTACAATAGAGCTGAATATTTACTATTATAAATTTTTATTATATATAATAAAAATTATATATTAAATTAAATTGTAAACAATTTGCAAGAAAAGTATATTTGTATAAAGGTACAATATTTCTTTTCTGTATATATTTGCATATGGAAAACTATATATATATATATATGTATTACATCCGTGAAAGTGTGAAACTCATATATACAGTAAAATATTATATAATCACTTTTCTTGCATATTTGTTCTATTGAATTTTAAAAAACATGTTTATCCGTTCATTAACATATTATTTTATATTCTCTTATATATACAATTATATAACAATTAAAAGGTATAATTTTCTATTTACAAATAACGAATAGGTCTCTGTCTATATATATTTGAAAACATATTCATTCAAACACATATACATTAACATTTCATTATCCCCGCATATAACATATATACAAGAAAAACATATTATTAAATTTAATTAAAATAAAATTAAAAATATATAAAAAAAATTATTTTATATAACTAAAAAAAAAAGTGTAAAATTTAAATACAAAAAATACAAACAAATATGTAAAAAAGTATATAGGAAAAAAGAAAAATTGTAAACCACCAACATCTTTATAATATTATTTTCTTTTCGCGCGTGAGGTGTGAAGTTAATGTTGTTTTCAACTTATATATTGTATAAAACAATGACGAAAAACAATAGTTTATCAACTTATGTTTTTTTTTTTCTAAGTTTATATAAAAGGATATAACAACACACTACTGCGCGACGGAAATAAAAAATAAAATTTATGTATATAATGTAAAAAGAAATTATAATGTGAACTTTATTGTAAGTCGTTGTTGTCGGATAATATACTTATGCATAGAAAAGAAAAAAAAACTAAATATAGTGAAAATGGGAGCTTTTTTTTATATATATGATGAATGCATAACTTTTATAAGATGACAAAATTGAATGAAAATGTATATTATAATTAACGTCTATTTTTAATTATATTATATTATATTATATCCTTTATATAAATGAATCAAATTGTAAAGATTATTATACAAATTTTCTCGTGTCATAATTTTTCTACATATACGATAAAAAATTTTCTTTTTCTCATTTCTAATTCTTTTAGGTATTTTATTATATATTATTTAATATGTAAATGCAATGTTTATATTTATGTATATCGGAATAATTTTTTTTTTGTATTATTTTGAAAAGCGATTTAGGTAAACAAAACAAAAATTCTTGAATGCGGAAATATGTGTATAAAAATTTAAAATGATACTTGACAGAATAATATGCAATTTATTTTTTAAATTGATGCATTTTTTTTGTACATGTATTTTGTACTTTGCCGCTATGCATATAATTCCTATAAACACATATAATATAATTTTATGGTATATATATATATAAAGTACAGGGTGTATTAAAAGAGGTACCACATTGCAAATTCAATTCAATGCGTGTGTAATTAATAAATTATAAATTATATATCATATACAATATGTGACAGTTTCCTTTACAAGAAATATATGGTGTATAAGTTTTTCAGGAAATCTCCAATCCATATATGGAATTAGTTTAGCTTGATTTTTAAACACGACTTAATATCATAGAATATATTCACTCACTTTAAAATGTTGTTTTTTTTTTGTTATCCCATCACAAATTAATTATGAAAATTTTATATTAACTTTTATTTCACGATAAAATTACTATTTTAAAAGTTCTTCTGCATATAAAAAAATTAATTCACTTCCTATATTTTGAATACTGCGCTGTATGTGGAATATGTATTAATTTGATTGTGTGTGTCCTCATATAAAAAATAATATAAAGAATTATATAGAATGGCATACATTTTTTTAATTAATGTGTAAAATACAGAGAATATTACATTATTTGATTTATTGTTTTCGTATATATAGGGTATAAGTTACACAATGTATGAACTACATCGCATATATTAACTTTCATTACACTGTATTATATATTATTTATTTCATTTTATCACACATATTGTACATATACAGTTAAACTAAAATCGAATATTACATGAGCTTTTAATCCATATACCAAAACATTTTACTATATAGAATTCTAGTAAATTTTTAAAATAAAATATAATAGAAGTGCCTTAAAATTCGGGATTGAAAGACATCGACTGCGGATAGGTCAGATTTGAGAAGGATAAAATCGCACCTGGTTTTTAACGCCATGGAGTAAATAGGTAAGTAAGTACAATGACATTTAATCATTTCTATCATCTAGATGTTGTGAAGAGTGTAATGTTTGTGTAAAATAGAAAAGAAGTTAAAATAATAAAACATAGAGATTGAACTGTATATATTTAGAATTTTTTAATTTATAATAAGATTATTTATATATAGAAATTTACTTTAAAATATACGTAAGTACTGCGTACACATCTGAATTGAAAGAACTATATAATAGAATAATATCTTTATTCATACATAATGCAGCAAATAATGAACTTCATAATATATGATTAAAATTTCTTTATTCTATATAGGTTTGTACCTATAATACAATTTATTATTTAATTTATAATGGGGTAGTTTATTAAAATATAAATAAATAAAACACAATAAATCGGGCATGCATGCATGCAATGTAAATGACCTGATAAAAGGTATATAAAATTAAATCATTAGACCTATGATGTACCAACGTACATATATTCATAATAATATCATCCATATGGAAATTATTTAAAATTTGCAACAAATGTTATAAAAACCCTACCAACTCTTTGACATTTTATTTAAATATATAAAAAGTATTATTTTAACACACAAATTCACATTGACCATTAATTAACTGTTTCCAAAAATGCTGCTTATAGTTTTTAAGCACTTATTTTTTTTGTGTAGTTAATATAGCTTTTTTTTCTTATAGCTTTCAATATGGATTATATTAAACTATACCTGAATACTATCCATGTTCAATAAACGTACGTTGTGCGTTAATATAGAAATCATTCAATTTTATTTAATCAAGTACAGAATTTATTGTAAGAAATTGAAGAACATATTTAATGCTATATTTCCATTTAGTTAACAATTTTTAATATTTTACTTTATTATAATTTAAAAAAAAAAACAACTATGCAATAGTTGGATAAACTAAATACACGTAGTTTTTACGACTATACGCAAAAACTATGTGTGTGACATGTAATTTATGTTCGTTCAAATTTATGTGTTAACATTTATACAAATATATATATATATATATTGAATATATTCAATTAAAATAAACTATAAAATAGATAGAGCTATATATATAAAAAAAATAAATAATCGTACAGGATAAAAAAAAACGCCATAACTGGACGACCATTAAACAAATGAAAAAAAAAATCTCATTCAATCCATCTTGAAAATCAATTGAAATTGTGTGATTTTTCATAGAAAAAGTGTGTGTGTGTGTGTGTGTGTGTGCCTTTAACATTATTATACAATATAATATATTGATATATACGACATATAATATATGTCTCTACATATGATATATATGTTTATGTACGTACACTCCACAAATTCTCATCCGTCGAATACTTATCGTCATTTACTATTTTTCAAATATATCCATATAATATAAAAGAATTTATCGACATATGAATTCATATATATTTATTTAGATATAGCGTAAAGGTATCTATAATACTATTTTTCTCTGAATACTTTAGTTAGATTAATTTTTTTATTTTATATTTTACGACCAGCAAAGAAGAAGTAGAGAACACTTATTTTACTATAAATTACATGGTACAGTATAGTTTTTTACTATAATATATTTATATTTTTTTATACAGCGTGTATAATTTTCAATACATATAATCTATCTACAATATAGCTTTAGGGTGGTGTTGATGATGATCATCGTTAAATTCTCCCGCCTATATCTAAACCACTTTTTGAGTTCAGATTATAGTTTTCCGTATCCCATACAAGTTATTATACATATATATATAGATAGGTATATTTAGTACGTAAAGACTATATATATATATATATATTAAAGATACGTTCTATACAAATATACAATTATTATATATATATATATACTAAGAACATTATATATATATGTATAACTCTATATACATTTAGTGTATAAATGTCCTTGTTTTCATAATGTATATAAAGGGAAATAAATAAATTCATTCGTTCGACTGTAATGTAGAGACATTGAAAATAAAACCACAGGATTAAGGAAACTTAAGCTCTTCTGATTGCCGACAATAATATAATAATATATGTATATTATATTATATGTATATATATATATATATGTGTGCGTGTATATAATAAAAAATATATATCAACATTATATAACTTGTACATATGTGGGTTTATATGTTTTTTAGAGATTTATTGAATTTGTTTGATTAATCTGGGGTAAAGTGAAGTAATTTAGGTATTTCTTTTTTATTTGTTTATTTGATCAATTGTTTTTTTACATATACATATTATTTTGTGGCTCTTAAAAAACTATATATAAGTTGAAAACTTGAGGGATTTATTTCAATCAATGGAAAAGGATTTCTCAAAATTAAACATATACATATATACACACACTCAGTTACACGCATATGGTATTCACATATATTTCATATATATGAAATAATTTATTGACTATATAAATAATAATATGTGCGCAGATATTAAATTTATAGGATATTTTTTAAATTAATTTTATTTTTTAAAGTATATCAAATTTAATTTAAAAAAATTTATACATACAAAAATTGAAAAAATCTGTATATGCAGAGAAGAGCCAATTAAATGTTCTATAATAACAAATAATTTCATTCATTAAAAATACATAAGAAATTTGTAGATAAATTGTATTGTATTGTGGAGATATGGAAATACAACACGTGATTTATAAGAGAAACGTGGATACTATTTTCTACGAACATTTAATATTCTTCAATATATACTTATAATTGGAAAACTGTATTAATTTTATTTAATTGAAGAAATATTTATATGCATATATTTACATAACATAATCGTCCTTAAATATTTATATAAATAATAATAATAATAATACTAATCGCAATAAATTAGGTATTTAAATATTTGTGTATATAATATAGAAACGCGAATGCAGTGACGAAGCGTTATAGTAATATCATTCATTTTTCAATAATTCATTTTGGTTTTTCACATATTCCCAATGGGTAAAAGTAGACAAAATTAGATATGTTCGCTGGACCACATTTTTTTTTTTATCTATAATCAACTTTTATGGATTATGATCTTCTTTTTAATTAAGCGGGCCATATAGTTTTAATAATGGAGGTGTTCCATTTTTTGCAATACATAGTAGAAATGTAAATTGTAATCTTCATTTACCAACAATCTTGCATAGAAGACGTTTAAAAGTGAATAGCATAATTTCCATTTGATATTTATGGAAATCGAAAAAGAAATTTGTAAAACTGCGTACAGAAAATCTGCCGTATTTAAAAAGTCCGTTTAATTAAAAAAAGATGATAATTCATAAAAGTTGATTTTCCGGAAAATTTAGTAGGTGGCCATAAGGCATAATGTAATCTACATTCAACGCGTCGTCAATACAAAAAAAATTTCTAATAATATTGTAATTTGAAAACATTTTTTCATACTTCGTCACATACATACAATAAAAAAATTATAAAAGCTTTCAAATACAATAATATTATATTCAAATAAATAAATACACACGTTTATAATAAGAAAAAAAAAATTTAATCTTTTGCTATAGCAACAATGAATAATTGAACTTGTAAATCGCAACTTAATTAGTAACATTATTTTGCTCATCATTATCCTTTATTTTAATAATTTTCACAAATTCGTTCGTTTAATGTTTATAAGAGCTTATGTTATCATCGTACATACTATACCTATACATGCACAACGTATATATCTATAAATTTTATATTTTATAGAAGGAGTAGTGTATAATAATGTGTTGGAAAACGCAAAATGAAAAAAATAATGAAATGGTGTACGTTATATTAAATATATGCTATTTGTGTTATTATAATATTTATATTAAAATAAATAACAAAACGGAAAATAACAACTATACAACAACAAGAATAAAATAATAATAATTATTATTATTATTATAAGGATAATAATTATAAGGATAATAAAAATATGTTTTTTTATATGTATAATATAAGGAAAGATCATGTTTTGACGATATCTTTCTTTTTAACATCAACATTATTATTATTCTTTATATTATTATTATTTATTATTATTATTTATTATTATTATTATTATTATTATTATTATTATTATATTTATTATAAAATGCGTTATGGTGATTTTTTTTTTTTATTTATTTTATTTTCTTTTCAGTTTCAGTTAAGCATTTTCCTATTTTTTTTTTTTATTGTATTTATTTTTTCATTCTTGATTTTGTTGCTCTCTTACTATATGTTCGTGCATTATATATTGTATTTACGCGCGACATGATGAAAGAAAAAGCTTAAGAAAATATCTTATAAGCATCAAAGAAAATTTTCGTTTCAATAGAAAAGTCTCTCTGGAGATTTTTTATTTTTTTTATTAGTGTATCATGAAAAAAAAAATAATAATAATAATAAAAATAGGGTTAAAATGACGAACGTTAATAAGACAACACGTACTTAGTTTTATACGGTGCGGTTTTCATTGTTAACTATAAACATATATATATATGGTACGATGGTATATACATAACGTTTTGGTTGGTATAGTATTTTGCATTTATATTGTGTTGTTGTCAGTGGTGTCGTCATAAGATATCATTTAATAAATGTTTATATTTTCCTGATGATATATACCTTGTGTAAAAATTTAAGAAAATTTTAACAACAAAATTATTTGGTTAAACAAATTTTCCAAGAAAATCGTATTTATAAATTATTATCACTGTTTTCAATGCAATTAGAAAATTATAATGATGTTAAATTGAAAATCGATTGGAATATTTAAAAATTTCTTCCATAATAGATTGGGAAAAAAGGAATACATATACCTCTAGTCATTGTTTCACACAACGCTACTGGTTGTCACGGTACTATGGTATATATCTAGTATATAGTGGTAATGTTGATGATGATTGTTGGTGTATTACCATATATATATATATAGTCATTAGTATATATGGTTTTGCAACTTTTAAAATAATTCTATTGTCGTTTTTTTTTTTTTTTCATTCTATTTTTTGTTGTGTTAATTAAAATATTTAAACAATTAATTTTTATAAAAGTGTTAATTAAAAATTGAATTGTTTTTACATTATAAATATATGTACAATATATATGTGTGTGTGTGTGTGTATATATATTTACTATGTTTTTGATATAAGGAGATAATAAGAAAATTAAAAAAAAGGAAAGGATTCTTTTATAATTTATTAGCATACATAATTTTTTATTGTACGTACATTATTCTCGGGAATATATATACCACAGTCACACAAACAAAATGGACAAAGTGAAGCGCAGAAATAAAATTTTTGAAATAATTATTATAATGAAAGTGAATGTTCAAAAGAGAAAATTTACTTTAATAAATTCTATGTAATGTAATATTAATATTTAATATTTAATATTTAATATTTAATATTTAATATTTACGGTATTGGTTTGTTGAATTTTTTGCAAAGAATTGTCGTTGCATACTATTCCGATATAACTCCATTGTATATTTGAATGTATACAATATTAAAAAAAGAAAGGTTATTGTATTAATAAATATAGTTCTATTTAATGTGTGGTTTCATCTCGTGCTCTCGAAAAAGCTTAAGTATAGTAATGAGCACGCAACCAATAATATCATATCAAGGAATTGCTACAGTATAAGAAATGATGACACAAAACCGAATGCATACATATGTCGAACTGTTGTTATATTGTGAATGAATTGAATTTCTAAATATATTCTACAAAGCAGGTGACATTTGATGAGAATTTCGGTAGGCGAAAAACCAGCGTACAAAACATAAAATGTCCAAAATATACATCAAACTTATATCACATTCTTTGTAGAATTTATTAGAAAATGTTCATTCACAATATATCGGTCCGGTGATTGTGAGGACATTCGATTTTGTGATCATTCAATGCTATTCCAATTCTGTAATTTAAAAGTGTAATTTACTGATCAAATTAATTTTATTAATAAATTGTTTGTTGTTTTTTAAAGTTTATATCAATATATATTTTTATATAATTTTTTTGTAAATTCGTCCTTATTTATAACTATAACAAAGGATATATCGTTAATATTACGGCAATAGTATATACAATATATTAGTTAAAACAAAAATTTTATTAATGACATAACCATACGCATGACATTTTATATATTTTACTATCAGAGAATTCCGTCTCATTACACATAGAAGATATGCGACATAGCATTTTATACTGTAACAGAAATTGCATATATTACATATATATTTATTTATAAATATATAGATACTATCAAAATAATATACATGAGTTGTTACCATATATATATATATATATGCGTTGACTGACTGTATGACATTTAATCATCAAATATTTTTATGATATTATCATGTGATTTCGTCATGTGAAATAATGACATATATAAAAGGAAAAATAAATTGTATATTTTTATCAATTTTATCATATGATAATATAATTTACAAAAAAACTCTGTTTTAATGTTTTTAACGTTATTATGAAGCGGTTGAATGCAGATATTTTGTATGAATTAAATATATAATATATTTATTTTAAGACATCACCCATTAATTAAGCAATGAATTATGAAAAATATATTTTGATAATTCTGAAATATATTAATTAAAATATTTTTTTATAAAAAATTCTCACATACCTATATTATTTTTTTTAATGTTCTGTATATCAATAGAATAATTGTAGTAACTCACTTGATAATTATTTTGTGAATGTTTATAAATGTGAAGAATAAAAAAACACATAACCGTGTACACTTGAAAATAAAAAAAAAAAAACATATATTCAGAGCAAAATTATAACTAATGATGAATATTCACACACAATCAATTGAATGTATATAGAAACACATACAATTATGAATAAAAAATATATTAAAATATGTATTTTTTCGGACATCATCAATCGAAATAATTTTTATAACTGAAATCTAATTTTTATTAATTTGTTCAGGTTTTTAAAAGTAAAATCATCATCTTTTTTTTCAATGTAGAGTACAATAATGAGAGAAAATTAAAATAAAATTAAATAAACACACAAAACAACAACGCACAAATGCTTTATAATTTTATATTTTAGTTTGTAATGAAATTAAAAACGGTTCAATAAAATAAAAATTTTATTTAATTATTTATTTATTTTGAATGGTGTGGTGTGTGTGTGTGTGTGTGTGTTGTGAACAATAGAATATTTATTTTATAATATGAACAGAAAAGGTTTTTTTTTTATCCTAGTATATAACATAAAACGACGATACAACACCACACACAACAAATACTAAATTATTGATAAATAAATATTATCGGTTCAAATCAAAAGAATATTACGGTCATCATTACATCATACAAAAAACCAAAATCCAAAAAATCGATGAACAATTAACTGTAATATCTATATGTGTTGTATGTCTACGCTGCCATACATTTATATATAATTATTAATAATTATTGTTGTTATATACAAATTATATACAATATATTTTTTAGTATATAGGCATTATATACAAAAAAATATACATATCAAATAAGCATGGGTAAATAGAAAAGAGGTAGAAGATAAATAAATTGTAGGTTTCATTTCAATACCGCAAAATTATATATTATTTTTAAATTTAATAAAATGATAGTATATATGTGTGTTTTTTTAAATGAATTCAAGCAATAACATTGTTATTAAAAATAGATACTAAAATTATATACCATATTAAAGCGGAGAAAAAGAGATATATATAAACTTATATAATTATTATATTGATATAATTTTGATTGAATTAAATTATATACACATACCACAAGTTAATATATGTCTGTCTTGTGTATACTCATTCGATTATTATATATATTGGGTTGTCAACTAAGTATTTGCGTATTTTTTCATAGAACGATAAATAACTTTATTTTTATAGTAATGTTTTGTAGATTTTGTTTGATAAACTTTTGGTATTACCTTTTACCTTTTGATAACTTCATATATATATATTATTTCGAGTTCATGGAACTTCTGCTGGTACTTATCAGCAAAATAGTGAATCATCATATATAATATTATTATTTTGAAATTCTCACCATTCAAGAATTTTTGTTACATTTCATAAGCAAATCGAAGATCTCAATGCGTTGTGACTGATAAGTGACTTTCATAAATCAAACTTGTTTTTACGAAACCAAATTGTTTTAAACGCATTTTAATACATGTATGTAATACATATTGAGATTCTAGTACGTGTATTTCTAGGACAATCTGCATTGAATAAAGCTTACAATTGGATGAATTTCACCTTGTTTATAAAAAATTTAGCATTATGAGTTCATTATCCCAAACACAGCACATATTTTTTTTATGACCTTGCAATGAATATTTTCTCTTTGCCTAACTAAAACAGCAAAATATATTCATCTTCCATTTTTCAAATGACGCTACACAACCAATCGATATAAATTTTTTACTAAATGACAATTAAAGAACTAACTAACATTACATTCTGAAACAATGGTAAAATTCAACTAACAATATCTATCAGTAAAATATCCAATTCCTTAGTTATCAACGCAATTTAAATATATAAAATACCAACACTCCTGTTTCAACATTATTATTATTAAATATAATTATAGCTGGACACTGTAACTTTCTTTTAAAATAAACAATTTACGAAAATTCAATGATCATAATTCATATGCAGATAAATATGAAAAAATAGTTATTATAGAATATATTTTATGATACAAAATAATATAATATAAATAACAATACAATTAAAAAATTAATCAAAAATTTCTATATTACATTTAAAAAGAAATTGGTATGATGGTTGGTAGATATCCTTCTAATAAAATAAAATAAATTTACATAAAAATGATATATGTCCAGTTAATTTTGTCCCTCATATATTGTATATATAGTTCCACGCATATATTATTGTACTAAATTGGTAAATAAAAACTAAATAATATATTACCGCGCGGCGCTCAACCCCTTTAATTTAAATGAAATATCTCACAGAAAATCTAAATAAATCTTTAAGCGAAATATGTGTACACGTATAATACAAGTAATAATAATAATAATAATATAACGTGATATATAATCACAGATATACGTACGGTAATATATATTTTATAATAAAACTCGTGTGGACGAGATGGGTCTTTGTTTTTAGTCGTCGTTATGTTGTCATAAATAAATATACAAGTATTTTCGAATTAAAAAAAAAACACACCCATATATACAATTATTTATCCTGAATTATATTGTAAAAATGGTCATCTTGTTTTTTTTGCCGTTCTCTTTATCTACGGCTATCTTCATATAAAATTTAGTATATTTGATATGTTCACTTATTTTACATATCCATTATTTTTTTCTTTTCTGCGATGGTAGTAAAATTCTAATATTTTTTATTTGAAAATAATAATTTCAATCTGTATATGTAGAAAAGGAAGAAGGAATAAAAGTTTAAAAAAATTAATGTAAATAATAAATTCATATCATATTGTAACTATATACGCTCGCTGTACAATGAAGAAGTTAATATTTCCGAAATAAATTACAATCTGATATAAGTGCAGATTGTAAATTTGTTATTATTTATTTTTTTAAGGATCAATGACTTTATAATAATAATATTAATAATAATAAGCAGTAATGTTTTTTTGAAAAATAAAGGATATTTGAAAGGACCGTATAAGAATAATTATAATAATATTAAGTAATACTGTTTTTTTGAAGAATAAAGGATATGTGTAAAAACCTAATTAGAATAATCTATAAATTTAGTCACTTATATTCAAAATTAATATTAACAGAGACTTGACTCGATTAGATGTACGAAATTTAAAGGAGGAATTTATTGAAATTAATGTTTCAAGTAACAAGGACAATTCAAAGAAATCATATGAATAATTTTCACTTTTAGTTATATTGTACACATCTTGACATTTTTTTTTAAGGTAAAAGGACATTTTAAGGACCTTATAAAAATAATTTATAAATTTATATATATAAAAGAGATATTAACAGAGAATTGAATAAAATTGTTGTTTAAAGTACAAAGGACCTTTCAAGAAATTACTTTATACGGATAATTCTCACATCCATATATAGTTCTAATTAACCTCATATGTAAGAAATGGAAATATATAGAGGAAATTGATGAATTCGATTTTCAATTTTTCATTTTAAACAAATTAAACTGTTTTTCTATATACGCGTAAAATTTCATTAACTTTTCAATATATAAAAAATAATAAATACTAGAATTTAACTACGCGAACGAAAACCGCTATTACAATATTTTTATTTTTTTTCTTTAATATCCATTCCTTTAAGATTCTTAATATTACTTGTACCTAAGTACTTATACACAATTTTCATATATATATATTGAATATATAACATAACAACAAACAATATAAAATAAATATGCATTTAATATCAGTATAGGTATAGATATACAAGCGACGACGACGACGATGTGTGGAATGTAATATCGTGTGAACAATTTCATAAACTACCCTTTCAATTTATTACTACTATTATTAATACATATTTTTCGCTTTTATGAGCACAGCAGCGCAGCACACACATTGGTTTCAAAGGAATGGTAAAAGATACTAATATATAAAGAATCGCGGAATAAACTAAATATTTTCATTGCGTTTTTATACACGTAATAATAATAATAATAATATTGATGATGATTACGATGATGATGATGATGATGATGATGATGACGACGTATACACTACAGACTAACAATTATGTACATAGCATATACAAGTTTATGTATTTATATTAACATACATAAAAATAGGGTTAGATTATGCTTTAGTTTCAAGATAGTCGTCGCATATATGAAATAATTTTTTTAATAAATTAACATAATCGTTAAAAAACTATATTTTTCTGTTATATAGTTGATTTTTTTTTTATTTCTTTAACTTATACATATTATATTTTTGTATTTATTTATATTTATTCAGATTTCAATTTAATGAGGTTTTATCTGCATGATTTCGTTTGCAACTAGTTTCTATTTATACATATTTATAATAGAATGTGATGCGAGTACATATATTATCGTATTTATATAATGGAAATATATAAATAAATACAAATCATTTACCACCACCAAACCATTAAAAAATAGTAAATTAACAATATATAATATATTTACATATAGATTTAAAAAAAACGTGATCATTTAACGTGATATTCTGATTCTGAACGAAACCAGCGAAAATAGATGTGTTACACATTTTATATATTTGTGTATAATAACCTATATTGAGATAATATTATTAGAAAGTATAATATTATATAAATAGACCAATTCTGGTTTGTACCTATATATAAGATTGGTCATTTAGATAAGAAAAGGGGTCAAATAAAATATAATATTCCCATTCTTTTTTCGACGGATTGTTACAGTTTTTTTTTGTTTTTTTTTTTTTGTTTCCATCATTTTTATTTATTGTAATTTTATTTTATTTTATAAATAAATTATATTTATTAATAATATAATGAAGAATTGAAATGAATCTTCTGTGTGTGTTTTTTTTTTTGATGTCATATCTTTTTCTTTAAATTAAAAATATTATGAGAACATTAACCTCGCGTTGTAATGTAAAATATACATGATTTTTTTTTTTAAATTAACAATGCATTTATGCATTTTCATAAATAAATTTGCGTTAATTTTTATACTATACTTTATTTTCTATAATTATATGTGGATTGTAATATATATATATAGAGAGTGATTGATACGTGCAGAGAAAATACGTGTGACAATTTTTTTTATTTGAGACAGTAATTATTATAATAATCAGTTCATTTGGAAATGTATTATCAAATAGAAATATGAGAAATGGTATGAGTTGGCAGAAGGGTTGGGGGGTCGCCTAAGTCAATTTATATAACATGTTTCAATAAAATATTGCAGAGCCTTATAGGATTTTAAATTATTATAAATAATATATATCAATTTTAATACAGCATTTTGAATACTATTATCTGCATGGTTTACGATTGTTTCGTGTAAATAATTTAAAAACAATAAAGTTTGCTTTTTTGTTTGCGAACCGTTTTGCACATATTTCTATTTCAACATAATCTTGTTGAATTCCGGTTCAAAAACTATTGTTATTAACATTTACACGACACAATCGTGAAAACAATATAACAATACAAAATTATGAACTTCTGTTTTGTGATATAAAGTAGCAGCAGGAGCAGTATCAACAAAATATATGTGTGAACAAAGTAGTTGTATTTCTTTTATACCCAAATCTATATAAATTTGTATTTCAACACAATATACAATAGCTTTAAAATTCCATATTATTGATATAAGATTAATGATAAATGCATGTGTATGTATTTATATATAGTCAGATAATAGCTTGTATGTTTTGACGTTTGAACACAAATTAATCCACTTATTGTTATTTGTTACCATATACAAAGTGTTTATGTTCAACAAATAAATTTAGTAAACATGTCCCTAACGCCATAAAGATAATAACACTACCGCAACAATACTAAAACCAAATTTGTGTATATCTTCTCACACACACATTTAATCAATATTAAAATATTAATAATAAATAAATATAAAGGAAAAACTAGTTTAAATGAGATTGATTGAAATCATTTTTTATTGTATGTTTTGTTGAAATAATTTAGTAATATTAATACTTGTGACTTATTTTGTTATAGATGATAAATGGTCATTTCCGCAATGCATTTTATATATACTTTTCATTATTATTATTCAATTAAACTTAACCGTTTGCTGAAACTCATCCAATGCCTATTGGTGCAAAAGTTGTGCTTTAGATATTTCAATATTTTGGTTTCATCAGTTATGCAATTAATTTGTTTGTGACGATTATAGCAAGAAAATGACGAAACTATTTTATCATATAAGCTCGATAAAATAAAACGAACAGATGTTACAAGAACAACAAAATAAACCCAAAAAATACATGGTTAGTTTGTGCGCGATGTAATCATCATTCATCAGATTTTGCACTGCTCCATCAGATTATTATCGCACTTGTTCATATCGATTTTCCTAAAACTAATTTTACATATATACTTTACCAATGAAAATAATATATATTGTATGAGTTAATTTTACATTTCATTTTGAACCCTAGCGAAACACTTCGTCTTAAAATTATCTATCATTTCAAAAAAAAAATCCTATTTTTCATATATTGTGCGTATATTAGCGGTATGGGGTCCATCTATAAACATTATTTATATGTTATATGTATATATCCACATACGAATTGAATAATACCTACATTTTAGTGCGGATAATAAAGATATATGCGACGACAGTCAAATATGTAGTAACATTTATAATATTCAAATAAGCGTGAGTATAATATACCTATAATACTTTAATATATAAATTTATATCATAAAAAAAAAAATAAATTGCAAACAATCGTGTAAACGAATCTTTTCAATGCATACTAAAAAAAAAAAAAAAGATAAAACTATAAACTCGCGGCTATATATTATTATAAGATATACTGCATGACAAAAAGGATATATGTATATTATATAATGTGTTATTTATGCGGTTATGTATAATAATATATAACAAAATTGCGTTATAAGAGGGTGATTTTTACCTAACCTGGATGTTTAACATTTACAAAAGAAAGAAAACTCTCTATCTTCTATCCACAAGTTAAGGTACTGTAATTGTAAATATACACTCACCGGAAAGAAAAAAGTCGCATTTCAAAATTATTTTGTATATAGAGAAATAATATATAGCATTTACTATTTCATGTGTCATAATTTATTGTAAAGATTTGTTCAATTAAAAACATAACATGCAGTTTTTAATAGAGCAATTTGTTTCCATGGAAGAAATCTATTTAATATATAATTATTTTGGGCTAAAGCTTGACGGCTAGATGCAGTGAACTGTGACATTAAGATCCTTAAAATTCGGAATTGGAAGACGATGGCTGCACATAGGTCAGGATGGAGAAATTTCAAATGTGACCTGTTTTTTTTTCAGGCGAGTGTAGACCTAAATATAAATATAAATAAAATATGAAATATATGATATAATATAGAAAAATATCGACCATATCATTTTTTGATGATATTTTTTAAAGGTACACAATTTATTTATATTTTTTTTTTTCATATTAGGGACAATATTTCTGATTTTGTTTCTTTTTTTTTTTTTTTTTTATAAATAATGTCAATCCAGATTTTATTGATTAAAAAATAGATTGACTTCAGACGACCTCATTCACATATTCTCGCATCAGAATTTACTTTTAAATAAATTACGTATTTTTATTAAATTTTTATCTTACAAATCACTGACTATATTATTTTTAACAAATAGTTGAAATAATTATTTAAAGAATTTGTCATTCTGGTTATTTACTTTACATATACTAAAAGAACCATCGATTTAAATTCTGATTTTTAAAGCGAAATTAATGATTCAAGCTTTATAAACATTTCAAGGATCTTACAAGAATATTTTTTCATATTCACAGAAAATATAATTAAACTAGGAATCGATAGAGGTATTGTTTAGAAATTGTGTATGCGAAATTGAGTACAACTTAGACATTTGAAGGATATTACAATATACTAAGATATTTTATTGAATTTTCACATATGCTACCTCATATGAAAAAGAAACAAACAAGGAATTCAGTAGCATTGGTGTTGCAAGGATCAAATTGACTTTCCCATGATTTTATATAACAATATTTTTTGAAATGATATATTCGGCACCTTATTCGTATGTGTGTGTGTGTGTGTGTGTGTATGTATATTCAAAAAATATTTTGTTGATAATATTTCTATTAATTTTTTTCTATTTAAACTATTTATTACCGAATATTGTAGAATCAAAAAATTGTTCAAAAAAAATCTCTTTCCACATATACAACAAGAAACATTTTATGTATATTGTTTGTAATATATTTACTTTAATTTTTTAAATAAAAAGAAAATCTCATGTTCATATTAAAATATTTGTAATTTTGTATAAAACTAGTCGTAAATATATTTCTTCGCAGACACTATGTGAACATAAAAGAAAATTTACGGTTTTTACCAGCAAAAAAATATATAGTATAGCGTATAGTAATAGTAATAATAAAAATAATAAATGTATACATGGCAAAGAAAATGGTACGAGAAAATCTTTTCAAATTAGAATCGTATAATATAAATATATTCGCAAGTAAAGTTATACCATAATTTTTATAGATAAAACTTCATTTTATCCTTTTAAAAACAAACACATATATATATATATAGTATAAAATTAAAATAGTTTTTATCTTATATTATATGGTATTAGTAAACACAAATAAAAAAATATATATATATGTTTATGTGTATATGTATAACATAAATATGTACCATGTATAAAGAATATATGGAATTAATATTAGTCTATATATATAAGACATATACTATATCTTTTAACTAACTCCTTTTTTTATATTGAATTGAATATATATTTTATTGAACATTATATTGTACATTTACTGATCGTATTTGTATATACGGTATGTATATACAAAAAGAAATTACATATAAGGATATATTATCTATATAACAAAATTTTATATATATATATACTATTTGATATAATACATTAATACTTATATATACAAAATAGTATATATATATATATATATACTGAATTGTGTCCATTCAACATTTAATGGCTAAAATTCAGTTTCATCTATAGCAAAATATTATACTCGTATACGTATACGTATATGTTATTATATTATGTATACAATATACTTACATACTCGTAAATTTATGTGAAAAATAAGGACTTTACTTTTAAGGATTTCAATATATATATATATACGTGCAATATTCAGTATATATTGTACATGAGACAAATGTGCTTTTTTTTTCTTATTTAAATGGAAAATTCTCTCATCTATAATAGCAATATACAATATATATATATGTACTAACAAATTTACAAATTTACTATCAATAGATATACCATATATACCATATATGGATGGACCAAATATGTAATATGTTTTTATTGGTAGACAACATATATAGATGTATGTATGCATTTGTATACTTAAAATACGAATACATATATTATATACCCGTAGTATAAACAACTATTATATAGTCTATAGATATAGAGTAATGTTCGAAAAATAGTTATTAGAGTAAGGATATATAAATTTTGAAAAAGTAAAATTGAATTTTTCCTATAGAATGTGAACATAAATTTATATACTACACACGAAAAATATAAAGTAAATAGTTTTAGAATGAAAATTGTAAATTTTAAAATCAAATTAATTTAAACAAATATTTATTCAATTTGAATTCATTTCTATATGCGTCGTGGTAAAACATCCGTATATTGTTTTTAATTTTACCAAATTATATTTAAATATTAATACAGATTTAACAAATAAATCTTATTGTATATCAGCATATATTATTTTTTTAATTTTATCATATATTTATTTTATAAATCGTACCTATATTTATTTACCTTATAGGTGCGCTGAAAATTCTGGAATATCATCCGAAAGTATACTATATATTGAATAAATGGACAAAAATATTGCTTAAATACAAGCAGTTATGTATATTATTGGAGCTTTTTAAAAGCTATTATGTATAAATTAATATCAATATCCTTAGATCTTTCAATAGGCTAATTTTCTTTATTGATCATCATAGAAAAAAATTTTTAAATTCAAACGTTTTCATGAAAAATTATTGGAAATGAATAAAAATAAAAAAAAAAACAAAAAGGAAAATGACTATACCACACATAAATTGACGGAAAAATTTCATTGCGATACTGTACAACATAGCGTTGTCTTTATTTGCCAAACAAAAAATTAATAGTTTTCTATGGTACATTGTAACTGTAGGCGATGAAAAACTTATCTACTTTGACAATCTTAAACGCAAGAAGCTATATGTGGGTAGATCCTTGCATGACAACCAACAACATCACTGCAAACATGTTAGTTAAGGTCCTAATTTAAATTTAATAAATAATGTTCTACTAAATTTTTGATTCCACCGCATTTCATGGTGGTAAATCATTTATTTTTTTTTCACAAAAAATAATCTATCATAATAATAATTGCATTCACATATAACAAAATATTCTAAAACATATATATTATAAGTTGGATAGAAAATATTAGGTAAGTTTTTATCATCATATAATTATTATTTCGTTTTTATATATAATAAATAAATAATAATAATAATCATAGAAAAAAACCTCACATAAAGTTCTTCGAAAAAAAAAAATCTTTAAAATTAAAGATATTATATTTTTGTGTATGTTGCCATCACAATCATAATAATGTTGCTAGTGAATACGTGAATTATATTATTATATATATTCTGATAATTGTATATCATAGTTAAATATATGTATTAAAAGGTATATATGTATGTTATATTTATAGTTAAATTTTATGAAAACCTTCGTCAAAATTTATTTCGACCATAAATAATGCAATAATTTGTAGGTTTTCATCAAATACACAAAAAACATTTTATATATATACAAATGTATAAATACATATTTATAGTTAAAAGATGAAGAAATATATATTGTATATATATAATATTCTATGCATACTAGTTGATGAATGAATAAAAGGTCTAAATTTAGGTATATAATTATATATTTCAGTTTTATATAGAATATATATATATTATTCGTATATATTATACAAGATATATATGTATATATATGGTGTATAGGTAAACCACTTCAGACTTTAAACTCAATTATGTAATGACCATCATCAAATTCAATTTTTAGAGGGCTACTGTTTTTATACCTTGTTAAACATAATTATATTGCAAACAATTTTCTCATAATAATTCTATGTATTTATATTTATAATATAATAATATTTAAGATATAAACATAAAAAGGTTATATATATGTACTCATGCAGCAGATATATACAATATATAAAGTATAAAATTCAAAGGGATAAATTTCCGACAAAATAATCATTAATCAGTTTTTGCATTTTACAATATATATATTTAAATAATATTTTTGCATTTTTAAAATATAATAACTAAAAATAACAACAATTTTATAGTCGTACATATAAAAATATATGAATTTTTAATATTGTTACGATAAATACGGAAAAAAAATCGATATATTAAATTTTATATATCGTTTTATTCTGTCAATTTAAAACCCATTGTGAATATATTTATGAAAAAAAAAAAAAATTCGTATATGAAAAAATAAATTAACATCGATTAATAATTTATTTAATGGATGAGGTGGAGAAATAAAGTCCTGTTGTGACCTGCGCGTATATCTACTATAATGATATAATATGGTTGTGTTCATCATAATTATATATTGAATTCAAATATTAAATTTACAGACCTTTTATTATAAATTATTAATATGCATCGATGCATATATAATGCTACAAGTTCATAAATAATATATATCAAACTAAATAATTGAGATTTAGCATATGCTTTTATTATATATATATATATATCATATGTTTATAACACTACAATTACACAGACCGACAGGGTAACTATATACGTGCGATCATAATGATGTATGATTTAATTTTTCATTGTAAATACGCAGTAGATGGGATAAATCGTGTATGATGATAGCTGATATAGTCACATTATTTTAAAAGTGATATTTTTCTATAACATCGGAACATTCTATATAAGTCCAAAATTTTTAAAACTAACATAGTTATATGATCAAAAAAACGACGTCTTTGTTTTGTCGTCCCGATTTCGGTAAGCCAGGTAACCTTGACACATCTCCTGGATTCATCTATACATACATATAACACGGAGCAATACTAGCTTTTTACATATTAACCGCCAATTAGATGATTTACATATAGGGGGTACGAATGAATTTATTGTCCATTTTATATTATCATTGCTTATCATTTCCTTATTAGCAATTTCACAGTCGAATAGGTAATTTTCGATTGAATTTGGTTTGTTGAAAATATCACTTCATATCGTGTATTATAGTAAGCAACATCCTTTATCATATGAAAAAAAAGAAGCCATATATGCTTTATATATATCGCATGATATCACGTGTTACTTATGGCTTCAGTTATACGACTCGTAAACAGCGGCTTTCAATGCAAGCACCCCATAAATTACAAATCAAAATCAAAAAATAAATCTATATGAAAATATAGATCAAGTCAATATATGGATATTTGTATATATAAGTAATTTATATAAATGTGTGTATGGGAAAATTCATGGACTTGAGAAATTTTTCAACCAATACAAAAATTTAATCATGTGGAAATTTCAGATAGTCTATATACCACACCATGAATGCACACATATATAATATATACATACGACGCTATATACAATATATATACACAATATATAGTAATATCCTGGAAAATCTATATATTTCTTATATATTTTTACATATATAATATTACATATAAATATTCATCAAAATTGTTTAATGTTTTAACGGAAATGTTTCACATCACTGATTAATTTTATCATATCATTTGTATATATGATGTCCATGTATATATTTATATGTATATAAATAGTATACGTATACATAAAAGCTATCATACGGATATACATATACTGCGATAATGTATTAAAACATCAAAGTCATTATAATAAGAAAATGAAATTAATCTACAATATATAAATAGTTATATTTTTAGTATATATAGATTGGGTCATTATTAATTATTATATAAAATATATCAGAATTATTCATATAAATATATAGTTTATACATATAATATTGATGATTTTATGGAAAAAATTGATTAATGAATACACTTATTTTTTTCATGGGTATAATGATGTAAAAGCCAGGAAGTAAATAATTGTCACACTAAAATTATAGTATATATTTACCACATAAATAACAATTTTAACATATATTTATTCATAATTGGTGCTATATAATAATTTTTAAATTAAATTTCTTATACATAAAATGTTATACATACAATTTATCCTAAATTATATTGTATATATAAATTGTGTTATATACTTTATTTCCTTTCATTATATATATATGGTATAACTTTGTCCATTTATATATATGCGGTCAAGAAATATATGCGGTCAAATAACAGTATATAAACAAATATGAAATGAATATAATATTATATACAAAAATAAAAAAAAAAAAGTAAAAACTAAAGAAGAAAATTCTATAGAATTTATTTTATAAATGTTTTATCATTGTATACATTCATATACGTATATTATATGTATATAACTAGAATATATATATAGATATATCTCTAAATATCATATATAAATAACTTTATTTATTTATTTATTTATTTATTTATTTATTTATGTACATAGACCATACCACGCCGCATATTGAAATGATTATTTGAACCGAATATTAAAAGTTTTTTTATTTTATTATTTTTTCTATGTTTATTATTTATATTATACACAACACACTTGAAATTATCCATATAATAAATTAAATTGAATTGAAAATTTAATTTGTTGTTTATTTTTTGCTCATATATTTAATTGTATATAAATGTTTCTTTACATTTTTATTAGTCAAGCATATATTTATGGGGAAAAAAAATTGGAGTATATATAAATAAATAAATAAATACCTTTATATATTTTCTGACTTGTTGCTTAAATTATATATTTAAAATTTTTGAAATAAAAAAAATGTATACATAAATTATTTTTCAACTATTAAATTTTGTTTGAATATTTTTGACACTGACTGTATGTTATATTCAATTTAGGAAACCTAAAATATGTGCTATGAAGATTAATTTCATTTTACGTGACTGCTTTCCTTCCATCATCATCAGTGTTTGTATAGAGAATGGATATCAACGAACATTTAGATTTTTATTTTATTATATACTTGCTTAAGCTTAAATTCAATGGGTCATATATACGCGCATACCGTTATATACACACGAACAATAATTGTGTAGTAATTTCAATGTGTAAAATATTGGAGAGTATATCCAATATATATTTCATTATGTTTTCGATAAATATTTTTATTTTATTATTTTAATTTAGCATAATCTTATACATACACCAACACCAACTGGTCAATATCATTATAAGGGCAGCGTGTTTATAAGGTCCCAATAAGTATAATAATACCCACTGAAAAAAAAACCGTTTTAAAATCGCATAATTTCGTGAGAATTATTAATTGAAAGGGTGAGATATATCTGTATAGATATGCGTACATTTATCTATCCCGAATTAGAGAGTATATCGTTCATATATAATCTCTTCAGTACAATATTTTTGTAAGGAATGAACCTTATTAAATTGCTTACGTATGGATACAAATCTTATAATTACAACAAGGAACCTCCGTCTATTTTCCTTCATTTGTTATTTTTCGTACACACTATTTCGCTTTGGTAAAAAGTACTTACATCCACTTTATATCCATACTTTTAATGCCATATTTCCATGTACATTCACATACAATGAATTTGATTTGAATTTCATTAAATAAATGTTAATTCGTATATGCTAATCTTTACACGGTATGTTATAAAGTTATACATAAAAGTGTAAATACCATAACGACCTATATAATAATCTGATTTGTTAGATGACAAACCTTGATCATATTTTTAATATTTAAAAAAATCAAATATATATTTACTTAAATTACACATTATATTTGTAAAATACCATTAAAATTTTAAATTAAATTATTTTCCAAAAATTTATATCGGTAATAAAGGGGATCATTTTTCCTTAAAATATAAAAATATATACGTTTCCATGTATAGTTAATTAAAACATTTATCTCGTACGTATACTTAGATAAAAAAACACCTATTTTAAATAATATATAGCGCTCAGTAAAAAAAAAAATATATTTATCTATTCTGGTAATTGTTTCATCATACTCGCATTTATAAATTATCTAAATCTTAATTCTCAAAATTATAGTATATTTTCCTTAAAAATTTAAATCAAATTTTTTTTTTTTTTTTTTATTATAGCACTTAAATGTATATATAAAATATAAATACTATCAAAGTGAGATAGATAAAAATGCGTGTATAGAATATAAAAATTGAAACCCTCTGTGAAAATTGTGTAAACTAAAAGATGCAATGCAATTTAAAAAATGATAAAATGAAATTAAAAAAATAAAAAATCATATTGCTTTCAAAATAATCTGGAAAATAAATGTGTCATAAAAAAAAAAACAGAAAAATAAAGATGGAAATAAAAACGATGTTCCCAAAGAGATTTACTTATATTATATTGTATATATTTTTGATATATACTCGTCTATATAGTGGGTTAAATTGTAGAAATGATTGGGAAAATTATGTCAATATATTAAAATGTTTTTTTGGAAAAATGATAGTGTAGGTATTAAATATTCTATCTTATTTATGTCTCACTATATATACTGTGTAATGTGTAAACAAACACAGAGTATTTTAATTCTTTCCCCTCTTAATATATATATTCTATTAAATACGGACACCACACACACACACAGCAACAACAAAATAATGTTTGTTATTTTAAAGTTGAATTCCTATTTTTTTTTTTTTATTACTCCTATTTGGTTTTTTATTTCCTTTCCTAAAATGTTTATTTATTTAATGGTTAAAAGTATATCGTCTATATAAGCATATTGTTTACTATAAACATTTAATGGGTAATGTAATGTAGGGCAAGGAATGGAAAAAAAAAAAAATAGCACATTAACAACCATATACTCGGTCGGTATATATTAAAATAACATTTGGAAAAATAATATGACGGAAAAATATGACATTGAATTTTCTTTACAAATATTTTCTGTATTATATAATTTTGTTTTATTATTTTGATTTTGAAATATTATATTTTTTTTGTGTGCGGGTATATAAAATATTATAAGAGAAGAGATGCCTTTAAGCAATTTGTGATGGTGAGAACTTGACATATGTCTTAAAGTTTTTTTTTTCCCCCCTTATACACACACAACCATATGTATTTATAGCATTTATAATATTTGTACATGTACTCGCTGTACACATAGCACAAACTAAAATCTCTGCAAAAAAAAAAACTTATATAATATGTGACGAAACATAAGTCAAAGACGAAAGTACCCAAAGGCATTTGTATGCGGTATAGAATATATAGTATCTTATATGTATGTTACAATGTATTATACAATATTATATAAAAGTAGCTTTCTCTGCGATGCGTTACATTTTCTGCAAGTTTAAGTACATATATATTTTTGTATTTGTTATGTACATCGTAGTATCGCATCGTATATATATGTATGTAAGTAAAATTTTATATGATAAATACCTACATTACATATGTATAAAATATATGTATAGTCTAATGTATGTAGGTTATGTTGATTTGATATATTTGCTTATTTTATTTTATTTTGTGTCTTTTTTTTTTTTTTTTATTTGGTTAAGGATATAAAGGAAGTAAAAGGAAGGAAGGAAAGAAAGTTTCTTTCGGGTGGATATTTTTTTTTTTTTTTAACTTTTCAATAATGACAAACAAATTTTTCCATAGACGACTTTCTTTTTAAACTTTTAATATTTTTTTCTTCTCAAATAATACACAGAATTTTATACATTTTTGTATTTATTTATACTACTATAAACAGTAATACAGTAAATATATAATAGCCAATTTATAGAATTTTTAAATGTACAAAGATTTTATAAAAATATCGATTAATGATCTGCAGTTGTAAAAATTAAAAAAATTGATTTAATATATATTTATGTAAATGTATAACGAGTGCAGGGTTCAAAAGCATACAAATTATAACACAGAAATTATTATTAGAGAAAATATGCCACTTTATATAGGTGAAAGAATAAAATAATGAAAAAAATAAGTTAAGGAAAACCGATCAGAAATCACCTCATCCAATTATTCACTGTACAACATATACAAAATAACCTAAATGAAATGTCTATACTAAATCCAGGCACTAAAACTTTTAAATTATAATTACCACCAAACATATATAGAGTGTTGGTGGCGGAACCTTAAAAAAATACCAATTATTCTACAATTTAAATGCAAAATTAATTATGAAAATTTGTATAATTCAATATAATTATTTTACTGGAAATTTTCAGAAGAAAAGGTAATCTTTTTCATCATAACCATTTCTTTAATATTATTTTAAACTATATACTGGCGGATAAATTAAATTTAATCTATTCTTAAAAATTATATTATTATAAGAAACAAACAAACAAAAATTCAAAATGTTATATAATTATATAATAATCCATTATTTTACGTATACAGAGGAGTGTATAGTTAAATTGACAAACATTTACGTGTATAGTGTACTGTGTATACTGTGTACATATATATATATTAATTTTATTTATAGAACAACTATATATATATGATAACATTTACAATGTAATTTTATAAAAAATGTATATATATATATATTTATGTATGTTATCTTTTAAAATAAATATTATTACCCTCTAATAATAAACAATCCCCTTTAAATTACATTAACTTGGTAAAACTAACAATTTCGGCTTTTCGACACTATAAATATATATATATATATATATATGTATGTTTCCCCTTATAAAATTCACCCACAACAATCTATCCACAATATATATATGTATAATTTACAGAACATAAATCGAGTTAAAATTCGCAAATAGCATATTGCTTTAAGCAATCTTCTATAAAATATACAAATATAATAATAATAACACATAATAAAATTAATATATACATATATAAGGGTATATATATATATATAGTCGTACATTACAAAGTAAGGGTGGGTGAATATGATGAGACACATGATTCCCATATATATATATATATATATATGCGTATAGACAATTTGAATGTTGATATGTTATATAATACACGCATAGATATATTATTGTAACTATATATAAAATAACTATCTTTAACTGCACGTACATAAATTCATTTGCACTGATTTTTTTTTCACATACAAAATTTATGTGTATAATAATTACTATTACATTTCGGGTGGTGGTTGTATTTGTTTCAGATTTTTTTTTTTTCCATTTGCTGTATATGTACATACTGTAGGATGAAATTAAAAGGGAAAGATATCCTTTATACTACATGCATTAAAATTGTACATATACATTTTTAACTTTATGGTAGCTATATAATACATTACATGTAAAATAGCCCTAAGGGGATTTGAGGTAAATTTTTCTTTTCGCTTACTGTCGGATTAATACAACATATAAATATACATTTTTTTTCCCTTTCGATTGGTTTATTATTATACGTGCGTATAAAAAGTTAAATATTTTTAATGTCAAATTAAATTTAAACAGTTGAATAATTTCAATATATGTGTATTTTATTAAATTAATTGGATGGGTTTTATTATTATTATTATTATTATTATCATATGAGAATTTATAATTTATATATGTGATGTGATGTGATAGCCGTTGGATTAGCCTAATCAACGTTTTGTGCAATATGTGTTATGTTACGTAAATGTAATATATATGTGCAATGTGAATTATAGATTATAGCAATATACCAATTATATTTATGCATGTTCTTCGATTACAATTTAATTCATAATATAATGTATTGACAAAAAAAAACAACAACGATGAATTGTATTGTGAAATATCTTAAAAGACAATATACTCATGATAAAACCTATACACAATTTTAATATTATATACAGTGGTATTTTTCTCATGATTTCGGAATGTGTTACATATAGAATCATATTCATATAGGATTCTTATGTTGTAACGATGATTAGAAAATAATTTTTAATTGAAAATTCAAATATTATAATTGAAATTAAGATGTGTATAAGGAAAATGGGGTGGCAATTATAGGTGCGGTATAATCATGAATTTTTTTGGAAAATTTATTTTATATTATTTTGTTATATATACACAAATAATCACTATTTTAATAATGAAAGATTTAATAACTATGGAACTATTGGGCAGTAGTGTATCGTCCAAAAAAATACAATATTTGCATCACAATATCTCGATATTTTTCTATATAGTAAAAAAATAACTGAGAGTCAATTAAGAGGAATTTTTTTAAATGCGAGTCATATTTTTAACAGTTTTTCTATATAGTTTGTTAACATATTTTATAAAATCAATAAATTTTAAATCTTTCGTAGAAGTATAATAAATAAATTTAATAGATTTTCCATCACTTCTTACAATTTCACAAATATTTTCAAACTTTCAATCACATCATTTGCAAAATCAGAAATGCTAAAGTCAATTTTCTAAAAATCAGATTGAATTTATAAAATCGGCTATTTTTCCATATATAAATTTAATTTATTATAACATAAATGATTTCAAGAATATCCAATCAGTTTTCGTAAATTATATTAATAACAAAATTGTTTCATTGACTATAAAAATTTTGCTTAAGCAAAATTATTTACGAAACATATACAAATCGAAGTCTATACAAATTAAAAAGAAATTTATGCTTTGCAGCTTTGCCTCATCTCGTGAATAATAGCAAAATCCATAAAATTTCACATACATACAAATTTAAATGTCAATTGAATTACATAAATCATAAAAATCATATTATGTATTTAAAAATAAATAATTGAATAAATTATATAATTATATTATACGCAGATGAAAAAAAAGGACCATTATTTAGAGAGAAACGTAATCCATTGATATATTAAAATGTTACGACATAAACAAACACGTGATACTTATTTTAATATTTTAGTAAAACATATACATATATTTTTTTATTTTTCCAGATTATATAACATTATAATAATATAATATTTAGATTTTAGAGAAATTCATCGATTTAATATAACTATATACATTGAGTATCTTTAAATTTATATGTAATGCTGAGTATTATATAATATATATATGTACAGATTTTTCCCATTTCTAAAATGTACATATCCCGCTAAGAGATATTATTGATGATGTAAAATTTCACATAGGGTGTATTAAAAATTGACATTGCTCATAGTGTACTGAATGCAGTTACAAACTGTGAGAAAATTATTCTATGTATGATTCTGTCAATTCAATGTAGACAACAAAATGAAAAAAAAAAAAATTGGCAGTTCACCTAATTAAAATTTCCCGAAAAAACTATTTTTATGAATTATCATCTTTTTTTAATGGTTTTTTTAATTTTTATATATACAGAATTAAAAATTATAATAAATTATCAGTCATCCCCTATAAGAGTTTCAAAAATTTCTTTAAATTATCACTGACATCAAATGGAAAATCGGTTGCATATTTTATGCGCAAAAATCGATTTTAAAAATTTCGTCTATAAATGATTGGGAATTGATTAAATTTGTTAATTATGGAAACAATCATAGAAATTATAGTTGTGGTGAAATTATATAATAACATTATAATTCATAAAAATAGATTTTCCGGAAAATTTACTTATGTGAAAATCAAATTTATTTTTCAGAATTTATTCTACTTTTACTTTTCGGTTATAAATATATATTGATATTGAAAATTGAATGTTATTTCTTCGCCACTTTGGCATTGTATATGTGTGTATAGCTAAAAAATTCTAATAATATATGGCATTTTATTTTAAAATCTTTATGATTTCTATTCTGATATAACACAGAATAATGAATCATCAAACGAATTTCTTTTATAGTTGATTAATTAAAATTTTCATTCAATATATTCTAAATATTAGCTTATCGACGTATTCACCATTGGTGCGGTATCTTTTAATACACTCTGTATGTATATAATAAATATATTATATATTTTATTTTAAATATATTTTAGTGTGTATAGGAAAAAAGGGTAAATGGACATACATTACATAAAAAATAAAATAAAATTTGTTTATAGATGGAAACTTTCACGTGTCAGTCACGTGTATCAAATCAATGTGCGTATATTTATATACATATACACAATTGAATAATGAATTCAAAGTTTTCGTCTTTTTTTTTCCATCCATTTATTATATATACATATATACTTCAATGTTTTGACATTTTTTACGCAATGATCGACAGTCTCTAACATGAACAACAACAACAACAACAACAACATAAAAAAATAACATGGTTTTAATATTTAAGTGATTTATGTTAAGTGCGTTAAATGAAATTTCAAAATTATATCACACGACTTGAATATTTATATATATCATATTATAATATAGATGATAAATAGTATATATATATGCGAATAGTATATAGTTCATTATGATGTGTATGCATACCATAAATATATGTATATACGCAGAGTAAGGGACGTTTCTATATATAGTCATCTGTCACTTCTTAAAATGTATATATATATATATATTATATATAATTGCTATATTAATGTATAGAGTGTCTCTCATGTTATATTGTATATGTATATTGGTAAACATTTAATTCAAATAAATAATAATACAATAATAATATATATAGCAATTCAATATTATATATCAATTTATATCATATTTTAAAAGAAAAAACATCCAATTACACTACTGTATATGCATATAGAAAAATTATATACAAATATATTTATAATTCTGTACGTATACACGTATATATTATTATAAAATTGTAAATAAAATTATGTTTAAAGTGTTTTTTATCATTTAATATGTCAACCACGTTTGTTATTTTAAAATGATTACATATACGAGTGTTCAATAAATATATACAGACCAATTTCGATGTAACAATCCAATCAAGGGGACCGAGAAATAATAACGTTGATACAAAGGAAATTTTTAAATATGATTATTGGAGCTACGAAAAATGAACAGAATAAAAATGATGAAGGTATAGGAACTTTATTACATCGAGCGTTGACTGTACACATATATATATATATGATAGAATGTGTGTGTATATATATGTATGTTATTTAATTATCCTTTTTAAAGGCACACATATGTATATAGTACACATTAACCTATATGCACCATAAAAATGAAACCCAAATAAAAAGCAATTTATTTTTGTCGAAAAAAAAAATGGTAAAATCTATATAGAGAATAACTATCGGATCGAAGTACATATATATAGCCCAGATTAGTATGTATTATGCGTATTTATTATATCTTATATATATATATATATATATATAGGAGTATTGCATATATGGTATATATAGCCACCATTATTTTTTCTTCAATATAAAACGCCTTCCACTTATGAGAAAAATATATGTACATATTTGAAAAGCAGAAGAAAAAAAAAATTATATACAGATGTATAAATAAAGACAATTTTATTCGTCTTCAACATTCTACACATATGATTATGTTTTTTTTTTGTATGCATGTTTGGATGTACATATAAATATGCTGAAGATATGAACTTATGTATATATGTAATATACAAAGCATATATAACAAAAAAAGTAAATAAATATATGGTATATAAAGTAAAGCCTTCAGGTTATATAATATTATATATATACCAATTCTAAATGTAAAAGAACTAAAAGTTTTTTTTTTTCCATAAAATACATAATGTATAACGCGCTTAGTATATATCTATTAGAAAATTCGATTGGAAACGTGAATTGAATAATATATTAGTATTTTTTATTTTTTTTCAATATACAAATATACCTAATAATTCTAATGTCTATAGTTTGGTACTCTGGTGCTGGTGCATTTATATAACAAAATATTATAGAAAACAGCCTTTAGCGCTTCACATTATTAAATTTTTTCTCATGTATATATATTTTTTTTTTTTTATTTCTTTACTCGTATCGTTCTTCGATTCTTAATAATTTTTGCAATAATTTTATTTTTATTTATAAATTAATTTGATTAAATTTAATAAACATACATTAATATAAAATATAAACTATATCAACTTTATATAATGCTACAAATTTCATATAAGATTATCAGTACGCGGGCACACTATATTACCATGGACTATCTTATTAAAATTTGCGATATCACGATATCGTGTTACGTCAATTATTCAATTGCTTTATCGAGATACTGCTATAGAAATTTGTCTAACTTCATTAGAAATAATAGAAAACCGGAATGAGTTAATTAGCATATCAGAATCACCATCTGAAAATGTATTTTATTTTATATATATAATTTAATTAAAAATTAATCATTTATTTAAAAGGAAATTTCAACTTTTGGTAATTCGTATCAAATTTTAAAAAATATAGAAAATAAAAAATAAATACAGACACAAAAAAGTGACAGTAAAATTGTTTAAAATATGAACATAAATTACGATATCACTTTTTAATTATTTGATTCAAAGTAATACATAATCCAAATCTGAGATTTGATGCGAATTTTATTTGTTTAGCAACAATTATTGTCGACACCAATTATGGTCGCTTTAGCCCATATACATAAATACTATATGTATGTTAACAAATTTAGTGAAAAGTAAATACACAGTTGGTGATGTGAAAAATAAAACGTTTAATTTGTATTATTATATTAGTATAATTAATGATTCTTATATTAAATATATAAATAAAAGCAAGCTTAAGGTGAGCTTAAAGAATAGGCTTCTCGAATTTATTCAATTGGTAATACCACGACATTTTAATTTATATGTATGCGGCATACGCAAACGAACAGACACATTTTAAAGTTGTTTCTTAATGTTATATAGTCATCCGAAAAACTTGCATACACACACACCATATACAGCAAACAAATTTGGGAGGTTATCAAATTTTTTTTCCAAGTAAAATTATATGTATTTTGTAAATTGTAATCGATAATCATGACTTTCTTATTATTATTATTATTATTATTATTTTTTTTTCTTATACATTTTTTTATATCTATAAAACATATATTATATTTTAGTTATATATATCCGAATAATATATGGAAGAAAAAATGTGCAAATAATCATTTTATTATTTTTTTTTTTTTTTTTTACATTAAACATTAAAAATATTTGTATGGAATAAAATGAATAAAATAAAATAATAATAAAAAGAAAAAAAAAAAAAAAAACAACTAGAAAATATGATTTATGAATCCTTTAAAGCTAACAACACATACAACATATATGGTATATATAAATAAGCGATATACCCATGTGATATCATCCTATACTTTAACGCCATGTATAATATTTATTTATATATAATAATACAAATAAATCATATGATTTTGACAACAAAATACTAAAAGGAAAACGAACCGTTTAGAGGTTTCCTCTTTTACTATATATACTCGTACATATATATATATATATTTATACAAATATGCGACTGAGTTATTGTATGTATTATATATTATAATGTAGATATTTTTTGTTATAATGTGTATCATGCAAACAGGATAGACACAATATTTGTGTGCCTTCACTGCTTTTCGTGTTGTCGAATATATGTATAGAAATATATGGTAAGTACCTTAATACATTGCTATATACATCTATATATATATATATATTATTTACATATATATATATATAAATATATACCTTTATTATAAATACAGGATCATTCAAATCGCAGTATAACATTTCCATATATATGTAGTATGCTAAGAGCAAAAATCTAAGAAATCCATCTACATCTATTATATATAAAGTGATAAGATAAACTATATAATTATCAATGCACCATCGTGTAATATTATATTTGAAGATTCTTTAAATTTTCACAGATATCTTTTATATTTTATGAACGAGTGATTTTGAAATTCTTGATATACTAACTTACTTACATAAGGCATGCGACATTTAAAACTCTGGGTGTGGTTTTATCCTTCTCCAAAATGCTTCTTCAACTGCTGAGCTATCTGCGGCTAATGTCCTTTTAAACTCGAATTTTATGGATCCCATATCTTGGTGTATATATTAAATTTTATAATTATTTGTATGCTTGAATAGTTTAATAAAAAATAATCGTATATGTATTTTTTGCGTATCAAATGAACATATTGCATATTGAACAAAAGAATTTCCATTATTTTAAAATTGAAGTTTTAATTTTACAATACATATTTATATGAAACGTTATGGATGGCATGAATTTATTAAAAGTGACACCATACACAGCATTCGTTCACATCATAAAATAGAAAATTTATTGAATGCGTATATAGAAAAAATTATTATCAATTAACAATTAGTTTGAATAATTTATTTGAATAATTTTCAAAGAATTTCGATTGATAATTGTGGCGTTTGAACTTCTGATTGTTTCAGAAATCATTGGATTTTTGTGAAAAGAAGAAAAATTTCGGCAATTTTATCAATCTTGCGTCATTCTTAAGAAATATTAATAATTTATTTGACTGGATGGTCAATATATCCAACATCACTTTGCATAAAATTTAATTTATTTTTAACCAATTTATTCAGAAATGTTCAGTAGAGATAATATCATGAAACATTAAGTTGTGTTACTTAAAGTAAATAAATGGAAAAAAAATTGTAGTTATAAGTTCAAATTAGTCACAACATTTATCATACTATAATATATGTTTCATATTTACAAAGGGGTAAAAACTAATATCGATGATTGAAACTATAGAGATTATTATATAACGTATAATACAAGAATTCAATTTTGTATTTAAATATAATTGCAATTTTCAATATATTAGGTAAACCTGCAATTGGATCACACTGTATATATATATATAAATAAAATGTACTGTGTATTATATATATATATAGAACTTTTTTCACTATACTAAAAATATATATACCGACGTAGTATATATATGTAACTAAATACAAAATCCTTTTTAACATACTCTCTCTCTTATACATATATTTATGTTTTCATAATATTTATTATATATACATATATTGTATATAAGTATATGTATTTATGTATTCTATAATGTAAAATATATATATATAAATATAGAGATATGGAGGATGTTAGTGAATGATGACATTTTATTGTAGAGATATAAATATATTTCATATATGGTATATTTATATATATATATTTTAACATTACAATGAATATATTATAAAATTTATATATATATATATTTTTTTTTAACGATAATATAATATTTCTTATTTATATACAAAATATATACCATATATGGTATAGATATGAACATTATTTAATAATAAATATAAATTTTCAAAAACATTATCGCAAGGTTTTCTTTCTAATGTGACAGGATGTGTACCATTTAATGTTGTCATTTACACATATTTTTTTTTTTTTTCCTAAAAACGAAACGAACTAACATATACGAGACATATTATAAATAAATGGAATATTATTGTATCTAATTATATTAATAGATTATATCAATATACATATTAATAACAAGGTTTCATTATCAAAATCAACATTGAATAAATTATTGATAAGAAATAAACAGTAAAAATTCGATAGCTAAATAATTAATTTTCATATTCAGATATATAATTTTGTGTTAAAAAAAAAACTAATTCCAGAAAAAAAGGACCTCCTAGAGATATCCATCGATTAGATATCGTTATTTGTGTTGTATGTGAGTTATGACCGATGTGGAATTTTTCGATAATAATTTCTTCTGATTTTAACAATTATCAAAAAAATACCCCGTCGATCATAACTCACATACAAAACACATAACGATATCATATATATATATAAATGGATATTTCTAGGATCATAAATAATAACGAATAATATCAGCTATTATAAAAATTCTGATCAGAAAGTTGTGTGAAACGAGAAAAATTATTAGTTTATGTTCAACTATAGCACCAGCCATTTAACAGCACCATTACACTGGTATATGTTAACGATACAAAAAAGGATAAAATATATTTAATTTAAATAATTAATTATTTAGTTTTAGCTATATATAGAGACAAGTAAAATTGCAAAACCATTATAGCTATTAATATACACAGTCATTTTACTGATCGGATTGTGATCTATCGTTGTGTTAAATAAATTACCATAAAGAAATTTCCTCTTTAGTCTTTAATCGCAACTATTACGTTACGCGTATACATAAATAAAGTATATATATATATACTAAAACACATATTAACTAAATCATATATAATTTAACATAAAAATAGAAAAATAAATAAATGTTACCATCAAACATTTTTCAAACATTTCTTTTGTATAAAAAAAAAAAAGGAAAAAAAAAAACACCGCGTATTTTATTATATTATTTTATTTTTTTTTATTTTTTTTTCATCCAAACCAATGACATCTTTTCTATACACAATATATAATATTCAGGTGACATTGATTTATTTGACTAAAAGTATTGTACAATATAATGTTTATCGCTGAGCGTATACTAAATGTCTGTAGGTAGAGCGTATATATAATATATAATAATAAATGTGATGCGATGAAGAAATATACCTTATGGAGGAGTTATATTCATGAATATATATATAATAAAAAAAAAAAATTTGCAGAATAAGCTTCATCCTGTTTAGATTGTGCTATGTCGGTTTGGATATGATTTTTATTTTTCTTTTTTTTTCACATATTTTTCAAAAATGTATGACAAATAGATGATGATTAAAATTTTGACAAAAGTAAATGATGTTTGATGTTTCTTTGCTATCTCTGCTATTTATTTATGTATATATGGAATGTGGATAATATATATGTTATTTGTTATATAACGATTCCGTATATATTAGTAAATTTTTTATATACAAAATGTTAATAATATAAATGTAATGTTTAAAATTATATACATAGTACAAATAAAACATAGTAATATAATAGTAAGTGTATATAAACAGTGAGCCAAACATATATAAATAATATATGTTTAAAGATGACTGTTGATTTTATTTTCAAAAATCTATTTTTAGTCCATTATATTTTACACATAAGTTTGAATATTTATTGTTAACATTTTTGATTCAATAAAAGGGCAAATAAAATGATTAATAATATATATAATTATTATTATTATTATTAGTAATGTAATGTGCAGTACATGTAAAGAAAAATCGATTAAATATTTATAAAATTATTATTTGTATAGAAATAGAATGACAATTTTTTTTTTCTTCTAAAATAAATGACTATAGCATTTCCATTTATTTTATAAAATATTTATGCATTAAAAATTTATTTTTTTATCAAGGTCAATTTTTATACAACCACACAAAGATATTTAACTTTTAAAATTTAACAAACATTTAATTTATCATTATTTTTACTAATACGTTATATTACTATAACAAACCGTTTTTTATATTAATGACAGGATTAAGTGAATTATGGCCAAATAATGAATAATTTATGTGTTGTACAAAACTTTTGCATATGGGTAATTTCCAAATCGTTCGTTTTTGGGATGCGTATATGATCTCTACTATTTCATACATTTTCACTTGTCGATTATCTATAACACTATATCATAGATTTGTTGAATAATTTGAAAATTTAAATAAAATGCTGCAAGGCTTGTACCCACCAGATTTAAGAGGAGCAGCTAATTTAGAAAATAAATGTGATCTTTAAATATACACTTTTAACAATTTTAATGATAATTTCTATTGAAATGTTAAAATTTGGTCTCTGCGTCAATGGTAATGTAAAGAAAGATTTTTTTTTGTATTACAAACAGTAACAGTTCCCGTGAATAAAAAAAAAAATAGTATTCGAATCATAATATCAAGATATTCGTTTTTTTTCAATTTTTCGTTGAAGAAATTTATAAAAAATCGTTTAACCTGTTCAAAAACATATGACCCGCGGGGTTTCCGTTCAAAGACAGTACCATTTTTTTCCACCATCACGTTTGGATGTGCGCAACATTATCACACATTTATTCGTATTTTAACAGACACATCAATTATACAAAAATTAATTATATCTATCGATTTGCCAGGAAAATTAATTTTGGTGCCCGACTACCGTGCTCAGTTCAAACTATTTTCTATACTATATATTTAAAAAAATTTAATCACTATATATGAATAATGGAGTTAAGAAAGGAAATATTTTGGATAATTGCCGACGAATTAGTGAATTGTTAAATGCAGAGTAATTTATTAAATGGACTATATGTAATGAAAATTTGGTGATAGATGCCATATAAAATTGATTTAGGGTATAACATATAACTTATTACGTATTTAATAAAAAACATATATGTTTTCAAAAATAATTAATCACAGTTTTATAATATCGAGTGCATTTCTTACGGGACGACACTGTTTTATGTGTATGGCCATTTCATCATTTTGTCCTTCATATTATGTTACTCATATATATAATTATATCTATAATGTATTTTAAAATGGTATACCAGACAAATAGTTTTTCAATCAGTTTAGACTGTTTTGAAATATTTTTCAAAAGTAATCTGAATATATAGGATATTCAGATAATACATATATGTATATAAACAAATTCAAAAACCTATCCAGATAGATAAAGTATGGCAATGTTTTTCTTTTAACGATTTTTTTTTTAAATAAATAAGAAACAATCGATATTAAATGAGTGCATAAAAAAATCGAACTTTGAGTGTCTCGCGGTATGATTATACGTGTAGTATTTTCAATATTTTTTTAAATAGTATACATTCACTCTTTATATATACGTTGATACTATTTTTATCTTTATTTTCTGACAAGAAATAAGAAATAACTTATAATCTAAAAGGCATTATTTTATATATCGGGTATTATATATATTATTTAAACTCCAAACTTTATTGCGCGTATATTGTACTATGCGTATATACATTAAACATTTTGTGTGAAACTTTAATTTAAAATATAATTAAAATGAAATACTATTATATATATATATACCATATAAACTATATCTATTATAAATACAATGTATGACGTATATATATAGACGTATAAGTTTTTTTGTATATTTATATATATATTCAATTTGATGATAATTTCGACATTTATATGCCACAAGACTAAAACGAAGGGTCGTTGATTGAAATGTCATGATTGCGTCCCAAAGGGCAGCTTTAACCTCTATATAATATACCTTACAATTTCTCATTTTCTATTATATGAACTATAATATTTTATATATATATATATATTATTACGGTATATATATGTTATATAACGTTTCCCCTCATATCCTTCTTAACAAGAAGTACGATATACATAATATACTTCACTAAAAATTTACCGGAAATCTTAAGAGATGTCAGCTACATGCGCGCATATATTTATATATTTTTATTTATAAATTTATATAGAGTATATAACAATAATATATCCATATTCATGTATTATATAATATATATGTACATATATTGCTTATATACATAGGTACATATTATATATTTGAGTGATTCTACATAATATATATATATAAAATACTATATATATATATATATAGATACTTATATGCGATGATGAGGAGATGATGATAAGAGTTGTGGTTTTATGAAAAGAAAAGAATTGCTATCGTTATTTTTTTGTATACGCAGTTGTTCGTTTCTACTGTTTTGCCTATTGCACTAGAGATTCAAGAGATTGGTAATAAAAATCTGTATATTATAAGAGTATATGTGCGTTTATACATAAGCATACAGATACAATATTAAAGTGAATTAGTATATAACTATACAATATATTTAATAAAAAAATATATATACACAATATCGCATATATTAGATTAAAATGAAAATATATAAGATATTAAAATTTATTATAGTGAAAATTTTAATTAATTTTTTATTTTTACATAACATTAACATTACGCATTTATATATTGTGCGTATATCTCTACCAACTCTAACTATAGCTAAAATTATAAACATTTAATATTATATTAATACATTGCCCTAAATTGTGTGCGCAGCATCTCTATTAAATCATAATATTTAATACATTTTAGAATATAAATAGATCTCCTATAAGTTAATGATTGTTTAATTAACCGCGTGTTGTATATTATAAATATATTTTTAATTTATAATATTTGATAGCATCTAACAACACATCTAATATTTATAATATATTTCTGCGTCATATATACACATATACACGTCAAATACATCGTTTTATTCTTAACAAAAAAGCGCAGCAGGCAGTCTTGCATTAGTGTTTGCGCTCACATATCAAACGATAATAATATGAACATTTAATTTTTTCTTCTTTCGGTTAACGTTTTGCACGCGGTTCTGTCCGAAAAATACCCAGAATGGATGTTAAAAAAATTTAAACAATTAACTAATTAATACGTAAAAAAATAATTTTAGTTACACAATTAGTTTTTCTAAGAAATTATCATCAATATTAGTATATATTATAGACGTCTTTGGATTTATATATTTGGTGAAATTTTTCATCATCATCAGTAAATGTAAATATCATTGTACAAACTTTGAATTCTAACCATTGTATATCAAATTTTTCAAATAAATCCTATTCAATTATTGTTTTTTGTATATACATACATACGTAGTGACATTTTAAGAGTGATACCGACTATTTTTCCGGCAAATATAAAATGAGAAATGAGTAAGTAATAACAAAACAAATAATTTTAAATTTGAAAATATTTTATATCTTTAAAAAAAAAAAAATACAAAATATAAAAAAATAAAAAAGAATAGGATAAATGAAGGTTGTTATTATTATTAGTGTCCTTTTCTATTTTTCATATATTATTGATGTACTATATATAGCTAATGTAAAATTGTAGGTTAAATAATGTTATAGCATATATAGCTATATAGAAAATAAAGGACCAATTTTGTGACAACAAAGACACGATAAAATTTTAAATTTAGAGACCTTTTATGTGAAAAATAGTGATATTATTCGAAAGAAGTACATACAAGGTTAAATCTGGAGAAAGATTCTTATAAATCACAGTTTTTATTACGTATAAATATATATATTTCATAAACACTATATGAAGGCTATTGTTTGATTGTACCAAAGTCAACATGTAGCGCTAATGGAATCCGTAAAAATAATAAAATGGTATTCCACGGTAACGTAAATATAATGTAACAAAAATGTATATACTTTAAAATTAACGATTAATTATATATTATATACAGAAGTAAATTTATTTCTATATTGTCAGTGAATTTAAAACACACAAAAAAAAGTTATTTACATATTTTAGTTATACTTTTCACATTTTCTGAACAAAATAAATAAATAAATAAATCAAATTACAATTATTGAAAATTAAAATACTATATATATAAAATCGAATTTATAAATTACATTAATGACATATACATAATATATAACGATGCAACATATGTATAAGGTATATAATAAATACTTGTACTCGTACACATATATGTACATAGTTACACTTAAATCATCCATATTCATTTTTTATATAATATATAAACTAATGCTATACAAAAATTATATAATACATACACACAACCCTCTAACATAATAAAATATTGTTTGGTTAATTTGTCGCTAACCAAGCAAATCGGTAAATTGACTTCCTTAATCAAACAGTAATGGATTGTAACGACCTCCTTTAATACCATCACGTATTTCAAAGACATATTGTTTCTGTGTGTGTACGTACATATATGCACATTTAATATATTGTATATACATAGCAATCTTTCATATATATAGTATATTTAATTCATACCATTAATAGTACCATAGTACCACATATTATATATATAATATATATATATTATATAAATAATATATTATTATGTGTACATTTGAACTATAATATAAATAAATAAAATATATACGTGCGTATGCGATAATATATAGTCAGTCAGTCTGGGTATGTATATATTGTACTTATAATTGAACAGAGGGATGATAATAAGTACAGATTTCAGGAAGAAAGAATTATTAATGGATTTACTGTGATAATGAAATTAAGTATATATAATATTATATAGAAGTACTAAATACATATTCTTACCTAGTTATTTATCTATAACATATTTGTCGCAGTAGATATTTTGATAACATAAAAATAACTTATAATATATACAGAGGAAAGAGGATATATAAATAATTCGTTGCATTTAAAAAAAAGGCTATAGAAACGAGATAATTTTTACCCATTCAACGATTTGTAGAAGCGGCGATTTTTTAAAGATATTTCCATAGGAAAAAAATTCTAGATGAGATATTATTTATTTATCTGTCTGTGACAAAACCTATTTTAAATTTCAATTCAAAAAAATAAAAAAATTAAATGTATTCAATTTCGATTACGATCATTTATTAATTGATCATAAAAATATACGATATAGTTCACCAAATTTAATGAGTTTGTGTATATATAATTTAATTACGATATATAAAATATCGTATACATAAAAATAAGTGAGTATACATAACAACCAAAAATCAGATTAAATACAAGTTACAAGTCATATATAGACGATCGCGAAACCGTGAAACTGATGACTGTCTATTATCGTACACAACCGCATCAAAATAAACTCATATTAAAAATATAAAATTATTCAACAAAATTCAAATGTGTTACACATGTGTGAATACCATAAATACTACACACACATCCACACCACACCCACATATAATTTCAAATATGCACCGCGCCAAAATAACAATAAATAAATTGAAATTAATTATTTATAAATTAATTTGTAAACGAAATAAAATATACAAAAAAATTCATTCAATAATCATCGCACATATCAAAATATAATATAATAAAATATAAATAAATCTGTATATATTTATGTCTTTATATGATGACAAGTACTGTACTCATGTACACGCACATACATTAATATTTATTTATATAACCAACAATATATGGAGTAAAGTATATGTAAAGTATAATAACCCTTAAAACTATATATATATATATATATGTACAAGTATATAATGGAAACCACATATAATAACAATTCCTATTTATAATGATAACAATATAAAAAATTTTCATATAAAAATTATTATTAAACCAAAATTCATCATAATTTACAAATAATGTTATCGAAATGAGAAAAGAAAAACCCTTTCGTTAACACCCATAAAAAAAAAAAACAACAGTCCCCTTATGCATATTTTATTAATATATGTACAAAATTATATATACGGAGACATATATTTCATAAACAATCATAAACGTGAATTTGACACGACATTTAAATGCAGGGGAGGAATATTTTAATATTGTATTTATTTGTCCAAATATATGTATATTATATATGAATTTATGAATTGCATTTACATTCATTTATATACCATATATAGTGTGTATTTTCTATATATATATATATATATATAATATATAGGTATATATATAGAACTTATAGTTAACCATGTATAATATATATTGGAGATAAATATCTATCTATATATATATATATACATAATAGAAGAATGATAACATTTGCACCCTAAAAAATATCTTACTTATATACAATATTTACTACGACTCCTAACTCGTCGCAATACACTACAAAATTCATATTACATATCCCATATATATATATACAATATATTTGTATTATTATACTATAAATTATGGAATATTAAATAATGTTTGCGTTGAATAAATAAATATCAATATTTTTACTTCTAATTTGTTTCTATTGTTTGTATTTATTTTATTTATATTTATTTTAGATTTGGGTTCTATGTTTTTTTTTTTTTTTTTTTCTGCGAGTAAAGTTTATTTATAGACGTAAAATTATAATATATATAATACAATTATATAAATAGAATTGAATTTCAAAACTATTATACGATTCAATAATATACGAGAATTGTATAATAATGCGGCCAAAACGATGAAATTGTTTCATCTATCGATTAAGTGTAAAATTATTTGTGCTGCAGTTTTAATTTTTAAATGAAATGAATTATTATGCAGTTCCTATAAACTATATATCATAATTACGACTGTATGTTATGATAAAATTAACGTAATTAGAATTTTGGAATATAGTGTGAAATGAAATATATTAAACTTGCTACACAACATTTGGTTGTGTGGGAATTTTTTCACCACAATATTGGAAATATTTTTCTATTATTATAAAAAAATATTAAATTTATAAATTATCTGGTTTTAACACCTATATAGAAAAGCAATCGATATTCAGTTGATTGTTGTCACAAAAACCAAATTTTTAAGCTGGCGCCATAAGTACACCATTGTGCCATAAGAAAAACATATTGTATATACAAATAAGATGTAGCTTTAAAATATAATATACAATATATAAATAGCATTAGTTTGATGTGGCGCTCAAATTTATTCAATTTATAAATGGAAAATTTTAATACAATAAGATTTATGTTCAATGTGATACGTTAACAAACCACAAAACATTGTTAACATTAAATGTCACACGAAAAATTATACGCATCATCTATATAAGCCTTTTATAACTAACATCATATATCTTAAATCATATTATTTCAATTAATCATTTACACTTAAAGGTATAACTTATTTATTACTATTTAAAGTGTCATTTGAAAACATCTATCATACCATGTGTGTGTGTGTGTGTGTGTGTGTGTATCACATTTTTATTTTTCATTTATAATTTTAATTTTATTTATGGATTAAAATTAATTTAATTTAAAAAAATAATAATAATAATGCCGACAAAATACCCGCCCGCAGCCAAACCAAAAAAAAAAAAGAACATTAAAACCGTATCATCAAAACAACACATATATGGTATATATTTTGTGCTGATTGTACCAAGTACACAAATGAACAAAACGTAACATATAACTTATATTATATATGTAGCTATATGAAACAAAAGACTGAAAAAACTATATATTATTATTGTTATTATTATTATTATTATTATTATTATTATGATTACAAATTATGAATTATAGAACAAGTTTGAAACGGTGCTATATGTATAAAAATAAAATAAATGTGTGTATATATAACACTTTTTTCTACGAACAAAAAATTGTTTAAAAAAAGTTGTACTTCATGAGAGTGACACAGCATCTTTTATAAATTATTAACTAGCGCGTAAAAAAAATCATATGTTTCATGTAGTATATAGATGTTATTTTTTTAATGCTTAACTCTCTACCATATACATTCGCCTATATACCTATATATATATACATGCAGCTATATATACCAAAGAGTATGTATATAACTATTAACAAAAGCGCGCTATATATACACCCTTGCTCTTATATACGCTATTTGGTTTTCATAATTTGTATATGTTGTTTTTCATTTGTTACGCTAACATATCAAAGTCACTCATATTTATTAGCATATATATGAAGAATAGAGATGATACAATTTTTTTTTTTTTGTTTTGTTATCTTGTGTACCACCGTATCACAAAAACAAGCAAAAAGGTGGATAGTAAGTTTATGATTGAATTTGTAACAATATATGTAACGTATGATTTTATTTCTATATATTAGAAATTTATCTTTCACTTTATAAATTATATATAAAATATTAAGTTTTTTAAACACATGTGCTTTTTTAAAAAACCTATTCAATTCAATATTTTTTTTGTTGTCGATGCCATTACTAAAAATAACATTTCGTGGAAAATTATATAAAATAAAATATATTACTATACCAATTTAACTTTGAACTATGTACAACATATAATGTATATTTAAAATATATAGGTACTCTAGCTATACGCTTGTATATAAGGTTATGTAAATTAATAGTACCTATTATTATAAATATAAGCAATTTCTGGATTTCAACAAATTTTTCAAAATATACATTTACATTGTATTTATATATATGAATATGCATCTGATTTGATGCATTCATTGTAACCATATATATATATATAGTTTTTATATTATTTGTATACGTATATCTTCTATAGAAAATAATAAATTAACAAATTATTCAGTAAAAAAAAAATATTTTATATGAATATTGAGATATGAGTCGAGTGTGTATCAAAAATGCCGAAAAGAATGTGTTATAAAGTGTCACACAGGTGCATTAAAATCATTGACGTATATATTTTGATTATTTCATACTATATATTATATAGCATTCGTTTATAATTATATATTTTTCCCATTTATTGAAATTTATTGTTTTTCATGCATTTATTCATATTTTTTTTTCTGCATTAATTACTTTTTTCGTAGTATAAATGAAAAAATTAAAAAATTTGTATAATTAGCATAGATTTTTATGTATCGCTGCTGCTGATTCACATCTAATTTCTATAAGTTGTGTTTTGTATTTTTAGTATGTAAATAAATGCGGATATATATAGATATATAAAAATATTATAAAAGTATAAAACCATAAATAATTTTTAATTAAAAAAGTTTTACCATCACAGTTGGCGGCTGCGCTGGTGTTCATATAGAAATTTTATTCACAAATTACAAATATCCTGATGGTGTGTCTTTCTATATCTGATGTAAAACACATAGCTATATATACATATATATTTTTAAAATAAATGAATGCATATTTGGACATTTGAATATATATATATATACTTTAAAATTTGTCGTGAATAACAGCGGGTGAGGCAAGACATTTTCTATAATTAAGAATTAACAGAAATTCATTTTTTGTGAGGATATTGTAATGATTGCCAAATATACGTATATTTGTGAAAATATATAACAACAATTTAATCGCGTATGGAACACTTGCAATATACCTTCTCATTTGACCCAGTTTGGACAACAATGCAAATATGAATGCGAGAGAAATATTAACTAAAATTGTTAATCAAACAGTACGTGGTGAAGTCTTATGGAGTAAGTGAGTCTAAATTTTTAAATATTCTTCTGTTTCTTCTTTTTCTTCTTCTTAGAAACAATTTATATACTTAACATCTGAAAAACGTACAGAATTTAATTTCAGGAAATTTTAAACAAAGAATAAATTTTTGTTAAGTATTTAGTTTTAAAAAAATTCTATATGGACAGATCAATTTACTTGTAACCATAAAATTAACATTAATTCACATATTTGATATGACAATATATAGCTAATTCATTATAACACCGATTTAGCGTAAATGTATATGAGAATTGCTCGATTTGATTTTTGATCACATGAAGAATATTGGTTGTGTTCGACTATGTGACAACGTAGTCATAATGATAAATATAAATAAAAGACAATTTTAAAACAAAATATATATAGCATCGCAGTGTATTTTCGCCTTCATATTTCATTATATCTTTAGGCTCTTAAAAGTTTACACTGTATATAATCGTGGACACCCTGCGTATATTTATTATACACATTATATATAAATAGATTTTAATACGGGTACGGGGATAATTGAATGGATGAGCAGACACACTTCAAAAATTATCTTAAATTAAATACATATAATAATATATAATAAAAATTACCTGTTCGCGTAGTATGCGCGTAAACGTTATATTCAAACGTTATATATTTAGTATTATTTTTTATTCACATAATGATTAAATTACATGTTGCAAACGATTATTAAATTTTTTATTATATGTAATTTTAATGTAAAAAAAAAAAAAAAAATAAAAAAAACACGCGTTATAATATTATTATAGGCTTTATCTTTATCTAAAAATTTATATATAAAAAATATCCTATATTATATTTATCCTCATCACAGTGATATTGTATATATACGTTAAAATAACAATACAATTTTATGTATATACATCTGATATAAATTAAGAATGATGATTTGTGATTTAGATTTTTTTACTCTAATTTTCATCCGCCTTCCTAATTATATTATTTATTTTTAATAATATATAAATTTACTATAAATTATTGTATTTTATTATATTCCGGATAATTATGTAAATTAAATATGTTTATGTTTACATGATAATTAATTTTTTAATATTTATTATAATTATTTATTTAGAAAGTGCAACAATTAATATAATTGTATATAATTTGTCAATTTGTCAAAGGAAACAGTAATTCATTAAATTAATAATAAAATCATAATATTTGATTAGTGATTAGTTGTATTTAAACATATATAAAATATTAATAAAACATTAATTAGATTAGAATTTGATATATGTATGTAAATTATAAACACATATATAAATGAAAAACATATGAGAATACTAATCGAATTACACTTTAACCCTCAATAAAATGGAACCGCATAAATCTATATGGATTTATATATAACATTATATATTTTATTTATATCATAAATATATAGATAGAAATAGATCTATAGATAGATACACGAATAGATAATATATTTTATCTAAAAATATAATTTATATATTATATTTATTATATGCGGATAAAACTAAATATGTTTTAGAAATTATTTTTGTATCCTTATGCCCCATATATGTATATAACTATATAGTAATAAATAGATTAAATTAAATAATTACACACGTAAGTTGAAGTGCGTTAATGCGTCCGCCCTTCTTTCCTATATATATATATATATATATAATTTAATTCGATAAAATTAATAGATAATTTATTATGTAGAAATTATTTTATTATGTTTTTTTTTTGTTTTTCGACCAAATAATAATATGAAAAAATAAAAACATATGTTTTTATGTGAAAATTCACATTTGTCTATCACATTTCTAGATATATATGCATATACAATATATAAAATACATTGCTCTGATCCTGATGCTATTAATTTATTGTATACAGATAACGTATAAAGTATTTCCTATAATTCCTTTTAAATAGACGCATATTTATATGCGAACAAGTAGTACAGAACCATATAAATAGCCAGCGTTATTAAACAGTTTTCAGATGTAAACACTATACAACATTTTTTGATGTACAATAGTTAATGCAGTTAATTTATTCGTAGGTTTTTAATTATAGCTAATAAAACCATAAAAAATTAAGGATTAAATACACAAAATCTGAAGGTCATTATATGCAAATAAAGTTATAAGACAAAGATGTGGATAATAGAACCAGAAAACAGAAATACAAATTTATTGATATGATTCTCAAAGACTATACGAACATAAACTAAATAAGCATATAGTTCTCAAAACTACACCACACGTGACGTGTAATTTATGTACATAGTTTTCGCAAATTTGCGCCTAGTAATATAACGTAATATATATTAACATCCCTGCGTTCATACCACAACGACACAAACGATATGTCCATATATATATATGGTATATAGGCTTTTTATGTATAAAATGTTTATTTATGGGCGAACATAATATGGCAAGCAGAAAGGTATAGAGATTATTATATATTTAATACATACAATAATATCCATGCAACATGTTTAAGTATACAATATATGTACTTGAACTTTGTGTAGGTATATTAAATAAATGTGGTGCGGTGTATATTAACAATATGTGTAATTTTATTTTGTGAATCTATTAATTTTGTAACGAAAAAAAAAAAAAAATTAGAAAGGGTGGATTAATTTGATTTTTTTTTTTTTCCCATTTAATTCGGTATAATAAATATGAATACTATTTATTATAATTTATTTATATATGATATAGTTATAATATAGTATTATTTAAATGTTTTATAATATGTATCATTTTAATAAAGAACATATGATTTAATTTATTTATATTTATTGAGAGCGAGTAATGATATTATTTGTATAAATAATGTGTTAAACTTACAGAAAAAATAAATATGCAATAGCTGTGAGTATTTTTGATGGTTATATTATACTGTTAACATGCACGACCATGATCATTTATTTATTTATTTATTTAATTATATAACATTAATTACTAATGTATAAAAATTGTTAAACAATAACATTTTTAACAATTTGACCAAAAGTAATGCATATGCATCAAAAAATATAGGTGAAGTAAAAATGCAATCAACCTAAACCCTATACCACATTAAATCCGTATCAAAACAATATATAACCAATTTATGCAAATTTGTAGTTTGTAGACCCCTATAGCATGAAATTTAAAATTCATGTTGTTCAAGATATAATACAATAATTACAATTAACATAAAAATTAACAACTTCACAAACATTACGTTCGAAAATACTGAAAAATAAGTCTATATATAGTAATCGAACGATAATATTAGTTACACATTCCGCATATTAAATAAATGTTAATTTAATAATATTATTTTATTTATTTTTTTTTGGCTCTACTAAAATACAATTAATTTGAAATCAATGTTTTTAAGAAAAAAAAATTGTGATATTATAAAGATTAAAAAAAAGAACAATTTTACATAAAACTAAAAGATAATATAAAATTCGACTGCTGTGCGTTTCCGGGGCTATAAATAATGTAAATTTAAATATGTTAATACACTCGTCGCGTATATGTTCATATTTATTTTAATTTATATTTTATAAAGTATTTTGGCGTCGCAGTTTCCTTTTTTTTTCAATATCTATATCTACATAAATATTGAAGTAATTTATATAAAATCCAAAGAAAATTTAGTATTTATAACAAATATTTGTTTTGTTTTATTATTTACACAAAAATAAGTAAAATAAAATATAAAAAATGTTTTATTTTATGAGTTATGCCGCATCTTAGTATAATTATACATTAAATGTTGTATTTAGTGCAAACTGATTGACGGTGTGTCTAAAAATATATATTCCATTGAATATAATATTTTGAAAAAATTCATTTAAATACATAATTTCCAAACAATATTTTTATATGCAAATTTAACTCAAATCGTTGCTAATATATTTAAAATTTATTTACATATTAATTTAATGTAACGTACACGGATAGATTTAAGATTGAATAGAATATTCACTTAAATAGTGTATCGCTGGTAGTCAAAACAATATTCACTGTATTATTTTATGTTCTTTATTCGCTTAGTTTAGTATGGTCTTCTTAAGTTTTTCAACATTCTAAAAAAAGTACAAGACTTTTATTTATATATGATAGCGGTATACTAGATTATATAGTAAGGATTTTAAGTATGATGCGAAATATAATTTTAGCAATTAAACTTAACTTTAAAATGCATATAGAATTGTTTGGTTATAAATAACTTAATGGTACTTGAGTTAACAAATGCGACCGTTTTATATTTTTTTAATGTCTAATATTTTTTTTATTTTACTATTACTTGAGAATTGTGATTGTCAATATGTCTACGTTATAATAAAATCAAATGTTATTATATAGGTAAAATTATATCTATATATAAATATAGAATATAACATGGTTCCACTATCACCTCTATCTATTTTATATCTATAGAACCGCAAAAACATACATAGCTTACAAATGTTTTAATGTATTTTAAATATTGTATACTTATTTGGTTTGTAATAATATATGGAAACATATAAAAAATATATAAAAGGAAACATAATAGAAAATAAATTCATTCAAAATTTTTCTTTTATATTCAGGACTTTTTTTGTTCGTTTGTGTGTATTATAAATTTTATGTGTATCATTCGTTCGTATACACCTTGTTATTTAAACACATATTCTTTCAATACTTTAAAAGAATTAATAATAACAATAAATAATATATTTTATATGAAAATAATACGATTTATAAACAAAAAATATATTTCCTGACCTTGGTTACACTGGTCTGATTATCACTGCTGCGTCGTTTACACCGACAAACAGTTCTGTAATGAAAATTTAAATAATATGTTAAAAAGTTGTCATATGGTATATATTGTATATAAAATAAAAATTCATTGATGAAAAATAAAAAGTTTATTTATAATATGAATGGACACAAATTTTATGTCATTCATTCATGAATATCGTGTGGTGGTAAACATTGTACGAGTTCAATTTCTGTTCTACAGCCATTAGAAAAGTTTTTCTGTATTACGCGCAAAATTGGTGCGAATATTTTCAAATGTAATACAATGTTAGATTGATGCCAGATGGCTACTATTTTAGGATGGTGTATAGGATGGGTGATTATGGTTTCTCTTGTGTCTAAGTAATTAACCTATTTATAGTGAAACTCCTAATATAGTGATAACATTTATATATTGATAAATGAACATGGTCACATATAATGTTATTGAAATTAAATCGTGTTCGTGATTGTTGAGTATAAAATCAGTTAATATACAAAATTATATACTAAGTAATGTGATACGAAGCAAAATTAATAATCAAAAATTTTATAATTTAATTTGATAATTTTTCTATCGATTTCGATGAATTTTATACTAAAACAAATATAGAATTAAAGAAACCGTTTTTATATATTTTGTATGAAGTTCTGTAAAATTCATTTCCAAAAGTCTTATATTAAACAAATTTTAACCTAAAGCAACTAGAATCGCAGCATATACAAAAACATATGGTTTTTGATTAGATGCGCAGACAAGTGGAAAATTTGTAGGATCTTGAAGATCGTTTTACAGTATATGTATGTATGCGTTTAGAATGAGGGTTATAAGATAACTTGTGCGAATAAATTCGAGATAAACTTTTATACTCAGAGTGGCACTATTTCTACTACAAATCAGTTTATCAGTATCGGATGATCGGGGCTGTAGTTTATTTTAGCCTATTGTTTTAATCCGCCATTATGTTCAAATCGAAATGAAAAATTTAATTTTTTACTTCTGGCGCTTAAATTTGTTCAAATGTGTGACAATCGATTGTCCTAAAGTGATTTCGTGATTTTTTTTTTTTTCGGTTCTTCATAAAAATTGATTATATATCCATAATTTCAAAACAAAATACATATAATACAAGCAACAGAATTTGAATGTGCTTATAAATAATCAAATTATATATGACTATAAATATTTTTCCAGAATATCCTCGTAGGAAATGATCAAATAAACATAAATAAATAATAACTTTAAAAAAAAAAACCAAAAAAATTTAATAATACAAAAAAAAAAACGCATCAGATGTCTCCATTTTCGTCGATTTTTTTTTCTCATATCCTTACAAATTTTATCAGACAGACAGAAAAAAAAAAAAAAAAAATAGAATAAAAATAAACATTCTTATTTAATTTGTTTAAAATTTATTACGAACAGAATTACCATCTATTTTTTATTTCTATAAATTTTTTAACAAATTCCATATGTTTTTATTTTAAATAAATAGCTATACACAATTTTCAATCAATAACAATTTCAACATATACGGATACCGACATACAGATATATTTGATATATATGACTCCAGCCAGACTCTGTGACGGACTGTGTTTAATGCATCTTGTTTTTTTAAGCTGCCGATCTAACATATAACTAGTGATCTGCGTTGAATGGAGAAAGCTGAGGCCGACTGGTTGTCTCACACAACACCAACAAATATATAAAAAATAAAATAAAGCATAATATTTTTTATTTTATATACCATATATATACACATATGAAGATAGACGTTTGTGTGTTAAATAAGTGTATGTGTGTTATATGAAAACATAAAATTGGAATATATATATGTGGTAGGAACGATTTCATATTTACTATATATATATCATATATAAATTTATGTTTTCGTTACTATTCTTTCCTATATATATATATATATATATATATTCACATAAGTCTGGTAAATTTTTGCTTACTCATTTTTCAAATACGCCTGCGTGGGCTGAACCTATAATAAAGCAATAATGGCCGCAACATTCAATAATATGAAGAAAATATATGTATACAACCGTTGTGGTGTTTTGTGCAACTCTTGTGCTGGTGGTAAATACCACCAATTTTATATGAGCATTGAAATTTATGCGCTGAATATTTTTTATACATATATTTTTATATACTTATGTTGTATACTATGTACATAAAAAATTTGTATTTGTATTCCACATTCCAACAACATTAAAATGCAGGGGAAAATATAATTTATATTTGTGAATCATGTATGTGTGCGTGTATATTATATACAATGTTGTCAAATTATTTCACTTTTGTATTAGTGTTTTTTTTTTATAAAAATAAATTAATTAAATCATTTATAAATGAAAAATGAATCACGGAAAAAAATTGAAAATAAGCAGAAAAGAATAATATTTATTGAAGTTCAATATTTCGTACAAATAAAAAAAAAAAACCCAATTCATGTTTAAGTATAACAATAACAACACATAACATATATATTTTCATATAATTTTACAATTTTGAAGGTTGGAATTGATTATAATATACATTTAATGCATATTTATTTTGTAAGAAAGATAAATAAAAAAAATGTGTGTTATTTCTTTAAATTTTTGTTCCCTAAAAAATGCTACCACACACAGAAATATAGATTCGATGGCCGAATTTAAATCAATAAAAATAAAATAAAATAAACCTCACAAAAATGTCTCATTCTTTTGTTAAAGATAAATAAAAAAAAATATATTTTATCAAAATAGGCGTCCTATGTGTCGTACTGTTTTTTTCTTTTATTAAATATAATATAAGTGCATTAAATAAATTATATGTAGATGTAGACTTGCAATAAACAATAAATTCTTATAATTACATATAAATGATATTAGGCGAACAACTTTGGATATTTTAATAAATACCACACACACGCTGTTTTATATGGCTAGAAAATGTTCTCACAAATCAATTCAAATTTTATATCGTTATGAGTACAGACGATAATTTCCATTACTTCTTTTTATTTGAAAATCTATATATTAATTTAATATCGCGCGCACAAAGTGCAGGTAATGTCAATATTAATATAAGTAACACAAACAAAACATTATTTATATACAATTGGCTCTGTACCATATATGTACTATAACAATATATTTTGTTGGTAATATTTTGCTACATCATACCATAAACGCATATTAAAAAAAACAATAACATTAGAGATTTAAACAAAAATATTGTAAAGAAAATGGTGTCATCAATATCAGACACCAGCTATATGCATTAAGGTATGGTTCATTATATATCCTCCTGTTGACATAATGAAACTAAGCAAACATTATTCGCAATAAAATAAAATCTTAGCTGTGACCGGAATCAATATTTATATATGGTATATATATATATATGGTATATATATATATATGGTTTCCTTCAAGGATCAAACTTACTATACACATATAATCAAATTCCGGATAATATTAAAACAATATTGACCAACAATAGAATTAAAATATATCGTATACCATTTTCACTTCACTTCAGATGAATTATAAATGTTCGTTTATCTACTTTAACTTTTTATAATAAGACAAATTGTTTTATTGTATAGTGATAAGAAGAAGAAGACGATGATAGTTAATTAATTGTTATTAATTTAACATATAATACTATATACGTAAAAGTATATAAGTTTTTATGCTTATACAGTGTACTCTGATCGTTATAGGATGGATTTGTAAACTATAAATAAATTAATTTAATTTAAAAATACAATTTTATATTACGATGTTAATATCGTATATAGTACCAATAGTACTAACCAAAACCAATTGTACCAATATATTTTAAATTTAAATTTTCTTATTGCTTTTCATTATTATTTAATAATCATTATAATTTGTTCATTTATGTACGTATATAATATGTTATGTAAAATATCATATATATTTCATTCAGTTGTATGTGTGTATATATATTATATTTATATACAATATTATATATAATATATGTGTTCACATTATATACTCACTATATGGTATATATATATAATAACTATATTTTAAGTATATAATAAGACAATGGATATAAGAGAATAGAATAATTTATCATTTAGTTATGGTTTAACACGTTTATGTCTGTCTATACATATTATTTATTAAATTATTCATTATATTTAAACACACACACACACACACATATACATTTTTGACATATTGAAATTACATATTAACATATTAATAAAAATATATGTACCAAGTTAATATGGGTGTGTGTGATAGACGACCATCGCGAGAGAATAATACATAAGATAATTTAATAATTTCTTTCCTTCAAAATGTAAATAGGTTCTATATAAATTTATAACAAGCGGCAGAATACAATTATAATAATTTATTTTCCATTTCGTTGTAGTGTAGAACAAACAACATGTTTTGGTTTTTTTTTATGTTTTAACATTGTTTGATATCTTATTATAAATAATAATTGAGCAATTTTTTTAGATGATATGCTCATTAAAAACAAAAAAATATATATACAATTTATGGTATAATTTTTTAACGTTCTTCTTATATTAAGATATGTATATACGACGGTCTGGCCGTGCCACCACTACCGCTTTATAGTATATGTAAATCTCAATATTTATTGTCCGTCTGTATATATTTATTTTATTTTAAAATAAATGCTGAATTTATTATTTAATTTTTGAATTAGTATCACTAATTAAAATTAAAATAAAATATTTATTTATAGTAAAATTATATTGGATTGATTATATTAAATAATTGCAAAATTTCGTTCATAACGTATTCGAAATTTCAGACCCGCATATTGTTGTTGATTGATAGGATAGTAGAGGATATCGGTAAACTTCAATTGTTATTTATTAAAAAAAAATTAAATCAATCCGATTGTGTATGTATGTTTTAAATACAATAAAATAGGATAATAAAATGATCCTCTATATAAAATGTTATATATAAAATTATTAAAATGTTTTTTTTCCAATCAATTTGAATGCACATGATATATTATTTTAATGTGATCCAATACATAGATGCTAATTATTTTAGCTGATAAATTTCTGATTGAATACTTTTAGCATATAAATTAAATATAGTAAATAATATTATAATTTAATTAAATTTGTACTCGTGTTATTTTTACAAATCAAAAATATACAATTTAGATAAAAATAATACAAAAAAATATAATACATTAAATTTATTATTTTAAAATTATACATATAACATTAAAAATCAAAATATTTATGAAGTCGCCGGCGGTGTAGTAAAAATATTTAATATCAAAAATCTATACAATAAAGTGAAATAAAATGACAATTTATATCTTCCAACATTTTATACAAAATTACTCGATTTTCTTTATTCGTATCAATGATATATGTGTATTTTTTTTTCTCTATATTTTATAAAAGCTTCTGTCCGAAAAATAGTTGTTTATTAAAATTATTCTGTCTCAAACGAAATACATCGATTTGCACTACACTGCATACGGTGATAAATAACAAAAAACAAGTGATAAACATATATATCTTCATCGCTGGTTACCGGAAAAACCAAAATTATTCTTTATTATTACAGATTATAATAATTTTAATAGTATATATTATCTTGAGTATTGGTCGTTATATATTGAAATAAAAAAAAAATTAATCTATAGTAAAATCATTTTCTTGTTTAACCTGTTGTGCATTAATCACGAGTCTGACTCGTGTAAACTTATTTTGACTTTGTAAATCAATCACGAGTCTGACTCGTGTAAACTTATTTTTACTTTGTAAATCAATCACGAGTCTGACTCGTGTAAACTTATTTTTACTTTGTGAAAGTATCACGAGTACTACTCGTATAAATATAAATTTACTTTGTGATAACTTTACAATTTATTCAAACAATTAAAACTACAAGGGGTTAATATTTTTTAATATATAAATGATAAACTTAAAAATTTCATAAAAATTTAAATAAACCAATCAAAAAGAGATAAAAAAATAAAGGATATAAGAATAAAATTGTTAGCGGAAATCAAAGTATGCCGCATTTAACTGTACTAGAACAAATTCTATATGTCATTGTTTTTTATTGTTATGTTTTGTAGAAGGCGATAGTAAAAAAACATATTTTGTTATTTATTTGGAAATAAAATTAAAAATAGCAAATATTTTACCTGCGTAATTTAAATAAATTAAAAAAAAAAAAAAAAAAAAGATTATAAAATCAATGTCATTCAGATATTTTTTATTTTAAACTATTATTTTAAAAAATGATTGAATGGAAAATAAAATCATTCATTTTTTTTTTTCTTATATTCTCTTTTTGAAGGAGTTAACTTTTTATTTGTGACAATAAATGGTATTCGAATGATACTTTTTCATTTTTCAAATTTATCTCCAATATTTAATTATTATTTACTATATATACATACAATAATTGAATTTATAGGACAACATTTTTCAAGGTACGCATTCAGCAAAATCCTTAATTATTCCAAGTGGAGGTTATGGCATCTACTAAACATTCATTACGGTCAAGTTGGTAAATTATCAAATATTGTTAATCTTTGAGTAGAGCGTCCAACAGCATATTTTCAAAGATATCCGTTTTTATTTTTATTCCATAAACAAAAAAATGGTCACCCAGTTAAAAAAAATAAAATTCTATATATTTTATGTTTAATAAACATGAGCGCTTTACCTACTATGGGCCACTGAGTCATACAAATATGTACACCATAAGATTATATATATTGTATAGTTTATTGGTATGAAAAAATAGAAAAAAAAATAGTCATTGAATTTATAACAATTGGTTTATGGAACGTGAAACTATCAATATGTTACCTTTTCTTATAAATTTTTGATATATGTATTGGCTGATATTGTGTTAATGGTTCTAAAATCACATAGGTCCAGCTGCAATTTATTTATTATATTTAAAATTGCTATAATTTATATAATAAATTATAAATATATAATATATATGGTATATGGTATATGGGGGTGCAATGTCACGTGTTTTGGTGGTCATTTTATCTATATATATATATATATATATATAACATTTGATGTACGAGATTTATTTATGTAAATAGATAGATATATATAATTTAATTTTTGGAATTACATTTTGATGTTGTTATATATAAAATGACAAATGGATTTTGTACATATCGTATAATTATAATAACTAAAAATAGTATATATATTATACCTATATTTTGTAACATATTCGGCGTAATTCTGCTTAAAAAATATACACCCAATCTTAAACAAACGTTTATTTAAATAGCATCCTTTTTTTCGTTAGTAAATTATTCGTACATATGTTATTTTTTCCAATGTAAACATTAATAAAACGAAATATTATTAAAAATTTTAATTTAGCCAAATATTTTAATTTATAATAGCTCCAACTGAAAATTTCCATCCATATAAGCAATGTAAAATTGCTAAATATTTCTATATTGTCATCTATATGTACAGGTAATAATCGAGGGAAACCAAACAGAATAACATATTATTCACATATACAATTGGACACACGACGTAAAGCCTATTTAACTTTACGGACCATATAAATAATATAGTAATATGTTATTCAATATAGTTATCGAAAAAAAAACAACATAAAATGAGAAATGTTTATATTTTCGTATTAATTATTTGGCGAAAAAATTGTATGTGCGTTTATAAGAAAACATTTATTTGTTCAGTGTTCAAAAATTTATGACTTCTCCTATTTTTAGTTACTGACTAATAAATAATTTAAGATTCTTACCTATATATAATATATCAATTTATATAGTGTATGTTGAACAGTCTACATCGAAGTGTATAAGCTTTACCATTTTGCAGCGCTGTAGGTAAGATTATTTTTACATTGCATCATTTTCCTATAGTTGTAATGCGTATTTACTTTTTATTTAATAAGGAATTTCAACTCATATATTGTTCCAAGTGGAGCCTAATGTCATCTAATAAACTTTTCACAATAACCAAGTTGGTAAATTACTCCGCCGCATGGGAGTATATAACAATTCACCAATTGTTCTACAATTAACGAAATATGTGTGAGGAAATATCACATGTAACGATGAAGAGCAATAACAGCAATAGCAGCATCTTCATAACAAATTCAATTTTATGATTTCAATTTGACAGATGTTTATTTTTTTTTCTTTTCATTTTTTGGTATATTACATCAAAAATTGTCGAACAATAGATTTTCATTGTATTGTATATTTTTATTCTATATTTGTACTCGTATGGGGTAATATATCTAGTGAGAAAAAGACATCGTGAATGCGATATACAATATATAAAAAATTTTCTTAAAATTATAATTAATTTTATATATGAAAATATACCAGCAAATTAGAAAACGATTTAAATACAATATTTTAAGATAGCATATGCGGCGTAAAATAAAAAACTTCATTAATAAAATAAATACCGAATAATTGCATATGTAAATTGTAACATATATTTAGTAAATTTAGAATTCTTCTTTCGAATCTCTTTATGGGAGTTTAATCGAACCTTTCACTAGATAGCTTACCCTTTAATCTATAAATACACACATATGTGATATCATTCATAACTGCAAAATGGAATTTATTTTATGAATTGAAAAGAAAACATGTACATATATTTATTAATTAATTTTCTTATTGTAACTATATAATTAATTTTTTTTTCCGATCACTAATTAATATATAAAAATAGTTAGTTATATATAATAATATTGTTATATATAAATGTATTTAATTTCACGTAAAATATTTTTTTATTGTTTTAATTAAGTGGATTTATTTATTTATCTGTCAACAATCAATGCAATGCAGTTGCGGAGTACGCTTTGGTAATTATAAATAATAATTTCAAATATAATCGATAAATAGTAAATAAGAATGGATGAACTAATTATCAACATAGTGATCATATATTTTATTATTATAAATATATGTATATAGCGTGATACGCATATAACGTACCATAACGCATATATACGTATACAAAATAAATAAAAATATCACACAAAATGACAACATCCGCCCAGGTGGTATACAATAGTAAAATGAAAAAAAAACTACCTGGTTTATATTCCATATTTAAGAATATGTATGTCAAGGCATATAGAAAAAAAACCTATAATACGTATATAGTCCTTTTGTTCCAAACATGGTGGATGTGTGTTCACCATAAAAGTTTTAAAAAAATTTGTGCCTTATTATTTGAAAATTTGTTATTTATTTAATATTTTGTAATATTATCATTGGATATTTATTTATAAAAAAAAATGTATATGTATTTTGATCGCTGGCAAAAGAAAAGTTGGAAGACTTATTGAAAAGATTATAATCGTTTAAGTGTTCAAACTTCTGTATTTGTTATTATCATATATACAAAATCATGTATTAATTTTTCTATGATTGTATCTATTATACGTTGTATAGCATATCACTTTTCAATTTATTCTATCTAAAGTCGTTGACATAGACACAATTTCACAATTTTTTTTCCTTGCCCTTTAATAAATTTCAAGACATTTTACACTACAATATGTTACATTGTGTGAGTAATAAAATATCGCAGTAAATATTTTGACTAGAATATGATTTGTACACTTAAATCCGACTAAAATGAACCACGAATTAAAATCATTAATAATAATGATCAACAAATAGTAAATCAAAAGTGATTGGCAAAAGGATTTGAAAAAAATGAATCGTAAAAGAAAAGTTTACTTTCAATAATGACAAAAGAATAAACAATTATTTCAAATTAAATGAACGTGAGAAACGACCGGACGAGCAATCAAAATGATATTATAGGCTCCACTTGTACTAACATGACACATTATACATACAACATTTTTCTATATATTTGCAAAAATATAATAATGAACTCAATTATTATTAGATAATATTAATAATATATATGAATAAAAAATTAATTTTGCATATTGAATGAAATGAAATTTCAATGGAAATTGAAAAGAATTGATTTGTTTTCAAAAAATGTATTATTTACTCGTGTATATATATATAGAATTTTATGATACACGCGCGATCGGTCTTTTGTAAGTCTTTTGAAGTTATATAATCATATCAATCACAACCATCATCATATTACTTAAATATCAAGAATCAATAAACATGTTTTTTTTTTTATTTTTAATAGGTTGTTAATAAATGATTGACTTTTCTTTGTTATAGATATTAATCTCCGAATTAAATTCATTTATATTTTATGTCTATATATACTATTATGTATTATCACCGATAGCACCACCAAAGCCAAACAATATCTCTAAAATATTCTATTGCGTTCAACACTTATTTATCATAATTTAATCAATTATTATATAATAATAATGGCTATTATTCTGTCTATATATACATTTAAATTGAAATATGAAAATTAGAATTGAGTATATTTTATTCTTCAATTTCAATGTTCAACCATTGCCGGCTCTGAGTGTTTCATAAAAAATTAATTGAAATGTTTATTTAATAATAATATAATTACTATATGCGCTCATAGCATATAAACTGACAATAAGAAGAAATAAATTTTGATGTATATGTTCATGATATGATATTATTCGTATATAGCAAGCAAGCGATTAGTAATTAAATTACGTACAAAATACATTTTTTATAAGATATTCTCTTCAGTTTTCTATGCCTTATTATTAAAATTTATTATTATAATTACATGTGCTCGAACTGTTGTCATTATATTCGAATGCATTTTAGCGTAATATTATTTGATAAAAATGTTTATTTGATAATTATAATAACAGAGTGGAATTTTTTTTAAATGAAAGAAATAATTTAAATAATTACATATCAAATCATAATTATATATATATATTATATAATATATTGTATATAATGAGTGTGTAAAGTACATGTAATTAAAATGTAAACTACACACACACACACACATACTGCGAATATATTATAATAAGTTACTTTTATAACAATATTTATAAACACATTACATATATCTATTATATGATGTATCGCCGCGTATATGTCTATATAATAATTTATAGTATGTACATGTGAATCAGTAGCGAAGCAAGAAGAATTTCATCAGACTATCAGACTATATTTGTATCCCATTTTACCGAGTGGAATGTTATAGGTTAATTACTCAAATATACAGTAAGTCACAAAACATACCATGTAATAGTACAATGCGACAAAACGATCTAACATTGCAATTGGTAAATTACTGCGCGTATGTGAGTATATATATAACCATCAATTGGTCTGCATTTATATATGCTTCGATTGTGTGTAATAATATGAGTAATTTTTAGTATTCTTAAACCGAGTATCGAATCAGAAATTTACGGATTAAATTGAAATGACATGAGTTTTAACCATACTGCGTTATTTTACGTATATATATAACTGAACTTTATCGCCATAACAGATAAAAAATAAATACCATCATTAATTTTTTAACTAAAGCACTTGCTGCAGCCTCTATAATATAAATTTATGATGCGCGGTATTTCATTATCGTGTATGTAATTTATTTTGTTCTTGCTGGAAAAAACATTTTTTTTTTTTTAATTATGAAAGTGGTAAATTACTCCGATTGCTTCTTAATTATGATTTTTAATTTTCATATTTTTGAAGTATATATAACTTATATATATGGTGTGGTGGATGTGTGTGTGTGTGTGTGTGTCTGTAGCACCATCAACTCATGTGTATGTGCGTGTGTATAACTGAAGTAGTTATTATGTTTATAAAAATGTATATTTAATAAGATAAACTTATACGATATACTCGTATATATGTGCAAAAACAAGAAATACTATATATTGTAGATTCACATATAATATAGAGAGTATATACGAGGAGTATATAAGAACGAACTTATATAACCAACTTTATATAGAGTTTTCAATATATAACATATGTATATAGCATGAAAATATTTGCAGCTTAGGTGTATATATATATAATATATTATATTTAACTTTGTTAGATGTTTCATAACTTTTATATAATATAATTTTAAATAAACGTAAATATATTATTACATATACTTATAACTATATATACATACCATATATATTTAGTGTGTATATATACAAAGTTATACACAAGCAAGTGGATTTGGTTTTATGTATATTTTTGTATATATATATACCATATACATATTTTTTATTTATTCATTTTGAAGGATCCAATTAACGGGGTAGCTGTAACTCTTATATTTATGGTTGTTCTTTGGACGAAGGTGTTATACCATAACCAATTAAGAGTCTCAGCGAATTATATATATATATATAAATCTAATTTGTATAAAAAGTTTATTATATTCGAACGTACATAGAACTTCTTCATTTATATAAATATATAGTATAAAATATATTTTATTTATTATATAATAAATGGTCACGGAAGCGAAAAATTTGTTTAATGTATACAATATTTTATAATTTATATTATATATAGTCAGTCAGTATATACGTTTATGTGCGAATGCCGAACAGCTTGTACGCACACGATGTGACAATTGAAGACGTATTTGGTCAGGAAAAAAAAATAAATAAATAAAAGGAAGGATAACTATAGAGAAAATCTTGTTTTAATCTATACAGACAATATTGTTGAAAATCATCTGAATTGTATAGTGGATTTAAATTCAATATATAGTGTTAATAATTAATATTAAATAAATATTAAATTTAGTTAAAGGTTAAAGTTGAAATTTATATTCACAATTCAAATTTCAAGTTTATCTTTGTACAAAATCACGTTAGATTATTATTATATCCTTTTTTGTTTGCATAAATATATTATAAAAAAATTAGTCCATCTACCAATCTGTAGACACAATACTTTTTTAACATTTATATAGAAACGAATAAATTCGATATTGAGCTTTTCAAACATACAGTTTTCATTTTTACAATGATTAAATTTGCTATCCTTATTCCTTTTACAAAACAAAAATTTAAAACGCAAATAAAATATTTTTATAGAAAAATTATAGCGATTCGGTTTGTATATTTGCTAAACATATTGCTTACACATGGTTTCTATTTTAATTTTATTTTCGTGTAAATGTATTGAAATATAAAAATATTTACACCAAGGAATCGATGAGCGGGTATAAATTGATATTAAATTGAAGAAATTTATTAGTCGTTGTTTAACTATTAATTACGAATTACTAAGTTAATCATTTGTTTTAAATAAATTATTTTTAAATAAATTAATTAATATATTATTTATGTGTGTATATTTTAATTTTATTTTAACTAATATAAAATTTTTGTTTTTAATAAATATATTTGTTGCTTAGTGATAATAACAAAATACGAGAAAAAAAAAAAAATGTAAGGAATTTTGGTCTATTATTTTATTTATAAAATAAACAGTTTTAAATTAATTTAATTATTTTTTTTCACATTCAAATGCATTGAAATTTATTTATAATAAAATAAACAGTTTTGAATTAGACATATTTTTTCTTTCTTAAACCAAATGTTTAAAAATGTATAATTTTATACACAGAATATTTATTTTCAACGTGGTTATAGGTAAATGAGCGAACAATCGTCCTTAATTAGTTCGTTCGATTTTTGTTATTGTAATAAATGATTGTCACAATACCACGTTTTACATTAAGAAAAATGCCATACTGTTTTCAAAATGTTGAAAATGTATAAGCGGTAATATAAGGAAATATACAATAAAAGCTAAGGATATCTGGTTTTAGTATGTGCTGTATATTTCAACACAATTTTATATATAACAGGTCATATGTTACTTTAAGCAGAGCTTATTAAACATTAGATTACATCCAATTTGGTAAATTACTTCGCATGGGAGTATATAACAATTCACCAACTATACTGCAATTACCGAAAGATATATTTTTACTTAATTTGATTTATTTTATTTGGTGTGTGTGATGTGTGCAGTCTTTGTTAATTTTTGAGTAGTGGCCAACATAATATTTTCAAAAATATACGTTTTTATTTTTATTCCACATTAACGAACATATTCCCACTTGAAAAATTTCAGTATTAAAATAAATACCGAAATATTTCGCATATATTTCTAGGTCAGTGAACTTAAATATTTTGTAATTAACTTAGTTTCGTAGGTATATTATAGGTACTTTTAAAATTATGCACTCGTGGACATAGGGAAGTTAAGAAGTTGTATTTTTAATTTTCTATATTTACATAATTATTTATTTAATTTTCCATTTTTATTTTTTTTTGTTTTTTTTTTAGATGGCCTTAGATGTTGCATTGCATTTTTCAAAATTAGATATCTGTGCCCAATCTAACATCGATCAATCACCTAATACGTTTTATCAATTTCGATTTGATAAAAATCAAAATGCAGGTGCTGGCAAAGGTACCAATTTAAAAAGATCAACTTCTGCATCAGCTATAGTATATATAAAATTAATTAAGTCATATTTTAAATGAATAATAATAAATTTTTTAATTTATTTATTTACTATTTTAGGACTTATTAGTAAAAATGGTAAATACCATAGAAAAGGAAAAGGAAAAAGATATGGAAAAAGAAAAGGAAAAGAAGAGCCAAATGGAAAAGGAAATTGAAACAGAAACGGAGAAGGTAAAGCAAAAGAAAAAGAACGAGATAAAGGATAATGAAAAACAAGAGAAAAAGTCTGAGCTTTGTATATTGTACAACAATCGCAATATACTTGATCTATCATATTTATGTCCCGAAAAGACACATTTATATGATTATGCAATACTTGATCCAAAATGCGATCTGTATAAAAATTATAATAAAAAAAATGATATTTATGTGCAACAACAATCGATTGAAAAAACAGTTTTTTCATCATGTTGGAATGAATTAGAATTACCAGAAAATTAAATTGGTATATTACATATAGAAAAACACACAAAAGTATAAAGTGAGTATTTCCATACAAAAAGGAAACAACAACAAAAACCAATACAAACAATTAGAATAACCAGATAGAATGCTTTATTAATCTTTTAGTCTGCATATATTTTACGTTGACACAATGAATTCGAAACGAAACACACCATGATTATTTTCGCTATATTCGTATTTAGAAGGCTATAATCGCTAAATAATGATTATACCATATTTTAATAAATACATGAAAATTATATTATTTTACTATTGGGCTATGCAGCAAAGCCCAATGATTGTGGATTTGCACAGTTAACAATTCGGTACGGCGCCGAATTGAAAAAGCATTTTCTCTGGTCTTTAATATATATGAAATTATTTTAATTTTTTTAAATTGTGTGTTTTTTTATATGGATAATTAAAATTGATTAAGATTATAAAAGTAGTAATCTGCATAAAACATATACTTAAGTTAATTATTATTTTTTTTTTTTTTTTTGTATATATAAAAACATTTTATATTCGATTTTGATACAAAGCTGGATTTTCAATAATGCCAATAATTAGAGTCCGCGGATTATTTATTTAAAAATGAAAATTTATTTTATTTATAATTTTTATAGAGATTTTTAAATAAAGAATCTGCCTCGCGGACGCTAATTAGACGATTCCGAAAATCCAGCTTAAGATATTTTTTAAAATATTTTTCTTTTTCTAATACATTTTTTTGGTTTGTCTGTCAATATTTTATTTTTTTTATAATATATATGCAAGAATATATATTTATATGTATTTTGTAAATGTAAACTAAATTAAGAAAATTTATGTATACGTTTTTTTTAAGGACAAATTAATTTATAATAGTGAGAATTATTTTATTATTTTTTTTTTTTTTAAATATGTAATCACATTATCGCACACTTATACGATTGACGTTTAAAAAAAAAAAACTAAAAGGGGTTATATTTCTGGCACTTATAGATCACAGTTGATCCATTGTGCTTTGGCTAGTCCCCCACCCTCGAAAGACTATAATATACGAGTTGATACATATACTTAACTTTTACTTATACAATCATTCCTCACCATAACTCACTGACTAATTCAATCCAACATAAAAATGTTAAAAATACTAATCTAAAACCATAGTATAGACTAGTGGTGGTGCATTGAATGATTTAATGAGTATCCTTGTTATATATAATATATATTAATTTATAACAGGATTTGAAAAGTATACCAAAATAAATACTCTAGTCACACATTGCAATGACATATTCAATAGTTTATTTGTGTATTATCTTTTATTTATGGTTGCATAGTCATAAATGTGTATTATAATGTGATTAGATATAAATTAAGAGAAAAAATATCTATATATTTTATAATTATAATAGCAATAATTTTCACGATTTTGATTATTAAATATTTATATTCTATAACCCACTAGTTTTACAATAATTCTATAAAAAAAAAATTATGCAATATTAATATTATTAATAAAATAATATAAATAATTTTTATTTGTTTTAATTTTGCAAAACTAACACCTTAAACTTAAAGTAATTAATGCTAGCACATATTCAATTTACCATATATTATAGTATAGAGATATAGACTATTACAGAGAGATAAAGTAGTGTATTTTTATCTTAATAATATGAGACATGCAAATTTTAGTTTATATAAATATATAATGTGAAAGTATTTATTAAGATTTTGTATTCGCATGTATTTGTAGCACACACCGCCTACTTGCTCACACTATAAATATCAGATATGATATAGCATTATTTTATATTTATATACCAGTAAATATGGAGTGGATATAAGAAAAATATATAAAGATTATTTCAATATTTCATATATATACAAATACAATATATACAAAATACATATACGCCGCGTGTATGATTGTTATTATCTTATTGTATATATATATATATGAGTAGGATTGGCTAATTTGATTGGATATAGATTTGAAATCGTTATGGTAAAATAATTATAATTTTTATTATAGAAAAAAAATAATTAAAAATAAATATTAATTAATTTAATGCCATCAAAACATAAATATTAAAAAGAATTATTAGTAAAACGGTAATTTGAATGCAGTCGTGGCCGAGCGGTTAAGGCGTCTGACTAGAAATCAGATTCCCTCTGGGAGCGTAGGTTCGAATCCTACCGACTGCGTGTGGTTTTTTTTTTTTCTCATATATATATATATACATGTTTTTTTTTGCTTTACATGATATAACAACAAAATTAATAAAGAAATCATGATTGTGTGAACGATAAATATTTAAGAGAAGAAAACAATAAAAATATGTCCACTGAAGAAGAAAAAAAAACCATTGCGTTATAAGCCAAACCAATTTCATGATTTAACAGCAGATATTCTCCAGTATTTATAGAAAATAATGTTAGGTTCGCTTAATGCAACAAGGATATATATTTACAAAGGAATGTAATTTATTGGGGATTTTTTTGAAGTTATTTCGTTTTTAACAGAATATATTCCCATTAGAATAATTCCAAAACTATTTATTTGATTTCTATGTTGTTTTTTTATATATATATAGAAACTAATGAGCTACCCCTCCTTATGTAATATGATAATCCTTTTATTAATATTATATATCCAATCAATATATCATCAAAAAATTGAATATAATTATTAGTATTGTTAAATTTTTATTTTATTCAAAATCATATTTCCATAATTCCCGTTCGTATTGTATATATTTTATTGTTTAGTATTCATTTATTGAAATATATATTTATACATATACACAGGGTGAACAGCAAAATTTTGATCATCCACACTAATAGTTTTTGTAGATGATTTCATAAATGTTCGATTTCAATTAAGTCCGGTGTGTTTCCCACTCCAATCCTCTCATATATTTCAAAAAGATATACGTCTATTTCTTTCAGGAAATTGGATGATCACTTGTTCTTATACAAGCATTTTGTTTATTTTGTATAGAAAATAATTAAATTGTAGATTCATTTGTGAATTAGATGTTGAGCACAACAATTTCTTCCCAAAGACTATCCTTCTCAACAATCTTTTTATTTCGAAGACGTTACAGATATTTTATCTATTCCCATTTAGCATTTTTAACAGGTCGTTCACAAGAAAACAGCAAAATATCTTGATTTAACTGAGTCAATCCACCCCATTTCGAAAAATATATGAATCTTTTGAATTTTCTGATTGTATTGCACGACACACAATGTTTTCACTATATGCACTAGGATTAAAGGATCGATTGTAATGTGAATATACGTGATATTCCAAATGATATATATGTACATTGGTTAACTTTAACAATCAATATATGCATGGTTTTTCTTACTTAATCAAAAATTTTTGTACACGCTGTTCTATACGCATATAGTTGTAATAAAAATAATAATAATACACACAATATAATAAATAAATTATAAATACATTGTATTATAATAAATGAATATAGGATAAAAATTACAAAATCAAAATATATGATCTATTTTAAAGGAAGATAGTATAGGTTTTTTTTATTATATGATATAATAAGCTCAACTGTATTAAGTATGCATCTACATTTCGATAATTGTAGACTAATTGCTGAAAATACTTTACACGCATATGCAGAGTAATTTACCGGATCGACTGTAATTAGTATTTGGTAGACGGTGCATAAGTCCCAATTGGAGTTACATGACTTGTGTATATAAGGTACAGCGACCTATAGGTAGGAAACAATACTCTATATATATTGAAACCACATACTATATATAACTCATATAATTCACATATGAGCATATACCACGAGCACATTACCCTCATATATAATCTTTTTTAGGCTATGCGTTCTGCACAATTTCGTGTATGTTTTGCCAAAGAACTTCTTTGAAAATGAGACCAAACCAAATAGTGTAGCCGTTATATAGTTATAAATGCATACATATACTAATAATGAACTTAATAAATAAATATTTCTGATATTAGCCTATATATATATATATTTTAAAAAGCTTTATAAAATAATACGTTATTGTTATGAAGAAAAAATTTCTATATAAATAAACCATTAAACCAAATACATTTATTTTTATATATTCAATATGTAGGTAAGTGTATCTGTCTGTAGGTATAGGTATAGAAAACAATTCATTTTTACAAAGGAATAATAGAAAAAAAGTTTTAATATTATTATTTATGGTATTTATGATTTATAATAAGAGAATTTAAACTTTTATTATTTTATATCTCTGAAAAACTTCTTTTCTTAATACATTTATATATTTATATAGAAAATATAATAATATGTTGTACGTACATATATATAAAACCTATCATTTTACATTCATTACCCAAAAAAATTATGGTTTGTCTTATAAAAAAACATACACAATCTTTTACTTATATTCACTCTATTACTTTATATGGCTAAAAAAAAAAAAATACTTTCATACAAATAAGAATCAAAAAAAAAAATGCAAACATAAAATATATATAGAACTTAGAATTTTATATAGAAAATATATACACCCATATATTATTTCATCAAACACACATAATAGAAAAAAATCTCTGATGTATATAGTTCTAAAATTCAGTCATTTTTGTAATATTATGATACAATAATAATAATAATAATAATAATAATAATAAAAAAAATTCAATAGAGCTTTTGTATGAACTTTTCTTTTTTTTTCGCATTTTCATTTTCAAAGAAATAATACAATTTTTATATCTTTCGATGAAACGAATGTTTTCAATACACACACACACACACACAGCCCATATAACAAACAAACCATTCCTTTTTGTATATAACAAAACAACATATAAATAACAAAAACCTTAAACAAACCATCAAACCACCCCATCATCATCACCACCGCCCGCCGCACATATAAGAGAAAATGTTTTGATTTATTTATTTGTTTTTTATTTTTATTCTATATTTAAGTATATTTTGAAAATATAAATGTTCTATGAAAAATATCTATATATTTTATATATATATGAGTAAAAATAAAAAACAGATTAAACACCTGTCATTTAAAAATTTAATATTTAGTGTGGGAAGGAGAGATATATCAATTAGAAAAAAATATAAAAAATAAAACCAATAACAATAATTTCTTTTGATGTAACAATATTTGTTTGTTAGGGTTAACTGAATTCGTACAGTAATTTCATATTTACTTAATGTTACCATATATATTGTGGAAACAAAATAAATAATTGTAAACGATTTAAATTGAAAGCTTTTAAAAACACCGAAATACTAAAAAACATTAATATATTTATTTATTAATAAATGCATTGCAAAATTGCACCCGCGTATACTCGTTCGTAATCATTTGGCAATGCGGTTATTGTGGTAGACGTTGTGTTTAACACACATTGACGACAGACAATTGCTGATAATAAAAATTTCGTTATAATAACAAAAATTTAACATTTCTCAAAATTTCTGGATGTTTTTTTTATCTATCCAACAATCTATTGTTTATAATCTATAAATAATTTGGTTAGGTTTAACACATTCTCGAATTTTTAGTTAATTCTTTGATACCAGTTGATTCCCAACAACAACTACATCCTACAGTCTATGCATTTAAGAAATACTAAAGTGTTTTTAAAGGTGTTTCAAGAAAATATGAGTAATTTCCTCCTCACATGTCAATTTAATTCAATTTAATTAATATCTCTTAATGTATATATTAGTGTTTAATATTATTGTGTAAATAAATTGATGTAAAAAATTGATTAATAATTTAAATTAATATTGTTGTGTATTTTTTAATGATGCGTATTAACAGAATTAAAGAATTTCTGAGGAAAACAATTAAAAATTTAAATTTCTATTAAATGAGAATAATAATAATTTATTTTCTTTCTAAATTTCTTAATTTTATATTAAATTTTCTAATATTCTACTATTGCACCATATAGTAGTGTGAAAACCGTTTTCGGTCGACGATAGAAATTTTGCATACACGCAGACACAGCAACGTGCACCACTATCGTTTTTCTTTATTTTAGAATCAAATTTACTTTATTAAATTACATGGGTCAGTAAATTTTTTTCTGTAAAAAATTTCCGGTCTTCTTAAAATCCATTAATTAAATGATATGTTATAAAAAGTTGGACAATATGATTTTAAATATTTTAAGTTACTTAACTTACGAATAAAAATATAAAATCAAAACAAAAACAACAATTTTCATTGAAAAATCTCACTTTAGAAAAAGAAAAAAATGAACAAATAAACAGAGAAAAAACACTCACCGTAAATATTTCCTTCAATCAACATTTTTTTTAATTTTTTTTTTTTTAAAGGATGAATTCTTTTTCTTTGCGCGAAAATAAAATACAACTATTTATAAAAATACAATTGCGTATATGGATATGGATGGCCATATATAATATAAAAGATTTTTTTTTTAAAAGAAAACGCTTTTTTCATATATACTTCTTCAAAAAACAAGAAACAATAGAGAAGATAGTTCGCGCGCCGAACACAATCTTCATCATGATTTTGCAAATGTATTTTTCAAAATAATAATAATAGAAATGAAAAGAAATATACGGTAACAATATGTATAGAAAAGAAACAATTCTGGTGGTGGTGTTCGTTTTTTTTTTTCTTTTTCTAGAATTAAAAGGTCTGGTAAACAATAGTATGAATATATGTTATTATTATTATTATTATTATATGAATTGTAAAGCACTTTATGAAAGCAAGCTTGAAAGTGTGTATATAGTACATAACGTATATATATATATATAATTTATGAATATCTTTCTTTATATACTATTGTTGCCTATATATATATATATGTGTTGAACCTTGAATGCAACACAAAGTACATATTATACAAATGTGCTGAATGAAACAATAATAAAATTCAAAGGATAATAATTTACAAAAATATACAAACACACAAATATAACGTATATATAGTACGCTGTTTATTGTTTCTTTATGGTAATGCGTTATCCTTTTTTTTTAATTACATGAAGAAGAATATTTTTATGTATACAAAACAATTATAATCTATTGAATGTTATTGTATCAAAAATATATCGATAAACATAGATTTTATATTTCATTAAATAGAAAGGATACGCAACTGAATCAATTTTTTTTTTCTAAATATAAATTAAGAGTCTTAGATAGCACAATGTTAAACCAAAACGTTTATAAATATTGTATTGTTTTCATGCAATGTTGTTCATTGAAGATCATAAAGCAGTAATTAATTTATTTCAAGTATAACACGAGTATATGTATATCCTGTAATATATCATAAATATATTTTTATATGTACACTCAAAGCCAATCCAAATGGCGCCTTATAAATTATAATTTATATTCACCTATTTATTATGAAAGCATTTTATTATAAATAAATATAGAAAAAATTACAAAAATATATACAATAGTCATTAATGAAACTTTTTTCTCTATTTTTTTATTACTTCGCATTATATGAATAACATAATGAATGCGTGAAACGGAAATGAAAGAATTCTTTTTTTCCAAAATAAAATTAGACTAGTATTCAATTTTTTTTTTTTTTTTACCATATATATATAATAACATTTTTTACACTTTTTCAATGTGGAAAAAGATTAAGGGTTTTTGAATTTCATAAAAACAACAACGAAATTATTTATATTTATATTATTATTATTATTATGATGACATCTCTGCGCCTTTTTTTTTATATATAATATATACGCAGAATTTATATACATCATCATATATAACTAATTTAATAATAGTGAATGGTATTATATGTACTGTAACCAAAAGAGTTGATGATGATATTTTACATTATATTATTATTTATATTAATATTAACAACAAAATATGGAAATTAAAATAAAAAATATATATGAAAATTCATTTCAATGAAAAATTAAATAAATAATATGTTATATTTCTTTGTGCATATACATATTTATATAATGTTTCGTACATATTATATATGAAATGAAAATATGAATGAATTTCCATATTGAAATGAGCATATATGTAATAATATTTATATATATATACACCTACACACACGCATATATCCTTATTCTATATATTTAATATATATATATATAAATAAATGTTTATATAACCATATAATAAATATATATATATAAATCAGAGTCACCTATATTCGCTATTCGAAATTAACGCTATTCATTCAAAATTTTCAAAAGATACACAAAGTTATATTGTGGCAACAATTTAGCTCTTATTCAGAAATATTTTCAAAAGCCAGTTTTTTTGCTTGGTATAGTTTTGTGTTTACATATATATAATATAATAATATACAAATGTGTATACGTTCTATATTTATATTATAACATATACTATTTCGATATACATTTATATAATATATGATAATTGTGTGACGACGACTTTTATCCATATTATACATTGTATTTAAATAAATGTATATAAATATAAATAATATATATTATGAATATATTGCATAATAATATAAACAATAGTTTATTTTCAAATTGTGCATAGAGAGAAATAAAATTGTTGGAGCTAGAAACGCTAGGCCATTAAATAAACTATATAAGATTATTATTATATTGCACGTATCAAAACTATATGTTATATTACAAGAATTATGTAAATGCACAAAAACATGGTTATAAAACATTAACAATAATTTCGTTTTTCTTGTTTTTATTATTAAATAATTAATATAGATATTTACAATATAAAGTAAAAGTTTCTATGTATATATGGGACCCATCGAATGGAAAACATTTTCATTGCCAACAGAATTTAATATATATATATATATATATAGAAAGTATTGTAGCATTATTTTAAAAAGTGATTATATATGGAAATGCTTTTAATACATTACAACAAACAACGAAAAAAAATATAAATTTACATCCACCAACCACCATGAATTAAAAATATTGTAACAGTAACAGATAAACTCAAACAGTTTTAAAACAATATTTTGTTATATGTTCTCAACACCAGAACCATAACGTATAATGTATAATTTATTACATAACCGAACTATAGTTTATTAAATATTGTATTTAAAATAGCACTTTTTTGATTATCACATATGTATTACGAATTGTATGTGTGATATAATAATGATGATATAGGTAATATATTACTTAAGATAGTTGAAACTGACTAAAACATATTTGTATATCGAATCCCTTTGCTTTCTATATGTTTATACCTTACATTTTTTTTTGTGTTCTAGAAATGATTGAAGTAAGTACCACACATACAATATACAGCATCACACGGTAATATATTACTTAAGATAGTTGAAACTGACCAAAACATATTTGTATATCGAATCCCTTTGCTTTCTATATGTTTGTACCTTACATTTTTTTTTGTGTTCTAGAAATGATTGAAGTAAGTACCACACATACATACAAGTAAGCATCACACGGTGTAGTGCAATTATCATGATTGATAAAATTTAACCTTTTCATTACATAAATTTAATATTATTAATAATTAACCACAACACAGGAGGTGTATATGGATAACAAATGGTATTATTATAAGGTGTGCACCACAATCGTTTTGGTTTTTACTATTCTATGCTTATAATCAACGTATTAATAATATATTAATTCAATTAATTGATAGCCAAATAAGTAATTTTGTTATTATAATATTGTATAATAAAATATTGTATATACAGAATTTATTTTATTAATAAATATAATAAAAATTTACTAAATTTTCTCAATTTTATAATTTTATTATAAAAATCTTTTTATCAAAAACTGTATGTATTTTATTTCTATTTAACATATGATTTATATAATAGAAGCGGTAGATACAAAAACACCTGTATGCTATTATATAATCTAACAAAATACATATATATAATACCTTTAATTTATCCATTAACCCTTTCTGTGTTCACATATATAATAATCTAAAGATAATACTGTATTATTAAATAATAAACAAAATATATGTACAATAGTTAATTATATTATTTATATGTAATTTATGTATATGATGAATGGGTCTCGTTTGGTTGAAGAAACTATACATTTTGTGTCTTTGAATCATATATAATGTAATTATAATACGTATATACAATCGTATATAAAGCACACAATTATATAATATAACTTTGATGAGTAAATAAACATATATAACAATAAATTATATATAAAAAAAAAAAGGATAATAAATAAAAATTATTAATATTATTATTATTTTGTATTAATAAAAGATCATAACATCATTATGGAGATGGAGCTGGACTTATGAAAATTTATATATTCATTTTAATTTTTTTTTAATTTTATAATAATAGAATTGAATATTTAATATTATAAACTCTTGAGTTGAACGGATGGATGTGTTCTGTTTTTGATGTCATTTTATTGTTTTGTTAGTTATTTATTAATTTAATTATTTTATTTTATTATTTTTATACATAATATTATATTATTTTATTTTATTTTAGTAGAGTTAATAATTAGTGTAACCGTTTTAATCAATTACAAATTCGGTTATCTATTTGTGACAACACCGTTTGTATAAATATGTTTTTAAATAATTAATTGTTAATTATTTTAATTGTTTGCGATTATTTGACCGTAACATTTTAGTTTTAACTTTTGAATTTTGAATTTAATTTAATTTTATAATTGACTTTACAGTTCTATTTTAATTTTTAATTATTTTATATTGTTCATCATTATAATTAATGACATTGTGATTTATTTTTAATTGATTTTTTAACTATTTGGTATTGTTTATCTTTTATCTATATATAATTAACTACCGTTTAACTTAACATATTATATCACAAACTGTGAAATGTAGTTGTGCAGGGTTGGTTCCTACTTGGTTATTACCTATTCCGAAATAACTCATAACCATAACTGTGGTCAATCGTATTTTGCAGCGTCTGTTCATCAGAAGGTGCGGATGTCTGTGTCGAAGCGAGCGATTCACTATAGAAATGTGAAAAATAACCAAAAAGAAGGACATTCTAAATATAAATCAATAATTATGAGTTCAGGTTTTAAATACGATACTGAAAAGGGGAAACGTTGACGGTAATTCCATGCCATCACAGCACCGACAACAAGGGGTAAAGGTTACAAATGATGAACTGTGTAAGATATGCGGCCCACAAAGATGTTTTAATTTGAGCATATATTATACAGTTTATTGGTCGGAAGACACTTTTTTGATTATTTAGTTTATATCATTAGTTTAGATGATTGTGTGTGGATTAATAAAATTAATTAAAAAACATATATGATCGCATACATAAATATTATATAGTTATAAAAATTGTAAAACTTTTCATCAATGGGTTTTTGTAAGACATGTGAATCTCAATATATTATTTATAATAGTTCTTTCTTATTATAATACATATATATATATATATATATATATTTATGGCAAAGGCAGAGTTATATATTGTATATAAAATAAATATAAAGGTTTTATAATATAAAGTTGTTAAGTTGAGCTATATACATATTAATAAATATTTCTTCTATGTAAAATTAGTATATATTAGGTTGTCAACTATCTCCCTTCCGCCTTTTTGCTCTTTATTCAATGCTTTATAAAAAGTGTTACAGTAATCGGATTTAGTTCAAATATGCGCCGTTTTGTTCGATAATCTGTTTCCATCTAGACTGCAACTTCATAATACCTCCCTCGTAGAAGCCCCCCTCCTTATTTGCGAAGAACTCGGACAGCCACTTTTCACAAGCCTCTTTTGAGATCAACTTCACACCACCAAGGGCGTTCGCCATGGACAGGAACAGGTGGTAATCACTTGGCGCTATGTCCGGGCTATATGGTGGATGCGATAAAACCTCCCATCCGAGCTCCCGTAGCTTCTGACGAGTCATCAACGAAGTGTGTGGTCTGGCGTTGTCCTGGTGGAACACTACACCCTTCCTTTTGGCCAATTCTGGACGCTTCTGGTCGATCGCCTGCTTCAAGCGGTCCAGTTGTTCGCAGTAGATGGTAGAATTAAGCGTCTGGCCATATGGTCAGCTCATAGTGGATGATTCCCTTCCAATCCCACCAAACACACAGCAAAACCTTCCTGGCCGTCAATCCCGGCTTGGCCACTGTTTGGGACGATTCACCGGCCTGCGACCACGACCGTTTTCGCTTGATATTGTCGTATGTGATCCATTTTTCGTCGCCAGTCACCATCCGCTTCAAGAATGGGTCGAGTTCGTTCCGTTTCAGCAGCATTTCGCAAATGGAAATTCGGTCCATTAGATTTTTCACTGTTAATTCATGTGGCACCCAAACATCAAGCTTTTTTTTGTATCCAGCCTTCTGCAGATGGTTTAAAATGGTTTGGTGACTAACTCCCATCTCCTGGGCGATGTCACGAGATGCCACATGCCGGTCTAACTCGATGTATTCCATGATTTGATCGGTATTTGTCGTCACAGGTCTTCCGCCGGCTGGCTTATCCATGGTGTTGTTTTCACCGGCTCTGAATCGTCGAAACCATTCCTCCGCGGTTCGAAGTGATAGAGTACCATCCCCCAAAACACCATTAATCTCACGGAACGTTTCTCTAGCGGATTTGCCTTTAACGAAGGAAAACTTTAAAATAGCGCGAATTTCGGCGTTAGTGAACTCCATGTTTACACGTCTATAACTGTTGAACGCAATATCCAAACTAATCATACATAGCGTCGTTTTGTTTGTTATGTCAAGAGCTTTCAAATTATGTACAGTGTTGCCAGATACGAGCTCTGTAGCGCTTTGTACATAGCCGCGAAATTAAAAAGACAAAAAGGCGGAAGGGAGATATTTGACAACCTTATATATTATATTATATGATAATATTTTACATGGTGTATATTATATATAGAGGTATTATTTTATTATTTTATTTACATATTTATTATAAACAAAATTATTATTTTTGTTCATTATAAAGAGTTATCTTTAAATTAAATTATAGTATTATAATAAATGTATATAGTTTTTTTTTCTCTCATAGAAAAAGGATTCTTTTGTATCCTTTTGTATATACATATAGTATAATATACTATTATTATATTCATTATATATTACATGTTGTTTGTGTACGGTACTATGGTGCTGTGGGTGTATATAAATTCATATATATATATATATATATATATATATTCAATCTCCTTAAAATCTAGGAAGACAATAAAGTCAATTGTCTTTTGTTATAAATTCTATATATACCATATATACAAAATATTGTATATAATGAGTGAATCTTGTATTATTCTCATATAATATATTATACCATAGCATAAATATAGAAATAATATATTTATATAAACAGACAGAATTTATATATAGATGGAAGAGTTCTATATATGTCCTTCTGAATGTAGGTCTATTCTAAACACATATAATAATAATTATCATTATTATTATTATTATTATAATATACATAAAACAATATATGCAATTGTTCATAAAGTTTGACTGGACTTGGACAGATACAATACAGGATGTCCCAGTATCCACTATACGCACACGAAAGAATCTTAATCGTGCGGCTTTTTCCAATAGAAAATTGTTCTACAGATATGTCAGATAGTGTAGGGGTGTACTGTGTAGCACCCTATAAATATTTACATATGTATATTATGTATAAATTATAGTAATAATACAAATATATTATTGTTTTAGTGCTATTTGGTATACGCATATAATACATTATATGTATGTGAATAATGGGTATGCATGCTATATTTTTATACATAGGGGATATGTGGTGAAATGCGCTACTATAAAAATGAATCACGGATTTGTATGAATCTATATCGCTAATTTATACAAATTCTTAAAGTATAAGATAATTAACAGCAAAAAAAAATTAAATATATTTTCAGCCGAAAAAAATAGTTAGATATTTATGTGATTATATGACTTATGGGAGAATTGAAACTGCATATATAATCAAATGTATAAAATCTTTTATTTGGTGAACTTTGATAAGTCTAGTTGACCGCGTACACAGTAAATTTCGTAATAAATACATGTTAATTTTTTTTTTTGTTTATGTATAATTAATGAAAACTAATTCCCACATATAGGCTTGGTCTCCCCATTAAAACATAATATGTATAAATATATGTATATACAAATAGCTATAGCTGTGTGTATAGTTTAAGGATAGTCTAACATATACGATAATATAAAAGCTTTTGTATTATTCTTTGAATTTCAAAAGATTTTCTATTTATGTATACGTATGTTTATTTAAATATTAAATAATATGTAGAGATGCGTATATTTATATATAAATTAGTGTACACCGTCTGTTTGAAAAATAACCGAAATGACTATTTGTAATATATGAATCTGGAAATGCAAGAAAATTCCATGATCATCTAACAATTCCAAAGGTATTATCCACAAAAAATTTGTTTCAGATATAACGATTGATACTTTGTATTAACTTTGTTGAATTGAAACTTTTACTAAGCCGTATGTGTCGGATGAATGTCAAGAGCTAGGCAGTTGGCGATTACAAAACGATAATCTATACCTTCTCATCGTGCGACAATAATCACTGATTTTTATACTAAAAATAAAATTTAATTCCTTCACCATTCAACCGATTTAGCTTCACACGTAATTATTTGGTATTCTCTAAGCTTTATTATGGCTATGAAATTAATGGGTTCAATGCCATTAATCATCTGGAACAACATTTTCAATCTGCGACATAAAAACGGTCATTTGAAGTACTTGTTGAAACATACAAAATCGATGTTATTTCAATTATGGAAACAATATTTCGAATAAATAAAATTATTTGCTTTTTTTCGGTTATTTTACGGACAGACGATGTGTATAGATAGAAACCGATGTATGTACATAATATATAAAATTAGAGATATACAATAGTATAAAACATATAGTTTAATTAAAGAAAGCAAAAGATGATGACTACGATGTGATGTGTAAACTAACACGAATGATTTATTCTATTTTATAATTTAATTAAATTTTATTATTATAAATGTTTTCAACAATTGGTTGTGTTAAATTTTCATATAATATAATATTACAAAATATGCAGGTTTAAAAACATATGGTATAAACAAAAGCATATTACTATAAATTCTAGATTTATGAAAATTTTTTAAAATTTATTATTATAAAAATAAAAACAATTGGAACAATATCATAAATAATTTATAACAATATCAAAGTACTATATCATTTTTATTTTATTCCCGATCGAACAAACAATATTTTCGGATTTATATACACATGAGAGTCAAATAAAAATAAAAATTGTACGCAGATATTTCAGCAGGGTTTGAAAAATTATCGAACTAATTAAATTTTGTTGAAGGCCTCCTCTTTACTCATACATACATAATTCTTTGCTATATATTATCATGTACATGAAACAATAAACACACTTATCATCCATTATTATTTTATTATTATAAATAAATAAAGAAAAGCATCAATTGCTATCCACTTATAATTCGAATACCAAGAGGAAGAAAAAAAAAAGTAACTATACATAAAAAACATAAACTTTACCATTATTATTATTATTATGGGTTCCCGTATGTATTGGCGTATAAAATTTGCAAATTTTTTATATTTTTCTTTGTTGTTATTATTATTATTATTATTATTATTATATTGTATTATATTATTTGATGACAATAATGACAACATTGTCCATTGTATTTTTCTTCTTGTTGTTGTTATTATTATATCTTGTTTATATATATATATTGCTTTTGTTGTTATATTTTTGTGTTGTCGTGAAAAGCTTGAAGGAAAAATAGAATAAAAATAAATACACACACACAAAGAAAAAAAAAAAAACATGGGACAATAAAAGGACTAAATCACAAATGTGTATGTATTATATATACGCGTACAAAAAGTTATGCAAATGTAGATATAACAATACAATGACAATATCTATTATTTATATACATTGTGTTGAATATGCATAATAATATTGTGGTATTTATATCATAAATTGTGGTGTGTAGTATCAGTGGAGTTTACAGGAAAATTTGTGGTCGCCGCCACTTTGCCACATATTTCCAAAACAAAAAATATACATTGAATTTGAACGTGCAAAGTTGTATTGCGTGCGGGCTTCATTCATAAAATTAAAACGTGTATACATAAAGAAGTTGAAACGGTACGTGTAGCATGAGTTCGAGTTCGTCAATTCTAATTCTATTTATTTATTTTAAAATTATTTTATATTCACCTAATAAATTTACGTATACGCACGAGGCTGTAATTATTTACTATTTTACAAGGATATTTATTTTCATTTATAACATAAAGGAAATCGCATATCGGGATCGAGCATAAATTTAATTTTAATTACATAGGCTTAATAATGCTATTTTAGAGAGATTCAAGAGTTTTTCAATAGTTGTTGGTGTTTTGCACCGTGTGAAATGCAAATCTTGCATTCAGCACCCGAGTAACCGACTAATTTACTGGTGTGTATATATTTATATATTGTTGCGTTTATTATAGTATATCCATATCTATTAAAATATTTAACTACTAAATAGTTTGATTTTTATAAATACGGAAAATTTCAAAATTATATAATAAATATAAAAAAGCAAACAAATTAAAAATTATTGTTGCAGGATTTTAAGTTACAATTTTTATAATGACAATAAATAATTTGTTATATAGTCGTCTATTTATAAACATCTATTTATAATTTATTCAGCAGTCTGTGATGTTAATATTTTTAGACAGAGATATATGAAGAATATAAAAACAATTGTATTTTGTGTGTGTCTGTTTAAAAAGAAAAACATTTGTTCAGTTTTCTTTTATATACTGCATTTTTTATATATTTTTATGTTTATATGCGAATTTAGTCCTTGGTTGTGCGTTTGTGTGTGTGTGTGTGTGTGAGTGGGAGTGATAATGAATTGTTTTGTTTATACAATGTTTTTTTTTTTTTTTGTTTTTTTTTTGTTTCTTAATAAATGAAAACAAAAAATAATAATAATAATAATAATAAAAATACAAAACAAAAAAGCGGTAATTGTTTCTTATTTACATGCGATCGCAGGTAAAAAGACTAAAGAATTTTTGTTTTTTATATTGTAAGTATAGAAAAAAAAGCTTTTGAATTTAAACAATTGCAGAAGTTTTTTTTTTTTATTGTTACGGTATACATTTTAATATATTGGATGTTTATATAGTATTTGAAAACAGTGAACGAAACTCACATGGATGAATTGGTTTTCTATGTTTAGAACATTTTTACTTCTTTAACATTTCCATTTTCATTAATTTCAATATAGCACAATTAAAATGTAATTTTTTCATCGGTTTAATAATTCATAGATGAGAGGGTTGGTATATTATAGTTAAAAATTGGTGTCCGAGCAATAAAATTTTGTTGTTGAGTACGAAAATCATTCACAAAATATACCACCTATGGACAGGTCTGGCTATATATGTTAACCTAAACCTTATTGAAAATTTGTGGCAGAGAAGTTTTGCAAGAGACTACGGAAGACAATTTCTGTTGGTAAATTCCTTAAAATGCTCAAATTTCGTTTCATGACAATACTTGTATTTATGTTACCTATCATTCATACGAATTTCGGGCACTGTATTTATAAGTAGCTGCGGCTGTGATATATTGCTCTTTACATTACCCATACAAGTATATGAATATATTGACATCGCAAGCATAATATCATTAAATTTTCTTTAGATATTGTTTTATATATTTTAATGATATTAGGGGAGTGGTACTTTTTACAACAATGTAACGATAGTCTCTCAAAGCTCGATTTTTTTATGCACTCCTTTAAAATCGACCTTAATGGTTTTTATAAACTAAAGCACAATTAGACAAACTGATCTACATATAGGCTAAGTTTACGTAGTTCCAATAATACTGATTATACGAAATGATACAGAGATAAATCATTGAGGAAAACTATATATACAAAATATTAATATTCGAACTTATAATCTTTATAATATGGTACAATATACAATAACGTTTGCAATGCAATAGATAATAATTACATATATAGAAAAATATGTACATAGAAATTTACAAAATATCACACAAAAATCATAATCATATCAAACCGAAACCATTTTATGATATTTTCAAACAATTTATCATTTATATAATAATTTAATATATTATATAACTCATTGTATATAAAATATGTGTATGTAATGTAAATGCGCATTTTGATGATGTCCTTCATTCATTCATATATATATATATTTTTTATATATAAAATAAAAAATAAAATATAGTAAATACAAAATAATAATATTTCTATTTACTTATTTTCATTGAATTGACATCAATTTTTATATTCATATAAAAGATAAGCGAATACCCAATTTTATATTTCTTTTGATTATCATTTTCTATATAAAAAAAAAATTCATATAATATTCAAGAAATGTTTTCTTTTCTATTTCCAAGTTGTATTGTATATATTATCATCCCTTTATGCACACAATATTCCGTATATATATATATATAGATATAAATGTGTAAATATTATAAATGTGGAAAAGGATATATTGTATATAGAAAGGAAAAATTTTTTTTTTTGTATTTATTGATTCCATAAATGAAGTCATATTCATCATATGTATTGTATAACATTATGATTGTGTATAAAAAGTTATAATAATAATAAATAATCGGAATTAAATTCACATCATTTGTCAGAAAAGAAAAAGATAGTGTATATATATAAATTTGGTTATACAAACAAAATCTTGCTGCGATTTAAAAAAGAAAATGCATACGCAATGTTAAAATCGCATTTGTTGATTTGCCAATATATATTTGTTTATTATCGTAACTATAATATTTTCTTTATGACACCACGACACGATCGCGGTAAAATATCGCATAACAATATAATAATAATAAATAAAATTTGAAGATAAATATAGCTATCTATTTGAAATGATTTAAGTTAACTTATTCCCTGCTATGATATTTAATATATATACTACATTTTACATATGGTTATTTATATACATACAGTCGTTAAATTACTGATAAAGTGTAATTAATTCATTTCACATATATACCATACAACCATTATTTAAATTAACTAATAATATATACAACAAATGCGTTCATAAATTATTATCTATGTAATGATATGCTATATGACTTAACACATTATAACTTAAAACAATTGTATTTTCTATATGCATTAAATGCATTTACATAATACGATGATACATTTGTATATAGGTATACTATATATTATCAGATATATACCTATAATGACCACAAATGTCCGAGATTTATTTATCTCATTTCAATCGTAATGCGGTATATGTTACTCTGTGTGTTACTTATACTGTATATATATATACAGTAAACCTAAAGTACCCTTAATCAGATTGTAGTTAAACTCATAGCCGTTTATAATCGCATTCGATATTATTTCAAGTGACTAAAATCTAATTTGTGATGTGTGGGGTACTGAACGAAGCACATATAGTCCTTTAGACATCACTTGACTATTCACATACATGTACCATAGTCGAACCCATGGTCGCCTGAATTAGATTATTCTACGCAAGAAAGTCGCTGCCTAAACGACAAAGTAAAGACTTTGAGTAAGCTAAATTGAGTAATGTCCGGACACTGCATTGCAATCTAACTAAATGTATATCCATTTGAGGATACATAAGACCTACTACGCAACGCGACTCTTTCTACATATTATATATGATCATAATTTAACAACAATTTCAGTAAAAATCCTTTGGCAAGTAATATATTTTTTAAATTAATATTATGAATAGGATACTAAAACATCATATGTATGCGGATGTTTAAAAATTGTAATTAACTAAAAAAAATTATATTTTTTATAATAAATCTATTGTAAAATAAAATATAGTATTATATATAAATAATGGAAATTGAGGAATCACTTAATCTAATATTATAATTATAGTAATATCATAAACAAATAAAATGAAAATAATAAAATATTAAGTATATGGATTAACAAATGATTAACTTACCTAATCAATGTAAATATACAATAGGACCCATAAATTATACTTTAGATAAGCGTATAATTCAGTGTACACATATTTTTAGTTATATATTATACCGAAACCGACGCGACATAATTATATGTTTTTATTATTTATTTTTTATATAGTCAAAAATAATGAATTTATTTAAAATTATGAGAAAAATTATAATTCAATAACATTGAATTATTATTTTATTTGTATTATTACACACGCACTAACACTTTCATATACAGAAAAAAAAAGGACTTTTTTTTTCCCACATATGTGTAGGTAGTACCGCAGGTACTATAAAAAATAAGAAATTCACAATAAATACACATTTGTAAAATTGATAATTAAATATTAAAATATTTTTATTGTTGAAGCCGAAAACGCGACAATAAAGAAAGCAACAATTACAAAAACAGAAAAGAAAAAAAAATACACTTGCACTACTTATTTTTTTTTCTCTTTTCTTTTCACAAGTAAAAAAATTATTAAAAAAAAAAATCAAAAACAAAACGGATAATAAATCGCGGTGCACTAAAACATATATATTATAAATTTTAATATTTACTATTTTTTGAAAATAATTATTTAGAAAATTTTTTTTTTTACTTTTTCTTTATGGGATAAAAATTATGAAAAAAAAAAAAACACATGTCCTTTTTTCCCCCTTCTTTTTTATCAAGCATACAAAAATTATTTTAAAAAAATATAAATCACTCACGTAATGCTAAAATATCTATTAAATTTTAATATTTAATATATTATTAATATAATAATCAATTTAGAAAATATATTTCCCATATTATTAGTAATTATAAATGATAAAATATTTTTATAACCTTATTTTTTTTTTCTTATAGAAACAAAAATAAAATAAAAAATTTACAAGTACTTTTTTTTTTCTACTCTCCTTTTTGCACGTACAAAAAATATTATAAAATAAAAAAAAAAACACATTAATAACTCGCGCAATACTAAAATATATATTAAATTTTAATATTTAATATTTTACTAAAAAAATTATCAATTTAAAAAATATATTTACCTAATTATTAATAATTATTAATGAAAAAATGTATTTCCCTTTTTTTTTTTTCCTATAGACATAAAACAAAAAAAAAAATTCCGTGTACTTTTTTCCTTCTTTTTTTTCTTTTCCACACGCACAAAAAAAAATTAAAATAAAATATAAATAAATCACGTAATACTAAAAAAAATACATATTATTAATTATTAATATATTGTTAATGTAATAAACAATTAGGAAAATATATTTTCCTTTCCTAATTATTAGTAATTATCCATAAATGATAAAGAGATTTTCTTATAACCAATAAATTATTTTTCTTATGGTAAATAAAATTGCGACGCACACATCGAATAAAAACAAAACGGTAATGAATAAAAAAAAAAAAAAAAAATCGTATCGATGAAATAAAAAACAAAAGTTGTCATTGATGTAGACTTTTCTATTTTTTTTGTTTTTATTTTTAAATATTTGAATTGTAATCGATATAATTTATTTGAATTTTAAATTTAATATTATATTAATATATTTTTTTTGGATTTAGTTTTTAGATTATTAATATTAAAGGGTGTCTCATTTAAATAAATAAATATAATTATTATTATTTATATATTTATTAATGGATTTTCTTTTAGAAACAATAAAAATGTGAGTATTTTTTTTTTTTTTTAGAAACAATATAAATGTGAATGTGTAAATGTATTTTAATTAGCACATCATATTTTTTAAAATGGATTTTCAATTATAATTTGAATAGAAAATATACCGGATTTTAAATAAATTAAATACATTTGGATAACAAAAAATTTAATTATTGCTATGATAATATATTTTTCACATTAAAACATTTATTTTATATAATGTTTTTATTAAAATATATGAAATTAAATAAAATTCACTTACCTATTTGTTTTTCCTTTCAATATTTTCCATTTAATTTTAATCCAATATATTATAAGTAATCCATTTTCAATAATATAATATTAAAGTGTTATAGTAAAAATTGTCAGCATCACTTAATTTAATTAATTATATACACAAATAATTACACTTCCATTATTTTCATGCATAATAATTTATTTTCACATTAAATGAAACTTTGATTTTATAATATTGAAATGAAAAATCACATAAATTATTAAAATAAATGATAAAAATCAAAAACACGTGGATATTTTGTAAATGTACGAATTCGGAAAATTCGTTAAGCTTATGAATTTTCTTTTATAATATAAATACGTACGTGTATTTACTAGACAAATGTAGAAAGAAAACTGTTTGCCGCTTATATATTTTATTTTCTTTTTTTGCGAGAGATGACAAGTTCAATTTTCCATTTTCCATTTTTTTTTTGTTACATACATACGGTGGTGGTAGTTGCCACAATTTGGGTGGTTATGGTGGGTCAGGGTGTTGTATTTGAATGATGATTTTAGTGATGTACTCACTATATACATTAGGAATGGTTTATTTATAAACATTAGTGGTAAAGAGAGTGTCGTCTATATGACGATTATGCGCGGAAAACTTGGTAATTTATTTTCATGTGATGATTATTCAATATATATATTTGTTATTTCACAGTTTCGCTCGCATTCCCTCTATCGCTCGCTATTCATCACTATTGTATATGTAACATATATAAAAATAAATAAATAAATAAAAAAACAACAATATTATTCTATTGTAAATTTTGAATTGTTTGTTTTCATTATACACATATAAAAGAATCTCTTTCATTTTCATTTAACAATGCAAAATACAACACAAAAATATTGGTATATAGTTGTATTTTCCATTATATTATATTCCATAATAATAATACATAATGCAAAAGAAAGAGTTTTGGTTTTTGTTCGCATGTATAATAAAAGAATAATAATTATATATTGTCACTATATATATATTATGATGATACTATTTTATGGGATATATAAATTGAACACCAAATTTTTGCGAAAATAATTTTAGATATGTATTATCTATCGTGCGGTTATGCTGTCACTGTTTGTTTATACAATTTATGTTAATTATTTATTTTTATACAATATTTTGTTATAATATATTTAGATTGTAACATATTATTTTTATATCGTTTACATGTAACTACTGCGCTCACCTTTACAATGGTAAAAAATTAAAAATGATCATTTATGATGGAATAAACTCCATGAAAATTACAATGTTCTTATATATTCACACATAGACAGAGGCTGAACAAAAAGTATCTTTCTTATATTATCAAAAATTATAAAAATACAACTATTTCTTTAATAAATGCAACACGTTGAATTGAATTGAATAATAAAATATTGTTTGGCAATCAACATATTAAGTTAAGTTACATTACCCTGTGGGTTTTTGTATAATATTTGTAAAATCTAATTGATAGATTAGCTTAATACATAACTTAAATTGTATATTGTTAAAATTCAAAAGCTGAAAATTTTATCAATTCGAGATAGGAATTCTGGCATGCATTTCCTAACTGTTTAAATTATAGCCCAGCATAGTTCAATGGACTGACTTTAATTGCCATGTGTTGTTACGATTTCATTGGTCATTTTATGAACATTCAAACCAAAAACCACCGAGTGAAAAAATACTAATCGATTCTGTACCATTTGATACACCCCGTGCAAACATAATATATATTTAAAACAAAAACAAACAATTCATCAACACTACGACAATAACAAATACATAAAAAATACAATCAAAAGAATAATTTTCCTTTGAATTTTTTTTCACAAAAGAGAAATTATTGTTTTGTGTTTAGTTGTTTTTTGTTGTAGATTTAAATTTAAAATAAAAAAAAAAAATTCATTTCTTTTACACGCATTTACTTTAGACATTTTAAAATTGAATGGAAACTATTCCATATTTTATCTGTCTTGATTTAATAAAATAGAGCACACAATAAAAATATAATTAATATAATTTTCAAATGAAAATATACATAGAAAAACTATTATGATTTACTGAAAAAATTAATTAAATATTTATTTTTAATAATCATCTTTTTTTTTCTTTTTTTTTTTTTTTGGTTAAATGAACCATTGAAAAATAATGTTTTGTATTTATACTTATAAAAATTTTTCTTTTTTTAATATAATTTAATTATGTATAATAAAATATAAAATTGCTACAAACCCGTTGGCTGCATAAAAAGGCACATTTATATTCTTTTATGTGTGTACAATAACCAAATAAAAACAACAAAAAAAAATGCAATCAGCCTTTTTGTTCAATAAAAATATAATTATTAATTTTTAATTTGCATTGTTTGTTTCTATTTTGTCTAATGTTATCGAAAAAAAAAACACATCCACACAAAACTTAATTTTATGAACAATCAAGATTAGAAAAATTAAATGCAAAAAATTACCAATTAATTTAATATTTCATGAAAATGCCATTCAAACACAAACACACAAAAACACACACACACACACCCACCCACATATCATATTATTAACAAGTATTTATAACACAACAGCGATATGACTATTACAACAAACAAAAAATACACAAATACTTTTTTTTATCCAATAATTTCAATCTATTTGTGGAATTTTTTTGTTGAATCTTTTGCCATATCTAAAAGGGTTTGAGCTGGTTTAAACGGTGCACCATATAAATCAGAATATGATTGCATTTTATCAACCAATTTAGCGGCTGAATATTGATCGACCCAACGGAATGGACCGCCAGTAAATGGTGGAAAACCTAAACCAAATACAGCACCAACATCACCTTCTAATGGATTATCGAGAATTTTTTCTTCTAAACATAATACGGCTTCATTAACAAATCTGTAAAGAAATTAAATTAAATTAATTAAATTTTAATAATAATTAATATTATAAAATTTCAAAAATTATTAATCAGAACGGCATCGGTTCGCCGTTCGGTTCGATTAATAATGTGTTACCTTGAAACCATTCGTAATTGCATGTCTTCAACAGAATCGGCACCTTTTGAAACTAATGCATATTTTTGTTTTAAAATTTCAAGTGCTCCCTAAACAAAAATAGAAACAAAATTAGATAAGTTACACAGAAAAATAAAACAAAAAAGATGTTACTTGTGGCCTTGAATATTAATTAACTATTTTTCGTTTTTATTTTTGATCCAATTTTACCTGATTTATTTCACGTGAATTTTTATTTTTACTATCATACATAAATATTCCTTTGCCCGATTTACGTCCCATAAATCCGGCTTTAACCATATCGTCCATAACATGTAAATTGCCACCGCTAAAACGTTCACCAAATGCTTTGGCTAAATCTACAGCAATGTGAGCACCAACATCGATGCCAACTTCATCGGCCAATGTTGCAGCACCAACTGGAAAACCAAATGATTTTGTCATTTTATCTAATTCTTTTGGATCAACACCTTCTTGTAGTAAACGTATGGCTTCCGATAACATTGTTGACAAAATTCGTGTTGTATAAAAACCAGGACCGTCGCCAACAATAATAACAATTTTTCCTTGTTTTAAACCCACCGAAACGGCCGATTGTATTGTTTCCTTTGATGTTCCCGCATGTGTTATAATTTCTAATAACTGCATTTTATCTACCGGTGAAAAATAATGCATTCCAATGACTTTGTCGGGACGTGAACTACCAGCTGCAATTTTAGCTATCGGTATAGCACTTGTATTTGTGGCTATAATACAATTTGGTGATGCAACACTTTCAATTTCTTTAATAACCTTATGTTTAATATCAATGTTTTCAAAAACAGCTTCAATTACAATGTCAGCCTTACGAAATTGATCATAATTTAATGTTGTCTCTAAATTTGCCATATATTTATCACATTCTAATGCTGTCAATTTACGCCTTTTTATTGCCGTTTCGAATCCTTTTTGTATTTGACCAATACCACGACCAAGACCAGCATCATTTGTATCTTTCATAATCATTTGATAACCTTTATCGATGCTAACTTGTACGATTCCGGCACCCATTAGACCAGCACCCAAAACAGCTATTGTGTTAACTGGTTTTGGCGGATTACCATAACGATTTTTTTTACATTCTGTTTGACCCCGAAACAAACCAATTAAACCTTGTGATTGTGTGGTCATTGCTAATTCACCGAAACCAACGCGTTCGGCTTCATAACCAGCAACCGGTCCTTTGTCGATACCGACACGTAAAACTTCTAATATTTTAAGTGGTGCCGGATACAAACCATTTGTCATTTTCATAACTTGTTGTTGAGCCTTTTGAAATACTTTATCTTTAACAAATTTAATACCAAATGCATATTCAGTTAGCATATTTATAATACCACGTTTTTGACGATCAATCTATTAGATAATAAAATATTTTAAATTTTATCCAAATAATATTGTATATAAATATAAAAATTTACTTTAATTTTTCCAGACACAATATCTTTAGCCGCTTGTACAGCAACTTCTTCTAAATATTCCAATGTATTTGCTTCGGCCGATTGGACGCCGGGTCCCAACGGTGCCACCAATAAATCAACTAAACCTATTTTTTTAGCTTTATCAGCTTTTAACGTTTTTCCCGTTAATGTCATATCCAATGCGGTCGGTATTGATGTTAATTTTGGTAAACGTTGTGTGCCACCACCACCCGGTAACAAACCAAGCATAACTTCGGGTAATCCTAAACCAGTTTTTTTATCTTTTGTTGCAATACGATAATGACATGCCAATGCCAGTTCTAAACCACCACCTAAACATACACCATTTATAGCGGCTACAAATGGTTTTTTACTATTTTCCATACGATCAAATAACAATTGTCCTTCATGTGATAGTTTTCTAGCGTCTAAACTTGAACGACATTCTGATATCATACCAACATCCGCACCCGCCACAAAACAACCGGGTTTAGCCGATATTAATACAGCCGATTTAATACTTGGATTCGTTTCAATTTCTTTTATGATTTCTTGAAATTCAGCTGTTACTTGAATACCTAATGTATTTACCTACACCGATTGAAAAAAGTTATTTTATTATAAAAGAAATATTTGCGTGTGTGAATTAATGTGATTACCTTCATATTTGGTGCATCCAGTGTAACAACATATACTCCATCGACATTTTTTGTTCGTATAAATTTATTACCTGTTGCTGCTGCTGCTGCTTCAGTAGCCAAAAATCTGCTATTGATAACAACTGTAACAATATTTATTTTATATTCCTAAATGATTTGCTAAATATAATAATATGCATAAAATTGCATAATGAATGATATTGCGTATTATCAAAATTATGCATTTTTTACAGATATCTGATATAACATTTTTTTCTGTGTTAAAACTATACCATTAAATACGGATTGAATAGATAATGGTATGATGAGATTTATTTTTTTTTAATTTATATAATTGCTAAAATCTATTTCATATTAATAATTAAAATTGTATATAGAAACCAGACGATACACCGGCGACTGCTATTTATAATTATTTATACAAAAAAACCGAAAATTACAAATAATTTTAATAATTTAAGTTCAAAGTCCAAAAAATATTTTGATAATGACTCTGCTGACTGGATAATAAAATAGCAGCACTATTATATATAAGTGTAATCATTAAACTCAAAGGTTACAAATAAAAAAAAATAAATAAACTACAATACAGACATTTAATCACAATTCACAAATAGATAACATTATGCTAATTATTTTTTTTTTATTAAATAATATTTACCTGTTGAAGAAGAACATTTAATGAATCGAAAATTATTATTAAATTTTTTAATTGTTCCAAATAGCCTCAGACTAGCCATTATGAATTATTTTAAAGATTTTATTTTTAATTTTTAAACTTTAATTGAGTAGTTTTCTTCTTTATTAAAAAATTAATCTCTTCACAAAATTAATATAAATTATTTATAAGAATAAATAAAACAAGTTTAAAAATATAGAATTTGCTATAAATTTTTAATTAATTACAAAATAAAATCTTATTTTATTTCTTTTTAGAAAAATTCCAAAATAAATTGCAACTGTCAATGCCGAAATATCGATTTAATTGAGTTGAGAGTATGACAGATTGTGAGATTGACAATATTGACATTTTGTGAAGAAAAAAACATCGAAAAATGTTAAATTCTACTTAATCGACGTACTGTCAGCCGATAACGCTTTTCGAATATTCGATTACTCAGAGACTCAGAGATATACGTACGTTATTTGTGTGTTCAACGCATTTAACGCTAGGAAATGTATTCATTTTATTTATTTACATCGATATGAATGGTTGGGTTTTTGACAAATCAATTAAATGATAGTTTTTATTCGTTTTTCTTTCTATTATTATAATAATAATATTATATTGTGTAGGAAAAATTTTAATTTACAATTTTAAATAATTTTATTTATTCAAAGTGGGTTTAAAAATTATGTAAAAAAAATTAAGTCGTATAATATATATTGTATAATGGTTTTGATGATAAAAAAAAATATATAGGTATCGTAAATATTTTCTAATTTTCGCATAACAAGAGATTGGATTCCAGCCAGATTCAAGTCCAAATTCAGGTATAATTTCTTGATTAACAAGGAGATGTTCTTTAGTTCTTCATGTTTAATTAATTACAGTGGAATTAATGCAACATATAAAAAATAACAACAACAAATAACAATATGGATAAATAAACATATTTGGTACTAAATTCTCAAGCAATACAACAATGATTTGCAACATGAAATAAAGTTTTTTAATTTTTTTTTGAAAACTACTGCAACTACAAAATGTTGGTAGGTATTTTGAATTTATTTGCAGGTTTATATGATAAAGATTTATGTATTTTTAGTATTATAATAGCACTCGCTAAATGCCTTGTTGCTCAAAATATTTCAATTCTATATTTACAATTTTTTTTTTACCGCCAATAAGAATATTCATTTGTCTACATTACAAACGTAAAATATATTAAAGTTTTAAAAACATCATACAAACAATTAAACATATAATATTTCACAAATATAAATAGAATATGTACATATATTTTTGAAAACTAAAGTATCACGATATACCGGTGCGTCTATATTTATTTAACGTAAATTAGATGTACCTGTAATAAGTTAAAACATACCAATAGACTTTATAATATTTTTCCCAAATAATAATTTAGTTCCAATAACGCAATCAGTTGCTACATATAGCAGTGTGCAGAACGGGTTTGGGGTAAACAAATGATCGTAAAGTACCCGCTGATCAAATTTACATAATGATGAAGCCGATGATGACTTACTTCATTTATAATGTTATTAAGGGAACATCTTTCGATAATTTTGCAGACTAATTAATGTGAATCGTTATATGCTGCCTTACTCCGACACAAACAACATGAATGTATAATGAATAGGTTTGGTACTATAGACGCCATAAGACTACAGTATCATAATGATGGAAAATAACAAATTCTAATAATTTATTTCGAATGGTTAAGAAGATAGCTGCTGAGATGTTTATTTTCTATTATTACTATTTGAATAAATTTATTATTTTAAATAAATAAGTCATATTTCAAATTCATTGCAATCAAATAAATATCAATTATACGAATATAAAATATAACCGCACATATGTACACATAAAATACACAGCCAAATTGTTTAATGTTCTGTGAAAATGTATTTGAGATAATTTGCATAAAATCTTTTAATAATAATAATAATAATAATATAACGTCCATATAATATATAATAGACTATATAGAGACAAAATATGAGACAATGAAACTATAAAATTTATATTATGCGGTCGTGTTTTATGTGGTATATGAAAATAATAATTTGAATAAGTTTTTCTTTCTGCATATTATTCATAAATATACATAATTCTATATAGTTTATTTTATAATATAGTTTTTATATTCTATTTATCATAATCAAATAATATAGAATATTTAGGTACATGTAATTTTTAAATCATTGAAAATATAGAGGTGTGTTGCGAAAGAGTACAAAAAAAGATGCAGTACCATAGACTCAAGTAGAATAACATTGTTCACTATTTTACAGCTTTTATAGCAAAAATACTGTTGTGTAGAACTATTGTTCTATAATTTAAAAATGATATATCCTTATCAAGTTATCAAGTTATCAAGTTATAACATCGATCAATACAGAGAGATTAAATGCACCATGAAGAAATCAATCCAATATGTATCTTATCTGTATATGAATGTGATTTAGCTATTAATGAATATCATTTGAACGAACCGCTTAATCAACCGTTTGTAGTTTCATATCAATATGATGAATTGTGTGGGACTATATATAGATAGATGTGATTGCGCCAACTTTTATTATCAAATGTTGGGCGTTGTTAGATAATTGTTAAAACTGAAACATCCACTATATACATTAAATTCTAACGTTTTTTGCTATGGTTACTCTCTAATATATATAGAAAATGATAATTTAATATTTATTATTATTACCATTAAAAAATCATATTCTTCCTTCCCAAAAAAAAAGAAACATAATGACAATCGTAAATAATATATTATTTATAAATAAAGTGACAAAAAACTTTAAAACTGAAATAAAATTAATATTTATATACACATTTTATAATGTTTGCATATTATTATGAGTGTATCTCTAGCTAGAATCTATATAGCAGCGCGATGTAGTACTATTGCTACACATCTAACGTGTTTTTCTATATGAAGTCCCTAAATATATCCTTTATATATTATCATACATATACTGTTGTACAAACGCACACATATACACTCAACACAAACACCCACCCACTTACTCAAACCTATACTATATACACGAACGAAATACAAAGTCTATATATATATTTTATCTATTTATATATTACAAACTTCCATATTAAATTATATTCAAGATTATTATTATATATTTATGTTTTTATATATAGAGAATATTACAATAATCATCAAATCATTTAAAATCAATTTGGATACGTTCTATTACACAAAAGAAAATGTGTGAACAAATCGTAAAAATAAAAAGGAATAATAATAATAATAATAATAATAATAATAGAATAAAAATAAAGCACATTTAAGGAACTAAAATTATATAAGTATAAAAACGAAATGACAAAATAAGATATCCATATAAAAAGTAAAAAGAAAACGAACAACGTGGTTTATGTTGTGTAAATGGCTCCACCTCTAATAACCTGAAAAACTTATATATAACGACCCGGACGCATATTATATAAACTGAGAACCAATAATATTGTAAAATTAAAGGGGTGCTAAATTTTCAATGGTATTTTATATATATATATTACATGACATTATACGAGGATACATATGCATCCCTTGTATGTATGTATATGTATAGTATATGTGGAAGTTTTTGGAAACATTTATGTGCAAATTCAATTGCGCATATTGTATAATAATTATATATATACACGTACAGTATGAATATTGTTTGTAAAAATTAAATAGACCTCCTGTGATGTGCTTTTTCAACGATTGAATGATACAATATTTATGGATTTAGATAAAACACTGAAGCACTTAACACTCAAATGCTGAAAGGAACGATTAATTTGAAGTTACTCAATTAAAATCTGTTCTTCTTAAGTTATTCTACCGGCAACATTGATGACATGTATTATGAGTTGCTGAAACTAAATGTATAACCATCACATCAGATTGGTGTTACCAACGGCAGATTAATCCAATTGATTCGACTATACTGAACTGAAACCAAACCATGGAATATAATTATTTACTCAAATAAGTAAAGAAACATTAATTGATAAAGTATATTTTAAAATTCTTGAATTTCTTCTAATATAAGCAGATAGTATTACGCGGTCTGGTTGGAATCAATTTTATATATTACAAGACATTTTTTATTACTAATAAATATGTGCTAAATATTAATTATATGTTTATTTGATTAATAAACTTTTATATTTACCTTTAATTAGGCAATGATATGAATATATAGTGATCATTATCATCAACATTAATTGCTGATCATACTTTCACGAGGAAGCATACAAATTATAAATACAGCATCAACTTAGAAAATACACCACCTTACATCCAAATTTTGTATATTCATGATGTCTTGTTAATAATTGGGGCATGTCAAAGGATTGATAATTTTTTTGACATTTTATTAAGTACACAAATTATACAGATTGTAGTGAAGTGAGGTGAGTTGTTGTTTACTTTTATTTTTATGTTTTAATTAATTATTTTTTTATTTGCAATTATTTTGGTATTATCACTGCTGAAACACACAACAAAGTATTCGGTATCCCAGTTTCGTTGAAAGCGCCACTTTAATAGATCTCACACTGGCCTATACAGCTATATGAATATATTAGTATTTCTATTGCAATTTAAAGAGATCCCAATTCTCTATAATAAAGGAAAACTAATGTGCTCCCAACAAATATAAATAAAAAGATACATCAAGCAAATGTCTCCATTATATCATACCTTTATATGTTTTTTTATATATACTTATATACTTATATCTGTTATCTGTTTATATAACTATATATATATATATGTATATAATAGTGAAGAAAGGTTATATATATATATATATATATTATTTTGATTGGATGATTACTTTTGCCACAATTTTCATCAGATTTTATAACTTCCTTCAAATAGGAATATTATCACAGTCGTTATCTTTAGTGTTATCGGTACAGAACTAAAATGCGGTTATTATATTAAATCGAATAAAAAACCCTTTATAATTTTCTATATTTATAATATAAATATATATATAGAGTTGTTTGTATATATATATATTTTAAATGGTACATGCATATAAATGATAATAATTATAATTTAATAATACTTCTGTATGCAAATTATTATAGTATAATAACAATTTTCGCAGTTCATTTTGTGGTATTCTTGCATAAGTGTAGTTATATATATAATTACTATTTTAAATAATTGTTATTATTGTTATATGATATTATTAATTGTTCATTTAATAATTAATTAATTATGTATTATTCTAATTTATTTATTTATGTTTTTCTTGTGTTGTGTGATATGATTTATAATGATTATGTGAAATATTAATATTAATACGAGTATAGAATGAATTATATTTGGAAAATCTAAGATTTCCTATATAATAATTGCGTTTAATTAATTAATATATTGTATATTGTTGTTGTATGTATTCGATATCGATAAACGCATATAAAATAAATGTGTAAAATGGAGCAATTAGCTCATTTTGTAACAAAATCATTTGAATATAATAATAATCGTGTTTTAGATGTTATAAATATGTCATCAAAATCAATTTTATGCGATAATCATAATATTAATAGTAATAATTTGAAATCCATAAATAGTGATAGTGATGATTTAATATCAAATGGTGATGATAATTGTTTTGATGGTAAAAGTGATGGTGATAGTCATAGTTGTAACGATGGTGGTGGTGGTGGTGGTGGTTGTGATAACAGTGATTTAGAAGATGATACTATTGATATTGATATTACAGATTTATCATCGTCAAATGAAGATAATAATTTTAAATGCGTTATCAATAATAATAATGATAATAATAATAATGATAATAATAATAATAATAATAATAGTAATAATAATAATAATAATAATAATGATAATAATGATAATAATAATAATGATAGTGATAATAATAATTTAAAAGAATTGTTACCATTATCATTAATTAAAAAATCGACAAAAGATAATTTAAAATATGTTACAAAAAATTGGTTAATATCAGATTCACCAAAGAAACAAATTTTAGGTATATACATTTTTAATTGTTTTTTGCTGTTTACTTATTGTTAGTGACAACACTCAGCGCAGCACACTATTCACTGTGCATATGCTAAGTACCGGATTTAGTAGATCCCGAAATTTTTATGAGAAATTGTTCGGTATATTTATTTTTCTTCTTCGTTATCATTTATCAATACAGCACAATAAAAGAAAATATACTACTGATAATTTAAATGTCTACTGGTGTATCGCACGGTACCATTCATATATATAGCCCTGAGAAGCTTACCGGTCATATAACAAACATACAAAAAATTCAAAGTCAGAATAAATGATGGACATTTTATTGACACACTGAATATTTATGAATTATTTATTATTATTTACATAAACCAGTTATGTAATAGTAGCACATTCTATTAGGTAAATCGATATTTCATACGCATACACCTATTAAAAACGATTACATTCGATAATATATTTTGAATCAATGATCAAAAGACATATCGAGGAAGACCGTTTATAAGGCGATGTACACCATTAGCAAAAAGCTGTAAGGATCACAATTATTGAGAATACAAATCAAATTAATTAATAAAAAAAGTTCACATAAACCAACGCGCAAACCAAAGTGAAAAATTCTTAGAAAAATCAACAAGCAGTAGCAAAGTACACATACTTTGACTGATGACCAGCAATTTCTATGTATTTATAGTAATCTCATTAACAGTGTATAGATGTGCTATGATAATATTGGATAAATGCCTATAATTCGAAACATTGTTTCTATCATCCTTCCTATAGAAAGGGATAACGTAGACATTATTCTAATTGTTTAAAAATATACCATTGTTAAAAGAATTATTATTATAGTAAGGTGTTTCAATGTTTTAGTGAAAGGAATTCTATTATAGAACCACTGAAGAAGTAATCATTATTTCATTTCATATTGATTAAATTACTATAGAATTACATCGAATACATTAGAAAAATAACTCCCGATAGGGTGACAAAAAGTAAACCCAGCGAATGGTGATCTGGTCATTGTCTCTATTTCCATATATAATTATTTTGTCTATATAATTAGTTGCAAATTTAACATTGTAATATTTTTTTTTAACTTTTCACAGTCATTGCATATACAAAAATTCAAATTTATTAATTATTTTATCGCATGTACTAAAATGTTTTTTTTTTTTTTGTATTTTTTCTTTCAATTTATAGAAAATAATAATATAGATCCAGAAATTGATGTAGCATTAAATTTAATACGTGTCGATGAACAAATAATAGGCAAAGCAATAAATGCACCAATTCGACCACGTCCCGTAAACGAATTACTAAATGATGTTAACAAATTTAAAAGTAATGCGTCATCATTGTCACTGCGACAACAACAAAAATTGGAAAAAATTGAAAATATAAATAATGAAAATAAGACTAAATTAGATAGTAAAAATTTAAATATAAGAAAAGGTAAGTGATTGGTCCCTGCGCTAAACTTTATTTACAACAACATTATAATTTTGTATCTATAAAGAAAACGTAATAAAAAAAAAAGTTATATACATAAAAAGTTAAATATACAACAATAAAAGTAATTTGTTTAACAAATTGATTTAATTTTCTTATAATGTAAATTCAATTAAAGTATATATACTTTCAATTTATTAACTCCCACTATATACATATAGATATATATATTGTATTTTCTTACAATATTATTACAATATTTACTTATTCGCATCGCATATCTTATCTATATATATTTACTTTTATAAATCAGTTCATTGTTTTCAAATGTATATGTTTGAGTCAATTTAAAATCAAAAAAAAAAAAGAATATTTACTTGTTCAATTTAACAAATTATAAATCCTTTTTACTATACTTTTTTCCCATCGGCGGCCGCTCGCCCGCCCACCAGCCACACATATTCCTTTTGACTCGCTATATCATTTACATTTTATATACTCATATTATGTATATATACTTTTATACTGTAATTTTGAAACTCTTTAATTAAGTCGTTTCTATTAAATTATCAATTAATTAATTAAATGCTGTTATTTTTTAGAGTACGCATAAATATATATATATTTTATAATGAATATTTCTCAAGACATTCGTATTTATGGTATTATGGCCGTGAGTGAGATATATTTATATATTATTATATTGAAATATAAGGGGAGCAGTACTGTAATATTATGTGTTTATAAAGAAAGGATTATAGGTATATAAAGTTGAAAGAAAAAAGGATGGTGTAGTTTTTATTTTGTTTCTTTTATACCTTTACTATATACAAACTTTTTTTTATGTATATAATGATAATATATTAATAAAATGTAATTTTGGTGGGATGGGGGCAGGGAATGGATGGGTTAAAATTCGTGTTATAATATAAATATGTACAAATAAAAAGGATTTAAAATTTATTTGATTCTATATATAACATATATACAATATAAGTTAAGTTAAGATAATTTTATACTGTAATTTTCATTTCCATATTGTTTTTTTTATATATTTTGCAAATGATTTTTTAATCCTTTTTATGTATTCACTTTTTTTTTATATGGAAAACTTTTTTTAATATTATATCGAGATAAAATTTTATTTTATATATTTTTTTAAGTACAAATAATCCCGTCACACAGAAATCCTTTATAACACGGTATCATAGTCACACTCCTTCATATATATAACACGGTTGGGTTACTGTCTAACACGGTTTATCATTTTAATTAAAATAATTTTTAATAGTAAAGTTAAATATAGTCAATTTGTTAAGCTGTTGTTCAGTTTCGACAACAATATTTAAACACACTGCAAACAGCCCGATTACCTAATAGCAACTGCACAGTTTATTTTCGCCATCACTTCACGACGGGACACGACCGCACTCCAAATTTGCCGATAAATAAACTGAAAGTAATCCGTTCGTATAGCAAAAAACCCAGTTTCATATTGCCGGCAAGAATCAGCATTAAATATCCAATAGTCTCTATAGGCAGAATATTTATGTCAAATTGTTTACGAAATAAATAATGTTGAGGTGTGTGTCAAATTTTTTTAATAATTTTGTACTTTTACCAACCATTTCATGTGTATAGGTATATACCACTCATTTCATAGTATATAGTTTTAATCAGGAGGTGGCCAATTCGTTTCTTGTTGGCATTAGACATCGGTGAAACAATTTTTCAGTATTTTTCACATATTAAAAGTTATTCAACTGAATTTTGATTTGTTAGTTTATGAAATCAAATAGATAGACGCACAAAAATGAATTATGTAATATAAATTCATATATAAATATTGTTTTTGTTACACGACGTACAATGGAACAATAATAATAATAATAATAATAATAATGAAATTTGCAAAACAAGAATTGTAAAAACAATTTATATTAATTTAATCAACCCTTAGCTGTCATATTTTTACTGGCTGGACCGTTGTATATATATATATACATATATATATGCGTTCACTCGCAAATGTATACTCAAAACATACTCAAATATATATAAATTGTATAATATATTAGATTAGATGGTGTATGATGTGGTTTTATAAAATTTATTATAAGTTATCGCACCACACAAAGATACAGAGGCGCTTTATATTGTATATTCGATAAAATGTAATTTAAATTGAATAATTCATGCGAATGCTATTTTATTTATTTCGTTGAAAAAATATTATACTATATTGATTTTTTTTTTATATTATTGATAACAGACTAAACTTATACGTTATATTACTATACATACCCTATTTGATAGTTATATGACATGACCGATATTCGTTAACTTTAGTACATACAATATATATAGGGTGTTTACCTGTGACATAGCAATACACATAACAGGAACTATCGGCTACATACATAATTCTAATAAGGATATAGAAAATACATTGGGATTGACACACCTATGAATTTCAAATTTTAACAATCAATTGCACGAAATGTATTCTGTTATGACGAACCACCTTATATACATAATGTTTTTATTATTATAATTGTAACACATTTTCATTTTCCCTCAAGGAACAGGTTGAATGTTATTCTTTCTTCTTTTGTATATATTGTACAATGCTCTCTATAAAACAGCTCGATAAATATATAATATTTTATTATACATTAGATTGAAGGGCATATTATGTTCATATGAAAACTAAATGAATCGTTTATTTGATTTTCCATTATTATATATAGAGTTTAATTGCCCCTATATCATTTAGAACGTTAAAAGTAACGCAATAGAATGGAACACTATATGTGCAGGGTATCATAATGACGAAAATACCAACATACCGTATACAGTTGGTTGCTGCAGTAAATATTCCGAATCCTAAATGTTTTTCACACATATACAGATCATAGTTCCGTGCCATCTAAAGACTGCACTATTGAGGATAAACGGAAAACCTTTGAACTACAGACAGAAAATTCAGCCTGAATTTATATACAACGCTTAAATTATAATGATCTGGGCTATCACTTCATTTGACATCATCCATACAGCATATTCTCTTAGACATTCTTGTACGACGTAATGAAAAGTTTACGTTTTTACACGTATTTTAAGATGTTATTCATAGTATGTAATGCATATGAATATAAGAATATTGTTCATTCTATTTTTGTCTATATATAATTAGATTTCATGTAAATGAAATGTATAGTAAATAGAACAATACAATAATAAAATTAATATATTAACAATCATTTTTATCATTACAGAATCATTAGACTCCGAAAATATAACAACAAATGCGACAACAATAACAACAATAACAGCAACAACAAATTTAATAAAAAAAGACAATAATAATTTAATAAATTGTAGAATATTAGAAACAAAATTAGGATTAGGAACACATCAACAACAACAACAACAACAACTACAAACAACCACCACAATTGTAAATAATTCGTTAACGAATGGTATTAGTAATAATAATAGTAATAATAATAATAATAATAATAATAATAATACAAGTAGTAATAATAATAATAATAATAGTACTAATAAACAAAGACGTTCACGAACAAATTTTACATTAGAACAATTAAATGAATTGGAACGTTTATTTGATGAAACACATTATCCAGATGCATTTATGCGAGAAGAATTAAGTCAACGATTAGGATTAAGCGAAGCTAGAGTACAAGTAAGCTATTTCTTTAATTCTTAAAATCACTATATAATAGTACGAGTACAAAAGTAATATTAATAATATATTATATTATTTATTACACATTTCGGAATTACAAATTTTCAATACAATTCTATTTATATTTCCATAAACACCCTACCAAAAATGATATTTTCAAACTCATTAATTACATAAAATACATTCAATTAGTGGAAATAAATGTCCATTTTGTTTCAATAGACATTTAAGATTAAATTCTCTTTATATATATATATACTTCCATCTATATAGTCTATATATATATGGATATGCGTTGTCTTAAAAGAAGGCGATTCCCATGTCTTATACGACATATATTCGCATTATATGTGCATTCTATATATGGTATATTATATCTCACTAAAATAATGCTAGTGTTAAATGGATATTTATATCACATAATATTACATTTAGAAATATGTATATATAATTTCGTATATCCAATTTACGATGAGGGGTTTTGTGGGTTTGGTTGGTTCTTCTGATTATATATTATACTTATAAGTTTAACTTTATACCATTATATTTTTGTTGTTGGTGTTGTTGTTATTATACGACAAACACAATAAATTATGTTTTGTCATTATTTACTTTATATATTCATATTATATAACATTCATATTGTATAATATTAGTGTATATGTTTATATTAAATAGGGTTTTGTGATTGATAGTTAGTACCATATAATGTTAATTCAGTTAAGTGATATTTTATATGTATTATAATAGAAAAAATATAATATGTACTTTATTTTCTGTATTGTATAACAGTTGAATTAAGTACACATAAAAATATATCTATATTATTACTTAAATGGTATATCGACTGTATTGTAAGTATACTTATTGTATGAGTATACAAAAAAAAGCATATTAATCGGTCGATAATGTTTTCAGTAATGAAATGAAATTGACTGAAATGAATAACAAGTGAATTTCTGTATATTATTATATATTTATAGATATACGTGTGATACGTGTTATGTTGTAAGACTTCGCAGTAATACATATACTTTTATTATAAGTGATTCAAATTGATTTTATAGACCATTTATAATTTGCATTTTGATTTTGTTTATATATTATTACAAAGTATATTCAATATATGTATATATAGTATTAACAAAACACAACTGAACTAAACTTTGACACACATGTCCTTACCCGTGCGTACTGAGGTATCAACATAAATCCATATAAGACATGATTGCGGAATTCACAAATACTATGTTTATGATTAAACTGATCTAACAGCTTACGTTTAAATAACATAATTTCAATATAAGCTCTTAAGTTTTCCATTCAAAGTATAATGTAATTCCATAGGATGAAGTCCGCATTGCCAAATGGTATAAATGTATATAAATTTTCGTTTGAAATCTAATAAATCAAACCTTTTGGTCCAATAAAAAGCAATGGCAACCATTTATGTAATAATATATATAAAATAATACACACATATTGTATTAAAAATTAAAGTGTCTCAAAATGTTTCTCTTAACGGCTCACAAATCTTAATCTCAAGTATATATGGCGGCGTGTGTGCAAACAACGTATACTGCACTCCTACATATACAGATAATATATATTATTTCTCACATAAAACCAATAAATCTTGCATGTTTTATGGTTTTGTAACTTGTATATAGTAAATTTTTCTTTCATTTTATTTTATTTTATAACATTTTCTCTTCGTTTTTTTTTTTCTTATATTTTTATGTTAAATGTATATTTATTTTGTTTGAACAAAATTGAAAAATTGCTAATATTATTTAGAAATTTTCTTATATTTATGTCCATTTTGATTTTATCATTTTTAATTTTGTTTGTTTTTTTTTCGTTTTAGGTATGGTTTCAAAATCGTAGGGCCAAATGTCGTAAACATGAAAATCAAATGCATAAAGGTATAGACTAATATTTTTATTTAATTATTATTTGGATTAAATGTTTATTAATATTATTATCATCTTTAAGATATGATCACTTTTCAGCATTAATATACCTCCCTATGATTATAAAATAAGCAAAATGAAAATGTACAATGTGGAAAGATATCGTATACATAAATGTTTTAATATCGTTGACATTTTGCCCAACGTCAAAGAAATAGAATAATTTGAACCATTAGCTATTATATAGCATTTGGTATACCATAAGTAACCTCATCGAAACAATGATCGACCGACAATCGATTTACACACAGTATTTTCTTACACATTGTTGATGTGAGGAATATTATCTTTTAATATAAAGGTGTACGTAATCAGCGTGATGTGTATTTCTGTTTATACTTTTCCTAACAGTGCCAAAACAAAGAAGTAGATGGTATGCTATATACCATATATATATTCTAACACTAACCCAAACGCATACATTAAAATGTTCTATAACAACGATTTAATGATCATTAAAAAACACCTAAAATTATATAGTATAAAATTGCTATAATTCTATATAACTACAATTTGTTAATGTCCTATCGCTCTCCTATTCATATACATAATTTAAAATCATTTATACATAACACATTAAACCTTTTTTTTTTTTGCTGTGCTCTATATTCCATATATAAATCCAATAAAAAAATAAAAAATAAAACACACAAATAACAAAAATATAAATAAATCAAAAATCATCCCCTATTTTAAAATGCAAAAAACATATTTTCGAAAAAAATTTCATATTCAATTTATTTCCACAAAAATCGTAACATATTTTTTGTGTGAAAATCTTATCAATTTGTTTTTGTGTTTTTATTTATATTTATATGTTGTCTGTCAGTTTATTCGACTTATATTTACTCCTTTCGTTACGGTTGCTACGTGATATGTTCATATTTATAGTGATGTTATAGTGTTACGTGTGGTATGGTATAAAAACATATACTTTATAATATAAAAATCTATTTGAAGATGAAATATAAACTAAAAAAAAAAAAAAAAGGATTATCCTAAATTGATATTTTTGTGCTGTGCTATATATTTTATTAATATAGGGTTTTCCATAATGGGATGGTGAGCGCGATGCTGTATATATATTTATAAATTTTATGTAAATCTATTATGAATTATTCGACGATGATAATCATACATTATGTACAAAAAATTACTGTCATAAGCCGGAGGAATTGCATTGCTGAAGGCCATATGGAAACATAAAATCTGCAACTTTTTATCCAATGGTCTGTCAATAAGATGTTTTGGCTAACTGGTAAATAATTGTTACGATACCGCACTCTTCAATTATGGTAATATATATTTACGGAAATCGATTGAAAAAACTATTAATTAAAGCATACAATATACCATAAAAACGAAGAAGAAATTGAAGATGCAATGAAACAGATGAATATTGATTATTAGAAAATGTAGCATCTATATTATGATTCGACTTAGACATTTAAAGAAAGTAAAAATGATGTGTAGTCGTCGATTTTAATAAAAACTTAAAGAAAAAAGAAACCACAATATATGCGAATATCTGAACTGAACTCAACAACATCTGCACAGACAGATTATTCGATATATGGAAAACGACGTGCAGAATAAAACAACCACAGCATAACCATATCCACCGTTACGTAATAATGACAAAATGTGGGTATGAAATGATAACGAGAAAATCGAAAGATTTACCAACGAATATATGAATATAGAGGAAATCCTATACTACACGAAATAATAAGACAACCGATGAAGAGGATGAAACATTAAAGAAACTTCGGAATATTGACATATGCAATGCAGTGTTAAGAGCAGAACATTTTTGATCTCACTGGAAATTAGCAGAAATTATAATGACATCCAAATTTTGTAAGGTTTTAAAATAAAACATCATATACACCATATCATCTTAACACATACGGTTCGTATCAAAGATGTTCAAGAAATTACTACTAAATTTATTGGGACCAAACTGGTGATGAAAGTTAAAATTGATACCGCACAGTATAAACTTTTCGGAAAGCATCACTACACAATCGAACAGATCAAACGATATTGTGTGTTTTATAAAAACAATAATTGGACATCAATCATATTTTAAATATTTTATGGAGTATATTGAGTAACCATTCTAGCTCCTTTTCGTCCTTCAACTGGATACAATATACGAGTTGATTACTAACCGATCATATAATATACATTCAATATATATCAAAAACTCTTATTAGAAAACCCTGTTTATAAAAAAAACATATTATTTATATAAATGTTAAAGTTTTGTACACACATAAACATAAATTTATACTCGCTATATATAAAATATAAAATAATCATTGCGCGCCGCATCTCATACATCTTTTTTCCTTGTAAATTCTTTAAATTAAATTAAATAACATGAAAGTTAATCAAATAAATGGATATATGAGGGATGTTGGGTTTGGATAAAAAAAAAAAAATGAGAAAATATATAATAATTTATATATAAATCTCCTATGCGATGTACATGTACTCATATATATAGATCTACTCGTCGTATTCGATGCGGATGCTAGAACATACTCGTCGACGAGACGAAAATTATTCATGATATGGTTAAAATTTGTACAACATATAACTAACGGATCGTGTCGGTGTGAATACGCGCACAATAAAGTAACTTTTAAGAGGGTGTATATTATTATATGTATTCATAAATGTACCACCAGGCACATAGTTGTGTTATATACCCTCGATGTTTTACATATAATATTAGAGCAATTGGTCTTTTTTTCTGGCAAAGTTTCAATAAAAAAAGGGTGTTTAAAAATTTAATTGAAAAAAATATGGTCATATGGAATAGGCATATTTTTGTTTATATATAAATGGGCTAATCCATAAATTATACCGTGTGATCTTATGACCTTATACCAAATTCAAAGACAATGTATAGTAATTTACGTCACCTAATATATAGAGCATGGACAATTGTACGTTTTCTTTTTATCCGTTTATAATTATATTATACAAAAAAACAGTTAAAATGTATAAATTTCATATTTGGTCACCCTTTAATAAATGAATAGACGCACGCATATATGTGTATTAATATTAAGGATATGTTCTAATAAATTCATTGATGTGTTTTTATCATAATTTATATATTAACTATATAACTATATAATCCTATATAAACTGTATACTAAATTGAATATAATAAGAGGGATATCATTCGTTTCGTATCAGACGTACAGACATCCCAATATCTTTACAGTTTTTATTTTTATTTTATTTCGTTAACAGTCTGTAACGACAATGAACATATTTGACTATTTATCTATAGAACAACAAAATCCATTTTCATATATACAAATGAACGTGACCAAATATGTTAAATTGATTATAATATTCGATTTTATCGTGTATGTTGTCGCATACTCTTCTATACAATAAGTACCAACTGTTTAGTAAATTATGGAAAATCTATAATAATATATAAAATGACGATGTCGACAAGAATAACACTTATTTTTTATGGTTAATAAATAAGGAGTTAAATGAGCATTATATACAAAAATATATGTAAAGCGTTAAACGAAAGTATATAAGCATTTATATGAAATGCACGCTCGCTTCATATACATATAGAAATGTGGAAGGACGAAGGACGCGATATATAATTGAATTGGAGTAAATGAATAAAGTTTATGTAATGTCTGTACAAGAAAAGAAAACTATTTGATATTTACAAATCAAAATTAAATTAGTTTCAATGTTTATTTTTGAAATTGTGTCTTTCTCGTCATATTTTTTTTTTTCAGTTATACACAACGCATTTGGAATTAGATAAATTGAATTACATTACGCGCGAGTTTAATAATTTAAATTGAATTTAGTATTTTATTTAGTATTATTATTTTATATATTTGATTATTTTTTTTACACAAGTGCATGTAGTTTAAAAAGCGTATCGCGACGACTATTATTGAGAATACATAATTAGAAGATTTGTTAACATTTAAAAAACATTAATTTCGTTCTATAGTGATTTTAAGCTCTTCTGAACTTATTTTATAAAAATCTAGGGATACTCACTGTAATTCTGACACTCATCTTATTCAATTCTTAAATCCAAACCACCACTTAAATAAAGTTGCAAAGATCTAGATCTTATGTAAATATAATTTTTACATTATGTCAAGCTGTACTTTATTATCTACTAATTTATTAAGAGTATTGAATTGAGTAGTAGTGCTGCTTCACTACTGATCAACGGAGATTTCCAGGACCTTATATGGATAATTTTCACATTTAACAGTTCTGTACGTCATATATACAATACAACGAAGAATTTAGTATAGTATTGATGTTTCTAGGATAATTTTCATATTTAGTCGTGCGATTTCTTATAAATTGTGGTCTGAAGATAATTATTCAATTCGACAATCTGCAGTCAACAGACCTGTGTTCAGAGTATCAATTTTGAAAGAACTATATATGTATAATCCCATATAAATTTAAAATCTCATATACCTGATTTCATCTAAATTGATGATGAGAAGGAAGATAGCATCCAGAACTGTTATGAGTCAAATCCAATATATCAAATATAATCCGAATGACGATGAACAACTCCATCAAATTACAATGTTTCTGAAGGACTCAAACTCGGAAAATATTTCAATAAAAAATTACATGTCCATTACACCTTCTCTCACAAAGAAAAAATAAGGTACCTAAACTCTTACAATTATCAAAAATAATTTAATATTCGTGCAATGATTTTCACCAAGGTATATATATATTGTATTTGTTAGCCAATTTGTTAAATGTAAACATACATTTGATTAGACAGACATCCATTGCTCTATATATATATTATAATATTAGTATTATTTATTTGATTATTTGTATATACGTACAATCTCTGTCCGAAAAATAACCGGAATGGATTAAGAAAACTACATTAAATAGTCGATGCCTCACTCAACCCTATTTATTTTGGATATAAACATTTTAATCATTTCGGTAGGAAATTTTTCTGTATGTAAGTTTTCGGCACTGTCAGTAAATCCGTTGTATTTAACCTATTTCAAACTGCAGTCAAGATACCCAGATTCAGCTATTAGAAAGTAGCTCCGCATATTGTTATTTTTCAGACACAGTGACTAATTTATTTAAACATATTGGTGAATTATATTGTCTATAACATATATATGCCTACTAACAGGGAACAAGTGTATCTCTATGTATAAATAAATGTTTCATATTGATATAATATATATTTTGTATCTATAATCTAGTCTATATATGTGTCTGCATATAAAATCAGTTCGTAAATCATTGCTAAATTATGTACACATAATATTCAAAACTATATAGAGGGATTCAAAAATTTATTTAATAATATACCATCCTTATTTTTAGGGTGAGACATGTTTGTTTACAATTTAAATGAACTGTTAATTTTCATTTATAAATTTGTAAATGAGTATATTATTTATTATATAATATTATATATAATTTCAATGTTAATAAATAATAATAGTATAGCGCAAAAGGATTCGAGGATGTATGAGTTTTTATCGTATATTTATACGTTCTTAATTTATGCGCGTATTTTATCAAATTTTCCTTATACTTTTAAAACCGCATGAAAATTTGATTAATTGCTTATTATAAATAATTTACTATTAAAATATTAATTTAAATTTAACATATTCAAATAAATTTCAATTATATCAATAATATTTTAAAATTAATACATTGATCATGTGTATCAATCAAAAAATTATTTTTACAAACATTTTTAAAATAATAATAATTGAATTAAAATTTATTTTTGTTGACACCGTGTCTCCAATAAATTATCTCATTTAGACACATTTAAATATTAAATAATTGCTTCGGAATAATAATTTAACTTTTTTCTTAGGTTTGAACTAACACACTTCTCCCAAACAACATTATTTGTAAAGACATTTCCAATCTTAAAAAAAATGCTGCCATTGACGAAGTTCCCGTGTTCCAAACTCTTGTTTTATTTCACCTATGTGATGCAAATATTGTTTGAAAATATATTGGACACGGTGTTTGTATATATCTACAGCTAAGCGATGACAAAAAAAAAAATAATATACCATAAATACAGACAATGTGAAAAGAAATCGTACATTTGTATAAACAAAGAACGTGAATGCGAGTACATGCATATAGATTTGGTTTCCCATAACAGATGCTTAATTTGTATGACAAACATTGTTTAGTCCTTCGCTACTAAAAAGATACATATTATAAATATATATAAATAAATATAATATAATTAAATTATATGATTACATACTCTATTTTTGATGTAATTTGTATGAATAGCAAATTTTTATAGTATATATGGTATATTTTCACAATACAATATAATGTTATTGTGGGGGAGAACGGCGTAGAATGTATGCGAAGGTATATTACAATATATTACAAGAGTATATGACAATCACATTGCTGAATTGTATATAATAATATTTTATTTTTGAATTTTAAATTTATTTGTTTATACAATTTTTACAATTAATTTAATTTCTTGAAAATCATAGAAATATTCGTCGTACATAATTTTATTATCAACTTTTATTCATAAATTTCGAGAAGAAAAATATGATTCACTTATGACAGTATATAATTTAATGGGATAATATGAAAATCCAAAGAATGATCGCGCAGAAACAACAATAGATGAATTATAATATTGCTTTAAAATAGTTATATGCTGGAACTGAACTTATGAAAATGGAATAAATTATTTGGTAACTTATTAACAAAATCGATGATTTGAACCTAGTTTATTTTCATGTATATGCGGTTAACATCATGACATATTCAACAGTTCAAGTTGGGGCACAACTAATCACATATATTTCATCGCACCCATTTTATACACAAAGTGTATAATTGTGAAAATCTATGGTCATTTGAAAACTGCACGATTTAATTTGAAAAGTTATGATTTTGATGTATAAAAGATATAAGTATTTTAGAGGATAAAGACGCAACACACATGAATTCAGGAACAATCAACAGAGCAATTAAATGTGACACATTAAACTATTTATAAGCAAACGTTACATTATATAGATTATTAAGATTTGCATAAGGAAGACAAATGTATGCCACAACACAATAATGAACATAAAAACCTTGGATTGATGTGGCGGTGAATTCATCATAAAATTGGTGATTTCAACTTCAGCAAACAAATATTGTTTAACACCGTACCGAAGATGCAGAACTACAAGTTGTTGCTGAATATTAAGACTGAACGCAAATTGAACTGAAAATGCAAAAAAATTAGATGTTGACCGCAGACAATTATTATTTCTAGGAGTTTTACATGCCTTGTGAAAGATCCAAAAAAAAAGGAAAATTTGTGCCGTATATAAATTGAAAAAACGGCAAAAAAGAAAATTGTTTATCAGACAATGATAATTTTGATGTATTTCAACACTTCCTATACGTTTGGATCTGGGTCAGCTATACCAATGTTACAACCAGTATACGCAGTATTCATGCGGAAAGAAAGTTTTACTGGTGCGATCAGAAAGTAGCTGGTTTACTTTTATATAAACTACTAAACACGATTACTGATGCGATCGCTAACAAACAACAATTGATAAAATTGAACAGAGCAGTGAAGAAAAAATGAGTGGAACAGCAGGAAAATTGATTTCTGAATGCAACACTTCAATACATTTGTCAATATAAATTAACAATTAAATTGATGAATTGCGTTGACCTCAAAAGTTGAAGATTTTAATATCGAAGCTAATGTCCATCCAAGGATGAAAAAAATTTATGGTCAGAATAATCATATCAATACTTTGATTATTATATTACGTAATTTTGTTATTCAAATAAATGTCTTTGTCGGGCGACATTCAATCATCATATGAACACCACCGATCGCATAAGACATTGTAAACATATATAAAATAGTCTTATTGTATTATATAATTTTTCTTGCAATAATAAGTTTACCTATAAGAAATGTTTATTTATATATATATTTTTTTTTATATCACCTCGACAATAAGATTTAATTTATATGTATTTCGTATCGCATATATACAACTACGACAGAACGGAAATATTACAAGAAGAAATAGGACTTGGTTTGGTTAAAGTTGACAGTAATATATAAAAACAAATACTATAAATATATTAACTCGCTGTGCTGCTGCTGCTACAATACCATAGATATATACACTCATATATTTATATATATGTAATATAATGTAATGGCACCCTAGGGGAATTTACTTGATTTGATTGTGCAGGGTGCAAAACATTTATAACATAGACAACAATATTTCTTCGTCCGTGGTGTATATATATATATATATATATATATATTATAGACAGGATAGATAAAGAAACAACATAAAAAAAATTAGAAAAACCAAAATAATTTTTATTTATTTCAATTTAATTGAATTAAGTGTTATTATATTTTGTTTTTATGTGTAACATCGTCTTCATTAAAATGTAATCCGCATATTATATATATTCGCCTATATTATATTTTTATAAACGCGTTGTAAATAATGGAACACGCAGTGTGTGGAAATGAGAATATTTTTTATTTTAACTTTTATTCATTTTAATTAATTTTCCATTGTACCATAGATAATATATAAGAATAACAAAAAAAAAAAAAAATCAGAATATTATTAATTAACTAAAATTATATACGTTTTTCGCAAGCGATAATTTATAATTAAGCAAAAGTGTGATTTAATATACACTGCGAATTATAATTACATAGATATAGAAATATATATACGAGGTCTGCCAATTTAAAATATAAAAAAAAGGGTACATATAATAACTGGGAAGAAAAAATAGAAAAGGTAAACTAATAAATTCCATTCTATTTAATAAATAAATAGAGAGTATATTATAAATAAATATATAGTACAGCAAAGTTAAAAGAAAAATAAACATTTATCACCGACTATATACCCATACCATCCCCCATATATATAGACACTAACCCCTTCTCACATACCCTCTCTTGAGAAAATATAAAGATGCGAGGATTAAAAAACATTTTCACTTAATTAATTACTAAGTTATTTCTGTATATAAGAAGTTGTTGTTTCCTTTTTATTATCGCATGAAAATTTAAATTATTATTATTGTATTTATATAATTTTTAAATACCCGGCAAAAAAATATAAGAAAATCTACATACATTTTTTTTATAAGCTCTAACTATTCCCTATTTTAAATAATTACTTATTTATGTGTGCAATTTCTTACTAAGAAATCTTCGCTTCATTGTAGGAATTCTATTTTCATTTTACAATTCTCTATATATAATTTAAACTGTTTGTAAATCGCGAAGATAATTCCTAAAAGGTTAGACCGATAGCTATATATATTCTTCCTTAACTCTTAACTTCTAAATTCAAATAACATCCACATCTTTATTTATTTAAATCGCCTACTAAATATTCCCTTCCTCATTTCTTTTCACCGGTGATGAGCACTCGTTTCAACATTAAATGCAGTTGAATTGGTGAATTGTTATATTCTCCCGCAAATGTTTTGTAATTTATCAACTTGCCTATGTATAACGAATGTTATTGTCCAATTTATTCCATTTGCGGTGTTTACTTATATATAATATGTGCTGTATATATATCTTGCCTTGGACCAATATACTATAACTCACCTGATAGGACCATAAAAGAATTAGAACGAATACAAATAATATTTAAACATTATACAGAGGCTATGCGGATATGCCCAATTGCATATGAATGTGCATAGGTGCTATATATTGATTTACGTACTTATTCAATTATAGTGTAGCCAAAACTACAATCATGACATTCAATTGGAATGGATTAGATTGAAATAAACACATTGAGTAACGGACTCAATATGATCCATTATTAAGTACGACTTTGAGAAAATCTTCACATAAAAGTTTTAACTAACAATAATAATACAAAATAAGTCAGTTTATCCAATAAATTATTATTAAATAAGTTTACAGTTCTTCAAACGATCAACTGAAACTCACTCATCATTGAATTTAAAAATTAATAAATTTATATTTATGTTTTTATATACACATCAGGTATACTATTATCAAGTCATAGCCCACCGATATCAACACCATTGGAACCATGCCGTGTAGCACCATATGTTAGTTTACCATCATTACGTAGCGGTAGTGTTACACAATCAACAATATCACATTCACATTTTTCATCAAGTGCAGCGGCTGCAGCAGCTGCTGCTGCATTTTCAGCATTTGATCCGGCACTTATATCGGCTGCACATCAAGTAAGTAAAAAAAACATTGATCTAAATTACATTATACATTATTATTATTATATGCTAACAACAAATACGCAACGTTATTAAATTACAATTTCTTTTACAGTATGCAGCTGCATTAGGAAATACTACCGCAGGTGCTACCGCCACAACAATATTTCCCATTACACAATATCCATTAAATTTAGCTGCATTGGCAGCTGCACATAATAAAAATTCAAGTATTGCTGATTTACGTTTAAAGGCACGAAAACATGCTGAAGCTCTTGGCATAAAAGAAAATCAAACATAATTATAGCACAAACATTTATTTTTATATTTTATTATATTGAGAATATATTGTGTGCGAATGGAATATATAAGATTTTTTAAGTGAATTTTAATTGTTTATTATAAACGCGAGAGATTCAATATTTCTAACGAAACGTAATTATTATATTTACTAGAGATTATTGATATTTGATTTATTTTTTATTTTATAAATTTATTATGATTTGTTTCGAATTGGAATATCCATATTTGGTTTCGCTTAAAGCGTAAAGTTTAGCGGTTTCTTTTTTCCAGAACACATTTTAATAGTTTTCATTGGTAAAATTTAATTTGAATACATTCGTCTTAATAAAATGAGAATTAAACATAAAACATTATAGCCATATATGTGATTTAATAGGGTCGCACGAGACCTACGAAAAATGTATGAATTATGTAAATTATATCAATATAATTTAAAGGTATTATGAATATGTGGATACAAATTGAAAAACACTGACAATTATTATTTATAAAGCTATAATTAATAGGAATTCATTCAAATTCTTTTGTATATATAAATTATACTACCCTGGTAAAATTATATAAAAATTTTGTAAATAAAATTTACTTATTTCATTAAATTATTATTATTACTAAAATATACTGTGATTTTGGTGTCTGAAAAAATAAACAAAATAAAAGTAAAATGTACGAAATAAAATAAAAATAAATAATGCAATAAGAATATAATATTTATTATTAGATTACAGCTATTGATTTTTATTTCGTTCATCGTAAAGTTTTAGTAATTTGAAATGACAGTAAACGATATATCCGCGTTTGTCTTAGCTAATGTTTTATTTCTGTAAAGATTCTTTTCGTATTATTATACTATTTGTATTTATAGTTAAACACGTCAAATTTAATATACTGAACTCATATTTATCTATTTTATCTTCTATATAGGTTTACTTATAGATACTGTATTTTGTATATTGTTTATATTTTATTTTTTAATATATATTCTATATGTTATTCCCGTTTATTTAATAATAATAATATCGTCTTATTTGATGAAATTTAAATTTATTATATGGTTTAGCCAATTTACCGGGTCTGGTAGTTGAAATTTATTAGTGAATTTTATAATTCTATAACAGAAAAAAGAAGGAATTTCAATTCAATTAATTTTTAAAATAATAAAATGGAATAAAATTTGTATAACTTATAGTAAGTGATTTTCATAAAATATATAAAGTATAAAACTAAGGTGCCAAATTATATAAAAATAAAAATAAATCAAAAGGGAAAGCATTTAGACGTCGTTCAAGTGAGTAATTTTTTGTACTTTTGTGTGTGATGCTAGATGATCTAGATTACTTTACTGACTCGACTGGTATTCTTTAAAGTTAATTCTATAAATATTTTAACTTTTTTTCTTTAATTATATTAAAGATACACCTGTTCAAGCAAAAAAAAGTAAATTTCTTGTACAACAAAATTTAAAACAAATTGTATCAAAAAAAGTAAATATAACTATGAAAGAAAAAATGGGAGCACGTGCAGACCAAAACACATACAAAAAAAAGCCAAAATTTAAGTAAAGCTCAAGAAGCTGTTGCTAAACATAAAGACAAATTTATGGATACATAATAGGTATTTATTTACAGAATGATTTACTATTTAGAGATGTTAAAAGAGGTTATGCCGAATACAGTAAATAGTATAATACGTAAATATTTTCCAGAAAAAGAATATTTAGATAAAATAAACGTCCACACACTGCTGCTACACAATTTAAAAATTAATTAAATAATTTAATGGGTATATTAATGTGTAAAGAACCATCGTTGTATAAAACCAAATGATGTACAAACAGAGGACACAATTGATGATAAATTAATATTACATCAAGTAAAATACTCAGGTTTAATGGAAAATAATTACGTGCTGGTTTTGCATATCGTTGTACAGAAAATCTATACTCAAGAATTAGAGAATGATAAATATAGTGATTATCCCAATGGAAGATAACAAAATACCGGACCAAGCAAAGTCATACCGAGACATTAGCCAATTCTTTTATATTTAAAATGTTGAAAAAACTGATGGAGCAACATATCCGAATGATAAATACTAAAAAGGCAATTCTATACTGTACTAACTTTGCATCAGATATTATTTTATTTATATATTTAGATGGTGTCTTTGACAACGCTAACTACATTTAAATGGATTAATCCTTAATTATAAAAGTGCCATAGATGACAGTGTGCGAATATGGAATAGGTAGGAATACGCAATTATAACTCAAGGTGTAAACATCCAACGAAGTACGCGGCATGGATTCTTTTTGTGAAAATCCTTTGTATAATACCACCATATTCGGATGACAATGAATTAATTGATTGTATAAATTGTAACTCCTCCTCAACGAAGCGAACATACAATATCGAGTTGGTGGTCAATGGTATTGTAATTGAATGGTATTCCAGAAATCGGTAAAAAAAAAAGAGAGCAAAACTACAATGACTTAATTCGAATAAACGTAAGTTCAGTTATATTTAATTTATTAAATCATTTGGATACTGCTTGCTAGTTTCATATCTAGGTTTGCATGCATAACTTATTTGGTAAATAATAATATGAAATATTTTAAATTCGCCTATGGATATGCAACGTAATAATTAATTGTATAAAAGGTTGTCAGAAAAAAACAAAAACAATACTTGTCATTTGCTCTTTTTTAACTTTCTTTTCGTTTTCTAATTTTGTTCCTTCATAAATTTTGTAGTGCATAAAACTTATTAATTTAATATATTAAATTCTTAATTTTTCGCAATAAAAATATTTTAAATTATAAATAAGTGATTAATTATAATATTAAACAAAAAATTTGGTTAAAAAAATTGATTTTTATATCAGAAATGTAAGTACGAAAAAAGAGACTTCTTCCTACTGATAGTTTTTCTTGTCAATGTTCCGTTATATCTTTTATTTCTTATTTGTATATGAAATATTGTCAAGAAGAGAAATAAAGTGCATTAAAATTGTGCGTAATTTATAAAAAATTGAATTAATATCGGATCTTTTTTCTTCTGATATCCACATATTGCTTAGATTGTTGGTATAATTTTTAATTTTAATATATCGTTTTAGGTCAACTATTATATACAAATATGCGTTATTCATTCGCAAGAGGATTAATTTACCAACATATTTGCTTGTATTGAATGAGATGATCGATGTTTTATGCAGTAATTGGAATAGCATGACGTCACGATAATGCATGCTGACAATTATGTTGAAGAATTTGGAAAAAATTATACCAAGTATGTACCAGATTTTATCAACATAATTTTTAAAATATTTTGAATTGAAGAATTAATTGACACTACACTTGATTAGTATATGTTAATGAATTATACACAAATTGTGTATGTATGATATTATTATTAACTAATAGCAGTTTTGCATATTTTACAGTCACCAATCTAATGTTATATTAGTTTTTCATTATTCTGTAATCTACAACTTTATTGTTAACCTTAACTCGTATAGTTATCATTCTATAATTTTGGCATTGTGCATAGTCATTAATTTTTCTTGTTTTCTATATAATTATTATCGTGCGATATCAGATGTGTAAAAGATTGTACATGAATTGAATGTATAGCTATTAGTATGGTTATGTTTTTCTCACCACAAAAGCGTGTCGATCGCACCTAAGAACGTTTTTATTTTATTTTGAAAGTTGTCAGAAAAAAACAAAAACAGTACTTGTCATTTGCCCTATTTTAATTTTCTTTTCGTTTTCTAATTTTGCAGTGCATAAAAATTATTAATTTAATCTATTAAATTCTTAATTTTCGCGATAAAAATATTTTAAATTATAAATAAGTGATTAATTATAATACTAAACAAAAAATTTGGTTAAATAAATTGATTTTTATATCAGAAATGTAAGTACGAAAAAAGAAATTTCTTCCTAGTGATAGTTTTTTTTGCCAATGTTCCGTTATATCGTTTATTTCTTATTTGTATATGAAATATTGTCAAGAAGAGCAATAAAGTGCATTAAAATTGTGCGTAATTTATAAAAAATTGAATTAATATCGGATCTTTTTTCTTCTGATATCCACATATTGCTTAGATTGTTGGTATAATTTTTAATTTTAATATATCGTTTTAGGTCAAATATTATATACAAATATTATATACAAATATGCATTATTCATTCGCATGAGGATTAATTTACCAACATATTTGCTTGTATTTAATGAGATGATCGATGTTTTATGCTGTAATTGGAATAACATGACGTCACGATAGCATGCATTGCCAATTATGTTGAAGAATTTGGAAAAATTATACCAAGTATGTACCAGATTTTATTAACATAATTTTTAAAATATTTTTAATTGAAGAATTAATTGGCACTATACACTTGATTAGTATATGTTAATGAATTATACACAAATTGTGTATGTATGATATTATTATTAACTAATAGCAGTTTTGCATATTTTACAGTCACCAATCTAATGTTATATTAATTTTTCATTATTCTGTAATCTACAACTTTATTGTTAACCTTAACTCGTATAGTTATCATTCTATAATTTTGGCATTGTGCATAGTCATTAATTTTTCTTGTTTTCTATATAATTATTATCGTGCGATATCAGATGTGTAAAAGATTGTACATGCATTGAATGTATAGCTATTAGTATGGTTATGTTTTTCTCACCACAAAAGCGTGTCGATCGCACCTAAGAACGTTTTTATTTTATTTTGAAAGTTGTCAGAAAAAAACAAAAACAGTACTTGTCATTTGCCCTATTTTAATTTTCTTTTCGTTTTCTAATTTTGCAGTGCATAAAAATTATTAATTTAATATATTAAATTCTTAATTTTCGCAATAAAAATATTTTAAATTATAAATAAGTGATTAATTATAATACTAAACAAAAAATTTGGTTAAATAAATTGATTTTTATATCAGAAATGTAAGTACGAAAAAAGAAATTTCTTCCTAGTGATTGTTTTTTTTGCCAATGTTCCGTTATATCGTTTATTTCTTATTTGTATATGAAATATTGTCAAGAAGAGAAATAAAGTGCATTAAAATTGTGCGTAATTTATAAAAAATTGAATTAATATCGGATCTTTTTTCTTCTGATATCCACATATTGCTTAGATTGTTGGTATAATTTTTAATTTTAATATATCGTTTTAGGTCAAATATTATATACAAATATGCATTATTCATTCGCATGAGGATTAATTTACCAACATATTTGCTTGTATTGAATGAGATGATCGATGTTTTATGCTGTAATTGGAATAACATGACGTCACGATAATGCATACTGCCAATTATGTTGAAGAATTTGGAAAAAATTATACCAAGTATGTACCAGATTTTATTAAAATAATAAATTTATGAAATATTTTTAATTGAACATATGACACTATACACTTGATTAGTATATGTTAATGAATTATACACAAATTGTGTATGTATGATATTATTATTAACTAATAGCAGTTTTGCATATTTTACAGTCACCAACTAATGTTAATTAGTTATTATTTATTCTGTAATCTACAACTGCATTGTTAATTGTTGTTCGTATAGTTTTCCTTCTATAATTTTGACGTTGTGCATAATCATCAATTTTTCTTGTTTTCTATATAATTATTATCGTGCGATATCAGATGTGAAAAAGAATGTAAATAAATTGAATGTATAGCTATTAGTATGGCTATGATTTTCGCACCACAAAAGCGTGTCGAAGTCACATTCGAACGTTTTTATTTTATTTTGAAACAATATGATCGGATTCAACCAAATTTAACTAGTGTTAGAAAATTGTATGCAAGCATGAAGTAAATAAAACGAAAAACTAAATACAACTACAATTATATTTGAAATACAAAATACCTAGCAGAAATGCATATGATTTTGGTATACTAACTAATATAATATAATTTATGTTATACATGTTGAATTTCAGTATTGTTTGAACTACTAATTACAATATATAAAAAATATTTCAAAAGTATTAATAATTGAAATATTTCCCAGCCTTGGCTATAATATATAAATTTTTTTAAGTTTAAATAAAATTATTAGAGGTATACTTTCCCTACTAACATTATATACAGTAATCCATAGAGTTGATCTGTAAAATTACTGAAAAAATACAAAGGGAGACTACTACCTTCTAATATCTTATAATAGAATATGCTTTGTAAAACTTCAAACATATTGCGTAAATGTTTAAAAATATATAATATGTGTGAAAATTTACGAAATTTTTCAATCAAATTCAAACGAAATTAAAGAAAATATATAAAAAAATAAATAAATGAATCAATTTAGCCAAGCTGACATTTTAACGAAAAAAATAAATCATAATTAAATAAGAAGAAAATCTACCCTTACATAATTATTGTAATATATGTGTTGTTATAAAATAATAATTGATACGCTGTTATACAAATAATCGAATGAATTAACTCTACAACATATCACATATTATTATGCATACATCCCAGTGGCAGCTCTAGCAAAAACAAATTTGACTGGTTACGAAAGATTTGTTGATAACAACAATGAAATTTCATATACTGAATACAGAAAAAGATCAAATAAAAAAAATTAATATAATAATATATTATCAGATATTATCAAATATTTTAATTGTATAACAATAAATTACATCTATTTATAACAACAAAATCTAATTAATATTGTCTTTAAAATGTGGCTTCTTGAGAATATCACATGGACCATTAATTATAGCACGCGTTGATAACTTTAAGTATAATATTTAAATAAAAGAAGAAGAAGAAGAAAGATAAATCGTGTTGTGATCTCACTATGCCACCTTATATATTAAGTTTTTGAAATTTCTTTACGTATATATTATTTAATTAATATGTTAACAACATATTTTTTAAACTGTTTCATTTTTCGATTTCCATTTTCAATTTTAACATTTTTAAAACTAGTAATAATTTTGTCAAGTAAATATGTAATTTTTTGAATCGCTTTAATACTATAACTTTTTTTTTTATTTTGTTTTTGGGATTTACGTGTTTAGTGAATATAATTATTTAACAGTTCCACTCAAAAAAAAAACTTTTCATTGTTTGAAAAACTTTGTGCATTGTTTTTATAGAATGTTTTTCTTTTCTTTAGTATTGTAATATATAATTAAAAATAACTTTTCTTTGTTTGACGACTTCATCATTCACATTATAATAGTTCAAATCTCAAACTACATACATTTAAAATTTCGTTAATTTTAATTAATTTAATTTCAATCCTTGTATCCACCGTCTTTCATTTGTGAATTTTGTAGTTTCTTTGAAACAAACAAATATATGTTGATAGCCAAGGCAACAAACAATTCATGCTTAATGTATGCCAAATAATTCAAAATAACCCGAGTAATTGTTGTCATTACTTTTCACTTCATTTATTTTGAATCGATCTGATGTAGTAGTTTTATTACTATCTGTATGGCAGTTCCAATGTTGTCGACCATGATATTATTATAATACAATGGAATGAGCACATCACTTTTAATCATTTACAATTAAAAATTATTCTTAATTCTAATTTGTTATATTTACAAAAAATCTTAATACATATTTCATTTTCAGATTTTGATAAGATGCTGCCAGCTGCGTAATTAGTAATATTTCTACAGATGTCTGCAGAAATACTTAAGATTATCAAGTAATGCTAAGCTCAACATAATTGATTGATTACTCTTACCCACAGTAACAGGATATAGAGGTGAGTTATTTAATTAATTTTTTTTTGTGCAACTTATATTTAAATCGCTTTTACCAAAAAATATTAAAATAATACTCTTTTTCCATATTTTTGAAAACCCTATCATTTCTTACTCAAATGACTCTATCTGTTATCAGCAAAAAATATTAAAATTCTTATCTCGGGCAAGATCAAGACAACATGATTAATGTGGCAAGACATCCCAACCAAGGTTAAATATGAGTTTTGGCGATTGTGTGTGCAAAGAAGTGTGCATTGTCATGGTGACTAACAAGCAATACCTTTTCGATTTTCCAATTATCGTTTGTGTAGCATAATAAAATTTCAAAACAAAGATTACTTTATATTCCCGTATCAAACTGATAAAATAACCGAATTTTGATAAATATAAATATATTGTATATACATACAAGACATTTTTCATTTCTAGCACATTGTGAACAGTGAATTTCTTTCAGTTAATTAGATTTTTTGTGTAGTTTTAAAGTTTTTTTAATACATGAATCTGATACATCGAGTTTTTTTGCATTCTCATGTGTTGTGCTATATGATGATTCAATTTTATTTGGATTACGTGAACGTGTTGCGTAGCTTTGTGTGAAAAATCAACTGAATGATATATGACAAACCAATTTTGAAACACTGAAGCTTTGTTTTGTCATCTTGCTCTGAACAGATGATGGGCGTCTTTCCTTTGCAGGAAATGCAAATGCATTTAATTACTCCGCACAGGAGTATGCTGTGGCGAAGGTTTAGTTGTCATATCTGCTGCTTCTGATGTATAAACTTCAACAACGAAACAGATTAATCACCCATTTAATTTGAAAGCAAAACGACTGAATACTTGTGCCACATTACTTCGATTCTTACATAGGTCAAATAAAGCTTGTAAAATATCTCTTTGGTACAAAAATGTTGGATCCTTTCAGCAGAAGCTATAGCACCTACCTCCGTGAAGAGAGTTAATTCACCGAACTGTCGTTCACGATATACCACCTGAGGCACACATTCCTTTTGTTGTAAGTATTGCCTATTTTGGTACTTGTGCTTATTGTATCGTTTGTCGTCGACCTATTAAACAGAGCTATGCTTTAATTTTATCATTTAAACCAACTGGATTACTGTGACTTTAAGCCCCCACACCGTACACGACAAGGTGACTTCTATGTTTTTATTATATTTTATATAAACTTTAATAATTCAAAATTTGTTTCTGGTTTTCGTATAGAAAAGCTGTTATTCAGGTGAAATTATGTAAAAATTCGTCAAAAATTGCAGAACCTAAACAACAAAAACAACAAACATATTAGCTGCTAAGAAGAAAATAATATTTGAAGTGTAGTTTAAGATTTTAATTTATTAGTTATTTATTTAAGTTATAGTTTAAGTTTAATAATTTTAATTAAATTGGATGAATTAGGCTAATTATAAAAATTAATTTCCATTTAATTATTAATTAGTTTAATTCATTCAATTAAAAAGACACAATTTAGATTTTAAGAAACTAAAATATCTGAGATAGATAGGTATTCTACATAACGTTTTTTTAAATTAGAAATTAAAGTAACAATTACGCGCGGGGCTTGTGTTATGTAATCACTTTTACATTTTCCATCGCTGACAGCTTTTTGTGTTGTGGCCTGGGGCCGCGTCGTATGTTTATGTCTCCATTTAGAATTTAATGGCTGTAATACTCACCGATCAGAGTATTATGGTTGCAGGATAATAAATTTAGACATTGCATGCGATGTTCCCATCATGGGACCCCCATGGTTCTAGTTGGCTGGGCTTGTTGGCTACGCCTGGTTGTGCCTACCAATATTACAGATTTCATTTTAATATATTCCAATCTAATTGAGAATTTGATACTAATTTTTTCACTTGAATGGAAAACAAGTGAAAAAATTAGAAGATTGCCGACATTATCCACTGTGCCACTTGTGTTGTGCGCAGTCATTGGGATCTAGTCGCTCCCTTTTACGTTTATCCCAAAGTCATGCTGAACGATATTAGATATTGAAATAACGAAGGCATTATTTTAAATGCTTATAAACATGCTCCGAATACGAATACAATTCCAAATAAAAACACATTTATATTTTCAAATTATTTTAATTGTCTTTTGACACAGTATAAATTGCATTCAAATTAATATGTACAAAATTGCCTTCATTGGTATTCTATTTACATATTGTATTATTCGGAGTTCAATATTCATTCGTATACGGATCATGTTTAACCCCCATATTAGTAGTGATTTCTCTGAAAGAATTTTGCGAGAAAACGCAAGTAAAGGTCAAATGTAAAATTTATTTACAATTTTAAATGAGAGCGTTTTGTTTGAATATGTAAGAAACATGTAACATTATTCAGGCAAACCATTTTCATTAATTTAATAATTTTTCAGAGTTATCAATACTTAATATGCAGTAGTTGGGTTTTTTAAAAATCGTCAGTATAGTTTATATTAAAGTAGTTATCACTAACGCATTCTGTGCGGAAAGTGCGCGTTTGATCCATTGATCGTTCGTATAAAAAAATATAGTATATTAACTGTCTTTTGCTTGTCCATTATTTTAATAGCATCTTAATAAAATTAGTTTTATATTGTTTTTTCTTCATGTTAATGTCCTATCGCTATACTAAGAATTCCTATTGGGGTGTTATCGTCTCCGAGAAGTATTACTAACTAAAATTTTATGCATTCGTATTTGATTAGGTTATTTTGTCACACGTCATAACTTTGTTAATACAAAATTACGGAGTGCAATTAGTGAATTGTTACAAACTCACATACGAGAGTAATTTACTAATTTGACTGTAATATTTATTGGATGTGCACAACAAGGAATGGCACTATTATGAAATGGTGGCTTAGCGTATGTCTTCGCACACGTCTCATATGGTACACTCCTAGGTTGAAAAATATTATAATGTTTTCTTTAAATCAATAAACACACACGCATCGTAACAATAACTCAAAATCAGTCGAATATTGTTTGATACACGGGTTGATTATTTGGTTGTTTATTCAATTACAAATTTTTTGACTCTTCGAACGCTAGTATTTGCTATGTACAACGAGTGGATGTGCGTGGCAGTGTTTTTTTTCGAGAACATGTTATTCTATTGTTTCAACTTCAAAATGTTGGTGTAAGAGGAGTAGAAAGTCATCTAATTAAATTTGTATTAACACTTGTTGTGAATAGGGGATGCGTTCCTGAAGCTGATCTTAATAATTTATGATATGAACGAGCCATCGGGTGTGTGTATAAAATTGAACGAGTAATATCATTTGAACGAATTTCATTCTGGTAGTCTATATGGTGGGTAGGATTTATTGGGAAAAGACGCACTAATTTTATTTATTTGAATTGATATAATGGCTTTAAAACGGTCGGTTTTTAATTGTTTAATTACTTAATATTGGTGTAATCTCTCAGGCATGTGCAATGAACTGGTCACTCACATCCTGGAAATTGTTTTGCGTGGAAAATTAATAACTTACATAAATTGGTACGTTGCGGAAGAATATCTATTATCTCTAACCCTCTAGGCTTCTGTTGTATATTTTGTGTCTTATTATTTATAAATATTTTGTAATAGTAACTTACATATATATAAGTTTTAAATTATAATTAAGATAAAAATTGTATTGGATAATAATTTTATTTCAATCAAACCAGACGCTTGTGTTTTATTGTTAACATCTATTAATAATATTTAATATGTGTTTTTAATGAACTAACGAAAAAATTTGAAAACCAATTTTCAAATACAATATAATAAAACACAAGCACTCTGGATAGTTGAGGAACGAAATTTTAATTTATAAGTTATAGGTTAAGTTTAATAATTTTAAGTAAATTGGATGAATTAAGCTAATTATATTAATTAATTTCCATTTAATTAATAATTAGTTTAATTCATTAATTTAAAAGACACAATTTAGATTTTAAGAAACTAAAATATCTGAGATAGATAGGTATTCTACATAACGTTTTTTTAAAGTAGAAATTAAAGTAACAATTACGCGCGGGGCTTGTGTTATGTAATCACTTTTACATTTTCCATCGCTGACAGCTTTTTGTGTTGTGGCCTGGGGCCGCGTCGTATGTTTATGTCTCCATTTAGAATTTAATGGCTGTAATACTCACCGATCAGAGTATTATGGTTGCAGGATAATAAATTTAGACATTGCATGCGATGTTCCCATCATGGGACCCCCATGGTTCTAGTTGGCTGGGCTTGTTGGCTACGCCTGGTTGTGCCTACCAATATTACAGATTTCATTTTAATATATTCCAATCTAATTGAGAATTTGATACTAATTTTTTCACTTGAATGGAAAACAAGTGAAAAAATTAGAAGATTGCCGACATTATCCACTGTGCCACTTGTGTTGTGCGCAGTCATTGGGATCTAGTCGCTCCCTTTTACGTTTATCCCAAAGTCATGCTGAACGATATTAGATATTGAAATAACGAAGGCATTATTTTAAATGCTTATAAACATGCTCCGAATACGAATACAATTCCAAATAAAAACACATTTATATTTTCAAATTATTTTAATTGTCTTTTGACACAGTATAAATTGCATTCAAATTAATATGTACAAAATTGCCTTCATTGGTATTCTATTTACATGTTGTATTATTCGGAGTTCAATATTCATTCGTATACGGATCATGTTTAACCCCCATATTAGTAGTGATTTCTCTGAAAGAATTTTGCGAGAAAACGCAAGTAAAGGTCAAATGTAAAATTTATTTACAATTTTAAATGAGAGCGTTTTGTTTGAATATGTAAGAAACATGTAACATTATTCAGGCAAACCATTTTCATTAATTTAATAATTTTTCAGAGTTATCAATACTTAATATGCAGTAGTTGGGTTTTTTAAAAATCGTCAGTATAGTTTATATTAAAGTAGTTATCACTAACGCATTCTGTGCGGAAAGTGCGCGTTTGATCCATTGATCGTTCGTATAAAAAAATATAGTATATTAACTGTCTTTTGCTTGTCCATTATTTGAATAGCATCTAAGTAAAATTAGTTTTATAGTTTTTTTCTCAATGCTATGTCCTATCGCTATACTAAGAATTCCTATTGGGGTGTTATCGTCTCCGAGAAGTATTACTAACTAAAATTTTATGCATTCGTATTTGATTAGATTGTTTTGTCACACGTCACAGCTTTGTTAATGCAAAATTACGGAGTGCAATTGGTGAATTGTTACACTCACATACGGGAGTAATTTACTAATTTGACTGTAATATTTGTTAGATGTGCACAACAAGGAATGGCACTATTATGGCATGGTGGCTTAGCGTATGTCTTCGCACACGTCTCATATGGTACATTCCTAAGTTGAAAAGTATTATAACGTTTTTTTTGATTCGATAAACACACACGCATCGTAAGAATAACTCAAAATCAGTCGAATATTGTTTGATACACGGGTTGATTATTTGGTTGTGAATTCAATTACAAATTTTTTGACTCTTCGAACGCTGGTATTTGCTATGTACAACGAGTGGATGTGCGTGGATGTGTTTTTTTAGAGAAAATGTTATTCTATTGTTTCAACTTCAAAATGTTGGTGTAAGGGGAGTAGAAAGTCATCTAATTAAATTTGTATTAACACTTGTTGTGAATAGGGGATGCGTTCCTGAGGCTGATCTTAATAATTTATGATATGAACGAGCCATCGGGTGTGTGTATAAAATTGAACGAGTAATATCATTTGAACGAATTTCATTCTGGTAGTCTATATGGTGGGTAGGATTTATTGAAAAAAAACTCACTAATTTTATTTATTTGTAATTGACATAATGGCTTTAAAACGGTCGGTTTTTAATTGTTTAATTACTTAATATTGGTGTAATCTCTCAGGCATGTGCAATGATCTGGTCACTCACATCCTGGAAATTGTTTTGCGTGGAAAATTAATAACTTACATAAATTGGTACGTTGTGGAAGAATATCTATTATTTCTAACCATTTAGGCTTCTATTGTATATTTTGTGTCTAATTATTTGTAAATATTTTGTAAGTTACTATAGTATATAAGTTTTAAGTTATAATTAAGTTTAAAAATTGTATTGGTTAATATTTTTGTTTCGATCAAACCAGATCAAACTCTGGATAATTGAAACAAAATTAATTTATTTATGTTTTGTCAATAATTTTGTTGGTCTCTCTCTCTACATGTATTTGTGTAGTCGGAGAAACCAATAAAATATTGAGATTATAATATATTCGTGGTCGCGTATTTATAATTTATTCGTGGATTGAATTCAATTTAGCTTTATTTTTTAATTTGTATATGAGTTTTTTTTCAAATGACATTGTCAAAATGTTATTTTTTTCTCATATTTTTTGATTTTGTATATTTAAAATTCGGGAATCACTTTGGCATATTCTGTTACGTACGGGGATTGTCGCCTCTAAACAAAGTGATTACGTGTTCGGGCTCACACGCAAAGGAATATCGGAGGTTTTCGATAAAACCGTTCTAAGCTGTAGTAACGATTTTCTACAAAAAAAAAAAAAATTTTTTTGTTTTATTGTTTGTATATATTTGAAATTCCCAATAGCATAACAATGATTGAACCATGATTTCTAATTTTTATAAATATATGTGATTAAGTGTTCGGGCTCACATACAAAGAAATCTAAGCTTTTGCACAAAGCCGTTCTGAGTTGTGAATGATTAAATTTTTATTTTGTTAGATTCAGACCCGTGGGTTTTTATACTCTTCAAACACCTTCGCGGAATGTTACAAATAGTAATTTTCAACCTGAAATTATTGAATTTCAACAGTAGTGTAATCATTGGTAGCTACATTATCTAACTATTTTTTTCCATCGTCAATAGGTTTTCCACGTTATGGCCGGGGTCGTGGCACTTATCAATTAGCGTTAATTGAGGCCTGGCACGCGCACGATCCTTGTTCTGGTTGCGAAACGATTATTCATATGATTGTAGACATTCATGTTCACAGAAAGGAAAATTTGCCCTATTTAAATAGGTAAAAAACACAAATTTTAACCTTTGTGAATATTGGTCTACTCTCGCATGTGCAGTAATTTTGTACTCATAACCGGCGAATTGTATTACATGGAAAATTGTATGTTACGTTGTAGTCCCATGTGAGGACCACGTCTGAATGAAGTTCGTGCAGAATACCAATATACCAATACCAAATATATGTATATATATGTTTTTTTTTGTTCATTATGACGATTAATACAGTCTAATCTAATTCCCTACTTTGGGTCTTGTGGAGAATATGAGGGTGGCTTTCTATCTATAAGGTTTTCCAGCTATGAGTGCCCAAATGTCGGAAAATAGACTATATACCACGTATTTTAATTTTTTTGGAGTAATATTTCATAATAATTTTCATATGACTTGTATAAAAAATAAATTTATATTTAAAGATAAATACAAGTCATTTCTTTTTATTTCCATTAGAAATAAGGGGCTTTCACAATGCAAAAGTATTTCATCCACCCGAATTGACAAATCTGCACCTATGAAAAATAAATGACCGGTACCCCACTGATGTGGCAGTAGTAGATTGAAATTCGATCAAGTTACTATTCGATTCGAAAGTACTCGTTACTCATTTAAAGTCGAATGAGTATTAGAAATTATCAAAAATATTTGTTATTCGTTACTTTTTTCGCCCAATATGACAATCTGACGGAACGGATAGTTACTATATGTATAGTATACCGTGATACGACACCTCGTGGTCGTGACGTTTTACTCTGGTGCAGTGCCAGTGCCTCCATTTCTTCTTTTTACATATAACAGAACATAATTTTGCTTTGGTTTTCTATTTAGTTATTAACATTTTTTTTTTCGTTTGTGTTGTGCGTATAATTATTATTCAATTATTTATTAATTATCTAAAAAGAATGCCACAAGGAAACTTAAAAAATAAAGCTAAATTACCAGAAAATATAAAAAATAAACATAAATCAAAATCGAAAGCACTTACACGTCGTTCAAGTTTGTACTTTTGTGTGTGATGCTAGATCTAGATTAATTTACTGACTCGACTGGTATTCTTTAAAGTTAATTCTATAAATATTTTAACTTTTTTTCTTTAATTATATGAAAGATGCACCTTTTCAAGCAAAAACAAGTGAATTTCTTGAACAACAAAAGTTAAAACAAATTGTAAATGTAAATAAAATGCGAGCTCGTGCATAACAAAATACAAAAAAAAAGAACGACAAATTTAAATAATTTAATGGATATATTAATGTGTAAAGAGCCGTCGCATATACGTTGTATAAAAAAAATAATGTACAAACAACGGACACATTTGATGATAAATTAATATTACATCAAGTTTAAATACTCAGGTTTAATAGAAAAATTACGTGTACGACGTGCTGGTATTGCATATCGTCGTACATTTGAAATTTTTTTTAAAACGTTATAAATGTTTAAGTATACCACATTATAAAAATGGTTCAGCTCGTGATGGTGTACAAGTTTTAGCTAACGGATTAAATTATGGTAAAGATGAGTATCGTATGGGTAAAACAAAAATATTTATACGTTTACCGAAAACATTTTTTGACATCGAAGACGCATTTCAAATGAAACAATATTATTTAGCATCGAAAAATCAAGCCGCATGGAAGGGTCGTAAACAACGTAGAATATATTTGCAAATGCGTTGTGCTGCCTGCAATATTTGCAGAAAAATATATACGACGTTATTTAGCGATAAACAAAAGCGGAACAACGTCGTTATGCTGCCATTCGAATATGTGCTTTTATTAAAAATTTTATTACACGTAATAATACACCGAATGGTTATAATGACTATTGCACATTCAAAACGTTTATAGTTAATACGGTTATTTAAACATTTGCTAGATAATACATGGATTTCATGTACGGGTAATTGTGCTGAAGCATCATTGAATATTGTTGGAACTACATCGTAAGTATATTATATTACTAAATATATTAAATTATATAGATTATAGATATTATATATTTATTATTTAGTTTTTATTTAATTGACCGTATGATTTGTTATTAAATATCAAATTTAATCGACTATCCCGTCACACGGTACTGCAAAATTATTTAAAAAATGTTATATAGTAACAATACCTATGTATGCTGATATTTTAACAATTGAAAATAGTTGTTATTTATTTCAGAATTATTATAATACGCAAATTGTGAATATAAATATTTATTAATTTTACAACTATGTTATATCTAATATATTTATTGAAAAATATGATCGTAAAATAAATAAATAGTAAATAATAAATATTCATTTTTCAATTGTCAATTAAATATTAAATTATTAAAATAAGAAATATTGATGCTATATGAAATAGTTATCATACATAGCATTTAAATAATTAGTGCGATGCTATTAATTAGCAACTGCCTTTTGTGTTTCAACACAATTAAATACCTAGAAAATATTTGTATATTTTTAATGAGAAATCATATAAAGGTTTTTAATCATTAATAAATTGAAATATGGTGGATGCCAATAACGTAATAACAAATTCATGAAATATACAATTATATTTACGACTAACATAATTTGAAAATGCATTGTGGACTGTTATACCTATCTTATTATTCTTTTATATTAGCCAATCAATCATAAAAAAATAATTGAATTTGAATTGAGAAAGCAGCTATCGTTTGACCAAATTACTATATACTCCCATGAAGAGTATTTTACCAACTTGATTGTAGTGATTGTTTGATGGATACCATTAAAAGTTCCACTGGAATTAACATGACCAAAAACTATATAAAACTATCATTTATTTCCATAATTATACTAACGAAATCAATTAAGTATTATTGAAAATGGAATTGCATTAACAAATTCTCGAGATAAAGTCAGAACATAGACCACATGGTATTTATTTTCAAAGTAAAAAATTATATTTCATTTTGATTTTTCATCGCATATTTTTTTTTTTTAATATATATAAAACCAAAAATGTTGATATAGCAAAGACAACAACTTAATATGACATTTATATACAATAATTTTTTAATATTTACATTTGTAATGTTTCTTTTACTTATCTATATGTTTATGTGTGTTTATTGTATGCATTAGAAAAGAAAAAGATAAATAAAAAGAAATGACTTGTATTTGTTGTTTTCATATATAAATTTATTTTTGATACAAGTTATATGAAAATTATTATTATATATTACTGTAACATTAAAAATTTTCTTTTGCAGATAGAAAAACATACACACACATATACAATTAATATAAAAAAATGGAAATTGGGAAATTTAAGGACAACCGAAATTACTGAAAACAAAATTTTAAAGGTAAATTAGTGTAAAAAAATATTATATATTTGGGACACGAGAAAAATCATAGCTCAGCTGTTTGAAGTGGTAGGATGTTGTGATACATATTAAATGATAGGTAATTGAAGGACCTATCTTTTTGTAAAAAAAAAACTTGGGTTTTTCACCATGAGTATGAAACCGTTATGTGAAAATTCCGGGAAAACGCGTAAATAGATTCGGGTCCTCTAGTGGTAAAAATGGTTTCTAATATTCTAATTAAGACATCTGGAAATTTTCGGGAAAATCCGGAAAATTTTAATTTGGATCGGGAAATTACGGGAAAACTGTAATAGTTAGGAAACATTTTCAGTACCACTCCCTCAGTACATTTACTATCTAAATCCATTTATGGCTATAAGAAATGTGTAAGTCATCAACTTTGGGCTGGAGAAATTTCCCGGAATTTCTGAAAACCAGGTTTTGGATGATTTCGAAAAAAATTTATGTGTTAGCCAATTTTCGTTACAGCCATATTATAGAGAATCTTAATGCGCACATTAAAGCTTCTGGACTTTTTCTGTGAAAAATCTATTGGTCGACTTATGACCAATTTAAGATTTGGAAATTTCCGTGTAAGCCTAACTTTGGGCAGCCACTGTAGGAAAACTATTTGACTTGAGGAGTTGTGGTAGGGCTTAAAATACGTGGCATATAGTCTACTATCTGCGATAAATAGGGCATTGGAAAATTCCATTGGGAAAGCCGGGAAATTCCAATTTGAAAACATGAAAAAATCGATGTTTTTCGATGTTCCTGGAAAATCCACATTTTCCACTGGAAAATTCCAAAAAAAATCTGAGGATAAACTTTGGACTTTCCTTTACATTTCTGCATCATTAGATTTTTGGAAAGTCCAATATTTCCCGACTTTCCAGTACTCGGAATATTGGTCTGCAAACGATTTTCCAATCTTTGGGCAGCCCTAGTTGGAAAACCCTTATAGATACAAAGTCACCCCCATATTATAATTTGTAGCCCTTGAGGAGGACTATCACTGGTGAGAAGCTTCTCCCGAAATATTGAGTATTTCCGGAGTTATAGGAGTCCAAAAGTGACCCATTTGGTACTTTCGAAGGTCCATAGCTCCGCCCCCGGAGGGAAATCCGGGAAAGGGGTCGACAGATCCTGTTTTTTTTCCGAGCTCTACAATCCCTGAAAATCTGAAGGTCCTACGGGCAAAAAAATTTTTTCGGCATAAGGTTATAACCCATACTTTTCCAGGTCAAAAAGGTAAAAAAAAATAGGGCTGAAAATAGGCTCAAACGATCGGGGGTGATCGTGCGAACAAGAATCCGTTGAGATAACTCGAAAATTCCGCCTCTAAGTCGGTCAAAATGGCAAAACAAAAAATGTGGAAAAGTGGTAAAAAAAAAAAAATACAACAAGAATTCGTTTTAATTTCTCGAAAATTAAAATTTATTTTTTTTTTTTCTGAAAAATATATTTCGGTCTCAGCGAGAAATCGAACCCGCACAACTCAGATTACATTGCTATACACACCAGCAATCCTCTCGCATACACTATGATTGATAATAATATCGGTATGTCGGTTGGGATATATAGGGTACAAAAATTTTGATTTTGTAGAATTTCGTACATGAAATATTAATTTTATTTTATTTAAATTTTTTATTTTTATTTTGTACTTAACATTTTTTTTTTGTTGTTTTCTATTTCTCTTTTCAGATTTCAATGGACGGAAGTTAAAGGTTGGGGAACTATTGATGAACTTTATAAAATTATTAGACAAATATTTTTTTTTTACATTAAATTAATTACATTTAATTACTATGTTTATAAATTATTATTACATTAAAATAAAGATCACAGTGATAATTACCATATATTTACATTATTTTATATTTATTATTTATATTATTTTATATTAATCTTCAACGGCTCTTCAAAACACTTGATGGTCGTTTAACGTTTTTTCGGATGTATATTTTTCTGCAAACCATTGTAAAGGAAGATGATTGTTTTTATTAAAGCAACATTTCTTCTGCTGATATTAGTAAGTTGATTGTATTTTTACTTGTTACTTGTTAATAAGTCAACACCTGTCTATAATCTCATTCCAAATCTACATACCAAATTGGTACGAAATTAGCCAAGAGATCATTCAGTTGTACAATTAATAAAGATTCCCTAGGTATTAATTTTAAAGAAAATTGTTGATAAATACCTGTATAATCCTATTTCGAGAATCTTTTTATACAAAATTTTATCGAAATTGTTCAATAAATGATGCAGATATTTCATTTAACAGAAATGCATAGCATTACGTATCCGCATACCGACCTATAAATACAAAACACACAACTACATAAACAGGCCAAAAATTTCGAAACATAACCAAAATATACGTTTTTTTTAGAATTGTTATTAGGCAATCATAACCACATGATAGTGAAAATATTGTTTAATTTTTATTTATTGTCGGCGAACGATAATACAATAACAAAGTTGTAATATATAATAAATATATATATAAATAATACAAAATAATAAAGCAATGGATTCTTATTGAGTTGACTTGTGTTGTTGTACACATCATATTTTTTTTGTGTTTTAATATTGGTAATAATAAAGACATACTCTTTGTAGTTTTTACGGTACGTACGGTATATCATCATTTTTATTACATTTTTTTGTTCCGCCTCTAATGATAGAAGACTTTGTATTGTATTATCAATAATTTGTTTAATCAAATAAAAATTAAATAATATTTTCACTATCATATGGTTATGATAACTATATAATTAATAACTATTCTGAAAAATTCGTATATTTTGGTTATTTTTCAAAGTTTTTGGTCTGTTTATGTAGTTGTGTGTATTGTATGTATACGTAATGCATTCCTGCTAAAGGAAATATTCACATCATTTCTTGACCAATTTCTCGAAATAGGATAATACAAATGTTAAATTTCTTGCAATAATTTTTTTTATGTTCTATCAAATTGTACTGAGCATTGTAGTCAATTAATATCGAATTATTTTTACAGTATACATATAAATAATTAATTTTTACTTATAATTTATATAAATATCTTACTTCTATTATTATCTATTATTAATATTAACCCTTTTAACATATATTCAGTAAACATAAATGAATTAATTAAATATTTATGATGACATCTTAATAATTGCAATACTTTAATTGAATTTTAAATAAGTATATATTCTTTTGACAAAATTATTTTAATATTTTAAATTGCACGAATTCTAATTTTTTAATTTAATTTTAATAAAAAACAATCTCAGCGATTAGTTTAAAAAAAAAAGAAAACAATTTCTTGAGAGTTCTATTTAAATAATAAGTTTAAAATGCAAATTCTGAATCAATTTAATGAGGTTTACTTTATAATTAAGAGTTTGTTTGTTATTTATCTTATATAATAAGCGTTACATGTAATTGTAATTGTTAAACTTTATAATCATGAAATTAAAATCAATTAAAAAATTATTTGAAAATTAAAATGAAGCTATTTTTTAACATTGAAATCTTGGTAGAAATTTTAATTTACCTAATTTCATATTCATTTTTAATGTATAATATAATTTCTAATACGAGTATAATATTTAATTGTGATATTTACACAATGTAATTGTATAATTGTAATTGTATATAATTACATTTAACATTTAATTCATGCTTAAAGCTAATACTTATTTTATTTATATATTTATTAAAATATAATTTTTTATATCATCAATTTGATAGAAAGGTGTGTTGTTAATAAATCATTTAATAATACTCTGATGCCAGAAGTAACATAAGTTTTCCACAATTTAATAATCGTATTATGTGTTGTTTCAATATACGTTTTTTAAATCATCTGTAAATATAGAAAAAAATTGAGATTAATATTACAAAGAATTTTTTTTAAAAACATTTGATATTACCAGTACACAAAACAAATATGATGGCGAGCAATCATTCAAATAAAATATAATTTATAATTTGCGATAATTTATTAAAGACCAATTGGTGAATTGTTAAAGATTTCCATTAGGTCAAATTTATCAACTTCACTGTAATGATATATGTTCTTGATTTTGTATTATCTCCACGTGTGGCATAGATTTTTGTTGTAGTTGCCCATCACAAATAACTGCAAAAAATGCTATACATAAGCTTCCATTGGTTGTGGTCCTGTAGTATATTTAATAATTATCACCAATGGTATGACGAACGTAATAATTCCAATTTATATTTTAATTTTGTTGTTAATAGCATTGAAACTAATGTTTGCATTGAACTAATGTAAAATAATGTAATAAATAAAAATTAAACAATATTTTCTCTATCATATGGTTATGATTGCCTAATAACTGTTCTGAAAAAATCGTATATTTTAGTAATTTTTCAAAGTTTTTGATCTGTTTATGTAGTTGTGTGTATTGTATGTATGGTTCAGTATATGTATACGTAATGCTATGAATTTCTGTTGAAGGAAATATCTGCATCATTTCTTGATCAATTTCGATGAAACTTTGTATAAATAGGTTCTCGAAATAGCATTATACAGTTATTTATGAACAATTTTCTTTAAAATTAATACCTAGCGCATCTTCATTAATTGTGCATCTAAATATTTTAACATAATATTATATACGTAATGAATATTTCGAAATGTCTAAGCAGTCTAATTGTTTTGTTTTCTAATATGGTACGGATAGATGTAAATTTAATTTATGTGCCAACACTAGCCTGTTCAATAATTGACACAATTGGTTGGTATACCATATCATGGCTATTTTTATAACTCTGATTTCTGCTTGAAGTAGCATTACCATATATATTCTTCAGCTATAATTATATAAATTAAATTATATTATATATTTATTATTATAAATTAATAAGCTACATATTATTATAAAGAATAAATTACCTCTAAACCTATGTATTCAATCCTCACAATATACCATTGATTTTACACGTTTATTTCAATAATTGGTGCTCAGATACCAGAACATTTCGTCTTTCTAAATCTGTTTAAAAGCGAAAGAAAAGTCAGAATATTAGTTAAAAAGAAAATATAAGTAATATGATATATTTAATATTATATTTATTTTAAAAGATATTGGTAATTTCAACCAAACAGTTTTCGGATAGAAAGCAATGCTATGTATACGATATTATGTATTATTTACTTTAAATACGGATCGCTACCGACAACTTCTCCTCCATAATGGAACATCACATACAGAAAATCACTATTAAAAATATATTAAAATCGGTGCGTTTGGTAGTGTTAATCCAAACGCATATATCAACATATTTGGCTAAATCAGATTACCATTCTTCTACCGATGACATACGCACTTTTAATGTAGTAGGTAGCATTTCAACAATTTTGAAAAACATAATGAATGGTCTTTCAATATATACTTTTTTTTATGATCCATACATACAAAGTGTCTATCTAATAAGTTCTATGTCTGCATCTTGGAATTTTTGTATTTTATTACTTATCAATCGGATACCATTTAACTATGATAAAAAATTCTCAAATTGAAACATTTTTATATTTTTAAATTATAGTATTTTTCTTACCTTACATTGAATTGTTTGATGCTTAATAGACAATTACCCATTAAGTACTGGATCAACTGATAATTTTGCAAGCTTCATTATCAAAATTTTGAAGCTGGTTACGGTACTAACAGGTACATATTATTTTCGATTTTCTTTACCTCGGACACCAAATCCACTACTGAAATAATCATTGGCTGCAGCTGAATCCCTTATTTAACTAAAATATAAATAAAATTTTATTTTTAATTAATTTAAAATATTTTATACATTTTACTATTTTTTTTTTTACAGGTTATGTTACATGAGACATCTTTTAAACACACAATCTTTAGATGAATATTATACCTTTTCAGTTGGAAACCGCAAAATCATTAAGACATATATGATCATCATTTGAAATGGTAATTTTTATAATTATTTATGATAAATTATAAAACAAAAAAATTAAACAAAATGTCTTTTATATCACTTTCATTTCTACTACAAAAATTGCTTTACTTTTACTTTTTGTTTTTTATTAACCTTACTATTGAATATGAATATTATTATATAGCTTCTCTTGGGTATAGTGTAGTCAAGATAATTTGAACGCAACAATTTTGACGTATGTTCGTGTTCAATTGTCGTTATTGTCAAAAATCCCTAGTATTGATGTGTGTTTATCATATTTTTTTTATTATTTATATTTACGTTCATTCATTTGTATAACAAATAAAAAACTGAAAAAACCGTATTTTCTTTGCAATTCGTACAATAAATAATACAGAATGAAACAAAAATAGCCCGGGCAAATGGCTAAACCAAATAATGAATTCAAATTTCATCAAATAAGACGATATTATTATTATTAAATAAACGAGAATAACATATAAAATATATTATATTTATATCGATTAAATAATAATGTATATACAAATAAAAACCGATTTGTACCGATTTTTTAGCTATAGATTTTTCAATTTTATTTTTTAATACTTTTAAAATTTTTGCAATAAAAACTAATTGAACATTTTTTTAACTTTTACTAATTTTTTCCAATTTTTTTTTCACTAAAAATAAATAAAAATTCATTATTAAATTGTTGCACCAAACTTGCGATTTTGTAATGGGTATTTTTATATGCTCTTGTCCAAACTATACCAAAGCGAAACTGGACCGATACAGTATGAAAGTATATGTCAAATTTGACAATTCTACTTAATTTTTCTCTTTCTTTAATTGCGCTCTTCATCCATGCTATGTACCAGCTATAGATATAATTTCTCCTGTGAAAGAACTCAAACAAAAAAAGTAAGGAAAATAAAATGTTTGGCCTTATAAATAAATAACAAAACCTAATGCTTGATCATTATATTGAAAAATTTAACCAATTGCAAGAAAATACAATGGATTTATATGATGATTTGGATACAAAACAACGTGCCGGACAAATTGATGGTTGGTCATCGGGTGTGAAATTGTTACAAACCCAATTAGCGTTGAAAAAAAATTCTGTTCCGGCAACTACACGTCGCGAAGGAACAAAACGCACAACGGTATAGTTTATTTAGTTTCAGATAAATTTTACAAATATTCTAAAATTAAATCTAATAATCTCATATGCAGATTTTAGCACCTGTAATGGCATTAAAATCAAAAAAAGATCATGATATTGAAGATATATTTAAAGGTAGCGATGTTACAACATCCACCAGTAGATCACAAACCACAACAATATCACAAACAATAACACCATCTGAAAAACTATTTAATGATTTTGATTGGGATGTTATTGATGAATATGATCCGTTATGGCCTAATGAATATGAAAAATTAGTAAGGGAAAAACGTGAAAAAGAAGATAAACCGCGCGATCGTTTCGGTAATCGAGATGATCGGAAAAGACGCAGTTCAAGATTTAATGACGATCAATCACCACCACCATCTTCAATGGGTAAATATTCAAGTGGTTTTGGTGGTCGACCATCAGCAATTGATGATGAAGATAATTACAATCGTTCGCCACCAAGCAGCGGCGGTGGACAATCGTTATCTTCCAGTTCTTTATCGAATCGTAATTCAGGTGCAGCTATTGCACCGCCTGCCTCATTACAAGAAAATGTAACAACAATGCAAACTTTTACATCTATAAATGATGCAAAAGTACCATCAAATGTTACTGTACCATATACAAGTTCTGTTGCAGCCAAAATTATGGCGAAATATGGTTTTAAAGTAATAGTTATTTTATTTATCATTAATTTATATTTTATAATTCATCAATTTTTAAAACAACAAACTTTCAGGATGGTCAAGGTCTTGGCAAACAGGAACAAGGTATGTCAATTGCATTACAAGTTGAAAAAACATCAAAACGTGGTGGACGAATTATTCATGAAAAGGAATTTATACCTCCACCTCCACCACCACCGCCACCACCACAATCTTTAAGTCCACCATTAGCTTCTTTACAACAATCACAGCAGCAGCAGCAGCAACAGCAACAGCAGCAGCAACAACCACAACAACAAACACAACCACAGCAATTAAATGCAAAAGAAGAACCAACCATAACAGAAATTATGAAAGCACCAAGCAAAGTTGTTTTATTGAGGGTCTGTAGTTATAAATAATAATCTTTACATTTAATTTTTATTTTAATTTTTGTGCTGTACTCATTTCTAGAATATGGTCGGTCCTGGCGATGTTGATAATGAATTAGAACCTGAAGTAAAAGATGAATGCAATACAAAATATGGTGAAGTTGTATCGGTTATTATAAATGAACTAACCAACGTTGTGGCTGAAGAAGCTGTACGAATATTTGTTGAATTTAAAAGAATTGAAAGTGCTATTAAAGGTTTGCAAAACATTAAAATAAATTATCTTGTGTTGTTAATTTATTTTTATTTCGCATTTCTTTCGTAGCTGTTGTAGATTTAAATGGACGGTTTTTTGGTGGTCGTCAAGTAAAAGCTGGATTTTTTAGTTATGATCGATATAAAATGTACCAATTAACAGATATTTAAATAGTTAATAAATTGTTTACAAAAAAAAATGGGATTCCCACCATATACAGTTTAAGATTTAACGGATTTTCCATTGAGATTCGTTTCTGATTAAAATTTTTCTATTTGTATAATATACATAGGATTAGTCCATATATTTGATAACTGTTTTATAGACCAACTAAATTAATGAGTACTGATAACGAGGATGATAATAATAATAACGTGTTTTCCAAGTAATTCTCCGTATAAATAGTTGCCGCAAAATGAGTTTATTAGCAGACAATTTATATGACGATTATATATTCACGGTTAAATGTAATTTCTTATCTTTAATTCAAATATCTGTCAAAGCAGATATTCTGTACCAATATGTATTTAGAAGTTTATTCTATTAACAAGAAATTTTGAATCATATAACAACTGAAATATGAAAAACTACTAAAAAACAGAAGTAAAATTTACATATTTCCAACGCAAAGAATTCAGAGCTAAAAATAAATGTACTGCTTCGTACATTATTCATTAAAAATAAATTAAATTTCATTCACTTCTTTCTCTAATTAAATAATATATCTACAGTTCCATATTTCCTTCACATCAATAGTTAAACTTACAGTCAAACATTCTAAAATATTAATACTGGTTAATTTTGAATTCATAAAAGTATTTCGTTGAAATTAATTTTTGTAGCTTTATTATAGTACACGGTGAGATAACTATTTAAATAACTGAATAGGAAAGATATATAAAATGCAGAAAGGAAGGAACATGCATTGATATATTGTCACCGGTTGGTTATCGATTTGATTTATTATAAATTCAAATAATTCAAAATTCTTTTTACTTATTTATTCACAATATAAAATCATAAATTTCAATATACTTCGGCTACTTCAAGAACTCTTTCTTCAGCCATCATTGGATTTATTTTATATTCACTTTCTGGTTGTTCATAAATAACTTCTTCTTTAGGTTCAACAACCGATACATTATCTGGTAAAGGTTTCTTTGGACCAATTTTACCATGTGCATCATATGGTAACATAATTTTAACTTTAATACCTAATACACCTTGTCTAAGTAATACGTGACGTGTGGCTGTATCAACGTAATCATTACATGGATCTCCGGAATGAATCATAAGGCCATCAACGAACTTCATTGATTTTGCACGTTGGCCTCTTAATTTGCCAGAAACAACAACTTCACATCCTTTCGCTCCCGATTCCATAATAAAACGTAAGACACCATAACATGCACGACGTACTGCCAAACCTCCAGTTAATTTATAACGTAACGATTCGGCCTGTGCAATAGCGCAAAGACCTCGTGTTGCAACTTTTTCGGCATATAGTTCAACCGATCCAGGTGTAAAACTGAATCTATATATAAAAAAAAAAAAAAAAAACAACATTCAAAACTATATTATTTCTGAAAAATCAATCTTAAATGCAAAGGATAAACACCTTTTTTGTACTACAGCTGTTAATTCTCTTATGCGACGTCCTTTTTCTCCTAAAACATTTTGGGTTTTAGTAGCCATAATAATAATTTCAGTTCGTGTTGGTGTGACACGTACTTCAACACCCGAGTAACCATCTTCAGCTAATTCACGAGTTAAAAATTCATTTAATTCAGCCTTAAATATGCCGTCAGCAACGAACTACAAAATGGAATTGATTGAAAAGTGAGGTTAACTTTAATCAAAATAGGTAATCGAAATAATTTCTACATAAATAACATATAAATAATTTATACAATTAAAATTCACATAATCGATTAAACATATATAATTGCACAATATTAAAATTAATAATTTTTATACAATTAATGAAAAAAACAACAAAGTTTATACACAACTTTTGCAATACGTTTTTTCACACATTTCAAGTTAAACACAAAGTTTTACATAAAATTAAAGTTACATCTTATTGAAAATTAAAGAAAATAATTAAATATTATTTTCTAATTGATTTTAATATAAAAATGATAAATACCTTGCGTTTTTTAGAAATTACTGTCGTAGTCATTTTTTCAGAAAATCTTTTCCAAAACGTGGTTAATAATCAAAAGAACTTCCATATTGAAATTTGTAAGAAAGTCTTGCCATAAGCAAAAAAATAACCTACTTTTTCGCTTTTTTATTTGTGGATATTTTTGATGTTTCAAGTTGTCATACTAAAACTCTAGAACTATTTGTTTGCAACCATATCGTATGGTCATATCGAAACAACGAAACGATCGAAACCAAACGAAAATGTTCCTATTTTAAATTTTTGTTTGTTTTTGTTTATATTTTTCGCCACTTATGTTTAAATTTATAAATTAATAAAATTATTGAAAAATAAAATCCTTTGGTATAATTAGGCAGCCTGGAAAGTCTCAAAAATATATAACATTCAATTCAACTTAAAAAACCGCATCATAATACAACATAATCTAACAAAGTGAGCAGAGCACTGAACACACCAATGATAGATGAACGTTTTTGGGATATCATATTTTATATAGAATATGAGCTAATTCATCATTTCCGTTTAATCGGTATTCTATTGATGGATTGATATTAGTCTTCAATTGATTGGAAGTTATTTTTGCATTTTAGGTATTTTGTTCAGAATTTGTTGTAGTTTTTAAACTATTAGCAGCTTCATTATAAATAAAAAATATTGAACAATTAACGAGCAGCATATCGGAAATACATAAAATATACAAAAATGTATATTCAATATATTGAACTATATAATTTCAAATCATTTAATGGCTATCATAAAATAGGACCATTGAATAAAAATATTGCAATTGTTGGACCATATGGATCAGGTAATGTAAAAACTTAAATTTAAATAGGCTTATAAATAGTTGATTCGTATCTTTTTTTTTTCCAAATTCAACTTAAAACAAGAAATTGAAAATCATCATTACGCTTGACGATAAGCTGTGAATCTGTAATTATAGTAAATTAATTATATCTACAATTGAAACGACACTAAACTTGCCAATTTATGGATTTACCATATTCTCTATTAGTCTATTGCATGGCTTTCTTTAATATATGCACGAGAATTAATGGAAATGTTACCACATTTTTGTTTTAAATATCGACTGAAAAGCCTGGTTATGGAAATAATACTTATGGTTGCTTTTCTTTTTTTCTTTATCATTTCAATGTATGTTAGGTCATACAAATTTTTTGGAAGCAATACTGTTTGGAATGGCTATCGAATTGAAATATATTCGTATAAATACAATACGAGATTTAATTTATGTATTAAAAAAAAATGCTGAAAATGGTGTACACAATCAAATTGAATGTTATGTTAAAATTCAAATAATAATGGATGATGATAAACAAATAATATTTCAACGCTCAATTATTAATTCGCATATGGAATTCAAAATTAATGATGAAGTATGTTATGTTAATTTTTTATTAACGTATAATGATTTAATGTTTTTTTTCTCCAGATAGTTTCGGAAGATATTTATCGTAGTCAATGTTATGATTTAAATATTAATGCATATAAATCATCAATTTTACAATTAATGGCCACCAAAATAGCAGCAGATGATGCTGAAAATTGTACGAAACATTTAGAGGTGATTTCAGAATCTAATCAATTTACCGATGAATATAATGTATTGTTACAACAATTAACAATGAAACTTGAATTAAAAAATAGTCATCAATCTGAAATTAAACTAATTGAAAGACAACTTAATGAAATGCAATTAAAAGAAAAACAATTTATAAAATACAATCAAATAAAATCGGATTTGGTAAGAATTTAATTATAATATAATCATTGCTCCGACATTGTTTCATTGAGTATGGATATTAAGGATAATTAGTTGCGTTCATTCCATGTAGTCTTGGATGGCTTTATGTTCTAGACGTTATAAGAAAATCTTCAATATTATTGTTTCGAAATATTTAATTTGTTCCTATCATCTGTCAAGTTTTCTTAATCTTCGTTTTTCTTTTCTTGAGTTTTTCTCTTTCAATTTTCATGTTTATGTTATACATTTTCTGATCTCGAGTCAGAAGCTCTACGGCACATAAATTTCATGACAGGACACATTTTCCAGTAAAATATATAACAATGGTACTACCCGAAATTGATATATGCCAATAATGTCTAATTGACAAGGAAACGGTCGACCAACATATAGGTGTATTAACCATGCATTTTATTCTCTGTGTTGGATATAAGACAAAAAAACAACAATTTCAAAACCCTTTCCATATAATCCCAATATTATATGAAGAAATTATGCTATCCATTAGACACAAAGTGATAAAAATGTTCTATGTTGGAGATAACATAATTATTGTAAAATAATAATTTAAAATATTTCCATTTATTTTTTTATTAGGATGCAATGGAAATAAAATATTTTTTATATCAATTATATCGTTTGGAAAATGAATACAAAAAATTAAACATTGAATTACAAGAACCAACAATTTGCGAACAATTATTAAAATTACAATTGACCAAAAACAAAAAATTAAACGAACAAATTAAATTGCTTAAATCAAAAAATATAGAATTTATTAGCGCCAAAAACGATCTTAAAAATGTGGTAAATATTTTAATTTTTTTTATTTAATTATTGATATATTTATAATTATTATTTATTTGATTTTTTATTACACTAGAGAGCGAAACAAATTGATTTATTAAATTTTAAAACAAATACAAAAAAAGAATTATTTATTAAAAAAACTGAACATGAATTTTATGAACTTGAATTAGAACAATTAAAAAGACAACAAAACTATTATGAATTGGATATAAAACATGAAGAAAATATTATCGAAGAAATTAAACGAAAATTAGAAATTTTGACTTTGATGCAAGGAAAAATGTTAACATTCATTGACAATGAAGATGAAATTTACAGCGAATATGATGATTTGTTAATTGAAGGTGCTGCCGGCATCAATTTAATGGAACTCAAATTAAACGATTCGGTTTTGAAAAGAAATTATGAACATGAATTGAATTTAAAAGAAGTACTTAATTTAGAAAAAATGTGTGCAGAAATAAATACAGAATATTTACAATTGAAAAATTTAAATATTAACAAAAGTGGTGAATATAATCGAATTGAAATCGAAAATTATGAATTAAAATTAATACAATTTGAACAATTAAATGTATTGGAAGTGGAAAAAAATCAATGTTCAAAAAATATGTCCGATTATGTGGAACAATATTTTAAAGTTTTGAATGAAATGAATACCATTCAAAAAGAGAATTGGGAAAGTGAACGAATTGCAAAACAATGGAATATGATTCATATCTTACAGCGTAATGAGGGTGTTTATAATCGTTTAAATTCATTGTGTGAACCAATTGATATATTATATACAAAAGTATTTTCATTAATGTTTGCAAATTATTTAGATGCAATTGTGGTTGATAAAAAATCGACAGCATTAAAATGTACTCAGGTTTGGAAATAAAAAAATTATTATTCATTATTATCAATTCATTGAAAGTAAAATATACATGTGGAACAAAATAAATTTCGTATATTGATACTATATTTGATGTAAAAGGTACAGAAGCTAAAACAACTCTGTTTTTCGACAAAGAATATGAGTAAAATAAAATCCCTTACATTGTAAACATCAAAAAAAGAACTTTTGTCAAATAAAGCAAATAATTTTCTCCGTCTCACCTCTCACTTTTATTAAAAAATAAGATATTTTATTATAATTCATGATTGTTTTACATTCTTTTCTAGATTTTATCTGAATATTATGAAGGTAGAACCTCACAAAAATTTTTAATATTAGAAGATTATGAAAATGTATCGTTAAATATTGGTTTAAGGTAAGCTTTATTTATTATTACTGCGTACGTAGAATCCGTAGAATCGACCGCCGAAGAGGTACTTAGTTTAACAGTTACCGTTGGTCTTAATGGCAGAAGCGATACTTTGCTCCAGTAGCTATAGCAGATTACTGTGACGTTAATCCCCGTTACACCACGACAAGCTTACTTCTATTATTTACTACTGTTATTAATACTTTAATTTTCATTTTATATCGTATATATTAACTATATTTTCAGAGATAAATTACGTGCACAATACCCAACTATTGAATTGGCATATGATATTGTAAGATACGATATACCAATTCTAAAATCAATTATATCATTTATTACAAAAGAGACACTAGTTTGTGAAACATTGACTGATGCAAAAGATATTTATGCAAATAATCGTTGTGATGTAAAGATTTTTATATTATTGTTTTTATTTTTGATATTTTTATGGTAAATTTTTATTAAATATAAAACCTTTTTTTTTTTTTTAGGTATATTCAATTGACGGCAAATTTTGTAAAACAGATTCGAAAATTATGAAATGTTTTTATGGCTATAATAATCAAAAAAGAACATATGATCAATGTGCAGACTCAATACTTAATATGGAAAGTAAATATTATGAAGATTTATTAGAAATGGGCATGAAAAAATTAAAATTTACTTCAAATGAATTTGAACAAATGAATAGTGATAAGAATGTAAGATTATTTCTATTTTTAATTTGTAAGATTTAGACAATATTTTTATTAATATTTGAATTTGTTGGTATCCCTCAGAAATATGTTGTGTTACAGATATGTTCTTTGATGCCGTTGCCCAGTTAATTTTGTTTAAACGATAGCCTTTCTTCTACATTAATAATAGCTAAGCATTCAAGTTGCAATTCCGACGCATCCAAGTGTTATTTTATAAATAATCAATAAATTTTGTATGTTTTATGTTTTATGTGTATTTGTTGGATAATATAATATCGATAGTGATATTAAACAATTTCATGTCCAACCAATATTTTTTTCTGTCTGTTAGATATCCTGGTGCAATCCAAACATGCTATTAGTATCATAATCCATTTTTTGGGGTGATAAGTTTTAAAGTTTAATGGAAGTAGGTACGACTATACCTCACTTCTTCCGAGCGCTTAAATAAAAAATATCCCCAATAGAATTACTCGAGTAACATACATTCGATTTTCTTGTAATTTTTAACCTAAACTTTCACATCCCATAATTTCCACATATTTAGCTGATTTATTTGTTCTTTTGAAATTAATTATTTTATTCTTAAGATTTCTGGAGCGGTTGGAAAACTGTTGAATATTCTATTGAAAATTCGCAGTTTTAAAAAAAAGTATTTTGCCGAAGAAATGCAAAATATCACATTTTTTTCATCCTAGAACTCAAATAGACTCAAATAAATTTGCATATATTATATACATAATTACAGATTATTGAAAATCGTATAACATTCCTGAATGAAAATACTACAGAATTGGATAAAATTACTGAATTAAATGAACAATTAAGATTAGAAGTAAGTGCGCTGGATTTATTGCATTAATATTTTACTAATTGATTAATGTACACTTTTCTCTTTCAAGTTCCGTTACACCAAACCACCACAGAAACTACAAAGTGATATTAAACTTAATGAAAATGCATTGATAGCTTATGAAACTAATTTAAAAGAAAGTACGAATAAAATTGAGTCAATTGAAAAAAAAATTTTTGGAAATTTTCTACAAAAATATAACATTAATAATTTGGATGAATTTGAAAAAATACAAATTTATAAAAATGATTATGGAAAATTTAAAGAAATGTTGGAAGAAAATTTAAAATCACATGAGAATATATTAGGCTGGAAAAATAAAAGACTTGACCAATGTAAGTGTTTTCCGATTTAATTTAAATTTAATAATTTTTATTGAAAATTAATTATTATAATTTAACGCGTGCGTCCATATAGTTAACAAACGCATTTATGAAGTGAATACGGAATGTATTTTATTGAATGTTACCGATAAAGAAAAATATTTACATGATTGTGAAAAAGAATTAGAAGCATTAAAACAAAATTTAGATAATACTACAGAAAAGATAGATAAACTCCAAGCAGAGATTACAGAATGTGAAGAAAAAATTGATACAGTAATAAAAATAACATAATTATTTTATTATCTGTTCTTCTTCAATTAGTAATTTTATTTATTTCTTTTTTTAGATTCGTATAGGAATCAAAATAGATAATAAAGAATTAATTGCAATTGAAGAACAATTGGCTGTTATTACATTTCAAATTGGTTTTACAAAAAATGAAAAAGAATTATTGATATCTGAAAATAAGGTATAAATTAATAATGTGTCTTTTTTTATTGGGTGGTATAAATTTAAAATTAAAAATTTTGTTATTTTTTCAGCGTAAAGGAATAAATTTTCCACCAGAATTATGTCATATTTGTGATGATGATAATAGTCAACAAGACAATGAATGTATATTAAAACAATATTTGTAAGTTTTTATAATTACAACCATATTAAAATAAAATTTTCTGTCACTGCTCGAGAGAAGATCATATACAGCTTCAATAAAACAATGTCGTATAGTTATATTATGTTCACAGTTTCACTTCTCCGCCGGTTCTCTCTAAAGTGAAAACTGAAAGTTTTTAATTGAAGTACTATAAATATTTTTCTACAAGATTAATATACATTTCCTACTTATTCTCACATATGGCCATAATATTCCGAATAGTGTATTCATCTAGAATCGTTTAGCTGATTTATTGGGAGTTTTGAATTTAATAGGATATATTTTTTTTAACTTGTGCTTCTTATCGTTTCCTCGGTCTTAAAATTACCGCTTATTAAAGTAAATGCTGTCCCCCATTAAACAAATTGTGTATATCTTTTGACGGATATATAAATACCAAAATAATTAAAAATTAGTTTCTATTTCAGATTATCAAAATATCAATTAAATCTCGAAGAAATGAATTTAACTGAAATTATCCAATTAGATGATCAATTTTCAAACAAAATTAATGTTAAACAAATGGAATTAATAAAATATAATAAACCAAAAATAGATGTCACCGAACGATTAGAATATTTGAGTGAAGAAAAATTAAAATACCAAACTGAATATAATTTAAGGGTAAAAGAATCAAGACAATTAAATAAACTGTTTGAAAAAATAAAAGAGAAACGTCAAAATCAATTACAAACATTTATTTCCTATGTAAACGATACAATTACGGATACATTTAGTCGTATTGTAGGAAATACGAATAATACGATATTATTACACCCAGAAAGTCCATATGAAACCTATTTAAAAGGGACACAATTTGAATTATTTCAAACGAAACATATATTGTGTTTAATCAATGAATTATATTATTCAGATAAACAGTTGATTGCATTTGCATTGTTGTTTACAATGTTAAATTTTTTTAAACTACCAATTTTATTCCTGGACAATATCGATTATAATCTTAATGATAAACACATCGAAAAAATTCTAAAATTTTTGAATGTCATTAAAATGGATTATCAAATATTCTTATTTACACATAAAACCCATTTAAAATTTGATTATTTTGATAATTTAATTGGTATTTCAAAAATGGTAAGTAATATAGAAATATTTTTTTCATTTTATCGGAACACAAGCAACTAACTAAACATTTCATTATATACAATATTATTGTTTTTAAATTATTTATTAATTTAAAATTATACCATTGAAATATTTAATTGACGATTACATGATGATATTAAGGAAGGATATTCTTATTAAATCTTAATTGCCGAGTAAATATACATTCAGGTTTTTTTTATTATTATAAAAAATATATAGTTTTGCTTAAAAATCATCTACTTAAAATAAAAAATAAATATATAATCGATCGTTTTTGGTTGCATGTGTTCGGTAAAGAGAAAATTCCATCATAAAAGGTTTTTAAATTATTAATAATATTTTTCTAGCCGAATGCTAAATGTTTAACTTCATGTTTACATGTTTTTAATGATAATAATTATGGTGCTGGTAGTGATGCTGAAGAGACAATTGATGCTGCTTTACGAGTTGATAATTAAAGCGAGTTCTTTCAATTCATTTCTCTTTATTTTTTTATTATTATTTAAGAAAATATATTTAAAGAATTTAAAAATTTAAGAACTATTATTTTGTGGTAAAATTTTACCTATTTTTTTTTTCACCTATGATTTTTGTTGAATTCAATTTATTTTATTTTTATTATTTTCATCTTTTTAAGAATATTATTAACTTAATTAATTTAACAAAATAAGAATATATTTTGTTTTAAGTTCAGAAAAGAAAAAAAAAATTATAAATATTCTTTTGTAAGATTTTCGTAATTATAATAAAACAATGATTCTATATACTATATATTTTACTGTGCAGTGAAATTGGCATTGTGGATATTTCCACCCGCATAATGGTTTCAATATTTTTTGTACTTATTTTATGTGTGTTGTTAGTATAAATCTAAATACGTAACACTTATAATTCTTTATCAAAAACTGTTTTTATTTTGCAGTTGACAGTATTTCGAAAACATTTCCCTACGAGAAGAATTGTATTGCACTCGTGAACATCCCGTTTAAAAGCATTTAACTGATTATGCCAACCAAACACTTCTACTATCTGTTATTTATAAATTAAAAACAGTCACCAAATCTAATAAGCAATAAACGAATTATAAATATTCCGTATTTCTCCATTCAGTTTATTACGTACCGCACCGAATCACTTGAATTTATAATGAAAACAATACACATTTTATAATAATATGAGAAAATCAATTTAAAATAATTCCCTTAGATAATATCCATAAACTATCATGCCTGCGTTCACTGAGTATGTGAAAAATTAAAAAAACATTCATTATAAACTTTTTAAAAATACATATTTATTTGCATATTTTTATGGTGTAAAATTTGTATTTATCTATAAAAAAAAAACCTCTTAAAGATTAAAAAAACGTGATAACTATTTCATTCAAGTGCAAGCAACGAGAGAAAAGAATTATTTTTATTTTTAGAAATATAATATTTTATATATTAAACATATTCATTAATAAATAATGAATATAAAAACTGCCACATCAAGAGCCATTATTTTAATATAGAAAAAAAGAAACACCAACCCCCTTATAAATAATATTGCTGTACGTACACCAGCAAAAAAAAAACAGCAATATGTTTAATCATCCCCGATAATCTTTTATTTTGTTTACTAATTGAGCTCACGTGACCTATCTTAAATGTTAAATCTCTTCATCATATTTACTGTAAACATAATACCATGTATGTATATTTTATAATAATAATGATTTTCGTATAGTACAACGAGAGCAGACTAATTTGCAAATACCAATACTTTAATATATTTTAAAAATATATATAAATCAAGTACATTATATGTATACAATGCGAATGATATAGTTAAAGGATTTAAATCACGTTTCAATTTTTAGTGCAAAACATATGTATACTTGTATATATTCCTACGCACGCAGTCTGCTAACAGTATAACAATATATTTATTTATTATTATAAGATTATAAGTATTAAAGTGGCATAATAAAAGCAAAGTCATATGTTAAAAGGCCTTGAATTGAAATAATTACTATTCTGTTTCAAAATTGTTTTAATAGTGTTATTCTAAATGTTGCGATTTAGCTATATAACTGAATGGAAACAGTTTAAATGTTAATATAGCGATTATATAAATTAAAAATATAATGCTCCAAGATAGTGGAACAAGATCTAATGACTGTGGACAGGTTTGCGAGCATAACAGCAAGCAATGCGAATGACGCTTTTAACAGCAATGAGGACCGTTCAATTCACCTTACTCCACTGCATTTACAAATTAATAAAATCGCCATACGCCATACGTTATATCTTTTCCACGAGACATTTAACGTCTGTAAGACGTAGAATCAGATTCTTACACCGAATATCATCATTAATCATCATTTTTACAATTTGAATTATAAATAATTATTATATTTATTATATATACAGACAATATAAACACTGTATATATAACCATCGTCAAATTACAACGTTAAAAAATCAATATTAATAACCATGTATGTAACATCAACAACAAGTATATCTCTATAAATTGTCTGCATTTATTTATTTAATATATCTCTGTAAATAAACATACAGAGGGTGTTTATTTTTTTTAACTTGAGACTGTATTCTCGATGCAGTAATTCTATAGCATAAAATTTAGATATCCTGCAGGGGTAACTCTAAAATCTTAAATATGGAAAAAAAATTGCAATAGAAATTATTTTTAAAAAGTTTGAATTTATATTAACACATTAATTCAATTGCATAAAAAAATTATCATCTATAACATGAATCGAGAAAGAGAATGTTTTTACTTGTATTTGGATTTTTGGAATCCGAATCTATAATAAAAAGTAAGTGTTCTCATTTCAGTATTTAAAGTTCACCTCAGTGTTCCATCAACAAAAGGCGGTAAAATTTTGCGTGATATTATTTTGCATCATTGAAAAATATTCAGAGTTTATATATAACCGCGCGGTTTCCTCAAGTTAAGTAGCAAAAAAAACACCCTGTATAAATAAACGTAAATAAAGGATATACAGGAAAAAAAAAAATTGGGGAGTGTCATATTACTACTTTATAAAACACATATGTGTGCGTATACATTCATATTTTTATTTTACCATAATTTGGAGCTTTCAGTCAAACCCATAATCCAAATTGTAATAATAATCGGTAAATTGATGAACCATACATGTTATATATAATATAAAAAGATTGCTAACATTTTAATTCCAATTTAAATATATTTTAGAAATAAAGATTTTACGTATAATACAATATAAAAAAATATATATAATAATTTTGTGTCATTATCCCCATTCCCCCCCCCATTACATTCAACATTTTACAAAAGAATAAATTAAAACATATATTGTATGTAGGAAAACTTCATGTATATGAGGATAATGTATATGTGTATAGGAGAAAGGATATAAAAGAAAGGAAATACTTAATCAAATAATATTACATTGAGTTTATGATAAGTACCTTCTTCTAATATTTTATATATATATTTTTCTCATTTCAATTTTCCTAAATCGTTTGTTTTTTTTTTTTTTTTTATATTATACTTTTCCATTTTATCAATTTTCACATGAAATTTAATATCGTTGGTGGTTTTTTTTTATCATATATATCATATAATAATAATAATAATGCCTAACACGAGTGTCTATATAAAATAAATAATATTCACGCGAGTATATGTGTGTGTGCGTGTTGTTGTTTCTGATGATGATGATGATGATGATGTACACCGCGGAAGTGTATATAAAGAAAGGAATCATCTTATGATTATCAACAATAAATATGATGAAAGCAAATGAGATGAATAAAATAATAATGGTAGCATATATATTATAAAAAAATATAACATGACGTTTATTCTTTATGTTATTTATATGACATGGTATATATAAACGATGACAAAATGTATATTAATATAATACCTATATACTATTAAAACAATATGGGTCATGTTAAAAAGTTGAGAGCACTTTAATAACGCTTTATTTCTGTATATGTACAAAAACTTATATTGTTATATTATATGTTAAAATGACATTATTATTATTATTTTATTTGAAAAGGTTGATGTAGTATACACGCAAATATGTATATATGTTATGTTGGATATATTTGAATTAACGATATGACGAGAAAATACTATATATATAATATATACAAAAAGAATAACATAGAAATAAAGTGTTGATGATAAAAGAATAATTTTTTTTTTTACTTATGATAAAAAGTTATATACTACACTCTCTGTACGAAAAATTATCGAAATTAATAATATATGGATGTGGTAACGCATTGGTTGCTGTGAATAATTTTTGTATTGTAAGCTTATACCTTAACAAACTGTTATGAATGTTGTATGACAAAGAAAACATCCAAAAAGTGCGTGATTTCATGAAAATTAACAAGAAAATTTCAGTCAGATTCATCGTAATGGAAATTGAGATACCAAAAACAACAATTCATAAAATTTTAATAGAAAAAAAAAAGATATGTGAATTTAAATTTTGTGACTGCGATGATCAAAAATTGAATAGTATTGCTTCTTCCAACACACATCATTAAAAAAGCATGGCAACTATTATGGTGATAAAACATGATAAATTTTACGATACGATCGGCAAAGTTCTGAATGATTGTCATTAGATGAAGCTGTCAAAAATTAAAAATATTGCTCATATTATCCATAAAGACTTTGTTCCTAGTGATGGTGCATCGATTATTAATATTTTGTATATTATATTGGTGTATTGAATCGTTTGCTAAAACTTTGTTTGTCGAATTCGAAATTATTACAAATTTTTTTATTTAAATTAATTTACTGAAACACACCCACATTTAGCTTCACATGTCACAATTTTCTATTCTTTCGAATAAATTAAAAATTAATCAATTTTTTGCTTTTTCTAAATCCATTCTGATTATTTTTCGGATAGGCGACGATGTGTATAAATAATTATGTATTTTGATAAAAATTAGATTTATTTTAATTGTATTTTTTTTTTAACTATTATAATTGGTTGAATAAAATATAATTATAATTTATTTTACATATACACAAAATAGCTTCAAAGGTTTCTATAAAGTTATTTTATTCTTTGTTTATTTTTTAATGGACAAACTATTTCTATATGCATTCATATTATATTAGTAACAATATAATAAATGATAGTAATATAAGATAAGAGAGTTTACTTTGACGATGGTTATATAATACGTGGTACGAGTAGATATTAGTATTATTATATAAAAAAAAAATAATTAGCTTAACGGAAATTTTATAATCAAATTTTCATAGTAGTGTGTATAGTTAGATAAAAGAAAAAACTAATTAAAATTATATATACTTTTTTGTAGTAATACAATTCTTTGCATACGAAATTATTTTATACTAAAACATATAATAATATATATATAATAAATAAATAATAAAATTTATATTATAATATAATTTTAATATTTTTCAAAATTATATAATAAATTTATTGTCCACATTATATCCCAATAAATACCACCTCTAATTGAAACCAATTTCAACTAATATTATAACCAATTTATATTACCTATGAATACTTAATTTGCATATAATTAAGGTTCGTTAATAAAATACATATATAATATATTTATAATGTATATATATAATTTGTATCGAAAATGTATAGGTAATATATATTCATAGTAGATAAATACAACAAAACTTGGATGAGAGACTTTATACATATAGTACGAGTATACATTAAACACCAACAAAACATTGTGATATAATGACAGATATAAAATATCATATAAGCAAGCAATGAATGGAAAATATGCCAGGAAAAATATCACCCCTTAATACATTGTATATATTTATTATACGAATATATATATATAGATAAAAGTATATGTAACAATATACAATACATCAAAACACCAAAAAAAGGAAACGCCTTCATGAAATATTAAATATATTAACCAATCGTAGAACAACAATTTTCAAATTCATCGTAAAACATCATCCTGTTTGTTATCATTAGAAAAGGAAAAAATAAAAAAACAACAACTAAATAAAATCTCTCACATCAATATTATATATATATTGTCGTTATATATATTATTATTATATACACTCAATTGAGTCAATTCCTAAATAACAGGCAATCACCCAACCACCATTTGATCCAATTTACTTTAAATTACGATTTGTATTGGGGTCGTTTGTTACATTTTTATATGTATATATACAAATATAATTTATGTTATACAACATATAACATATATTTTCTTTGCATATATATATATATATTGTTACATATAATACTCACGTAAATTCGTGTACTTATTTAATATAAAATATGAAATTATATCCTTTTTGTATAAAGTTATGACGGTATATAAAATACGTGTCTGTGTATACTCTTTATAGATAATACAAATATAAAATATATATTATATAGGATTTTTTTCGGTTGTTGTAATTGAAGCAGATTGTTTTTACAATTATTTCAAATTATATTTATATGTGTACGACGAACGAATACTCTATTGCATAGAAATGTATCCATCCATTCAATATATGTTCATATATAAAATATTGTATATATATAAAATGGATATTAATTTTATATATTTATGTATATTTGAAATGAAATAATATAATAAATTTATATTTAAATTACATTTTAAAATTAAATCGCGACACTTTATTTATTAAATTAATGTTATTTTATACAGATTTTAATATATATATAAAAAGTTGATATAAAATTAAAAGTTCTATAGCAATTGAATTACTTTTAAGTAATTTATAACTGAATTTTAACTTGATTATTTGAAATTTAGTCAATAGTTAATGTTTAATTCGTTTATCACGATTTATTTGCCTTGTCAGTTCGTCAGATGATACCCCCCAGCTACTATTCAAAGGTCACAAAATTATCGAACATTGATCGGTAAAAGAGAAAACTGTCATACTATTAAAATGATAACGATCTGATATTCATTGCGATCGCACTCTAAATTTTAAAAATTTATCAAGGAAGGAAGTAGTGCAGAATGGTTCTATAAGTATCAGTAATACAAAAAGTTATTCAATGGCGTATAGTGATTAGAGCTTATTTCCTATCCGATTTCGATTGTCTGTACATTGACATGAAAATACTTTGCATACTAAAAATAACTTAACAGCCTATCAATATCTGTTTGGTTATGGAATCAAATAGATGAATATCTTAGAAAATATGGTATTGGACGTTATTCACAGAGACAAAAATGTCCCCACACACACACTCATCGCTATATATTTTATATACTCACATATGGAGTACTTGTTCAACTGTAATGTTAGATAGATATGCTGTAAAGTGAGGGCAGCTATTTCAGAAGGTGGGAGATGACTTAACGTATGTTAAACTATTGAATTTAAAGCTAAATGTACTAATCTGATGAAAATATTGAGTTATGGTATTGTAACTCACGTCCCAACCAATTGTTTTTAGCATTTATTTGTCTGCTCTTGCAACATATCGGTCGAAAATTATCATGTTTAAAAACTACACATTATAACGGTTCTATCTAATCGTTTTTCTTACAAAGATCGCTGCAAATTGCTATATATAGATATACTTTTGTTACATTACCGATACCACACTCTATATAAATATACGGAGATAGTCAAACCATTATGAAAACCTTTGAAGTGTTGAAATTCGATTACTTTCGCATTACATACATTTTTCTTAAAATAAAATAAAATCAACAGCTCTAATTTTGTTTTCCCAATTCTGGTACAAAACTTAACATTTTCAACAAAAACGAATTTCTATTTTATTTTTGTAAAAATTATAAAATTCAAAAATGGAAGAAATTTTTAAAATTAACGTCGGAAAATATAGACCACATTGAAATTTTGTATGAAATTGAATATACCATTTCTTATATGTTTATAGGAAACGATTGCGCAATAAAAATTTATACGAAAAACAGTTTTCCTGAAAATTTTGCATCACCTCCGCCTCCGTGAACCAAAATAATTATTTTACAATTTACTTATCATAAATTTACAATTTCAATTAATATATAAATATTGTATTTTTAATATAATAATTATTTAAGTATAAAATATGCTCACATTTTTATCATTTTAATTAAAATACAATAAAATATAATAAGATAAATACATTGTGTATAAATTATAAATATACGACATCGATAAAAATACAATATAAATATAAAGATAAAAATATAAATTTAATATCTTTGCAGCAATTTCTATATATTGTTTATGTATACTCGTCTCGTATATACAATATATATATATATAAATCTTCTTTCGATAATTTTAACCCTCAAATTAGAAAATATAATTATAATTTTCTCTAATTACCTCATTTAACTTTGCCAAAACTCTTATATCATTAAATTAACCATATCATATTGCTCTATCTATATGTCAATATACATCTATTTTATTTTCAGACTATATATTATATTATTTTTACATTATATATATATTTTATATATATTCTCATACTATATATGAGGATTTTCTCTTATTATATAGCATACGGATCGTATCGTATCGTATATACAACAACGTATTGTACAATAAAACATATAGATATATATAAATATATTTTGTGGAAAATAAAACAAGATGAAAAGCTTTACACAATTTTCCTTATATATATATATATATAAATATATTATTATACTTATGTTACATATATATAATATACATCTTATTATATATATATATATAGTAAAAAAATGTATATATAAATATATTTATTATAAATTGATTTACCAATTTAATATCAGTAATACATACATTATTACATACACACATATTGTATAATATAAATAACAAGTAATCAACAATATAAAAATATAATATACATGAAATTTTCCTGAACAAAAATATACAAACGATAAAAGAAAAATATATAGATAGAAAAATGCAGCAGATCATCATTGCAGATGAGCATAAAATATTAAATGGAAAATATTATTTTCTATCTTTTTCTAACCATCTCACACATATAGTCGACACTATAGATAGGGTGTATACAATATAAAACGCACCCTTAAATAAGCAAATAGAATGTTGTTACAAAATATATATATATATATATATAGCGAATGGAGCGAGTTGTGTTTTGCTGGTTTTTGTCAATCACTATGTATTTTATATTTTTGCGTGAACATAAATCATTTAATCATGATTGCAGATAGTCGACGATTTTAATGAAAATATAATCATTATATACCGATACAAATATAATAATATGTTATTTTATTATAATTATTTGCGATATTAAATAATTTTTGTGAAATAATTTAATTTTTTTAATTATTTCGTTAAAACGTGCATAGTGTATTAAATATCAGACATAATTGATGAATTTCGCACCCCCGCGCACTTATCCAAAATGAAAGATATAACTTTTCAATACAGTGACAATAAAACAAATATTATTAATAATAATAATAATGAAAATAATATTAATAATAATAGCAATAATAATAATAATAATATTAATAATGATAATCAAGGTACATCAGTTTCATCGACTGCAAATAAAACACCATTTTTAATTACAGATATTTTATATCAAAATAGTAATAATAATTCCAATAATAATATTAATAATAATAATAACAATACTAATTTTAGTTCATTCAAAAATAATTTTAATAATATTAAATTAAATAATAATAATTTAAGTGCAAATGTAGTGATAAATAATAATAATAATAATAATAATAATAAAAATGTGAAAAATAGTGAAATGATTTCTGGTAATAATTTCAATGAAGATGATTATCGTAAAATTGTACAAAATGAAAGGTGAGTGAGAAAAAAGTTACAATAACATTTAACATTTATATTTTATTGCATATTTAATAATTAAGTGTGAGCTATATTAAAATAATAAATATAAAGAAAATATGTGGTGGTATATGTTGGTGGGTGATAAATTAATTAATTTGAATATTTATTCTATATAAATTTTCAGTGTAAAAAGTCTGTGAATATATAATTTGGTTAAATTGTTTAATTTGAAAAATATAGTACAGTACACAATACTTTTGTCAATCATTTTAATTTAATAGTGAAATTCACATAAAATTTTTCATAATCACTTCAGTATATATTTTTTAAATTATCAGAAAATCTTTTAAGTAATATAGAAATGTTAATAATAAATACGATTCGCGCTTCACTCTGTTATAATTTTAAAATTATATTTTATTTGTCAAATTGTTATTTACTTTTATTATTTTAATTTATCGAATCAATTTTATTTCCTTCACATGGTTATTTTTATTTTCACAAGAATATTTTCCACATTTCTGAAAATAAGTGCGGATCCAAGAAGAATATAATATACATTTATGGCGTTTAATTTTTTACCCGATTTTCATATTTGTTTTTAAGTACGTTGTCAACAACTAAGCCATTCTGTATCGGATTGAACAATTAATTATATGAAAGATAAATTTCTGGTGAATATGAGCGATGTGAGTTAATTTGCATCACCAAGTGTTGAAATATTTGTATAATTTGGTTTGTAACACGTATTGTGTGGTGGTATAAGTTTTGTTTTACAGTGAAAAATGACCTTGAGTCGTTTAATATTATAGTTGTTTAGGGCCCACATTGTTCCATTTTAAATCGGTGAAATTGTTACTGATAGCACGCACGTTGATAACCTTCAACCGTTTCAAAACTGCGGTTTCACAAATAAATTATGGCAAATAAATTTACATATAACATTCTCCATTACGTTTTGCCTTTGCTGATGTTGTCGTTTGGACAGGATTACGTTTCGGATTATCGAAATAAATTCGCTTTTCATCTTCATTCACAATGCACAATACAGTAACTATTTTTTTTTTACCGAGAAAGCAATGTAACAAGTTCCTTAAAGTTTTTTTACATTTCAATTCATATTCATTTCCTTTCATTTGAATCTATTTGCATCCATTACAAGCAAAAGCATTAACAACAGTTTATTGAATAGCGAACGACTAGAAAAATTTTTCCCGGATAAAAGTTGTCTTCCTCTATATACAATGCACCTCGCTATACACCAATATTTTTATTTAATTTTATATGTATGTGTGATGTTACGTTACGTTGTTATACTTTCCTCAAATAGATTCAAAATTCCTAAAATTTATTAACCATTTAATTTTCAGATATAAAATTAATGACAGAGTACCGACAACACAATCAGCACAATTTGCAACAACAAATCCTAGTATAATATATCCAACAAATCCATATGGTGATCCTACATATTTACAAATGGCATTAGGTGCATATTTAACGCCATCGGCAAATGGATATAAAAGTGTTGATCCATATTTTTTATCACCAGGTTTGATTTTGTAATTTAATTTAAATACTTTTATAACATATTTATTGTTTTCTGTATATATTTACTTTTAATATATAATACGCGTATCTATAAATACATAAACCCAATATACAATAGTAATTATGTAATAATAAATAAATAATTAATTAATTTTTGGGGTACCAATTCAATAAACACATTTCAATATAATTTTAAACTTCATTAAAAACTTTGTCTCTTTTTGTATATACTCTCTATATGTTTACATAAAATTTACAACCTCTGTCCGAAAAATAACCCAAAATGGGTTTATTATGAAAATGTAATCAATTTATTTTTACAAAAATATCTCCGTCAATTGAAATACCTAGAATTTTCGATGGCGCAATCAAAAACTTATGTTTCGGATAAAAATTATCTACATAAAAGTGATTCAAACATTTTGCTATAGTAGGAAATGTTATGAAACTTTAACATTTTTCTAAATACTGTTCCCAATACAGAAATCAATCACCATTCTATAAATGGTGTTACCGCATTCATATATAAGTAATGTATTTTGGTTATTTTTCGGACAATACATATATTTAATAGTTACCGCATCAATCTTTATTTGGGCGAAACATTTTAATTCAATTATTTATAGTTTATTTATACATAATAATTTTGTCCATATATATTCCGATATCGATAACAGTATACAACTAACCATAAACAAAATATAGTGTATATATATCAAATCAAAAGAATATTTGTCCATATACATGTATACTTCGTTTATGGTATTACGCGTGCAAATGAATTTTATTTCAAATACCTATGTCTATTTATAATATAATATATTTAGGAATATTTAATGGCTCACACCTATTTACGACCAATGGATGTCATGTACCAGAATTAACTTTAGGAATCGGTATGGGTGTAAATGCATTACGGCATTGTCGTCGGCGTAAAGCCCGAACAGTATTTAGTGATCCACAATTAAATGGATTAGAAAAACGTTTTGAAGCACAAAGGTATAAATAATAGAGTAAAAAAATTTAATGAATGATAATTAATTTTTTTTATTTTGGAAACTTTAACCGATAAACAATTGTTGTATAGATACCTTTCAACACCCGAACGCGTTGAATTAGCAACTGTATTAGGATTAAGCGAAACACAAGTAAAAACATGGTTTCAAAATAGACGTATGAAACATAAAAAGCAATTACGACGAAGAGAAGTAAATTCTGGTAAGTGCATGCAGTGTTCATTTCTTCCATCATTCAATTATTTGTATAATTTAATTTATGTCTATTTGCTCAGTCTGAAATGGATCACTATTCCATTTCCTAGGCGCGTATATGATCTTTTTTTTTTCTCTCAAAGATGCGTCAATCTTGTTTGGTTTTTTGCAGATTTTGTGTTGTGATAGTTTCAGAATGTTTTAGAAATTCGTAGTACGTATGAATAAATTCATATCGATTAGTAGATGATAGTAGGCAATAATAATTATAAATATGATTATTATTATTATTTACTATACCATTTATAAGTAAAGTTTCTTATTTTCTGATGGTTTTTAAATTAGTATATAAACTATTTTCTATATAGGATTTTCACAAACTTATTTATATTTATATACTTTGAGTATAATTTCATATTACTAAAACTTATATTACAATATTTTATAATTATATACTCATATATATTTTATGTACTAAAATTCATATAGATAGAGTTATAGTTTCGTAACAACAACTTAATTTTTAAAAGATTGATGATTTTCTTCCTTTGTTTATACGAGTAATATTATATTCTTGAACATAATTTAATTACAAAAGTTTAAATGTACTACATTGCATCTTTACGACGAGTATATATTTATACAATATTAACTTGTACGTGTACATATACATAGAAATAAGAAACCTATATCTATATTATAAGAAAATTGATATAATTTTAACTGGCCATTTTAACAATAGCAAATTGTCTGTAAAGAAAACTAATTTAAATTATAAATTATATAGGGTAAAATTATTAAGAACTTTCAATTACAATTTGTGTATATTCTTCTTCTATAATACGATACATAGATAGATATTTATAATTATACTCTATGTATTTAATAAATTTTACTAATTCAATATTTATAATTTTACAGAACCAGTTGATTTTTCACGAAATGATAATGGAACTAAACAAAATCATTCATCATCAGCTGGTATAAAAAATAATAACAATAATAATAGTGGCAGTGGTGGTGGTGAAAATATCGGTTCTACTGAATCAGAAAAAGCATATTCAATGTATTCATCGATAAATACAAAAGGAAATAATAATACTAAACATTTGTTACGTAATTCATCATCTGATAGTGATTTATTATTAAAATCAAGTGGTGATGAAAATTCAGATGATGAAAGTGATGTTGATATTATTGGTGATCCAAAAAATTATTTAACATAATCATAACTACATTTGTACTATAAAATTTACTTATTCGATTAAATCTATTCATACATAGATATATATAATAATGTATTAATTATTTACGCAATTAAATCGATGAATAGTTTATTCTCTATCTCTATCTATGACGAAATTACAAAAAATTTAATATACAATTTATCTACTGCTGTATTTATTTTTTTAAATTCACATTTCTCAATTATCTATTAAAAACATACTACTTTGGAAATAAATTAACTGCAATTGTTTTCGTATTATACGATACTATAAAAACTCGAGGATACCAATTGTTTGTCCGTTCATTCGAAAACATAAAAAATTTCTACTACTATCGTCACATATTAAAATCGATTTATAAATCTTGATTTAAAAATTGTGTGGACGTTCCATCGCGTCGCATAAAATAATAAAAGTGTCCATAAAAATTCAATTAATTTATTATTATTATTTAGTTTTTTTCTGTGAATATATAAATCATAAAAATAATAAAATTTTAATTATGTGTATAAGTAAAATTAAAATAAAACGTGTAGATTCGATCAAAATCTGTCTCTAATATAAGTATCATTTAAAATAAATTTCATAATATTTATAATAGCAAATGTATAAGTTAATTTAAAAATTTCTATAATAATAAATGTAAATATTCTTATAATTAGTTAAAATAAAAGTTGTAAAAATAATAATGATAACATGTGTATTTTGTTAAAAGTCAAAAAAATTTGTGAAATATAAATAATATAAATTGATACTGATGAGAAAATTTAAAAGTAAAAATTATTATATTTAAGAAACTATAAACCGACATCATTTATAATAATATTAAAACATTTATAATACGCACATATTATTAGAATTACAGTTTTTTTAAGTGGGCCAAAGTCCATATTTGTACAACTTTAACTGCAGTAATTAATATAGAATTAATAACAATATATTATATCGATCACAATTGAACAGTTGATATTATATAATCTCTAGGGGAAATAATTTGTTAATTTGATTGTGTGTAATAATTAGAGACCAAATTTATAAATTAGTGCAAATATACAGAGAATTTAACATATTATTTTGATATATCCCACAATTTTCAAATTTAATTTTAGAAAATAAATAATAATAATAAAATAAAAGCACTTACATATTCAATAAAAACCGTTGTTGATTGACTAAGCCGATCCGTGCATTCATCTGTAATGTATAAATATAATAAATACATTAATAACTAAGTAATTAAGTATATAAAAAAATAATATTTAGTAATTTTATCAGGTTGTTTTAAATATTTCGAAGTATGAAATATAAAAAGGAGTAAAATATTGCTGCTGTCGGTATATTAGAATCGGATGGTTATTGCTTGATTCAAAAGTTTTGTTAATAAAGTAATAAAATAAAAACATTAATATGCTGTGTTACGCTATACAAATGATGTATATGTTGCAGCTATATATTGTAACCATATCGTTATAAAATTTCAGCTGTTATTAGTACAATATAAATATAATGTGAAATTTAAAATGATACCTATCTCGTCTGACATAGTTTTCATATAATTTTAAAATGATTCAAAAATTATTATACATTTTTCTAATCTGATAATAAAAATTATAATAATAATTTTATTTTAAATTTATATACCCATTTATTATAAGATTTTTTCAATTGTATATATCTACAATACAATATATGTGTGCGGATACAAGTTTACATATATAGATATTATAGAGATGTGATCTAAATACAATAAATATATATATATATATAGACAATCATTGTAATTATTTATTTCAGATAGAGTCATAATTGAATAAATTTGTAAAAATTGTTTGGTACAAGGAGGGTTCTCATATATCGCATTTATGTGATATATTATTAGTAGTGTGTTAATTCATATATACTATTTACTAAATACATAGTATTTATAATGTATAATGTGAAACATCAACGACGGAACTCATAGTAATTGTATTATACCTATCTATACTATATTGATATATTGTACTATATATTATATATATATGATAATATAATAGATAATAATCTACCCTTTTTTTTTTTGTCATTTGGCCCTTAACTTAATAAATAATAATAAAGGTCAATATAAATACTGTGTAATTATATTTTTATTATTAAATTGAAATGTTATATTTTGTAAATATAGATGTTTTAGATATTTTTGTAGTACGCGTATATATATATAATAAATGATGATATTATCAACGATGTATAAAATCAAATTATTCCATATTGATAAATGAGAGACAAAATAAAAACCTTTGTTAAATATTAAATATCATCATAATATGAATAATGTAACATCGTTTAACTATTTTGACATTCATTCAAATTTTAAATTATTTACAATTATTTTACGATTATTAAATTATTCTAGCTTATTTATAATAATATGTACATTCGAAAATGTAGGTATTTAATAATTTCATGCATTCATATTGTCGTCATTCATTTCATATATATTTAAATGTACATATTATTGAAAAATATGCACGCGCGTGTTATCTATTATTGTTATTATGAATTTTATTTGTATATTTATGAATAAAATAATATAATAAAATTGAAAAACCTGTGCGTGTACGTATTTCTTATAACACGTGTAATTAATTTACATGCATTCAGAAACAATTAATAACATTATATAATACACAATATATAACATAACATTATGAATATAAATAATATTAGGGAGATGGTGCCGGTGGTATATATAAAAATATAATCTTTTATCTTTTATCTGGAAAAAATTTATACAAAATATATATAACTAAATCACAGTCACAGCCAATTTCTATAGAAATCTGATGAAATATTATAATTTTATATATATTATATTATTATAGGGACACAAAGAGGGTATTTTATATATATATATATATTAGATTAGGATTAATAATACGCAATAAGTTAATATATTCTTCTTTATAAAGTTATATTATTGTATAAATAAACATCCTTTTTTAATATACCTACAGATTTTGATTTTATAATCTCATGCTGATTTCATAATTAATTATATTATTAGTATATATATATATATATATAGCTATAGTGGTATATATATGAGTACTTTAAAACGCATAATATAAATATATCAATGGATTTTAATATTCATCACATCCTATATGTACAAGAAGCAATGATTCTGTTAATTCTTCAACAATAAAAAATTTGACTTTTCACTACCATATTTCGCATTATGGTAATTTTATAGTCTTATATATTTGGATAGGATGGATCGCACTTCTGGAATTTAAGCAGAAAGTGAAAGACGAAGCACTTATAGTAATGGAATTCGTTGTATATAATAGTACACAATATTTTCTATAGTAAGGCTATATGTATCCACTGGGTATGGCCAGCACATTCATACGCTAGAAGTTTGTTAGATGTATTCACCAATAAAATACATATTTTTAACTAATCATACGTGTATATGAATACGCTTTTGTTATACCAGCAGTGAAAACATATAGCTTATGTTATAAAATTTTAATAATAAATAAAGTGTGAAACATCATCAAAGGCATTCACAAAATTGAAAATTAATAATAGAATTGTTTACCTTTATATACAATATATTATCCCTTCAATGTTAATGTGTACATTTCAGTGGCGAAGCATGCGGGAAATAGCATTCAGTTTTAAAATATCGCACTATATTTTTCATATAACCTGGGCTAGTAATAGTAATAGACTTATATGATAAATTATATGCAAAAATAATTGGATTCAAAGCACTAAACTAAGTTGTCGGGAATATCGAATTTTATAAATTATCATCTTGTTTTAATAACGCGGTTCATTCCATCATATAGTTTTTTTATTGGACTACTGCATTTTTGTTTACAGAATTAATAAATTTAATAAATTTCTAACCAATTTGTAGAAGTAGAGTTTTCCATTCGATACAAGTGAAAATTTAATTAAATTTCTGTCATTATTTTTTACAAAATTTTTTCCATATATAAAAGTTTGAGGAAATTGATTATAATTTGTGTATGTACAAAAATCCGTTGTAACTATCTGGCTCGACGTAAGTAAAAATGGTGATAAGTTCTCCATGGGGGTTTGCTTTATTTATATATATAATAATAAATGTTTTTTTAACATATATTATTTTGTATATATAAGGGTATAAAATTTAGGTGTATATTTCGTATAAGTTATTTATAAAATATTTTTACCAAATAAACACCAGTTTAATTTTACTACGATTATTGTTATCCATAAAATGATTACAATTATCTAATGATAATGTTCCATAATAATAATATATATGGTAGTTCGAATATATATGAAAGATTTAATATAAATACTATATGTAAATGTATAAAGTTAAAGAAATGGGTAAAATTATTTTAAAAAAATGTACAAATGTCGTAAATAATTAATAAAAAAAAAAAAACTGTATATATACAAATACGTAAATTTTTGTATTTCATTTAATTATAAATCGATGATATGATGATGCTGTACACTCTTATTATTCGTGTATTATATATACAAATACAATAATAATATATTATAAGTTACAATAGAACCTAATATCGAAATCAAATGATGCGAGCAATCAAAGTTAATAAATAAACACTTGTTTATATGAGAGAGGTTAATAGAATTTATTATAAAATTTTTATCATTTTATGTATTATACAAAATATATATGTTTTTGCGTTATAAAATTATTATGTACCATAAAAATACACATATATTACTTTATTGCAATATATAATTCTTATTGTATTAACTTCACACTAAATACACTTATTGTGCGGAAATATTATTGATATATATATATAGTTTGATCGCATATAACATATAATCACAAATGCATACAAGCATGTGATATGTAATAAAATCGAATGTGACATGGCGGGTCTCTGTCCATTGATTTAATTTCGTTATCTATGTACATTATTATACATATATTCGTATTTAGTTAAATCTATTTATATATGTTTATAACTATGTGAGTGGATGTTCAATTTGTATTAAGGAGGATGGTAAATACATGGGATATTCTAAATTATATTTACAAATATAAAATTAATGTGGCAAATTTTATTAATGAATTTATTTTATTTATAAATGTGCACAATATATATAGCCTCAAGGGACAACGATGATGATGACGATGAAGAATAACAAAAAAATCCAGTATCCGAGTAGGTAGACTACTGTCATTTACGTAAACACAATATGCTTAATTATTTGCTAAATTTAAACTGCTCCTTTTTTTTCAAATAAATTTCGGGATTATTTGTTCCATGGACACAAAACAATAAATTTATTGTTATGAATCGTACGACATTATTATTATTGTATATAAATAGTACAAATATTTCTTGTGTATACAATAAAAGCAGGTATGCTGCGGTACAAAATCTCCATGGATATTATAATATAAATATTAAATTCATATGTTTAAAAAAATAAATTATATAACGATGATCATGATGATGTTGATGATGATGATGATTATGATGTTGATATAGAATAGAAAATAATAATAATAATAATAATAATAATAATAATAATAAAGGAAGGAAGATAGATCCTTATATTATATATATTGTATATATATTATCGAAATCAAAGAACAATTTGTTGTTTATTCCCTTCAATTTACTTATATATTATTATAAATCATATATACATACTATAAATGGCACATGTTTGATTTATTAGATTTACAACCACTTAAGGATCAATTTAGAGTTACTGTATTCGTCGTGCAAAAACCTTTAACTGGAGGGTTGAGAAAAACATATGTATTATATACCATAGTTATATATATGAGTATATAGAATATTTATATGTATATAATAAATACAATAATAAAACTTTTATATTGTATATAAGCACGCATACATATATACTCAATATGCGAATAATAATATTATATGGAGTATATGTATTCGTTTGTTTGTGTATAGCCGTAAATATATTTATGATTATGGTTTAAAAAAAAAACTGACTAGAATTTTATATTAGAAATTTAAAATTACAATAAAATTATAATTATACGTGTATTCAAAATATACACTAGCTCGTACAACGTTATACAATGTATGTATTTGTATATATAATGAATATATAGGCAGTGTTGTCACGTGAAGCGAATATTATTTCAATTCATAGTCTATATATAGCCTATATAGAATATATTACATCAAGCTTAACAGCTAAGAGTTAGATAAGAACTCTATAAAATCGCTGATTTCGAAAGTTTTCGCATATAGAAATATTTTCATTGATCAGTGAATTGCAAAAAATAAATAATATATATTTGTATTGAAATTAATGAACATAATAAATTTATATTTAAATAGTATGCTAAAATTTATGAATATATTGTATATTTTAAAACATAATTATTAAAATGTATATCATCATTTAAATATTAAATATATTTAAATTAACATTTTTTTTACTGATAACAATTTTTATATTAAATAACAAAAATTATAACACACACACATTAATTTTGTTTATTCACTTTTGTGGTGATGATACTTCTTGTACAATTATTTTGCAAAAAAAATTATCAGAATTTATGTGAAAGCAAAAAATGTATATATACGAGATATATAAAATATTTGAAGCAAAGATTCAAAATGAATTTAGTCGGAGCTGCGAGGGAAGTTAAAAACCCAAACACAAATATATTTTGTATATATAATTTATTTAATTTACAATATATTTATGCTAAAAAAAAATTGTTAACAAAAAATTCGTGACTATACAATATACAAATATATATTGGTAAATTTTGCATTCTATGATTTAATTTTTTTATTTTCGTCAAACAAACATCACACACACACACACATGCTATATTTGGTGTTGATTGATTTGTTGTGATAGAATATAAATAAAACCTGAATTTAGCATAGAATATTTTTCTGCTGAGATAATATATATACAGATACACCGCATATAATAATTTGATCAAATATATGTACAAAGGTAATCAATTGAATTTTATATAGTGTTAGTTAATTAATAACATCTTTGTTTACATTTAGTCTAAATAAATAAATAGCGATATGGGTATGTCTATTTTATTTTCGGAATAACATATTTATATTCACTATAATTACTTAAAGCTTAAAGTATAAATTCATAAATATATATATATATGACTCGCTTGTTGGTAACCGCCATATATAATACGGATCTATAAAATAAATTTGATTTAATTGCTTCAGAATTGATAACTTTTTACACAATCTAATTAATTATATACAGAAAAAATTAAACAAAAATTGCAATTGAACCGTTAAAAGATAATTTACATATAAATATGTAAAACGTAACAATAAATCAAATATATACCCATATTTATTTGTCTTTCCGCCTAAATTTTAAACTAATAAATGAATTACACAAAAATTAAAATGATCTGCGTTCTCGTATCACATCAGTGTCGTGTGTTAAGATAAGATAGAAAAAAATAAAAATAAATACAATTTCTCATTTTGTGCGTTTATATGCTTATTTTTTTATACAATATAATTTATTATATCTTCTGTATAATGCGAGCAGAAACAATATATGTTAAAAACATCTCCATATCATAAACTTGTTTTTATTTTCTGTTACATAATATACCAGATAATTTACAATATTTGTATTTGAATGCATATAGGAAAAAAAAAAAAAGTATACCATATATTTTATAATAATCAATTATATTAAATCTATATATATATTCTATTATTACAGGCAGTTTTAACCAGTTTTAAATTTTAATAGACATATACATATATTATTTTAATGTTAATAGTGCAGTCTATGACACGCCGGGCAACTTATAGAAAAAAAAAGAAGAAGTTAAATAGAACAATAATAATAACAACAACAACAACAACAACAACAACAACAACAAAACGATCATCAAAAGATCAAATATCATTTTTTTATAATATAAAAAAATAATGTTTCAAAATAAAAAGTCATACGATTTGTTGAGGAGAATTTATAAAAATATAATAAAATTGATAATATTGTTATCAATTTTTATTATTATTATTTAATTTAGTATATATATTTTAGAAATTTTTATAAGTACTCTATTTATAGACAGACAGATTCGGTATCGAATATTATTTATATATATATATATATAATCTTAACTATTAAATATTAATCATAAAGATAAAATAATATTAATTATTATTCAGCGCTTTTTGTTTGTTAAACATAAGAATATTTAAGTCTTATATTAAATTAAATGAAAGTACTGTGCGCGCGATCATAAATACTAATCCAAACTAATGAAATAACATTTGGGGGATTGTTGTTTCCTCAAAGTATAATATCCATTTGTTTAAACACGATGCTAAAGTGTTTAATCTAAATTATTAAATCACACTGTTCAAATCGTTCCAATTTCCAATTCTTCGACGGGGATTTTTTTTTTAAGCTATTTAATGTTTATTCCCATGTGTTTTCTTTAGTTGCGCGATGTACTTGTGGCGCGAGATCTGGTGCGAATATAAGGCGAGACAGCAGAATGGAAATTTGTTGTTGAATTTTTAGCAACAAGAAGAGATTATTTTGGAAACAATTCAATGATTTGTATTAGTATGTGGATCATTTTTCATTACATTTCACTACTATCACTTTTAAATTGTGTTAGCTATGTTTCACATTCATTTCACAATATTAACATAATATTTTTAACGTTTAAATGGCAACTATATCGGTACTTGTTCAATAATTTCTTTCATTCCAAAAATATTCCAATGTGGAGAAACGAAATTGTTTATACAAAAATCACTGGTAATATATTTCGATGGCAGTATACCATTATTATTTATTTCTACGTTTTTATTTCTATTACTTATCATTGTATATTATTTAAATAAAATTATATATTTTTATACACTTTCTTTATAATACATATATTATATGTATTTACACTTTGTAATTATATATTATTAACACTATACGATATCAAATATCGATCGGGATAATTCAGCTAATATTTGTAATATATATTTATAAATTTCATACATGGAATTATTTGTCAACACAATCTCTATTCTTGTTGAGTTGAATATTTTGGAACTTGATGCAAATATCTTTCTGGCTATAGTTACCATTTCATGTTCGGGAAAAAGATAAATAAAATCTAGGAAATACTGTGTGGTGTATGCAGCGTGTGGAAACAATTTATAACGAAATTTATTTAAATTTGTCATTGCTTTCATAATGAAATTATTATATATATAACAAAATTAAACAATAATAAATTTAAATTTATCCAAACTAATTTGTTTCTATTATAGGTTGTTAAATAAATTTGAATTTAACATACTCGTTCTGTATTACCCGCGAAATAGTATCTGCATGTTTATAGGTGTATGCAATTAGTATATAAATACACATTCAAACTATTGTATCTACTTTATCTTAATTTTTATTATAATTATAAACATTATAAATATGTATGATGGTTAATAGTTGATATTGTATTAATAAATCATCCATTGTTTATAATATTATAAGTATATTATATAAAATTATACACAAAGACAAAGTTCACAAAGGTGTGCGGAAGGTGATGAGGCGATCGCGTTTTCTATTAATGATTATATATCGTTTGTACAAATTTAAAAAGTTTAGTCGCATCTCATTTGCATTGTTTTAATATAACCAGATTAATTTATTATTCCATTCATGCATTTTATATTTTATTTTGATAATTATCTAAATATATTTGGATAATTTCGAATAGATACGATCAATTCTAATCACTGTCGTTTCACAATAATATACACATCATCTGCTACACACATACACCTTATTTCATTTCTGTATATAGTTAACATTTCCATTAAAAAAATTAACTCTTTTTTTTTTTATTATACAAACACAAAAAGTAAATAAATAAAAAAAAATTGTTATCATATTTTATATTAGTATTAGTATAGATTTAGTTATAATATTAGTGTAGTATTATTATGAAAATAATAAATCGGGTAAATTATCCCGCAGTGATATTAAGACATATATCATATATTCATTTCAATAATAATATTTAAAAATTATTAAACAGTATTGGGAATATATATTTTTAAGAACATGCGGTGGTAGGTATAAAAGTAAGGATTATCATATGTGCAGCAGAGGACAACGTTTTGAAAACATTCCATAAATCTTTAGAACTCTTATATCATTAAACACTTCACCTATATCAAAATTTCAATACCATATCGAATAAATTGTATTGTTTTGCAATTATTCTTATATGGAAATGTTCAGGTTATAAATATTTTTTTATTTCATTGTTAATATTTTATTTTCTTTCAATTCTTTAATTGGTTCGTGTGCTTGCAAATCCTTTTTTATTCCTTACACATACTTCCCATCTTCTTTTTAATACTTATTATAACCAAAACGTTCCTCTTTCACTTTTTCTGTTTCCTAATTTATAAATAGTGGTTTTCGTAATCTGGTTCTTAAAACAACTATTACATTTCTACTATATTCATATCGCGCAAAAAAATTGTTACCATGATTTTATTGATAAAACAATAAAATTAGATTTGAAGTGATAAAATATAGGTCAAATTTTCAGGAGAATATATATTCTTATCGGTATAGAGATATTTCAGACGTTTACTGTGTAGCATTTTAAACTTTGTCATAGATGTTTTTGAAATCGGTACTGATGGCTGTGTCTAATTTTTTTCTATTCGCAGATATTTCCTATATCATTTCAAATTAATAAAATTTCAGATTAAAAATCAAAGAACCATTTATGCTGCGTGGTGGCCGATGACTAGATATTTTACCCTCTATATATTTTATATTGTATATAATGTGTTTTTTTTTTTAAGTTGATTTGAATTCGTTAATTTTTTCTTATTTTAAAATTATTTTTTTATTTATTTATTTATTTTTTATTTCTATCGCATGTTTGAGTGTGCGAGTAGCCTTTGTGCTATTGATAATAAAAAAAAAAAATACAAAAAAATATATGCCATTTTTGTGTATAAATAGATGTGGAAGACATAATTTTAAAACAGTTGGTATAATAATATTGTGGTTAATTTTGTTACATGGTGTGTTCAATGATCATTGCAATTTGTTATTAGAAAAATTAATATCTATCGATCGCATCATATCACACACATATAAAAGCATATCCATATAACTCTTCGTCGCGTTAACATATAACAATATAAATATTGTGAGAAATTGAAAAGAAATTGTGAATATTATATTTATAGAGAAAGTGTAATTATTATACAAAATATAGATAGATCAACTGCATTTAAGTGTATATAATTTAGAAATATATATAATTATATTAATTAATAATTAAAATGAACAACGGTATTAGTAATAATGTTGTAAGTATAATAATATTTACATTTCTAAATATACACCTGCAGAATATATTCTGCAAACTATAAGAAATAAATAATACATTGAAGATATGTAAATTAAAATTAAGAAATTTACTCTCTATACTTTATCCCTTATATGCGTATTATAATTATTATATAATAATATAATTTAATATTTTATGATGTGTATTTAATAATAAAAAATAATTATTTGAGTTTTGTTATCAGCTTATGAAAAAAGAAAGAAAAAATAAATATTAAACATTTTTTATATGATAACATCCAATTGCCCAAAAATTAATTAATGTTATTATTATATTAATTGGTAATATGTGTATTTATTTGCGTGGCTATGTGCATGTAGTTGTAGATATATAAATTTACTCGGAATCATGGGTATTATGGCATTATAATATAGGTATTATAATAATCTATCTACTTATATACATTTTATCTTTATAAAAATATGATATTATTATTGTATTAATAATATCAATTTTATTGTGAAAAATATTTTAGATTGTATCTATTTTTATCTTATTACACTAATATGCGCACATATAATTAGCAATTCTGTTGGTAATTGTATTTTTTTTTCAACAAATGTCCATGAAAGTGTTATTATTTTGCATCACTCTCAATTTTTAATTAAGTTCCGCAAATAAAACACGTTGTGCTCAATAATAAATTTTCTCAAAAATTAATTCGTCTGTATAGCGCCAAAATAAAATTCCAAAATTACCAAGATTATGAAAATTAAAAGGAAACGTATTTATGTGGCCAAGTAAAGCGGGCTATTATTTTTTTTTTAATACTAATATATTGGTTTAAATCGACTGAATGGGATCAGTAAAATACATAATACACTATATATTCCTCATTGAATCACTATGTTCATATATTATCAGAATTTCCTTAAGAATCATCACACAAATGTTCTATTTCAAATGCTGTCAACAACTAATTGCAATTTTCACCAAAACATATTTGTAAATCATACCATTATTATATAACATAGATAGAGATTAATAATAATAATACGATTAAAAATTCATTTTATTTCAATGATATTGAATTTTCCCTAAATATATTACACCATATAACATCGTTTTCAGCAATTTAACTGTGTTTCAAAACAATTGTTTTACGTTTCCATTTAATTCATCGTATTTGGCCTTATACAATAAAGGAAATTTTATTAAACTTTAACATTTTGTTAGGATCGGATCACAATACATAAATCAATCATCTCCCAAAAGAGGTAACATTTACAGATCCATATATATTAGATAGTCATTCCGTTTATTTTCCGGACAGAGTGTGTATATATAATAATTGAAGCTTTCGCACTATTTCGCATATATATTTACAAAATATCTTTGTGTATATTGAATATTACACAATTACTATTAATTATGTATTATTTTTTGTATATATAAATAAAGTTAAAGGTTAAGGTTACTCCAAAAAAAAAATCAATATTATTAAATTATTTTTACGCTATATTCAAATAGACAAATAAATACAGTATATATATTGAGTTGAAAATGAAATGTAAATACTATCTACGATAACACGTCATTGTTACGCGATGATTTTAAATTTTCTTATCAGTTTATAGATTAATTTACAATACGAAAATTTTTCTTATCTAATCTTAAATAATAATTATAATTTATTTATATAATATAAAAATAAAACAATCGAAATTGCGTTTGATGTAATTTAAATGTATTATAATAAATTAATGCTTCAATTACAATTACGTGGGGTCTTTTAACTAAATTAATGGATTGATGTAAAATGTTCTATCACTTAATATTGTATATAATAAATCTGGATGTATTTCTCTATGTAATTCGTCGGTTAAAAAGTTAAATAAATTTAAATATTGATTAAACTGCATAATGACGTAATAAATACAATGTTAAAATCTAAATTGAAATTAAATTATATTTTAATTTTAAAAAAAATATATTGTATTTATATATAGAATGGAACTGCACACAAATTGAATTTAAAAATTGCAATAATTGGACAAAGTAATTTTGCAGCTGAAGTTTTAGACGTTATAATTAATAAAGGTTATGATGTAGTCGGTATATTTACAATACCCGATAAAGGAAATCGTGAAGATATATTAGCGACAACAGGCAAGTCATTAAATATACCAGTTTTTAAATTCTCAGCATGGCGTAAAAAAGGTGTAGCAATACCAGAAATTTTGGAAAAATATAAATCAATTGGTGCCAATTTAAATGTATTACCATTTTGTTCACAATTTATACCAATTGAAGTTATTGATGGTGCAAAATATGGTAGTGTATGTTATCATCCATCGATTTTACCAAGACATCGTGGAGCCAGTGCAATATCTTGGTAAATATAAATATAGTACAAATTATTATTTAAAATTAGAATTTCGTTTTAATTCTATAAAAAATATATAATGTGTGTTTATTTGTAGGACATTTATTGAAGGTGATAAAATAGCTGGATTTTCAATATTTTGGGCTGATGATGGTTTAGATACGGGTCCATTATTATTAACAAAACAATGTGATTTGGAGACAAATGATACATTGGATACAATATATAAACGTTTTCTGTACCCACAAGGTATCCAGTCGATGGGTGAAGCAATTGATATGATTGCAAATGAAACGGCACCAAAAATACCACAAATTGAATATGGGGCCACGTATGATGCGCCAATGTTTAAAGAAGAAAATCAACAAATAAATTTAAATCAAACGGCTACACGTATATGTAATTTTGTGCGTGGTTTAGATTCGGTACCGGGTGCAATTGCGTATGTACAAAATGATGACGGTGTCGAAGATTTAGTTCGTTTATTTGGTGCAAAATTATATGTTGATTTTCCGACTGTTGGTCGGCCCATACGATTTAAGGGATTAAAACAAAGGGCAATTGTTCATGAAGACGGTATTTGTATACAGGGTACAGATGGTGAATTTGTAAATATTGAACGTGTCAAACGTGGTAGTCGAATGATTGCAGCCAGTCAATGGTTTGAACAGAGTACAGTAAAAGAAGTTTTAGTATATACCGAAACGGAAAAACAAATGGAAAATGATTTACGTGGTATTTGGGAATCAATTTTAAAAAATAAAATCGAAGATGAAACTGATTTTTTTGCAAGCGGTGCCGGTTCAATGGACGTCGTAAGACTTATCGAAGAGGTTAAAGATGCGTTTGAAATAAATTTAGAAAATGAATCATTATTTATGGCACCAGTTTTTTCCGAATTTTTTATTGAAGTTGTTAAGGCATCACGTTTGGGCGGTGCTGGTGGTGCAGCCGGAACAAAAGTTGAATTCAATGGTTTTATTATGCGAGCAAATAAAAAAGAGATTTCGGTACCAACACAATTATTTATAAATGGAAAATTTGTTGATGCTGAAAATAAAAAAACTTTAGACATTATTAATCCAACAACTGAAGAAGTCATATGTAAAGTTGCGTTGGCCTCAAAGAATGATGTTGATACGGCCGTCCAAGGTGCATACAAAGCCTATACAGGTGTATGGGGTCAAATGAGTCCACGGCAGCGTGGTCAAATTATGTATAAATTGGCCGATTTAATGGAACAACATAAAGAGGAATTGGCCACCATTGAGGCCATTGATTCGGGTGCCGTTTATACATTAGCTTTAAAAACACATGTTGGTATGTCCATTGAAGTTTGGCGATATTTTGCCGGTTGGGCGGATAAAATTGAAGGCGCTACATTACCGGTGACCGCAGCAAGACCAAATAATGTATTAACCTATACAAAACGAGAACCAATTGGGTAAGTAGTGGTGATGGGCACCATTGAACAAAATAGAAAAAAAATTAATTAATGTTTATGTTACTCTGCTGTAATTATTATAGAGTATGTGGACTTATTACACCATGGAATTATCCTTTAATGATGTTATCTTGGAAAATGTCGGCATGTATAGCTGCCGGTAATACAGTTGTTATTAAACCAGCTCAAGTAAAATATTTGATTTAATAATATATTGATAATGTAAAAAAATAGAAAATATAATAATCCACTTATATTTCATAGGTGTGTCCATTAACAGCATTAAAATTTGCCGAATTATCAGTTAAAGCTGGTTTTCCGCCCGGTGTTATCAATGTAACGTGTGGCACTGGATCAGTTACGGGACAAGCAATTGCTGATCATCCATTGATAAGAAAACTTGGATTTACTGGTTCAACACCAATTGGTAAAAAAATTATGACATCATGTGCTGAATCAAATATTAAAAAATGTTCATTGGAATTGGGTGGTAAAAGTCCATTGGTTATATTTGCCGATTGTGATCTAGACAAAGCCATTAAACATGTACGCGTTTATAATCGTAAAAATATATATATGATTTATAATTTAAATTAATACATTAACGTACGTAATTATATGTCACCTTTTTTAGGGTATGTCATCGGTTTTCTTTAATAAAGGTGAAAATTGTATTGCAGCTGGCCGCATATTTGTTGAAGATAAAATTCATGATGAATTTGTACGACGTGTTGTTAAAGATGTTAAAACAATGGCAATTGGTAAAATGTTAATATGCAATTTTTTTTTAAATAAATATATTTATAATTTGTTTGTTTATATTTTATAGGCGATCCATTAAATAGATCAACTGCACATGGTCCACAAAATCATAAAGCACATTTTGATAAATTATTAGAATTTTGTGAAATAGGTGTTAAAGAAGGTGCAAAATTAGTGTATGGTGGCAAACGTTTATCAAATCGTAAAGGTTTCTTCTTTATACCAACTATATTTACAGATGTTACCGATAATATGTATATTGCACAAGAAGAATCATTCGGGCCAATTATGATAATATCTAAATTTAGTGGTAACGATGTTGATTCAATTATAAAACGTGCTAATAATACGGAATATGGTTTGGCCAGTGGTGTATTTACAAAAGATTTGGCTAAAGCTTTATTATTTGCGGATAAAGTTGAAGCCGGTACTGTGTTTGTAAATGTTTACAATAAGACTGATGTGGCCGCACCATTTGGTGGTTTTAAACAAAGTGGATTCGGTAAAGATATGGGACGCGAAGCATTAAATGAATATTTAAAAACAAAATGTGTAACAATTGAATATTAAAATTTGTTGTTATTTTGATTGTTTTATTTTATACGTTTTTTTTGTTGTTGTGGTTTAGATTTATAACAATTTATATTTTTATTAAAAAACAAAAAAACAAAAACAAACAAGAATTATAATTTATTTATAACTTTTCTTAATATTTACTAGAAATATTTCAATTATCTATGGTAATTCTTATTATTCTCTGATAAGATTAAAATTATACGATTTTTCACTAAAAATATATAGTCTTTAAGGAAACTACATTATAGTAGGTATACTTTTCATTGTTACAATAATAATAATAAATAGATATAGCACACTCAACGCATCATTTCAAACCCATATTCACTTATAATAATAAATTGTTAAAAAAAATATCCAAGGAAACTCAGAGTTATGAAAATGTTTGTTTAATCAATAATTGTTTTCAATCAGATTTTTTAAACATTTAAGTTCATTGTACTTTCCACATTATTAGTGCAGACAGTCCTATAATATTAATACTTTAATAAAATTATAGACAAATATAAAATGGGTATTGAAGAAAATGAAATTGGTGGAATTAAACGGTAAAATTCTTTGTGTTTTTTTTAAATAAAAAATAAAATTGAATAACATTATTCTCAACAAATTAGAATGACTAAAAAATCGATAGCTGATTCATGTAAAAAAAATAAACTATATATGACACCGTATTTAAATGATGTTTTATATTTACATTATCAAGGTATAAGTATTTTTTTTCTATGTTCTGGTCCATATTAAAATATTTCTTTTAATAATATATTAATGATAATATATATAAATATATAATATTTATAGGCTATCAACAAATTGAATGTTTAGAAGAATATACTGGTTTAAAATGTTTGTGGTTAGAAAGTAATGCAATTTCAGAAATATCTGGATTAGATAATCAAAAAGAATTAAAATGTTTATTTTTACATAATAATATAATAAAAGTGGGTGATGGTATATTAATTATACAATTATAAATATATTTATTAATAACAATAACATTTTATCGCCGCACGTAAGAAATTATCAACATTTATTTATTAGTTTTCTATTTATTTATGTTTAGAAAATTCAAAATTTACAATTTTGTTCACAATTGGATACAATAAATTTATCACATAATTATATTCATAAAATTGAAAATTGTGGAACGGATATATTACCAGTTTTAAATACATTAAATTTATCACACAATTGTATACGGACCATTGAAAATATTGAAAATCTTTCGGAATGTAAAACTGTTTCGGTGCTAGATTTATCACATAATCGTATAAATGATATATTAATTGTTAATTGTTTGGCAACTATGTCCGAATTAAAGGTGCTATGTTTAACTGGTAATCCAGTGGTTAATGAAATACCATCATATCGTAAAACACTAATTAATGCATGTGTAAGTTTATTTAAATAATAATTTATAAATATTATAATAAATTAATAATAGAATAATGCAAACAAATAACGCATAATTTCAATATAGAAAAAATTAACTTATTTGGATGATCGTCCTGTATTTCCCAGAGATAGAGCATGTGCTGAAGCATGGTAATATAATATAATATGTAATAATAATAAGTGTTAATAAATTTTTAAATAAATTTTTAGGAAACGCGGTGGATACGAAGAAGAAAATCGGGAACACATTCGATGGAATAAAGAAGATAGACGAAAAATTCGAGCAAGTGTAAATGGTAAAGTAATAACGATAATTACTAAACAAATTGTGACTGAACGAAGAGCGTGATATCTTTGATATAGATCTTATGTTTACTTCTCGTACAAGTATGCTATCATATATACCACTCAGTGCCATGTCAAATTTTTTACACAATGTTTACTAATATCTTTTTCATATGTTTTCTGTTTGTCTATTGATTAATTTTCTTTTATTGTAATAACTTATACCAAAATCACTTTTCCATTTCAATTAACTGCAATTATATTTATATATACCACACACATATACCAATTATTACTATATATAAGAAATTAATCAAAATTTGTTTAATTAGCCACATTAGCCTTTCGACGCAAGCGAAATGATTGTGGAGATCAAATTGAAAAGGTACAATTATTTACATATACCATATTATTATTAAATTAACTCTAAAATTATATTAACCATCCATTTATTAATTTCTTTATATATTTGTATACAGTTGCCATCAAGTAGCGACGATGAAGATGATCGAAACGATAATAATAATAAAAAATATGAATATTCAACATCTTTACCATACAATAACAATATGAATGAAGAGGAATGGAAATTAATTGATGATTTGGCAAATAATATAACAATTCCAAACTATTCAGAACCACAACGTAATCAATGTAACAATATTACGGATAAATATTCACAAAATATAATACCACCAAACGAAATTCAAAATACTGAAGTAGCGGAGCAGCAGCAAGCAAAAATGGAACATAATATTATTGAAATAAAAACAACAACAACAACAACAACAAAAGAAAATACTGGACGAGAAGAATATTATCAAAATTATAATAGAAATGAAAATGATGCTGATGATGATAAGAATAATAATATTAATAATAATGATGAAACAAATTATTTCTTTAAAAATTTAACAAAAATTTATGAACAATCATCGGATTTCAGAAATTGTATGCAAGAAAATACAAATAAAACTATCAAAAATTGTGAAAATATTAAAAATGATAATAATAATAATAATAATACTACAATTCAAGAAACTAATAATTTAGAAGAAAGAAAACGATTAATTGAAGAACTTGATGATGATGAAGAACCTATTTTTGAAAAATTACAATTTAAAAAAGAAAATAATGTTAAGCCTGCGTCGCAATCAATGAATCAAAAAATTGGTGACGATTGCGTTAAACCATCATTATTAAATGAGCTTTCAAATATATGTAATCATTCAGAAATTTTAGAATGTTCGTCGCAGTCACAACATTCAATTAGTTTAGAAGAACCCACTGAGTTACGTTCAAGAAAACCAATAATTGAAATAATTTCTACTAACGAAGATATTGTAAATCGTCCTAACGATATTCAAACAATTAATAAGAAAATTATTAACGAATCCATCACAAACATAAATAAAATAAAAGAAGTTATTGAAGTAAAAATTGATACTAGTTCAGATTTGAATATATTAGAAGAATGCGAACAAAAGACATTAGATACAAAAATTTCTACAGAAAATTTTCAGATAAATACAAATGACAACAAAATTGATTTTAAAATTGATGTTATAACTCCTGTTGATGTTCAACAAATCGATCAAAATATTGAACAACCAATTGTTGATGAGTCGTCCGTCAATGATGATTTATCAAGCGATAATAATAAGTGTATTCATGAAATTAAACATTGTAGTAAATTTATTGAAAATGATGATTCTATGGAAACCCTTACAATAAATAAAAAGATTACTATCATTGAAGACCCATTAACAAAAGTTAATGCAATGGAATCATTCGAATTATTAGAATCAGCACCAACTACAGACGTTAAGAAATCAAAAATCGAATCAATTTCTACCGAAGAAAATGTACATAATGCAATAAATTTAAATAATCAATCTATCGACAGTAATTTATTTAATGAACGCAATGTTGCAATTGAATCGTCGTCTATAAACAATAATTTAACAATAGAAAATCCAGTAAATTTACTGATATCTTCAGAAATCGACGAACTTCACCAATCTATAGATAATGTTGTGAATATTCCAAAAGAAAGAAAAAATGATATTATCAAAAGATTATTATCAGCACCCCAATCACATCGTAAATTTGATGCGGATGTTATAAATAGTGAATATGAAGAATTATGTTGTATTCAAGATATTAAAATAAAATCTATTGTCAATAAGGTATATGGTAAAAAGGAAAAATATTATGAATGTGAAAATTTAATTAATGACAATGAAATAATAGAAATCGATAATAAAATTCAGGAAAAACAAATTAAACAATCATCATCATCTGGAATTATATTTTATTGTGAAAATTTAAATAAAATATTAGTAGAAAATGTAAATGAAAAGGAACCAAACGAAACTGATAATAATAATAATAATAATAATAATAATAATAATGATGATGTTGCCGAGGCAAAAGAAGAAGATGATGATGATGATATTATATATGAGGATTGCTTTGATTTCTTATATAATGAAGCAATAACAACGCCAAGTGAAATAATTGAAGAAATTGAAATTGATAATGATAATAATGATTTAGAAAAATAGATTTTGTTGGGAAAATTATAGAAAAATGATAAGATTAATTTTAGCACATTAAAAAAAAAACCTTATAAATGTATTTAATGATTTAGTATTTTTCTCATATAATAAAAATAAAAATATTCATTTTTCCTTTTCGCTATAAATTTTGTCTGAAAAGTAGTATAAAAAAAAACATAGAATTAGTAAATCTCCAAAAAATGTATGGTAATATTTATTTTCCTTGAAATAATTTCTTATTCTATAAAAAACGATTGATTATTTTTATTATTCTGTTTATTTTCAATTTAAAATTGTTAAATTTAGAAATAATTATGTAATTGTTTCTGTATATGAATTAAAGACATAGTTACGAAATTTTCACAATTAGATTATATATAAAATTAGTGGGTTTCCACAACTGTTGACGGCTTGACGCATACATAAATTCTAGAATTTACTCAAAACGATCAAAATATAAAGTATATTATAATATGTATCATCAATAATGATCACTACGAATATAAAATTCATACTTTAATATATAAGTATCATATTTTCTCATATCATATCTGAATGGAATCACTATTTATGCAAAATGTAGCCTATACTGTCGTGTCAATTTACGTTTAGCAACTCATTCCTATGCCATTATTACCCTATGATATTTTTTGTACATTTGTTGATAATAGGCGATGATCATTACAAACAATAATATTGTGAAATAATCATTAAAAGAAAAAAGTCCAGGATATGTCAAAGGACACAGTTATGTATATATATATCAAAATTACCTCACGATTAAAGAGATAAATAGCTTTGTGTAATATCGTATTATATCCAGGCTATAATAACCGGATTTTTAATGGACATAATAGACAAATATAAAAACAAATATGAAAAATTGGCAACACAATAATTTTTATCTTTGATCCACATTTGTGTACGAGATACGACAAAAATATACTTTTCAGTTACATAATATCCTACTATAAATTATATATACACAGACACATTATATATTTATATATATATATATATATATCCGTATCCATATGAATGAAAGTACATTATATATATATATATATATATTTGTATTATATAATGGAATAAATGCACACATAATATATGCACTTTGCTCTATTGTATTATATAAGAAAAGAAAAACAGACCGACGTCATATAATATATATGGCTGTGCTATAACTTTATCCATATATATATAACTTACAATCACACAAATTTAGGTCATTATCTTATATAATTTTTGCTGAACTATATACATACATATAATAATAATATCATCTATAATTAAATTCTTCTTTTTCTTCAATATAGCATATAATTATATTAGTTTTTAATTTATTATAGGATTTATTTATCTGTTAGTGTGTTACATTATCCTATTCTTTCCGTATATATATTTTAAACATATATATTGTATATATATATTATAGCTTATCTATTGCTATACGTAAATGGGGTACCAATATAAAAAATTTAATACAATAAAAATTGTTATGTATACTATTATTTTTATTATTCCTATTGTTAAATTGGTATTAGATCAAACAAAAACAAATAAAAATTGTTGTATGCATGAACTCAAAAATAAAATGCATCGTATATGTGTAACAATAACCATTCCAACAACTATGATAATAACCAACACCACCACCACCACCCATCCACCCTTTAAATAAAATTACATTACCATATTATTCTTATATCTTCTTTTTATTTTACAACAACAACCTATTGTATTCTATATATAACAACATCCTGAATTTATATATCGGTCTCTTCATCATACCATCTTATTGCATATATGGTATATACTGTATTATATGTAATGATACCCCTTACATTTATTTTTTTCATTCATATATATATATAAACGCGAGCATAAAAATATATGTAGTATATAACAATTGATGTCGTAACAGCTGAGCTATGACGTAATTAATGCAGGAACCTGTCACGTGAATGAACGTTCATTTCCTCTACTTATATACAATATTTTAAAAATATATAATATTTTATGACATAGGTATTTTTATTTATTAATGTTATGTGTAAAATACTTTTTTTTTCTGTACTAGATATTCAACACAAGATGGACGTAGTTGTTACCGAAAGATAAGGAAAAAAAAATTATATAATAACATATGTACAAGTATATAATATATAATTTATCCTATTTGTATATATATATATATATACTCTTATATAAATATACAATATTATTTGGTTATGTCCTTTTTATGGTTGTTATCTCTAAAAATAACTGTACATAACTGAAAATATGATTATTAATATTTATATAATATGCGAGATGATGCGGTGTATGTTTGTGTATGTATAACTGATGTATTGTATATAAATAAGTATATATATATATATATACAATATATATTTTGAATTTTTTTTTGAAATACGACTCTATATATATGAATATCAATTGATATAAATTATTGATGTTTGTACATATATAAAAATATATTTTTGATGTGGGGCGATCATCGAGGATGATGATGATTATTTTAAAATGAAATATGGATGCGATGATATTATTATTGATGGAAAAAATGACTGTATATAACTAAATAAACATATATATATATATGAGGAGGACACGTGCGCAGACGTACATCTACTGTCGCAGCGTCGATTGAAATTTTATTTTTTTCATCTCAATTGCGTATGCGCTGCCAAATAGAAAATAATCTCTGGAAAATATACAATTATATATTTATATATTAATAATTTTGGATCTCTTCTTCTTATATACATGTATGTACGGTATGTATGTATGTATGCATGTGTATATAGATTTAGTGTTAAATATAGTCCATATAAAATAACTAATTTTACTTCACGCACATATCATTTAGTTTTCTTATGTACCAGAATATGTTTATATATATTTTTTATATACAGTATACAGATATGATGCGGTGTTAAAGGGACACAAACACGATGTATCTAGGGAAAATTCTGATAATTTATAGTTTTTTGTCCCAAACTTAGGCTATGTGATTTATTTAAGGTAAATTTATTTACATATTCAAATGGAATATATGGCATTTACCAACAATTATTATACAGTAAAGCAGTTAAGTTGGTAAATTAATCCCATTAAGATGGGAGATATAATAATTTACCAATTATGATCTGCAATTATAGAAAAGACATAAATGTTTTCTTGAGTCTATTATTTTTATAAGACTGTGTGCACACAATGAACTTCTGAAATTTTGTGAAATTCAGGTGTTAAAATACAAGTTTATAATTTAGTTGATATGAAATGATAACTGTCTTTATGATCATAATTTTTCTATAGAAAACTGTCTATTATTTGGTCCATTCTGTGAAAAATTTCAATAAACAAACATCTTATCTGCGGTAATAGGGGAATTTTCGCATTATAGTTCATTCAGTTGCTATGATAAAATGTTGGACGACAGAGAAGTTACCTTCTCTTGTAGGTTTTTTTAATAAACTAAATATTTTTAAATATGGAAAAAATTTATATGAATATGCATTTGTTTGTATTTAATATAAAATATGTGTATATAGTCTATATATATATATACTCTGGTATAAACGTATATACATTAAATATATATAAAATACATATAAATAATATCATCATCATCATAACAATCATTTTAAAATCATTATCAACATATATATTTAACAAAATATGTATTGGTGTATGTGTTTTTGTGTATTATATAATATATATTGAGAGTATATGAATTATAAAATAAAATATCGTATATATATAATAATTCTGTTTTGTGGCTTATGTGTTTCCCCATATATCGCCACCGAATTATAGTGGTGGTGGTGGTGGTCGTCGTCGTCGTCGTCATCATCTTCATCATCTTCGTATTGTTCATTTTCACATATAGTCGAAGAAGAACAAATACTAAAAGGAAAAATGTTACACACACACACACATTTGTGAAATCGAAAAAGATTTTAAAATACTGGAAATTGGAATAATTTTACTGACTATCCCGGCACTATCAAAGTAGAAGTGGAACTGTAAAAATCACAAATTTTTTCAGTACACTCGGTATAATAGGAACAAAAAGAAAAAAAAAACTCCAACCATAAAAGATTTATTTTCACATAATTTTTTAAATAATACCGTGTGTTTTGTGGTGGTGTGCTAAACATCAGAAAAGTATATAGGAAAAAATAATAAATTAACCGGAGTAGTTATATTTGTGCTGTGTGCGTTTAAAGATAATTTCTGAACAAATCGTTATTTTTTGCAAATCATCTTAATTTTTTTTTTTTAATTATTTTTTCTTTTTTTTTTTGCATCGCCGATAAAGTGTTTGGCATAATTTTTCAATTTTCGATTTTATATAATATTTTTTTATAAATATTGTGTCGTTTTTTGTTTAAATTGAAAATATCATTATTTGGTCGTTGTGTTTTTTGGATAATTTTTTTCCATCAACTTTTCATTTAATAAAAACGAAAATAAATAAATAAATAAATAACACAAAAATAATTTTTCTCTATAACCGAAAATCTAAAAATTATACAAGACCTTTTTTTTTATATATAATAAAATTGAAAATTGATTTTCCTTTTTGCAACCAATACTGCCGCGTGCGTCGTAACACGACCACTACTCACACATCAATTCCAATACCATATATATATATATCCATACATATATTATTATATGTGTGTGTTGGTATTATAGAAAAATATAGGATTTTTATAAGAATTAATTTTTTACTTCATTTACCGATTGAATTAGTTTTTCTTTCATTTTTAAATTATTAAAACATATAGAAATCCTTTAAAAAAAAAATTCTTTTTATTTTCATTTCATAATTGTGTTTTATTATTATTATTATTATGTTTTTTTTATAACTATAACATAAATTTTTATTGTTGCATAAAATTTCATTATCATTTATCATTTATTTTGTTTTTTTTTATATATATATAAAAGTAATTAGTGTACGATAATATTTGCAGGAAAAACATAATTATATAACTAAAAATATAAAATAAAAGTGAATTTTTTTGAAATTATTTAAAACTTAAATTAAATTTATATATAGAAATTAACTTTTAATAAATTAATTAATTAAATTAAAGAACTCAATATATAAAAAAAAAAAATTAAAGAAAAAATGGCCGAGAAAAAAGTTGCTGAACAATATTATACAAGACCACCAAAACTTGGAAAATGGGAAGGTTTTTCACAATTTATATGGAATGGCGAAACTAGTCAATTTATGGGTAGAACTGCTGGTAGTTGGGGTAAGTAGTACACACACAAACACACACACACACTGCACCGTTAAAGTGCAAAAACAATTAAAATTAATTAAACATTTTTATTTAGAAATAAAATAAATTGAAAAGAGGTTATTTCCGGTTTTTCCTTTTTTTTTCTCATTTCTATATTTATTTGATAGTGTCGTCGCCATATTGTTGCACCCTTTTTTTTATCATTCCATATATATATATATCTTTTTCTTTCTATATATATATATACTGAGCACCGATACACATACATATGCAATATATAGGGAAATTTTTGTTATATATATATATAGTGAATGCGGCCATTTTGATTTGACTCACACTTCTATACCCAGAAAAATCAATTTTCCTTTTTTGTTCTAATTTTTTAATATAAAATTTATAAGTAATTTATTTGTTTTCTAATTATTCTTTCTTTGATTTTGTGTCAATTTTTGAATTGTTGGTGGTGGTGCTCAAATTTTTGAAAATAATATACATTTTTTTTTATATAAATGTCAAATAGCGGTTTTTTTTTCTTTTATCCCTGCACGTCACATGATCAGGACACACACACACACACACTCATATATGAAAATATTTTATTATATTTGCGCACGATTGTGTATTTCAATTTTCATATAATAGAAAATCAATAATTTACACACCCTCATCGTGTGCGGTGTGTGTAGTTCATATATATATAGTAAGTAAATTTTATTGAGAACATGTCACACACAAAATACTGTACGATATAAATATATAATAAATAATATTTTAAAATAGATATTATATAACTTTTTTTTAAGTGTTGTATTTTTCTTTTCAGTATAAAATTTTTAATTGACATGATTATTTTCATGGGTATAGTTTTTATATATTTAAATATGGCTATATATAGAACTGTGCCTGATGAGAGATATTGCATATATATATGTATATAATGTGTTATGGCATATTATGTAATATGAAGACTAATATAATAGTAGAAAAAAATGTGTAATGATTGAAATAATAATATAGAACAACTATAATCTAACTCTTTATTATTAAGAAATTTTTCATTTAATAATAACACAAAACTTTAATTTGATTCGACGACACATAACCTTTTTTTTCTTTTTTCTTTTATATATAATATACGAAAAAAATAAAATGCATTATGTAACATACATTTTTTTTCCATTACATAAATGAGATTTATATCAAATATATATATATATATGTATTATATATAAATATTGTATATATTTACTCGTATGTATTTGCTATTTTATTATTATAAGTGATGAAATCTTACGTGCGTGTAAAATTGTTATGTAATAATTTTACACATATAAACTAAAACATATAAGTCATATATGGCATATAATGTTATTCCAAGTGGAGCTAATATGCGGCATCTATATATAATATACATTCCTTATTTATATATAGTTAAGTTGATAAATTACTCCGCTTGCTGGGAGTATATAACAATTCACCAATTACGGTAAATGTTTCCTTAATTCTATATTATTTTTATATGAGTGATGAGCCCATCATATACCTATATATAATATGGTGTGTGTGTGTGCAGAAATTGTTAATATAACCGATAGCTGAAAAATTTCTGTATTTGACAATTGATTTGCATTCACAATACCACCACACTGCATTACTATACACAAGTTTTCCTTTATATATTATAAGTAATTATAATGAAGAAGGAGTAAAAAAAAATTAAAGAATATTAAATATATAAATGCAAGTCATACTATATCAATATTATAACAATTCACCTGGAATGGTCTACAATTATCGAAAGATATTGCATGTTTTTTATGTTCGCCGCAGTTTAACTGATTCTATGTTTATACTTTTTAATATAACGACAAATTTTCCTGAAACAAAATATTTTCGGACTTAATTACGATGCAAATAATGCAATTGTGTGGACTGATCAATACTGGAGTCGGTGAGATCAACACAAATATTTGTCGATCAAGCAAAGAGTCAGTGATTAAATTATTATATATAATTTTTATGCAAGAAAAAAATACTGTATTATTTTTACATCCAATAGACAACCTAAATTATTTAAATTAGAATTCTAAAAAATATTATTCAAATAATTCTGTTCATAAATAATTATTAAAAAAATATATATTAGTTAACATTAATCTTGGGAATGGAATGATCGAAAAAGTGTGTGTGAAGCTAAGTTAAATTAGGTTATGTTGACATCTTCTCAAAAGAACGTTTAGTACCTTTGTAAACATCTCAAACAAACGTTTACGCATTTGCAATTTTTTTACATGAACATATAAAAAGTGAAATAAATAAATAAACGTACAAAATAATGTTTAATAGTAAATTTAGATTAATTTTTGTGGCAACTCAAATTATTACACAAATTGTATACATTATGAATTATTGTTTCCTAATTGATCTACCGATTATTCTCTATAGATTTAGCATACAAAGCAACAAACATAAATAAATGCATTTAAACAAAGATTTACATAAACTGCCTAAAGTCATCGATCCAACAAAAACGCATATACATATTTTGCTAAAAACGTTATCAACAAATCCTATCTGACTTATAAATAAAATGACTTGATTTTGATGTCATTATATGTTTGGTTATAAAAAAAAATTCAGTTCTTTATAAATAAAGGATTTCAACAAATTTCTATATTTACAACCATATGTTAACGGATAATATCGCAACTATGTATATATACTATACGAGTATATATATATAATGTTAAAAATTTCACAAGGATTAAATATAATCTCTATAAATATATATGTTTATTTAAATAAATCAATAAATTTAAAATATTCATTCTCTAAGTATATATTTATATATATTGTACATTTTGTATATGCGAATCTGGCCAAATGTTAAACAAACTTTTGCTTATACATATAATTCCATTGTATATGGTTCGTATATATTCCGTTGATTAAATACAATATAAATATGTTATGAATATATCCTTTTTATTTAAATTTGTTTGAAGGTAATATTTGTTTGTATATTATATAAATTTATTGTATAGTATATAAGCATGGATGAAACTAGTTCAATATTTAAATAATATATTCATATATTCAAAGTATATAAATAAATTAAATTATGTACATAAATCAATAATGAAAATGTCTCAAGAGAGGGTATGCGTATGCGATGACTAATATTTTTTGCTGCGATGATGTAATGCATCTTTGTTGTTAAATTTTGTTAGAGAGGTGATAGTTTATCCTGTTTTTCTTTTGTTAATAAAATGATACATAAATATAAAATAATATATACTGCGACAGTGATGTAATATGCAACCCTTCATTTTTACATTTATGCATTACATATATATATATATATATAGATACGACGAGTATGTGCGTAGTTAGTTTGAACATAATAAAAATGTATACAGTAGCTAGGAATAATATTGAGAGCATATAGATCCAATTATTCAGCAATTTATATATATATTCTATATATAAAAGCATAGGCATAATATGATTAAAAAAAAAGTGGCTAGATTATGAAAATATGTAACTACATACTTTTAAAGTAACTGCTCATCGACTATACGTATATATATTTCGATTTCAAATGATTATGATAATGATAATTAATCTACAAGTTAATTTTAAATTCATATATTTATTATGAATTATTATTTATATTTAAATATATTGATAATATAAATAATATTTTCTGCAATAATAATAAATAATTTATATATAGCGAGGTGCAGAAATTATTTTAACACGATCTTATGCGATAATTATTGTTTAAAAATAAATAATAATTATAGTCATATTATATAGTACTTATTATATATTTGTATTATATATATATAATTCATTATCATTCACATATTAACATGAAAATTATTACAATATTTTATGTAATAATAATTTTTCTATCAATATCAGCATAATTGATTTTTCTAACATATGTATAAAATATGTAATAGAAATATATTAAATATATATATGACACTGATTAACTAATATTATATACTACACAATTTAGAATGTAATCGTGTATTAAATATGAAACAAATTTATAAAATATATATGTTTTACAATATTAAATTTCATTTATATACAGTTGAAAATCCTATATTATATAACAAAAATTTATTATTTGTAACTAAATATATGTTAAATGATAAATATAGTTTTATCTAACGTACTTATATTATTGTATTATCACTCATATATAAACACCACATCCGTTTCCCTTTTTTGAAATTTATCATTAGTATAATAATTTAAAAAATATTATTTATATAATTATCGAAATTTGATATTTGATTTAAACAAAATTGTATATTTAATTGCAGCCACAGACAAAAAATTAAAAAAATTACTCATCCTCAATATATAATTGCAAGCAAACAATTGTAATTGACCTGAATTGTAACCCTTTGCACTCGAAACTTTTTTTTTTTTTGTATATGGGGGTAATCAGGAATAGGATGGCGCCTGAAAGGCTATTTTTGCACACTCAGCTTGCTAGGTTATGTGTGATTTGATCGGTGGCCCATATTAAATGAAATAGAAAAAAATATCTTTATATATTTAATATTTTATATATGAATTTAATAAATCTCATTTTAAGTGAGATCAATATTCGGCAATTATAATATATTATTTATGTAAAACTAAACTTTTGTTTGTAAAACTTTGTCATTACATTTACACTACGTGGCACATTCTATATTATAGATATAATTATAGCATTTATATATAAAATTCAAAAATATGCTAAAATAATGTATTTTTATGGTTTTTAAATCAATTAAATATGTTAAACATTTATTTATTTATATAATATTTTTATGTATATTTATATATTTATATTTGTTTGACGGGGCGATGCGACGTATAGGCGGAAAAATACGTTAAAACATCCATAATCTTTTTGTTATTTTAACAAGTTTGGCATGCCTATCTATGGTATATGAACATATATTACAAGAAAGAAACCTTTACAAATGTAAATAAATTGTAATCTGATTTAATTTTATAATAATAATAATAAAAAAATAATGTCATTGAAAAAAATGGTTTTTTTTTCTCCTTGGCTTATCAGAATCAGTATTATATATTCAATAAACTTTGATGTACTCCTATATTAAATACTTGCAAGTTACATTATTATTCGATTATATTATTGTTTAAGGTGTTTTTTTTTGTTTGTTTATTATTAGCAAATATGCAAAAGGTGTAATAAAATTATTAAGGTGGTCGCCAACAACGTTGTCAATATTTAGTTTATATAATATAAAAAGAATTACTATTTTATTCAGAGCAATATAATTTGAATTTGAATCCATAATTTTATAAAGTAATAAAAATATATATGTTTATAGCATACGATTTACCACCGTAAGAATTTTTTTCATGAGGCGTTATGTGAAATCAGCCTCATTCACATAAATTGGATATACAAATAATCCATATGGTATATGTTGTACGATATAATATTTATCTAGCCATTTATTTATTATTCTAATTAATATTATAAAAAAAAATAAAAAATAACTGAAAAACTAGTTACAACCAAATTTTCCTACATATATATACTAAACCAAAAAACGAATAATAATAAAATCCGTCTATCGTATGTCTAGTCAAACAAAATTCATTTTCTATTTCAAAAAAGAAAAGCATAAACAAAAACAAATAAATAATTTCCATAAAATTTAGTTTGAACCGGTTCGCTCAAATTTGAAATTTGCCACCCACACTCATACTTATTAAACGCAAACATTATGCGCGTATTATATGTTAAACAGAAAATTTATATTTTCATTCTTTTTATAGAACTTAACTTTATAATATTATTTTTAGCTTATACACATTAAATATGTATTGTATAAACAATAATATATATAGTGCCACGCTAACCGATTATATGGTACATATAATTGTTTATATAAAAATTACGAAAATAAAACGTGCCTCGCATAGTCAGCCGCAGTCAGTCAGAAAAATTAATGTTTTTTAAATTACATATAATTATTTGCATATACATAATAAAATATAAAAAATAAAAATGTCGAGAAAACTCATAATTGTGTGTAATGTACTCGTATATATTATGTTATGACGTTTATATTTCCCACTATATTAACAAATTAATTAAATGAATGAGTATTATATTATATTAATTTACTCCTAAAATACAATTTTTAACATTTCTATATTTTTATTTATTTATATTGTATAACTTATTTGTATCACATATATACGTAAGTTATATGTTACCCGAAAAGTGAACCTTATAGCATATTTACCAAACATTTATTACAGCCAATTTAATAAATAACACTGCATATGGTGGGAGTATATAACAACCAATTGGTCTACAATGCAATTATCAAAAGGTATAAATGTTTTCTTTATTCTATTATTTTTATACGAGTGTTAATCTTTGAATAACGTCTAACCATTTATTTTCAAAGCATCTGAATAATTTTTGGTATTAAAATAAATACTGAAAAATTTTACATGTAAATTTCTGGAATTGAATCCTCTATTTCACGATTGATTAGCATGCATGCTGTCCGCCACTGCACCACTATATATATATATACATTTACACATCAAATTATATATATATGACTTTAATTTTTAACCTTGAATACATTTACTATATATTCTTTATATATAAAATATTATGTATAAACATAAGTTCTGCGATAAAATCTAATTTAATTAATATATAAAAACATAACATAAGAATAACATTTAAAACATTCGTTTTCGGTTGACCGATACACTGCCAAAATATGTATGCGATAACAATTATTTATAAATTGTATAAACAAAATAAAAACCCTACACGCACATAGAGAATATATAATTATTTAAAAATAAAAATGTTAATAGAAATTTATTTGTTTTATATATAATGAATATATGGAATGGAAATAGTAACGGATAAGGATTTGGCGATTTTTAATCAATATACCAAATAATATTTATAATCATGAATTTAATCAACCAAAATACGGTTCTGTAATTAAAAATATCGTTCAATTATTTCAACTTGGCTATAATATAATTTTATTATACACAAAAATATTTGCAAAAAAAATGATAAAAAGGTCACAGTGTGTTGTTATGTAAAGTAAGTAATTTTATTTTAAATATATATACTAACCATTATTGGTTAGAGAACATAAAATATATACAAAAAGTTTTAGGAAGCGGTCGTCGCCGCATTTATATTACATTTATACATATTGATAATTTTGTATATTTTAGTAACCCCCGCACTCTCTCTTTCTCTCTGTCTATATAATAATATTTAGTTAAATGAAATTTTTTTAAGTTGTTTTTTAGTTATAAATAATATGAAAAAAATAACATTTTAAAAATATTAAATTCAGCACTCACATTATAAATATATAAAATATAAATGTGCTTATATTTATATTTGAATTTGTATAGAAGTATATTTAATAATTTATGGTATATAGGCATCATTTCATCGGCATCTTTATCATCTCTCCAGTGAATTCTGGTGCGTATAGAACACAAATTTAACATCTGCTAACTGTGTGTTTCTATTTTAATATTTTTAATTAATTGAATGAAATATATGTAATACAAAAATAAAATATATACTCGCTTTTCGTTTCACATATATAATTGATATAGTATTTTAAATAATTTTTAAATAAAATTGTATTATTTTCTATATAACTGATTGATAATTAAGTAACATATTAAAATCAATTTAAAAAATATGCAATATGTAGTATATTCTATATAAAATAACTATAATATGTATATAAAGTAAGTAAGTTGAGAAGAGTCAGAGACAGAGTCTTCTATATTATTAATAATATATATTTACATATTAATTTGTTTTGTTTATGCTATTTTCTTGTAATAAATTTATATTAAGTTAAAAAACTAAACAAATTAGTTTCACTCTAAAGCAAATACTATTAATCAAGGTCGAAGTGTGAAATAATATGTTTTCAAATTACAATATCACTATATTTTTCTGGTAGCCAATCGTTAAAATACGATAGGGGCTATATTATCAAAAAAATATTGGAATGTCTACTTAATAAATTTACCGGAAAAAAAATGTGCTTTTAAGAATTATCATCTTTTTGAATTACGACCTATTTGTTTAATGGATTTCTAGTTTCGTATACATTATAAATAATTTCGAATCTTTCATAGCAAAGATTTTGATTCACCGATATTCCATTTAATGTCAGTGAAATAATGATACTGTATAAATTTTTTGTACCGCATTTGGGCGTTAACTTTATAAAAGTACCATAAATTTCTTTATATTTTCTCTGCCAACGATTGGAAAATCAATCATATCTTTTGAACACGTGATTCGATTTTAAAAATTTCTTCTATGCGTTTTTCTAATCTAATTTATTAACAAATTGCCAAATTTTCTCGATAGACTACTGAGAGTACAATAACATATTTTTAATATGGCATTCGAACATACATTTTCCGACAGTCAAATGTTAACATTTCTCTAATTCACTCGCACTCTGAAAGCAAATACAGCATTACATCACATAACAAATTGACAATTTAATACTAACTATATACAAAAATTTAAATTTATATAATTTTAAATTTATTTTGTATACATATACCTAAATATATTATTGTTAATTTTAAGAAATACGATATAAAATTTACAATAAAACCATCATCGTATATGAAGAAGACAAAAACGAAATATAAATAAAAAAAATATAGGAATTTGATATATTTGATTAATTTCCTTCAATTCAAAATACGCTCTGTAATAAATTCCATTATCTTATATATATATAATAAATGCCGCATTACCATATACTCTCGTACAACACGCATATAGATCTATCTTTCATTATAAACGTTTATGAAATTCAATTATAGATTTTCCCATATATATACAATACACAATGTATAGTTCATCCGTCGATCGATTATTATTTTTATGTACGTATTTGGATCAAAAATAAGTTCAACGAATTTAAATAAAACAAGAATATCATGTAATTTACGTTCCCATAATCAAATTTCAGCTATTTATATGACATTCATTTAGAAGCCCTGTTCATTAGCGATTTGTATATACTTTATTATTCTCATTTTTTTAATGTGTGACGGAAACGTTAATAGTTCCATCAACTTCGAAAATATATATGAAAATGTATGAAAAACATCAAATTGTTAAGATGTTGAAAAAAGCTTATATAAATTAACTTCAATTTATTTATTTCATCAAACAGAGTTTACTTTAAATAATACGAAAATGTAAAATAAATATGCATAATGAAATTGTCGTGTTTTAGTTAAGTTTATTTTTGATCATATTGGTATAACAAAATTTAATATAAATAATAAATATCAACATCATATATAATAAAAAAAAAAGAAAAGGAAAAAGGAATGAAAAGATGAAAAAGACAAGGATTTGCACAACATAACAACGACGATATGTATATACATACACACACGATATATAATAAAGGAGCATGTAATAAATGTGGAAGCGATATATTATAATGTAATAAATATCAGAATCCATATTACATGTTTAATAAATTTTATTCAAAAATATGAAAAAAGAAATCAATTCAATAAAAAAATTTTTCATGAAAACAAAAAAATGTCGGTAATATTAAAAAATATATTTCCTTTTTTCTTATTATATTTGGTTTTTTTTTATTCGAAAAGGGCGCTGCTGCATTACATTACATATTTTGTTTTTTGGTATACCATATTATATAATTTAATACGTAAAACAAATTATAAGTACAATTTCTGAAATTTACAGAGTAAAAAATTTTCCGGCTGAATTAACGCATCTATTCTCGTTTATATATATGGAATAAAAATAAAGGAAAAGACAAAACAATGTTCGCCCTTATTATTATAAAAGCTAATTTTTCATATAAAAAAATAATGGCATTTTCAAAACCATCTTTATTTTGATAATTGCGGCTAGCATTATATATTCCCTTGCAGAGTTATTTAGCAACTTTTCGGTAATGAATGTTTGGTATAGATAGATATCATAAGCTTCACTATGTAGGAGTAACATGACTCAATGATGATATTGTTACTATATTATTGCCTGACATTACTATACCATTTGGATACGATTATCCAAATTTGGATTTTTATTATCAATCATATTTCTTTCAACTGCGTGTATACATAACAAATGCGGATGAAAATGCGAGCGATTAAATGAAATATGATTAAAATTATTTCCTCTATATTGCCAACAACTCCAAAGCCAAAATGATTTAGAAATGTATATTTTATATGTTTTATGAAAGTTCTAATTTGTATGTGTGGTTATGGACACCTCCATTACCATATCTAAGTGGAAGCAGCGTGTTTCCAAAAAATATAGAAATAGAATAATTGTATTTTACAACTAGTATTTTAAATTGAAAATATAAATGTAATTTAAGTATTTATTTGAAATATTTTTTCAACGTATTTTAAGTATTCCAATTACTTTATGTATTTTAAGTAATTGTCTTCACAAATGTGCAATGTGTGATATACCGACGAAGGTACTTGCGATTCTATACCAGTATTTCTCACAAAAATATTTTAAATAAACTATTTCAAATAAATAGATAATAGAGTATTTTATTTCAAAGATGCATTTTGCATTTTGTATTTGAACGGACGCCATACTCTGCATCCATATGAACATTTATATTTAATGACAAAATGTATAAATGTATACTGTAGCGAGTAATATTTATAACTATTCATTAACATTTATTGATAATTTATTTCATAATTAATATTATTTTCAGTTATATATAGACAGTCATTAATTAATTTTAAATGGTATATTATAAAAATCAAATAAAATATATATACAATATTAATAAAGCATTTAAAAATTTATATTCGTGTGATATAAATCATATATAAATATAGAAAATCCTTTGATATACAAGTAGTACTATACAAAATGGTGTAAAAAAATATGAAATCAATAAATTTTCATAAGGAAAAGAAAAAAATTGTGTTATGTAACATGATAATAGTATTTTATGATAATAAAAAAAATTGTTATATTGCTTAAAACAACAACAATGATGATACATAAATAAAATAGGTGTATCGTATCAATATAGGAATAAAAAAGGAACATCGCAGAATTAATTTAAAAATTTACATAAAGATACTAGATACACTTATCCGCACACTCAAGATTTATATATATATGTGACAATATAGTTATTACAATACAATGGTGTAAAAGTCACCTTCAATTCAACCATCATATGAGATCATATACATGAAAAACTATACCATATATATATATAAACTACAATACTTCATTTTTATAATATTATAAATAAAATAATATTTATTTATATGTTTTCTTGCATAATGCAGAGGTTTTATCGATTTTTATTTGTTTTTTTGTAGTATAATATAAATTTCTGTGTTTCTATTGATATATGGTATCTTTGTATAGGACTCGGAAATATGTAAATGTATATATGTGTTTGTTACATAATATAAAATAATTGTATATATAAATAAGTTTTGGCATCAGTTTAATTTTTTTTTTTTACTATTTTATATGAAAATTTATTATAGTTGGATATTATTTATGTACGAAAATAGAAAATAAAAATTATATAAAAACTTTATGTTTCACCATTGAGAGCTGAAGTTCATCATATTATAATTCACATATATATATATATATAGGTATAAATTTGTAATAAAATGTATATAATATACAAATACATATTACATAAAAACAAACTTATAAATAAAATTATCCATTTATGGAGTAACATTATTGTACTAATATAAATATGGACAATAATATATTATATTGTATGTTATAAATAAAAATTGTACTTAATTTGTTATTTATGCGTGTCTCTGTACATATATTTATTTGAAATGGAACAATAAAAATCATATATAAAATAAATTTTATTGTATCTATAACCTATAACCTTAATGTATTTATTTATATGTAAATATGAATACGTATATATATATATATTTATATATATTCATTTATATATATATATAGATAGAATTAAATAAAACCATCATCATTAATTTTAAATTCACTATATATAAACATATATAATATTATATAATCTGCAATCAGTGGGTGAAGCATGACAAATAGTATGGAGTTTTTTTTAAATATTACCAAATATATTTTTCCTATAGCCTGCTGCATGGATAAAATACTAAAATATTGGGTGTTAAAACAGAAAAAAATGTTCCAAACAATGAATTTTTATGAATTATCATCATTTTTAATTACAACCCCCATATAGTTTCAATGGATATCCATTTTTGTCTATAGAATTAACAAATTTATTCAATTTCCAACTTTATATTTAAAATCGATTAAAGCTTTTAAAAGATATTGTCGATTTTCCAAGCGTTGACAGTGAAAATTCAAAATAAACTGTGATACTGTGCGTATATTAAGTGATTTTATAAACAAATTAATTATTATAATTATTATTTTTCTAAAATCTCTTCTATGAAAGATTGGAAATTGATTATAATTTGTAAATATGTATACAATAAATTTGATTTTCCCGAAAATTTACTTAGGTGGACATTCTACTTTCAGCTATAGAGCGGCTACATGTAAAAACATTTTTTCAAGCTTCATCACTGAATCGCATACTCTGATGCGTTGTTATACAATGATTGTGTTTACATTAAATGTGTATACAAATAATTATAGTATATTATATAGCGTATATTTTAAATATATACGTTTTTTTTTTAATTTTAACACTTCTGTGTACACCACAGCTCATTTGAAATATTAGGTACACCATCCTGCCCAGCCAGACACACGTATAATTTCACTTAGATTTAATCGTTTGTGTACATGTAAATTGGTATACATGTGTAGATGTAGCTGTGTAGTTGTAAATTTTAGTAAATTTAAGTAATTTCCAGTAAATTACAATACTCCAAACCACTGCAATTAATATTTGTTCTTTTTAACTTTTTAACATTACATTTGTATATGCGATTATATATATTTTTATCTGGCTGGCTGGATGGTGTATACGCGTGTATTTAATTATTCAATGCCCAATATTTCCTCTCTATTTACTAAAATTTAAATTTTATTTTCCCGAATTTATGATAGAAATGTACGGTAATTAGTAGAGGATATCATGAAACATCTAGTTGGTCTGCTCTATGGGGTGATACATAAGGGAAGTAAGAAATTTAATTTTATCTATATGATGTGTCCACAGAAGTGTTAAAACAAACTTATATAAATTGTATTAAAATAAATTATAGATATATAGCCGGGATTAATATTGTGAATAAATCTTAAAATGAAAAAAAAAAGAAGATTACTGTCAAATGTGAAAACAGAATTTAGGTCAAATAAAATAATAATCATTATTTATATTCGCTTTTCCATTTTTTTTTTCTTTCTAAATACATACGATTTAAGTCTCAATACATATAGCTTTTAGAATATAATCCTGTTTTAATATATCATATTATTTAAAACAATTTGATAATTGAATCGGCTTTGAAATTTATTATATTTTATATATTCAAAATTATACGCATTATAAATATTTTAAGATAACAATAATTTAAAAAAATAATGATTCAACTGTTGTATTTTAAGTGTTAATATTTTATATATATCAAAAATATTTATAAATTTTTCATAAATATTAAATATTTAGTCTCTATATACCATATACAATATATATATATATATAGTCATTATGTAAGTATATATATATAAGGAACATATTAAGATTATAATGTTACAATATAAATAATTCATTTACTAATTTAATATTTTATTTTCGAATGAAATGGAAAATTTATATATACAATACTTTTATATGATAAAAACTGAAAAGAAATTATATATTAATAAATTTTTTATAAAGTCATTTAGGGTGAGTATATAAATATTTTAAGGGATGTATTAAAATGTATACGGTAACCAAAAACAACCCACATATTGATGCGATTCTATAATGAATTTTAAATTGAAATTATTACAAATGACATTTTTGAAATTTAGATGTCTATTTTTCACGTGATCTACGCGACCTATGTAATTTCTGTGCGATAACCCTTTCTATAACATAAATTGCTATATATAGTTATCGGAATGGAAACAAAAAATTGAACTAATAAATAATAGAATTTTTAATTAATCACCCATTGAAATATTGTTTATATCGCATACACTGTGTTATCGTAAATTCTCAATATACAATATAATGGCATCATATATTGTATATATAATATCAATTTTCCGGGAAAAATTCAGAGTTCACTAGAATTCATAATATTGAATATCAATTGTGTTGGCTGCTGTATATACTTTTCAATACACTCTACCATATATGTATATAAAGCAATTAAATACATAATAATTGTATATATTAATTTATTGAATAAATTCAAATCGATATACATATTTTAAATATTTATTAAATTATTATATTCAAATCGAATTATATAATAAATCAATATTTTTAATTATATTAAATTAGAAAACCGACGAAAATTGTTATTTTTGATGTGTCAAAATTTTAGTAGTGGTTACTTAGATATAAGTTAATATATCCACCTACTGCACAGATTATAAATAATAATCATAAAACACTTGCTGTTCTAATGTTTAGTTAAATGAAAGTTCCATAAAGGTATTTTACCGCGGAAGCTACTGCAAAAAAGATTGTTTGGCAGAGATTTACTTTGATCAAAACCCGATAATGAGAGCAATATGGGGCGTTTCCTGATTTCTTTTAATATATACCCCAATATATATATTTCATATATTTTATATTTTATAAAACTTGTTTCTTTTTTATATTCAATTATACTTTCATTTTCAGAAAATGATTTTATAATTTTCTTTGTATATAATAATAAATACGCGTAAATATTATAGAAATTTTTAAAATATATATATACGTCGTCGTACGCATATTTCAATATATGGTATATAGATTCCACTTTAAATATTATTTCGTATATATAATATATATATATTATATAAAAACATATATATATACCAACCGTTGAGAGAAAAGATTTTAAATAATATTTTTCTTTGAACCAATTATTATTAATTAGGTTGTTTATGTAACTTATTTTATATACGTATATATAAAGTATAATATATATATATATATAATTCTATTATCGTCAATATCATTCATTATAAATATATAATATATATATTGTTATATATTTATAAAAATAAAGTTATATATTATATATATAGAAAATATATTTATAATAAAAATTCCATCATGCGTTCTTATACATATATATTTTGACAATATTATAACAATTTTAAATTATATATATATATAATACATTACATGCAATATATCGTCGTATCCATTATATATACTAGAAAGATAATAGAAAGTGTGTCTATTTTTAATATAAGATTTTTGAAAAGTATCTTATATAGAATATAGTATAAATCTTATATTACGCATATAATAAGATCCTTACAACGTATATTATATACATATGATGCGTATATATATATATATCTATTGTGATGTTGGTGTTACTATTTATACACATGTATAATACAATATATGAAAATATATAGGAAACGTTTCGTTGTTAATATAATAAATATACATATAAATCTGCCTTCATTTTAAATATTCAATTCACTGTATAAAATGCGTATAAAATGATTAATGACATCGTCATCCATTCGCATATATTGTATATGTATATGAAAATCTCACCAAAAATTTTAATGGTACAGCAATACCGTAATACGATATATAAAAATATTTTTCTTTAATATAAATTATAATATGCGACGTCGGTGGTGATGGTGATGGTGATGGTGACATTGTTATTTATTATTAATGTTTTTTATGTTATTCTGTTATCTATATCACATCGATAACAACAATAATAAATTCATATAATATGTAATTTAATATTTACAATATATTCTATGGAATATGAATAATGTGTGTGTGTCACAATATACTATCAATATTTTTTAATATACCCGAAAGTGTCATGTATATTTTTTAAATTCAATTTGACTTTCTGTCAATTATTTGTTGAAATACACTTTTGAAATAAATTCATAATAAAAACTTTATACTCTAATCTCGTATATTGTACGATATGTTATAATAGCCTTAAATATCAGCTATTATATATATTAATAAATAGATTATATATTGCAAAACATTTTATTATCAAAAGAATCTCAAATTGTTGGTCCTTCTATCAATATAGTAAGTATAACCGTGTAACGTTACTGTGCATTATGTTAATTAAATTATATTGTATAATTGAGGCGTTTAAAAAAATATATATATATATATAGAAATAATGAATAATACATGTAATAATTAATTAATTCTATTATTCATTATTTATTTATATAATCAAATTGCATTAGAGAAATAAATCTATTATAACATTTTATATATAATTAAGATAGAATTTATTTATTAGTTCAAATATATAAATATATTTTTTTGGAGATGTGGGCTTTATTTTGATAAAGATACATTTCTATTTATGTACAGGTTGTTGTGGTGGTGGTATATATAGTTATTTTGGTTTCTTTGTATTATTAGTTTCTAAAAATAAATATATATGTTTATGTTATTTTAACAATGTACATATTCTAGATATTCTATTGAATGTTTCTAAAACTATATTATTAGAAATATATTCAAATATATACAATATTATTTTTTTACCTATATTTATACGATATAATATAATAACAATCCAAAAATTCTAAGTTTAAAAAGAAATATTTATATATTTTATTGTATACAATATTTTATTATTATTATTATTAACATTATCATCTTATTATATATTGCATCGTTACATATAGAAATTGATTTTTATAATATGCTCAATTTGTTAAATTTATATATAATTCTATGTGATGTCTGTCATTATATATTGTTATATACATATTGAAATTTATCTATATGGTACACTATACGTACATATTTTATTTGCCATATAAATCATTTGCACAAATAAGCAAATATTATAAAATATAGGAAGTGAAGAAAAAATATATATAGCAGCTAACTGCTGCTGCACACACACAACATATATAAAAATCATTTGAGAAAGAGTATAAAAAAAAAATTGATTTAGATAATTGAATGGAAAGAAGAAAAAAAGTTTAGTGCTTACGTGCATAATAATAAAAAAGGTATTTTTTTTTTGTTTTGGCAATGTTCCAAAAAAAAAAACCAAACATTGCTACTGTGTTGCGATGATGTTTTTATAATGCAATATATTTTCTTATCTTTTTACAATATATAATATTACATATATTTTTGCTTATTTTTTATTTTTTTCATGGTTCATTTGATTTATTAAATTATACGCTAGCTCTTTATGCTATGTATAAAAAATATCGCATTATATAATAATATAATATCCAGCCATATAGGAAGATTTTTATCGAACATTTTTACATCGAAAATAGGTACTTTTTATTTTATTATTGTTAAATGTTTAAAAGTAAAATTGATGTGCACATAGAATATTTTTATCATTTAAAAATGTTCACAGCAATAATATGTTATATGCAAGCAAGCATCGATTCGAGATTATAGATTTATTTTTAATGATATTTTCTCACACGAACACACAATTTTAATTTAAATGTCCCTACCATAAATTTATTAAAACTATATTTTTATAGACGAATTCTATGTAAATTCAAATAAATTTCCAATAATTTTATTGAAAAAAAAACTTAAAATCGTTCCACCGCTTCGGCAAATAATACACATAATTTTCCAATCAATAATGTTAGAGAATGTGTGTTTTGTTTTCTATCAGATTTCAAAATTGTTTATATTTTTCGAAACATTGCAGAAATTTTAAAGATTTTTTCTATATTGTATATTGTATATTGTATTTATTTGAAATTTCATAATTAGACAGAAAAAATAAAACACTAATAATAATTTGATGATTCTAAATTCAAAACAAGGATAATTCATTAAAGTAGCGATTTCCTCCGGTAATACGCTTGCCCAAGATTTTATTTATTTTCTAATAATTGACGTCCAATGGATGCCAATAATTTTTCAAAACTATAACACACATACATTTAATTATCCCATCAAAACGAAAATAGAAATTTTATGTAATATATTAGCGGAATTGTAATTTAAAAAAAATATATATAATAGCACAGCTGCGAATAAAAATTTAATTTAGAACATATACCATTTATGTGGATATGAAATGCATATTATAAATTTATACAATCAATATTATTACATAATACATACGCGAGTATATTTTAAATTGATATTAAAGTATATAACTTTTTTTATATTTTTAAAAGTTGCTGCCAATGCAAATTTTTCTATTCTAGGACATTATATTATTTTTTTTATTGTAAATTAATTATTACATACACACACACACACACACACAAACACACATATGTATATTGTATATTGTGTGCTGGTGAATTTTTATTTAATTAGAGATTAGTTAAAGTATATTTATAAAATTTTCAATTCAACCACACCCATATTTTATTAAATCCTTTCGAGTTGTATTTTTTTATTTTTTTCATATATCGCATGACATATTACACTTTGTTTTTCATATATATATGCGAGTAAATAAAAGTTTTTCTGTTCCAATACTATTACTATATATATAAGCAATAGAATAGCAGGGACACGCAGCCGTGACACAATCGAAAGCGTATATATTTTCAATATCTCTATAACAACAATTTATTAGTCATTTTTAGCACGAAATTAAAATATTTTAAAATATTTTAAAATACATAAAACGTAATTTAACAGAACGATTATTTCGCTATGCATGTGCATCCAAAAATTTGTTTCATTAACATAATAAAAAAAAAACTAAATTGCGTCAAGAATATCATTAGGCATTATATGGAAAACAATTTTGGAACTTTTTTTCACGATACACCATCTCTGATAATATACTTTTATACATACATACAGAATATTAATATAAATTAATTACAAATGGTAACTCTTGACATTTTCAAAACTTAATATAGGATATTCAATAATAAAAAAATGCCAATTATATATCCAAAAATAAATATATATAAGTAGGTATATAAATATAGAATGAAACAATATACAACAAATCCATATTCAATGGCAAATGGAACAAAAAAAAAAAAACATTAAATCAAATTAATTTATAAAATATTTATAAGAAAATCAAATTAACGATTTATCATCAGAAATAAAAATTAATATTTTATTAACGAAAACATAAAAGCTAAATGTTGTTTATTATAGAGGTGGCGGCACAAAAAGCACAGAAGTAGCAGTAAAATAATGAAATATATATATATAAAAAATAGTCGTACACATATAGGTACTCGTATATTTAGTGATAGGCGGCAGAGTGATGGTGTTTCGGGTGGTATATATATATATTTATATTATATTATGTAATATATCCTTATAAGTATATTTTGACAGTAAATAAATATTATATGTACGAGTACATAGGGAAAGATATTTAATTTAATGTACAAATTTTTTTTTATTTTCTCCGATTTGACATATTATTCACATTATTGATGTGACATGTGGGTCACATATATGTATTTATATTTCTTTTTTTTATTATATATTTTACTATTCGATATAACAAAATGAGAATACATAAATATTTATAAACTCAAAAAAACTTTACCATAAACAATTATTTTTGTCAATAAATTTTTATTTACATATTAATAATATGACAGATGGCTCAATATAATATTATAATTTATAATATTTATTATAATGGAAAATACAAATAAAATCTGTAGTAATACACACAAAAAAGATCGGATAAGTGAGATCCCGTAGATAATTGTCACGATTGGATAAGTGTTATCCATCAATAATTTTCACTCGATTACCAAAATTCTATAAAACAAATATTATTATTGTGTTTTTATATATGATAATATATTTTGAAAAATGTGCACAAGTTATGTAATGTAATAAACGACATTTCATCTAATTGATTCTAAGTGGAATTGATTATTCAAAAGTATTAAGAAAATTTCAAGATTCTTACAAGGATATTTTTCCAAATTATGTATGGACATGTGAAACAGAACTAGTACATATAGGCTTCGTGCAGAATTGGTGTTTTAAGGATCGCAAGCACATTATAGGAGTATAGTTTTTAAAATTATACATGTGTCATCTTATGCGAAAGAGAATTATATGGTATCTGGTATAGTAAAAGTAAATATACGCATTATTTATGTATAATAACCATTAAAAATAAAATCAATTTGTAAATATTAAAAATTATTATTGCGTACATTATATAGTGGATGAATGAATGAATGAATGAAAGTATTTTAACTATATATATATATATATATATCGAAACCAAAACATCTATACTATAATAATAAAAACGCGGAAATGACTTGCTTTTATCAATAATATATTTCTATTATTACTTAATATTTCTATACTATTACAATATATTTATCGAGCACATTTATCATTATTATATTATAGATTTTTATTTTTTTTTATTAATAACTTCAATTCCTTTTTTTAATTTCAGGTGAGTATATATTTATATATATATATATTTGACGCGCTTATAAACTAACTAACGGTCTGTGTATACATAAAAGAAATTTGTAAGTAAATACTATATTAATATACAAAAAAGGATATATGTAATAATTAACTATTTTACATATATGTATTTATATTATATATATATATATAATGTTATCATAAAAAAGTATTATAATATTAAAATATGATATATGAACAGGTAATTTTATATGTAAATAAAATAACAAAGTAATTTAAATGACAATTTTCTCCATTATTATTATATATGAATTATTATACACACACACATGATCTATTATGTAAATTTATTTAAATCATTATAATTGAATTATCAATATATAAGAAGCATATTTTCTGAGAAATTCAATATCAATACTTATTTTAGGTATACATAGAATATAAGATATAGTAATTTATTTATAATTTCTTATAATATAATAAAATAGATAATGATCTAAATAAATTAACAAAATCAGAACAACATAGAACTGGAACATATTGTATAGAACTAAATATCGGATCTAATTTTTAATTTATGTACGTAAATGATTCGATTGTATATAGAGCAGCGAGTGTAAAATAGAAATTTATTTTTTCAATTGATGGTGCCGTTTACATTCCATTCATAAATGGACACTTTGCTATTTTTTAAATTTTGCCAAGTATAATTTATAAATAATTTTAATTTCAATTCACAATAAATAAAACTTTAATGAAATATTTTCAAAATAATTCATTTATTAATTGTTGTATTATTATATTTATGTTTTTGCATTGTTTAATGTTATTACAATTAAAAATATTAATTAATTTTTGAAAATTTATAAATATAAAAAAAAATCCATTTTTATAGTTTGTATTAGAAATAAAATATTGGTTTAATAATGAAAAAAAAAGAAAAGAAGAATCGGAAATTTAAAAATAGGAAGAAAAACACAAAGACTCACTATATTAGGAGAAGAAAGGCATTGAGTGTGTGTGATTATTATTTCAAAATATATAATAATAAATACATAAATATCAAATATAAATTTATATATATTTACGTATACAGGTAAAATGACACAGTGGCACAGTTGTGTTTTTACTTCTAATCATTTGGTCTCGGATTGGGTTTTATGGTTTTTGTATTTGTACATTTATAACTTGAAATAGATTTTCTAATATTAGAAAATTTGCTAATAATAGTAAATATTACATATATATATATATATATTAAGAATAAATAAATGAAAGGATTTAAGAATATATACAGTGTATTGTGACCGACAACACAGCACTGTTCTGAACTATAATTATCCATGGAAAAAGATATATTTATTATATATACTTAATTTAAATATATATATACGATGTTTTTATATAACTAACTATAGCTAAAAAAAATATATTCGAGTATATGGAAAATCAATTTTTATTATTATATGTAATAAAATATAAAACACGAATATATAACCTTCTAACATTTTCATGTGTATTGTATGAAGAATAAAAATTTTGTATATACTTAAAAATGTACATTTAATTTAATATATTAATATATATATATATATGCATTTGTGTATTAATTTGAAGAAATAACCATATATATATATATATACGTATTTATGTATATATCATGTAATAAACATAATAAATATTATTTTAAGAAAATTCAATCAATATCGAAAATTTTTCACAATAACAAAAATATTATTCTATTATAATAGCTCAATACAAATAAATAATGTTATTATATTAAATATATAATACATAATATACATATAACATCTATTTAATATTTTACGAATATTATGAACTTTAACATTTTTCACTGCGTACATGAAAAGTATACTATTTATTTATAGATTTTTATATGTATATTTTATTTTCCTAAATAATAATGTAATTTAGTTATATATACTCGTATACATTATTTCAATATGACATAGATATTTGCATGATAATAATCGTGAATAAACATACACATATTCATATATACACACACACATACAATTAACTTTCATTCAAAAGCTTATTATTATTATTATTATTATGTGCCTTGTAAAAACAAAAATGTATCTTAATAAAAAAAAATTTCCATATTCAATTTTTGATTAAACTGAAAATACTTACAAATATAAACAAAATATTAATAAAATCGATAAGTTAAATCATTGTTTCTTCACTACTAACTAAAATAGTTAAAAATGTTGTATATTTAATGATATAAAATTAATGATATCACATCAGCTATGACACCTATGCTATGTGCGACAACCTTTAACAATTACTTTGTGTAAACTGATACAAACTTTTATGAAACATATTACAATATATATTTAGTTACTTATTATATTAATTATAATTATGTGTAATTTTATATGTATAAATATATATGATATTATATCGTTTATATAATACATAACTCCAATCTTCACCATTTATATATATACGGTATATGCATAGTTATAGACTATGTATATATATAGAGAATGTATATAATGTAATACAAAACAATAGAACAATAACAAAGATAAGAAAATTTCAAGTATTATAGTCTCTTCAAATAAAATGGTTTTTGTTATTTTACTCCTTAATAAAGGATATACGCAATTAAAAACTATATATTATATATAAAGTTTATACATATACACACACACACATACAATTTAATTTTCTGATGTGAAAATTATATAAATACTCTGTCTATATACTTTTATATGTATATTAAAATTTTAATTAATGTATATAATTTATATATATATATATTTATATAACATTCAATTATATACAATTTCAATTTCATACAATATTATTGTATAATATTAAATTTATGAAGTAAAATGGTAAATGAAGGGTGGGGGTGGATTGGTTGCCCAAATAAACAAACGTTAAGTCAACCGGCCGACAATAGAGAGGGGCGCTTATTTTTAAACCATCTGTAAAACATTACACAGTCAAGTAAATAATTGCAAAGTATTTATATATATTTATTAATTCACCTGTATTGATTTGTATATAAATATGTTTCAATACAGAAGCTTTTACATATTTATTCAATTATTTATAATTGAATATCCCATAGTGTTATTGTGTATTTTATAACTGAAAACAAATAATACTTCAATTCGATAAATTTTAGTTGTAGGAAAATTGGCTATAAATGCTTAAGCAATTTCTTCTTCTACGTATACATACATATATATGAAAGTTTAAAAATTGATCAAAAATTTGTAATTCAGTTGTTAATAATAAATGGAAATTCATTAAAAACCCATGTCACGTAATTATAGAAAAAAAAGTTGATTGAATTATATACAAGACGATTTTCCGGCAAATCTTTTTCCAGAATTCATTAAAATATTAAATCAATCAAAATATACATATGTTTTTTTTTTTCTTTTGTATTAAAAATTTAACAAAAATTGGAAAAGGAAAAATTCAATAATAGAAAAAAATTAATAATTTATATAGACGAAACTAAATTATATATTTTTAAATATATGTGTTTGTGTGTATATTGTAGATTGATATTAATATATAGGTCAAATATCGGGGGAAATTTTTCGTATACGATAAATTATAATGATATTGAAACGAAACAGAATAAATAAATTAAATATAAATCTTTTAAATACACATGTTCTACGATGTACATATACATAATCTAGAAATATAGTTGTGGAAATGTTTTCGCATTCACTAAATAAATCCTTGTTTTTATTTTTATTCTATATAAAATATCAATATTTTCTATTGTACTTTAATATAATCAACTCTGTTTGTATTTGAAAATATATAGTCTGTGTGGACTTTTATATATATATAGTAAGTTATATAATAAATCTATATCAATATATTATATATCTGATATTAATATTTGTGTGTAGTAGAAAATGTCTCCTAATGTGACACAAGTCATTTTGATAATTTATATTAGTAAATCTATTTTACATATTATATTAACAATAGTTTCTATAAATTATTTCATTGAAAAGTTCTGCCAACTGTTCTGAACAACAATTTTTGGTTGATTTAACAAAAACATTTAATATCTATTTTAGTAGAAAATTCTGATGATCTACATATAACAAAACTTGTACTAATTTAGAAGAAAATATGTTTTGCATAAACATATTTAAAAATTTTCCAGAAAATAAAAGTCACCTAATATCAAATGATATATGTTTTATTAAAATTGTAGAAATAATAGAGTATTGCAATATAATTTTAATTTGTTCAATAGAAAAAGCAGAAATATTCTTCTTTTTATTTATATATTTAATACGCATACTAAATCGTGTAGTTCTAATTAAAATTTTAACAATTAATTAATATACACGAGTATATTAAAACATGGTTCTAAATAATACAATATTTATTTAGCTTTTAGCTTAGTCGATCGATGTATCAGTTAAAAAATTTATAATTGATGAATTGTGTTAAATTATTATTCGTTTTTTGCACAAAAGTTTTACTTTTATATCTAAATAAATTTTCACAAAATTTTCTTAAGACCCATAAACTCACACAGTTTATATACCATTATATACCAAATACATGGAATGATGCAATGATGGATAAGTTTGTTGTTGACAACAGAAAAAAAAAATACGTTGTACAAACAATTTTAAACTTCAATATGATTTTAATATTAAATATATATTCAATTTATATATAAACTGACAGAACTAAGTTATATATATATATATATATAGTGAAATATATAAAATAGTCAATATATACATGTAATCGTACATTTTGTGAATTCCACAGAGTGAATGTGCATTTGTAAATGGAAAAATATAAAATAATAAAACACAAAAATATATATTATATATGAATGCTTGGCACTGATGGATGTTATTTATACCCATTATATTAAAAACAAGGATGTTTTTTTGTTTTATTTTTTGCATGATGATTCCTTGCTCTTCTACTTCTATATACAAATATACGGTACTTACGTACGTATATACATATGAGATGAAATGATATATGAAGACGTTTTCTCAATGTTACTTATATGTATATGTGAAGATGAATAAAATATATATGTGATAAATATGAATGAGCTATAAATTTATGGCGGTAATAAAACATTGCTTGTTGTTTTTTTTACATATAGTATTTAATTTTATTATATTTGGAAAATATATATGTATTATTTGTAATATATTTGTAATGTGACCCACATGCGTTTATTATATCCTTCTTTACTGCATATTGTATATTTTCATATCCTATACAATCATTTTTTTCCTTTCAATTTAATAATAATAATAATTTAATACTTTAAAAATTTTCTAAGCTTTTAAAACGATATACTAAAAATGATATATTGTTAAATTATTTTTATAACATAGAGAACACTACCAAAAATTTATATACCATCTCGGTTGGTTTATATTATATTTATAATAAATACCACTAAAGAATTCTCATAAATATATTATACACATACACTTTACTATTTAATGAATGACATATATAAATTGCACAAAGATATATTTGTGTATATTATATTAAAAGGTCGATATATAAAGAAACCCATTATAGCCAGGATTTGGTTGTATAATAATGGAAAACAAAGGAAAAACTTATACATAATAATTAAATATTAAATGACTTATATCACAAAAGCAATAATACTTATAATACTCTCTCTGTCTGTGTTGAAATTATTTATACAATAGAACAATATGCAATAAAAACAATTAGAGTAATGAAAAAAAAAACTTTAATTAAGAATTTTGTTATTTTGTCAATTTACATACCTATAGAGAGATGATAATAATAATAATAATAATAATTATATTCATTTCAATAATAAATATAAGAAATGATAATGATAGACGCACCCTTAAATGAAATTACATAACAGCAAAAAAAAAAAATATTGAATAAAAACAGCCTGTTGGATTGACACGCAAAGTACTTATAAATTTCATTCGCGCATATATATGGATATTAATAAAATGTATATAATAAAAACTAAATAAAATAGTTTATACCAACCCAACAATAACACCCTTTCGAAATACAACACCAAAATGTGGGTAATTAATTACCTATAATTGTTTATTTTATATTTTCAATTTTGTATTGTTTTCCCAACAGAATTTTATACAGTGAAATACTAAAAATGTATTAATTTTTTTATATTACTTAATGATAGCTCCAAGCTACTACGCACCTATACGTACCAACCTATACTACCATATATATATATATATAGTAAATATATGCATAATCATTATTTAATTATACTCAATTTTGTTGACCTTGGTTTTATTGGTAAACCTTCATAAATATATATATATTTATTTAGTATTTTATAATCCATAATAATTGTATTTAAGAACATGCGGTATTTAAACATATCATTCAAATATCATATATGAATACACAACAATATTAAATTAATGATATCTCATAAATTTCGGGTACATATAAATGTATAAATTCAAAGAAAAATGTTATCAATTATTAAATAGAAGTGAAAAAGGTGGGCGAACCGAATGTATAGAGTATATGTTCTGTGTATATAGTGTATATACACAAACAATTACTGTGGTTAAATACTTAATTATCACAAAATCTTATTTTTCTATGTTAATTTGATTCTAGATTAAGCTGGTTTTGATTATTTCTGAAGAAATTGTTGTATTTATAAACGCATTGTCTGATAAACGAGTGATGGGGGAAAATAATTAATAGTGGGGTGGGTGTCAAGTAAAATATAATAAAATTATTACGTATGCATTGACATTGTTAATTTTTGAATAGTATCGCATTATCGCCACTGTATAAATTGACCAGATTTTCCACTGCGTCATACGTATAGTCCACTCATATATTTTCTTTCAAATTTAATCTATATTTTTAGTCCTGTTTCCTTTATTTGGCACTGATGTATGATTTTTCTATATATATATATCTAATGTCTATCTATATATATATTTATATGATTTTAAAATAGTGCGGATGAGCGATGAGGCTCCACAGTTGAGACTTTATTATTGTATAGGGTTTAATAAATATGTATTTTTATTTTAATGCTTTGAATATAATATAATGTTATTTTTTTAATGAATTTATGGTAATACATACACCTAAATGTATATGTAAATATGACAAACGATCAACTAAGGAGGCACGTCCCCGAGGGCCAATGAATTTTATATAGTCATCATACAATACATACATTTCAATCCTATATAAAACAATGTGCTTATATGTATATTTTACATTATTTATTCACCATATGAAATATGTTTATAAATAAATGACAACTTCATATAAATTAAGATAGACGCGTATATATATATAATATATGAGATTACATAATTAATTTTCAACTTATTATAACAGCGTGTAATATGCGATGGCATAAGCAGCGTGTTAAGAATTTGTAAACATGATTTCATTTTAATATACTGTATAAATATTTCACTATTATAAATAGTGACTTTAGTATATATATTATATAGTAAATCATATAAAACTATAGCATATGTAGAATAGTATATAGTAATTATATTCAATTCAAGTGTGATTTACTCTGTTATAATAATTAAATTATTATTAATGGATATAATTCACCACATAATTTAATTTTGTATTTTTACATTTATACATTTTTTATAAATCTTTTTATAATGATTATTGATTATTAAATGAATATTTGTACATCGAATTTATACGCAGGATATTGTTACATGTTATATATATATACAATAAATAAATATAACGTAGGTTTTTGGTATGCATAGGCTTTTATATCAATATACAATTATTAATGTACGCGTATACATCTACTAATACTCTTTTGTTTATATACAAAAAAAAAGAATAATTTATCATTTTGAATATAAATAAATTTGTATCTTTTTGATGTATTGTAGACTCTTTAAGCCATTACCATCACAATTACAATTGCTATTTTTATATATAAATATATATAAATAGTGCAGTGAAGCATGAATTTGTGGATATACCGCATACGATTTTTTTTCCTATACATCGTTTGCCCTCCTTTTTTTTTTTTTCTCATATATATCCCAAATATATTTCAACGGTACAATAACAAAACTTAAATAACGACAATATAAGAATATGTATATATATATATATGTTATATAACGATATAATAAATCTTTGGTGTAGACGTCGGAAAACTTTTATTGTGTGATACAAAGAAAATTTAAGCATTTTGCCATAAGCGTTAAAAATATATATATACAATATATTGTATTTTATATATGTCACATTATATGGATATAGTACATTCAATTCAAAGAAGAAAAAATAAGTAAAATAATATTTATTTTTAATTTCGAATTCATTCATTCCTTATGATTGTGGATTTCGTTTTTGTTCTCGTTTGTATATTATTAAAAAAATTCTTCAAAATAATTTATTAATTTTAATTATATAAAATTTAGAATCATATATTTTTATTTCTATATATATTTATAGACAGTTTGAGTTTACGTACGTGTTGTTTTGCTATTATTGAAGTTAAATATATTACATTTTAGATATAAGAATATTTTAAGAAAATTATATAGAGTGTATTCCTATTATATCGACCAACACACACAGTATATAGTCGTCGTACATCGTATATTTAAAATATTTATATTATGTGTTGTATTATATATTGTATAAAAAATGTTTAAAAATTTAAAAAAAATACCATTTTCCTTTTATAATTAACATCAAATGTTATAGTCTCAATACGAAAAGACGCATCTGATCAAGAAGCGATGGTTACATTTATGTTGGTAATGGGTTTTTATTCAAATTTACAATATATTTACAATATAATTATCAAAAGAAAATAAACATACATAAAGTCAAATATGAAATTTGTATTTGTAAGACTGAAGACACAGTAACCTATAGCATTTCAAAAAATCCTTTTTTTTTTCCTTGTCAAAGTATATTGCTGCTACAATATATAATGTAATAAAAGTTTATATAGCTACTTATTATTTAATATATGTGTAATGAGTATGTATAACATACGTATTTATATACACACTCACTGCGCGACTGGCATATGCTTCAAATTATAATACATAAATATTATATTCATGTTCTATAAATAAATAAATGTGTTTGTATGTATTCGTATGCATATACATAATATTGATATTACATAGAAAAAATATTTAAAAAATAACAAAAATTATAATAATTCCTTATGCTTGCAAAATACAATTTTCTACTTATCTTTCAAAAGGAAAAAATCATATATGTAAATATTCATTATTTGTATATATATATACGCGTACAATATATGTAGGTGTAAATCAGTGACGCACCATTAGACCTCGCGTTGCTATTATAAATTTGATTAAATATTCTTGAAAACATATATTGTTTTGGCAATAATTTATATGGGAAAAAAACTGTAGCGCAGTAAGTTAAACGGTAAAATCATCATCTATGAATTTTTAAATATCAAATACTGTTTTTCAAATACTAAAAGTATAATTAATTTCCAAAGATTTCACAAAAGAGTTTTATGTTTACTCTTATACATTCAAAAATATGATCGATTTTCTCCATTAATGTCACTGAAAATTAAAAAAGTGATTTTAAAAAAAATTCTTCTAAAAAACATTAAAAATTGATTACAATTTCAGTATTGGTAATAAAATTTGAAAATCTATTAGTAATTTAAAGCCACATTTAAAATATTTCTTTCGATTACCTAGTTTTTTTTTCCATCGATTATTTATGCAGCTGTCAAGATAATTTTTTGCTTAAAGATTAGGACTGTTTTATTCAGGACACACCGCGGCTGATACATATAATTTATATATATATATATATATGAGTATATAACGTATATATGCTCACTTTTCATTCATATAATAAAAATTATGTATATTATATGAAAATGTATTCGTACGTAACAATTCAACTGGAATTAAGTAAATAATAAATATTTATATATAAAATTGAAATTTATATATACAATAATATTATATACTTACATAGATTAAATATGCTATATATACCTATGGACAGTGAACAAATTTGATAATATAACAATATAATTGATTGGATAATATATATTTCGTTCACTGTAGTATAGAGTTGAAAAATATTAATAGATTTATTATATTTAATTGTGTCCAAGTTAATATAAGAAAACAATTAATGATTTACATATATTGAAAACTGAATACTATATATATATATCTCCAGCTTCGCCATTGTTATTCAATATATATAATGATACCAATATATAAGAAAAATGAAAATTTAAAATTTATTAAAACAAATTTACATATTACATAAAATGGATAAGCAAAAAAGGATATATAAATGAAAATTGAAAACCTATACATAAAATATTGATGAGAATAGTGAATACATATATAGGCGGTATATAGTTAAAATCGATTTAAATAAAATAGCAAAACAAAAGTTAAGCTTCTCACCCGTCACATATAAAAGTAAAAACCGAAAAAAATAGCCCTAAAATAATAAATTCCTGTATTCATATACAAAATATATATAATTTGCAAACGCACCGCATAAAAAGAGTGTAAACGCTTATAAACGAAATCTTCATATAAGCGGAAATTTTCCATTTACGTTCAAGTGTCCTTTATATACTATATATATATATATATATATATTAATATATAACTTAATATAATACTTATACGCACCTATACATTATGTTAGACCACTATACAATATTCAAGGCAAAAATATCGATATTTTTTCTATACAAATAATTTATATAGAAGTTATTTGTACAATGCGTATTCTTCATTTTTTATCATATACATATATTTTGGTATATATATATATATTATGTGTACATACGCGTAAGTATGTTATGCTTATGTCGCGTAATACTATATATATATATATATATTGTATATACAAAAAGGTATTTGTGCTGATGATTATATATATTTTTGTATGCGGTGTTAGCTATATCTTTATATGGTATATATATTATATTCTAAAGCTAAATGAAAATAAAATAGGATTAAATTATGAGATTTTCTTTCCTTCCATTTCTTTACTTTTCCGTTTTTTTTTCCTATTTTTTACCCTATATATGTATTACCTTTGCTTATGTATATATATTTTTGGTTGGCAAAGTAAATTTAAAAGAAGACAGTAAAAGCGATGAAGGTGAACAGTTTTCTTTTATAGGTATACAAATATTATATATATATACAATATTATAATATAAAGAAAATTATACGATATTTTATGGGAGAGAATGACGAAGCAACAAACCTAAGGAATATAATAATAAATAAAGAAAATCACATTAGTTTATATGTACGATATAAAAAGAAATATGTTAAAAATGTCATAAAAAATATACAAGCCATTCCAATCCATAATATTTGAACATATGATATGCGATAATGATATGTTGATGAGATATAGAAAAATGTGGGTGTGTGTGTGTGTGTGTGTGTGGATATAATATATAAAATATGAATATTGTAATAATCAGTAATAATATCGATTAAAATAAAATCCTATACAAAAGGTGTTACTATTTATATATTTATGGATTTCGTGTGTTTGAAACTAATTAATTTATCAAATGGAATTATAATGAACTTATATTAAAGTGCGAATGATATATATATGTATATACACGTAAATATATATTTGGTGTAGCATATAATCGTATAGTATTTAATATATAAAATTGTGAAATATATATAATAATTTAGATTCTATGTCAGCTTTAATGTTACGATAATAATCCGCTTATATTTATATTATATAACACCTGCGGGTTTAATTCTAAATAATTCTATACCTCTGTCTATGTGTACTACAAATGAGGAACATTTTATTACAGAATATTAAATAATAAAATAACAAACAAAAATCCTCGTCAGCACATAAATGTAAAATTGAAAATTTTAACATTTCTGCCGTATGTACGTAGGGATTATAAATTAGATTTTATATATAGGTGTATTTTATAATGTATCTTTTTGCATATATGCAAAATAATGCATATCTATATATGGTATATATACCATATATGTGTAATACGTTCATGAATGGAGGCGTCCATTGGTAATTTTGTAATGGTATATGGCATATAGTAATTTATGGCCATAAGCATAGAGAAAATATTAAATTATATAAAATGAAAACTTTTCTCAAGGGTGGTTTTTTTTTTATACATGAATTAAACTTTTTATATAAAATTTGCGGCATAGAAACAATTTTAAAAAAGGATATATTCAATTACCTACATATATAAATATTTATGGTGAAGCAGAGGTTTCAGTAATATTTTTTTGATAATATATGGATTTTGCGAGAATCGAAAAATTTTTGCAAACACCTTTAAATTCTATAATCAATAGATTTTTGCAAGTTTTCAAAAAAAAAGCAAACTCATTCATATATGAAAGTAGTAACATGATATACTTTAAAGTAAATCAAATATAATAATGAGTTATGATAAAAGAAATGAATGATGCATAAATTCAATTAAATTGCAAAAGATTTATTTTTGATTTGTTTTAATATCAATGCGATTGGAATCAAAATTATAATTTTATATTTAATCTTTATAGAATAAGTAAATTTTGAAAAGAAATAAAAAGTATATTATAATATTTCAATCAATAGAAAAAACAAACAAATAAACATTATATTTTATTATAAAAAATATAGACGACTTAACTTTGATTGTATTTTAGTTAACATTTAATAAATTAGTAAATATAAGTAGCTTTTCATATATATATATATTTTTGTATTTATATTAAATATTTTTAAATTTATTTTAATCTATAATAAATCTTAAATCTAAAATTTAATCTATATATTATTTTTCAATTAAAATTAAAATTGAAAGACTTTTAAAATATATACAAAGTATATGTGTGTGTGTTCGAATTGGATAAATAAATAAATGTTCGAATATTTTTGTAATTATATATTGTACTTGTTTGTATACGTATACAAAAGGACAGATATAGGAAAAGTTAAATTAATAAAATATGGTATCCATACTAGTTTATGGACAACATCGAATTCTATAATTGCATAAAATTTTAAAAGTAAATTTAAAAAAAGAAATAATAATTAAATTGCCTTCGTATTTTTATTTAATGAGAAAACTTTTTGTGTCAACAAAATATGGTAGTGTTACCTTAATATGTATTTTCATATATATACTCATACAATATATAAATGTAATAAATGTATTAAGCAGCAGTAGTAGCAGCAGCAGTAGCAGCTGCTGCTCGCATTCAAAATCAAAAGTAATTTCCTATATATAATATTTTATGCTTTTTATAACGAAAGTTTATATGTTAGATAATTTTTAGATATGAATTCAAATATAATTTCCGTTTGTATAAATGTATAACTTACGTATACTGAATACATATAGTTTTTGTATATAGATAGGAGGTATATAGTTAAAATCTACATTATAAGATTGTCATATGTATAATAAATATGTCATTTATATATAATTACATAGAAATTACAGTGCATATTGAAATCTAATTATAACCTATAAATAACTATCTATATATTAAATATGAATATTTCTATCATTTATTTTTATAGGTTATGATGATAATAATAATTTTGAAAAATTTTTCATTTTTATATTGTATTTCCGAAAATGTTCATGAATTTGTTGTGGAATACTTTTCCTTTCCCAAAATTTTGCAATATTATTTAACATAGCCGAATATATTCAAGCAGAAATGTATTTCATCACTATATATATGTATGTAAAAATGAAAGCACCCTTAATGGAAAACGCTACATATATACATACATATATACGCAATAATAATTAAGCTTATTATTCGTCCTTTCCTTACATATATTTTTGCGTATTATATATATATATATACAATACAATTATATATATTAAAAATATAATTACTGTTCTAAATCATTTTATAATGTATAAAATAATAAAGCCAATTGTATAATGAAAATAAATGCTATAAAAACCACTTGATTCGAAAATTATATAATCATTTTTATAATGACTATATTTTAATATAATAATATTGTATAAATATATGCAAATAATATATAGGTACAGATAGAATGTTTTATTATAAGTAATTTTATTTGATTTTCTTCTCTTCTCATATATCGTATATATTTAAATTTAAATGAATTTCTGGTAAATAGAATTCTAATATAAACGAAATAAATAATATTGAAATATAAATAACGTAGTGTGTTTTGTACGTAGTAGCGTTCATTGGTTATTTATTTTAATAATGAAATTTTTAGCTGGATATCGAAAAATAAATTTGCTATTGAATGCTACCCAAAAGAATAAAACAATGTCTGATGTTAATCGTTTAGAAAAAGATAATGCAGAATTAATTCGAAACATTCAGAAATATGTTACGATAATTATTGCAGACCATATTTGGTAAATATATATATATATATATATATATATAATACACAATAAATTAATAACATATGACTGTAATTAAGCTTCACTTTTGTAGTACAGTAACATATATATAGTAATTTCGGTTGATATTTATCAATCAATCAATTCTATATAACCAACATATCTTAAAAAAAAAAATTTTAAATTAATATTCTTTTCATATATATTTTATATTTTATTGGAATTTTTTATAAATATTTTATATCAATATTTTTGGAATTCACTGTATTTTATATAGCAAACTTAAAATATGTTAATATGTGGTGAAGATTAATTTCATTTTACGTACACAGCTTCCCTATGATCGCAGAGTAGCGAGTTTGTATACATACATAGAGTATGAGTATAAATAAATACATTTAGATATGTATATTATATGAATTTACTTACGTATATTCAAATGGGTCATATATATGTATGTACTGGATATACACATGAAACATAATTGTGTTGTAATTTCAATGGGTAAAATATGGAAGTGTATTCGTTCATTCTATTGGCAACTGTATTTCGTAAAATTTATACTATATTGATTTTGATTTTATTATTATATTTAAAATTATTCGTTTTTTTTGGATTTTTGAGTTTTGTTTTATTGCTTATATGTTTATGTAATTTAATTTTTTGCCCTTTTAATACATTTGATTATTATGCAACAGAAAATACTGTCCCGGACAAATAAAAAAATTTATTGATATGCATTTTACCGTTCGGCTATGGTTATACTCTTAGTATAATAGCTAGAAATTTTTTGGCGTTTCAAATTTTCTACATTTACTGATTTTTTTTATGTTTAGTCAAAATTCGTAATTCTCTGTCAAAGGCGTGGGTGTTTGTTGTAAAATTGTATAACCAACTAATAGCATCATTTTCGAAGTAACATCTTCTAATTTTAATTTATGTATACAGAGCTGATGTGGGGGCTATATAGATAGAGCGAAAATAATTTGTTTATATATAGTCAAATGTTTTTTTGTAATTTCTTATATTACTTATATTGCTTTCCCACGACAAACCCAATACAGTATAGTAAGCGCATGTTTATATTTATAATGATTTAAATAAAATTCGATTTATATTACTATATACCCAGTAGAAACCATATAAGAGTATAAAATATTATAAGAAGATTTAATTCATTTAATTTTCCCCTTCATGTATTTCTTTTCTAAATACTCTGTGCAGTATATATATATACACTTCATTCATATATACATTATATAATACTCGTATATGTATACATTTAAGCTTTATAATATAATACTTTACGCATTTAGAGTGCTTTTCTTTGATTATGTGATTGTGTGACAATATATATATATATATATAGCTCTGTGTATATATGAGAAAGACAAATAAGACAATGTGACTATATAATAATATAGCACCGCAGCAGCACCATTAAAATGTATTAAATAAAAAATAAACATTTTTTTTATCTAAATCTCACATTATTGTTTACGCACAAAGTATTATTATAATAAAAAATTTATCTTTTCCGACAGTTCGCATGTAAACAAGAGACTTTTGTATATGCGAAGGGCTTTGCCATTATATATATGTTTTGTATTTATATATAGACGTATATATGGATGGGTGTATAATAATAAAAAATTGATAAATATTTATTCAGTCTCTTTAAATTCTAAATAAATACAAATAACAATTTTTTCCTTAAATGCTTTTTCACGTTACAAAAAATTATGAAAATTGAAATGAAATAGATAAAATTCTATTATTATTATTATTATATGAATTTAAATATAGCTTCTTGACAGAGCGGCACCATATACTTAAGAAAAAAATAAAGGGAATAAATATATATGTATATTTTTATGTAAATGCGTTCGAAATAGATATTTTATAATTAAATTTGAATATGTTGTTTGTATACTGCGATATAAGTATAATAAATTAGTATAACTAATGAAATTTATATAATTATAATATTAATCACTTTTTTATTTTTTTTTTGTTTAGTAAAATGTTATAAATTTTTTGTTTTAATTAAACTTTTTACTATTACTGAATTTAATTTAAAAATTTACGATAATGAATATATATATAACAACAGTAAATATTTACACCTTTATAATAATGTAATATGAGGATGTGCATAAAGCAAAAAAGGGTTATACATTTTTACATGAATAATTAAAAACTTTTTTAATTGATTTCAAATGATAAATGGAAAAAATGTTATAAATTATATGGAAAAGAAAAATTTCATAGAAATATACCTAAAATTGTTGTATATTATTATTATTATAATAAATATTGTTTGTGTGTTATAAATAAGTGTAGGACGACTTCCAGACACATTATTATAGAAATTATAATAAAATGTTGCCGAAGAAGGTGTATTTATATTTTATGTAAAATTTATAGTTAATTACTTGACAATTACAATTTCTTTATTTTTATTATTATATATAATAATTCAAATTCAATTTTACGTTTTATGAATATTAATATCAATAGAAATTTCATTGTTATTATTGTTTTGTTTTGTTATAAATTATTAAATTTCATCCGTCGCCACACACACAAATGTTATCATTTGAATAATAAAATATATATTTCTATATCAATAATATATTAGCGGTTTGTTAAAAGATATACGGGGTGGCATCGTGAAATAACATTCACTTTATAAAATCACTATTTTATTTTCTCATAAATCTGTAGACTGTCTAAATTATGACAAATGATTTGGGTTTTCACTGAATAAATTTTACAGACCATAATTTTATCAGATTTCCAATTTTGTTTACGCAAAATTAACAAATTTAATCTTTTATATTCATATGGAATGGAACTAGAAATATTTAAAATTGTTTTATGTATTAAAAAAATATATAAGTATATTTTGTATTAAATACTGTGGGTGAATAATTATTGATACGCGTGTTCGTCAAAATCCATATATTGTATTAAAGATAATCCGCTGTACACATTTTATGGTTATATATCCACATCGAAAACTGATGAAAATATGCGGTGATGAAAGAAATCATTCAAATTGTGAATTAACAATTATTTTATATAATGACATTGGAATATCTCTCGCAGCTAAATTAATTCCGAAATCATTGAATTTTTTGCAAAATAAAGACGATCATTCACATATGTTTCCACATATATACCATATCACCGTAGATCTCACCTGAACAGGCAGTAACTAAAAAAAATAGCATATCGGATTATTTTTGAACATATAGCAGTAATTGTACATATATATATATCAAATCATATTTAGCAATATTCTATTTATTGTATATTATTTATACATTAAATATAGATAATTAATTACTAAAGCATTTACTCTTAATTTATAAACTTTATGCGTGTGTCTAATAATATATACATTTTAACTATCGATTATGTGAATATACATATAATAATAGGTTATTAAAAGATTAATATCCTATTGGCAAATTATCCATTTAATAATTCAAACAAATTATTCTTTACTCGAAATATATATTATACATTACATCATATATAAAACAAAAATATCTATATACACGTATAAAATAAATGTGATTTATATTAAGAGTGAACTGAAAACAAAGCAACAAAATAAATACGCATATTATTATACGTTTATTATACGTACGTACGTTTAATATAATAAATCGCATATATATACACTTTCATCATATGTATCATTGCTACACAAATTACAAAAGAAAAATAAAATGTTTGAGTCAACTAGACGCCAGAAAAACGATTAAATTCCCCTACGCCATCCGAACAAAGAAAACCCGAGAAAAATTGAATGAAAAACAAAAAAAACTTTTAGTAAATGCAATAAAAATATAAAACCGAACAAATAACTATTTTTATATTGTATAAAATTTTCTATATTTATATACTGGTAGTTTTCATGCACCCTCTTTTATGATTTTTGTATATATTATATATATACTCATATATAAATTCATCCCTTCAAGCTCGGCAGCATACATAAATAATATTATATAACCCGGTTCTCGTCAATATGTTTATTGATTTAGTTTTATGTTGCTACTTCCTATACGATGATATTCTCTGCGTATATAAATAAAAATATTCAATATAAAAAGTCTATTTAAAAAACAAGTAATCATTATCGTGTATTATGACGATTAAATATAGCAAAATATATATATAGGAATGTTATTCAATATATAATTTATTATATAGTAATAGAATTTCATCAATGTACATATAAATAGTTATGTTATATAGTTGGTGGTGGTGGTGGTCGTGGTGGTGTTATGATGTTTATGAAAGAGCTTTTATTTTTAAGTAAATCACTCATACACATCATTCATCATCATTTCATATATGTACTTATATACTAATAAATAACACATCCCCTAAATTCACTGCGTGATCCGGAAAAAAATTCATTTGTAATATAATTAAATTACACTATATGAAATATTTTCTAATTATAAAGTATTTTGTATAAAATTTATAACAAAATACAATAGTTTTTTTTTTAAAAATATGTACAATACTTATGATGACTTTTTAAATTATAAAATACTATAAAAATACTTATATCTGCGCTATTCTTATATTGCTGTCATTATTTTTCAATATAAACACCTTTAAATATGTTGGAAATAGAGCAGAATGTGACATATATACAACAAAAAAAAAGAACCCTTATTCAAATAAACACATGAAAATGTATGAAAAACGTGACTGAACAAATAAATAGAATGTTTATTTGTTATGTATATATATTGTAGTAGAATATTTTATACATATATAAATACTCGTATATAAGATTTAAGGGTTGATTTGAGATGAACACGCATATATATAACGAATACAAAAGAAAAACTATATATAAATAAAATAAAATAATTCAATTGACGATTGTAGTTTGGCATAATTTCAAAAGTTAATGTTTAATATTATATGTAGAACCTTTGAAATGGGCTCGTGCAACAACTTTCCTTTTATAAATATTGTTCGTATATATATTTACCATACATTTATAGAAACAATATTTGTTAAACACAAACAACTTTTTAATTAAATAAATTAATTAGATATACAACTTTTATATGAAAACTATATTAACATCTTCAATATATTCTTATATATTATATTGCATAAGGTGCTAGTATATAATTATTTTATTCTTAAATACTATATAGCAATGCCAAGCATTAAGATTTTAACAAAACTGCAGTCAATGTGATATGGTATGGGAATTTTTATGAAATTTCTTATAATCAGTTTAACAGTGTTTAATAAAATTTTGTATATGTAAAGGTTTATAATTGGTGAATATAAAAATCAATTTTTATGAAATGCCTATATAAAAAAAAAGGATAATCATTTTAGTTTTCCTGACAAACCCGATAATTTGGAACATTAATTCACCAATTTTGATGAAATTTATTGTTTAGTTTTATAAAGTGATTATAAGAATAATTTACAACACATTATATGTATATATATCAATTGACATTTATCTACACACAAAATGTCGATTCACATGCAATGTTTTCAATGATCAAATAGGCCCGTGATCACCGCAAACAATCTGTAAAACCAAAAAAAAAATCAAGGAATACTCTTTATATATTATAAAGAAATTATTTGTATACAATTATATGTGATGCTTATACAAATATCGTTTTGTTGTTAAAAATATATATGTATACAAAATTTGATAAATACAATATGAAATTTTTCGTAAAAAATTTAATATATATTTAACCCACGTATATTTTGAATGTATAGTAGTGCATGCATATCCTTTTTCCATTTTACAATAATATAATGTATGGTATTTTTTTAGAACATTATTAATTCACATATATATTATACATATTTGATCCTATATATAAATGATGCGTATATGTTATTTGCGATTATCGTGACATTATTTAAATATTTGGTATCCAAGTGAAATATTATGCTATATAGTTGATATTATACAATTCTATAGATAAATTTGATAAATTACTGCGTGTGAGCTTATAACAATTCAAAAATGGTGAACTAAAATTATATATCTTTCAAAAACCTCCACTCGCATCACTCAATCCCTAATATCGTGACATTATTTTACTCATTTATAGTTATGCTATTTAAATATTATATATTTTCGAAATTTAATTTCATTATTTCTTTGTTGCGTTGTAAAACTACTTTTTAAAACAAAAAATGTGACTACACATTACATTTACAACAATATATAGTTTTATTTATTTAACGCGCGCGGGTATATGCAAAAATAAATATTTGTTACATATACCATCAAAGGGTTAACATAACACAAAAAAAGATATGTGTACAAATATGGTGTATTTTCAATTCATTTTTCAAGATTTTCTTTTATATTTTTTGTTGTACCAAAAACCAATTGGCGTTTGATGTAGCTGTCTGACATAAAATATGCGTATAAGACCTTGCTTATATATAGTGAAAAATATATATTATAAATAAAAGAGAAAGCAAAAGAAAAACCAATGAATACATTTTTATCTTTTGATAAAGTATTTCGCATATATTTAACCGAAAGGTTTGCTTTTTTTTCTCAACCCCTATATATGAAATAAAAAACTTAAATGCTTAAATAATGTGTTTGCTTATGCATTAAGAATATGGGGTATATAGATTTATTTCTATACATTGTATCATATAGTGGTGTATATAATGTAATGTGTCCGTGTATTTTTCGTTTAGTTATTTTATTTGTAAAATATTAAGAGCTTTTCATAAATTTATTTTTTTCCTTTCAGTATTACATAAATAACTAATATCCATTTTATAAAAAATTTGAACTCTATGTTATTTTATATAAATTAATACGAGTAATGTTTTAAATTTGAATTCATTTTTCAATTTTAATATATATTATAATAGGACAAACACAAAGGATTTCAGTTTCATTTTAAAATTGAAGTTTTTATATATGGTACATATTATACTTAAAAGCATATATCAAATATCCATGAATATTTTAAATTATATCAACAAAATTTCAATGTTATATTGTATATGTTCGGTTTTTTAATGCATTTATTAATTATTATTCAAATAAAAAAAAAAATTAATTTATTCTAACAATATGTAATTTCGTTAAATCTTAAATTTATTATTTAGCATTTTATTTATTTATTTAAATTTTTTAAAAATCCTTTTTAAACCTAAATATATATATATATATATATTGTAAACCTTTGTTTGTATATAAGCGAGAGCACGGACAAGAACTTATGGAATAATAAATAAAAAAAGGGAATGAATCTAATATTTAAATACTTTTTATAATTTATATTTATAATCTTTTAGCATATAATATGAACACGCGTATACGAATAGAGAATATTCATAATATCAAAAATATTATTACCATATTAAATAATTGTTTATATTCGCTGGCATATATACATAAAAGGCAAAAATTAGGTGGTTATTATAGCTAATAATAATAATAATATACTGAAAATGAAATTTTATTAAATGTGAAAATTAGTAACTCATAAAATAAACATAAAATTTTAATGAAGTTTTATATATTACGAGTATTAAAGAATTTATTATATTGTATTTTGTTTAATATGCACGAGTGTTATCCACAATAAAGCTGGTAAAAAAAAATAGAAGGACAGGGTTAACACTTCTGTCAATACGAACGCAATTGCTTCTAAACTTTTTACATATAAGAATTCAATTTGGACAAATCTTTCCAAAAAAAAATATCTTATTACAATATAAACACTTTGTCTGTCTGCCTGAATGTCGGTGTGTTTACACTTACACCCCTTCTCGACTGGATTCATTTGATTTTCAAGAAGAGAATATTTTTCGTTAATAAATTATTAAAAATTTACACAGAAAATCAAAGGTGTTGTTTATTTTTTTTTAAGGATACATGGACAAATACTTGTTTTTGGTAAAATTATGATTATTACCTATTTACCCCACATTTGATGCGTTTTTTTCGAAAACACCTATAAGTTACATATGGAAACGACAAGTGACTGGGAAAAAACCGTTTCGTGATATTCACTTCAAATGCTTAAGTTCAACCCGATTGCTTTTCAAAATTACTCGAAAATATATATGAAATTAAAAATAGATTCATACGCAAGTGTGTTTGTCTTCATATTCACGAGGCTAGATGTTGTATAGAACTCTAAATGACACAGAAGGGGGAAAATAATTATTTTAGCTACAAGCTAAATCCAATTATATATCGTACGGTTTCCTTTAACATTTAACAAATAAATAATAAGTATAAATATTAAAATGCATATGAAAAATTAATTTTTTTCTAATCCCATCATAAAAATCTATGGATTTTTCTTAAAACTATCACATATAAACATATTATATTCATATATTTACAGAATTTTTCAAATAACTCAATACACATTACACGTAATAATATATAAGAAAGGCACTAATCTCTGGGATTATGCGGGAAATATATATAATCCGAAATAAATATAAATAATTATATATTCTGTGTGTATTTTACTATGTATTATATAACTGTTTCAAAAAATATATCACTAAACTAATAAGATATTCTTTTTGCATTACTGTGTAATGGTCTTCCAAAAAGGGACGTATAAATGGTTTTTCATTATTATTTCCATTAACAATATATTACATTGTTTCATTGTTGCGGTAATATTTTGAGATAACACATAAAAATAGAAGCCTATGATTTAAATAAATTACACCATAAAGTTATTAATGGTTAAAATTGTGTACCACATCTTTGCACTTTGACAAAAATGTCAATTTATGCATTATGTTAAAAAGAAAACATCAAAATTAGAATTTATAGCCATCTAATCATCACTATATTAGAAAACCCTGCGCATACAAATTCAGTGCATGGAACATCAAATGAAAATTCATATATAAATCTAATACTATATTATATTAATATATAAACCAATGACCCTTTTTATACCATTTGCACAAGAAATGTTTATGTCACACTTTGGTTTTTATAACATTTTTTTATACATATTACCTATATAGAAAAAAATTGGTTAACTACTCTGATCAAATGTAAACCAAACTATTGAAATAAAAGATAAAATTATAGCTATTCAATTTATTTATTATATAATAATTATTTTATATCCTTCATAGTGAGATCTCTGCGGTAATTGATGGAATGATATGCACATATCATTGTTGCGAGCAGCTTCTTCTTTGCATTTTTATTTAATTTAAGTAAATTGAACATAAAAGTCACATGATGCATCTCGTGGATATGGATGGTGTTATGAATGCAATTTTTTTACGTTTTGTAAATATTGCTGATGGTAGATAGTATCGATAATATCGATTATACAATAACAATTTTTCAATGTTTTTAACGTTTCGGTAAAGCATTAATTTTGGTTTCAACACAATATGTAAAAACGTAGTTGTCATACACATACACTAAATTGCTAAATGGCATATCAAGTAGAAATTGGAAGAGTAGAATATTATTGGAATTTAAAAAAATTACCTTCTGTTAGGATGTTATTGTTTGGTTTTATTGCAATATTGGTGGGAAATACTTTTTTGATCAGCGTAGTATATATAAGTAATAAGAAAAAAAAATTATCTAAACATGTATAACGTTGACCTAACTAAACTTATAATAAGTATACTTTCTTTTAGTTTAATTTTTTTTGTGTTTTTCCGCTTTTGTCTTGTATATTGTTATTAGTTTCTTTTTGTATATAAATACAATATATCGGATTAAACAATTCGTTTTACATTCAGTTATTTATTATTATCTATTCTATTTTATATAACTTAAAGAAATATTAAGTTAATCGTATATATATATATATATTAGAGAAATGTTGATGACATATTTCAAATTCAGCTAAAATGGAATTACCCGATATAAATTATACAATAATTTGTCAAAAACTATGTATATATTTTTACAAGTTCTATACAAAATTAAATTAAATCACATACAACTATCTTATAATGATGTGATACCATATATATAGATTACTTCTAAACACTTAAAAATTATCTGTCTGTTTGTATGTTGCGGGGGTTCAATAATTTAATAAATAAATTTATATTGTAATGCTATATATAAACTTAAAATTATATATTACAACAAACTCGAAATTATAATATATTTTGTATTAAATTAACTCTATAATTAATTTTCTATTATGTATATACTCGATTAATTTTAATTAAACATTTAAATTTAATTAATTTTAATTTCTTTCTTTTCTTTTATATTTTCAGCAAAAATATTATTATTTTATTTAATATTTTATGCTGTACTAGTAGGATTTTTTGGTGCCATGTTAGCTGTATTTTGGCAAACATTAGAAGCTGATAAACCAAAATGGCAATTAGAAAATGGTTTAATTGGTTCCAATCCAGGTATAATAAATTATTATCTTTTTATGACTATTTTAATATATACATAATGGATGGGAAGTATATACAAATTTTCAAATTATTTATATTTATTTATATAGGATTAGGATTTCGACCAATGCCACCAGAGGCCAATGTAGGAAGTACTTTAATTTGGTATAAATCACAAAAACCAGATAATGTGCAATATTGGATTAATACAACAGATGAATTTTTATCAAGTAATTAATTATTTTATTATTATATGTTTAATTGATGATGTCGTGTGTCACTCTAACTCTATAATATATATGAACTTTTTACTATATATATATACATTTATTAATTAATAACCATATAGATACTTTATGTATAAGGACACACACCCACGGTGATGTTTTTCGATTGCAGACGTGTGTTAAAAATATATGTTTTTGCGTTAAAAAAATAGTATATAGCATTAGGAGAAAACGCGATAGACTTTAAATGAGTGGATAAAAAAATTCGTAAAATTAGTATATTAACTATTTGATCTAAAAATGACACGCTTAAAATGCTTCTTTATTCAAAACACAACTGTTTAAGTGCAGCGTCCTACGATTAAATGTACATTTATTTATCAGTTAAGGGAGAATAAATCCGTTTGAAAAATAACCATAATTTCTTAATCCATTTTTCTGACATTTTTCATACCATAACCGTTGATTGTGTTTATATTTACATATACCATAAATTAATAACATCTAATTTAAATTTTTTTTCGATAATTTATATAGTGTATCAGAGCACAGTAAATAAAGAAAATCAAGTGGATTGTGATTTTAATAAACTACCAGAAGAAGGAAAAATATGTAAAGTAGATTTAGGTACACCGTTTGGAGTTTGTTCACAAAATAAACCAGAACATGAGCGATATGGATTTTCAAAAAAATCACCATGTATATTTTTAAAATTGAATAAAGTAAATAAATTGCATGTGTTTTTGTTAAAATAATTAATATTTTTGAGTTTTTGTCGTATATGTTATTGTTATTAATATTATATTATTATTATACATTCTATTTTTAGATTTATAATTGGGTACCTCAATTATATACTAATTCTACAAATGTACCAAAAGAAATGCCAAAGGAACTAAAAACCTCAATTGATACAGAAAAAGTAAAAATTAATAATTATATTTCTAAATAAAGTTTTTCAAATAAAATAATTTAAAAATTAATAGAGAAAAAAAATTAAATTCAATAAATAAAATTCTTTTCTATTTTCACACATTTTATAAATAAAAAAAATATATATAGTATCCAATTATTTGGGTGTCATGTGAAGGTGAAAATCCAGCCGATGTAGAAAATATTGGGTCTGTTAGTTATTATCCAAAACGTGGTTTTCCAGCCTATTATTTCCCATACAAAAATACACTTGGTTATTTGCCACCAATTGTTGCTGTTCATTTTGAAAGACCGAGACGTAAGTACAGATAATTTTAACATATATTTATTATATTATTTTAAAAGATGATATATTATACAAAAAGTATATATAAAATAGTTGAAATAAGAATAGGTAATCGAATAGCAAATTTTAATTGGAAATTTTTTTTTACACACATGATAATTTGTTCAATACTTTCGATAGTTTAAAATTATCGTAATGAATCCACATTTTTGTTGTCATCGCAAATATAGCCGTATAACAATTCAATGCAAAACTTCTTTTTTCGTTTAAGTTTTTTCTTTGATGCAGTATAACTCAAATCGCACACATATGGTTCAACAACAATGTCTATGTCAATTCATTCACTGTAATCAATTTTCTTGCCTTAAAACTATTTCAATTGAATTATACACTTCAAACCATTGTCTTATATAATAACGTTGACATTTAATTCTTGCATAATTCACTGAAATATTACATCTATTTTATTATACTCATCATATAGTCATATACAATTTATATGATATTTTTAATTTATGATCATCATAATTATATAGGTGTGATGAAAATGTTTAATCTTGTATAATTATAACGTGTGCACGTATACTTATAATTAACTTAAATAATTTTAATTTAATATAATAAAAAAGAAACTATATATACATTAAAAAATATATTTTTATAAGAACAAGCATATAATGTGAATGGGCTATACATGCGTTCGTGTGTGTGGTGACACAAGAATTTTGAAAAGAAACATTATACTTAATAATTTACAGAAAATGTAAATGAATATAATAAGTGGGTATTAATATTTTATGCAACATATACTAAAAATTTATAATTTTTTCTCTCAGTGTGTGTACAACATTTGTTGTTATATTAAAAATAAAAAAAAAAGGAAAATAATTAAATTATTATACATTTTATAATTCAACAAGAAAATTATTCTATATTTAGGTTTATACGTACTTTATAATTAATAATGTTATACTACAATATATCGTTCATATATGCATACATTGAATATATGCAGAAAGGCATTAATATTATGGCAACAAAAAATATCAAGAACTACATTTCTATGTTATGTGTGTAACTATTATATATTTATTTTATATATACTCATTTAAATTAAATATGCGGCTGAGACCGTTTATTTTGCCCCTATTTTTTTCTATTGAATACATACACTACAACTTATGCATACAAAATTATACATTATGGATAGCAAATTTTCTTTTTTCTAATTCCCTATATACCTTTAAAACATGCTATATTACTTCGTTCTTATTGCCATATGCCATGAATTTTGTTCTATCATATACCAATATACAATATTCAATGCATATATATATATATAATATATCAATATCGAGTGTGTACGGGTGCTATATGTATATAATATAATAGTATAAGAAATTCATTTATCTTATCAGCAACAGCAACAGAATAGAAATGTGACTTTTATATATATCGCGTATATAACATATTATAAAGGTATAGCATATTATTGGATCAATAAACTAAATAAATTTTTTATGGCAATGCCAAACGAAAAAGGATATATATTTAATATTGGAATAATATATTAAATGCTAAAGCGCATGAATTCTAGAAAAATAAATTTTAACTAGTTTTTCTATAGTACTGTGTACGTTATTATAATATTATAGTAATAATTGTTATTTTATAAATATACAAATATTAAGTGGGTCATAACATAAATCAACTAGAAAAATTTAATTATATATTCTCTGTATACTGTACATTCTATACACGCATTCGTACAATTATAATATTGTATAGTTTTCTTAAAATAAAGATATATATAATATATGTTAAGGATACGTCAATAGAATATAGACAACAAAATCGATAAAATAAATACTTATAACCGCAAATTTTTTTTATAAAATACAAAATATCCCATTGTTGTAACTAATATCGTGTTAGGAAAGGATGTATATATTTTCCAATTTTCATTTATATACCACTTGGTAATTGTTTATATTATGCATAAATACAGCAGTTACCTATACATATTGTACTGTAATGTAATCCTTTTTGCATTCATTTTAGTAACATTATTAAAAATAAGTAAATTTTAAAATTGCTGGATATTTTATATTAAATAAATTACATTAATATTAAATCTAGAAATTTCAAACAAATTTACTTAACACTTAAATTTACACTGTCTTTTTCATTTCAATTTCACTATGCGGGATGACGCAATATTAAAAACGATAAATAAGCAATTTTCTCGCCTCTCACTTTCAATTTCACTATTAATTTTTCATATATTAAAAATACGAATATATGGTGCAATAGAAAATTAAATTTCTGGATGAATTGTGCAAATACAGGAAATATTATCCGTAGCTGTAAACAAAAAAAAAGGTATTCTCTGAACTTTGTATAGTAATTAAATTGAGTATGCTTACTAAAATCATTACAGCATAAATGTATATATTATTGCCATCAAAGTAGAAAATTATACCACAGTTGTTTAATTATATACAAGCGTATAGGTCATGTTACACCACAATTGGATTCTGGTTGATAAATTGCTTTGTACATGGCAACGGGATTAGCCCATGTATTTATTTTATCAGTTGCCTGTTAATCAAATATTTTAATGAAAAAGCATTTTTTTAGAGTTTATTTTTTATATATTAAAATATAACTAATAATAATAATTGAAGGAAAAATTGATGGAAAACGAGGTCCTGGCAGAACAAAAACATCTTGGTTAAAGAATTTACGCGAATGGTTTGGGCTTTGTGCCAGTTCTGTAGATAAAATAAAAATCATGCTGTTGGTTGTTAACGTAGGAGGACATGACACTTGAAGAAGAAGAATTGTAAATATTCCCCATTTATTTTCGATGATATGATATTAAAACGTTTCGTTCCTGTTTTTTTTATACATATTGCTATTTATGATAGAGGTCTTGTTGTATAGCAATATATGTGCGTATTGTCAATTGTGTATCATATATGAGTAATGTGTATATGTAACTATAGATAGATGCGGATAATATTACATGATATATAACTAATTAGAGAAAATAATTATATTTATATGTATACCTTGAAAAATAATATTATATATAATACAATATATATTCCAAATATTTCATATATATTTCTACTCGTATATAATTTATATTGTAAATATTATATATTTGAATTGAAAACTTTTCGTTTGATGAGGGATGCTCTTATATAATGATAATATATATATTGATGTTGATGGTGATAATAATGATGACGACGATGATGAAGATGATGATAATAATAATAATAATAATAATAATAATATAAATATAAAATATATATAATTAAGCGGCGACGGTGTAAATGATGGCGGTCTTTTTGCGATGATGGCAAATATAAGATATTAGTTATGCTATATATGTAATGATGCTCGTGATGGTTTGGCTATATAAATATCAAATATACATATACATTCAGTAAAGTGATATAATGATGATAATAATTGTAAAATATACATATTTATATATATATTTATTTACATTTTCTATACGAACTAATAATGAGAAAATGAAAGAGAATAATTATATTTAACATAAAATTTTATGTGATTAATGATCCTTTTTTGAACTTAAATTGTAAATATATATATACACGTTTCATATGCTAGCGTATGCGAGTTATATATATATATTGTACACAAACAATTTTATATTTATTCAGCCTGGGAAATCTTAAAATAGAAAAAAAAAAAAAATGAAACAAACACAAAATAAAAGGAGAAATGTAAATTGGAAATTTTATTATATGGGTTTTGTATAACAAAAATTTTTAGGCATTATAAAATAAATGTTGCTGTATATGAAATGGTGGTGTATTTAGTTATACATATGCAATACTATAGTATTTTCTCGTATACATTTTATAAAGGATGTAATAATAATACATTTGGATATAATTATTAACAGATTTTTGGAAAAATAAAATATCTTTTTAGTACTCAGTATTAATCGCATACACAAAAAATATATATATTTTTCAATGGGATGATATTTTAATATTCTTTTTGTTTTAAACATATTTTTTTCTACTACACATAAATAAATTATTCATTTTTCACATTTATATGTATTTTAATTAAAAGATTATATATAATTTATAGTAATTATATGCTTAATTAATTATGACTCTTTAAATATACGCGCACACTAAATAATATATGGGAATAATAATCTTGATTATTTTGTTTATATCCTACCATCCTACTAATAAGAATTTAAGTTGCGTGCATTTTAGTAATTTATCCTTATTATAATGAAGTTATTTTTGTTCCCTTTTTTCATATATTTAGATATAAGGTGTTACATATATGATGCCTATACCTATATAGAGATTCAAATTTATTTGATCCTTATCGAAATGTTATTCCTATTCAATTTTACATATACTTGTTTTACATTACTTAGATATTTCATGAAAATTGTAATGTATGATCCTTAGAATGAGGCCACCTAAAATTATTATGTTCATATTTATATGAGACCCTATATAAATTTGTATTTAAAATGTTTTCATATTTTCATATATACTCAAATTTTCATTGTTATGGAATTATAATTGAATATATATTTATATATAGCTTTCTTATACGATAGATACTATACGCATTATTTGATAAGTTTCCGGAATGAAATTGAAAATAAAAAAAAACCATTTATTATTATTCTTTAATCTGCGATAAATTTAATCGATACATTTATTCTGATAATTTTCTAACGCATTTAAATCCCTTTAGAGTAAAAATAATGTTTTAGTATTTCATGATCTCAACAATCAAATTCGCTTATTTAGTACAAAATCAATATGATAGGCGAAATTTAACGATGAGTACGGCAAGATCTTTAATTCAAATTCAACAGTACCATTGTTAATTAATATACCATCAAAATGGTAAGAATATGATCATAATTACTCTTCACATTTCGATTATTCAAAGCGATAACATGGAATTTTTTCTATAATATGTTAAATGCCTGCAAAAAACTAATCGATGAAGCGACATGAAATTTTGACAACGCAGTTTCTTAACTGTGTCTGCATACATGTCGATTCCGGAAACTTATCAAATAATGCATGAAAAGTTATATAAATAAATATATGTTAGTATTAATCAATTGTTTACAAAAAAAAATAAGCGAAACTAAATCCATTACATAATTTATTTGTTATAATATGTATTTATGTATTCTCAAATAACAATCCAAATCTTGTTATAATATTAAAAAAAAAAAAAACCATTTATGTTATGTTTTTTTGTTGTTTGTTTGTATGTGTTCCAGATATTTATGGCGCCACAATTTTGAAATTTAATCTCTTTCAAAGACAATTCGTTTCATTTATTCATTTATTTCATATAAACTTTTCAATTTAATTTAATTTTTTCTATAAATTATAAGTACTACTGCGACTACACGACTGCAAACAAATGCAGAAAATTGTGTACTCTGTTATAAAAGAACATTAAAATAGCTATAGTATTTATTTAAATTGAGAATTATACTAAAATAAATATAAGTTTTTTTTTGCATATAAACTATTATTTTGTTTTATTTGTTATTTATTTGATTATAATTTTTATGTTTACAATTAAAAAGTTGTGGCACAAATTATTATTTTCAATGTATGAGAGTATAGTTTAAATAAAACATTAAACACGAATTAAATGTGCATAAAATGTGGATCAGAGACGCAGTCATACATGTCATTCAATTCGAAGATTCTGGGTTTGATTTCCAGTATTGATATGAACAATTTTTGTAGTATTTTTCTTACTAAAATTAAATCAACTTAATTATCATTAGTTTGTTAATGAAATCAAAAATTTGAATATCTTTGAAAATATGGTGATGGACTCGCTATTCAGAGATTAACAATGCCTTCATACACAATGCTATAGGAAATTCACTCATAAGAATAATTTAATAAATAAAGCATCTGTCGAAGCATAAATGCATATAGTTGTACCATAAAGCGAGAAGAATTATTATGGGGGCATTGATTTTGGCATATGTCTGAGTAATCAACTCATCATATATTTCACGTGGCAGAGAGACGAAAATGAACCTCAATAGTGGTCGATATTCCCCGAAATATTCAAATAAAATATAAAAATGATAAACAATATAATTTTTAACATTATGCATATGCGTACACACAAATTAAATATAAATAAATGAAAATAAAATATTTTAACCCAATGAAAATGGGAAAAATAATAAAAAGGTTTTGTACATAAAAATTTTAATGATTGTGTGCGTGGCAGCTCGGCTTCACCTTATATATAAAGACAAATTTATTGTAGTATAATACATAATTTTTTTTCTTCTTTATATTAGGTTAGGTACCAATGAAATAAAAAGTAAAATAGAATAAAAAGAAATTGTTATTATTGCATGGATGCGGACATTAGCCATAATGAAAGTGGAAAAGTTATATAAAACATATAAAAATATAATGTAGTCCGAAATGTGTCCGACTCAAGTAATATACCGTATCCCCCCAATTACTATTTTTTATATTGTGTATATAAAGTTTATGTCAAAAACATGACGAAAAAAAAAATGAAAATTACAATTTAAGTATGTAGAAAAAAAAATTGTCTTTTTTCACAGAATTGAATATGTTGAAATTTGACGAGGGTCAAGCTCATGTATAACAAAAATACCAAATATTCTTGTATAAAGAAAAATCATATTAAAATGAATATATATATTCATTATACACATACACGCTCTGTCCGAAAAATTACCACGTGGATCTGGCTACGTATCATCTATTGGGTACTGATTAATTTATATATTGTGCATCGCAACCTTAACAAACTATCAGAGAATAGCATAACATTTTCTTCAGTATTTAAGCCAAAATACAAGTTACAATAGTTTAGTGCATCGGTTGTAAAATATATAAAGAACAAGGAACAAACATGAAATGCAAGTTTTCCTGCAATTTTTCGGATAGCAGTACTGTATATTTATATATTAAACATGGCATTGCATCTCTCCCTCTGCGTATATATACATATTTTTTTTAACGTATAGTAAAATAACTAAATTATATAACCTAAAAAAAAAAAGGAATTGTTCCTTTTTCTTTCGCCAAATTATTATTAAGTACAATATTTAAAAAAAAAAAATAATACTACATTATAAAATTTATTTATATTCCCATTTTGCTACTCTGTGCGTATACATTTCCTTAAGGGATCGGATAATACAAATTTTGTAATTATCTCTTAAAAAAAAAAAAAAAAAACAGTATATTCTTTTGAAGTTAAAAGTGTGTAATCAACTTTTAACAAAAGGTCCTGCTTTTATTACATCATCCCCTGAATCTTTAATTATTACTAATTTATATACAAATCTTTTGTTTGTGTTTGCATATATTTTTTTATTAACAATATAATATTTGTTTTATATATTCATCGTTACGATAATAATTAATGTTTGTGTTTGTATAATTTTTAATTTTTTTTTTTTTCACAAATTAAACAGAGTAAATCGCGTTCTATATGCGACTGGGACCTATATAGTTTCTTTTGAAAATAATATAAGATATTTTTAACCTATTTTTAGTTTAATTTTTTTTTTTTTGATTTCGCACATAACAATAGAGATTATTTTTTAAGAACTTTCTTTTTTCCTTTAATTTCTTATATTTTGTACTGACGAAAATAATTTTTTTTATCTTGTCAAATATATATATGCTACAAATATATACAATTTAGTGTGGTAACACTATATATGCTATATAATAGTAAATAACAGACAAGGGAATTCATAAAAAGACAATTTAAATTATGACATACCTAAAAATGATACGAAAATAGTGGCATTTATATCTTAACACTCGTTTATAAAAATTAAAAGAATAGATTCCCAGTTGTATACATATCACAAGAATAGCAAATTTAAAATAGTTGGTGAGTGTGGTTCGTTCGTTTCTTTCGTAGTAATGATACCTCATATTATGACCACTTCCGTCCTTCTACGTGTGTGATAAGGAAATTCTGAAGAATCAATAACCATATGTCAGTTTTCTGTGCCACGTTTATATAAATCTGCCAATTATTTATTACTTGATTATAATTCAATCATTGATTAAAGATTATATATAAAAATCGGGTAACGCGTTATAAATTAATTTTTTTATTAATATTTAACATTAATCGAATATTGACGACCGATACATGTCCGATACATTACAAAAATTAAAAACAATTTAAATAAATTTAAAATTTTTTTAGTGTGTCTAATAATTAGAAGTGTTTAAATAAAATGAAACGAAATCATGCACGTTTCGGTAGCATTTTTACTAATTTTTTAAACGAGTTCTTTGTTCCTTTATACATTTTGCGATCTAAACGAATCAGAAAATCAGAAAATATATGTATAGAAAATGTTGCGGTCAAATATATGTAACTCACAAAAACACACATCACATAATTACCAGAAAAGAACATATTAAACGAAAATTGTATGCATTCACACAGAAACAAAAACAAGAGAAACTTTTGTTTGTGTGATTATAAATACAAAAATATTTACGCAAACAAAAAATAATATGGAAAAACTTTTTCCTTTTTTCGTTTTTTTTTTACATAAAAACATATTATTTTTTTTACATATTATTACCGAAAAAACACTTGATAAGAGATTATTTTATATTTTTTTTTTAGTGTACTTTTTATGTAAATTTTTCAAAATAAAATATAATTTTATCTACGAATATTTGTATAATAATAATGTGGTGGTAATATTTGTTTTGTACGATGTTAAATAATATTTAAATACCTTTTATATATATATCGCGGTTGTAGTGCGAATATAGGTATAAAAATTAAGTATATAACTTTTTTACTAAAAATTAAATTTAATTGTATTTAAAAAAAAATATAAATAATGAAGATAATTTCTTTTATACAATGTTTTAATCGTATTATTATTATTATTATTATTATAAATAAATATAAATCGACAATATAAGCCTCGTGCACATGTTCATAAATATATAAAATTATATTTTCTTTTTTTTCTAAATAGAAACGATTTCTTTAAGTTAATATAATTTAGATTACATTTGAATTTTTGATAAACAATTTTTTATATTACAAAATATAAATTTTCTTTTTATAGGTGTATCTGTATGTAATATGCAATAACAGAGCCAACAGACACCATATATATTGTGTATACAATAACATTACAGAAAAATATGTATATGTGCGTATAGTATGTCGCGCGTTTATACACATTTATCCAACTTTTAATTAAATGAATCCATATATGAATAGATAATGTAATTGTCCTCTTTTAAAAGTTGTTCTTGTTAAATTTGTTGTTGTTACATTTTGTATCATTATATATAAATTTTTGATCAAAATATTATTATTCACACACATTTATAATAATATTTTACTTTATTTAAAGTAATAAGTTTTAATATACTTTTTCAAATTTTATTTTGATTTTAACTAATTAATTAACGTACACACATCGCATTTAAATTAAATGGAGAAATTTTTTAATTAGAAAAATGCATATATTCTAATTGGAAATTTATTAACTATTTTCCAAAATCCAAATATTTAATAATAATTGATATATTCGTTAATAATAATATTTACATTTATATGAAATTTAACTTTATAAATTATATTCTTTTAAATTTTTATCAGAAATTGTATAATTTCAATAGATATTTGTTTGAAAATTTACCCTAAAACAGAATGGTTTTATTATTTTATGCTTATACTATGTTTTTTAAAGTTAAATTAATAATGTATAAAATAAATTTCAGTAAATACAAATTGATATGGTACGTATTCGTGTACAATTTTGTAAATACTAATTATAAATTGTATTTTCTCTTAGCATTTCAAAAAAAGGATTTACTTTATTATGATCGCGTATGAATAATTTATGATAAATTAATTAAATACAATTATTATAAATGTTATTATAAATATATAACTTGTATATAAATTCAATATTATTATTATTTATTATTTACATTTTTATTTATTTAGTTTTTTTTTTTTTTTTCACTAATATTAAATAAATAAAATTTCTTTTCATATATTTTCAGAGGGTGTATTAATTAACATTGAATGTAAAGCATGGGCCAAAAATATTAAACTTGATCGTGCAGACAGAAAGGGATCCGTCCATTTTGAATTAATGATTGATTAAACAAATAAATATTAATACATTTTATTTGTAATTAATTAATAAATTAAACAAAACAAAAAAAAAAAGTATATATATAAAATATATTAAAAATAAAATTATAATACATCAATAAAATAAAAACATCAACAACAACAACAACAACAACATTAACAACAACAACAACAATAATAATTAATAAATTTTAATTTTTTCGGTAGTACACATATAAACAAAAAATAAATAATAAATAATATAAAATAAAAACCAAAAATTATACAAAAAAAAATAAAAAAAAAATAGAAGCAAAAACTATCTCTAATAAAATAAAAAAAATAAAAATTAAAAGAAAAACCAGTGACGACGCGAGAAGCATCATTAATTATAAATTAATTAAATAAAAAGAAAAAAAACTTACATATTTTAGGACAAATAATAATTATTTATAAATAAAGACAAATAAAATTAAATACTTAAATTTAAAAGTAATAATAAAAATAACATCGCAACAACATAATAAAAATATAGTATATAATTAATATACTCGTAATTAGACTCCCATTTCATACACCACCACCACCACCACCACATACGTTTTTAAAATATTCAATTAATTAAATTAAATTCTTTAATTTCAATTTCACCGTCTATAATACCCACCCAGTCCCGGCCAGACGCGCATTAATAATTTTTTTGTTTATGACATTTTTAAAGTAAAGAGTTCTTTTTTGGAATAATTATTATTTTAATTATTTTTTTTTTTTTCTTTTATCCAACAATAATAATTTCATTTAAAAAATATTTATTTTAATTGTTTCGTTTTATTATTTTTCTTTTTAGGCTAAAAATTAATTTAATTAAATTCGATATATATATATATATATATATATATAATTAATTAAATTCGATATATATAAAAATTTGTATGTATTAATAATTATTAACTAATTAATTATATGTAATTAATAATTAAGGCGAAAAAGTGTTCATCACGTTAATTGTATGTTAATATTTATTTGAAAATTAATTTAAATTTAAAATTAATTACATACAAACAAAAAGTTCATTTTAAAAATATTGTTTTTGTAACCACCCCAAATAAAATATATATACATAATTATTTCACGCAATTAAAATTTAAGTAATTTTAATTATATTAAATAAAAATATATTATTCTATTAATTTCCGTATAAATAATATTCAATTAATAAATTCATTTTATTTTATAATAACTTTAAATTTAAAAAAAAAAAATTATTTATTTATTTGTTTTTCATACTAAATACAATAATATTTATACCCGCATAATTTATTATAAATATTGTTATTAAATAAATAAATAATAAATCGATTTCAATATATAAATAATATATATAAAAATTAAATATATCTTTTTAATAGAAATAAAACAAAACATTTCTTCTTCTACAATTCTCATTTTCTCAACGCAGAACAATTTAAATTTAAAAATATAATCCCTTAATATACTACGTTTTCAACAAACGTTCTCAAGAATTAAAAATCTATATATAATAAATAAAACATTTTCAACGCTGATGTGAAAGAATTAAATAAATATAATTAATAAAAAATTAGTATTTTTGACTGATTATAATAAAAATTATATATATAATTATTATTTATACAACCCCCATCCCTTTGCAATATATATATATATATAATATTTGCACACACGAAAGAATAACGTAATTATTATTTTATAAATTTATTTATTTATATTTTTGAGACTTTGATTTTTATTAACTCACAATCAGCCAAAATTATTATGTGAATATTATTTATTTTATTTAATTAATCAATTTTTAATATAATATTCAGATCCACGTTTAACAAACACCTAAAGAATTAACATTTATTTGTAAATTTTTATTTTTATTATAAAAAAAAAAAATGTTTGTCTTTTAAAAAAAAATAATCATAAAAAATATTTATTAAAAATTAATTAATTTAAGATAATTATATATTAAAAAAAAAAAAAAAAAACAAATTAATAGATTATAAATAATATTAAAAAAAACATTGTGATAGTGCGTGGAATAGTATTAATTTTTAATATATATATTATATTTTTATTTTTATTTTAAAAAATAATGTATTTTTTCGATGATTCAAAACAAAATATTTTTATCATTATTAATTATTATTATTATTATTATTATTATTTGCAATTTTTTTTTCTTTATTTTTTTTTTCATATTATTTTGTTATTATTATTATTATTATTATAATTAAACCAAATTATTTAAAAAGAAAACAAAACATAAATAAAAAACAAAAGGATATAATAAATAAATAAATAAATAAATAAATAAATAAATAAAAACGGCCTCTTTTCCATTCTCTGTAAAAAAAAAACACAAAAGTAAACAATAAAATTAATAAAAACTTAAATTAAAAATTAAAATATTATATTTATTATTCATTCCATTCACTGCCCATAAATAAAAAAATCATCATATAATAAATTATATATTTAATAAAATAAAAATTGGTAAAATAAATAATAATAATAATAAAAATGAATCGAAAATTAAATAAAAAATAAAAATTTATAAATATAAAATGTTATGCAGTTCAAAAACAATAATAAAAAAAACCAAAGCGAATTACAAAAAAGAAAAAAAAAAAGAAATTAAATTAAAAAACAATATAATTCATTAAAATTAACCAAAAAAAAATATAATCATGAACATAATTGTTTATGAAAAAATTATACATTATATTTTTGTTATTGATAATTTTTCATAAACAATCATGAAAAATGATTGACAAATTAAAAAAAAATTAATTAATCATAAAAACAAACCATTAAATAATTTTTTGTTTTATTTTTTTTTTTTAGTTTCTTAAAAATATAATAAAAAAAAAATATATATATATATATAAAAATATATATGTATATATAAGTGTAAGTTAAAAAAAACAATTTAATTATAATTAAGTGCATATTAAATTCTATATTAAATTACAAAAAAAAAAAAAAATAAAAAAATAAATAAATATATATTATATATAAAATAAATTAATTTAAAAAATTAATTAATTCATATATATAATAACATTTTTAAAAAACAAACATTAATCACACACACACACACACACACACCATACATTACCATACAATATTACACAACAATATATAAAAACCAATTAATATATTATCAAAATCCTTTAACATACCACTCATACACCAACACATACAAACATAAAAAATAACAACACATATAACATCAGTTACCATTTTATACATAATAATAATAATAATAATAAAATTTAAAAATAAAATTAATTAATTATTTAATTTAACAAATAAATAAGTTGAAGCCTATATTTCTAAATATATAATATATATATATTTATATCGTATTTAAGTGTTATGAAATTTGTACGCTACTGCATTATTTTTAGTAGATCTCTATATATTATATTAAATAGTTATTAAATTATATTACATATAGTTATTAAATATAAATATAATAAAATAAAATATGATGTCGTTTTTCAAAATTCAAAATTAGATATATAAACATTTATTTATTTATTTATTTATTAACAATATAATATAATTCTAATAACTCTTTGCCTGTTATCCTGAATGAGGTGAAATACGGAGACGGTGGCTCCTCGCCCGCAAGGATTACTTATGTAAAGTATAATAATTTATGTGTACAATTTTTTATTTCAAAAGCGCAATGTATGAATTTAACCATTTTTTTTCAAATTCTAAATATTTAGAATTTAAATCTATTTATTTATGTATTTATTTTCTAAAATTAAATTCTAAAAAAATTATCAAACTTATGTTTTATCTTATCTTAACATAAGATTAAAAGATTTCAATAAAATTATATTATTAACATTTTTCTAAACGCGAATAATTTTAATGTTAATAAAAGCTTAACCAACTTGTAAATATGTACGATTTTTTATCAAAAAAAAATAAATAAACTAAAAATGGTTGTGCTAAATATATACCATATATTTATATATGGTTTCATAATTTAATTAATTTCTATATAAAATAAATAAACAAATTGAATTTATTCAAACATAACACAATCTCACGTTCCAATCTGCCACCATAACCACAACCACCACCACTACCACCTTCTTCAAATGGAAACTTTGTTCAATATATCAAAAATAAGAAAAATAAAATAAAATGGGTTCAACAATAATTTTCCATATAAACAATAAAACATTATACTCATTCATTCATTTAACACACAAATACACAATCACCCACCCACCCACACACACACTTTTTAAATATTAATATTTTTTAACATTAAATTAAATATATATAAAATTATATAAATAAAAGTTTATTGTTATTGGATTTTAATTTATTCATACATATATATATATATGTATTATGTATGTGTATTGGATTTTAATTATTTTTTTTTAATAAATAAATAAATAAATAAATAAATAGATAAAATAAAAAGAAAAATAAATAATAATAATAATAGTTAAAAAATATATGCCTAACGAAAATACAATTATATAACAAAAGAATTCAAATTATTTGCAGCTTATTAAAAAAATAATTAAAAATCCATATACTTATTTATAGTTATAGATAATGAAAGAAAAAAACTAAAAAAAATATTTAATTAATTAAAAATATAAAAATAGCGGCTGAAAAAATTAATAAAGAAAAATTGCATTTAGTAGCAGAAAAAAAAATAAAAAAAAAACATTTAAAATTAAAAAATATTAAAAAATATTATATTAACAAAAAAAAATGAATAACAATTTTTTTTTAATTATATATATTATTATTATTATTTTGTGTAATTTATTATTATTATTATTATTATTATTATTATTATTATTATTATTATTATTATTATTATTATTATTATTATTATTATTATTATTATTATCATTATTATTATTATTATTATTATTATTATTATTATTATTATTATTATTATTATTATTATTATTATTATTATTATTATTATTATTATTAAAATTTAAATACAAAAAACCAATTTACTATATTATATATATGCAGTGGCGTACATTTATAAATATATATATATATATATATAAATATAGAGCTTAGGCATATATAAATAAATATATTATTGTAGTTATGTATTAAAAAAAAAAAAAAAAGAATAAAATTAATAATAATAATAAATACAAAATTATAAAATTAAAATAAAGTATTATATATTAATAATTATTATTATAACTAATAATAATAATAATAATAATAATAATAATTATAATAATAATAATAATAATAATAATAATAATAATAATAATAATAATAATAATAATAATAATAATAATAATAATAATAATAATAATAATAATAATAATAATAATATTAGTAATAAATATAATAATAGTGAAATTATTTTAACAATTTTATTTTAGTTTTAAAAATAAATGGAAGCCTTTATTTTTAGTTGTACATCGCTGTTTTCTTATAAATATTTACGATATATAGAATCTGCAATGTGTGCATTATTATCTATATATAAATTATATTAAATTATACTTAATACGCTTTAATTATACGATGCAGATAAAAAAACTATTGTAGCAAATGATATTTATACACCATTTGTATAAAATACAATTAATATAATTTACATTTAATAAAAAAAAAAAATTCCCGGAATATCGTATGAGATGGTTTTTATAGATATACTTTTCTTTGTTCATTCACAGACTGAATAAATATTCTTATATTTAATATTATCTGGATGTGTTTATATATATCTCCTATCTATATATTCAATTTAATATGCTTTAATTTGATAATGATACGTTGCACCACCACACATAATCTCACAAACTTCGCAACACTTGCCAAAAAATAATTAAATAAATTGATATCAATATGCTTTCATTATTATTTTTATTATTATTATATAATTATTATTAAATATTATTTTTATTATTATTATTATTATTATTATTATATTATTATTATTAAATATTATTTTTGTTATTATTATTAAATATTATTTTTATTATTATAATTATTATAATTGATTACAAAAATAAAAATTAACGAACTCAACAGAACAGAACAAAATTCTCTACTATAAATATAGAAAATATATGTAATAATTTTAATGAAATACAAATTATAAAAAAAAAAATAAATAAAAATAAATTATCTTAATTATTATACATTCATAAATAAATAAAAAAAAAAAAAAAAAAAACGATTAACGATTATAATAATTAAAATAAATTCTGTTAGAAATATTTCTTAATTATAAATGATATTAAAAAAAAAACAAATTAAAATAATTATTATTAAACTATATATATAAAAAAAAAATTGATTAATTGAAACAATAAAAAAAATTAAATTATTTTTAAAATTAAAAATTAATAACAAAAATTTAACATATAAAAATATATAATAATTATATAATAATAAATATAATATATAGTAAAAACAACAACATCAATAACAATAATATATAATAATTATGTTTATTTTAATTTTCATTTTAACATTTATTATTATTATTATTATTATTATTATTATTATTATAATTATTATTCAGCCGCAGGATAGAGCCTTTTTTTTTTCTTTTTTTGTTGTAAAATTACCATAAACAAAAAATACATATTAATTATTTCGTAAAAAACCATAAACAGAAAAAAATTTATTGTAAAATTATTAATTTCTCTATGAGGATATATAGTTAAAAATAAATAAAAATAAATACAAAAAAAAAAAACAATTATATTGTGGGAACAATTTTTTTTTTAACCTTCAGATATCATAAAAATTCCACATAAAATAAAATTAAGTTTAAAATTCCATACATGAAACAACATTTCAAACAGTTATTGTACATTGGAAATATGCTAAGCATAAATAATATTGGAAGATATGTGATACTCGAAGTTTTCTATAGCTCTATGTAAGCACGCGCTCTGGTTACACAAATAATCTTTATGAAAATTATCTTGAAATGCTTAAGTTAAGAAAATGTCTTATAATAATGATGCTTGAATATGGACGAAGTGAAGTGGTGGTGCAAATCGTTAGAACTTATAATAAAAACATAATTAAGTTTAAAGATAATCGAGGATAAATGAATATTTTATTATTCCAATGGGAACGAAACCTATATTGCAGGGAGCTTGCAGAAAAATAATTAATTATAAAACCTCAATTTGTACAGATTTACAACAAATTTTTTGATAAATATATATTCAATTCAATCACATGCGAATCATCTTTTTTAATGTGAATTTTTCATTAAAATTGCTATATTATCGTCATTCATTCTATTTAAAATTTATTAATACTATGTGTATATTGTTATCAGATGGGAAATATCATTATTATTAGGGACTGTAGTCAAACATGATTTCATTATGATTAACATGAATTTACTATATTTACAGTTCCTAATTATAATATGATTTTTCGCATTATGTAGTATTATTCAAATTCTGAATATAATAAATGGCGATTTTGATAAAAAATTTACAGTAAAAGAGGCAACATCTACGAAGATAGTGAATTCATCTTTAACTGCAGTTCCTAATAATAATGATATTTCACATCTGAGATGACATTATAAATATTATTTCAATTCTGAATATAAAGAATGACGACAATAAGTGCTTTTGATGACGAATTTACAGTAAAAAGAGGAAATATATACGAAAGAAAATTGGGGAAAAAAATTGCATTGGCAGGTTAAATTTTTGCTAACTATACCGAAATATAAGTGAACTTCTGCGTAAGTTGATGTGTATATAATACATATATGTTTACAAACATTTATAATTAATATACAGCTTGGAGATATTAATGATAAACGTTTGTTTGTGACGACCATCAATAACGATAGCCGACATAAATAGTGTGCTTTCGTGCAAGAAATCTTCAGTGAGATTCATGAGAATGAAACTTAAGCATACCAAAAACAAAACATGAAAATTATAACTAAAAAAATTGATCTACGAAAGATGATTTCAAAATTTTTTCCATATTAATTGTCAAATAGTTGGTGAGTCACGATAATTTCTTAAAAACTATTGTAAAACTGCTGATGAAACATGGTGTATTCAATATAAAAACCAAAACCTAAGCGTCACCAGTTGAACGATGATATCCAAAAGAACCTTGTTTGATGAATTCAACAATCAAAACAATGTTCATTTATTTTTACGATTACAAAGCTATTATCCACAAATAATTTGTTTCAAGTGATGCAATTGGTTTAATGCTTTGTTACCTTAATATGATTTATTGAAGCGTATTGTTAACCCGTATTCTTCGTATTTGTTCTGAATATCGAGTGCCCAGGCAGTTGACAATTATTGTACGATAATGTACCTTTCGATCGTGCAACGCTTAGCACTGATTTCTTCTTTACTAAAAATAAAATATATTTGCTTTAACAATCAAAACGATTACAAAGGTATTATACACACATAATTTGTGCAAAGTGGTACGATATGCTCAATGTTTTGTGTTACCTTGATATGATGTATTGAAGCGTTTTTTAAGCAGTATTCTTCATAATCTTTCTGAATATCAAGTACCAACTGCCAGGCAGTTCGCAATTATAATCCGATAATTCACCTTTTGATCGTGCATCACTTAGCACTGATTTCTTCATTAATAAAAATGAAATTTGTTTGCTTCAGCATTAGCCATTTTCAGCCGTTATAGCTCTATGTGAATATTTTTTATTCCCAAAAAAATTGTTTGATTTCGTCTTAATACATTCCGGTTATGTTTCGGTCATTGAACTGACAATGAGTATGTATATGTAATTTTTAAAATTATTCAAGAAAACATTTTAATTAATTTCTTAATATCAAATAAAAATACTTTTAATGAATATTTACTAAAATGCACATAAGCAAAAAAATATTTGCCAACAGAATAGCATTTAAATCTTTTTTAGGTTATGGAAGTTCATAAAAAATAATTAATATATTTCAGAGGAAACAACTTTACCACAGAGCAATGAACATTTCATTCAAAAATTTTCTGTTTCTCGCTGTTCAATTTTTTGACATTTTTATTTCCTCTTCAACTTTTTAAAACAAATTCGCGAATCGAGACTACAATTTTAATGACATTTTCAGCTTTCTCCACTTTCATGTCATTCATTTATTTTGTATCTGTCATATACTCAAAGTCTCAAATGTCATTTTTATCATATTATCTTATCGCGTCATTGGTCATTGTCATTTCATATATAATTTCATTTTTCATTTTCCTTTCGTATAATTTTTTTTTTCAGTCAATTTCAATTAACGACGAATTTTACAAAAAATATATTGCTGTGTGAATTTTGCTGCATAATAATTAAATTTTTTTCTTTCAATAATTTTTCTATTAACTACAGTTAAAAGTAAAAGAAAAATTGTGATTTGTATCTGCATATTTTTTTATATATTTATAAGTTAATACAAATTTTATTAAGAATAAGTCAATTTTTTGGAATCAAATTGTGATAATTGTGAATAATTGTAAAAAGAGAGAAAATAAAACAGCAATATAATGAAATTAAAAGTAACATCGATTTTATTGCTAATTATAGTAATTAGTTATTCAAATGGTAGGTATAAAAAGACAAATAGGTTTGTTAGGTAAAAAAAAATGTAATTACGCACTATAATTGGCATTTTTTTTTTCTTTTTCATTGGTATTATTAATCATTTTTTCTTAATCCATGATTTAAAAAAGTAACATTTTATGTTTTTGCGTAATATATTTTTTCTTCTTTCCATTAAAATTTATTAATTATTAACTTAAATATTTAAAAAGTAAATAAAATGAAAAAAAAAACAAAATTGAAACTGACTAAAATTAAAAATGATTAAGACTAAAATTATAATTTGAATAATAATAATAAAAAAAAGAAAAAAACCGAACAAAGAAACAACATTTACACATTAGTCATAAACATCTGTACTGATATATTTTCCAGACATTAAAAAGAATGTATAAAATATAATGATAAATAATCAATTTAAATAATATTTTATCATACTTATTTTTTGATTTTTTTTCCATTTATTCTATACACAAGATAATGATAATGCAATTGCGTTTGTCGTTTTTGTATTATTCTGCATTAAAATTAATGTAGAAAGGTACAAGGTACGACAACAACAACAACGGGTACAACCACACCGAACATAAGTTCTATTTTCAATGGCTTCTTAATTTTAATTTATAATATAATACATTAAGTTATGCAATTACAAGCGTATTCATATATATATTTTTTTTAAAATTCAGTTACAAATGAGTTTAATTATTAATACATAAATAATAAAAATTACTTCACTCAGTATTCATTGTTTTATATAAATTTATCTATTAGACGTGAAGTGTCTGTGACAATAATGTAAAATTTTAATGTAATGCTATCCCACCATAGCATATGACCAATATCACAAAAAATTGATCAATATATAAGTACTTTCCGTTTGTTATCATAATTTTCATATTTAATTCAATTATTATTATTATTATTATCATAGTTATATTATATAAAATGACACATTGTGTTGTAAATATGTTGCAGATCAGTATTCCAATAACCGGCTTTTCTCTGGTTAACATTTAAAGATTAGATTGTTACCGATTTTATATTTTATCTATTGATTTTTTCAAATAGTTTTAGGGTAAATGAAATTCTTAGAATTCAACCATATTATAAAATTGTTGATGTTATAGAAATAGATGTACTCAAGTCATGTTACACCATACAGCAAGTTATGGCATCTACTAAAACATTCATTACAGTTAAATTCATAAATTTCATGAGAGTGTATATGACAATTCACCAATTGGTCTGCAATTATGGAAGCAAAATAAATGGAATAATTGCGGTGAAACAATTTTATCAGAAAAACATAACCGATTTTTAGAAAAATCCATTGAGATAGGCATAACTATAGGGAATTATTGGAGTGTAATCCAATAATGAGTAGGTGGCGATGAACTGCAATTGCCACAGCCAAAGGTGAAGAAGAGGGAGAACTGAATACTTTGGCTCAAAATATATACGCAAATGGCACTGCGATTGAATTTAATGATGATGACTGATACTTGAAATTATAGCAAGTTATAAAACAAATTTACCTCACCAATAAATTAAGAATTTTATTCTCTAAAAAGTCAGTTTTGATCCGATATTATAGGTATCTTTAAAGATAAGAGCAACGAAATAAATTCTTACGAATCAGCATCACAAACCGGTTCACCCTGTAGTTTCTTAAATATAATTTTAACTTTTATGTGTGTCATCATCATCGTCATGTGTAGTAAGTGCTATTTTGTATATAAATATTTTGCTGACAATTATATATTATTTAAAATTCTAATCGTTTTTTTTTTTTACTTAGAATAACTAACAACAAAATAACAAAGCAAGAGAAAATAAATTAAAATTCAATATTAATAAAACAAAAATTCTTATCATCTCCTCTACTTGACATTTAGTAAGGTTTGTTTTAAATAAAAATAACATTCAGATTAATACGATACGAAAATGAATCATTAGAATATTTGTAAAGTATATATTTTACTCTAAAATATTCTAATGTATAATAGACGATGTGTTTTTAAAATGTATATGATGGCATTTGGTTGTTACACGAAACCCTAAGAGTTTTTTTTTGTGCACATGAATTTCATTGCTTTTTATATTCGTACAATCAAATGTAATTAAATTAACATTTCTTTTTGTTATCACCATATATATAAAAATATATAATACACGTAAAATATTTAATTAATAATATATTTTACATAATTTTTTCTTTTAAAACTTAAATAAATTTATAATTATACGATAACCTTTTTTATATAAATTTATATTTATAATAATAATGTTTCACAAATTGAGTATGTAAAATTTTAAATTTATAACGAACTAATGCACGTAATGGGTCTTGGAATAACAAGAACATGCGGGATAAGTATTTTAAATGTGAATTGCCCAAATTCTATTCTTTTATATTCTTTTGTTAACAATTTAACATTGATATATTTGTAAACAAAAGAAAATATAAGAATGGTTAATTATATCAGAATTTATAAATAAAACCGTTTTTTTTTTTCAATATAAGCATTAAAATGGTTATTTGTAAATGATCTTTTGATTAAATGATTTCATAATCCGCCCACTTCTTTAGTACAAAAAAAAAGTTTATTATAGACAATAGATTAGCTAAATGTACAAACTCGACGAACATTGTACACCTATAAGCCTTTTGATTTACACAAATTTTCCGATAAAGTGAAAGTCCAATTTTCTTTCAAATGAATAATATAATATAGAAATGTTATATATGGAACTGTAGATAATTATACATTAAGTGTAATTATATATAGAAATTGACAATAAAAAATGATTATACTGGTGTGTCATGATAACCTTCCGCACATTTGTATTAAAAAACATATTAATTATTACATTTGTACGAGATTTTATTTTTTATTGTATTACAAAAATATACAATCATAAACTTTTCACCATTTTATAAATATTAAATAGTAAAATATGAATTATTTGTTGGATATGAAAATATTATAAATAAATTAATATTGAATTTTACAGAATTCATTGGAATTTAATAAATGAATAATATTATTTACATTTGTATTTAAAATATACATATGATGTGATTAAATTATAAAATGTTTTTTTATAAATATTTACATTGTTTTATACGATAAGTACATTTATTTTTTATATTAAAATAATGTCGGATTTGTGTAATGTGTTTATCCTTCACTTCATTTACATACACAATAAATATGAATTTTATCTTCTATTTACCTTCGTGTCATCTGTGGGTTAATCAATGTTTGTCGTCTTATACAATGAAATAGATGTGAGAAAAATTTCCATTACTACATAAATACTAGGTAGGTAGTTTGATAATGGCCTGGACACATAAAATATAGTGCCACAAATAAAAAACCGAATATATATTTGAGAATTATTATAATTTTCAAACGATTAGTATAAAAATGAAATGGAAATGCATAATTTTGCTTATGGTATTAGAAAACATTGAATATTGTATGTATTGAGCACTGAAGGAGAGTATATTCATGTAAATATACATGAATTTATGAAAAATGAATGAAAATTTATGATGGGAAATTACTCATCAAAAATATGGGAAAGAATTAAAAAACAAAAACATGATATTTTTATTGCAAACATACAAAACAATGTAGAAAATTGATTCTATATGACAAAGTGGTCGCTTGGACCTTAAAAAATTGATCTACAATTGTAATTATTTTTTATAGGGTATTTATCATCAACCATTGACTTTATAACAATCTAATATAAAGCGTTGAAATATTGTTATAGGTCATCGCTACAAATGTCAATTAATATTAATCGTGTTTCTGACTATTAACATATAACATTTTTTAATAATAAATATAATAATTTATTTTAATTTTAATTTTTAGTGCAATCACAAACAATTAATGAAACACCAACAGATCCGACAGATTCACAAAATGTTGATGATTTAGGCAAGAAAACAACAACAACAACAACAACTACACCAGAACCATCAACAACAGTGCCGTCCACTATTCCTACAACCAAGCCTACAACAACTACTTCAACAACAACAACCACTACTACTACTACTACCACCACTACAACGGAAAAACCAACGACACAGACAACCACTACAACAACAACTGAACCACCAAATCCAACACCAACTCCATTACCGGAAACTGGAAAATGGGTATATAAAGATGGTAACGTAACATGTATTTTAATTGGAATGGCTATGCAATTAAATGTTTCGTATGATGTCGTTGGTAAGTAGTAATCGTATATACAAATTAATACTCATTCATATTTATTAGATAAAATTTTTTTGGCTTTTAAATGTTTATAGTTATTTATAATTAAAAGAATATTACAAATTGAGACATTTTTGAGCGTAACACAAACAACCAATAATTTAAAAGTAAAATACTTTCTTTTTTTTTTTTAAAACAGGATGCGGCTGAAATATTTTAATATATTCATTATTTTCATTGTATGAATGTATTTTTTAGGAATACATTTTATTTTTATTATATGCATATACAATATATTTTATCTTAAACCACTTAAACTCATAAATAGTTTATAAATCATAAACAACGCGTCATTAGTATTTTTAATTTTTTTTTTTTGTCAAAGTCATCATTTATTTATTTTTTTTATTTTTTGCTGAGATGATAATTTGTAAACCAAGAAATGAAAGCATTGTTATTATTATTAATATTATAACATAAACGATAAAAAAAAATAACATAAATTTTGTTTGTACGAGGGTATGTTGATAATTAGTTAACATTAGCATACTAAAAGACCGGTTTTAATTTTATTTTTCAAAATATTCTATACTAAAAAAATCTATACATTTTATTCAACGAACCAATTGGATTTCTTTAAAATCTAAAAATTACTGATTATTAAATTTCTTGCATTAATCTCGTGACAAATGATTTTGAGCTAATGATTAAACGATTCGTATCTTAAAAATTCTAAAATCTCTGTAGATAGGATTGATCTTATAGGATAATCGGCTATATTACATTACATTTGGATTTGTTGTCATTTTGTAGAAATGTTTTGTATACAAAATTCTTTCTATAATTCATATATTAGTAATGTGTTCTTTTAAAATATTCACAACATCAGCTATTACAAATAATTACAACGTCTCTAAAAGCTATAATAAATTGTCATGATAACTTGTGGGAAGTCCTACCACGTCATTCTCGAAAACCTATTTTCTGTTTTATTTATTAGTTCGCAATAAATAAAGTTATAGTTTGTTAACTAACTAAATTATTGTACATATTCATTATTTAAAGGCTAAAAAATTATCAATACACCCTCGACCTTGTACAAATTAAGATATCTAATTTACAATATATGCATTAAATTGTATTTAAATGAACACAAAGCATTCACTTAAATATAAAATTACAAGATTAAATATTTGTTTATTATTTTTTAAATTTAAAAATAATAATTATAATTATTTTTTTTTATCGATAAACATAATTGTAATGCGTCTGCATTTCATCATATAATATAGTTTTTAAAATTGTTGTTGTTGATGTAGCTTTAGTGTTAGTTAGTCATAAAAAAAACATTTAGTCGTCCGCGTGGTTATACGGGAATTAGATGTGCATTCTTCCATAAATGACACAAACTTCACCGCACAAAATGCAATTACATCATCTCATGTTATAAGAGAAGAAGTAAATGTTGGAACTGCGCTAAAAAACCTTGTTTATATTGCGTAACATAATATCGCCTGTCGTTTCTCTTGTTAGACGTCATAAATATTACTTTGGATTGCATGGTAACAGTCGATGACAAATAGATCCTACACAGCAGCTTTCAACGAAAAAGAACTTGGAAAAAGTACGCAAAGATGCATTGCATCCAATGAAAGTTTACTGTGTGTTTGGTGGGATTTGAATGGAATAATTCACTATGGCTTTATTTTTGTTTATTAAGTGAATACTCCTAAGTAGCCGTAATCTTTCGTCTTTATATAGGAATTCATTTGGTAGTAGATTCAAAATTAAAAAAAAAATTAAAGAATAAATTAAGAATAAAAAAAAATATTCTAATGTAAGATAAAATAAAATATGTTAATAAATTTTTTATTTCTATTTTGATTTTGTTAGATGGTCAACGAAAAACAGTAATTTATAATGTTCCAGTAAAAGATTCAATGGTAACGGATGGATCTTGTAATAGTACCTTGAATGTAATTAAAGTTAAAATGGATTCAAAAACAATGAACGACAATACATTTACAATTTTATTTAATAAAATAGAATCTCATTTTGTACTTTCTACAATTGTATTTAATATGTCATTCCCGAATTCAAAATGTAATTATAATTATTATTAATATTAGTATTGTATTTTATATTGAAAAAATGTGTTAATTAATTTCTTTTGTTCTGTTTTTTCTTTTATAGTAAAAAATAATATTTACATTTATAATATTACATCATTTGAAACACCATTGGATATGTCGTATCATTGTGAAAAAAATGAAACTTTAGATTTTACAAAAGAAACTAATGGAACCTTAACAATTTCACATTTGCAATTAGAAGCATTCCATAAAACTAATGCTACACAATTTTCAACAGCCAAAGATTGTGATACAATTGATACGCCGGATATTGTACCAATTGTTGTTGGTTGTGCATTAGCTGCATTAGTTATTGCAGTATTAATATCTTATTTAATTGGACGTCGTCGTGCACAGGCAAGAGGTTATTTAAGTATGTAAAAAAAAAAAAAAATAAATAAAAACCAAATTAAATGATTTGAAAAAGAACTGCAAAGAAATATATAATTAGTGTGCTTTGATAAAACAAATAATAATATGAATATGTGTGGTGTGTGTGTGTGTTTGAGTGTGAGTGTGAATGTGTTCAAGTTGAGTCGAAGCGAAATATGTAAAAAAAAAATACGTAGTAAATTTTACACAAAATAACATTCACTTTTAAAATTTTATTTTTAAGTTAAGTAATATTTTGTAAAAGTTAATGCAATCTTGTGTAAAATTTACTGCATATATTTTTATATATTTTGCTTGGGCCTAACTTTAACATTAACATATTACAAAATAGAAAAATTGGTGGCATTATACATAATTCAATAAAATTATTAAATTATCTAACATTAAACTATTCTTTATTTTTGCTATAATTAATTGCCATCAATTTTTTTTTTCCTTTTCTTATTTTTTTTTTTTTTTTTTTTTATATATATAAAACTCAAACTGATTTATGGTAAATTTTGAGTAGTAAACATCAAACAATTTAAATTATGTATTTTTTTTCTTTAATTTTATCATTATTAATGGAAATTGTATAAATTTAATTTGCATAATAATAAGATAATATTCATTTTGTTATTGGAAATTAGTTATTATTATTAATATTTTTTGTTTATTGCAAATTGATATAAAACAAAAATTATTATTATCTAAAAAAAAAGGTAGTAAAATGAAAAAAAATGTTTTTTTTTTACAATAAAACGAGAATAAGTAAATAAAAAAAAAAAGAAATCTGAAAATAATTGCCGATATTAAATTAAAAATCATTAAGTTTTTTTGTTACCGTTTTCATGTTATAAAATTTTCAGCAATTAAAATTTTGTATGTTACGTAAAAATATAAAATTTATTAAATCAATTTGTTTGTAATTTAACAAGGGGGTGTAAAGTACTGGTTCATAACATGATTTTGTCCTTGTCTTTGTTAACAAAAACAAAACCGTAATAATTAGATTATTTACAACGTTTAAAGGACAAAGAAATTGTACTTATTTAAATGAATGAAATATTAAATTGTATTGTTTAAATTTTTTTAAGCTATAAGGACGAAGATAAATAAACAACCAAGTTATAAACCAGTGCTCTATCGTTTTTATTAATTTTATTATCTAGTTATGTTTAGAGAACTATTGTGATATTTTTCAATCAAGGAAGATACTAACATAAGGAGCAACTTTTTGAGAAATGAAAATTACATAGAATTTGGCTCCAACAATAACCGGTTTAATTAGTTTTTGTGTTTAATATCTGTAATGTTCAATAACAATTTATGAAAAAAAATATCACTGTTTTTAAATATTTTAATATACGGTAGTTCACACCGGTAAACCCAAATCAACAACACAATCAATCACAAATGTGTAAGTAATAACATAATATAATAAATAAAATAAAAACCGAATAACTAGTTTTAAAATTATAGAATTTAACTAAATATACAACGGAACATAATCAAATAGAATAGAAAAATATATATTTGTTTAAATTAAAATAGTAATAAAAAAATTGTACTCACATAGTCACATCAACGTCTTTCAATAATTGCATAATTTTTGTGATAATTGTTATATACATCCATGCGGAGTAATTTATCAACTTAATTAATGCAATGAATATCTGGCAGGTGCCATATGCTCATGTAACATTATGTAATATGATTAGTGATGATGATGATTGGCCACAACAAAATAATCACATCGAATTTACAGTAGGAAAACTATTAAAAGATCTGTATTTATATACAGGTGCACTCACGCACACGACTTACACGCACACGATTTACACGCACAAACACTAATAAAATCGTTAAAAAAAAACTATATTAATATTTTATATTAGTTTTTTTTAATTATAGTATAATTTAATTCACTTTTTTTCACTTTGTGCATTTTGCTAAAAATATTAGTTTTATTTTTTAGAAAAAGAAATTATATGGTTTTTTTTCACACTAATGTAAATATTTTTGTTTTATTCTTTTTACATATGAAGAACATAACGCCGATACATATAATTGATGTCTTACCGCTATTTGTTAAATAATTATATATTTGATGAGATTTTGTATTTTTTTAATTTGATTAATATTTAATATTACTTTTCTAATTGTTGATAATTTATTAACTGATGAACCAAATAAATATAAAATATAATAAAATCTGTAGTCTATCAATTTCTGATAAATTCGAATTGAAATTCTGTATAATTTTTTTTTTTTTTTTTTATTTTTCTTATGGAATAAAATTTTCAAACAAGAGTATTTTATATTAACTTATTTTTAATAATCCTAAAAAGTGTTTAGAAAATCAATGTTGTTTTATTTTTTAGAATAAGAAATTATGTCCAGATAAAAAATATTTTTTTTTTATTTTTACACACACACACACACAAACACTAGTAAAAAAAACTCATGCAAAGAATTACATAGAAACAGATATTGGCTTTTTACATATATTTCTTACAAATTTGATGAGATTTTATGTTTATTTTATTTGATTAATATTTAATATTACTTTTATAGTTATTGATAATTTATTAACTAATTAATTTTATAGTTTTACACACTTAACACACAGCCCAAAAAAAAAATACGTGCTACCGCGAATGAAAATATACCGGAAATGACTTAAGACAAAATAAATAACAGAAATTCTGAAGTATGCCACAAATTAAATTGGTCAAATCAATATGAAATTTTCTATTACTTTTTTTTTTTTTTTTTTTTTTTTTTTTTTTTTCAATGCAATAAATTTTTGAAACATAAGTATAAAACTATTACCTTATTTTTTAATAATCGTAAAAAGTATTTAGAAAATCATGACAATTGTTTTATTTTTTAGAAAACGAAATTTTGTCCAGTAAAAAAATATATATTTTTTTTATTTTTACACACACACACAAACACTAATAAAAAAAAACAAATGCAAAGCATTACATAGAAACAGATTTTGGCTTTTTACACCTATTTCTTACAAATTTGATGAGATTTTATGTTTATTCTATTTGATTAATATTTAATATTACTTATATAATTATTGGTAATTTATTAACTAATTAATTTTATTGTTTTACACACTTAACACACAGCCCAAAAAAAAAACGTGCTAACGCAATTGAAAATATATTGTAAAATAATTAACAGAAATTCTGAAGTATGTCAAATTAAATTGGTCAAATCAATATGAAATTTAATAATTTTTTTTTTTTTACGTTTTTTCTTTATTTTTTTTTCTAAGCAATAAATTTTTGAAACAAAAGTATAAAAATATTAACTTATTTTTAATAATCGTAAAAAGGGTTTAGAAAATCATGCCTCTTTTATTTTTTAGAAAAAGAAATTATGCCCAGATAAAAAATAATTTTTTTTTTTATTTTTACACACACGCATAAACACTAATAAAAAAATCTCATGCAAAGAATTACGTAGAAACATATATTGGTTTTTTACACATATTTCTTAAATAATTACAGATTAGTTGAGATTTTTTATTTATTTAACTTGATTAATATTTAATATTACTTTTATGATTATTAATAATTTAATAACTAATCAATTTTATTTGTTTTCAATTAATCACTTAACACAAAGTCGAAAAAAATAAGTGCAAGCAATCAATTGTGTATGAAAATAAATCGAAAACATAAAATAATAAAAATATATCTGTCAATTTCTGTGAAATTCAGTTGGTCAAATTCTACTTGAATTATTTTCTATTATTTTTTTTAATGGTGTTTTGTTTTTATTTAAATTTTTAAATATTAAATGAATATCTTCATATATAATAACGAATTTATTTACATAAAACATTATCCAATGAATTTATTTAAATTATTTAATAAGCAATAGTTTATTTCCTCAAATAAGTATATAATTTAGATTTTATGAATTAAATCCTTATAAAAAAAATCATTTACATATTTTAAGTATTTATTCACTTTTTGTTTGTTTTTGATCCAAATGTACTGTAAATAAATTTTACAAAAAATATATTTATTATTTAAAAAATAATAATAATAATAATAACATACCTTTTAATAGTTTTTCCAGTGATTCTAATTGTTCCGTTAAATACGGTAACATTGTAAACATTGTTTCATCATTTGTACAAATTTCAACGATATTAAGTATTTCACGTGCACGTAAAACTAATTTTACATAATTTTTATCAATGTAACGAAAACGTTTTGTTTCTGCCGGTAATTGACGAGCAATATCACCACCAATAAATATTCCTTCTAATTGTACCCATAAATTTTGTACAATTAACCATTTATTTAAAATTTCTTTTGTATCATTTAATTTCAATAGCCATAATGTAATTTCTTTTTTAAATGGTCGATTAAAACTATCGCCATCCAATGCATTCATAATTACTAAACTCATTTCTAATTTCTGTATAATTTCCAATATATCGGTATTATCTAATAGAATTTCACCACGACTTTTATATTGTATTAATTCAATATTTATGTTTGACCATTCGTTAGTTATTTCACGCAATTTAATTTCTACATCACGTTCTTTTTCAGCACCTTTACAAATGTCCTATCAAAAATCGGTACATATCAATAGACAATTATACAATGTACTATATATTACAATAATCATAATTACTTACTAGGACATCATTTTTATATGTTAAAATTGGAGCTTGCATAACCGTTCCCAATGTTGTTTTTGAATTTTCAACATCAAATTTAAAATTCATTAACTCTTCTAAACCATCCCAATGACGTTCTTTCATTGCTTCGCTTGTCATTAATTTTAGTAATGGACACGTTTCATTAAAATCAATAATTAATTTTTTTAAATCATTATAACCATTCCATGTTTCCATACCATTTGGTAAATTTTGAAATCTAAAAAAACAAATTGTTTTTATTAAGTATAATTTTGAATAGAAACTAAATGATCTAAAATCTATTAACTTTAATTCATAATTTGCCATTTCTTCAATTATTTGATCTATATTTAATTCAGTCCAAGGCACATCATAATAATCATTAATTGATTTCAATACAACAATATATAATGAATATAATTCGGTAAGTAGTTCTAATTCCAATTTTCGTTTATGTAAAATTGGATAATCGGTAATTGGCAGACCAAATAAATGTTCACCACTTGTATACATTTCATATTTACTCCATAATTCGTCAAATTGATGTTGAAATAAAAATGTCTGATAAATAAATAAGAGAATTAACATTTATGATATTTTAAATATGTAAATATATTTATATATTTTATTCTTACACGATCATTAGCTTCTTTCGGTGATATCCCTATAATTGTTGGTCCTTTTGTATCCATATTTAAATTAAATTGTTTAATATCAATTTTAAATTGTGCAATTCCATCAATAAGTTCTTTCAATAATGGTTGTTGCATATCAACTATTTGTTTTGATATTTCTTTTGACTAAAATTACAGAAAAAAAATAAATAATATTTATAATTATTCAATAATCCTTTTAAATTGAATATGAAATACCTTTGTAATCATGTTATCAAAATTATAACGTAAACTATAAACACGTTCATAATCATCTGGTGTTATATAAATATTAAATTTTGTAAATAATGCATAAACTTCAATTAAAATGCCAAGCTCCATGTCAATCCTGTTTTACAAAATTTAAATTATATAATTAATACATGTATAAATAAGAGAAGTATTCAATATAAATTACTCAATACTACATTCACGTATTAGTGTTAAACAATCCATTGCAATTCGTACATCATCTAAATCATTTAATTTACCATTTAAAATGTGTTCAACATCAATTATAAAATCATAAACTTTATTTAAACGTTTTCGATAAATTTCACTCAAATAATTTCCTAAAATAAATTTCCATTGTTTTGAATGGGCTATAATTGATTCATAAACTAAATCCATTTGTATTGTAATGGCACCGATTTGAATTGTGTTTGGTAAATGTTCTATATATTTTGTATGGTCATCATATAAATTGAATTTATCGCATATATCAGCGGCTAACGGATTTGACAAGGCAAATTTTTTTACATTTTCATCACGTTTCACTTCCCATAAATATGAAAATGAATTATATGTTTTCTAGTTATTTTATTGGAAATTTTAATATTTTATTTAATTATTAATTATATTTGTGATTATATTATCATTTATAAAATAAGTATTACCAATAATATATTATTAAAATCTGGTTGTAATAATAATAAACCACCGTCCATACTTGCTAGTATACGTAAAACTTCTAAATGCTCTGATAAACAATAGAAAAAACTTCTTTCATGTCGTATTTCATCTGTATAAATTTCCATAAAAATATAAACAACGCATTAATAAAAGTTTCTTTAATATAAATTAATTAATTTGATTAACATACCAATTAATGGTTTCCGTTTTTTTCGTTCCTCAGTTTTAGCTTGTTTACCCCACGTTGATACAGCATAAAATGTTTCAATAACATTACGTATAGTCTATTTATTAATAAACGCAATAAATTAAAATATAATTAGTTACATGTTGTTGTTGTTGTTATTGTTATAATAATTAATATGATTTAAATTATTATTACTTACTAATGCAAAATTATTTTGAATATTTTCTAAACTAGGCGATATTCTACAAACTGGAATATCTAATTTCATATCGGTTAAAATGATTGGTGTACAAATGAGATCGTCGCTTGTTGATGAGGAAACACTGAAAAAAAAAATATGTAATATAATAATTTGGTTTTTCATATAAAATTTATTGGATCGTTATTGCCATATTCTATTGTTATTCTTAATATTAGATCTATATATATTAAACGAATACATAATATTCTGAATTGTAAGATTTCACAGTAAGTGCAACATGTGTATGCAGAGTATTGATATATGTGAAATTTCAAGTAATATAGATATTTTTATTGTTGAACGATCGTTCATATCACTAAAAGACAGACAGTTATATAATATACTATATAATAAAAATAAAATTTACTTGATTAAATTTGTACGTTGTTTCAATTGATCGATAGATCTTTTTATACATTTTACCATTGCTGCAATTATTTGACTTGTAAAATAACTGAATACATCCATACAATCAATATGCAGTTGTGTTAGTCCATAATGCATATCTTCATAATTCTTAAAAAAATGTATATATTTATCTGATTCTGAATAGATTTGTACGGGACGATAAATTTTATCAAAACATAACCAATCATTTTTATCAATGGGTAATAATTCTTCGATACGTCGATTGTTTTCATTTAATTCGGTTATGGGTAATTGAAATAAACGTTTACCATTTTCATCGAACGGTTCAACATGAATTAATGAAACAAATTCATTTATTAATTCCACCGTTGATTTTTCAATGGATAATGATTTTAATTCTATTATTTTTTCTATTATAGATAAATAATATAAATTTTCAGTTAAATTTTAAAAATTATTTATTTGTTTTTATATTGATTCGTGCTCTTACCAACATTTTGTCTATGTTTTACATTCATATCTAAAAATTCTTTAACTCGCATTGGTTCATCGGGTAAATATATTAAACTTATTTCAGTTATTAATTCTAATATTTCATCAATTCGTCCTGTTTTTATGTCGGAAATCTTTTTTACAAAATCACTAATTTCCGTTAGTGTCTATTATAACAATTAAATCATTAAAAAATTAAATAAAGATTTTTTTATACACACAAAACTTACCAAATCAACATATTCAAAATAATCATCTAAATGTTTGGATGTCCATTGAATTGTCGATAGACCTGGTTTAAATGCTAACTCCAAACGTCTTAATAATGGTCGTGATATATTTAATAATATCATATCAATTGATGTACGTAAATTATTATTTCTTAAAATTAAATTTTTTAATCTTTCTTTTGCATTCAAAATTTTATCTTTACAAAAAACAGCAATTTGACTTAAATATGGAATTGCTAAATAATATAATAGTAATAATAGAATATAGCGTGATAATAATAATCAATGTAGCGTGAATTGTTATATATACTCCTTTGAATGGTATAGACAGGGTATGGTAGCATGGTGGGCCGACCAAAGCGATACATGATACATAACTGCAATTGCCAAATTCGAAGGTCAGGAGGCTAAAATCTAATGATTTATATTCCCTCGCATATTAACAGAAATGTAGGATAATGATGATGTAATGCCATACATGCTCCGATTGCAGTATCATATATATATGACTTGAAATGAAACAATGAATGAATGAATAAATAAAAATGTATACCTAAATCTAATTTTAACATTCCTTCACTTTCTTTTATCAATTGATAAATACTCGAATGAAAATTTACTTCTAATAGATTTGATTTTGAATTTTTTATTAGTATATGATTGGATAGTTTTTCTTCAATTTCATTCACATAATCGTACCAAGCTTTATGATGTTGCATTTCATAGTGTAAAAATATTTCCGATAAAAAATTATAATATTTTACCGACATTTGTGCTTTACGATGTTCAATAACACATTTTCTTGATCGTAAACTATTCATTGGTCCATCGATTTTTTTCTGTAATGATCTTATCCACATAATTCGTCCAATTACCGGTGGTACACAACGACTTATTGGTGGATTTTCACGTTCAAAATTATATCTAAACACAATAATAAATATATTATGGGGCAAATAATAAATCATAATAAAATTTTAAAATTTAACTAACACATCCTTTAGTTCATCCAGTTCTTTTTCAAATATAACAGCTACATCTAAATATCGACGATCTAAACATAAACAATCTAAATGTAAATGTTCAAATCGTTTTAATATTAATAGTATTGTTTCGGAACTAGGGCAATCGTCAATTTTATCTTTAATAAATTTTTGCATTTCTAATTCCGTATTTTCAACTTCTGTATTCCATTTATTATAATCTATTTCAAATATTTTAATTCTAATGTGTGTGAGGGGTGCGAAAAATAATTAATATATAACGCACACTGCACAGTTAATAATGATTGAAGAAATAATATAACCTTTGATCCAATATATCATATGGCTTTGTAGCAATTTTACGATATGCTTCTTGAATTTGATTTAAAAAGATTTCCATACCACTAATACGTATTTTATTTAAAATTGAATATTTTTCATTTACTTCAATAATTATTTTAATCTAAAAGATGCAAATCCAGAAATGAATAAATGTAAACTTTTGTGTGTGTGTATTATAGTTTACCAATAGTGTACCTTTTTTATACGTGCAATAAATGTTTCCATAATACCAAATATAAACATTGGTGAACAATTCCATGGTATTTCATTTGCTGCATTTTTCATTGATTTAACCACTTCATCGTAAACAAAATGATAGCTGGTCAATAGATCAATACATATTTCAATTTTTTCAAATAACTTTAATGAATTTTGTGTAAACACACCAACGCAATTCGTTTCTGTAATATAATTTTTACATGCAATTGTTAATTGATTTGTTATTTTAACTAAAAAACTAGCAACACAATCCGATGTATTATAGAATCGAGATTTTGTATAGATAAAACGTAATGCCATTAATATTGCGGGTAAATGATCAATTATTTCATTTGGTTTACAACGATATAATGGATCCCAATATTTTTCCAATGATGCTATATAATGTACATTATCTTTTGCTTCGTTATAGGTTAACGTTAATTTATTATCAATTTTTTTCCATTTCTACACATCATACACACAAAAAGCATTTAATTTAATAATAAATAATCATATAAAATAATATATAAATACCTTTAATAATTTAGATTTGGCTAATATTAAACAGGTTAAATGATTTTGAAATGGTTTATCGGATACAAATTCAAATATGGATGCATAACGTAATAACATTTGATGCCAATATTCTAATTCATTTAGGGGACCAACATTTATTGTATCGCGACGTATTTGTTGACCTTGCGTTAAAACAATTTGAATTTTACGTAACCATCTTTTAAATATTAGTTCAATTTCATATACTCTATATCGATTTTGTGATGTTTCTTTTATTTGATGGGGTGCTAATAAATAACCTTTATATAAATTATGTGAAACACTAAATTGTGTAATATTTTTAAGAGTATCATCAGTGCCTATATGCGTGTATAATACAATACACACCCAAAAAATTAAATATAAATTAATTATACGGATGATTACAAAAAAATACAAATAAAATACATTTTAAATATTGTCCAAATGCTTTTAAATCATGTAAAAATTTATCTTTTTGCCATTCTTTGCTTAGTCCATAATCCTTATATGAATTACATGTTTGAAAATGTACATTTTCGATAATATTCGATATTGCCGTTATTATCGATTCATTTTTATTTATAATAAATGTTGTAAAAAAGCAATCCTATTTATTTATTATATTTATTATAATAATTATAGTGCGTGTGTAGAAAATAAAATTAATAATTACTTCTTGTATTGTACGTAAATCTAAATGTTTGTTATTGTGCAAGCGATAAACTAAAACACATTTGCCTGGTATTTTTATGTCGCTGCCATCCGAACAAATAGCTCGTTTCATTTTTATATGTTTATTTTTTTGTACAAATCTTCCGGATTCTTAAATTTAGAAATGTTCAACTAATTACCCGACGTTCAATATAGTATGTTAAGTTTTTTTGTATGTGAATATAATTACCCATATTTGGATGGCTAAATAAATCATAAAAAAATAAAAGAAATAATTTTCCCAATTCACATTCAAAATTTTCCAATAAATTTATATGCATTTGTGAATCAGCCATTCCTTCAATGATTTCGTCGACAGTGGTTTTAAATAAATCAGCAACAATATCCAATATATATCGCTGGATTGATCCAATTGCATTGACGCGTGTTGTACGCAATGTTTTTGAATTCGCAAGCAATTCTTTATTACGAAAATTTTTCGATAAACGTTGTACACTTTTTTTACGACGTATCGCTAATTTTTGTATTCTTGCCGATACACCAAATATTTTTTTAATTTTTTTTAAATGACGCTCCGGATCAACATTAATTTGATTAATTGTAACATTCTTACTATTGTTGCTGTCATTATTATCATTTTTATTAATATTATTATTATTTTTTAAATTATTATTAGATGATGATGGTAACATTTTTATGTAATTTTTATTTTATATCGATAATTAAATATATTTACCAACAGCTTTATTATTTGTTATTTATTTTAACAGCCTGCTTATTATTTATTTTATACTATTTATTTATAAATATGGATTCCTTAAAAATACAACCTATATAGTTTATTTACCAATAATTAATCATCTAAAATGGTATACACTCTGTTATGAATGGACTTCCCACAATTATTATTAATCTTGTAATTTATATGGTTTTATTATTTAAATTAAACTTTTTATTTTATATTATAATAATTTATATACAAAAATTAGTAGAAATAATTTTAAATAAAAAAAATTGTATAATTAATGTATCAATCATCCCTCCTTCCTCCTAACACATTACCTCTACCCCAATTTTGTCCTCCAAAAAATCGATTAGCATTATTTGGTTGTTGTTGCACAGGGCGTTGATTAACTGGCGGAACACCAAAACCATGAACGCCACCTCGAACATCAGGAAAATATCGTTTTCTATACGAATTTAAATGTAATAGAAAAAAATTATACATTTTTCAAATACACATAACATCGAAAATCATTTTTTATTTAAGTTAAAACGAATAGATACTTACAAAAATGATGGTGTTTCTAATAACGATGGACCACCCAATTCTTGTGGATATTGAAATTTTAAAAAGAAATATAAATGTCCAATTATAATACCAACTAATGAAAATATACTTCCACTGGATAATATAAAATTAAATAAAAGTAAAACCCAGGGTAAATACATTGCTTTAAATCGTGTGCCAAACCAAAATGAAACTATAACTTCTTTATTCAATTGACACCAAACATAAAGTACTGACAAAACCATTGGATCCATTAGTAACTGTTGTAAAATTCAAAAAATAATAAATGTATCATAAAACCTATATAAAATGAGTATAAAATAACAATGAATATGATAAAGGCGTTCTAATCTAAATAAATTTCTTCTAATTTTCTAGTCTTTATTTCCCGGATAAAATAATATGATTAAAATACGAATTTTCATAATTGATTGCAAGATATTTTATTAAAAAATTTGATTTTAAAATATGTTGCACTTGTTGAAAAGTTATAGGAACCAAAAAGTTTAATGTGAAATAATTACTACTACTACTACGCAGTACTTACCCATAATTCGGCAATCATTCCAACAATAACACAACAAATCCAATTAAATAGTAATAAGAAAAAATAATCAGCTGGACTACCTTTGAAGTGATCGGTTTCCAAACGTAATGAGTAATTATATAAAAAATAACAATTGAACATAAAATGGAAGCCGGTTTGTGGTGATAGTGGATAATAAAATAATGCTGTTAAAGGCCTCCATATCTATAAATACACAAAGAGGAAAAAACATTTTTAATTGAGAAATAATTTTTAAATTATTGAATAATGATGAAATAAAATTTATTTACTTGAAATTTTCTTATGACTAATTCTGGTATCAACAAAAGCCAACCACCTGGAATTATATTCATACGAGATAATAAACTTAAACCAACTGTTGCTGTTAACCAATATTTGGTAAATTTTGGAACATTTTTATACCAATCTGATATATCGCTCATTTTTATGTATTTTAATAATTTATCTGGTTTTACCTTAAAATTTATAATAAATTATATGCCTTTAATAAAATTTATTACACTTTGGGGTTATGTTGTGTCTATAATTTTTTTACTGAACAATTAAATTATATGGTTAAATTTTCTGGAAATCAAATATATTTCTATTTAATCAGAATTTTCTTTATTTCAACGTGTAATTATTATTATTTATTTTTAGTCAAAATTTAAATATAAATTTCAATAAATTCTATCTATTTTTCTTTCAACAATTTTTGTTGATTCATTTTATATAGTAATATCTCTCCATCTTTTTTTTTCAAATTGACGTGTCCTTAAAATTTGACACTCTGCTCTCTACATTTTCATTCCATCTGGCGTAAAATGATGCAAATATAGTTACAATGAACCGTGAACGCAATAAAAAAATACGCATTGAATTATCTGGAGATCGAATAGGAGAAATTATCAATTTCTTTGAATAAAATTAATGATAAATATTAAACGAAAATAAATAATCAAATAAATAAATAAAAACGTTTTCTGTTTTTGCGCTATTATCACAGTTGTTTGTAATAATTGAGATGCATCAAATTTATCTAAAAACTATTCTAAAATGTTATTGAGAACTATTTTTACAAATTTACTTATTAGATGGTACACATGTCATTTAAAAATCCCGCAAAATTGTTGTTGTTCTCTTCAGTGAGTTGTAGTTCTAATCTTGTTTGAGTTTAGATTTCAGATTTCACAATATTTGTATCAAATTCATTATTCAACTTCTTACTTAAAAATTTGATAATATTATAATACATAAATAAATAAAAAATATTCAAAATGCTGCAACCAATTATGGAACAATTATTAACAAAAAGAATTATTTTAGCAAGTAGTTCACCAAGACGACAAGAGCTTATTAAAAATATTGTAAGTGCCGCGCATTCATTAAGTATAAATACATTATTTTTAATTAAAATTTTTTTTAATAAATAGGGTTTAGCACATGCAGAAATATGTCCATCATTATTTGAAGAAAATTTAAATCCATTAGATTTTCCATCATTTTCTGAATTTGTGGAAGAAACAGCATTACAAAAAGTTTTAGAAGTATCCAAAAGATTATCAATAGATACAAAAAAACCAGATATCATTATTGGAGCCGATACAATTGTTACATTAGGCGATAAAATGTTTGGTAAACCAAAAACAGCGGATCGTGCATTTGATACATTAAGCCAGTAATATAAATTAAATAGAATAAAAAGTTCTATAATATAAATAAACAATTTTTTAGGTTAGTTGGAAAAACTCATATTAATTACACAGGAGTTGTAATAAAATATAACGATGATATTATTAAGTTTACGGAAAGTACAAAAGTAACACTTGGAAAGGCAAGTGCCGAACAAATTCAAGGATATATTGAAAGTGGTGAACCCTTGTGAGTATACAAATAATATCATTAGTTGTTATATATTTTATATTATAACGTTGTCTATTGCAACAATTTTTAATTTACATCAACATTTTATTTTTTACAACAGAGATAAAGCCGGTGGTTATGGAATACAAGGAATAGGTGGTACATTAATTCAACGTATTGAAGGCGACTATTTTTCAGTTATTGGTTTACCACTTTATAGATTAGCAACTGAATTATGTAGAATATATAATTATAAAATATAATAAATTATCATCGGCCTACAATTAAAAGGGTATTCTAAATGCTATTGATTTCGAAAAGGTGTAAAATGGTTTAAATAACTGTATGTATATATTATTTCAATTTCTTTATATGTAACAAAAAAAAAATAAGGAACAACGAACTAAATACATTAAAAAGGATGTAAAAATTCATAAAAGAAAAATATTACAAATAAAGTAATTTTATATTTTATCATTTTTTTGCCATTTTTGTTGGTTTTTGTGAACTAAACCAATAATTATAATCCAAACGCAACAGAAATTGTGATAATGGTGCACTGCTAGGGCCTATAATAATATTTATATTTTAATACAAACACTATATACAGAACTAATTATTAATATATAAACATATACGTTACCGGCTTTTAATCCAATTAAAAGTTTTAGCAAATCTTCGACATGTCTAGAAAATCTGTAAACATAAATAAAATTATATATTAAGATAAATAAATGGACAATCTACGATAGCGTTCAAAATATAAATTTTGCTGAATAACAAGTGTAAAAGTTACATAATTGCGAGGTTGATTCAGTTAATGAGATACGATACATGATCGAACTATTAAATATAAATTTATATAAAGAATAGAAAAAGAAAAGAATAGCATAATTTACAGTTATTGTTGTAGTAAAATATTACTTACAAATTTTCACATGATTCAAATTCCTGTCGTTCTTTTAATGTCATTGGATCACTGCATGTTAAACTGAATTCACAAAATTGACTAATACGTAATAAAATACTATTTAATATTGTTAAAACCGGATTTTCCTTTAATTGTGATCGTTGCTGTTGATGATCAATTGTAATATTATTAATATTATTCTTATTATTATTATTATTATTATTATTATTATTGTTATGAGAGCTATTCAATAAAAAACATAAACTTAATATATTTGCTTGAAATATTGTATGGGCCCGCTGTATATGCTCAAAATCTTTAGATGTTTGTACAATATTTGCTAAAATACTAAATTGACTTTCTAATACATCAACTTGTAAATAATATTGTAAATTATGCATTAAAAATATTAATTTATTACGAAATTGTAATAGTTCGGAATTTTTTTTTGTCTTCTTTTCACGGTGTTGACACCAAACCATGTTTAAATCATGTTGAATTTTTTTTATACGTATTAAAAAACGAAACATTTCATTATAACGATCAATCACTTTTGGTGAAAATAATAAATGTAATGGCCATTTAACTTTGTATTTTAATGATATTATATCATAAATATGATTTGATATTGTACCTTTTTGTTGATTAATGTTACCGCTGTTGCCACTACTATTTTGGTTAAATGGCCATGTATCAACATCTTCCATTGGCATATAAATTGAAAATTGTTCTAAATCATCAATTATGTTAATACTACTAGCAGCATTTTGAAATGCTTTACTAATATCACGTACCGTATTTTCATTAATACAATTATTATTTATTATATTTTGTTGAATTTGTTTTATAAATTCTAAAAATAATTCACCACGACCCAACAGATAAAATTCCTTTATCAATCGTAATTGCTTCATAAGATCAGCTTGATTTATAGCAATTTCTGATAAACGTTCTGTTACACAAATTTTTATTTCATTTATAATTTGTTCAAATTTTGTTCCATTTAACATTTGATCTTTATTATTTAATTGTAATTCATAAAATTTGTTAAAATATATATATTCTTTATCATTCCATAATGATGGTAATGATGATGCTGACGATGAAGATGTTGCTATGCCTGAGCCTGATGTTTGTGTTAATAATTTATCATTTTGTTTCATATAATATAAATCATCTGGATTCCATATACTAGTTTTTTTCATAGTTTCATTTGAATCGGAATGAAACATTAATACAGTTTGTCCAATAAACAAAATTTTTTCAGCTAAATTTGTTGAACAAAATTGTGGTAATAAATCATAACAAATTTCATAATGCCATAATTCTGTATTTGCACTTGTTGTACCCGATGATACAGATACTGTAGTTGTTGTTGTTGTTGTTGTAGTTGTATGTCGGCCAGTACCACCACTACCACCAACAACACCACCACCGCCACGATTATTTTTATCCATTGATATATTTAAACCCAATAAATGTTTATTTTCGATATGTTGTATAAAAAATTCACCATATTCATCCGCAAAATTACCATAAATAAGCCATTGTGATAGTTGTTTAAAAAATACAATGAGAACAGACTGTTGAATACTATAAATAAATAGAATTTATTGTAGTATTTCAATTTCCTTCTCTTATGAAAATAACTAAATTGAATTGTATCTATCCGATGCGAGCAAAAAATGAATATTATTATGTTAAATTATAAGTGAATTTTTTACTTACATTCTAACGGCATCCATAATTTTATCATTACCATGTAAATTATGTTTATGTAAATATTGTAAAATTGTACAACCATGTAATCTTTGTGTTTTAATATCATTAATAAATGTTAATAAAAATGTAAATAATGGTTCAAATGTATTTATTTCTTGATAGATAAATAATAATGTAAAATTTGGAGTCTTTAAATAACGTTCTTCCAATGAAACAATAGCATTTGAGAATGATTGTAAAACAGTACCCATTCCATCGGTAATCGCTTGCAGATATAAACCTTTTTGTAATGGTTCTGAAAAAATAAATTATAATTGTGTAACTTCTGCTGACAGTTATATAAAAAATAAATCGTAAGTTATAATTGCTTGACTTTACCATCAATATCAAAATCAGAATTAAATGATAAATTATTTGGTTGTGGTTGATTTTTCGATTTCAATTGCATACAATACTGTAATATAAATTTTTTAATATCACGATGTTTATTACCAATAGCTATAATGTTTTTTAATATATTTTTTTCAGCAGGATGTAAATATATATCCGACATTTCTGATATCTATAAATAAAATAACAACAATTTTATAAACATTTAACAGATTGGAAATGTATGTTTTTATATTTAAAATTATGTTTGTTGATTTTTTTTTTATTTTTAATTATTTTACATACTAAAAAATCTGCTATTGGAAGTGCATCACGATCACAACATAATAATGATATTAATATATCGTGTATCATATTTATATTCGATGTAATATAAAATTATTTATTTATTTATTTCATGTAAAAAAATATACACGATTATTATTATTTTTGAATAATTCAATTTTGGCGAAAATTTTTCTATTTTCTTAATAATTTTCAAAAATGAAATGTCAAAAAATGAGTAGTCTAAAATTTGAGTGAAAAGTTGTAAATTTTAAAATCATTTGACGTTTTCTCTTTTTTCTCTACAAAAAAAAAAAAAAAAAAGACATAACCTAAACAAAACAAAAGTTCTATAAAAAAAAAAAAACGATTCAAATTAAATAAATAAAAATTAAACAATCTCAAATCACGTAAAATACATAAAAATAAAATTAGAAATATTTGTTAATTGAAATTATAATAAAAATGTATAAAATACAAATTAGAAATATAATTGCAATACATCAATTTAAAAAAGGTATAATAAAAATGTAACAATTCAATTAGAAATATAAATTTTATTTAACTTTATCTATCGAAAATATTATATAAATATATATATATATATTTATTATTAGTTGGATCATCTTGTTATTATGCTACGGATAAAACTATAACGAATAAACCGTTAAGTCCACGTATGGAAGAATTTCAAAAGAAAATTCGTGAAAAAACGCCAATTGGTAAATTAGATGAAATTGAAGGTAAACATCCATATCAAGAAAAAGAACCATTAAAAGCATGGCCAAATAATACAAATCCAAATACGGGTGAAATAAATGGACCAAAAGGTCCAGAACCAACACGATATGGTGATTGGGAACGTAAAGGAAGAGTTAGTGATTTTTAATGTGTTTTGGGTTATTGTTTCAGAGTGTGTTGTTTTATATTGTTTTGCATTAATTAAATAAATATACAATATAAATACTTACATTTTAAAATTTATAATAAATTAGCTTATTTTCGATAATAGTAAAATAGTAATTATGTGAATAGCCTTTATTGATTAAATATTTTATGCTTGAAAACAATTATAGATTATGTGTGTTTTTAATCAGTTGACAATATTCTTTCTAGCATTTCTTCACTTATATTCCATAATTCTTTAGCCAAATTATCATTTTGTGCTGATCGACTTGGTTCACAAAAGAAACAATTATTAAAATAATAACCACTAATTCCAGTTAATTCACTTGCTGTTGCACAATAAACTGTTGTACTGGCCGCTTGTTGCTATATAATTATAAATCATTACACATTTCATTGGTACGTGAGTGCTATAATATAAATTAAAAAGTGTTTAAATTCTAAAAAAAAAAAAAAACCATACCAAAGATTTTGTAAATGGACGAACTAGGGCAAATATTAATCTATAAAACCACCAATTTTTTGCCAAACCAGTTGTTACCATATTTCCCGGATGTAGTGAATATACACAAATTCCTTTATCTATCCATCTCTGATTTGTAATTATAAGAAAAAACATTTTTCAATTAAAATAAATAATGTAAAGTAAACAATACGAAACTAATAAATAACAATAACAAACTTTTGCTAATTCTCGTGCAAATAAAGTATTACATAATTTTGCATTATTATAGGCAATCATAGACCAATATTTTTGATAAGGTAAAGATAACATTTGTTCTGTCAAATTTTCGGATAGCATGGATTGTCTAATATATATTATAATTAATTAATAAAGATAACACATTATAACATATTAAAAAATATATAAATACCTATGTGATTCTGATGATACAACAATTACTCGTGAATTTAAATTTAAAAGGCTTTCAACAGAATTTGTTAAATAAAAATGTGATAAATGTGATACTTGAAATGTTGTCTCTAAATTATCTTCAGTTAATGTATGTGGAATACCAAAAACACTTGCATTTAATATTAACATATCGATATGACTAAAATCATTTTCAATTTATTAGAAAAACTATATGTTAAATAAAAAAAATCGAATAATTACGTTATACGTTGTTTAAGTTCTTTAACAAAATTTTTGACTGATTTCAATGAGGCCAAATCCAATTCCATAAAACTACATTTTTTACCGGCATTCAATTTTTCATTCCATATTTGTTGAATTGCATTTTCAGTTGATTTTTGATTTCTACATGCAAATATTACTTCACAACCATGAAATGCTAACGATTTTGCTGTTTCAAAACCAATACCTGAATTTGCACCAGTTATTACAGCAATTTTACCATTTAAATCTTTACCATGTAAAATTTGAAAAGCTGTACTACATGCATCAAATCGTTGACGTACTTCACCCACATTTTTTGGCAGCTCTTCAATTGCAAATGCTAAACGAGGATCTGTATATGTACGTTGTTCAGTTTTTGTATCAATATAAATTATTTTATTTGTATCTTCTTCTATCTAAATATAAAAAGAATTATTTGTTATATAAACATATTTATAATAGAATTTAATTGAATAAATGAACAGTACTTGTCGTTCCCATCCAAGTGGTAATTCACCTTTTACACGTTTAGTTTTACCAGTCCTTGGATGTGACCATTGTGTTGCTTTATTTTGATGACTGAAACATGTAACAATTTAATGAATTTATAAATTTATAATTATTATTTATACATATTTAATATTTAGATTACTTAACATAATAAACGAATCCATCATTAGTTGTACGCTCTTCCCACGCCGGCGGCAATTCATCTTCACTATCCGAATCTGGTCCTAAGCTAGGCATCATTATTAGAATTTTATATATATTAGCGTATATTAAAATTTAGAAAATTCTATAATTTAAATAATATAATAATAATGAATGTTAATTATTTTAACAAAGAACACGACAGCTAACAACAAAAATCGATTGAATTACATCAAAAAAAATATGTGAAAAAAAATGTATCGTTGTTGTTAGTATAACTTAACGTCACGTAATACACACACATTTTTGAAAGCGTTTACCATTTTCATTAATGATCAATATAAGGACTTTGCAAAGAAGTTAAATTTTAAATAAGAGTATATAATAGAATGGCAACAAAGTTTTGTAAATTCATAAATAATTTATTAAAATAACAGGAAAAACGTCTTTTATACAATTTGTTTCTATATAATTGATTTGCTGGCTTGTGAAGTTTTGCTTCTAATATAAATATAAAAGAAAATGTACTGACATTTTTCTTATCAATATTTTGTAGGTTTGTGTTTGTCATTCATTCTATCGCTCTCGTTCCCTATATTTAATATTTATTATTTACATTTGTAATTTTATTGAATTGTTTTTATTGTATTTTTTTATAAAATATTTAATCAGTGATAATATAATACAATTTTAATTGTAGTAATTCTATTCGATAGTATATATATATATTACATTTGAACTATGATAATTTACAATAATACATTGTTCGTGGTGTGATAAATTTGTGTTACATAAAAAATATTTAAAAAATGGCTTTAAAGGGGATCAAAGTAATTGAATTCGCTGGTTTAGCACCGGGACCATATTGTGGAATGGTATTATCTGATTTTGGTGCAAAAGTAACTGTAATTGATCGGGTATAGTTAAATTAAAAATTACAATAAATTAGATAAAATAAATAAATTTATATTTTATAAATATTCTATTCAGATTTCTTATATTTTGTAGGCAGTTCACAGTCCATTGGATGTATTACGTAATGGTAAACAATCTATTGCATTAAATATACGAAATAAACAAGCACAAGAAGTGATTTATAAAATTTCAAAAATATCCGATGTATTATTAGAACCATATCGTCCGGGTGTTATGGAAAAATATGGACTTGGACCCGATAAATTAATGGCAATAAATCCTGCATTAATTTATGCACGTTTAACTGGATTTGGCCAAACAGGACCGATATCGGCAAGAGCCGGTCATGATATTAATTATGCTGCAGTTTCTGGTATTTTATCACTATTGGGTGGCAAAAATCCAAAACCAACACCACCGGTAAATTTATTAGCCGATTTTGGTGGTGGTGGACTACTTTGTGCATTCGGTATTTGTACGGCATTAATAGAACGTAGTCGCACAGGTAAAGGTCAAATTATTGATTGTTCGATGACTGAAGGTTCTGCCTATTTAGGAAGTTGGTTAACACGTTCACAATCGTTACCATTTTGGGGTAATTTACGTGGTAAAAATGTATTAGACGGTGACGCCTTTTATTATGATACATACGAAACTTTAGATGGTAAATTTATGTCTGTCGGTGCTTTAGAACCACAATTTTTTAAGGAATTTGTAAATGCATTAGGATTACCGGAATTATTACAATATCCTGATGATACTGAACAAGCAAAACGTCAAGTAACACGTGTATTTGCAACCAAAACACAAAATGAATGGACTGCAATATTTGAAAATCTAGATGCATGTGTTTATCCAGTACTAGATTGGAATACAGCCCATGAATATAAACAAAATAAAGCACGTAAATCATTTGTTGATCCAAAAATGACAAATGGATCGATAGTTCCAATACCGGCACCAATACTTAGTCGAACACCGGCTATATCAAGTGTTTTAAAACCAACCGTTGATTATATGAAAATGATTGAAAATATTTTCAATGACATTGGTTTAACCAATGATGACGTAAAATTGTTATATGAAAATAAAGCATTATATTTACCGGATGATAGTAAACTATAACCCTTTAACATATCAATTTAACTTAAATATGTGGTATCGATATGTTATTTAAATAAATATTGAATATTATTATTATTATAAGAATTAGAATGAAATTTTGAATAATAACGGGGGAGTAGTTATATTTTGGGATTATAGGTATTATGTGTATATAAAATTAAGTTCATATTTAAGTACAAATTATATTTTAAATTGCAAGAAAATAATTAAAAAAATCTATTTTTTTAAATAATTTATCAAAAATAAATTTTGGATTTTATTTTTCTTCGTTTCCTAACCCTATTTTGTTTGTAAAAAATTTTGAATTTTTATGATTAGCAATTTTGCATCATCGATAAGCATTTTTAAATCACAGCTCTTTAAAATTGTATTCAATACATTTAAAATAGAATTTATATCAAATAAAATATGATTTTTTCCATATGTAAAACCATTAATTATAAAATCATTATTTTCTAGCGATTTCAATCGTTTTTCAACTATAAAACATAACAAATTTAAAAACATTTCATAATCCATGCCAAAAGATGCCTTTAGCATAATTTGACAGTGTTCATTAAATTTTGGCATATCCTTGCAATCATCAATTTCTTTAACAACTTGTTGCAAATGGTTTTCCAATGCATACCAAATTTTTAATATATTACATCCATTAAACCAATTATGATTTATTGATATTGTATCATTTAAATTCCATACCTGATGATACCAATTTGATGGCACGAATATTGTTTCACCCATATTTTGTATAATTTCAAAATATTTGCAATAATTTAAATTTAATAATTCAGCTGTTATACTAAATGGTAAATTACCGTACGAATCTAATAATTTTTGTTCTTCACCCGGTTGTAAAATTAACCATTTTTTTGTACCACAAATGTTTGTTGACCAACTAAATGATGAAAATACATCAGCATGAAATGGTGTCCTTTTTTTTTAAAAAAAAACTAGAAATTAATTCAAATTGTATGTTGTGATTATTTTATAATTATAAAAACGTACCATGTTCCCTTTGGACCCATATAAACAAATTTATAATCATCATCTTTTTCTAATAAATATTCATTTAACCAATCGGATGCAAAATATTGTGGTGTTGAATAAAAATCATAATTTGGTTGTTCTTTCTTTAAGTGCCAATCCTTTAAATAATATGCTGATAAAGGTGATACATTTTTATCGATATCATCATCATAAACATTATTATTATTATTATCTATATTAATATTATTAACACTTTTCCAATGCATTAAAAATTCATAAAAATGTTGTTGTAATTTTTCATGTGAATTAAAATGTTGTTTAGAACAATTTGCTATAGGAACAATATTATCGGGTATATTATTTATTAAATAATCAAAATTAATTTTTTGTTCATTTTCATGCGAAATCCAATTATTAAAGCATTCCCAATTTGTTGCTATTGACGTTATAACAATTGGTATATTTTTTGACATATATTTTGTAAAAAAATCTCTGTACGTTAATTTATTTGATGATATTCTATCAATTTCACAAATTTTAAAGCAAATATTTTCATTTTCATTTTGATAATTATTTATTTCTAACATTAATAATTTTGAATAATAATAAATAAAGAAAAAAAAATAAAAGCGGAAAAATTATAAAAAAAAAAAATGGTAAAAAAATAATAATATACAACGCCACCAACAAAACACAAATGAGGTGGTAGAGTGGAAAGGAGGACGAGGTAGATGTCAAAAATGTTTTCAAGAACAGCTGATAGGATTAATAACCTCAAGGACGTGCAAATGATATTGTACCAGATTAAAGACAAATACAGAATGGAATTTATTGATTTTTGACAAACGACAAAATCCAACAAAACCATTATTGATGCATTCTTAACATACGGGCTATTCATTACAGTGATTTAAATGGTTTTAGTTTATGACGAAACAGTTTATTCAACAGTTTATTGAGGAAATATTTTCGGAAATTATAAAAAATGAGTAATACAAATATTAAATTTAAACATGATCGTTGAAAAACTTACAAAAGAAGAACTTGACTTCGGTTGTATTTTTACATGAAATGATGAAGAAATGAAGATGACATTTTCGGACTTTAACTTCTAAAATGTGTTTAATATGTTATTTTGAAGTCGTGTATCTGTTTAGACCAATTCATTTTTCAAGTAAAATAAAACTTAAGTTTAAAAATACAAGTGCAAGTTTGAAAAATTGGTAAGTTGTACAAAAATGTTTGAGAAAATTGTATATAAAATTGAGAAAGCAAATTGTACTAGATGTACTTGAATGATTTGTGTGATGTATATATGTTTGCAACCTAATTTACAATCAACTAAAATTTTGACAAATGACAACATGTTTTTGACATTGGAATTTGTTGGATTAATAATTATCATCATAAATTCATAACCCCCATCCGGTTTTTATTCACAATTTCTTTCTTCTTGTTGAAGTACTTCTGACGAATTGCATATCTTGCGTGTGCTTGTTCTCTTCTTGAGCTAAGGCCTATTTTCGGCGACTTGCACTTTAATACATTATAAAAACAATAAAATTCAAATTAATTATTTTTAAAAAATGACTTCAAAAGCAGAATTAGCCTGTGTCTATTCAGCGCTTATTTTAGTTGATGATGACGTCGCCATCACTGTAAGTATTATTCTTTAAATTATAAACAATATTTGTAATTGTAATCCAATAAAATTCCTTGGTTTTCAAATGCATCTTCTTTATATTCCTAAATATAATTAATTATAATCATTTATCATTACTAATTATTGTAATATTTTGTTGATATTTATGTATAAATAAAATAAAAATTATTGTTACCATCACCATCAGTCAGACCATGTGTGTGCGGTTATGTTTACAATTTCATTTGTATTATTTTTTTTTATAGGGTGAAAAAATTTCAACTATTTTAAAAGCAGCTAATGTAGAAGTAGAACCATATTGGCCAAGTCTTTTTGCAAAAGCATTGGAAAATGTAAATGTAAAAGATTTGATTACTAACATTGGTTCAGGTGTTGGTGCTGCACCAGCAGCTGCTGCAGTTGCAGCCACAGGTGCTGCCGCACCAGCAGCAGCGGCCGTTGAAAAGAAGGAAGAGAAAAAAGAAGAATCGGATGAAGGTTCCGATGATGATATGGGCTTTGGTATGTCTATAATTATAATAATTAACATTATTTCATTTGGATATAATTGTTTTTTTTTCGTTTACGACAGGTCTCTTCGAATAAGAAAAGAAAAAAACAACATTCTCTTTATTTTTTTTATTTATATATAAATGTAAAAAACTGAAATGTTGTGCTGTTTTAATGTACAAATAAAGTTTGTAATTTTATGAATTAAAAAAAATAGATATGTATTTCATTTTTATATGTAATGTATGGGATCTGCTTTTATATTACAAACTTATTTTCTACAACTGTTTGCAGTTTCCAATTTCCTTAATGTGATTGACATTGGCAACCGCAATCATTTCGGCAATATAAGAACAATTTCATATAAAAAATCTCAATAAAAAAAAAATTGTCATTTTAATAAATGTAAATCTTAAAATTGAATGTCATTACTTAAATATCTATCTTTAAAATATCTATGTTGAATATGTTTTGGGCTACCGCCCGTTGATTTAAAAAATGTTTTAATTGATGGTGTCATTGGAACGACGGCCGCATCACAATTTTCATCATTGTTAAATTCCATTTTATTTGCGTGTCCTTCGGCTAATGCATTTGTTGACGTCGACCAGCTAAATCTTACCAATCTAGGATAACCAAAAACTGGATCAATGTTTTCTCGTAAAAATGACTTTGTTACTGGATCACCCGGATATCCACTGCCAAATTGTTTATGTGTTAAATTAAGTCCCTCTGGAAATCGCCAATATTTTAATGCATGATCTCGAATTACTTTTGCACAAATACTGGCCGCCGATACAATTGGATATGTTGAATCAGCTTTTTTTTCTACAATTATATTAAAATCGGGAAATATTTTCGATAATTTATCTTGATATTTCTCTGGTGGCCCAACTGTATCCACATAAATTTCAGCAATATTTACTTCCATTTCAATAGCTTTTTCAATTAAAGCAATAGCCGAATTCATAGATATTTCATTCAGAGAATGTTTTGTACGTCGTAACATACATGTGCTGATAATGTTTGGTGATATAATTTCTACACTCCAACCAATCTGATTTTTAGCATTTGGTTCCGAATTAATATTGTTAAATATAACATTACGTTTTTCTTCAGTTAATTCTTTGGAATCATCACAATTTAACGTTTTCAATATATCAGCATTTTGTAATGGACAATATGATATGCCATAAACCATTGGTCCTACGGGCGCAGAGACATACATCACAAAATAGTTAATGTTTTTGTTGTAATTAATGTTAATAAATATTAATCTATCAATACTAACCTAAAACGGGTCCTCGTCCAGCTTCATCAATGCCAATCATACACGGTTCATCTTTACATAATTGTGGAACTTCAGAGAAATACTGAATATTTTTTGCATTATTTTGTTTGTCAAAAAATGATTGTAAACTTTCAATTGAATTAATAATATTATTATTTTCTAAAATTTCTTCCGATAACATTTTTATTTATTCATAATTTGCTTGTTCCCTTAAAATAATAAAATCATTTCATTTTTTTTAGAAAACCGCCGCGGGTTGAAGAAGAAAAGATGATTTTATTATTTTACTGTCAAAAACAAAATATAAACAATATCAAATCAACAAAAAATCATTCTTTATGTCAAGTTTTCTACGCCTAAAATTATATTTGGTATTTTTCTGTGGTTCTTTAACTTTCTATTTCGAAAATTAAGATAATGCAGAAAAATTTATTTTTAAATTTTGCTTTTTTTTCAATTTAATATAAATTTGGAAGAATACGAATAAAAAATGTTCCGTCATGATGATTACAAATTACATAACAATTCGATTTGTATTATATCTTGAATAATCTTGAAGACCAATTTATACTAATCCATACGAAACCCTATGGGTTTACCATGGGGCTATAATTATATTCTGCATTTCACAGATTTAAAATTAGTTATGGAAATATTAACATATTTTATATATTTTAGAATATGGAAATTATATATAATGTTCATTGATTCATTTAGTGAAGATAAGCGAATTTAATTGTTATATTATTTGTAACTTTCAGCTTCATATGATCATTTGTGCTTGATTATAATAATATATTTCATATATTGTAAAAAAAATAATAATAATATAAATGTGAGTAATATTTCTCAAGAATTTAAATGAATTTTCATATTTTCTGGAATCTACAAATTTTATACTGAATAAAATATTAAGAAGAATTGAAAATTATATTTTTATGTAGAAGAATATCAAATAATAATAAATTAAATGAATATTATTTATATTTTTCTTTTGTATATATATAAACAAAAACACAAATACTATGTAATAAATACATATTCTAAAATAATATATAAATTAATAAGAAATGTTATTGAGAATATTTAATAATATAATATCAATATAATATTTTCCTTGTTAAGTGTTAGTAACTCTTAAATTATCTGAATATAATTCTCGCTGGTTGACCTTTAATTTTTGACTGATAATGCGGTTTAAACAATTTACAAATAATATACTCGTCTATGTATATAAATATCGGAGAACCTGAAAGAAATTCTTCAGTTTAATTGTGTAAATTGTAACTAAAAAAACATAATATTCAAAATAAAAGATGAAACAATTATTTATAATAATACTATTAATTGGAATTTGTGTTTGTGGTATAATATAAAATTAATAATAGAACAAATTTTCTTTTACAAACAATCATAAGTGATATTTATATATTAATATATAACAATTTTCAAATTTACAGAAAATTGCTTGTTACCATTACCTAGATTATCATTTTTTGCTCCGTTAATATTTTATCAAAATGGTACGTTATTGGATACTGCTTTCAGTGCAGATTTAGATATTGAAATAAATATGCCATATGATCAAAAAGTTATATTATCATGTCAGCCTAATTATTTTAAACATATGCCAACAAAAAAGAGTCTGGAAGCTACGTGTAAAGGAAAATTAAGTTTTGGTATGTAATATGCAATGATATAAAATATTATTAAATTATTCGATTATATTGTTCCATTTTTCATAAATTTATTTATTTATATCACACGTGCACAGATATTAATGGTGAATTAATAGATTTTCATAGAAAATTAGCATGTGAAGTACGTAATATAGAAGAAATTTTAATACCAATTGATGGTTGTGTTGGTGACAACACAAATAAATTAACATCAATCGAATATGGTTTTACAAATCCTGTAGATGATAAATCGTATGTATTGGGTGAAGCATGTTATAGCATTGAAATGGGTAAAACAATATTTGTGCATACAAAATTGTATAAAGAATTGGATTTAAATGCAATTTCATTGAAAATAATTGAAAATAAATCATATTTTCAACAAAGACATCCGTCAACAAGAAATCGAGTTGAATATTTAATGGCAACACGACAAGATTTACTAAATGATAGATTTAAAACATTGTTAAAACAAAATACAATTCCGACCCTAGAATCACATCATTTTCTGTCACAATCATTTTTAATGAGTGGTCAATTTCAAGCAATTAATAAACTGGCATGGAATAATGTTATGTTGTATGAAGACGATGATCAATTAGATTTACTTCTGTTGAGTATCTATGAATATAAAACATTAAATTTAATTGATTTATATGTTGGAACCCATGGCATTGCTACGGAAAAAAATAATATGGGTGATGACATTGAAATTTATTTATCATCCGATGATAAATTTCCGGTGCCCAAATATATTTGGATTACCGTCAAAAATGATAATAAAATTGTATCATTTGTAGTTCCAACAAACATACAGGCGACACCATCGTCATCATCTTCTGCTAATGATATTTTAAACAATACATCAATATGTATGTCTAGATGTAATCAAATAACATGGTTAAAATATTTGTTAAAAAATACACCAATATTATGTTGTGAATATAAAGAATTTCAAAAAGTTATAAAAGAAATGCCATTCATTCAAGGCGATTTTGAATTATTGGTTTAATAATATTTATATTTTAATAATTGCGTGTACATAATAATAACTTTTTTTTACTACTTAAATTTTAATAAATTCTATAAAATATTTATTATATCGTTAATTTTTTATTTGTGACATTATATATTTTACGAACATTTGGTCGCGTATTGTGTGTTTAAACGACTGTCTACTGAACTACGTGGGAACTGTGTGGGATCAGCTTGTCAAAAGAACACTTTATAACCACAGTCTGGGAGCTGTTCAACTTGAAGAACAAAAAAAAAATGCAATTACAGTGCCTGTAGACTCAATGTGATTGCTCTTTATAATCGCATATAGACTAATTGCCAGGACATACATTGAACTCTGTTTATATGTAATATCCCACCTGATATTCGCCTATATAATAGGTCAAAAAAGGGTCGGTATGTATAGGGAAATTATATATCCTGTTTATGATATCCTAATAGACCTAACAGATGTATTTTATGTATGGATATATGATAGAGGTGTAAAAATAAAGATTCAGAAAATTTAATTTAAAAAAATATCTATAACATACACGCCCATCTAGACGGTATTCTAATAACTTTCCAACGATCACCAGTCAAGTGGAAGCAATTGTACGTTTTACATTTTTTCAAAACATTTTTGTTAAAAATAAGTTGTGTAGAATTTCATATTAATTTCAAAATTATTACAGTACAATAAATAATGTAATTGATCAACAAATGAATGCAAAATTATTAAATGTAATGTATAGTGAATCTGTGAGCCGACAATAAGGTTCATATAAAATATATATATTTAATATATACACACAATCACAAAAATATACAATGTAACCATATATTTTAGCACAATCAGAAATTTATTATTGGTCGGTCAATTTAATTTTAATATAATAATAATTTTTCGGTACATGTAATCATTTAATTTAATATATACAAAAAAAAGCAAAAACACATTATACGAGACGTACGAGTAGAGTATACATAAGAAAAAGAGTATATATATATATATAAATTAAATGGATTGCATGTTCAAATACATATTTTACATTGTACATGGAATATACTATTTAAGTATATAAATATTAAAAATTTACGGATAATTAATATAAATTGTAAGATCATACATCATTTCAGAGAGATGTATGTACAAATATATAGGAAGACTTTCATATATATATATATATATATTGTATACAAGATTATATTATTACATTGTTGTGGAATAATTTGTAAATAATATAATTTACTAATTTCAAAGTTTATAAATTTATTTGAATAATATATATGCTACACTTCCCATACATGACTACAATACATTGTAAAACATGTCGTACATTATTCTATATCAATAGTATTGCCCAATTCTGAAATTATATTCCTGCGTGTATAGGTCATAAAAGCAGGGGATGCCTTTGTAATGTGAATCTATGTGTAAATGGAAAAAATTGTTGTTAACAAATGTTTTAATGAAAAACTTAAAACGACAATGGAATAATTCTCAAAATTCGTATTGTTTTTACATATATTTCTGGAATTAAACAGAATATATATATAGAGTGGAATAATGAAGCATATGTGAATAATGTAATAATGTGTACACGCATACATTCTATATATACTTATTATATCTATAACAGCCACACACCAATAGTGATCAGTTGCAAGCACCAGAACATATACATTTATACTGCGTTCGCTAAAATGCATATATCGTTTGAATACAAATTTAGTGTGTAAATGTATAAATATCCTCACTTTCGCTACCAAATTGACTATGAAAAAGATATTATTAGTTTTATTTCAATTTTCAATATATATAGATTTGTAAGATGTCCCATTAAATCATACATACTTTAATCAATTTCTCCATAACTTAAATCCTTATGGGTATTCTATTTATGGTGGGTTGCCTTAAAAAAATATCTATATACCATATTACCATAGATTAATTCAGGTGTAAGGGGAGGATATTTCCGGTCAAACACAATTAATATTTATAAAAATGTTGTGGTTAACACTCCTTTAAGTAATCTAAATCTATCGCACCTATTACAAACCAAACCACATGTCTAAATTGTCGTCTCAATTTGATGTCATATTAAAGGTCTATGTTATAAATAATATATGGTAATAGTGTAAATACTTTAAAATCGGTATATACACACATATTTTCGAATATTATCATTTTTCACACTTTGTTTATAAAATACAACAATACATTCTACTGCATATTCATTTGTATCTACCAAATTAAAATAATAACATATGGTCAATATGCGAACTATATATCGCATTCATTAAAATGCTACATGCGCGTATTTAAAATACTATAATAATAACATAATACAAATAATATATATATTATTAACAATTTTCAATTGAAATTAAACATCCGACATCCGCATATGTTTTGGCTTTCCATATAGCTCTGTTTGAGCATAATTTATAGGCTGCTATATATATATATATATATATAAATTGTGTGTATATATAGTTACGCATATACTGTATGTTAAAAGAAACATTATATACAAATAGTCTTACACTTCGTCTTCGAAAATTAATTGCACAGATGACATATATTGCAATTATATTGCATACAACAATGCAAAAACATTAAATTATTGTGCAAATAATTTTGCAGGCGTACTGTATGTGTGATGTATATGCTCGACTATAAATAGTATAACTTATACGATATACTTGGTACAAGTAAGTATATTATACTTATATGAATAATAATAAATATACTTTGTATTATTTATTTATTTTAATATGTACACAATTGCGATAGATTGTTGTTAATATAACAACCTCTGTTTGAAAAATAACCGGAAGGGAAAAGTAAACAATTAATTAATTTTTACAAACATATTCGAATTATTCTCCATCAACTGAACAATAACCCATACATCGGTGTTCATGTTCAACAAGTGCATCAAATGATGAAATTACGTCGTTCTGCGGTTTTTGTAAAATACAAATCAATGATAGCAATTGAGAGCAATTGCATTAACCGACAATAACCATCAACTGACTCTGGCTCTCAAAATTCAGAAAGAACACGGCTATACGAATATGGTTTAGTAATCGCTTTAATATCCCGTCTTATTGTAATACAGCTATGGGTTCTATTTTTCTTACACTAAAGCAAAACCAGTCATTACAGTTTTTTTAAAGCCGGTTTATAATAAATCAATTAGAGAACACAATCTCTATATGGCAGTTCCGGTAATTTTTCGCACAGAGGGTGTATTGTAATATCAATGACAATTTTCTAAATTAATATATATACGCACACGCGTCTACTATATTGATATTTTAAATATATATCATACGCGCATACATTTATTGTATTTAATTCAGGTTAAATCATATTATGATGGGCATATTGGTTTAAAATTCATTAGAAGTGCGATATGACGATCGAATAAAAAAAGGGAAAATTAAAATTATCACGTTTTCGATTTCACCTGAGTGAAAATTTGTTTATATACGCGATGATATAGTTAAGTATATATTTAAATAACTTTACAATAATATATCCATATATGCAGAATATATATTTGAAATTCTATATATTGATATTATTTTATCGATATCTATGAGAAGTTATTGATTGAATATGAGTTTTGAAATTATTATTTATAAAAGTAATGCATGTCTTCAAAAAATGCTTGAAATCATTGCTTTAGTTTTACGAACCTTTAATGGTGATAACTGTGTGAGCATATCCTCGTATTGTCTTTATTCTATATTATGGTATCTATGTTCTATTATGATGATGGTGCGTCCGTACGTTGTAGTGTTGTCAAATGCATATGCACAGGAATACCGACACTGTAGTTTATCCTTGTTTTCTTTTGCCTCACTTATTATTTGCACCATCTTTGTAGGTGTCTGACTGCTCTGTATGAGTGCTACGGATATGTTATGAAATGGTTATAAGTGTTACTATTATAGCATATTGTTTTTGAATTACTTACGTTTTTGGCATGTAAATATTGTGATATTTTATCTTCCTATGTACTTTTAGTATATCCTTCTCTTGCGATATAGCATTGTGAATATATGCATTTCTACGTCTAAAAATTAGATGCGGCAATGTAGTTGGTTGTTGTCATTTTGAAGTTTACGACAGGAACAAATTCATTTGCACTGAGGACCTTAAAATAATGAAATAATGAAATAAATTAAATAAATTGCATATATCTTTAAAAATATAATATATATTTGGTATTTTATATTCTATCCAGATAGATGATATATTAAAAAACAATGTAATATTATAAAAGTATTATTAAATTAATATATGAAAATCTTCTAAATATGTAATGTCTCGAGCGTTACATCATTGAATAGAGAAATTGGTACGAACACTGTATACACTGCGAGCACACAATATACCACACATACAGAAAAAGAAAATAGACCTACAAATTTATTACAAATTTTATCTATTTTTGAAATTTTAATATCTATCATTTATTTTTATTTAAAAATAAACAAGGAAAAAAGAAAAAATTAAATAAAAAAACGTGACTAAAATTTTATAACAATAATAAAATTATAATCAATCTATCAATTTTATATAAATGTAAGTAAACATACCCACACACACATACACACACATAAATCAAATTTAATATTGGAGTGTATATGTATTAATAAAATAAAAAATTTTAAGTTTAGAAAGATACATTATTTTTATAAGAATTTTCATTTTGAATATAATATGATATTCTTTTTATATATACTAAATATAAATCCATATCCCCATATAGCTCCCCATATACAATATACAATGTTAATATTATTTAGTTATTTATTTATTTATTTATTTATTTATAATTTATGAGAGAGTTTTTATTTTAAAATTCACAGGTATATATACAAAGATTGCCTATATATGTAATATCTACATATGGAATTATATATACACAAATTATATGAGACTGAACACTGTGTGCTGATGTATTAAACCATATTGGCATTTATAGTCTTATTTAACTAATAAGTAAAAGAGAAATGCGTAAAATACAGGGTTAATCATAAAATTATATGCATATAACACACATATATGCTTTCCACAAATGATATTTAATATAGCTTGGAATACCGAGTATCATGGCAAAATTGAGGTTGATGATATATACAATAATTCTATATATATAGTATATTTAATACAATACTAAAACTACTAGGCTGTGTTTTGGCAATGTAAGAAGATAAATTGGATCACCTCATACGTCAAATACAAACTGAAATTAATTGTAATTGTTCCAAAAACTCACTCCATACAAATAAAGATTTATATGAAATAAATTTATACAAATAAATACACCCTGTACAATATTGTCTTCATTTTGGTCTTCGACAATATACCTATAAATACGTACATATTATTTCTATATAACATAATATATTGTATATAATGAATTGTATAATAACTATATATTGATATACTATACAGTGCGGGAAATTCGTAGGCGAACTAATTGGTTATCTTTATTTCTGATATTAGGATCCTTAAAATTCGGGATTAGAAGACGTTGACTGCTGATAGAAAATCATATGTTGTTGCGATAACCTAATTTTTCAAACAACATACGCATTTCTGCAGTATAATTACTTAAATATATGTATATAAATATAATATCATAATTCTATAATTTTATAAATGTTAATAGCATTTTGTTTATATATCATATCGTATATTTCATGTTTCGATACTTGCAATACTTGCATTTTTATACAAATCCATATTAATTTCTCACACTGCGTATTGTGTATTCACAAATAAACAAAAGTATACGATCAAGTGAGACGACAAAATAATAAATAAATAAATATAATATATAAATTTTAACTATCAATAGTATTTGTGTTGTATATATAATAGCGTAAAGTAAAACTATATACTCTGTGCCTTCGCATCACATTTATATATTTATCATTCATATATACCTCATTCAATTTTCAGATGATCGCATAAGTTTCATTCAATGATTGCAATTCAGCAGTTAGTATTAAATCAACCGCCTCACCGATAAATTGATCGCCACTAAATACCGCATATATATATATATACGATATAGATGTGCATGTGTGCTGTGCTGTGTGGTGTGTCCGTATAAATAAATTATAAATTTAAATAAATAGAGTGCATTTGAATTTAAATTATTGTTTAACTAATAATTGTTTAAGTTGAATTATTTAAAATATATTTTATAGTTATATTTAAAATAAAAATAAAAATATTTTAATAAATTATTGTGCGCGTGTGTTTGTGTATCGCGCAGTTAAGTGTGGAATATTATTTATTTGTTTTTTAATATTGTAAATTTGCTCGGTTTCAAAAAAAGGTTTGTATATGCAATTTCTTACATTGATTTAATTAAATGTTGTAACAAAAATTCACACAAAATAATATAGTTTACAAATTACAGGAAAATTCGTGTGTGTTTCATTGCATAAATTTGTGTATCTTTTCTCGATAATTTGTGTCTTATAATTTATCGGTGGTTATATTCTTATATTTATCTCATTTTACATATATATTTTATTAAAAATAAATATTCTCTATATTTTATAAAAAAAAAATGCATAATGCATTAATTATTATTATTTGTTTCATTTCAATTATTTCTGATATATTTTAAATACAATCAATGTGTTTACATTTTTAATCATTTTAGTTATATATTCTTTTAAATCTCTCTAATTATTATATATATTCAATAATATATTTCGTTTCGTTGTCATCAAATAGTCGTTCCCAACATATACAATCTTAAATCTTAATAATATTAATATACAAATCGATAATTAATTTTTACAAAATATTTTAATACAATTTACTATAAAACAAAACAATGTTAATCCGGTTTAATTATAATATGTACACGCACATGTTCACCATATGTATAATTATATTATAAAATATTTTGACATGTTTACTGTTTCGTGTAAATTATTGTAATATGTACCATATATATACAAACTGCTGATGAAACTCACATTATTATATGCTAAATATTTAAATTATAATGTAATATAACGCGTAAAACATTTGTAAACGAAAGTGTATATTAAAAAAAACATTTTTCATTCATAAACATAATATTTACATACGATTAATATATTGATATATATTATATATGTGCGTATATATGCATTTTATACACAATCACAATTATCATCAGAATACAAGTTTTATTATATATACATATTGTATGTTATGTGTTTTATATATAATAATTTTAAAATTTAATAATATACTATATGCCTATATCTGTTTATTTATACATATATTATGAATCCATTCATTCATTTAAATTTAAAACAATCTGTAAAGATGTTTATAAATATATATATATATTATAAAAAATGTGCGCCTTAATGTTGAGGTTTGTATTGCTTAAAGAAAGGTGCAAGATTATATAGATCTAATATGATGGTTTTTGTATCGTAAGGTAGCAACTCATCCGTTCAAAAAAAAACTATATATTTAATAATCCCATATGAGAGTGTGTGTGACTTGCGGTGGAACACAAACGACCTTTATATTTATTGCAAGTCATATATGTTACTCCAATCATTCAAGTGAACTTTATATATTGCATCTAAAAAACATTCATTACGTAGGCAAGTTTGGTAAATTACTTCGCTTGCGAGTATATAACAATTCACTAATTGTACTGCAATTAACAAAAAATATAGATGTATATCCATATTAATTTCATTATTGTTATAGTATGCGGATGATTAGTCCATTTAAAAATATTTCGGAGTATATTATTTATACATCCATAATAGTTCCTCTCGCTACGTTACGGCATAAATATATTTAGCATTGCAGTCAAGATGATAAATTACTCCGTATACGAGTATATTAATAATTCACAGCAATTGGTTTGCATTTTTTATTATTTCATTCTTATGAGTGAATTGTCCATAGCCTTGTGTACGGAGACATTTTTGATCTCTGATCTCAGCCAGTTAAACGCCATATTTTCAAAGATAGTCTTTATTGCATAAGCGAATAAATGATAATTCAAGTGAATAGTTATTATTGAGTAATTCATATATATGAAATTATTGTTTTGTATATATGGTGAAACTTCAAAATTTGTGAATCCACCACATATCAAACATGCAATAACATAACTTTTTTACTTCAATAAATATCAGCTTTTGATGTTGTTGAAGGTGTATAGCTAGCCTCCTCACCATTGACTTGCATGACAGTCATCACTTTTTGTTTAAAGTTATAGTTTTTATTTACAATTCCATAAGTGAATTTCTTTAAACAATATTTATTTTTGTGATACATTGAGTCGAGTAGGTTTTCGCTCTAAAATCTTGAGTTATAATATATGTGACAATCCGATTAAATTATTGCTTTGATTGGTCGTCATCAAACCACAACTGGATATATATTAGATGAAAATTGTAAAATTCAATTAACAACAATCCTTTAAAATTCCACTAATAGGACCTATTGATGAATCTATATTTATATATAATCAAAAATTAAAATGAGATTTTAAAAACTGTCAAACATTTTATATCAAATTTTAAAGAAATTGTAGATTTATTTGTCTTGTTACTATTAGTGGTGGAAATCTACATATGGTGATTGTATATAGGGAATGGTTCTATTAAAAGTGATGGTTTTGATGTCAAAAATAAAGTACGCAAGGTCAATGATTTATGAGCATTATATAATAATATATTATTAAGAAGCACAACATCAATCGAACTGAATACCATTACTAGCAAGACGCATTCATTACGTGTTGCACAATTAGCAGAATTTTGCATTCTTATATTGGATAATGTCCGAAAAAAGGGAAAATGAGCTGCCATATATAAATTGAAACATAAGTTTATGGAAAATTAATTCAACGTGTTTTGTAGTTACATTCATTATATATCAAACAAAATTTTACTGACATCGAACGGAAAATCAAGTGATTTTAAAAATTTGTTCTTGAATTTAGAAAATAATATATTTTTTTTTTAAAATTATTTAAATATAGAGCTATTTTTTTTTCATGAAAATTTCCAAGATAAATAATAAAATTAATATATAATCAACTATAAAATCAATTTAAATTGAAAATTAGAAAACAAATATCAATAATAATATTATTATTAATATAAATGTGTGTATGTGTGGGAAAAAAAATATACGAAATATAATTTGAATACAATTTCATTATATTATATATGAATCGTAATGTGATATATGTTGATGATGATTAACTCTTTCGTACTTCCGCAGTACAAAATTTTGTACATGTTTAGCAACATTATGCCGTATTTTTAAAAAAATGTCGCTCTGATACCAAATTTAGCCAATGAATTTAAAATATATACAACAAAAAATTATTTACCTCACAGGGCCGATTTTAGTATACACATTTGTTTATCAAGACAAGAAGAAAAAGTCGAGGAATGTTTTTTTACAGTCAATAAATTACGTATATGCTGAAAGGGTTAATGCTATCATTCATTTTTTAATATACATCAAAGTTAATCATACCGGCTTTTTTTTTCTTTTCTTTTTTTTGTACAACGATTATAGATTATAAGAATTCAATATTCACTTCCTCATTTACATTTATTTACGTGCGTACATATGGATATGTATAAAAGTATTGATATTACATTACATGAAATGAATGTATATTGATTAAATATGTAAATACATTTATATCCCATATTGTAATAAATTAAATTATTATTTATAAATAATGAATTAATAAAATGCGTGTATATAAATAATTTGTTATTTGGAATGTGTCTCTGTCTCTGTATTTATATGGAATTTATTATAGTGAAAGTTTTCCAAATATGTGAATATATATTTGATAATTTATATATTATAAACTATTATTTGAACAATCCCTATATAATAAACAACATGAGTTTGTTTTTATCATTATTATAAATAATGCATTTGATTTGTTATTATTAAATATCAATGTCTATATATGATAATAGTATATATAAAAAAATTATTAATAAATTAATTATTCATTAAGTTTTAAGAGTCATATGCATTGCAATTTGACCCCATATAAATATATATTATTTTTAAATATAATTTATAAAATGTATAAATAACAAATATACCTAATATAGGTGTGACGAAAATAAATTCGAAATAATATACACTGCAGAGTTTTTTTATTGCAGCATTTACACATGACAGAGGACAGTTGGTGGTCCATTGTATGTTGTTCTGAATCACCATCGCATTGCCGAGTAAACTCTATAAATATAATAAAAATATATTCATTAATATACAAAAATTATTTATTTAAAGAAAATAAGAGTAATATTATATTTTTTCAACACAAAACACAATCAAAGAAATTGAAAATTGCGTTAATTTAAAGCACTTATTTATTGATATCGGCCAGTATATGATATTTTAAGCTTATGGCTCTCCTAATGTTAAATTATTTTATATGACACATGTGAATTTATCATGGTGTTATGAAAAATTTAAATGTTAGCAATAACATTCATATTACAATATCACTATATCAATTTTTCTTACATATATAGCGTCGTCATACCATACTGTGGTTTCAATAAAAGTATGGAAAGTATTATTGTTTTACGTTATATATATTAAATAATTGTATAATTATGTATCATCGTTGAGTGGGCATGATTTTTCGAAAAAAATTTCAAGCATGCGAATAATTCACTGGCTCATTTTATATTATACATGCAAATTATAAATTACTATTATTTATATATAAATTTATACTGAAAAGATTATTATCAGATGGCAACCATAGCAAAGAATAAATTTAACACAATCCATTGCATTTATGTATGTAACCAATTAATAACTATTGTATAACCATCATTAATTTATATATCAATATAATATATATATAATACATTTATAATAAGTTATGATTTTGTTAAAAAAATTTAGAAAATCAATTTATTAATTTTACAACAAAATATATTTAATCTAGCTGTTGTTCTTTAGCGAAAGTAAAATTTATGTGTATAAAAAAATTATCATTTGAAAAAAGAAATAGAAATAATAATACAAAAATAATTTAATTAAATCAATATATAAACAAAGAAATAATTTATAATTTTTATATTTAAACATATATAATAATAATTAATTGTTCGCCATATAAATTTAACATAGAATCTGTGTTAGTAGAGCTAATTTTCATAAACATATAGTTTTGATTTTATTTATTACTACCGGCCGTATACATATGTATACACTAATTGAGAAAAATCATCACTCACGCAATCAGTGAACAATAGCTAATCATACATATAATATACAATCATATACATCTAACAATTTAGTTAGTCCATATAGTTAATATGATTACATATATCTATTACGCAGGCAGACGTATTGCCGAGATATACTCCGAATATAAACCTCATTATTATATAAAATACCATTAAAAATAGCGGCAGAATAAATATTGATAAAATGCAGAATATATATAGCGATATCATTCAAAAATTCTTCATTCATTTTCTAATTAAAATTAATATCCATCAAAATAAAAAATTGTCATTTAATAATTGTGTATTTTGTAATTTTTTACTCATATGCACATACTCGTTTATATTTATATAAATATTAATTTTAAATTAATGTTATTTATTTAACATTAAAGTGAATTGTCTATATCTCTATATACACTTATACAAATACACACATATGATGTGCATATATGTATACTAGGAGTGTGAATTAATTTTAAGGTTTTATTGTGTACATTATTATTGTTCAAAGTGGCCATCGGGCCAGTCACAACTTTCTTCCCCCATCTGCTGTGAGATGATATGGATTACGCATCGAAATATAATACGAGCATTTATTAATGTTATCCATCAATCGATTCAATTTTTCGTATCGCTTTGTAAGATACGCAATGCCTAGCCAGAGGCCGTGTTATATGCATCCGAAAAAGTAGTAATTCGATTAAACAATTTCTGGTGGGGTAAAACTTCCCATTTCAGAGTTACCAAGTAGGGTTTGAGTGATGAATTTTTTTTAATCGTATATTCGATGTTACATTCGATGACTTTCAATGGCACCACTTTTCTTTGAATTGAACAGGAAAACTAAAAAAACCTTCCCGAAAATGATATATGTTTTGTTGGTCGCATAATTCAACATCTTTAGAGCTGTAAAAAAGAAAATTGGCATTTACAATTCACCAAAATTAATACATAATAAAAAGTAAAACCTATAAAGACAAAGCTTTGATCATTCTGTTATAGTTATAAAAGTGTCCGATGCGATATATATCATATAAGTTAAACCAATTTATTGTAAATCCCTCAAAAATTAATTCACAATCCTTGTAACATCCTTATAGATAAATAATATCAAAAGATTCATTATAAATAAAATAATAATATTCACGTAAATGTTGTATTTACAATTTTTGTTAAATGCATATTACCAAATTATTTAACTATAGGTATATATATTTTTCAACTGATTATTGTTATATAGTTAATCAAAAAAAAAAAACCATCAAAAGATTTTATATATGGAAAACAATAACAATTAAATAAAAATAACTTGTTTGATGTTATACTTATATACTTAACAAACTTATTACCAAAATAAAACACAATGCTATAGGTAAGAGTTATACGGAAGAAACGAAAAAAAAAAACACACAATAAAATTAGCAAAATATTCATTTCTTCTGTTTAGCATATATTGAATTGAAAATTATATGATTTTTTTTTTTAAATTTTATTCTTTTGTATACACAATCAACCAATAACTGCTGGCTCAAATCATCATCTGGTTTTTTTTCTCATCAAATCTTTAACAATATTATATTTATATACATAACAACATTAACAACATCATAAAACATACGCATACATAATGGTAAATAATATATATTTAAATCCACAATACATAAGTTGTATATATATATAAAAAAAATAAAATAATTATTCACCTTGACCGCGTACGATCATTCAAATTATGTATATATTTTATTTATGTATTGTTCTCTCACTTCTCACCTTTGCTAAATTTTTGTATTTATCTCATATACATAAAAAAAATAAAGTTAAATTTTGCAATGTTTAATCGCGATCGCGTCGCATATTCAGATAATTATATATATAAATAAAATTACATAAATAATACATAAAATATGTATATTTTTTTTTTTTATATCGAGGTCAAAATTATGATTTTTTGATTTAAAAAAAATTATTATTTATTATTCTTATTATTCTTATTATTATTATGTGTCTACATATATACGAAAAATTATATAGCTATAGTGCGAGATTTTAACTTTTTGACCCCTGATTTGTTGGTAAATAGTACTCTGTTTGTGTTATAGAATATAAGTTAACGCATATTGTAAGTAAAATATTGGAGTTTGGAGGGAGATATTCATTGTGTGTTTGCCGCACTACGTTAATACGGAGATAATTGGAAAAGAAATTTTATATTATATTTATAATATAATTGTTTAAAAAATATAAATGCTGTATATATGCATATGTGTGTTTGCATTTGGATTGTTTATTATATAGAATTTCTCAAGATTAATAAATTTATTTATTTATTTTGTTGATACCGATATATCCCAATAAAAAATATTCACATTCGTATATGTCTGCGATATTTAAATATCCGTACGATATCCATATATAACCAATATCTTAAAAATACAATAACAAAATCACATATATTACTTTTAGGTCTATATGATATAATATTCCAAATTCCAATAAATTAGGTAGGTGACCAATCGACTCAATGCACGAACACTGGCTTGCAGCAATTATAAAAATTCCATTTTTTTTTTTTTGTATTACCTATAAAAATTTCTAGTTAATAAATTAATCATTTTCTAATTTTCATATAGAATTTTTATATATATATATATAGATCAAATGAAATGTCACCTGTGTGGAGATACAAATTATTTTACTTAATTATACCAATATATTTTGGATTATTTGTATATGGAAATGAAAATCAACCATTACAATTAGAACAACAAAATGTTAAACCGGCTGGTGCTACTAGTGCTACAACAGCCGAAACAATAAATGATACATTGTTGCCCAGTTCAATGTTATTATCAGCAGGTATGTATATTATATACAGCATATATGATTTTATATATTATGCCATATAGAAATATAAGATGAACGTTATATTTATTATTATATGAAAATAAACTAATTCCGTATTACATTCAAATACGACTGGAAATATATAGTGACATTGTTATGGTGGCACACAAACATTTCCTGGATGGAAATAAAGCAGTATAAAAATGTGTCGGAAATTCTTAGATTATATTTTGAATTCTATATATGCATGTAACGTGTACGTATGGATAGGGAGATATATTTTGTTAATCTTCGCTCTCTGAATTAAAATTAAATAATTCACATATTTTTATTACATTTTATTATAAACGAACAATAATGCAACATACCTTGGATGATCCATATACGTTTATGTTGAACATATTAAAATTGTATACTTTATATCTTGTTGAAAAAATATGTTTTGCGGTTGGAATTGTATTCTCTAGTCCGTTCTGGCACCGCTGTTACTAATTTCTACACTACCGTGAATTTTAATATCATTTATCAATGATTCAGCAATTATTTTAAATTATTTTCAAATTATATTCTCCAATATATACAACAGTTTGATCTCGAATTTCTGATGCATTTAGTTAAAGCCATATATATATATATATATATTGTTTTGTCTGCATATTCAATTTGATACGTAGAACTGATGTGAGTGGTTGTTTAACGTTTCAAAAATATATTATGGGTCATACCCATATCATCGTCCGTATCATCAGCATAACATAAAAATTTATAAAAATCATTTCATGGTTATCAATATTTACGTCTCTTGCTACGGCTGCTTCAGCATGTAATGTTGATAATATAATAGTTCATCCTGTCGTAATATCACCAAATAATTTATCCTGGATTCGTACACGCAATTAAACAATAAAACATAAACGCCATAGCCATCAGTTTTTTGAATATCAAATTTCTTCCATAGTTTTGTATACGTAACGCTATCATATGCCATCTTAAAATCAATAAACAAATGTGGTGGATATTCATCAACATTGATTTACGTTTACACTTTTTCAAAATCTGCCATTTACTAAATATACGTTGTGATATAGATCGATCTACGCAGAATTCATACTGCAATATTATCCGATAATTACATTGGCATATATATATATAATCAGCAGTTCATATGGTAAAGTATATACCATATATATTTACAAATACCTTGTATAGGCAATGTTTATATTAATATAAAGCTATTCCTCTACAGTTGTGTTACAATCCACCATAATGTCAATTTGCTGTTGGAAAACACATAAAAATTATATTAATAATTAGTTATATAGTACATTCATATATAGTACCCGTATGGTACCCACGATAAATTTAATATTATATGAAATAATAAAATATATATAATAATAAATATAACAATATTTTATTACCAGTTTTCTATATTGTAATATATTACAATTTTTATAGATCTTTATAACTTTAATATACTCGTCGTACATATAATACTATATTTATATATATATACTCGTACAAACAAATATATAAATGATCGTATTGTATATATTATTATATGCGTGCATTCAATTCCGGGGGGATTATAATTAATCAAACAAAAAGTCATCATTTGTAAATACATATAAAATACATTTCAATTATGTACATATATGACTAAATGGCAAATGCATGATATTGATATATACCTATCTAATAAACATTAATATACAATTCAATGAAATAATAAAAAAAAAAAAAAGATCAACGCACAGGTATATTACACCTATATATTGATATCAACGACATACTAACCTACCATAGATCTCTTGCATACATATGTTTGTATTTATAAAGAAAGAAATAATATGTATATACATGTACGCACAACAACAATTCAAAAACATTATATATATACTAACTATAAAATATATATATATGTGACAGACAGACAGGTATCATTTCGAATTTTAAATAACACTCTTCATGATTGAGTATTTATTTATTTATTATTTTATGTATATACCTTCCTTTTGTTTGTTATTATTATTACATATAATTATAATTTTGTTACTATATGGTATAATAAGTATAAATAAATAAAACAGAGTATGTACACATCATATTATATCGAATATATACGCATACACACATAATAAAAACATTATTCTATAAATCAATGAACGTGTTTTGTTTTATTTATAATATTTTATAACGATATATAGTATTTAGTATTTTAACGCATTAATAATATATATGTGTACTAACAATAAATGGATATATATAAATGGATTTCTGTAAATGAAACTGTCGCATTTGCGTATATATGATAATATTTTAATCTCGTATAGTTCACCTGTAAATTCCATGAATAATTATATTTTATTTATAATAAAATATATTGTGGTGTTATGGGAAAATTTCTACAATAACTAATAATATTATACATTTAAATAAATAATAATTATACAAATATTTATGAAAAATATATAAAATTATTTTTGCATATAGGTCGTTCATTATTTAGTCCACGAGTTGATTATAATGAATGGATGCCAGTTGGATATGGTGATCCATTAAAAAAAGATCCAACATATGATTATAGTCCACCGGTATTAGATCGTGTACGTTATTGGGGTGAACAAAATAAAGATAAAAAAGATATTCTATTACTTGGTGTCGTTGCAAAACGATCACACAACAACAACAACAATAATAATAATAATAATAATAATAATAATAGAAAAGATACAAAACATTCAACGGCTGTACGTCGAAATTATTATTCTCAAGTAATATATTATTATTGAATTTATTTAATTTGTCATCGCACTGCATATATTATATACTAATATGTAACGCATTTAATTATTTTAAACTTAGCAATTACCAACGGTATTAATGCCACCGCCAATGCAACCACCAATTATGAATTTATATTCACAGCAACAATTTACATCAAATCCGATTGAAAATTCACAACATCATTTTACAACACAACATAATAATAATAACAATAATTGGTCACAATCACAATATTCGGATGAGATTGGTCAAGAATCAACATCAAATTATGTTACAATTAATAAATATTCAACAAATCAACAACAAACATCACCACAATATCATCATCAGCAATATTCAAAAGGTATTTTGTGCTTCATTTTTAAATGTTAAACATATTATTTTTAGTTCAGCAGATATATTGTAGTTGAAGTCATTCAATTTTCAAACAAAAATTCTTCTATTAAAGTTATCATTTCATGATATGATGATGATGATTTTATGTTTTTGGAGTGTATATTAAGTTTGTTCTTCACTTCACAGTTTGGATGGATTACTTTTATATTGTTGTTATAAATTACGATATATAACACCAAGCCATGTGGTGCAGCGTTTATATAGCGTTCATGCTAATCTATCGTAAAGTACCAGCATATTCAATTCCGTAAATTTATACTGTGGTATTTATTTGAATACTGAAAAATTTCAGCTGCATTAACATTTATTCATTTATACGGAATAAAATCAGGTTATCTTTGAAAATATGATGATGGACGCTATACTTAAATATAAGGAAACACATCACATAATTATTATGTAGTGTAGACTTAAAATATCTTCCTAATGTCTGATGACACAGTATAGGCTGGTTGGTATTTCTTTATAACGTAATTATCGTTGTATTATTTATGACTTTGTGTTATTATTTGTGTCAAAATCCTTAATTAATCCTTATCCAAAAATTAATAATTCGATGACTTTAAAATGAGGATAAGTGTGTCATATACTACTTCGTTTCGTACATTTATATATACACTGAAGAAAAACTATGATGAACAAATCCCTTTCCTGAACATAATAATTTACCAACTTTTGAGATTAATTTTAATGTTTGGTATATTGATGATTTATAAAGTTAATTTATGATTCCATATAATGTTCAAGATGTTATCTTCTTCTTTCTTGTCTTACAGAAAATGATGTTAATGAATTTTCAATTTCCGACGATAATAAGGAAATGATTGCAGAAAATCAATCTAATAATAATAATAATAATAATATAAATGATAATATAATACAATCAAAATATAAAACACCATGGATACATGCATTATTACAAAAAGAAGTTACCAAACCATCAACATCATCAACGGCATTTGTTGTAATGGCACAATCACCGACAACATTCGAAAAGCATAGTTCAGGTTTTGTAAAAAATATATATGATAAACAAAATTTTATAGAAAATGATGAACCATTAACAACATATTTTACACCAACAATACGTCCACCACCGGCAATGGCAGAATTACACGAACCACCACCACCATTATCGGACGCACAATTTATAAATAATAATTTAATGGCAAATTATCCACCAATGTATTTAATTATACAAGGACATTCAAAAGTTAAAACTTATGGTCAACTTAATCCGGACTCCGCTGACTATGATCACATGATAAAACATTTACCAAAAATTGTACCAGTAGCAGAAAGTGATGAACCCATTAAAACACATGTTGTTTCAACCGATGAAAATGGTGAAAATTTAGAAGTTAAACATTTACATACAAAAACAATTAGTACTACGCCTGATAATAAATTTGCAACAAATAATAATGATGTTCCATCATTAGAAAAATCATCAATGGGTGATTTAATGAGTCTTTTAGATAATTCATTTGGTGATTTATTTTTCCAATTTAATGATAATCAAAATGATAATAATACAAAAATTAATTCAATAATTGATGTCAATAATGACAACGACGACGCATGATCATAATTAGAGTATTAGGATAATGAATGTCTTCATATAATAATAAAATGATCCCAGAATATAATAAATTAATGTATATATAAACAATATTATGTAAAATAGTATAGCGGTTAATAATTTTATAATTTAGATAATTAATTTATTTTATAATAATTTATTTTTATAATAACGTGAGATCCTATTTTTTATTTGGACTTATTTATAACTTTGTCCATAACAATTATGGACTCGACGTATACCCTTTTTTTATATGTAATTGTATTTGTTGAAACTTCGATCGAATATAAATAAAATATATAAAAATGCACTAGTTAGAGACACTAAACTTATGGATTATCTCTTATTAATACAATTAGTATATTTAAAAACGTAAAATAAAATAATTTTTTTTATTTTATATATATTTAACTTTAATTTCATTTTAAAATTAATTAATAGGCGATTGTATTGTAAATATTTTATGTGAATAAATAAATAAATTAAAAAATTAAATTTCATTAAATATATTAAAACGATATTGCGCGTAATTGTATTATTATAATAAGAATTATGAAAGAGAATTTCCATTAAATATAAAACAGACATAAAAAATTCTTAGAAATAGCTGAAATGCGGGTGTTTCTTGCTTTTTACTTATATGTAATTGAAATAAAATAATATATATGGACAAAAATGGTAAAAAGTATATAAATATATATTTATATATTTAAAAAAGTGATACAAAACTGGATTGTTATGAATTTTTTTTCCTATTCCAATTTATATCATCAAAGAATAAACTTGATTTATTATTGGTATAAAAAACTTTCTATATATGTTGGTTTTTATAAAAATAAATAATATTGGACAATATTGCTATACATTTAAAACATAATCTATTCTGGAACTGCCACTACAAGCCTATATTTGGTGACGAAGCCATAAAAAACAGAAGCATTGTTAAAATTGGTTTGCTAAATGTTGTTCTAATTTTTTCAATCAAAGAAGAACGTTCAGGTCGTTCAGTTGAATTTGACGACCAAATCAAAGGAATAAATCGATGCGAATTAATTCAATTCATAACATAACACGTCAAAGAAAACTTGGCTACATAATAAAACTAGCGGTTTATGAGTTTCCTTAACAGCTTAATGAAATTCATCAACTAAAGTATTGTAATTAATAGCGATTCCTCCCTACCTGTGGTATGGCGGTATGGTGTAATGGTATTTTATTAGAAATGCCGAATGCCCTTTTTACAAATTACATTTTTAACGCCGTTTATTTAACTCAGAGTATTTCTTTTCAATAATTAAAGAAAATTTTGACGAAATTATTACAATATTAAATTAAATAATTAAATTTTAAAATTATATTACTTACATGTATATTTAATTGGAATAAAACAGCTTCAATTAATCCAATAATACTATATATTTAGTTATTAGTTTCGATTCCCGGTAGTTTTCACCATATATTACAATAATTATTATTTTTCCTTTTATTGGTCAATTTAAATTTTTTTTCCTTTTTAATTTTCATTTTTCGAAGCACTTCATCCGCCATGTTTTTTTAACTATGCAATGCTGTGGAATGATAATAATGAGAATATAAGATAAGATTAAATAGTAGATAACTAGAATTTGATTCTGATTGTGAATTGTGAGTAATTTTTCTTATGTAGAATTTGACATTATGTCATTTTGTCATTTTCTTTTCTCTCAGACTCAAGACAAGACCCATAAACAAAATTTTGACATTTTATGTCATGTGTGGAAACTGGTGGAAATATTATCTTCATTTTCCAGTGTTTTCAAAATTTCATTTCTTCATTAATTTTTTATGCGGCAGACAAAAATACAATTAAATTATGAAAAAACTATCGCAATTTGAAAGAAATAATCCCTGTTTAAAGGTAATACAATCAAGATATTTTACTATTATAACTTATAATAATAGATTAAATTATTATACGTTAATTTTAATAAATTTTAGTATATTTTTTTATATTAAATCTGTATATATAGGAATATAAGCAATCAAGTAAATGCCTTGCAAATAATAATTATGATCGAGACAAATGTGAAGAATTTTTTGAGAATTATAATAGTTGTAAAAGTTTCTGGGTGAGTATAATGAAATGAATTAATTTTTATATTTTTCTTAATTTAATTTTATTTTTACCTTGATCTAATAAATATTCTATTTTATTTTAACATATCCTTATAATTATCGTTTTCTTTTGTTTTTGGAAAAGTATATTAGTTATAGATAGGCTGTTTGTTTCTACTCTACTCATAGGATATATACAATTTTCTGTATTACAATAACATAAGGTTGAGTCGATAATATGAAACACGATAGATAATTTGATTTATATAAATTGTGTCGAAATTACATGTTTACAATAAGAAAATCGTATGAGGTATAAGAGGAAAGTGTAAATGTAAATGTGTAAAAAATAATTATTATTTTACGTGAAATGATAAAATTTTAATTACACGTTCTTGGATAAAAACCATTATTCAATTGACCTTATTTGTTATTATTTTAACTAAACATTAGTAATCAAATTTTAAAAACCATCATATATTAGTTATATGAGCTATTGCATTCTGTTCGTTGTTAAATTCATTATTAAATACTATTTATTTTAGATTATTCCTTCTGAATTCTGAATATAAATAATACTTTATTTTATATCAAGTCGGTTGTGTATTGTTGTTGAAATGTTCACTGCATTAGATAATTATGTTGAAGAATAAAGCTATTGTTTAAGTATGATAAATATACGTCACATACTTGATCTGATTTACATGAATTTCAAATATTTAATTTTAACAAACGAGATAACACATCATATTGATATTATATATTGGTGAGCTGTTACAAAAACCATATTGATCGATAAAATATAATAATAGGAAAAGATAACCATATTTTATTTAAGTATTTTCTAAATAAATTTAAAAATACCTTGTAAACATAAATTTCAGGGTAAAGTTCAAACTGATCGACGAATAAAAGGAATAACACCACTTCTGCCAGAATATGAAGATAGACCTAGAATAAAAGAAGAATACATAAAAAATGCTAAATCATAAAAACAAAGAAAAAATGTATGTTAGATGTACGTACAGTCTCTGTAATTAATATATTGCGACATAATTATTGTAATGATTAGAGAAGAGAAATAATTATAGTTATAATATTTTGTAAATAGTATGTGTAAATAAATCGATTAAAATTCTATATGAAATGGATAATATTTATGTTTTAAACTTAATTTAAAAGGTACCATGCGTTCATTACGATTTAATGAAAGCATAATTTCCATTTCATCGTCATGTAGTTGAAAATCAAAAATGTTTATATTTTCTTTTATTCTCATTGGATTACTAGATTTTGGAATTGGTACAGTTCCAAGCTGAATCTATTTTGAAAAGAGAAAATTCGTTATTATTATTATTATTACTATGTGTTGTAGAGAAGATGTTTACGACATTTTCAATTATTATAATTATAATATTTCTTACCAAATATCTTAAAATAATTTGGGCCGGTGTTTTTTGATATTTATCAGCAATTCGTTTCACATCAGTATTATTTAAAACTGGTTGAGGTCCGTCGGTAGCATTTATTGCATAATGTGGTCGTCCTAATGGACTATATGCTGTTACAATAATGCCATATTGTTTGCAAAATTCTATTAATTTTTTTTGATTTAAATTTGGTGAACATTCAACTTGATTGGTTACAGGTAAAATTTCGCTTTCGGTAATTAATCGTTTAATTTGTTCACTATTAAAATTTGATATTCCAATACTATGGGCTAAACCCTGTTTTTGTATTTTTTCCATCGCTTTCCATGTATCAACATAATCAATATCACTTGGTTCAATATTACCATCTGCATCCAATGGATATAATTTCTCATGAACATTTGTAATATCATTTTCATTATATTTATAACCCATTGGCATATGCATTAAATATAAATCAATATATGTTAAATTTAAATTTTCTAATGATTTACGAAATGCTAACTCAACTAAATGTGGTGCATGAAATGTATTCCATAATTTTGTTACAATAAATACATCTTCTCTTTTTATTATACCTTCCGATATTTTAAAATTTATAGCATTTCCAACTTCATGTTCATTACCATAATAATAGGCTGTATCAATATGACGATAACCAGCATCAATAGCTTCTTTAACCGCTTTTTCGCATTCATTTTCTTTGGCCTAATTTTTTATTTCATTCATAAATGCACACAAACATTCGTATATCGAATAATTTTAATATAAATTTATATATACATACCAAATATGTTCCTAATCCAATTGATGGCATAAATTTACCATTATTTAATTGAATGCCTGATGATGATGGTGATGTTATTGTTTTTGTTGCTACTGTTGACATCATCGTCGTAAAAATCAGCTAAAATTATATCGTTTTTAATAATATAAAAAGTTAAAATTCTATAAATGTTTATTAAATCAAAAACTTTGTGATGTAAAAATTAATATATTTATTAATAAAAAAATAATTACTAGAAATAAGAAATTAAGAAGTAAATAGCGATAGGTAATCTCCATTTATAATTGTAATTAAATTAAATTTTTGATAAAAAGAAAATTATTTTGCACTATAACGTTTTCAATAATCCCCCTATTTCTTAAAATAATAATATTTGCCACTTCGGAAAATTGTTCGTTTTAAAAATAGTTTGTAAAATCAGATATAAATAATCCACTTCGTGATAAATTAATTTTCATTAAATATATTAGATTTAGATGTGTGTTGAATGAAGGAGAAAGTGTATACATAAAATATAGAATTATAGAAGATGTAGAATTTACATATACATTTACATTTATATAAATATATATATTTGTTGATATTTTATAATTTAAAGATTTAAACATAAATGTGTTTCAATATAGAAAATATAAATAGGTAACAATTTCAACTACTTAAGATTACCGGTTATTTTTAATATAATCAAAAACACTATTGGTTAGAAAAGAGAATATAAACAACTATAGAACTATGGAAATTAATTACAAATATAATGTTAACACATTCAAAAATCCATCAGAACATATGGAACTATAAACATTAAGAAATTAATTTGTGTTTTTCTTTTTTCATTTATTTTATAGAATATATTTTCTTTATCTTAATTTAATAAAAAAAAATGTTTCTATTATTTATACATAAATTGGTTTTTCAACGGGCGCGCGACAGTAAATCAGAACAAAAAAAAAATAATTCAATATTTATATCAAATGATGTCATCTTTTTTTTTTTTCTTCATAAAATAGTAAAAAAAAAATTAAAATTTAAGACTAAATCCTGGGCCCATTGCCATTTGACGTGATTCTTTTAATGATGAACCCGTTGTTGCACTGTTTGTTAGTATAAAACCATGATTATCTTCATTTTCACCTAATTGTTTAAATTTACCACCACCACTTGGCGGTTTCGGTGATGAAGCTAATGCTTTACGTGCACCTAATTCACTTTTAGCCGGCCATGTTGGAAACATTGATGGATCAATTGGTAATGGCATTTCACTTAAATAAGCATTTTTTAATGCATTTTCAGCTGTTAAACGTTGTTTTGGATCATATGTTAATAGACCTTGTAATAAAGATAATCCTAATTCCGTAGTTACTGTACCAAATTTTTTACGTAAATTTGACACGGGATATTCGGTAAATGTAAATTTTTGTACGGCTGGTAATTGATTAAAACCAGGCCAAATTTTTTCATTTGGTGTACCTAAATCCTATGAGAAATTAAATGACAATTATTATTTTATTTTTTCTATTGTATATTCTAGTTGTTATATATTTAAAAGTAAACATTATTTACCTTAAATATTCTATTGAGTTGATCAATTTCAGACTTTCCCGGAAATAAAGCAGTCATAGATAGAAATTCAGCAAATATACAACCAACTGACCACATATCTATTGGAGTTGAATATTCTTTACAACATAATAACAATTCGGGTGCACGATACCATAATGTAACGACAATAGATGTATATGCTTTTAATGGTGAACCATATTCTCTGGCTAGCCCAAAATCACCAACCTGTTTTGTAAACGCAATATGAAAAATAAAATATTTGTTATTAATTTTATAGGGGGCTATATATTGGGTATGACAAGCACATACATATAAGTCTAACGCATGTTAGATGTTTTCATCTAAAATATATAAATTTTTAACTAATCATAAGCTTATGAATGTGCTAGTCAGACTCAGTGGAAACATAAAGCTTAATTAATATGTATATATGCAAAAATATTATACGTCAGACAAACCTTTAATATACCCTTATGCGATAACAATAAATTAGATGTTTTTAAATCACGATGTAATATCCAATTATCATGTAAATGGCCAACGGCTCGTAATAGCTGCTGTATTAAACATTTTACTTCACCCGGTGTAAATGATTGTTTTCGATGTTTCATTGTTTCCATTAAACTTTTTAAATCATGTTCAACATAATCCATAACAATAAATATCCGATCAAAATTACTGCCAACAACAATTTCACGAACAGTAACAATATTAGGATGCTGACCTTTGAGTAACGTATTGATTTCGCGCAAAGATGTTATTGGAAAACCTTCTTTTTCTTTTTCCATTTTTAATCGTTTTAATGCAACTATTTCGTCGGTACGTTTATCTTTAGCACGATAAACAACGCCATAAGTACCTTCTTCAATACGATTCAAACATTGAAATTCTTCAACCGAACGACAACCTTGTAAACCAGGTAAATAATCAGGCAGTTCATCAATTATAAAATCAGGTGTTTTAACCCGTTCATTATCATTATAATAATTATTATGAATTTTATTATCCATTGGATGATCTGGGTTTTTATCTTTTTCAAAATCCGATGTCGGCGTTATAGAACGGCTTCGATTACGTAATCTGGGTGAACGTGAAGGCGTTCGTGAACGTGAACGTGATTTGGAACGAGGTGATGGCGATTTAGAACGTGACCGTGAACGTGATGGAGATCTTGAACGTGAATTACTACGTGTAGCACTACGTCTATTGCGTTCAGATTTTGATAAATCACCTACAGATAGTGGACTTGCCGGTAATTCGCCATCCGAATTTCCCACATCAGAATCATCCGTATTACTATTAGTATCTGAGGAAATACTATCATCATCATCGTCATCGTCATCTTCGTCATCATCGTCATCATTACCATCATCATCATCATCATCATCATCATCGTCCTCAGTATTATCAGAAACTGTAACAATATTTGATTCTTTGTGTCTTTTTTTATAATTATGCTGTTCTTCTTCTGTATCGGATATCATAATTTTACGACGTTTTTTTGGTTCTGGTGATGGTTTTTTTCTTTCATCGCGCAACCGTCTGAGTTCACGTCGAGCCTCCAATTCTTCGCGCGCTTTTTCCGTTCTTCGAGCCTTTTCCCGTTCGGCTTCTAATAATCGTGTACGACGTGCAATTTGTTCTGGATCATCTAACGATATCTTCGCATTTTCTTCTTTGTACTTATTTATTGAATTATTACTATTATCTGGTTCACCATAGTTTTCTGGACTATCAATAACTTCAATGATATTTTTTCTATCACGATTATGATGTTCGTTACTACTACGTTGATTCTGATGATATTTTGTATTATCTTTATTATCACGTCTATTTTCATGTTCATACACTGTTCGTACATTATCATTATCATTACGATATTCATATTCTTGTTGCTCTTCAATAATTATACGTCGATCAACAGCAACAACACCATCGACATTTTTGTTACGTTTAATTAATAAACGATTTCGTAAATCTTGCATAGCACGTTCCGCATCCAATTTTGTTTCAGGCATTTCTTTTCGACGATCATATTCCTTATGTCGATTTTTTTCTACTCGATCACGCTGTTGGTGGGATTGTTTTTGTTGTTGATGTAAATGTTGTTGTTGTTGTGGTGGTGGTGGCTGTTGTTGGTGATGTTGTTCTTTATAAGATACTCTATAATTATGTTCACGATCCCTAGTATACATATCATATCTATCGGATATTCTACCACCACCTCCACTACTGCTACTATTCGATATATGTCCTGATGAACGTCCGTGTCCATGCTTCACCATTCTTTGATCATATCCACTATTATTACGATCGCGATGTCGTTCTGATCTGTCACGATCTTTGTGCTTGTGATCTCTGGAATGTTTTTTATCTCTTGTAGTTTTCTTTTGCTTGTACCTATATTCAATTCGATTACTGACAGCTTGTGGAGGTTTTATATCCAATGAATCAGCTGTATCACCATCAATACTGAAAAAAAAAACAAATTTTAAATTTATGGATTGTTTTTAACTTATTTAACCCAATGATAATTGTTAAATTGGTCACTATCTATATTAATCGTTACGGTGGCAATCAATTTTAAAGAGATTAATAATTAATTTTAGGAGCAATTTAATTTTGTTTTTAGTAGAAAATATATTATTTTTTTTTTATTATTAACCCATTAATGCAATATAATTATATCATGAAATAAATTTACTTTTATTATTTGCTATTTTAACGTCAAAACCTCAGTAGTCGCATTTGGTTTTATAATTGCCAAATTTACAGGATAAACGGAAATATTTGTGTTGAACACTCTTATTGCTGAAACGCAGAATGTCAATTTGGAAAATGAGATGTTCAAACAATTCTATACGTATTGTAAAACTTAAATTTCAATTATCAATTTTTTATAACATGAAATATTTAATTGACTTACGCACATACCGACTACTAAGGGTTAAAACATAATATATAATAGCACAATATTTAGATATTGTGTATTTTGGAGCACTAATGAGTTAATTATTTAATACTAAATAATAATGGAATACAATTGTATTTGAGTTTTTAATTATGGAATTACATATGGTTTCAAAAAAAATTATTAAATTATAAGTAAATAAGAGAGCTATTACGTATTTAAGGTGGTTCAAAATGTATAAAAATTAATAAAATAAAATATATTGTAGTTTATTTGCAGTCAGTATCGTCACGAAAATTAAAAATTTTAGGTAAAATATTTATGTAAAACATTGATTTTAGAATAATAAAGTTATAATGAAATTAAATTCAAATTGTTTTCTATCATATTGTATTTAATAGATGAGTTCAACACTTCAATTATGAAATAGTAATCTATTCATTAGTGAACTTCGTCTTAAATATTTTCGTCTAGATCGTCGATACAAAAAAATACGTTTGGTACTAAACAGATTTGCAAGAATAGTAGTTTATTGTGCTGCAACTGTAATGTAAATTAGAAATATAAACTAAATGTAGAATGTATAGATTATTTATATACACAGATTCTGGTAGGTTTAAATTTTATAACTACAAATAAGTTTCAAAAATATCCATATATGAAGCGTTCTGTTCTAGATGTTCTTAAAATATCTTCATATAGAATTGCGCAACTCTCTTAATACATATAATCCAATGTTTTTAAATTAGCGAACCTGTAAAATATTGATTTTTCTTCAATAAAAATATTAATAAAAAAAACATTTATATAAACATTTTGGCTGATAATTTTGCATATTTACAACATACTTACGTGCACCTTTGCACAGTAAAATCTTCACAAATACTTATCATCAATTGAAATTTTTTTTCATACTAATTGATATTCCATTATTATTATTATTATTATTTTGTATATATATAAGCTAAAAACAATAATTAAATGATAAATGAATAAAATTAATTTTTTTTGTTGTTAAATATAAATTCTTATAACCAATTAGCCATCATATAAAAATTATTTATAAAATGGCCTCAGCTTCTGGTTAAAACAATTATACTTATACTTTCCGTAAAAACGTGACTCACTAATTGTTTTCATTATATCAAAAATATTTAAAAAAAAAAAAAATAAAGTAAAAACAATTTTAGACAAAAAGTTATAAATATAATATTCACATTGAAATCATTTTTTCATTATAAAAATAATAGCTTTATGAAGAAAATCACCATTTAGCGGTGTACTTTATTTTATATATATTTATTATATAGAGATGTGTTGTGTAAACATCTTGCCTCACACCAAAAGATCACATTTCCTTGGGTAAGACATTGATGTTTTTCATTGAGCACTTAGGATTGTCATAGTATATTGCCTATGCAATGTTAAAAACGAAATGAATAAAAAATATACAATTGATATTTTCATTTTGATAAAACTAATACAATACCTTTCATTATCTTGATCTTGATATGGGCTTTGGAGTTGACCATCTTCACTTTGTTCATCGTTGTCATCACCACCACTACCTGAACCAGACTCATAATTATGTTGCTCCATGTGTTGAAAAGACATATTTTTTGAAGACTATTTAAAGTATTTTATTTATAAATTTATAAATTGCACATATTTAATCAATAATTAATTTGTAAAAACATTTTAATTTTTAATTCTTAAACAATTTCGAGCTCGACATGTACAACATCAAAATAATATGCTGAAGAATGATAATGGAGTAGTCTGCGACGGTGTCGCATGACGCCATGTACGATATGTCAGTCAAAAGTACTCTAGAAGAGTTTAGCCGCAAGAGTTTTACGCCTAGTACGCGGCTTGTTCAAAAATTAAGGCGGCACCACACGACTAAACAAATTACCAAGCATTTTCATTCATAGCCTAAATAAAAACTTAAAGTGTAACGCTTTTTTACACGGAGGGCGTTTGTAAAGACTTGTGTAACAAAAAAATTAATTTAATATAATTTATATATATTAATGTAAATTATTTTAAACTTATTAATATTTTTATAATTTGATTACTGAACAAATTTTACTAAAACTGTGGGCTGCAATTTTTCAGGAACTCATTTGAAGCTAATCAGTTGCACTCTATAGTGATCTGCGGATATTATTTGCTCCTTTATTTGTGGTTAATATTTGTATTGTCCACATTCTTTATTTGTGGTATCGGTTTGGTAAGAGATTAAACGCACTTTTCCTCTACAAAAATTATTTGATGATGAATGTATGGATGTTGAAAAAATAAATTTACTGTTGTAAATATAATATTGTATGGTAGAATATAAAAAAAAGAATGTAGAATCATTAAATTAAATTTTAATTTTTATTTAAATAGAAAAAAAATAAAATAACAAATTAATAATATTAATAATAAAATATATTGCTTATTAACTATTGTATTTCAAAAAATAAATTGAAAAAAAAAAAACAAAAAGTGTTCAGTTCCAATTTGACAAAAAAAAAAAAAAAATTATAGTTTTTTGTTTTATAAAAAAAAAATCCATATAAATTTTCTTTTCTTAAATTTTCTAATATTTGCAAAAATGGTTTGTGTTATGATAAAGAATACAATTCTACGAGACTCAAACAAAGATTTTACTTAATTAACTTTCAATTAAATAATATAAAGCGAAAAACATAAAAAATAATATATTTCAATTATTTGTTTCATTTTTTTTTTGGTTTTCATTAAAAAATTGGTGGCTTTGTGCGCGTAAAAAACAAAAACTCAATTTTCTTTTTTTTTCTTTTTTATTCCGCTTGTGCATTAATTCATTTTATTTAAGATTTAATCACGCTTATAATTATGAACAATTTATTAAATATTTATTTGAAAAGTTAAGCATCTAGTAAATGTAAAAACGATTTAATTTTTAGTTTTTCTCTAAAACAAAGATAAACATTTCATTGTGTTCAAGTGTGTGCTTGTGTATGTATGCGTGCATGCTTGGGTGATAATAAAAATTATTAAACATAATTATAATGTTCTTAATACACATAATATTAAGGCAAATAATAAATATTTTGTTAAATATACATAATGACATTTGTAACATGTACTCGCAAGCATCCAACTTCCTGCGTTGTGATCATTGGCTGAACGTGCGACATGGTGGTGATTTGGGGTTGCTGTTGATGCTGGTGAGTACGCATTTTTTGTTACATTTACATTAATTTCATTTAATATTATTCTATATATGTATAAATAATATCACTTAAATCATTTTATCACTATCGAAATCATAAGATCAATTAATAAAATGATATGTTCCCAATCAGACTAATAATTTACTAACTTTTTTTTTTTTGTCTATAATGAATGTTTATTAAATGTCTTATACTCCACTTGGAGTACCATAGTATTATTTGATGATATTTAACTGTTTTGTTATGAAAATTATTAATAGTTTATGTATAAAATCCTCACCGCCCAGTATTTGGGTATCACTACTGCTATACAGGCATTAACAATGTCTCTACTTTACACACAACCCACTATGAGCGATTGTATTTTTGTGCAAAATGTTATAGAAAATTAAGATTATTTACAATATATATAAAAATAAAAACCAAATATTTTAACTTTTGCAATTTTTTTTTTATTTTATACAATTATTTTTGATTTTTATTTAATAAAAACATGTTCCTTTTTTCTTTTGTTTGTTTTTTGTAATTTTTTAAATTATCATTATGAAGTATATTATTATTACATAAATATAACATTAAATTTGCAAAAAAACCCCAAAAAAAAAAAAAAAGATTTTAAAAAAAAAAACCGCAGAGCAAGTATAAATAATCAGGTATTTAAAAATATAAAATTACGTATTAAAAAAAGCATAACAATTATTTAATATAATAATAAAAATGTAATAGTTTACTTGCACATGAGTAAGGGAGAGGCGGGGAGGGAGGGAAGGAGGCGAGTTTTCGGGTCAAAACACAATGATCCAAATATCATATATGAAATGTCCAGTAAAAGTCCTTTTATTAGGAGCTTGCATGTATTTCTGTCCTTTTTTTTACATGGCGACTTAAGCATTTTTAAATGACAACGTCTGCCTGATGTAGTAATTTTTTTTAAGTTCAATCATTTGGGTATAACTTTCAGTTTACTGGCACCATCATTGATAAATTGTTGCACATGTTGCAAAAACCGTGAAGGCCACCCTGTTGGAGCCTCGAATGTGAAGTGCTCCTTGATTATCACTTGCATGGCCTTGTTGTTACGCATTTTAAAAATGTTGAAGAAATGCGAAAATGGATAGATGTTTGGATGGATCGCTTCAAACTCGGCATCGTAATAATGTGTAATAATAAATGCTTTTTTATTGTCCATTAAAAAAGGGCGGAAATACTTGCAAGCACCTAAATACCATACCCATATCATATATCATGCAAATATACTTTTTTTTTCACTTTTATCTACTAATTTAAAATTAATATTATTATTATCATTATTTTTTTTTATGTTTTATTAATTTCTATTATTTTTTGTATTTACTACTGGCTGGCGCAAAATTAACTTTGTGGGTTGAATTCCTTATAGCTTTTCATTTCAAAATTTTGTAAAATAGGTTTGGGGGAATTTAAAATAGACAATCAGCAACTGCTTGATTATGTAATTTATTTCAGTAAACATTAAATGAAAATCATTATTTTATTCACAAACTGATAATGGGCGATGAAGCACATTTCTATTTAAATGGGTTTGTTACCAAGCAAAATTGTATGATATATGGGCTACGGATAATCCAGCAATTAAAAAACAATATTCGTGGCCATAACACTTGAAATTTTGCGACAATGTTCTGGAAAGAGCAACAATATGCGAAGCAAAAAATGGCCACCACTTGCATGATATCATTTTTAGAAATTACCATAAACCAAAAATATTCCCCATTAATATACTGCATTTAAAAAATATCGTTAAATGAAAAAGTTATAAAGCATTCAAACCACAATGATCATTTTACGACACCCAGTATTTTCTATTCTAATATTGAAGTCGGTTCTATTTTTTTACACTCCAATTATTATTACTTAAAATCTATTATTAATAATATGATTATTATTTGTTATTCAAAAATGTATATAATAAATATTTATTTATTTATTTTTTAGTGAATTATATATTTTTTAATAGTAATAATAATAATAATAAAAATAATAAAGACACAGAAAAAATACATGTCTTTTATTTAATTATTTGTTTGTTTTAAATAGTTGTGTTTTTTTTATCAATTAATTTTCAAAAAATTACATTACATTAATAACACAATAATAAAATTGTATAATTAAATACAAATATTATTATTATTGTTATTTTTCTATATCTTAATTTTTACATTTTATAAAAAACAAAAAAAAATAAAATAAAATAAGACTTAAACAATAAAAAAAAAATTCTTAAAATTAAACAACACTCATATTTTATTACAAAAAAAATATATAATTAAAATATACGTTTTCAATCAATTAATAAATCGGAGTATTTTCGAAATGGCTCTTTTCCACATTTAAAATCCTTTCCGTAAACACAACACAATCCGTATTTGAATTAAAAAAAGAAAAATAATAAATAGAAAAACTTAAACGATTTTTATTTTAATATTTTTTTTTAAACATTAATTTAAAAAAAAAAAAACAAATTTTGACAACAAATAAATGATTACAAAAACAATAATAAATACATATGTGATTAAAAACATTTTATTAATTTATTTAGTGTGAGCGGTGGGTGAAGAGGATGATGGTTAAGCCTTCAATAAATAATGTGGTATTAATCTTTTGAATTATATTCATATTCTTTAATTGTAAATTTTTTTAACTAATTTTAAGTTAGTTTGTTTTTTTTTTTTTTTTTGTATCTTAAAAAATTTTAGGCAGTGAAATTTAAATCAAAATATTACCATATTTTAAAGATATAAAATCTCCCTATGTTATATAAAATTCGATACGTTCATCTTGAAGGGGGTAAGGTAACAATGTGCTGTCATTCTATGATGAAACCATTGATTTTCCATCATTAAAAGTAATTTACAAGAAATAGAACATTTATTCTTATTTCCTAATTGAAAAAAAAAAAAATTATTGTGACACATTGAAAGTTTCAATGTTATACATTTTCTTATCATGTTACGTTGTTGCCTGCCCTACTCACCCTACTCAAGATGAGTGATAGATAGTTTTAAAAAAATATCTACCTTATTTTATCAACATCTCCTAATTTTAACAAAATCTGTGTGTTAAGCTATATTTCCACTGGGTATGACAAACACATTCATACTCGTATGATTAGTTTAAAATACATATTTGACATAGAAACATTTAACATACGTGTGGCTACTCGATGTATGACACATATGACTTAGACCCAGTCATTCATATGTTAAATACGTATTTTAAACTAATCATATGTGTATGAATGTGCTTGTCATGCTCAGTAGAAATATAAACTGAAACTATGTTGCCACTGTACTGTGTATGACAAACACATTCATATGCGTATGATTAGTTTAACTTTAAAATATGCATCATACGACGAGTACTCGAGCAGTCGTCTCAACGTCTCAAGTATGTTTAGACATTTCTATCTAAAAACCGTGATTTTAACTAATCGTACGCTTATTAGTGTGCTTGTCATACCACTCAGTGGAAACATAGACTTACACACACATACTAAATTTACAATAAATTATAAACCCAATTTAGAACAATTTTCAAAATTAATAACTGGGTTAACATTTGCAACCGAAAAAATTTCGGTAATTTAAATATCTAATTAACATAATAATAATAATAATTATAATTAAATGCGTATCAACACACGGGAGGCGGGTGTATCACATATTTGATTTTTTTTGTTAACAATATATATTAAAAAATACAAAAAAAAAAAAAAAACTATTAATTGTTAAAAATAACGAAAGGAAAATATATATAAAACAAAAAATTAAATTTATTGAAAAACTTATTGTTATTTATAGCCAATTCGAAATGAAAATCTCCTCGAGCAGCTTGATATTCTGCTTGTTTTTTTTAACAACATATACTTGAGACAGATAATAGTGGCGAATCAAGCCTTAACTGTAGCAAAATAAGTAGGTGACTAGTCGTCAAGCTGTTTGATGAGATTTTCATTTCGAATTGGGAATTGTCAGAGAGTAGATTTGCGGATAAATAAAAAAATATACACGTACTGATATAAAAAAAAAAAAAAAAATAAATAATAAATAAAAATAATTTAAATAAACTTATAATAATAAAAATAAAATTCATTTAAATCTTCACAATTTTAATGATTAATATAAATTTTTCTAAAATTAAGAAATACAGAATTGCAGCAGGAAAAAATTGTTATTCGATGATTTTCTGTTTTTTAAATAAGTGCGCATAATTTTTTTTTTCTTTTATAATTAATCGAATAATTTGATTGGCTTAATTTTATTCTTTTTTTTTTTTTATACACAAACAATTTTTTTTAACCTACTGTGATTTATTAATTGATCTAGCTCTGCGGGGACAGTAAACTTTTTTTTTCTAATTATTTAAATTAATACTAATAATATTCTTTTATTTTGTTTGTTTTTTTTCTTTCTTTAAAAATTACACTACAAACGCAATCATTATCATTCGATTTTTCAATTAACAAAAAAAAAAAAAAAACAAAAAAAAAAGATTAAAAATGTTTTCATTACAATAACAAAACAACTACATTTTTTTTTATTTTCTTTTAAAAGAATATATATAATATTTTATATTACAAATTATAATTTGTAATATAAAATATAATAAAAAAAAAAAAAAAAATAATAAAATAAATAAATAACTCAGCAAATATAGACAGTATTCAATAGACAATTGTTTGTTAAAAAATGAATACATAATAATTAATTTTACTTTTACCACACAAAAAATAAAATAATTAATGTAATTAATCAAATATATTTAACTTTTTTTGAATGTTCGTATGTATTTGCATCGTTATCTATATTTTTAGTATTCTTATAAAAATTAATATTTCCTTCACATATACTCGTATTCTTTTGTTGTTGAGGTGGACACAAAAAGTCAAATAATCGTCAATCAATGTTTAGATACTTTACTTTTTCCCAAGGATAGTCGTTATTGCCGAAGTGGCCATAACAACTCGTCCGTTGGTATATCGGCTGTCTCAAGTTTAATTCCCTATAATAATAATAATAGTTAATTTAATATTTATAATATTATATTTTATATTATATATTTAATATTATAATTACACAATTGTACCCTTAACCGCAGGGAGTTTAAAAGTGAACTCATATTTTACGCATATAAATTATTCGATATGGAAGAGGTCAAGTCAAAGTGTCGGCGGTGGGTGTTATATGGTTAGGTATAATTATTTCAATAAATAATAAAAATGTAAAGTAACCATAATCTGTTTTTGTGATACATATCTTGGATATTATTTTCAAAGAACTTCATGAAAATTTGTACTATTGATAACAAAGACATTGCCGTTTTTTTTTATTGAAAACAAATAGCAATTATTTTATAGAATTACATAATTTTATTTCCATAATGTAATGTCCATTTTATTCGATGACCTTTTGTTAACTTCATGTTTCCGAGCTGGTTCTTATAATAAAAAAAAAAAAAAAAAAAACTAAACCAAATGTATTTTAACAGTCTCATCATCATTATTAAAATTTTTGCCATTCAAGAAGTATTGTAAACTTCAAAATAAATGGTAATCTGATGGTGCAAGGTCCGAATTATATGGTGGTGGATGTGATAACACTTCCCAACCAAACTCCAATAATTTTTAACGACTGTCCATAGACCATAGACTAATAATATAATCTTCTTTTGATGTATAATCAGCTTTATATATTGTTTGCGCTGGTATATCTTTGTTGCTCCATTATATCGATTTCGATTGACATTGTTGTATACGATGCATTTTTCATCGCCACTTATCAATCGTTTCAAAAATAGATAATTTTCGTTACGTTTCATAATCATATCGCTGCTGATGGCAATGCGTTGTGTTAAATGAATTTCTTTTTTAAGTTTATGAACAATCCTTATATCCAAATTTTTTTAAATGTTATTAAATGCATATAGGTGATACATTCAGCTTCTCTGAAATCGCATGTGTTGTGCTATGACTTCACCCAAACAACCTGAACGTGAAGCATCTTTGACTGAGAACGGAATTTAAAAAAAAAAAAGAAAAACTGCTGCCATAATCTTTTCTGCCGATGGAATTGCCTTTGATTTTTCTTTGATGCACTTCCATCCGACTTCAATCTATTTGTGTTGATTTTTCTTGTGGATCTGGTGTATAGTGGTGGATTTAAATTTAATCAACAGTTATGAAACCACATATGAAATACATTTTATTTTGCTTACAACATGTATGAATGCGTTTTTGGTAAATTGTTAGCAAAATATGTTAAATTCTTTCAAGTAAAATATTCCCAACTCGTTCTACTACTGCCTATGACCTTAGCTATATCATGTAGTTTCACTGGTCCATCATACACCACTATAATATTCGAATTTGTTGAATGATTTGTGAAGTTAGAGCAGTTTTTGGACGAGATTTTCACGTGTTTCATTTCAGGAAGACTTGTACTACACGACCAGACTTAAAAGCAGCAGCCCATAGAGTGGAAACAATTTTTTATGAATTATCCTGTGTTAACCCATCCAAAACAAAAAAATGTAATCACTGCACAACATTTAAAAAAATATCATTGTTACGTTCATTTTAAGCAGCTGCTCAAACTTTAAGATATGAAATATATACCATCAGATAAGTATCGATAAAATTATTATGTTATATCAATTTTCAATATTTGGTGCAGTTACCTTAAGAATATAAATATGTGTATATATATTATATATAAATTTGTATATAATATGTACTATTGTATATATATGTACATATATTATATATTAAAATATGCGTGGGATTATAAACACAAACAACATTGCGCAATATCAATCATATATATTGTATAATTCTCCCCACGCAATAACATCCCCATTTTTCTTATTTTTTGACTGATGATGTATATACTGATAATATCCGTATACAGCATGTGATGCAGCATTTTGTTTCTTATAAAAAGGTGAGATTGATAAGAAAATGATTTAAAATCAGATAGACAGGTAAAGATGTAACATCTCTTCCCTGTGTTTCTGGTTTTATAAATTCAATCACATATACATAATATTTATTATTATGATTAATTTTATCTCTCTATTGAATTGATTTGTGTATTATTGAATGTAATGTTTTTTTATTTTCTTATAAAATTTTATATAATACAAAAATATATGGTTTTTTTTAGTCAGGAAAATGGAAATTTTTATTGAATCATTTCAGTTAATTTTTCAATATTTTCTTATATATTGAATTTCATAAATAAAAATAAAATGCAATACGAAAAATTGATTAATTAAACAATTTATACGTAATATTTCTGAAGGCTAAACAATATGACCACTAATTTATTTAAAACTTAATAAAGTTTCAGTATGGTAGAAATAATATCCTAATTCTGAAATAAGACCATCCCAAGATCTACACCGTAAGCTGCCCACTATCTACAGTGGTTTTCAGACTGAAATGTGTCGTACTGTATACCCACAAAATATAGACGTTAATAACAATTTATGATGGAGACAGTCAGGCAGCGAAAAGAATGGTGAACGGGCTTAATTGAACTCTAGAATGAACATACAATTGTATAGGGATGGAATTTACATATATATAGAGAAAAGCTTAACATAGCAGGTTAAAAAATAATAATAAATAGTAGCAAAATTACACTTACTTTACAATCTTTCCCGGACGCAAATCAAAATTTTTATTGATCACCGCCAATAATTCTTTTTGAGAAAGGTCGGATGTGCCGTAATCAAACACTGTAATGGATAGGGGTTCGGCTAACCCAATAGCGTATGATACTTGAACAAGACATCTTTTACATAGACCCGATTTCACAAGAGATTTGGCCACCCAACGTGCTGCATATGCTGCTGATCTATCAACTTTTGTAAAATCTTTACCCGAAAATGCACCGCCACCATGTGCACCCCAACCACCATATGTATCAACAATTATTTTACGACCTGTTAAACCAGCATCACCCTATAAATATAAAAATCACATTATGTCAAATATATTACATTTATGAAATTGTTTTAATTTATATCATTATTACCATTGGACCGCCGATAACAAATAAACCACATGGATTTATATGTACAATTGTGTTTGCATCAAAATATTTAGCTGGAATTACTTCTTTGACAACTTTTTCCATTAATTCGGTACGTAAATCATCAATTTTAATTTTTTCTGAATGTTGTAAAGATACAACAACTGTATGAACACGTATTGGTTTACATGCACCATGATCATATAAATATTCACATGTAACCTAAAATATTAATATTATTTTATAAGTTTTTTTTGCGAATGTAAATTTTAAATTATTATTTAATATATTTTTTTTTTATTATTAATAATGGCAATCAGAATATTTTTTTTTTACTTCATTGTCAAAATCAAGAGTAGCAAATAATCTTTAAAAAAAAATGTTCATCATATACTTGCCAGTTACATTTAATTCTCTGTAAATTAAAATCAAATTTAAATACATTATAAAATACATTGAAAACAAACCTGTGTTTTTGAATCTGGACGTGCCCACCAAAATTCTTCGGAACGTCTTAATTCAGCAATTTTTTTATTTAAACTATGGGCCAAAACAACTGTTAACGGCATACATTCTTCTGTTTCATCTGTTGCATAGCCAAACATAAGTCCCTGTATGATATTAAAACATAATAAAATAATTAATAATATTGTATTTTAATAAATTAATTAAGTAGTTTGTTGTTTCGCATTTAATACTAATTATTATTTAATAATAACGTAATAAATTGTATAACATTAACTAAAAGCAATAAAAGTTATAAGAAGTATAAAGCATGGATTAATTTTGCACATGATAATTATAATTAAAAAAATAAAATAATAATGCGTAAAATATATATGTAAGGAATGATGATAAGATAATGATTTTAAATAAATGCGTAAATAATGAACAAAAATTTAGTAAAATAAATAAAATAGTAAGTAAAATATTACACATAATGTGAAAGGTATCTATCCTTACGGTGTTCCCTATACAATTATTATAATTGACTCTAATTAAACAAAAATCTGTTATCATCTGATATTACAAAAACTTCGATTAGATAACAAAAATATATTATGGTTTTTTTTTTGTTTTTGTCTTTTTTTGAGATTGATATAAAGTCATTTATGTTTTGAAAATATTATCCAGCACCACCACGACTTCCATATAATTGACGTGTATTCCGTCAATAACATAAGTTATGTTAGCTTTTAAAACCTCAAATACAGAGACTTTATCAAAGATATCAATTCAATAGTGTTAAATCACATGATTTTAGTGGTCAAATCGGACCATCATTTTTCATTCTTTCAATAAATTGAGTGTTTGGTTATCACAGTATAAGGAGATGTGACAACTATCTTGTTGAAACCAAAATCCTTCCCGACGTTGATGTCATGTAAATTTTGGAAACAAATAATCATTGATTATCGATCCGTAACGATAAACATTGACACCAATTTCATATTTTTAAATAATAATAAGGATGGATGCGGATGCCATCAACATGTAAACCTCATCATATATATTGCATTTTTCAGGATACAATGACTGACTTATAAATTTCTTGAGGATTATTTTCACTTCATATTCTACATATATATTACAATTTTACATGTTTACATAACTAACTTCATCAATAAACATAATTTTTCGAACTAGTTGGTGTGTACATAATCGGAGATTATTTTCAATACATAAATGTAACAAACAAAAATAAAAAAAATCATTATATAAAATTAAAATTAAAGCACCTCCGCCACCGCTGTGCAACATTAAAAAAATAGAATAGAAAGCCAAATACTAAAATAATGTTTGAGAATAGTATTTTTAAAATATAAATATATTAAATTAACAAAAATGTAGGCAACAAATAATAATATTTTTTTTATATTATTATATCGAAAGATAGGTAAAATAGAATACTATAACATTTTTTTTTAGAAGAATAGTTATATAGACACATTTTGTCTGACCTGATCGCCTGCACCAATATCATCTTCATTACGATTGACATGTACTCCAGCTGCAATTTGTGGTGACTGTTGATCTAGTGCCAAAAGCACTGTACATGTTTTATAATCGAATCCTTTAAAAATCAAATAAATAAAAAATAAAAATGGATACAAATTGAAACATTTTAATATAAATAAAATGTATATCAATTTAATTTCATTTTATATAAGTGTTTGTGTGTGTGTGTGAGATCTGAAATTTAATATTATATAAATAATAATAATGAAAAATAATATATTTTATTTTTCAAATTACATTTGCATATTATTTTTATACATAAATAATATAATTTAATTTAAAATGTATGTAATTTAATAACCGACGCGTCTCATTGCCCCGGTGGTGTTGTCGCATATTTTTTATTAGTAACATTCAATCATAAAATTTCTCCTTCACATAAATATTTCTGTATTGTTTTGTCTTGTTTTCTTGGTCAATTCAAAACAAAATAACATATTATTAATATTAAGCAATTAAAATATAAATTTATTGTTTATATATATATATTAGTTTCGATGTCTTGATCATTTACTATAAACAACAATATTAATAATAATTATAATAATAACACACAAATTGTTTACAAACAAAATCAATAATAAAATTATTGTTAAAATGATATCATGACTGTTAATTATATACAATAGTTGTAATAGGTGTACAAGTATGACTTTGCGACTCAACAATAAATTGTTCTCGCTGCGAACATTACGATAGTATGCGTGTTAACAGCTGACCAATTTTTTTTTTATTTATATGCTCAATAAAGTTTATCGTTCAATTCAGGCGTCAGGTTTAGCTTCAATATAAGCTTAAACTCGGAAAAATGGAAACGAATGTACAGTGTTGTGCCAGATAAACGGCGTCATATTATTTTTATTTCATTTTATGTGAAATACTTCTGAAAATCATCAGATTACAACTTGTTCAGATCGCTTTGTCTTTCGAGCTTTCGCACAATTGTTGAAAACGTCGATCGATTCTCTTGTGCGGTTCGTATTATATATATTGTATAATAAAAAATATTAGCAAATCATTTGTTATAGTTTTTCCAAAAAAAACATCAAAGTCATGCTTGTACGCCTATATTAAAAAATTGTAACAATATAATAAAATGTATAATATTTGATTCTATATAAATATAAAATGTTGTACACAAATTATTTGCAACAATTATTTGTTTTTAATTTATGTTTTGCAATAATTTTATTAACATATTATTAATAATAATATTATTATTGTATTATATTATTGACGATTGCAATTAGTGTTGGATTGATTTGAAATTTGTAACAACTTTGCGTTATATATGTATTTTATTAATAATATTGTTATATAATTATAATTATAAATAGTAGTATAAACATTATTATAGATAAGATTAATCGCTTTATATATTTATCATATACTCACACCGCAGTACAATAAAAAAAAAAAAAAAAAAGTACGAGCTTGCGATGTAATGCACTTGCTAATCAAACTATTCTGCAGAGATCAAATTAGATGATAGTCTGAGGGACCAAGATCCGGAGGAGTAGTCCAGTTCCCCATTTCCGCTCCATCGTAGCTGTGTATTTTTATGTGTCACATGTGGTCTGGCATTATCATATGGTCGAAAATCAAACCTTTTCGGTTGACCAAAATTGAACGTTTTTTTCGTTATTGCCTTCTTATCCTGTCTAGGTAATCGTTTATTGTATTTGTCCACTGTTTATTGTTTCATCACGCCAAAGTAACTCATACTGTATTATTTTAATACAATCACTCCAAAAACAGACAAACACAGTAACAACTTCATTGAATGCAACCCATGCTTCAACAATTTGTTGTACACCTTCACCATAATTTTTCCCGCAAGTTTTCTTGTGATTCAAAAGAACAACATTTTTATACCAATATGATTTTTTTTATAAAAAAACCAAAATATATATTATATGTGTGATAGTGGCCCATAAGAGAAGATAATATACGAAAACACTAATGGTATTTATATCATAAAACATATAGTACGAAGTCTTTGTATATAGGAAATAAATTCTTCAAAGTAAAATGTTTACAAACAACGCACAGTTGTTCTAATGTTATATTTTATATTCGATTTAATTAATCTCACAACAAAAATACCAAGAAAATGTAATACTATAGAAATCATAGTTATAGAAATAAAACTTTGTCGGGTCATAACCTCCTGAATAATTAAAATTATTTTAAACTGAATAATAATATTGTAATAAACAATAACAGGATATCTTCTACCTCATATTACGCCGTCTCGTGCCATAATAGCATACAAAATAAAAATATTTCTTATGCACGATATTATTTTTCATGACAACAACATTTTAAGATTATTAAGTTAAAATTACAAAATATAAAATACTAAATCATAAAAAAAAAAAAAATAAACAAAAATGGAACAATTATAGAATTTTGATAAGATATATCAAATTATAGTAATTATAAAAAAATAAACTCGTATAATAAAAGTTTATTATATGAAAAATTTATAGTTTGTACTTATTCAAAATTTAGGTTTATTTATTCAAATTGTATTAAAATCAAATTTATCAAACATTTTTTTATTCGAATGTATTTTTTGTAATGTATACATTTCCTTTACCATCGACGCCGCCGCATATATCCATCAAAGTCAGATTTTTAATTCCCACATAATGAAAAAAAATTATTTATATATGAGAAATAATGTTAAAATTGTTAAAAAATCAAATGAATTCCCATATATAAAAACCCAAATGAGACGAATACAATTTACATGCGTTTTTAATTTAAATTTATATATCGATAGTGATAATAATAATATATTAAATTATATTTTTAATGAACAAAAAATTGAATCCCAAATATATATGAACAATTAACAACATTATTATAGACGCCCAATAATAATAATAATAATAACAAACAAAGAATTAAATGAACATTGTATATTTGTGTACCTGATCACCGGCACCAATATCATCTTCTTCACGATTTACATACACACCATCGGCTATGTTTGGCGATTGTTGCTCAATGGCAACCAATAAATTAAGTGTTTGACAATCAAACCCTAATTTTCATATATATATTTATGTATTTTTTATGTATTTTTATGTACGCATATTTATTTAAATGTTCATAAAATATGTATGGATATATAAGAAAATATTCCATAAACAATAGAATTGCAATGACGAAGAAGTATTAAATTATTTTATATAAAAAAATAAAACGAAAAATTAAAAATGTATTTTAAATGTGTAAGTAAGTTAATTTTTCAATCAATTTTATTAAAATAATGATGGTTACCTTTTGATGAATCATCATAACCGATATGTTTTACTGTATCACGTACTACCTGTTGATAATCAACAACAGCTTTTGAAGTTATTTCGCCACATAATAAAACCATTCCAGTTTTTGTTACAGTTTCTAAAACAGAAAATAAGAAAAAAGTTGATTGATTATTATTTTTAAATTTTTTTAAATACAAAAGAAAAAAAAAACAACAAACTAAAACGAAAATAAAACAAGATTTTTAGATATACACGGCAGTAATAATATTTAGAGACTTTAATTAATACCATTACTTTAATGTTAAGTACTCATTTATTATATATTGGATGTTTACTTTGAAATATGTCTTTTAGTTTTTTTTAACGAATGACCAAAGCCTTTTTTTTTTCTATGTATGTATAAGCGACAGCACTGAATTCATATTTTCAAAGTATTTTCAGCAAGTTGTATATGGCAAATGATGTGCCTTATAGAAATATTTATCGATGAAGATCTTCATATTCTGCAACAATGCTATATACCATAAGTGAACATATTAGTAAAACTGGTCAATGATAGGTAGAAGAAGCATTTTGCATTGAAGTCTTAAATATATATATTCAACCTTAAATATATAGCTTTATCAGGCTACCATTTGTATTTCGGTCGATGTAGTCACATTCCTTTCTGTTCATACGAATAATTTATCGATTTTTTAACACAAATATAAAGATAGAATTTCAAGGTAAACATTTAAAATATTCTAGGAAATTTTTGTAAGTTATTAATTACGAAAAACCTGTTTTTATTTCATACACTTTTTCAATTTGTATAACATTTTTTTTCTTGGCATTAAACTTTTTTTTTTTATATTACGGCTGCTAATAATAATAAAAAAGATTAAATATTTTTAAATTAAAGTTTTAATTCGTAAAATGTGTGAATAGTAACTTAATCTATGTATTGATTATTATGCTTTATCATGTGATTATTATATCATAAGATACAATAATATTGCGTAGCACTATCTCTACTCTATAATGAAACTTTGCATATGAACCATAACCATAATATTTTTATTTTTTTATTAATATCCATGATATATATTTACCACTAAAGAATAAAATATAATCTCTTGAATGCTTGAATCGAACGAGACTTATTCGACAATTCGAAATGAAAATCTCATCGAGCAATTTTATATTCTGCTTGGTTTTTAACAGTAACATTTAACAGATAATAGTGGCGAATTAAGCCTTTGCCGTAGCACATTAAATAGGTGACTTTAATAGTCAAGCTGATTGATGAGATATTATATCAACATTTCTCATACACAAAGTCTTGAAAAAATTTGCTACTAAAACCAAAAATTCATTAAGAATATTTTTGTTTATTAAATCGCTTAACTTTTTTTTTAAAGGGGATTGTTGTGACAAAATTATTAATTGTAAAACTATAATATTTAAAAATGAACATATTTGTTATCTTTATGGTATATTATTATTATTATTATTATTATTATTATTATTATTATTATTATTATTATTATTATTATTATTATTATTATTATTATCATTAGTCTAATGATTAAATTTTGAATTGTATGTTAAAAAATATGGATCGTATAAGTTACTGAAATACAATTGATTTTAAATCTCTTTGTTTAAATCTAAAATCTAAAAATGTTTCTACATAATTAAAACATACAAAACATAGAAAAGAAAATAACAAAAAAAAAGGAAAATGGGTTAAAAAGAAAATAATTCATTGATTTTAATGATAAAAACGTGAAAAAATATGTCAATTCAAGATAATAAATATATATTAATAGAAACGGCGGAAAACAATGTGCTACATAAATAATTACTATGTTTTAAATAAACGGAAATAATATTTATACCAAAAAAACAATAAATATAATAATAACAAGAGAAGAAAAAAAAAAGGTCAACTAAAACCGATAAGATTAAAATACGTCATTAAATATTCTGATTGATTAAATTTTAATTTTACGTAAACGTACGTACGAGAAAAAAAAATTAATAACAAAAAAAAAAAAAAAAACAAGATTAGCAAATAATAAAAGACGCAAATCATCAACGCACTCTTTAACTTTGGTATGTATGCTATGATCTTAACATTCTCGATTACCACACACCTCAGTTCTATTTATGAATTATTATAATGTTCTAAATAATTTTCATATGCATAAGAAATTTTACACATAAAATTATTTATTTATAGAATTTTTGTCATTTATCTCTCTCTGTCTGTTATAATGCCATTGTAGATTATATTAAAACGAGTGGTTGATTTAAATTATGTGTAAAATAAATAATGTATTAGAAAAATATTCTGTTTCTAATTGAAAAGGTTATGAACACCAAAGCAAGATCGCTTAGTGAGCATAATTTTTTCGACCGGTAGACATATGTGAGACTAAAATTAATGTATAATAAATAATCATATAACAAAAAACCGCATACGTCTGTTAAAAAAATCATACGTTTAGTTAGATTATTTAGTTATATGTCAATATATAAACAATTAAAGTGCTTTGTTTACATATCTAAAATTACAATTCAGTCAGTGACGCACCATGATTATAAATCATAAGATGTAATTCAATTTCAATATATACAGTGGTACTGAAAATTACTCAACTGAATGCTTCGTTATATACGCAACTAATGTCAAGTGTAGCTTATAATGGCATCTACCAAACATTTAATACAATCAAGTTGACAAATTACTCTGCATGGGAGTATATAATATTTCTGCAATTATCGAAAGGTAGTTAATTTCCTTAATTTCATTATTTTTATATTAGTGATAAGATCATAATGGTGCGTGAAGACATTGTTATTTTTTAAAAATAGTCATTTTTTTATCCCACATAAACGAACAAATGGTAACCTCCACAACTGAAAAATTAAAGTAAAGCATTGAGTGTTTTTGGAAGTAGTAATTGAAACATAATTGCATTATTTTGTAAAAACAATTGTTTGACCATTCCAATCCAAAATGTTCAAATAATATATTTTTTTCATGTAATACACTTACCACACGCTACTTTAGCATCTGGATCTTGTTTTAAATGCGCATCTAAAATAGCATCACTGATTTGATCACACATTTTATCTAAAAATATAAATAAAAAAAAAATTATAAATTTAAAAAAATATTAAATACTTCATTTTAGACAGACGAGAAAGTTATTTGATAAATAGCAAATGTTTCGAAGGATAACAAATCAGACTATTAATTGGGCCGCTAAGCAAACTATACTGGTTGTTGGTCATGATGAAAATCAAGCCCCCATCACAGTACCAATCTTTCGTCATTATTTCAGTGCTTGTACGACACAACAACGGAATATAGAAACCCACCACATAATATAAGAATCGGATATAATTTTTTTAAGCTTTACTCTTCTTGTTTCTGTAATGTGCAATCAACATTCGAAATTTAAAAATCCTTTCAAATGATATGGCTGCCAAAATCAAATTACATAAATCAGTCTGAAATTTTAAATGTATAGTTTTATAAATAAAGAATTATCCGAGGTGAAGCATTCCTTAGATTTTTATCGTCATTATCAAACCGCCCTTGCGTATTATAAATAAATATATAATAGCAATTTAACTATAGTAAAAAAAAAATAGCGCACGTGTGTACAACGTTTCAGTAATAAGAAAAAAAAAACTACAAAGATAACAATAATATTTGGTTTCATTTTGCAACGCTATTTGATAAAAGGAAAAAAAAATATGCAAGATACGCATATTTTTTTTTCTTCGTTTACTTCTGACGGGCTTTCACAATCAAAAGAATATCTTTATTTTTTATTTAATTGCGTGTATAGATACTAAGAAATGTGAAAGTTAATTGTATAAATTTTGCACAATGCATTTTGCTAGAAAAATATCAATTTTGCATAAATAAAATCTGTTTTCTCCACACTGCCCGCCCTGTGGTTACTTATATTACTATACAATACAACCAGCCACAACAACATAACTATTTAAAATTGTTTTGATAATTTGGTTGTTCATGAAATTCAGCTGTAGTTGGGCTGTGTAAAAATTAAAAATCTAGTATGTATTTGATGAACACTATTTTTTGATGTGCAACATTTTTTTTTGAAAAGCTGATATTCTTTTGGTTGTGAAAGCCGTACGTAGTAGTTGATCCGAACAAATGAAAATGCAAACACGTGATCACATAGTGCACACATTTGCTTTAGTAAATTACATTAAACATTTCATATACGTAATTTAAATTCTGATAATCTTTTGAATTTTAAATTAGGCCACTGGTCGTGGGACATATCCATTGAAAACATATCCATCCTCTTTACTTTATGAAACTCTGTTGAATGTAATCATCATGCAAAGTCATCATCATCTATTTTTTGTTCTTTTAATTAATACTGATCAATCTATTTAATTTTTATGTTATATTTTATTAAAATATAAAAATTTCTCATGTCAATTCAAATCTATACTATTTCATTATTATTATTTATTATTCTTATTATTATTTATTATTATTTAATATTTAATTTCTTTTGCTATCTAATATCTAATTATACTATTATTTATTATTATTTAATATTTAATTTCTTTTGCTATCTAATGTGTGGCGGGCGATACGAATAAATGAATGTAATACGACTCTTAGTTGATGAGCACTTTAAAACAAATAAGCCTCAAAACAGATTAATTAGCAGAAATTTAAAAAAAAAAAAAGTTATGACAATGGATGGAAAATATTTTAATAGAAAATTATGAAAATAGATAAAATTAACGGATATGCCTAATCTAAATACATTCTTTTGTTTTATTTTTAACGTCCTTATCAAGCTTTGCCCATGAAAACCATACAATCAATAAAATATAAACAAATATGTAAATTATCTATTTCTCTGACTAAACATTTAATAATGTAACAATAGAGATTTGCATTATTTATATTAAACTGTTAAAATCTAAACATGTTACATCTCGCATCTGTTTTTTACCATACAACCAAAATCTATATGCAATTATAGTGGTGACGGAATAATTTCCAGAAATATTTAAATATATCAAATGCATAAATACGCCAATCGCTGTATTATTATAATATTATTGCATTATATACAAACAAATAAACAAATTATTATTATTAATCAATATCATTAAATACAATAAAAAAAATGTAAACAAACTTCAACGCAATTTTATAAAAAAAAAAAAGATATGCATAAAATAAGTAAAACCAGCAGCGACATAGACGTATGAATTATGTCGTATAGTAACAATTTGTAGATACATAAATTATATACGTATACGCATATGTGATATATACATACGTGAATATATTGGTTTATTATCGTATACAATTTTAGCGTTTTGTATTATTTTTAAAATTTGTGTATGAATAGTAGTAAAAATGTTGAGATATGTAATAAAATTCGTGTATAAATAAATACGTCACACAAAAAAACTTAACTCAAAGATAAATACTACTCTTTACACGTGTATAGGGTAAATATTTTAATTTAATATTCATCAAATTATATGTATATGTGACCATCTGCGTAGCTGATTATTCCAGATAACATAATTGTGCATATATGTTCTATTATGATCAGCTTGCAACATTATTACAAATATTACATCATTCTGCCTTTACCTTAAATCTTATAATTTAACTGCCAAAATATACTAGTTATTTAACCATGTTATATTGGGTTTAAAAATAATGATACTCTTCACACTTTCACTGTATCGTATATGCCGGCATAAACATAATCAAACAAGTTTTTCTTGTTATACATATTTATTTAATGTGTGATGTGATACATATTGCATATGAGGACAGGTAAAGGGTTAATGTGTAATTTGCGCGCTGCAAATTTGAGCATTTTTTGTATATTTAATACAATAATTTTTTACATTTTCAAAATTCATTCTCTTTATAATTACAATTAAATCTTTTTAAAATAAAAAAAAATAACAAGAAAAGAAACACACGTGGCTTATTCAAAAGACGCCAATCTCTCTGTTGTTAAATTAAATATTAATTTATATATATTTCCGGATGGCGCACAGATAATAAGGTAAAAAAAAAAACTAAAACCAAATTGAAACCAAATGAATCAATTAATTATATCATCAACATTCAAACAAGAATATTAAATACGCATACGCACCACAGACGATTGGCACACAAAATACAACATTTTCATTCTATTAATAGCAAAACACAATAATTTTTGTACGATTTTGCTTGCTGTGTGTTTCTTCAATAAAATTATAGCATTCGCGAAAAAAAAAAAAAAAATACATATATTATAATTTTCTGATAGTGGAGCTAAAAATATGATTGATGGATAAATAAAAATGAGAATAAGCGTATCTAAAACAAAAATTGATTAAGAAAATGTAATACACTTACCGGGATGACCTTCTCCAACCGATTCTGATGTAAATAGAAATGTTCTTCCATCTTCCATTTCATATAACCCATTATTTTTGTGTCCATTTGTAAAACCATTTAAATTATTACTGCTTGTATCACGCGGCATATTTTTGCTTTACAGTTTACACAATTATTACTAGTATTTTTTTTTTATTAATATTACAATATCCGCCAACCAAAATTGATAAATGCGAAAACTATTTATTTTTTTTTTTTTTTTCTATATAAAATATACAATTTATTATTTATTTATAATAAATATTAATTGAATTAGAAGTACTATTTTGTTTATTTATTTATTTGTTTAAAGAAAAACTAAATTGGTATTTTTTTTAAGTAGAAAAAGTAGTTTAATTTTTTAATTTTTTTTTTTTAAATTAAAATTTTTAACAAAACCATCCTCGTTGAAATTTCTTGTGGAAAAGAGACATTTTGAAATCGATTCTTCTGCTTTTATAAGTTTTTTTTTGACAGCTTAAATGTGTTCGACTAAAATGTCGCATGGAATTTGGGTTGCAAACAAATATTTATTCGCTTTTGCTATGAATGAAACCATTCAATACACATTTGCAGATAAGAGAAAAAAAAATTTAAAAGATTATTAAAGTGTGTACAATAATAATTTTTGTTGTATTTTGAAAATATTTTTCAATTAAACTTTTGTACAAGGATCTATCTCATGCATATAGAAGTTTTTTTTGTTTACGATTTAACCACTTTTTTAGGGATAGATTTTCTTAGATTATGATAGATCAAACATTCCTGTAATAAACATGAAAATTATTTAAGTGATTCAATCACGTGTATGGTATATGGAATTTCAACAGCAGAGCGATTTGATAAATAGAACTTTTGTGGATCTGCAAATATATAAAGTAGTTAAGTACTTATAGTGAGAAGATCGATCATGAATTTTTAGAACTTTATTCTTATTTTATTATCTTGAATTTTAGTACATATATTTTATAGGTCCCTATTTTTATTGTTCATATATCATTTGTAAATATTTTTAACGAGTCCTTTAATAAATACATAGCGATTATCCTTTATCGTACGTATAAGTGTATAAATAAGAATAAATAAATTTATTTAAATTTAATTATATACAAGATTATGAATTACATCTTAATCGATCGATTGCCGAATGAAACATAAGAATGGTCGTTTAAATATAATTAATTAATTAAAAATATATGTTATTTGCTATCATTAATTATATAAGAAGAATACGTACGTAATATAAATTTAGTCGTACATGAACAAATTCGTTAATTAATATACATTAAAAAATATTCATAAATATAAAATGTGAAAGATTATTTTTAAACCGTGTGCGCAAAAAGCTATACAATTATCTTTTGTTGTTTAAAAAAATATTAATAATATTATACAATTATTATTAAATATATTCTTTCTCATTTAAATACAACAGATTCTTTTTCTTAAATTATACATACAAAAGGTCAAAATATGATTTTGATATGTTATTTAAAAAGTTTTATTTTTAAATGTTTTTATTACACGTCGGCCGTTTTATTTTAACTAATTAATTCTGTGAAATCATATTAATAAAACGTTTATATGTGTGTGTAGCAACATTCATACTAATTATCGATCGTATTCCATTTATCCTGAATTTAAATGAGATAATTTTTCAGTTGGAATTGAAATGAAATATATTTATCTATATATAATGCACCAATTTGAGTGTAATGCAAAATTGGCTTGGATAGATCTCATATAATAATTTAATATATATATATATATATGCTCCACAAATGGAGTATCGCATAACAATTCCATTAATGAAAATGATATCGTCATATATATTGACTGTTCAAATCTATTGAAAATAATTATTACATCTGTAACTTAAATACACGTGATTAAAATAAGATTATATAAATGAGATTATAAAAAAATAATACATTATTGACGCAATCAATAGTATATTTTTCATTGATTTTTTTTCTATATTATCTATATAATTTTTTATTTTTATATATATTTTGCGGAAGTTCAATATTTTTTAAATCACTCTACTGTTACTATATACAATACATAAATAACAATATCTACTTCTTATCGCAATTTATAATCACTAATTTTTATATAATAATAATAATAAGAATAATATGTGTATAAGAGAATATATTTGAATATTATTATATAATTATATAATGTATAAATTACACTTATACAAATAAATACGTTTGCGATACAGTATCAGATACTTATGCAAAACAAAATATGACCATGATCTTTTGTTCAAAAATATAATTAGAATTATATTCATGTAACTTTGCAATATATTATTATTTTTTAATAACAATATTATTTATAATTGATTCAATGTGATTTAATATTTCAATAAATAAAATATATATATATATATATATATTATATATGTAGATTAATAATATAAAATAATACTATTAAAGGATATTATAAAAATATCCTCTTATTTATTGTTAATTTTATATAATGGAAAAAGTATATTGTTTATGTAAGAAGAAATTAAAAGTATACATCCGCAAACTATTCAGAGCTAATGATAGATTAAGAAAAAAATAAACTATATTTATATTAATTTATTTATCATTACCAGTATTTAAAAAATATAGTTTTTACGTAATTATAGTTACTTCCGCAGCGCTTTTAATGATTTCTTAATGGGGCCAATTGATCAATTCGGTATTTTCTTTGGTAACGGTTGTTGATATGGTCTGGGACTGGACGTTCATCATCTTCACTGTCGTTTTAATGGCGATATATAATCAATTGATATGATGAATGATAATATTTGTGTGAAAAGATATAGATTTACATAATTTTTCGTTACATTAGCTATATACTATAAGTTTGCGTCCATAATCCATTGTTGATATACTTAAAATAAACTAATATGCATGGAATATTGTATTTAGTCTGTGACGGTGATAAGAAATATTCCATTGAATGCAATATTTTAAACAAATTGCCTGATAATTGAATATTTCTAACAATATTTTTTCTATATAAAAATATAACTCAAATCATCGTAGTATTTATTTTCATATTAATTTAATGTAAGGTAGACTAAGTATGGAATTGAAAGGAATCTTTGCTTATATCGTGTATCGTTTGTATACTAAGCAATAGTCACTGTATATAGCTTTTTCTATCGTTCTCCAGTCACTTAATATTTCCTATTTAAATTTTAATCATACATTACTATAGGGAAGTATAAGTGGCAGTGATGCGGATGTGTGTTAATTGCGGTAACATGTAGTGTAATGATAATTTGTACCATTGTTATGAAACACACTGTAATTTTACATTATAATAATATTCATATCAAATTCGTATACATTCAAATTTTAATTATTATATTTTAATAATAAATGTTGTTGTTTTGTTTATAAAAAGAATATAGTAATTACAATCGATTTATTCGTTTTTATTCTGAGATGATCTTATTTGTTTATCTTTTTTGCATAAATATATTTTATTATTTATAAAAATTGACGATAATAAAATCAATTGGTTCAATCACATATTCTAGGATAATTCAGCGAAATATATATACGTACGCGACGCACCAATATATGTTAAACGTTTAAGTTTATTTAACAGTAATTCGTAATTCTTTGCGTTTGGTATGGTAAAATACTTTGACATAATGCAAGATTAATTTGGATTTATCAAAACTAATAATTTGATTTGAATGGTTTTATCCTAATCCTTGGTTTTCAATTAATTCTATTGCAATTAGACAAATTTCTATACACAAATGAATGGGTTTCGTTGGATCATCATGCGTGAACGACAAAAATTATAGTAAAAATTTTCCATTGAGTGAGGTACAATTTTATACCCAAAAAACACTCAACACAAATCATTTTTTATGAATAAAATTTTACAATTTTTATATTTTCAAAGAATTTGGCTGTTCAACAAAACCATATCATATCCTTTTATTAAATAAACTTACGTTTAACTTGTGCTCGCATATAGATATATTCTCTGAATTGCCATATGAATATAAGTGACATAATTTGTATTATATACGATTGATTAACTTACTATGTAAATAATATATATACTAAATACTGAATTTATAATAAATATTATAATTTAAAATATAAAATAATATAATTTTGTATTTTTCTGTTTACGATCTACACCACCAATAAAAATAATCTCACTTATTTATTTAAAAAAAATCTATTATATATTTTATTACTATACTCATACAATATTGTATTTATTAATATAAAAGTATTCGATACAATTATAATAATTATATATACTGATTTTAATTTATATATGAAAATTTTAACTTGTACAAATAATATATTATTTAATATTTAATAAGAAAAAAACGCACTGTATTTAATTTCTACAGAAAGAAAATTATTTCACAAATATTATATTCACTAACCTATGCCTGAACGTTTCGTATACAATTAAATTTAATTATTGTTAATTATTCAATGATCTGTGTTCAACTGATCTCAAAATTGTTCATCTATAAAATATTATGTATTTTTGTATAGAGAAATTACAAGATTGATAATGTACATGTTCGCGATTATTCTATATTTGCAAACTAAAAAAAAAAGGAAATAAAAAAATGTAAATGATGAAATAAATAAATATGATTAATTTTTTTTTTTTTAAATATAACTAATGCATTCAAAAAGTATTCGTACTAATCTTAAATAATTAATTGTTAGTTAAAAATTGATATACAAATTATGTTGATCAAAGTATTTTCCTGCAGATTTTTTCTACAACTTTTGTGTACTATAGCCAGGTCGTGCTGCATCGATATGAACAATAACTGCGATAATCATGAAGACAGTACTATGTCTATCTATCTATCTATCTACATTAAACTGGAGAGAATTAAAGTTAATATGTCATTTGTGTGGCAAAATTAATGGTATATCTTGACACGGTGTTGTATGACATATTAGTTTTTAATTAAATAATAAATAATATAACTTCAGAAAATCGTCGATCTATACATGCAATATTTAAATTTAATTAAATATCTGATAAATACAAAGCATAATTCCCAAAACTTTTTGAATGCACTTAATTTATACATATATATAGACTCTATCTAATACACGGTGATCGTGCCATAAGTAAAACAGACTATAAATATACATAAATAATACGTCAATAATTAATGGGGGGGACTGAAATATATCATATACACAAATATAATGATCGTTTAAAACTGGTGCGTCTATAGCCGAACTCGCAGCAAATGTATAGCTTATTTTAATTAACAATTATGATCACACCATACAATATATTATGGTAGCAGAGACAATCTCTGCACGTATACATTTTGTGAAATTCGGGGGGGAAATCCCCAGAAACCAATATGTTTATTTAATTTTCTCTAGAGCGCGACCCTTTCCTATATTTCCCATATGATTTTAAAATTCAAGAATTTAAACTTTATATGGGTATTTTTTAGAATTCAGTAACATTGAAAAAGGGAAAAAATAAATCGTACACATTTTTCAAACAGATGTGATTTGCTCGACGTTGAAACATTTTTCGAGTTTATTATTTTTTTTAATGTTTTATATAATTATATGCTCGAATATATAGAAAGAAAAAATAAGATAAGAAAGTTTTGTATATAGCGACAGAGGGTTGATAATTAGTTGATTTAACAAAGAACATAATTTTTTTGTACTCGATTTCAATAGAATTTTTTCAATGATTCGGCTTCAACAAAAAGACCTGTATCGCCCCGATTGATATAAAAGTGTATATCAAAATATATTCACAAAATTTTAAATTCATTTACAGTTTGACTATTATCTTTTCATTTCACATAAAATCATCCTGTTTCGTTCAATTCACTTATTATTAGTTGCGACTATATATGTAATTTGCGTGTGTAAATAAGGATTATATAATTTATAAATTGAACTGAACATTTATATTACGGCTATTAATTATCAACCCATCGCATTGTCACCGGCCATCATTATCGCTTATTTATTTATTTTATTTTTTATAATATACTCGTATGTTCAAAATATCGGAAAATTTACATTTGTAACAAGAGGTTATTAACAAGTTATCGTAAAATGAAATCATGCGAATTTAAATAATTATATATTTAGAATAATCAAAATTGTTTAACTTTATTCAATTTTAATAATTATTCGAAGAATTAATAAAAAAAATAATAAGAAAAAAAAGTCTTTTTATAGAATAAAAAAAAATTGATTAAAACTTATCTTGGTGTCATCTTAAATATATTATAATAAAAATTAATATAATAATAATAATAATATTATATTTTAAATATTTTAAATATGGTGGTAAATAATTATATAGCGAGTATCAATATGTGATGCTTTTAGTCTATTTTAAAAAGTGCAAAAATTCATTAATTTTTTTTACACTAATAGTTTTAGCTATAGAATATTAGAAGACAATTAAATGCTATAACGATTGAAACTGTTTGTACAAGTTGCTCCTTTCCGGCAAAAATAATCTGAATTGAAGTCTGATACATTTTTTTACTTTATTAACTGATGATTTACATTTACTATTACTTCCACAATATATATGGACAGTTTAAAATTGATTAAGGTACAGGCGGAACGTCCTTTTTGCTCCTTCGTGCGCGTTATATTTATGTTTTATTATTTTGCTTTTGCAAATCCAACATAATATATTATTTTCAAAATTATTATTTATTATTATTTTTTTATCAACTATAAATTGTGAAAAGAAAAAGAAAAAACAAATAACATATGCAAATAAAAAAACAAATGTCTTCATCAGTGGATATTTTTGGAACATAGTATAAAAATTATTTGTTATAATTAATTGTATGCGAATATAATTTGTTAATTTGCTATACATAAAATTGATAAAAATTGACAAATTTCATCATAATTTTAATAGTGTGTTTGTTGTTATCTATGTAATTATGTTATAATAATAATAAAATTTTATCAGCACACACTCCTAAACACACAGCAGCATTTTCGGTTAATAACCTTTTTATATAAAAATAATAAAATTTAAGGGAACATACTATACATTTGGCGAGTTGTACGATCATTATCCATTATTTATCTTATTTCACATGTAAATATATTCTGACAATAAATATATTCTTATTTATTTAACAATAATTAATTTAACATAATTAATTACCAAAACACAAATTGATACAATATATTTCTTAAATTCATATGTATTGTATGGTTATTATACTAAAAGGACTAGACATGTATATTTATAATTGTTCAAGGATATATTAATATTATAATTTATCCTTTACAGAATGATCAATACTTTAACTACACCGGTATGTTTTGTTAAATATATTTATTATTTTATTTTATTTACTAAATAAATTACCATTTGAATATATTCTTATATTTTTAATAAGTGTTGCACTATTAAATAATAATATTTTAAGTTATTTAACAAATAATAATAAATAAGAAATGTAATTACAAATTTGAATATATATAACTCCTGTTTTTTAAAAATTTAATATAAACTAGAAATATATCCACTGAATGTATTCACTTTAAATAACAAAATAAAATTTGTAAGGTTTCAAATTTTACATTTCAGAGAAAATAATATATGTTCTGCGATACGATTCCACAATTTCCATTACCTCGTACTCTTTTTTCCTCTTTCTCTGTCAAACAAAATATTTCAATTTTTTTTTTGTTATTGATCATTTGCATTCGTTGCGCTATTGTCGTTGTTAAATAAAAATAAAAGTGTAAATTAGAGAACAAAAACAAAAAATAAATAATATTTATAACATAAATAATCCTAGAAAATGTGATATTTAAGTATAAACCGTACAGAAATATTCATAAGAAGAATAATTAGTTATTTGTTTAATTAAAAAAATTAAGTTTCTGTGATTCTTTTGTATTCGTCCTAAAAATTAAACGAAAAACGCAGAGAATGTATTCTTTCAACAAGGTCATTTCGTTATTGGTAATTTTTCAATTAATCATATTGCTGTGTAGTCAACAAATCACATGTGATACAAATGTAACAGATGTTACATCAGCACTATCAGCAAATAATTCAGCGATAATAAAAATAGGTAATAATATTACAAATAATGATACAACTATTTCATCAACATCACAATCAATACTATTATTGTCACCATCATCATCATCATCAACAACGTTACAATCAATTAATGAAAGTATTGATTCGGTTGCGGCTGCTGAACATGAACAATTATTGAATGAAACAAAATCATTAGAAAATGCATTGCCAGATGCTAAAGCCGTTGAACAAGAACATAATAATTCAATGGCTATATTTTTTGTATTATGTGTAATTGCATTGGGTATACTATTGATACACATGATGTTACAAACAGGATTTCAATATTTACCCGAAAGTACAGTTATTGTATTTTTGGGTGCATTAATTGGACTGTGTATAAACTATGTATCGCATAAGGGAAATTGGAAGCGTGAAGAGGTATTTTCACCGACAGCATTTTTTCTTGTGCTGTTGCCACCGATAATATTTGAATCTGGATATAATTTACATAAAGGAAATTTTTTTCAAAATATTGGTTCAATATTAGCATTTGCGATTGTTGGTACAACAATATCGGCATTAGTAATTGGTGCCGGTATCTATTTGTTAGGCCTGGCTGATGTAGCGTATCGTTTAAATTTTGTCGAATCATTTGCATTCGGTTCATTAATATCGGCCGTAGATCCGGTCGCAACTGTTGCCATTTTTCATGCCTTAGATGTTGATCCAATATTAAATATGTTAGTGTTTGGTGAAAGTATATTAAATGATGCCGTATCAATTGTGTTGACCACGACAATAACAAATATACCATCATTGGAGGAAAATTCGGGTACCGGTGCAGCCATTCTGGCCGCATTACATTCATTTTTAACAATGTTTTTTGCATCAGCCGCCATTGGTGTTGTGTTTGCATTAATCAGTGCTCTGTTACTGAAACACATTGATTTACGAAAACATCCATCATTAGAATTTGGTTTAATGTTAATCTTTACGTATGCACCATATGTATTGGCCGAAGGCATTCATTTGTCTGGCATCATGGCTATATTATTTTGTGGTATTGTTATGTCACACTATACACATTTTAATTTATCAACTGTTACCCAAATAACAATGCAACAGACAATGAGAACGTTAGCATTTATTGCTGAAACATGTGTGTTTGCCTATTTAGGTTTAGCAATATTTTCATTTCATCATCGGTGTGAAATTGCATTAGTTATATGGTCATTAATATTATGTTTAATTGGACGTGCATGTAATATATTTCCGTTGGCATGGTTTGTCAATAAATTTCGTGAACATAAAATTACAAATAAAATGCAATTTATTATGTGGTTTTCTGGATTACGTGGTTGCATATCGTATGCATTATCATTACATTTAGAATTGTCAAATGATGAAACGCGACGGGTTGTCATTACAACAACATTAATTATAGTATTATTTACAACGTTGGTGTTTGGTGGCTCAACAATGCCATTGTTAAAATATTTATCGTCGAATCATAGTGATGGAAGCGGTGCCGTTGATCACCCACGGACACGTCGTTCGAGCACCAGAAATGGACGTCGTCTTCGTCGACGTGAGAAATCCGTATCGTTAAGTAAAACACGTGAATGGGGACATGCCATTGATTCGGAACATTTATCGGAGTTAACCGAAGAAGAAGAAATTAGTTTTGCCCATTCAAGATTAGTTGGTTTTGCACGATTAGATCGAAAATATTTTATACCATTTTTTACGCGACGTTTTACAACCGAAGAATTACATGATTGTAAAAGTCAAATGATTGATTTAACAAATAAATGGTATCAAGCGATACGGGTGTCACCGGAACACAGTGACGAAGAAAATATAATTGGTGGTGCTGTCGGTGGTAGCGGTTCTACTATTAATTCTACATACAATAATAATGATGATAATTTTGGTACATATAATAATGATATAAATGTACAACGACAATCATCAAAGTACTCTAGTCACGCAAACTTAAAAATTTAAACAATATACATTTATTTATGTATTTTTTTTAGTTTTTAGTTTTATTTTGTTGTTATAAATTCGGGTGCTGTGAAATATATATAGGAATATTTAGACAGAAAGATAATATGTAAATAATAGTATTACTTTATAATTTTTTAAGTTTTTTTTTTCCACACTTTATTTAATTACATTATATTTTTTATTACAATAATTATTCGCACAAAAATATATTTATTGAACGTCGCCGTCCGTTCAATGTTAATATTTGTAGTTAGAATATATATATAAGCAAAATGAGGCCAATGCAAAATAAGTAAGGAAATTTATAAAATATTGAATTAAATGAACAAAAAATAAAAGACCACAAATTTATATTTACAAATGTATTCTATTATTTATTTTCTATATAAACTTTTATTAGACGATATATTAACAATAAAAATAAAAATATATATATTAATAATTGATTAATTTTATATAAAAAAGATAATAAGTTAATAAATATTAAATTAAATATTACATATTTTGTATGTATGTTTCTCAGTTTTATTTTGTTACCTCTCTAGGTAAATATTTTATATTACACAATTACGCATTTTTCTATTTTATACATTGTTTTAAAAAAAATATATGCATAGCTAAAACGTAATTATTGAAATTTTATTATTCAGAAAATAAAGAGAAATGTAAAAATAATAACAAAATAAATTCGTCATATAAAAATAATAATAATAACAATAAAATTAATCATTTAAATTTGTTGACAATTTTGAATATAGAAAAATATTATTTATATGATTTCTTTTTTATTTGCATTATTTAATGATTATAATAATAGATAATATAAATATATAAGATTATGCGGGTTTAATGGCCTAATTTGTTTTTCCATACATTTATGATTGCTATATTATTATTGCGTAAATAATTTATGATAATTTTTTTATACATTATTGCAAAGTTATGAAAAAAATTTAAAATTAGGTACATATTTGAAAAAATTTATATTAAGTTAATTATACAAAATATAATGAAAATATTATAGCTATATATGTGATAGGGTATAACTTATTGTGATCTTATCTATTATATTGTTCGTTATCCAAAACTATAATTAAACAAATCATAAGTAATACGCATAAAATTTAATATACGCTATAGCCTTGCTTTAAACACGACTATTCTGCCTTACCATATCTGATAACAGATACTTTACTAAAGATTTTTGACGATCGTCACTTCAACATACAATAAGAGTTGATAGTTTAATATTATATTTCACATTAAAATGTACAGTCATTTGGATTGAAAACAACAATGGAATCATAAACAGAGTAGAGCTTACACAATCGTTATAATGATGTATTGCAAAACGGAATTATTATTAATTATTATTTTATATACGAGTATATATGAATTTATTACTTTAAAATTGACCACACCATTTTCGATTGGATTTGATGCCATCGATGGTCTATTTAAAAGAAAAAATAACATGAATTCATTATAGTATTTTCTCATATTGCTGGTGTAATTTTAGCAGACCATTGTCGTGTTAGAATAGAAACCTTTGTCGCTTATACTACGAAACATTCACATTCATGTTGTATAGTTTGTAGGATATTACATATACCGAATATTTTTGATATCCATGTGATATCCTCCAAATAATATGCTATGATATCCCATAAATGTCTTGCGATATCCTAGAATAGCTGATGAATATGTTGCAAAGATATTGTATACGGTATAAGTCTTGTATATTTTAAGTTTTGTCTCGGCCTAGGCAATATCAACTTATAGTTAAATAGTAAATACTATATACTATTTTATTATAGAATTTTGATAGTAATATAATACTATTATCTATTACCGATTACAATACTATATAGTATTTAAAATACTTGATATAGACACATTGTATAAATAAGTGATTTTATAGTTACCAGAAGCGCATTCATGCATTTCAATATATATAGTTATGATGGGTAATACCATTCTATTACTGTACTTATATATAGAATAAACCACCTAATAAATATTACAATAAAACAATAATTTAATCTAAATAAAAAAAACAATTTAAAACCATCATATGTATACCACCACGGTATTTGAATATTGAAATTAATTGTATAAATACATTGTACATATATGCTAATTTGCTATAATTAAAATTAAAACAACTTATATATTAATTAGCATATTAACATATACATTTATAATAAAATAAATAATAAATATATGATTAATTATTATAATACAAAAAGATTAAGATACTTTACATACATGTCACATATAAATGAATGAATGTATGTATATAGATATGATGGAGATACTCCATAATGAATGAAATGAAGACATTATAAATTATACTGTTATTCTTATTATGATATGCATGCAATAAAATTTATATATATATATACAATTGAAATAAAATTAATTACCATATTCCTTTATTAAATGGTATTTATACCTGCTGATCTATAAAATTTAAAAATGTAGTACAATATCAATAATTATAATATGTATTTATATGTATTAGCATTAGTATAGAGAGATAGACAAAAGATGATTTAGACTTATTAAAAATTAAACATAATAAAACCGAAAATTAATTCATTCAAGAGAGTGAAAATGGACTATATAGAGTGCAAAGATCAAATTCAATGGCGATGATGATGACATACATTTTTTATTTATGGTTAGTTATACTTAAATGAAAAATAGCAACTAATATAGAATTATCAAAATTTTTTTAAAACGGTCAATCAAATGTATACCAAATACTTATTTTATATATGAATGGCGCGTATATATTATACAAGTGTAAATATCATGCATTTTCTTAATCTGGCATTTTATCGAAATAATAATAATAATAATAATAATAAATAAATAAATTAGCATATTGTTATGATGATTTCTTTGATGTTTTTATATAACATTTAAGTATATACATGAGATGAGAACAATATAATTAACTATATACATTTTTATTACTATGTACTATTTCTGCTTTATATACAACAAATATTTATACTATAATATATTGTGATTTTGCTTGAAATTTAAAATTTAATAATTCTTATTAGAAAAAGAATATTATTCTTATTATTATTATTATTATTATTATTATTATTATTATTAATATTAAAGATATGATAAAACAAAAAAAAACTGTAAACAACAACAATAGAAATTGTTGGTTAATAATAAGTGATTATAAAAATAATAATAAACAACATATTATAATATTGTATAATGTAATTTATATATGCAATATATAATGGATAAATGTTTGCTGTTTCTTCAAAGTACCACCACACAATTAAAAAAAAATTATTTCTCACACAATATTTATTTGAAAGAAAATGATACGAGCAGTGAGTATATTAAGATTATTATCATTCGGAATTTTATAATATATACCTTTTTTTTTCTTAAACTATTCTTTTATTATTATTATTATTATTATTATTATGTATTGCAGACAGTGTGAGGAATATTTTTGAATGGCGTGATTTGTGGAACAATAATATAAAAACCATATAATTAAGGTATATATATGTATGCGGTAGCGTTATATATAAATTTATGAATATTATAATTAAGTATAAAATGTTAAAGGTTAAAAACCTTTACTCCACAAGTGATGTTATTTGCCAAGTGTATAGCTTATAACGCATCTATCAAACATTTGCATTACCCAGCCAAGTTTGTAAATTATTTCGTATATATATGGGAGTATATAACAATTGATCAATAATTGAAAGATAGACGTTTCCTTATAATTGTATAATAACGTTTATATGAATTTTTTTCGATATGCTCGTGAAAGAGCTGCACCGTTTTGGTAACGGCTGATCGTTACAGATATGGTTTCAAAGGAATGGTATACACTTCAACTATATATATCGATTTATTTTAAACAAAACGATTCAACGATTCAATCATTTCATAATATATGAGCATGTCAATTGATCTCCAAGTCTAGCACTGCCACTATATATAGTGTCATTAATAAAATAAAACACCAATTATTGGATAAAGTATTGAAAAATTGAAATGATCAAATGCACTATATGTATATAAGACAGCTACCGTGCAGATATTATTTTCATAAAATACACAGTAAAGTGATGTTACACGGCACCGACTTGAAGAGAATTTTAATTTATTGTAGAATTTATACAATAATAATCTATATAACTTTACCTAGTTTTTATATATGCGCAAGTGATAACGCCACTGTGAATATTTATATATTGTATACATAATATTTTTGTGATCATTCAACCAATTGTGTCAGTGCAAGGAAAATAAATTCCATTTCAGTAAACAAACATCATATATGCACAATATAACATGCAGAAGAATAAGCGCAAACAATTATTTATTTGTAGATATATAATAATTTAAGGAAACAAAAAGAAAAACCAGAATAAATACCATAATAATAATAATAATAATATACAATAATATAAATCTATTATAATTAATTCAATTGCACTCATCATCTTTCATTCCCCATTGTATTGTATTATTACAATATTATTATTATCATTATGTATTTTACTATATTAATAATATTAAATACATAGTATATCTTCATATATTATAATATACCTGTGTCTGTATATGCATATATAAATAAGAAATAATAAATCAAGTTCAAGTTAATCCACATTATACTCTTGAATTTATTCATTACGCAATATCATCATCTGACTATATCTATCTGTATCTATACACATTATATTGATTTTATTATGTGTTTATAATATATATATATATAATAGAATTGAAAACATAGCCGTATAAGAGGCTAAGATATGATGAAGGAAAAAATAAAAAAAATTAATAAAACATATCAACAATCAACATATATTGAAACAACTCAAATAAAAAAAAAAAAAAATTAATAAATAAACATAAAGTACATGTACAATCCATATGTTGTGTGTCCGAAGAATAACCGAACTGGATTAATTTATTTTCTATATTACATTGATGTGCAAGTTGGCGCTCAACCAAATGATCGTTTTTATTTATACCATTTATTGGAATGTTATTAATTTATCTTCAAATTGGTGCCGCCACAGTCGTGTTATCTTTTCATCGCAAAATAGACAATGTATAGAAAATATAATAGCAAATGGAGCTAAAAATCGGATGAATAAAACAGACGAGAATGTTAAAGTAAATAAATTTGATATTTAGTAAAAAAAACTCACTAATTGTGGCACAATGAGATTTTTTAATTATTATACAATAATCAACCAACTGCCTGTAAGCTTTCGATATTCAGATAGAACACGTCTACGGCTTATATAGGAAAAAGCATCAATACACCATAGAAGCATTAACCCCATAATTTCTCTTTGTGGATAATATATATAGCTTTTTTGGAATGGTAAAAACAAATAAATATCATTCGCATCTGATACGGTGACGCTGGTTCTTTTTTTTCATCAACATATAGATACACTATATAGTTTTTTAGAAATTTGTCTTGATCAATTCAGTGTAATATTTGGTTATCATGCCACATCAATTTTGATGTGTAATAAAATTTGAATTAGTATATATTTCAACTGTAGACCAATTTTTTCCAGTTAAAATCTTATGAATTTACTATTCAATTTTTGAATATTTTCTTCGATAATAATTGTATATAGATGCAATCTGGTTGGATGTTCATCGCATCATCCACATCTTCCGTGACCGCCGTCTATGACCCTAAAAACTTATATTTTGTATAAACAATTACCACCAAATGGTATTTTAAGAATTTCATGTAAGTTTTAGTTCTTCTTTATAAATTTTTTGGTCGATCCACAAAAACTATACTGTATCACTTAATGCCATTATATTTTTTATTTATACTATGCGATGAAACTTTGACAGTTTACTAAGATACATCGATTCATAATACATGCAGGTGGCATATATTTAGAAGTTAATTTTCGTACATAGGGTTTTAGTATATATAACAATCGGTTCTGCTTCTTAAAACATATACCCATAGGTGTATATTTATATGAAAACATATATAATAATAATATTTTGTGTGATGCGCGCGTTACTTTATATATCAGATACAATATATAGTACGTTACGATTGATGTTAAAATGCTTTTTGTATACCATATACCATATACAAGGTATATTGTATAGTAAAACTAACTAATAATCCATCTGTGCGTGTATTTGTTGCATTTAAACATCATCATAATATATACCGCGCTCGCTATATATATATTTTATTCAGCATACAACAATATTACTTTTTATTTATTCTTGATCGTCGTTTGGTTCATCTTCTTTAAAAAAATTGAGAAAAAAAAAATATAGAAACAAAAAAAATTAATATTATATATAAAATAACGATTGTATACACGTACAGCACCTTTATAACAAATAAATAATATATACACTTTATTTATATATAGCCATACGCGATACATAACACACATTACCTATTTATATATAATATTTCTTATATATACCAATATAAATATAGCGATAGATAGATAGTAATATAAAGAATCAACAGTCCATCCGTCCAATCTGCGTGTAAATAAAAAAAAACAAAAAAGAATTATTATATAACTTTCTTTAAAAGCTTTAAATTAAACATACCATTTGTTCGCCACCTTAGTTAGTCGATGAGTATCTTCTGAAGTGGTGCATGTTTTATTTTAATATTACCGCGGCGACGACAACGACGATTTCTTTATATAATATAATATTTTACAAAACTATTTTATTGCTCTTATAATATTATTTTTCGTTTGTTTCGGATATATTGTTGTGTTACTAATAATAATCATTAAAATGAATTAATATTGTTTTTTTCTATTATTTATACATAAAATTATGTTAGTTAAGAAATTTAATTATTTATTTTATATGCGTGTCTGTGTGATGATGATTTTTAGTTAATTTTAGCGATAATAAAAATAAGGTATATTTATTATTAATCCTTATTACATACAACGGGTGAACGAAGTCTATATAAATACCAATAATAATTATCAGAAAAATTAAAAAAAAAAGGCTAATTGAAACAGTGATTCGTTATACGTATAATATTATCGATTTTAATCTCTGTTTAAAGAGGCATGTTTTTTCCTTCAATTTTTTTATTTTTTTTCAAAGTGTTAAATATAGTAAAAATATTGTATGTTATATAAAATTTCCATTTTAATAGAGATAAGTGATTAAGTGTTTTTTGTTGTACGTACGCAGCACTATAACATATTTAATTATTATTTTTGCATGTGCCAGTGGTTTATAAGATATATACAATTAAAATATACTTTATTACTGTGGACTTGAAGGATGTTATAAATAGTTTTTATTTATATTTATAAAAAAAACATGTGTGTGTGTGTTGTGCTGAGCATAATCTTTATTAATTGCTATTTAAAAATTTATAAACTTTTTATATATATTTAAATTTTATTATTATAACATTTGGTAATATTTCCTTAACGCATATAGTAAAATCCTCCGTAAAGGATATTTCTGTGTAAACTCGTATCGCACATTTGATGTTATAAACATACCTGATTTTTAGCAATCATTTTTTCTGTGTAAGTGTCACCGAAACATTATAACTGCCTGTCTGTCTCTATAGTTATATCGAGCTATATATAAGTTAAAAAAATTATTAAAATATTGTATAAAAATTAATATTATTGGGAAGGCCAATAAGACCTCCGATGTCAGTTTGAAAATTAATACGAAGATTTTACGTTAAATTCGCATCAAGAACTATTTATTTCTTATTTCTTAACTTTGTATTTACAATAAATTAATTACAATTTTAAAATTTCTGTTATAAAGAAAATATTTTTTTATTATTATTTTTAAATCGCAGCTGTGATATAGATCGAGATAATAAAATATATAGCACGAACACCATAAATTAAATATCATTCTTTGTTTTTAAACATTTTTCTGACACAATTATAAAATTTTTAGAATTGAAAAATTTTGTTTAACAAAAAAATAAGTATTGCACATGCATTTCGATGGATAAAAGAAATTTGTATCCACTTTTGAATATATAAATAGGACAAAATTTATAGTGTGGTCCATCTCAAGATAGTCCATTTCAGAGGTTTTACTATATATAATTTAAAAAATAAATTAAAAATATGTTCAGTTTTGTACTGCCACTGCAGTATATTTTATTATTATGAATTATTATTATTTAAATATAATGAATGAATAATTATGATTTTATATTTTTTGCTATATATTAATATTATACAGGGTGTCCCAATTATCGACGGCAATACGAAAACCCTAGATTCTCTGGGTCATTTTGCGTCGAAAATATCATATAACATTTTGGCCGATTCGACTTCGTTACCAAGATACACGCAAATAACCAAATTTTCAATCAGACCATGTTTTGCACTCTACTGGCATCAATATCTCAATAACTAATTACCCGATTTTGAATTTTTGATACACTATTAGCATTAGCATACCGAGACCTTTAATTTGACGTTAAGATAAGACAATTCGGGCATATGGTTATCGAGATACTTACAGGAATGTTGACAATTTGATGAACGCCATTTTTTTTCTTGAAAGTTTGTTCAAGCATAAGTCGAAAAATCATGATGAAAAAATTTTTTCGGTATAAGTTTAAAAACTTGCCACATTCATAAGCTTTCGTTTAAGCTATAACATTACGATAGGTCTCAACTGGTTCCAAAGATATACACAAATAACTACAACGATGTAGGCATAAAATTGATATTCGCTATGGAAAAATTTTATCTTTTTTTGATTTTTTCCAAAACCAACAATATGGACGTGACAGATAATTGATTCCATACACTCCTATGCATTCACACAAACCTTCACACACACAAACGATCTCACACACAAAGGCCTACACACATAAACCCACAAAAGCACACGTACGCATATCACCACAGTTTTAAACCAACAAAACCTAAAGTAATTGCTGAAAATGTGCTTCTTCAGCTCGAATACATAGACAACAATGTTTTTCAATAGACCGAATCAATCTAAGTGTTTGTTGCGACTTGTGGCGAAATTCTTGGATACAGTCTTCAGTACGTTGAATCAACTCTTCACGTGAATTAATCACAGTTGCATATACTTTTCTTTAAGGCAACTCCATAAATAGAAATCCAATGGATTTAAGTCTGGAGAACTTGGCGACCATCTTATGGGCCCACCTCTGCCAATCCATCTTTGATAAAAGTTTGCGTCCAGTCAGCATCTAACATTCCCGCCATAGTGCGCTGGGCCTCCATCATGGTGAAACCACATCTGCACTCGTTCAAAGATGGATTGTTAGAGGTGGGCCCATAAGCTGGTCGCCACGTTCTCCAGACTTAAACCCGTCGGATTTCTATTTATGGGGTTGCCTTGAAGAAAAAGCCTATGCAACTGTGATTAATTCACTTGAAAACTTAATTCAGCTTATTGAAAACTGTATTCAAGACCTTCGCCACAAGCAACAGCAATCACTTAGATTTGTTTGGTCTATTGGAAAGCATTGTTGTCTATGTATTCGAGCCGAAGGAGTACATTTTCAGCAATTACTTTAGGATTTGTTTGTTTAAAACTGTGGTGATATGCGTGCGTGTGCTTTTGTGGGTTTATGTGTTTAGGCCTTTGTGTGTGAGATCGTTTGTGTGTATGTGAAGGTTTGTGTGAATGCATAGGAGTGTATGGAATCAATTATCTGTCACGTCCATATTGTTGGTTTTGGAAAAAATCAAAAAAAGATAAAATTTTTCCATAGCGAATATCAATTTTATGCCTACATCGTTGTAGTTATTTGTGTATATCTTTGGAACCAGTTGAGACTTATCGTAGTGTTATAGCTTAAACGAAAGCTTATGAATGTAGCAAGTTTTTAAACTTATACCGAAAAAATTTTTTCATCATGATTTTTCGACTTATGCTTGAACAAACTTTCAAAAAGAAAAATGGCGTTCAGCTAATCGTCAACATTCCTGTAAATATCTGGATAACCACATGTCCGAATTGCCTTATCTTAACGTCAAATTAAAGATCTCGGTATGCTAATGCTAATAGCGTATCAAAAATTTAAAATCGGTTAATTAGTTATTGAGATATTGATGCCAGTAGAGTGCAAAACATGGTCTGATTGAAAATTTGGTTATTTGCGTGTAACTTGGTAACGAAGTCGAATCGGCCAAAATGTTATATGATATTTTCGACGCAAAATGACCCAGAGAATCTAGTGTTTTCGTATTGCCGTCGATAATTGGGACACCCTGTATATTTACGAGAGTATATTCTTCACATATATTAATATATAATACATATTTTAACGATTTCATAAAATCGTACACATATATTTTTTATGATGCTATTTAGTTAAATTCTATCTATACGACTTCAATTGGTATATTGTATTTATGATATATACTGAGTATTCGCCATTCGAGCGGTGTATTTCATTATTATTATTATTTGATTTATATTTTATACTTAAAAATATTATAATAATTATTAATACAATTTTTAATAATAAAAAAAAAAAGTGAAAAATGGTTTGTTTTTTTAAAAATATACTCACGTCGTCTGCGTGCATCATTATATGCGGTGCGGTAATAAAATATAAAATTATATACACACATTTATCGGTTGTCAACTTTTTAATTTTAAATATGTTTATACACCGAATTTGAGTTATTAGTTTTAATTTAAAACTTATAAAAAAGTATACATTATCTGGAAGGAAAAAGTCATACAATGGCGAAGAGTTAGAAAAGTTTTTAAATTTAATATCATACACCTATGAAATTTTCTGGAAAATGTACATTTATGGATAATTTATCTTTCCATTACTTGCCCTTTTTTATTTCAACACATTTTTTTATATTTTTAAACTGATTTTTAAAATTTAAATAAATTTCCGCAACCTTTAATAGCCGGGATTTTTAACATCACTTCACGTATCCTATTATCAAAACAAAAATATTATTTGTATATAGAAATCGATGATGGTAACGTCGTTCCAGCTATTGTAATGGGTTTGTTCCGTTTAAGCAATCACTCCATTCCATTCATTAATCCATTTTTCAAGTTCTGCGTATACATTTTTGATACCATATTATTATTATTATTATTATATATAGCACGAAATATTGAATATTGCATATATCATTTTTTTATGTTTAGGATTTAAAAATAAATTCAAAATACCATATTTAAAATCAATTGATGAATTCATTTGTTTTTATGATTCAAAAGTTATTATCAAACAAAGGATCTGTGCTAAGCGGTATAACTAAATTAATGCTTTATCGTGCATAATATTTGTATTTATGCTAAACCCATATTCGTATTCGTCCTGAATATGAATTATTACATCATACACCTCATCGTGCAACAATTATCACTCATTTATTTGACTAAAAAATATCACATTTATTTGCCCTTCGTCTGATTCATCAGATTTAGCTTCATATGTTTACTTTTTATATATTTTGCCTAAACTTTGTTTGACAATGAAACCAAAAACCATTTCAATTAAATTGCGGAGAGTGAACAGTCAATCAACGACACAAAAATTGTCATCATTTGCGATGTATTGGTTGAACATGTGCAATTAAAAAAAGTTGACAATAAAAATTTTTGTACAAATAAATTATATTTGCATATACTTTCTTCATAAGACATAAGCCATTCCCCGCTTAATTTTCGTATAGATGATACTAATGAGCGTATATCCAATTAAATTTTAGCAATAAAACCTCCGTTTATAGTTTATAATTTAAATACAATAAAATAATAATAATAATAAAAAATAAAAGAATAAACAATATTTCTGTAATTGTCTTAATGTATATTAGTTAAAATGTTTCTTATAAAAACTTTCTTTAAATTAATGTGTCAACACATAAAAATACTAAATAATATAAGTAATTGAAAAGAAATAATTGCTAGTTCTAATAATTATTTTTTTTTTAACTTATACAATACTACTTTATTAATTATTACCATTAATTTTATATAATTATATAATTTTTGTATTATAAATTTATAAAGTTTGTAGGTATATAGAGGTATTTATTACAAAATTAATTAAATTTTATATACACTCGTACAATGAACAATATAAAAATTCCATTTGAATTATTTAATTATTAAATAAATATTTTATATATTTACATAAACTCATACGAACTCATTAGAAAATTATAATTTAAACATATTTTCTATAATAAAATCAATTATAAAATCAAAGTTTTGTGCAAAAATTATTAAAGTGAATATTTTTTTCATTTTGCATTTTGTTTTGTTAATTTGAGTGATTTTTTATATAAACTATTTTGTGGTGTATCTCGCGTATAATGCACTCAACTATATTTTATATAAATTTCATATATGGTGTTTTTAATAATATTCATATGAATTGAAAATAATTTCTATATAATAATAATAATAATAATAATATAAAAAGAAATTACCAATGGGCGATGAAATGCTGTTATTTTAACAATTTAAACATCATTTTTTTTTTATATAATAATATTAAAGAATAATAGTTAAATCGAAAGAAATAATAACAATATTAAAATAAAATAAAATAAACTATGGAAAATTATTAAGTTTTTAAATGAAAAGAATATTTTCTTTTCATTTTTATTACAGTCACGTTTTATTTTTTCATTTATATTATTAACTATATTTATAATATATTGTACGAACGACTATTTATTTATTTATTTATATCTGCATGCAAACATAAATAAAATATATATATATGAGCGCGAATGAATAAAAAAAAAACATCATGGAAATAATTCTCAAGAACATCTTAAATATTATCGTGATTTTTATAATTTCATTAAATTATATAACAATTGATGGATATACAATAGAAAAATCTGGTAAGTTTTGTTTCTATAAAAACATATATATGTTATTTAATATAATATTAGTATAAATAATATATGTAATTTAATAATATTGTATAATGTATGCGTGAATTGTATATATAAAATAATAAAATATACTAAATAAATAGTAGTAATAATAATAAAATTATTTTCACATAATGATATAAAGATTATTTGCTATATTTATTATAAATTCTGATAATATACATTGTATCGATGTGAATCTTTTCTGTGTGTATAAATGAATATTCAAATATAAAAGAGATAATAGTGTGTTTTTGTAACCAATTAAAAAATAATTATACCTAGTTTTTTCATATAAATAAAGTATAATTATTTCTCACATCATATATTATAGTCAAAAATTATATAATAAATTAATTTGAAATGAATTTTTAAGTATATCTATCATAGACTTATGGACAGTGCGTCTATTACAATATACTAATTACTCAACCGATGATATATGATCTAATTAATTATATGTGCAATAGTGTTTTTATATCGCTTTTTTTTTCTGTAATAAAAATTACATTAATATATATTTATTAGATAATTCCATCAAATACTTATATAACAAATTTAAGACTGTGCGAACAATATAAAAATGTGAAATTAATAAATATATAATGCAATTCTATAACGAATATTATTGTGTAAATTCATATATGGTTTATATTATTTAATTGCATGTATATTACAATTTAAATAATTAATAATAATCAGACCAAACTACAATATAAGTGAGTGATGAGTAGCCTCCATCACGCGTATTATTATAATTATTATTAAATTAATTTTTTAATAAATTAATGTATTATTTAAATATAAAAATAATTGTGTGTTTTTCATAAAAACCAATAGCGATTTAAAAAAATTGTATATGTTAAATATGGTTAAGATCTGCACCGCAATTTATATAAGAAGTTATATTGCACAAGACATTTTTCTATATATGATTTGGTTGGCGCGGTACCATTGGACTATAATTATCTCTATATTTTTATATATATATTCCGTAAAGAAATTCTTTACCTTGCGGTAAGGAATGCCGTTTAAAATATGTAAATTTTAAAGATAAACCGCAATTTATACGTTCCATCTTTTTCCACAAATATTGTTTTATATAAATTTATATAATCGCATCAATTTTTGTTTTAATGACAGGAAACACAATAAACACTTATTTTCACTCCTAAACTATCCAAATAAAATAACAATTGCACTATATATATATACGACAATTCACCTATATATAGGTTTCTTCTTCTAGCTGCCGAACGTGCATAAATGTCTATAGAGTTCAGTTCAGTTAATGCTGAATTGTTCCATATGCATTCGTTCAATCTTTTCTTAGATTCATGTGGTCCATCTTGCCAGATATGTCTTCCGTATATATTATACAGTCTTCTCTTATATACTATGTTTATATAAATATTTCTCAATGATTGATATGTTACGACTTTTAATATTCTCGTTTCATTGCAGTTTGTAAAATTCTTTTTGTAGTTGTAGTGTCATCTCAGTTTTTACTCCATACATCATTATCCGCTTAATACATTTTTATTTTTAATTCTAACTATGCTCTCTTTATGCAAATCTATTTATTTATCCTGTTGATATGTTGAAAATCAATGGTTTGTATTAGTGATGGCTTGTGCCTTTTTCTTATTAACGTGATGGCCTGTGAAGATTTCATAATATATAAAAGTATCAATATTTATTGTATATAGAATCGATTTTATAACACCTTAAAATTGGGTATTGTTCACAACTCCTCCAACCTACTGTAGCCATATGTATTTAGACTTTTTTTGTTTTGTTTTTGATTTCTCGATGATATTTTTTATATGAAAATTTAACTCAATTCCGTAGTTGGTATTTATTTTCATATTAATTGAATGTGGTGCCGTAATTATCCATATGGGATTAAATGTAATTATTACTATACAATATTCACTGTATATATTAGAGATAGATTTAGTTATAAATAATAAAATAAAATATGCATATACAATGAATGAAAGAAGTGTTTTGGAAAGAAAGATTAATAAATATTATTGTGTATGGTCAATTAATTTCTATATAGAATATACTTTTAATAAAATTATTATTCAACAAAATATTAACGATATATAAACTAATTTTTGTTGTAATGTACAAACATAAATTAAATGTACATTTATAAAATGAATAAAGAATATTCTTTCTTAGGTATATATATCGCATAATTTTTATATATAATTTTATTAATTTATTAGATAGTGATTATCTACGGATATATATGATAATGTAAATACTTTATTCATGAAGTACTAAATAATTGTTGTAACATATACATAATAACGAACATATGTTTATTCGTATAACAGTACTGCGTTAACATTATTATTATGAATTCATTCTATTTAATATATGCATATTGTTATTATTATTACTATTATTGTATAAATAATAATAATATACGCATTTATAATAATAATAAATAATATATGTTTATGTGCAATCATCAATATTTTATTATTACATGATAACCGCACATAGTTGTTCAGATTAACAGAGAATCGAATAAAATTCAATAATAATATGCGTAAATCTGAATTTAATAAACAATTTATTAATATGAATTTTAAATTATTAACTCACGCAGTGTTATTATCTTCATTATATTTAATCCATTTCTTATTATTAGCTATAATTATTTAATAATTTGATAAATTAACTAAAATGTGGCGATCGTATAGAATATTAACAATAGTACGGTCATAATATCGAAAAAAAATTGTTAATAAATTGATGTGAATTATTATATACTTTCATATAATGCATGATTTAATTAATTTACCACTTTGAATATACGAGTAATTGTAATCAAATATATTATGAAAGTGCATATATAATCCATTTCGAATAACATCGTTGTACTTGTTGTGTATAATTTTTAAAAATCTATACAAAAGTTGTAAAAAAACTAACATTATCAAAAAAAAAATAAAAAAAAATATAATCTTTAATAAACTCTAACTTCGAATGAACTTCAAAATTATATTAAAATAAATTTTTCATGTAACATATGGTATTTCTTTAACGCATTTATATAAATTTACATTACATAAAAAAAAAGCCCCGCGGGATCTTTGCTCATATACCACATCCATTCACATATTAATACTGTAAATAAATATAAGATTAATTTGATTAATTTAAAATATTTCTCACAAATAAGAAATATGTATACCTACAATTTTGCATGCAATGATGAATTTCATAAAAAATAATAAATGTTAATTTAATGTGCTAATAATAATTTTTTTATTTTTTATACATATTACACACAGTATATAATATGTGGTCAAACAAAGTAATGTATATATATAAATATAGTAGTGGGTGGTAATTTATGTAAATGTCAATAAACTTTATACATATATAGGTATATATTATATATGTAACCATCAAAGAACCCAAACACAAATTATATATTATTATTATTATTATTGTTTACATGTACCAAAAAAATATTCAGCAAAAAAGAAACTAATAAAATATGACTTATAAGTTACAACGTTTTTAAGTTATAACTTATATAAGACATATAACATGCAAAAATGTAAATAATAATAATAATAATTTAAAAAGAAAGATGTTTATATATGACCGTTCGTTCGGTCATAAAAACCATAAATAAATAAATAAATAAATAAATAAATAAATAAATAATTGTGTATGTTTGTATCGCATATGCGACCTTGTAATATAATTTTGTATTTATATATTTAAATTGTCTAAAATTAAATAATATAAATAAAACCGTTGACCCATATCTCCAATTTCTGGTTTTATTTCTTTCTGTTCATTTAACCAAAAAACCTGAATATCTTTATATGTACGTATACACATATGCGCAATTATAATTGAAAAATATAGATAGAGACTGCGGCGCGAATAACTTAATTTCATTTCAATTAATTAAATGCGGTATTATATTTATTATTATACTATATGTTCTATTATACGAGGACTGTTCAAATAGTTTGAGGTGTTGTTATACCGATTTGGATATGAAAAATACTTTATATGTTCAAGATCATGAAGCAAGAAAAAGTGGTAAAAATACAAAGTAATTCGAATGTTTTGTATTTGGATCGTTTTAAAAAGAATTAATCCATCGATTTATAACTATATGGAAGAAAAACATAGAGACCAAAAGGTGACAGTATACGAAAGAAGTGAAAAACAGTTTATGCTTCAACAAAGATTATGGCTTTGTAGTTATCGGCGGCAATGCAAAAGGTATTTTATTGATTGTGCGATTATATTGAAATAAAACTCTTGCAGCAACTGCGGATGTAAAAATTAGTAAAAAAAAAGGCCAGGTATATGTAAAAGAAAAAATTCCATTTCCATCAAGATAATACTTCATCCGCACGTACAAAAATTGATTTCGGCGATGGGAAAATTTCCATATTTATAAAAATTATTATTTATTAATTATTTCATCCTATTCACTAGGCCTTTCTTCCTGCTATCTGTTCCCATAAATCTTATGGTGCGCAAATCATTCTTCATCATATACAAAAAAAAGGATATAGCAGCTGTCTTTCGCAGACCTTCCGCGGCAAATTATTAATTACATAAAAATGGAGTAATTCGTATATATTTCCTTATATAAATATTTGCAGTGTTTTTATAACTTGGCGAAATTTTTGAACTGCTCACTTCTGTAATTATTTTAAATAAAATAAAATATTAATTTATGGATTTTAATTAACATAAAATTTATTTCACACATTTATATACAATCCATATTTATATAATACAATATATATATAATATACAGATCATTCTATACATAACATACATAATATTTTTGATGGTCGCATATGCGATGGAGTACGTGAAACGATTTTATACCATTAATTTAATTAATTCTAAATGTTATAATTTTACTACTTTCATACCATATAAATTATACAATAATATATTTATGATATAACGATAATCTATTAAATATATATTTATATATTTAGAAAGAAGGTGTCTGAGAGCGTATTTGGTCACAGATCGTGTGTGTGTGTCAGTATCATATAGTAACAAATATTTACATATGTGAAAATTAAATAATATTTTATTATATATATATTTTTTACATTTTAATTAAATTAAATAAAAACAGTTATAATTTTATTAAATTCATTCATTCATTTATGTCTCTATATATATATATGTATTTTTTATATGTTAATAATAGAATATATTAGCGCATCAATATATTATATATTTGACCAACATATCACCATGCCGCCATTCATAACATATATATATATATATGGTATATATATGGTACAGACACATAACAATTATATATAATAATGTATATTAGGTGTAAAAATTTTCAAAGAAAAACCTATAGTATGAATATTAAATAGATAATAATTAATATTAAAATAATAGTATTTGGTTAGAATATCATAGCTATCTATTACCATATGTCTTCCGATACATAAATATACATAGGTGTTTTTTTTTAAATTACTCAGCGAGTTGGTCGAATCTGTGCCGTATATATACATGTTTTCTTTTTTTCTAAATGTTTCTATAAATATTTTAAGAAAATCATTAAAATTGAATATGATTTTATTTCCTTTTTTGTCTGCGATCATTTTATTAAAAATATAATGTAAAAATCTATATAAATATATAAAAAAATGATCATAGAAAAAGAGTTATTTTAAAAGATCATTTAATTGGAATTATACCATATTAATAGCTTTAATTTAATATTAATTTTAATTTTAATCTTGGTTTTGTGTTTGACCATTATATCCACTAATATGATCGTATGTACGTATGAGTATTGCGGGACACACTGTATATATTAACGATATATAAAACCTTAATTAGACGCGAGTCATTCATACCTTCTTCTTGCCTTTTTTTTTATAAAGTTCTGCAAGTAATTTTTAATTTTTCTGACTTCTTTCGTATACCAATTTTCTTCTATATCTGCATTTACAAAAAACTGACTTTTGAAAACTATATCCTTTACCATACCACCATATCCTTATACTATTTTCATCATAATATTGTAGCTATTTCAAATGAAATACAAAAATACAATATTATTTTAACCTAATTCACATGAATATCGATTCCCATTTCCAAAATTTACATGCAAGATTGTTATAATAAATAAATTGATTCATACACATATTTAAAATTTAATTCACTTAATTATATAGATTACTATATTAATTCGATATTTATTACAAATATATATATATATATATAGGTGTATAGGTACATAGGTTGGTGATCATTATGACAATAATCAACGAGAGTTGTGTTTCCATATGTGTCTGGCCATAAAATATAAAAAATGAAATATATACTGTAATAAGAAATGTTTTTAATCAATAGCAAATGTCCTTTGTATATCATATGATACGGAGTGTTTAAGAAATGAGCTAACACATTAAATGATCAAAAGTGTCACGATGACACCATTGATCTACAAATTTTGTTTATTCATAAAATTAATCCAACTCTATACGCACTCAATATACATTATATATATACGTTTGATCTATACGGCTATATTTACAATATCGCATATACCTTGTTATAATATAAAACAATTAATGCATCGATAAAAAACCATTATATAAATTAAATTATTCGCATATAAAATCGCGGAAGTAAAGGTTTATATCGGAAAATGGTGGTGTCAAACTTAAAATATAATAACTATTTAATATGTGATTTAATGGACGTAAAACTTGATGGACGAACTTTGAAAATTTGTCTTTTTTTATAACAAATACATAAATTGTATATATAAATTTAGCATCACTTTTTGACACCGTTTTTTTCATAAATAAATAAAACACTTAACTCTAACTCTATAAACTGAATGAGTGAAACTATACGAAGGTAATCGATGATGATGGTATATTATATGTTGTATATAATATAAATATATATAGTTATAGGTAGGTACTCGTTTATATATATTAATAAATTTATGTATATATAATGAGGTGACATATACCATCATTACTATCTATATTATTATATAATATAATATACCATCATTCATATTGTATATAAACCATCATAGAAAATATAACTGTAAACACATATGAGTTTAGCTTTGTTTTCATATGCGCGCATTCTTGAATACCTATACTTTTTAGGAAAGAACCTTTTGCTTTTCTTTTTTATATACATATTTTCTCTTATATACTTAACCGAGTATATAGTCGTTCTTATATATATATATAATGAAGTGTATTTATTGTATTTTATTTATATAATAATATTAAATTTATATATTTCAATAATTTTTTGTTCACATTTTATAAATGTATTTTAAAAAAAAAACCATTCTTTATTATATTGTATGTTTACATCTCTTCTTCAGTTTTATTCACGTTATTATTTGTATACTTAAGCGGTTAAAAAATTATTATAAATAAATAAAATAAAAAAAATTGTGATGATGATTGATGAAGACGATCATTGAATGCGTTATGTATATATTTTATATATTATATACTCGTATATATATATATATATGATTTTATGATTATATAATACAAAAACGTATAAGAAATTTGATGCATTTTATTTATTTATAAATAATATTTTTATAAAATTGTTTTTGTTTTAATAAAAGGTATTCCATCATAGCAGCAGCAATACCAATTGCATTATTCATTATTTATGTATATAAAAAAGAATATTATATGAGATATATAACTATTATTATTATTGTTTCATATGTATATGCATAAGTAAATTTATTCATTTCTATGGTATAATATAGTGAAAAGAAAAAAAAAAAACGCAATCAAACGACGTCTCTTGAATTTATATAAATGCGTTAAAATATGAAATTATTATATTATAAAATAAAGTCATCAATCGTAAATATATATATAATTTTTATATACATTTGCATTAGGTAATATTGAATTATATTGTGTATGCACAAATAATATACAATCAATATATGGTATGTGCGGTGTGGAAAATGAAAAATTCATCGAATCATATAATAAATGATTATTATATATTTATTGTATTAACGTTCATATTATAATATATATTTATTATAATTTCATTTTGCGTAATAAATACAATTGCACATATAGGGTACTGGTTCCAGTCAATCAGCACATTTCATATTTGACTTTACCATCGGCACCACAGTTAAAATATATAGAATGCCAATGTATGTGTATGTAAAATTATAACAAAAATATGCATCATCACCAAAACGATTTATTTAAAATAATAGTTAAATTAATTTAATTGAAATGTAAACTTTACCGTGCAGAAGGGTTAGCGATTCGACCACTGTTTTTCTTTCGATAATGGTAGCCTAAATTTTTTGTTATATACTGTCATGTTCAAAATCTTTTAGTATATACCATCTTGAGTGTATTATAATAAATGTTTGGTAATATACAATATTTATATATGCTTGTTATGTACTCCAATTGTAGTTACATGATTTATTTGTTTTTTGTTTATTTAGTAAACCAAAAAGCTATTATATAGAGTTAATAGAGTTTTAGATCCTATGAATAAATCATAGAATAATTTATTAAATATATGGTAAAAATTCAATAAAACAAATACTTCCATATGTAAATAATAGGAAATATACAATATTTTATGGAAGAAAGCATCTATTGAATACTGTTTCTATTTCCATAAATTTATATGCATTTATCCGTCATTAAATAATCATTTATAATTGATATTAGCTGTTGGATTACCATTTTTTTTGTGTTTTTATTATTATTTTTGAGTGTTTTTGTAACATTTGTACATAGGATAATTAATGTTACTAACCAATTTTGAAATTAATACATAATTCTGCACAGCAAACTATATACAAATTGTCTTTTACAAAATTGTGTAAAGTGTGTGTGTGAGTGGCCAAAGACTATGCAATTGTTCTATAATAGCTAACACTACTCTATAGATTTTTTTTGTAATTTTTAAAAACGATAATATATACACATTTTGAATTTGTAATGAATCATGCTGGTGTTCATTTATGCATCCAAATGTATACTATTTTATTTTTTTTTTAATCAGTAGCTATATAACAAGTTAAATTTACATGTAATACAATTCTATTGAATATTTATATTTAATAAATATATTAACTTCAACAATTTATTACAATAGTATAGAAAAAATAAATAAAAAAAACATATATTTACATTTACATATATTTGCCCATTATTAATTAATAATATATCCAACGAAGGAAAAGGTTATAAAACTATTTGGAATTTTATAAATATACACGGTATATGCGGTTAAACAATTACTATCGCAGAAAATTTCCATAATATATACGATTTTTGCTATAAATAATGGGCTATATACATATAGTTGAATGGTTAATAAACAAAAAAATAAACTATATTTGTATATTATATTCATAATATGAACAGTTAAATATACAAATTAATAAATTTTTTTTAATCATTTCTATAGTTAGTTTAAGAAGTTAAGAATAAAATTATGAATATATATATATATTTTCATTTGTGTACATTGTAAATAGTTTTTTAACTTTACACTGCGACAATTTGTACATAAATGCCATGCCATTTCAGTGATGAAGTTTTTAAAACGATGATATACAAAACTATATTGCACTCTTTCGATTCTGCTATTCTATTAAATTGAAAAAGTTAATATATGGATACAGTATTTAACAACGAAGAATATAGTCTCATATTCTTAATACCGTTCACATGTGTCAAATCGTTGTGATATAAAATTCCTACGTACCGCGATATACAAGGATTCGACTACACTCTACCACTGGGTATATAATCCATATATTTTACAATTTACAATAAGATATATGGTGAATAGTGTATACAAATTAAAAAGTGTTATAAATATTATAAGCGAAAATATAATGTTATGACAAAAATGAATGTTTAGATAAACTAACATTTATTTAAGCAGTAACCAAATATTGGTTTTATTTCTTTTTTGGTAAATTTATTATTATTCAAATGTTTTGTATTTTTTTAAAAATGTATCTCATATATTTGTATATTTAATATAAAATCACATTACGTATAAACATATTGCAAATCTTTTTTTATATATAGACAGATCTGTTCTCTGAACAATAACCAGGAATAGATTAAGATAACAAAAAAAAAATCAAAACACATAAACAAACAATTCATTTTTGTTTAAGAATCATTTCAGTTATTTTCGGCTTCAATACACTAAAATCTACAAAATAGGTTAGCGAAACAAATTTATAGCTCTTACTTTTGTCTATTGTCTATAAAATTCTTGCTATACGATTTTTAAATTTAGAAATTGATTACATTTTCATAATCCGCACGTCTACAAAACTCAAAAATATAATAAATAATTATGGTCCGAAATGCAAAACATAAAGTTAAACAGATAATTCTTAACAGACGATTTTTCCGGAAAATTATGTAGATCGGTTTTCCAGAATTTCCTTAGTTTTACATATCGAATTGTATAAATAATAATCAAAATTATAAACTCACGCTATACTATTGCGCTGTGAACACACCCAGATAAGTGTAAATAAACGCAATATAATGTAATGTATCATAATGTAAACTCATATATATTTAGTAAGTCATTATTATAAAAATAATCAAAAATTCATGGTCAAACATTAATTAATTTAGCGTGTACATTTGGTAACATACTAAAAAAACAAAAAAATGATGATACCTGCCAACTATTTATAATATTTACCAAATCACAAATATAAATAATATAGTTTTTTAATTAATCAAACATAAATTAACCAACACCACGTTATTTTTTAAACGGAGACGCGAGTACACATAGTCGATTTGATACCTCTTAAAACCTATAATCAAATTAAATTGGCAAACATAAAAATAATATTATATTAATATTATGTATTATTGGTGTGTATAAATAAAAACAAATTATTATCGCGTACCACCGCTCAATACAAAAAAAGAAAAGAAGCAAAAAATTTATTGTTAGTTATTTCATTTTACACTTTAATTGGATAAAGAGATGAAGCATGAAATTTATTTTTTGCCTTTACCATACCATCTGTCTGAAAATGAACCCAGAATGATGTATAAATAAAATGTATTCAGGTAATTTTTTGAACTGATTTATTCTACCGCAACGCATTGAACCACTCAAAAGATTGTGTGCTTTGCATAAACAAATATTTCGAAAGCGCTTCGGAAACAATTTTACCAATATTAAAATAGTTATTTGTTTATTATTAATTTTTCAATCGACGCACAAAAACGCTATACTATCACTTAATGCATTACACGTATTTTGGTTTAAACTGCGAAGAAAATGTTATGAAACGTTTAGCGATTGTTGATAATACTCTTACATAAATCTGTATAGCCCAATAAATGGCATTACCGCAGTTCCATAATTGCGTATATATTAGGAAGTCATTCCAGTTATTTTTCTGATGCAGGGTGTACAGAGATACATTAAAAAAACCAATAAAACCTGTTTCATTATTATTTTATATATGCATTATTTTGATAATTTTTTTATTCTAGTACATATATACGCATAATTAATAATAAGTATAAAATTAAATGTCATTTATAAACATCACAATTTTATTATTGTGTTGTAATTGAAATTGAAATAAAGGAAAATATATAAGTAAAATGCAAAAAATATGTTGCCGGCAGAATCTCCCAAAATATCCTGTAAGAAATATATATCAAATAATCCGGATACTAACTATATAATAAAAATACTAAGGTCACTCGCAAATTCAGATACCATTTTCTCCACTAAATTCGATAATTTACCTTAAAATAAGTTGCATATTACGTGTATATGTATAAAAAAAAGGCATTGTTAAATTGATTTAGCGATTGTTCCATTGACTCCCACATACCATACTCATTTTTGATCATAATACCATGTAGAGAAGCGTCTCAGATATATAGTATAATCCTATATGTGTATAGTACATTTGTTAGTTATTAATAGTTATTCTTAAAAGTATATGTTTTAGTAAATAGTTTATGGAAAAAAATCGGAACAGGTATCTACACAAATATACTGGAAAATCGTCTTCAATGAATATAATTTGTTTCTGTTGGATTTGGCGAATTTTCCAATTTCATATAAATTCAATCAATTTTCAATATTTCACATATATATAGAACAGCTTTTTAAAATCGATTGACACACGTTCAAAAGATTTTATTATACAGTCATACCGAGTATGTGCCCATTTGTCCATCCTCCACATAGCTATAAAATATAATATTTTAAATAATATATAAATTTAATTAAATTATAAAATAATATCGGCCTTGTTTTTAATTATATCTATATTTTTCATATTATTTCAGGATGCAAACACAATGGTACAACATTTGGTGATGGTTCAATAGTTCCATCACAAGAACCATGTTTAAATTGTAAATGTGTACGTAAAACATTAATATGTTCGTTAAAAGTATGTCCCGAACAACCGACACCGCCGCCAAGAGGATGTATTTTGGTGCAAAAAAAAAAATCCTGTTGTTCATATTTATCATGTTCAAAGTATCATTCAAAATATATGGGACAAGAACGACGATTGGTTAACTATAATAGTAATAATAACTATTGGAATGATCATAATAATAATGGTGAAGAATATAATGCGGATGATAGTCAACAACGTATATTACATGAAAATGCATTATTTAGACGTATCGATGATGATGATGATTATGCAGTTGATGATGGCGATGGAATGTCAAATTGTAAATTATCTTATTTATTTTAAATTTAATTTTTATAATTAATGTATATTATTTCTTTAGCATGCATTTATTATGGAACGGTGTATAAATCAGGTTCAGCTATGTCTTCATCAACATTATGTACATATTGTTATTGTTTTAATGGTAAACAAAAATGTATAAAACCAAAATGTTTATTACCAAATGACGGATGCCAACCAATATTTTCGGATGCAACGTGTTGTCCGATACGATATGAATGTAATAATGGTAATAATAAAATTGATAATGGAAAAACTACCATCTCAAAACATATAATAAAATCAAAAAATAATTATTTAATACATCGTCCCATTGAAAATAAACATTATTTAAGAACAACATCAAAAAAAGCACAAAAAAATCGAGGTGAGTATGCGATCACGTTTTTCATTCATTGTTTTTTGTTTATAATATGTATATTTATACTTTAAATTTAAATAATACCGCATCGAATACGATTTATATATTATTAATTCAATTGTATTTTATATTTATATATTTAAAATGGAAAAAAAAAATATCCATAGGTTGTATAATTGAATCACAATTTTATCCAGAAGGTCAAAAATTACCGATTAATAAAAATCGTCCGTGTGAAGTATGTTTTTGTATACGTGGTAACCGTAAATGTACACCGAAAAAATGTACACCATCTATTAAAAATTGTAAACCATTAATACCGGACGGACAATGTTGTCCATCAAGTTTTGATTGTAGTAAGTATTATATAGTAAGAGAAATAACCGGAATATCTTTCTAATATATTGATCGATTGCTGGCAACATAAATTCATCATAAGTTTCACCAAGGAAATCATTTAAAACGTTAGAACAGTTTGTCCTGAATATCCAAAGCCAGTCAGTTATTGGACGATAAGGTACATTGTCATCGTACGACAATTATTACTGCCATACAACTTTATATATTTATATATACTTTCGACAAATCACCACCGAGTCAAAATTCTAAACTTCAACAAGATCTTACAAATTGTAGAATTTGATTTAAAAATCAATGTACTTATAGGTAGCTAAATTTATATTGAACACAATTTTATTCAGTGACGCAACTGCTATATCAATTATATATATTATATTTTTAATATAATTCCTATTTTTAAAAGTTGTCCCATAAAAATAATCATGTTATTAATTCACTATAATATTATTTTATCCTAATAATTTATAAAAAATATATCTTTATAGATAATGCAATAGAACCATCACCACGTTTATTAAACGAAAATTTTACATCACGTCAATTTGATTTATTTTCATATTTATTTGGTAGTGAAAAAACAAATAATAATAATACTAAAATTATTGATGATGAAGATTATCCGGATGAGGAGTTTAAAGATCCGTCCACAGTCAATCAAACAACTGTAATTGGATCGAATGGCACAACAATGGGTAATAGTGGAACAATATCGACGACAAGTGAACCGAGTTTTTTTGATGTAATAAGAGAAGGTTTAAATTTATTAAAAGATGATGACGACGCCGACCAAGACCAGGACGATATTAGTAACGAGCACATAAATTCAACAACATTAAAATATACAACAAATAATAATAATAATAACAATAATAATAATAATAATACTTCAGGAGATAATGAACCATTACAAAAAACAATTGATGATGATAACGATGATGATGGTGTTATTGCTGATGATAATTATGATGATGGTTTTAGTTTATTAGATTTAATATTAGGTAAAAATGATGATTATAAAGATTTAACAACAACAACTGACATCAATATTAATAATAATAATAATAGTGTAATAAATACAAAAAATCAACAATTAACTACAGAAAGTTCTATTACAAGTAATAGTACAACATTAGCAAATGATTTGGCTAATAGTAACAGTAACAGTAAGGAACAAATTGAAATGAGTAGTTCAACAAATATTGATACAACAACAATGTTAATTAATAATAATAATAATTTTAATTATAATAATGAATATGAAACAACATCAAATTTAGATTATTCAGATGAATATACTACAACTACAGATGATTTATCATCATCAACAATTGATCAAACATCATATGAACCATTAACAGATACATCATCAGCTGACGAAATAAATAATTTTTATGAAACAACAATATCAAATGATTTGCCAACGCCATCGATAATTACTTACACTAATAATTATCGGCCATCAGCAACTAATTCAAGTGAATATAATTTAAAAATAATAAAACCTGCAATTATTAACGATGATCATTATCAAAATTATAATAATTTAAATTTAAATAATAAAATTAATGAAAATCCATTAGATATTGATGATGAAGATAATAATAACGATGGTGATGATGATGATGATGATGATGATGATGATAAAGATATTGATGATGAAAATGTTGATGAGGATTATGATGATAATGATGATGAAGTACCTAATACTGCTACTACTACAACTACTAACGATGAGGATGATGATATTAATGATGCTGATACAGATGATACAGATGATACAGGCGATACAGAGAATACTGATGATGACGAAGACGGAGGATTTTTATCATCTATATTTGATGGTATTACAAAAATATTTTATGATACCGCTAATGATACAAAAGTTAATAATATAACAATAGAATCATTAAAAAAAGTTGAAAAATCTCCAGAAGAAAAATTTTCAAATAAAAATACTACTTTAAATAACTCAATGAAAAATGAAACTATACCAATGAAAGCCGCTACAACAATAATTACTACTATTACGAATACAACTACTACCGTTAAACCGATATCCATTGCATTGAAAAAGAATGAAAGTGTTACAGATCATTTTAAATTAATATCTACACGTAAACCAATAAATCCTATTAATATATCTTTTATAACACCAATAACTGTAACATCACAATCACCAACAAGTAGAACAACAGCAACAACTACATCATCCAAAACAACAACTACACCAACGACAACATCAACAACAACTGCCCCGACAACAGCTACAGCACCAACAACACCAAATACAAAAACAACTGGTCCACAACAAACATCGATAAAAAAAACAACAGAACATGCAATTGATAAAATTGTGAAAACAGAATTGAAAAACAATAATGATCATAAAATACTAACTGAATTACCATTAATCAATTCGAATCCATCAATATTAGAAGCTGATTTTAATTATGATTATAGCGAACCAACATTACCGCCTAGTTTACCGAATTTAAAAATTATTCCATTTTTACCATCAGATGCTGTAAAAAATGATGCAAAAAAATTTGATTATTATAAATTAAAACCAATTGTAACCACCGGAAATGATGCGATTAAACCAAATGGTGGTGTTGGGGCTATTAACATTAATAGGAGTAATGAAAATAACAATAACAAAAATAATAAAAATAATAATAATAGTAAAAATAATAATAATGGTAAAATTGAATATGATATTTATGATCATACATTAACATCATCATATCCATCAGCATCGTCATTGTTATTAACAGAAAATTATGATAGACATGATTCAACATTATATCCATCAATAACAGTTGATAGTAAATATAATATGCATTTATCGGAAAAACATAATAATAATAATGAAAATTTAAATAAATATCCGGTTTATGATGATTATGATGCATCATCATATAATATAGAAAATGAAAAACATCATAATTCACAAAATTCGAATAATAATCAATACAACAACAACAATAACAACAACAACAGAGATGAAATTAAATATGTACAAACAAAATATAACGCAGAAAAAAATAATTATGATATTTCTGCAACATATGATAAATATCCAATTGTTTATTCGGAAAAAAATGTTTACAGTAAAATTGATTTTAATACAGACAATCCGGTATTTGATAGAAATAATCAATTTTCACCACCAAGTAAAACAGAAGGTAATTAATTATAAATAATTTGGATTTATGGTATAGGTCTGTAGTTCAAAAAGATGAAAACTGAAACACTGCATTGAGATTAAGATAACTAAAAAACACTATTCTGCTTACCCCAATTGCTTCTAAAAGATGTTACCTTCCTTAAGAAATTGTTTATTCTACTGATTATTATTGCTTACCTCAATTTCTGATATGCAACGGATTGAGATCCATTCCACATATTCCAGTCTTAAGATATTGTCAACTTTTCGATGAATAGATTGCTTGATCGATATTTTTTCACCAGATCGCATCTCCTTAGACTATTTTTAGTCTATGTATACTATATTAAATTGTTAGCAAACAGTCTTATCGACTATACGTCTACTAAACTACATGGACTTCATGACCTTTTTCACAAAGGATTCGATGTGAGTGTTCCATGGTCTGTATTTGACCCACTGTGCCAACCTATAGATTATTTATCTGGTACTTTATCACTGTTGCATTATTTGAGTTAATTGACTGTCTATCACTCATTTTGACATCACTTTCTTGTAATGTGAAAAGCTACTCATAAGTAGATTACATTCACTCCTAAATAATTATGGGTGTCAATATTCAAAGTTATTTATATTATTATATTTCTCGTTATAATTCTGCTTTTCAGCATGCCACCGCAGTTATCAACTAATTTTATAGATGTGTAACGATTTTATTAAATATTTGATATTTACTATAATAAAATTAAAATTATTTTTAGGTGGATTTTTACCAAAAGAGCCTACAAAACCAAATTACTATAATAATTATAATAATCATCAACAACAATTTCAAACAACAAATTACCTATTGATTGATTTAACAACAGAATCGGCATTGTTAAAAAATAATTTAAGTAATTTAATAATAAATGATGCATCAATTACCGGTGGTTTATTATCAACATTTGATCCATTTAAAGATGTTATACGTACCGAAACCCCACCCGATTTAAATTCATTAATAGAAGATAAAGAAAAACTATTATCATTACAACAAAATCAATTTAATAAAACCAGTAGCACATCTGAATCATTAAATTATGATTTACATCATCATGTTGATGACATTGATAAAGATATAATTTCAATAACAACCGATAAAAATTATAATCATCAATATGAAGATACACAAAAAATTAATAATAATAAACCATCATCATCAATGTTAACAATTTTAAATAATTATCCATCATCATCGATTTCATTAGATTCAAAAAATAATCCATATGATATATCAACCGAATTAAATCAATATGGTTTTCCAATATCACCAGATCCACCATCATATAACAACAATGATGATGATGATGAAGATGCTGATGATAAAGACGATTTTTTGGGTAATATTTTAGGTTATCTATTAAATGGTGTTGATAAGGAAAAATCAACAACAAAACCAATAGTATCTAATAATTATAATAATAATAATAATAATAATAATAATAATAATAATAATAATGATAACAATAACAATAATTATTATAATATAGAAGGAGATCAATATGTTAAAATTCCAGCATTTAAAAATATATCTATTTCACCATCAATAAAAAAACCAATCGATATTAATTTACAAAATGCGACCACCAATAACACAACCACCACAATTATATATCCGCAACGGATAAATGATAAAATTACCGAAATGCCTATAACAATATCATCTGAATTTCCATTTAAATTATCGGAATCATCATCATTATCACCATTATCGTCGATATCTACATCATCTACATCAGCTATTTTCGATCCATATAAAAATCAAACAAATAAAATTGAAAATTTAAATATTTTACGTGATGTTTTATTGGCCACATTACATAATCCAAATTCTATAAAGAATGATAAAATTGAATCAGTGTCATCTGTTCCATTAAATAAATTACCATTTTTTAAACCAAATTTTCCAATAATAAATAAACCACAAACTATTAATTCATTAATAAAAACAAATCAATATGAACCAATACGTTCGGATTTAGATTTAATATTACCAACCGAATTAAATACATTTTATACAAATAATAATTATCAAATATTGCCATCAGCCGAAGATGAATCCAATCTATCAAATACAGAATCGTATGTTATAAATCCAGTTGATATTGATCAATTAAATAAACATCATCAACATGCACCACAAGTTTATTCGAACCCTGTATTAAATAATGATAACATTAATATTAATGATAATAATAATAATAATAATAATAATAATAATATTAATATTAATAATAATAATCAACAATTAACAGATCCAGCTGGTATTTTACAATTAGCTGGTTGTAATATATATGGTCGTATGTATCGTGTCGGACGTATTATATCAGAATTATCTGGACCATGTTTAGAATGTAAATGTACAAATATTGGTGTTCATTGTTCACCATTAAATTGTTAACAATTATATTAAATATTATATGAAATAATAAACTTAATTATATTACTTTTCTTACTATATTAGTGAAATTAATAAAAGTGATATGATGCTATACAAACAAAGTGTAAAAATATAAAGATATATGACTTAAATAATAAATTTTTATATAGAATTATTGAATTTAGAATCGTATGTGAATAAAACATTTTAAGAATATAATGTCGAATTTATTATAGAACTATAATACATTTAATTAAATAAACTTACAATTAAATATTTTGCATATTGAGAATGATAAATTAATTTGGCCGAAGTTTAAATAGTAATAAAAACGTATATTATTTATATTACAAATTAATTTGCGATTATGTTATTATAATATTGATCAATTATTTATAGATTTACGTAATACATAGTTTATATACCTTTCTGCAAAAACATTAATATTATTTTTATTTATCAATAGTCGCCATCATAAAATAATTAAAAAATTTATAAAATCGTATGTACTTTGTTTCATTCATTATTGCAAAACACGGAATCTGATGGACACATTCATTATTGGAATGCAGATAATTTTGACCAATACTATTCGATGATTTTTTTTATATAATAGAAAAAGAAAACCATATAAAAAACAAAAATCAAATTATACAAAGGGTGCCTCAACAAATTGATAAAAAAACCAACATTAACGCATCGTGTTAATAGTTTTTTTTTGTGTGTACCATCCTTTATGTAATTACCTTATATTTATAATATGTTGAGTTTGCGCTTATACGTATTGATTCATAAAAAAAGTGCAGGTACATTTTTGTTTTATTTTACTGCAATAAAATGATTTTATGTGATAAAAATAAAGAAATTAACTTTTTCTTATATTAAATTAATTATAAAATAATTCATTATAATTTTTAAAAAATATTAATAAAATAATAATGATAATAAAGATAATATTCTATTAAATATAATAAAAATAAAAATTTAATTTTGCTAATAGAATTTATTTTTGTTTTTTTTTTTTGCATTTCCGTAGAAGTTACTATACATTAAGTTCACGTCGTGTTTTTGTCCCTGTATAAAAAAGAAAGAAAAAATTCATTAATATATTAATAGTTTATAAAAAGTATTAATTATTTAATTGTAATGTAATATAATTAGTAAAACACATATTTTTTGGTATTATAATTATTTTAAGATAATATATATTAATATTTAGTTATACAAAGTTTCTTTTTATTTGGATTTCGATAAAGTGTTCGTGTGTGTGTGTTGTGTGCGGTACAACGCAATTTTTTTTTTATTTGATTTTCGTTTGCATTAAATCATATTTTATTAATCATTTTCTTTTTTTTTCACAAATCAATAGTCAAATTAATATAATAACATTCATCTTATTGAAAAGATTTAGTTTTATATAAAGTATATCCTTCTGATAAAAAAAAAATGTTCATTTGTGTGTGTAAATTATAACTTTCCTATTCCAATATGAAAATGTATTCATCAATTTATTTTATATTAACTTTTTATAATATGTGTGTTCGGTCACAATGTAATTACAATAATTACATAAAAACTCTTAAGCTTTTTATGAACTAGATAAAAAGGTTATTCAATTATGGAATGGTTAATTGTTGTATAATAGTAAATGGTGAGTACTTACACAGTTTATGTTACATTTTTGATTATATTAATTTCTATTTTACTATATACAATATATTATTCTTTGTATGGAAAGTAATCTTTCCCAAATAAAATTTAACTTTTTAAACATATTATTTAACTAAATATGCATCTAAGAATTCTGTATAATTATAATACTGTACATATATTTTAATATAATGCCACTAAACTCCTATAAAGTATTGGTGCATTTATAAAAATGTACGATCTGAACAGCCGTCGACTCTCATGATGTAATGGTTGATTCTACTATTTTACCCAATTGAGTGTGCGCATATTATTTTGGTTATGTTTTATTTTGAGGTATTTTTTTATTTGATTAATAATTAATTTCTTTATTATTTAATTGTAAGTAACCATCAATTTAAGTGTATCATATAATATTATCTATGATGAATTCTAACACATTATACGAATTTATGCTTATACGTTATACCACCTCTGTATTCTACTCTGCATGGAGATAATGAGGTACAGGACTTCTAAAAGTGTTCTATATTAAACAGAATCATGAATAAATATGTATTGGTATTAGTAAATGATAATGTGTAAAAGGAAAGGTTACCAAACATTCATTTAAGTTAAATAATATAATGTTTTATTGATTTGATAATATTTTTTATGTTCATTTTGAACAGAAGAACAGAAACATTGTAGATAAACACCCACACCGCGAAATTGCAATTAATAAAAAATAGCATAAAGAGTAAATGTATGATTATCTTTTTATTTCGTTTTTATTTTATTAAATATTAAAAAAATAAATAATTTTAAAACTATTACATAATAAATAATATTATATATAAATTTAAATAATAAAAATCAATAAAAAATAAATTTTCGGGTATAGCCGCCGTCCGTCCGTCAAAAATAATCAATTATTTAATATCAATAGAAATTTGTCATGATCTTTCTTTTTATTGAAAGATAATTAGTGACTGCTGATCACTGTGTGTGTGTCAGTGTGTGATACAAAAGTATAATGTATATATTTGTATAATATAAAATGTAAATATATTTCGAAATAAGTATTCCAATATTCTGAATAATTCGTAATTGTAATAAAGATTAGATAAAACTAATATAACTATGCAGTGATTTGTGTTGTTAAAAAAATGAGACACTCTTATTATAATGTGTTCTGAAATTCTGCACAAATTAGACGATATTAGTATTTATGGATTTATAGCAATTATAGATTCAATATATATAAAATTAAATGCATACTTATATACGATATCACAGTCGTAATATTATTGTAAAATTAATAACAAGGTGAAATTGGTCTGTACCAAATGTAATTATAATATATGCGTATCACAATTTAGGAACTTCCACATAAATATTATAAATAATTGAAATAATTAGGATGCAAAAACATAAAATAAATGCTAGAATTTGTATTAAACGAATGTAAAATGTTTTTGATCCTGTATAAATTATAAATCCTAAAAGTAATCCGGCCAATGCACCACCACAATGTGCTGATATACTAATTTTTGGTTCCGAATTATTACCATAATAATAATGACTAATTACAAATATAATATCACTGGTACATAATATTATAACACAAATGATGCGTAAATATCGATGAGTTAATGCTGCAAAATTCTGAAAAAATAAAAATATTAAAAGAAAGAAAGAAATATAATATTTAAATAAAATACAATTACCATTACAACATTTGATATGTGGCTAATTAATAAACTATAAACACCAGCTGATGAACCGACCATTAATAATGTCGGTTGAAATATAGTGGCAGCTAATGCACCTAGTATGACACCACCAACATATATCACTAATACTCTAAAGTGTCCTTGTTCGGTTTCTAATGGTACCGATACAATAATCTATAAAATATTGAGATTGTAGAATATTCTTTTAATAATCACAAGAATTTAATTATATCCATATACAATATCTTACTTGTATAAATATGTTTAACATTAAATGTGTATATCCAATGTGTAAAAAATTATAAGATAAAAATCGCCATAACTTGTGTGCGTGCGTAAATGAAAAAAAAAATAAATAAAATAAATAAGTTATTATAAATTAAAAATGAAAATTTTATAAATTTTTCCACAATCAATTGGAAACGTATATTAAATTATAGTTGATTGGAAAAAAATAAATATTATAGTTATGTACCTCTTTTTTTTTAAATGGTGAAAAAACTAGTATCTTAAATATGTCATCGGTTTTCCAAATATGTACACATATCTAAAATATAATTTTAATTATCTGATTATATATTGATTGGTATATAATACATTTTAGTATATATATTATAAATATAGTAATAGTTAATATTGATTAAATTATATATAATAAAATTACTTAACGCATTCTATAAATATTTTAAATTATGTAATTTTTTCTAATGTATATTTATTTTTTATACTATATAACAATTTGTTTGAATTTATGTTTAATTAGAATTATTTACATTCGACTATATGTTTCCACTGGTTATAATATGCAACAAATACATTCACATACGCGTGTGATTAGTTAAAAATACATATTTTAGAGGGAAGTTTTGTTGTAGAAATGTACAGAAACTACTAATAAAAGCTCGTTTTTATTTAAAAAAAATTAATTAAATGATAAGTTATTCATACGCATGAAAATTATTTTATATACAAAAGTATAGATCATGAAGTGAATTTATATGAAATTAGTTATTCAATAAAATTACAGCAATGATGTAATATTTAAAATTCTATTATGAATATCGCATAAAATAACCGGATGCGATATTTTTATAAAAAAAAAAAAAAACAATTACAATTAAACTATGAAATAATTTTTGAAATTAAACAGGATTTAAGGTAGCATACAAATAATGTAGTATAGGTGTAAATATTGTAAACTGTTTAAAAACACATAATATACAAATAAAGTCTGATACAATTTGAGGTAGTCATAATAAAACTAAAGCATAAATAGATAGAATGTCGTAGATGTGGAAGTGAATGCCGAACGCAATTTTTCAAATTTGCCATCGCTTTCTATGATTAGTGGCAGATGGAGCATCATCGTGATGATAAAGCACTTTCTATACTTTGCTCTAATGTGATCATTTTATAACTTCACGTGGTGATCATTTGAAACAATATCGCATCAATTGTTCTGGTTATTAACGCACATTTGGTTTTCTTGAATGTTCAGTATCAACCAAGTGTTTGTCCGTCAGTCGTTTGAAGTAAATATTGTATTTCTCAATTAAAATCTATGTACTTATGGAATGTATTCCGGAAACTTATCAAATCATTTAATAGTATACTCTACCAAGGCAGAGTAATTTACAAACATGACTGTAATGAATCTGATTTGCGTATAGCTAATTTAATTTATATTTTATATACACCTCAATTTTGGATCACCACAAAATATACAATTATAAAACTACAACAAAATACCTGAATAAAACTATTTATTAATAAAATCCATGGTATTTTCCATTGGCAACAATTTAAATTCAATCTTTTATTAAAAATTTGTTTATAATTAACATCAGCAGCAGCAGCAGCAGCAGCACCAGCAGTAATCTTTTCATTTTTAAAAATTAATTGTCGTTGTTGTTGGTCCTTTTGATTATTTATATTTGTATTTAATTTTTTATTATGATTATTAAAAATAATTGTTAGCTCATTATTTATTTGATTGTCCAACAAAATATCATCGTCTTTTGGTAAAAATTTATAATTTTCATTATTCTGATATTTGATATTTTTATTTCCATCTACCAATTGCATTGCAGATGAAAATTTATTATTCACTTTAATTTTTCCATTTTCTTTTTCATTCCATGCTAATATTTCGGTTGAATTTGATTTTGGTAAAATTTTTCGTAATGGTATTGGTGATGAATTTATAATAATTGCACTCATTGTTATTTTTAGCTTTTACTTTAATAATTTATTAAATCTGTTATTGAAAACATATTTATTTTTATGCATACAACACCGCGAGTAAATTTTCTATAATATAACAAGAAAAACCAATAAATAAATATATTAAATAAATCACCAAATTATGGTACATAAAAATTACAATACACACAATTTTAATATCTTATCTAATCTTTTAGTATATATTAATATTAACAATAATTTTAATCAATTGTTTATAAATAAGTGACGTATACGCATATTAACTCAATATAATTTAAAGGTCAATAAAATCTTATAACATTTTTTAATTTATTTAAAATATATCTCTATAATATTGCTATTTCGGAAATTTATTATAAATTGTGTAGGTTTTGGTTTACTTAAAAAAAAAATATTATTAAATATTCATTTTTAAATTTACGTTGTACACCGTTGGGTACCGATTTTAAATTAAAAATGTAAAAAATATTAAAATCAACAGCAGCCACACACACACACACTTTATGTTAGTACAAATGCAATTGATCAACTGAATTTCTTTCTACATTATAACAAATACAAAATATATATTTTAGTTAAAATCTGGAAATAATAAATTACACCTAATATCAAAATTTTTTCAGCTTTATATAAAATATATAATTTATTTGAAATGATGTGTGGATTTGTTATTGTAATAAATAAATTAATAAATACATATCCATATAATATTGATGGTGTGGTGTTGTGGTTTGTTGTTGTTGTTATAATGATTATTTCTATTATTGAAATACGAATTTTTATTTTATTTTACTGTATACATAATTCATTTATCATTTTTAAATTATTATGTTTATGGTAGAGTATCTCTTTGAAGAATCATATTCGGATGTACATTATACTAGAAATATAGCTCAAATATAATTATATTATTATTTGCAAATAATTTTTTTAAATAGAAACATAATAACAATTTAAATTTTGAAACCTACAGTAATATTACTCGTAATCGAATATATAAAATGTTGCCATAGATATTGATGGAATTGTTTCTTATACGTATTATAAAATTATGAAATTATATGCGATTTAATTGTGGTTTTTTTATTTGGCAATATTTATGCAAATGTGTGCTGCGGTTAATTTTATATATTTCTTTAAGTTTTTCCTCTTTTATTATACTAATCAATAATTACATAATTTTTTGTATTATTAATGTAATATTTACTAAAAGTCAAGCCACCACAATGTGTATTAGTTAGTGCTACTCATAAGGTATCTATTAAACATTACAGTTAAATAATTAATTATTCCTAATATTTCTTAAATATAGGTCTTGTGTGTGTGATCTGCTCTAACATCATATATTTTCTAAGATATTCGGCGTTTTCTTAATTTCATAAACAATTACAAATGATTATTCATATTACTATTTATGATGAAAATTACTGAAATAGTTTTTTTCCCCAAATATCAATACCGTGAGAATCGAATACGCCACCACGTCCGACTAGTGAATGACCATCAAATAATTATACACATGGCAAATATAAATATTAAATTTGTTTTAACTTCTCTAATCTTATCGTATATGTGTTTGTATATGTTTATACTTGAAATTTATATATAAATACATAAATATTATGTGTAAGATTAAAAAAACACTTCTGTCAATACACAACGGGCTGCCTGTTACTATGAAAACACCTAACACATGTCCTCTTGAATTTAAAACCAATAAACGATTCTTCCAACATTTTCTTCACACCGCCCTTCCAAAGGATCTGAATGTCCTTTAATGTTAAATTAGAAACTAATTTTCTTGTAGTTTTTCTGAAATTCAAATATTTATAAAAGAATTATTCTATACGCACATTTAGTTAGATTTTCTTGACCTTATAGTGAACTCAGTAATTTGATAATAAGAATTATATAACCTGCTCAATTAATTATAATATATTATTTTTTATATGCATTTTACAAATGAAATATAAATTAATTGTATCTTCATTTGATTTTCCATAAATATACTTTGAAATATGGAAAGACACATACGCAAAGAATAATTTGTATAAAAGTTGATAATTAAATATTTTACCTATACATAATTTTAACCATTTCCTTCCGCCTCATTTATTATATGTTAATACCTCTATTTTTTTGAGGCTACATCAATGCATATTTATTAATTTTAAATGAACAAATGATATGATAATAGGTACAAAAATAAAATATATAACTTAATCCCTTTGTTATTCAATGAATTTACATATAAAATCATATAAAAATATAATCGATTATGAATATATTTTAAAAATTATACTTTGAATTCTTTTTAACCCATATTTTAATATAATAATAAATATAATAATTTGCATTTGAGTTTATTTGAAGGGTTAGTTTACATTTTACATATGTAGGAAGGTGAACACTTTTCTAATACAGGTATTTAGAAAAATAATTATAGTGATAGTTATTTTCGATGTACATGTCATTTGTCGAAATTGATTTTTATCTAGTCAGTCTATATATAACATTTAAATTTACAAAATGAATATATGATTGACATTTAAATATAAATAAATATATGAAAAGTTAGTTTCTAGATAAAATAAATTGGTTTAAATGTCATTATTATTTTATTATATATAATTTACACAACACCATCACCGCAAACATTTTTCGAAACGCAAAAAAAAATAATTAAATTAATCTTAAATTGTATATACTTTAAAAATTCTATTATTAATATATATTTTATTTTTAGAAATCAAAATAGAAAAATGTTGTTTAGTTTCAGTCAATTGATTTTATTTCTATTTTTTTTTTGATTATTTTATAAATAAAAGGTCAGAAGAAATATAATTTATAAGTAGTTACGCATATTTTCGTGTATTTTATTATAATTATGTGGTAATAAAACTACGAGTATATATATAAATTGTTTGGTAAAAATTATACAAAAAATATAAAAATAATTGGCAATACTTCTTCAATATATTATATGCTATTATTTGTTATGCCCAACGAAAACATTTAACTGCGACTAAAGTGTTATAAAAAATAATGATGAAGATCATCATTATAAAAATGTGTTTATATGATGCTTGTGATAATATTTAATATTGAACAAATTGTCCGTAATTTTCTCTGTTATTTATATATTTATAATACAAAATTGGAATACATGTGATTATTTATGTATCGGGTTCGCCGCCGTACAACCAAATTATATCCATACATATGTGCAAAATTGCAACAGCGATAAAAAATATAATTGTACAAATTCATCGATGATTGAGTCCAAATAATTTTGTACTAATTGAATTTGAAACTGGATATTAATCTACAATATATTCTATATATATTAATATATTCTAAATTTAAATAAATTGTTCTGTATAGTGTACTATTCTCTAATAGAAGTGGCGGTTTTTGGATCTGAGACCAAGAAGATTTTTTTTCATTCAAATGTATACCTGATTATACTGATTTGAATGCCACAGAGAATTTATTTGGAATTTTGAAACGCGATGAATTAGACGAAAACATTCTAAAATCAGTTCAAACTTGTTGCATACTCTATCTATATAATACCATTTATTTTGTTAGTTGCACTATATACATTGCAACAAAATATTAAGAGATATTCTATAAAATAATGAAAAATTTTTACATACACATTTTTTAGTATCTATGAAGTATATATGTTTTTTTTTAGATACTGCCCAACTCTGCCCACCACCTGAATATAAATACGTGTGACATGCGATACAAATGAAAATATAGTAAATGCTATATTGTTTATATAAATTTCAATACAATAATATGGCACGTGCATTATTTACTATGGGACTTCTACTCACTCACTTTTTCGGCCAGAATCGCCACAAAATATGTAAAAGATACAAAAATTAATTAATAATATATTTCATTTGATAAAAATATATATTCAATCAAAGTAGACAGAGACGTGTACACATAAAACATCAAATATTTATTTTTAGTTTATTACAAATTCATCAATAAATTTAATATGGCAAATATAGACACTTCACCGAGCAGCGGCACCACCGCACATTGCACATAAACAAAATATTCATCAAAGTATTATTAATAAATATTTATATTAATTCATGTATATATTATTTAAGTTGATGGGTTTACGTATAATATAATTTGCGGCTCTCACATAAAGGTGGTATAAAAATAAAGTAAATAAATAATTAAAATTTTCCAAATAAAATTTTCTCTGTAAATTCTTCTGCAATAAAAAAAAATACATGTTTTACATAAATTCACTTGAAACTTATTAAAAATGGTTAAACGGAAAAATAAATAATTATATATTGTGTACATTCATTCGAATTCTTAACTAATAATTATAATAAATATTTCAATAATAATAATTAGTCTATATATTTAAACACATATTTATTCATCTGATAAATTTTCTTCAATATATGGTATAGATAACAATTACATTACTCTACGTATGTATTCAATGGAATTCAAAATAACATATATATATATATATAATAAACTTAAACTAATAATATAATAAAGATGTCTCGCCCACACACCACGCACCAATACAATTTATGAATGAAAATTGCAACAAGCAAAAAATGTTAATAAAAGTATATAATATTGTAAAATATATAAAAGAGAATATACACAGAGTTCAATAACCCTTATATTGTACAGTGTATACAAAATATTATATTTGTTACATATGAAAAGTTGGAAGGAAAATACACGGGAATATGTAAATGTTAAGAGAGTATATACAAAATATTTGTTCCCTACACGAAAATTCCTGTATTGGATATTATTTCTCTTAACTAAATTATACACACAATTTTTCTATTCAAATTATAAAAATTAATCCTTCATATTTTTCGTTGTTCATTTTTTAAATAATAAAATATATTAATTGTAAAAATGTATAAAAACCTCTTTTCTGATGTGCCGAATAAAAATTATTATCAATTCTTTCAAATAAACAAAAGTTTTTCTCAAAAAATATAAAAAACACTTCTAAGTGTGACACTTTAAAATTTTTTATTAATTCTAATAAATTGTACATAGACAACCCGTCGCCGCCGCCACTTGAATTACAATAAAAAAATTTATTACAATATAATTTTCTTTTAGAACATTTTCCTTTTATTTTTATCTTAATTCTTTTAAATTTTATAAAAATAAAAACCACCTCTCGCCACCGTTATTATATATCACTTGAATTAAAAATAAAAATATAATTTTCTTTTACAAAAATTTTCCTTTAATATTCAAATTTAAAAATAATTTCAGTTTGTATTTAATAAAATAACAAATTTTCCACCATATAAAAAATGTTACACAGTACAAGAACTTAATATAAACAACAAATAACCATGCACCATATCCGTCGTCCGACACAGTTCATGTGCAACTATATAAAATATTTGTGGAAAAGTGAAAGTTATCATAACAGTAAAAAAATAAGTAAAATGCATAAATAAAGGATAAATTTTCATTGCTATTTTAGTGGTGGTGGTGGTGGTGGTGGTAAACGTTGTTTGTGTTATTTTCTTTTCCACTTGTGATAACGCACCCGGCACCATATGATCATGAAAAACTATAGTAATTTTCAATAAATAATATTCGTTTTAAATTTAATTGTTTTTTTGTTTTATAAATTTAAAGTTTTTATTTTGATATTTTTAAGAAAAATTAATTTTTTTTTAATTTTAAAATTTATGAAAAAAACTATATTAAAATTATGTGTTTTAAAAATTGGGATGAGATTGTTTTTTCTTTGTTATTGTTACCAAGGCAACTTTATATAGAAATTTTATCACGGGAATGACTATATAAATATATTACATATTATTTACTGTAACATATCATAGGTATTTACTGATTTTTGTCTCCTATCCTTTGTATACGTAACACATATATGGACTACATATAGAATAATATAAAAGGCGGGAAAACTCTGGACACAATGAGGGTTCTAATTCTATAATTTGTCTATATAGAATATCATTATATAATAAAGTATATGTTTATGACATTCCTTTATGTATATATAATATTGTAATTTAACTGTGGATTATACGTAAAATACATATGTCACACATATCTGAGAGATGCAAATTTAGAAAAATCATATGTTTGTGTGATATGACGTGGTGTTGTTATACTACGAAATTGAGGGTTACATTATATAATTTAAATATGTTTGAAAGGAATGTATTTAGATGAAAGGAATAATTATATATTTACAAAGTGATCATCGAAATTTTATTAAGGGTTTATATAATCAGATTATTTAGTCAAAAAATCTCCATAGTTTTATTTTTATCCTTAATATGAAATTAAAATTTTGCTATTTTATTATAGTTTATAGTACGAAAATTTTAAATTTAACTTCAAAACTCAATATATAGTACAAAATAAATTTTTTTAGGCGAGGGTGTGTGGAAAATCTTTGAAAAGATACTATGGAGGCTCATGTATAACCACATATAGATCTGGGATTCCTACCCAATAAAAACCAGCTCTCTTTTTTTTAACAATTGACATCAATTGACAATTACCAATTGTTGAAAACGAAATCGATCAACGATTTTTATATCTTTGGTATTACATCAATGATATCCGTTTCTTTTTTTTAATTTTATAAACGAACAAATGGTAACGGCAGCTGAAAAATGTCAGTGTTAAAATAATAAATGTCACATGTAAATATCCGGGAATTGAAACCAGTATTTCATGTTTGATTAACATGAATGCTACCGTCGCTGAGTGTATGTATAACATTGAGGAACTCTTTTAAATTACAACAAATGCATTTATAAGATTAAAGTGTTACTCTTTTGGTTGCTAGTTTTTATGCATTTTTTTTATTGCTGTAAAAATATTTACATTATATTCGAATTGAAATCTAATCTAATATTTGTGGTGGTTTGTTCAATCTACAAACAATAACATTTTATATTTTACCATTGTAAGTTCTAAAATTTTTGTTAAGCATAGACACAAACATCATAAATGTATATTATTGGTAAAATTATTAAAACATTACAATTGTTATACGTTATATTTTTATTATGTTTATGAAAGAAATGTTAATGTAACATTAAAATTGTGGGTAGAAAGTGTTGCGAGAAATTTGTAAATAAAAATATACATATTTTTGATAACAAATATGAATTAATATTTTTAAAGTGTTGGGGCCAATTAATTAATTGTTGAACATTTATTTTATTTATATGAAATGTGAAGGCAATTTAAAAAAAAAAAATATCACGCTGCGTTGATTATAAATTTAACTATACAAATTAAATATATTTTATATACTCAACATTCAATGCCAATTTCAATAAATCAGTTCATTTTGTAAGTGAGTGCTAAAATTATTTTCATATTTTCAAATATAATTTTTGCGCATAAATAAATCGTGGGAGTGCTATCGAAATAGATCACATGAGCGCAGTCTGTCTTTATGCATATATGTTCCTCTTGTAATACCTCTCTATTGTTCAAATACTTGGATCAAGATCGTTTCCATGTTGTTCCTCCATCGTCTGATAACCATTCCTCTACCAATGACAGACTGCCTGTCTTTCTGTTCATCTATTATAGTCTATATTATAAATCTAGGATTATATATGAATAGTTTCCATATGAGTTGTGGAAAATCGTAAAACGTTTTCTTTGTCAGTTTTTTGATACCCGACAATTTGTTCATTCTTTATTAAATTTTGGTGAAATTTTCTGCGAATGTTTTAAATATATACAAATTTCTATAAGAAAATTCTTCAAAAATCGAAAGACATATTTGTTTTCTTGCGTTTCTTACGTTTCTAGAATTTTGTAATTTTTTGTGTGTTTTAATTTATATGCAATTAACCAGAAGATAAGTTATCTGTATTCCAATCTGGACTACTTATAACTGCACTGCACTATAGTTATTGCGATACCTTATACCAATATATATTATATTATAATCTTGGCATATTTAAGTATCTCTGAATTTTTGTATTATTTATACATTATTCTCAAGAAATTCTTCTGCAAAAATAGAATAAACATATACATACACTGTGTCCAAAAAATATCCGGAATCCATTCAGGAAAACAATTAATTTATATTTATAATAATAGAAAGGTCATTCCGTTTATTATTTTTAACGTCAACTGAAATACATTGAATAGTCGATGCCACTAAAAAAAAAAACTTGTGTTTTAGACAAACCAAACATTTGAATCTTTTTGATAGCGTATATTTACCAATTTTAAAATGGTTATTTGATCTTAATAAATTTTCCACTGTAATGCGATGTATTTTAGCTTATATGCACTACGAATGAAATGCCAGGCAAATTTTTTAAAGTCGGTTCACAATACATAAATCAATCATCAGCTAATTATTGGATATATTGTAAATTCATTGCGGTTATTTTTTAGACAGAGGATGTACTTATTTGATCCATTTATTTTTTTAAGTTAAACTACTTATTTATTTTACTATTATAAATATTTATAATATTACATTACTACAAATAGGTACTCTATTATTAACAATTTTGATTATATATTATATTATTTAATTTAAAAGATTTGTGTGTGTGTGTGTGTGTGTGTGTAAGAAATAAGAAAGCATAAAAATATCTATTTGTGATTGATAGATTTTATATATTGTGTCTGTTGTGTATATTCTATATTGTATATATACAATATATATTATTATGTGATGATGATGACCATTAAAATTTATAACAGTTTCTTCAATTTTGAAAATCACTAAATGTCAGTTCATCTGTAGACGTTTGAATAATTATCTTTTATACTTTTAAACATATACAATAAGATAGTATTTATATATCAAATAATATATATTTTATAAGTGGTTAAGATTTTTTGTTTTTCATTTTTGTATTACTGCTACGTTTCCTCTATTATCGCATTGTTTAAAATTTTTAGATATAATTTTACAATTATAATACTATATTTAATTTAAGTATTATACGTGTAGTTTCAACTATATGGTTATGGCTGTATATATAATAAATACGTACAAATCTGCATGCACACATAATTATATTGTATATTATAATTTTGTAATTGTAAATAAAATAATAATTAATAATAAGAAGATTTTTGGATATATATTTTTAAAGTTACATATTGACCTAATTTCTCATTAAAAAGTAATTCATAAATTTTAATATTTACTATATCTCGTGTGTAAATTGAATATGTATAAATAAATACCGCATGTATCAGCATCACTATTCAATCAAGATGAAAATTTACATGCTCATATTTATGTACAATAAAATATATAATAAAATATAATAAAACAACAAATAAGTAAAAGCAATTGGGTGTTAGTTTGATTGACTTGCACATTTTATGATGGAATGCATGTGTATATATGGATAGCATATATGTGAATGGATATACATATACATTATTTTAGTTATTTTGATATGTATCTACGCGATGAATATGCAATGCGATCGATTTAATTATAAAAAGCATGTCAAAAACGATATATGCTAATATTTATTTTCTTTATAATTTGAATTTATGTATACATTAAATGCAGTTATTTACTGACTGGTCAAGCATGATTCTGCCGTGTTTTTTTCTTTTGTTCTTTTGGGTTTTAATGAAAAGTTGGGCCGGCATAAGTTGAGTAAGACGTCTCCTCATACATATAAAATTCAGCAGCCTTTCTTTGAACTGTTTTGTCATATGCGGACGAGAATTGTTCGACACACTAATCACTTTACCATATCTAGTGCTCCATTTTATTGGGCGGTTTTGAATTTTTGTGTATTTCTTTAATAGATGGTCGTTTCATTCAATAGTAATTCTTGCAAGTCGACAGCTTTTTCGATCATATTGTATAAAATTTCTTCTGAGATCTGATGAAATATCGATTCGATAAAATCAATATAGAAAAAACTTTATAAAAAGATTATGTTACCAGCATTTAACCGAATGTATAGATCAGCGCATATAACATGTGGCTAGCGCATTAAATTAAGAGCCGGTTGCTTCATACTTATGCACACCTATATGCAAATATGTCATCTAAGAAAATGCATTAAATGCAATGAAATTTTTGGCCCGTGCACACATTTCAATATTCTCTATAAATAAATACTATAAATTATATTATCAGAAATTTACTATAAAACTATATTGTGTGTTTACCTTGAAATCCGCCGGTTATTAACAATAATTGCATTCGCATTTTCCTGTATATATGGCATGCATATTCTGCATCAAATACAAATTGTACAGAGTATATTGGTTTTAACGCTTTTAAACTAAATGATGTCAAAAAAACATTCCCACACTTGATTTCACTGAAAGACAACTAAGGAAAATCCATAAACCATATGTGTAAACTACTGGTTATTAGACAAAAAGAAATGAATTTTAAAATCGTTACAATTCCATTGAAAGTGGATCAACTATACGATAATCGTAGTATAAACGTTTGAAAACATATGGGTAAATTCATGTGAACCATGTTCATCAATGCTGTAAACGAAACAATCATGCGGTAGTAAGGTAATGTTGTGCATTTTATTTTATCAGCAATATATTTTGAACTGTGTACTACTGATTGAATTCATGAAAAAATTATTCTGTAGCTTGACAACGGATGTTGCAAAACCGATCAGCGATACATTAAAATTAATTATGGCTAGCGAAATCTTACCCCAACCCTCCTTATTCATCACACATTGATTCTTTAATGAAGTCATCCCTTTCGAACCGGTATGACTATATATTTTAAAATGACTATATATATAGATCGCTTCCATAAGGAAACAAAAATTTTCTTACAACCTTAAAGGTTGTAGCAAAACGATAGACAATATATTGTCATTGAAATACCGTCGGTATTGTTTAGATATAATAATATTATATTCGACTATAAACAAACAGAACCTTCCGGAACAACATGAATCACTTTTTTCTTGTGATATTAATTCTCTATTTAACCATCATCATCTTTGATATTACACTTATCATATATCACATTCAGAAAAATAAATTATATGAATAATTTGTTATATAATAAATATATTTGTAACTTACTACATTACATTAGTAATTTTGTAATACATCATTCTTTCATCTTTCATCAAGAAATGATAGACAATAGTTAATTGAGTGGATACTATATTTTATATATACAGATATATCGTAAATTAGTATATAATAATCAAGTTGGATACAAATAAATAAATTAATTAATTAATTAATTAATTAGATAGAAAATGTTAAATGATATTTATATTTATATTATATTGTACTATATATTTTATCATCGAGCATATAATATTCAAACTAATAATTTAATTAAAAATATATTTAAAATTGAATTGATTAGTTTAATATTGGGTACTCGTACTACTAGTATTTATAGTATTTGTAATTGTACGAGTACTATTTATATAGATAAAACATTATTTGCTATCGAATATAATAATATAATAATAAATAATTGTATGTGTGTGTTTATCGTTTTGTAATGTTTTATATTATAATAATAAATAATAATATATTCAACAAATTACGTATCCTCGCCATTCATTGGAAATACGCAATTTTTTTTGTTATGGTTTTTCATCATTGAATTGTATATAAAATATATAATATAAAGATAGAACAATTACATAATACAATGCATTGGTGGAAAAATGGATCATATATGCGAAATATATATATATTAATACGTGTACAAAACTACTATGGTATGTATACAAGGGGAGTATATATCATTTAAAATCTCAGTTGGAAGTGACAATTAAATGACAGCATTTTGGAAATGAAATAGTAATTAAATAGAGAAAATTGATGTGTTCAATTTATAAATGTAGTTATTTATAATCGCTGTATATATGAAAATCTATATTTCATAGGGCAGCGTATGCGTTTGGTTTTTTTTTGCTATTGCTACTTGCTACACATAAATTCTATATCAATATACGAATAAAAGAGTGTGTATTGTAATATATTGTATTGTAACCATTGTAAACATATAATTGAATTGAAATCAATTATAAAAATTTACTGAATAGTTTATCATCGTATACAGAGAGTGAGTGGATTTATTATTGGTATTCTGAAAATATATATGTTTTCTGTTTTTTGTTGTTATTATAAACTCTTTGTATTTGTATTTTGATGCGTGTTTTTACTAAATATTGCATGTGCATATTTATTATATCCAATATATATATATAACGATTTGCAATGTTATATATTGTACAATATCGTGATCATTTTATTATCAGTAATTATATATGTATGTTGTTAAAGTTAAGTTATATATTAAAATTTTTCATATGTACTTACTTAATATTTAACATATTATTATTTATACACTATGTCGATAAAAACAATATTTAATCTATGTCTATGCGCGTATATATTGAAAATGTATATTTATATATATAATATAATATATTATTAATAGAATCTATTTAGATAATTATTACTAATTATATGTACTCGTATGTTACATGTACCTATTAATTCCGTATATAAATTTTTTTATGTTTTAAATGTTATTAAATAACAGCGTATGCTTTATTATTGGCTATATACAAATTATAATGTACTTTGTACTTAAAAGTGATAAAAACATTTTTGTTTAAATACTTACTTATTTTTATTAACAATGTGTTCCTGACATGTACAAAAAATTGTATTTATATGTAAATCGTATCGATAGACATCCTGCCAATACATTAAATCCATATACACTGATATTACAGTTTTAAACTGTGCGACTTTTATGAACTACAATATATAGATTTGTAACACCTAAGCTATTCTTTTGTAATATGTAATATCGATTGGTTATTAATTCTAATCCAAATTTATTATTTGTTCCATAAGGTTTTGTTAATTCTTTTCACTTAAAACTAGGTTTACATCCAATCGATTTTTTTCTATTATTTTTTTCACATATTCATTCAGATAACAGATAAAGATAAAGATAATAATAGATATAGATAGATAATAGATAATAGATAAAGTGTTGCTTAAACTAATATTTTCCAATATACTTTTTTGCTGAACCCCATAATTTGAGTATTCGTCTTTTACTTTTATGCTAATGGAATGTTTACCTGTCATGTATTATAAAATATTAATATAATGAAGCGTAGTTGTCAGATAATTTTTTAATTTATAAATGTAATCTTCGATGATACACAAATGTTCATGTTGCTTTCTTATATCAAAGGCTTGAGCAACATTTATAAGAATATCGTTAAACATATAAACAAACATTCTTTTCTTCCAATGAATCCACAATTTATATTTGTTTTATTCCATATGAACTCCATTGTATATAGAATGGTTGTTACGAAATCCTGATTAGTGATTTGATAATAAATTTCGTTTTTCCATAAAATTTACTTCTATATTTTCAATTATATTTTCTGAAGCAACATAATGTTATTTCTTATTTATGTTTACAAATTTATTCGGTGTTTTCAAATTCATAATTATCTTTATTTTAGATTGTTGGTTACAACCGCATTTGTTTAGAAAACAGTTCAGCCAATAGCTTTATTTTTTTCAACTCTTTTCTACTCATCTTTAAATGATCTCCAACCATTTCATGAATTTCCTTTGAAAATATACTATAAAAATTTCAATGAAAATATGATAAATTCAATATATATACGTATTCTTAATCGCTTATATGGTTTATTATCGTATAATTTAATTATATTTAAATTTGAAACTACTAATTTAATGGTTTTCTATATAACAATATGATGCACTAGATTATGTAGACCACCAACGAAATAAAATCTATCCAATAATAATAAAAATTTAAAGACGCATGTTAAATTATATAAATGTAAAAGTAAATTAGTAAGTAATTATTTATTTATTTATTTATTTGGTTTACTATTGCAAGTAAAAATGCAGTATAATAATATAAGTTATAGCCAAAGGTGTTTATTTTTTATTTTATAAATGCTATATAGTGTTATAGGTTCTATCAAATATTACACATATTAAAAACATATACAATCAGAGATTACGTATATATTATCTGATATTTTATTTATCTATAACTATAAATAACGTGTATAATTATTACACAATGAAAGTATAATATAAAATATATTTATTCGTCGTATATATGTATTCAAAACTATATCACAGTTCTTAACAAATATACGTATTATTAAATTGTGTACAAATCACATATAAATAATATCACTTTTCGATTTTTTTTTGTTGTTGTTGTATATGCTGCACAATAATAAAATAAGTCAATAATATAATATAAATATGTATAGGGTATAATAAAAAGTATATTATTTATAGTTTTGTATTTTATAATACTAAATATAATGTAAAATAAAAAATATTATAACTCATTAATTTCAATCGACAAAACCATAAAGTTTTTTTTTAATTAGTGTATATAATACACGAGTTAACAACATATACGGCAGCAGCAGCAGCAGCAGCAGAAACAATTATATATAATATTGTATATTATTGAATGGTTCATATATAATCCGGTAACAAATGTGTGGTAATAATATTTTACTTTATATAGTAGTAAACGTAAACCATATTATATTATTATCAGTTATATACAATTGCGTATATAATGAAATATAAGTATATATAAGTAATATATAACAGCTGCTAGCTATATACTGCTTCTATTGATATATATAATAATAATAATAATAACCCATTATAAATCATACAATATATTAAGTATTAAGTATATTTATGTGAATTGAATATGTGTGTGTATGTTATATCAGTAAATATATAAAACCTGTGCGATGTTATTTTGTATACTATAAAACAGCATAAATTGATAAAATTTGATAATAGAATTAATTTTATTTTTATTAATTAAATTAATTCTTTTTCGTTTCATATCTCTGTCTCTATATCTATAACTGTTACATCAATCAGTAGCAGCGCAGTGGTATAGCGTTAATCAATCGTATAATATATCGGTTTCAATTCCCACTATTTACATAGGAAATTTTTCGGTATTTATTTTAACACCTAAATTTTGATCATTCGCATATAAAAATAATGGAACTAAGGAAACATTGCAGTATACAATTGATGAATTGTTATATATTCCAATGTTTGAGTAATTTACCAACTTGACTGTAATGAATGTTTGGTAAATGCCATAATAGTCTATACTTGGAGTAGCATGATTTGCTATAACTGTCTGTCAAAATATTCCAATGAGAAAAATATATATATTATTAATCATGAAATGCAGCAGGTTCAAATTCACTATTTTTCATAGGAAATTTTTCGGTATTTATTTTAATACTAAAATTTTTCTGCTCTGGGTGACCATTTGTTCGTTTATGGAATAAAAAGAAAAACGGATATCATTGAAAATATGGTGTTGGACGCTATTCAAAGGTTAACAATGTCTGCATACAAATAACTATGGGCTAATCACCCATATACAATTAATAGTATTTTGAAAACATCTGTCTTTCGTTTCGTTGCAGTACAATTGGTAAATTGTTATATACTCCCATGCCGAGTAACTTACCAACTTGGCTGTAATGAAAGATTTAATAGATGACATAAAGCTCCACTTGGAGCATGGCTTCAAATACAAAAAAAAATATATATATATAAGAATTAAGTATTTTTGCACATAATATAATATAGTCTCTCTTCCGCTGTTACATTATTATCATAATTTATTGACGCTTTATATTTATTTAAAAAATAAAAGGTAATTATATTATGCGGTGACAATGTTGCTATGCGGTGTGTGTATACGATGATAATAATGTTATAAAAAATAATAATTATTTTATTTAACAATATAAAATATCTGATTTTAGTAAAATAGTATACTATTTATATATAGGAAATATAAATAAACTTTATGGTATTTACAATTTATATACTAAAAAAATATTATACAACGCAGATATAGGAATTCTGTAATAAAATATTTTGTTACACCATGCGAATATATGTTTATGTTTAACAACACCTATATATGGTATATACAATATTATAAAGGATGTATTAAAAGGCACAGGACACTATATTTCGGCTCATTTCGACAAAGTTTTTCTTGCTTATTTGTTGTTTTTATGGCTCCTTACCATTTACTCTGCACTTTTAATGTATTAATAATTTTGTAATTTTAAATTAATTTACCACTTTTCACTTATATGCGATAGCAATGAAAAAAGTCACATATGTATATAATAAACGAGTTAACATTTTCACATTTGATCTAAAAGCAGTGATAAGATTATGATAATTTATATCATATAATTAATTTTTGAAAATTTTACCAACAAAAATTCTATGTTAGAGAAAATTTAGTATTATTATTATTATTATTATTATTATTAGTATTCTAGTATATAATAGCACTGAATTAATTGTTATAGATTTACTGCTGCGGTACGTTTGAATACATCTTGTACATTTGTATATATAGAATAAAGGATATTTTTGAGGGGTTGTACAAATATTTCTATATATACAAATACATCGGCGTGTATATATTACAATGAAGGATACAAAGTATTTATCAATGAAAATATATTGTCTATATATAAACAATATAAAATATATAACTTTACATATTTTCACATTCTGATGATAAATTTTATATAATATTTTGGATAAATGCCAGAAAATTATAATACCCAAATTAGTATATACATATACAACTATTTATACTATGACTTTATAAATATATTGTTTATATATTTATGTTATGTTAATGAATTGTATGTTGTAAATGTGCACATATAAATTCGAGATTATATAGATAAAACAATGCATATAGAATATAGACCTATACCTTTATTGGTCGTATTTATATAGGAAAAAAAAAACCTATTGAAGAATTTTCGTAAATTATTATAAAAATAATTAAGATAAAACAATTAATCTCTAAAATTTATAGTAAATAATTGGATATAAACTATAATTTTGACAAAATTTTAAGTACAATAATTTCATATATATATGTAAATATTTAACTTTATAATATAATAGCAAAAGTACGATTTAAATCAATGATAAAAATATTGGATATATATCTTTCGATAGGCGAATTGTTCATATATACTTCAATGTGGAATAATTTACCAACTTGATGGCGTATTGAATGTTTGGTAAATATTATAAGGAGTAAAATACAACTTAAGTAATATTTTATATAAGTGATTTTTTTTAACCATTTACCTGTATAGTTGCATGTTTTTGTTACTCCTACTGATTGATCCTATACCATTTTCACAATATTTTATTTTGATCCTATTTTTGTATATATCTGCAAGTATTGAACAAATATTTAATTGTTAAATATATATTAAAATGTGAACTATATATTCATCCATTGATTCTTTAATTATTTAAATAATATTAATATTCAGTAATTATTTATAGTAAATTATAAAATAAAAGATATTTTGTATATACACACACCCCGTCTATCTCAGAACGTTCCCGAAGTTTTAGAAAATCTCATAAACCTAAAGATATTGGTTGTTAGAAATACACATCTTTGACTGATGTGCCAAAATTTCATGATATATTCTATTGTTTACTAAACAAAGTAGTTTGAAGAAAATATTGTGATAATTCTATAATTGGAATTTTGTTAATAATAACGCATCAATTATTTTACCGATTTGTTTGACCAAAAACTTTCAACCATTCACTAAGTTCACTTGATTTGTCTGACTGCAACTATTTTCTATTTCCAAAACTTAATATGGCTATGAAGAAAGAAAAATACTTTACTAACATAATTTCTATTCCAAAGAATTGTACCGCGGACGTCATGAAGATAATTTGGTTTGAGCGCAATCATTTTACTTATGAACATTTTGTAATGAAATTTTGCCACAACAATATTAGTCAAATATGTGTGTCTTTCTATAATAACTAATATCACATAAACCATATATATATTGATGTCATGTCTGGTTTTGACAAAGATTTTCTAAAAGTTCGGAAATTTTTGAGACACAAAATTTATATATAGATACAAAATTTATATACAGATATTTATATTTAATAATACTATTCCCAGTCTATTAGTATGCAAATAAAAAGTGATTGAATTTTGATTGTACATTAAATATTATTTATTTATGTACTTAAATACATACGAAAGTTAATTTAATTATTGATCTTTTTCAATTTTCTTCTTTCAGCCAGCAAGTAAATTATAACCTGCCTGCATTTTTATATATATTCGTAGAATATATAACATTGTATTGTATATATAACATTTAATACCTAATTGTATATATATATATATATATAGTTAGTATATGTAAATGTATAGTATATATACTAAATATAATGTAGGGAGGACTATATGTATGACGAGTATAATAACTAACATAAGCGCACAAGAATAAAAAAAAAAGAACTAATTTCTATTTTTTCTTCTTTAATATTTACTTTTTAAATTGGAATTCTCATCTTGAACAATGTTCAATGAGTCTGATGACATTATGTATTTTGGTTTATATTATAAATATATACGAGTATAAATATATGAATAGGAGAAATTCCTCTTCATCACATCACTTGTATATAACATATATACTATATAGAATATATAGAATAATTCAACACCACATCATTCTATTCTATTATTATAATTTTCATATGTACATACTTTCATTTTATATAAATATATACGTATCTCTTCTTCATTTATTACATGATGATCATGATGATGATGATGATGATCATACAATTATTATTGCATATATGTATATAAGGTGATACATAAGTTCAAATAAAATATTTTAAAGTTTTTATTATTTGAACAATCAAATATGGGTGTCAAATTAAATGAAAGCATCATCTTCATAACAAAACAATAAATGCGATGTATATTCATTTCCCATTAGATTCTGAACTTATGCATCACTCTATCTATGTTATGTACAAAACCAACACTATATATATTCATATATAATTGTACGCAAGCAATGTATATTTATTATGTATGAATGAAAACATAGACTTATATATATGAAGGTATTAAATAAAATATTTACTTTACCAATTCTTAAGTTCTTAACAAATATTTTCTTTTGATTTTTATATAAGGTTTTTTTTTTTCTTTTCTTCTCTCGCTTTTGTTATTTCATGTATATTTCATATATTTTTTGTGTTGTTTATTTATATGAGTTTGTTGTAAATATGGTGTATGTATGTGACAATAAAGAGTCCTTATTGAAAATTATGATTTTTATACTTCATTTCATCATCATATATATATATATACCTTCTTTTGTGCAATAAAATATATATATATATACGATATATACCACACCACACCACGCATATACATATTTTATTAATGTCTTTGATGAATATATAATAATATTATACAATATATAGACATATTATATAATAGATAATAAAAATATACCTTATATATCTATATTCATATAATTATTATTTTATATTTTTCATTACCATCTGCACATCAACTGTTGTTGTCAACAATCCATCACAATTCATCATATCACACAGTATCATGATCATCGTTATGCACAATGGAGTTGATATATGGGTATACTCATAAAATTATTGTATATATCATGATAATGCAAAAAGCTTTATATTGTTTTTTTCTGTTATAAACTTATCTTTATATATATGCAATTTTTAATATCTTCCTTATCATTTAAATACGACTATATATATATATACCACGACTTTATATAGTATATATAATGTATAAGAGCTTGTACATTATTTTCAAATTGTTGTCATATTATTATTTTAAGTTATAAGGGGTGAAAATATAATTTATATGAAATTCCTTAAAAATATATATATCCATACATAGAAATTCTTTTATGCTTGACTTTTTCTATACACTATACAGCTAAATTAAGAATTTCATACATATATATATGGAGAAGATTTAACGTTTTCGTCATTTATATATTGTGATATTATTTGTATTTTAATTTACAATATTACTCGTCGTATGGTGTATAAAATTTCTAAAAAAAAAAAAAGTTCTGATAAATTAATAAGGGAATACTAATATTTGTTACTGCACTATATGTGTGTGAAAAATACTTTTATTTATATGAAATATTTTGTCGAAAATAAATATCCTGTCCACCAAATCACAGCGTAATGAGTTTATACTATATATAAATGGATTATTTAATTCAATTTATATTGCCAATACTGTTTGATTTATGTATTGTGAACCGATCGTAATAAAATGTTAAAGTTTTATGACATTTCCTTCGAAGTGTAAGCCAGAATACAATGCATTAAGTGGTGGTAGTTTTTATGTGTCACTGCAGAAATGTATAACGAACAGATAACCAATATTAAATTTGGTTTTAAAATTGAAAAAAAAATGCTTTAAATCGCTTATGGTACGATATTTGTTTATCCAAATCATACATTTATTGAGAGCGGCATCGACTATACACAGATTTCCCCCACAGTAGATGATGATGGACGTCTATGCCGATCACGATCTATAAAATTTCCGAAGAAAACATACAAAAAGTGCACGATTTCATGAAAGTTATAGCAATAAATGCTCAGTGTAATTCATGAGACTCGAACTTATGGTATATATACCAAAAACTATATACAATTCATGAGATTATAACTAAATTAGTTTACGAATGTATAGAAAGTTTGTTCTGTACATCAGTGATCAGTCCAAAGACAATAAGGCAATTGACGATAAAACTTTATCATTATTCACTTTATTCACTCTTTCACGATTTGAATATTTTCTATTCGCATATATATACCATACATCAATTCAATACAAGCATTGAAATCTTATTTTTGAAGGTCAAAAAAATGTATGGCCAAACATTGTGATGAATATTCAGTGCTGCTCTAGATACGCACAATCTGATCAATCCACCACAAAATCGTACTTAGACCAATCGAGTATATTTAATTTTTACTATAGCATATCGTGAACATATTGTAGCAATTGCACTGTAATCATTATTTAAATATTTATATTTGCGGTTGAAAACATGTCACATCACAGCATGGCTAACGAATATAAATCCTAAACGTGTGTCCGCATAGAGATGCAACATTAAATAATAACAAATTACTACAGATTGGAATGGTTATGTTCCGCTGGTATATGTTCTCGTTTAATTATGCGCTAAAATATTATATACATTTTTAATTAAATGTCGTTTCTGATGGTTGTTATATGAATAACTTCCTTGGAATCGCAGCACAAATGATATGGATTCATATGTGAAAGATACGATGTTTCATAGCATTATTTTTTCATAGTTTATTTATAGAATAAATCTGTGCGAAGAAATTTATCAATAACACAAAAAAATTACCACATGAATTTTATTATTTTTTATGCGCTATTATGTGTTTTTATGTCGATTTACATTAAATAACTATCGCATATCTCAAGGGATACATAAACACCTGTGATGTATAGTATAAACTAAAAAAACATACAATAATAAACAATAAATTTTATATAATAATTCATTGAAAATTATTTAGAATGCCATAAACATTAAATTTCCTGTTAATTCATTTTTGTTTCAATTTATATTAACTATAATTTTTTTTTTCAATTTTATGATTATTTTTTTTTATTTTGCAAATAATTACATTTCAGTGCCAAACCATAAAACCATAAAACCATTTATTTATCGAGACACCAGTAGTTATTCATAAAATATACATTTTATATTATAGATATTGACCCACCATTGTATGTTACATACATAAAATAAGATATACAAACAATAAGAATTACAAATAAATACAATAAAATTGTTTATATGCGAAAAAACACATATAATAAAAATACGTAATTATATAATTGTAAAAATTTAATGCTTGAATTAAATCAAAGACTTAAATTTGAAATTAAATGTGTATATAAAAGAATACAATTAAATATACAGTGATAATACGAAAATCTGGATATATGCTATGGAAAATCTAACTAAACGCTAGAAGCTTCCACTAATTTAATCCTCATAAATTCTTTTTTCCATATGGAACTACTTATTATTATTATTTATTATTGATTGGTGCTACACGCACAATTGCGTTTCATCTTCTATCGTCATATGGTCTTTATTTCCTATTGAATATTTCGAATGTATAGGAGATATGGTAAATATAGGTTCGAGGACCATTCCATTCCTATTTCCATAACAAATAATTAATATGTGAGTGAGTGATCTATTGTTAGATCGTATAACAATCTTTAAAATATTTATTTAATTTACAATAGAAAAAAAAAACCTCCAGTATGTTGGATAACTCTTTAAATTCATCCTTATTCATGTCAATGATTATTTCTTTGAATTCATGTTTATGCGGCATATAATTGATTTTTCTCTATAATGACATCCTGCATAAGTTTCACAATCTTGCTTGGTACATACCATATTACAAGAAAAGCGGTTCAATTATAGCAAGGTAAAACTCAAAATTATCTAATGCCAAAAATTAAAAAAACTATTAAATAATATTTAAATCGATAAATGAGTTTTGTAATTTCATAAAAGGACATCAAACAATTAAATCATCATTAAGCGCATAAGTAACAACATCTATTGGAATTATTTTCAAAAATGAGCAAATTTTTAAATTTGAAAATTCGTTAAATTATAAATAAAATTACGATAATAATAAAAAAATAAATGCGAATTTTTTATATAGGCGAAATAAATTCATTTGTTTTTTATTTTCTCATGTGTCATCAATTTTATATGACACATTTCTAATTTCGATTTTTATTATTACTAGTTTTTGTTTTTCTTGTGTCAGTCGCGTCGTAGTAAATGAAAAAATAGGAAAAAAAAAATTGCATATTAATCATTTAATTATTTTAAATTTAATAATTATTATAAAATAGATAATCTATTATTTTAAATTTATAAACCGAATATTAATATTTAATATTATTAAGTTTTATTTTCTATATATTATTACAGTGTTTAGTTAATGTGTGTTTAAAAAATGCTTACAATAAATTTTAACTTTCTTTTTCCCTTGTTTGTTAATGATGTGCGTAAGTGCCGTGCTCCTCTTTTATTTATATATAATATTGTAATTGTTTTAATTATTTTTATTTTATTTGTTTCCCAACAATTATCTATTTATTCATTAATTAATTTTATTGGAAAAGATGGTATAGATTCTTAGTTTTTTAAACATTAAATTTTGATTTTTTCCTATACGCGAAAAGAAAAAAACGTGATTGGTTTCTGTGCGACGCCGCGGTGACAGAAATTTTTATATAGCATTTATTGTTGTTGCTGTAATTGTATTTATGTTTAAAATTGTACCAAATGATTACGAAAAAAAAGTAATAAAATAAATATATTTAATTTGATTTGATACAACATTTATTTAAGTTTACCTAATAATAATAATAATAAAATTCATTTATTTTTCTTTTCTTTTTAGCTATAGCAAATGTTTCCCAGCGGCTCGACTTTATTATTTGTTAAATGTAATTGCAAATTGAACTGTATGTGCAGAATATTCATTCTTCTGTTACCGGCTCCTCCATTGCGGCTAATGTGGGAAAATGTAAATTGGTGAGTACGCTTTTATTTATTACATTTTAATTATCGTATTTATCATTTTATTATATTGTATAATATGACTTTAATTTATGGCAAGTATATTTGCGATATTTTACCTATATTTTAATTTATAACATAAGAAAAAACTATAGTAAACTTTAACCAATTGTATATAAAATACAGCCAGTGTCAAAAATATTAATACAAAATATTCGTTAAAAAAGAATTTTTTTTTATGGTAAACACTGTTTATCTTGTTTCCTTGCACGCAATGCCACTGACTATCGGGGGGTATAATTGTTATTGTATATGATAATTTTTTGATTGATATGAATAATTTTTGTTGATGTCCTATTCGTTAATAATTTATTGATTCATTCAAAATTAGTTGAAAATCATCTGATGATAGTTGTTAAATGTTTCATTCTTTTATCTATTATTGTATATAGTTTCCTATATATTTGAATTCGTGTGGTGTTGTTAACAGATACCGCGAACGGATATGGTTCAACGCATAAACATAAATTTCGACAATATATAAATTTGAATTACCGTCCAGTTAAACGAATTATAACTGCGACGCCACTATAGTAAAAATTATATTACAAAAAAATAATTATCTGTATATTTTAAAGTGTTTTATTAATTAAATTAGATTTTCGCAGTTTCCCACTCGCTATATGGGTGTCTATTCTATAATATAAACAATAACAAGAAACCAAAATATAACACGCTGTGTGTGTGTGTGTGGTATTTTATAAACAATAACACAGAATATTTACTTTAATTATAATTTTGTTGCTTATATGTTGTACCATTATTGATTATTCATAGAGAGATAAAATGTTTTCCAGAAATACAAAAAATGGAAATATAATTATAATTTTATTTTTGGTTCCGGTTTAAATCGCTCGTTTTTCAAGTGCGATTTTCTTTTTCGAATATTATTATTTTTATATTATTTTCACCATAATAATAATAATAATAATAATTAAATTAAAAATAATAATAATAATTCTATATTAAATTTAAAAAGAAACTTGTGACTATGAGTACATTAAATTTCTATAAATATTTATTTACACAGTACTTATACATATTGTATATATATATATCTGAAAAAGAAAAACATATTCAAAATTTTCCTAGAATGAAAATTAGTGTGTATTTAATATAATAGTAAATTTGATGTTTATAATATAGCGTCACAACATCTATATCTATCTATTAATATAATATAACAATAATAATAATAACATATACTCCGTACGCATATACAAACAATTTACATTAACATTAAATTAATAGTTTTATGGAAAATTTTTGTTATTATTATTACGAAATTTTGTATTTGAAATTATTGTGTATAATTACAGTTTAGTATTTATGAGAGTTGTTTTTAAAGAAAATTAATATCGAAAACTACTGGAAATGTGGTGAAACAGAGCTAAATGTTTTAGATTCGGATATTAAATTCATTTCAAAGGTCATTCCCGCTAGTGGTAGAAGAACAGGACGATAACCACTGGCGCACGTGTGTTAAACTGAAGAAACATAAGAAAGAGGAAGGCTATTAACCATATAGATATATGATTTAAGAGACAATTCTAAAGAGGTATTGGAAATCTATTCTAATATAAAAAAAGGCAGACGTTGAGATGTGGGTAACATCTCTGAGTTCAGTAGAGTTCAAATGATGATGATCACATATAGTATCTAAAATTGGACTAGTATTTGATGGTATTGAGAAAATGACAGAAAACACAGAAGTAAACAAATAAGAACCTAATGGAAGTGAAGTATCCCTGTATCCAATTTTCGAATCGATAGCGAGTCATTCATAACTTAATGGTAAGTCATGTGTATGTAAATCAAAAGGATGCAGAGCCATCAAACCCGTTTTATTTGAACAATTGAACATTCACATAATGTTATATATAAATTTATTTGATGCGATAAGTGTTCTTTACAATAAACAATTATTAAATATAATTCTTTGCATTCATGCCTCAATGATCGTATGTCATTTTATTTATTATCTATATACAATTTTATTTATAATTAATTTTGTATTTAATTATAATATCCGACCTCTGAACACATTGAATTTTAATGGTTCTATTTATTTTTATTTACTAAACTATATATTTTAATTTATTTTCGGACGACATATATTTTGATTATACATATAGTAATGTAAAGATAAAAATAGTTTAAGAATTCAGTTTTTAGTTTACATTATACACAGTCTATTGTTTTGTATTTTCATATCACAAGTACATAAATATTAAATATAAATAATAATAGAAGACTTTTAATATTAAAAAATATTTAAAAATTTCTAAATAATAATATGAAAATAATATATCCATCGACGGGATAAACAGATAAATAGGGAATTTTATACTGTTAATTGCATTAGTTCTGCGTAAATTTCGTAGTTGTTATAATGGTTGTTGTTGATTTTATGTATGATGATATAAATATATAGTTAAATTGGTGCTGTTATGGTTTAATTATTGTATTGATTATGTTCGTTAATTCATTCGTACGTTACGCGGACACATTATGCCATAGTTTCTCCGGTAGTTGTTCATGTAAATGTATAGGATATAACCTACCTTCGCCGCATTTGACAATAAATAGTCCTTTCTTGTATATATACATATCTTTGGGTTTTCATATATTGCGTTGAGAAAAGTATATATATTTATATTACAATATATGATACGATTATGATTCAAAATCTAAATGATATCATATAAGAACTGGTAATATATAAATTTAAAATAATAAATATAAATATATAGAATAATAAATTTTTAACATTTATTGCAAATAAATTAATATAACAACTATATACAATAAATTTATTGAACTGTGCCTGTGCGGAGAATGAGTGTAAAATTCAATAAAGTTTTTTCTTACACTTCTCAAAAAGTCATTGAACTTGACATTCATCATCACCATCAGTATAAAAAATACATACATTTATATAAAAAAAATACATATTGTAAAATTAATATTTATATATTTTCGCGTTGCAAATGGAAAACAAATGTTGCTAATGTTATAAATATACGTTTTTACTTTTATATTTGATATAAACAAACAGTACAAATATAGACGTAGTTTTTTTTTTTTAAATTTTATTTTAGTAATTATAATATAATTATCGACACAGGAAAAAATTTAAATGTACACATAAAAAGTGTTTATGAGATTAATATGTAAATTATAATATTATATTTTATAACTTTTTAGTATTATTATTATTATAATTTAGTAAAATATAATACCTCTAATAATATTATTTTGTTTCGTTGCATATATAAATGCGGTAATAATTTAACTCGCATATTTTACACAAATTAATTAATAAATTATTTATAATATAATAAATAAATAAATAAATAAAGTAGTAAAATTTATAGATATTATAATCTTTTGCGCTATTATTATAATTTCTTAAATAATAATAAATGACGGAATTTTTGCTATATATATATATATAGTACTTTTAATAACTATAACTAAATGAGTCATACATACATAATTGACTTAAAATAGTCACGTACTTATATACTAATAAAAAAAAATCGTATTTCTATGCATCGTATAATTATTATTAATATGTTACTATAATAATATGATGATTTTTATAGTTTAGCCAATGAGAAATTGCATATGTAATATAATAATTTAACGCCAATTGAAATAACATGCAACATAAATGTTTATTTTTTTTCTTCTAGTAATCATAACAATACGTGTATTTTCCAACAGAATATTTATACAAGGAAGGTCTCTAATCTTATTTTACTAATGAATTGTTTTCCAATTTGTTTCTTATATTACAATATTCATTAATAAATGTATTATGATGTGTTATTAATAGCATAATAATAATAATAATAATAATAATAATAAATTACAACTTATTTTAATTAATTTTCTTTTTCCTGTTTTTATAAATAATATAATTAATGTTTTTAATTATACAAAATTGTTATAGTAAAAAAAAAAAAAACACACACACAAAATGATAAAGTTAAATATTTTAACAAAATAATAAAATTTTAAAATTATATTTACAACATCCTAAATAAATGTACTACCTGCTATCAAAATATATCCGGTCACATGTATATAAAATTCTCTTAAAAAATATACCTTTTATTGCCATATACTAGGCACACAGTAGGATATTTATTTTTGTTCCTCATTTTGAATATACGCACGGAATAAACAACTGAATACAATTATAGAATTTGTGTTAAATTTTGTTTTAACAATGAAAATATTACGCGTTATTTGTATCTTGAAAGTGATCGTGAATCAGTAGCAGTAGATGATCAAAGACTTGGAACACCATTGGCATTGAAAACAGATAAAAAATTAAGAATTTCTTTCATCGGAATAAACGACTATATAAAAAAAATTATCAATACCAATAACCAATACCGTAAACACCTTCTTCTATAAATAATTAGGAACTCGTTGAGCTGAGAGACAAAAAAATCGAAGAACTTTAGCTATTCCACAATTGATAGAATTAATTAATAATGTAATGGGTATTTTTTGATAGTGGCATTGTTTATATAAATACATCTCATGTACAATTTAGTGCAAAAATGTCTATGTAAACATTTGGTAAAATCATTTTTGATCATGTGTTGCATTATTTGCTTCGCACTTATTATTATTATTATTATTGAATATTTATTAAGAACAAAGCAGTTCAAATGCTCGAGTTTGTTAAAAAGTCGTTTTTTTTTTTATTTTTATACACATAATATAAAACGAAAATAAACATATAATTTAGTCTGAAAAAGTAAGATCGTATTTATAAAGATCGAATTTGTTGGGTGGTTACGTTGAAATTCGTTGATTATATGGAAAATTTTGTGTCAGAAATTTCACATTGCAAACAAAATTGGTCGTGTTAAAATACTTAAAAAAGAATTGATAGAAGTAGTAAATAATTTAATCAAACAAAGAAATTGGTTACCATGCATACATAAATTCACTGAAAGATAATTGCAGGAAAATCGGAAAAAGTATGTGTAAATTGCTGGTTGTTGGGTAAAGAAAGAAAGGAATTTTTACATCGACTATGGTGACTATGGTAATCGTTACAAACAATAATTATAGAATTTAAAACAAGAATTAAAGGATAACGTTCAGAATATTTATCAAAGGACATATGACATAATATTATTCTGCAGCAAGGCATGATAATGATAGACAACACGTCTGACAAAATCGGTCAAAAATACGTTAAAAGCATTTGAGTGAGATGTATTACTTTAACCATCATTTTCTACCATTTGTTATAGTCAATAGAATCATCCTATTCTGGCAATATAAAAAAAGGATTTGTTTACATGTTCCCATGGGCATTCCTTTGTTGCACGTACGATGAACAAAGATTGTAGCAATAGCAAACGATGAACAATACTGCACCATTGAAATACCATACATAATATTGTTTATTAAATTAATTTTTAAACACACAAAACTACCAAATTTTAAGGTAAACACCCGACACTAATTACAATAATAATAATAATAATAATAATAATTAGTAATAAATAAACAAAAGTAAAATTATTATTTGTTTATGGAAAATTTAAATATTTAATATTATTAGAAAAATATTTTTTAAATAAAAAAAAAAAAAAGTGGATACATCACAAAAATCGTAAAAGTGTGAAATTAATATTTGCATCTGCCAACGCTGTCCAAACATTTGATAAATATATTTTCATATAATCAATAAATCCAATTAAAATGTTTTCGTAAAAAATACACTTTATTTATTTATTCAAATCAAATTTTGAAATTGAACGATATATACCACCCAAAAAGAATCATGTTTTATTCGATATTTACAATTATATTTTGTGTATAATATGTATTCTATATGATGTTTGTTGATGGTTTGCTCCGTCGTTAAGTATTGGCACGTTCATTATGTCGGCGTATATTTCATTTTCATGCGTGTATATTATTTCATTATTCAAAACTATATGAGAGAATTTTCCAAGCTTTGACATTTAGGGGTGGTATGTTTTAATACACCATGTATATATTTATAATGTGTATCGTGTTATAAGTATTTTTGTTTATTAAACACCATACGATTACCTGGAACTGCTGGGATTATTTATAAATATAATATAATATGTTTTATTTTATTGAATCCCATTTACAACACATTATGTTACCTATAAAATTACATGAAATGGTGTATGTGTACGCGAATAAATATATAAAACATATGTTAATTTTAGAATGAAATAATCCGGTATAGTGTGATATCAAACATTTTGTAATATAATGTGTAATAATATACTTTTAGGAAATTATTACAATCGCAATAATATTTATTTATAATATAAAATGTATGTTATGTTTATTTTATTGTGTATATTTATTGCAAAACATATAAGATTTATGCGGAAACAATTATTGGGTTAATTTTATAATTTTTATTGTATATAAAAATAATACAAGAATACAATTTTCTTATATACTTACGACCATAAATGGCAAAATCATAATATATTGTATGTAACCACATGCTACAGTTGGGTGATGTCGATTAGATGCTGATCCATTCAAAATCAATGCTAGCATAATCGAGGAAATCAATGAATTTTACTACCTCACCTTGCGGTAACAACTCTGATGGTGGTGTGGAAAAGGATATAAGCAATAGAATTAGTAAAGGTCAAGGTGTATTCAACATTTATGCTAAATAACATCTGCGAATCGTTAAAAATTAAAACGTCAAAGGTGTCTTATGACTTTTCAACAATGTTGCTATAAAGCAGGTATGAGTGAACTTGTAATGAGACTTATATACTTATATTAAGAATATAAATATAATCCGTTATCATTATTTAAAAGACAAATATTCCAAAAATATAATTATTCTTGTTGTTGTTTTCCTTTTTTTTTCTAATTTATCAAATGAATTCTGTCTAATTTGAACCGTATCTTATATTCAACAATAATAATTAATAAAATATCGATAAATAACAAAAAAAAAGGTACAATAAGTTATTGTATTTTATATTACGTGTTGGGCCTGAAGTGATATTTATTAACGAAAGAAATAATGAAAAAAAAAAAAAATGGCAAATTACAAAATCTGTTACAAAAAAAGAAAAAAAAAATTGAATTGAAAGCACCTGATTTTGATTTTCAACTGAATCGAATTAGAAATTTTAACAAGATTTTTATTTAATAATATTTTGTGCGAAGATGACGAGAATTTATTGATAATAATAATAATAATAATAATAATTATAATAATAATAATAATAATAATGTTTCACGGGTGGTGAAGTGGCGTGACGAGCTATATATTGATGTTTATTATATTTCCAACCTATTTCTGACCATGAGTAAATATTGTTATTATTATAAAGAAGAAGGTATACAATAAAAAATCTATAGCACAGAAGAACTTATAAAGAATATTTATATATTTTTTTTATTGTTATATTGTAATTTTCATATAAAGAACATAACAACACAGAGCACAGATTAAATAACTCACGAAATTCCAATTATTAACACAATAAATTTAATGAAAAAAATTAAAAGTATTTTATATTTTATGCATTCGAGAAGAGCAGACAGCAGATATAATAGAATAAATTTAATGTAGAAGTACTCCTCCATATAGTGATATTTCCAGGTACCTGAAAAAATATGATGAAGTTATCACTATATGGGAATATAGGTTACTCACTGATATTGTAACTTGTCCTGAGACCTCTGCTATTAATCAATATATTATACATATACCAAATTTGATTTATATATTGTATGAGAACTGTCCAAAATAGTATGAGTAGTGTCTAAATTATCCAATAAGTGCTATGAGCAGGTCGTGAATATAATCGTATAGCCGTCTTATAATTCCATAAAATACACCTATACAAATTAAATTTGATCATGATTGTGCAATTATCAAAATATGATAGATAAGGTTACTGCCTGTAGTTATTATTAATCACTATTGTAAAGTTATAACTATAAATGTCATCACTATATAGAAAGTTTCACTGTATAATAATAACATAATGTGGCCATCTATCTACACTACATATATATAAATATATAGATTCCATACACAAATGTATATAATAAATACCATATATTACATTACGGTTGTGTACTATGGCTACATATATATAAATGCGGTGAACGATGAACCACACGTAACAATAAGAATAAGTATCAAATACTTATTTATAAATACAACTCATTATAAGTAAAAGTACATCATATAATTAAATTGCTAATATAATATTGTTGATAATAAACACCTGCAATGATGATTAAATGGTAATTCTATATATATAATAATTATGATGATGATTATAATAATGATCATGATGATGATCGCATATGAATAATAATTATATCATGATGTTGAGTAATCAAACTAATTTTATAGCATTGTTTCTTTTCAATAGAATTATATAGTATACGACGCTCGTAAATACAAAATACCAAACAATAAATAATAACGATAGATGATAAATTAGAAAGAATTTAATGTTGTACTATTATAATATCTATACTATGTTAATTTGTATATAATTCTATATTTTATACTTGATACTTTAATTTATGATAAAAAGCTAATAATAATAATAGAAGATAAATTATATATCCATTAATAAATATGTATAAGAATCCAATATTCAGTTATGTTGATTATAATAATGATTTTACTTTGTTTGTTGTTGTTTTTAAATATCATTATTCTGTATATTTATGTGCGCTACTTTTTTATTATCTTATTGTTATAACTTAATAACATCGAAATAATTATCTATGTATTTATTATTTATTTAATTTATAACAGCCCTCCGAAAAATAACCGATTAAAAAGCGAACAATTTATTCAAAACGGTTTCCTGGAACTAAATCGGTTTAATAGTTTTCACCAAATCATAAATTTTTCAACTTTATCAATACTAAAACGAATCTTTGTACTTTTCGACACACAAAAACTACTGGCATAATTTATGAGTTGTATTTTGGCTTAAATACACTAAAGAAATTGTTATGAAATAATCATGATCGTTTGTTAAGATTGGTTCATAATAAACCCAACGTTAACGTTACCCCACACCCATATATTAAAAAGTTATTCCGTGGTTAATTTTCGGACAAAGGGTGTAGTTATAAGTAAAGTAAAAGTAATGGTTAATATAAATTATAAAACAATAAAGAAATTAGTACATGCAATTATGTTATCATTTAACTATATAAATAAGTAGGTCACGCCGGAGTTCTATATTTATTAATTTCTCTTATATACTTTATTAACACATAGTCACTACCGGAAAAATGACAATTCATTCATTAATTAATGGTTTTGCGTTCATTATGTTTCAATTTAAATGAATTTCATTGAAATTAATGGATATCGCAGATACACGAATGGTTTTTTCCCAGCACATTTAATGTTTTTTTACAACTCTTGTTGGTAACGATTTTCCAATTATATAAAACAGAATTTTACACCCAATATGAAATTGCAAAACGACATTGTGGCCGCCTACGCGTGATTGGTGCTTGTACCCTAGTATAACTACTGTTATTAATGAGCAAATGTATTCATCCACCTAATTTTATTGTAACTTTAATAATTTCAGATCAATATATATTATTTGTATTTATGGTAAATTTAAACAATGTATGTGTCAATCTCAATACACGGCCCTCTACACACAGATACAGTATAAATTATTTAATCATTGTTTAATTCAGCAACTGTGTGTCACTGTTACTTATCAGAGATAGTCTGTTTTAATCATCAATTTCAGTCTCCATAGGACTATATCCTTCTCCAATCATTAATTTTAAATCAACCTAATAATTATTCAAAGAAAAAAATTGCAAAAGCCTAATTTTTTTAAAACAAATTGTTTATCTTTTTCGTTTTCAATAACAATTTATCATTCGTCATTGTTTCTCTCTAGCTCTGTATTTATTTATATAAAAATATATAAATAATAATATACATTTTAATACAAATACAAAACAGACAAGACACAATGCTGTTATTTTTAGAGATGCAAATTTATTAATAGATTTTTATTTATATGTATTTTTGTATAGTATACAAATTCAATACATTTGCATTTACGCATTTTATTGAGCGTAAATGCGTGAGTTTTATTTCTTATATATTTTTATCCTCTCATCGTTGTACAACATCGGACATGGCAACATATGAAATCATAAATATGTATAAAATACAGAAAACAGCTGGCAGACACGAATACAAACATGTGAATGAAGAAAATACCATGTGGCCGCACAATAATTGGCAACCCGAATAAAACATATAATTTTAGTAAAAGCAGCAGACACAGAATATTAAAAGAATGATCGGCGGGGATAATCAACAATTTAGTTTTAAACAACTTCCATATATTACTTTCCTCCTCAAATATGTTTTGTTCTTAATTTTTAAATTTTAACATAGTTTTTTGTTTTTCAAATAAGCATTACAAAAGATGATGATGGTACTCATGAATTTTGTATCCATATGCACTTACTTGTTTTAAGAAAAGGATAAAAAAACGGTGAAACAAGGCAGTAAATTTGGTCAACACATGTTAATTTCGTCTCGTACAGGTACTGTTTAGTAGAAAGTAAATTTAAAAATCAAAAATAAATTATCCAAATCCATGAATAAATAATTATTACTTGACCCATGTCGCCAAAAATGTCTATAAAAAAAAATGTTAATTTATGTTTTTAACATTTTTGATTTGGTTTTCGTCTGGTGGTTTTTGAATATGCGGTGATTATTTTATTTATATATAACTATTTTAAACGACGAATGCTTGACTTAAAGAAAAAATAACCTGATTTTTTAAATAAATATTTTTTAAGCGGTAAAATGACAAATACAAATGTATTTATTTATATATAAATAGTATATAAGAAAATTATATTATTATAATTTAGATTGAGATAGAGATAGAGCAGGGATAGTAACACCAATTTAACAATGCGTTTATAAATAAATTGAAGAAATACTATAAATGCACTCATTTATTCACTAAATATACCACCTATATTTTAAGTCTCTTTTACAAATACAAATAATATAATATTTAATAGTATTAGTGTTATGAGTTAATAAATAATATAATTATATATTAATCTATAAATAAATATATAATACTTCTCTCACATTGACTAAAAACAAAAAATGCTTCTCTCACTCTATGATTCAATGTTTCAGCCAAATTCTACCAGAGATAGTTAATTTAAAAATTACGTTCGCTTTTTACCATTAACCAATTCAAATATGGTGTTATTACATACCATACCATACCATTACATATCAAACATAAACATTAATATTAAATTTCTAAAATGTATTTTTATAATAAATAAAATGATTCATCATAATCTGCTACTGCTATGACTGGTGAAAACGTATTGCAAAATTCAACCATTATTCTTTCGATTAATAATTTCAATTTGAATAACAAACTATTTTATTATTTTTAATTATTTAAAATAAAACAATCTAATTTTCGATAAAAAAAATTTGCTTAGCAGAATTGTGCTGCGCTAAGAAGAAAAGATAATGTTGAGAAAACCAGTTCGTGATATATACATTTTTTATATCTAACTCTTCTAAAACAATACATAAATGTAATTTATGTTTTGTTTTTAATTTACCAACGCTCTTCATCATATAAATAAAAAAATTGTTTCAGTGTGCGTTAACTAAAAACAACGTGTACATAATTGTGTTATTTATATATAAAATAAATGTATATACATACCGGCAATACATAAATACAATCATCAACATTTATAATAAAAATGCACATTTATTGCAATTTCAAATATGTTTTTGTGTGTGTCTCTATATAAAAAGTTACTTTACCATCATCATCAACTCAGTACCACCGCTACTATATTATAACGTTATATACCAATAATATTTTATGTTTGCGTTTGTGTAAGTGGTAGATAATAGGTGAGGTAGAGGATAAATAAAATACTATTATATATAGTCTGCTCAGTTCTCATAAAACACATATACTCTTCACATTCACATACTCATAAATATGCAGCGATTGAAAATAAAATATTGAAAATTTCACTTTATAATAAATTTGTAAATTTGTATATGCTTTTTCAGTCATTTCGTGTATTTGTTGGCGTTAAGATGTGTTTTGTTTTTTTTCGGTTCACATAGTAAACGGTGGTGCTATGCCTATGTCGATTGACGAGAAAGTTAAATTATTTAACAACTGTATTTATTTTTTGTTTTTGTTTTATTTTCTTCATATAAAAGTATTTTATCATTAAAAACAAATAGAAAAATTTAAATTTAATTGTAATGCAATAATAATAATAATAATATTTTAAGTGTAATATAATTTAATTAAAACGTTACTATATATATTATAGAATAGATAGAAGAATATAAATAAAAACACGCGCTTGATTTTGATAATTAAATTAATCTTTTCAAATTAAATTTTAGATAATTGTTTGTTAGGTTTTATTTTTCTCTTTGTATAAATATTAATAATTATAATAAAAATAATATTGGTATTTTTATTGATTGATTGCATATAGTTGTACTATACCCGAACAAACTGAACATTGAAATTATAATAAATTTAAATAAAATTAGTAGGTCAACGAACAACAGCTTAACGTTTAAGACAAAAAAAATGTGTGTTGTGTGCGTGTATTAGTTATTAAAATTGTAAAATATTGTGCAAAAATTAATATTAGAAATAAATATTAATGATCGTTTTTTTTTGTTAAATAATTAAAAACTTTTATTTTACATAAAACGATAAGTGAATTATTATTATTTTTTTTTTATAAAATAAATTTATTATAATATTAAAACATAGAAACAACAAAAGTGTAGGAATTTATTGTTCAATTTTAATATACAAATATTTTTGTAACTATTTGTTTCTGTGCGTGATTGTGTGTGTAAATTTATAAAAACAAAAACGTATTATAATTTTAAATAAAAAAAAAAAACAACAAAAAAAGTTGACAAAATGTATAAATTTTCTATAAATTATAAAGTAGCAATTTTATTGCATATATTCATTTTAAATACACAAATTGATAATGTTGTTTATGGTGCTCCTCCACCAGATATTCAAATCAATAAATGTTGTCGATTGGGTGAAAGTATAAATGCTAAAAAACAATGTGAATTGGTAGCAACTGAAAATTGGGTGCCAACTGTTTATCTAATAAAAAGAAATGTATATTTTTCGCCCAAAGGTAGTGCACCACGTTTTCTTCAAATACGTGAAAATACATTACCACCGGCATGTAATAATCCACAATTATTTACTGGTACCGATGCAGTAGCAATATTTTCAAATGGTACTTTATTCGTATCAGAAATAGCACATAAAGTAAATTCAACCGATGAGTATTGTGTTGATAAAGATGCAGCATTAGTGTGTCTGGCACCGCTGCACGGTGCCGATTTGTTAACGTCACTCATGAAATTAAGTAAAGTGAAAAAATGTTGTGGTCAAAATGCTGCCTATAATCAAGATTCTGGCAAATGCATACCAATAACAGATAATCATCCTGTATTTAATAAATCCATTTTAAATTCAACATCCGTTGAAATAACATATGGTTTTCCCCATTGTAACGTTGAATCACAATCATATAAAATTTTCGGTAAATTTTATTTGGACACATTCAACGAAACAACCGGCAGCATCGAAGTTATTTTCGATACCGATAATAATCATATTGCCAAAACATTACAATGGGATGAATATTGTTTAGAGCATACATTAAATGATTTAGATTCTTATATAAATATATTTTCATGTGATGATACCGTTGGTATTGAATCAATTCAAGTTACAACAACGTATCAGGTAATTATATATTATATGTGATAGAATAAATTTAAAATTTGACACAAACCAAATAAAAATAAAATATTGGGTGTAGATTTTCATTATGGACAGGGCCAGCAGATAATAAAACTGAGTTGCGATTATTTAAACAAAAATAGAAAATTTCTGACTACACGAAAATTTTAAGGAAACGAATCATAACGACTTTATTTAAAAAGCTATACATCGTTTCTGTTCAAATTGTTGCAACAAGTAACAATATTTAATGATGATGATGATGAGGAACATGCTAATACACATACATAATTATAAAATTAGCATATCCAGATACATAATAATATATAAGCTTTTTCTAATAATAAATTCCATAATCTTTTTAGAGTCAATGCGTTGACAAAGAAATTTAAAATACCATTTATAATGTAATTTTACTTGCAATGATGTTAAACCTTTTTTTATAATTGAAGTCAAACGCGATATATTTATATAGACATCAAATCAGTAAACTGTTACAGTTTTTATACATATAAAAAACATCAAATGAACATTTGTATTAACCCTTTTTATACAATTTTATCATTATATCATAAATTAGTATATGCTTTAAATCAATGTTAAATTTATGAAATATAGTTACATGTAAATGTTTTACAACATATAAATTATGTATAGATCATTTTATATTGTGGTTTTTAATCAAATATACAAAATTGAATCAATACATAAGTATTTTATGTATATGTATCAGTGCGCACCCTTATTTTGCTCATAACCCCTTTTTTTTCTTAAAATTTATGTACGAGTTTGTATATAAATAATATATTCGCAATATAAAATATTTTACATATAAATTTGATTAAATCTTTTAATCACTTAACAAACACACAAATATAAATAATGAGTACGTAAGATTTTTAATACTGTGGCGAGAAACGGTGTCGCATTGTTAAATGTTAAATTATTTATAAATTTAATTTGTGTTTTTTAGCGGAAAGGGTGACGGCGATATGATGATTTATGTCAATAAATAAAATAATTAAATTGAAAATGTTATTAATTTAAAATTATACTATACAATATAAATTCTAAAATTAAATTTAAATTTAATTAATTGATGTAAATCTAATTGTATATATTTTTTTTTTTATTTACAGGATATACGATCAACATTATTTGCTGTATCCCTTTTAATATCCGTTGTATTTTTAATAGCAACCCTTGCAACAGGATTTTTATTACCCTCAAACCATCATTTATTGCATTGGCGTTGCCAAACATATTATGTTTTTTGTTTGTTGGCTGGTGATCTACTACTGGCACCTATCCAATATTTTGGAAAATTTGGTTCTATGTGTGTTATTATGGGTAAGTCAAATTAATATTATTATATATTACATTTATTTATCTATGTATTGTTTGTATGGAAAAAAGAAGAAGGGCAAAAAACTGATACAAACAAATAATTTGATTTATATTTTTTTATTTTGGTTTTTTTTTTTATCATTTTTATATACTCGCGTCCATATGGATTTTGTAAAAACTATAAAACATAATTTAACTGTTATTGTGAAATAGTTTTATTTTTAGTTGTTATAATATCTGCAGTAATAAATTGCCCATATATTATTTTTAATTTGTTACCAACAAAATTACGAAGGCGTGTGTGCTAGAGGGTGTCTAGAATTCAATTTTTCAATATTCTTCGTATATTTATAGAAAATTTTTATCCATAGGAATTAATTCGGGATGTTCTATTCATCCCATCGGTCAAAATGTTATTCTATGTGTGCCTGCTGTGTACATGGTAGGATTAGAAAGATTTATGTATTATTACGAAGTCAAACTATTACTCCATTCTTGGATCACATCAAAATGGAATTAGATTTTTTCTAATATTATTATATAATTATCTTTAAATCTTTGAATGTTATCATGAATTGGTCGGTCATTTCTAAAACATATCTAACTGATTATTATTCTTTGTTATACAATATATAAAATATATCTTATTTTTCTTAAACTTACGTCTGTCTCTGGCGTACTATATAGGATATTAACAGCTGCATTATAAACTGGTGTATACCATATATTATTAATTATTTTATTTTAAAACAATTTACTTGAAAAAAGATTGTCATCAAATTCCAAATTATAATATATATATATTTTACAATATATATACTACAAATACATATTATATATTAATTGGCCGGTCGAGATGTAGATGAGACAAAATTGTTCATATAATGAATGATACACACACACACATATTATATAGATATAGAGAATTAAAATGTATATATTATTATTATATATATAAATATCTAATAACAACAAAAAATGTGAAAATATTTAAAGAAATATTTGTTCCGTGTCGAAAGATTTTATATGAACGATATAAAATGAAGAAATTTTTGAAATACATCCAAAAAAAAAAAAATAAAATAAAATAATTCTTAAATCTATCTGATATACGACGCATCCTTTGTCCGAAAAATAACTGCAAATTACTTGTTAATATATGCGATAACGCCAAGATATCTAATTGCCGTTGATTGATCTTAACAATCTATTAGACTTTCATTGTCTTTGCAGTGTAAGACAAAATATTAAATGATAGTTGGTTTTTGTCGAAAAATGTGTAAAGAACAGATTTGGTAAAATCGAAACATAATTTTATGAGTGACATCGACGACATTTCAATTTATTTCAGTTGAGGCAGGTACCAAAAATAACTTTTTCTTAATCCAATCTGCGGTTATTTTTCGGATACAGAATCGTATTATAAAATACACTATACATGAACATACACATATTTATCTATGAATATAATTATTAAAATATACACTGGCTGTTGTATGGTAATGTTAATTGCCGCACATTGCATAAAGTAGTGCTCGCTATCTATAGACGATGGCTGGCTGCTATGTCAATGTTATTTAATTTTAAATTTTATTATAAGTCTTTTTTTTTATTTATTTCTTTTTTTTTTTTTTTACATAATATGACAAATAGATATCAGTTCATTTAATGGATTATTAACTATACAATGTATTAAACATATGTTATTTTCACAATAGCAATATCTAAATATTTTGAGGAGGTCATAAAACTTTTCTTATAATTTATATACGCATTTAACACAAATATATTAAAATACTATGATGAGCCCCGATTATTAGGTAACAATTAATGCGCACATTATTATATGCTGTGGTGATAATGTTAATGTTATAGAGATTGTAATAATTTGTATAAAGATGATTTATTTATTTTTTTAAAAAATTAAAAAAATAGGTTATTAATTTATATATGTATTAAGAAATTTAACTACTTAATCTATTATAAAATTATATAATACGTACAGTAGCGCTACTCATCACTGAATACTTTTAAAATTGTATATTTCAAATACAAAATACATATTAATTATGAAAATATGTTATGAGGATGACTGTCCTTTACATTTTTTCAACTTATATATAAATAAGTGATGAGTATATTAGATGAGGTAAATTCCTTTTTTTCCTTTTTAATCGAATCGGTGTGTGTGTGTGTGTGTGTGTGTGTGGTGGAAATATTCTGATGTAATTTTTTTAACATATATACTAATTTTAATATACCTTTGACTGGCATATGAATGTTTGTTGGTAAATGCCATATATAAATTCCATATGCAGTTATATAATTTTAGTTTATTATTATTTAATATTTATTTCAAATACTTAATTAATATATGTAAATTGAAAAAATATTTCAATTAAGTATATTTATAAAAATACTTGTTATAGATTCTAAAGAATTTGGATTTAAATTTTTTTTTTTTTTACACTACAACAATAAATTCTTTTGTGTTTAAAAAAAAAAAAAACCGCATTCTCTAAAATATTCAATAAAAAATATAATTAAATGTCATTTATTAATTTTTATTATTAATATGACATTGAAAATTATTGTATTTGTTGTCAATAAATAACGAGTCAGTATTGCAAAGTATTTTTTCGACGATAATTATTTGTTCAAGTAAAATTTGTATAGTTTTTTGTAAATAGAAAATGTTTTAACTTTTTCTTTATTGCTTCTATTAATTCGGTTGGGGTGATAACAGAAAATGCTTTATGAAATCGGTTTTATATATCTCTGTGACAATCTCTATATTATATTACAGCCCTTATTGCCACTTTTGTGAAAATAAAAAAATCAACTCTTAAACGACAGACATTAGTTGTCGATTGTCTTGCATCCAATATAAAATTTCATTCATATGTAATACCGTACAAATGGAATGTGGCCTGAAATCTGAAATGTTTGCTAAATATAAAATTTATTTTCAGAATTTATAATATAAAAATAAATAAGAAATATAATGAATCTTTTCTCAAAATCGTTTCTTATATTAAAAGACATTATTGCTTTTGCTTATTTTTTCTTCTCTTAACAGTTTAATTTTTTTCTTTTTTTTACATTTAACTATAATTTATATATAGTTTTTTTTTTATTCTTGTGGCGACAATAATAACAAAAAGATCACATATTAATTAAATATTAATATGTATATTTTGATCAATATCGTATATATAATATATATCTATACATTTTCAAAGCCAATTATTAATTAAAACAGAGTTAGTTGTTGATTGAAAACAAATAATACTGCACAAAAACAGTTTGAAACTATATTCTAAAGAAATCTCTTATAATTGTGCGATGACCTTGAGTTATAATTTGATAAATCTACGATTATATACAAAAAATGAATACGTAGAAAAAATAATATGAAAAATAATAAAATTTGCAAAACTTCTTTATAATAATTATGTACGTTATAATATAGTCGATGTATAAAATATATAAGAGTAATAGAGCAATATAATATAATTAGTTATTAACTTATTATATATAATTAATATAATTAATATAATAATTTATCGTTATTAATAATAATAATATATAAATAAATTAATTGCTAATATAATTTTTATGACTTTGGAAAAATTGTTCACCATTTTTTTTTTTTTTTCATTTGGCAAATCCTGTATATGCAAAAGTTTTTAAATAAATATGTGTGTAGAAATAAATTTAAATTAGAATTATCGCGCGACAATTGAATGAAAAACTTTTCATAATAATATATATTAATACAATATTGTATAATAAATCGGAAATTCATCACATAAATATTTAATGTTGTTATTCAAATGTATCACATTCACATAATATATTAATTATGTGATAATGTACTTTATCATTTCCATTGTTATATTTATTATAAAGATTAAATTATATAATGTATGAAATATATATTGTATATGTTTCAATTTAGTATAATGAAAATATTTCCGCACACATAAATCAAAATTTACATATATATTTTAATATAATATCAAATCACATATAATGTTTTATTGAAAATTTTTCAATAAACATATGTCAAATATGTTTGTACGAGCAGTAGCCGCCGCCAAAAACGTTTTAAATTATTATATTCGCCGAAAATCATATTCATATCTTGAAAACTAAATTTAATCTTTATTAACATTGTATCTAAACGATGTTATCTATATATAAGAGTCATCATGCTATATCGGCTATAATTTGTATGTAATCGCACATATATCATGATAAAGCAGCACCTATAGTTTTCCATTAAGACCGATTAATGCGTTAGGTCGTACAATAAAAATTATACAGCAATTTAACACGAAATTCAAATATTCCAAAAATCGTTAAAGATGATTTTCAGACCAATTCAATTCCCTTTTCATCCAGATTTTTTTCCATAAATTATTTATGACAGTAAATGCCTTCAATAAATACATAGATTACTAGGAACATTTTGGTTTTGCAGTAATCATCTGGTGAAAGTTAAAAAAATTAGTAATCTTTTCGGTTACAGTGGAGCAAAAACGCTTTTTGTGAAATATTTTCGTTGGGCTAAAATAAAATTGCGGGCAAAAAAAGTATATATTGTATTTTATAAGATAAATATTTACATGCATGCGGAATCAAGTTTAAATCAAACGCATATATGTAGGCAACTGTATTCATAACCACAGTTATTGATATATTTTAATAATTAAATTTAATACACATATTATAATATTGAAAATGTATATTTAATATATTGAATATGGATAGATAATATTTAAAATATCTATATAGTTTTTGTTTGCATATACAATATAGCATTCATGACATGCATTGCAATAATTTTTCCAATATCATGTATATGTAATTTTATTTTGATATCAAAAGTATCAATGCATAGAAATAAATTGTTTTCAGCAAACATGTATAACTGCCAATATTCGTTTTGAATAATGTGATAAAGAATTATATTAAATTATAAAAATGTAAAGGTTAATTAACTCGGATCCTCGACAGCATGCAATTTGTATTTTAGATACAAAAATTATAACGTATATATGAAAATAATTATCTCTCTCCGAATTTTGTGTCTTACTGCAAGAATCTTCATTTTTATATATCAAGCCACAAATTTAAATTTAAGTTATCAAATTTTCCTCTCCAAAATGCACTATAGATCTTGTTCGCTATCCAATAAAAACGGTTTTGCTTATACTTTGTTCAACAATTTTTCATGCCTTTACTTATATGCACAATGCAATTAATTTATCGGAATTATACTTTTACACAAATAGCTCATTGTAAAAACAATTGTCATATAAGAAAAGCTCTATATAGATTCAATTTCTTTAATCTATAATTCTGCACACATTACAATATTCAATGAATAGAATAAAAAGCGCAAGTATTTATAACGACATCTAAATCAATGAACAGTATTGAGTCAGTAGTAGGTGGTATACACCCAATACATATAAAAATTAAACATAAGTCATTTACAATTTGTGTAAATTGGTATTTATAATTAAACTTATAATGCTATTGATTGCCAAATAAAATATAATGTAGTAAATAAAATATAGTCCTTAAATTTTATATACTCTTTTACAGTCTTACATATGTATTATATCTGTTTATTCAGTGAGTATAACAGTCGAATATACATTTTCTGTAGATATGTTTCAAAAATGATTTATTTTATTTATAAATAAAATAAATAAACATATTTAACTTATTTGTTTTATAATTTATTTATTTGTAGTTTTATATGTGTTTTAATTTTTGTAATAAATATACAATTTTTATATCGACCAAATTTGTTGTTGTCTATATACACTATATTTTGTCTAGACTTTTTATATATGATTTTAAAACTACTCGTGTATATGTTTATACACAGTTTGTACAATGTAATTTAAAGCAAATGTATATATATCAATTATGTGTTATATAAAATTAAAATTATAAAAACAAATAGATATAGATAATACAGATTTTATATAAAATATAATATATTTGCAGCCTCTGTCCTAAAAAGAATCGGAATTATTTCCAAATACATGAATCTGGAATAACACACGCCATTTGTTAGCTGCTGATTGATTTGATTTTTTGTATATTTTGAACCGAACTTCAATAATTTGTTAAACTTTCCATTACGTTGCCGTTGTGCAGTGTAAGGAAAAATACAACGCAAAAAAAAGTGTAGTTTTTATGCGTCGTTTAAAATGCTTTTTTCTCAAAATCCATTCCGGTTATTTGTTGGGACATAGGGCGGTGTACATATACATTGTTTTAAAAGTTTCATAAATTCTATATATGGTATAAATAAATATTATGTTGAAATATGTTTAAATGAGATAAATTTTATAACCCTAAAGCATTTCAGTTAATTTAAAGTTTACAAGAGTATAGTTTTTTTTTTTCCTGATTTTCTATATTTGTTTTTAAAAACGGAAGGACCTTATATTTGATTTACTATATATATAGCTATATATGTAATGTACAAACTAACACAAATACATACATATTTTATCTTTACATTTTATATATATTGTATAACAAATATAATAGAGAAATTTCAATATATAGAAAATAAAACATTGCAAATTTTACGTTTATATGTCACGTAATTTTATTAAATTTGCATTTCCTTTATTTATTTTTTTTTGGAAAAGTAAAAATTTAATTAAAATTTATATCTAACATTTGAACTTTTTTTTTTGACGTGACATAACATTCTCTCGGCCGCTATACATATATTTACAATATATTTCATGATTTGCATATTATATTAGCCAATAATCAATAGATTTTATTTTTATAAAATTTGTTTTAATTAATCAATTACATAAAAACTTTATTCTTTTCTATTATTCCAAACCGTGTACTAAGTGTTTGATAACCAGATTGATAGAATTACAATGGTGTTTCTTTAAAGAAGTTTGAGTGAGGTGGTTTTCAAATTCTTCTAATGATCTGATGTGTTTTTCATTGTATTCTGTACAGATTGGAACCACGGTATTCTGTTGAGTAAATTTCTTTCTGTCAATGAATGTGGTACTCGCGTGCCTATCGACTTTGTAAGTGAATTCAACCTTCTTGTGGTTTAAAATTATCCATGGTTAACCTTTCATTTAATTGTACATGGTGCTTTTACTATGCGTTTATGATGATGTGATTTGTGTTTTTTATTTATTGTGTCACCCTACGTGTCACGCAGAATATTCAAAGAATGCAAATAGTTTGACTAACAATAAGTGTCATACATATGTCTCTTCAAAGAAGTTCATGTGTTTCTTCAAAGAAGTTTGAGTGAGGTGGTTTTCAAATTCTTCTAATGATCTGATGTGTTTTTCATTGTATTCTGTACAGATCGGAACCACGGTATTCTGTTGAGTAAATTTCTTTCTGTCAATGAATATGGTACTCGTATGCCTATCGACTTTGTAAGTGAATTCAACCTTCTTTAAGTGGTTTAAAATTATCCATGGTTAACCTTTCATTTAATTGTATATGGTATTTTTACTGTGCGTTTATGATGATGTGATTTGTGTTTTTTATTTATTGTGTCACCCTACGTGTCACGCAGAATATTCAAAGAATGCAAATAGTTTGACTAACAATAAGTGTCATTCATATGTCTCTGAAACTGCATAGTGTGTGTGTGTGTGTGAGAAAAAAATGCATGTTAATAATCTATATTTTCTGTTAGGCTATAGATATTTTGATAAGAATACTATTAGTTATTTACAAATATTAAGAGTTTAGTTAAATAGGAAGATAAAAATATAAAGATAAATGTTATTATAGTTATATTTGATATTATTTTGTATATATATTCAAATCAAGGACAATAATTTAATTCTAGACAAATTCTATATGAGAATATCAATTTTGTTGTTCTAATCATCTCGCATTTAATTATGTTCCTATTTATTATTTATTCGTTCCATTTAAATAATTTATTTGTTGCTTTAATAAATGCATTCATTTTTCATTCTATTCATAGAATAATATTTTGGGCATTGTTCTTCTTCTCTATAGCATGTATTAAGATTGTATGTGCGGTGGTGCAATTGTATAACAAATGAATTCAAATTTATATCTTTCATCCCCAAATTTTTCTATTATATAATAATAATAATAATAATAATAATAATAATAATAATAATAAGAATGCGGTGGTAATATACTTTAAATATATTAGTTTAATGATTTTTTATGCATGATTACCTAAATATAATATATATATTCTAATCAAACTAATCAGAGATATGAATATGCATTATTTTCATTATAATAATTATTTTTATTTTATTTTATTTCTTTTTATTTTGTTACAAGTCATGCTGTAGATTTTTATTATAATAAAAAATAAAAATTTATATTCTTATCGAAATGGATAATAATATTAATTAATGTTCTATAACTAAATGCAATCACGCTTTCTTTGGTAAATAATATGTATATATCTAAAATATAATCATCCGGCAGTATATTGTTATTTACTAAAAATTTATACGTTTAATATAATATAGATTATTTTATAGATAATCATATAAAAAAAGGTTATACACGTTCTTAGTCATATACATATATAAGGGAAAATATACAAGTCATTATTATAACAATATTCAATACCATAATTGTTGGGGTGTTACAATTTTACATTAAATTGATGTGTATTATTTAAAAAAATGTATTCAATTTATAAAAAATTATTAATTTGGTCTTGCAATCTTTCATTCGACGCATACCAGCGCGTACATATTTTTATTTTCATATAATTTGTAGGTGTTTTTGTGTGAATGTTTATAAATTTAATATAATCGTTCATATTTTGTAAATTTAATAATTTTTCAAACGATTTTATCGATATTTTATAAATTGGCGTAAATTGTTCATAGTACCAACTGTCGTTATCGCGATGATTTTGCTTAATGTGTTTTTTCGTATAGCTCTAATTGTCGTTTTTACAAATAAAATTAATTCTACTTAAGCAATATGTCACTCATATTACTGCCGACGTATCATCAGCTATGTCATAGTGCAATTTTAGAATTTTGCTTCTGTGGTTCAGAAACCGGCTAAGTTCTAAGATGGCCAAACTATTCTAGTGCCATGGAATAACTCCCATATGCGAAGTGCCTCATTTAATATTATTTTTGGAGGAAAAATTTGAATAACCATTTTCTATATAAATCACCATAATGGCTTTGCATTGCATTTATATTTTCATATCATTAAATAATATAATATAAAAATCTTTGTGCTGCAAAACTGTACTCAACGTATACTGCTACGAGAAATTCCTTTCGTTGATTTTTTCCTTTGATCCTCTATTGAAAAAACCTATAGAATGGAGTCTGCACTGTATATATCTATATAGAAAATGACAATCCAATTTACAATACATTAATTGTTAATCTTTATATTATATTGAATATACATATATATAATATACATATATATGTAAAAGCAATTATGCCGCATTTCTTCAAACGTTATATAAATTTAACATAATAATAAATAATACCATATTTATCGAAATATATATCTGATGAGATCTTTAAAATTAGATGAATATTATTTCTCAATGATGTTTATTTTATTTAGTTTTTTTTTTTTTTTGGAACAGTACAAGTCTATGTGTGTGTTTGTTTGTAACTTATATGCAACTAAACTAAATGTATATATATAATCTTTAATTATGATCGACCTCAATATTATATTAAATGATACTTTTATATGTGTGTGCATCGTGATAATGATTATAGTTTAGTTAAACTACATTTCATTTTTTTTTTCTTTCTTATATTTATATTGTAATGCATAAAACATAAACATTCAAGTATTAGGTATTATTTTTCTTATAACATGTGAATTCAGGTTCATTCCATACACAATAATATGTTATTTTTCTATATTGTAATTATACAATAATATATTTATTTATTTATTTATTTATTTAATAAACATTCATATTTCATCATTTATGGTAGATATATATATATTAAATATGTAGATATATAAAATCGATAGCATTTTAAAAATAATAATAATATAAAATATCAAGAATATCAAATATCATTTTGATAATATATTTTATTATACCACATTTATATTTATATAATAATAAAATTAATTTATTTATTTCATTTGTCAAAAAGAGAAAATATCATTAGATAAATATTTGTATATTTTTTTTCCTTAAAAACCCACATTTTGCACACGACTGCGTAACTAATTTAATTAATTATAAAAATGTTTTAATTTTTTAACTGGTACATATAGTCGTTTTTTTTTTATATGCTGCGATTGTTGTACCATATAAAGACAATACAATTATAGGTAATAATAATTTATTTTAGTCAATCAATTTCAATAGTTCAATATAGTAAAAAATGTTTCTTTTCAATTCATTACAATATAATTTCAATTTTTCACAGTTTCACATTTTTATTTATTATTGTATACGAGTACATATTAAAAATCATACGATATATTAATAATATATCTTGTGCTATTTTTCATTCAAATGAAATATTTAGTTATTAATATGTTACACATAAATGCTATGCACATAAATAAAATATATATCTTTATTTTTATATAATTATTCTTTGATTCATTCACATGTTATGCATTTGTGATGTTTACAGGGTGGATGATTGGTGATTCAATTTTTGCAGGACCAATTTTATTATTAATTGTTATGATAAAGTGTATAACCATTTTTGAAAATTATGTATAATCGAAGGTAATTTAATTCATAAAAAATTCCATATGTGCAGTGTATAAGATGATTTTCTTATAAAAATTCATCATTAACTCAACCGTTTCAAATAATCTTTAACAAATTTTAAATTATATGACTTAATTGGATTACCCTTTATTATACAATATATTGTTATTTTTTTATTTTTTTTATATCTATCTAATATCTAGAAATCGCGGTGACAGCGAAATATGAAACTATATGTAAAGGTTAAAGTAAATTACTATTGTTCTTTTATATATGCAAATAAAACATGTACATAATTTATATGATTTCATATGTGCTTATACGTTTACTCTCTCTCTGCGTTATATTTCTGCGATCATTTCCACAGAAAATTATATTTTATTTCAATTTTATATATTATTATATTGTATATATTGTGAATTCTATATATTAATAATAAAGATAGATAACTTTATATTATTATATGTAATAGGTATACCAATATGAAAGAATCGCTCATTGACTAATGGCTATAGTCGTATGCCCTATAATGATGCTAGATTCTGCTGAAAATTTTTAATTTTTAATTTTTATATCGTTATCATTCAGTTTGTGTTACGATTGCGAATTATAGATTGCTATACTCTTCAAAAGTATTTGATTGAATATATCAGTATTTGGTGAAACCAGAAAGGAGTGTATGTTGACATCGAACCAAAAGTGTCAATATTGAACTCTACCACGTCAAAAACTAATCAATTTAATGACACATGAACTATCTGTACACATCACTCCTACAATTATGAAGACGTCGAAAAATAACCCGATTCTTGGATCGCATCAAAAGAGGAGAAATTATATTTTGATGCGGTATCCATAAATTGTGTTTTTCTTTTAAAAACAAAAACGACCATTCATATTGGTGTACACCTATTATATTATATATTGTATATTTATCTACTATGTATTAAAATAAATAAATAAATAAATAATTGTATATAAGAATATTGTGTGTCAAGAAATTATGCTGGCTCTGTTATTCAATATACAATGCGTATATTATAAATATTATATTTGCATTTGAAAAATTTTATTTATTGCGTAAAATTAAATAATACTGGTCTGTTTTGTTGATATACGATTTATAAGAGCGAACACTGCGTTGCAATTGAACGTTAAATTTATTATATCATTTTTACTTATTTATATAGTGTGCGGCACAAAAACCTGCAGTTATTGTTTTACGTATCCACGACTAACGCCTTTTAATCCCGAATTTTAAGGATCTTTTATTCATCGTTTAATGTATAATTTCTATACCTAAATAACTGACGTTAACTGTATGAGGTTATTTTTTTTTTTGAATTGAGCATGCATGATTTTGTTTTATCACATAAAATTGTTAATGCTGATTCTTTATTCACACCAGACAGATGTGTTTTGTGAGCGCAAAAGGATATCAATATTTTACACCAACATTTTAACTTTCATTTGGAATACAGTGTTATATAAATACATTAATTTTAAAATTGTAATGATCATTGATCTATACAATATATATAATTAATAAAATTATACTTTATATAAATTATATATGTGTGACAAAAAGAAATATATAAATTAAAATTATTCTTTTAAATATATACATTTATCTAAAACAAAATATGCGTAAGGGTACGCGGTGCGGTTGTATTTATTCCTCAATTGTATATATATAATTATTATATTATTAAATATTTATAATATTGATTCTATACTCATATAATTTCATAATTTGTTATAAATAATAATAATAATTTCTCTTCCATACCATAATTTTTTTTATATATGATGCTTTTTTTGGTTTGATTTAATTTTTGTAGAAAAAAAAAACTTTTTAAATTAATGATTTTTACCATTCATTTTGTTAACAATATTAAATGAACAAGTTTTTAAAGTTGATTATCCCGAGGCTATTTATCTGTAAATTTATTGTATTGTATTGTATGGTATATATATATATATATATGTAATTGTATATTAATACCAAAATATTCATAATACACATACTATGAAAAATAAACAACATCCAGAGTTGATCATCTCGTCGTAATCATATTTAATGATGTTGAATTTAATTGTAATTTATCGAATATATGTATAATTATACGTACAGTAAATTAAATGAACTCAAATACGCGAAATTAAACCGATATATACAATATATTATTTGTTTAAACATTATAATTATAAAAACATTTGCCATTTATTTTTAATTTATGTGTATGGATACAGGGAGATTCTTATATTATATAATGCGAAAGATATATATTATATATGAAAGTACACTTATAACTTTCTTGTAACATACATATTTATGGAATGACATTTATTATCAATATATCGTTCAATATATTGTAACAGAAAATATAAAAATTTGAAACACCCACTTTAATATTTGTAAAATTTCTACTCGTATATAATATAAAATAAAAGGCTATGGGCAAAATGTTTTATGGTCAATTTATTAAATTTTAAATCATATAGTGAAATTTTAAATAAAATAATTTTATTTAATTTTACTTAAAAGATCTAATTTGTCAAATTCACCTGCATATATCCAAAGCATATATATATTTTATATATAATTTTTATATATTTTATGTATATGATGTTGCGTGCAGAGTATCTTGTCTAATTTAATTCCAACTTTTTCATCATTTTTTCGATATGTATATAGCTAATGCAGTAACGGTTCCAATGTCCTTTATATAGTGTATATAGTTATTTCGTTACTGCCGATACCTGCGATGATATGAAATTCATATTAAAAAAATTGTTCGGGAACAATGATCAATGATATTCATCATAATTTAGAATAAGTTTTTTTTTTTATACCAGAAATATCGCTATGTAAATTTAACGAATTATATATTAAATATATTATAATATTTCTGTAAAGATATATTATTTTTTATTATTATAGTATTCATATTAAAAATGAAAGATGTCAACGACGCCGCGTCACATGCAATAAAATGATATAAAAAAAAATATATATATATATTTATTCACAAACATTAAACATATTGACCACATATATATATAATATATAATCAACAACATTGACATGATGATCCCCTATAAATGACAGACCACATATAAGACCATAAAAATTAAACAAAGTATATTTATAACCGAAATTTTGTTTCTTTATTTTCTCCCTATCGCATATCTATATATATGCATTTTATTATCCTCAGTTATATGGAATAGACTTTTTATAGATTGATATATTAACACTTATGTGAACACACTATGGTCCTTTTCTTCCCGAATTTATATTTGATGATTGTATCCTCTACCAGAAACATTTCTGCACAATTTCGATATAAAAAAAAATGAATTTTATTTAAAATGGATGGAAATCCATAATATGTTATTTGTAACAAAAATATTTTGATAGATTTTGATGAAATTTTGTTAGAAAATTAATTTGATTTAAACAACCCCTTCCAATCTCGCCCGTACACAAAATGTATATAATAATCGCAAATTAAAACATGCCAGCAAATGATTAATTGTTTCGGGTATTGGAATTTTCATTCACACACGCACACAACCCCATAAACAAAAGACTAAAAATATATATGTAATTATGCATTGTTCTGGCTGGACCATGGCTATATTAGAAACGACTGTGGTGTACACGGTGTAGTGTTAAAATCGTATATATATGGAAAATATATATATGGATTTTGAATATAAATAAAAAAAGACTTTCTGTTAAGCCATCTTTTTTATAATATACAAGTATATTGTAAATAATGTGATATTATAATATATAAATCGTATATTTATCCATTGACTATTGTTTGTATATCAATTGTAGATAAATATATATTATAATATTTTTCCCTTTATTTCCTATAAAATATTTTATATATAAATGTTGTAAGTATACATGTAATGCAGTAAGTGTTAGGGTTTTCGTTGTCGCATGTCTATATCAATCTTTATATATTGTATTATTGTCCTTTGTGTGAGGAAAATTTATTCCTTTTCAACTATAATAATATATTAATTAGAAAAAAAACAAAACATATCAATGTTTCCAATCCATGTTTATATCATTATTATATCATTTTATAATTTATATCCATATTTTAGCGTTTCAAACATATAATATATAATTTATTATTAAGAGAAAATGAAATGTTTAGAATTTCACTTGATGAAAAATTAATGAAAGTTAATTTGTCGGAAAATATATGTAGTAAGTGAATCCCCAAAAATTTTGTTTCCTTAATTTCTATGTATGTACTATATTAGACTCACCGGTTTTGGATTTTCAAAGATGTATACATATTTTTTTTTTGTTGAGGAAAACACAAACAGTAACCCTCCTCTAAATATGCAATATATTTTTGTATAAAATGCAATAATATAATAAATTAAAATAAAACGAAATGTTGTATCGGGAGTAACTATGTTAGGGGACTATCTTGATTCACATTAATATTTCAATGTTAATATTTTTTTGTCTCGTTATATATTACGTTTTTTTTTTAATAGCTTTCTGTCAAATACAAACAACTATAATCTACTAAATAATATGACCGAATCAAAAACACAAAAAAAATGTATTATTTATATTATTTACACAAATTTACATATACTCACGTATAGAATGATAACAACCACGTAAAAAAAAAAAATAAACTCCAATATGTTTGAAGAAAATGAAATATTTGTAACTGGTTGTGTTGAATATAACAATTGAAAATACTGTAGTACGTATATGAATATATTGTAAAAAAACATATATATTATTATACACCATCGCAGATGACTATACTAAAATATCGCAACCAAAAAACACAATAATCACAACAATAATATTTATATAATATACCACTTAAAAATGTATATATTATAAATTATACGATCTGCTGCTGCTGAGTATATAGCGAGTCAACATTTTCACAAATTATAAACAACATTGTCTATATGTATTTTTTTTTTGCTTTCGACGCATATATAAGTTTATAGAAAGGCTAATATATAGCACGAACCACCACCCATTAAATAATTTTCCGAAAATTTTTATAAACAAATATTTCTGAATTCACAATTGAAAAATATTTATTATTATTAAAATAAATATAAACAAAATGAAATTCGCACAATTGAAAATCGCATTCCCATATAGAAATTATATATATCGCAGCATCACAAAACAATTAAATTATTTATAAATAACGTATTACTTATATAATATACATATGAACAGGGCACATAGCACACAAAGCACATATATATATATATATATATAGCCATATTTCTATATTGTATATTCATTGTGTATATATAAATGGAATGGAAAATTAAATTTCAAAATGTAGGAAAATCTCTTGAGAGAGATTGTGTGTTTATATGTTTGTGTTTGCATTTTATATTTACAACCAGTAAATACAAATTTTATTAAGCTTTATATTTTTTAAGAGCTTTGTTTGGCTAATGATTTATCTATATATTTTTCTTCTATAAATAATATACACAAAAGGGTTGTATTGTTTTGAACATATATATGTATACACAAACCGCATACCACCTCTGTCTATAAATATATTTAAGATTAAATTTTAAATATATAATATTGATAATAAAAAGGTGATAAAAAAATATATAATGCAAAAAAATATTGAAAAATGAATTAATATTATTAAAAATTAAATAAACGTAAAACTTTTAATATTTTATCTGTGATTAGATTTATATACATTAAAATTCAATGATTTATATTTATGTACCATTTTATTATAGCTCCCTCCTTATATAATATAAGTGACTGATATTAAACACACAGATGTATTTTATTATTTTAATGTTTAACTCAAAGTATTGGGGCGGCAGGATTAAATTAATTCTGCGTCTTACCATTATATGAATTCACTTAAGACATCTGATATGTTAATTCCAAGTAATTTAACCCATAATCTTTATAATATAGATTGTTTTTTCCATTACATAAAATTATGAACCATTTCACCTCTTATGATTTAACCATTAAATAATTAAAACTTTTATATGTAATCATACAGGCATCATATACGTGTTCACAATTTATATACGTTTAAAAAGTAATTCAGTGAAAAAAAATGAAAAATAAATATTCAATCAATAAAAATTTCTTTTGAAATTATAAATTTCAAAATATTTTTATGATAATATTGTTCTAATTTTTTTCTTTATAAATATATACAAACTAATGTATTAATATAATAATAAAATAAATATAAAATATTTAGCAAATAATTAACTATGAATAAATAATATATGAATTCCACACAAATTATACAGGTTTCTTATATACCTCGTATCATATGTATGGGGAAATGTAAATTCATTCACAAATTTTTATTATATTGAAAAGCTTTATAATTTATTTAAAACTAGAAAATATATTCATTGTATAAAACAAATATTTTAGTATATAGAGTAATTCAGTTAAAGTAAATACGATCGCGATCATTCACATTCAAATATGCATCGGTATTATATGTTGTTAATTTCATATGGACGCAGACGCGACGAGTATATATTTTGGCAAAAATTTGTTATTCTTTTCGTTTGTTGCATTCGAGAATATGTGAACTATTGAGTACATCACCACAATGCAGAAACACAAAGAATGTGTGTCAAATTATACGTTATTAACTATACTGATACTGTTATTTGTCCGCATATATTTTTCAGTTGAATTACCCACATTTTATATATAGGTTTTTTTTTTTTTTCTTTCAATATAATAGGAAAAGAAACAAAATTTTTATTACAACACACATTTTATCTTAAATGCTGTATCTTTCAAATTATATTTATAAAATAATCTATTTAATATATGATGAAATGATCTTAAAAACATATATATATTAATTATAATTTCTCAGTCATTATTAAATTATTTATGTTCTCTGAAACATATTTATTATAATGCTAAAAAAATTATAAGATATAACTTAAATTGTATATAACTCAGTGCGTTGGTATACATATTGTATAATTTCTAATCCTATTAAGACTTTTTCTTGTTCTTCTGACCGGAGCAAAATTGTTTTCTTTAGTTATTTAACTTTGTATAATTTTAAAGAATTACTGATATGCGCGTGTCGTGTGTCTGGCGAACCCATTATTAATGTTTGTTATCATTCTTTAAAATATTGTAAATTCTACTACTATTGATATACCATTGCGAAAAATTGATAACTAGAAATCTGCTAATTTTTGATATTTTTTAAATTAATTTTTTGCGATGATTGGCATATATGGATTATAGTGTGAATTTCTATAACAACTCAAAACCAATTTATATTGACTGTAAATTCGACACCATATTTCCATATTTTTCACCTACATATACTGAATTCAACAAGAATTATGATTTTGAAATATTAAAATTTATCAGTTTTTTTTTGCCTGAGAAATATTGCACTGCTTTTCAATTCATTATTTTTTATAATCAAATTTTACAATTATTTAAATTACATGAAAATTGGTTGAGAAATATATATCGGAATTTTTCATATTATAAAATTTATCAATTATCCATGAATTTCTGTTTAGCAAATTTTCTTATATAAAATTCCATTTTAAACCGGCAGTATACAAATATATGTATGTGAATTTGTCAATAGATTAATTCTCAAATTTTAAACATATATTATCCATACTGATTTTATCATTAAAACATAGATTTGTGAAAAAAATATAATTGCATATATAAATTTGCAAAAATTATTTCTGGGGTTTTTTGTTTTTTAGAATTGAATATCTATATAAATATCATTTTTCTATTATAAATGATTTTTAGATATAAGAATGGATATCGTATAATTATAAGAAAACGCTATGTGTAAATTATATTCTTAGACAATATTAATTTCATGAAATTTAAAAAAAAATCACAGTTATATAATTTCTTTTAATTTTTTTTACCGAATTATGTAATATTCTATACATACATTTTTTGGTTATTTATATAATTTCTATATGTTATTAAATAATACATAATAATATTTTTAGCAAATCATTTTCGTTAGTTTTTTCCAAATATTACACTATATACAATTTATTATATAAGATATAAATATCATTTATATACAATTATTTTTCAAGTGGAAAATTAAGTAATTTTATGCTTTTAATATATTTATGGTATATAAGAAAAAAAAACACATACACAAACACAGATAAATGTTTTTATAATATAAAACAGAGTCTAACAACCTAATACAGAGTTTTTTTTCTATAGAATAATACATACAATTAATAAAAAACTTTTAAGTTTATATAAAGTTTATACAAACTTATACTGTTGGTATTAAGCGTACTTTACGCACTATAGAATGAATGAAATGTCGGTGTTGTAAGAGTTTGTTGGAAGAAACGTTTCCTAGCAATCAGAATTGAAGTTACATTGGGCATACGATTATTTACCAATTTGTAATATATAATTATTCCAATTTTTGCTAACACTAAGTTGATGAAACCAATTTGTAAATTGTAATTTGCATACTGATTTTATCTTGTTTTAATTGTAATAAATACGTTGTAGTAATTTAATTGTATATGGTATATATATTGGATTTCTTGAAAATACAATAATTAAATTAATTATCTAGTTAAAATATATGTGTTCTTTTTATGGCAAATTTTCACAAATTTCTTAACTAATATAATATGTTACGGAAATTTAATATATATATTTTGGTTGCTCGGTTGGAAATTGACAAAATAATTTGGTTATTTTCTTGCTTGATAGGCTACGATAGTTTAATAAAATGTGATGAACATACCAACAATGTTTCGTCATTGGTAAAACTATAGATGATGTAGTATGGTGTAGGTGGGTATATTTTTATATACAAAAATATGTTGATTAATTATAATTTAAATTTATATAACATGGGTTGAAAATCACTGCGTAATAACCTTAAATAAAATTCACGTGTAAATTTATATTAATAGTAAAAATATATAATAATTGAATGAATATATTAATAAATGTACAAAAAACAGTTTTAGAACATTATTATTGTACAATATATATAGAGATAAAATGACATTACAACAAATGATTGGCCACCTGTTAAATATATACCTTTTTTATTATTCATATAATGCTTAAATATTGCGGTGTTATTTGTACGAGCATATATTAAATTTTTTTCAATATAATTTATTATAATATTTTTTTAAAAGAATTGTTGTGTTTAATGTTTTTTCTATTTTATTTTTTTAAATAAATTTTGAATGAATATAATAATTAAAATGATATTCGAGATTGCATTCATCAATATACGATATATTCAATTGAAGTGATTTATTTGGAAAACATATGTATGAGATGAGAAAGATGAATAAAATTATTTATTAAATGTTTTGAATATGTAAAAGAATATCGCAATCATTTATTAATCTGTATAGTGGAAAAAAAAGAAGGTTATATGTTGCGCAACTTATTTAACAATATGGTTTTTAAATTATATATTTACATTAGTAATGTATTTAATGTGTGAATAAAATATAAATTAATTAATATTATTAATAAATGTTTCGTTCTGTTCTTATCTTTATTACTATAATATGTATATTTTTTTTATATGTTAACATTATAAAAAACCGCAATGATAAATAATCTGAAAAATAAAAAAATATTATATTCTTCATCTCGTATATTTATAAATTACTCAATTTAATTCATATTTAATTATTATAAATATATATTGTATAATATTGTATAAATAGAATATGATAAGTTATTTTAGTTTATTCCCATTTTTTTTTCTTATACTAAATACTAATGTGACTGATGGTAATGTTTTTATCGAAATAAGATTTTGTGGTATAAACATTTGAGTTATATAGTAATTATATTAAAAAAATAATTATTCATACATAATTTTAATATACGCAATCATTTCTCTAAAAATTATTTGAAATTAAATAACATAACACTTTATATAGTGCTTCCTTAAATCTGGTATCGGGCATTATCTTTACCTGATGTACATTCTTTCAAATGTATATAGTGTCGAAATTTGAAAACAATTCATCAATTACAAATGTAGTTTTTTATTTCATTCATTACTTCAGCATTCTATGTAAATTCCTTACTATACATAATCATCTCAATCACAATTCGGGTGAATATATACGGTGCATGTGGATAATATAATTTTGTTATTGCGACAGCTGATTTGTAATATGTTCTTAAAAATTACGTTACCAGGTACCTTTTATGTATCTTAATTTTTCTATATCATTTCTCACAATTTTGTTATTTTGTTTTATAATCATTAATAATACAGTTCTTCTTGCCTACCGCAGGTAATTTCAATGTTTTTATTCTTGCGTACGATCACCTATAAAATTAGCAATCAATTTATTGAATATACGATATAAGAGATGCAAAATAATATTTATCAATTTGTTACATAAAAAATAGTGATTTTTTTTATGAATTTGTGAAATTCAGAAATTAACTTTTTCTGCTTTAAAAATAACTAAATGTGAACAAATTTTAGGATTTCATTTAAGCGCGCTTTGAAGAATGCGCTCCCAATTTTTCAATGTCATTTCAAAAATCTATACTATAACTTTCATCATGATTGTTAAATATTTTGTTATATATATTAAAATACATATGGTATATTTTTATGATTTTTTTTTCCATTTTACATTATTCAAACTTTTCAGTTATACAAATACAAAATAACTTATTTTTTATAAATCGTAATAAATTATTTTTATTAAATGCATTTGAATGATTTATAATTTATAATTTATATGATTGCGCACAATATATATGTTTCTTCTACCCCATACGGTGCGTATCAATTCAATTTTATATCCTTAAATAAGGAATAATATAAATACAATAATTTTAAAGAAATATCTATATTGATTACTATAGAGACTTAAAAATTAAAAAAAAAATACAGAATAAAAAAAATTAGACAGAATTTTTTACAATAAATAATAATAATTCATATGCCCTTTTTATGTATATATAGGAAGGAACTATATATATATATATATATGGTAGAGTGTCTGGAGAAATAAATTTTATTTTTTTAAAATAAAGATATATTGAGTACTTAGACCCTAGCTAATAAGTAGTCACCAGTTGCTTATACGAAAAAATAGTATACTAAAATATTAGTATAAATGAATTAGAAATATAGTTTAAAAATAGTTTATACGCTTATTCTTCGTTTCGGTTGGGTACTCGCATAATATACGTATAACATTATATTCGCATTTTGATAAATTTAATACAATTAAAATTAATATTCGATTGTTTTGAAATAAAATTTACCAAATAAATACTATATGTATATTTATTAGCAATTTTCTAAGGACATTTCGTGCGGAGGACATTTTGTATATGTGTATATATAATAATAATAATAAATACAACACTTCTCTCTCCTACAACAACTTAACATTTGTTTCGACAATAATATATTGATAGATTCTATATGCAAACAACACAATAAAAATATACATATAGAATTAATAGTGTATATTTTAAAAAATTGTTTCTTATAATACACATATAGTCACATAATTTTTTATATATAATTATAATTAATTAGTTGCGGTCAATTGTGTTTCAAACACAATTGCTTGAATTTATGTGTCTATATATAATTAATATAATAATTTTTAATTTAGAAGGTCCACATAGTCACACATATTTGAATATTTTTTGAAAGTTACTAAATATTTATAGTTGAGTATTGTTTTAAAATAATTAAATATTCATTACATATATATATTTAGGCATGTACCCATAAAAATTAAAATTAAGAGTAATATGTATATTTTCGATGTGGGAAAATTTGATTTTTAATTTTAATAATATACAATTCTGTGAACCGCATTTTTTATTTATATATACATATTTTTGTAAATATTGCATATATTTTTTAAAGCGAGATATATATACATTTAAATTTCAAAATGTTGTAAAATTTATAGGAAAGAGATCAAGGACAATCAAAATACTAATTGTACTATATTAGTAATACATTTTTTTCCCGAGTAATTTATGTATTTATTCTATATACTATGTATTCTCACACATTTATAATTAATTAATATTTTATAAAATTAAAATTATGATAATTTCACTTTTATATGAATTTTTCGCTTTCATATATACAATAATTATCCATCCATTTGTGACAAAAATTATATGTAAAATTACAATTATATGAAAATTATTTAAAATACTATGTATATATATATTTAATTATATTTAAAAACGTGTATAACACAGTGTAATTCAAATCTCATTTCCTTTTTGTGTATATAATATAGATACAATTTATTTTATATATTCATATATAAATTAAAGTATTATTTAATTATACTATATTTTATTTTATTACAAAATTCTAAGAAATTTACTATTAGTATTTTATATTTTCCCATAATGGAATGTTTGTGTTTATATATATATATATGTTATGTGGTGGATATAACATACTTGCATTATTATATGGTAAATGTATTTATGCACATATAATAACTATTATAATATTCATATACAATTCTCGCGTATATGCAATTTAATATAACACTATTTATTTTATATATTTATATACAATATATTAACCTTCTTATCGTAATGAACTGTATAAGTAATATAAGAAACATGATGACGACAACGTCAATCAAAAATAACAACCTTCAATTTACCTTGTTATTTATCTATGTACTTCACGACGTTTTAATATGAATTTACACCATCAGACCTTTGTGTTACAATGATTTTGTTAACTAAAATTTTTATTTATTAATTTTAAAATGTTGCTCACTTTCGATTCCCAAAAAAGAAATCATGTTTATGTGTACGTAATGCATGGCGGTACGCATTAATAAATGGATTTTATGTATTATAAATATTGTGCATCCCATCAATTTTGTTTATATATGCATAATAAATTAAAACAAGTATTAATATTTGTGTAGGTGAATTTCCACATTCTTTTAATTTGAAAAGAGTAAAAAAAAAAAATTGTTTTATTAAGGTCGTCATCGTCGTTTCATTGCGTCCATACACGCACAAATATACTCTAAATAAATAAATAATATTTCTATATAGTCTGATTTCGAGTATATATATATTCCACGACATCATCTCACATTGATTGTGTCTGCCTCTGTGCTATTCATAATATTACTATTTATTTTTTATTTAAAATTCTATATAGTCGTGCCAATTATTTACTCATTGATTAAATAAATATAAAAAAAAAAAATGTATTCTATGAAATGAATTATTATTGCTTTTATTGAAATTTTAATAAATTGCTCATCTTTAATATATTGTACATACAATATAAAAGAGGAAATTTTTAATTACACAATTTGGAAATTGTGGAAATATATTGAAAATTATCAAACAAATTAAAAATATGCATTTAAAAAAAAAAAACTGATAAATCGGTATAATTGTGATTAAAAATTTTTCGTTTTTACTGAAATAAATTTTCAGAATTAACTCATTTTATGAATAAGGGATTTTTTTTTTGAATTACAGGTCATATTTTTGATGGATTTCTCAGTTTTTAGCAGATTTTCAAAATATAATCCAAAATCCGTGAAAATTTTTATGAAAATTAGCAGAATTCTCTATACTAATATAGAGGGTATATGAAAGATTTTGTTAAATCAGTAGAATTGTGGTGGCAGACTATAAGAATTTTCTATGCTAATATAAAATGGAGACTAAAAGTTTCTGTTAAACTAACAAAAGTGTTTTCTTATATATGCCGCAGTTTCTATCAATATAAATAAATCAATGTAGTCTGTAAATTAAATATAGTAAAATAAATTTGCTGAAATAAAAATTTTGCTTAACCGAACTACTTGTTCCATGTTAGAAGAAATTTTCAACTATAATAACAGATATTCTGCGTGGAATTGACAGATTGTCATGAGCTTTATGTGTGATACACTTCTGGTTATAAATACGCCGTAATCATTTTTTCTTTGTATAAACAATCAGTTAACTTTTCTTTTTTTTTTACATTGATCACTCTTAATTTATTGTAAGAAAAGTGCTTGCCATTATCATCTTCCATAAGAAATTCTGTTCAATTTTTTGTCTTTGTCTTAAATTCACATTAAAAACAGTTGTTGAATGTTATAATTTTTCATAAATTATCAACTTCAAATACGAGTTTTTTGGTAAATCAATCGTTACTCATTTCTTTAGAATTCAACCCGTGAATTGTCTACAACTTCAAATGAACTTTTTCTTTAAAATCTTGTGTTAGTTAAACATGCGTATAAATGCAAATTTATTTTATTATAAAAAATGTTTAATTCTTTATAACAAACGTGAAATTTTTCATATGTTGATGACTTATACCGAACGAATGTTTTCAGCAGCAGGTGTGATAATTTTAGTCCTATATATATATATGTAAATGTATATTTTTTTTGGTATGCCTGGCACTTTTATAAATAACATACGCGTATATGAATAAAACCACTTTTTTCAAATTTTCTCTCTTTCTGTTATGCGACGACAATCGAACACAGCACAGATTTTTTTGCAAAAATATTGATAACCCAAATTCCATATAAATACTAATTTTTAATATTAAATTGTATATGACAATATTTTTCATATATACACACACCTATAATTAATCAATTATTTATACAATAATTGTGTTAAGATTATTATTTCTGATAAAATAGTGTCAAAATTGATCTTGCTACCTCATTTCGTATTTTATGTTTTGTTACGTATATTTATGTACTCGTTTACAATTAAATACATATAGTTTCTTTTTTTTTTGTTGTTGTTATGAAACGTCATTGTTTATATATATATAATTGAGTATATATTTTCTATATACATAAATATGTATGCGTAATGTACCTACATATTTATGATAAATTATGTATAGAAAAAAATATATGTATAGCAGCATAAATATAATATATATGAAAAACATTGCACATTTATATAATAACATAAATAATAATAATAATACAAATCTTGTATATCGTTCTTGTGTAAAATGAAAAGATAAAACCAACAACAAATTGAATGAGTTTAAGAGAAAGCTATATTCTTATAAGATATAAAATACATTAAAAATTATCATTATCTATCCAGCATCTTTATCTTTATATACACATGTGTGAGTATATAATAGGTATATATATATATATTCATATAATACTTATAATAAGCGATCGTTTTCTTTTTCTTCTACAGAATAAACAATTTATGTGAGAAATATTTTCAAGTTATATGAATTTTATGTATTATATACGCGGTATTGTACATATACAAAATTATTTATATATATATATATAGTGACGAGACGAATACAACAAATTTATTCTACTTTTCTTTCTCCATTTATAATAAAATATTTATTATTATTATTATTATTATTATTATTATGATATTAATCATATTGTTTTATAAATTGTATTTTTTATTTTTAAACATATTTCATACAATATAAATATATATAATTATGTTATATATTTATAGAATTTATTTCTGTATACATATTTAAATTAGACATTTATATCCGTCTATTATATACGAGTTGATGCAATTTGTTTCGTATATATAAATATATTGTATAGTTAAATTTAATCTAAAAATCATTTTTAAAAGTGTGAAATATTTTTCTATGTCTATATAATATACAAGATTATTATTCATTTTGTTAAATACGTGTGTACATGCATTCGCATAATATATGTTGATAGAGATATAGAGAAATCAAGAATTTCTTGTGAAAGGTTTATGAAAATATTAAGGTATAATTGAAAATAATTTATATATAAATATTACCAAACCAAATGTATATAGAATATGTAGGTGAAGTATAGATATATATATATATATATAAATACACCTATTTATATGAATTTGTACTAACGAAACTTTGTTGGTCTATCTACAATACGATACAATACACCTATATTATTAATGATAAATTAGTTATAAATTTACTTTGAATCAATATATACTCGTAATTTATCTTTTATCTTATAATTAAATTAAAACTTCATCATATAAAAAATATTAGAAAATTGGAAAGTGAAAAAATTCTAACCCCACGGGTGTTCTGTTTTTTTTTTCTTTTTTTTTTTGTTGTTGTTTGTGCAACATAATATAAAAATATAATTTTGTTAATTATATAAATTGACATATTCTTATTGTTATACTTATACACAATACAAGTGGTTTTATTTCTGAAACCAGACGCTTCGAGGAATAACTCACAGACAGAGCACAATGGACCCATATTGGTATAAGTGCCGGAATTAAATCCTCCTTTAAAAATCATCATCATCATTGATAGATTACTTACTTACTTACTCCATGGCGTTACAACCCGGGTGCGGTTTTAGCCTTCTCCAACACGCTTTTCCAACCTGATCTAGACCGCAGTCAATGTCTTCCAATCCCGAATTTTAAGGATCTTTATATCACAGTTGATAGATTAGATAGGTGTTAATTAACAGCGCTCCAACACATTATTATTTCTATAATAATATATTTAAGATAAAATATTTGATAACTTGTCATTTCATTTTAATAATTTCGTATAAAAGGCACACAAAATATTCATATCATAGTATTGTGAAAAAAAAAAAACGTATAAAAAAATGATATCTAAAATAAATCGGAAATTATATGTAATTTTAAATATTATATACAAAAGTTAAGTACATATATACAAAATAAATGTATATAATGTAATAATAATGACTATTTGCCTATATCTGTATATTATTTATATATATATATATATCTCTATGTCTATACTAATACACATTGTAAACAATTTTAATACCCTAAAAATGCTTACCATTAATTTATGTACTACATTTATATTATTTACAAAATACCTATCCCAAAAATTATTACTTTCACACGATTTAATAAAATCTAAAATATCATCAATCTTATGTCATCGAAAATTTATATATATATGTTATGGGGTGTATATTTGCACCCTTCTTATTATATATATACATATATATATATATATCGAGTTGCTATATGTATAGATGTAACAAATCAACCCGCATATTATGCATATACATGTCTGGTATAGAATGAATCAAATACATTATCATTTATAATAATAACAATAATAATAATAATAACAATATATAGCAAATATATAGGAAAAAAAAAATAAATGATGATTACAACATTATAATAATAAACCTAAAATATAATGATTTGTGGAATTTTACTATACAACGACTATATACATCGTACTCGTTGTTCATAGTATTAAATTAAAGGTATCATATAATTATATGATGTTTGTATACAATATATTGTATTTTACAATATATTGGGTTGACAATTAAGTGATTGCACACATTTTATTTTCAGTACAATCGTATATTTAAACCCATTTTAATTGAATCCAATTCGATCATTTGAGATCATACAAATCTACAATAATTTCATTAGTAAAACTGTTTTGAATATCATGTTTTTAATTACTATTTCTATAACTAAAGCATGTATCTTGTTCAATAAATTAATTGTTACGAAATCAAAAATCTTAACGGGTCGACTGCTCTACTCTCCGTACCTTTTCATATTTATAAAGTACGTTCATAATGTTGTAATGAATTGTGTCTATGCGGCAATGAATTAAATGAGGGTTTTTTTTTTTTTTCATTCTGATTCTATATCTATTGTGTTGTTGTTCGCCGTATGTAGAATATATATGCAATTTGTAATTGTATATAAGTGTAATATAAAAAAAATGGAAAAAAAGAAAAGTGTATACACAAAAGTTTAGGGCGACACATAGTCGCCAAACAACATTGAAAGTTATTATACTAAAATCCATATATACCATATATATGCAATTGCTTATTATGATGGTATACTCGTATATAATACACATGTATATTTACGGCAATGGTTTCATTAAATTTAAGTGCAGATATTTTTTTAATGTAAATGACGTTTTAACATTTCATCCCCTATCTCTTTCTATACAATAATATATATTGTATATTTGCTTTATTTTTCCGGTTGCACCATATATGCAGCAAAAAATACTCTTTTATAATATATACGTCGAGTATTATAATTTTTGTCGTGCATATATATATATATATATGTGTGCTGTGTGTGCGGGGTGATACTAATAAAATCATCCCTCTTTTTTCGTATATAATTATATATTTGCATGCAATACGTAAATTAAACATATACAATATATGAAAATTAAAAAGAGAAAGTGAAATTTTTACATTTTAAAACTGAAAAAGTTATATAATACAATTTTGCTGTGTTTTTTTTTCAATATTTTATTCATGACATTAAATAATATTGGTTTAACGAAGGTTTCAATTATGTCAACAAATTAAATTTGTATATAAGACATATTACATTTATTTATTTTTATTATTGTTTCGTCATTTGGTTAATGCAATACATAAATATTTATAAATATTGTGTGTGCAGTCTGGCAGGTACATAAAGTTGTAAACAAAAAATAAACATAACATATTTTTTGATTCCTCATATATATATATACACGTATAAAATTCACATTAAAACAGACATGGCTGTAATATACAATATTTGGTGTAGGGGAGTATTACAATATCGAAATAAATATGTATAAATAATAAGAATAAGATACACAAGAGGATTTACATTTACATTAAGTATATAGAATGTTTCTTTAGTTTTCGATTTAATGGGTTTGGATCAAATTACAATTTTTTTTCTATATATTTTAGTATTCTTTCGTGGTGCGTACAATATTCCTGTATATTTACGATAAGTACTTGTATATGTTAAAGTAAATCTATCTTATATTTCCTATATATGAAATTATAATATTCAATTTGTTACATTTTTTTTCTGTATCTATACACCTACCTACTTATTGTTCGACCAAAAATATTATATAAGAGGTGTCTAATATAATTTAAATATAAAGGTACAAGGATGTGATATTTCACATATGTTTTATATAATTTAATATTTAATATATATGTATATATACAAGATGAAGTAAATATATATATACCAACTGTTTGGGGGGGGTGAAAATTTTATGTTTCGATGTTCATAATTATTATGCGGAAGCTACTCTACTCTATATATATATATATACATATATTTTATATATATGTTACTATCTATTGTATATACAGATGAACCTCTGCTTCACAAACACTTAATGGAGCTAAAAAAAAATTCTAGTACAGCACAGGGTTTTGACGAGTATGGTTTCATTTTTTAATTGCAGTAAATAATTTGCAATCGGGAAATATATAAAAAAAAAAAACAATAAATTATTTCTTTAGTAACGGAAAAATTCGAGGTAGGTAAGGATTTATCAAGTAGAATAATCTTTGCAAAAAGACAAAATAAATTTCCAGTAGTAGTAGAGGATATCGACACGTAGAGCATTCAAGTATACCATATATAGTGAAATTTCATCTGTAATATATTGTACATAAAAATAGATATAGACATAAAATTTTGCATGACATATGAGTGGTATATACAATACATATAACCATAAAATACATATTTTACAACATAATAAATAACATTTTATGGATTATGAATAAAAAAAAAAAAAAATACAAAACATATATAGTCTGAGCTTTTTAAAATATGTTATATATATAATGTAAAGTATACATAAATTATTATGTACTACATAGGTTGTATTACATTTTGTAGTATATGCATCACATAAGAATTTATTTATTTTCAACATAATTTATATGTGAAGACTTATATGTTTTATGTATATGTACCTGCATATAACATACATTAACTAAATAAAATTTAAAAATATGAAACTTTATATTAAAATAATACTATTATATTATTTATTGCGTGCGTGTAACTTGAAACTATATTTATATATATATTTAATAATTTAAAATAATATAACTAAAAGTATACACAAGTTACAACAGACGGAAAGATTTATTTATAAAAAAAAAATCAAAGTAAATCGATGTTTATTTAAAAATCAAGAAAATAATACTATATATGTATATTGATGCCGCCGTATGATTTAAGCTTGAATCTATCAATTATAAATATAAATAAGATCATGTGAATCACTAATATAAAAATAATAAAAGGATTTTGAATATATATTTTTTGTACACAAGCACTGAATGAGAATATTATGAACGTAGAATAGATGCGAAATTGAATTCACGATGATGCCATCCATAAACTTTCACGATAATGATTTGTTGAAATGAATTAAGATTGACTTTTTTTTGATTATGATATTTTTTTTTTGTTATGAAATCCCGTCATTAAGAATATTTTACACATTTTTATTTTTTGATTATAAAAATAAAAAACAATACGCAATAGTACAGTGTGCATTTTACAAAATGTTATTATTATGTGTTTAACAACAATTAATTAATTATTTTTTTTTGTCATAAAAGAGTCGTATGAACTTATATATAGCTCTTTTATATTCTATTTTTATCGAACAGCACCACTCAACACCAACGATCAACCTATAAATTTTTAAATATCTCATAATACATATCATTTATAAAATACATATATACTTTAGTTATAGTTAAAGTTACTCATCATATTATAACACCAGCACATAATGTGTATATTTCAAATATTTATATATATATTTATACCTAGCTGTAGTTCTGGTGTCTATAGTTTTTTGAGCCAAAACATAATCTATTTAATCCAAGTTTTGTTTCCTATATATGTTTTCGTCTTTTCGTGTTTGTGTAAAATTTGTATCATCATATGTTATTCTATTACTATATTACTATATTATACTATTGTATAGGTACGACGATAAAATGTATATAAAACAATCGGCATGTGTTAAGTTGACATAAAACATACAACATTGTCGTTTATATATATATATATGATACATAACATACGTATGCGCTATATGCTATGTATATGTTTATATATATATGTTATACCTATGTATGACATTATTTATATATGCTATGCTATAGATAATAATGTAACAACAACGTGTTCATTATTTTATATGTTAAGTTTATTCAAAAGTTCTGTCTGTTCTGTAAAAATTATCAAATGATACGCGATACCTGAAAAGATTTAAGTTTCTGGTATTCAAAAATTCAAGGTAAAGTTATAAAAAAAACGTAAATATAAAAACCATTTAAATTTCGAAACACAAATACACGTTTACAAATGCTACGACTATAGAGGTCTCGATTCACCTATATATATATTACTTTGTCAAAAATATCAAGCTGCTTATTCCTAATAATCTTGTGAAAAATATATATTCGAACATATGCTAAACTCAAATTTTATAAACTAACATCTATGACTTATTGTCGTACTTATATTGTTTAGTATTAATATACTTTTTTTTGTTGTACTATGAAAAAAAAGAACTATATGTTATATAAAAACAAAAGAGATTGAAAAAATGTGTGTTCACACAAAATTATGGTTTTTTTCTCCACTATAAATATATATAGTTATTTAGTTACTTATTTTGAAAACATTAGGTGTATACATATAGTATATATATTTAAACATAGTATATAAATTAAATATATATACTATAAATTTGAATTACACAGTGATGTTCGGGTGTTAAAATTTATATATATGCCAATGTATATTATTACATTATTGTCTATATATGGATTGCCATATCGATTGATTGATTGTTTGTCATATACCTTGTTAAAAGTTGATTAAAACTATTCGAAAAATAACCGGAATAAATTTTCATTGGCTGCTGATTGATTTATGTATATTGTTAAACAACCTTATAACAAACTGTTTCATGAACTATCCTTCAGTGTAAACAAAAATATAGAGTACATATTAAGTGACAGTTTATATATTTTTTGTGTGTCTTTTGAAAATAATAAAAAACGAACATTAAAATTCATGTAAAAATGCTGCGTTAATTGTTTATGGAGATAATTATTTATGGATAATATATAGTTTTTGAGTGCGGTATATAGACGATTCCACACGTCTATTCCAGTTGAGTTATTTTCTGTCCGAAAAACAAGCAGAATAACTTTTCTATTTTTTAAATTATTTTCTTAAATAATTCGTACATTGATAACAAACAAATTATATTTATATAACCTTTGAAAAGTCGAGAAAACACATATTAACAAATAAATGGAATTTTTTCGGAACGTGCGTCACTGGAACATCACATTTATTATACATAAAAATTTTATGTATATAATTTCAAGAATAGCATAATCTATATTTATTTATACTTATACAAAAGTACATAGAACAAAATATATAAAATCTAAAATATTTTCTTATTATAATTTTTATTTTTATAAATTGAAACTTATTTTAAAAATGACTAATTAAAACATAATGTACGCACGCTCCACCACTACTATGCGTATATATATCCTATTTAACTTTAAACTATAATACATATTATGAAATAAATGTAACATAAATGAAAGAAAAATAAATAAAAAAATATATGTGTGTAATGGGTTTTTGAGACAGAAAAAAAAAAACGCATGATTGCATCGCCTAGCTAATTACTTTTATAAGAAAAGGGAAAAATTATTATTAAACTATGACTTTTGTATAACCGCATGCAGTAGAATTTAACGCATCATATGAAAAAAGGATTTTTTTTTGTGTTTTCAAATAGTGTCAATCAAAATTGAATTATTGACACTAATTAGTAGTGTTTATATAATATTATAACAACTACCGGAAATATTGATTCTATGTATATATATGTTGCTTAAAACTGCGTATAAGTTGATATTCTGATGGTGCAATATATCATCTATATGTACTATATGTACGCTGAATGTTGTCGCACTAAATAAAATAATTGCATTTAAAAACATAGTATTTATAAAAATAATACAATGTAATACATTCATCAAATTCTTATTAATCATTTGACATTGATTTTTATTGCGTAATTATTTCACAGTTTTTAAGACCACGATCGCCGGCATATGATCTGCTAAGACAAAACTGCTTTTGTAATACAAATATATTATATATAAATATAATATGTGTGTGTGTGTGCATGTGTATAAAAAAAAAATCTTTATATAAATTTTTTTACTTTCTTAATAAATAATATAATAAAAAAATTATGCAGAAATAAATAAATCGCGCATCTCCATAGCTTAACTATTTGTATGCGTGAATAAAAAATTTAATTACTTGCATCCGATAAAAATAAAAATATTTTTTAAATGCTTCTTTATAAAATACATATAAGCGGCGTATAAACAATGTATGTACATGTCCGTGCATATACAAACTGCTGCTGCTGCTGCTGCTGCATATATATGAAATTTAACACAAAAATAAGAACAAATTTTATGCCCTGATAGACAACAAACAGAAAAAATATTATTATATTTATTTGCAAAAATATGTCGGTTATTTATTAATACATATGTGAATTTAATCATAATATATAAAAATGTATTAACGTATAACACAAACCCATCAACAAATTGTCATTAACAACAATATATAAGAATTATAATAATAATAATAATAATAATAATAATAATAATAATGGAAGGAAAAAAAATTTCATTTTTTATTTATAGTGATATTTCTCTCCTTTTCATTGTTGCAGATACCTACATAAATATGAATTCTGCGTAACTATACCAAACACCGTATGGCGGATATACTATTATTATAAAAACAATGACAATTTACATTATTATTATTATTATTATTTTTCTTTTAAATTTTTTTCCTATTCTTTATATGCGAAAGAATACCTTTTATTCATTATATACCACTGTAAATTTAATTCTTTACAATTTTAAAATTAGTAAAAAACTCTTCTATATATTCGAAAGTGTTGTTATATACACATTTTATTTTGTGATTGTGACTATATTATAATATTATAATTCAGTCGCTAAAAATTATGTATACTATTTTGACGTAACGCGGTCATTTATTATTATACAATTTACAACATGCATATTTTTACATTTAAATAAATATATAGTGAAAGTTTTTCTATTTATTTTAATGGATTAAATTTTTGTATAGCAGAAATTTTCGAAAAACTCTTAACACATTCCTCAAATATATCCGTGCATATAAGTTATAATTTATATGTACGCAATTTCATTATAAATTTCTGTTAACCAATAATTTTTAAAAAATCTGCAAAAAAAAAAACTTTCCAACAATATTATAAATATTTTTTTGTATATTTAAGCGGTATAGTATGCTATTCGGATTCGGCTACCGTAAATTTAAATGATTCACTCCGTTGTGTACAATCACAATACAAAAAAAAAGTAACCATATCGCATACTTGATCGATGATATCATATATTGATTGATCGCAGCTTAAAATTGATTGAGATAACTGAAAATAGTAAACATATCAAAAGAATGTGAGTATAAATATCTTTTTTAAAAATATTCTCCAATTTTCTATAACAATATAATAAAAACAAAAAATAAAAAGATGATATATATTTTAATTATAAAACCACTTTAAATGAATCACAATTAACATTTTTAAATTCCAACTGAATCAATATTGAATACCTATTACAAATAATATTTAAAAAAAGATTTTAAAATAGAAATAATTAAATAAATAAATAAATAAATAAATAAATATTATTTTCAACTATTATTTAATTATTTTTTTATATATATGTGTGGAGCACAATAATTTTTTAAATGAATCATAAATGAAGAGTATTATTATACACATTTTAATCTTGAAAATATATACAAACATTTTTTTTTTGTTAAGTTGAGCGTATTAAGTGTTAAGAACTTAAGAGTGAATATATAGATAGTTCGTTTACCACCACCGGACCGGACATTCATTAAACGAAAAATTATTATAAGTCACAGTCAGTTGAAAAAATGTACACTATGAAAATATTGAAAAATTTATGATTTCAATTCGGCGAATAAAAATGGTGTACTTCACCATCACGATTATAGCATATGTCTGCTAAACTTACTGCGCTTGGCATTCATTGTATTCATTATTATTATGAAGATGTACTATTATATAATTTATAAAACATGTCTTTATGAATGCTTAATTGATCAAAAAATTTAATTTCGCATATACTCGAATATTATGGCCAACAACTTAGAGTTTATATAATATTATAAAGTTGTTGACCATTATACAATTATTATATGCGTTTGTGTATTTTATTATTTTATTGCGCTCAATATATATGAAATATTATATAATAAAAAAAAAATGTATTTCCATATATTTATTTCAACCCTCAAAATTGTTTTTGCACACACACAAATAATAAAATAATAATGTCTTTATGTTTTTTGATAATAATCTATAAAATAAAAACCAAAGTAATATAAAAAAAAATACTAAAAACTTGTTGTTAAATTTTACAATGTTCTCAAATAAATAAACATTTAAATTTTGAAAAATATATTATATATAATAAAAATAGAGATTTATTTGTGATGATTAAAATCAAGTATTATTTTATTATTCTTTTGATAATAAAAATTCAATTTTTTATATTTTATTATTTCAAATTCTACAATATATATATTAACTGCCTATTGAATATTTTTTTAACTTGTAATCCTCTCTATTTGCATGATTTATGTAGGAACAATAATACCATTTTAATTATAGCATATTTATTTTATTATGATAGCGGTTTTTTTGTTGAGGGATTTTAACAATTTAGTGATAATAAAATGATTCACTGCGGTCGATGTGTGTCTCATGGTTTAATCAAACGGCAGAAGAAATTATTTTATTATGTGTGACGTGGAGAATGTTGTTGATGGTATTATTTTTATACTGTTATTAAAAAAAACACCATTGCAATTAATAATAAATTTTTCGGTGTTAAATATTACGGTGATGGATATTACCAAAGTATGATGCTATGCTTTATATCAACATTAGACTATATCAAATGTCAAAATACAAAAGGGAAGTTTTTGCATAATATAGCCGCATTGAGATCTGATGGTGTTAAGCATCCCATAGCTAAGAGCTAACCACCTATACGTATCCCTATTATAGACGTATACGATATATACCACCACTTATTCTAATACTGCAATATATACTTACAATATAATATCGTTTTGGTAAAAAGCAAAAAATGCAAACCAAACCACCAAATAAGTTGACTATATAATATTGTGGATGTACAAGTATGAGTACGTCCGTTGTTCTGAGTATATTTATAATATCGTTATGTTACTGAACTAAAAACCTATTAATGAAATATGTGTATTTTAGTACAAGATACATTTTTTTTGTATTCAGATTGATAACCGAGATACTTTAAAATTAAGTTAGCTCGATACAGATATCGGAAAAAAAAGTATCTAGAAATAGATACAATTTTTTTTTTTTATCTAATTTTTAGATACATTTGACAGATAAATAAAAATATTATCTAGAAATAGATACGGATATAAACTTTTTTTTTTAATTATTTTTTAGTACATAAGGGCAATTAAGAAACTGATCAAAAGGCTTAAGTAGGCATGGGTAAATATACTCTTGAAAGCGGATATTATAAAAAAATTCCATCCATGAGAATTGTTCAGTTGTATATAATAATTGTTACAAATGTTTTCCGAATTTGTAGAGATTTTGGTGTGACCTTACTTATGTAATGATTTAATATAGACATGAACACCAACAGAGAGTATATACAGAGAAGTGATATATGTTAATAGTACCATAAAAGTGTAATGCACTGTATAAAAGCTACACGGTAACCGAATGAAATCATATTACAACAGTCAATTTTTGTTGGAACATTATTCAAAAAAGGAACGACATCATATTTATACATCCGTCAGAGAAAACAAACATTTATATATTATAAAACAACAGCGTTTATTTTTTAAAACAATTTTTTTTTTTTGTTTAATGCATGCATACGATATATACTCTGATATATTTATAGCATTGTGCAATATATTCAATATGCAAACATACAAAGGAAACTCAAGTGCACAGTATTTTTCATATAAATATTTAAAAAACAATGAATAGAACGAACAACAACAACGAAATGTTATTGTTTTTAGTATATTCAATCTTAAACCATTTTGATTTTATAGTTCGCACAAATTTTTTTTCCTACGAGTATATATTTATAGAAAAAGACATAAATGAAATTTGAGTATTTTGAAATTCTTTCATTCTTTCAAACAAATTTTAGTTGAAATAAAATATATAAATTTTATTAGTTGTGCGGTTTTTTGTATCCTATAGATGCGTGTACGAGTTGCACATGTACAAATTCTTATGTATACGTGAAAAGTGAAACTTCACATATTAGTTTTCTTATTATAATTATATACTTACTTTTTTATTTAATATTTTATATATTTACAATTCTATAGTATGTGAAGATTATTATATTAAGATTAAAATTCTTTCATTTTCGTTTCAAAATCCATTCTAAAATATATATACACACATACACGTATATTTTTATAATACAGTATATATAGTTCATTTAAATATTGTATAGTTTATCAAAAACGTATTGTATATATAATCAAAAAAGTTAAATATTTATAATAAACATGCAATTTATCTTGTTATTATTATTATTATTTTTTTCCAATTGTAGTTGTTGTTATTGTTCGAAATATTATTCTTTTAACATAATTCTAGAGCAGTATGTCCATAAAATCTGAAAGATTTATTATATATATAATATTCGTATATACATAAGATGTGTATTTTATATTCTATATAATGTGATGGGAAAACTGGTTAAAAGAGAAAGTGTAATGGTTCTCAGAATGTATTTTTTTTTTAAACCATAATAATATGTAGTATTCGAATACAGAACAGGGTATACATTAAAACGTGTACATATAAGCATTGAATTTATTATATATGTATAAAAGATTTTAAAATAAAATAAAATTTTAATGATATGTTAATTTTTTTTTCTTTCGATTCTTCTCTATATGTAATATATTTTATAAAAATAAAAATTAATCTTTAGGGAATTGTTATATATATATTGCTCTCTATATATGGAAAATATAATTTGTTGACATAACATAATTAAAATTAATTTTTTATCATTCTATTCTATGGAAAGATATGTCAATTGTAATATTATAAATTATATATTATTTATATTATAAAAATATTCGTATATAAATGCGTGTATTTATAAATAATTATATTAAATTAATTATATTAAATTAGATGTGTGTAATTTTACAAATGATTTACCATTTGTTATATATACAACAATAAGACGCGTATATTTATCCAGCCTAAAGTATGGTTTTAAATCTATTCGGAGTCGGCACTGTCTACGTACTTAGTCGTCAGTATAGTTGCCCACATTGTTGACAACGACTGTCAATCATCCTTAAAACCTTTATTTTCTATTATAAATCATTAGTTTTTTTTTATATGTATATTCAACGGAATTGATCTAAAGGTTTTCCGCATAATTTTTCTATATATTATTATTTCATTTTTAACACAAATTTTATAGTGATAGTTCATAATAAATATTTAGTAAATAATCACCAACCGCATGTCAAATTATCAAATGCATCTCCCTCCCACACACATATGAATCAATGCATCAAGCTTAAAAGCTTAAATATTATTTGAATGTCCCTGGAAACACATAAATACATTTATAATATAAAGGGAATGTTGTATAGCTTGTATTGGAAGTGTTAAATTTAAATAAATGTATATTTATGCGGCAAACTCGCTATCAACATGTAAATGTAAAAGGTCAACTGCCAACTCAAGCTACATCCACCCCTATGTATATTAGTATACATATACGATAATTAAATACTGAAATATTCAAATGTAATATAATCGTGGAATTTTTAAATTTTGACCTTTTGTTATTTTATATATATTTATATAAAATAAAGTCATATCATACATTGTCTTTTATACGTTAACTCAATAACAATTCAATCAGTGACTTATTATTTTATGTGCACTTGTTGCACGTACCAATTCGATGTGATTTCGGTTAAGGTTGAATATTCCACGAATAAATTAAATTATGTTTTTGTAAAAATAAATTTTAATTGTTTTCTTTTTCCCTTAATCAGCCTTTCCGGTTATTTTTTGGACACCGAGTGTGTTACATAAAAAAATTAAATATCTTGAGAGTAAATTGAATTGTATATATGCGAGATTATATTATATCTGTATCTTATGTGGGACGGCGATGAGTTTTAAATCTATTGTTTATTGCATGTATATTCATATATAGACGTGGACGAGTTGATAGGGAAGGAAAAAATAAAACAATTGTGTTTACTTTGATACTCTTCTTTTGGGTTTGCCATAAATTTTACCATCGCAGTGATGGAATTGCTGCTGTTTGCTTTGATGGTATTCCATCAGTTTTGGAATACGTGTAAACGTATTTTTTTTAGAAGTGTACCAGCTTCAATACGATATCTTAGATTTATGTTGTATTATTACTTTAGTATATACTCACCTCTTTTAGACGATCTGATGGTAATGGTATTGTTTTTCTGCTTGTATACGACTACAACCAAATTCAGTAAACCACATATGAATGATATTAATAGGACTGATCGAATATCGAATATATAGCATTTTATCAAGCTCTACTATATAGATCTGCCCTCGTACATATTAATATATTGTATTTATATATACAATATTTACAAAAAACAAAATATGTGCGCATATAGACAAACACTTGACACACAAATAATAAATTAAAATTAATTAAATTAAAAATATTAAAACTATATATTTATTATATATTGAAATAATTGAAATAATATATACAATTTTTTATTGTATTAATATTGTGTGTATATATAAAAAAATGTTATTTAAAGTGTTAAATACTTGACATATTTTACAAAATAAAATAACTTTGCCATCGCCATCGCCGCATATTACTATAACTTAAAATAAACAAAATATATGGAAATGTTTAATTTAAAAACATATTACTAACAGTTACTAAACAATGGCGCCATTTGAATGGATACACTTTTTTTGTTTGTTGTATATTTATATGTTTTATTTTCTTTTAAATTTGCAAATATAAATATTTTGTTATAAATTTTCTTAGAATTTAATTTTTTTATTTGTTTTTTTTTTAACTCAATGAAAATCGACTGTATATGTTTATGTAAATAGAGAGCTATATTCTAACTAATTTACCATTTATAGCTAATTTAGTTAATTTTGTCTTAATATTTTTGTTTTACACTAGAGTAAATGTGTGAAATACTCCATATGTTAAGCCATATGTTATATTAAAATATTATTTAATTGTGGGGTTGTTATTAATTATACATGCCATTGAACAAATTTAATAACCCACAATAACTGACTATATATTATATATTCAATGTTCGCATTGTTAAAAAATTACTATTTATAATTTGCAAGATTAAATTAATTAAAAAAATATTGTTGAATATGAATTTTTCTCTTTAATAATTTCGCTTTCTTTCTTTATTTATCTGTTTCAGCTATTTGTATGCACTTTTTCTTCTTGGCGGCCTTCTTTTGGCTGAACACAATGTGTTTCAACATCTGGTGGACATTTCGGTAAGTAACTTTTTAATATTATATTATAATTTTTTTTTATATTATATAAACCCATATGGATTATCTAATTATATTTGTATAATAAGTGTATTTCTTTGTTATTATACATTTGTATTTTTACTACATCAACTCTTGTTCGCATTACAAATTATTGCAATTTTGAACAACTTTATTATATTTTAATTTAAATTACATTATATAGTCTGCAAAAATTTATAGAAACATTTTTCAATTTGAAGAAAATTGTAAAATTATAAAATTGTAAAAATAAGTAATATATAGAGAGATATGAAAATATTGTATACCGATCGATAACCAATATAAGATCATGCTATTAATATAGAATTCTCCAACGATTTTGTTAATAAGGTCTTTGGGAGGAAAGATAGATATAGTTTTATTTTTTTATGTTTTTGTTCCTATATTTTATTATTTACACACAATTGAATTTTTTTTTTATACTATTCTAAAATGTTGTTATACTATAATTATATTTACCTGTTGCTTACTGCCATATAAATATAGTAAATACATAGGTACTATCTATAAATATAAAGATTTCATTATTTGATTGACCGTGAAATATTTGTATTAAATGCATCATTGATTTGAATATATTTATGTTGATGTTTTATATGATATAGAGTATTACATTACGAAAAGAATTATTCAATTACAAATGAAATTTATATTATTACAAATATTTATGAGGAAAATCAATATTATACTTGGAAATTTTTTTTCCCATACAAAAAATCACAAATCAATTGAAGAAAATAATTATTATCTTATTATAAAGTCATTTTTTTTTCTAACCAATTAAGTATTTTCCAATTCGCTTATATATTTATAATATTATTATCATCAGTTCAACTTAATTATTTATTATTTTTATGTATTTATATTTATTGCCAATGCATTATAATATATTAAAAATATTTTATAGTAAACTGACATTATAAATTAATGAATATTATAATTTATATTATTATTATATGTCAACCCAAAGTTGAGTTACCATCAAAATCATCATTAGAATTAAAACCAAAACCAATGGTCTATATTTTAGCACATCAAAAATGAATGTAACAACTGCATTCGAAAACGATATATACTAAAATCAGTAAATATACAATGGTTGTCTGCGACTGAATGTGTCCCATCATAACAATATATACGTAAAAAATTCAAACAAATTCGGTTTGTAGCTGTTATTAATATTTTCAATTGATTTACACTTCTTTTTTCATTAATATAAATTTTCAGAAATCTCTTGGATTATTTCCCAAGTTATACAATCTATATTTTATAGAAATATATATAATATGAAGAATTATTTACAAAGCAAAGCGATTGATATTAAAAAATAGTTTATGTGATAGCATTTAATTTGCAAAATTATTGCCATGTTTTATTTCGTAGCATACGCCAATTTTCTGTTATGTTATGTTGGTTTTGGAAAGGCAATATTTTAATTGTATATATTACTTTCAAAAAAACATTCAAAATCATATATAGTAATTATAAATAGTAGCAAATATTCAAAACACATTGGTCATCCAAATATTCTTAAACCATTTTTTTTTTAGATTAATTTGTTATTATTGTAGTGTATAGAATCGCTTTATCCGTCACACAATTCAATTTAAGCATATTACATTTAGTTTTTATTATTAATATTATATTTATTTTTATTGTATATTATTAACTTTTATTTCTTAAATTATAATTTCTAAGTGTTTGGGATATTTTTTTTTTATTACAAACAAATACTATACATAAAATAAATGCACATTATACAAAATGTTGTTTGGTTTATATATAAAGTAAAAAATAAATAATAATAATAAATAATAATAATAAATAATAATAATAATAATAATAATAATAATAATAAAATAAACGAGTTTTGTTGTTTGCATGCAGCAACAACTGCCATATATATTTTATTTATTTATTTTTCTTGTGCACACAGGCACACACAAACACACACATTCGCTATACAACCATCTACGATACTTATTCTATCCATCGGTATATACGACGAGCATATATAAAATACAATACTATGGGCTAATATATATACAATTTTATAAAACTATATTTTATATTTCATTATATCAAAATAACAAAAAAAAAAATTTATGTATAAATAAAACTTGAGCTGAAAAAAAAATGTAAAAAAGAAATAGGTACTAAAGATATAAAATAATAAATAAATAAAACAGAAAATAAAATACTGGTAGTCGGAAATGTGTGTACACAAAACAACGGTGAGCAAAAAAAAAAAAAATAGAAAAAAGAAATACAAAGAAATTGAATCAATTCGAAAATAAACCATAGCCATAATTATATATAGTGAGCCAGCCATATACAGAGTCAGTATGTAATGTATTTAGACTATATATATGGTATATAAGAGTGGTGATGATGATGATGGTCGATGATATAACAACTAATATAATTCCAATTGTTATATATACCAATTTTTTTTTTTTAACAATATATTCCATTGTCTTATAAAAAAAAAAACGAAAAACTAATTTTTTATTAATTTTTTTTTTCTATCTTTTATTTTTATTTTTACAATATTATTTGTGTTTTAATTTTTGTTATATATTCCTCACTCATCATACCATATATACTCGTATGTAAATAATAATATATTGTATATATATATAAAATATGTTATGTACCATATAATATTAAATGTTAGTTGTATATATAAATTTAGAGTTGTTGTACACATATATATTTTTACGCGTCAAGGTCGAATATCTTTCGCGTAAGGACGTTCATTATATATTTCATGTTTTTAAAAGAAGTTTAAAATAATTTATTATTTTTCATGGGTTGTTTTATATAGTATTAGTTGCAAATAACTTGTTTCTTTATTATTATTATTATTATTATTATTTATTTTATTTACCTCTATTTTTTTTTCTTGTGAAATAGTATATATATTTGTAATATTATTATTATTGCTAAATGTATCCACACAACAGCATTCCACAACCACTCATACTCAACGGCAAGTGAATCTGACAAGAAGATATGTGATGATCATACCTATACATATATACACATATTTAAAAAGACGTTATAAATATGTATACAATTAATTATATCCATATCTATATATAAAAGTCACTGTTAAAACGTAAATATATACAAATATATATAACAACAAATATATAGAAGACATACGGTGTGTATTTATAAAATTAAGAGATTATTTTAATATTGTTTACATACATACATCGTATATGATGGAAAAGTTTCTTAAGGGTATAGAAAAACATTGTGAATTTACAATACAAACATCAACAAAAAAAAAACGATTATAATATGTCAAAAAAGAATTGCTCTGTGCGAATTTTAAAGAGATTAATTTCGATTAATTTTTATCAGCAACAAATATCATCAATTATATTATCATCGATCACGATTTGGATGTGTGTGTGGATTCGTTTTTAGTGTTATCTTACCTATATATTTATTGTCGTTGTTTTCATACACGGAATAACCTGTTGCTGGACAATAATAATCTAGACAGGATTAATTTTTTTTTATAAATTGGTGAAGTTAATATTTTTATTCTCTTTCAACGAGCCCACTTCTTAATTGATCCATTAATTTTTTGTTAATATAGCCATGTTTTTTTTTAATATTATTACCAATCGCCAATCGATTCTGGTATCATCGCATCAAATATAGTATTATTTACTTAATTTTTTTTTTCAGGAATATTTCAAGTACATATAAAATACTGAATCTCATTCAGCATCTACAGTATATATAGTATATATATATATATATTTATTTGCCAATCCTTGATGCCACCACATCTCGTCTGTAAGAATATCATTGCGCATACTTTCATTTTTTCCAACATGAATTCGCAATTTTATTATTCTAAGTGACCTTAATCCATTATGTATAGAATATGTGTTGCGAAATATTTCAATTGTTGATTTGGTTATAATAATCTTTCTATTGTACTATGATTCCTTTTAGACTTTTCAATATATATGACTATTTTTTCAAGCCGCTTGAATACCGATTGCTGCTGCTAATTTTTTTTTTTTTAAATATTATAAGATATAATTTCAGTAGACCAAATATAATAATATTACGGCAATAGTCGTTTTAATTTATTATGTAACATATTCTGCAATGTATAGTTAAAGAGAAAATTGATATTACAAAGATGTACTTAGAGCAATGATTTTTGCAGTGCTCTACCTCTTCTTAATAATAAAACATGTATGTAATTTAATATTTATCTGCGGATTATATATATACAAAATGTTTTTTTTTTAGTTTTATATAAATATTTTATCCTTTTTATTATATATATAATATTTTTTTTTTTTTTTCGTATACGGCGCGTCGGTATTATCGCAGAAAGTTCATCTTTTCATTTAAAAAAAAAAAATAAATAAAAATATTGTCGTTATTCTTGCATAAAAAATAAATGTTTTTTTCTTTTCATATGATTTTTGTATAACGTTTTTTTTTTTCGTTTTTCTTAACATCATCAATCGATCGCATTTGTTTTTTTTTTGTATATATTAATTCAACAGATTAAGTTTTTAATTTAACTTATACTTCACTTTTTTTGTATACATTATAATATACTGATTCAACGTATATATATATGCTTTAAATATATTAGTGGTCACAAAATGCAGTCAATTGAAACGAAAATAATTTGCAAAAGAACATACGTATACGTGTGTAAATAAATTATAAAGTGAAATAGGGTGTTCTTGCGGATTTTTCTGGTATGTAGTGATGAATCCATGTCTCATTAACATTTATGAATCGCCGAAAAAACTATTTTAGATTACGCTGATATATAACCAAAAGCTCTTTACAACGTGTCTAACGAATTATCTTTTGTGATAATGTTAACAAACGCGCGGCATCCGCATCTTACACATTTACGTTTTTCATATTAAATTCCTCATGTACTATTCGTTTAAGTTCAGCCACCCAAATAACGAATGGTTTCGTCTGATGGTGATGAACGATACGCAAAGCTTTATCCATATCCCTTTTGATATCTGCCTCGTTGATAACTCTTTCAAAAAAAAAGTTAATGATCATAATTTATCCATTTTCGGAAAAAATACAAAAACTTATTTTTTATTAAATGATAAAAAATATCGATAAGTTAATTATTCAAATTAAATAAATTTGTTTTGTGTATATAAATATATAAAAATTTTTTACCAGCTGTGCTTACTTTTCAATTGCAATATTATTATAATTTGTGTTTGGTGTATACAAATTATAAGTCGCACTTAAAAAAAATATATAATAACACAAAACATATGATGATTACAGGATGTTTTTTTTTATAATTTATTTGGCAACTATATACAATATTTAACAAAACTAATATTAAAATATAAACGTGTTTATTTTTAATTGAATTTCTATATACTCGAACATATAATAAACATTTCCTATATTCTATATATGTACCCGTATGCATATTATAATCTACTCAAAACATATATCCTATATATCTTAATAATGGGTATATGTATATTAAAGATATAATATAAAGATAATAAATATCAAAAACACATAAATGATCTTAATAATATTTTAACACCTCTGTCAATTCGAACCGTTCTGGGGGTGTTCAATTTTTTAACTTTAAATGCCCTATCGCATTACCTTCCTATATATAGAAAATAAACACATTCTTCACTATAATTTTATTTATGTTACACACACAGAACAACATTTTTATTGTATACATTAATTTATATTCATTGTCCTATATATTCATTGTAATTATAAAAGTGCAGAAGAAGGTTAATATTTTCTATATACGTAAAATATAGTTGTGCGTATATTTAAATAATCGTTCAGAGGCTCATGACCGCGCGGTAATATACATTTATATATAATCACTGTAATATAAAGTATAAATAAATAATCAAACATTAAAATATTTTAATTTATCGTATCGAATTTTAATATATACTAAGTGTGTACAACATATATACGTAACAATATTATGTAATCAAGTATACTATATTTTAATTTGTATTTGCATAATCACCATATACTCTATAAAATATTAGTCTATATGTAGTAAAATTACATGTGTATATGTACACATAAGTGTACTTTGTGAGATAAAAGTGAAAGATATAAATATACAGCCAAACCTCTTCTATTTTAGTCAGCACGATCCTCTTTATTGTCACTAACATTTTGTATAATTGTATTTGCTATCTTTTAAAGCACATGTGATTTATTTACAAGTCACTTTTTGCTATGCGCGGAACTTTCAATTGTGATTATATTTAGTGTTTTGACTGTGAATACATGTAGTATTTATTTAAAATTTAATAAGAATTATATATAAATGAAATATTAATTGAAAAGAATTTTCTTATAAATATATAAATTGTAAAACAATATTGTATAATGCATATTATCATATAACTATACAGAAAAAAGTTAATATACAGATGTAAATTTAATTATTATACTATATTAACTTTCCGTTCCATATTGTGTGCAAACAAAACATTTGTTATAATTATGTGTATACCACCGCACAGAAAATGTATCCCTATTTGTTATATACATCAAAATTGCGATTCGCTGATGCACCTTTAACTTTGTTCCTTTTCCCTATATTATATACCATAAAAGTTATATATGAATGCTCGACATGTGTACATTCTGGTATATATAATATGGTTGGTACTTCAAGTCTATGAATTTCTATACCGGTATATATTAAATTTTCTGTGACATTTGGTAATTATATTATTTATTTATTTATTTATATATACGAAATAGTATATAATATATAAAGATATGATAAGGGTTTAATTTTAAGATATTGTTCTACTATAAATCTATTATATTTATTCCCAGTGGGATCGGTATGTATGATAACATCGATGATTGGCTACTTACTTCTAGTCAGCACTACTCCATTCTTGCAATACTTTATAGATTATTTTTTGTACAGAGATGTCATTGGTGGTGAATACTTCTTCTCTAGATGAGTTATTCATAGGTTCGGAATGGGTGAGTTTTTCATGTGTACAAAACAAGTGTATTTTTCATGGAATCGGATTGTCTGAGTTTTTCTTGGGTAACTCTTTTTGTAGAATTTCATTGGAATTGAATGATCTGCACAAGTGATAATCGGGATGGAGTAACATTTGGTTAATTTGGCGGTGTGAGAAGTGATGCCATCCAAGTACTTTCTACGTTTCTATGACCGGTTTTGTGACATGCGGAAGAGAATTGAATTGTTGTGCAAAACCATTGTATCGTGACTGCCAAATTTTAGTTGCTTTTCTTGTTAAAATCGTTTTAAATTGACTCGGTGTTGACAATAGAGTTCACAGTTTGGTTGAGTTTTTCAACCATAATAGAGTAATATAATTTAATAATAGTGGTCTCACCAAATACTGAGACTAACAATTACAATCCACTACATTTGAAGCATTGAACAGCATTTTTCTCCCAATGACATGAAATAATAACACCAAACCTGGCAGCAAATCAGTTTTTTACGCGGTCACAAAACACAATATTTTCGAACAAAACGAAAAAAATATGTTGTTTACACTTTTAGCTGGTAAGAGAAACACAAACTGAATGATAAAGAGATAAATTTTAGTGAATACGTTGACAAAAAAAATTTTCAGCCGAAACCGACATCGCGTAATAACCGATCGTTTCATATTTCTACACACCGATTTTATGTATAGAAACATATTTTTATTTATTAACCACGAAACAACACATGACACGTCAATTTTTGAATTTTTTTTCCACAATTTCAATCATTTTTTATATAATAATAAAAACACTGCACCACTACTTCGATACGATGGTGTGCGGTATAAATAAATAAACATAAATAAATAATTCCGTATACTTAAACGAACTTAAACCAACTTTAACTATAGTTTTGTACTGAAAATATTGAAATTTTTAATTTTTACTATATATGTTATGTTGATTTTATAGCATAGTGAATTATAAAGACTAAATGTTAAAAATAATCAGTTTTTTATCAATTTAAGAATTAAATTTTATAATTTTTTAATATTTCTTAATGCCAATATTATCCCACACAATTTCTACATAATTTAAGCATATTTCAAACTGGATAAAATGTGTTTGAAATAATTCAAAGATAAAATATTAGATAAAAATATTGAAAATATATAATTTTTCGAAAAAAAAGGGAAGCGAACGTTAGCCACACAGTTTTTCCTGAATTTAAGCATAGTTCCAACTGGATAAAATGTGTTTGAAATAATTCAAAGATAAAATATTAGAGAAAAATATTGAAAATATATTATTTTTCTAAAAAAAAAAAGAAAGTGAACGTTACGTGGGCTTCGATTATTGCCTCACACTCAGTTGGGTGTCATCCCAGTAATATCTTTCCCAATTATAAGTAATTTAGAAAAATTATAATTTTTATAATTATTCGTCATTACATTATCACTAATAATAAAAACCAAATTTTAACCTAAATACAATTAGTGTTCACTTTAAAAAATATCAATGATCATAATTATAAGGTCAGTGCGATATTATACACTTTAACAATACTCGCATGGCTTAGGAATGGGTGGATTTTTCATGTGTACAGAACAAATTCAACAAATTCGAATTTATTTATGAAATTAGAACTACTTATAAATTCACAGATAAATTCATCGATAAATTCTTTGGTGAATATTTTGATGAATTAATTATTGGTGGATTCATTCATGAAATTGGAAGTACTTACAATTTATGTATGCATTCAATGAAGAAATTGGAACATACATACAAAAATTCCCACTGGGAATATTGACTTAAGACAAATTCATATGTATTTGTGTGTATATGGTTGCCGTTTCCTTTTTATTATATTACATGAATTTATGTGCGTTGATATAAAATTAATTAAGGGTGCAGTTTTCAAAGTTAAGTTAAAAGGTAAATAACATTATGTATACCATTTATTGGTATTTTCGTATAATTTAAATATAATCTCCTTCTTATATTTATATATTAATAAAATTGCGCACCATTGATTTAATCATTGAAATAATTTTTGGAATATTATATAATAATATAAATTACAAATTAAAAAACTGATTAAGTATTTAAAAAATATATACAATTTATTAATATACACCACCACACCACTAAGCGCAAACATCAATTTAAATAAATTATCAGTTGCCCACAGTATCATCATTAAATGTTTGGCGCCAATAATTTTTTAATTTAAGTTAAATGACCTCACAGCAAAAATAAAAAAAAAAATGAAAAAAGGCAAAAATAATTCAAGTGATTTCATAGTTCATCATCATCTAATTAAATTATTGATTTTTTTCTGATGTTTTTACAAAAACTATCCATTAGAAATAAAAAAAAAAACATACGACTATAAATACTCTTAAATGTATTTACAATCATAAATAGAAAAAAAAATTATTAATTGTATTTTTAATGTATTTTTAACAATTTTTTTATTTTTTTGTTGTTGTTTGTGCTTATAATTTCTATCCATTTATAAATTTGTGTGCGTGTTTATACAATATTATATATATATGAATTTCTTTGCAAGATTTAAATGATTGATAAATATCTATGTGTAATTTTACTCTCATCATATGAACATAGAAATAAAAAAAAAAATTTAAATTGATGTGATTTGACTATAATTTAAAGATAAGTTTTATTATTTTTTTTTTTTTAATATTATTATAACATGAAATTTTCATTATTATAATTATATTGTTGTTGGTGCTGCTGCTTTGTAGATGTGTATGGCTGAGCCATTTTGAAAATGTCAATTTAAATGTTACTTATATTCTTTAATTTTATTTATTTATATATAAAAGATAATAATTTGTATATACATTTCTTCGAACATCGCATAATAAAAGATAAAACCGGAGCCGGGGACTAAGAGTTGTATTTTTTTCGGGTAATTGACGAGGTATCATATAGATTATAGCATTAAAATTTGCGCGAACTTGTACTATTTTCAACCAAAGCTTTCACCTATCCCCAGATTTTATATCCTAAGCTTCTGCTTTAGCCATTTTTCTTATAAACGGAGGTAACATAATTTATTTATCTACTCAATTATCTCTCGTATGTGTCAGCAAGCAAATATCATCGATAAAATCGATTTAAAATGATTTCCACCTAATAGCACGTCAAGTTGTATTAACAGATTTCAGTATAAAGTGCGCTATAAAATTCTTTAACTATATATGTTCAATAACTTTACACGAAGCTTATATTTAGTTAAAACTTTTCCAAGAAAATCTCTGTTTAGAAATTGTGTAAAGTCCACGACTAATGCATAGACGGAAGATTTTAATTCCACAAAAGTGAATAATTAAATTGCCTGCCCTTATATGGCCGATTAAATTAAATTAAATATCCCGTCAGTGTATTTTGTGTTTATGTATTTTATCTTTTCTCAGTTCGACAAATAACCAGAATGTATTAATTAAAAAAAATATTCTGGTTATTTTGTTCTCAACTGAAACACATTGCATCCGTCGGTACTCCTCGGTATACTTGTGTTCATGGATAAACAAAAATTTCAGTAGCATTTTTACTGAAGGAAATGTCATGACATTTTTGCTTGCCAATACATAAATCAAGCAGTATTCAATATATATACAAGATACCCTGGATTAGAAAGTCATATCGGTTATTTTTCGTACAGAGATTCATAATTGTGTGTAATATTTATTTATTGAATATAATAAATTATTATATTTAAATAAACATTTATAATATGCATTTACATTTTGTTATTAATTATAATTTATAATATTCGCGATATATTAAAATAATAATTTAATAATAATTATATTTTAGTGAATATAATGTCTTTAGCCATGAAAATGGACATTTATATACAAAATATAATGTTAATTAATGTGTGTATACTCGTCGCGTATATAGACAAAAAAACATAAAAAATTAATTAACATGAGAATTTATTTATTTATTTATTTATTTATTTATTTATTTATTTGATTACTTTATATTATTTTATATTTAAAAAATGTTAAATATAGAAAAAATAAACACACACACACAATTAAAATAAATGCGTTCAGTGATTCAGTTATATTTACATATATTATTAATAAATGTATTATTTACGTGATGTGAGACGATGATGAACAAATGCATGAGATCATGAGAATTTTATTTCGTTGGATGGTTTTTGTTTTCCCTTTATAAACAGATGATTTTTTAAATTATTTGTAATTAAAATATGCGTTAATTAATCAAGTCAAAATGTATGGTGTTGTGTTATGTTTGGTGCACTATCCCTTAATATTATTTCATTTTAATTAATTTTATTAACCAAACATGATATAATTTACATGTTTATAATTTAAAGAGGACCACACACATTCGTATGTGAAGGAAAAAAAATGTCATTTAAAAAGAAAAACAAAAAAATAAAAATGTATCCGGTACAAAAAAAAAAATCTATATAATTTATTTTGTTATAAATTTTTAGTAAATTTTAATTGGCCTTCGTTTAAGTTATTAATATATTATGCAAAAATATATATATACGACGGTAGTAATACCAAAATTAGCATATTTGCGGGTTCAAGTAGATAAATAGGTAAAAAGATAACGTAAATAATGAATATGAATAATTATAATTAGGTTTTTTTTAAATATTAAATTTTTTCGACACTTTTATAATACTAAAGATAAGCATTTAAAAAATTTTTCGATTGTCGTTTTTGAAAAATTAAATTATCATAAATAATTCTATCCGCTTCCTTTGTTCACATTCACACACAAACAATTTTTCACTTTTCGACAGTGATGTTGATTGTTCTCTTGGTTACATACCCATGAGTTTTTGTGTTTAGGATTGTCAACACCAATTATGATTGAATTTTTTAAACTACTCGTTACATGTTGTATGACGATGAAGGTTAATCGCCCTGTTATAACATTCTTCAATTGAATTATTTCAGTAAATTTAAAATTTTAAATACCTATTTGATGTGACGTCTTAATTTTCCGATTAACTGCTAAATAAAAATTGATGATAAGACAATATTATTTTATATTAGTATATTTAAAATGTAATACATATACTCAAATATAAATGTTTAGTAAAAGTATAACAGCGACTTAGCAGTTGTATAACGTAATTGCATTATTTTTTAAATGAAATTTTATATACGTAGTATTATATTGTGTATATATAGGAATTCTTTTAACATACATACCACAATATTGTTATGGTTGAGTAATAGACCATTCACATTTTTTTGTTTTTAATAACAAATATATTTAAGTAAAAATGTCAATAAACTTGTATTTTTATTACATATAGAAATTCTTTTAAGTTATATTTATTTATAAAGAACAACAACTAAACTATATGTACGCAGCATTTGATTGAATTGGATAGTTGCAAAAGAAATTTTATATATTATATCTATGCCAGACTCGTACTAGTTATAGATGCATAAAATTTATTTATTTATTTATTTATTTATTTATTATAAAGATTAGAATATAGATTGAAAATAAACCCTTAATTTTTTCTATTTTGGTTTGGTTATTTTTAAATAGATAAATAAAATATATTTATATGTAATATTATCCACTTAATAAAAAATGTGTTTTTATTTTTACTATAATGTAACGTAAATTTTAATGACAGAGATTGTCTTTTAGAAATTTATTCTTCGTATATATATATATTGTATACAGATAAACATGAAATAGTGTTTTAAAATATAGTGTGTATAGTTTTTTATGATATTAAACGGATCCCCATTTTTCGTTGGATACATTTTTTATTTATAAAAGTTTCTGAAACAACTCGAAAAAAATATATAGAATATAGAATATATTTATATTTTATTATCTTATACGCATAGAATATTCTATATATATGATAATGTTATCAAATAACATATAAACATAATTGAATTTCTTACGAGGGTGCTTACTAACATTAAAAATAATATTAAAAACCTAGGTTAAATTAACTTGCAGTATATATATAGCATTATAATATGGTACTGAAGCTGCGCTACATTAATAGTATATACGTTTCTTTATACATATTCAATGTTAATTAATGAATTTAAAGAAAAATAGTATCAGTACATACTGTGTGTATATCATTGCTTTCTCGTTGCTTGCCATTTGCAAATTGTGACTGTTTTGTGGAAAAAAACAATGAATCAATAACCAAAAACGTAATTGTTTTAATTTTTATTTGTGTCTGTTTAGTCTTTGACTTTTTGTATATCTATAAAATGTTAAATTATAAATATATAGGAAACGATATAAAATATAATAACAATATAAATAAAAATATAATGTTTATGTATCAACAATTTATTTTTGTTAACACCCGTTATGGCTTATAATATTTTTTATAACGCACACAATTTATAACACTTTTTTAATACAAAACTTAAAATATTTTACTTCATGTTGTGTTTTTATGTATAATTTATAATATTATAAATTCAATGTAAATATATTCAAATATTATAATATAGAAAGATATAGAACAATGGGTTACCAACTGTGAAATGCATTTGTGACTATGTATAAAAAAAAATAGATATATATATATATGGGCGAATCTATATTGAAGGTAAAAATAAAATCTGTAATTATTTTTATGAACAAACACTATTTACCCATGGTATTTCAATATTTTACTGTCCTTCGGAATAATAGGATTTGTTAAATTCTTCAAAATGTAGGCATTTGTTGAAATGAATATTTACTGTAAATCTCTTTCCAGATACGCTTTATATGTTCCGAAACAAATATACATTTTCAAATTGCAACCATTCTTTGCGATATCATGGAGCGTTCTTAAGCTTTTATCTTCAAAATAGATCCACTCACGTATATATATATATGTATATAGATAGAATTTATACTATATATTTAAGTATATAATATAATAAGGTATATATAATGTAAACATATATATGTTAATAAAAAAAAAAAACGAACGAATAGAAAAATTAAAATATTGAAAGTAAGAACCAACAAAAAAATATAGTTATATCAAACTGTGTGTTTCTGGTTTTAACAATTCAATTTATATTCTCATATAATATAATATAATATTAGTTAGTCTTTTAGTATATGAATTAAAAGGTTTTTATAATTAGTATACATAACATATATATATATAAGAACATTTTCCTTATACCAACCAAAAACTATAAAATAACCCATTTATTGATAGCGTTTGAACTTTAATTATATTTAGTTTTAGTTTATCAAAAGCCGTTATATATATAAAATTGGTTAAATAATGTTTATCTAAAATTTTTAAAAATGTAAACCAATTTAAAAAAACAAAAAATTGTACATTGACACAAGACATTATCTATATTTTAAACACACCGCATGTATCCGAAAAATAGCCGGAATGATTTTCTTTTCTCTAACATTTGTATATGTGATAATGTCATCATATCTATATTGGTTGGTGATTGATATATGTATTGTGTGAACCGAACTTAACATACTGTCGTTGTTTTGGAAAAATATTTAATATATAATTGTTATCGCAACGCTTAAAATGCTTAAAATCATTTATGTTGATAAGAATTTATGTTGAGAGCGTATTCAATGTGTTATGCAGTTTGAGGGAGACTGTAAAAATAAATTAATTGTTTGCTTTTTTCTTAACCGATTGCGACTGTTTTTCGAACAAAGGGTGTGTGTATATATATATTGGATTAATATGTCTGAAACCTCTTTTTTTTCCATTTTTATTTAACTCTATCTAAAATATTATTTCATAGAATATATACGATAAAAAAAAAAAATATCATTATAATTTATCCTGGCTCCATTAATTTTAAATGCGGTATCTATTTTTTGTTTTATTATGACTTTACAATTCTTTTTCGGATATATCTATCTATAATATACTTATTTATTAGTTTTAAGATATGTATTTGTTACATAACATATTCAAAATGTTGTTTATTTATTATTATTATTATACCTGATTTTATATGAAAAAAAAAAATCCTTAATATTTATTATCTTATACTTATAAAAAAAAAAAAAAGGTGTATAAAATTATATCAGTTTCGGATCATGCTACAAAGTGGTATATACTTTATATTGTATATATATGTAACATTATATGGAAACCAAAAAAAAGACATAAATAAATAAATAAATAAATAAATAAAAACCCTATCAATCAATAATAGAATGTTTACATAATTTTGTCCCACATTATACATATATATATTATATTGACATTATGGATATGTACACGTATTATTATATAACCGGGTGATACTTATTTCAAAATTTAAAATTATATATTGAATTATTTATAGACAAATCAAAAATGTTTAACGTATTCAATGTTCTATATTATATAATTTGTTTTTTCTGTAAAATATACGAAATGATTTAGAATTCACACGAAAAATATATAGAATTTGAAATTGACCTTAGTGTTAAAAAATAGTATAAAACACAACGGCGGATATATACAATTTATGTGAAAAACATATAAGGTCTGCGAGTGGCTAGTTCACGCTAATTATATAGAAATTTTTAGAGTATATTTGCAGATCTATAGCAGAGTTTGTATGTATGTTATAAACATCACCCTTTATCTAATGCATTTCAAAAGATACACACGACCTAACAAAAGTTTTTCTAAGACCACAACATTTTTTTTTTGTATATCAACATTATATAAGAAAAATTAAATAAACAAAAATCTAATTTCTATTTATTTAATATATATGATATATATATTTATAATATGTATGACTAAATGTTTATCTATGATAAGTTATAAACTAAACTAAACTATAACTAACTAACTAACTAACTGACAAACTAACTATATATATATATATATATGTATTTTTAAAATAGAAGTATGTAGTACCATTATTGTTAGTATAAATAGTATGTGTAACAATAATATATATTAGTATTTCATATATATATATTTTTTATTTTGAATTATAATATAGAGATATATAGTATATTTTGTATAAATTTAATATATTTGTATAGATAGATAGATAATAGAGATACTATAAATATATATAATATATTATCAATAAATTAGAAAAAATTCTATAACAAAAAGTATCAGAAAAACAATTTTTTTTTTAAGGTTCAACAAACCCTTCTGAAAATAATATCATAAATAATATATATATATAGTAAAAAGACAGAAAAAAAACCCAATTTAATATTTACATTTTTTTTTTTCATATATATATAAACTATAAAATACATTTTCAATTCATATTATAATCTATGGTATAACTATAATGATAGATTTTTTGTATATTTGAAACTATAAAAAATAAACTTTCTTTTTTTTCTATGGTTTCCTCTTCTATATCTATATCTATATTTATTGCATATACGTACTCGTAACTAAATAACATATAAAAGTATGTATTGTAAAATATATATCCTATGCTGAAAGTCCATTTAATTTCAAAAATCACATGTATTGTATATGCACTAAAATAAACACCATATAGATAGGTATAAAATACATTGGTTTAATTTAACTTAAAATATAATGTCATATTGAAAAAGAATAATTTTTATTGAATTTTATTTGTATATGGTGCGATGTTTGGTGCGATCGCACATAGTTGAGATATTTCACACGACCAGATAAATATGTAATTTATACACAAGATATTTGGTATTTTGAATATATACATATATTTTCTATATATTCAAATTAGGTTTTTATCCTATACAATTCATATCTATAATATCAATATAACTATATGCTGATTTAAATGAAATTTTAATGTTACCACAACATGTGTGTTATATATTTCTTTATTTTAAATTAATGTGCGTTATCAAACAACAGATAATTATATATATATATAGGTGTAAACGATTATATAAACCACTTTCAGTCAAGACCGCATCAATCAAATATATACACGAGCAATGTTATTATATTGTAATATTGCATTTTCACATATTATCACTTTGTTAATTTTTCTTCTATATATATATATATGGTGACATCTCATGTATCTCAGATGTTTCGTCATTTATAGATATCAACTATATAATTTGTTTAAAAATAAATTAAATTTCTATCGCATAATTCAGTATATTGTAAAAATTATTAACTATATGTATAAATATTTTCAGTATGTAATGTAAAATTATAGTAAAACTTACCGAAACTGCTGGGATTTTTAGTGAAACGTTAAGTTAACAAGCGAAAACATCATTTTAAATAACTCGCATCGTTGCAATTTGATAAAACATAATTATTGAATTGGAAAAAAAAAAACCTATGTTGACGAAATAACTGTCGGCCAACCGATTGTCGACTATAATTAATTACATCCCAAAAGAAACACAAAGAAGCAATGTCATTTTTCCGAAATTGAAAATCTAAATGGCTATAGACTCTATTATTGATATTATCATTTCACGAAATTACACGTCCATAATTTTATATACTGTGCGAATCTTGAAAGAAATAATTCAATGTTTTCACTTATATCTTGATGACACATTATTAATTGGAAAAAAAAAACGTGAATTTATTTGTATAAATAATTTCCTTCTGTTATTCTATATACGATCATTATAAAGGCAACTTATGATTTCCTTCGAAAAATGGGCTTAAATTTGACGTTTTTTTGACGAGATATACATTCAAGAACTAATACATTTTGTATTGCATAGCCGATGATAATAACTATAGGTACAATGTTTGTGCGAAGTTAAAATTATACCTAAATATACATATTTTTATCGTATACAATTTGGCATTATATAGTTGTGGTGTATACCGCCATGTATTTCTATATTTGCATATGTGTTCAATATAATATATAAAGATAATAAATTTATAATACTCGTACTCGTAAAATAAATGTATATGTGTATAAATCCTAAAGCATTTGCAATTGAATTTAATTTATTTCTACAAAATATATAGGCGAGTTTATAAAACTGGTACACTATACATTTAGTATTTTTTTTGCAATATTTGGACACTACTCGTATATTAAGTATAAATATTTTTAGACAAAATGTATTTAAAATGTATAAATGTGTTGTAAAATTAGAATTAATTATTATATATGATTTAATAATATGCAAGAAATATATAAATCAATATATAATCTAAATATATATACACACCACATACGACCTATAGAAGATATGATATAAAGAAACTCTGTTTATTATTATATGAATGTACAGCATCCAAGATTATATATAATTATATATACTTTAATATTCTATATATTATTTTATCTGCATTACTCTCGTCTGTTCATAAAGAGAAATTAAGAAAACAGAGAAATTGCATTTAATATTATTTATAAATTTTTAATGCAATTTAAAATGCATTATGTATAATATATAATGTGATATGGTATAGATTTACAATGTACACAAATATATATATACAATATATGTATGTACATAAATAAGATAAATTAATTATATAATAATATTTCTTCTAATCCTCACTCACAATTTTCACATTTAAAATTAAAAATAATCGAATTAATTTTTATGAAAATTTGCATATTATTATATACAGAAAATTTTATTTAATTTTGCTTTTATCCATTATATGTATAATATATACGAAAATATAATATAGTAATAGTAAAATTCTCATCCCACTAAATATATATTATTAATTTATTGCATTTACCAATTTATTGCAATTATTATTTTATGTGTGTGTGTGCTCGATGATTTCCATTTCTTATATCGCTACCACTATATGCATTCATAAATATATATACAAATAATAACAACAAACCTCATTCTTCTCTTTTGATTCATATTATTATAATTATTATTATTATTATTATTATTATTATTATTATTATTATTACTATTATTATCATCATTAGATACTATTTTATATAATTTATTTATATTATATCGTTATATGTGTGTTTCATCTTGTTGCCACTGTGTGTATTTATATATATATTTTTTATATGTACCATAATAATGCATTTTATATGCAAAGAAATTTATTATGTATATAACTTCTCGTATATATAGTTGTATATTTAGTTACATTATATGTATAAGAATGTTGAATATAGTTTTTGCAGTACATATATAAATAACTAAATAAGTAAAAAAAAAAAACAACCAAGAATATAAAGAATTCACGTTCTGCACTAATGAGTGTGTCAAATTAAATTAAAGGTCATTATCGTTATTATCATATGTCGTGTGTTCATATACATTATATAATATTGTACTATATATATATATATATAAATGTTGTAATTATATATAAATATCTATATATAGAAGATAGATAAAATTTTATAATCTATCTAATATGTTCACAAGAGAAGACTCTATATATAATAATAATATACGTACAAGTACATGACCAATAATTTGTTGAATATAGACTTTATTATATAATATTTACAATATATATATAATTGAATTCCTTTGTATATTACATATTATAATATATATAAATTTAAACACAAGGTATACTACATCAATATAACGTTATAAATCTAAATAAGACCACCATAATACCACCGAGTATATATATTATTTCCGATAATTTATTATAACATATTTTTGTATATACGCAAATATAATATAATTATAATAATAATTTTTAATCCAAGTGATTAGTATATTTTACTAAATATAATATATAATTTATACAATGAATTTCTCTTGTATTTTATTTTACTATATTTGGATTTGTTAATGTTGTTGGATTTGCAAAAAATAAAATTTTTAAACAGATATGTATTTATAATAAAATATTTCCTATTGTTGTTGATCCAAAATTGTGCTTAAATGTTCAATTAAATTCTTTGGCCCATCGTTTTTTTTTTTTGTTTTGTGTATAAAATATAAATTATACTGAATCATTTTAATCATTTTTACACGACCCAATTTTGATTTCTCGCAAAAAAAAATATATGAAATTCTAATCAACTCTAATCAACTAAACAACTCGGTGGTATTATGGTGGTTTTTGATGCACATACACTCAAAATATGTTGAAATTTATGAAACAAGTATCACAAGAACAACGCAGCAAGAAAAAAAACGTATTTTGTGTCGCTTGTGATATTATACATAAATATTATTTATTAAAATATTTGCCAAATGTAGGTATTTATATCGATAAAATATCTAAAAATTATATAGATATATAGATTTGTATCTGTATCTGTATCTATAGATAACTAAATTTTAAAGTATTTGTATCTGTATCTAAAGATAACTTAATTTTAAAGTATTTGTAATTGTATGTATCTAAAAGAGGAAAAAAAGTTATTAAATTATTTCACAATTGCATTTTTGATATAAAATTTACAACTATAATTTTATTATTTAACTATATATAAAAACATTTTATTTAAAAAATTTAATTAATTAATTTTATTTCTATTTTCTTTTCAGGTAAGTGATATTTGTAATTATAAATAAATTACTTATATAATTAATTTGTGAGTATGTGAACGCAATATATGCGGGTAAGATCTGATTTAAATTTTTTCTGTACGTATAAATATAACGAAAAATTTTTTAATAACTTAATTTTATTGTACAATATATGGCAGTCGTACCGTGCAATTTAAATTATTAAAAAAATATATGTGTATGATTAATGTGATGTTAAATAAGTTTAAAGACAAAAAACGGAAAACATATATTGTTGATGAAAAAAATTGGGTCTTTTCTGTTTCTGTATAATGTTTGGAATTTTTCCGAAGTAAAAATATAAAATATTAAGGAAGTTTATATATAAATTTTTGTACAAGAGTATAAACTTAAAACATGCTTTTCTCGAAAAAAAAAACCATTTTTCGATCGCGTTGACCGGGTATCCGTTACGGTAACAGCCATAATTTTGAACTGTAATTTTTTTTTGCGGCTTATTCCACATATAACTGCTTGTATTCCATACGATAGTTTTCGCCTAAAATTGTTGTGATCTCAAAGAATCACCCGTTAATAAATACACAACACATTTCTATATTATTCTATTCATATATAATTGATTCTTTGATGATAATCATCATTATTATTTTAATTAACATATATTAACAGCAATTTAATATTTATTTGATTATATAAATATAATTGAAAAAATTCTAAATCAAATTGTGTGTAATTAATTAAATAAAAAAAATTATCCATTACCATAATAAAAAAAAAACTAATTTATATAATGAAATCTATTCCAATATATTTATAACCTATGCAATATATAGTTAATATATTATCCTATCCTCCGTCATATATGTATATATTTTTTTATATGTAAACCTATAATATTCATCTTTAAATTAGTCTCAATTACCAAAGTCAATTTATATATACTGTGTCTTAATTAGATATAATTAAAAAATCATTAATTAAAACTTTATATCTATCTATCTATCCAAGTTCATCTTAAATATTATATAATTATTCGAGTATTACATATACCATAATATCCCATGTAAATTAAATAGAATTATGAACATGCAGAGCGAACGTATATATAAAAAAAAAAAAACGATATATTAATTTAAATTTTCAAGTTTAATTCAACTAAAAAAAAATTAAAAACCAAATAGATCGCTGTTTATTTACATTTTCATAAATTAATAAATAAATAAATAAATAAATAATATTTTTACGTATTCTTGTATTAAATTATGTAGTATATGTTAACTAAAAAAGCATTACATTTTAAATCAAATGAAAATTAAATAATCATTCCTATACAAATATTATTATCATTTGACACATGATCATAAAATAAAATTTGTCACCATCATATGTTTTTAATCTTTGATTCAATTTACTCATCGCATCATAATAATATTATTCTAATATGTTAATGTTATATGTTGAAGTTTATTGTCATAATCACATAACATTGTCACATACATATTTATATTTTCTTTGAATATTCTGACAATAATAATAATAATAATAATAATAATAATAATAATAAATATTCTGACAATACACAATAATAATAATAATAATAATAATAATAATAATAATAATAAATTAATAAATGTATAGTGCATTTACTGTAACGCATGTATAAAAATAATAATGATTAATTGCATTTTAATTAAATTTAAAAAAATTATGATAATTCTAATAATACTGCGTGCGTTTACGTATATAGAAAATGTTTATAAAATTTAAATATACATAAAAGATTAATTAAAAAACAATATTCTGTAATTTACTTATTTATTGTTATTTTTATCAATCTATTTGTTATTAATTTGCATATAAATTATTTTAATGTTACCCATATAGCAACATAAATATAATTACATTTATTCAACTTTGCTAACAGCATTTTACAATAATCACTGCACAGAATCTGTATATGTATGCGGGTTTTGTCGTAGATGTAACTGGAGTTTTATATACCATTTTAGTCATATGATAAATTATAGCTGATAGCTGAAAGATTTTCCGGAAAAATTTCCTTTTTATATACAAGTATATTATCAATATTTATTTTACAATTAGCAGAAATTTCAATTAAACTTGTATCTCCATTTGATGAAAGACACATTATTGATCGATCATTCATCAACTTTTAATTTGATGATATTTTACCTTGATCGTAAAAAAAAGTGTCGCCGGTTGCTTCTAAATTTGGTCTAGATGAATATGGCATTTGTTTAAATATTTCGTTGCCATAATAATTTAAGGATATAGACGTTCAAATGATCCAAATAATATTTCACCAATACTTTAGCAATTTAAATTATTAAACAGTGTTTGCATTGATTTTAGTTCATTTCTCATTGATTCGAATATTTTAACGTATATTAATATAAACCATAAATGGATATTAATTGATTGTTCAGTCTCTATGATAAAATCTGAACTATATATATCTATACTGCTATACATTAGAAATAAAATTTCTGCAATAAAATTATATATAAAACATCGCAAATAAAAATTTGATACATGTTTCATAAATTTTCACAAAATAGTTAACTAAATATATAAAATGTTTATATTTAATATATACACACAGTGGTACTGGTTTATATACCACATAATTTCAAAATCAATGTTAAATTTTCATTTACCGCACAACAATTTTTCCATTAATATATTGCTGTGATATGTATACCATATACAATAAACATATAATACGCATAACCTATAAAACGTTATAATGTTTATATTCAAAATTAAAAGGAAATTTTGCAATCAATTTTGCAATATAATTATTTCGAATGAAAAAAAAAATGGTTAAAATGAAAATTTCAACGATCAGCGAGCGCTGCGTTTATATATATAGCAATTTGTGTAATGTTATTATCAACTAATAAATATATAATTTATATATACAATTAATTGTGTGTGTGCGATAGTATAATATACTACTACACAATATCTTGTATTTGTGTGCCGTGCCGGGCGCTATGTTATAATACATATGTGAATTTTCTTATTTCACAATCATTTTAAAACTAATTAAATTTTTTTTTTATATTTCCGTAAAAATTAAAGAAAAAATTCGTATATGTTCTAAAATTAACTTAATATTTTGCTGCTATTTTGTAATGTTACCGAAATGATGTTTTTTATATTTCTTCTTAATATTGTTATTGTCAGAAAATTATATTATATATGTACAGGAAAATATGTTGGAAAATTGAATAGATACAATTTTAATCTATTATATGGAAAAAAAAACAGTTGTTAAACGAATCTTGACAAAAAACCTACACATTTTATGATGCAATTTTATAATGTAATTCTTTTTTTTTATGGTATATATTTTTTCATCGCACATAAATATTTTTTCTCTATCTGTTTACATAATGATTTTAAATACTAAGCAATTAACAGATATTAATAAATTGAATGACATTTTAAATTGATATGTTAGAAAGAAATCCATTAATAATATATCCCACTATTTTCTTGAAACATCTAAAACACTTTAGTGTTTCTTATAAGGATGTAGGATGTAGTTGTTGGCAGTTCAGTTTGTTGTTGACCATATACTTACTGGTTGAGATAGTTAAATGTTAATTGAGCATTTGTTTGAACTTGCGCACAATTTGCTGGATTCGATAAGTCAAATGATCGCGAACGATTTACTCTAAGAGGAGTTATAGTTCATCTATATATAATAATAATTATACTAACTTTATTTTAATGGAATACATCACTTTCACTTTAAAATATAAAGTAATCGATAATATATATTTTGCGGTTATTCAAGAATTTTTTTTTTTTTTTTTTTTTTTTTTTAACTCATATTTTGCTCCTAGTGGAGCTTTTATGTCATCTTATAAACCTTTCATTACAACCAAGTTGGTAAATTACTCCGCATGGGAGTATATAACAATTTACCAATTGTGTACTGTACTGTACTGTAATTATCGAAAGATAGATGTTTTCATAATACTATTATTTTTATATGGGTGATTAGCCCATAGTTATGTGTGTGCAGACATTGTTAATCTTTGAATAGCGTCCAACACCATATTTTCAAAGATATCCGTTTTTCTTTTTTATTCCATCAATGAACAAATGGTCACCCAGCAGAAAAATTTTTAGTATTAAAATAAATACCGAAAAATTTCCTATGAAAAATAGCGGATTTGAACCCGCTATATTTCATGATTAATATATATAATATATATATACATTCAGTCAAATAAGTACCCGGAAATTTGAAATAAAACACAAACAACTTATCAATCATCTAAATTTATTATATCCCCTTCAAAATAGGCCCCTTCTGAGGCAATACACTTCTTCCAACGAACAATCCAATCATCGAAACACTTTTTAAAGCTATATTCCGAGATGGCCTTCAATTCTCGTTGCGAATTAGTTTTGATGTCTTCAATGCTCTCAAAACGGGTTCCACGAAGTGGTAATTTGAGTTTTGGAAACAGGAAAAAGTCACATGGTGCCATATCTGGAGAGTACGGTGGTTGTTCGATGATATTTGTTGAATTTTTGTTCAAAAACTCGTTAACAATGATCGCTTTGTGCGCTGGTGCATTATCGTGGTGCAAAATCCAACTGTTGTTCCGCCACAAATCTGGTCTTTTGCGACGAACATTCTCTCTCAAACGCTTCATAACGCCAAGATAATATTCTTTATTGACGGTTTGTCCCTCCGGTAAGAATTCCGAATGAACAACACCACGAATATCGAAGAAAACGGTCAGCATCACCTTGATTTTCGATTTGCTTTGGCGCGGTTTTTTCGGTTTCGGCTCATTTTTGGCGCGCCATTCCGATGATTGTTGACTTGTTTGCATGTCGTACTCGTAAACCCATGTCTCGTCACCAGTTATGATGCGTTCGATGAACGTTGGATCTGAATTTACGCGTTCAAGCATGTCTTCAGCCACCTTACTGCGATTCATTTTTTGAAGAAAATTCAGATCTTTTGGCACCAATCGCGCTGCGACTTTCCGCATACCCAAAACATCAACCAAAATATGACGAGCGGTCTCATGAGACATGTTCATTTCTTTGGCTATCTCTCGCAAACTATTATGACGATTTTCGAGCACCATTACCTTTATTTTGTCGACGTTTTCTTCAGTTGAAGAGGTCGAAGGCCGTCCTGAACGTGGCAAATCGTTCACTTCTTCTCGCCCCTCTTTGAACGATTTATACCAATCGTAAACTTGAGTTTTCGACATGGTTGAATCACCAAATGTTTTTTTCAACATTTCCAATGTTTTGACACAAGAAATTTCGTTTGAAACACAAAATTTCACACAAACTCTTTGATCGATATTTTTATCCATAGTAAAAATCGCAACGCACACAAAAGGTTGACTTGTTCCTAATGACGCCGTAAGCAAACTAAATCACACATAGCAATAAAAATTCACAGAATGGTGGCTGACAGTTGTGTCAACCTGAGAAAAAAATTTTTTTTAAATATTCTCAGAGAGAAAATTAAAAATGAGAATTTCCGGGTACTTATTTGGCTGAATGTATATATCAGCGCTTATGCAACTGCGCTACCGAGTGTTTTTTTTATTCAAGAATTACAATTTATTAAATTCGCTACAAAAAATGTTAATACAACACGCAATAATTTATTGCGATTTTAAAAATCTTTATTACATTAATATTTAATATCGATTTTTTCGAACACATAAGCTTTCATGCACGATATAGGCTTAGGCAAATGTATACTTGTTTATTGATTATAGGTTCTGATTCATATTACTAATTATGTCAATAATATATTAAATATACATTTTTTTTTTTTTCAATACAAGTTTATGCACTATCATCGCAATCATTTATTTATATTTGTATTGCATAAAACTCTTTGTCCGAAAAACAATCAAAATGGATTAACAAAAATTAATTAATTTATTCCGCAAATTCCTTTTCGTCATCAAATATCGATAGCCAGGATGAACATTACTATACGAATACGTCTTCGCACACTTTTCAATATATACGAATTTAATAAATTACAAAGCATTAACATTTGTGGATATAATACCGGTGATATCGTAAAAAATTTAATGTTGATTCTTTGTTCTTTATATATATGCATTTTTCTAACTACGCATAAAACTATACTTGCACTTATAGTGTGTTGTTGCGTTTACATACCTGAAGGAAATGTTATGAAACAGGTGACAGTTTATTAATTTCGGTCCCCACAATACATAAGTAAATCATTCTGTGTAACCAGTGGATGCAGCTAACATTTTTTAGACAATCATTCTGGTTTTTTACCGGACAGAGGGTATGTGTATAGATGTGAATTATGTCATGGCATTATGCACTATTACATATATATGCACAGATTGTATATGTTATTTGTTTATATAAACATTATAAAATGCCGCATTCATTTGTTATGTCTTTAGATTTTATTAGTGTTGCAGTTGTATATAAATATACAATTATACTTTTGCAATTAGCTATATAATGTTTACTTTTCACATATATAAAATATACCCAGGGTTTTTCAAAGTAAACTTTATTTTACAATAATAAAACGTTAATATGGTTTCGAATATGTGTCTGGTTTCCATATTATATTTACTTAAGAAAATACTGTATTTATGTTATCTTAATTGTTTTGTTGACATTTCAACACATTTTGGCTTTCATTTCTATATTATATGGCAACTTATCGTTGTTGTCTTTTATCGATACAATATATAATTATTACGTTTCAACCAATTATTTAATTCCTTGACATATATAAAACATTTTTGTACGCGTGAATGATTGATTTTTGATTAATTTAATCTGAGGATTATATTTAACACTTTCATTTAATGTAAAATTTGCCATATATCGCTAACTTATCTTTATATCTGAAAATACAATAGTGTATAGTTTAGGCACATTTTTGTAAATCTTAAAGTCACAAATGCGTAACCCTGCGAGAATAAAAAAAAAATTATTAATAAACAACGCTATCATTTTCAGTTATATATTCGAGTTTAAACTTATACGTACGAGTAAATACACACTGTAATAATTGCTCATTGTGTGTGTGAGCAATTATTACATTTTAAGGATTTTATTTTATTTTCTTATATGTATACGCATAATGCTTTTATACTGATTTAAATTTTGATAAATCATTTAGTCACAGAATCATGTATTTATAATTTATACTCGTATATTTGTCACGCTGCAATATTTTCTAATAATATTGTGTTGATGCAAACAAAATATCCATTTCTATGCCAGTGAAATTGATTATTTAGATGATATATACAAAACTGCATCAGCAGAAAAATTCCACATATATTTATATTACGTTTAAATTCATTTGTATGAACAATTTGTCGATTTACAGATATTAAATGTGTAGAACTCTTAAAAGTATAAAAAAAAGGGATGTTAAATTAAGATCAACTCAATGTTAGTAAATCGTAAAGTTACAGTGTAGGTGTTACTGTAAAATAATATATATATATTTATTTGTTAAATTAGTTTAGAAAATGCATTTTATAATATCATCACTTAATTATAAATATTCATCTGAATAAATTAAAACCTTTCTTTTATTTATAATGTTATTTATTTATACATTTGTTTTATATATAATTAATCATAATTTATTCGTCGTCTCTCTGCATTTTACTGATTTATTTCTTCATTTTATTTCTTCATTTTATTAAATAATTTTATATTTTTTTATATACAATTGAAAAATAATATAATAATTGCTACGCGCGACATGAAAAACTACATAGATATTTTTTTATATAAAGCATTAAAGTAAAATGTGTATTTTTCGTTGTAATTCTAGAATTTTAAAGATTTTTTTCGTATATATAAAAACATTACGTTATATTTGTCCGTCTATCTGCATGTCTGTCCTGTGTGTCGATTATGATGAACATTTTTGTGTATAACCTATTTTTTAACGAATATCAACTCGTGTCCTTCTAACCCTATCTTTGTATAAATTCATTCATTCATTGTTGGCCATCCAATTTTGAAGAAATATCTATAGTATATATACGAACGGATTATATAATGGGATTATGTATTAATAGTTCCTATAAGGAAATTCTGGAGAATCGATACCACTTTGTTAGTTTTCTTGACTATATTTCTAGACGCACCTGAACAGTAAATCATTTAACATTCAATTTTTGAATACGAAGCTAATTATTTATTTATCTGTATTATTAATTCCCTATTGGAACTTCTAGTGATCATATTTCCAAACTATATAACTATATGAATTGTATTGTTGAATATTTAGTTTTTCATTATATTTTATAATAACTGAATGATGTCCCATATTTGAATAAAATTAAGTATACAAGTTTTGGAATAGGTTTACAAAGGTTTACAGTTTTGTTCGTTGATAATTAATATACCTGCACTAAACTTACTTTAATTTGGTCTTAATACTACAAAGACTCTTTATGACATTATGTCAAAATGTTGCAAATTTAAATGATATACTCACTACTTATGATGTGTGCCCACCGTTATACTATACGTACCTAAATAGATAATATTATTCAAAAATAAATTAAATTTATCTGTTAAATTTATCTGTTTATCTATTGATACAATAAAAGAATCTGTATATTTTTTTGATATCTTATATAAGAATCATTAAGTTATTGTTTATAAAAATTGCATGTATTGCATATAATATAGACACGCCAAACAAAACAGCTGCTATTTTAATAATTATAAATCATTTAAAAACTTTTTTTCAACAAATATACAATATGTTTTCAACTGTTCGTTATTCGTATTGATAGAGATAAACATGAAATATAAAATAAATAACTTTATTATTGTAAATAACATCGTGTTTCGTGTGTGTATACAAATATTAATATATATTGATGTTAAAATGCATAAATATACACGTGTATTCGACAAGAAAATCAATTTGACAAATTGCCAACACTAAATATATCAAATGGTATATTTTATTAAAATTAAAAAATGTTTGTTCGTATTCGTATTAGAATTTTGTTTATTATTTTATTCTTTCAATATTATATAATATTATGTGTTAAAAATAGTACATATCACATATCTATCGGGTGTCTTATATATAGAAAAAAATACAACAATAAAATATTTTTTATTAAATTCTTTTGGTTTTTTTCTATAATTTTTCCATTATTTTTATATTAACAGAGTATGAATATTGGCAATAATTTAAAAAGAAATAAAAATTAATGTAAATAAAATAAATTTAAATTTTTGATTGCATTATTTTATTATATATTTAAAATTTTAATATTTTTAGTTATGGAAATTATGAAATTTTGTTAACCACGTCCACGTCGGCGGCCGTCGCATATGAAAAAAAATGTATATACAAACATTTTTTAAATTATTTATTTTATTAAAATGTGTGACTTAATGTTATGATTTCTTCATTTCTTCACTCTCGTGTATTATTGTATATTGTATATAAATAACAAAAAATATGTTTTGATATGCATCAAACTGAATTTTTTCTTTTCACATTATGTTCTCTAAAGATGAAATAACTAAACGATTGTGTAAAAAATTGACTTCATGTGTCGTGTTCTTCTTTTTCTGTTGTTGTTGTTGCTATATAATTTTAACATAAACAAATATTCATTTGATTTTAATAAATTATTAACTAATATTCTCTTCGCACCGGAAAAGCAAAAAAACAATGTCTATATGATGCCGTGTGTATATTATATAAATCTTTATACCAATTAAGAAAAATTGTTTGTATTCTAATTTTTTTTTTTCTTTTTTATTTCATTTTTTAAACATTTCATCTTTTGATTTATTTCTAAATTATATACCAAAACTATACACATGCCATTTTTATGTTTAATATTTATTTAATATAATATTATAAAATACATAATTTGGAAAAAAAAGAAATAGAAAAATGCGTGATGATTTAGATTTTTTTGAGATTTTTTTGATAAAGTAGAACACAAACAAGAGATATTAATGATGTTTATATAGTAAATTTGTACATATGATTTGTATTAAGAAATTTGGTATAATATACTAAAATTATTATTTATACAATATATGTTAATATATCCTTGATTTAAAAAGTATAATTTATTCATAAGTCATATCACAATTTTTTATCTGTATAAATATATTAGATTATTGGAAAATTTGGATTATATTATAGCGCCGAACATGATTCGATTAGATTTTATTTTGTTTTGACCACTACTAAATTTAGAAATTTTTAAGCTAAAATAATCAGCATATATTTTTGTATTGGAATGATTTGGACACATTAAAATATATCATAGAATTAATGTTATTTTCAATCTATATATATCATTATAATTTTAGTCCTTTTCCATATTTTTCGGGGAAAGTAATTTGATCACAAAGTATTGAATAAATATATAAGTTATAATTTTCATACAACTTTTTCTGGTAATTCTTTTAGTAGTTTAGCACCATATTCTGGGTGGGTTTTATGGATTAAATTTCTTTACATTATATAGTGTTTTTTGAATTTCGCCTATATACTGTTTAATTTTTGATATGGAAACATCCTTTTGAAGTGGTTGCTTACAAATAGTTAATTATTTTACTTTTTTTCAGTACAATATGCAATCATTTCCTTTCTTTATCATACCATACTTTAACGGGAGGATAGCAATGTTTGCTACATTCCACCGAACTGTTTGATTGCAGTGATAATATTAGAATAATTAATTTTTATGGTAATGTAATATCAATTAGTGATCCGTATAGGATTTTCAATTTGTATTTTTGTTGTATATAATTATCACATCTTTGTGTTTATGATATTTGGAGAAACCATATGATTGGTGAATGTTTGATGATAAGGAGCAATGCTCTTATACTGATATAAATAAAATTATACTTATGGTGTATCAGACTATGAAAATATTATTTTATATATAAAAATTTAAATATGCAATTGAATCGCACACTTTTACTATACAGAAATAGAAACTTTATGATATTATCATACATTTTTTTTTTTCATTGTATCATTAAATTATCGTTTGCATGCATATTTTTTTCATTTTAAAATCATATTTGTAACGTGTGTGTGCATTCGTATACATTTAATAATACAATAATAATAGAATATATTAGGTTGTCAACTATCTCCCTTCCGCCTTTTTGCTCTTTATTCAATGCTTTATAAAAAGTGTTACAGTAATCGGATTTAGTTCAAATATGCGCCGTTTTGTTCGATAATCTGTTTCCATCTAGACTGCAACTTCATAATACCTCCCTCGTAGAAGCCCCCCTCCTTATTTGCGAAGAACTCGGACAGCCACTTTTCACAAGCCTCTTTTGAGATCAACTTTACACCACCAAGGGCGTTCGCCATGGACAGGAACAGGTGGTAATCACTTGGCGCTATGTCCGGGCTATATGGTGGATGCGATAAAACCTCCCATCCGAGCTCCCGTAGCTTCTGACGAGTCATCAACGAAGTGTGTGGTCTGGCGTTGTCCTGGTGGAACACTACACCCTTCCTTTTGGCCAATTCTGGACGCTTCTGGTCGATCGCCTGCTTCAAGCGGTCCAGTTGTTCGCAGTAGATGGTAGAATTAAGCGTCTGGCCATATGGGAGCAGCTCATAGTGGATGATTCCCTTCCAATCCCACCAAACACACAGCAAAACCTTCCTGGCCGTCAATCCCGGCTTGGCCACTGTTTGGGACGATTCACCGGCCTGCGACCACGACCGTTTTCGCTTGATATTGTCGTATGTGATCCATTTTTCGTCGCCAGTCACCATCCGCTTCAAGAATGGGTCGAGTTCGTTCCGTTTCAGCAGCATTTCGCAAATGGAAATTCGGTCCATTAGATTTTTCACTGTTAATTCATGTGGCACCCAAACATCAAGCTTTTTTTTGTATCCAGCCTTCTGCAGATGGTTTAAAATGGTTTGGTGACTAACTCCCATCTCCTGGGCGATGTCACGAGATGCCACATGCCGGTCTAACTCGATGTATTCCATGATTTGATCGGTATTTGTCGTCACAGGTCTTCCGCCGGCTGGCTTATCCATGGTGTCGTTTTCACCGGCTCTGAATCGTCGAAACCATTCCTCCGCGGTTCGAAGTGATAGAGTACCATCCCCCAAAACACCATTAATCTCACGGAACGTTTCTCTAGCGGATTTGCCTTTAACGAAGGAAAACTTTAAAATAGCGCGAATTTCGGCGTTAGTGAACTCCATGTTTACACGTCTATAACTGTTGAACGCAATATCCAAACTAATCATACATAGCGTCGTTTTGTTTGTTATGTCAAGAGCTTTCAAATTATGTACAGTGTTGCCAGATACGAGCTCTGTAGCGCTTTGTACATAGCCGCGAAATTAAAAAGACAAAAAGGCGGAAGGGAGATATTTGACAACCTTATATATGCAATTTATCGTATATTATTGGACCACATATGAAAAAACAAAATTATAACTATGTTTTAAATGAATTTTTTAAATCCATTTGTATTTATGTATTATTCTATTTTCTGTGTGTATATATGATATTTTGTGAGTGGTTCCATTTTTTAATAAATCATTTTTCCATCAACAATCTAAAAATAAAATCAAAATAAAGTGAAAATTATTAATACAAAAATATTCCGCACGAATATCAAAAAAAAAAATAAAATAAAAATAAAAATAAATTTATATTGTACGCGCCGGGAACATTTAAAACCATTCATCATAAATCATAAATTATGATGATGACTATATTATTACCTCAATCCATTCCATTTTTTCATGTATTTAAATTAATATTATATTATTTTTATTTTTTTTTTTCAATAATAAATTCTATCAATTTATTAAAATTTAAATGAAATACATAACATTTTTTTTTTATTTTTTTTTGCACAATTACATTTATAATTTAAATTTATTTGACAATTTTTTCTCAAACTGAACTGAATAATAAATATAATAATAATACACAACGTCATTTATACAAATAATGTTGGCACATAAATTTGCAGCAAACAATTTCAAGTTTATGTTTCCATGATGATGTTGGTATAGATTTCTTATTTATTACAATGATCATTTCTGGCGCAAATTAATTGTTTGTACTCTGTAGATAGGAGCAATTAACAATTCTGACAGAGATTTATATAAAAATCCCACTAATTAATTTCTTCCCAGTTCACTGGTGAACTTAATTAAGTGAACAACTTTTATTAGTTTTGTTTCGTCGTGGAAATTCAATTAAATACCCCAATATTTTCATTCCGCTGAGTGTTATAAATATAATAATTAATTGAATAAAATTATATTATTACCTTAATAAAAACAAAAAAAAATAATAAAGACATGTTTAAATTTATCATTGCGGACACATATCATTAAAATGATGTAATATTTTTTCTATTTAATAAAAATGTAATTTCTGATTGCGATAAAACGTTTGCTTGTATAAAAGAAACGCGTCTGCAATTTAATGGAAAATAATATTTTATAACAGAATTTCATATATGTTCTTTTGTGTATAGGCATTTTTTTCTTTTCATTTCAAATAAATATTGACTTGCAAAATTTTTACCATTCAAATCTTATTTATTAATATTCCTCATAGCACATACAGTGAATTTGTATCATAGGGAACAATTAATGGAGTGATTTATTGTATCGACTTTCACCGTTTATTATAACATTTTGTGTATACTATATATTGAGTACTTCATCATCTCATGAGCAATATCATTATTTGTGAAATAGTATTTAAATTAATTATGTTTACATGATGCTAGTTTTTGTGTATGGCATTAAAATTTAGGTGCGGTTTAAGCCTTCTCCAATCGCAGAACCTATCTGCAGCTAACATTTTCCAATCATAATTTTCATAGAGTAAACGATAATTGTTTTAAATTCTAAGAAAAAGTTCTGTTATGCGGTTTTTCCACTACAAAACACAGAAAAATTTGACCATAGAAAACTCTGTGTATATTTTGTGTATGTGCCATTAAAATTTTCTTAGGCCTTGCTCATATATATAAACCTACTATAAATCTATACATTTGCATGCATATGAAGAGGTTTTTATATGAACAGTATTATTTGAAATTTCTAATTTATATATAACATAGAAGAAATAATTTGTATACGTTTTATTAATCAAATCATAATTTCGTTTGAGTATAGACAAAATTCACTGTATATTTATTTTAATATATTTTCTATTTCTATATTATATTTACTTCTGTATATTATTGAATTGTCTCTTCTGTTATTCTATTATAGAAAATTGTGACTTGTATGCGACAATATAAGCCCATCATATATACATTTACACGTATTTACATATATGTATATATATTTTATAAAAGTTTCAAATTCATCGTTTTTGTACATGAACATACATACACCTACACCAATATAATATAGATATACCTTACATAGATATATGTTTGTAAAGCATCAAAAGATGTGGGAGTTTGCAAAAATAACAGTTTATAGTGGCAATCAATAGGTAGCTACAATATATATTTATATATATATATATTATAACTGATTGCTTACAGAGATATATATTTATTATATTCATAAAAACGTACGGGTTTCTCTATATCAATATATATGTACTACATTTTTCTATATATAGGGTAGTAACACCAGTACTCAGCCCCTAACTATAAATCTCCGCAGATCCTTATAAGAAAAATTGCACATAGTATAATGTTTGTGATATTTTCACTTATATATGCAGGCTGGTTAGGGTCTGGTGAGACTGGCGTCACTACCCTAACATATATTCATATTTTTTTATATGTTATTTTGTATATATTCTATATTGGCAAAATTTTCTATGTTCAGCATAGATTTTATACCTATTGCAATTTTTATGTTCCGTATTATTATTATATAGGAAATCTTTTATGAATTTTATTTTCCTGTTTGAAAATTGTTATATATTGTACGAGTATATATTTGAAATCACACTAAAGTGTACATATCTTCTGTCTGTATATACTCCGCCGCAGACAATATGGTTTTTGATGACAAGACAAAATTTTCTGATGCAGAAAAAGTAATACGTGCGAAATTATTAAAGTTTTTTTTATTTTTCTTCATCTTTTAAACTTTGAATTTATTATTTATTCATTTTATTTATTTATATATAATAAAATATTGTTATTTAAACGAAAAAGGAAAGTTTTGCAAAAATTATTTTATTGAATGTATGATGGTGTGGTTGGTGTTGATGTTGGTGTGTTGATTTTATATCATTATAAGAAATAAAAATAACAATAAGCAGAATTGCTATATACGTTTCGCGTCATCTTTTAATAAAACTTATATAGGCATACGCATGTAAAAATTATAATTTATATAAATTTACATTACAGTATGCAAAATTGTATCTTTTCAAATAATGAATCATAAAAATATATACTAAATATATAAATTAGTTACGAAAATTGTGAAATATATACGAGTATATAAAAATTTTAATTTTATAATTCTATGATTTACAAGAAAGTTATATAGCAATACTTTAATCTAATATATATATCTGTCTAATCAACTCCATAATATTCATATAGAAGTAATAATTGCTGTTATATAAAATTAAATTTCTCTATTGCAACATAAAATTTCTGTCGCCTATAGCGCATATATTATTTTTGTTGTATAATTAAATGATTTCTGCATTGCAAACTTTTTTTGTTCTGTTCACCTCAGCTTTATATATTTATCACTTTATACTTTTATAAATCGTCCAAAAACCGAGGTATTTACACAAATGCTGTAAGAAAGTTTACTACAGTAATTCACCAAATAGAATTCTTTCTCAGATAGTTATGAGCTTTGCAGAAACTTTTTTGTTTATGAATTTAATTATCTGATTGATTTATACATAGTGTTGTAACTGATACATTATATCATATGAGTATCAATAAAAAACTGCGGTTACAATAAATGTGAATCATATTATTGATTATTGAATCATTTGTAAAATTAAATGATGAAATATAGCAAATATCATGACAATGTTTCTCACACGTATGAGAACAACACATCAGTAATTGTAACGTCATAAAATTTATATAGAATTCATATTCACAATATTTTCTATATAATATTTATATTTCACTATTTTTTGTTTCCAAATACGAATTATACAAAATCCTGAAGTGATATAGAATCAATAAATTAGAATATATTATATTTTGAGGAATTTTCATAAATATATTTATATTATATGCACATCAACGATAACAAATTTCAACGTGTTCCTTTCACGCTAGCACAAAGTTAAACTTTCAATGAAATACTTGAACATATGCGGATGTTTAAATTAGATTTAACACTATTATTATTATTTATATTTTGATTTTCATTCATATTATAAAATATATTAATTTTTTGGACACATGAAAATAAATCTTCTTATGTATGAATGAATGAATGAATGAATGGCGGCGGCACCGGTTTTTTTTTTTTTCGGTTGTGTGTTATCTACCAACACCCACCCACCTACACACAAAAACACTCGAAATTTTTTTATTATTTATTAGTAATATATTGAAAAAATCAACATGAAATAAAAAAATTAACAGCATATAGCATAACTTTGTGTAAGAAAAATGTTAAAATAACATGTAACAATATGTCACACACGTTAAGTTAAATAAATTTATTTTAAACAAGTATTAATATTTTATATAAATACTCAATATTGACTATATACTATGCTTTGAGTAACATTAAAAGTTTTATATATATTAAAAATATTTATTATTTATTAAATCAAATGGATATACGCAACGAATATTATTCCAAACTCATGGTGACAAAAATATTCCATTGAATATATAATATTTTTAACTAATTCGCTTGAATACTATATTTTTTATCTAAAAAATTTAACTCAAATCGTTGCTATATAAAATTTATTTTCATATTAATTGCTTGTGACGTGCAGAGATTAGGTATATTGGATTGAATGCAATATTTACGCTTATATCGTGTATTGCTTGTATACATACAATATATTCACTGTATTTATATATACTTTTCTGAAATTACAATACAATTAGTAATTAAAAAAGTTATTTTAGAAAAAATCAATGTATAAATTAAAAATATTAATAATACAAAAAATATTCAATAATTTAAGAGTTTTACCTTTGCCATGCGGTTTACGAAAATGAAACAACTTTTAGTATTACCAATTGGTTATGGCACAGACAAATTGTTTACACATATAACATACAATATAATATAATATTAAATATTGTACTTATATTTCTTATACAAAATGATAATAAAATATAAGTTCTATAAAGAAAAAAGTGTTATGTGTATCTCTATGTATGTTGTTGTTGTGTACATAATTTATACGCATATATACGAACAAATGCATGTGGGATTTTGTCTGCATTTGTAAATGTTATAAGAAAATAACGAACAAAATAATAATAATAATAATAATAATAATAGTAAAAAATAATAATACTAATAGTAATAAAAACGAATCGTTTTTTGATATCATCCATTCAATATTTACCATATAGTTAATGTATAATATGTATAAATAAATAAATAAATAAATACGTAGTATACACCCTGTGTTCGAAAAATAACCGGAATGACTTTCTAATGGATGGATTTGGTAAACTTATCTATATATTGACTGCTAATTGATTTATGCGTTTACTGTGAACCGCGGACTTAACAAACTATTAAAATTTTATATGACATTTCCTTCAGGTTGTAGTTTTATTCGTTGGTCACAAAATGTTGAAATTTAAACTGTTTTAAAATTACTAAAAATGTACGCTTGAAACGCTTGAAATGCTTCATCGATTTTTCTGCCGGACCAATATGTTTGTGTGTGTACATAAATAAAATGCGACGAAGGTGGATAAGTTTTTTTTTATTTATTTTTTTAATAAAAAATACGCCTTCGTTAAAATCATTTATAAAATTAGAAAAATAAAATACGAATTTATATTTTATATAAATAAAAATAAATATAATTTATATTTATTATATTCTTTTGGTTTTTGTTTTTTTTTCCAAACGCAAGTATACCACTAAAGACTAAAGATGTTCACAACCGTATACATATAACAACAATATAATGAATATATATATATATATATTGTATTGGTATTATAAATTATAATAAGAATTAAACTTTTATAGATAAATGCGTGTATCTAACTAAGATCATTTCAATAAATGTTTTGCAAAATTATTTATTACACAATTGTATGTTTTCTATATATATACAATTCGTACGCTACACACCATCGACAGAACCGCGACTTCGTAATAACTCTTTAATCTTTTTTTATACAACAATATACAGTACAGGTTGTTTTAAAAGTTACCATTTTCAGTATTCTGATACTATAAATATGAGAAATTCTAAGTCAAAATTACTTTGTTTTGTAATGTAGTTGCATCTGAATATATTATCTTCTTTATCAAAACATTAAATTAAATTAAATTAAAAAATTCGTTTGCCTTGAAGTTTAACAGCAATTTTATTTCATAATTCTATTATTTCTATTTTTAAAAAATGATGAGAATCTGTGCTCTGGTGTATTATACGAAAATGGTTTCATATAATTATAAATAGTCATAAAAAGAAATAATTAAATTTTTAAAATCATTGTGTAGCATTATATAATATATGGAATTTGTACCTTTTAATACAACCTGTATACAATATATATAAATATATGAAAACAATTGCAATTGTTTATAATTTATAAAATTTTAATTAAATTTTTAGAAAATATTCAATTTTCTTTTAATAAGATAGCAGCAGCACATAATAATTTATATATTTATTGTATTATATATAGAGTCGTTCGCGTACGTGTACGTGATATATAAGAAAGATTTTCTTTTCTGATTTGAATTTTATAACGTATGCGCCTATAGAAATTGTTCAAAATTATAGAGTGTAGTATAGATTGACTATACATATAAGCAAGTGTATCTACAATATATTAATTAAAAATCCTCTATAAGCAAATGACAATTTTACTTTTCCTTATAAACTAATTTACATATGATAACCTCTGAATATATGAACAGCTGCTATGATGATAATTCTATAAAATCGATACTCGTAGTTCATTACGCTAATGAACGGCATCCTGAAACATTGGTAATTTGGTAATTTCTTCAAAATGTATTGTTGGTTTATTATCTCATATATATGTTAGAATCTTATTCTAGCGCTCCACAATTTTTGAGTAGATGTTCTATTCTGTGCAGATTCGTAAAATCTGCATTCATAATTCGTCTTTAAAACGATGCTTTTATATAGTTCCTTAGTTTGTACTGATCTAACTAAGTATTTTTGATCTGTTTGCATTGTACGATCCTCAAAATTGTAATTTCATAAAGTGATAATTAAAAAAAAATTCATGTAATCAAAAATTAACCTTTCTTGACGCATATACATATCTCACATTCTTCACATTAATACACATCGCGCAGCAGTAAATATAAATGGGATGGGACGACGCGTATTGTATACAAAATATAAAATTTATTTACATATTCATTTTAAAAAATTTAATAAATTAAAAGTAAATAGATAGAGATCAAACAAAATACATACAATATAATATTTTGCAAAATAGAAAATGTATAACTTTCCCTTGTGTTTTTATCTCGCATCTGAAAAAAAAATTTTTACAATACCATATATGAAACATATAAAAAATATATAAATTAATTCTATTATTATTTTACTACAAATTTATAATACATAAAATTTAATGATTTAATTATTCGTTCGTATACATCTTCAATATATTAAAATGAATGTTCCTCTTATACTTATTATTATTATTTTTATTATTATAATTATAATATTACCATTATTTTCATCAGTATTTTATTAATCAACATAAAATTAATTTCGACTTTCTCTCAATAATAATAATAATAATAATAATAATAATAATAATAATAATGAATAAATATGATTTATAATACAAGAAATTTAATATAAAAATAATTATAAATGAAAATGTGATTATTTTATAACATCCCATCAAAATTGAGAGTCTTGATTTTTGAACTTTTGAAAAATGTTATTTATTATTATTACAAAATATCGGAATAGGATGATTTGAAAATTATACAATTTTAAAATGGTTTTTATTTTATTTTGTGTAGTGAAACGTGAATGTTTTTAAACTAAATAGCAAAATTAATATATTTCTGTATGTTTTTTTTTTTGAAATTTACATAGATATGAAAGAATTTAATTTTCATACAGTTAAAAAATATTTATACATTATTTATGACAAGAAATTAAAGGATTTTATTTTGCTATTTCGTGTCTGCGCGTATATAACAACAGCTCATATGGTTTTAAATTGTATATATTTGAAAAATTTATAAAATAATTTAATATGCATATAACAATGCGATGTTTATAATGGCATTGACAGACTATATTTACGTTATTATATAGCCATAATTTCATTTCATAATAACGCTATCCCAATAAATAGTGAATTTATACAATTATAATTTTGTTTCCAATGTAAAATTATATGATGTGATAATTTAAATTATTAATTATAATTGTGATTTCATGCATATTTATAATCACTGCGTCGTCCGACAACGTCTGTCAATGGTTTTATGTTGAAATAAAATTAAACAAAAAAAAAATGTCTCATATACTCATATATAGAAATTAAATCGTGATTAGATTTTATAATCATTTCATGTTTCATGATTTATATACATAAATTCATAGGTATACCATATATTGAGTTATATATTATATTTATGTATCATCATCATATTCATATGGTTTGCAAAATAACATATTATTTTGGTGTGTGTGTGTAAAACAGCTATTTATGAAATTTTGTATATAAAATATATTTGTTATTATATAAGAAATATTAGCAAAATCTTTTAATATTTTTTATGTAGTAGTTATGTTATATGGATAGAATAAATTGTTAATAAAATAAGTGGTCTTCAACATGGTCTTCAACATATTCATATTCAAAGAGAATGTTTATAAATGGAAAATTTAATTCTTGTATTTATATATATATTGGTATAATAGAGGTGTATATTTAAAATAATCGTATACATATTTAATTATTAATTGAAATAATTTCATTTTAACCCTATATAGACGTTCTCGTTCACTTAAAAAAATTTTTATTTATCCTATACTCTGAGTACTTTCATTTTCGTCGTGAGTTATTCTTCATAGAGTGTAATGGTATACTTTTAGTTTTTCGTTGAATGTTAATGTGAAAAGAAATCATGTACTATATACCCTCTCAAACACCTGTGGAGAAATTGGTAAACGTTATCAAGTCCCCTTATAAAGGTCAAATTAAGTAATGCTGATGTTGTAAAAAGACCATTTATATATAGGCAAAAGAAATAGTAGCAACGTGATTTTAATTTTTATACGCTGCGATTATCACCTATTTAAATCGATGCAATCTTTTAGGATCCACCAACAAACCATTCGAAATTTTATGAGAATTTATTAGTGACGCTGTATATACTCATTTCTCATCGATGCTGGAAAAGTATTGTAATAGTCCTCATCACCAATCTGAGGTGATGATAATAAATAAAATTAATTGCTTTGAAAATATTATTCTATTTTTATATATTTGTTGACCTTAAAAATAAAAATTATAACAAAGAATAAGAAACTTAAGCATTTACGGTCCGGTTCACTGTTTGTAGCCTTCAGAACAGATTTCAGTATATTCTCAGTATGTCTATCTTTCAATTGGCTCAGAAATATATCAAAATATTTCTAATATTATAAGATCAGCAGGTAGCAATGAAGAAATGTTCACAGGGTATGGCTATGATGGATGAGACAGGCGAGGGTTGACATTATCTTAAAGGAAAAAAAAATTATAAAATATGACATATGATATTCATTAGCTTCATCACATATGCAATGTAACGGATTTATTAATACTCGTACTTTAGTTATATATTATATGGAGAGCAAAAAGGTATTTTAATTTAATCAATGCGTTACTTTATTTTATGTTATACAATAAGTTATTTTGTATTTATTTAGTTATATATTATTTATTTTCTTGTCACGTATTTACATCTAATTAATATTACGCAATATTGCGTATTTATAGTTTACCTTTAGAGTATAAGAAAGATATAAAACAAAACACTTATTATTAATATGTTCTAATATAATATTATTTATGAGGATATTAATCAAAATGTAAATTGAATATTGAGGTGTAATTTTTATTTTTTTGTTATACCCAAAGGTATTATTACTATAGTTTTGTTAATTAATATATTATAACTAACATAAATCCTTGTATTATTATAACAATTAATCCATTCTTTTGTTCTTGTGTATTTGATGGTTTTGTTTTATAAGTATTTCCATAGAAAATAAAAAACTATATATATTTATTTAAATAGCCTAAAAGCAACGCAACGCCGCAATTTTATAACAAAATAAAGTATTATTATTTTTTTAATGTACAATAGTGTAGTTTTTTTTTATAGGCATATTACATTTGTGTACGTGTGTATTTGCGCGGTCTATATCAAAAGAATGGATAATATAATATATTTTTTCTAAAATTATGGAAATTAATTCATTTTTATTTTTTTGTATTTTAAGTTATGTTTTCTTATTTTATATTTTAGATCAAGATCTCTTATTATATTAATACGATATATTATTTTTTGTGTTTTAATTTTATAAAGAAAAAAGGTACGCATCTCGTCTCGTGTTCTGGGAATTCACTTCAAATATATAGTTTATATTTAAAGTATATATGATGTAGTTAGATACTTGAATTTTAAATAGTGAAAAAATACATAAATATTCTTTTTTATTATAATTAATTCACTTGCGCGTATTTTGTATTTAAAAATTCCTTTTTTTTTCATTTTTATATTGTATGTTGAATAGTTTTTATTTTGAGTGATGTTATGGTTAATTTGTGATCTGCGATATAACAAATAACACACTCCTATAAACTATATAAATAGTTATAAGTCAGTCCCACAAGCCGCACCACCATACCAACCAAATGCTTATCAATTCAATAAATAACTGTCCGATATAAAATTGACAATATAATTCACAAATACAAAGTGAAATAAATATTCGAATTATATCAATAGTAAATTTTTACTATACAAATTTATAGTTAATTAACTTAACCTATATATTTTTATAATGACACAAAATAAGTATAAAGTATAAAAAAGACATAATACTATTTTTAAAATTATAGAGACACATTTTATATATTCGTACATTTTATTTTTCTTGTATTTTTCTTGTATATTAAAAACAAAAAAAAAAATAGATAAAAAGTATATAATTTTTATGTTCGAAATATAAATTAATATCATTTTTATTTTATTCTATATATAAATAAAGTATAAAAATAAAATAATAACTATAAACAGATATAATAATATACTCAATATTAAATTATACAATTATAGAGTTTAAGTTCTTAAATCAAAATAGAACATGTAGTAGCACTTGTACTGTCACTTGAATAATTTAAATGTGCGTTAATCTATAATTATAGTATTAAAGTTTTATATCAATTTTATGTAATAATATAGAAATTATTTTAGATAAACTTTTTTATGAATATGTTACCAGCAATATTTCGTTATCTTTATATGTATTTATATATACAACAAGATGCAGTAACGGCTCTTGTAATATAAGGCACTGCCTTAGTCGAAGCGATCCGATGATCGATCACTGACAGGATATATTAAAATTAATATCAGTTGCCGAAACATTATACCAATTCTTTCATTAATTTTGTACATTTTGTCTTATTTATACATTTCGATAATAATATTTCCTATAAATCTCGATATCATCTCGAATGTTACTTGTTTCTTTTACTATATAAATACACTCTGTTATTTTTTTTATCTATTCGTAATACGTTTAATTTAATTATTTAATTTTATAGCTAACAATTCTATATTTATATATGTGATAAAATTACTAATTGAATAATATACTAAAAATACATCTTATAATTTCAATTAAATTTAGCTATATTTTTTATTTTTCAAAGATTGATATGAGTTTAATAATAATTTATTCAAATTTATAATAATAAAAGTATTTTTTTAATTTCATCTTTTGTGCAATTATTAAAATAGATACATTTTATTTTAATGTATTGTGTATATATTAAATATAATATTATTCAATTGTCTTATATTTCAACACATTTTCCAATTAAATACAAGTACCACTTTAAATAAAATTAATTGAATTATAGTATTTCATTTATTTAATTAATATCATTTTATTTCGCATATACAGAAATATGCATTTGTAATTTATATCTATTTGTGTGCAATTGCACTTTATGAAAAGATGCAATTAAGTTATTATTTTATACATACCATTTTTATAGTATGTATGAACTTTAACAGTTTAGAGGCGATGCGCGCTGTCGTCATACCAATACAATACCTATGTATGAAAGAAATTTTAAATATATGTTTTCATATGTAATTTTATTGTAAGTTGTTGTTGATACATTTCAACATTTCTTGACAACGTGCACAGTTTTTGAGATAAAGTTTTTAGTTTAGTTTACATCACCATGATGACGTTGAAATTTTTATACAATCATTTTGTATCATTAAATGTTACGTCATATTAATAGGTTACTTTTGTCTTCAGTATGCGGAATCATTATCATCGACCTTTTTGTTCAATCGACTAGCAATTGTTCATTCTCTTTGCTCGCTTTTTCGATTTGGATTTCTATTGTTCAATTCAAGCCAAAGTCATTTTTCATTTTTTAATTCATTGGTGGGAATTATAACTATATTTTAGGTATATATAACCTGGTATCAGTTGCTGTCTTTGTTACTTATATTTGTATTATAAATTTTCATCTGTTGGGTAGTTTTCATGCTGCTATTCGACGAATTTTTTGTTAAATGATGATTGAAATAAATTTTTGATACACTTTGATAATATGTACATGCAAAATTTTATATATATACTCTTAATCTCTTATGATGATTTATGTTCATACATAAACAATTCAATTAATTTGATAAAAATCTTTGTTGTTTATAAATATTGTAATATAATTATATAATTTCGATTTTTCTATTGCTGCGGGTGCTAATTTTTTTATTTTTGCATCATATCCGTATCACTTGTTTAGAGACACATGATTTTTTTTGTCAATTTCTATCCCTGCGTTATAGCTTGATTCTTATTCATATTCATTTTTATTATCAGCCATATATTTATCAGAATTTAATACAACACAAATTATTTGTCGGGTTTTTTGCTGTATCGATGTTTCCTTGAGGTGCTGCCAATTAAGTTTTTTTCCTATAATTTTGCTTATTTGACATTATAAAATTATGAACAACTATGGATTTGATTTACTTATAATACACTGGCATGTTTTTTTTGTATATATATGGAAATAAATGCTGAACGGTTGGATGGTTGAAAGGAAAAAAATGATTGTTTTTAAATATTTTATACGAAACAATTTTTGTTTCCAATGCAATTACACCGAAATTGATAAAAATTCATGTGTCCCTAAGCCAGTGAAACGGAGTGTGTATGTTATAATTTTTTTTAGCATACACATCATTTTTTTTATGTACAAAATAATATAATTATTGAATTGACTGCCCGCTGTTGTATTTAATTTTTGTATATATATATATTTTTTTTTATATATTGTATGTTAATATAGTTTTGTCCATTTAACAATAACACATTTTTTTTCTATCATATAAATGTAATCGCAAAGAATTAAATACAAATAATAATAAATAAATATAACATTGAGAATGGATGCTGTCATGTGATGAGGAACGAAACGAGGGTCTGTATAGAAAAGAAATAGATTTATAAAATCTATATAGGTACCTTCTATATTAAGTTTATATATTTTTCGCATGTATATTATTATAAATTGTGTATGGAAAATTAAACATGATGTTAAAAGGATATCTTAATTCATATCAATTTATATTATTTCTATAATATTTTATATAATAGGTCTACTAATATGTGTGTGCCGCTCACGGATTAATCTCTTTGGCCGCCTTAAATGATGGCTGTTTCTGCTGAAATATTTTTTTGTGAACGTATTCACTTTATATCTTTATCTTTCTCAGTTTGTGTTACGAGCTAAAAGTGTAAACAACATATTTTTTTTTTGTTGAAAATGTCGTGTTTTGTGCCAGAAAAAAGTGATTTGCGGGGAGGTTTATTGTTATTGTTTCATTGGAAGAAAACTGCTGCTGAAAGTCATCGAATTCTGGTTGAAGCTTATGGTGAACATGCTTTACAAGAAAGAATGTGCAGAAAGTGGTTTCAACGATTCAAAAGTGGTGATTTTGATCTGAATGACAAAGAACGTGGAAAACCACCAAAAAAATTTGAAGATACAGAATTGCAAGCATTGTTGGATGCAGACGATGCGCAATCGCAACAACAACTAGCTGATTCCTTAAATGTATGTCAACAAACCATTTCTAATCGTTTAAACAATATGGGTAAGATCCAAAAGGAAGGAAAATGGGTTCCATATGAATTGACAGAAAGAAGCATGGAAAAGCGAAAAACCACGTGCGAAATATTGTTTCAAAGACAGCAACGAAAGTCGTTTTTGCATCGAATAGTCACTGGTGATGAAAAATGGATTTATTTTGACAATCCTAAACGGACTAAGCATTGGACTGATCCAGGTCAACCAGTCAAATTGACGCCAAAACGCAATATTCATGGAAAGAAGGTTTTATTGTGTATTTGGTGGGACCAAAAGGGCGTGCTGTATTATGAGTTATTGAAACCTGGTCAAACTATTACTGGTGAGGTATACAAAGGACAATTGAATAAATTGAATCAATCATTGAAAGAAAAACGACCAGAATGGGCGAACAGATATGAAAAAGTGATCCTTATGCACGGCAATGCTCGTCCACATGTCGCAAAACCGGTAAAAGAAACATTGGAAACACTCGGATGGGATGTGTTACCACACCCGCCCTATTCACCAGATGTTGCTCCATCAGATTACCACTTGTTCAGATCGATGGCACATGGACTCTGTGCACAACGCTTCCACAATTATGAAGACGTCCAAAATTGGATCGATTCTTGGATCGCATCAAAAGAGGAGAAGTTTTATTTTGATGGTATTCATAAATTGCCAAAAAATTGGAAAAAGGTTATACTTAACGATGGTAATTATATTCAATAAAAATTTTTTACTGTTATTACCGGAATTAATGTGTTTTATTTTTAAAAAAACGGCACACACATATTGGTAGACCTATTACAATAGAATCTGTGAATTTGTTTTTTTTTTTAAATGTACACTTTAAGCAAGCAATAATAATAATAATAATAATAATAATAATAATAATAATAATAATAATAATAATAATAATAATAATACATATATTTTAATAATAAAAGATTAAAGATATTATTTATATTTTGTTATGTATTATATTTTATTTTTACGATCATTGCGATCTGACGACGTGTGGTCTGTGGTGATATAAATTTAAATATATATTCATTTATACGTGTACAATTTAATGGGAATATAAAAGCTTGAATAAAATTAAATATTACACAAATCAAATTTTAAAAAAAATTACATGCGAGAATAATAAATGATATTTTCGTATGTATAAAATAATTTTGCATAATATTATTATTATTAATATTATTAACAAGAAATAATCGATATAAAATTGAAAGTATAAAAATTAAATTGTATTTTCTAAATTTATTAATCATTTTATTTTCGTTGCAATATATATAAAAAATTATATTTGTATTACTCTGATCATTACATAAATTGTTGTTAGTTCTTTTTCAATGAAGAATGCGTTTTTTGCATTCAATTCTGGTCAATTTCCTTCATTATTTTTTACACATTGAATGGTAATAATTAATTGTCTTAATCTAGGTGGAAAAAATGATAATAGGTCCTCGTTTATACTTCGTTTATTCTTTCGTATTATATAAATGCAATTTTATTTTTCAATAAAGTTTGTCCTTAAAACTCCCCCTAAAAAAAAAATGAAATTAACTCTATGAAATAACTTTATAACCTATAACATTTTCAAATCAAATTCGTTACTTATAAAAGCGATACACGATAATTTTTTTCTAGGAGTCCAATTGGTTTGCCTTGAATTTAAGGTTGGCCTCTTGATGGAATGGTCGCTTACATATATACATAGACATTCAAATGTTAAAAAACTAAATGATCTCTATAATAGTTTTATTTAAAAACTATTGTACTATATATATCCGCACTTATTTCATTCTAAATAAATACGATATTATAAAATTATAAATATTACGCAAATAAAACTATGTGTGCATTTACAAAATAAATAACAAAGAAAATAAAATGATAATTTATACACAAGAATTAAATTAAGCGTAATATACTCACAACGTTATAATATTATAATAAATATTTATACAATAAATTAAATTAAATGTTAAATAAATTAATAAAATATGGATTTAAATCTTAAAATGGTTATATGAATTCATATTATTTATATTATATATTCAAACACCTATACACTTATATATACTTAATGTTATTTAAATTAATTTTAATAAATATTTTAATAAATAAATTTATGTGCGATAATTTGTATGATGAATTTTATCTGAACACGTACTATTTACGTTTTCGTGTACGTATTTTTATATATAGCATACTGTAGTTTATTAAACTTAGGCATTCACATCTATACACACATCTGTCATTGAGAGAGCATTAACATTTAAATTTATTATAAATTTTATAACAATTTTTAGATCATATATTGTAATGTAAAACATAATGAATAATTAAAATATTGTATTGTATGTGTGCGTAATAAATGCAATTGTCGCACTTTGAGATAGAAACATGAATACAACATATTTATATAATCCGTATATATTTGGGAAGTTCTGGGATTATAAGCAGTGACAAAGGTACCATTGTTCTGCCGAATAGGAAAAGTACTCTGTTGTGTTGCCAAATCCAAGGATTGCATAGAGAACTGAATATATAATTTCATTTTATAGCTATACAAATAAAATTTGTTTAACATGACAAAAGAAATAACATATTACAGAACAATTGTAACCTGGTTCCTTAAAATCACAGAACTTCCATAATATCTATTGACATTTTGTTTTCAGACATTGTGGTTTTTAAATTTGAAAAGTGAAAACTTCCCATCTGTAGGTACGCGCATTGACAAAAGGGTTAAGAGACGATATACACCTATATAATAAGTAGCAAGTCATGTTGCTCCAAATTTAAGTTTAAAATTGCAAGTACTAAACATTCATTATAGCCGATTTGGTAAATTACTCTCACAGGGCTATATAACAATTCACTAATTGTATACAGCAATTCACGAAAGATGTAGATGATTCTTTAATTCCTTTATTTTTATATGGGTGGTTAGCCCCCCGATGTGTGTGTTTTTGCACCTATTGTTAATAGCGTCCAACACCAGATTATTCAAAAATATTTGTTTTTTCTTTTATTTCATAAACCAACAAAGAGTCACCCAGCTGAAAAATTTCAGTATTAAAATAAATACCCATGTAAATAACTGCGGGATTGAATGCGAAATATTTCACGATTGATTATGAATATAAACGCTATACCACTGCATGGGCTACTGATTGTGAGTGAAATATAATAAGTAATTTATTATAAATCAATTTTTGTTTATAAAATTAAAAATTTCAAAAACATGTTGTAATCTATGCATTTGTGTGTGTGTGTGTATGTCTGTTTCTTCTTAAATTTATCAACTATTGTGTATATTAGACACATAACATTAAAAACAGGCACGTTTAAATTAATTATTATTATTTTTCTCTTATGTACACACATACACACATATATTTACTTTAACTTAATAAAATAATAAATATATATCGAAGACAAGAAAATACACAAAATAAAAAAAAATTGTAATAACAAACAAAAGTATAATTTGATAGAAATATTTAGTCTCATTGACTAAATAATAAACAATTTTTTTTTCTGTATAACTAAATCTCATAAGATTTATTTGTTTTTTGTTTTTTTTCTATACCCGATATTATTTCCGGTATATAAACAATTTTTAATATACAAAATGAAACAGAAAATTTTAACATACACACAAACACAAACACAAATAATAATACAAAAAAAATATATATATTCATAATTTTTCCTTTTTAATATTTATTTAAAATGAATATAAAAAAAAACCATTTCTTTTTATGCATTTTATGTTTGTTTTGTTATAAATAATATATATTTTTTAGCATATATTACTATTACCAACATACCTCTAACATTTAGTCATATATAAGACCATTAAGAGTTGAAGGAGGAGGAGGAATATGCGGAGATGAAGCGGAAAATTTCTTTAATACACTTTTTTTTTTATTCATTTTTCAATTCAAAGAAAAATTCTTTTTCATTTTCATTATTATTATTATTATTTATACCACAAATGAATAAAAGAAGGAATAAAAACATAAAATAACCATTTCCTGATGGAACATATAATTTTCCAAATAAAAATTGTTTGTCTCTAAAAAGCTACCATGTATAAAAAATATATATATATATAGAGGTGTATAACGGGTGCTTCCTAGATATCTGAAACTATTTTATATACCATAAAAGACAATGCAATATCGCCACATACCGACTTAAATATTCAAATCCATAGAATTATTCAATTGTTGCAGCAATTTAGAATAAAATTATATGTTTTACCTCCTATAGTTTCTAAACCGTATATTTAAAATTATTATTTACTCTTCTGTGCGTATATTTTCGGCTGTGCTAACATAAATTGTTTTACCATTCTATGAGATAGTGTGTAAATTATATACTTCTTGACATGCCATCAGTCAAAAATATCTTTATTTCCATTAAAAAATTGTACAATTTCTTAAAACTTCTTGATAATATAGAAACGATCATTTTTCAGTTGATTGAGTATTTCGCAGAGACTATACAATATGATGAAGAATTTGTAATTCTGATTCGATATTTGTTTTTTTAGACCTTTGCTTGCCATGAAAATGTTATATATTGTATATATAGGAATCACCCGGTTAATAATGTAATTTTTCCCAATGAAATTCAATCTAGCTCTTTTATTACACAATAAATAATAAAAATTATAACATTATAAACATAGAAAAATTAATGTAGTGAATTCAGATAATTTTGTGTGTTTACTGTTTTATTGTAAAGGTTTAGTTTAGAGATCGGTTATACCACCATATATAACAAAGTAGTTAAATAAAATATAACCTATATATAATATTATATAAAATATATGTCGTATATAAATGTGTATATCAGTGACACCTCCTATGAGTGTTCAAATTGTACATTGCATAATTTGTGATTTCTATAATAAAAACGTAAATAAACTAATATGAGCACTATAGAAAAATTAAATTATTGGTTTTGCTCCCTAAGATTTATATAAATATATGGATAAAAAAATGTTCCTATTCCATAGATTCAGAATAAGATTAAATTTCGTGACCATATGGAAGTAATGCTCTTTTTAACTCCTTGTATAATGGTACAGATATGAATATCTGTAGAGTTCACACTGCGGTAGCACTTGTTTTAATTTATCTCTTCTTTTGCAGATAAGTAATCTACAATTTTGGAGTAAATTTTCTATGGGATTTCCTTTGTGCAGATTTGTAAAATCTATATTCCACATTCGTTTTGTAGATGTTTCCTTAGTCTACAATAACATTTAACGTTTTTCGCAACCCTATAGACAAATTAGACGCCACTGTGATATATCAGTATTAAATTTATAGCAAACTAATGCTATCTTTTTCACATACGAACTGCAAGTAAATTTATATATTCGATCTCAGGTGTTTTATAAAACCATATTTATACTATTATTTATGAATTATATTTAGGGGTGTTTACTCGTATTTAAGTTTTTTTATTTTCATATATCCAATACTATTAGTTATTTTGATAAGTTTCCGGCATTAAAATAAATTTAATTTATTACCCCAACCGTTGTGTCAAACGACACATTCACGAAAATGTGAAATAGTAAATTTTTCAAAACAGCTGTGTGATAGAATTGTTTTATGAATTTTTTACAATGGAAAAATATTTATATTTTATTTGCTACTAAATGTTTGTGGCGAAAAAATTTCAATCCAATTAAATTCAATGTAAATCATTAAAAAAATATAAAAAATCCGTTTTTGGATCAGTGCTATCCGTTCAGCTGATTAAATAATTTATCATTTAGCATTTACCACAACGTGTTTTCCTTTATAGCAAGATGTGCACATATTTGTGTGTTGAAACTTATCAAAACACCTACAATTCATTCAAAATAAAATAAACAATTTACGTGAGATATTATTTTTCGCATTTATATAAAAAATTTATTGCAAAATACCAATATATATAGTTTTGATGGAAAAAATATGGCTCGTCTGAACGGCAGTGTTGGTTGATATCAATGAAATTCTATATCTGTAATCCATTTTTAATACAACATTTAAACGAGGAAGTAATTTTTATTTATTTATTTATTTTTTTCATATTAATATCTTTCTTTCTGAATCGATTTCGATATATGTACAACAAAAATAAAAAAAGAGAAATCCTTTTTGTTCACATATTTCAAATATTTCTGAAGTGTGTGTGTGTGTGGCTTTCATTAAACGTGTAATTTAAAATGTTTTTGTTACTATCTTTTATATGCAATACATAGGTGTAGTAGCAATACACAGTGTGTAATGAATGGTACTAGCTGATTACTAAATAACATTTTATTCTGTTTTGACGAATAATATGACCTCTGGAATTTTTACTGATTATAATTTAATCAAATTTATGAAAATTTTTTTATATTAGGAACCGCTACCATAATAAATTTCATTCATCGTATAAGGAATTAGTGTGTTGGATCGTTCAGTAACTGCGTTACTTTTTAATACAAACATATTTTTATATTAAATATCTTGAACAAAATTAAATACCAAAAAAAAACCTTTATACACTTATATAAAAGTAATGAAAACCAAAAGTTATATTCGTAATACTATATCAAAACACAATATATCCAATTTGAAAAACATTTTTCATGTAATTCAATTTTTATATGTTCAAATATATACTGTAATATTTTTTTGTATTTATACAACCCTCAAGAGGAGTATTGTATGTTCAATTTTATTTGGAAAATGTTTATTGAATTTGTTATGATGTTATGTGTGTGTGGCTTCAAAGAAAAATTTATTATGCCACTTGTGTGTGATGGTTTTTTTTTTTCTTCGCTTATATATACAAAAATACGTAAATAAATAAAGGAAATAAAATAATAGGAATAAAATTGTTGCAACAACTTGACTTTAATTTTATTATATTATATATTATTTATATATGAATTTTATGATTTTGTATACAGGATAAAATTGTATTTCATAATTTAAATATACTATGTGTTGAACAACACTACTACATAGAAATAGTTTCGAATAGGTAGAACCGATCTGAGTTGAGGTATACACCCTCTGATTGTCTTTGTCAATAGATGTGGAACAAACTTTTAACTCAACCTTTGATAGATTAATTGTTGTTTGTGCAATAGATATCTTGTTAACTTTCACGTAGTAATTCGCTTTTTGTATGTTTTGTTCTCTAATGGTTGTTACTGCGATCGGCCTTGACGTTCATCATTATTCAGATCTTCTTTGCCGTTTCTGTATCGTCGATGCCATTCAAAAATATGTGTTTTGGATGTACAATTTACATGAAAAACGATTCTAATCAGCAATTCAAACGTTCTATCAATTGTAAAACATTTATTTTAGATTATACACTAAAAGAAATGTCATGAAACAGTTTACAGTTTGTTCAGGTCGATTCACAATACATAAAGTCAGATCCATATATTTTTATATATTAGAAAGTCATTGCATTTTGTATTTGGAACAGAGAATATAAATATAAATTTATAATATATACAAAAAACGTAAAAGAAATGCACTTTATTTGCTTGAAATGAATATGGAAAAAAAAAAATTGATATAAATTGATATAAAATTTCTATTTGAATGGAAAATAATTTTTAAATCAATATTTCCACTATTTCTTGTACAATAAAAATGTATACAAACGTAGAATTTTCTCTGAAAAGATTTCATTTTATATAAAAATATTGTTTATCGCACATCAGTAGAATATATTTTTTAAGTTTTTCGTTTTTTTTTAAGATAAATATAAATAATAAAATTTTAAGATAATAATTTGATTTTTGTCAATTGCATTTTTAATTTATTTTTTCAATATATATTAATTTTTTTTTTGCAGAGATTTTCGACCAACATCATTGGAAAAAGGACAAGAAGTTGTACGATTACGTATATATAGAATATATGCATGGGGTTTACCAACGCTTATTGCTGGTATCGCCGCCATATTAGATAATATACCAAAAGGACCAGATCAGGGATTTTTACGTCCACGTTTTGGTGAATCAAAATGTTGGTTTTATGGTAAGTTACTTCTTTTATTTGATATCTCTCACATATAATCGTTAACCAAATAATATATTATATTATAATTATAATAATTGAATAGACAATAGCGACGACGACACAAGACAAAACAAATTTTTATTCCGGGTTAAATATATAGAATTTAAAAAATAATATTTAATTGTTAATATGCGCGTAGAAAATTTAATTTATTTCTTAATTAATAATTTAAAAGAATTATACGAAAATAAATTTGTTCACAAATTATATACAATACAAATTTATCGGACATCGCAACTTAATTTTTTTAATGGGAATATTTTGTTATTCTAAATTTTTGATGTTCTTTTCTATTCGCTTATTATTTTTCAGACAAAAGGCATTAATAAATCATATTGAAATAAAAAACAACACAAAAAATATATAACAAAAACTAAATATATTTATTTTATTTTATAAATACTTTGATATTTTCAAATGCGCGTTAAATATTTTACTATAACACATTGTTATAGATTGTTATATGGGGAATTCAGAAGCAAAAATCATATTATTAAAAATTCGCAACATCTCATTTAGAAAACATAAAAAAAAAAATCTTATATTGTATGCGTAACGTATTGCCTATGTGTGTATACAAATTAATGTTCTATATGTTTATTTGATTCTATGCTATAGTAGATAGAACATTAGTTAATTTGAAAACTTGACTGTTAGTATAGAAATAAATATCTTTTTTTAAAATACAATGCAAACACAAACAAAAGAAAAAAAAAAAGGTTACAATAAAAGTAATATAAAATAACGTGAGAAATTTAATGTGAGTTACATGGTTTTTTATTATTATTATTATTATTATTATTTATTTTATCATAAACAATTTTGGGTTAAGTTTTAACATTTATTTATGCAGTTAAGTTTTTAATAAAATATTTACAAAAAAAAAGTCGGTCAACAAAATGGCAATATATAATAAAAATGAAATTAAACGAAAGAAATGTTATGTTACATAATTTTATTTACATCTGATACATAATGATATAAAAATATAAATACATTAACAGATATTAATAAATTGACATGTGAGAAGGAAATCCATTAATTTACATCCTCCTTATATTTTCACCTAAAACACTTTAGTATTTCTTATAACGATGTCGCATGTAGTTGTTTGGCAGCAGATGATTGTTGTTGACCATATACTTGCTGGTTGAGATACTAAAATGTTAGTTGCACATTTGTTTGCATTTGTGCACTATTTAATGGATTCGATAAGACAACCGAAATAAATACTGAATAATTATGAAATGGTTATTTTAATATGTGCCACACATAGTGATCGCCATAGAATTCATAGTATGTATCCAAAACAAGTGTATTCAATATAAGAAGTCATATTTAAAAAAATCCCCATATACATTTGTGGTACTCTCATTGAAAATATTTACAATATAATAATTTCAATCAAAATTTAATGCACAATCATTTAAAAACGATAGTATACAGTAAATTTCGGATATTAATTTAATAAATTAAAAATCGTATACATAAAATCAAATTGTTAATTTTGCACTTACAATAAAACCATAAAAAAAAGAACTCTATAATATTTATTTAAAAATTTAAATTTCCAATTTTCCTATATTTTGTATCTAATACGTACAAAAAAGGAAAAAGACTAAATAAAAATAGGGACAAAATCAAATGAAATTAAAAAATTAAAAAAGGAAATGTCTACAATTTTCACTGGATAAATAAATGTACTCGTATATAAACACATGAGGTCAAAAAGTTTCGGACCTAACCACCGCCGACGGCACCTCTAACGAAATATTCCGTTTAAACATGTTGTCCAACCAACGTTCTGAATCATCAATTATGAAAAAATTGCCGTTTGATAAGTTCACGGTGTCACAGCTATCTCTTGTAACTTCACTTTGTGATTACCCATAATGATTTTCAGGGTTTTTTTTCGATATTGATTAAAAGGATCATTTTTTATGTCCAAAACGTTCAGCATCATCGGTGTCTGTACGACTATGTTTCAGCAAACCAACGTTTGTGGGTTATTGTTGATGGAGCAGAGTAATACTTTTGAAGTTATTAAACGGTATTTTTCAGCATTAAAAATCAATGATAAATCAACATACGAAATTGCTTTGAATCCATTTTGTTTTTTCAGAAAATAACAAACAAAATGTCAATTAATCCATAGTATAACTTCTAAACTATTGGTCTTTGTGTTGTACAATTTTGACATATATCTTTTGATGACGGGCACTATGGAAATATCATACGGATATTTTGTTAGAGATACCATTTGATGGTTAGGCCCGGAACTTTTTCATCCATGTGTTATAACACAAATATAAATTTAAATGAATATAAATTGTTAGTATATAAGAATAGATTATTGCCTTGTGCGCCTTGTTCCTATTGTACATAGTATCGAGACATTTTCCCTACATATATATATTGTATTGTATATTAAATCTTATGTTATACATTAACGTTAAATATAGTTTGTATATAAGACAGTATTGTACAAAATTTGTTAGACGCGAGCGTTTTCCATTAAAAAAAGGATACATATTCAATATACAATACATATTGAATTTATTGTATAAAAACTAACTATAAATATACACGATGGTGTCTACTATGTACAAACGATACAATTTCTAAAAATTATATATCGATAATTTTTCTTTGAACATTTAATAAATACCATTTTCAAAATAGTGTTTCAGTTATAATATAATATATCGAGTTATTGTACAATATTTGTATGTGAAAAAAGCTTTTATCTCTACAAAAACATATACTAAAAATTGTATGCATTAGTGTATGCAGAAATATATAATAATACAATTACAAAATGTTTATATTTTTATATATATATTTAATATATGAAGAAAAAAGAAACACATTTTCCTTTTTTTGTTTTCCATCCGTTTTTTTTATTTTCCTGTTATCCTTTTTTTTTTATTTTTTTGTATTTTGTCATCATTTCCTATATAGTATAAATTCGAGTGCATCATATAATACACGCAACTATACTATAGTAGTTATTTCTATATAATATATATGTATGTAGCCGTTGTAGTAGCATAAATATAAGAATTTAATACTGGTGGAAAAAAAAACTGTAATGTATAAAAATAACACAAAACGATAAGGATGAGATAAATTTTTGTTTGTACCGGTTGTTATTGCCGGTTTGTATTTATATAAATGTTTTTATCAGATAAAAATTTTCTTCTCTTATACACTTATACAAAATATATTTATATTGTTGATGTGAAAAACAATTTTTTTCTTTTCTTATAAATAGGATATTTTCTTAAAAGCTTCCGCGACATAACATAAAATAATTTGTGTGTGTATGAATAGTAAAACAATAACAGTATTGTTTGTTTGTTTATAAATTTATACTCTATGTTCATTTAAATAATATGTAATACAAAAGATAGTATGTAATATTTTTATTTTGAAGCGGAAAAAATTACAGGTTCATTTATTAAAATCATTCATCACATTTTTGAAAATTTTAAAGTCATCTCAAAGTTTTTTTTTTTTTTTCCTACTACAACAATATATATTTTGATTTGTTTGAGTGTTTTATTTATGTTTACGAGCATGTTTCTTTTTATTTTTGTACATTTCACTTGTTATAATATTAGCAAATATGTTTACATGTTTTGTATGTATCTTTGCCCGCGACATATATATGCGAATAATATTATTTATGTTTTGTTACAGAGTTATATTATTCATAACAGGTAAAAAATGTATTGTATAACGTTAATGCTATAATGCATAATAAACTTATACAATACGTTTATTATGCTATTTTAAAATTAAATTAATATAATCGTGACATTTATTGTTTTATTTTTTTGTTAAATTACATATTTAATATTGAATTTACTAAAATTATCTATTTTATACATTTTACCTTTTGTTTACTATATTTTTTATCTGTATAATATATGTCTGAGAAATTATACTGAAGATTTGACTTACAAATTTGCTAGTAGTTACTATTTAGTTTGATATATATTTGTGATTCCGTTTGTCATAAAACTGTATCTAGATCATATCGCACCAGCTAACACGGTTAGGGTCTGCAAAAATGATTGACTTGTGTTTTGTCTATTTGTTAGCTTGAAATCAAATCCTCTATAGTAATTGAAAATCCATAATTATTAATGTCGTGCTGAAAATGTACATAATTTCGATATTTGTTTTTGTATAGTTCACTAACACCTTCTGTAACATTTTAATAGTAAATTTTCTTCAAAAAAATACCTGCGTTTCCCTGTTACATTTATAAATATGTAAGAATGAATATCCTTTGCTATGCTTTATAGCTAAATTTTCAGTCGAATTATTAACTGCATCTTAAAAACATAAAAAATTGTGTTTTATCTCTGTAATGATATATTTTTGTTTGCAAAATTATTCTTAGGCATCTTCAAGCATAAATTCTTCCATTTTTAATATTTTATTTGCAACTTTAATTTTGCAATTAGTTGAACTTTTCTGTAAATCGTAAATTAGTTGATATATCAAAATTATAATTGCAAAATTATCATTCGAAATAGCATTCTCAGACGTATGCAGTTTGAATATTCAACCCAATTTCATTGTTTACTTGCTTCCGATCGTATTGACGTTGTTGCCCATATAGTAACTACTAGACGAATATGAAGTGCCTATTCCAAAATAAAAACCTGTGTGTATATTGTCACGAAAAACAGAACGTATAGTTTTATGTGAGCTTTCGTGGTTTGTGTGTGTGGTTTCCTTTGTGGAATTAAAACATCATAAATCATATATATTTTGAACTTACTCATTGACTTGACCTATATAATATGTAATTTTTTTTTCCAATTTAACATACTCACACATTTAATGGGGCTACTAAAACAAAAACAAATACAGATACATTTAACTGGGAAACATTAAACTATAAATAGAAATATATGTCAAATTTCAAATATAAATGGAAATATTAGACTATACAAACTCACTCACGTTAAGTTCTTGTACGTTTATATATGTATATATATAAATGATGGCACGTTATATATAAAACTATTTGTATGCGATGAAAAATTAAATGTATATAATTATTATTTTATGTTGATGCGTTGACGTTGATTGCACATAGAAATTACAATGGATATTTAAGAACAAAAGAGAAAAAGACGAAATAAAACTAAGATTAGAAAAGTTGTGGTTGATTAAGTTTTTGTATTTATTTTTTTTTATAATAATTTTAATATAGTGTTCTTTTTGGCATTGTTTATTAAAAATATAAATAGTTTTTAATTGAAAAAAAAATAATATTTATGTACAATTCAATGTTGGGTATACAAATTTGAATCCCTATCTTTTTTTTTTTTATGGATAAATAATCCATCCATCTTTTATGTAATTTATGGATTCCCTCTCTGCACATGTTTGAGGTTCAATGGTGAACAAATTTGATTCCGTTTGGTATGGATGGATCATTGAATGTAATACTTTTAATGCCATGCTATTTGTACTCTGTGTTCAAATTGTTGTTTTAAAACATCCAAAACCTATTTTCTATACAAGTTGTAATCGATAGAGAATGCTCAAAAGTACTTTTCTTTGCAATAAAATAATGCGCTTACATATTGTTTTGGAATAAATAATTAACATTTTCCATGAGCGGATAAAATTAATATAAATTTACATTACGTCATGTACTAAAAATGGAAGCTTATTGTCATGACTGTTAAATATTTACATTGTTATTATCGCAAATTAAACAAATACAAGTAACCGGATTAATGACATTTATATTAATAAAAGGACGGATTCATATTTGTATACCCAATAATACAATATTACAATATATAAAAAAAACATTATTATTTATAAAATTTCTGTAATGTATTTTTAATTTTTTATGTAATGTCCAAATAAATATAGGCATAGACATGATTTTTGTCTATAACTATATACTGAATATGTATGCGATGCTCTATACAAAATATGTATTTATATTTTATAATAACATAATTATGTGTATACATTTTTCTCATTCAATATTTATTATATGATGTATATTGAACATAAAATAGATATTTGACCGAATTTTCTTCGAATGTATTTTAACACTTTAATTTTTGTATAAATAAGTATATATGAATGATTATTTGGTATGTGGTTAATGGTGTGTTAATATTTTGTGTGCTATATTCCAAATTATTTTAACAGTTATTAAAATAAAAATTTAATATTTAATAACTAAATGTAATTATTTGATTTTAATTTTATGTATAATATATGTTTTGCGCATTGAGGTTGATTGAAGTGCATAGATGCACAAATTGATAATATGTACTTTTTTCGAAAAATTATATTTGTACGACATGATGTCATATACTTGTACACCAAAGAGTATATACAAGGTATTACATAATGATGGGATATTGAATATGGATAGTGTGTACTTGGCCTATCGTTAAAAATTTAAGAAGTTCCCCGATTTTTTTTTTGATACTTGTTTCTATTATTTCAATTACCACCACAACCAGTTATTCTTAATTATTTTAATTTAAACTAAATTGGGAAAAGTTAAAATAGCATATGACTAAAATTCTATGGTCGAATTATAAATTTGGAGTTTTTTTTTTATACTAAATACCTGCATTGTAAGTCTATATATGATTTATAAGAATCAATTAAATTACAAAATATTTGGCATTTGCTTATCAATATAATGACAGCGCGCCAACGTTTCTTATAAATATGTATACGTTGCAACGAAATTTTTCAAAAATAAAACATATAATGAACAAAGTTACCAAATTGTCTTGACAGCTATTGTGAAAACCCTTTATATAAAAAAATATGGAAGATTATTATCAAAAATTATGTCATATTATTTTGATTGATTTCATATGTACAATAAATATAATAATATGATACATAAAAAATTGAAGCACACTCATCCATAAGCGTTCCTATTTTTCTACCGAATAATTTATTATAAATTGTTTCAAATTTAATTTGCTTCTATCAAAATTATATCAAATGGAAAATTATGTGCGTATATTTTTTTATTATTATTTATTATGTAATTGAGTAAAAAGAAAGATTAAAAGATTGATGGCGTATTCTTAATAAAAAAAATGTTATACAATATTTTTGAGATGCACATCAAAATAAATGTTGAACACAAATAAAAAGTTCTTTATATTTTTATGTGAACGTCAATGGTAATGTAATAAATTTTTTGTTGTTTTTATCAATTTATTAATAAAACCAGTCTTTGAATTTGTCTCTTTTTTTTTTAATTATTTATGGCTTTATATTATATTAAAAAGTGATTAAATAAAGCTGATTTAATTTTTTTTTTGCATATTTGTATAATATACTTTAACAACAACAAAATTAAAAGATGTGTACCGCCGTCCATCAATTGATTAATAAATGTATCGCATCTAATAAGTTTCTATTGAAAATAAATAAATAAATAAATAGTATTTATAAAGTAGAGAATTATGTAATTAATTGTATATAGATGAAATCGTTTTTTTTTTTCTTTTTCTTATATTATAAATATAATTTAATTTTTTAATAATAAAATATAATCTCCTCTATTTATACGATACATACGAGAATTTATAATAAATAAATATACAAAATAATTAGCATCGGTTGAAAAGTTTCCGTAATGATGTACTTTAAATAATTATTATATGTTCACATTCCATCTCTGTTTAATTTTGAAAACAGAAAATAGTACTAAATCTGTGCAATTACCCAACTTGTTTAGCAATGGACCAATTTTTAATCAAACATATATTAATATCGACACAGAAATTCATTTGGATTAATCTTAAACATTTTTATGTCGAAGCAGATGCTTTCGTATCAATTATGTCTGCATTTATGCATCGTTTCCGGATACTTTTCAAACCATCTAAAATCTAAAATATAATACATTAATTATTATAACACACAAATTATAGAAATCTGATTAAATATAGAACAAATATTAATTTATTATAGAATTTTTCCAAGAATTTAATATTGTATTTTAATGGCATATTTTAAATGCGGTTTTTTCACCTTGTTTTTTCTAATTAATCTCATTTAATATGACACATTATTTTAACATTTTGACATTGATGTATTTTTGAAATATTTAAAGTCATTACTTTTCCTTTTTCATTAATTTTATATTTATTAATTATTTATTTTCTATCTTTATTTATATGTACACAGGCGATATGGAAATATTTATATATTTCTTTGGACCAATTGGAATATTATTAATAATTAATGTTTTATTATTTGCATCAACTGCACGTCAATTAACGTGTGGTCTGTGGAAACGTGATGATGTAAAATCAACAACAGAAAGGTATATTGTCTTATGATTTTAATTTAAAATATTAATTTATTTATGGTGTTTTTGTCGAAATTATATATATTTTTTATGATTATAAAAAATATAACTAATAATTTTTTTATATTTTATATAAAAAAAACTGTTGCACACTATCAAAAAATATACGCACCGGCCACCACCATATCATTTAAACTTAAATTAAAATTCACAACTCCTTCGATTTTTCTTTTTTCTTGCCTCAGTGTTATCAATTCGTCACATTGTTTTGGCAATCATTTTTTTCTTAGCCAGAAATTATTGAACAACCAATACATTATGAAATGCAATAAAAAACCCATGAATTGTTTTTTCCATAAATTTCCAATTTTCCAGATAGTTGATCATCATTTTATTATTTCATCACTTTTAATAAAGCGCGAATACAACACCATTTATTGTTGCATTCAATATAGCACTATGTAACCATAACAAATTTGGAACATTTTCAGTGTATCAGATCTCTTTTAATACAAACATGATTTGTTCAAACATTGTGTGAAAAAATTTGATGTAAACAAAACAGTGATACAAATATCTGTATGAACTGACATTGAGTGAAAGTCCAACTGAAATTTTAAAGAAAATTTCAATAACATTTGTGCTAAACTTAAAAAGTTTTAAATGGAGGTGACAGCGGATATTTTTTGATAGTGAAAATATATGCAATCGCATGTTCATATAAAGAAAGAAAGTGCACAATCGCAAATAAAACTAATTTGCAAAAATATATATATCAATTTTCATTACTGTTTGACGTTTTTTTTGGGCCATTAAATCACCTAATATATACAACAAAATTATTGTGCACTTACTTGGCGAACATGCAACTGTATTTTTTGATTTAGTAAATGTTTTTTTACCTAAATAATAATTGGATAATTATAAATTTCAAATATACTCGTAAATAATATATTTATATACAATTAAATTGGAATATAAAATTACAGAAAAATGAATATCTTATATTAAATTAATTTTTTAACACTTGGACTTGGGAGATTTTTTAAATTAAATACACTCGGCGATCATGTATTTTCATTTTTTTTTTCATGCACTTACAATGTGCGTGTGTAAAATTAGAGCTGACACAACAAAACACATTTTATATTGAATAAATTTGATGTAAATAGAAATAAATGTCTAAATTTTAACTTTTACGTATATGGTTTAACGAAAATACGTTAGATTTAGTGTAGATTAGATTACAATTTTCGGCTTTAAACACAACTGTGCTACAACACTAATAATATTTTTGTTGCTTTTGTCACTATCATCTATATGATAACTTGTTCCGGTTGATTCAAATATGCTAATAATGATGATGTTAATTTTTATGAAGAATAATCGTGACTATTGTCAATAAAATATGAGCAAATTTGTTTTAAAGATAACGATCAAAAAATATTCATATACTTTTAAAAATAACCGCATGCGAACCACTTAAGAAAATCATTTATGTACATCATTATTTTAAAATGAAATAATTTCGCAAATGACAAACGATTTTCTGTAAAATTATATTTTTGTTAACTAATTTTTAAACAACATTTAATTAAATAAATTATTGTGTTTTTGCTTTATTGACTAATTTTTACAAATCCTAATGAAGTCTATAGTATAGTTTTGGAACACGTGCTGTTGTTCAACTATAACAATTACCTCATACAGATGGTATACCATATTTTAGGAATAGTTTTTTTGGTCATTTATAAACAAAGATTTATGTGTTACATAGAAAATGTTTATTGGTCATAATACTATACACAAAGTAGGATTAACAATATATTGTAGATAATATAGAAATTGATATTGATATTATATGTAATTTTTTTTATTACTTTCTTGCTTTCACATATACACAATATTTACGAGTATATAAAAAAATTTTTATTGATAATTATATTGACATTTAGTTACAAAAAATTAACTTCCAGAGCTGCATTGGGAAAGGTATGCCTTAAATTGGTTGTTGTAATGGGCGTTACATGGGTAGCTGATGTTGTGTCATGGGCTGTTGGTGGACCATATTACATATGGTATTTTACAGATTTAATAAATGCATTACATGGTGTATTTATATTTATCGTTGTCGGTTGTCAACCCCAGGTATGTAATTTATTCATTAAATTAATATATGGTTTTTATTTACTTGTGTTAGAATACAGTATAGATTTTCGTTGTACGGCAACGCATATACTCAAGTTTCTATATATCTAGATTTTATTAAATATATGTTAGTTTTTTAAATGAAACATAAATATAAAAGGATAAATCTGCATTAATTTCTCTTAATACATTGTTAAAAAAAGCTCATATTTAAAGGGTTACCACCGATAAGTGTCACAAATTATTTCTATAATCCTCGATAAGTGTTCTAAAAACATCATATTTTACATTGGTATATACGAAAAAAACGGTTAATGGATTAGAACATTTCCTGTAACTGATTGTGAATGCAGTTAATGATTTAAGTATATTAAGAACATTTTTCCAGGACCTTATATACAAAGATATTTTTTTAAATAATGCATGCAATACCACATGCGGAAGAAAATTAGACAAAAAGATTGTGTACAACTTATGTTTTAAGGACATTTCAAGGACTTTATATTGCAAATTTTTGACACTTTTGATATGCGATACTTACAGCTATGGAGAGAAAAACAAACAAGAAATTGAGTAGAAGTAGAGCGTTCCGGGTTTCAATGACTTTTTCGTCATGATCTTTTTTGAGCTCATGTGAAGTATCATATAAAAATAATAATCATTTTTGTAAATTTCAGAGTGTCGTATGATTCCACCTATCAAATGATGTATCGCATAACCGCATATTCCAAAATTATGTTGATATTGAAATGAAATGATGGTCCACTTGATCCTTAAAAATATAATTTATAATCGGGCACTTTCTTGTTTAATTTTCTTCCGCATGATTTGTCTCGCATTCATAATTTCAGAAAGTATATATTTTATTTTTTTTATTTTTTTTTCACGCATGAAGTATTGCATGATGCATAATTTAAAAACATATCCTTGCGTAACGCTCTTAAAACATCCTTATAATTATACTTGAATTTGCAATTCTAGTAGATTTCTTGTTTGAAATAATGGTGCGATGACAGGCACATCAGATCGTTACTGCGCGTATTGTTATAAATTTTATTCTTGACTTACTTACTTAATTGTTCACGTCACGTTCATCACCGTAACCAATGCTCCCAACCGCTACATATAAATTATTAATATATATACAATATATGTTTTTGTAAATATATAGGTATGGACAGCCGCCAAACGTTTATGGAGTTCAAAAACTGGTCGAGGTATTACAAATACAACAAATGGACCACAACATTCTAGTTCATCACATGGTTTACCATCAATCGGTGAATCAGTTACAAATAATACATTTACAAATACAACGAGTACAAAAGTACCCATGGAAACGATATGCTAAATTAATTATTTTCTTTATTAAATAATAAATTAGTATATATATATTTATATAATTTATATTGTTGTAGTCATCTTGTATTAACCCCTATTTGTACACATATACACCTACACAACACAACTAACTAGCGCATACACCATTGCATATATAATATATATGCGTTCATAGGATATTTTTAATTTTTACAAATACTTTATAACTATTTAATTAAATATATTTGTACGTAATTTATTATTAATATATTTAGTTAGAGATTATTATTATTATTATTATTATTATTATTATTATTATTATTTATGTAATATATATATTTTTTAACAAAATTTCTTTAAAAACGATTATAATTCCTTTATTATAAAAATTTTTTTTTTGTGGATTTAACTAATTTAAACATGATATAACATTTAAAAAACAAAAATCTGAAATAATAATAAAATGGAAAATATTCAAAAATTAAATATATGATCCCAATTAATTATAAATTACTAATAATAATTGACTATTTAAAAAAATAAGTTTTTAAAAAAATCTATTAATTTTTGACTATATCATACGGATAAAGAGAGAGAGATATTCTAACACGACTTTTAATTGGTATCGTCCCAATAAGCACCCGAAATAAAATTTTTTTTACTAATTATTGGAATTATATTTATTAAAAATTTCATTTATTTTTTTTTTTCCTCATTGAATTATTATAATATATAAAATTATAATTAAAATAAAAAGTCGTTGTCGACAAAATTGAAAACAATAAATTTAATTTTTTTGATGTGATGTAAAAATTAAACTAATTATTTGACTAAAAAAAGAAAAAAAGAAAAGCGAAAAATAGAAATTTTTATATAAGTTTTTTCGTTGTACTGATTTAATAATTTAAATAAAATATTGAATAATATGAATTTTAATTTTAATTTATCTTATATGTAAATAAAAATATTTAAGCCAAATAAATATATATAAAAAAATAAAAAATACATAAAATAACTGCCAGGACACAGTACAGCAATAAATTAAATTTATATAAAAATTATTAAATATATATATTTTTTTTTTATATTGTATTAAATTTAATTTTTTAATATAAATTAAAATTAAAATTAAATTTTAAATTGAAATTATAATTTTATTTTTTGCACACACACACACACACACACGCAGACTGATAAGCAAAATATTATTAATTTTATGTACACAATATTTTAGGCGAATTATAAATTTGCAAACGCATGTGTGTGTTTGGTGTGATGTTTTTACATAATAATTTTTACAATAATAATAATAATAAATAAAAAATAATATAAAATAATAAAATATGTATTTACATAAAAAAAAAAAAAAAATGTGTGGGTGCAGCAGTGTGGAATTTAAAAAAGAAAAAAAACTAGGAATAAGGTCGCTCCTCTAAAATATTGTTTTTCTATTTTAAAATTTGTATATGTTTTTTGTTAAATATTAAAGCAATCAATCAATCACTCATCATATATAGAATTGTTTATTACTAGTTTTTACCAACAAACAAGCACTTAGCCCTACACACACACACACATTATTTTTTATATTTGGAAAACTTTAGTTGGAAATTAGTTAGTTCATGACATCGATTCAAATATACACTGTAAAAACTTACTTAAGGCATAGGTTAAAAATTATCGAAATTAATGAAATCAAATTTTATAAAATTTGTAGGTTTAAACCGTATAGTCAGTTCAGTGAATTAAAAACTATTGAGTCATTTAAAATTCATGTTCATTAAGTAGGTTATAGTATAGGTTACGAAACAGTCATAGATATAATAAGTCTATGCTATGCTTTTGGTCGGACTAGCATTGTGATGTAGTGGTATTCAATGAATTCAATCGATTATTTTCTGAATCATGACAACGCTAGGTCGAATGTTGCAAAATGAATTAAGAATATGTTATAAGCATTTGGCATTTGGTAAGTTTTATCGCATCCACCACCAGACATTCATCTCTTTCATCTTGTATACAATTTTTTCTAGTCTGTATACAGTCAGTCCTTCATGACCAATACTTCAATTCATATGCCACGAGCTTGATTGCTAAATCGCTTCAATGGAAATATAATTTTTCCTTCAAGTAACTTAGAACTTTCATTATTAACAATAATTAACCAAAAAAAATGTCTTTTCTTTAATTAAATGTAATATTTTATTACACTATATATATTTACTGGGCTAACACTTCCTATCTATATATATCATATACGACGACGGTTTCATCATTACAATATTATAAATTTGAATAGAATTTAATAATTTAAATTTACATAATCACTAAAATATTATGTTGTTAAATATATGTATTTTATTTTCTTGTATATTAATAATACAGAAAGTATTGGGACATATATAAAATTAACGCTTCCTTAATATGTAAATATGTATGTAACTGAATATTATAATTGTAATTAATTCTTAAGCTTTAGTTTAATGTATAAACACACACACACACACACACACACACACACCCACATATAAATAATGTAATAAATATATATATTTTATAAATATGTATTGATAATAAAAATATAATTAAGTTTTTACGATAACGAAGAAACAATGAAATAAAATAATATTGTAGCAACACCAACAACAACAAGACACACGGACCATTCAATCATTAAAATATAGTATACCTAAAAATATACGTGTATAAATGTTGTAAGTTTTTATTATTTTGATAAAATTTGTGATTAATTAATTTTCTTTTTAATTCGTTACATACTCAAAATTATGTTTTGTTTTATAGAAATAATAATAAATGAATAAAAAATACAATGCTTAAATATAATATCCTTTTTTTTATACAATAAATAAATAAACAATTTGTATATATTTAAATAATATTTAGAGTTCCTTTCATATTAACAATCAATCAATTTATTTATATTGTTTAATATATTTTATCAAAGAACAATTTTAAATGAGGCGAAAAAAGGATAAAAATGTTACCGCCACCAATATTTCATATTCATTTATTATAATTTATTATATCACGATTAATTTATATTGAGATTAAAAAGGAAGAAATAATAAAATATGACAAATGAAAAACAAAACAAATGATGGTCTTATTAAATAAATAAACAAAAAGAAAAAAATAAACACATGTATTTTATATAAAATATCGAACAAATGTTATGTATTATAATAAAAATAATTAATTATAATGATTTAATTAAATAAACAAAAAGAATAGATAGTTTTTAAAACTTATATTAAAATTAAGATAAACTTTGTACGTGATTTTGTATTATTTTTTGTTCTTTTATATATATCAGTATTAAATATATAATAATTGAAATAAAATAAAAATACTGCTGTTTCTTTTTAAATTTAATGTCCTAACCTAAATCCCATAATATAAACACATACAGACAGGAACTAATTTCTGATATAATTAAAATTAACTTGGAATTAAGTTTCTTAGACCATTTTCAAGAATTTGTATCTAATATACTGAAGTCCAAGTCCTTAAATATAATGAAATGAAATTCCAAACCATCTTAATTATATATCATTTGATACTAATCCTACCCGCCTACCACTTCAAACGGCTGAGTTATAGCGTTTTTAAGAAATCCATAAAAAATTTCCACTAAAATAACAGGCATTTTTCAGACCAAGTAACAGTCGCGCAGAATTACCAGGAGGCAAATTTTTTTTTTAATTTTTTTTCTTTTTCATTTTTGACCCACTTAGAGGCGGAATTTTCGAAAAATCTCAACGGATTCTTGTTCGCACGATCACCCCCGATCTTTTAAGCCATAATTTTTCACGGAATTTTCCGGAATTTTCATTTTTTGTTTCTCATTTTTGACCCACTTAGAGACGGAATTTTCGAAAAATCTTAACGGATTCTTGTTCGCACGATCACCCCCGATCTTTTAAGCCTATTTTCAGCCATTTTTGTTGAAAATTTTTTGGAAAAAGAATCCATGTTTTTATGTTACCAAAAGGTAGGTAATGTAATTACCTATCGTTTGATACCAATCCCACCCGCCTACGATTTCAAACGGCTGAGTTATAGCGTTTTTAAATAATCCATAAAAATTTCCACTAAAATACCAGGCAATTTTCAGACCAAGTAACAGTCGCGCAGAATTACCAGGAGGCAAATTTTTTTTTTAATTTTTTTTCTTTTTCATTTTTGACCCACTTAGAGGCGGAATTTTCGAAAAATCTCAACGGATTCTTGTTCGCACGATCACCCCCGATCTTTTAAGCCATAATTTTTCACGGAATTTTCCGGAATTTTCATTTTTTGTTTCTCATTTTTGACCCACTTAGAGACGGAATTTTCGAAAAATCTTAACGGATTCTTGTTCGCACGATCACCCCCGATCTTTTAAGCCTATTTTCAGCCATTTTTGTTGAAAATTTTTTGGAAAAAAAATCCATGTTTTTATGTTACCAAAAGGTAGGTAATGTAATTACCTATCGTTTGATACCAATCCCACCCGCCTACGATTTCAAACGGCTGAGTTATAGCGTTTTTAAATAATCCATAAAAATTTCCACTAAAATACCAGGCAATTTTCAGACCAAGTAACAGTCGCGCAGAATTACCAGGAGGCAAATTTTTTTTTTAATTTTTTTTCTTTTTCATTTTTGACCCACTTAGAGGCGGAATTTTCGAAAAATCTCAACGGATTCTTGTTCGCACGATCACCCCCGATCGTTTTCAGCCATAATTTTTCACGGAATTTTCCGGAATTTTCATTTTTTGTTTCTCATTTTTGACCCACTTAGAGACGGAATTTTCGAAAAATCTCAACGGATTCTTGTTCGCACGATCACCCCCGATCTTTTAAGCCTATTTTCAGCAATTTTTGATGAAAATTTTTTGGAAAAAAAATCCATGTTTTTATGTTACCAAAAGGTAGGTAATGTAATTACCTATCGTTTGATACCAATCCCACCCGCCTACGACTTCAAACGGCTGAGTTATAGCGTTTTTAAATAATCCATAAAAATTTCCACTAAAATACCAGGCAATTTTCAGACCAAGTAACAGTCGCGCAGAATTACCAGGAGGCAAATTTTTTTTTTAATTTTTTTTCTTTTTCATTTTTGACCCACTTAGAGGCGGAATTTTCGAAAAATCTCAACGGATTCTTGTTCGCACGATCACCCCCGATCGTTTTCAGCCATAATTTTTCACGGAATTTTCCGGAATTTTCATTTTTTGTTTCTCATTTTTGACCCACTTAGAGACGGAATTTTCGAAAAATCTCAACGGATTCTTGTTCGCACGATCACCCCCGATCTTTTAAGCCATAATTTTTCACGGAATTTTCCGGAATTTTCATTTTTTGTTTCTCATTTTTGACCCACTTAGAGACGGAATTTTCGAAAAATCTTAACGGATTCTTGTTCGCACGATCACCCCCGATCTTTTAAGCCTATTTTCAGCCATTTTTGTTGAAAATTTTTTGGAAAAAAAATCCATGTTTTTATGTTACCAAAAGGTAGGTAATGTAATTACCTATCGTTTGATACCAATCCCACCCGCCTACGATTTCAAACGGCTGAGTTATAGCGTTTTTAAATAATCCATAAAAATTTCCACTAAAATACCAGGCAATTTTCAGACCAAGTAACAGTCGCGCAGAATTACCAGGAGGCAAATTTTTTTTTTAATTTTTTTTCTTTTTCATTTTTGACCCACTTAGAGGCGGAATTTTCGAAAAATCTCAACGGATTCTTGTTCGCACGATCACCCCCGATCGTTTTCAGCCATAATTTTTCACGGAATTTTCCGGAATTTTCATTTTTTGTTTCTCATTTTTGACCCACTTAGAGACGGAATTTTCGAAAAATCTCAACGGATTCTTGTTCGCACGATCACCCCCGATCTTTTAAGCCTATTTTCAGCCATTTTTGATGAAAATTTTTTGGAAAAAAAATCCATGTTTTTATGTTACCAAAAGGTAGGTAATGTAATTACCTATCGTTTGATACCAATCCCACTCGCCTACGACTTCAAACGGCTGAGTTATAGCGTTTTTAAATAATCCATAAAAATTTCCACTAAAATACCAGGCAATTTTCAGACCAAGTAACAGTCGCGCAGAATTACCAGGAGGCAAATTTTTTTTTTAATTTTTTTTCTTTTTCATTTTTGACCCACTTAGAGGCGGAATTTTCGAAAAATCTCAACGGATTCTTGTTCGCACGATCACCCCCGATCGTTTTCAGCCATAATTTTTCACGGAATTTTCCGGAATTTTCATTTTTTGTTTCTCATTTTTGACCCACTTAGAGACGGAATTTTCGAAAAATCTCAACGGATTCTTGTTCGCACGATCACCCCCGATCTTTTAAGCCTATTTTCAGCCATTTTTGATGAAAATTTTTTGGAAAAAAAATCCATGTTTTTATGTTACCAAAAGGTAGGTAATGTAATTACCTATCGTTTGATACCAATCCCACCCGCCTACGACTTCAAACGGCTGAGTTATAGCGTTTTTAAATAATCCATAAAAATTTCCACTAAAATACCAGGCAATTTTCAGACCAAGTAACAGTCGCGCAGAATTACCAGGAGGCAAATTTTTTTTTTAATTTTTTTTCTTTTTCATTTTTGACCCACTTAGAGGCGGAATTTTCGAAAAATCTCAACGGATTCTTGTTCGCACGATCACCCCCGATCTTTTAAGCCTATTTTCAGCCATTTTTGTTGAAAATTTTTTGGAAAAAAAATCCATGTTTTTATGTTACCAAAAGGTAGGTAATGTAATTACCTATCGTTTGATCCCAATCCCACCCACCTACGACTTCAAACGGCTGAGTTATAGCGTTTTTAAGAAATCCATAAAAAATTTCCACTAAAATAACAGGCATTTTTCAGACCAAGTAACAGTCGCGCAGAATTACCAGGAGGCAAATTTTTTTTTTAATTTTTTTTCTTTTTCATTTTTGACCCACTTAGAGGCGGAATTTTCGAAAAATCTCAACGGATTCTTGTTCGCACGATCACCCCCGATCTTTTAAGCCTATTTTCAGCCATTTTTGTTGAAAATTTTTTGGAAAAAAAATCCATGTTTTTATGTTACCAAAAGGTAGGTAATGTAATTACCTATCGTTTGATCCCAATCCCACCCGCCTACGACTTCAAACGGCTGAGTTATAGCGTTTTTAAGAAATCCATAAAAAATTTCCACTAAAATAACAGGCATTTTTCAGACCAAGTAACAGTCGCGCAGAATTACCAGGAGGCAAATTTTTTTTTTAATTTTTTTTCTTTTTCATTTTTGACCCACTTAGAGGCGGAATTTTCGAAAAATCTCAACGGATTCTTGTTCGCACGATCACCCCCGATCTTTTAAGCCTATTTTCAGCCATTTTCGTTGAAAATTTTTTGGAAAAAAAATCCATGTTTTTATGTTACCAAAAGGTAGGTAATGTAATTACCTATCGTTTGATACCAATCCCACCCGCCTACGACTTCAAACGGCTGAGTTATAGCGTTTTTAAATAATCCATAAAAATTTCCACTAAAATACCAGGCAATTTTCAGACCAAGTAACAGTCGCGCAGAATTACCAGGAGGCAAATTTTTTTTTTAATTTTTTTTCTTTTTCATTTTTGACCCACTTAGAGGCGGAATTTTCGAAATATCTCAACGGATTCTTGTTCGCACGATCACCCCCGATCGTTTTCAGCCATAATTTTTCACGGAATTTTCCGGAATTTTCATTTTTTGTTTCTCATTTTTGACCCACTTAGAGACGGAATTTTCGAAAAATCTTAACGGATTCTTGGTCGCACGATCACCCCCGATCTTTTAAGCCTATTTTCAGCCATTTTTGTTGAAAATTTTTTGGAAAAAAAATCCATGTTTTTATGTTACCAAAAGGTAGGTAATGTAATTACCTATCGTTTGATACCAATCCCACCCGCCTACGACTTCAAACGGCTGAGTTATAGCGTTTTTAAGAAATCCATAAAAAATTTCCACTAAAATAACAGGCATTTTTCAGACCAAGTAACAGTCGCGCAGAATTACCAGGAGGCAAATTTTTTTTTTAATTTTTTTTCTTTTTCATTTTTGACCCACTTAGAGGCGGAATTTTCGAAAAATCTCAACGGATTCTTGTTCGCACGATCACCCCCGATCGTTTTCAGCCATAATTTTTCACGGAATTTTCCTGAATTTTCATTTTTTGTTTCTCATTTTTGACCCACTTAGAGACGGAATTTTCGAAAAATCTCAACGGATTCTTGTTTGCACGATCACCCCCGATCTTTTAAGCCTATTTTCAGCCATTTTTGATGAAAATTTTTTGGAAAAAAAATCCATGTTTTTATGTTACCAAAAGGTAGGTAATGTAATTACCTATCGTTTGATACCAATCCCACCCGCCTACGACTTCAAACGGCTGAGTTATAGCGTTTTTAAATAATCCATAAAAATTTCCACTAAAATACCAGGCAATTTTCAGACCAAGTAACAGTCGCGCAGAATTACCAGGAGGCAAATTTTTTTTTTAATTTTTTTTCTTTTACATTTTTGACCCACTTAGAGGCGGAATTTTGGAAAAATCTCAACGGATTCTTGTTCGCACGATCACCCCCGATCTTTTAAGCCTATTTTCAGCCATTTTCGTTGAAAATTTTTTGGAAAAAAAATCCATGTTTTTATGTTACCAAAAGATAGGTAATGTAATTACCTATCGTTTGATACCAATCCCACCCGCCTACGACTTCAAACGGCTGAGTTATAGCGTTTTTAAATAATCCATAAAAATTTCCACTAAAATACCAAGCAATTTTCAGACCAAGTAACAGTCGCGCAGAATTACCAAGAGGCAAATTTTTTTTTTAATTTTTTTTCTTTTTCATTTTTGACCCACTTAGAGGCGGAATTTTCGAAAAATCTCAACGGATTCTTGTTCGCACGACCAGCCCCGATCGTTTGAGCCTATTTCCAGCCATAAATTTTCACGGAATTTTCCGGAATTTTCATTTTTTGTTTTTCATTTTTGACCCACTTAGAGGCGGAATTTTCGAAAAATCTCAACGCATTCTTGTTCGCACGATGACCCCCGATCTTTTAAGCCTATTTTCAGACCTATTTTTTATTTACCTTTTTCGAACTGGAAAAGTGTGGGTTATAACCTCATACCGAAAAAATTTTTTTGCCCGTAGGACATTCATATTTTCAGGGATTGTAGAGCTCGAAAAAAAAACACTTTCTGTCGACCACTTTTCCCGATTTCCCTAAGGGGGCGGCGCTATGGCGCTTCAAATGTACCAAATTGGTCACTTTTGGACCACTATAACTCCGGAAATACTCACTATTTTTTCATGAGCTTCTCACCAGCGATAGTCCTCATCGAGGGCTACAAATTATATTATGGGGGTGACTTTCTATCTGTCTGGGTTTTCCGGCTATGCCTGCCTAAAGTTCGGAAAATCGTTTGCAGACCAGTCTTAAGGTACCTGGGGAATTGGCAAAAACTCAATTTTCGAAAATGTTATGATGCAGGAATGTAAAGAAAAGTTCAATCTAGGTTTTGAATCTTTTTTGGAACTTTCCAATGGGAAATACGGATTTTCCAGGAACAACGAAAAACGTTGATTTTTGCATGTTTTCAAATGGGAATTTTTCGGCTTTTCCAATCGAATTTTCCAATGCCCTATTTATCGCAAATAGCAGACTATATGACACGACTTTTAAGCCCCACCACAACTCTTTAAGTCTAATGGTTTTCCTACAATGACCGACCAAAATTAGGCTTACACGAAAATTTCCAAATCTTAAATCGGTCATAAGTCGACCCATATATTTTTCACGGAAAAAGTCCAGAAGCTTTATTGTGCGCCTTAAGATCCTCTATAAAACGGCCGTAACAAAAATTGGCTATCTAATTTATTTACATCGTGGCCATCAAAAAGTTCGTTTTCAGATTTTCCTGAAATTTTCTCCAGTCCAAAGTTGATGACTTACAAATCTCTTATAGCCATACATGGATTTAGATGGTAAATGTACTGAGGGAGTGGTACTGAAAATGTTTCCTAACTATTACAGTTTTCCCGGAATTTCCCGATACAAATTAAAATTTTCCGGATTTTCCCGAAAATTTCCAGATGTCTTAATTAGAATATTAGAAACATTGTTTACCACTAGAGGACCCAAATCTATTTACGGGTTTTCCCGGAATTTTCATATAACGGTTTCATATGCATGGTGAAAAATCCATGTTTTTATGTTACCAAAAGTTAGGTAATGTAATTACCTATCATTTGATACTTATCCCACTTGCCCACCACTTCAAACGGCCGAGTTATAGCGTTTTATAATAAACCAAAGTCATGGTGAAAAATCTATATTTTTATGTTATTAAAAGTTAGGTAATGTAATTACCTATCGTTTGATACCAATCCCACCCGGCTACGATTTCAAACGGCTGAGTTATAGCGTTTTTAAATAATCCATAAAAATTTCCACTAAAATACTAGGCAATTTTCAGACCAAGTAACAGTCGCGCAGAATTACCAGGAGGCAAATTTTTTTTTTAATTTTTTTTCTTTTTCATTTTTGACCCACTTAGAGGCGGAATTTTCGAAAAATCTCAACGGATTCTTGTTCGCACGATCACCCCCGATCTTTTAAGCCTATTTTCAGCCATTTTTGTTGAAATTTTTTTGGAAAAAAAATCCATGTTTTTATGTTACCAAAAGGTAGGTAATGTAATTACCTATCGTTTGATACCAATCCCACCCGCCTACGACTTCAAACGGCTGAGTTATAGCGTTTTTAAGAAATCCATAAAAAATTTCCACTAAAATAACAGGCATTTTTCAGACCAAGTAACAGTCGCGCAGAATTACCAGGAGGCAAATTTTTTTTTTAATTTTTTTTCTTTTTCATTTTTGACCCACTTAGAGGCGGAATTTTCGAAAAATCTCAACGGATTCTTGTTCGCACGATCACCCCCGATCTTTTAAGCCTATTTTCAGCCATTTTCGTTGAAAATTTTTTGGAAAAAAAATCCATGTTTTTATGTTACCAAAAGATAGGTAATGTAATTACCTATCGTTTGATCCCAATCCCACCCGCCTACGACTTCAAACGGCTGAGTTATAGCGTTTTTAAATAATCCATAAAAATTTCCACTAAAATACCAAGCAATTTTCAGACCAAGTAACAGTCGCGCAGAATTACCAGGAGGCAAATTTTTTTTTTAATTTTTTTTCTTTTTCATTTTTGACCCACTTAGAGGCGGAATTTTCGAAAAATCTCAACGGATTCTTGTTCGCACGACCAGCCCCGATCGTTTGAGCCTATTTCCAGCCATAAATTTTCACGGAATTTTCCGGAATTTTCATTTTTTGTTTTTCATTTTTGACCCACTTAGAGGCGGAATTTTCGAAAAATCTCAACGCATTCTTGTTCGCACGATGACCCCCGATCTTTTAAGCCTATTTTCAGACCTATTTTTTATTTACCTTTTTCGAACTGGAAAAGTGTGGGTTATAACCTCATACCGAAAAAATTTTTTTGCCCGTAGGACATTCATATTTTCAGGGATTGTAGAGCTCGAAAAAAAAAACACTTTCTGTCGACCACTTTTCCCGATTTCCCTAAGGGGGCGGCGCTATGGCGCTTCAAATGTACCAAATTGGTCACTTTTGGACCACTATAACTCCGGAAATACTCACTATTTTTTCATGAGCTTCTCACCAGCGATAGTCCTCATCGAGGGCTACAAATTATATTATGGGGGTGACTTTCTATCTGTCTGGGTTTTCCGGCTATGCCTGCCTAAAGTTCGGAAAATCGTTTGCAGACCAGTCTTAAGGTACCTGGGGAATTGGCAAAAACTCAATTTTCGAAAATGTTATGATGCAGGAATGTAAAGAAAAGTTCAATCTAGGTTTTGAATCTTTTTTGGAACTTTCCAATGGGAAATACGGATTTTCCAGGAACAACGAAAAACGTTGATTTTTGCATGTTTTCAAATGGGAATTTTTCGGCTTTTCCAATCGAATTTTCCAATGCCCTATTTATCGCAAATAGCAGACTATATGACACGACTTTTAAGCCCCACCACAACTCTTTAAGTCTAATGGTTTTCCTACAATGACCGACCAAAATTAGGCTTACACGAAAATTTCCAAATCTTAAATCGGTCATAAGTCGACCCATATATTTTTCACGGAAAAAGTCCAGAAGCTTTATTGTGCGCCTTAAGATCCTCTATAAAACGGCCGTAACAAAAATTGGCTATCTAATTTATTTACATCGTGGCCATCAAAAAGTTCGTTTTCAGATTTTCCTGAAATTTTCTCCAGTCCAAAGTTGATGACTTACAAATCTCTTATAGCCATACATGGATTTAGATGGTAAATGTACTGAGGGAGTGGTACTGAAAATGTTTCCTAACTATTACAGTTTTCCCGGAATTTCCCGATACAAATTAAAATTTTCCGGATTTTCCCGAAAATTTCCAGATGTCTTAATTAGAATATTAGAAACATTGTTTACCACTAGAGGACCCAAATCTATTTACGGGTTTTCCCGGAATTTTCATATAACGGTTTCATATGCATGGTGAAAAATCCATGTTTTTATGTTACCAAAAGTTAGGTAATGTAATTACCTATCATTTGATACTTATCCCACTTGCCCACCACTTCAAACGGCCGAGTTATAGCGTTTTATAATAAACCAAAGTCATGGTGAAAAATCTATATTTTTATGTTATTAAAAGTTAGGTAATGTAATTACCTATCGTTTGATACCAATCCCACCCGGCTACGATTTCAAACGGCTGAGTTATAGCGTTTTTAAATAATCCATAAAAATTTCCACTAAAATACTAGGCAATTTTCAGACCAAGTAACAGTCGCGCAGAATTACCAGGAGGCAAATTTTTTTTTTAATTTTTTTTCTTTTTCATTTTTGACCCACTTAGAGGCGGAATTTTCGAAAAATCTCAACGGATTCTTGTTCGCACGATCACCCCCGATCTTTTAAGCCTATTTTCAGCCATTTTTGTTGAAATTTTTTTGGAAAAAAAATCCATGTTTTTATGTTACCAAAAGGTAGGTAATGTAATTACCTATCGTTTGATACCAATCCCACCCGCCTACGACTTCAAACGGCTGAGTTATAGCGTTTTTAAGAAATCCATAAAAAATTTCCACTAAAATAACAGGCATTTTTCAGACCAAGTAACAGTCGCGCAGAATTACCAGGAGGCAAATTTTTTTTTTAATTTTTTTTCTTTTTCATTTTTGACCCACTTAGAGGCGGAATTTTCGAAAAATCTCAACGGATTCTTGTTCGCACGATCACCCCCGATCTTTTAAGCCTATTTTCAGCCATTTTCGTTGAAAATTTTTTGGAAAAAAAATCCATGTTTTTATGTTACCAAAAGATAGGTAATGTAATTACCTATCGTTTGATCCCAATCCCACCCGCCTACGACTTCAAACGGCTGAGTTATAGCGTTTTTAAATAATCCATAAAAATTTCCACTAAAATACCAAGCAATTTTCAGACCAAGTAACAGTCGCGCAGAATTACCAGGAGGCAAATTTTTTTTTTAATTTTTTTTCTTTTTCATTTTTGACCCACTTAGAGGCGAAATTTTCGAAAAATCTCAACGGATTCTTGTTCGCACGACCAGCCCCGATCGTTTGAGCCTATTTCCAGCCATAAATTTTCACGGAATTTTCCGGAATTTTCATTTTTTGTTTTTCATTTTTGACCCACTTAGAGGCGGAATTTTCGAAAAATCTCAACGCATTCTTGTTCGCACGATGACCCCCGATCTTTTAAGCCTATTTTCAGACCTATTTTTTATTTACCTTTTTCGAACTGGAAAAGTGTGGGTTATAACCTCATACCGAAAAAATTTTTTTGCCCGTAGGACATTCATATTTTCAGGGATTGTAGAGCTCGAAAAAAAAACACTTTCTGTCGACCACTTTTCCCGATTTCCCTAAGGGGGCGGCGCTATGGCGCTTCAAATGTACCAAATTGGTCACTTTTGGACCACTATAACTCCGGAAATACTCACTATTTTTTCATGAGCTTCTCACCAGCGATAGTCCTCATCGAGGGCTACAAATTATATTATGGGGGTGACTTTCTATCTGTCTGGGTTTTCCGGCTATGCCTGCCTAAAGTTCGGAAAATCGTTTGCAGACCAGTCTTAAGGTACCTGGGGAATTGGCAAAAACTCAATTTTCGAAAATGTTATGATGCAGGAATGTAAAGAAAAGTTCAATCTAGGTTTTGAATCTTTTTTGGAACTTTCCAATGGGAAATACGGATTTTCCAGGAACAACGAAAAACGTTGATTTTTGCATGTTTTCAAATGGGAATTTTTCGGCTTTTCCAATCGAATTTTCCAATGCCCTATTTATCGCAAATAGCAGACTATATGACACGACTTTTAAGCCCCACCACAACTCTTTAAGTCTAATGGTTTTCCTACAATGATCGACCAAAATTAGGCTTACACGAAAATTTCCAAATCTTAAATCGGTCATAAGTCGACCCATATATTTTTCACGGAAAAAGTCCAGAAGCTTTATTGTGCGCCTTAAGATCCTCTATAAAACGGCCGTAACAAAAATTGGCTATCTAATTTATTTACATCGTGGCCATCAAAAAGTTCGTTTTCAGATTTTCCTGAAATTTTCTCCAGTCCAAAGTTGATGACTTACAAATCTCTTATAGCCATACATGGATTTAGATGGTAAATGTACTGAGGGAGTGGTACTGAAAATGTTTCCTAACTATTACAGTTTTCCCGGAATTTCCCGATACAAATTAAAATTTTCCGGATTTTCCCGAAAATTTCCAGATGTCTTAATTAGAATATTAGAAACATTGTTTACCACTAGAGGACCCAAATCTATTTACGGGTTTTCCCGGAATTTTCATATAACGGTTTCATATGCATGGTGAAAAATCCATGTTTTTATGTTACCAAAAGTTAGGTAATGTAATTACCTATCATTTGATACTTATCCCACTTGCCCACCACTTCAAACGGCCGAGTTATAGCGTTTTATAATAAACCAAAGTCATGGTGAAAAATCTATATTTTTATGTTATTAAAAGTTAGGTAATGTAATTACCTATCGTTTGATACCAATCCCACCCGCCTACGACTTCAAACGGCTGAGTTATAGCGTTTTTAAGAAATCCATAAAAAATTTCCACTAAAATAACAGGCATTTTTCAGACCAAGTAACAGTCGCGCAGAATTACCAGGAGGCAAATTTTTTTTTTAATTTTTTTTCTTTTTCATTTTTGACCCACTTAGAGGCGGAATTTTCGAAAAATCAGCCATTTTCGTTGAAAATTTTTTGGAAAAAAAATCCATGTTTTTATGTTACCAAAAGATAGGTAATGTAATTACCTATCGTTTGATCCCAATCCCACCCGCCTACGACTTCAAACGGCTGAGTTATAGCGTTTTTAAATAATCCATAAAAATTTCCACTAAAATACCAAGCAATTTTCAGACCAAGTAACAGTCGCGCAGAATTACCAGGAGGCAAATTTTTTTTTTAATTTTTTTTCTTTTTCATTTTTGACCCACTTAGAGGCGGAATTTTCGAAAAATCTCAACGGATTCTTGTTCGCACGACCAGCCCCGATCGTTTGAGCCTATTTCCAGCCATAAATTTTCACGGAATTTTCCGGAATTTTCATTTTTTGTTTTTCATTTTTGACCCACTTAGAGGCGGAATTTTCGAAAAATCTCAACGCATTCTTGTTCGCACGATGACCCCCGATCTTTTAAGCCTATTTTCAGACCTATTTTTTATTTACCTTTTTCGAACTGGAAAAGTGTGGGTTATAACCTCATACCGAAAAAATTTTTTTGCCCGTAGGACATTCATATTTTCAGGGATTGTAGAGCTCGAAAAAAAAACACTTTCTGTCGACCACTTTTCCCGATTTCCCTAAGGGGGCGGCGCTATGGCGCTTCAAATGTACCAAATTGGTCACTTTTGGACCACTATAACTCCGGAAATACTCACTATTTTTTCATGAGCTTCTCACCAGCGATAGTCCTCATCGAGGGCTACAAATTATATTATGGGGGTGACTTTCTATCTGTCTGGGTTTTCCGGCTATGCCTGCCTAAAGTTCGGAAAATCGTTTGCAGACCAGTCTTAAGGTACCTGGGGAATTGGCAAAAACTCAATTTTCGAAAATGTTATGATGCAGGAATGTAAAGAAAAGTTCAATCTAGGTTTTGAATCTTTTTTGGAACTTTCCAATGGGAAATACGGATTTTCCAGGAACAACGAAAAACGTTGATTTTTGCATGTTTTCAAATGGGAATTTTTCGGCTTTTCCAATCGAATTTTCCAATGCCCTATTTATCGCAAATAGCAGACTATATGACACGACTTTTAAGCCCCACCACAACTCTTTAAGTCTAATGGTTTTCCTACAATGACCGACCAAAATTAGGCTTACACGAAAATTTCCAAATCTTAAATCGGTCATAAGTCGACCCATATATTTTTCACGGAAAAAGTCCAGAAGCTTTATTGTGCGCCTTAAGATCCTCTATAAAACGGCCGTAACAAAAATTGGCTATCTAATTTATTTACATCGTGGCCATCAAAAAGTTCGTTTTCAGATTTTCCTGAAATTTTCTCCAGTCCAAAGTTGATGACTTACAAATCTCTTATAGCCATACATGGATTTAGATGGTAAATGTACTGAGGGAGTGGTACTGAAAATGTTTCCTAACTATTACAGTTTTCCCGGAATTTCCCGATACAAATTAAAATTTTCCGGATTTTCCCGAAAATTTCCAGATGTCTTAATTAGAATATTAGAAACATTGTTTACCACTAGAGGACCCAAATCTATTTACGGGTTTTCCCGGAATTTTCATATAACGGTTTCATATGCATGGTGAAAAATCCATGTTTTTATGTTACCAAAAGTTAGGTAATGTAATTACCTATCATTTGATACTTATCCCACTTGCCCACCACTTCAAACGGCCGAGTTATAGCGTTTTATAATAAACCAAAGTCATGGTGAAAAATCTATATTTTTATGTTACCAAAATGTAGGTAATGTAATTACCTATCGTTTGATACCAATCCCACCCGCCTACGACTTCAAACGGCTGAGTTATAGCGTTTTTAAGAAATCCATAAAAAATTTCCACTAAAATAACAGGCAATTTTCAGACCAAGTAACAGTCGCGCAGAATTACCAGGAGGCAAATTTTTTTTTTAATTTTTTTTCTTTTTCATTTTTGACCCACTTAGAGGCGGAATTTTCGAAAAATCTCAACGGATTCTTGTTCGCACGATCACCCCCGATCTTTTAAGCCTATTTTCAGCCATTTTCGTTGAAAATTTTTTGGAAAAAAAATCCATGTTTTTATGTTACCAAAAGATAGGTAATGTAATTACCTATCGTTTGATCCCAATCCCACCCGCCTACGACTTCAAACGGCTGAGTTATAGCGTTTTTAAATAATCCATAAAAATTTCCACTAAAATACCAAGCAATTTTCAGACCAAGTAACAGTCGCGCAGAATTACCAGGAGGCAAATTTTTTTTTTAATTTTTTTTCTTTTTCATTTTTGACCCACTTAGAGGCGGAATTTTCGAAAAATCTCAACGGATTCTTGTTCGCACGACCAGCCCCGATCGTTTGAGCCTATTTCCAGCCATAAATTTTCACGGAATTTTCCGGAATTTTCATTTTTTGTTTTTCATTTTTGACCCACTTAGAGGCGGAATTTTCGAAAAATCTCAACGCATTCTTGTTCGCACGATGACCCCCGATCTTTTAAGCCTATTTTCAGACCTATTTTTTATTTACCTTTTTCGAACTGGAAAAGTGTGGGTTATAACCTCATACCGAAAAAATTTTTTTGCCCGTAGGACATTCATATTTTCAGGGATTGTAGAGCTCGAAAAAAAAACACTTTCTGTCGACCACTTTTCCCGATTTCCCTAAGGGGGCGGCGCTATGGCGCTTCAAATGTACCAAATTGGTCACTTTTGGACCACTATAACTCCGGAAATACTCACTATTTTTTCATGAGCTTCTCACCAGCGATAGTCCTCATCGAGGGCTACAAATTATATTATGGGGGTGACTTTCTATCTGTCTGGGTTTTCCGGCTATGCCTGCCTAAATTTCGGAAAATCGTTTGCAGACCAGTCTTAAGGTACCTGGGGAATTGGCAAAAACTCAATTTTCGAAAATGTTATGATGCAGGAATGTAAAGAAAAGTTCAATCTAGGTTTTGAATCTTTTTTGGAACTTTCCAATGGGAAATACGGATTTTCCAGGAACAACGAAAAACGTTGATTTTTGCATGTTTTCAAATGGGAATTTTTCGGCTTTTCCAATCGAATTTTCCAATGCCCTATTTATCGCAAATAGCAGACTATATGACACGACTTTTAAGCCCCACCACAACTCTTTAAGTCTAATGGTTTTCCTACAATGACCGACCAAAATTAGGCTTACACGAAAATTTCCAAATCTTAAATCGGTCATAAGTCGACCCATATATTTTTCACGGAAAAAGTCCAGAAGCTTTATTGTGCGCCTTAAGATCCTCTATAAAACGGCCGTAACAAAAATTGGCTATCTAATTTATTTACATCGTGGCCATCAAAAAGTTCGTTTTCAGATTTTCCTGAAATTTTCTCCAGTCCAAAGTTGATGACTTACAAATCTCTTATAGCCATACATGGATTTAGATGGTAAATGTACTGAGGGAGTGGTACTGAAAATGTTTCCTAACTATTACAGTTTTCCCGGAATTTCCCGATACAAATTAAAATTTTCCGGATTTTCCCGAAAATTTCCAGATGTCTTAATTAGAATATTAGAAACATTGTTTACCACTAGAGGACCCAAATCTATTTACGGGTTTTCCCGGAATTTTCATATAACGGTTTCATATGCATGGTGAAAAATCCATGTTTTTATGTTACCAAAAGTTAGGTAATGTAATTACCTATCATTTGATACTTATCCCACTTGCCCACCACTTCAAACGGCCGAGTTATAGCGTTTTATAATAAACCAAAGTCATGGTGAAAAATCTATATTTTTATGTTATTAAAAGTTAGGTAATGTAATTACCTATCGTTTGATACCAATCCCACCCGGCTACGATTTCAAACGGCTGAGTTATAGCGTTTTTAAATAATCCATAAAAATTTCCACTAAAATACTAGGCAATTTTCAGACCAAGTAACAGTCGCGCAGAATTACCAGGAGGCAAATTTTTTTTTTAATTTTTTTTCTTTTTCATTTTTGACCCACTTAGAGGCGGAATTTTCGAAAAATCTCAACGGATTCTTGTTCGCACGATCACCCCCGATCTTTTAAGCCTATTTTCAGCCATTTTTGTTGAAATTTTTTTGGAAAAAAAATCCATGTTTTTATGTTACCAAAAGGTAGGTAATGTAATTACCTATCGTTTGATACCAATCCCACCCGCCTACGACTTCAAACGGCTGAGTTATAGCGTTTTTAAGAAATCCATAAAAAATTTCCACTAAAATAACAGGCATTTTTCAGACCAAGTAACAGTCGCGCAGAATTACCAGGAGGCAAATTTTTTTTTTAATTTTTTTTCTTTTTCATTTTTGACCCACTTAGAGGCGGAATTTTCGAAAAATCTCAACGGATTCTTGTTCGCACGATCACCCCCGATCTTTTAAGCCTATTTTCAGCCATTTTCGTTGAAAATTTTTTGGAAAAAAAATCCATGTTTTTATGTTACCAAAAGATAGGTAATGTAATTACCTATCGTTTGATCCCAATCCCACCCGCCTACGACTTCAAACGGCTGAGTTATAGCGTTTTTAAATAATCCATAAAAATTTCCACTAAAATACCAAGCAATTTTCAGACCAAGTAACAGTCGCGCAGAATTACCAGGAGGCAAATTTTTTTTTTAATTTTTTTTCTTTTTCATTTTTGACCCACTTAGAGGCGGAATTTTCGAAATATCTCAACGGATTCTTATTGGCACGATCACCCCCGATCGTTTTCAGCCATAATTTTTCACGGAATTTTCCGGAATTTTCATTTTTTGTTTCTCATTTTTGACCCACTTAGAGGCGGAATTTTCGAAAAATCTCAACGGATTCTTGTTCGCACGATCACCCCCGATCTTTTAAGCCTATTTTCAGCCATTTTCGTTGAAAATTTTTTGGAAAAAAAATCCATGTTTTTATGTTACCAAAAGATAGGTAATGTAATTACCTATCGTTTGATACCAATCCCACCCGCCTACGACTTCAAACGGCTGAGTTATAGCGTTTTTAAATAATCCATAAAAATTTCCACTAAAATACCAAGCAATTTTCAGACCAAGTAACAGTCGCGCAGAATTACCAGGAGGCAAATTTTTTTTTTAATTTTTTTTCTTTTTCATTTTTGACCCACTTAGAGGCGGAATTTTCGAAAAATCTCAACGGATTCTTGTTCGCACGACCAGCCCCGATCGTTTGAGCCTATTTCCAGCCATAAATTTTCACGGAATTTTCCGGAATTTTCATTTTTTGTTTTTCATTTTTGACCCACTTAGAGGCGGAATTTTCGAAAAATCTCAACGCATTCTTGTTCGCACGATGACCCCCGATCTTTTAAGCCTATTTTCAGACCTATTTTTTATTTACCTTTTTCGAACTGGAAAAGTGTGGGTTATAACCTCATACCGAAAAAATTTTTTTGCCCGTAGGACATTCATATTTTCAGGGATTGTAGAGCTCGAAAAAAAAAACACTTTCTGTCGACCACTTTTCCCGATTTCCCTAAGGGGGCGGCGCTATGGCGCTTCAAATGTACCAAATTGGTCACTTTTGGACCACTATAACTCCGGAAATACTCACTATTTTTTCATGAGCTTCTCACCAGCGATAGTCCTCATCGAGGGCTACAAATTATATTATGGGGGTGACTTTCTATCTGTCTGGGTTTTCCGGCTATGCCTGCCTAAAGTTCGGAAAATCGTTTGCAGACCAGTCTTAAGGTACCTGGGGAATTGGCAAAAACTCAATTTTCGAAAATGTTATGATGCAGGAATGTAAAGAAAAGTTCAATCTAGGTTTTGAATCTTTTTTGGAACTTTCCAATGGGAAATACGGATTTTCCAGGAACAACGAAAAACGTTGATTTTTGCATGTTTTCAAATGGGAATTTTTCGGCTTTTCCAATCGAATTTTCCAATGCCCTATTTATCGCAAATAGCAGACTATATGACACGACTTTTAAGCCCCACCACAACTCTTTAAGTCTAATGGTTTTCCTACAATGACCGACCAAAATTAGGCTTACACGAAAATTTCCAAATCTTAAATCGGTCATAAGTCGGCGCATTTATTTTTCACGGAAAAAGTCCAGAAGCTTTATTGTGCGCCTTAAGATCCTCTATAAAACGGCCGTAACAAAATTTGGCTATCTAATTTATTTACATCGTGGCCATCAAAAAGTTCGTTTTCAGATTTTCCTGAAATTTTCTCCAGTCCAAAGTTGATGACTTACAAATCTCTTATAACCATACATGGATTTAGATGGTAAATGTACTGAGGGAGTGGTACTGAAAATGTTTCCTAACTATTACAGTTTTCCCGCAATTTCCCGATACAAATTAAAATTTTCCGGATTTTCCCGAAAATTTCCAGATGTCTTAATTAGAATATTAGAAACATTGTTTACCACTAGAGGACCCGAATCTATTTACGGGTTTTCCCGGAATTTTCATATAACGGTTTCATATGCATGGTGAAAAATCCATGTTTTTATGTTACCAAAAGTTAGGTAATGTAATTACCTATCATTTGATACTTATCCCACTCGTCCACCACTTCAAACGGCCGAGTTATAGCGTTTTATAATAAACCAAAGTCATGGTGAAAAATCTATATTTTTATGTTATTAAAAGTTAGGTAATGTAATTACCTATCGTTTGATACCAATCCCACCCGGCTACGATTTCAAACGGCTGAGTTATAGCGTTTTTAAATAATCCATAAAAATTTCCACTAAAATACCAGGCAATTTTCAGACCAAGTAACAGTCGCGCAGAATTACCAGGAGGCAAATTTTTTTTTTAATTTTTTTTCTTTTTCATTTTTGACCCACTTAGAGGCGGAATTTTCGAAATATCTCAACGGATTCTTGTTGGCACGATCACCCCCGATCGTTTTCAGCCATAATTTTTCACGGAATTTTCCGGAATTTTCATTTTTTGTTTCTCATTTTTGACCCACTTAGAGGCGGAATTTTCGAAAAATCTCAACGGATTCTTGTTCGCACGATCACCCCCGATCTTTTAAGCCTATTTTCAGCCATTTTTGTTCAAAATTTTTTGGAAAAAAAATCCATGTTTTTATGTTACCAAAAGGTAGGTAATGTAATTACCTATCGTTTGATACCAATCCCACCCACCTACGACTTCAAACGGCTGAGTTATAGCGTTTTTAAATAATCCATAAAAATTTCCACTAAAATACCAAGCAATTTTCAGACCAAGTAACAGTCGCGCAGAATTACCAGGAGGCAAATTTTTTTTTTAATTTTTTTTCTTTTTCATTTTTGACCCACTTAGAGGCGGAATTTTCGAAAAATCTCAACGGATTCTTGTTCGCACGACCAGCCCCGATCGTTTGAGCCTATTTCCAGCCATAAATTTTCACGGAATTTTCCGGAATTTTCATTTTTTGTTTTTCATTTTTGACCCACTTAGAGGCGGAATTTTCGAAAAATCTCAACGCATTCTTGTTCGCACGATGACCCCCGATCTTTTAAGCCTATTTTCAGACCTATTTTTTATTTACCATTTTCGAACTGGAAAAGTGTGGGTTATAACCTCATACCGAAAAAATTTTTTTGCCCGTAGGACATTCATATTTTCAGGGATTGTAGAGCTCGAAAAAAAAACACTTTCTGTCGACCACTTTTCCCGATTTCCCTAAGGGGGCGGCGCTATGGCGCTTCAAATGTACCAAATTGGTCACTTTTGGACCACTATAACTCCGGAAATACTCACTATTTTTTCATGAGCTTCTCACCAGCGATAGTCCTCATCGAGGGCTACAAATTATATTATGGGGGTGACTTTCTATCTGTCTGGGTTTTCCGGCTATGCTTGCCTAAAGTTCGGAAAATCGTTTGCAGACCAGTCTTAAGGTACCTGGGGAATTGGCAAAAACTCAATTTTCGAAAATGTTATGATGCAGGAATGTAAAGAAAAGTTCAATCTAGGTTTTGAATCTTTTTTGGAACTTTCCAATGGGAAATACGGATTTTCCAGGAACAACGAAAAACGTTGATTTTTGCATGTTTTCAAATGGGAATTTTTCGGCTTTTCCAATCGAATTTTCCAATGCCCTATTTATCGCAAATAGCAGACTATATGACACGACTTTTAAGCCCCACCACAACTCTTTAAGTCTAATGGTTTTCCTACAATGACCGACCAAAATTAGGCTTACACGAAAATTTCCAAATCTTAAATCGGTCATAAGTCGGCGCATATATTTTTCACGGAAAAAGTCCAGAAGCTTTATTGTGCGCCTTAAGATCCTCTATAAAACGGCCGTAACAAAATTTGGCTATCTAATTTATTTACATCGTGGCCATCAAAAAGTTCGTTTTCAGATTTTCCTGAAATTTTCTCCAGTCCAAAGTTGATGACTTACAAATCTCTTATAACCATACATGGATTTAGATGGTAAATGTACTGAGGGAGTGGTACTGAAAATGTTTCCTAACTATTACAGTTTTCCCGCAATTTCCCGATACAAATTAAAATTTTCCGGATTTTCCCGAAAATTTCCAGATGTCTTAATTAGAATATTAGAAACATTGTTTACCACTAGAGGACCCGAATCTATTTACGGGTTTTCCCGGAATTTTCATATAACGGTTTCATATGCATGGTGAAAAATCCATGTTTTTATGTTACCAAAAGTTAGGTAATGTAATTACCTATCATTTGATACTTATCCCACTCGTCCACCACTTCAAACGGCCGAGTTATAGCGTTTTATAATAAACCAAAGTCATGGTGAAAAATCTATATTTTTATGTTATTAAAAGTTAGGTAATGTAATTACCTATCGTTTGATACCAATCCCACCCGGCTACGATTTCAAACGGCTGAGTTATAGCGTTTTTAAATAATCCATAAAAATTTCCACTAAAATACTAGGCAATTTTCAGACCAAGTAACAGTCGCGCAGAATTACCAGGAGGCAAATTTTTTTTTTAATTTTTTTTCTTTTTCATTTTTGACCCACTTAGAGGCGGAATTTTCGAAAAATCTCAACGGATTCTTGTTCGCACGATCACCCCCGATCTTTTAAGCCTATTTTCAGCCATTTTTGTTGAAATTTTTTTGGAAAAAAAATCCATGTTTTTATGTTACCAAAAGGTAGGTAATGTAATTACCTATCGTTTGATACCAATCCCACCCGCCTACGACTTCAAACGGCTGAGTTATAGCGTTTTTAAGAAATCCATAAAAAATTTCCACTAAAATAACAGGCATTTTTCAGACCAAGTAACAGTCGCGCAGAATTACCAGGAGGCAAATTTTTTTTTTAATTTTTTTTCTTTTTCATTTTTGACCCACTTAGAGGCGGAATTTTCGAAAAATCTCAACGGATTCTTGTTCGCACGATCACCCCCGATCTTTTAAGCCTATTTTCAGCCATTTTCGTTGAAAATTTTTTGGAAAAAAAATCCATGTTTTTATGTTACCAAAAGATAGGTAATGTAATTACCTATCGTTTGATCCCAATCCCACCCGCCTACGACTTCAAACGGCTGAGTTATAGCGTTTTTAAATAATCCATAAAAATTTCCACTAAAATACCAAGCAATTTTCAGACCAAGTAACAGTCGCGCAGAATTACCAGGAGGCAAATTTTTTTTTTAATTTTTTTTCTTTTTCATTTTTGACCCACTTAGAGGCGGAATTTTCGAAATATCTCAACGGATTCTTATTGGCACGATCACCCCCGATCGTTTTCAGCCATAATTTTTCACGGAATTTTCCGGAATTTTCATTTTTTGTTTCTCATTTTTGACCCACTTAGAGGCGGAATTTTCGAAAAATCTCAACGGATTCTTGTTCGCACGATCACCCCCGATCTTTTAAGCCTATTTTCAGCCATTTTCGTTGAAAATTTTTTGGAAAAAAAATCCATGTTTTTATGTTACCAAAAGATAGGTAATGTAATTACCTATCGTTTGATACCAATCCCACCCGCCTACGACTTCAAACGGCTGAGTTATAGCGTTTTTAAATAATCCATAAAAATTTCCACTAAAATACCAAGCAATTTTCAGACCAAGTAACAGTCGCGCAGAATTACCAGGAGGCAAATTTTTTTTTTAATTTTTTTTCTTTTTCATTTTTGACCCACTTAGAGGCGGAATTTTCGAAAAATCTCAACGGATTCTTGTTCGCACGACCAGCCCCGATCGTTTGAGCCTATTTCCAGCCATAAATTTTCACGGAATTTTCCGGAATTTTCATTTTTTGTTTTTCATTTTTGACCCACTTAGAGGCGGAATTTTCGAAAAATCTCAACGCATTCTTGTTCGCACGATGACCCCCGATCTTTTAAGCCTATTTTCAGACCTATTTTTTATTTACCTTTTTCGAACTGGAAAAGTGTGGGTTATAACCTCATACCGAAAAAATTTTTTTGCCCGTAGGACATTCATATTTTCAGGGATTGTAGAGCTCGAAAAAAAAAACACTTTCTGTCGACCACTTTTCCCGATTTCCCTAAGGGGGCGGCGCTATGGCGCTTCAAATGTACCAAATTGGTCACTTTTGGACCACTATAACTCCGGAAATACTCACTATTTTTTCATGAGCTTCTCACCAGCGATAGTCCTCATCGAGGGCTACAAATTATATTATGGGGGTGACTTTCTATCTGTCTGGGTTTTCCGGCTATGCCTGCCTAAAGTTCGGAAAATCGTTTGCAGACCAGTCTTAAGGTACCTGGGGAATTGGCAAAAACTCAATTTTCGAAAATGTTATGATGCAGGAATGTAAAGAAAAGTTCAATCTAGGTTTTGAATCTTTTTTGGAACTTTCCAATGGGAAATACGGATTTTCCAGGAACAACGAAAAACGTTGATTTTTGCATGTTTTCAAATGGGAATTTTTCGGCTTTTCCAATCGAATTTTCCAATGCCCTATTTATCGCAAATAGCAGACTATATGACACGACTTTTAAGCCCCACCACAACTCTTTAAGTCTAATGGTTTTCCTACAATGACCGACCAAAATTAGGCTTACACGAAAATTTCCAAATCTTAAATCGGTCATAAGTCGGCGCATTTATTTTTCACGGAAAAAGTCCAGAAGCTTTATTGTGCGCCTTAAGATCCTCTATAAAACGGCCGTAACAAAATTTGGCTATCTAATTTATTTACATCGTGGCCATCAAAAAGTTCGTTTTCAGATTTTCCTGAAATTTTCTCCAGTCCAAAGTTGATGACTTACAAATCTCTTATAACCATACATGGATTTAGATGGTAAATGTACTGAGGGAGTGGTACTGAAAATGTTTCCTAACTATTACAGTTTTCCCGCAATTTCCCGATACAAATTAAAATTTTCCGGATTTTCCCGAAAATTTCCAGATGTCTTAATTAGAATATTAGAAACATTGTTTACCACTAGAGGACCCGAATCTATTTACGGGTTTTCCCGGAATTTTCATATAACGGTTTCATATGCATGGTGAAAAATCCATGTTTTTATGTTACCAAAAGTTAGGTAATGTAATTACCTATCATTTGATACTTATCCCACTCGTCCACCACTTCAAACGGCCGAGTTATAGCGTTTTATAATAAACCAAAGTCATGGTGAAAAATCTATATTTTTATGTTATTAAAAGTTAGGTAATGTAATTACCTATCGTTTGATACCAATCCCACCCGGCTACGATTTCAAACGGCTGAGTTATAGCGTTTTTAAATAATCCATAAAAATTTCCACTAAAATACCAGGCAATTTTCAGACCAAGTAACAGTCGCGCAGAATTACCAGGAGGCAAATTTTTTTTTTAATTTTTTTTCTTTTTCATTTTTGACCCACTTAGAGGCGGAATTTTCGAAATATCTCAACGGATTCTTGTTGGCACGATCACCCCCGATCGTTTTCAGCCATAATTTTTCACGGAATTTTCCGGAATTTTCATTTTTTGTTTCTCATTTTTGACCCACTTAGAGGCGGAATTTTCGAAAAATCTCAACGGATTCTTGTTCGCACGATCACCCCCGATCTTTTAAGCCTATTTTCAGCCATTTTTGTTCAAAATTTTTTGGAAAAAAAATCCATGTTTTTATGTTACCAAAAGGTAGGTAATGTAATTACCTATCGTTTGATACCAATCCCACCCACCTACGACTTCAAACGGCTGAGTTATAGCGTTTTTAAATAATCCATAAAAATTTCCACTAAAATACCAAGCAATTTTCAGACCAAGTAACAGTCGCGCAGAATTACCAGGAGGCAAATTTTTTTTTTAATTTTTTTTCTTTTTCATTTTTGACCCACTTAGAGGCGGAATTTTCGAAAAATCTCAACGGATTCTTGTTCGCACGACCAGCCCCGATCGTTTGAGCCTATTTCCAGCCATAAATTTTCACGGAATTTTCCGGAATTTTCATTTTTTGTTTTTCATTTTTGACCCACTTAGAGGCGGAATTTTCGAAAAATCTCAACGCATTCTTGTTCGCACGATGACCCCCGATCTTTTAAGCCTATTTTCAGACCTATTTTTTATTTACCTTTTTCGAACTGGAAAAGTGTGGGTTATAACCTCATACCGAAAAAATTTTTTTGCCCGTAGGACATTCATATTTTCAGGGATTGTAGAGCTCGAAAAAAAAACACTTTCTGTCGACCACTTTTCCCGATTTCCCTAAGGGGGCGGCGCTATGGCGCTTCAAATGTACCAAATTGGTCACTTTTGGACCACTATAACTCCGGAAATACTCACTATTTTTTCATGAGCTTCTCACCAGCGATAGTCCTCATCGAGGGCTACAAATTATATTATGGGGGTGACTTTCTATCTGTCTGGGTTTTCCGGCTATGCTTGCCTAAAGTTCGGAAAATCGTTTGCAGACCAGTCTTAAGGTACCTGGGGAATTGGCAAAAACTCAATTTTCGAAAATGTTATGATGCAGGAATGTAAAGAAAAGTTCAATCTAGGTTTTGAATCTTTTTTGGAACTTTCCAATGGGAAATACGGATTTTCCAGGAACAACGAAAAACGTTGATTTTTGCATGTTTTCAAATGGGAATTTTTCGGCTTTTCCAATCGAATTTTCCAATGCCCTATTTATCGCAAATAGCAGACTATATGACACGACTTTTAAGCCCCACCACAACTCTTTAAGTCTAATGGTTTTCCTACAATGACCGACCAAAATTAGGCTTACACGAAAATTTCCAAATCTTAAATCGGTCATAAGTCGGCGCATATATTTTTCACGGAAAAAGTCCAGAAGCTTTATTGTGCGCCTTAAGATCCTCTATAAAACGGCCGTAACAAAATTTGGCTATCTAATTTATTTACATCGTGGCCATCAAAAAGTTCGTTTTCAGATTTTCCTGAAATTTTCTCCAGTCCAAAGTTGATGACTTACAAATCTCTTATAACCATACATGGATTTAGATGGTAAATGTACTGAGGGAGTGGTACTGAAAATGTTTCCTAACTATTACAGTTTTCCCGCAATTTCCCGATACAAATTAAAATTTTCCGGATTTTCCCGAAAATTTCCAGATGTCTTAATTAGAATATTAGAAACATTGTTTACCACTAGAGGACCCGAATCTATTTACGGGTTTTCCCGGAATTTTCATATAACGGTTTCATATGCATGGTGAAAAATCCATGTTTTTATGTTACCAAAAGTTAGGTAATGTAATTACCTATCATTTGATACTTATCCCACTCGTCCACCACTTCAAACGGCCGAGTTATAGCGTTTTATAATAAACCAAAGTCATGGTGAAAAATCTATATTTTTATGTTATTAAAAGTTAGGTAATGTAATTACCTATCGTTTGATACCAATCCCACCCGGCTACGATTTCAAACGGCTGAGTTATAGCGTTTTTAAATAATCCATAAAAATTTCCACTAAAATACTAGGCAATTTTCAGACCAAGTAACAGTCGCGCAGAATTACCAGGAGGCAAATTTTTTTTTTAATTTTTTTTCTTTTTCATTTTTGACCCACTTAGAGGCGGAATTTTCGAAAAATCTCAACGGATTCTTGTTCGCACGATCACCCCCGATCTTTTAAGCCTATTTTCAGCCATTTTTGTTGAAATTTTTTTGGAAAAAAAATCCATGTTTTTATGTTACCAAAAGGTAGGTAATGTAATTACCTATCGTTTGATACCAATCCCACCCGCCTACGACTTCAAACGGCTGAGTTATAGCGTTTTTAAGAAATCCATAAAAAATTTCCACTAAAATAACAGGCATTTTTCAGACCAAGTAACAGTCGCGCAGAATTACCAGGAGGCAAATTTTTTTTTTAATTTTTTTTCTTTTTCATTTTTGACCCACTTAGAGGCGGAATTTTCGAAAAATCTCAACGGATTCTTGTTCGCACGATCACCCCCGATCTTTTAAGCCTATTTTCAGCCATTTTTGTTGAAAATTTTTTGGAAAAAAAATCCATGTTTTTATGTTACCAAAAGGTAGGTAATGTAATTACCTATCGTTTGATACCAATCCCACCCGCCTACGACTTTAAACGGCTGAGTTATAGCGTTTTTAAATAATCCATAAAAATTTCCACTAAAATACCAGGCAATTTTTAGACCAAGTAACAGTCGCGCAGAATTACCAGGAGGCAAATTTTTTTTTTAATTTTTTTTCTTTTTCATTTTTGACCCACTTAGAGGCGGAATTTTCGAAAAATCTCAACGGATTCTTGTTCGCACAATCACCCCCGATCTTTTAAGCCTATTTTCAGCCATTTTTGTTGAAAATTTTTTGGAAAAAAAATCCATGTTTTTATGTTACCAAAAGGTAGGTAATGTAATTACCTATCGTTTGATCCCAATCCTACCCGCCTACGACTTCAAACGGCTGAGTTATAGCGTTTTTAAATAATCCATAAAAATTTCCACTAAAATACCAGGCAATTTTCAGACCAAGTAACAGTCGCGCAGAATTACCAGGAGGCAAATTTTTTTTTTAATTTTTTTTCTTTTTCATTTTTGACCCACTTAGAGGCGGAATTTTCGAAATATCTCAACGGATTCTTGTTGGCACGATCACCCCCGATCGTTTTCAGCCATAATTTTTCACGGAATTTTCCGGAATTTTCATTTTTTGTTTCTCATTTTTGACCCACTTAGAGGCGGAATTTTCGAAAAATCTCAACGGATTCTTGTTCGCACGATCACCCCCGATCTTTTAAGCCTATTTTCAGCCATTTTTGTTCAAAATTTTTTGGAAAAAAAATCCATGTTTTTATGTTACCAAAAGGTAGGTAATGTAATTACCTATCGTTTGATACCAATCCCACCCACCTACGACTTCAAACGGCTGAGTTATAGCGTTTTTAAATAATCCATAAAAATTTCCACTAAAATACCAGGCAATTTTCAGACCAAGTAACAGTCGCGCAGAATTACCAGGAGGCAAATTTTTTTTTTAATTTTTTTTCTTTTTCATTTTTGACCCACTTAGAGGCGGAATTTTCGAAATATCTCAACGGATTCTTGTTGGCACGATCACCCCCGATCGTTTTCAGCCATAATTTTTCACGGAATTTTCCGGAATTTTCATTTTTTGTTTCTCATTTTTGACCCACTTAGAGGCGGAATTTTCGAAAAATCTCAACGGATTCTTGTTCGCACGATCACCCCCGATCTTTTAAGCCTATTTTCAGCCATTTTTGTTCAAAATTTTTTGGAAAAAAAATCCATGTTTTTATGTTACCAAAAGGTAGGTAATGTAATTACCTATCGTTTGATACCAATCCCACCCACCTACGACTTCAAACGGCTGAGTTATAGCGTTTTTAAATAATCCATAAAAATTTCCACTAAAATACCAGGCAATTTTCAGACCAAGTAACAGTCGCGCAGAATTACCAGGAGGCAAATTTTTTTTTTAATTTTTTTTCTTTTTCATTTTTGACCCACTTAGAGGCGGAATTTTCGAAATATCTCAACGGATTCTTGTTGGCACGATCACCCCCGATCGTTTTCAGCCATAATTTTTCACGGAATTTTCCGGAATTTTCATTTTTTGTTTCTCATTTTTGACCCACTTAGAGGCGGAATTTTCGAAAAATCTCAACGGATTCTTGTTCGCACGATCACCCCCGATCTTTTAAGCCTATTTTCAGCCATTTTTGTTCAAAATTTTTTGGAAAAAAAATCCATGTTTTTATGTTACCAAAAGGTAGGTAATGTAATTACCTATCGTTTGATACCAATCCCACCCACCTACGACTTCAAACGGCTGAGTTATAGCGTTTTTAAATAATCCATAAAAATTTCCACTAAAATGCCAGGCAATTTTCAGACCAAGTAACAGTCGCGCAGAATTACCAGGAGGCAATTTTTTTTTTTAATTTTTTTTCTTTTTCATTTTTGACCCACTTAGAGGCGGAATTTTCGAAAAATCTCAACGGATTCTTGTTCGCACGATCACCCCCGATCTTTTGAGCCTATTTCCAGCCATTTTTGTTGATAATTTTTTGGGAAAAATCCAGGATGGTATAGATATCAATTGAATTACATTACTTTTGGTAACATGTATTTAGTATTTAGGAATAATTAAAAACACTAATAATATATTTTTTTAAATAATTCTTTTACATTTATTTAATTTCTTATTTTTAATATATATATAACATATGTACATTGATTAATATTATAAAAAAACATTGTAATAAAGTAAATAATAATTTGAATATTAATAACGTTAAATTAGGTAAAAAAAGAATGAATAAAGAAAGATAATTCTTGAAATACATTATAAATAAATATAAATATAAAAACGAGCATTTTACATATCTAAATATGAAAGACATTAGAAACGATTTAACTCTACCTCGTATATCATATAATAATTACTTACAGTAAACTATAATATAAAATAAATAATAATAAAGAGCATGCAAAAGATTTAAAAATTCTATATTATACAATTATAAAGAAAAAAGTTAATTAAAAGCTTAACTTTCTTTCCTATCCATAACTCTATTTGTTATATTTTAATTCATATTACATATATTATATATAAAGAAATATTGTACATAAAGATATTTACTAACACGTAAAAAAATATCTTAATACATTGTATTTATTTGTTTCTTTTCACTTTATATAATAATAATAATACGTACAAATGCATATGAAAATATAAATTCAATACATAATAAAATATTTATAATATTTATATCTGGTGCCATCCATTTATTTGTGGTTGAAATTAAAACATGAAAAGCGATTAAGAAATTGCGTGCAGACAGACAGCTATTTTAAAAGTCAATGCATATTATATATTATTATTAACGTAATATTCATCGCTTTATATGTTATTTATTGAAAGACACAATTTGTCGAATACACATCTGCATAAATACTCCTAGTTATTATATTGTTATGTATTTCAAATTAGGCGCTATTATTGTTATATAATTATTTTCATATGTACGTATATATGGCAACAAAATAATAATAATAAATACTCGTACGTATACGACAACCATCATGACCATCCAGTTGAATTTTTTTATTTTCATAGCTGACATGCATATTTTTTTGTTCAAACCAGCAATTTTGGTGTTGAAAGCTTGATGTTTTAAGTTGGGTTCGGTTTCAATGGAAAGACGGAAACTCGAATGAAATCGAGCATGTATATCGAATTGTTGGATGATATATTAATTAATTTTCGGTGGCATGTGTGCAGCATGTAAATTTGCTCAACATTGAGCTAAAATAATTTACTAAATTTAATATTTATTAGAAATCTTGATAATTGTGAAAAACCGACTATGTCTTCCTTATCCCTTGTCGCTATTCTATAATCTCTTTCTACCATCTTAAAAGCACATCAAATCAATCAAGTTCACATCCGTATATACTTCTAATTTTTTATTTTCCTACAATTTTGTTTTTAAATTATATCATAAAATAATTACTGTTTATAATTCAATTAATTTACTATATGTAATATTAAAATAAACATAAAATTCTAAAATAAGTTATCATCACTTTAATTAATTAATTTAATTATTATTAGTTATATATAAAAGAAATATTTGTTTTAATAATTGCGCATTTTTCGTTTATAATATATTTAATTGCAATTTATTATAATAATAATATCAACATTAAAAAAATTATCCAATTATTATATTTTGAAGATTATTATAATTATTAAGATAACGTCAACGGTTACCGAAACAATGTTGTTTACATATAGTTGGTCGTCGTTACTTGTATATGTGATTTCTTTTGGTTTTTTCGTTGTTAATTAAACCCATATACATATATTGTATAAGAAACACCTTCACCGAAGACGCTGCGCTATACAAAAATTATTTATTTATAGAAAAATTATAAATATAAAAATTAATACTATTTTCTTATTTCTTCAAAAGAAAATTTGTAAATTAAAATGAAATTATTTTTATTATGTAATTGATGAGCAGCAACGCGTGTGCGGTTTATTTTTATAAAATGCAAAAATTCTTTAGAAATTTATTTGTTTATTTATTCCAATATAAATGCGCGTATATAAATATATGTTGTAGATAGATAGTTAGATAGAGCTATTATATGTATCTTCTATAATCACATTGATTATTATTGTATTGCTTTGTAGCTTCTGGCAAAATTTTTATTAGTTATAACTACACGTAACCACACAATAATATTAATGTTAATCATATAATAAAAATAATGATACATAATTATTACTATTATAATTATTATTTATAATTATCAAAACATCTTAAAAACTAACAAGTAATTAAAAATAATGAAACTTATATATGACTGTTGCCTGAATAGATCTCGAGTTTTTGATGAAATTTTATGAAAATAAATGAATATGAATGGGTATTAATTAAGCGTATTTGGTGCGTTTTAATATAACATAAAAACGTCCTTTGATAACTGTTAATGAAACACTTGGATTCACCACTATACACCAGATATTGGTTCCATCTCTTACTATATTAGCGGTTTCCGAAATTGAAAATATTGCAAAAATCGCTTTTCATCAAATGACCTTCCAGTAATAACTTACAATATTTATAAATACATTGGTGGCAAATGTAATTATATAGTTTCCTCATATAAATGTTTTCAATGCTTTATGAACTGGTTTTATAAACATATAACTTAGCGTTGTCATGCAACAAATCACAATATTTATATTTATTAATTTTTATTGGTATTTTATACATATAGCAATTATTAGTGTAATCCTTTCACTAAGATTTCCGCTTTCATTCATATCGTTGAAACCGTAATTCATACATGGTTTTTCGTTTTTGCTAAATTCAAGTATAAGCCATTTTTCTTCTTGATGTGTATCATCTTCAAATCCAATAATGTTTGCAATACTTTGTTGTTTCTTTGTTATTGTGGTCAAAATCAGTAATCGTTTTGTTCATTTTCAAATAAATAGAGTTTATCTGAAAAAAGAAAAAAAAAATAAATGTTAGCAACTAATAACTTTCAAATTTCAACTTTCAACTATGAAACATCGGAACAGCTTATAACCAAGAAGCTAATAATTAAGTAGCAGCGATAATCGATAATTATATTACAACGAAGTTGATAAGTAAGATTGGTATTAATACATAAATTTATATTCAATAATGACTATAACACTGAAAACTGATTCGGGTTCACACAAAATTTTGCTCAAAATTTATGTAGGGCGATTATTTTCAATAACATTTGTTAATAGTATTGGTTTCAAACTATAATTTTATAACTCTCAATACGAATTAAATGCAATTGTATTTATATAAATATAGAGGATACATAAGTAATATGTATATTAATGTAACAATCGTTGTCAACAATGCGTCAATCAATGAAATGACTTTGAAATAAAATATAGTATAAGTTTATTTATACAAATATGCATATTATAAATATAAATATATACAATTGTCGCATTTGAAATTAAATGTGTGTGGTCTGGTCTACACACAAACTAAATAAATAAAGGTTAAATTAAGAAATCAAAGTAATCAATACGCACTACACTATACGCAGCAGTTACGCACATATATTATATATACAATATATTTATCTATAATATATATATACCATATATATCTATATACGGATACACCTATCAATAGCTATTATATGGTAATGTAGAACAAATCATAAAATAAAAAACCAATAATAATTATATACAATTATTAATGTTAATGGGATAATTAATGTTTTTAAATAGAATTATAGCCTTGTAAAAATTAAACAATTATTACGTCTGGATTGTATTTAATTTATGTTTCTATTTTTGTGCTTTTCTTATTTGGTTAACTATATAAATAAATAAAGCATTCAAAACTAATGTATAATATAATATAAAGAATTAAGACAATGCATATTTTTCATATTGCTTATATCTATGTATTATATAAAATGGATTGAACATCGCATATACCCACGCATCAATTAATATATTAAATATATATATAATTACAATAATTTGACAAACAAAAACTATATTTATTTTTTGAAATATTATGGCTGTATATATTTATGGTATTGTTGCACATAAAAGCGCAAATATATAACATATTTAAATTTAAATTATTTCTCATATACAGTAATAAACATTTAAATTATATAATCAGTGGGGTCTTTAATATACAATATAATATATATACAGATTAGATTTAAGTAGATTAGATTCGTGGTGAAAAATGTACTGTCTTTAATTAGTATGTTACCCGTGCATATTTGCAGAGCATCAATGTTGTCACCCAAACAATTTAGGTTAGTTTTTCGTTCACAGATTAATTAAATATTTCGCGAATATCCAAGTAGACCAGTATTTGGGTTCCTTTTCTTCCCTCCCGTTGATTACTGTACCATACGCCAAGTCATCATAATAGTACAACCACATGTCTTACGACATAACTTTCTATAACTTTGCAGTCAAGTTGATAAATTACTTCGTATTTAAATTTATCAATTGCTTTGAAATATTGTTCGCATCACTGAATAATACCGCATCCAATATCAATATTTTTGATTGTTATAGTAATTACTCTTTCGGGTGAACTGGTATTACATTGACTTTACCATAACGACAGCATTCAATTTCCTTTGACTGCCCACTAATTCACGGGTATATAGTGTTACACGTATATACTGTATGTACAATTGGAAGCTTTTACAATACACCACTCATTGACAGTCAACCAATGATATGGGTGTGACATCTTTGCAACATAACTTTTCTTGTCATTCAACGACACAAGCCCCATATATAAACCATGACTAGGTGAGTATCACGCGTATGACTAACAAATACCTATACATAAATTCTTCCGGAAAATTTCGTAGAATAAAAATGCAGCCAAAAATCCGAACCGCAATGAAGTGAATTTGAAATAGCTCTTCTGAAATAATTAAAAACTTATTAAATATGGACAATTCATTGCATCATATGCGGAAAATGTCATTTTTTTTTTAATTTTGTAACATTGATACTTATATATATATTCAATTTATTGTATATACTTACATCAAACTTAATCACAAATAATATCAGTATATTTTGATGATATTTCTATATTCAAAAATTTACTTGTCGTCGTTTCCGTTATAAATGTTTTCTGAGATCATTGATTCGAAAGTGTTATCCAAATAGTAAATATATTATATACCATCTTTGTTTATTCTTCTTGATGATGCCAATAAAACTGTGCCATAATTTATTTGATGATTATAATTGAATAGTGTGAATATGTTTTTCATTTTGATTTTTTTTTATTTTCTATTTAAATGAGACCTTATTATAAATTGTCCTTGTTGATAGAAGTACATTGATTCGCGCATACAAGCAATTTTCATTATAAATATATTTGAATAAAATCCATGTGTAACATATATATTTATGTATATGATGTTCAAGATTACAATTTTTACAATGTCAAATTTACATCCTTCTGCATTAGTGAATATAAAAATGTCCCAATTTTAGACATTTTCTTTGGTTTTAACCTGCGTACTACTGAATATATCAATTAGTATACGTTATGTACAGATTTAGGATGGGATGGGAATGCAATTTCTTTATAAATTGATATTAGCATAAAATAGTTCAAGTATCAAGCAGTTAGGTGTCAGACCAACATAGCCAGCTTGACGTTGTCTTGTATATGATAAAGAATTGTAATTTACATAACGCCACTGGCTCTACATATACAATATATCGTACGATGACCGTGAATTGCCGTGACTCGATATATTTTTATTGTATTACATATTTGTTTTGTTTGTACATTTTATTTTTTGCTTATACATATGATTTAAAATAAGAGAAAATAAAACCGTATATTATATTTTCGACCTTGCCATAATAGCATCGCCGAAGTATAATAATAAGAACAAAAAAAATAAAGCAGCAAAACTAATTCAAGAGAAGACAAAATAAAAATGAATCAATGTTTTGTTTTTGTGTTATGTTTGATTGAACAAATGATATAACTAATTCAGAATTTCAATAAATATTTTACAATAAAACATATTCTAATATTTTTTAAGCAAGATATATATTAACATTAATAATAATAGTTTCTTAATTAATATAAAATTCTGAGGGAAAAACAAAATTGTTATTTATTGCAAATTTTTTCTTGGCGAAGCAAAATATTTAAGAATAATATAACTTAAATAGGAGTACAAAGTCATAATAATATTGGAACAGAAGCATATGTATATATATTTGGATAATAAAACCGCATATAGAAAGCTCTTTTTCACCTGTATATAATTGTTAAAGGCCAATTACTGTAATTTTTACTTAAATAAAATTTGCCGAATTTAACGTAGGAGACATGAATATAATCGATGAGATGATCACACCAATATTACGAAAAAAAGTAGTAGAAAGTAGTAGTGAGTCGAAAAAGTTTCATAATATACTTTCAATTCGTATATAAAATAACCTTCTGAACGGAAAGCTAAAAAAAAATATATAAATAAATACATGTCATTACGTAATCCCCGCATAATTATAATATCAGAAGCACAAAACATTGTAAACAAAAAAGGGTTCAACCCCCCATATTCATGTACTACAACTACACCGCATCGCATTATATATATATATATACAATAGAGATATAGGATTGTGTACCGCATAAACTTGTAACTATATATGCATACACTACACGAAATTAGATTGTGTTAGGATGCTATAGGTAAATATATGTTATTTATATTTAGCCAAAGGACTTTATTTGAAATTTAGAGTATGAAATTAAAAAAAAAAAAAATGTTAATGTTTTATAGAAAATTATTCTGAACTTTGACTATATAAATTTTAATGTGTCAATCAAAAGCAATAGGTTTTTTAAGTTATTCCGCATAATTGAAAGGAATAATATACTTATACCATACGCATATATTTATCTAACATACCTCTCTATATAACCTCAGCAGAAAAGGTACGTTGTCAATTATAAAACAGTTTTTCACAATACTTTATGTATTTCCCATATATAAATAATAGTATGTATAATATAAATGTAATTAGTCAAAAACTAATTATAGGTAAGTTAAATTGAGTTTGAAAATTGTATAAATGTTGGAAAAAAAAGGATATTCTTATATATATAATTTTACATTTCAAATATATATTAATTTAATAGTATTTGATATTGTTTCGTATAACTATTTAATATATGTATAAACCATAAATGTATATATTTACTCAATTATTACCGGGTTGACAACTAAGTGATTGCACATTTGACTGATATACAGATAGCTTCTGTTTGCTTATATGTAACTACAATATCGGTTTAATATTAGCTATTTCCAGTGTTAATCAGTAAAAAAAAATTTATATCGATCGTTTTTACGTTTAAGTTCAACTGTTTAAAGATAAAGACGTATAGATGGGTTCAGTATCCTTTTCTTTTCTCAAAAAGTGCATAGAGAACTAACGATGACGTATCTAAAAATAAAAAAAAATATAATGCAATACAAAAACCTTTAAATCCATCAGTTCATAAAAAGTAATTTGATAATACATGTAAGAATAGCAATATTCTATCAGCTACGCCAATTCATAGCATGGTAAGCGCATGCATATAATAGCAAAAAGATCTAAAGAGACTGCTTTGCGTTAAGCAAATATGCAATTACTTTGTGTTCTACAGCCAAATTTTTATATAACAATAAAACATCGCATAATTTTGTATAGAAAAAAGTTTTTCCTGTGCGATATGTTTTATTATATAATTATTTTATTTATAATAATTACCTATATAATTTTCTGCATTTTAAAAATTGCGTGCATTTTGAAAATATATAGAATAAAAAAAAACTGTATTGAAAGAAATAAAATTGTAAAAATTGTAATAAAAAAAAAAGGACGACTAAAACAGAAAACATAAAAAGGGTTGATTATTTGGTTTCCTTGAATTTTTATTATTAATTTTTGGGGGAAATATAGTATATTGTAGTTTTTATCATATGGTGTTATATTAGTAAAAGAATAGAATATTGTTTTTAATATATAATATAAATAAAGTTCTATAATTACAAAAATATAAATATATGATTTCTATTGTTTTAAATATATGTTTATATAGCAATATTTTTGTGAATTGTATGTGCACATGAACATATATATGTGAAATATATTCACGCACATATACGAGAGCCAGTTATTATGTTCCATATATTAAAATATTTAATTATGAAATATTGAAAAAAATAAATATTAAAACATCTGTCGATAAATTTTATTCATTATATTTTAATATAGCAGATTTTAAAGTGTATAATTGTGAAATATAAGTGCAATGATTTATTTGACATGCCTGAAAATATATAATATAAAGTCAAGATGTGTATACAAAAATATTTAACCATAATAATTGAATAAACCCATCGAGTAGTACGTAATTAAAAAAAACATTTTATTAATATCAGTAGTAATGGAAAAAATGAAAATGTAAAACCATCAGAGAAGGTTCGTTGTTGGTTTCCCTCACAGTTTATAATTGTCGCTAACTCCTATTGCGGAAAACTATTGTACACCCATCCTAATATAGATTAGGACAAATTAACTGACGAGTCTACATTGTATAAACGCTGAATGTACACGGATGGGGTAATATTTTAATTTTTTACTATCCCTTGAACTTACATTTTTAAATCGTTTATTAAAATATCATAATCATTGCCATTCTTAAAGTTTGTGTTCTACAGTATTCGACATATGAATTCTTCTGTTATAATATATGGGTGTGATGGAGCAATATAATTAGATCGTTGATACACCTCATTTGTGCAATACATAATGGAACTTTATTCAACAATGCGTTACTGATGTTAAATCGCGTGTTCTATATATAGGAACACCAGTTCTTGCATAGAGGTTTGAATCTGAAATATTTTATATCGATTTTAAATTATAGGTCATTGTGTGTATTGGATGTGTACCGATTCTGATATTATTCATAAATATTTAAACAAATGTTTTGTTACATAGTTAATATATGTTAAATATGTTTCATCATAAATTACTCTAATATATATATTATATTTATGTTATGTGTTAGCAAAGGCCGCAGCTAATTAAATTCATATTTTATCAATATATAGTTTGATCTGCGGTTTAATAATTAATTAAATTATATAATATGAATTTTGTATATATACAATATATAAACAGAACAGAAAGGGTTAAAACTATATTTACTCGTCATATGTTTAAATATTGTAAATTTTATAATTGATCAAAATCAAATAAGCAAAATAAACAATAATACGAGTATATATATAATAAAATGCATAAATAATATATAGTGACAATGTAAATAAATACACAGCCACACTAAAACCAATTATATTTATGTATCATATTATTATGTGATGTGTGAGATGTGTGTGATGTGTGATGTGTGTACATAATACAATATAACTATAGAATATAATATGATGCGGTTTATCAGATTCAACGTATAAATATCAATTTAATATTTTGTTTATTTTATCACTTCTCTTCTCTGTTTGTTTGTTGCTATATTGTTGTCGATTGTATTATAAATATTACAATGGAAAGTCATATTTAAGGCATTCACCAGATATCCCAAATATGGTGTGCAACAATGTATTGTCTTTTGAGGCGACTTATTTGTTGAGTCATTTATAAACATCCTTATAGCATACGAGAAATATGCTCTCAGAAAGGAAGAGGTAATACGTCTTTGTTGCGAACACTATTGGTATATATGGTGGAAATCATTCCTTCCTTGATCGTTCAACTACAGTTATTGTGGCATTTAGAATATACACAGATTCATCGCAATCCCCTCACACATATATTTTGCAAACATTATTTTTGACCATTCCGCATGTTGCATTCGTAGATGTTAAGACAACAAATATATTATTATTTGTGTACCATATACCATAGACATAAACATAAATAATTTAAAAATCATAAATTTTACCTTAAATACTAAATTTACTTCTACTTTACCAACAACAACGTAAAATACATCCAATTTATGAATCAGTTTTAAAGGAAGTTATCGCAATTATATTTATAAATATGCTATGTGAAAACAATGACTATTTTTATTATTACAGTTTTTTTTTTTTTTTCTTCGTGTACCCTAGTGACCTGCTATATTTTTATTTGTTTATTTCTACTATAAAGTCACTGAATTGGAAATAACAAATATCCATTCATTCATTTCATAATATAACATTTACCTATAAATTTTGTTTTTAATTATAACTAAAAATACATTTTTTGTGTATTTTATTACATATTTTACTTAAACATTAAACTCAAATAAGTAATAAATTATGAATTTTAATATTAATTATATCGTAAGTTTACCGATACCGAATTTAATTATCATTAATATATAATATTTATAATACTTTTGTTTATATAATTAATTTATTATGCTATAGAAATAATGGTTATAGATTGGGTTAAATTGAAATACGCATAATTAATATTACCTATAATATTAAAAACATTACTCATACCATTCTTTATATATATTATATATGGTATTAAATTGTAAATCACAATTTGATTCTTATTTTATTTATAATATTGTTTAATTATTATGTGTGTGTGTGTGTGTGCATGTGTGCTATTATTTATATGAAACATTAGGTTTGTAAATTAATTTCCAGAATTTGACAACAGATGTTAACATTTGTGCGTGAATTTTAGTAATGATAATTATGTCAATTTCGAAAATTTCTACCGATAGTCATTGTTTTCATGTGGAAACTTATATGATAAACATACACTATATAGCATAATCGTCTTTTGAAATATACGGTTGGATCAGAACAGAGTGGTGTATACTATCAGCTGTTAAAACCAAATGAAACGATTAATGCTGCTTGCAACAAAATTTTGCGAATAACAAATTGGAAGCATTTTGTTGGCAAGCCTTATTCCACTTAATGTATTCACCAGATGTACTCATCCTTGCAGAATCGCCTACACTTTAGCAACACATTCTTTAACTAAAGCATCACAACTGTCTTTAAAAATATTTCGCAAATTAATTTGCACAACTAAATATGAAAAGAAATGAATACAAAAAAATACATAAATAATTGAAATTTTGGCAAATTCAACTGTTACTTTAAATTACATTTGGTTAACATATAAAAAAAAAAAAAAAACAACGTACACAACACACAAACCAACAATAAAAATTAATAATAATAAAATGACATGGCATACGGTTTAATTTACAATAATATAAGGAATAGAAAAAATAATTTTATATAGCTAATTTCTTATTTGCGTGCTATAGAACACTATATAAGAATAGTAGAATATTATTACAATATTAGTGTTATTTGTATTGTATATATTCAAAAATCATTCTACCAAATCATATAAAATTATTAGATAGATGCGCTCGATAGCATGTTAGGTGTGTGCATTGAAAGCCGTTGTTTTGTTTTGTTTTTTTTTCCAATTATTTAACATAACCAAAAAGTCGTTATAGTAAATTGCAACATTAGTATTGGATCTCGCAAGGTATACCACCTTTTTGCCATTTTTCCGGCAGAAGCTAACGTCTACGATGAAAGAATGTTATGTCTTTTTATCCAAATTCATTTAATATGCCTATTATTTATTTCTGGGTAGTTGATGAAATGGCACATGTGCCTTCTCAGAAATGGCTGTAAACTGTTTCCAATGCATAACAGATTCATCATATATATTTTTCTAACCATTTGATAAGTTTTAGCTGCACTTTTTATCCTATCGGAAAAAAAACAAATTATCATACTTTCTATATTTGTTTGATTTTAAAAAGCACATGCTACTTGTTTGTGGGTATGTGAATAATGATAACCTTTAAAAATTTATGAATTGTGAAAAGCAGCTTTCAATGCAAGCACCAAATATACACGTAACTAAAAATAACAATATATAAAGAACATGATAAAATATATTTTAATAATAAAATAATAATATCTTCAAAATAAACACAATTATTTTAAATATAATATTTGTAGAGAATAAAGTATTGTATTAAAATTTTCACTCGAAGAAGATACAATTTTTAAATAGACAGGTTGACAGGGCGAAACAAATATTCATTCATTCATTCAAAACAAGCAAAGTCTATATAGACTAAGACTAAGACTTGAGTGGTAATCTAGAAGGAGGAGCAGAAGAGCCGGAAAATGTAAGGCTAGATGACCGGCAATTTTACTATTGGTTTCTTTTTTTATTATATGGATCCGATGATATCGTGCCGTATGCTTTACTTTCACACAACGATGCGATGTATATTGTCTTTCTGTGTTCTTTAAATTTCTTTTATGATGAATTAAATTTATGAGTCTATTTTAATTATTATATACATATATAATAAAAGACGTGTGGCCATAAAATAATTGGGCAATGATCAGCTAGATCATTTTAACGATCTAAATCAATATTTTAAAATTTAATTCAATCTGCCTAGATAATTTAAAAAAACTTTGCACTGCACATGAATTAGATTATTTTAAAAATGATTAGACATATATCGCGTCATTAAAATGATCAAAACGGTCTTTTATATATAGATTACAAAATATATATACCATAAAAATGACATCTTTCAATTTCAAAAATTAGTGTTAGAAAAACCTATAAATAATATATGAGGTTAATTTGTTATAATATTATATGTAATCGACCCTTATATAATATAAGAACAGTGATAATTAATTCAGTACGAATATATTATGCAAGTGAGACTATTTTAAATTTTAATTAATATTATGATGTCACAGATTTATTACAAATATTTTATAAGCTACCTTTTTTTTTTTTGGTCTATCTCTACATTCAGCAATATATGTAAAGCAAAAAGAACTATAATAATTATTGCACTTTAGTAAGTATATATATAAACTGTAAAGGTATTAATAATATAAAGTATAAACTATACTCGTATATAAGTAAAATGAATAATAATAATTAAAAATAAATACAGATATATACAATTATATGCATATAAATATGAAAATGAATTTTATATCATTATAACCGCTGTTGGGCAACATAACGTTGGTCATCGTTCGTACGTATATATACCATGTATTACCATGTGTTTGACTATTTCCATATATATATATACCTGTAATATAAAAACAGAACTATATATGTTATATACAAATGAATTTATACATTTTAATATGCGTGAAACGAAAATTACATAAAATTAATTACTTATTTATGTTGATTTTTATAGTATAAATCCACACACAATATGTGGTTTATTAATGCACTGCCTGCATGCATACATAAACCAAATCATAAATATTCATTTTTAAAGTTATAAATTTATGTATACTTTATACTCGTATATATGTATTGCAGAAATGTAGAGTATTTGAAACGAGTATGGTATTTGTATTTTGCTAAAATATTAAATTATTACTATTATATATATGACCGGTATACATTTAATTATTATAACCATTTAATATTTAAGATTAACATAACAGATTGGTATAATTATATACACGGATTATTTCAACAATTGTTAATATATATCAAATAGAAATTATTATATAAATGAATCCATAGAGTTATGGTAGATAGAATATTATGCGTTAATTTTATATTTATATATAAACATATATAGTATAGTTAACAATATTTATATATTGAGGTACGTGGACCCAATCGCTGTCAGTGTCTCATTAAAAAGTAATTTTTTTAAAGTTATCCCGTTGAATTATTATTATCATTGGATTTGTTCTTTATTTAATTACAGCTATGAAATCTGTGGATATTCATTACCAAAATACTGCACCATACATTTAAAATTATTAAATTAATATCATTGTCCAAATTGGAAGTCTCCTTAACATGACAGGGAGTGGGTCCACTACTTTATATAATTTTATTAATTTATGTATATGTTATGTATATAATGTATTTGAATAATTGCGTATACATCCCCTATCGCAACAAAATAGTTATGCAAAATCGTTTTAAAATTAGTAAACAATCGCTGTTTCATTTTACATTGAATTTGCAACAATTGCTATATACAATTTTGACAACTGAACATCAAGTTTTTAATTGTTAATTGTGTGGTTTACAGAAAACACTAATTTTGACCGATTTTCCACTTGAAAATTTCAAATTTTTTTCCATAATCTAGTTTACTTTCATACTGCATATTATTACAATTATCCAAAATATTAATAGATGCTTCCTTATATTAATTATTTGTATACGAATGATCGTATCAAGAAACTTATCATTATATGGTAGAAATAATATCATCATGATGAGAAGAGTATAATGAATAACATTCTCGATATGATAAGTCTATAAGCAAGCAAAGCAACGTAAGGAAATTAATATCAATAATGAAATTTTACATCTATATGAAATAGGCTTTTTTTGGTTTGAATCGAAGATTTGCAAATTTTATAACCTCAGCCAATTGCAAAAATTGAAGAATAAATAAATGAACCAATTGGATTATATACATAATAACTTGTAATTATAATTTTAGAGTGACCCTATCTATAATATATTAGTTGGTATACATTTTTCATATACGACATTTCAATCGCATTATATACAATTCTAAAACTATTTACATGAGGATGTATAACAATGATTTTTTTAACAACATTTATACAATTGAGACCACAGAAATATTGTTTCTATAATTGAATTGTTTTCTATATATGATGTTTATACATTTTATAATAAATACACACACATATGTATAAAATTTGCATATAACTTATAACTATGTAATAAAACTATTTTCATAAATTCTATTGTATTCTAAAAATGTTTACATATTATTATAATAAGTATGTAATATAATATGTAAAATTGTATTTATGTGCAGTGAGTTGAATAGAAATTAATATACAGTGTGAGTATGAGAATGTTTTTTTCTATTATTGCACCTCTGTCTATCCGAATGTTTTGCATCCTTATCAAATAAATTGAATTCAAACGTTTTTTCATGCGACTCCACTGTTAAGATAGGTTATATGATGGTTATATAAAGGAATATTTTTGAATCAACCTGTCGAGCCATCGTATTTCTGACCAAATATGAAGATGTTTGTTTAACTCTTTGGCAATATGGCTGTGGGGAATGAAAACAACGTTTCACCTATTTAGTAGTCCAATCAACATTTATGGTATTTTGACCAATTTTATAAAAATAGAATTTATAATATTAATGGTCATTTGTTTTATTATGGTAATGTTATGTTTGTGTTTGAAGAAAATGCATTGAATGCCATCAACATCGACACATATACTCAAAACATATGTATTATATAAAAGAAATATATAACTTACAATAAAAAAAAAAGTAAACAATTCCAAATAAAAGTTTAACTCTGTTTTGTAAGTAAAAAGAAATACTTATAATATTATTGTAATAATAACCATTATTTTAAAAGAAAATCTTGTCATTCTTTTATCATAAATTTCATCTGCCTGCGTAAATGGTTTCCTTCATTATTTTAAATATGTATATCTAACGACCGTTCACATAAGAAGTTATAGTTATATGTTATGTGTTTATAGTGTATACCTATATTGAAATATAATATATACCAGTTTGTATATTGTAGCTTAGCTGTAAGTTATAGATAGATAGTGAAAACGTTGTCATAATATTAACAAAACATTTACAAAACATATAGGAAAAAAAAAATAAAAATATTGTCAATTTGAACGACCAACCAAAACCTATACCGAATCGGACCTTATATAGACTTTTAAAACATGATTATTAAATATTATTATATGTACAACAATAATACAAACGAGTACCTACATATATATTAGAAAAATAAAAATAGATATAGGTAATCATAAATTTAAATGAAATAATAGATAAATCTTATTGTTTATCTATAACGATAATTCTTTTGAAATCCGATACCGACTTCCAATATATCATTTTATCGTTTATGTATTTAAATATAACTATTAGCAGTAGGTACTTTATCAATATGTTCAAAAAAATGAATACATATATATTTTATATGTTTATTTTAAAAATAATATGGATTTATTTTATATTCAGTTACAATAGTTTGATCAGAAAAATTCCAAACTAGTGTAATAAAAAACCAAACATAAACATTGCATGTCACTATTTTGTATTGTTTCAAATTCGTTACATATATATAGATGTTGAGTTCATCCTATAAAACCTAATTACAATCTTCCACAATAGTTTATATTTTTTAAATGGTGTTGATATACTCCTATGTATAGACGTTACAAGTCATATCGTTTACAAAGTGTATGGGTAATTGTATAATTATATGTAATTCCTGTCAACAACACATTAAACGACATTAGTCTTTTATGCCACATTATTTTTCGGATTATTTTTGATCGCCGACTATTTAATATTTAGATACTTTTATTATAAATTATTATATGAGAAAAAAAACTCTTTTTTTATAATAATAATGTCAACTATAAAATATAGATAAATAAAAACCTTCACAAACACAGTTTGATATATAAATAGTACATTTGTATATATACTAACAATAACTGCAGTATATATTAGTAGTATAATTCACGTATGCATTATTTATCTGCAGATGGTTATGTTCTAAGGTATTATCTTCATTCACAGTGACCTGTATATGTATTCCTGCAAGATTCCTTAGCCGGGAACAGATAGTTTACCATGCCATGGCAATGGCTCGCATACCAATTAACATATGGATAACCCTGTCAGTATAGCAAAACAGCCGCATATGCACACTAGTATATGATTAGGTAACTTCCAAGTAGAGTGAACATATACAACATTTAACAATATTATAAATTTTAAAATATGATTGTTAAAATAGCCACCTGTTTAATAAATTGCATGCGAATTTTGATATGGAGAATTATGTAGGGCCTGAATTTAATTTTCCTAAATTCATATATTTGCATAGTTGGATATGATGAAAGAAAAAGTATTTCTTATGTAAATTAAAGCAATTACTTACTCTGATACTATATATCTTCTGGATCTATGCACGCATATCGCATATTGAATGGAGTTATTTTTTTTCAATTATCATATATAAGATCGATTCCTTGCCACTGAATAGAAAAAATTAAATAAAATAAAAACAATTAATATAATTCAATTGATTTTATTTACAAACTTACTTTGAAATTGTTTAACTTCAATAATCGTGCGTAGCATGCATTCAAACTGCTTTTCCACATAATATAAACTGCAACTAACATTCGAAATGATCTATGCATTCAAACTGCTTTTCCACATAATTTAAACTGCAACTAACATTTGAAATGATCTATTTCTATATTTTTTTGTTGATCAAATGTTTATTGTTTTCGACCACACTCCATAATCTTCAATGGTCTTTCGATGGTGTCCAGTTATTTTGTTTATTGCGGGTGACCTCACCATGAGCCTACACTTTCTATTATCCTTTTCATTTGGATTGTGTGAAAATTTATGTATCACCAGCAATTTGAATTGCAATTCGTAGAATTTTTAAAAGTTGCAAAATATCTTTACGCGATCTTCAGCATTCAATTTCTTTTTTCCATCAATCATTTTTCAAATCTTTTTGCCATCAATTCTGCAATATGTTGTTTGAACCAACTTGTTTTAGATTCTGTCGATAGATTTAAATGAAAAATTATTAATTTCTATCCTTCAAAATTGACTATAAATATTAAAATATTTGAATCTTCGATATATAGTTAAAATTCTATAAAATTTTAGAACTAATTGTAAGATGTATATGTTACAATTAACACATATGCTGAGTCGACTATGAATATTTACAAAAGTAATTATAAACTGCGGTAGAAAATCTCCCATAAATTTTTACAAACATTGTATAAATATGCGTACATACAAAAGATGTAGGTATATAGGACTTCTTGTTGTATGGTATTACCAAGTTCGCCAGATAGAGGGGTATACTGCATTTGTTTTCTTTTTAGTTGACATAATAAATCGATCAACTTTGACAATTCTATAAACGAAAAAAGCCACGCGATAGATCCAAGAGAACTATTAACATAACTGCCAAAACGAAATATCCACAGTCACAAGGTAATATTCTGAATTTGCTGAGACCAGCAAGGAATGGTGTACCATGACGATTTTCTAAAACCCATAATGCAAATTTGAATGATAATTTCTTTCAAAACGTTGTCAATGGTTTCAATTGAACCAAAAATTGCTGCGAAAAAGATCAGAAAAAGAGAGTAACAAGCGTAAAGTCATGCTTTTGTATGGCAACTCGAATAGGACGTAACGTACACGTACAGATATCGCGGCTTCTGATTATAATTTGTTCAGATCGATATAGTACGACCTGACCGGTATACAATTGTAACAAAACGGACGAAAACTAATTTAATCTCCAAATATTTATACTATATATTTTATTTCAATTGAAACCGAATTTGAACAAAACCATTATTTTTTTTTCTTTTGTTCATTACTTAATTAATATAAAATAATAAAATATAAAATTGAATAACAATAAATTACAAGAATCTGTTTAGTTTATAATTTGTGTAGTAGAAGAAGAAGAAGATATATTTATAATATAAACGTTTATATTTTAGTTCTTCTACTAAATTCTAAATTTTACACTTTCATTTAACGACGCGTGTGCATTTTTTGCATACAAAAAAATATATCTTAAGAAAAAAACTATAAACATTTTTTAGAAAAATTTTAAAAGGTAAAAAAATAAAAGAAAAGACAATTTTTTAAATTTTATTATTAAAAATAAAAAAAATAATAATATTAATATATTAAAATTTAAAATAAATTTCTTGTCATTATAGAAAAAAAAATTACGAAATGTCACTTGAAATTCCAAAGATTTATATTAACAATTTATTTAAAGAACTTGAACAATGTGAAAATAAAAACGATTTTCATCGTGCCATTTTAGACTATTCAATTGATAGAATACGTTTTTTTGTCACAAAAGACGATAGTATGATTAATCGTACAGATATTTTTAATAATAGTCCTTTACATTATGCCGTTATCAGTGAAAATGCAGAATGTGTTACATTGATGTTGACTCATTCGACGAATATTAATTTAAATATGGCTAATCGATGTGGTAAAACGGCATTGCATTATGCATGTAAACTACATCTATCAACTATTATTCAATGCCTCATCGATCATAATGCCAACATCAATGTAACCGATTCAAATGAAGAAACACCATTACATTATGCCATCAAATATCATTCGTTAGCAATTTTTAAAATATTAATGAGAAATAGTGCAGTAAATATTAATGCTGAAAATAAAATAAAAATGACACCGTTACATTTGGCTGTATACGAATTTTTCGACATAAATATTATAAAATTACTTTTACGAAATGGTGTTAATATAAATGCAAAAAATTTATATGGTAAAACTGCATTACATTATGCTGTCGAATTTAAATTGACAGGAATTGTTCAATTACTTTTAAAACAACCTAAAATTGAAATTAATGCATATGATTATAATGAACAAACACCATTATTTGATGCTGTTAAAAATTCAGATTTGATTATGATTGAATTATTGTTAAACAACGACGCTGATTACAAATGGTTAGATGCGGAAAGACTTTCTGTTTTTCATATAGCAATAAATGATAAATTAATTCGTGCATTACCTGTACTATTTAAACATTTAGAAATCAAAGAAATTACAATTAATGAATTACGGTTCGAAATACCATTATTACATTATGCCATTCAACAAAATTGTATAGATATGGCTGAATATATTATACATAAAGATGAATCGAGTATAAATAGTTTAAATAAATATGATCAAACGATATTACACATAGCCATAATTCAAAATTTTACAGCAATATTTTCGTTGGTACGAAATTACGAAATGTTTTTATATGATATAGATTTGTATGGTAAAACACCAATTTATTATGCCTTCAAATACAATCGACACAATATTGTTTGTATACTTTTACAATATAGTTACACAAAATTAAAAGAAACTAAAAGTATTTTATTGTATGCAATAAAATTTAAGTTTAATCAAGTTATTATAAATAACATTTTAAAAGAATGTAACACAAATCCAAATAATACCGATGCATGCGGAATGAATGCATTACATTATATAATTTATTATTCAGATTTTTTACGCGATACGGATCCAACGGATCAACGATGTAAACATAATACGTATACAATACAAATTATGAAAATACTTTTAGCCCATAATGCTGATATTAATGCACAAGATATTGATGGTAAATCTGTATTATATTATGCTGTAAAAACTAGTTCAATTAAATTAATAACTTTTTTATTACAACATGGTGCCCATATTTTACCAATGAATGAACATATTAGAAATGTCTATTTTACGGCAATAGAGGAAAGACATTGTAATCCTGAAAAAGATAGAATACTTCAATGTTTTTGTTTATATTTAACTAATGAAAATAATAAAGATTTATCAATTATAAAAAATGAAGAGTATGTTCAAGAAGCACAAGAATATTTTGATGAAATAGCTGAAATGATGGAGACACAATTAAAATATTGTTTAGGTCAAAATTTAACATTTTATGATTTTCTAATGTTAAACAACGCTGACATTCACACAATAAAAAATATATTTTTTAGCGAAAATACAAAACAAATAATCATTGATAAAAGATTTCCAATCTATGGTCAATATTTAGAACAGAGAATGTTTAAAATTATGAAATATCATAATAAAATTAATAAAACGTTAAATGATATAATAGAGAATCAATAAAAGTTATAATAAAACTTTAATTGTATTGTAATATATAAATAAATAAATGTATAATTAAAAATTATGTATTTATTTATATTTATTGTATTTAAATTACTAATATATAAAATTAAATAAATTATTGAAAAAGTAGAGGATTTAAAATTATTTAAAATCAACATACAATAGAATAAATTGAAACAAAACATTCCGATAAATGTTCCGATATAATTAACCAGTTGATAAAATTAGAACGAAGAAAAAAAGTTAATTTTAATTATTCCAAAACAATTAATTTTTTTTATCCTTTTAAAAGGTTGCAAATAAAAAAGTTATTTTTTTATACGAATATAGTGATGGCATGACAAACCTAAACAAAGTTATACTGGATTGACTCAAGTTTATATCCCTTATATCAATTTCACATAAAAATTTGCGCATTCCAATATAGAGTGAACCAAAACTCATAAAACAACAATTTAATACATATAGTCTGAATCAATGAGTTACCAATCCTGTCTCGTATATAATATAAAACCTAATATCGCGTGCATTAGTTCAATTAATAATATACAATTTACATTAGAAAGATAAAAATTCAACTTGTCAATAAATAGTTTATACAGAATTGCATAAAAAATCAAGGAGTAAAAATATGGAGAGCATCTCCAACGTTTTTCACAATATATTGAATATTATATAATGGTGGTGATTGTGAAATTCTGCAAACATTATAATTTATTTACCATGATTTTTCGTAAGCAGTATTCCCTTTTTATGTAAGAACACTGTCATATTAAAACTTTGTCTCCACATTTGGATATTTATAGTTATATGCATATAGTTGATGATAAAGCTTGTCCTGGATCAACGAATATTGATAAAATGCGTTTATATACACTAAATTTTGTATTAATTAATACGAATGTTTAAAAATCTATTTTACTTTCATTCGTTTGTGACGCAATACCAAAATGTATTTCAACGGAGATTATAATTATTAATTGGTTTGTTGAATGCTACAAAATAAATGTTGCGGAATAAAATTAAGTGAATTTACGGTTTATTTTTGATTACAGTAGTACTTTAAATTTTTCTACAAATATTATAGGTTAAAGAAATAATTTTACTTTTACCGCAACAGAACGCGACAAATGTGGTCAGTTGTCAAATATAATTGAAACTTAACACTAAAATCGTGACAATTTTTTTTTAACGTAATTTAAAAGGTTATAAAAATATATAAAATCGTAAAATATTTTATATAAAATAACAATAAATTAATAATAAAATAATATAAAATTAATTACTTTATTTATTTCACAGATAAAATTTCGTTAATTTTTTAGAATAAAAAAAAAAAAAATTAAAATACAATGAATTGTCCATGTCCATCCCGAGATGAACTCGAAATGTGTACAAATCAAACAGTATTTCATAAAATTGTTTTATGTGGTAGTTTCGAAAATATTTCATTTCCGAAAAATTATGCTAACATAAGTCAGATAATTAATGCAAAAGATTCAATGGGTTTGACGGCACTACATTATGCAGTTTTATTAAAACGTATCACCTGTATTCGTTTCCTATTTGCATTTGATAAAACATTATCGGCACATAAAATTATGGTGAGCACAAATACTGAAATAACCGATGGTAACGCAAAAACTCCATTATATTATGCCATTCAATTGAATGAATATGCAATTACAAATATGTTATTAAAAAATAATACAAATCCAAATGCAATTGATAAAATAAATGAAGATACACCATTACATTATGCTATACGGGCAAAATCGTTGCCAATTGTAAAGCTATTACTAAAATATAATATTGTAATAAATGCGATAAATAAATCTGGTGAATCACCATTACATTTATGTGCTACCGAGAATTGTGATATTAATTTTTTTATAGAACTTTTGGAAAATGGTGCCGATGTAAATATTGTACATCCTTTAAATAATAAAACACCTTTACATTATGCGGTTGCCGCAAATTTAAAACGAATTGTTGAATATTTAACAAATGTCGATGACATTGATATCAATGTTACTGATATCCATAATGTAACACCATTACATTGTGCGGTTCAAATGTGTAATCTAGATTTGGTTAAATTATTTTTAATAGAAAAATTTGGCAACAATAACATGATGGCAATGCGTTCCATTGTACAATTATCGATAGAAAAACGATGTATAGAAATATTTAAATTTGTCTATGAACATCCAAATAATAGGTCGTATATTTTAAATGTAATATTTAATGTAAAATTATTTCATTATGCCATTCAAATAAAATATGAAGAAATTGTTGCATATTTTTTACTATATCAACGTATTCGTATTGATTGGATGGACATTCAAATGCGAAATGCTTTATTTTATGCAGTTATTTATAATTATGAAGAAATTATCGATACATTATTAGAAAATGGGTTCCCATTAGATACATACGATATTGCAGGAAAAATACCATTATATTGGGCCATTTATTATAAACGTGAAAATATAATTTGTAAATTTTTAAAATATACAGTGAATATAAATGATTGGAAATTTGAAAATAATAATGACAATTTTTTAAATTTAGCAATCAAATATCAATTGTCAAATTATATTTTACAAACAATAATAAATTTTGGTATAAATTCAAATGCTGTGAATGTTGTGGGACAAACGCCATTACATTATACGATAATTTATCATAATGCAACATTATTACCAGCATCACCAACCGATCAAAATAATAATAAAATATATTATAAAAATTATAATAAATTTATTGCAAATAAAACAATTGAAATCATCGAAATGTTACGCAAAAAATATTGTGATATTAATGCCATTGATAACGATGGTAAAACACCATTATACTATTCCATTGAATTTAAATTGATAAAAATTACAAAACATCTATTGATAAATGGAGGTGCTACGATTGATCATAGTAATATTTTTATACGACAATTTTACAAATGTGAAATTAATAATAACAATAATATTGAATATGCAATTCATTATAAAATTATTAAATATCTATCAATTTATTTAATTAACGAAAATCGACATGATTTAAATGTTATCGATGAATATTTTAATATAAATACAAATATTAGTCTTTATTTTATTGAATTAACAAATATGTTAAGAACAAAGTTAAATTACGCAGCAGCATCATCATCATCATCATCAATAACATTGTTTGATTTACTGATAGCAAATAATGCTGCTATAAAACAAATTACTAAATTAATTAACACAAAATCAATAGAAGTATTCCTTTTCGACTGGAATGTTATGTTTCCAATTTATCATAAATATATAATACGACAATATAATTTAATGTTAAATGAAGAAAATTATAGAACATAAATAATTTATATTGATAAGGTAATAATTTTTTAATGTTATAAATTATGTTTCGTCTTTGTTTAATTAAATTATAGTTATAATTATTGTTAATAAACAAATTGTGTGTGTACTTACCAATACTAATATTCCTGTTGGTTTTATACTGGTTATAAGTTGATTTATAGGGTCGATGCATCACTTTCAGCCTCCTTTTCTTATACACAATAATAAAAATAATGTTATCCATTTTTTTTGTAAATTTTGTATTTATCTTCGCAATCCTTTCCTATACATAATTGTAATCCAATTGCTTTTCTGTTATAATTACAATAAAAGGATTTTTGTGAAATGTCATGCAATTCTCTACCAGCTGAACAACTCATTCACGTTTGAATTTATAATACATTATCTTCATCCCAAAATTCTTTACACTATTCATGAAGTTTTTACAAAATTCTTTTGAATGCTGTAATTTAAAAACAAAAAAAATTATTAAATATTGATTTCTTCTTCTTAAATAATTAATATAGCACTTAAATTTTAATAAATTGTTTGAATTTTAAACAATTAATTATTTCTCAGGGAGTGGGCTATGGAAAGTTTTTGGAGATAAAATGCGGGAATTTAAAATTGCACTTATATATAACACAAAAATACTCATTCTTATTCATATCGTTCGTCGCTTTGCAGTGAAAAGTAATATATAGTACTCCGTGGTTTTTATATCATTTAAACATAATTATGGCAGATGTTATTTTCAGCTCTGTCAAAGCTGCGTCTAATGAAAAAGGAATCTAAAGAAAATTGGGTGTACACCTGATGGAATTTTCCGGAAAAAATGGCTTTTATGAATAACGATTTTTTTGCATTACCGGATCGTCTATAGATACAAATGGGTATATCATAATAGTCGACTACTATTCTCAATACCCTATATTTAAAATAATAATTCAATCGATTAAATTTACTGTAAAATTAAATTAATTTTTAAACAGTTAATTTTAACGATAATTATATTCATATAATGTCATAAAAATTTATCTGGTGTTGTGATTGTTGTGTCTAACAATTTCAAAATGCAATAGTAATTTATATTAAATACTTAAATTAAATGTGTATATAGTGCGAAAAATAAGAAATAAACCAAACCAATGGAACATGATGAAAATTCTACAATTTTACATGTTGCTATAGTTCATGGTGCCATCGAAACAATTCAATGTTGTATGGAAAATAAAATATGTATTGGATGTCAAGATTCAAATGGTAATACACCATTACACATAGCCGTATTATGTAAGTATAATGAAATAATAAAATCACTTATCGAAAGCGGTGAAAATGTAAATCAAATTAATGGCATTGGAAAAACCCCATTACATTATGCTGTCGAACAGTCATTAACAACAATTGCGGCATTACTTATTGATACTGGGGCAAATGTTAATGTCAAAGATTTAAATGGCCGGTCACCGTTCTATTATGCAGTGTATTTAAAAAATTTAAACATTATTAAAAATATACTAAAATCAAGTGTACAACATACACGAAATATAATAAATATAGAATTATTGTTAAATTGTCCGGATGCAATTTACAATGATGCTGTCATTGAATTAATTTATGAATCATATTCTGCTGAAATGGATACAAAAACAATACTAACAATAGATTTTTTTGAAATACTTTTAACAATTATTAAAAATAAAAATCTTAAATTATTTAAATTAATTTATAATCTTTGTAATGAAATAAATATTAATAATGTTAACGACATTGACGATGATAATAATAATTCAAAATATTTACATTATTGTATTACACAAAATAGTAGTGAAATTTTTAAATTTCTCATCAGTGATATTGATAATGCCGTCGCCGCCGCCGTTGACATTGAAAAAGTAAATATGTTCAAACGTACACCATTACATTATGCAATCATATATCGTAATGAAGAAATTATAAAATTACTATTGGATAAAAATGTAAATGTTAATATTATAGATGAAAATAATGCAACACCATTACATTATGCATTAAAAAATAATATTTCAGATGACATTATTCAATCGATTTTATTCAAAACAAATAATTTTAATGTTATTGATAAATATGCACAAACATTATTACACATTGCAATTAAACATAAAAAATCAATTGAAATATTTGAATGTATTTTAAAAAATGATAAAAATATAAATATTACCGATTCATTTCAACGTAATGCATTACATTTAATAATTATTTATACATTTAAAAGTATTAATGATGAGGAAAATATGGATAACACATCGGACATCAGCGTCACCAACACCAGCACCACCACCAACACCACCAATAACAATAACCACAACAGCGAATCGATTGCCATCAAATATTGTCAATTATTAATTGAACACAATATTAATATAAATGCAATTGATAAATATTTAAAACCACCATTATATTATGCAATACGTTATCAATTCTATAAAATTATTAAATTATTATTAAAAAATGATGCAATTATATTTTGGAATTCATTTTATATAAATGATATATTTTTAAATAATACCATTAATATAAATACTAATAATAATGGAATTATTGATTGGCGGCGACGGTCATCATCGAAATCACCCATCGAAATCAAAATTAAAAAATTACTTGCTCTGTATATTGTTGAGCAAAATGAAAATAATTTAAATGTTATTAAAAAATATATAAATACAAATTTATATTTTCATGAAATTTTATGTATGAAAGAATATAATATTTCGGAAAATTTGTCAATGTTTGATTTTCTATTAAACAATGAAGTATTGCGAAATTTTGCGATTAATAATTTAAAATTAAATATACAAGATATATTTTCGGAACAGAATGTAATACATCTATCAAAAATGTTTCCAATTTATTTTGATGATATTATGGAAAACTATGCAAAATATAATAATTAATTATATTAAGAAAAAAAAAAAAAAAAGTAGTAATTAAAGAAAAGGAATGAATTTATTATAAAATACTTTTTGTTTTTTAAAATTATTGAATACATATTTTTTTATTGTTAAAATTATACACATATTTTTGTAATTGATTTTTTAATTTTGTTCACATTTTAAAAAATACTATAGTCTAGAAAGTCAAAACAAATATTTTTAAATCGATCGATTTTAATTTTTTTTTTATCATTAAGCGTTTTCTCTCCCGGAAAAAAAGTTACTCGATCGATCTATTACTTTCTTGTTGGCAGCGCTATTTGGAATGTGTTGATTAAACATTTTATTTTGTGTAAAATTGGCATCACAAAAATAATAGAAAGGTTATAAGATTGATAAAATGAAAAAAATATCTATATAAATTTGAATCAAATTTGAAATTCTATTAATTAATATTTGAATACAAAACGGCAATCGTAACACTGTAGGAAGGGGTTAACTGCATATCATATTAGTATAATTAATTAATTTCTAATCTTTTAGAGAAATTACATTTCTACTTCAAAATGGACAAAGACAACTAAAATCATACCCAAATTTAATTTGTAAAAGTAGTATTTATTACAATAGCACAAAGAAAAGTCATTATATAGAATCGATTAACTGATAATAGCTTCATATAAGATAATGTTAACCAATTATTCGAGATATATTATGCATTCAAACACCCTGTGTATATAAAGTATATAGTAATTAAAGTAAATGAATAAGTTATACTCATAAACCTGTCATATATATATAGTAACAATTATATTATTTTCATACATTTTTCTAACCTTAACTCAATATATTATTACATCATTTGCGATATGCACAATATAAACCTATAATATAAACACTATATATTGGAGAAAAAAATTAATTATATATAATATATTTTAGTAGGTGCGGTTTTAAAACAATAAATATATGTTAAGAAAAAAACAATGTGTAAATAAAAACTGTGTTGAGCTACAGACACACAATAAAATTCATTCTTCTTTTAATTGAATTGTTCATCTATAAAGATTAGAAGTAGAGGCTACTGCTAAAATTTCAAGAATCTTAAAATCTAACATTTTTTATTGTTTCTATACTATTAAATTGGGATTCATATGATTATGATAATTTGTTCATATAACCAGACAGACGGCAGAAGATAAGTTTTACTTAAATAGATCTAATTCCTTTTTCTTGTTATTACGAAAAGATATTTATATATCTATATATGTTAAAATCTATAAATTTATGTCAACCATCTCTCCCCCGGTTATATCATTTTTCCAGCCTGACATTACAATACATAATCTTATGACCGCATTGGTACATCTTAACAGAAAATTTAACACATCAATATAATAATGAACCTTTTTAAAAGAGAAAGTAAATTTGTTTGCACTATACAAAATACAATAAAAATATATATGTTATTGAATTTTTTTTGTATTCAACAATATTATGCGATTAACGTGTACCTTCTTTCCCAGTTATTATATAATTTATAAATGAAATCTTAAACATTTTCCTGTATTACTAAAATGAACAATTAGAATTTTTATAAAATATATATATGATGTTCTTTTTTTTAATAATTTTGATAATGAGTTATATAAAAGTATTAATTTAAATTGTAAATATAGGTTAAATTAAAACGTTGATTAAATATAATACAGACATTAAAGATTATATTATCATATACGCACAAACGCACACCACAAAAATCTAATTAATAAGATTTTAATTTTTAATACAATTATACCATATATATATGTTATAAAGTGTAATTATCTTAAATTAAATTCTATATGATTGATTCAAATTAACATCCTGTAATTAAAAAAGTGTTATATATGTACAAATGATGGAATATATGTTATTGTTGAATATAAAAGTTATATAGATTTATATGAAATAATGTGTATATGTGTATGTAGGAGTCTTTATATAAATATTAAATTGAACTATTAAGATTATTCATATGTGAGAAAAAAAAAAATGTGAATATTAGAATAAGTAATATAATAAGGAAGTTTAATTAAAGTATATGTGAGTTGGTGTTTAATTGTTATTTTTTTTTCCAATTGAAGATTTTATATATCATAAAATACAACGACGTTCTGTGCGTATACATTTAAATAAATAAAGAGTAGATGAACTAAAAAAGAACAATGTTTATTATTATGTATAATCTAATTTAAAGCATATATTCCATCCAGTCTAGTATTATTATTACTATATTACTAATAGTAGTAGTAGTACTAGTTATATTATGCGATAGGGTACTGCTAAAATTTTGGGAAATATGATACACATTGTTTTTGCAATAACCACCTTTTAACTACTATAAATAATTTCTAAGTAAATTTTCTAATCAATAGACAGACAGGTGGTATATAGTATACCCAAAAATATGACATAATATTCAATTGATTATATTTTTAATAATATATACAGGGTGTTTATTTATTTTATTTTTATAGTCCAAACGAATTGGGTGTGTAAGCTAATACAATGAAAACATTTATTCTATAGATCGCAATATCCCATAACATGTTTTGTTGTTTTAAGTTTAACCATTATAGTCACTGGTAGTCACAGAATATGAAACAATTAATACAAATCGGTTCAGTAATTCTCGAGCTATGAAACCACAAAATTGAATAATAATAATTGTAAAAACAGGGAAAATATTCAGAAGTTTGCCACTATTAGACTGACAGACTTATTATAAATAGTATATCGATTTAATAACGCAATTTTTCCAACCACGAACCACTCTACTGATTTCTTGTATAAAATAATTGTTTTTATACATTTTTAAATTCATAACAAAAGCCACAACAACAAAACAACATAAATAAATGTATCTGTCAGCGTCACAAATTAAATATTTATATAATAAATAAGTAAAGACACCCATATGAAGAAGATACAACATATAAAGTATTAATTTTTTTATATAAGATTTCTTCAAGGTCACCAAAAATAACAGCTGGCAGTAGTCGACAGCCGACACTGTATGAATTATAAATAAAACATAAAAATTTCGAAAATATTTTTGTTATAAATGCGTATGAGTATAATAAAGTTGCATCCACGTATCTATGTGTGAGTTTAATAAACAACAAAATTCAATATATGTAGGTACAAATAAAAGAAGATTAATCAGTTTTTACATTGAAGAAATATAAAAAGAAATGAAAAATGACGATCGTCTGAGGTTAATTTAAATTTTTTATTAATTTTTTTTTTCTTCGCTGAAGTTTCAATTAATTATAGTTTTGTTATAATATTGTAATTATTAGGAAACATTTTAGATACGCGTGTCGTCGCTTAGGAGAATAATCTACAAAATTCAATTTAAATTGTTAATTTAATCTTAAACACATTACGCAGGTAAAATTAATATTATAAATAAATATAAAAATAATTTGTGTGAAGGTTAATTACAGTTCATTGTCATATATTTTCACTTGAATTTATGTGTTGAGTAACTATTTTTTTAATTCATAAATACATCTTATAAAAAATTAGTCTCAATTAGTCATTCATAACTTCATTGTTATAGAGTAATTGAATAACGAAGAAGTTTGCACAAAAATAAGAATTCTATTTTTTCATCCTCTGCAAACTTATATTATTGGTTGCAAATCAACATATATTTACATTTACAATACGAATATTAATATAAGACTTATATATATTTCATAATATTAATTAGCTTTATTATATAAAATAATATGCAACTTTGTACATTTATTTCCATATTCATACTTAAAATATATAATCAGCTTACATATAATAAAACTTATTATAAATTGCAATAGGGAATTATTAATTTATTGAAATTGTATTACATATAAAAAATTGTAGCACAAAGGAAAAAATTATAACAGACTGTCTGTCTACTACTGCAGGTCATACTATTGATAGAGACACTATATATACACACTAACACGAAAGAAAACTATAAGAATAAATATAGTACACAAGCTCCTTGGATAATTGAAATGGAATGGCACGATGTGATCATTAAATTTTTCATAAATAAAATCATTTATAAAACAATAAAACACAACAAGAAAACCCATTTAATATTTATATTACAAAAATCTATCAAGAAAACATACCTGTAGTGTTATATTTGGGCACGATCAAAAAGGATTCAGCAACTGCATCATTAGAACATCATCTCAAACAGATAAGCAAGCCATGGTAATTCTGGAACAGGCACTTGTCTGAAAGAAAAATAAACAAAAAGAAATTAAAAAATGCAATTTTAGTTTAAAGAAATGTAAACGCGTCGCGTATTTTTTAGCGGAATTATCCCCTAAAATATGTTTAACAAGACATTGCATAAATAATTAATGTATATTTTTATTTTTAAATGTAATATTTTACAAAGAATCCTGGAAACATTTTTAGTATATATATATATAGTATAGTATAAAATAAAATATAAGAGAAACAATATTAGCTTCTCAAATCGATCCAACCAAAAAAAAAAAAAACAGTAATGAAATATTGTTATCGAATTATTTAACAAAGATTTATATAAAAATACACGAAAAGATCAATTACCAATAAATGCTAGTATTTGGGTAAGAAATTGATGAGGAAAAAGCTATACTAAACAGAGTGAATATGTATGCAGGGAAGAAAGAAATCGGATCGGCAAAGAAACCCATCTAAATGCTACAACAAATAACTAGCTAAGCATATAAAGATAAATTCGGAGGAAAGAGGTCTTCAAGTGTATGGTAACAAATACAATATGAATAAAGGGGGTTATTCAAAATATGGCCCAAACAGAAAATGTCTTTACGCAGTAACATTATTGAAGTGTACAAATTTTTTTCAGTTTAATAATTGCAAAATCAGCAACAAATGTATACGGAAAAAATGTTGTTCAATAATGAAAGCTCATTTCTGCGGTATACTATCAATATGTTCATATTTGAAGTGATGAAAACAATTCACATGTGAGATTCATAAATGTTACATATGTAAATCGATCCATTATAAATGTAACAGTGCTCATTACACGCTGCGGTGACCTCGTCGAACACCTATATCTTTCAAAATAAAGAAGAAAGGAAGGAAATCTGCGACAATCAATAATTATAATTATTTGTTTGTATATATTACTAAGTCGCTAAGTCCCATTAACTGAAAATGATCGATTTATTGCAAACAAAGTTCAATTATTTCGCATCATCTAAATTGGTCACTTATGTTATGATTAAAAAAATGAAATCATAACATATAGCCATTTTTGTTTTATTAGCATATGAAAGCTAGTTTCACAATACGTGAAAACATTCTACTACAATATAATGCAATGATTTTGACATATTTAATTCAAATAGAAATAATTAAATATACATTATCGATGTAGTTAATCTTTTTATTATATAATTATATAAGTATTTATCGCTCAACTTATACACACATTAATATATACGTTGTAGATGTAATTAAAAAATATATAAATAATTTAAATTTTTCTAATGCGATTGCAACAGCAAAACATAAAATATTAATATTATAATTGAAAATCAAAACGTTGAAAATTTAATATTACAATGTATTATGTATTAAATTATTACTGCGAACGATCACATATAATTATGATATATTCGTTTCTATAAACATTGGTATTGGTACAGAGCAAAAAAAAATAAATATGGCTTACCTTGACTATATTATATGTTAAAAATAAAATCTGATCTTTATACTGATAGAAATATGGTATATGTGGTTAAATGCAATTATACACATATACTTATACGCAGCAGAGAATAAATAAATGACAATATTTTAAATTTATGTAACTATTAAATGTATATTATTATACATTATTTACTATTTAACAATTAATTATAATGTAATATTGAAAATTATTTTTATACGAGTATATATTTTTTATTCAACAATAAATGAAATCATGTTTTATTATCAGATCATTTTATAATATGCTCGCATAGACGTAAATGAATCTCGTACGAGTAATTCTATAATTATATATTTTTAAATATGTATATAATCATGTACTTGGTCAAGGATCTACCGCCGTTACAAAAACCAATAGAATTCCCTTTTACAGTACATGTAATCTGCATTCTTTTTTAAATAGTTTATAAATTTTCTGATTATGAATTTTAATTCTTTTTATAAAATTTTTTATATAGTCTTTCAAAGGAACCATGCGTTGTTCAGAAATAAAGTAAAAACTATATTTGTGTTCATTTTCTATACTATAACATTCCATAGTCTAGCTCTAGAAAATCTGTGATGTGAATTTAAAGTGTATTTATCGCGTACAAAAAGAACTAATTATTTTATATGTACATGAAAATTATATTAAGTCGGTCATAAATTTATTTAAAATCAAATACTGACCATTTATCATTAATATATTTTTTTAAATAATTATAGAATATACATTATTAATATGTTAAAGAATAAGAATATATATATCTAGGATGTACTGTAACTATTTACAAGTATTGTATATAATATACAAAACAATATTATTTATTATACTTTATCATAATTTAACTATTCAATTTTATGCAAATATGACAAATAATTATAGTTCTTAAATGCCATAATATAATATTTATTTATCTATTTAAAACATATTATATAATATATCTATATATAAGAAATAATATGTGCGGTTAATTTCAATTCATATAATAAACAGCCAAACCTCGATAAGATCAACATCTAATATGCGGCATAAACAAGAAAATACAGATTATTATACTAACACCACTCTCAACTAATATTCCAAATTTTATCAAAATCATACGATAAATGACATAATTATAGCAATTTATATAGTTCAACATCATATTCGGAAAACTGTTGCTTATAACTTTTGCCATTAATTTCGGTCCCTTCAAATTGCTCTTCTTATCGAGGTTTGAATGTATATTTATTCACATGTTATTTATGTCTTCTACAGACTTCTAACCATATAGTTATGTATTGTATTGTAGATATTAAACATATATATTTACTATAACTAATACCTATATAAGATATAGTATAAGAAATAGTGTTTAATAATGGTTAATAATTCTTAAAAGAAAATTTATTAAATTTTATATTATAATTATTAGTATAGTACACATATTTCTGTATATTACCTAAATAAACATATCTACTAATAAATGTAGTATATTACTATATATATGTATACAGGGTAGCGTGTCCACGATAATAGTGCAAATTATTCAAGTAGTGTGCGATAACTTCTGCAGATTATATATGAATGTGGTAAATTGTTTATGTGAAGAATATTCCAAACATTATAACTTTATTTACTTATTCAAAGAATTCTGCCATTAGTTCTTGAACAAATATAAATCAATCAATAGTCCTAAATCGAAAAGCGTTAAACAATATTTTCAAGTTATCATTTCTAAACCATTATATAAAGTTTTGCATCATATTTGGCAAAATACAATTTCGATTTCTTCAATAATCTTGATCTGTTATAAAAGGTCTGTATATATGAATGGCCTTGCTTATCTAGTATGAGTTAAGAACATGGATCAGTATCCTAAACTGGTCAACACCCTGTATACTTATGGTTAGCTAATATTAATATACTCATATTCATATGTCTATGTTTTTTATATATAATCATTTAATATCTGTGTAAATCTCTGTAAATTATAGTTTAAAGTAAGTATCCTTCACCCGTACTTTTTATATTTATGTCAAGATATTGCTGTGAAGTGTGCGATTAAATCGTTTTAGCTATACGCGCGTAATAAATTATATATTTAAATAAATTTTTAATATATAAATGTTAATTTATATATTACAATATATCTTTTTTCATGAATTTTGTTGCAAAATGCAAAGTCTTTATTTTCTTCGTTATCCACTCGTTGATAATTTGTAATGTGTTCAATTCAATCTGACCAAATTTGCTATATGTATTTAGATTTGAAATGCTATCATACCTAACAAAAGATTTCCTTAAAAATTAATACCAAATTGCATAAGCTTTGGATGTTTTCAGTTTCTATTTTAAATGAAATTGCAGTTATTTTAAGGATAACTTCACAAAAACTCAAAACATCTTTAATAATTGTTCGGGTTACAATCAATTCATTGGCAATTGTTGAATTTAATGTGTGGTTTCTTTGTTTTTTCATATATTAAATAAAAAAAAATTCATTGGAAATTGCTGATAATTTACAAATATGTCTCTATATCTCTAGTCGATAATTACGAACCTAATATATATACCAATTATTATATATACAATATTACAATTATAATATTAGTTTGATGACAATGTTCCTATATTTCTATTGTGTTTAATATGAAACCAGGAAATTATAATCGGTGCGGTTAAATCAATAATATAGATGTTAGGGTTTCTAAATAAACCAAAGTAACCATGGTTTTGTATATACGTACACCTATCTATATATAATTATAAATGTAGTCTTCTTTTCAAATATATATTGTTATTATTTTATTAAACCCTTATACACAAACAAATAAAGGGATGAATTGTATTGTTTTATGGTTTTCGTAATAAATATACGTGTACACTATACACATAATATATATATATGGTAGATCGGTTGTTCTAATAGTTCAAGTGAAACTGTCATAGTAATGTATGGACAGTTTTCAGAAGACAAATCGATCTCTTCCTTCGAATTTTTAACTATGGGTGAAACATAGCGAGACACCACTATACACCAGATTAAAATCAGTAGTCAAAACAATAGATAGAAACTGGTGAAAGTGCACCAAAGGAGGTAAAAATAGTTTAGTTCCTCTCAACTACCATCTGATTGCAAATCTTATAAAATTGGTTTGTGAAAAGTGTTTTTCATCAAATGAAGAAGAAATAGAAGGTGTTAGCAAGTATTTTTTACAAACCTTCCGCGGATATAGGATTTTAACACTTAAACATGTTAATATAAAAATGTGTTTATATTTGCGTTCCGTGAAATTTTTGAACAACCTTCGTAAAAACATATTTATAAATTTGTTTATAACTATATGAAAATATACTATTTTTACATGTCCATATCCAACACCAGTCTATATAAGTAACTTGCAAAATAACTAAGTTGCTTGTTATGGAAGTTACAATACATGTTAACCAAAGCGTATAGTACAAGTCGTTATAAATATGATTAAAGAAAGATGGATCGAGAGGTTCGATAAATCAATTTTTCTACCCAGTCATTTAATATAAAAATTGTATATAGAATATAAATCAACATCGGTTTCGCATAAGAAAGGAATCACAACATAAAATTTCATATGAAAGTAATCTTAATCTGACGATAAACGCGGCGGGTAATGAGTTAACACAAAAAAAAACAAAAAACAAAAATCATATCATCATCGCATAAACATAAGAGCATCGTTTCATATATTGTATAAGAATTGTACGTTATTCTTCTGTCACATTATCATATTATTTATATAAATTACATTTAATACATATAATGATAATATTATATCATGTTATTGAAGCGTGTGCAATCATATTATATATATAAAGTGATTATATTATACTCGTAATTGAATTATAAACATTATTTATGTACGTATACTTCCTTTGATTAATCAATTAATCCTGTACATGTATATAAAATATATTATTATATATTATTGTAAACTTCTCATATGGCATTTATGTTATATATGATCAGTATCGCATTTACAATGAATATAAATAAATCAAAAGCGATATTTCTTATGCATATTTCGAGAATTGAATAATGAAACAATGATCAATTGTGACTGGGGGCATTTCTATATAGTTAATAACCAAAAGCCTATCCGTATATCCACAAAAATAGACTATATAAGGTGTGAATTAATTGCAAGATACACAGTATCGATACGTGCATTACTTTCGAAATAATCAATGATGAACTGGTGTACGGTGCGAACATTATATAGTATATATATATAGAGCAAAAATTATTCAGTTTTGTTTTCCAAAAATTGAGTGCTCACATGGAATATAATTAAACTGCCACCAAAGATTTATTGAAGATCAAAATTTTAACGATTTAACAAAAACCACATCATTACCATATACAGAAATAGCACCCGTTGTTGTTGGAACATGTGATATATCTTTAACCGCGGAACAGCTAGCCGCGTGGTTTACATTTACCAAATAATATATTCAAATATTTGTGTCATTCATCAATGTTCTTTAACGAATAAACAATTATATAAAGACAAAGTGGCAGCATCTCAAATATAAAAAAATTAGAAATTCGTACATCATATAATTCAGCTCTGTCCGTAGATTGGACTGTATATATTAAATATATAGTTATTATTATATATAATAGTTAAACTATAATTTAATAAAGTAAATATAATATTTAAATAAATTTTTTTGTTCGTTAAGTGGCGGCGCCTAAAACTTATATAATATAATTTTTCATATTATAATAATATAAATAATAAATGCATTTGTTTATACACGCGCGCATTTAAGTTAAAAATGTGAAATTAATATTCTTAATGAAATTATATGAAATTCACATTTTTCATTTATTTCGTTTGTGTGCAATAATATGAAAAACCAGATTTTATTTGCTCGCATTTGATTTAAATATATGCAAATAAATACGTACAACAACAAATTTATTATTTGATAAATGCAATATTAGACATTATCGTTTTGTTATATAGCTTCATTATATAAATGTGCTGCCGACATATATGTGATATTATTATTATAAATAATTTCTTATTTACAATTATATGATAATATCAAATGCATCTTAGAATTTCTTATAATGTATATTATATATATATAAATTAAAGATGTATAGATATAGTCACGTACATTCGTGATTCGTATAAAGGTATGCGCCTGATAAATGTTTCTGTATACATAAAATATGATATGATGCAGTTTTTCATATAAATCACAACATAGTTTATTATTAAAAATAATGTCCATATGTGACAACGAGCGCAGAGTGGTCAACGCAAATAAATGTGACAACTTTTATATTACATAAAAATCCTCTACTTAAATAATATTTGCATCTAATAACATATATGACAAATGCGGTTATAAAATTTGACAAATAGACATCAATCATCAAGCTGCAGTTTGAAATTAAATGAAAAAATAATTGCAAATCATTATGAACAACAACCAAACAAATTGAATGAAAAATTAATACGAAAAAATCATGTAGTCTGCAGTAATCAACGTAAAATCATTATAATTTAAAATTTAAATGGGAACACCGAGTACATGTTACGAAAAGCTGTCTATAGAATGGTGATGCAGGAACTAACAGATTACAAAATTTTGCTGATTCTATATATTATAACTACATTAAATATTCAGATTTTAAATATGACCTCTACGCGTATGTGGCAATTTATCAATATGGAACAGACAGCTACACATAAAGTTATAGGAAAAATTATATAGAAATGAAAGTGGAAAATTGCAAAATTGTACGTTATCGTTTGTGATCATTTACGGATGATGAAGTCACTTATGGACCAACTATGTTCACTATAATAATATATAATATATATGTAATGACTATATACGTAAATAGCATAAATATTACAGACTATGAGATACAATAATATTCTCCGACTATATAATGATTAACTAAAAATATAAATAACATGACAGTAATTTTTATAAATATATAAAATATAGAACAAAATCGTGATTTCATTTTTATAATTTAAAATTTAAAAAAATTATATAATAAAATATTTTATGTTTTATAATATATAATGACATGAAACATATATGGTACACCCAACAGGTTTATCCAAAAAGAGTGATATATATATTATATATTAATATTAAAACATTATATATTTGATTCCATTCATGCGATGGTAAATATTTTAATGATGGAATATATTTGCATACAATATGTAAATTTATACACCACCACCACCATTCTCTTGCCGACAATTGGAAATTGATGAACAATTATATAACGAAAAATGTTGTTTCGTAATGAATGAAAATTATTTTTTGGTTAACTTACAATGACACAATTGTTGTATTTGAAAGTCAAAAAAATATATCACTCTTGTTGGATAACCCTTTGTATATTTCTATTCTATAATATAGAGTATAAATTTTAAATAAAAGAGATGTATTACAAAAGGGTAATCTAATCAGAAAAAAAAATCTATCATAATTTGATGCATTACCACCACCAAATTGATGCATTAAAAAAGATCATATTATTATTTTATATATACAAAAATACGACACGAATAAATAAAATGTATTCATTCTTCCAGAATTTATATATCCAATACCAATTTATAGTTTATTTTTATAATAAATATTTTCGATTTTAAATAAATGTTTAACAAAGATTTATTAACAATTTATGATAAGTGCGTCTTATTGGTGTGCAGTGCGAGAGACACTTATGAATTATAAATATGGATGAAATATTTTTGTAATTTTAGTTAATTATATTGAAAAGATAAATAACTATATTTCTGTACTATGTAATTATATACTTTTCCATTATATTATATTATTTCCATATTATATTTCCATCAACTAATAATTTGCGTAAGTTTGTTGTAACATTGCGAAAATTTTTCATATTAACATTTTACTTTCGCAATTTTATTATTATCACAACGGAAAACAAATTAAAAAAAAAAAGGTTAAACTTACCAAAATTTTATACGCGATAAATTTGTATTTTAAATCAATAATTTTTAATTTTTGTCGTCGTCGCACCTTTGCATCCGCATTGCATATATATTTAATCATAAAATGTATTACATAATAATTGTTAGTCTTCAGTAGATGCAGAGTATTTATAGTTGTTGTTATTGCATAAATACCTACGAATATAAAATAAAAATAATATGTCGTTAATCATTTCATTCAGTTCAATATTTTGTATTTATTATTTATATACACACACAGAAGATGTATAGTCATATAGACAGAACGATAACATGATAAGACAGAAATTTTTACATGATTATATATAATGAATATAGTAAAAATATATACGAATGTATTTTGAATATATAAATCACTGTCAGTAGTTATTTAATCTATACAATAAAAACTATACCTTCTTCGGATTTAATAGGAAAATAATCAATATAGGTTTTCTTCATAATCAAGTACGCCGGGGTGATGTCCTGTTAATTAGCGATAAAAAGTATGTTTGGTATGCCATATTATAAAATCTCCTATAAAAATGATTTCTTAAATTGTATGTGATTGAACAAGCGGATACTTCTACTCTTTGGCACATATTTTTACTATCACATCAGTAATTGTATTTACATACACACTGCTATCGTAGAATATATATAAAATATTTTAAAATTTAGTATCAAAATAATTCTCTTATCATTCAAATGATAAAGGTGTCAACTAACTGGGTGATTAGATGCAGTTCTGAAAAGTATTAATTAAATATGTAAATGTAAAATCTAAAATAAACGACTCCTTAAATTTGATAACGAGCGTTATCTTCTTTTGTGCAATCCAATCAATCGTGTCACCGCAGCACCATATACCATTAAAATAATCATATAATTGTCACAAGACAGACTTTTGTTCTGTTACAACTATATTATTATTAGTAAATAAATTATAGAATTGTGAAATTTTATCAAATTTTTAATATACAAAAATATTCAATTATACGATTTTTATTTATTTTATTATTTTTTTTTTATATATATTTGCATACGCGTAGACACAGACGACTAATTGCAAATCCATGTGTAAATAATAAAATTAATAAATATTATTTTATTTTATTTTTTTAATAACATGTAAATAAAAAATATTATTCGTTAAATCCATATTATTATTATATAAATATGGTTTATGGGTGTTCTACAAATAATAAAAGTTATATACATGAAAATAAAATTAAATTAATTATAAAATTTTAATTAAATAATTTATAGCTTTTTGTTGATTTTTAAATGGTTGCGTAGTATTTGTAAATAATAAAGTAATTAACTTTTTTTTTTAAATATATTATATACTAACGCAATTATTAATATGCAAAATTATTAACCCCATTATATTAGAAAAAAAATATGTAATTAAATTATTATTAGTTTATAGGAGTAACTAGGAGATTATATATGGTTTTATGATCCCGTACGTTAAATATTGATTTAAAAAATAATTGAAAAGTGTGAGCTCTGTTCTTCACGTAAACGAAGTGAAGATGCGAAGAAAATAAGAAGAAATGGATAATGGAAAGTGTTGACTAATAAAAAAAATACGATAATGAATGTATACCTTTTTAATTAAATTTCAATTGTATTTTCACTAAATAGAATAACACACAATTTTAAATACTTTTTTTTCCAAATTTATATCAATTAAACGAATTTTATTTATTTTCACTTTCACTCATTCAATCAATATTATAGTAATACAATGAAATAATATTTTGATTTTTAGAATCTAACATATAAATAATATAATTCAATACAGAAGCTGTAAATTATAAATTACAGTAATTAATTTAATTAATTAATTATATATATAAAAAAAAAATACAGTACAATTGTCCATCACATACACATTACATTATTATAATGTTTAATATATATGAGGCTATGTTCTAGTGGATGTGATGATTATATGAGTAAAAAAAAGCACCATCAATGTTGAATCGTATCTTTATAACCTTACCTAACCAATTAACCAATAATATTATGTTGAAATTGAACAATAAGCTCATGTTTTTTTTTCTATATGGTGGCCAATAACTAATCAGATTAGATAGAAGAGCGCACAGCAGTAAAATAGGTCAAAACAAAATCACAACACAAAAACAAAGGCAACAACAAAGGATACTTACACAGCAGTTCAACGAAAAATTACAGTAACTGGAGCGTTATGACCATATACACACGCTACACTGAGCTTCCATAGAAAATTATATACAACGTGTTACTGTGCAATATGATGACACTATGACCAAATTATTTAATATCTTTTCCCCCAATTTCTGTTGTAAATATACTGTATAAATAATATATATGGATGAAGAAGAAGAAGTCGAATATGTCTTAAATTTCTTGTGCACCATATAACAACGGATCCTCATAATATATAGGGCGTAGGTATACTTTGATCGATCTGGTCGTAATATCATCATTGACAAACTTAAGTTATACGTTGGGTTGCGATTTTAGAAAGGTAATTTGATGCAATATGATTGAATGATAAATGATTTCATTCACAATGGACCAACAACAGAGTGCAGAGTTTAATATGCATTGTAATTAATCACTACATATCGCATAACATTATCTCATAAAGTAGGTATAGACTATAAAATATAGAGAGTATATTAGCAATATTTGTTATTTAAAAAATTTATATTTTTCTCTGAATTTGTCAAAAGATCCATGTATGTTGTTGTAACGCAGTATAGATCAGTATAAAAAAGATAAACAAGATATGAATTTCAATGTAGCATTCATATTATACATACACCCTGTGTCTGAAAAATAACTGCAGAATGAATTAAGAAAACAGCATATAATTAAAGTATATTTTTACAAAAATTGGAAGATCAAACACAAGACTGATATAGCTTGAATCGTCGATGCTACTTAATAATCTATGTTTTGGATAAAGAATTATTACCGTGAGCTATTTTAAAGATTTCAAGCGTTTCTGTATGTAATGAAACTTTTACAGAGTTTGTTAATGTTAAAGTTTAGGTTTAAAATACATAAAATCAATCAGTATAGCTATTAAATGTCATGATATATATATTAGAAATGTCATACCAGCAATTTTTCGGACATAGAGTAGTGTGTACATACATCATACTAATATAATTAATTAATTAAATGATATCACATATTTTATATTACATTATTTATGATATAAAAGTGTAGGTTTTTCTTTTCTCATTAAAGAAATTATAAAAAAAAACTTATACGAGCAAAAAAAAAAAATGTTCAATGAGTATAAATGCCTTTTCTTTGTTAACCAATTGTTAACATCCGGATTCGTTTCTTTTTTTATATGACATATAAATATGCATATTATACGCACACAAACACACGTACTATATAATTATTTTTATTATTTGAATAAAATATATATGTTTTATGATGTGTAGTGTGTTGCAGCTGTAGTAGAAGCTATACACGGTATAGAGAGATTAATCTTTCTTTTATCATATGTTATATACGCGCGCCTCGTTATATTTAATAATTTACACACGGAATTTAGACAAATATATGAAAAAATAAATATATGATCATATTTTTATATGAAATTAAACTTAAATTAAGTGTATGTTTTAATAGATTATTATCTATCTGGCCTACTGTCGCCGGTTATTGTTATCATACGCAGTTCTAATAATGTATTTCTTATCTTAATTTAGTCAGTGCATTCTATTTAATTGTTGTTTATATATTTTGCAATATGTTTTGATTTTATAAATTAAATGTGTATAAATAGAATCAAATATCTAAAATATGTAGTTAAAAAAAGTGATTAATTGTTTAAATTATTATTAAAATATTGTTGAAAAAAGAAATTAATAATTTATATAAATATTTATTTAAAAATGTTTCGTTCACAATTAATTTCCAAAAGTACCATTTTCAAAATTATGACGTGTGTCTGTGTGTGTATGGGTGTGTATACATTAATTTGAATAGTTTTGTTTATTTTGAAAATCATCTTCTTAATACATCAATATCACATTAAAATTTATAAATTAATTAAATATTTTTCTTGAATTTATATTACATATATTAAATTTACCCAGATTTTTTCGGTGATGCAAAATGGTGGTTGTTGTTGTTGTTGTTGTGTTGTCCATTTATGTTTTTATAATATAATAATGCTTAAGTATTAATACGATAATTTATGATATGAATATAAAATATTAATTGTTAAAAATGTTAAAATTTAAAACAAGTTGAATTTCACAGATATAACAACAATTATATACATAAAAATTTTAATAACACCCACATATCTTACTAAATTATGCATTAAATTGATTAATTTAATTTTTATATTACACACACATTCAATTTCTGGAAGAGCTGTAAAATTTTATTGAATATGTGCATTTTTGTTTTTATCATTTATATATTATTTAACAAAACAAAATATATCCTTTCACGATCAAGAAATTTCAAACAAATAATCACATTATTTGCTCAATATTATTGCAGTTTATTACCAACTTTAAAATAATTAAATAAAAAATATACGATTCCATACAACAAATATACGTAAATTTTAAATACACACACGTCACACGTACGTAAAAACATACAAATGTATATATGTATGCATTATAAAAAAACACATTCTTTTATATTTCGTGTGAAACTGAAGCAATATAAAACTAATTTTTACTAGTTTGTGTGTGCAGATAATATCTTGTCTGTCGTCTGTCTCATGTCTGTACGCATTTCAATAAAAAAAAATAATATGGCTTTATTTGCGTGTACCTGTGTGTGTGCATGCATCGCCAGAAGATTTGAAGTTTTGACGGGAGTGGTGTGTGTGTGGTGAAGTTAAGTCAAAAAGTTTTTTTTTCTTTAATAGTTATTATTATTTTTGTCGTTTTTTTTTTTTTTTTTTGTTTTTTTGCAAGTTATTTACGAGAATTGCTAATTTATTTTTCAATTATATTATTTATTTACCTTTTTTTTAATTAAATTTTCATTAGTTTTAAATAAAATGAATTTTATATTTCTTAAATTATCCTCCATTGTTTTGCATTCGGATATTGTGTGGTGGTGGTGTGATTTTTAAGAAAAAAAAAATGAAAGAAATGAAATAAAATATAATAAACAAAATTGTTCAACAAACAACAAAAGAAATTAAAAAATACAGAATAAATAAGAAAGAAATAAAATAAGAATGATAATATTTAATTATTATAAATATAAAACTATATAAATAAAAGAGAATTTCATATAAAAAGGTTTCAATTCAAAATAAATTTATATATAATTAAAAAAAAAAAAAATGTTTCTGCAGTGTTGTTGTTGTTGTTGTTGCATGGTTGTATGTGTATAATAAAAAAAAACAAAAATTGACATTTCAGAAAAAAATAAAAATTTAATTGTGGCAACAACAAAATCAGAAGCAAATCTGAATTTTGAAGCAATAGCAGCAGTCCAAAACAGTAATTCTGAAGGAACGGAGTTTCACCAAAGATGGCTGATGGTGGTGGTGGTGGAAACCACAACAATAATCATAATAACAATAATATAAATAATCATAATCATAATCATCAAAATAATAATAATAATAATAATAATAACAATAGAACGTTAACAAGAAGATTTTCATGTTTTCAATGTTGTTGTGAGTTTTTTAATAATTTATTGAGACTTCGTGTTAGCCCAGAAGAATTGGAACAACGTTATAAATCAAGAGAAATTGATAAATTTTTGGAAAAAGATAAACATGCATTCCGAAGACAGGTAAAGTGATATTATTATTTTATTTTTTTCTATTGTTTATAATATAGTTTTATTTTTAAGGATTCTTCTTATTTTTACGTTTGTTTTTTTTTATCATTTTCACAACACATTGCACAATGCACAGACACAAACAATTGCATTTTTTTTATATTTTTTTGATTCATCATCAATTTAGTGGTTTTTCCCCATTTTCGTTTTATTTATGTAAAATATATATATATATTTTTTTTATTAATGCAATTAATGTAACATTTTTTATTAATTACAATTAATAATAAATAATATATTATGATGTAACCATTTAAGATTTTAATAGACTATAACAAGATTTTCGTATTGTATATTCAATATACTATTATAAATAATATTAATAATAATAATAATAGTAATTATTATTATTGAAATGTTATAATAATAAAATGAAGATCATAAAATTTAAAGTTTATAAATGACGATTTACATTTCCTGATAATTATTGGTATAATATATAGATAGAGGTATTCGTTCGTACTATATATATTTATTTATAAATGAATTAAAAATGGTTAATTTTATTTCTCTCACACTCGCTCTCAAGAATTTTAGCTTTTTTTATTAATTGATTTATATTTTTTTTATAATTTTCTTTATAAACATTCATTCTTTATTTACTAGGAATCATTTTAAATTATCAAAGAAATTTGTTATTATACTCGTACTCGTGTAATGATAATATGAAAATTATTTGGAATATTTTTGTTTTTAGGTTAAATTACTATTATTGGGAGCTGGCGAATCTGGTAAATCCACATTTTTAAAACAAATGCGAATAATACATGGTATACGTTTTGAAGCCGAATTAATGCGTGAATATCAACATGTTATTTATCAAAATATTATCAAAGGAATGCAAGTATTAGTTGATGCTAGAGAAAAATTAGAAATAGCATGGGAATTAACAAATTCTGAATTGGCAGCTCAACAAGCTCGTTTATTTCAATCGGGTATACATTTGGATATGGAACAATTTCATCAATATGTTTCAATAATTCATATATTATGGCAAGATAAAGCAATTAAAAGAGCCTATGATAGGCGACGAGAATTTCAAATTGTAAGTATGTTACTCCAAGTGAATCTATTAAATATTTATATTTCAAGGTATAAATTGGTATTAAATTTATTGTCATTCATATAACAATTTACCAATTTGTATTGCAATTATCAAACAATTAATGTGATTAGTCCCATAATACTATGTGCATACACATCGCTCTGGATATTATGTCCAACATAATATATTTGATTCCACTAACGCACAATTTTAGTATTAGAATACAGAATTTCGAGAATTGAAGACAGTACGAATACAATTAGTATGATCTACACCACTTGTACACAAAAGTATAGATTATATGATAAATCTATATATATCAACAAGAACTTTCCCTTGGCTCACTAGTTATCCGTTCTACTATCGAATAAATCTGAAAATTATAGGTTGAGTATTTGAATATATAAATATATGTTTAAAAAATTCCTAGAAAATGATGTTTGTAAGAAGACAGGCTTACAGACTTAGCCAAAACCCATTTTGAGCTAATCATTCATATACAAATAATGGAATTAAGGAAATATCAAAGAACATGCATCGGACAACTACATACACAATTTAATTAAAATTGAATGATGATAGACCAACTTTCTGAAAGACAACTGTTCTGCTAATCAATTTTTCATAAGTTTATTTAAAATGATGAATTAAATTATTTTGTAGTTATAAATAAAACTTGGAACCTTTCACTAACATCAAAATTACACTGCTTATAATTGGCAGATAACTGGCTTGATTTTCACTCGGTAGGGGACAAAAAGGGTCCAAATAATCGTCTGATTCAATATCTCTCCAATTATTTATTTATACATAGATATGTTCATATTATATAAAAGCATAAATTTCAAACAGCGTATAATGAAAATGAAGTAAAACCGAAGAAAACTTGTATACATCGAAATAATTTTATAATTAATCCTGTACTTATAAATTATTATTGTTTCAAAATATTAACAACAAAACTAAAATTAATTAATCTACGTTTATTTAAAAATTGACTATTTATCAGTGAATTTATTAAATTGTAGAATTAGCAATTTGTCGATTGTCAATACTGGAAATCGATAACATCTTGTTGGACAACTTTGTCAAATTTTGTGTGCGAACCAAATTTGTCAATTATTATGCAACAATAAAGCTGTCACAATTGAGGACAAAATTGTAAGTTTGGAAACTTGTTAGCTTATAGTGACTGCATATCTATAGTGCGGCCAAGAGCGTACTCAAAAGTCATTATCATTTGTATTTTTTTGGTTATTACAGATAAAAAATTTAAAATAGATTCCTTAACGTTTTTTTATTAATTGTTATGAATTTAGTTTACCAAAATATTCATTATTTTAATCACAAGCACCAAAAAATTTTAAAAAGTGTTCATTTCGAACCCCATTGGCCACACTATAGATATACGGTCAATATAGTCTAGCTTTATGAAATGGGACACGTCGTAATGAAACCCAGATATAATTACTATAAATGACATAGAAAAAAAAATATAAATGATTTAAGTAGCAAACGAATGTCTGGCACAAACCAAAATCAATTTATATTTAAACTCCGTCTAGATACTTTTTGAATGCAATAGTCTATACTGCTACTAAGTTTCTATAAGAAGTTTGGTTTATTTTCACCCATAAAAGAATTTTGAATTTACTCATTACATATTAACTTTAATTAAATGTTGTTCTCATTTCCAATTGCAGAGTGATTCAGTAAGTTATTTTTTAGATGAATTAGATCGAATAGCGAGGTTCGATTATGTTCCATCACATAAGGACATTTTGCATTGCCGTAAAGCAACGAAAGGTGTTTATGAATTTACAATTAGAATACAGGTATTTTACTTTGTTTTGGTTTTAATTTGAATTATTTTTTGAATTTTTTTTTCCCCTATTCTATTTATAGAACATTCCTTTTGTATTCGTTGATGTCGGCGGACAACGAACACAACGTCAAAAATGGACAAAATGTTTTGATTGTTCGGTTACATCGATATTATTTTTAGTTTCAACATCCGAATTTGATCAAGTTTTAGCTGAAGATCGGTAATTTTTTTTTATTTATTTTATATTTTTTTTTAATATATATTTCTTACCTATGTTTGATTGGTGGTGTTGTTGTCTTTCTGTTTAAATCTTCACAATTGGAATAATTCAATCTGAAAAATATTAATAAAAAAAAAAATATATATTAATAATTAAAATTGATATGAAATATATTCTTATTTAATAAATCATATATTTTTCACAGAAAAACAAATCGTTTAGAAGAATCGAAAAATATTTTCGATACAATTGTTAACAACACAACATTTCAAAGTATTTCAATAATATTATTTTTAAATAAAACCGATTTATTAGCACAAAAAGTACGAAATCCAGAGACTGATATACGTTGGTATTATCCACAATTTACTGGTAATCCACATTCAATATTGGATGTACAAAATTTTATATTACAATTATTTATGATGGTTCGACGTAATACACGTACTGCCATTTATCATCATTTTACAAATGCCGTTGATACACAAAACATTCAAGTTGTGTTTAGTTCTGTAAAGGATACAATATTACAAAGAAATTTGTCAGCATTGATGTTACAATAATAATAATAATAATAATAATAATAATAATAATAATAATAATAAATACATATTTAATTTATAAAATTAATAATAATAATAATAATAATAATAATTATAATAATTAATTAATTATAGTGTAAAATAATTAAACAAAAAAATGCTAAAAATTGTTATATTTTAATATAAATAATAAACATTAAAAATTATATATAGAAAAAGTTACAACAAAAAAACAAACTAAAAAATAATAAAAAAAAAAAAATAAAAAAAATATATATTACATTATTTAATTTATTTTCAACAATTATTTTTTAAGTATATAAATATAAATAAATTTAAATAAAAATTCCAAATTTATTTTTATTATTATTATTATTATGTATTATTATAATTTTTTTTTTAAGATTATAATTGATAATTTTAAAAGTGAGGAATTGGGGTAAGGGTGGGCAGGGGTTCACACACTTCACACAAAAAATAATAAAAAGTAAATAGCGGGAGGGTAATATGTGAATTTAAGAAAAAAAAAAAAAAAAAAAACAATGAAGCAATATATTTTTTTTTTGTATTTCACACAAAACACAAAAACCTTATCCTTTTTTTTTTTTTTTTTTATAGTGAAAAATACCTCGGAAAAGCTTTTGTGTGTGTGTGTTAAATAAAAAATGAAAAAATATTAAAAGAAAAATAAATATTCAGTTTTCGCGGCGCGCGCGTATGGTGTTCAAAAAGGAAATATTTTATTTAATTAATTAAATATTAATGTTTTTATTTTTAAATTCACATAAAATTCGATAAAACAAAATTAGAAAATTAACAAAACAAAAAAAAACTAATAATAATAATTATACAAAAAAAAATTTGCAAATTATATACACACACACAATAAAAACAATTTTTAATTTTTAATTACGCAATAAATATTTAAATTTATTCATAATTAAAAAAGTAAAAAAACAAAAACGCAAAGCCAAAAAAAGTAATTTTTGTAATTATATGTAAATAAATAAAAAATAAAAAATAAAAATAAAATAAAGAAATAACTGCATTAAAAAATATCGAAAAAAAATTATAATGTTTTTTTTCTCTTTTTTTTTTTTTTTTTATAAAAACATTAAATATTTTAAAAATTTGTATTTATTTAATATAAGAAAATGGAAAAACTAAAAAATTGGAGAATAAAATACGATAAGGCTAAATTAATTGTGCCTTTTTCTTATAATAATAATAATAATAATAATTTTTCTGACAATAATTTTTTATATAAAAAGTTTTTTTTTACTCTTCTTCTCAAGCAATTTTAACAAAAAAAAATGAAAAATGAATTAATTAATTAATTAATTAAATATGGAATTAAAAAAAAATTAACTAAATTTATTTTCTCGAATATTTTATAATATAAAAAAAAAAAATTTATATAAAAATTGTGATAATTTTTTTGTATAACGATAAATATATATTTGATCTTTTTTTTTTTAATTATTAATTTAATTTAATTTAATAATTAAAAATTTTATTACTAAATTTTAAAAGCAATCTCGAAATATAAAAATATAATATTTTGTTAAATTAAAAATTATAAATATAAAACATATATAAAAAGAAAAAAGGAAAAAAAAAAACAGGAAAATAATTAAATGGAAAAATAAATACGTGATTTTGATAAATTTATATTTTTAAAAATTATATTGGTAAAATTATTTTTATGGAATTATATTTTTGTAAACAGAAAATAGAAAATAAAAAAAAAAACACGAAAGAAACCAATCGCAAATATTTTATATAATTTATTAAATTATAAAATTAATTAAATTAAGTATTTTTTTTTATATTATTATTATCATATCAATGGGGACACACACAACGAAAATTGTTCTTTATTAAAATTTATTTTATTTTTTGTAATTCATAATTTAACTATTTTATAAATCTATGGTAAATAAGAAATTTTATAAGTAACGTATCGGTAAGATAATAGTAAATAGTAGTTGTAGTAGTTGAAATTGATTGTTAATAAGCAATAAGACTATGTTTCCATCAGTGGGTTTGTTATCCACCCACACACATTCACATACGCATTTTATTTGTTTAAAATTCGGATATGAAATAGATACATCAAACTTTGTACCTAGTCGATGTATGACTCGCATATGACATTGACTATTCATTGTGTGGAAACATAGCCTAAGGCGTATACATTTATTTTATAGTAATGCTAAAACTACAGCGAGGAAAAAACTAAACTACAATTAACGTTGTGCCGGATATTCTTATAAGATTTATTTATTATGCGCATTGCGGTGTGTGTCGTTTTATTTTAAAAATTATTCATTCCAGTGGAATATCTTGAAATTAAGTGAACAAATAAGATTATGATAAGATCATTTAAAAGGCAACAATATCTCACACAAATTTAACATAGATTTACATTGTTGTTATCTTAAATTTTTAAGATATCCAGTTGGAATGATTAAAATATAAATAGATTTGCTCGATACACAAACACTGCAAACTAAAATCATTAAGTTATACAAAGATTTTAAATAGAATAAATTGTGAATTTGACGTATAATTTAAAAGTTTTTTTTTTTTTTAAATATCTTGTATAAATTAAAAATTAAATTATTTTTTTTAAAAATCCATCATTAAGAGATTTAGAAATTATTTTAGTAAAAATTATAGTCAAATTTAAACGAATCATATATTTTATTTTATATTATTAAAAATAATTAATGGTTTTCGTTGTGTTATTAAATTTATAATTTACACACTGAACTCTCTCTCGTTCAAGTAATTTTGTTTATTATTTATAGAAAAAATAAAAAAAAAAACAATAAACTTAAAATTGTGCGAGCATCGCAGACGAGACACAATATTATACGTGTCAATTCCAAATAATTTTTTAAGCAATATTAATATTATATTATTATATAAAAATTAATTTAATATAATAAAAAATATTGAACACACACACAAAGATTCATGACAATATTATTTTTTAAAGTAATTATCGAAAAATCTCATTTATTTTATAAAACAGAAAAGTGATTGTCCAATTTAAAATTAAAAAAAGATTATTATTATTATAATAAAGTTTTAAAAAAAATATAAGGAAATTATTTGAAATTTAATAATTTTTTTTTTATTATCGATTTTATATTATGAGTTAATTATATTTAGAAATTTTAAAAATTAACAATTAAATAAATAAAACAGTTTTCTATAGTAAAAGAAAAAAAAAACCAACAGAGAGAGAAAGAGGCTGTAAAAAAAAAAAAAAATTATATGAATAATTACAAAATTAACAACTTAAAACGATTAAAAATAATTTTAATTTCTTTAAAAATAAGTTAAGCCCCCTTCCCTGGCGGCAATCGATAATAAAACATTTCATTTGAAAATTATGAAAATAAAAAGTTGCTACATTTAATTAAATTTTAAATAAAACATTTTTTTTTTTTTTAAATCATTTGTAATATTTTAATAAAAAAATAAATGATATACAAAAATTTTCAGTATTTAAAAAATAATAAATTATTTATATATAATTTAATGTTATTATTTAATGTTTTATATTAAATTATAAAATAAAGGAATACAGAGCATTTTTATAAAAAAAAAAAAAAAAATAGATATATAAATATAAAAATGGCACAAAATTTTAGTCACATGCCATAAAATTAGTAAAAAAGAAAAAGTAATTTAATCTAAATTTTTCAAAGATCAAACACATTCAAACAAAAGCGCCCAGTTGATTTATTTATAAACAGAGTCAATAATATATTCGCGCAAGGGAATATACATAATTTTACTTTTCATAACAATCATTTCATGCTTCTTCATCATGTCCCTAAAAGTAGAACGGCGAAATCACGTAATGTAAAAATTTCCATTTTCATTTTAGTTAAAAAAGTTAATTTCATTTAAGTTTGATATGGGAAAGATGACAATTTTTTTATTTTATATTTATAAAAATCATAATAAAATAATTAAAACATTTATGCACACTCAAGAAGAAAAATTCTCGAAATTTATTAAAATAATTTTTTAAATCAAATTACTTTTTTTTTATTTACATAATTTATATTCCATACAAATAATAAATGAATAAAAAAAAAAGCAACTAAATAATAAACGACAAATTCATTTTATTTTTATATTTATTTATTATTTTATTTATTATTATTATTTTATTATTTGTTAGAAATTTCCAATAATATTTAATATATAGAAAAAGAAAAGCATTCATTTTTTTTATAAATTTTCTATTTTTTATTTTTATTTATTATTATTTTATTCTTTTTTTTTTCTTTTATCTAAATATATAAATTATTATTATTATCATTTAAAAATGTCCTTTTTATTTTTATTATTATTATTATTATTATTATTTATATTTATACATTTATATAAAATGAAAATAAAAAGGATATATTTTAATTTACTTTGTGTATTATTTATGTAAATAGAATTATAGAATTAATTGAATAAAAAAAAAAGAGTGAAAAAAAATTAATAAAGCAACAAAATATTGAAATATATATTAATTAAAAATAAAAAAATTATGTTAAAAAAAATAGCACCCCGTTTTTAATTTTTAATAATGTATCTTTTTGGAAATAAGATGAAATTTAAATGTTTTAAAATTAAAATTATTGATTATGTTTTTATAAAATAATATTTTAAAAGTTGTCTCCTCCCCCGAACCCAAAGGATGAGTTATAATAATTTGAATTTGTTTTCACTTAAACGTTATTTCACGTCTATGACACATAACACTTTTGAGATGAAATACTCTTTGTTTCGATTAGGACGTAAATGATAATTATTTGTATATAAGCAATAGCAAAACACGTCGCGGATATCTTTGGAAAATATAGAGCTAAAATTTAAACATCAGAGTATACGTGCGCCGCGTGACATAGTACGTGTGGTTTATATAAACTGGCATAAATAATATTATATATATGCCACCACCAATAACCACTATCCTATTGATCCCATTTATTCTTGGAAACTAACAGAGACAATCACAATGAATGATTGAACAAGTTTTCAGTTCCAAGTATGAAAACCATGCCAAAGAGTTCTGACAATTGCCTAGTGTTGTGATTAATCTTTATTTGAATTTAACTAGTAGGACATAGTTGTTAGTTGTAAACACAAAAAAACTATAAATAAATAAAACAAAAGCTGTCTCAAATGCTTCCAAACACATACGGAGATTACTGCTTGCATCTCAAATAAATAAATATTATATAATTATAACACCTAATATGGAAGTAATAGTAATGGTTTCAGCGGGAAGACTTCGCATGTATCAAACGTGGAAGTGACTATATAAACTCGATTAGGGTGTGAAATAACTGCATGTAGATAGGATAGTAGAAAACGCTCTAAAACACTCTTTTACAGCATTACAACACAAGTGTTTGATCACAAGAGGATAAGAGCACAATAGGGTCTGACGTCAGTTCGAGTTTCTGATGAAAGAATTCATAGTTCTTAAAAGTGGACGACTGGTTAAGTAATGGTATTCTACCAAAGATCAAAAATGGCCTAAGTTAAACAATACAAACAAAAACCATTATTCAATTTTAAGAAGATAAGGGTTACACATATGTTATTACTGTATACAAAATGCGGTATCCTATAAAAAAAATGACACTAAGGCTGTGAGACAGAATATAATTCTCCTTATAGTTGGATTCTACGATAACTCAACAAAGTTTTGTCAACTGAAAAATCCCTCAATAGAATACAGGTTCAAAAATGAAAGTTTAATAGTGTTCAGTACCGAGAGTGTGCTGGAAAAATGAATAATAAATAACACCTCAGCAATTATAACTATATTGAGCAGTTGGTGGTTACAAAAATTAAAAAGATGAACTGTAGAATCAGCTTCGCATTCAGAGAAGTTCAATACAGATTATTGAATGTTGTGTCTAAAAAAGAAAAAAACAAGTCTAATAATTTTATTTACTAATTTTTATTATTATAGATATTTATTAAATCAATTTTCATTTAAGTATTATTAACACAAAATAAATTTAAGAAAAAAAATAAAAATTACTAAATCAAGGATTTAATATTATCAGTTTAATTTAATTCAAGTATTTCATTACAATATTTCGTTTATTAAATTTAAATGATGGAGATCCACATAATTATAGTTATATAATAAAACAGAAAAATGAAAAATAAATAGACATACGCCTCATTTCTTATCGCTTAATAGAATATTAGCTGCATAAATTTCACTTCTTTCACATGCAATATAAACTTTAAATGCCTCATCAACAGAACATCCAATCAGTTGAAGTCTATGTAAAGATTCTCGGTCATCACTTGTAAATTCAATATTTGTATTATTTGCTTTATTATATTCATTTATAATTTCAGCTAACTCATTACCAGAACCACTAGCACCGTTGCTGTGGGTGCTACTGTTGTTGTTATTATGTTGATGATTTTCTTCCGCATCTGGAATCGGTTCATTCAACATTTGAACAAATAATGCTTGTTGTGTAGAAATTAATTCAAATAATGATGGATGTTTTTGTGCAACTAATAATAGAATGTCATTTAATTGCTCTGGATGTTTTTGTAAAAATTTACATAAACTCTGAAGTTGAGGTATGTCTCGAAAAATATGTATTGATTGTTCACTATTACTTTGATCAGTAGAATTATTTCTTAATTGTTGATTAATTGTTTTTAAATGTTCAATATCAAAAGATTGAAAAATATTATATGGTATACCTTCTAATAAATATTGAACAGCTCTTTCTGGATTATCAAAACTTACTAATAGTGATTGCTCAACCAATTCTTTACAATATCCCATTTCCATCATTTGTTTTTTTTTCGTTTCATAATCATTATCAGTTTTTGTTGAAGACATTAATTTGGAATTTTCATTAGTTTTAACAGATGTATTATTATTAGTATTTGCATTTTCTTTATTATTGCAACCATTAAGGGTTGCAGTTGTTACACTTGATGTTGATGGAGTAACAACGGAAGAAGACGAATTATTCTCTTCGACTTTGTTATCTTTTTCATCTGTATTATTAGAGTTGGTATTTAGCTTCAGTAGCGGCGACGACGTCAATTTATTTATTAACAATACAATAAATTTCTTTTCATCAATATTATATGTTGATAGTTTTTTATCATTTTCTAGAATAACACCTGCATACACAAGTTTTTGATCTTCAATAGATACATTCATTGCCAAAGATTCTTGAATTATATATTTTAATATAAATACGGATTCATCAGCATCGCAATTCACTTGAAATGATTCTCCGGCATGAGCATTATCAAAACCACATGCTAATTTTATTGTTATAAGCATTTTTTGATAAATATTTATGAACACTTTAATCAATTTTTTTTTTAATAAATTCAAAAAATCTATTCTCAAATTATTATTTTATTGATAAGTTATTTACGATTAAAAAAAAAGCCCGTAAATATTAATCTAGGAAAAATTTACAAAAAACACAATAATAAGACGATGAAAATATGTGAGTGAACGACTGACTTCTGACTTTTAGTTTATTGACAAAGCAACTAGAGATAAAACATGGAAGACAGTAAAAGTATAAAGAGTGTTTGCAACCGATATATCGATATTCGATGTTTTTTTTTTCGTTGTTATATATGTACACTTTTATTTTTCATTCATATTTATAAATGACACAAATCTATTTTATTTTTTCTTTTAAAATTAAAACTAATAAATCACTACAAATGCAAAAATATGTGAAAAAATTATTATTAATATATGAAAAATGTTTAGATCAATAATTTGTAAGTTAATTAATTTTAAAGGTATTTTTAAAAATAATTTAAGTAATATTATTATAAAATTTTTAAATTAAATTTTATACAGTGTGTATTTCAGTATGTTGACGACGTAATAAGTTAACAAAACGACATCCTCAAAATTAAATGATGATTGATAAGCGGTTTCTGGGAGCTGGTCAAGAGATAGTCAAAAAATAATTCAATAATATATAAAGCTAAAATGGAATAGATATTTTAACACAAACCAAAGTCTTGCCACTTCCACTTCTCAGTACGCGTTGTATACTTATATTTTAATTGATTATTTAATTGATAACTGACTGAAACCATATTACACATTCCGAGGTTATTTATTGCATGTTTTATTATAAGTCGGATTATTATAAAGGTAAAGTATTGAGCATATTTATGAATGCAGAAAAAAAACTACATTCCAACATTTTATAGGGTAATCGAGATTTTTGAAATATTCTGAGATGGATGATGAAAACACCGAAATTTTATTTCAATATTAAGCTTCAATTATATATACAAATTTTCAAAGGTAAATTATCAAATAAATAAAATAAAATTAACAAAGTTAGCGTTTGTATTTCACAAGCAAATGTCTTTCTTTATAATTTCTGGATTCGATATTTTATTTTTTATTTTTTATATTAATTAATAAATTTAATTTTTATTGTTATTTGAAAATAAATTAATATATTTAATATTTATTTATTTATTATAATTATTATCTTGTTCGTTTTAAATTATCTGATAAAACAAAAATAATGTCGTCAAATAAAAATCAAATTCAACATCGTCATCTATCTCATAAAGTACCACAAGTACCACAACAACAGCAATACCACCATCAATATCGGCATCTATGTCAAAAACAAGTACCATCATATTCAAACGGAAATTTATCAACAGTTTACGAAAGCGAAGGCTCTGAAGAATATGATAAAGATGATTTAATTAATTCAAAACTATTTCATGAATATATAAAAAAATATAATCCAGCATTAAAAAAACGTTTAATGCAACAAAATCGAGTAACAACACCAATGCAATCACCGATAAGAGACCACGGTGTACAATATAAAGTACCATATAAACAAGATCAAAATATTAATCGTATCCGACAGAAATATGTAATGTGTTAATTTCAAAAATATATATATATATATATATATATATACAGTAGATAAGTATTTTACAATAATTAATTTTTATATAAATTTATTCCGAAATTCATATAGATCCAACCATCTCTATATAATGAATCAAATTATAATAATAATATATTAAGACGTCGACGAATATCATCGCTTCATGATAATTATGAGGATTGTGATAGATTACAACAAGAAGTAATATAATGCAATGCTACTAAACCATTTATTTTTCTAATAATTTATATTTTGATATTTATTATGACTTTGTTTTTTTGTTGTGGTTGTTGTAGATATACGTTAAAAAGAGTCGAGATATCAAAAAAAAATTACAACAACACAATTATATAACAAGTATATTACAGGAAGAGGATGAACAACTAAAACGTCAAAAATATCAACAACAAATGTATAGTTCAACAAAAAAAAATGTACCATTAACTACAATTAATCCAATGACCAAATTATCATCATCCATATCAAAATCACCATATGTATCATCAATTGGCATTGAAGAAAGTCCTAGATCGCAAAGATCGATTAATTTAATAAAAAATAGTCTATCCACATCTATTAATAATAAACATAACACTGAAGACGACGTAAATGTGTATGATTATAATGAAAATGAAGAAGGAGATGATGATAACGATCGCCGCGATGATGAGGAGGTGGATTATGATGGTGATTTTGAAAATGACAACAATGAAAATTCTATTAATAATGTATTAAATACATTACAAAATAGTCTTGACATTCCATCAAGTCCCCATCCACGGAAATCCGAAGAAGGTCGAAATCATTGTGTAAATTATGCAATCGATTTAACAAATGAATTGAAATCGAAAAGCTATGAAAATACGGATGTAAAATCTTATTATAAAAATCATAATTTTAATAATGCTACGGATGGTGTGATGACAAACTCAAATACGATTATCCCCAAAACAAAATCAACTAACCAACAAATGAAATGTGATCATCAAGATCATATTGCATCCGGATTAGGACATATTCGAAAAATTTCCGAACAAACTATAAATTCAATTAGAAGTAATAATTTAAATAATAATGCTGATAATAATACTGTAAACAATAATGATAATAATAATCGTATAATACATGGAATAGGTGAACCAAATTTACATAAACCATCAACAACACAATCACATAGATCTCCTTTAATAAAAGATAATTTAGAATTTGTTATGACACTTGAAAAATCGAAAAGTATTGTTATTGATTTAATTGATAAACAAGTTAAAAAAATACAAAATTTTAATGTTTGTAAAACCGGCAATGATAATGACAATGATGATAATGATTGTCGTGGCATTACAGAAGATTTAAAATCTGTATATGCGTTAGATGGTAATGATAATGATGAATTAAATGATGTAGATAATGAAATTATTTCAAATTTGGATTTTAACTTAATGGAATCATTTAAAAGTGAGCAGCAACAATCAAACCAAAAACAACAACAACAACAACGCACCGTTATAAATCCAATGTCAAAACAATTTCGTTGTTTAAAAAGTAATTGTTTGCGAAAAATTGACTTAGAAGTTAAACAATTACGTACATTAGAAACAATGGAAAATGGTATTATAACTAAAACAGCAGCAAGTAAAAGGAAAAATTAATATAAATGTATGTAAAAATATATCAAATAAACTTAATCCAAAATTGTTGATAATTTTATTTATAGTACTCGATTCAATTGAATTAATTGTAATTTTTTGGTATAATACGATTAGCTACATGATGGTTCGTTAATTTAAATATTTTGAATCAAACCACCAATTTTGCATATCCTTACTAATTTGACTATACGTTTTGATATCTATATACAAACATACATATGCCAAGCTATGCTTATGCCACTGACTTGAAAACAAATTACAAGAGACACCAAATTAATATTAGGAAGCAATTGATTGGGATGCCATACACACCAACCGCACAGTATTTCGCCATATGTTACTCACACATATTACCAATTGTTTACATCGATGGGTTCTCTGAACAGTGCTTTTACAATTATGAAGAGACCGAAAAATGTATCGATTTTTGGATTGCATCAAATGGAATTAAAAACTGATTCATATAAGTATAATATGGTATATATACAACGTGGAGTGTTCAATATCGCTTATAAGATATTAATAGTGGTTGTAATTGCTGATACCTATAAGGGAATCTCAACTGTGTATATTTCGATCGTTTTATGAAAAATCGATCTGATTATATGTAATTATTAATTACTATAATAATAATAATAATTACTATTATATTAATAAAATTCTTATAGAAATAATCAAGTACTTTGACGACGATGAAATTTCTATGAAATTTCAACAAGTAAAGTTATTCGATTTGGTGTGTGAACGGTCATATATAAAATCTATCTAATTATTATATATAAGTCTTCTGATATAAATAATACAATAAAAGATAAAATTTATTATATTACATTAAGGAAGAAATTCACGAGATCACCTGTGGTGTGTGTCTGTGTGTTTTACTTTAATTGCTCCCATTATATAAAAATATATACATAGACTATAATTATTATATGATATATTATTATATATACAATATTCATGTACATGATGTGCAATTAATTATATAATGATAGAATATAATTTACCAAATTTATTATTATTATTATTTACGCAGGATGAAAGGACATTTATATTAAATGGTTTTTTTTGTTAACATAAAAATATAGTGTTTTTAGTGTAATAAATTTTCTTTCCTTATTTTTTTTTTTAATATAAACAATATTTGTAATGCCCAAATATTTTTTGTCATTTTAAATTTAAACACGTCGTTGTTGTCGCCCGGCCTATTCTCATATTTAATATGTATTTATATTATATATTAAACAACACCCATATATAAAAAAAAAACTAAGTACTCATTATTATTATTATTATTATTATTATTATTATTATTATTATTATTATTATCGTATATTATATAAAACTTATATGTATAATCAGGAATATATAATATCTTTATGAAGTTACGCTATATTATAATACAACATTTTCTAACATTTCCTGGATTATATTAAAAACATCGCATAGTATATATAAATACCGTCAAATGGGAAATGAATTATTCCGTATGGTGCAATATCTGATGAATACGGCGCGGCGCGGTTGGGATAAGACATGTTTTCAAGTGTTTCCCATGTGTTCTTATAACAATGTTTGCTTGTATGCATGACTCGGGCATTGTTGTACATATATATAAAAATCAATTTACCGTGTCTGTTGTCATATTCTGACTTTTCTTTTCTTTCAATATTGATATCGTTTCACATTTGGTGAATTGTTGTTGGCAACGTTAAACATTAATGTGCTTTCATTTGGTTTTAACATCTCATATAGTACAGTATTCCCATCTGATCTTACCCAATATATTCACAGCATAATTATATTATCATTATAATGGCGATTTGTTGTTGATGTTGTTCACTTTTCAAACAAACTCTTCTATGACAATACTAATACTAATTCTATGTAAAACAACTTTGCTTTTTATAGTCTTTGAAGCGAAACATTTCACATAATCTTTAAAAAAAATTTTCGATTGATCTGGTTTAACTAAAATCAATCCGTTTGATATATTTGTGTTTCTGTTCCACTTCCACCCCATTTGACGATATACGCCGACAGTTAAAATAATAAAACGTTATAAAACTCATAAAGAGGCAGAGTAGCCAAGCCATCATATCGTATATATAGCCAACAAGTTATGTGTTTATAACTCTATATACATAAAATAACGTACAGAATTGCATGTAATATTGTGTTTATAAAAAAAAAAAATAAAAATTAAAATAATGTATATTTTAATGCGTTGATATCCATCTCATTTCCTAATCTATTATATTATTCGTTAACTTCAACGTCACTGCGACGCTTTACCATATAATTATATATGCATACATATGTAAGTTTATTTAAGTTATCCTTAAAATTATATATATACGTAAATGTTTTAGAATTTTTTTAAGAATGTATAAGGGACAAGAAAAAGTACAAAACAATTAATTTATTTTAAATGTAAATCAAAAATCGTAATATTACACGCATACATTATTTTGTTTTATTATTAATTTTAAGTTTTGTGTCTCAGTGTACAAAGTGAATGCCCCTCCAACCACCACCATTAAAGTTTAACATATATAGAATAATTTAAAGAATTAATTTTTTTAAAAATAAAATTCCTAATTCATATCCATATCAGATCATAGGTGTATTTAAGCATATATAATTATATATAAAAATAAATATATTCCGTAAGTACAGTACGCAGTAACATAAAAAAATAAAAGGAAAAACAAAAAAAAAAGCATTATATGATCCCTAAAAAAACAAATTGTTTTAAGGATGTCATACATACGTTTTTTTTGTTTTTTTTCTATATGTAATATATCAAGAAACATTTTAAGGAGTGGTTGGGTCATCATTACTTTATAATATGTATAACTTATAATAACATACAAACAATAAATGCGGTATATATATATATATATATATATATATATATATATATATATATGGGAATGACGATGGCATGCATGCAAGTTAAATTGAATATGCTATTTTATATATAGTTTAGTTGCGTTTTTTTTATATTTCGTTGAAATACACATGATACGTTAAAAAAAAATAAAAAAAAAAAAACCTATCTTATATAAATTAATTTTTGGGGGTGCAGGATTTAATTTTTTGTAAATATAAATAAAAAATATACTGTACAAACAAAGCGAGAGATTTAAAAAAAATACATTATAGATAGAATATAGATATACAAATAATTACATTTTATTTATTTATCAAATACATGTACGTAAGTGTATAACGTACGCGTAGTAAGTATATGGTAAATAAATTGATAACAAAATGATAAAAGAATTTAGTAAAAATAGTAAAAATATGAGTTGTATAATACCAGAGGCGTTGGTATATTGTTTATGGTATAGACTGTGGCGGCTGCGTTTATTGTATGAAACCCTATTAGTTTTCAATAGGATACCCTGTTGAACTTGTGTAATTACTCCTCATTCATACCAGCATGTTATCAGTTTCTAAAAACGAACCTGATGTCATTATAAAAATGTTAAAGTTCATATTATGGTATTTTTCGACAATAGATCGTCCAGATTGTCAAAGCATCTACTCCTTTGTATATAAGAAGTCGTTTACCAAGTTTACTTCAAATAAAGCTTATATATATGGGAGGCACATATTTCCTTTAATTCCATAATTTTTATATATATATGTGAAATCTGACAATATTTCTAGTTAGTTCTAAATATACTATATACTGGTGTAATTTTATAAGGATAATCTTCTGGTCAATTTTGATGAAACTATAGTATGCGGGGATGTAATAAAAGGGGGTGATACATATGATGTTCTTGCAAAATTAAAATTCATACAACATTGCATATTTGGATGACCTATACAATGGACAATAAAATGAACAATAAAACACAAGAAACATAAAATTAATACAGAATACAGATGTTGGCAGATACAATAAATGGTATTTATATATACGATATGCTATTTTATATTTGGAGTAACATATAGATTACGTAATTGATGAGAACAAAAATCTGAGAATATTGATTATGTCTTGTGTTTGTTAACCGGTGCTGCCCAGGACACTTAATTAAATATATAAATTTCCATAAACAATTAGAGTCAAATATACATATAAAATAGAATAAAAGAATATAAACAATAATTAAAATGTTATAAAATAAAGTGTACTCACCAATTAACTTTCCCCCATATTAGCCGCAATAGAGGCGAGCAGTCCGTTTTACTTTTTTTACATATATTTATATGCAAATTCATTACACAAATAACGAAATCGATCGACACACTGTGTTCTGTAATTAAAAAGACAAAATAAAAAAAGTTAATTAATTTTAATAATATTATATATTGATTTTTAGTAATAAAAAAATATAAGTGCAATAATCGCCAAAGGCCTGCGGTTTCGGATATTCAGGACGAACACGACGGAATTCGACTTAGCAGCAAACGCTTAAATACAGAAAAGTAATACAACCACGAATCGTAAATACAAATGAACATTTTTTTGATCTTTGATTTTGTCATACATTAAACAAGATTTGATGGTAGATTTTCCTCATGACCGCCATTCAACACTTTAATGCATATAGTTTCTGGTTAATATTTTGGAAAACGTACCATGTTTCTTATTTTTAGCTTACACTGAAGGAACTTTCATGAAACTTTGACATTTTGTTAAGGTTGATTCTCAATATATATATAAATCAATTAGCAGCAAAACATTTTGGTTAATTTTCGGGCACATATATATTATTAAATAAATAAATGAAAAAAGAAAATCACGTGCTACATGTATTAGTGATTAAAATATTTTCCTTCACTTTCCATTATTGTTTTCTTACATATAATCTAGAATACTTTATTTACTAGGTTTATTTCCATGAAAATTAAAAATAAAAAATACGTGATTTTCGAGGTTTATTTCAGTTCATTTAAAAATTATGATGTAATATTTTTAGATGGAAAGTTTTATGGAAATGTTTCTTCACGGTTTTTATTTCTTCTTTCTTATACATATACCTATATTTTTATATACAATACACATGAATATATATTATGAATTAAATTTCATATGTATATAATAGCCATCGTTCGTGTATAGTGTACATGGTGAAAAATTACTAGCAAATAGAATTTTTATTTTTATTACAAAAATGTGATGACATTTCTTTATGTTTTATATAGAATGCTAGGAAATTGTCTCTAAATTATTCTTCGTTCTTATTGAATATATGTATATATGCGGTGTATATACAATTTTCTTCTTGTTTTATCTTATCACCACATCACCATATATATATTTATATATATATAATATATATCGTTCGACGGAAAGTATTATTATTATTAATATTATGCAATATAAGACTTTGAACTATTTCCTATATATTCTATTTATTATATATTGTATATATTCCTGATGTAAATATATAGGCAGGATATATATATATATAATTTAAATGTTTAGAAAGTTTATATGTACAAACACATTACACGTATACACAATTGTACACTTATAATACAGGGTGATTTTAAAGATGACATACGATTCATATACGTATTCGATATAACTATCCATGAATTTGAGTCTGTATATAAAATTGCCTTTTATATGGTATATATTATATGATCTTGTTGTAATTAAATTGTATCGTATATACAAAATTCATCATAAAATCAACACTATCTTTAATTAATATAGGTAGTTTGGTGCAGATATACCTTTTCCATCAGCCCCAGTGTGTGTACAAGTATTTATATTCTATCATGAAATTTTTATAAATGATGGTATGTGTATGTGTGTGTATGTGTGAATGTAAGTAAGAAAATATTTATTATATAAATATATGAATTATTGTATATTAAATGCGTAAAATAAAAAAGGGTATATATAAATAAATAGATTATAAATTCCATATTGATGTGAGAACAACAACAACCAAAAAAACTATGTCAACTATCACTAATATATTAATAATAATAATAATAATAAGAGAAATATTTAAATTTAATATAATCGCGTTATATAAAGATATTATATATAATACATAACTTTTGTTATGAATGTTGAATTTATTATTCCACATTTTAATATTATATAAGAGCATGTCTTAATATAAAATTTTAATTTTAAATATTATATTATATTAAGAATTTCATATGTATACAGTTGTCCTCCCTTGAGATATATTGATGCGAGCATATATTATATGTGTGTTCCACTTCTTTGAATTATGCGGATTTCGGTTTCTCTGTTAATGCCTTTAATAACCAGTAAACAGTATATGTAGTTTGCATATATAAGTTTGTATATATAAGTATATGGAGTTTGCAAGCTCCTCTATATAGTTTATATTTTACATTGATTTCTCAATAAGTTCTGGTTCTGGTTAAAAAGCAGTGCAATAGGATATTTGAAAAATATGAAAACAATCCTTTCATATATATATATATATATATATAGGGCACATGGATTATTTAAACAAAATGCCTCTGGTTTTATTTCTGAAAGCTAATGATTCAAAAATTAACTTTTTAGGTATATAATTGAATGAAAAATTCATTTTTCCATCTACATATTTAAAATAATAAATTAATTAGCAAAAATTTAATTAAAATTAGATGAGAAATGACTAAATTGACCAGATTTCCATTATATATTCTTGTAACCTGTCCATGGGTATTATATTCTACGAACTTTATGAAAATTGTTTATTATATAAATAAACCCAATATTAAATTACATACTAAAATTTGAATAAAATTCGATGAGTTGGATGTTAAAATAATGTATAATCAAGCAAAAAAACTACTCTTTTTCTAGTAATTACTTGTGCAATTTTTTTTATTATGCACATACTTCAAATATTAAAAGAGATTAATATTTGGTAATCATTGCGGATAGAAAATAATAAATTTAAGAACTTCACAATACTCAGCAATATGCACTTAAACTGCATATATGTTGAAAGACAATCCACTGAATAATGTTATCATATGGGTGAAATAATATTATCGTATATAGTGAAATGCTGTTTGTAAAATGATTACTGAATGATTATTTCAAGAATGTATAATATTCTAATGAAATATGAAGTAATCATAATTACCTGAAAATATTATATATATAACAAATATATACCGCATCAATATTCTGCCAAAAAAATACATCAATATATATGTTATACGAGTACAAAAAGCCAGGTGGGTGGATGTAGGTAATATATGCGTATACAAATTATATTAATTAATTATGAGAAATGAATAAAATATAAAATTATGTAATTTTTTAAATTGAATTTGAAGGTATATAATATATGCAATAAAAATAATAATATAACAAAATATAAACTAATACACGTTGGATTTATAAAATTTTTAGGTCGGTGTGTATGAAATTGCGCTGATTTTAATTGGAATTATAATCACCGCATTTACCTTTTACACACGCATAATCTTCAATGTTGAATTAAAATTTATGACCTTTATATTAGCGTACACAGAAATACATAAATTGATTTAATAACACAACATGGAGACAAAATATATATCCGATGGTCACATTTGATCCATTACACTTTCTCAACGTTATTGTTATTATGACCATCATAAAAATTTTCTAGTACTGGGCTAGTAGAAAGTTGTAGGCATAATGATCTTATAGTATACAAAACAAGGTAGTTCTGGAATAATATAAGAAGCGGTAGTTTGACGACAAAAAATGTGTTTTGTGATATTAATACATGCATCGGGAAATCTATTACGCACCAACCTAATACAATATATAGTATAGTGCAATAAACAACAACAATTTAGAAACAACTTATAAATTTATATATAATTTTTTTGCCATATTATATTTGCGCGCGACGTATATATAATATATTGTCCCCAAGGATTTTTAGCGAAAAATATGTAATTACTTTGAAAAACTATATAAAACATAAAATAAACAACCTACACAATAAATGATCAATTAACCTACATATAATTTTTCTTGTTCTATTATAATATGGTGATATATATGTTATATATGCATTAGTTAAGTAGTTATTTTATTGTATTCAACACATGTTAACCTTATATTATACGCTATGTCCTCTGTGTATTATTTGAATTATGGTTTAAATTCACAAACATTATCTGATCTGTTAACAGTAACGATTAAATCTTTGAATAAGAAAATTGGTAGATGATTTGAAAATTTCAAGAGAATTTCAATTACCGATTGATGATGGACTTGATGGTATGTAAAATCTTAAAAAAAAAAAAAGGGACATTTTCAATTTCTAAGATATCAAATTTCAGGTACGCTCATGGTGATGATAGTTTAAGTATATGGTTCAAGGACAATTTAAATAAAATTTTTGATCATGAATAAATGAGCTCCTATTTTTATTTAGGAGTACATGCTGTCAAGGGAAATAACACCGTGGTATACTTTGCAAAAAAAAATCATGCGAAATACTCGAGATGGTTAAATGTGTTAACAATATATATTTATTATGCATATATAAAAGTGTATGTCGCGTTATACATATATATATTGTATTATATATATATAGTATAGGCTGAAATTTACCAACAAGAGTATAAAGATAAAGCGAAGGATTTATCTGCTAATGGAATTCAAGAACAACAAAGTTAACGTGGAAACAACATTTGTTCAAATGATCAGGGAAAAACATTCAACAACACATGAACTCGTAAAATTTACAGATGATATTACTGCCCCTCTGCAAATAACAAAATACCGATTTATGCTTGCCAGTTCGATACTGAGAAGACATTTGATACCGTTTAGATTGAGGCTCTTACATATATAAAATAAAATACATCTTTAAATGTGATAATCATCTTAATAAAATAATTTTGAAATTATCTAAAAAACGTGTGTATAGATTAAAAATTTATTATCAAAACTCTATAATATTTCTTTATTACAGACATATTTTTATATATTTACATGATTTTTGCTTAAGGAGATATTTTCAAATTATACTTTTGAAACGTTGAAAACGATTTAAATGCCAGTGTCTACTCAATATTGACCTTGTGTGTGTGTGTGTATATATATTAGAAAAAATGGTGATTTGACAATTTCTTATTGATTCAGACGTAATATATGCTACATATGAACATATCTATATATTTATATATAGTGGGTTTCGATATATTCCATTATTGAACGGCCGCATATCTACATATTATAGGAAATGAACTATTCGTACATTTGTTATTGAATGGGAAACTAATTCTATATAGTGTAAATTGGTGTTGTATAGTATAATCCAACGACTAATCGGTGTTGGTAAATTTGAACCATATATATATATATATATTGTATATTTACATAAATGTTTCCATCAATGCAAATATTGTACATAAAAATTATATAAGTAAAATTAATATTATTTATATACAAAATGTATAAAATATATACTATAATATAGAAAAAAAATTATTGGGCGTAATTAACTACGTTCTAAATAATAACATTCGCTATATATTTATATGTATGAATGAAAAAAGAAAATATTTACCTCACATGCAAATTCCAAAGGGGCTAATCTTTAATTAAATTAAAAAAATATCATATACATATGATGTTTAATGTTTATTTTATATATTTTATATATATATATATATGTGTATGAGTCTACATACTATATCATATGTACAAAATCGAGATAACAAAATTATTAATTAATTTTCATTTTCATTACAAATGTTGGAAAAACTATATTTATATAATGTTTGAACACCTATTCCATATACATTTGTACATGCATAAAGATAAGTTAGAAAATTATTTTAGATTTTCATTTCTTATAGTATATTCATAAAATATAAATATTTTCAAGAAAAATGTAAATTTCCAAATGCTATATATGTTTTATATATATATGTAATTATTTTATCCTAATATGTTATTATAAATATATTTTATTTCTTTCTTAAATTATGCCTATTACATATATATGACGCAATATAATTAAATATTTAGATGACTGATAAAAATAAAGTAAAAAGAAGGTCACAGTAATTAGATATCAATCAAAATGTTATTATTATTATTTATTTAAATATTTAATTTTTTCTTGTTTTTCCTATTTTTTTTTTTTTTGCTATACAAATTTAAGTGTTCTTGTTGCGCGTATAATATTTTAATTGTTATTACATTTTCTATTTAGATTTACATATTTAAAAATGGTATATAAATACGTAATAAAAAAATGTAAAGGAATTTATATGGTATATGAAACAAAATAAATGAAATATGTCTAATGTATATTATTGTAACGTTTTGTTCTACGCATATATATATGCTACATATAGGTATGCATAAATTGTAACATTTCCTTTCAGTATGTACAACAACAACATCAACAAAAAAAAAAGCTATGAAAATATATGAAAATCAAATGAAAAACATATTATAAATATATGCATATTTATGTTCATGAATTATTATTATTATTATTATTATTATTATTATTATTGCGTGCTTTACACAAGAGGTGTTATATTGTAATATGTATTTATATATATTTATATATACAGACATTATTATTGTATACTTATAGTCTATTATACATACCCCATATATTGTACAAATTACAGTCAGTCGTACAACAGGTACATTATATACCTATATATACAATATAAAAGTATATATACTCGTATATAAATAAATGTTAACGACAAATACTATATACATAAGAGTATATATGTTATATATGCCAAAAGGCAAAATGTATATGTAAATATAGATTTTCATTAAAATGTTATTTTTATATACACAGAAATTTTTCGATTTTCCGCTCCTCATATAAATGCACATAAAAACATATATATACGAGTACAATATTTATTTGTTCTTGTATAGGTATGAACTATGTACTTTTATTTTTCATTAACATTTCAAGTATTATAGTATACATTCGAGTATATGCAGGCTGATGTATATTTTGTATTTGTATATACATATAACATATATAGTAAAGTCAACATTGATTTTCTCAATATCAAAATATATACTTATTATTATGAGTATTTTCATTTTCATTTTTATAATTTTTATTTGCATATACCATACAGTATAATTCAGATATAATATAAATCGATTAATTTAACACTTTTTAATTATTCTTATATATGTAGAACTTTTTAAGATTATGTATACCCGTTTGGGTGTTGAAAAGCGAGGCCATTTATTGTGAAATATTGGTACAACTTAAATCAAAATGTATTTTCCTACATTTTCTATAAATTTTGACCATTTCTCTATAAATGGCAATGTGGTGCGCCAGAGTCCGATGTAAACCGATACTGAATACTGTTCCATTCGCATCTATCCATTTTCACACTTCTTCAAAATTTCGGAAACATGCACCATACTGAACAAATAATAATCAGAATTGGAAAGAAAGAATGTCAATTGTTGGTATATATATACGCAGAGTGCGGCAGAACTTTCCATACGTAATGAAACAGTGTTACTAGCTATTACTGCAGTCTTTTTTCCAGTAAAACTACTCATTCTTCAATTGATTCAATTGATGCTGGTAGACATTAGCAATAACAATTTTATTGAGGTTTCTATAGAATCATGATTAACGAATCGCTTTGCTGCAGGTTTCACCAAATATATATACAGAGCAATACCTTATGTAAACCGTGTTGATGCTTCGTTGCGGCAGTCATGTTGATGATTATGCGTTTAAGATTGTCAAAGTAGAATAATGTTTCATAGCCTGCAATGAAACAATATAGGAAAACTTTTTCTTTTTTTGTGCTTGGAAATCAAAAACAACATTTTATTGTATACCGGTTCGCTATAGCATTTCAATTCTTCAGCTTGAACATACCATAACGTTCTTCACACAATCGATGCAATTCCGCAACATTACGATTGTTGACTGCAAACATGAAAACGGTTCGGTTCAACACTAAAAAAAAACCTATTGTGCAATATCGTATTAATAAAGTTTCATATTTAGAATGGATTGAAAAAGATGCAGATAATATTGATATTGTTGTATAAGCGTACACAATTATACTGTATATATAATATTATCACACTTTATTAAAATATGTGAAATGTTATGTTAAATACAAGCTCATATCCTTCATTAAATAAATTGTACATCTTTGTTTTGATGGAGTATTTAACAAAAAAATAAATATATAACATAACTTTTTTCTTCCTGTAAATACATCTAATATAATATTATGTCTTTTGTATACGCTAGCAGTAAAATTCATATAACTAACTTTTTAAAAAAGGTTGATATACTTGGAGCTTATACAAAATCAACATAAGGATATATATGTATAAATAATAATAAAAACATGTAGTTATAATATTTACACTCATGTCATAAATATCATGTTTTTTTTTTATTTAATATTTCCGTCTACGTATTATTGTGACAGTGTGTGTGTGTGTGTGTGTGTATATAATAATGTCAATATCACATATTATATAACATTTCACACTATATATATTTAAAATAAATATTATTTATATATACATTTTCTTCACCACCACCATATTATAAATTTCATTTTCTATTTTTCGTGTATCATTTTTGATAAAATTTTGTATTAACATTGTTTTTATTTAATATTTGTTTTCTTTTTTCTGTTTAAAAATTCTTTCACTTTAATAAATATAATGGATGATTTAATTTTAGCTACACTTCTTACATACATGCCATACATACAGATATGCGAGAGGGTTGGTATTCTTGGAGTTTATCCAATTTTTTTAAGTAATACTAAGGCATACACATACAGTTATGGTTATACAAAATATATAGCATCGCGTTTAGGATAACGCGTCTTAAAATAGTAATTTTACATAAAATTTTCATCATATTCAAATTATATTTCAAACGTTCTTTAACAATTTCTTTATCGTTCGTTTTATTTTGAAGGTAATGGTAATATCGTTGAGGTATTGTCTACAAATAAATTACTACTATATAATTCAGATACAAAATCTGTGTGTATATGAACCATTTATTTAATTTAGTTCAAAATTGTCATCAAAACATATTATGGAAATATTTAATGTAAAATTTATTAAAAAAAAATATATTTTTGTGACCTTTAAAATAACAACAAAAATTTATACAAATATAAATTTTCATAAATCGAAAAATAAAAGTGAATGGATCTGATCACTTCTATATGCTTTTATTTTAATTATCATTCGTGAAAGAATCACAGTATTGAATATATAATTTAATCATGAAAAATTAGTGTATGATATATTATATAAAAGTTAGACCGTAACTGTGTATACAACACCGAGCGCATATTAACAAAAATACTAATATTTATACATATTTCATATATGAATGTACGTATACACTACACGTACCGCAGAAAAACCAAAAAGTTATATTTTAAAGAAAATACTTAAAATTTTCTTCACTTTCCAACACAAACAACCGCATGAAAATTATATTTATTCATTATTAGAATGTATACACGACGAATATATAAGTCACGCATATACACATGGCTAAGAGTACATCCAAAAAAAAAGCGATTTAACTGGCAGGATGATTTATATTTTTTAAATTTTAATAGACACATATTTATGGTTTTATCCTTCCTCCATATATCTAATAGATGAATTCCATAGCATTTCGGAACAGTAACAAAAATGTTTTAATTTTTGGAGATTAATGAATAGATGAATTTTGTATATATATAGGATCGATTTTGTTATAGATGATTTAGTGATGCACAGTATAGGTCGGTCAAGCGTTTTCATATACATACTGCATAATTTAATAAAATATACTGTAACTAAACTACTAAACTGATTTTATTGAACTAGTACGTTTTGGATATGGAATTTAGTTTGTTATCAGAAAAAATTTAAAAAAATGTTGGAGAAAATAAAAGCGCAAAATTATATCAAAATTTGCAATGCACACGATTTCAGATAAACGTTTCATATCCGTGTACACAGTGTATCAAAAAGTAGTCAGTTGTCAAAATTGCTCCATTATTTATATAAAAAATTAATTTATGTTGTCAGCTGTATGACGCGCATATAAAAAAACCAAAAAAAAAATTTATGCAAAAATAAGTTCCGTACATACTTTTACATATATTGTATCCAATATTTTTACGACAGGAAAAATAGTTTAAAATTCTTTGGAATTCATCTATATATATATAAATTGATATATATCCAGTGGTTAAATGTAAAGCACAAAGGATTTAATATAAAGATTATAAAATATATAAAATTAAATATAAATTACAATATATATTTAATATTTTAAAATTTAAACTTATATAAGATTAAAATAAATATTAAATACAATAAATTTATAGCGAGAGAGAAATAAGTTATTAATTTAAATTATTATTACGCATATTTTACAATTTAAGATAATGAACATTTAACTCACAACGTTGCTACATTATAGTACCTATTTATTTTCATAATAATTGAATGTATAGCATGGATTGTATTGGATTGAATGAAAAAAATAAAACAATGATATTAAAAAAAAAAACTATTAAAATATATTATAGAGAAATATTCCAAAAGAATAGTATAATATAAAATATAGATAGAGTACAGGGTGTTATTTTAACGTAGTGATCATCAATATAACGAAAATAGTTTTCATACACAATTACATGCGACTTCTATAAAAAAAATTGACTAAATGATTTAAATAGTTTAAATTATTTGCATATTTCATCTTCCGAAATAATTAAGGAACTACCACCCAGTTACACAGTATAAATAGTGATCGTTACAATAAATTGATATCCAATATATTGTAATTTTACCATCATTATAAAATTCTGAGGCATTGAAGGTCAACACAATGCACCGACATTAATAAAATACCAACTGAATTGTATAATAGAAAAATTATCGCTATCTTTAATAACGTATCCTATAATATATATTTAGTATTGTTAAACATTTTAATTATAAAATAAAATAATGTAATAACATATAAGGATATTTATTTATACACATACACATACACACATTAATTGTATATATTATATATTAATATGTTAAAATTTATTATACACAACAGGATATTTTTCGTGTTTGTGTTTTTTTTTTTTTGAGAAAATTAATAAATACAATGTATAATAATGATGCCCATGATGATAATGCTAAATAAATATAAAATAGTGTATTTATATAATAATCCGTAAATTTATTTAAAGGACACGTTTCATTTATAACAATAACTAAGAGGATAATACAATATATTCGTATATATATATATACTTTTTAATGTAATATATATTAATAATACTTTTTAATTATAAAAATTTGAAATTTAAAATAATTACTCCTACATTTTTATAAATAATTTAATAAAATTATTATTTCAATTATTCGATAAACTTAAATTATTATTGTTTGAATATATTTATTATTTGTTTTATTGCGATAGTAGGTATATCTAAATAATATAAGCTATACGTATACGATATATAAATATGGATATATGAAAGAACCCAACCCATCAATCAGCAGCAGCAGCAAATACCATTGAAATACAAAAGCAAGAATATATATTATTTTTTTGTATATCTAAAATAGTTATTGTTTATATTATTTACGCATCTGTATGTTTGTTATTCTATTGTAGATAGGTTCGGGTACATCGAAAACATAACAACTCATATATATATATATATATACCCAAATTATTATATACACTATTATTTTTATAAATTACAATAATATAATAAACACCTTATATATCTCTAGCTCTACAACAATATAATAAATATATATATATATAAAAAAAAAGACCATATGATCAATTTTAACCTTCCAAAAATTTAATTACATTAGAATTAATGCAATGTAATGATAAACAAAAAAAATCGATTAATTTCTTATTTTAGTAATATTAAATAAAAATATATTAGTATATGTAAAGTCTATGGTATATAACATATATATAATATATACATGTTAAAAAATGGTTTAAGTTAACTATATATACAATATTTGTTCTTGTTGTATAGTGTAAGTATATATATTATTATAAATATATATATATATGTTATATACTATGCACGGGATAATTCTATTATTATATAAACATATATATAAAATAATTATTTTTCACATTTAGCGTGTTTAAAATTCAGCTGCCATTTATAATATGTTAAAACGTTATGTCATAAACGAAGAAATACTAATGGACGAATATTTCCATGATATAGGATAGAAATAAGTAACTTTTTAATATAGTATAAATCAAAGTCGTTACAATGAATGTCCCCACCAATGCACCATATATTAATAGACGATTTAAAACAGAGAAAAGTCGTATTAACTCTCCTTTTGTTGTTAGTATATTTAATATATAAAAATATTTATTATTATAGAAAATTTACGTCCATATATAAACATTTATAGTTTATGGTAATATATTCATTGATTTTTTTTCCACACATATAATCTTAAATTTGATAAAATAAGGATATATATTGAATAAATAAAATATATAGTTATATATGTACATATCGAATATATATATATATAGTAATAATATATAATACATGCCGAGAAGGTATAGCAGAATTCATCGACCATCTCAATTATATGATATCATCGATTTTAAATGGATCAGCGCTTAAAATATTCCCCGACACTACCAATTTAATTTACTACACGTTCATCTTCATACATGTTTGGAATACTGTTGTAAAACTTATACCATATTTTGTATGTATGCCAACAAATAAATTTGAGATCCGGCTATACCTGACTGACTGACATTATTAATTACTCAATATAAAAATACTAAGGGTATGTCCATATTATATAGATATAATTTTGATACACACTGTATATTATTTTTATATATTTTTAGAATATATATTTAATAGCTTCATTACATGCACAAATTATACCATATATATTGGTATATATTTGCCATATACAATATTTGATAAAAGTTATAATTTAATTCTTATCACTTAAAAAATTAATTCAATTTAATAAAATTAATAAATATACCGAGCGGGTAGTAGGTAGGTAGGTCGATTATATTGCTACAGTTATAGCATATAGTTAGGTATATATATATATATATTTTCATTAATTCATATCTTATTATTGATTTTGTTTGTTATTAACTTTTACATAATAATATTATAATATCGAAAACAATATCGATTTGTAAAATTTTACATTGCAATTTTTAAAAACACTCATCATCGTGCAATTATATACTGTTTTGTAATTTATAAAAAAACAGTATAGATAATGTTGTAGGAAATGGAAATCATAACAGCTCAACGGATAAATAGTTGTATTTTATAGCATGAAATCTGCTGTACTGGCGAAGATTCATTTGATACAAATATAAGCACTATACAATTTTTTTTACTAAAGGTTTCATCGCATATTTACTTATTATTAAGTTATTATATATTAAGATAAAATGTGATCGGAATTACGATTATAATTTCCAAAAAAAAAGATGTGATGATATTCGTTTTAAAACAGTAGAAATATAAAAATTACGTAAAAGCGGAGCAAAGAAGAAAAATAAAAACAGTGGTCATATTTGTAGACATGATACTGTAGCAATATATGTATTAAAAAAAGAAAACTACAAAAATTTTCATAAAGAATAATTAAAAAATGGAAAATTAAAATTAAATACAAGTTAAAATAAGAGATGTTGTAACTCCGGATATGAAAATACAACTAAATTACATAGGTGTATATGATGATACTGAGGATGCAACATTAAAATGAAAGGAGCAAAAATGTATATTGACCGTTAAGAATGTATAGTAAGCCGAAAATTTCAATATATATAATAAGGTTTTTATTTAAGCACTACATTCTAGGAGATGTTCTCGATCGTATAATGTTTTGAGATTTTAGCTTCCAACCCCAAAACAAACAAATCTATATACTTATAATTAAATCCATATACGTGTATACTGCACTAGGCTATATATATTGTATATGTACATATTATATCGTATAACATATATAAAAATGAAATACAATATTAACCTTTCTGGTGAGCACCGATTTACTTTTCACGAATATACCGACATTTATTTCAATTTAATATTTACAGAGAAATTTCTATTCAATGCATTCGACAGTCTGCGTTAAAAACAATTTTCTTCTCTAAAATCGCGTTTTGTTATATGTGTGTATTCACATTCTTTTCCAATATACGATATCGAGGAACTTAATATTGCATTTTCGCTTATAAATAAATTCTATTGAATAGAAATTCCGCACTGAAATATTATGCATACGAGTATATAAAAAATCAATCATATATCTGCTATATATATTAAAATAACATATGTTATTTTCATGTTTTGTTAAATATATGTTATGTATGGATAGAGAAGAGGTCTATACCTAAATACGATATGATATTAAAATTAAAAAGTTACCCTAAAAATTCATATATAAATACACAAAATTATATATTGTATATGCAAGAATAATATGATTCGTTAACATTTATTTATATAGATATGATTACATATAAAATGTAAAAGTGATCACATGTCCTTTTTGTGGGTGCGAATAAAATTTATAATAATAAATTTCTGGTTAAGCATTTTTTTTCGTTTTATTTTTTGTTAAAATAACTAGAAAATTTACATTTTTTCTTAAAAATTTTTTTTTTATTAAATTTCTATAGAATATTAAATGACTCTTATTTAATACGCTAAATATTAATAGAAAACATGTAAAAGTAAATATGAATGTGTATGTGCAGTAAAATAATTGTTCTTCAACTGATTGTCCATTAATTTATTTATTGTTATAAATACAGATATATATGGAATGAAAATTATATCATTGCGAGCTTTATAAATATATATTGTATATATAAACCTAGACGTAGACTATATATTATATATATATATATACATTTATCTCATTTTTCCATTATAATACATATATTTAAATTGTTCTTTTTATTTATATATACTATACAATACATTGGGTATATATAAATGCGATTTTGCGTGCGACTGAACAATGAAAAAAATTGTGTGTTGTTAATAACTATATAATTATGTTGTGTATATATAAATAAAAATGTTTATGTATTTTATTATAAAATGTTATGGAAAAATCATTCGCACATTGCCATACTCTATATACATACTGTCGTACATGTATATTAAGTAATGCTTTTTATATATAATATATAGATTATATATTTTTATATGTATATAATACCAAAAATTTTGTTGATAGCGTTCATACCATACCAGCCAGTATATATATAATATACAATATAAATTAAATAAAATTCTGATGGAAAAGTATAAAATGATTTGCGTGTCTAGCATTCAGTTGAATTTTAACCATTGTACGATACGGTTGTAATTTTGATAATAATATATTTATAATTATATTACAGCGGAAAAATTTGTCGGAAAATTAATTTATATGAAAATCGTTGATTATATTTTTTTCATTTCCATATATTGTAAAATAATAAAAAGCGTTAATTTTTAAATTAAAATTAAAATAAAAAAAAAATTGTTGTTAAAATGAAAAATCGTTTTAAAAGATTAATTAATTAATTATTATTACAATAGATAAATAAAAAAATAATGTGTATATTTTAATGAAATTGTCTTCAAAACACATGTTTATTTAAGATTAGCTTTTTCTAATAATAATAATAATAATAATAATAATTAAAAATTTCATAAATAATTTAAAGTTTATAAATATAAGTAGTTAAGAAGAACAAATATAAAACTTATCTAATTAAAGAAACAAGTGGTTTTTAAATATTATAGTATTTAATTTTTTTTTTTTTTTTTATCATTTTATAAATACAAATATTTATAAAAATATTTAGTTTAAGTTGTGTATTTGATATTATCTGTCTCCGTTGTCTGTCGAATTGTATAAATATATAAATTTATAAATAAATATAATAATATATAACAACCGACAAAATTATATACAGATACAGAACTAATAATAAATAATATACAAACAGAAAAATAATTATGAATTGTCATTGCTGCTGCATCAACAGTTGTTATTTACGATTAACATTTATTTTAGTTTATTTTTTAACAATTTGTTCAGGTAAATAAATTTTATGTTATTTCTTAATACATTTTTTTTTTTTTTTTCAAACCATATATTACTCCAAGTTGGGCTTATATATGGCATCAAATAAACCATTCATCTCTATACAGCTGCTTGAAGAACAAATTTAATGAAAAACACTTTTCACAAAGATTTTTTTTTTAAATTAAGAGATACAGATAAAAAGATTAATTCTCGTAATTTTGCCAATTTTGTCTAAAAGACTATGTGTGAAAATTATTTACTTTTGTTTTGTAACAAAATGTGTTTCTTCTCAATAATTTTTGCATTAGGTTGTTTTGAAAAAAGATTTGAATAATATTCTAGTGATGGTGATTCCATGTTTCGTTCATATATAGTTATAAATCGAAGAATGAAATCGTGTTTGATACTATTCTGAGTTTCATTCCGATTGCTTTTCAGATCACTTGACTGCAAGTATACAACAACATCATATAGGTTTTTCATACCACAAATATTAAGTTAAAATTTCATACACCGATATACTGTTGAGATATCTATAACATCAGCAATCTCACAAATTTTTAATCGTTCAATTTCAACAGACTCCGCTAACACATCTATCACATTGGCATGATTATCCATTGTATAGCTGAATTTTTATATACAAATGAATTAACAGGTCGAATTGAATATGATATCGATAATATCGAATCGTTCAATCTCTAAATTGAAAATTATTAAAAAAAAATTTTTGTGTTTTGCATGGATTGTTGTTTTTTTTTTATTGTGTGTGCTTTTCATTTAAAGGATTTAAAAACAATAACTATTGCTCTATGAACCATGAGCCTGAAGTTAACCGATCAAAAAAAATTTCCAGGTTCACACAATTAATAATAATCTGAAGTAAGTCAGTAAAAACATGAAAGTAAATTACAATCCACTAATTGGTCGGCAAATATCAATATATTTAGATCTTTCCTTAATTCCTTTATTTTTATATATATGTATAAATAAATAATAATAATAATAATAATTATAATAATAATAATAATAATAACAATAATAATAAAATGGTTTCAGTATTAAAATGAATATACCGAAAAATTTACTAATGTAAATTTCGGGCAATGAACTTCTTAAATTGATTAATAGCATAGAATTTATACCCACTGCGTCACACACACGATGAGTGTGACCCGGTTAAATGAAATTATTGAAAAAAATTCAGATAAATATTTATTGTTATGAAAACACAAAGTTCAATTGTATAGTATATAATAATCGTGATAAGACACAATACGACAGACATTTATGTACACGTCATGCAGATAAATAAACAAACAATATAAGTTATATATCATTTATGTTATGGCAATTTGTTAATATCAATGTATATGTGATTTGCAATCACTTAATTTTTATTTATGCTGATTCTTTTATTTGTACTTGATTGAGAGAAACAATGCATTCCATGTGACAAAAATATAGATGCATATGGTTTTGTAGGCGACCGGTTATTAACGCATGATAAGAATTATTATTTTATCGTAAATTTGAATATAAATATATACAAGATTTGAAGCGAAGACATTCCTTGTGAGAAAGAGACTACTTTTCATAATGTTTTGGTGTAATCTAAAATTATAGTGGTACTGATAATAATAACATTTTTATATGACACACACACACGGAAGTCAATCTAATTTTAGGTATATTTTTCCTTATTTTATAGTATATAATTTATCTCTGCTTTCTTTTTAATTTTTTTCATATGGCATTTAAAATAATTTCCTTTTTTATAAATTATAATAGTAATCCGCAGAATTATATTTAATTAAAATATAGTTATGTAAATACAATTGTTAAGTGGTGTGTTTATTAGCACTAGTTTCTAAAGATGTACGGCAACATGCAATCCGATGGTAAAGCGATACGAGTAAAAATATATATGTTATTATTGTTTAACAATTAAATAATCTAATTGTATATAAAATATTAATTAAAATAACTTCTGAAACAAGTTTGTGAAATATTTTAATAACAAAATTATATTATTCTATAAATTAATGTTATGTGTATAAATATATATAGATAGAGAAATTAATTTATTCGTATCCACGTCGAGTCAAACTACTATTTCGATAAATATCAAATATGATTTTGTGGAACTTATTTACACATATAATATATTTTTATATATAAAAATTAAATTTTCTAATTAAAATATTTTAAATTCACCGCAGACATAACGACTTCTGATTATCATTCATTCAGGCTATTAGTAAACGCTTCAGAAATGTTTAAGTGTATAAGTTATTAATATCAATTGCTATCGACATATGAATATAAATATCTAAAAAAAATATAATATATATATATTTAATGGACTATATTTTTGTAGTTTCAAAATCAGTAAGAAATAATATAGTATTTGAATGTTACACATCGTTTATAATTTTAATTTTAGGTTGTAATTAATTTCGATTTTGAATTTAAAATTAATTTCAGTTTTCGTTTATACATTTTCAACTTCTATTCAATTTTCGATTGAGCGAATTTAACAGAAAATTGAAAGTCGCTGTCACCAAATGTACAAATATATAATGTAATATTTGAGAAATACCAAATATAAATCTGTGTAATCTTACTTTTTAAAAAATGATCGGTATAGCACCAAAAATATAATACGACTATTGTTACATTCAACGTTATATGTATTATAAAAAACACAAATTAACAATATATTATATTTGAAAATATTGTACAAAAACAAATAAATTATGTTTACAAAAAAAAAAAAAAAGGATATATTATTATGCGCAAAAAAAAAAGGAACAAATAAAAACATATAAAGAATATTTTCTTAAGGTGTGAAAAATTTATAGAATAAATTATATTTGCATTTTTTCTTCGCGGAAAAAATATCACATTTCAATTTATACATAGAAAATTTTTTATAAATAGTGAAAAAAAAGGAACAACAATTGCCTTTTGATTGACAGGCTTTTAAAAAAAAAAATGATAGTATATATTCTATTTAAATTAATTTTCTACTTCTACTTAATATATATATACGAATTTTAAATTATATATATATATATATAACATAAAAAAATGATAATGATATAACAATAATATTGTAAAAATAATATTGAGATAAAATAATAATTTTATTAAATGAAAGTAAAAAAAATAATAATAACACTAATAATATCTATATTACTTTTTCAAGTTGTTTAAACAAGAATCATTAATTATACCAGAAACTTATTTAGATTAGTTTTTTGCGATATAAATATACATATACAATATATATTAGAATATAGATAGAGTACACACTGTGTCTATAAAGAGTATAATACGTATATATAAATGGCGTTAATTATAAATTTGATAAGAATTTAACATGAAATAATTTGATGATTTTTTGGTGTAATATTATTTAATAATAGTCATAATTAATTGGAATCGTTACATTTAATTTTTCACTCTTAAAATAATAACAATATACATTTTTAAAGATAATTAAGCAATAATAAAAATATATATTGTTTCATTGTTTTCCTATTCAGTTTCCGCTATACTAATTTTATTACATATATATAGTATATAAATGATTATAGTTTAATCAATTCAATTGATCAATACGTGAAATTTGTGTATTAGATAAGAAGTAAATACAACATCTGTCCCATAATAAATGGGAATGACTATGTGTAAACCAAAGAACACCAACTCATAGTTTTTTTCTTGTCTGATTATATTTTGTGAACGTTCTTCAACAAATTGCCAAAATTTCATGACATTACATTCAAACGAAAATACAATACATATATAGTTACAGCTGTGTAATTGTCTGTTGATCTAAAAATAAATATATGATAAAAACCAAAGAACCAACATTAAATTTTGTTTTTAAATTGGTACAAAATGCTATACTCAAATGTATGATTTGTTTAAAATCACGTGTGTTATAAGCACAACCGTTTTTAAATGGCATAAATGTTTCACAAAAGGCAGAAAAGCTATAGGTGATGATGAACGTGCAGGTCGACTATATCTGAAGCAATTTACAGAAGAAAACATTTCATGTGATTTCGTAAAAATTTCTAAAAAATCTTCAGCAAGATTCCTGCAGAAATGAAGCTTGGAATATCGAAAACAATAATACATTGAATTTTAAATATATGGTCTAAAATAGATGAATTCAAAGTTTGTACCACATCATTTAAATGATTGAACGCGTACAAATCGATTTATTTCACTTGATGCGGCGAATATTTTGAATAAATAAAATGGTTTTTTTTTTTTTTTTAGTTAATCCATTCCAGATTATTATGGGACAGAGGTTGTATACATCACATTTTATCACATTTGTGTAAATTAAACAATTCAATTAAATTAAATCAGTTTAAAAAAATACATATAATCGTAGAGTTCAATAGATATATATATATATAGAGAGGTAGAGATGATATTTCTTATATAAAAAATGATATTTGAAAAGAATGTGGCATGTAATTTTTTTTTTTTCATCAATATCAACATTTTAATAATTTCCATACAATTTGGCACAATTAAAAACATCTCATCATCATCATCATCATCTCTGCATCTCTATATCTATACTAGAAAATTTATATGTTAATAATACATATTTAGTATATATATAAACAAAATACGGGCGCAAGCAATTGTGTGCAACCGTTGGAGATAGTATAATAGAAAAAAAATAATAAATGATTAAATAAATTATGTATTAAATATTCAAAAAGTGGGCATTGTCATATTATGTCATGTAAATATACATATATAAATTATGTTATTTAATAATAAATATGTATTGATATATAGATACGCGTGCCACCACTTCAATATGGATTTCCTTCTTTATATTTTATTTTTTACATATGATACACATAATAATATAAATGATAATCTTTTTATAAGTACAAGTTTTTATGTTATTATGACAGTATTGTTACTTTTAGTATATGTACAAAAATAGTGATCGATTATAATAAATTTAATATATATTATACGAAGAATCTTATTTAAGAATCTTAATTTTTCTTTTTTTTCAATTTCATAATGTTATATACATAAAATAATGTCTCAAATTAAAATATATTTGTTTTTAATACATAAATAAATAAAATTGACGTCAACAATATTATGTTTTGTACCATTATAAATAATAATATATATGATGAAATACACATCTATACACCATATTATACTATAGCATGCATAATAAGTTAGTAATTTTGTTGCCATCATTTGATCAGTAACGTTGCGTGAAATGTTCAACTAAAATGTAATACATATTCTATTTTCATTTTATCACAAATTCCAATAGAATAGAAATAATTTATCGTTAAAAAAAAAGTATAGTTAAAGATATACAAATAAGTGTTATGAATGAAATAAAAATGGGAAAAATTAGAACATCTATAGGAATTTAAATTTTTATATTATATGAAAAACATTACGAAATGCGGATATACCTACTCACATTATTTGCATTGAAATTACAACGCAATTATGGTTCATGTGCGTATACCACGTATATACATATATATACGCCATTGATTACACGCATGTAAATATATATAATATACTCATATCTAAATGTGTTTTTTATACTAATTTTCTTCTCAATGGTATTGAATACACAGCCAGTGTCAAAAATATTGGGTTCACAAAATATTCGTGGAAAAAAGGATTTTTTTTAAGGGTAAACACGCGCCACTGACACAATACTTTTCTCTTCACACATATATAATAACATAATAATACACTATAGTTAGAATAAAAATATATTTTATATGTAATAAATAATTTATTTATGCAGAAAAATTATAATTTTGTATATACACAATACGGTGATTATATATATATATATGCATTTGTATATAAAGTACGATATATACAGTATACAATATATATATTGTCATCATATGAACTTATAAGGGAAGATTGAAACGAATCTAAACATTTGAGTTTTTACCTCCGCATCGAATATATCAATACCGTTTTCATGTGAGTATTTACAAGTGATTTGCAACAGAATTTCTATATGTGATCATATAACGTTAAGCCGCCCAATACCGCATATCAATGACAAAAGTGTATTTGCGAAACATTTCCTGCAAATTGATTAAGTCAAAGAAATTTTTGTATCGAATTATATATGAATTATTTTTCCCCATACCGAAATCATATATTCTGTATATTTGGCAATGTGCAACTTTTCTAATTTGTCATTTTTAAACTACCCTCGTATACATATACTTATAATAGTCATATATACTACATAAATGTATATAGAAAAATTTTATTAAAATATTATGAAAAAATTTAAATTGTAAATAAAAATACACTTTCTGAATCGATTTTGAAAAAAAAATATGACGCTTTAAAAGCGAATGCATGAAATAAATTATCATCTATCTTCCCAACGTTATAGACAAATATATAAACACAAACAGACATATTTTAAATGAAAGTTCCTTCTTATTATTATATACTGAATTCAATTTTATATAAATTATTTGGAAAAACTTAATTTTATGGAAATTCTGAAATCGCAATAAATTGAAATTAGTTTAATGGTAATTAGAAAATTTTTATTGAATAAAATATTAATTGAACTTTTATGCGTACTTAAAATATGATTGATATTTAGAATATAAGATTCAATACAATTTCTGAAACAACGAGGATTACCGCGAAAAATTGTATAATACCTACAATGTAATTGGATATTTTTCATTTAATTCTGATCAAATTTTGTATAAATATTTAAATAAATTTAATATATAAAAATTACTTTATATTAAAAATAAATAAAATAATTCATATTACATATGCAGAAGAAAGTTTATTGACCGTTTTACGGTCTTAGCGTGTGTGTGTGTGTATATATAAAATGTACAGAAAATTATCTTTTGTCACAAACTTTTACACACAATAGAAATAATAGATATTATATAAAAATTCTTGTACCATATACTGTATATACAGAATGAAAGAATAATTTTACAAATATTTTCTGAATCATTGATTTCCCATAATGTTTCATTTTATTTTGCTGTAAAGATACATCATAACGTTCCACAGTATATATGTGGATTTCTTTAAAAGAAAAATAAATGTATGAAATTATTATTTTAAATTAAAAAGAGTTAAATTATGGATTATTCTATCAAACTTTTACATTTGAAATTGGCCATTACCATACACTACGTATGTTATATATATATATATATGATATTTTTTTATTCATTCATTTTAAAAATATATATGCATGCGAACTAATCTCATAGAAAATAAAAAGATAAATATAGCCAAAGTACTTCAGTTTTATTTATAATATATTTATTTTTTATTGATTATGAAAATAATCTTATCGTATATATATAAAAAAAAAAAAAAAAAAAAAAATCTTAAAGTCAAGGTCACACAAACTATCCAGAAAAGTCTACGATAATAATAAAAAAAAATTAACATTCAAAGTAAAAAATTACATTGTCTACATAAAAATATATTATAATATTATTCAAATTATTTGGCGAAAAATCAAGTTTTATATATTTCTTGTTGAACAAGCATTTTTTTATGTTAAGTTCATGATGCATCTATACACACACACACAGAGCATATAGCATTGTATATATAAATTCTCAAATTTATTGCTATTTTGATCCTTGATTAGGATAATCCAAAAATATTTTATTTTGATTTTTTTTTAAGAAAACTAAACGGAAATGTACAAATATGTATATTGTTACAGTAAAATCGTTTCCATACATATAAAATATACATAATATCTCCCAACCTCAAGTATTTCTTGCCATCCATATTCATATATAAAATTATTTATATATTGTTGTATCCTACAATGCAGTATTATGCCCTTCATCTGATGTACACGCGTACGTATATTAAAACAAATAATTACATGCGGCAGATTTGACTGTATGTAAAATAATAAAAAAAGCAAGCTTTCTTCAAATACAAATGATAAAGAAAAAGAAAATAATATAAGGACATTAAAATATAAACAAAAAAATGTCTTTAGAAAATTGTTCATTTATAAAAAAAATTACTATATACAAACTGTGATTTTTCTTTACAATTATGCAGATTAAATGAATAATAGTTATTTTTATATATCATTTTTATTTTATTATTTAAACTATTACCAAATATATATGCCATAATATTTTTAAATGAATAAAGTTATAATAAATTGTTGTTTAAACAATATAAATTTGTGTACAACAAAACAAATATATTAAACAACAATAAATGGAAAACAAAAAGAACAAGATTAAAATTATTTTTAACGCGGACTTTAATATTGAATTTTAAATACAGATTACATAAAATGGTACATAAATACAATATATAAGAAGATACGTTTAAAAATTATATAATCTCACATGAAATAATCAAATGTATTGTGACTTTTAATAGTTCTTGTAAAATTCAACCAATATTAAATTTAATTTATATAAATAAAGATTTGACAACGTGTATATATATATAGGGAATTTTTGTATCATATTGTTACTGCGGTGATAAATATAGTGAATTCAATATGTACGTTAACCTTAAACATCCGAAAGCATGCGACTAAAATGCTTATGAATTATAAGTTCATCAATTCTAAAACAAAATATTCATATAGAAGTAAAGTTATGTTTTGTGCATTTTGTGGCCAAGACATATGTGGGACATAATACGTATATAGGAAATCTAATGAATTCATTACAAACAAGATAAAATGTTAAGCAACATGTTGCAAAAAATTAAACTTATATTTTTAATATTTTTAACAAATTGGTCATTATTTTCAATAATTAATATACGTTGGGGAGGATGTACACGAAAGGTTTATAAAACTCCACAGTCTCATCAATAAATTGATTAAAATTTAAAATTAAAATTGATAAATATATTGGAAAAATACAACAAAAAACTGTATAATTTTATATTATAACATCCGTGGCCGTCGTCTATCTATATATATATCAGTGTAAATATTTACAATTTCAAATTGTCATTATAAGTTGTTTGTCTCAACCCATATATATATAAAAATTAATCAACTGCTTCGTTACATACTAAAATAATTAAAATATAATTATATAAATCGATATATTCTTTTTTACTATACAACAAATAATATATTGTATAGAATGCAATAAAATGTATTCATTGAAATGTGTGAATGGAAAAATATTATTGTGTATTTTTTGGTTAGTCTACACTAAACTAAAATTCTAATAATACAAAAAAAAAAAACTATATAACATAATTTTAAACAATTTGTAATGTTAAGATATGGTATATGTTAGTTCCATATTCTTATATAATTATAATATTATACGAATTACGATGAGTGTATAATAATATAATAAGAAACCTTTTAAGTATTTTATTTTCCTCGAACTATACAACATATAAATATTAATAAAGGTGAGCATGGTGGTGGTGACACAATCAAATCAAATTAAATATATATATGAGAAAGAAAACAATTTCTTTGTTTGAAATACATAAATTTTGAATGCAGAGAATTTGGATACCTAAAAAGATAGATAAAAATATATATGATAATTTGCATAAAGGAAATTTTTATGAGATGATAATCATAAAACATTGTCTATACACACATACGTAGTTATATATTATTTTTATGTTATTTTATATGACTCGTATATATATTTTTTTTATTGTACATAAATGTATTACATAAATATTTATTTATAATATAATATCCATCGAGGAATGATTCACTTTATACATATACACAACCAGCAATGAATGTATTTTACTCTACTTTTTCAAATAAAAAATAAAGATAAATGTTGAACATACATTTTTTTTCCAACTTCTATTCTATAAATTGATGCAATATAAATTCTTATAAATGCTGGTTCTCTCTCTATACATATTAGATTTTATTTATATATACAATACTTTAATAATGCCCCCATTGACTACTCCAATGCACACAGACAGACAGTGGTGTAAAACTAAGAAATGATTTTGGAAAGAGGATATTATTTATATAATTTTGATACACTACTATACGAATTTGTGTAATGATGCTTCTGCTGCTACTTGACTCTTTTTTTATTCATATATAATATCTTTATTTGGAAAATTTGTCTCTATATTTCCTTATTTTTTTATATATCATATATACAGACAGACGCACACATGTATGAGATGACCAAGAAAAATAACTATATAGATACGAATGCTATATTTTATCGATGAGTCACCTTCATCTTCTTCCATTCGTATATTTATTTATCGTCCTTTACAATAGAATATAAACGCATAGACGTGTGTATCATCTTTTTTTTCTTTATATATAGAAAATGTATACACTGTGTCTTTTAAAATTCGAATTTTCTTCAAGACTTCATTCATATATAATAAATGTATTTTGTCAAATTATTACCTTTGGACATACATAACATTTAATTATGATAACAAATTGTCTAAAATTGTTTTTTTCACTTTTTGAGCTCTTTATTTTATCCTTCCCTACAATGGATAGAACTTATGCTTTATAATAACACAAAATTATATTATTAATAGTAGTAATTATTTTGTATGTTCACATTTAATATGATATGTTAATAATGTGAATAAAATCTTGAAGGTACAAGGGAACAACGTATCTACTGTGGTCTATGTGATGGAAATTAAAAATGAATCAATCATAATACAAATCACTTATGTATCCATATAATTTCTGTTGATGAAATATAACTCCATCATAAAGAAAAACCAGTACTTCACATTGTAGAACCGGATCGACCAAAGCTACCAAATACATAACGATCGACTATGGAAGGTTATGGCAACTGTTTCTTTGGATGCACAAATGGTGTATTCACAGACATATAGTGTATAAAAAGTGGTAAAACAATAACATATCGAAGATTGTTAATGTTATTAGCAAAGGCTTAATCATCATGCGTCATCTAACTCATCATAAAAAAGTGATGGCAAAATCGTTTCCACATTTTATTTTTTGTACCATACTGTCTATTTCTATGGTATATATATATAAGGATATATTTGTTTGACCGTGCGCGCGACACAATATGTCTACAAGAATATTTTAAATGGAATATATGTGACACAAAGACGCAGTGGAGTACGATGATAAATATATGTTGATTGATATATATATATATAGAGAAGATATTTTTATTTTTATATTTTAAAAGAAACTCAATTTAAATGTGTCCGTTTTATATATAGAGTTAATACAATACATTAATTTTTATAAATGTTCTGTACTGTTTATGTTCAGATAGAAGAAGCCCAATGTGAAATTTATAGAATAAAGTCAACAATTTTGAAAGCTATATATAGAAGAAATAAAAATGTTGAGTTTAGGAGAAAAGTTAAATATATAACTATTAGAATTTATTATTATAATCTTGTGTATCACTTGCCAAATGTATAATTTTAAAAGATTATATTGTATATATGTTTTTTTTTATGTTTTATGTATATTTGCATTTATGTTTTATATACAAATGTAAAAAGCTCTCTCTATACAATATATATATTTTAGTTATTATATATATTATATAAAAATTTGTTTATTATATATTTATTGTATTTATTTTTCTACTTTTTATTTATCTGATACGTTTGTACGATATACTTGCATAAGAAATAAAGATTTAATTTACAAAATGGAAAACATATATGAAAACACACACACACGTATTGTATACATAACATATACATGTGAATAATGTATATTTGAATATTATATATATTTATATAGAAAATGTTAATGTTATAAGACTTTAAAAAAATATATTTAATGATTTCCATAGGGTGATAACCCAGAAAAATTTATGTGAAAGGTTTTTTTTTTGTTATGGATAATATACGTGTACACATATAAGTTTAATATTTTAATTTCAATAATATGCGAATATATAAATAAATATACAAATGTAAATCTTATATAAAAATGAAATGCATCCTTCATCTTTATTTTTATGTACAGTATTATATTGTACAGATATAACATTATAAATCCCCTTTTTATGTGCATAGTGCATATAGGAACAAATAAGAACCACCACATGTATAATATTGTAAAATATTTAAATGAAAATTTACATAAATATTAATAATAAAAGGAAATAAGGCTGAGATGATAAAATTTATGTATATATATTCTTTAATAAAAGTTATTTAACTGCATATAAAAATTAATTAAATTTATACATTTATCGAATTTTATTATGTGTATTATGACTACATTCTATTGTATATTATCAAAAAGGTGATCATCACAAATAATAAATATTCATCAGCATTAAACTAATTGTGATAGGATAATAATTAAATTGATATTTAAAAGAAAATATTTTAAATAAAATTTATTGGTAAATTGTATACATCTGAAGTTGTTGACTAATCGAGTATTTTAATATAGAAAAAATATCCTTTATATAAATCTTAAACATAAATAAATAAATATAATATCGCATAATACAAATATATACGAATTTCTGTGGGATGTATAAAAAGATTGTATTACAACGAACGAAATGAATATACAATACAAAAAAATGTTTCTGATATACTAAGAAATTTATTGTATAGTACGAGTATATAGACAGATTTCCTATACACCGGATTGACCCATTACTCATAATACTGTCACTCATTGATATGATTCATTCATAAAAGGGATTTCAACAATTTATATTTACAATATATGCCGGAAGGATAATAATTAAGTTAGTTTCATTTCACTCTCACCGCACAGATAAAGTACACAGTATTTCAAAAATATGCGAACTTGATATTCATATATAAATAATATTATATTTAATTATCCTTTGGAAGGATATACCATAAAGATGATGTTATATTAATAGTATACGTATATAGTTAGTAATTTATGAAATTATTTGAATGAAACCATATTCTTCACGTTGTCCAGATAAGAAGTAAACGTATATTTGAATATATACATTCCGTAATATATTTATAGACGATAGCGTATTGATGGATATTTCTTCATTAACATAAAATTAAATTTTCTCATCATTTGGCAATAATGTCTGAACGGAAATTTTCATTTTATATGCTTACAATACAAACAAAAATTGGTTGCATGTACGGGCGACAAGAATATTTATATGAACATTTTTTGCAGTACTTTTGCGACCATAGCCTTTTCGTATAATAATATTCGATAAAAATATGTATATATGAATAAAAATGTAAGTTATATGATGACGTAAATCATTTATTGCCGTAAAGATTGCGATTACTAATTTATTAATGCATATATAAATATATACGTACATCATATACCTTTATTATATATATATAGTATTTATACATATGTTATTACATAATGTATATATATATATACAAATGTCATATATAGTACCGCATATATGATGATATTATGACATTTAGAATATATATTACATATAATAAACAATATCATTTATGTGATAAATCGATTTTTATTATTTTACAAATTTATTGCTTTATAGTTTTCGGTTTATTTATATGCATTACATTTTTTTTTTCTCGAAATTATATACTAAATTGAGCTAACTAAAATATACATATATAGGGGAAAATGAGACTCTTCTGGACTGCGTACGTGACCATATATATGAAACATTGCAACAGTTTTATTTACTTGTAGCTTAAGAAGGAAAAATATGAGATTTTTAATTTGAATAAAATTGTCTACGCTTTAAGTACACATAAAAACATTTAAAAATTAAGCACATATTTGCCATAAGCCACAAAAGTTTTTCGGGAAAAATTGTAGCGTTATATTCATCAGCAACTAGATTAAACTTTCCTTATATATAGCAAATACTATATAAAAAAAAATTACACAAGGATTTCGAATAATCCTATCCTCCTCCACTAACATATATTATTTATTAAAATAAATATATATTTTACTATCAGGATATAATTGTTACATACAAATATATAGGTACTTTATTTTTCCCATATCGCACATAATTTATATTTATTTTTTTATGTTTTATGTTATTCATATTTATGTATTTGTATATATACTTTATGTGCGAATGTATCTATATAATAAAATAAAATTATGTAGAAGCAAAAAAATATTATTATTATAATTATTATTAATAAATTTTATCTATTGTATATAAATTCACATATTAATATTAATTCATGGTTTGGTAGGTAATTTCTATGCAATAAGCAAATTTAATTACAAAATTTCATTATATTATCAGTAAACAAAATATAAACAAACAACCAAAAATAGGGAGAACCGATTTAATTACAATCACAGAATGTATAAGTGTTAATAATTTGCGAAAAATGTTTTACTATTACATCCCTATACATATGAATATCGACTATAGATACAGTCAAATCTATATTACTAAATATAAGTTAATCAATAGCAAACAATTTTGTGTGAGGTAACTACAGTTACATATATTGTATAAAGATGATGATCACATAATTAATTTGTATTTTTATTCGAAATATTGGTTACCATAAAATGTCTTCTTAAATACGCTGAACATGCGACATATATATGTCCTATATACTTCTTCCTACTATCGAAAATAACATGTGGTTGAACAAGAGTTAAAGTGTTGAAAATTTTGCTTGCAAACACTGAAAAAGTGATAATTTTGTTGTATCACAATGCTCGTCACACGGTTACATTGAAAATATTTAATTTAGATATTTTCAGAGGATAAAAAATGTTTGTCGCAACTATATTTTGAAAAATTTCGTTTACGCAACAAAATTGCTTCTTCTGCTTATTATTACTTGTTCCGATCGATGCAGCATGTCTTATAGTGGATGTGAGCATTTCAAGACATATGAAGAAGCCGAAAAAAAGGATCGAACAAAACAGAAAATCTTCTTTCGACGTGTGGTATCCACTTTTTGTCAAAATGATGAAAAATAAGTTGATGGAAAATATTTTGATTGAATTTACAGCTCCTTTTTTTTTGGTTGTTATTAGAAAATAGAGGAAGTCATAGCATATAATATTTAAATAATAAATAGTGAGCATTATTATTATTTCCCACCATTTTACAATCATGATGCAAATATGAAGTGAATGTATCCTTTACAAGGACAAAAATTAATTTTGCATGGAATTGTTAATGCAAACATTTTTTATATAGCTACAGAGACGGATTTATATTTATAATATTAAAGTTTATGTTTCGCTTAAGTTGACTAACTAACTCGTTTATATATGCATACGTCTCGCATAAATGTGCGGGGTCCACATACACATGTTTTACTGTATATATATACGTACTACTAATATAAATATTCGCTTATAATAATATATATATTTATGAATAAAATACAATAAAATATATATTTATTTACATCATTGCCGCCGTCATGTGTAATGTAAATAATACAAAACGAGTGCGTACATATTTTAACAACACCATGTGTGTAAACGTACTATAACGTAATTTTTGTATACATACGAGGATACGAGTCATAAATATAAAATATACGTCGCAAATTTATGATAAATGACGTTAATTTGAACACTTTTCTATGGTTGCTTCGGTTGATTATAATTTTGTTTTTATTCTATTTTTAATTTATCCATTACGTCTGTAGCAGATATAGCAAGCTATATAGACAAAGTCTGTGTATAGATTATATAGCTATAGATGTTATATAAATGTTTTTATACATATAAATTAAAATTATTATAATTATAATACGAAAATAATTGTTTTCATCGTGTATTTTATAGACAAAAATTAAATCATATAATAACTTTATACAATAACATAATTTTGTGGTAAAATATAAATAATTGCATATTTTTGTGTATATGAAAACAAAACGCAATTTTTTTTTTTATAGAATGAAATAAATTTATTCAGTAATTTATTTAGTTGGCAAAATTGCACGTATGTTTCATCATCATTTATACTTTGTGTTTCGAGAATTTTCGAGAAAATCTTATTTTTCCAAATTTACTTACATGCCAATTTAAAATGTTATGCCATTTTTTTAATATTGAATGTAAGCTAACCATCTGTGAAATGTGCAATCAGTTATTTGCCCAACATAACCATATATATATATATATAACCATTTTATAACATACAATAATTGTTATATCATTTTCGATAATAATTATTCTTATAAATACAATTTTTTTTTTATATTTGATAAAAAATTAATATAATATAATTAAAGGTTCAATATGTCATTTTATTATATAATATAATATATATTTATATTTCCTGTTTGCTTTATGTACATATATATATTGTATTTGTATATACCGAATATATATTATATATATATATATCAGTTAATTTAATTACATTGATAAATTGTTATGGACGCATATATAGTGTATGAATATCGACTATATTTGTAAATATTTACACGTAGATTATACGCTAATTACTCATATAAAAAATAAAATAACATAATTAAGAAGAAATAGAAATAATTTTTGATAATTGCTGAGTAATTTACCAACTTAACTGTAATACGAATGTTTGATAGATGTCATATACATAATTACATAATATATAATTTAAATTCAATTTGTGGTCAAATGTTTATTAGTTTCTATATATAAGGAATTTTCATAACACGGTCTATTAGACGCTTACGTTGCGTTCTTGACCGCATCCAATATACACAGAGTAAAATTCTATTTTCCAATAATATGAATATATAAATTTTCTATTAACAATCTATATTTTGAAATCAATGATGATAATAAATTCACATAATAAATAATATCGCATATATATTTGTAATGGACAAACTGAGATGAAATATATATAATATTATCATATATCTATTTGATAAATTTTTTTTTGTATATATGAACATATATTTTACAATAAATCATTACAATTGTAAATAAAGGATGCAGGGTTTTTCAAACCGGAATTTTATATTATATAAACACGACACACTACAAAAAATATTGTTTAAATGTACAACACAATAGCATGACAATTTTCTATACGTATATATGCAGGATTGAAAATTGTGCGTGCAAGCATGCTTAATGGTATTTCAATTAGATATTCATAATTCGTTGCATCTAACCACTTTTATTGGATCGTCTTCTTCATATTATAGAATAAAATGCTATATATGATTTAATCATATTTTCTTTCTGGGTATATATCGTATCACAATCTTATATATACTATTTCTTGTTCTTATAACAATTTCCTTAGTTACAGCGATTACTTCTACGAACATGTCATGTAACATTATTTAAACGTATATGTCTATAAAAAGTCTATAGAAATTTTGTGTTATAAACACGTGATTTTCTGCTGGGAGCTTTCTTGTTTTTATTTCAGCATCGTTGAAGTATATGGGATGGTGAATATGCTTTTAAAAACAATACTTTTTGTATTTGGTAACATCAGTATATAGAAATAAGTGATTTAATATGAGTTTCGGAAATTTAATGAAATTGATATTGCTATGCAAGAATACTATTATATAGACAATAGAATTTAAATAATCGCAGTTAAAAAAAAAATTGAAACAACTGAAATAGACAATCAATCAGATGTTCAATTTTCAATTCAAATATTGTGAAGAAGTTGAAAAATTCAGGTATATAACGTGATTTATTTTTATATAAATAAAAATCTATTCATTAAATAACATCACAGTGCGCGGTGACTTTCCGGTATCCAATATCCAATACATAAATAATAATCCAATTTGTTGTAAAAATATATACAAATAATATAATAGAATAGAAAACCCTGTAAAATATTTAGATTACAAATATATAATAATAAAGTCTCAAGAGATTTTATAATATATATAAAATATATATTTACTTGAAAAATGTGTTTTCGCATTTTTTTTCTCTATATTATATTATATATGTACTTGTAAAATAAAGAGATTTGAAAAATTGTGAAAAAAATATAAGATTAAACGATAAGTTAAATTGCATAAATGAAAGAAATTGTGTATTTACTTAAAAATACTTGTATCTCATCTGTAAATAAATTGTTACTATTTTATATATAATATTATATGTATATATAATATTTATTGACTATATTATACCAATTATATTAGATATATTATAGATATAGTAACAAATATACACTATACCATAAATAATTATTTTCTTATACGAGTACACGGGGAAATAAAAAATTATATATTGGAAAAATAGACAGATATATAGAGTTCATCCAATATTTATCTAGACATATCACATAACTTTTATGTACAAATATATTTATGTATGTATGAGTGTATGGTATATGTATATTAATTTCAAATAAAGTTTTTATTATTACAATATATATAGCAGACGTCATAATTCTCCCCTTTTTCATAATTCAATATTATCCCTATATCCCTATCCATTTATATATATATATACTGCTCCCATATATATTTTATCAATAGATAGATATTATTATTTATTTATATATATTTAATCCCTTTATTTGTTAGTCATTTCAATTTATTTGTATACTCATTTGAACACGTATTCATATAATAATATAATAATAAATAAGTGTAAAGTTATGTATACAAAAACATATATGTATATATTATATATTATATTATATACATTATATATATATGTTATTATTACATATTGTATATTATATACAAATAAAGATTAAAATATTACAAGTTTGTAAAATGCAATCAATCATAAACATTTTTACTTCCAATTTTTCTGTATACATATAATATAGGAAGCGTTTGTATGGTATATAAGAGATAGATTATAAAATATACATATGTTATATATTGAAAACTTTTTATAATTTGTATATTAACTAATTATATTCGCTTATTCGTATATATGTAAATATAAATCTGAACATAAAAAATAGGGTAACCACACATAAGGAATTTGATAAAAAAAATATATTCCATATGTAGAATAGATAACAAATGTAAATTTTTATTTAATTCACAGTAATAATCAATTGCTTTGAAAAATAATTGAGTTATATATGATATTTATATAAATTTATATACCCTCTTTGCCAGAAAAATAACCGGAATAACTTTCTAATATATGTAAGTGGTGCAGCCATTAATTGAAATGCTGCATAAAATCGCTTATGTTAATTGTTTCTACAAAACAAAAGTGGTTTTAATGGCATCGATCCAAACAGTGGTTCAGATTCAATAACGCCCCGGAAATATTTACAAATTACTGATGAAAACATGCAACAAGTGTTTGATTTCATGATCAAAATCAAATTTATTTATTATCAAAAATCGCCTTATTCATACCCTTCATAGCTTTAAGTGATTATTTTCTATTTCCAAAATTGAATTTGCGGGTATGAAGAAAAATCGGTGTGTATATTAATTGATTGCATAAAACAGTCAAACTCAATAACAATAATCAATGGATTTTTAGTTGAAGAACAATATTTCTTAAATTATTAATAAAATTTACCATTTTTCGGTTATTTTTCGAAATGAGGTTGTTGTATTTTTTGTTCCAATAAATATTCTAAATATTATTTTTTAATACCACAAAAATAATAATTATATAATAAACAAAAGAAAATTTTAAATTGCATTAGCTCGATACATAATTATAATAATATTAATAATAACAATAATATAAGAAATATATAATTATAATTTAAATTAATTTGATTAATTATTTTATATAAATACAAAATTATTGATTATTTATAAATGCCATAAAATGTGAATTGGTAACATCTAAAATTATATTCTTTTGTGTTAACAATAATTCAACAATGTCATAAGCTTTCATTTTACATGCATTAGCCAATGGTGAATTATTATAATTATCCATTAAATTAATATCGGCACCATATCGAATTAGTAATTGGGCAATATCAATATTTCTATCATAATTACATAAAATACAAAATGCGGTTCTACCAAAAATATCGATTGCATTTATATCAATGTCGGTTCTTTGTTGGCATAGTAATTGTACAATTTCTATATTTGAACTACAACACGCCTTATGCAGTACAGTTGATTCTGTAATGGCATCTTTAACATTTATATCAATCACATATGGTAATAAATTTCGACATATATTCGGACACTTATATCGCACACAATCATGTAATAGTTGACATAAAGTTACATTGGCATTTTTTATAATTAACGAATTGAATGTATCCATGTTATCATTTATGCAAGCATTCATGAGTTGAAAATCAAAGCTTTCTTCTTCATCAGTTTTCTCATTAATTGGATCAGCGATCTCCACAACAAACAAACTATTGTTATTATTATTATCATTATTATTATTATTATTATTATTATTATTATTATTATTATTATTATTATTATTATTATTAATGCCCATTTCAATTAAAATTTTTTTACAAATAAAAAATTATTGTATAGAATAATTAAAAAAAATGTCAAATAAAATTCAATGTTTAATGTGATGTAAATTATTAATGAAATTTTAATATTTTGAAAATATTCATTAGTTAAAAACAATTACTTTTGTTTACAATTAATACTCTGCTTTTATGCATTTTGTTGGTATATAATTTAATTTAGAATGATTAACGAATTACGATCATTTCTTAATATAGGTCAAGTAGGTTTTGTATAATTGATAACGTTTGAAAATATCGTGAAATTTTAAAAACGACACACTTACAAAATCACTTGAAAATGAGTATAGCTTTAAAATCGTGACGGACTATGATGATGTCCTGCGAAAGGACTAATTTGGAAGTGGGCATAACATGATCGTCAGTAAACTGAATTCAATCGATCCTTGAGAAAATTGTAAAATATATTTCATTTCTCACCATAGTACTTCTTCCGTTTATGGGATAAGAAAAAATTCGGTTAGAATGAAAAATTAGTCATTATACAAGAATTTCTGTTAATGTTTTATTAGACTTTAAATTTGTATTGATTTTAAAAAAGCACCATTTATATTTAACTCCGTTTTTATAAACATATGCGCGTATATAATATATATATATTAATTGCTTTTGGTCACCACGCGCGCGTTTATATATATTGGGTGTTTAAATTGAAAATCGGCTTTTATCGTATACATATATACAGCATTACTTAAATTGTTGTCGTATGTTGGAAACAAATAAAACCACCACAGGTACAAACAAACTACAAATAATTTAACGTTATGGGAAATGTTAGCCCACACACACACACACAACAAAAAAACTATATATATAGTTTTCAATTTAAACATCCGCAATAAATAATAATAAACAATTATTTTTAAATTAAATAATAAATGTTTTATGCTTTGTCTTCGTCCATTAGTCAAAAACAAAAAAAAAAAAAAATTATTTTTAGAAAATCCACAATATAAAAAAATTAATTTCATATGCAATTTTCGTTTTTCTCGTATTGTACATATATCAATTTGCGATCATGAACATCAAATAGAAAAAAAAAATAATTTTATGATATGTTATTTTAATCAAACATTATATATTATCATAGATAGAACATTAAAATATAAAAATATTAAAAAATTTTTGTGCTCTAAGATTAACCTATGGCAGAGAAACTTCATATAAAATAAGAAATTTTTATTATAATATTCGTTATTTACTTATACATTTTGGTCAATTATCTCACAGTCCCACGACAAACTTAACATTTTTTGTTCGTTTATATATGGAAAATATAAATGTAATATTGCCTTGATGGGAACACAAGTCAAAGATAAAACGCAATGTCTGCAGCAGCAGCACACACACACCATTATGATCTAATTATTTATATGCAAAAATAATGTAATTAAAGAAATATCTACCTTTGGATAAGGGCAAACTATAATTAGTAAATTGATATATACTCCACCACATTCAGAGTAATTTACCCACTTTGTTTGTAACGAATGTTTTGGTAGATATCATATAAGCTGCACTTGGACTAAAAAAAGTATGTATAAAGTTAAAATGCAATATGAAACGCAAATTATAAATTAACAAATATTTTAAAAGATATTGCAAGTGCAGAGCTTTGGTCATATATGAAACATTTATTATAGTCAAGTTGGTAAATTACTCCGCATTGAAGTATTTATCAATTCACCAATTGTACTGTAATTAACGAAAGATATAGATGTTTCCATAATTCTATTATATTTATTATATTTTATATGGGTGATTAGCCCATATTCATAAAAACTATGAATTTTACACTATAATTTTAAAAAGCGTGAAGTTATTTATAATAAAGAAAATTTAATAAATAAAAATTTTTCTTAATTTCATTTGTTTCAATTTTCTTTATATTTTATGTTTTGTATTATGTAATGTAATTATTTATTTTAACATAATAATGTTCTGTCTATATACAATATATATATATAGAATAGCAAATTTAACGTATGTTTCTGTATGTATAAGAAAAGAAAATATAAAACAAGATGTTGTTTTTGTGTATATAAAATTTGCGTATATTTGTATCACTGAAATAAACTTATAGGATATGAAATATAGTAATGTACTATAAAATTATATATATAGAGACAATATATATAATTAATATATATAAGACTATTATAATATTATCATTACAGTGAGGAGAGGGATAAATGTGTAAATTGAAAATTGTGTTTTTAATATAGTAATTAAATTAAATTAACCCATAAGTCGACCGCAGCCATAATATCTATATATATTATTATATTATTAATTACATGGTCAGCACAATTCGTCGTATATCTCTATAATTATTTATATATATATATATGTATTATAATTAAAAGATTAAATCAATTTACTTATTGATCATAAAAGTTTATTTTCATTTATTTTATTAACCTTTTTTTTTTGCTATATATACGATTAAAATGAATTTATCTCATATACAATATTGAATATATAAATGTTTGTTTATGTGTATATATGGGATAATATATGTAGTAGATTATATATATTTTTATGTGCATAGACATAAGGTACATATATATTAACATCGTATAAATTTGTTATATATTGTGTATAGACATAAATATATATATAGATAAATAAATAGCAAATTCATTAACACCTCGCACATAATTATATAAGCGTTTCGTTGTCGACTTATGTATGTTATATAAAATATATACCTATATTCATATTATAATATATATAATGTTACATTATATTGTTGTATATAACCCATAAATATATTTAATGTGAAATTTGCAAATCCAATTGACCCAATTTGTAGTTGTGTATATATTGTTGTATACAATAACACACAAATAAAATAAAAACCATTTACTGTAGGATATGTAAAATGAATATAATATAATGTATTTTCTTTTGAAATAAAAATGTGATTAAAATCGTTTAATTAATTTTATTAATATTTATTATATCTTTTCAGTACGTATAAAAGTAATGCACGTATTCTTGATTTATATTTTATGGTAAAACATGTGGTTTTTAAATATAAATATATAGAAATAATTTGTTGAAAAAACCATTTGGAACATATGTCAAGACTGTGTAAGGACTCTATTATAAACCTATTCCATTGTGTGTTGAAGTGACGCTATATATATATATATATAATACTACTATATATTATAATATGACAGATAAGATTAAGTTTTTGTTGAAATTTTTTACTACAAAAATTACCATTTCAAATGATTACGCACACATCAAAAATTTACTAAAAAAAGATAATATTAACTATAAATCATTTAAAGTACAATAATTCAAAAGTAAAAGAATTTTACAATAGAATATATAGATTATAGCTTTCATATAGTAAGAAAATCACATTCATTTTAATAGATGCGATAATAGTTATCGTGCTCTATGTGTATATACAGTACTTAACTGTGTATATACACCAAAAATTGAATACATATTCGGTGGGGTCTTTGACAGATCCTATTCTATTGCTTAATTCTTATAAACATATATAAACATCCGTCTGTTGAAAATGACAAACTTTCAAAGGAATAGAGATTATTATAAAGAACAAAGAAACATCACAAAATACTTGCGGATAAAACATTAAAAAAGGCTTGATCGAAGTCGAAAACCGATGAAACCTTTGTGAAAAAATTGAAAAAAAACAATACTGTATTCTCAGTGTATGTGTATAATGTTAAAAAAATTTTGAAGACATATAATCTTCTTCTATCAACAGCTGCTCCTTTACAGTGTATATATATATTGATATGTTCTAACGTTGATTTGACACTTAGACAATGGATATATATATATATATATAAGATGCGATTTGGAATTTGGATAAGTTTTGTATGGTGTATAGTGAGTGGTTTATCTTTAACACACAGTAATATTTAATAACATTCTGTTATAGGGTGGTACCTGCATAATTCACTTATAATATCATTACAATATCATGTAAATTATTCTACCTATATATATATATATAGAGCATGTCTAAAATGGTACTTGTTTCAAAGGTAATTTATTAAGTTATGTACATTTATTAGCAATAGATATTCCACATGGAAATCTGTTAATAATTTGTATATAACTTAATGAATTACTTTTGAAAAAGTCTCAATTTGTTCATAGGTGAAATTGCAGGTATCACCCTAAAACAATTTTGTAGATCACTCCTTGTCATACAATTTTTTATATCTAAAACAAGAACTAATTTATTTGCTACTCAATTATGAAAATTAGAAATTAGCTATATATGAGCTTCAAATGGATGGTTTCTATAAAATTACTTTAAAATCCATGTTATAATTTGATCTGACTGATTTTTACGAGCTATTTGTATGAAATTTGATATGCAAACTTGAAATTATTGGAATTATGAAAATATTATTAACAAAAGGGCATATGCAATTTTGAAATAAATTTATGTAGGAACTATATGCCGTGCAGGTAATCTCATTTGAAACTCGTACACCAGATTTTATTTAAATTATATACATATAAAATCTTTATATGCGTATAATAAATGAATTCATGTCGGTACTCCGTGCGAGAGTTTATTACATACATTTATATGGACAACTAAAAACATGAAGATATTATGGCTTGTTTGCTGAAATTTAATCATTCTTCCAATTTGAATTTGTGATATACACTATTTTCATAAAACTGAAAGTTTCAATAAATTTTATGTTCTTCTACCAACGAATTAAATTAAATAGACATGGCACTACTTAACCATATATATATATATATATATATATGCTGTACTCGCATCCGTGTGCGGTGCTTTACCTCTCTACTAAATATACAGATTTTTAATTAAGAAAACTATTTAAAAAACTATTAAATTAGATTTTCCAAAAAAAAAAACAAAAAACAGTAGTCGAAATATATTGTTAACGCCGTACTGACTGCTGACTACAGTATAAGTAATAAAAATTTAGATGAAATATGTAACAATATACATCTCAATTATATATACCATTATATTATATTTATATACAGTATAACAATATATAGAAATAATAAATAAGATGATGTGAATATAAAATACATAAAATACCAATATAATAACAATAATAACAATAAAAAATATAAAACGACTGATAAAAAAAAAAATAATACAAAAGTGCGACTATACATAAATAAGTTTTTTTCTTTTATTTTTGTGTCTGGTTAATCTGTGGTATATTTTTAATGATATATAGTTAATATATGTATAAAACAAATCAAAACAATCATCAATATAACAAAATGAAAAAAAAAACCGAAAAAAAATCATACATAATAATAATAAAAGCAGAGAAATAAAGGCGCCAATTAGTTGTGTGTATATAAATTTGCTTGATTATATTATTTACGCTTAAAAATACATCGAATAAATTCATTAATGTTCGCAGTCGTATAGCGTCTGTACACCAACAGATTGTCGATTTTATATATGTTATTATTATATACACGTACCAACGTATAACATATAATCGTATATATATATACATTATAACCATATATCAAATCAGTGATTCGCGCACATAATTCATATAACACATTTATTTTTGCTCATATATAAATTGAACAATTGTAGTTTTCTTGTCCTTGCAATGATTTTTATTTTTTGTGGCTTTTTTTTTTATTATTGTATTTTTATTTTAATTTTAATTTTTATTATTATAAATTCTATAGTTTTCTATAGTTATATTTATTGTATATTATTATAATCGAAAAAGAATCTATGATTTACTATATATAGACTGCGATGATGATGATGTTTTTAAAAATGTCAATGAATTTTGTATTATAACATTAAAATATATATTATAAATATATATTAGAAATATCAATATAAATTATCAAACTATAAGAATTTTTACTGTGATTTCATTATAGTCTACGTTATTTTTAATAGAACAAAAATTCACAATTAATATCTCAATATCCAATTATATTTACTACTATAAAACAGCCACCTGAAATTATATCTTTAATCAGAATACATTAGGAAGTGCAGTAAATGCTATATATAATTATAAAGAAATACCAATATCAATACTATACTAAAGTGAAAAAAATTTTATAATCGATTAATAAAATAACAAAACCTTTCCCGACGGGTTCACATTGCACATAATATACAAATCGCATGTATTGTATATTACGATAACAACTAAATATTATTTAAAATTCTTTACATGTTGGAATTATATCTTCACTATGGCACCAAATCTATGTATTCGTATATATACAATTCCTAATGATTTCTATGAATTTTTCTGTTTACCATCTCTTGATGAGGATACTTTGGAATTGGTTCATTTCTTTTTTTAATTTTAAACAAATTTAATGTACAGATTTTATATGATATTAATATTGCATTAATATATGAAAAGTTTCTAATTAAAATTCAGAATAATGAAATTAAATAATTTGAAAACATACATTCAAGGGAAATTGTTAGTGGCATTAATTTTCCAGATATTTATTATATAGGAACTGAATTTCATGTATCTCGCACAATATGATGGATATAGCGTGAAAAATTATGTTTATAAATTTAATTTATTTAACAACTAAAATATTCTTATAGAGTAACAATTTCGACACGTATGAATATATAAACTACTAAATAGCAATCAGGAAACAAAAACTAAGAAATGATAATGTAACAAAGTGACCAGAAGTTTGTTCATATAGCATTGAATTGCGAGTATCGTTTTCTTAACTTATTAATATATAAAATGTCTAAATAAACATTTCATCAATTATATAAGCATATTTTTTTAATTAATATTGTAATGATCGCCTATTATAATTACAAAACTTTTAAATAATTTATAATAATAAAATTTAATTTATTATGTACACAGGTTATGAAACATATTTTCCACTTTCGGAAGTTTATTTAACAATACCGAAAAACGATGAAGCAATTAGAATTTTACAAAAAAATGTATTTGTACAATTTAAAGCTGAAATTTTGTATTCAAAAATACATACAATGGTAAGTTTGTTTTTTTTTCGCAAACAAAAACATCTATTATATAAATTATTTATTAACTAATTATTATACAATATTTCTTTTCACACATATATAAATAAATAGGATCTCAAACAATATAATTTATATCAAAATTATTTTAATTATAAAATAGAAAATTCAAATAATATGTTAAAAATTGATAATAGAACAGGTGAAATATGGATAGATAATAATTTTAAAAATATAGATCGAGAAACACAATTTATAATAGCGGCTGAATTGAATACAACCGGTAGTATAGCAAGAATGCGTTTTACATTGACACCATTGTCGGTTAATGATTTAAAAGATTTTTGTAAATTAACTGAATCAATATGTTTTTGGAATAAAGCATATTATGCAGCTATTGAAAATCATATTGAACATAGTCAACGCATTGGTTTGTTTGGACCAAATTGTTATCAAAAATTATGTTCATCACAATATTCTATAGAATATTCATTAGAAAATGGTATTGTATATAAAATTTTACTGAAATTCTTTAAATTAAAATTAAAATTGAATTGAATAATTTTAATTTTTTTTTATATATAGCAACAAATTATTTAACTATTAAAAATAATACATTATACACAAAAACACGTTTGGATCATGATTCCTTTAATCCAGGACCATATTTATTTGCCCATATAAAATGTGAAATTATAGAAAATATTGAAAAAATACGATTATCAACAAATAATAATAAAAAAAATAGCAATAAAAATATAAATAAAATACATAAAAAATTAATTCAAATTATAATATTTGATAAAAATGATAATCCACCAGAAATTCATCGTGAACATGAATTTACATATGAATTAGATGATCCATATGTTACTGAGGTGAGTTTAATTCAATAATAATAATAATAATATTTTGTGTACTATATAATTGCAGTGGGTTTTATTTGGATTTGTTTCATCTGCGGTGATCGACATTTAGCACTATGACGTTTTTAGTTTCTAGTTCGCATTGAAAATACCATATGTTTTATCATCAGTTTTAATTAAGAAATTATCTCTACTTCCAACAATTCTATTCATATCTTTACCGTAGTAAATTCGCTATAATTTTAAGATCATCAGTCATATTTGATGTGTGGAACAAATTTTGTAATTTAGGAGAGCAATTTTTTCAATTAAAATCTCATGAATTGTTATTTTTGGTAACCCAAGTTCTATTTTCATAAATCTCACTGCAAGAAATCCAACACTTTTCGGTTGTTTTCTACGCGGTAATCGTTGGTAATAGTCGCGGTCTACGGATATTCATATTCTCTGCCGTCTTTCAATCGTTGACACTACTCAAAAACTTATATTTTAAATAAACAATTATCATCCGATAATCAATTTTAAGCATTTCAACTAATTTTAAAACAAAATGTAATGTTCGCAGCGTGCTTTTTTATATACATTTTTCGACCGTTGCACAAAAACTATAGTGCCACTTATATATTTGGTTTACACAGTTTGTTAAGATCTATGGACAATAGATAAATCAATCAGCAACCTCAATTGATAGCGTTACCAGATCTATATATTATAAATTAATGTCGATTAGTTTTCGGACAGAGACGGTGGTGTGCTTAGAATATTTATGCACGATAGTGATTAAAATTGAAAAAAGTATATTCTATTTTAATAATAATATAATTAATATTTAATTATTATGTAAAAAAAAAAAAAAAAAGAAAAAAGTAAATTATTTGCAAACTTAAGGGACCTTTTTTTTCCTTTATTTTTTGTTATGATATCTCTCTAGAGAACTTTTTAAAAATTATATTTATACATACATTTATCGCACACACCTTAAAATTGCATTAAATATAAAAATTAAATAACTCTTTATACACATTTTTTCATAAATATACAAAAATTAGTATAAATACATAATAAAATATAGATATAGCGACACACATTATATTTTATGCTTATTTACAAACAAAAATTCGAATGTTAGCAAAAGTGAAATATGAAAAATGTTTGATTATAATATAATTTTACATTTATATTCATAAAATAAATTGACAATGAAAAAATGTTCTGTTTATAAGTTTTTTAAACCGAATATAATTAAAATAAATGGTTTATTTATTTATTTTTATTTTTTTTGTTCTTCATCTTCAACCCACCGACCAATAATTTAATTTTTATAACGTGTTTTTTATTTTCTATAATATATAATTAATTATTATTTTTATTATATACATAAGGTAATATAAACCTTATATTTATATATACAGCACAGAACGCATATTATATTATATATAAATAACGTGATAAATAATAAAAGGATAACAAAAGGATGTGTGTGTGTGTTGTGTAGAAAAAAATGTTAATAAAATGTTGTTGACCTACGATACTCCTCATTCTAAATATATAAAATAATAATAAATGATTTGGTAAATAATTTATTTTGCGTGTAAGACAGTAATTTGTTAGAAGAGAATTTAATTTAATGTTATAAAATTTCTATATCTATATTCTGTATTTCTATAAATATAATTATATATATATTTTTTCTTTTGCAATATGTTGAATGTTGATGGTCAATCGAAACGAAATACATATATATATATATTTGTAAATGCGGTACAAATATAAGTAAAAATATTCATAATAATAATAATAATAATATATAGAAACTATACTAAATTCATATGTCTGGAAAACTAATAAATACATTTGTTGAAATGCATCTATATAGTTATTTTTCTTATTTAAAAATATGTGTATATGAAGTGAACACAAAAGAATTAATGAAATCGTATAGTCTTAAACAGCTTAAACCATATACTCGATATTATTGTTAAGAAATAAAAATTCTTTATGTTTCTTATTTTTATTAATTTTCTATACATAAGTTTAATATTTCATTATAGATTTTGATAATATGAACGATAAAAAAATATTAAATTATCAAAAATTGTAAATGAATCTAATATTTTATCATACAAATATTTATATAGACTAGACTACTATATATAGAGTATTTATTCTATATCAGTAGTGGAGCGATAGCCATACTGCACCAGCCAAACTGCACCTCAGAGCGCTTTTAAATCGTAAACATAGAAACTTTTTCAGAAAAAGCTGTAGCACAAAAAAATATAGCGAAGGAAGTATCTCAAACACCTATAATAAGACAAATTTTTGAAAATTATCATTAGATGGTCATTAATCCTTCAACCACGTCATTTCTATTTAATTCTTAGTTCAATAGTCTTTCATTAATAAGATAAATCACTCATGCAATTTTTCGAGAATTAGATGTGTTAACATAAAGTGATCCAAATTATTGTCTGATTCGATATATTTTATATACAATATATATGTAAAAAAAAAGTCCTGGAAATGTCCTTAATCGGTAAAACCAACAACGCTACTCAATTGTCAATGTTCTTGTAATTATTAAAAAGAAAATTTATTTAAAATATTTATAGAAAGGTGACACACGTGTAATTACAGAATATTTGTGTGTGAATGTTATCGAAACCATATAGGTATTGTTTAAAATCTCGTCAATACATTAAGAATTTTGTGGTCATTAATTTTATATACTCGGCAGTCAATGAAAGAAATATGCAACTAAAAAATATACATATATACGTTTATATGTAGGCAATTACATATATGCGGTATTATAATATGCATATTAGACAAAGACAAAATCTATTGTTATAGTTGTTGAAGGACCACAAAATTCATTGGGACTATTGTAAAAGTATATAGATAGTTGATAGTTGATAAAATATAAATTTTATATATACAGAAAATACAAATATAACTAAAAAAAACCAAATGTATCACACATTATAGATTCGATTGGTTCAAATTTATTTCAAATTGATTTTTTTTGTCCTTTATTTTGAAAGACAGCACGGTTTTTTATGTACATACCAAAAACAAAATAATAAACAAACATTAAAATTGTGTAAACATTAATCTGGGTTGTCTGTCGGTGCCGGTATTCTATATATATATATATGCGTATACAAATAGGTTGTATATATATGTTTATATATCAATTTACTAACATATGTACGAGTACATATGAAATATATACAGAAATTTTACAAATAAATAAATAATCGAACGGAAAAAAAAAATGAAATACGATGATATATGAAATAAACGAAAGGATAATAGAACAACATGTATGAAAATTTTCCCTTTTAAATAAATAAATAAATAAATAAATAAATAAATAGAAAAGTATATATGGCATTCATTTTGATGAGATAAATATCCTGATATACTACAAATAAACTATAGGTATATCCATATAGAATTACCTAGTATATGTGGTTTCCTTTACTGCGTGTTGTGTGTGTATGTGTAGAATATGTTTATATATTTTTCAATGAAAATTTAACTTTTTTATTTTCAATACGTGGAAATTTAATATTCATTTTCATTATTTCATACATGAGTATATGTATAAATATTTAATTAGATTAATGGTTTTGTTTCCCGCATTGTTTTATTTAAATGTAATAATATATGTTTTATATGTTTTGCGTATATATATATATACATACCATACATGTAATATCATGCATATGTAAACGAAAACAGTTTGTCTACATGGTAAAGGACGCAATGTAATATATAAAAAAAAATAAATAAAATTTTCTAAGAAAATATATCTAATTTTCATTAATCATTTTTCATGTGTGAAGAAAAAAATAAATAAATTAATTTAATTTAATCAACAATAAATATAAAAATACACCTATATTTTAACTTTTATATAAATAATACGAGTATTACCTGTGAAATTATTATATGGGATAATTTATATTTTACATTTAACCTTTAATTTCGGTTTTCTTTTTTACATAAACAATTCGTCACATTTCGTCATAATAATATTATTTATATTATATGCTATGGAATTGAAAAAAAAAATAAATACGAATACAGAGTGTCCCAATATGTCAACATACCTATAATTATCTGGATTACCACGTAAGTCCGAATTGCCGTATCTTAATGTTAAATTAAACGTCTTGGTATGCTAATGCTAAAAGTGCGCATTAATATTTAAATCGGTTAATTATTGATAAGAGATACTGGAACCATAGTGGTGAATACATTTTATTTTTATATTACAAAGAAAACTAAAGCAGTACCTATAGATAATTTACGAACAAATTTCTCATAGATAAATTAACACATATTAAGGAAAATTTATATATTTGACATATACAAAAATTATTGGCATAATTTAATTATAATTTAATTGTATATTTACTATAATTAATTATTAATTAAAATTTTTTTAATATATATATATAATGCAGAATACATTAGTTGGAACACAAAGTGTAATGTTTTATGATAATGATTCGGTTGCACAAAATTCTAATATTATTTATGAAATTTTAAATGATACATTACAAATATTAAAACCAAATTGTACAGCATTTGAGGTTGATCATGAAGGATTAAAAGCATCAGCAATAAATTGTAGTAAGTTACATTATTATCATTATTATTATTATTATTATTATTATTATTATTATTATATGCGTATTTATATAAGTTTAGATTATAAATTATAAAAAAATATTCGATAATATTATAGAAATAATAATAAAATTTGTAATATTTTTATAATTAAAACAGAAATATTATTTGCACGTAGTAGTTTGTTACACGAAAGTCCATATTGTGTTGAACTTCGAGCATCCGATACAACAATAGAAGTATTTAATAGTAAAATTTTAAAAAGTGTAAGTTTATACTATAATTAATATATAAGACATAGGTTATCCAAAAGTTATGGCTCAGATGTAGTTGGTTTATCGGCAAAAAACCATTGATTTGACGTAGCTCGAAAGTAAATAATCTAAAGGTGTTTGCACTCACAAGATCTAGGAGGGCTATTCATTTTCATATATCTAATGCCGTCTTATTGAAACCACATGCGACGCATTCCATAGATTAGGCTCTTCTTCTTTATTTTGAAATAAATGATGTACCCACTGTATTATGAAGTGCGTACCTGAATGTTTATGAATCTCTGTTCCTATAATTAACCAAGACCCATGGCAGATTAAAATGTGTACGCGTTTTACATTTGAGATAAATACAAAACGAAAAAATATCAATTAGAGATTGGATAACCTTTTGCATTTTGAGTTATTATTTTATTTTAAATAGATTGTTTTTTTTTCGTAAAAATAGGCCGCAGCAAAAATTTGCATAATAACAGATGTTAATAAAATTCATCATTTGGATAAACCAATTGCACAACCAATACGTTTTCCAATAGACGAAACTAAAAAACAGAAAAAACATCGTAAATTAATTAACACATCTGAAGATTTATCGCATTCAGATGAATCGGCACAAAAATTACATAATAATAATAATAAAAATGATAAACAAAAAATAAAAGAACAAAAATTTGCCGGTATTCAATATCCAATGCATGAAATTAGTGTTTATAATACGGCTGAATTATTGTATAGAGTTGTACAACCAATAAATAATTATTTTGATGAAAGTCCAATATTTAAAATTGAAAAAGAACGTACAAACATTTTTAATGTTACTGAAATTGGTGGCATTGTTTATGTTAATAATGTAACAGCTTTAAAATTATTGCCGGAAGGAAGCTATAAGTATGTTATTTGTTTCTTGTTTTATTATATAATACACGTCCTAACAATAACGTAACAATAAAATAACATAATCATTCACTATATTTATAGTTTAACAGTAGTTTGGCCACAAGGTAAAAAAAGATTGGTCATTGATATTATAAAAGATCCAATAGATAATAAATGTAAATTTGATAAAAATGGTTTTCTACATTATTGTTCATCATTACCAACAAAAAAGAAATGTTTGGAGTCATGTGGTGTTGGAACAAAAAGTGGAACGTAAGTTATTACTACGCATAATTATTTATTATTAATATATATTGGTATAAAATAACTGATGATAATTTGACAATTTATTAACTTTTCTTTTTTTTTTTTGCATCAGTTGTCAATGGCGTACAACAAAAAATAAAAACAATAGTTTAAGTCGTGATTATACAACGTGTGCACCAAATTTTCAAACATGTACCGATCGAATATGTGATCCATTAGAAAAACTGGGTCAAGAATTAGATGAACTTATATGTCCACAAGATTGTGCTTTGTCATTTGGTTCTGTAAGTAAAATTAATGGTGATTATGGTATAAGTGCAGCTACTGGTACATGTACATGTGAAACTAATAATAAATGTACATGTATAACAACAATGGGAAAATCATATGATGATGATAACAATAATAATTCAATAAATTACTTAGATAAAATAACAAATAAGGCAGCAACATTAATAACCGCAAAAGAACCAAATTATTCGGCTAAAATATGTAAATATAATTTTTTTATGTTTAGCCAAAATATTATTATATAGGAACAGTACGATTTTTTTTGTTCTTTAAAGTAAAAATCAATAGAAATCGGCTTAGGATTCTGATAGGATTAACAAGACAAAAAATAAGTGTCTAACCAAGATTTTCACTAACAAGCATTTGCAAACAGAAAAATCGTACCGTCCCTATATTATATTGAGCAATCTATACGTATATTTCCATAAATAAATTGATTAAAAATTATAAACATATATATTTTTTTGTTTAGTATCTGTGCAACAATTTCAATGTGGAAAATCTTGTATTATATTAATAATAATGTGTCCAATAATATTAATATTTATTGTTTGTGGTTTATTGATGTCACGTCGTAAATATATAAAACGTTGTAAACGTAAAATGTATAATGAAAATTTAGAATATAGACAACGTATTATTGGTGGTGGTGGTGGTGGTGGTGGCGGCAGTGTTATTGGTGGTGGTCGTAATGATCATGATACAGATATAATCCATACAGATCTACCATTAATGTCAATTGGAAGTGAATTTAAATTTGATAAAGATTTAGATTCAAAATGGGAATTTCCAAGAACACAATTAGTATTTGATATTGTATTGGGCGAAGGTGAATTTGGTAAAGTTGTAAAAGCATATGCAACAAATATATCCGAAAAATCAGGAATAACAACGGTTGCTGTAAAAATGTTAAAAACTGGTGCAAATTCAGTTGAGCTATTAGCATTGTTATCCGAATATCAATTATTACAAGAAGTATCACATCCAAATGTGATACGATTATTGGGTGCATGTACACAAGGTGATTCACCATTATTAATTATTGAGTATGCAAAATATGGTTCGTTGCGTAATTATTTACGTTTAAGTCGTAAATTAGAATGTAATGGTATTGAATTTTCGAATGGTGTTGAACCGATTACTGTTAAAGATATATTATCATTTGCATGGCAAATATGTAAAGGAATGGCATATTTAACAGAAATAAAAGTATACAATTTTTTAATGGAAATTAATTAAGTAACAAAAGAAATTTTATTATTAATTTATTTTTTGTTGTTTTTATTATAGTTAGTACATCGTGATTTAGCCGCCCGAAATGTACTGCTGGCAGAAGGCAAAGTATGTAAAGTATCTGATTTTGGTTTAACACGTGATGTTTATGAAGATGATGCATATTTAAAACGTAGTAAAGATCGTGTGCCCGTTAAGGTAGTAGTTTATATAATAAAAATATGTGAAAATTTGTTATAATAATTTGAATAAATATTCTATATAATAATATAATTAACAGTGGATGGCACCCGAATCACTGGCCGATCATGTGTATACAAATCGTTCAGATGTATGGGCATTTGGTATATTAACATGGGAATTAATAACATTAGGTGCATCACCGTATCCAGGTGTTCCACCACAAAATTTATATCATTTATTAAAAACTGGTTATCGTATGGAACGTCCGGAAAATTGTTCCGAAGAAATGTAAATATTTCATTCTAATTCATTTATAAATTTTTGTAATTAAATTTTATCTAATTCTATATTTTTATTTTATACATAATTATATATAGTTATACAATTGTACGATCATGTTGGGCTGAAGATCCATCATCACGTCCATCATTTAAATATCTTGCATCACAATGGGAAAAATTATTGGGTAATAATGCAAAATATTTAGATTTAGATGCAAATAATTTTGTATCAAATCCACTGTATTGTGAAAATGAACAACAAACTGATAAAGAAGAAACGTCATTAACAAGCGCAACTACAACATTAATTCAAGATAATGATAATTCTAATAATATATCGGAAACTAATAATGAATGTTATGAACAACAATGTGAATCATTAAATGAAGAATTAGATAAATTAGATCATTTATGGCATCCACCACATATAAATGATGATAAATTTATTGATGATCAACAACAGCAACAACAACAACAAGGAGAATTACAATTACAGGAACAATTAAAATTAATTACTGAAAATAATTTCAATAATAATATAGCAAATGGTTATGATGTTCCACGACCATTAATCGAAACGAAAACACTTGAACAAAATTTACGTTATCAAAATGATTTAACAATACCAACAAGAATTAATAATAATAATAATAATAATAATAATGATAATATTAATAATAATAATGATAATAACTATAATAAAAATATTAATAATAAAAATAATAATATTAATAATTGTAATAATTATAAAATTAATAATGAACAATTAAAAGAACCAAATATTTTTAATATAGCTATTTGTGGGACACCAATAAAACGACGAAAATCATATTTGGATATGTCTGGACACAATAAAAATGGTTATAATTTAGATATTAAAAATATTGATAAAAAACTTTCCAAAGATCTTACATTCCGTTTTTCTAGTCAACTTAATTTAAATGAACAAATGACGACGACAATTGTATAAGTATATAAATTACAAAAAATTAAATATGAATGAAATATAAAAAATATTGTAGAATATAATTATGTGATTCCTTCAGTTTTCTTTTTTTTTTATTTAGTTTAGTTAATTAATTTTTATTTATTTATTAATTTATTTTTTATATTAATTTTGTTATAATAACTGATTTTTTTTTATAGTTAATAATTGTAATTTTAATGAATAATTGAATTTTAATATTACGTATATAATAATAAGTAAATGATGAAATTGATCTCATTAAATCGAAATATAGATTTAAACATTTGTGATTGAGTTCTTATATTATTACCGATATTCTAAAACACATATAGATAAAGAAAAACTGTATTATATGATGAAATACAATAAGATTTTTTTGTATTATTAATATTATTGAATCAGGTTTTCGAAATATACTAGTCATTTTAAGTTATAATTCTGATTATTTATCTCAAAACTCAAATCTATGAGTGAATTTAAAATATGTAATAAAATATATATAATATAAAAAGAAAAAAGGAAAAAGTCTTACCTTTTAAACAATAAATCAGCATTCAACATCAAATCATTCATAAACATCAAAGTTTTCCTTTGTTTGGAGAAATTGTTTTTAATTCAATTATAACTAAACTATACACTACTCACAATCACAACACAATCACAATCACAAACAGTATTTTTATATTATCCATATGAATAATAATAACATTTATAAAGTTTTATATATTATGATGATAACCGATTCTTTGAACCAACATAGATTTTTGTTTGCAAAACAAATACACGGTTTCTATATGTGTAAATTGTATAAATTAATTGTAAACAATTACATTAAAAGTTCATAGAACAGCTAATAAAATTATATATGTTAAATGAAACGGTTTAATATATTACCGTTTTGTTGAACAATAAATAGTCGGTGTGTGTGTGTGTGTGTTTATTTTCACACATATATATATATATAGTGTTACTTAATTTATAACATGATGAATTTCATCAATCGTCATTCAAAAATTATAAAACAAAAGGCATTTTTAAATACACAATATAACGCACACAATAAAATCCCACACAAACAAATCCACAATCAAACAAACTTGAATGATCTCAGGACTCGTATCGAATATATATACAATAGAATATTTCACACAAAACGTTTTTATATAATGTTTATGAATTTTTAGGTTAAACTATTATTATTATTTTTAGTTATGGTATATTATTAATATGATTTAAAACTTAAATCCAAAAATTGTATCACTTTTAATGTCTAAAAATTATTATTATTAATGTAATTTAATAACTATCAGTAGAAAATTATAAATTCATTGTAATATATATCCTTTTTTTTTCTTTTAATATTATACTTATTATATTCATATTCGTGTCTATTTAAAATATATATTTTACTATAATAAGATAAAACAATAATTTAAATAAATTAAACCCAAAACTATTCAATAAAAAGTAAAAACACATTCCAAAGAAATTTTATTGTTAATTGTTGATGTTGTTGTTGTTCTTTGTTTTCATTTTTTTTTTTTAATGTTAACTATTATGTTTTAATATTATTCTATTTTAAATCACCATCATCATCATCATCATTTTTTATTTAATTATCATCTGGAACTAATAAATTAATATTTGAATGTTGCAAATTACCAATAAATTTTTCTTCATCACCACGTATCGATAATTGATCACCAATTTTTTGTATATTACGTTCACGTATCATTGATGTACGTTTCCATTTAGAACTGTGACAATTTTTACACGATAATGTTGGTATACGATTAATTGATGCCGTACGATTACCACAATCGTCACATTGAAAAAAACGTTTATGTGCATCGATAATTTTCAGTGGATGTCCATCGTTTTTACAATGATCGGATGCTGAAAATGCAGTATACCGACATTTTAGACAAACTACAGCTTTACATTCAACTTTAAATGTATTCAACATTTTTTCTTCCATGGCTTCTTTTTTTTCCAAACGATTAAAATATTTTTCTTGTTGTTGGTTTTCATGTGCACTTATTAAATCAATGTGTGATGATTTTGCATTAATTATATTTTTGATATATTCATTTTTGAATTGTTCAAGTTTTTGTTTTTTCTGTTGTTGGTTATCATTTTCTTCGCTGGATGGTTCGGAATTTTTTAATTCCGAGATTAAGCGTTTTTTACCCAAATCGGTACCGCGATATTTGATAAAATTAGGATTTGATTTTTCAATTGGTTTAATTTTTAAAATTTCTATTGCTTTTGATTTTGCAAAATTGGATTTTTTTATATTTTTTGTTAATTCAATTGAAAATGTTTTGTCATTATTTAATTTTGGTATTATTTGAGGTGATTTATTTAGATGTTGTATGGATGATGGTGACGTCATTGTTGTGGTGGTGATTGATGACGATGATGATGATGATACGAATGACGATATTGCTATTGTAGATGACCCAATAGATGTAGATGATGATGATGCGGATGATGATGATGTTGAAGTAATTTTAAATTTATCAATTTCAATATTATCATTAGATGGAGTAAAACCACCAAGCAATTTTAATCGTTGTATATCATTTTGTCTTTGTGTTACACTAACTTCAAGACTTGGTGCTACTTTTGATTTATTTATTGATTGTGCTAATATTGGTGTACGTCGTACTGTTCCCGTTCCTATATAATAAATAATAAATTAATACAATAAAAAATTAATTCATTTATAAATTTAACTCAAAACATACCTAAATCATTATTATTAGATTTATTTACACATGGTGAATATGGTGATTGATAATATTCGGATAATGTTAATAAACGTTTTGAATCTTTAGCTTTTTGTTTTGGATTAATTTTGGCTGCAACAAACGATTGACCACCATAAAATACCTCACATTTACCTAATACTTTGTTCCGCAATTCATCTAAACCACGACCGGCTGTGGCCGATTGTAATTCAGAACGTCCCGATAATTTACTATATTCTTGTTTAACATGATATACACAATAATCACACTGATATAAATTTACAATTGATGTACATGGTTCACCATTTTTTTTACGACTTTTACAATATCCCAAATCTTTTGATTGACCCAAAAGCATGAATTTTTCAGCATTATCAACCGATAGTGTGGCCAAATCGGTATAATTTGAATTTTTTTCTAATATATTTGGATTTAATATTGCAACAACCATACCCTGTGCAGTTTTCCATAATTTTTTATGTGCACCACTAAATAAAAATACAGATATCATTTTACATTCACCCTTTAAATCACTTAGTTTCCATATTGAATATTGTGAACCTTTTTGACTTGTTTTTACCGGACTTTTGTTAACAATTACACCGGCAACAACCCAATCGATTTTTAAATCATTATGGCTTATATGATTTTGTATTTGTGAACAATGTACCGGTTTACGATCCGACATTCGTTCCAAAAATACTGTACTAGATATTAATGGATTTATAATACGTATACCAAATACTGGATCTGTATAAATTGTAATATTTTCACATTTTTTTAATGCTTGTTGCTGTTTCGTTGGCAAAGTAGATTTTGTTAATTTTGATACATTTTTATTTGCATTAATAAATGTATTACTATTATTAATATTATTATTACTTTGTTGTAGTTTTATATTATTATCAACGATGCGATCGATTTGTTTATCTTTAATTTCATTATTTTTATGTTTTAAAATTTTATTAATATCGGTACCATATTCATTGTATTTACGTTCAAGAAAATTTCTAACTTCTTCATCATCGGATGAATCAAGTTCGTCATTATTATTCAAATTTATATTTGTTTTTTTTTTGGGGTTTGTTATTATATTAAATGAAGCTGATGATGATGATGATTGCTGTTCTACATTTTTATTTAATTCATTTAAAAAATGTATATCTTCTGTTATTTTTGGAAGTGCTTTTGACTGTTCTATTTTATTATTAATTTCAGATGATGATACCGGTGGAGTGATCGTAGTAGATATTGATGTATTATTATCATAATTACATTCGTTTAATAATAGTTTTTCTAATTCATCAATATCATCATTATCTGGTAGTTTTGAAATAGTTTTTGAATCTAACATTTTTGTGTCCAACAATTTTATTGATTTCGATTCAACATTATCACATACAGCTAAAAGTTTTTCTAGTTCATTAAGATCATCTGCAGACAAGTCTTCTGTTAAAGATATGTCCATTATCTAAAATATAATAATTAGATGATTATCTATCATAGATCATAAAAAATAGGTTTTTAAAATAATAAATAGGAAAGATTTTATTACATTTTCTATGTCATTATTGTAATTGTGATCTACTATCTTTTATAGATTTTTGAATTGGAATACGAAAAAAAAAAAAAAAAAAAAGAAAAAGTAAAACAAAAGAAAACCATAAAAAAAAAAAAAAAAAAATAGAAAATTGAGAATAAAAAAGTCCACTAAAATGATATCGAATTTTATTTTTTAAGAATGTGAGCTTTGTGACTTGTCTGGGTTTCGTTTCTTTATGTAATTTTATTAAATAAATATAAATTTTAATTACTTACAATATTTTAATCAAAAATTCAATTTAAATACATTTTATTAATTTAATTAAAAATTTATACCGGCAGGATCAAAAAAAAAAAAAACTAAACCTCACAAAATTTTTATTACACTATAATTTTTGTTTTACTGACAAATATTACACCGCCAATTTATCGATCAATATTAAGCAATATTCATAGAATTGCGACTGTGGAGAGGATGGCGAATGAGGAAAGGAATGACAGTTCTCGGTGACATATAACATAGAAACAGATCTCGTTGAGAAAAAAATTTAACATATGAGAAATAAATAAATTACCACAAACAGCTGTCATCTCAATTACAGATTTTATATCATTCACATCATCTTTTTTTTTTACAAGATGTCGCCCAGTATAAAAAGCCGGCGCTGTATTACGATGAGTTGTTTTTTCACTGATTTTCCACCACCATTTTCCTTTCGGTATATAAATAAAAATGAGTGTATCGTTTGTCAATTTTTAGTGCGGTCGCGGTGTATACGTACAAAAAATATTGTTAAATTAGTTTTTTTAATGTAAAAATAATTGTTTTGTTACACTATTTAGTGATTATCTAATAAAAAATATATATTAAAAATATACAATAAATATTGGCACAATAAAAGGTAATGGAATTTGAATGGTTTGTTCAGTGAATTATAGTGAGAAATAAAAATGAAAAAAAAAAAATTGGAATAGCAATTTTTTCATAAATAATTTGCGTTCACACGAACACACTCATCGTATTCACACACGCACACACATAAATGCATACATGTATATACGCACAGAATAAAATAAATATTCGTATTCTATTATTTTTACATTTCTTTTTTTTTTAATGTTTGTTGAAAATGATGATAATGATGAATGAAATGATCAATGATAATGAATGTATAAAAATGTTTCGAAAAATTCGGCGTGCACCACCACAAGGTACACCACACACACCGACACCAGTACACCGCAACATTCACATATTCACACGCAGTGATTCTGATTGTCATTTATTTTTATATTTTTGATTTTATTGGATTTGTTTTGTGATATTTTGCAAATTTTTTTGTGATATTAATTTACGTTTACGTTTTTTGTTTTGTAATAAATAATTTATAACACAATACACACCTTCTTACACGTACTTTATCAAAAATATAATTTTTATTATGGTTATTTTTGTTTCATTAATCTGTTTTTTTTAATTAGTTAAAAAAATGTGAATTAATAGAAAAAGAAAAAAAATTTATTGAAATTTTATTATTTTGACATTGTATACCAAAAAAAAGCGCATATATTTTTAAAATATATAAAAATTTATTAAAAAATTCCATTTTGTGCCATTTATATCCGTACGGTTGGTGTGTGTGTATATAAAGAAGCGTACGGTTTATTTCTTATTGTAGGGTGTATTTGGTTTTTTTTTTTGTTGTTCTAAAAATTTTTCTTGCATTACATTGAATGAAAAAAAAAACCAAAAAAGTGAAGAAAAACAGCCACAGACAGACACCATTTTGTGCGGTTTTTACAATTTTGGATGGATGATAAAAAAAATATCTAAAAAAAGAAATATCAAATTTCACAGATAATATTCAAACATATTTTGATATTATTTTATTATATTGTAATTATTAAAAAAAAAATAATAACGTGCATTCAACCCGATAATCTTAATTAGTATAGACATCCACCCCCACATCCACTGCATTTTTTCCTCATTACGCATTATAAATACCATACGACCATCTATCATTTGAAGTGTTGGTTTTGTTTTTTATTTTTTGTCTCTGCAATTTAAAAAGAAATATTATCTAATAGAATATTTCTATTTTGATAGGAATGTATGTAGATAATATAATAATAATATAAATATTTTTTCCCCTTTGTTTCATTTGTACAAACTATTCGATTTATTTGCTTTTTATTAAATTGCCAAAATTAGAACAAATATTACAAATAAAAACAATTACATTGCAAAATTTTCAAAAGATAATAAAACTCATTGCTTTAATTTGAAATGTTGCCAATTTGTTGTTTTGATGTGTTTTGGTGTTGTGTGTGTGTGTGGTGGGCGGCTGGGTTGGTTGGTTGTTGGTACTAAAAGTTTATTCTTTATTAGTTTTTTTTTGGTTTGTTTATTAATAAAATTTTAATTACTAATTTTCTAAGATATCACCACCACATCGTCATTTATTACAATAACAATTATTGTGTGTGTCAAACAAAACACCAAATATTGATGAAATAAATAACAAAAACAATTAACATTATTATCGATTTATTTTTGTACTATTTGTTTGTTAAACTCGCAACAAAAATATGTTACTTAAAAAAATTAAGGTATTTATTTGTTTTCTTTTTTTTTTTTTTTTTCATTTCTTCAAAAATAAACAATCTTTTGATAAATTCTTTAATTTTTATTTTAGATGAGTATTGTTTAGTGAAACCTTTGTTGGTTTTTTGTCTAAGACTTTTTATACTTTAATATATAAATATAAAGATCATTTATATAATTTATATTAATTCTATTTGAACAAAGACAAAGGTTATATAATTATAAAATTATTAGCATTGGAATTTACTAAATTATATGGAAGAAAAATGAGTGCCTATTACTTTAACAGGAAAAAGAATCCTAGAATCGTGGAACAATAATTTACTAGAAAATAAATCATTTAAGTTTATTATTATTATCAAGTTGAGAATTTTTCTTTCTAGAGTCATACCACCGACATAGTTTTGAATTTTTTCTAATGAATTTATTTTAATTTATAGGACAAATTTTACGGTGTTAGAGGTGTAATTTAAAATACCAGCAGCATTGCATAAGCATTCGATAAATTATGTAAATTAGAAATATTTAAGATGGTCAGTGCAGTAACTACAATTACTGTTCTGTTTTTCTTACTTGTTTAAATTTACTATTACATTACATAAATGTCAATTTTATATACAATGGCCCCAGCTCTGTATGGTGTTTAATTAAATGCTTGAAATTATTTTTCATATCGTCATTAAATGCAATGAATATTGGCATACAAGCGAAAAATGATATATAAGTGAATATTGCATTCAATATAATCCATGCCACATTCAATTAATATGAAATTAAATACTAAATATCGATTTGCATTATGTTTTCATATAAAAAATATTGTTGGCAATATTCAATTCAAGCCAATTTACTCAAAATATTCTATTCAATGAATTATTTTTATTACCGTCAATTTGGAATAAATACAATATTCACTGTATTTGATATTATATCGCATTGTTAGTTTACATCGACGAATGCAAATAATTTATTACTATTTTGTGGTATGTAATGCGACATAAAATAAATTTGTATTACTTTAAAAATGATCCAATCCATCTGATGGACATATATAACATTCAGCATCATAGGATAAAATTAATGTTTTCGGGGAGGGTTTGTATATTTTTTGAATGGTTTATTATGCTACGTATTTCGTAAAATAAACCATTTACTTACTCATATAATAACATATTTGCAGTCAATACACAATTTTTCGGTTCCAGACGTGATAGTTACCAATTACATAGTTTTACCTCAGTGATACAATATACCATAAACCATATAAACCAATTTTAAAATAATGTCTAGCAAATTTGTTCCTAGCAGTTTTGATCTTTTTTTTTTTCTTTGGAAAATCATTATATTAATACTAAAATTTTTTACATTTTTTCACGATGCTTTTTTAGGTATAATACTTACACTATACATACAGACTTTTTGACTGATCTGTAAATTTACAAGCTATTATGTAATGCACGCATTATTGTACTGTATGCTGTGATTTATATCCAATTTTAATACTTCAACTTAATCGTGTGTGGATATGCCATTTATTTGATGGATGTTTCAACACAACAATATAATAACAATTAAAACAATTAAGTATTTAATATACTATTAATAAATGCATACTGACTGAAGATGATTATTCTAATTGAAAAAGCATGAGCATTGTGTATGGTGTGGAATTGTGAATTTTTTGCGTTCACTTTTTAGTTTTTACGTGCGTAACTGGAGAACTGCCAGAATACCTGAAAAGGACTTAAACTTCTTGGTTCTATTTCAATTCAAGTAAATTTATTATTTTCATCATTAAATTTCAATCAAATTATAGATATATTTATGATTCAGGTGTACTTTCACACATCATGTGTTTATAATGATTCTAGAAAATGAAATCAACATTCAATTTTTCGGATCAGACTGTATAGTACTGTAATATGTGACCATTTGTTAACCATTTTATTTTTAAATTATGGTATGTAAGAGAGTGTTGTCAATGGTATTATATAAACATAATTTCATTTTCAATATTAGTCTAAAGAATATGTTAGCACACACCCCCCAACACTAACAACGGGAAATTTTTCTATAATTAAACCTATTATAACTAGAAATGGATTGATTTGAATTTTGTTTAATTTTATTTGCAACCAGGTTCACAATAATCAATAAGCTAGATTTTATGTTTTTAATATAATAGATTGATTATGTATGAATTATTTAGAAAATCGATCGTATTATATTCAATTGAATATGAATTTGTAAACAACAATCAATAAAGATAAATTTAAACTATCTATAATCAAATCCATTTTAATTTTATACCACAATTTCATTTAAATATATTATTAACGAAATAATATTTAGTTATTATTCTTAATATATTACCATTGATATTATTAATACACTAAAAATAATTGAAAAATATTTACTTAAGACAGAAGAATTAACCCCCGCTTATTACAAATGATTTTGCTTTGTTTACAATTTATTTCTGTTTAATGTTAATCAGGTTATATTTAAAAAAAAAAAAAAAAACCAATTAGACATGCATTAAAAATTGCTTATTTCCTATAAACACATTTTTTACCTTGTACCCTAAGATCTTATTACATACACACACACACACACATACACACAAAACATATTAACTTTTTTTATTATAATTTTTGCGTTAATAGCAAAATATTAAATTTATAAATTTTTTTTTTCTACGATTAATGCATTTTTTTGTATTTATATTTGTTTCAACAATTTATAATATCTGAATAAAATATTAGTTTATTTAAATAATTCATTGGGTTTACACATTCACACGCACGCACAAACACACACAACATTATCAAAGATTCATATTAATTATAATTGCAAGTTATAAAAGAGTATTTAAGGTAAATTTAAATCATTTTTAAACCTAACATATTCATTGAATATAATATAAAAACATTTTTAACTTTAACTTTAATAATTTACATAATTTTTGAAATCATCATTTGGAGAAATCGAGAAACAGATTTCGAAAAAATCATTCCTTCCATAAAAACGCTGTATATAAAATGAATTTTATTTAATTGTGATTTCTGCAGGACACGGATGGGTTAATTAATTTAACTATAACATTTATTTGTTTCTATTAAGATGTATCGGTGATTTTCATATTATTAAAATATGTATATATCGTTATTGTTGCAATGCTATATTATATATACACAAAATTTAATTATTATATGAAAGTGCAAGTTGTCTATGTTTTCACCACTTACCATTATTGTTGTTGTAATAATTTATTGTGCGATAATATTTGAGTTGATCGAAGAAATTAATGTGATAAAAATTTTGAAATTTATTCAAATTTTAACCCATTAGAAGTATATAGTATCCTGCGACTTCACAATTCATATGGTCAAGTTTTGTTATATATTTCAGTAAGTAATTGTCGATAGCCGGTTGTTTGTTTTACATACAATTTAAAAATAATTACTTGACCCATTACGTGTGAAGTTGATACTAGTGTTGAGAAAATGAATTTATGTTCGTGTTAATCGGCGGCGGTGATGATTAATTAATAACACTGATGGACATAAAAGCAATTTCGTTCATATTATTTGACGACTGCAAGTATATTAACAAGAAATTGATTATAAATTTATTTCCAATCATTTTAATTCATTATCACATCATTTTTTTTTTCTTTACGATACTTAAATATACACAAATATTTATTGTATTTTTTTTTTTATTTTACATATACATTGTTTGCAAAATTATCTTAATACAAAAATCTTATCGTCAAATTTTTATAGTTGACGCGCGGTGGTTTGGTGGCATTCATTTAGTATAATTTTTACATATTAACATATATTCACGAGTATTTACTTTTTTTTTACCATAAATATATATGTATTGAAATTTTTTATTATGCAATTTGAAAATTTTTCTTATATTAAATTTAATAGTTTAACACCACCATCACCACCACCACCACCACTACACCATTTGTTTATTTAAATTACATATTTGGTGTATATTTGGAGTTTATTTATTTATTCTAAAAATCTAAATTTATAAAAATTAATAAATTGTGCAGTATTGTGAAAATCGTATGCGTAATTAAATTATATAATTAAAATAATATTGTTTTGCAAATTTTTTTTTCTACTTTTACTCATATAAATCAATAATATTGTTTGTGTATTTGTGATATTTTATAATTATTTATATTTATCGTCGGAATAATACTTAATTTTTTTGTTTACTATATATTTTTTAGTATATTGTTATATATGAACAATAATAACTATATATTATTAATTATAATTAATTATATGTATGTCACGAAACTAAAACAAAAGCATATAGTCATAAAGTCAAGCGTCAAGAGATCAGTAAATAAATATATATTTATATAAGAAAAATTATCGATACTATATAAAATGATGAAAAGGAAGAGATCAATTTAATTTAATAGATTTAGATACTAGTGTCTAGTATATATATATTTAATGAAATTGTGTAAATTACAGCTAAATATATCTCTGCTGTTGATATGAATCATTTTGATATATATATAATTATAATCTATAAAATATTGTGATTGTTTTTATCGCACGCATACATATCTTTTATACTGTATAGAGGTGGATAACGCATAAATTATAAATGATACAGAAATAGAAATTTAATTTCTTATATGAATGTATTGAATATTTAAAATATTGTGACATATTAGTACATTGATAATAAAATAGCAATATTAAATATGAAAAAAATAAATCATTACCGCATATACAAACATCATTTATTTTATAATTAAATATATGATGTGTTTCAGTAGTATACTTTATTATAAATTGTTATAATAGTTGAACTGATCGATCACATCATTCGATTACATTTTCGTTTTCACCTACCAAGGGTGTGTGCATTCACAGCATTCCCCAATAGTTTGCAGCCGCTTAGTGGTAATGTTGTACTCGTTTATATAATTATTGCAATAAATTTTGAATAGCGACGACGATCAACACCATATTTTCAAAGATATTCATATTTTTATTCTATTTATAGAGAAACAAACAAATGGTAATTCACTATTTAAAAGAAAAATATCTATATGTTGCGATTTATTATTTAATATGTAATTTTTATAGAAACTATTAAACTAAGCTTACATTAAATTTTCGATTTTAAACTCTAGGGAAATGTTTAAACTCGCTTATAATGATATATAGTATTTTTGAGTTGCAGCGACGAGATTCAAAGACGCGAAGGAAGAGGTCGATAAATTCCACTACCTCAGTATAGTATATAATAACAACTAATGTTGGTATACAGAAATCGATGTATTTCAGTTGAGCAAGAGAATTCCCATAGAATATAAATTAATTGTTTACTTTTGTTTTTAAAATCCATTCCGCGTCTATTTTTCGAACGCACAGGGTTGTTACGTAGACATCTTTCTATTATTTATTTGTTAATTATATAAATATATTATGATTTATTTTCATATATAATATTATAGAGTTAAAACGAATCAACATAAATAAATAAATATGTAAAATAAAACAATAAGAAAATGTAAATTTTAAATGTATACTCATTCGTCGTCGTACATGTTTTTATTATTATTATTTTTATTATTATTATTATTTTATAAATCATAAAAAAACACATTACCTATATATTCACCATCAATTTTATCAACAAAAATCAACGTATAACAACATATTTTCCCCCGAAAAAAATATAATATAAAATTAAAATTATTTATGTTTAATATTTTCGTGAAATTTTTTAAAAATTGTATTGATAGTAATGATCCTCAAGAGGTAATTTTCCTTATTTTAATAAATTATTAATATATATACTATTTTAAATGTTGTTGTTGTTGTTATTGTTGTGTTGTAATTGTTGTTTAAATAATTGTAAAAATTGTATAGGTGGTATTATTAAAATAAAAAAAAATTATGTATGTTATATGTGCGGGGTAATTATTAGTATATAGTTTGTGGCCACCATATAGTATATGGAATCGGAAAACTAAAAGTAACCGGTGTTACGAAATGTATATTAAATTTATAATATATGTGCGTATTATGTTTTAACTATATATTAAGTTATGTGATAGATAAAGAGATGTGGGATTAATGTTAATATAGATAATGTTATCCAGTTGTTACACCAAACAAAAACCAGATATGTATATAAAATAATAATCACTCTTTATTCTCGCCTCGATCTCTAAAATTTTCTATTTTCGTGTATAGAAGTATTTTTTTGGGTACAAAAACAAAATTATGGTATGGCACCATTATTCGATTTGATATGTAGGATGCGACTAGAATAGAGAGTGATATATTTAATTTTAATTTAATTTAAGCTATTGCGACGTACACATATGATAAGAAAACAATCTTTATATGTATTAGTTTTTTTTTGGTATAAAAATTGCATAACTTATAACTTAAAATAATAACTAAATACTCTATGTATACCTCTTAATGGTAGGGTATTTTTTTCCTACACTGAATAATTGCGAATAGTTTTAATTATACATTTCATATCACCGGTTTACTTTTGTGCGTATCACCACCATCACCATCCTCAATACAAAATCACTCATTAATATATATATATTGTATAGTAATGTGCTTCTTTATTCAACATATCAATTATTGTACTTATATTTAGATTAATTTAATTTTACTCTTGTAAAATGACTATCGCTAGTTATAATTTTTTTTAATAAATGAATTTTAATTTTAGTATTCCAATTATTTCGCATATAATATAATATAAAAACAGAAAAATATCTAATTCATATTTTCTTATTAATTTAATTAAAATAATTAATTTTTATTATTTTCTTTTTCTTTTTTTTTTTTTTTTTCATTTTTTTGCAGTGTTCCAACGAACCAGATATGACTACACTAGCCAATAAAAAGATCATACCATCAGCTGAAAATGGATTGCATAATGAAAAAATTGTAATATTAGATGCTGGTTCACAATATGCAAAAGTAAGTTAGTGTATGTTAACATTTGTATTGGGATTTATTGAACGATACGACAACGTTTAACGAAAAAGGACTTAGAAATAAGTATGGGTAAATATGCAGAACAAAAACCACCTAACCAACTTCTTTGCAAATTGTAAAATGATTGTTATTCTATAAATCTGGCATCAAAAAGTCAGTAGAACCAATTGTAATCTATTGATTTTAGTTTTCATATCAGTCACGAAGTTATGCAATATATAATTGTATATTTTTTTGTTATAAAGTTATGCCATCTCGCTAACGCAAAGAATATACCAATCTAACTTAATGATAGATTAACCTTTTCTAGTAATTTATTTGCATTCTATTGTGTTGAAAATCGGCCCGAATATAAGTGCTAAACACTTCTCAACAAAGTTCGAATAACCATTAATAATCATTAATAACTTAAGATTTTCGTAATGAATCAAATTTTCATTATTAGTAATAATTTGATTACAAAATTTACATTCGAACAATTAGTCATTCATAAAGTCTACCTCTTTAGAAAATTGAATACTTTTTCCTAATTTTTAACATAACATGGTGCAATCATTACTAAGATATATTTTTAAGTTTTTCGATTCAGTTTTACGATTTTTTCTCGTCGATCTTTACGCAATCAGTGTCAATTTTAAGTTGACATAATGTATACTGTATACTATATTCAATAGTTTTATTTTGAAGCAGTCGATCTCTTATACGCAAAACATTGAAATGAAACTTTTGTGGTAGAGCCTGGCCAGTAGACTAGACTAGTAGACTAAAATTGTCTGCAATCACAATATTAATAATTGCTGAGCAGATAAATATTTTGTTATTAAATTATTAATTTTTAATAAGCATAATATATAGATTGTAAATCACTTACAGCGTGAATACAAACAGTAATTACATACATTCATTCATATATTATATTTTTATTTTACATAGATGATAGATCGATTAGTACGTGAACTTAAAGTTGAAACTGATATACTGCCATTAGATACACCAACAATATCGATTCGAAAGTATGGTTATAAAGGAATTATTATATCAGGCGGTCCAAATTCTATATATGCTGAAGATTCACCAAAATATTATTCAGATTTATTTAAATTGAATATTCCTATATTAGGTATTAATAGAATATATATAATACTCTACCTATGTTCGTTATCAGTTTAATCATACCAATAAATTTATGTATCCTCCTAATTAAATAATTTCCAGGTATATGTTATGGTATGCATATAATTAATATTGAATTTGGTGGAACTGTACATAGAAAAGATGTTAGAGAAGATGGTCAACAAGAAATAGAACTTCATGTCAATTGTCCATTATTTAGGTATGAATAAATTATAAAATAATTTATTGTAAAAACTAATCAAATTAGAAATGTTTTTCAAAATATCATTAGGAGATCAAAGAAAGAGTTTTATTATTATCAAATAAAGTTTTTAAATAAGCTCTGATACAAATCTCCGATATAAAATAAAATATAATAATTTTTTATTGTTATTCATGGTTATTGAACAACTTAATTATTTTAAAGTTATATTTAAATTAAGCTACAATTAACCATACATTCTTTTTAATTTTCTATTTTTTTAATTTTACTAATTAATAATAATAATAATAATAATAATAATATAAACAAATACATTTTCATTATATATTTTTAATTTTCCAGAGGTTTAGTTCCAATGCAATTAGCACTTTTGACGCATGGTGATAGTATAAATAAAGTTGGTGATCATTTGACGATTGCAGCAATGTCAAAAAATAAAGTTGTACATGCATTTTATAATGAAAAACGGAAAGTTTATGGAGTTCAATTTCATCCGGAGGTAATTAATTAAATTATCCAAAATATACAAATAATAATAGAAATAATAGAAAACTAAACATTAGTTACTCTCCAAAACGACGATTTATTATTATTTTATTAAATATACATAATATATATTTATTTTAGGTTAATCTTACGGTAAATGGAAAACAAATGCTCTCTAATTTCTTATATAATATTTGTGAAGTAGCTCCAACTTATACAATGACATGTCGTACAGAAAGTTGTATAAAATATATTAAGGATAATGTTGGCAAGAGTAAAGTTTTAGTGAGTAAACTAAACATTAGATTTATATAAATGTATAACAGAAAATACTTTGTTTTTATTTGTGTAACTAGGTATTAGTAAGTGGCGGTGTAGATTCAACTGTATGTGCTACATTATTAAGAAAGGCTCTTCCACCACAACAAATTATTGCTGTACATATTGATCATGGTAAATACTTTTAAATTTATCGTCTTTTATGTAATCATCAACAAATTAATATATTTAAGGCTTAGAATATTATTTTGAAAACACACATTCCGCGCGCGTAACAAATTTATTTTTATTTCGATTGTATTATATTGTGGATTTCTGGTGAACAGCAGGATGTTTGTGTATATTTTACTTTCTCTGAAATGTAAATTTCCTAGTAATGCTAGAAGAAGAATAAAAGATATTATAGTTATAGTTTTATGCATCATAGATTTCTAACAGATAATTGCCCAAATGGTGGTTTTCTCGCCTTAATCGCTCTGTTACGAAATTGTTTTAAACCAAATTGAAGTTACACTTGGTGAACTTTTATTTTTACTTTATTTTTTTTTCTTACAGGGTTTTTACGTAAAAATGAAAGTGAAATTGTGGAAAAATCATTAAGGGCTATTGGTATAGATTTAATAGTAAAACATTGTTTTAACGCGTTTTTTAAGGGTACGACTATGATTAAAAAACCCGATTCTTTATATTATACGGAATCACAAATGTTATGTTTAACAACAAGTCCCGAAGAAAAACGTAATATCATTGGTGATACATTTGTTAAATTAACAAATAGTGTATTAAGAGACTTAAAACTAAATCCAGAAGATGTATTTCTGGCCCAAGGTACACTTAGACCCGATTTAATTGAATCAGCGTCGTCTACAGTTAGTAAAACAGCTGATACTATTAAAACACATCATAATGATACAGCAATGATAAGGTAATGGAATAAAATTAAAATAATTTATAATATATTAATATTTATATATTATAGAACGTTAAGGCGAAACGGACGTGTTATAGAACCATTAAGTGAATTTCATAAAGATGAAGTTAGAGAAATAGGTCGTAGTCTTGGTTTACCATCTAAATTAGTCGATAGGCATCCTTTTCCAGGTCCTGGTTTAGCAATACGCATAATATGTGCAGAGGATGCATTTGTGGATAATGATTACTCAGAAACACAGGTTTGTGTATATATATTTATTTCAAATTATAAGTTATATTCATTTAAGAGTAACTCACTCATGGCGTTGTTCTTCGTACAAAATATTCCAAAGAGTCACAAAACAGTGATGGTGATAGTCCGTAATCGTCCTACACGTCTCCACCAAACAATTATTTTATCCTTATTTCAATAACTGTTTACCCATTCACCAAATTGTTTAATAAACAAATAATATTTTTGTAGGTTATAGCAAGAGTTATAGTAGATTTTAGTAATAAACAGGAAAAAAATCATGCGCTTTTAAGTCGTGTAGCAAATTGTACATCATCCGATGAACAAGCCGAATTACGTAGAATATCACGCAGTGCACAAATAGTAGCAACAGTCCTTCCTATTAGAAGTGTAGGCGTACAAGGTAAATGATGATTATATAATTTTGCACAACAAATTCAATAGTTTGAATTACTTTTATTTTTTAGGTGATCATCGTACATATAGTTATGTTGTAGGTTTATCAACACCCGATACTCCAAATTGGAAAGACTTATTATTTTTGGCCAAATTAATACCAAGAATTTTACACAATGTAAATAGAGTTTGTTATATATTTGATGGAATTATAGAATTTCAAATTACAGATGTAACACCTACACGAATTTGTAAATATTCATTATCACAATTACGTTTTGCTGATAGTATAGTTAATGAAGTAAAAAAAATAAAAATAAAATAAAATATTTAATTTAAAAATTATTTCCATTAAAATGTTTTTTTCTTCTCTTTTTTATTTTTTTTTGTAATTATATAGACACTTGAAGAATTTAATTGTACGCGACACATAGCACAAATGCCAGTTGTTTTAATACCAATCCATTTTGATAGAGATCCAGCCTTACGAATTCCATCATGTTCACGATCAATTGTATTACGACCATTTCTATCAAATGATTTTATGACTGGAGTTCCTGTAATACCAGGAAGCGAGAATTTACCATTACCTGTAAGTAATTTATATATTTATTTAATTTACCGTTTACCCTTTAATTAATTATAATTAATTTGGATGGATTCCGTTATATTGATGGAAAATATTCAATCAACCTTGTTAACCCAAGCTATATAAATATATATAAGGTAATATCACGTCAACTTCATATGTGTCCGTTTTCTTAGATAACTACCAGATAATCTTGATATATATCTTATCTGGTTGATAAACTATTCGTAAGTTAAAGTTTATCCAGTAGATAATTATAATGTAATTTTAATATGATTTGATTTGAACTGATGATCCGCGGTTATTAAATTCTTTTTCAATATTATATCCGTCACAATCTTTTTTGTAAACATTTTAATTTTTCAGAGATTGCTTTTAATCGGTGTCATCGATTAGTTCTGTCACAAATATATAAACTATTTTTTTTTTTTTTTAATTAAAAATTGTTTGTATTATTATTATTATTATTTTTATAATCAATTTTTAGGCCTTGGATAAAATGGTACATGATATAACCGAATTAGATGGTATATCTAGAGTTTTATATGATTTAACGTCAAAACCACCGGGTACTACTGAATGGGAATGATTTTTTAAATAATTAAAAAAATTTGTATTGAAACAAAGAAGAAATTAAACATATAAAAAATTACACAAATCAAAGTTTAACAAATTAATATTTAATTAAAAAATATAGTTATATTTGAAAATTATATACGAATAAGAGGAAAGAATAAAAAAATTATATAGAAAAAATCACAGTTCAGTTTCAACCATATTTTTGTTTTTTTTTCAATTTTTTTCTTTATTATTATTATTAATATCGTTAAATTATTATAAAAAAAAACAAAAATTAAAAATAAAAAAGGATAAAGTCAACCATTAAAACATTTCTTATGAGAAAAGAAAACGTGTGCTGAAAAATAAATAAGTAAATGAATAAAATTAAATAGTTAATAATAAAAATTCAGTAAATTAAAATAAATATAGATTAAAAATACAGAAGAGAAAAACAGTTTAAAATCATATATAAAATAATAATATAAAGTAATTATATAATTTTTCAATATTTAAAAATAAAAACAAAAACAAAAAAAAAACATAAAAACAACAATTACAAATTATGTATTTTCATTAAACTTTAAAAAAGTATGATCTTTTTTTTTTTTATAATTTTTTTTTTTAAATTAAAAATTTATGAGATGATTTAATTTAACAAAAGAAATTTATTAAATGTTATTTTTATTATTATTATTTTTTATTACCGTTTTTTTTTTTTTTTTTTTTTTTTTTAAAATCAATAATAATAAAATAAAAAAAAATGAAAATATTTTGCTATAAAAATTTTACAAATAGGAACATTTCCTTTTTTTTTTTCAATTTAAAAATAGAAAATATGTACATGTGTGTACGTGTGTGTATGCCTGTGTGTGTGCGTGTGTATGTGTGTGTGTGGGGACCGGGGAAGAAAATTAAAAATATTGCAAAAATAGTATTTTAAGTATTTTCTTATTATTTTTTAATATTTACTATTTTTTTTTTCTTAAATTTATTTATTATTAGCATTAATCAAAAATTTAAAAATTAAAAAAATGAGAAAAATTAATTTTTTGATGAAACAATGGAATATATTTTAATAATAAACTTTTAAATCGCAAATCGATTATATTTTTGTGTGTAACAAAAATAAAAAAAACAATTAAAATTTAATTAGGAAAAATAAAAAATTTAGATAATTTAAATATTATTAATATTTATATAATTTAAAAAAAAATATTTTCACTTGACGACAGCGAAATAAAACACACACGGGGGGGATTGAATAAAGTAGTTAAATTCCTTTTTATTTCGGTATTAATTAATTAATGAGTTAAAAAATATTCCACTGTCTCATTATAAAAAAGGAAAAATTTTTAAATTTTGTTAAAACATAAACAATGGTTAGATTTAATGAAATTGAATTGTGAATTATATGATGTGACGCACAGTCTACCCCTCCCTCCTAGTAAATTATTACATTGACTATATAAATACAATAGTTAGAGCAACCTAACACTAAACCCCAATTTCGCATTTCCACATTAACAATTAACAAAAAAAAATACCTACTTTTTGATTAAATATGTCAAATCAATACAGTAATTACATTTACAATACAATAATTAAAACATATCAAGCCGGTGTTATTTTGTCTTTTGTATTTTTTGTGATACTGCTACACACACACACACACACAAACACAAAAACACACGGGCTAGGCTTGATATGTTTTTTTTTGGTATACATAAACAAAAACAATAATAACAATAATTATAATTTTTTAAAAGCACCTCTAAAGAGTAAGCGACACTGTGGCATGAAATATTTGAAATAATTATTATAATAATTTTTGTACAAAATAACAATTTAATATTTTTATGTTAATAACTACAGTCGCCGCCGTGTCATCAATAACATTTATGTATTTATTTTTTTTTTGTAGTATGGTTAATTTTAATGGTGGTTTTGATTTGAATAGAATTAAAAATAAATTATTAACGTATTGATTGCGAAAACCACACCGAAGAAATACGCATTTCCATTTAAGAAAATGATCCATAACTGGTGATGAAAAAAGAGTTGTTTGCAACAATGTGAATCCATCGAAGCAGTTCATAGATGATACATTCAACATGATCCAATGATCCAATGCAAACAATATTGTAGAAATCAGATATTTATCAAAAGAAGGAGCTATAATATGTTATCAACTTTTACCACTCAACCAAACGATTAATTATGATATATACATACAACATCTATAACCACAACTATCCACATTGCAGTTCAAGAATACCACCAGTCAAATCGTAAATATATTGTGTTCCATCAGAGCGACACACACGAACACATACATACATCATTGTTCATCAAAAAATATTGAAGTTTTAGTTGGGATATGTGATACCACATCCACAATATAGCCATAGCATCATCAGATTATCATTTATTTCGATGTTAACATCACTTCCTGAATGATGATCAAGTCGCAGTTCGTTCAAATCGCAATTAGCTGATAAGGAACAGACGTTCCATGGGTTTGCAATCATAAAGTTGCCTATAAATAGATGGTACAATGTCATAATGTCACAAAATGGAGAAAAACAATTTCTTTTAAAGACTTAAACAATTAATCATTTGAAACACACAATTACTTAAAAAAAAAACAAAACAAAAAAAAAAAGTGCCTTGATTTTTATATTTAATATAAAAATAATTTTTTAAAAACACATGATGGCTGTGCAAAAATAAAAGAAACATAAAATCCATCTATTGATTATATTATGATATTTCTTTCAGAAACACATCGCTTCTTCAAATTTAATAAAATATATGTTGTTTTTTTTTCCTTTGAGTGATCGTATCACATTAAAAAATCAATCACATATATCCAATTTTTCTAATTATACAATGATTTTATATTCGTACCATATATTTAATTAACTGCGAGAGGACATTTCATATACTTATCATATGATAAACACATGCTTTGATAAATAATTAAATAGTGAAGCAGTTACTTGTTACGTGTGGTGGTTGTTATTTAGGTACGATGATGACAACGAAATCTTTTTATATATACCATTCCAACACAATATCATCACACACAAATAAAATAGACGACTAGACACTACTACACTATATCTAGTGAATTAAACTAAGCGATTCCATTTGCATTAGTTAATATAAATACTGACTTTTTCAAACAAATATTTAAAAACAAATCATTAAAATGAAGTTGGTACGATGTTCAAAAATTATTATAAAAATTATGATAAAGAAATATATTCGACCATCATCTCACACATAATTCTGTTGACGGAATTTAAACAATTAAAATTATAATTTGTATAACATAAAATTTAGTTTAGACTTAAGTCTTGAATATTTAAAAAAATATTTCTCGATAAGCTCAAGTATTCACTTCAAGTCGAAATGGAATAGAAAATTTTATTATTTTCACTAGCGAAAAAGATGGTTATGAAACAACAAACTTTATAATTTATCGCTAACGAAATTGAGTACTCGCACAGTTAATGAAAAGAATACACACTCGACTACAAGTGAAAATGCAAATGTTATATTTTTCACACGGTGATCATATTTCACATACACATACATAAATCAGGCAATAGGTGCCATCACCACAACCATATAGTAATGTAATTCCTGTCATTTTTGCGGTCAAATGAATTGATGTTTTAACAAAATCTCATATTTGCAATAAATTTATTAAAATGTTCTGCAATTTGTTGCGCTTTTTTGAGAGACTGAAATTTTTGTAATTTTATTTTTTTTTTATTTTATTTCATGAGTTTAAAAAAAAAAATTAAAAAATAATAATATTAATAATAAAAAGCAATAAATCAGGGAGTTTTTGTTTGTATAGAGTCGTTCTGTTAGCTATAAGTTTTTTTTTGCAATCTAATTTTGTTATTGGCAAACATTTAACGCACTGCCATGAATACGAATGCAATGCAAAATGTAAGGTCACAGTTGAATATTAATAACAATTTTTAAAATTTAATTATTTTGCAGTAATGTGTAGCTCGCGATGCCCGCTACATTGATTATAATTAGTTATGTTACAAACATACCACATGTCTTTTATTTCTAGCTTTTATAGCACAAGCTATCGAAAAAGTAATTTTTAAGTATTAAATGTAGTATTATTTTAGCGATCGGTTCCACATTAGATCTCTTTCTCTGTCTCCCTTGAAATGCTTGAAATCCGTCAATTATTAAGACGTTATATAGCATCAAAGAATACCCACTCTATTATAGGGCAAGGTTTGGGTATTATGACAAATGGATTTATTTCATGATAATGACTTCGGCCTGTTGACATTAACACGTCGATTTCTTGGATGGAATGTCGATTCCTTGTCATAATACCAAACCCATATCCAATTAATATGATTTATTTTCATTACCTGAATAATTCTATTCATATATATTCACTTATTGCAGCACATTGGTGTCGTTGTTTCCCGAAGAACCACATTGAATATAGTAAATTAATGTGAATTGAAAATGTAATACATAAAAGACCTACATTGCAATCATACACGACCTAGTGTGATTTTAAAATTCAGCTGTTATCATAATTTCGTAATAAACAATTTTACTTCGCTTGGGTGTCCTAAATATTTTTCTTTTTAGGAGCAGCCACATTAAGGTATTGCTTAACAAGTTAACATGTAATTACATAATTTTTAAGATAACTTTTGGTCATCGAAAATTTTAATGAAAAATCGTATATGATAGGAAGGAGCTAGTTTTGAATTTGTAGTCACAGAGATCTTTATCCCTCTCTCTCTGGTCTCTACTATTATATTTATTGGCGATCATTTTGGTCGATATCATTTTACATAATAATTTAAAATTTTTACAAATAATTGTAGAAGCACTATTAAAAAATATTGAAGAACACATTTTTAAAATAAATATAACTGTTATAAATAATTGTGTTAAAAGTTTAATATGTAATTTAATATATTTAATTAAATAAAATAAAAAAACTCCTATCCCATTTTATTTAATTTTTGTATTTTTAAAGAAAAAGGAAAATTAAAAAATATGTAAATTTTATAGTTAACAATTTATGCAATAATTTTTTAAGTACATATATATTTTTTTTTTAATTTATGTTTATTAAAAATTTATAAATAAATAATCATTTCATCTTGAGAATCTGAACAAAGAATAAAAATGAATTAAAACAAAATATGTATGTGATGTGTGTGTGTGTTGTAAATAAAATACTATTTAAGTATATATAAATTTTAAAAATATAGTGGCTTTAATAAATTGTAAATAATATTATTTAATTTCATTTTTTTTTTTTTTGTTATTTTTTTGTTTTTCAAATAATTTTGAAATAATAGATTTAATTTAACAATTAATTAAAATATAAAATATAAAATAAAAATAATAAAAAATAAAAATACTTTACTCCACCATCACCACGACAACAACACAACAACAACGTACGTACCCGTAAAGTACACACAAATAATTATATGAAAATGATATCGCCATTAAATTTTTGAAATAATTAAGACTTAAATTATTGAATTTTATTTAAACAAAAAAAAAAAAAATAATAAGTAAATAAATAATTAAAATTCAATTACTGCTGCTGTTAAAAAAATTAAATTGCAGTATAATTTCATTAATTTTTAGACTATATAATTATTTATTATAAAATATATATAAAATAATTATAAATTTAATAAAATAAATTAAAAAAAGAACAAATCGATATAAAAAACCTATTATTAATAATTAATTTTCTTTTACATTTTTAAAATAAATAATATTCATTTACAATTATTTATAAATCGTTGATGCGCGCTAGCGATAGGTAAATAAATGAAAATAATGTAGTGATCGCAGAGACAAATATATAAATATAATTAATGATTTAATAATATATGGAACACAACACAACAAAGATGATGATCAAAGTGAATATGATCAACCAAACCAATCAATCAATCAATCTATCAATAAACCAACAGAGAATATTAAGAATGTAAAATAAATACATGAAATTATTGTAATAAAAATAATAAATTTGAAAAAAAAAAAAATCTATATTAAAATATAAAAAGATATTAATTTTATGAAAAATTGTGTTGTTGTTAATTACCACCATTCCATTCCATTTATAAATTATTTCATTACCTGACATTTGATACCTATCATCACATCCAACCATCACTTAAAACAATTGATCTACGATCTTTAACGTCTACTAATAACTATACACCGTCATTAATCCACCAATTTCCCTACCTACTAATTTTGCTAACTGCTGCCATCAAATAATTATGTTAATATTTCTGGTCAATGGCAGGACTTCCTTTGGAATCAAAATTTTAAGTAAATTGTTAAAAATAGCTGCATAATCTTATTCCGAACATACCACCAAAATTTTTTCCAAATTGAACCAGAGATCATGCAGCTACGTCCTATTCTATTTCCTATGTCATAAAACTACCTATATATAAAGTATAATTATACTAACACATTATAATTTATATATAATAAAAATAGCATAATATATTATACACACACACACATGCACACAAAATGCAAAAAAAGATTTATTTAAAAAGTCAACAAAAAAAATATACTAAAATTCACAATTTTTTGATCGTTGGTAATAGGCGAGCAGAATTCAATGAAAGCGCAAGTAAAAATTTTATTTAATTTTTCTGTTTTGTTTCTATATAGTGGTATTCGTTACAAATGTCTGTTATGTATTAAAAATTAATAAACAAATGTTATTTTTATATAAGGTTGTTGTCAACGATAAATATATATTTATTTGAATTTGACTATTTGGTAAAACATAGCAAATTAAATTTATTATTTATAATATATAGGAGAAAATGATATTTTATTATAAGTTCTTATATTTTTTAAAAACATTATAGCTCAGTCATTTTAAGTGGTGCGCGAACGGGATAGGTATCAAATGATAGGTAATTACATTACCTAACTTTTGGTAACATAAAAACATGGTTTTTTCACCATGCATATGAAACCGTTATATGAAAATTCCGGGAAAACCCGTAAATAGATTCGGGTTCTCTAGTGGTAAACAATGTTTCTAATATTCTAATTAAGACATCTGGAAATTTTCGGGAAAATCCGGAAAATTTTAATTTGTATCGGGAAATTCCGGGAAAACTGTAATAGTTAGGAAACATTTTCAGTACCACTCCCTCAGTACATTTACCATCTAAATCCATTTATGGCTATAAGAAATCTGTAAGTCATCAACTTTGGACTGGAGAAAATTCCAGGAAAATCTCAAAACCAGCTTTTTGATGGTCACGATTCAAATAAATTAGATAGCCAATTTTTGTTACGGCCGTTTTATAGAGGATCTTAAGGCGCACAATAAAGCTTCTGGACTTTTTTCGTGAAAAATATATGGGCCGACTTATGACCGATTTAAGATTTGGAAATTTTCGTGTAAGCCTAACATTGGTCGGTCATTGTGGGAAATCTGTTAGACTTAAAATGTTGTGGTAAGGCTTAAATTACGTGACATATAGTCTACTATCTGCGATAAATAGGGCACTGGAAAATTCCATTGGGAAAGCTGGAAATTCCCATTTGAAAACATTAAAAAATCGATGTTTTTCGATGTTCCTGGAAAATCCACATTTTCCATTGGCAAATTAAAAAAGAAATCTTAGGATAAACTTTGGACTTTACTTTACATTTCTATATCATTAGATTTTTGGAAAGTTCAATATTTCCCGATTTTCCAGTACTCGGAATATTGGTCTGCAAGCGATTTTCCGACCTTTGAGCAGCCCTAGTTGGAAAACCCTTTTAGATAGACAGTCACCCCCATATTATAATTTGTAGCCCTTGAGGAGGTCTATCACTGGTGAGAAGCTCGTCGCGAAATATTGAGTATTTCTGTAGTTATAGAGGTGCAAAAGTGACCCATTTGGTACTTTCGAAGGTCCATAGCTCCGCCCTCCGAGGGAAATCGGGAAAAGTGGTCTACAGAAAGTGTTTTTTTTTCGAGCTCTACAATCCCTGAAAATATGAATGTCCTACGGGCAAAAAAAATTTTTCGGCATGAGGTTATAACCCACACTTTTGCAGGTCAAAAAAAGGTAAAAAAAAGTAGGGCTGAAAATAGGCTCAATCGATCGGGGCTGATCGTGCGAACAAGAATCCGTTGAGATTTTTCCAAAATTCCGCCTCTAAATGGGTCAAAAATGAAAAACAAAAAAAGAAAATTCCGGAAAATTCCGTGAAAATTTATGGCTGAAAATAGGCTCAATCGATCGGGGCTGTTCGTGCGAACAAGAATCCGTTGAGATTTTTCGAAAATTCCGCCTCTAAGTGGGTCAAAAATGAAAAACAAAAAAAGAAAATTCCGGAAAATTCCGTGAAAATTTATGGCTGGAAATAGGCTCAAACGATCGGGACTGGTCGTGCGAACAAGAATCCGTTGAGATTTTTCGAAAATTCCGCCTCTAAGTGGGTCAAAAGTGAAAAAGAAAAAAAATAAAAAAAAAATTTGCCTCCTGGTAATTCTGCGCGACTGTTACTTCGTCTTAAAAATGCCTGGTATTTTAGTGGAAATTTTTATGGATTTCTTAAAAACGCTATAACTCAGCCGTTTGAAGTGGTAGGCGGGTGGGATAGGTATCAAACGATAGGTAATTACATAACCTAACTTTTGGTAACATAAAATATGGATTTTTTTCCCAAAAATTTTCCAAAAAAAATTCCCAAAAAATGGCTTAAAAATGGCTGAAAATAGGCTCAATCGATCGGGGCTGTTCGTGCGAACAAGAATCCGTTGAGATTTTTCAAAAATTCCGCCTCTAAGTGGGTCAAAAATGAAAAACAAAAAAAGAAAATTCCGGAAAATTCCGTGAAAATTTATGGCTGGAAATAGGCTCAAACGATCGGGACTGGTCGTGCGAACAAGAATCCGTTGAGATTTTTCGAAAATTCCGCCTCTAAGTGGGTCAAAAGTGAAAAAGAAAAAAATTAAAAAAAAAATTTGCCTCCTGGTAATTCTGCGCGACTGTTACTTCGTCTTGAAAATGCCTGGTATTTTAGTGGAAATTTTTATGGATTTCTTAAAAACGCTATAACTCAGCCGTTTGAAGTGGTAGGCGGGTGGGATAGGTATCAAACGATAGGTAATTACTTAACCTAACTTTTGGTAACATAAAATATGGATTTTTTTCCCAAAAATTTTCCAAAAAAAATTCCAAAAAAATGGCTTAAAAATGGCTGAAAATAGGCTCAATCGATCGGGGCTGTTCGTGCGAACAAGAATCCGTTGAGATTTTTCGAAAATTCCGCCTCTAAGTGGGTCAAAAATGAAAAACAAAAAAAGAAAATTCCGGAAAATTCCGTGAAAATTTATGGCTGGAAATAGGCTCAAACGATCGGGACTGGTCGTGCGAACAAGAATCCGTTGAGATTTTTCGAAAATTCCGCCTCTAAGTGGGTCAAAAGTGAAAAAGAAAAAAATTAAAAAAAAAATTTGCCTCCTGGTAATTCTGCGCGACTGTTACTTCGTCTTGAAAATGCCTGGTATTTTAGTGGAAATTTTTATGGATTTCTTAAAAACGCTATAACTCAGCCGTTTGAAGTGGTAGGCGGGTGGGATTGGTATCAAACGATAGGTAATTACTTAACCTAACTTTTGGTAACATAAAATATGGATTTTTTTCCCAAAAATTTTCCAAAAAAAATTCCAAAAAAATGGCTTAAAAATGGCTGAAAATAGGCTCAATCGATCGGGGCTGTTCGTGCGAACAAGAATCCGTTGAGATTTTTCGAAAATTCCGCCTCTAAGTGGGTCAAAAATGAAAAACAAAAAAAGAAAATTCCGGAAAATTCCGTGAAAATTTATGGCTGGAAATAGGCTCAAACGATCGGGACTGGTCGTGCGAATAAGAATCCGTTGAGATTTTTCGAAAATTCCGCCTCTAAGTGGGTCAAAAGTGAAAAAGAAAAAAATTAAAAAAAAAATTTGCCTCCTGTTAATTCTGCGCGACTGTTACTTCGTCTTAAAAATGCCTGGTATTTTAGTGGAAATTTTTATGGATTTCTTAAAAACGCTATAACTCAGCCGTTTGAAGTGGTAGGCGGGTGGGATAGGTATCAAACGATAGGTAATTACATAACCTAACTTTTGGTAACATAAAACCATTGATTTTTCAGCCCAATAAGTGATGAAAAAAAATGGTTGGAAATAGGCTTAAACGATCGGGAGCCAACAAGAATCCTTTGGAAAATTTCGAAAGTTACGCCTTTAAGTAGCCTCTAATTGTCCAAAACATTGTGATGCTCCTTTGTTGTGTGGTATGTTTGCGAATCGTTAAATTAAAAAAATAATTTTTAACAATAAAATAATAAAATTCAAAAAATTAATCAAAAAATTTTTTATTTATTTATTTTATTTTTTTTTATTCAAATCAACAGGTTTTTTTTTCCTTTTTTTGTTTTTTTTTTTTTTTTTATAATTCATTTGTTTTATTATATTTATTTATTTGTTTTAAAGGACATTCAAAATTCTAGCTATTACCTAAAAAGTAGCAACTAAAATATTTCATTATTTGTTTGTCGTTTTTAATTTATTTTTTTCAATATTTATTTATTATTTAAATAGGTCAGTGTGGGTGTGTTTGTGTGTTTGTGTGTGAGCGTGATAGTGTGTGTATGTGTGTATGGTTTTTATTGTTTTTCCTTTTTTTCTTTAATTGGTTGTCTATTCGCGCCATCTATAAATTGTTTTATATATAATAATTTATCTGTTATTGGTATATAAATTTTTGTATTTTAAATTTTATAACTTATTTAATTAAATTTAATTATATGTATTTTTTTGTTATTTTATTTTATTTTTTTCGTGTTCATTATATATTTTACTTTTTTTTAGTACATATTATATTTTTTGTTTTGTTATTAATTTATGTAAATATAGAAAAATTATTTAATATTATATAGAAAAAGATTAAAAATAAATTCTTGAAAAACAAAACACACTTTTTTTTCTTTTTTTTTCCGATTTTAATCAACAAAAAATAAAATAGTAAAATTTTCATTGTTATTTTAATTAATGGACTTGTTCATATTATTTTGAATTCATTAATTTTATAATATATAAAAAAAAAAATAAATAAATTATTTTTTATTGATTTTGTGTGATGTTTTTGTTTGGTTTTTTTTTTTTTAAGTGAAAATAATGATTTTATTATTATTTAATAATTTCGAAAAGAAAAACTATATACCAAAAAATTGTGCTGTATTTTTTAATCATTTCTTAATTATTTTTAATAATATTTTTAATTTTTTTTTAATTTTTTGTAATTTTTAAATTTAAATTAAAATTTTCTTTCCTTTTTTTTTGTTTTGTTTTTAGTTTTTTTTTTTTTTTGTATCATTTTGATTTAATTTTTTTAATCACTATTATAATATATTTTTAGGTTATGAAAATCCATTCTATTTTATTTTTATTAAATATATAATATAATTTAGTTTTATCTTTTTTGTGGTATTTGCAATATTTTAATTTTTTTTTTCTTTTATTTTGAATGAATATTTTTATTTATTGATTAGATTTTATTGGTGTAAAGAATAATAAAAAAAAAAAAAAAATGAAAAAAAATATAAATAATTTCATTTTTAATTATTTATTTATTTATTTATTTTTTTGTAGAGAGAAAGAATTGTAGAATTTTTTTTTTTATTATTAATTTAATAATAATAGTAATAATAATAACAGTAATAACAAAAAAAAAAAAATTAATAAAAAATAAACTATTTTAATTAAATTTATAATTAATATTGTAAAAACTTAACAATAATATTTTATATGTTTTTTTTGTATTATTTTAATAATATGATAATAAATTATTATTAAATAAATTGTTTTAATATTTTATTAATTATTTACACAATTCATTCATTCAATTTAATTTCAATTAATGCGATTCATTTCGGAATTATACGGATCAATTTAATTCACATAAATATAAAATTTAATTTATGAGTGAATTTTATTAATTTTTATAAAACACAGGGTGCTGGACCCTTAAAAATTAATTACATCTTAATTAGACAAGTAATTGCTTATAATTTATATAAATATTATGAGTATGTAGTATATGTCTATGATAATTTATGAGGGCAACCGAGAATGTAGACTCTCCTTACATTTTTTATTTGGGCAATTTTACAGTCGGCTTCAACTACACTACACTTAATGAAACATGAAATATACTTGTTTTTCAGACCTAATCCATTTGACGGAAATATTTTTTTACTAGCGAGAAATTATTTTAGATTTGGAAACTAGATATAGTTATTGAGGATCCAAAAATCTGGACTGTATGGTGGATGTGAAGCAATTTCGAATCATAACTCTTCAAATTGTTGGTTCAGTTAAAACTACAGTGGTCGTTTTCTATTGTGCTCATCACTCAATCGATCCAATAATGCACAATAATATTCACTATTGATTGTTTTTTTTTTCATTTTGAAGATAATCAATGAACATTATACCAAAAAAACAGTGGTCATAACCATTCATGTTGATTGGTTTCTAGTATGTATGGTATTGGATCCATGTTTCATCATGTAACAAAGAAAATCCTCAATTAATGTTTCTGAAATTTCATTTACAGAAGTCTTATATAGAAGCATGGTTCTAGTGCACCAACAATATACATTTGCCATAGTAGTGAAACATAGAGGTTGCTAGGGAGCGCTTATTTTCGTGGTTGCCCTCGTATAGGAAATTAGTTTTTAAATTAATAATTGTTATATTATTATTATTATTATTATTATTATTATTATTATTATTATTATTAATATTAATATTATTATTATTATTATTATTATTATTATTATTATTATTATTATTATTATTATTATTATTATTATTATTATTATTATTATTATTATTATTATTTTTATTAATATTTATTTTATATTATTAGAATTATTTTTCCTAATTTATTTACATTTATTTTTGTGTACTTGAAATATATTGTCAAATCGTCATTCGTCCGTTCACACACAATTTCTTCTTCTATGCATATAATATATATATATATATATTTATTTATTTATAAATATATATATTCTTTCTTTAATTTATAATAATTGATAAAAATTAATAGTGTAAAATAAAAAATAAACAAATTAAAAAAATCCCCAAAATCAAATGTTTAATAATTATATATATAAAAAAATAAAATAAAATACTTTTCTTGTAGTAAAACCCCGTGTGTTATTTTCTCTATTTATTATAATTAATTTTATTATTTAATTATTATTTTATTTTCTAAATATTCGTATTCGTATTTATATTATATAAATTACTTTTCGTTAATTAATTATTTTAATTTAATTTAAAATAATTAATTCGATTTAATATATATATATATGTAATATAATAAAAAATAAGTCACGCTCGTGATTACTTATTTTATATTTTATAATTAATTATAATAATGTGTGTGTGTGTGTTTGTGTGTGTGTATGGATTATTTGGGTTTTTTTTAATTTTTAATTATTATAATAATGTTTTCATCTATTATAATTTATAAAAATGTTTTTATTTTATAATTAATTAATATATAACTATTTTATGTACATTATTTTTAAAAATAAACCAAAAAAACTAAACACCAAAACCAAATAATAATAATTAATAATAATTTATGATAATATGGTAATAATTAATAATATGAATTATTAATAATAATAATAATAATAATAATAATAAATAAAAAATTGTTTTATTATTTACATATTGTCGACAATTTTTAATGCTATTAACTTTTTAAATTTTCGATTGAATTAATTTCATTTTTTAAATTTACATTTTTTTAATATAAAGAATTAAATTCTAAATTATACAATTATTTTAAAAATCGAGTTATCTAATATTTTATATTTAATATTTGTTAAAGTTTTTATATATTCTATATTATTATTCTTTTATTATCATCATTATTATTATTATTTTATATATTTTTTAAATTTAATTACAAAAAATAAATAACTAAAAATAATATTATAAAAAAGGATTAATTGAATGATTTGGTTTCTCTGCGCCTTCAGACAACTCTGCTGCGTTAATTATTAATTTTGTAAATAGAAAAAGAAACATATTAGGATTAGGAAAAATATTTACACACATAGCAATATATTTTTTTATTGAACATCTCCGGCGGCTATCTTTTCACGGTTGTTTCATTTGTTTTGTGTTGTTCCTCCTTTGATCTCGCGATCTATCTATAGATCTTGGTAGATTTACAAATAAATCTAATTGAAAAGAAAAGCGTTTTAAATTATTCAAATTATTATATGGTCAAATTGTATGCGGTTGTATTATGTAGACTATTATCCTATTATGAAAAGAAACGATGTAAATGTGAATGGTTAATCGTATAGATTGAAGATAAGGAACACATGTTATTGTGGTTTCATTATTAATTCATTACTATGACATACAAAAATTTTATATTGGGAAAATGTAAAACAAATGAAAAAAATTACGAAGATGTTGGATTATGTTGTATGGAAAATGAACGACGACACCTGCATATAGTAATTTAAAAAAAAACCTTTAAAGAGTACTGTTTAATGCAAAGCACTGTATGTAAAAATATTGAAATTATATAGGATCAAAAGTAATAATGTCGACGCATACTCATTCGTAATCGGTTCGATAGAATTCGACATTATTATAATTTGATCAGTGCTGTTAAGCTCTTTTAATGAATTTATAAATTGCTTGAAGTGCGAGCGTATTACATACATACAACTAACATTTAATTAATTAAATGTATATACATTTACTTAAATATTAAATTATAATTGAAAAAAAAAAAAAAACATGTTTACATTTGTATTTGAATTTTCGCATTTTTTTTTTTTTTTTTGAATGAAACAATAAAAATTTATTATTATTTTTAATTATTAATTAATAATAAAAATAACTTATAATATATATTGAAATTAAACTATTTCCCAACAAAATATTATGTACACAGTCTGCTCTGTTTTTTATGTCTAATTACGCATGTGAATGTATTTGTATTATATGTAAGTGACATACGTTTGTTTTAAGTAATTAAAATGTTATTATAATTTTAACCACTCAATTATTATTAAAATTATTATTATTATTATTATTATTTACATTTATAATTTAAATATTTATTATTCAATATTATTATTAATTGGTTTTTGTATTATTTAATTTGGGAAGCAGCTCTTTTTTATAATTAAAGAAAAAAAAAATAAAACAATAATTAAATTACATTGTTTTTACATATAACAAATGAATTAAAATATTGGCAGTGCTTTTGCTGTATACATTTTACATATAATCATATATATTTTGTTCAATAAAAATATAAATGTAAAAATTATAAATTATTTAGTTAATTTTTTATTCTTTTTTTTTTATAATTATTTTATCTAATAATTTTTAATTTTATTATTTTAATTAATTAAATGAAATACGCTACGCCTCCGAGAGAGATCTATACAATGATAGAGTATATAATTAACTTCCTTCTTGTTTATACATTTTATAGTTCTGAAACGATATGCTGTCAAGGTAATAAGAATTAAAGACACATATCATATTTAAATTAAAAAATTAAAGAAATCGATTAATTGGAATATTTAGGATGCCGCCACAGAGATGAATTTTGGAATTTAGGGTTGATTAAATGTATATTAACAGTTTTGCATGACATATAAATACGAATTGCTTTACACCCGCATCGTAAACGTACAAAGATGAACTCTATATATAGTTGAAAATAAGTATTATATGCATGAGAAAACATAGGGTTAAAGTTTACGTTGTCCTATTTTTAAATCTGGTCGTAAATACCGTCCAGATAAAACACATGAAGAGTCGTCCAAAAACTGTTATATAATTTTCTTTTAAATAATGTTTTTATGTGAAAGAAAATTAATTTCTATATAATTTATTGTTGTGTGTTTGTGCGGGTGCGGTGTGGTACCTGCGGCAGTGTAAATTAATATTGGTTTTTAATTTAATTTTTTATTTTAATAGTTACTCTATAAATTCACCGTTTTTTTTTTCTTTTTTGTTTTTGTTTAATAGCTATTGCGTATACGCACACACGTGCCACAACACAATTTTTAGGTATATTTTACAAATTTTTTAATAATAATTTTAACATAATTTATATTTAAAAATGTTTAAATAGAAAAAAAAATAGAAACGGCCTTTTTTTTAATTGTTTGTAACAACATAATAATAATTTAATTCATTTTATTGCTATATCGTTGTCATAATAAATATTTTAAAATGTTTTAAAATCCCTCCACACCGCTTATTTTATATAATTAGTGCCAATATTTAAATGTCTATATTATTATTTTTAATATTAATTGAAAAATGCGTTATTAATAATAATAATAATAATAATAATAATAATAATAATAATAATAATAATAATAATAATAATAATAATAATAATAATATAATAATAAAAATAATATAATATTTTAATTGTGATTTCAATTAATTAATTTTCTGTTTTTTCAATTTAATTTATTTTATAATTACATTTCATTTAAAAACAAATTTTTTATATATTTATATATTTTTTAATAATTTTTAAATTTTTTGAAAAAAACAGAAAAAAAAACACCCTGTATTTTTTGTATATTACAAATAATTGTGGTAACTTCAAAAAACCACAAAGAATTAAAAAATCATATGCTAAAAATTAATGTTGTTGTTGTTTTTATAGAGAAATAATGATGCGTACGTATTTTTATGTTTGCATTTTAATTTATTTATTTTTTAAATTCCAATTAATTCCATTTTATTGATTTTTTTTTTTTTGTATAAAATAAAATCTATAAATTATAATAAAATTGGTTTTTTTAATAGTTTTTCAAACCCACCATACACTTGGAATATAATATAAGTTTAACTGAGAACGTCAATTCTGCAAACAAACAGTTAATTCAAAGAAAGTCTTACAAGAAGTTCGGGTAGGTATACAATAGTTTTCAATGAATCGAGTGTATAGTTGAGTGCTTGCATCTGTGGGAATTCGAAACATTTTTTTCTCCATAAGGAGGTGATGTCCGGTAAACATCAATCAAAGAAGAGCATTTAATTAAATATATTCGTAATGAAGGGATTCTGTTAGCCGTCAAGGAACCATCCGATTCCGATTTTGGCAAAGGTGAATGAATAATTTTTCATTAATTTATCAATAATATCGTCGCTCAAAATATATAAAATTGTCATCAAAAAATAAATAAATTTATTTTGGTCCATTTGGTCATTTTTACGCGTTTTCTATTTTTAATTAATAACAAAATTTAATTAAATTATTTACTCAATCATTAAAAAAACACACGCACACACACCCACAACTTTTTACGATGTTTTAAAAAATGGTTAAAATATTCAAATAGTTTTGTTGTTGTTTTTTATATACAGTTTAGTTTTTTTCATTTTTAGCTTATTTTTAAATTATTAACTGATTAAATTTATATTTTTTTTAAAATATACATAAATTATAAAGAAAAAGAAATAAATTCTAATATATTTCATTAAAAAATGTGTTTTTTTTTTTTTTAATTACGTACTTAAGTTTCCTAATGTTATAGACAAATACAAAAAATTAAATTAATTTGGATTAAATTAAATTAAATGCAAATAAATTTTATAATTAAAATGGACATTTTTTTTTTATTGCTATAACAAGTGTTTTTTTTTTCATGATACGATGGTTTAATTAATTTAATTTAAATAATTATAGGGTATTATATACTCTCTGTCTGTACACGTGCGTATATCGTAAATGATTTATAGAAAAAAAAAATAAAATATAATTTAATTATTCTTTTTTTTTAATGGGAAATCTTATTTTTCTTCTTTTTGATTAAAACGAATTTAATTTGAATATAAAAAAAGGTAAATTTTTAACAAATAATAAATTTTTATATTTTTATTTTAATGGTATTTTCAAATTCCAGTAATTGTTTTTCTTTTTTCTCTTTAGTCTCTATAAAAAGTGGTAAGTTATTAAATTAATTATTAATTATTTTATTCTAAATATCACATCATAATTTATTTATTATTTATTTTATAATATAAAAAAAAAAAATTAAAAATAAAAATTATTTATTTTTATATTTATTTATTGATTATTATTCAACACAATTTTTCGTATATTTTTAATTTATTAATCTCCATTTAATGTGAAGTGTGTGACAAATTAAACACCGCATAATTTATAAAAACCGATTGAAAAATGTTAATATTTTAACAAATTCATCATCGATTAAATGGAAAAGAAATTATAATTTATTATATTTTGTAATTATTGAAGCTGGCCAAAAAAACCATTTACCATTTCGTAAACATTTTAATATCCTGTCCATAAAGGATTGGACGAGTATAAATAGAAGCTTACTGTATATGCACGCATCCTTTTCAGATTTGTAATTGAACATAGTAATATGCGGATAAGTGTGCCACAGTTTTCCAATAGGTAGAATAGTGACAATAATAAAGTATGAGGTCACGATTCTGAAATCGAGGTGTACGCGAAGTGTTATCAATATATGTTCCGACTGAAGAACGATCTGTTGATGGCACTCATTAAAATTCGACGATCGAGTCTGGATTATTAAATGGAGGTGTTGTGATACTAAATATGATATCTGTACTGCTGAACAATAGGATCACCCATTTTCAAACGATTGAACCTATATGCTTGCACATAGGGAATAAATCATGAACATTGCGATGGTAAATGTATCGTCGTTTATATTGGAAATGGTTTTGATTTCATTTCAATTTATTTGTTTGCTTTTCCACCAAACAATCATTGCCATCATCAACAACATAACAAATTTTCGGAAATTTCTGATCATGAAACCAGATGTTAGCATAATTTCCAAAAGATCATATTAAATTTATCATCATTACTATTATTTTAATAATTATAAAAATTTTATATAATTAAATAATTGTAATTAAAATTATTAAATGGAAATGGAATTTAAAGCAAAAAATTGTATAAATGAATAATAATTTATAAAATGAATTAAATTAAGTTTTATCGTCGTTTTTGATGGAACAAAATTTAAAAATTATATGTATAAAATAATTGTATTTAATTAGTTAATTAATTAATTATTTATATAAATGTTAAACATTTTATTTAAAGCTTTTTTTTCATTTTTAGTTTTTTTTTTTGTTTTTTTATTAACTTACCACAATTTATTGTTAATTTATTATTTTTATTTTATTTTTACAATAATAATCAACAACACAAGGATTATTATTATTATTACATATTAATTAATTAAATAATATTATTTTTACAGTTACATACATTTAATATCTATAAAATTTAATTTTATTAATTAAATATAATTAAACGGAAAAAAAAATAGAAAAAATAAAAAAAACTATTGCTATACAAATGGCTGGAATTCGTAACCGATAAATTGCGTAACAATTCATCAGAAATTAATATTATAAATTATTAAATAATCTTTATATTAGTTATTATCATAATGAACAACGATCATTAAAATATGTTTCATTAATTAAATGATACGAATTAATTAATTAGTTTTTTTTTTAGATATAGCATATTTTTTATTTATTATTTATATTTATAACTAATTAATATTATATATTACAAAATTTACAAATATTTAATATTCGAAAACTTTTCTTTTTTTTTTCTTTTGGTCAATTTATGTTTTATCGAAACATTAATAATGATCGGAGGCGATGGCGGTGGAATGGGGATGCATTCATTCATTAATTCTATAGAAAATATAGAGAAAAATATTTGTTATTTATAAGTGGATGATGTTATTGAATGTGGTGTGTGTGTGTGTGTGTGTCCCGTGAATTAATTAAAATTTGTGTAACATTTTTGTTATCAGTCGCTTATACACAAAAATTATTTTACGAAGACTTTTTTCTATTTTATTTGTTTCAATCACAGAGTTTTATTAAATAGTATTATACTAAAATTTTCAGAGTCCGGCGTCGCCAGAACTGCAGTATTTATAGAAACGCAGCAGTTAATCTGAAAATTGCATTGTGATATATTTCTAATCATATTTAAAAAATAACCGCATTTGTTATTGGGTCTTAATGAGTACTGCAGTATATTATAATAACCGAGCTCTGAAAACTATAAGAATAATGTATTATATCAATATTCATATAGCAGCGTTAGTTACGATTCAGTTATAAGAATTAGAAAAAAATCATAGGACATTAATATAAAATAATTTAATCTGATCTAGATGGTACACAGTAATCATTATTTTTGTAAATAATAATATGTTTTCTTTAGGACATTGTTGGGTGGTGAAGATGATCTAATTAATTAATTACAAGTAATAATATATATACATTTACAAATCAATACAGCCACTGGCGCAATAGCTGGAGTAAGAAGAATGTTAAATTTTTCATTGGAAAACATTTACCATCGAGTCACTTGATTAGAGTGTGTGTACAACAAAAAAACAATGCAATTAGTTAAGGATTGATTACTCAAACATCCGTCAAGCCATTGCCAGCTATAATACCCTCATTTTATTTAAATTACATGCGTGCTCTAATCACTGTGTCATTGAATCACCAATTTAAAGTATAAAGTTTATTTGTAATTTGATTTTGAATTTAATTTGCTTAACTTGCTTTCTGACGAGAGGTAGAAATATCCTTAAAAAATTCTTGGTGTTAAATATGCATTAAAAACTAGTTTTATTTTATACACAAAAATGCAATTAAGTGTTTTAAAAATAAGATACTGGAAGTTTTTATAATGCAGAAAACTTTAACAATAAAATTTATTGTATATTATTTAAAATTAAATAATTGATCGTTTTTTCCATAAAAAAACTAAAATAAATTCTTTTTTTTTTTTAATCGATTTTTCCATTTCCAATTTTATCATTTATTTCTTTTTAATTAAATTAATAAATTCTATATATTTCTATATTTATTTAAATTGAAGTGAAAAAAATAATGTCATAAATAAACAAAAATTTATTGTTTTACTTTTAATTTTACTAATTTTCTTTTATTTTCGATATTATTGAAATTGATTAAATTAAATAATTTAATTTTTATAATTCGGCGACATCCCAAACTAATCGAAATTATAATAAATTTACTTATAATAAAAAGAAATAAAAGGTAGAGTTCAATGGATTTTCATCATTTGTTATACAATTTTATTGTTCGCTAATTCTTAAATTGTTTTATTTTTATACTATAATTATTTATAATAAATTTAATTTAATTTTTTAACTATTCTTCCATTCCACTCAGCCGCTATATTTTTTATAATAATTAACAAAATTTAATAAATATGTATATTGCAATATGCGGTTCAAACTGGAACATCAGTAATGATTTTTTTATTACTGCTACCATCAACATCATCAACAATATTATTTTGATCCGTTGTAGCTCCATTACCGCTAATTTCATTTTTTTTACACCATCTACTTCCAAACGAACAACATTTAAAAAATGACATTGATCGTTCCGTCGTATTTGACTGGATATTATAAGTTACAATTTTAATATTTTTACCTTCATCCATATCAATATTATTATTATTATTATTTTTATTAATATTATTATTATTATTATTATTATTATTATTATAATTATTATTATTATTATAATAATTATTGTTATTATAATTAATATTATTATTATTATTATTATTATTATTATTAATTATACTATTATTAATTTTATTAATATGAATACCATCACCATTATTAGTATTATTATTGTTAGTATTATTATTATTATTATTACTAGTAGTAATATTCTTCACATTGATGCTATTACTCTTTAGTTGATCATTATTACAAACACCACCACAACCATTATTATTACTATTATTACTATTATTAATATTAATATTATTATTATTATTACTATTATTATTAGTATTACTCGTAAAACAATCAATTTTCATATTTTCGTCAATAATAGAATGATCATCAACATCATTTTTATTATTAACATATTTTATAATATTAGAATTATTATTACCGGTAATTATATCATTTTTAATATTTACTAAATTTTTTAATTTTCTATCCAACAAATAATGATTTATAGCATTTCGTTGCATATCATGGCGCAATGAAATGATCGTATCATTATTGTCGCTCCCCCGCGATTACCGGCTTTCGCGAGCGGAGCGAGGCCGTCCCTAACTTGATGTTGATGCAATTGGTGATACCGGTGACAATGGGCTACGTGTTGGATCTTTTAAACAACCTGTTAATGTTATAGTTAATTTGCGTGAACCAGCATGATCACGATGTTCACATAACCAAACGCCTTGCCATGTACCCAATGATAATTTACCATCGGTTATTGGAATTGTTAATGAACTTCCTAGAAAACAAGCTTTCACATGGGCCGGCTAAAAAAAATAAAAAAATAAATAAATAAAAAACCAAATTTTAGTCAAACATTTTTGATATATAAAAAAAACAAATGTGAATATATAATTTTAATATTGTACAAATTGTATAAATCCTATATCCCTGGCTATATAGGTGATAAGAAATAATATAATGAAATTATATAATCAGTTTAAACGATTCATATAAAAATTGGCATATATATTATTTACAATATTAGGAAAATTGATTTAAATGTGATTTGATTACAGTTTTTTTATAATCTGTACTATATGTACAAAAATATTCAATCATATATTAATTGTGTGTGTGATGATCATATACAGAGTTTACTGCAGTAGTTTAAAAATTGAAAATATTCTAGTAAGTGTTTTGAATTTTTTATTAAAAATAAGTCATTCCGGCTTCAATACACATGTAGCACATACAGCATTATAATAATCATTTGATTGCCTGTTCCAGTTCACATTGCAAAATAGGCTCCAGCAACACGAACAGCTGCTGTTAGTATGGCTACCAGCAATCATCAAAATAACACAATTCATATTTGAATTTTAACATCTTTTGGTGAGAATACAGACAAGTCACGGGATGCTAAATCAGTCGTTATTTAGCCGATTCTATTGACCATATATCGCAAGATTTGAATCCTTTAGTTTTTTGTGTCACAGATAAACAATTACAACATCACAAACTGGATGCAGTTCAAGAATGTTATTCTGCGAATTGTTTTGGAAGAAAAATTGGCTGATGAAGTGCATGTGTAAGCTGCCTGCGATTATTAAAAAAAAACGATTAATTGAACTTATAAAGTGGTAAAGGTGGAATTATGTGTTATACATTTTGAACAAACATAAATAAATAATTATTAACAATTTACCATGTCATCAGGTCCCTCACATGAATGTCTATACGGTAAACCTTCAGGTATTATTTTATTTAACATCATTTCCATATCATCCCTATGTGATGTGATTTATGTACGTACATCGACGAACCCAACCATAAAAATAAAAAATAAATAAATAAAGAAATAAAATCAAATTATTTTATAGTCGAAAAATCAGTTTCATTTAATAATATTGTTAAGGTAACAAAAATATATGTGTAGGTGTTTAGGTTTAGTGTAGATACACATATGTTTTTATAATTTAATATACCTGACATCCGGATCCCAACTTTCATTTATTGCTAAACTTGCAGATGTGTGTAAAACTAAAATATATACAAAATAGAAATAATATAAATTTAATAACTTTTAATAACTATATTTTTATTTTATTTATTTATTTTTTGAACTTTTAAAAATGCCTTTTATATTTTTCTTTATACAACAATAGTGCTGGAAATATATATTATAAAGTAAAAGTTATTATGTAAATATTTAAAATATTTCGTTTTATATCACAAGCTGAAATTATAGTGTATTCGACTAAATATAGAATTGTTTTAGAATAGACAATACACTATTTGACTATATAAATTGGAACAATTTTAAATTCATTAGAACAAAATTTCGAAAATTTGTAAATAATTTGATAACAAATACGATTTTATCAGTACATTTTACCAGTGAATTGTTTGCCGACATCCCAAAAGCGTTCAAAATATAAAAACACTATGGTGTTTGGAAAATTATGAAGAAATAGAAAGAAACGTTGTTAAAAATAAATATCGTTTGGTAAAATACTGGGTATATAAAATGACAAAACGAGATGATGTTGCGTGTTACTACGAAACATAAATAAGCATTCTATTTACATTTCCATTCAGAGAATAGTTAAACGTAATCAAATTACCCCCTATAACTATAAAAAATGGTTGGAATTTGCTTGTTATTGCAAGATAGCCAAGCGTTTGAAAAAACCACTATTTGACGTATACGTATATAAGTTTTTTCTTAATACATAATTATTAAGTAATTAATTTATAATATAAAAAATTGAATAATATTACTATATTTTGTGTTTACAATATAATGTTCTATTATAATTCCAGAGAAACTAAATGAAAATCAATGTTATACTATTTTGCGCTATTGGTTATACAATACATATATTTTTGTACTGCTTTGCTTTGCCATATAGACGATATTTTTGCATTGTATATATATTTTTGATGGGGTTTTTTTACACATATTTTTTATATATTTTTTATATTTTTATTATTATTATTATTATTATTATTAATTTATAACAAGAGAAATTCATCAATTATTTTTAATGGATTTATAATTTTAGTATATATTGTATATATGATTTTAATAATTTCCTGAGTTCTGGTATAATAGATATAATAAGTATATAGATAGGGAAAGACAAATGTAGAGTAATTATAATACAATTGAATAGATAGACATAGAACCAAACCAAATCACACATTTGAAAATATAATAATGCTGACAAATTACATAGTATTCGTATCATAAATTATACAATATACAATAATAAGTTAAAAAGGAAATGAAATAAATTTTTAATGATTTTTATTTGTATTTTTTTTTTGCTCAGAATGCACAGAATGATTGTATAACAATTTTTAATAATAATAATTATACAACTAAAAAAAACTATATATTATTTTAATTAAATATATTATTTATTATATTATTGAACTTTAATTATATGTATATAACTAAAGTAAAGAATTAATGCAATTTCCATTCAACTCATCTATACACCGTGCGATTTAATATTTGGTGTACAAATATCATACCTTTTTCTCCGTGTAATATCTAAAATGGTTAACATGTTAAATAAAATCTATGGCGGTCGTTCACCAAAGTGTAACTATATCTTAATAACAATTTTTTGTAAATAAATGCCTTCAACGAAATGTTTTCGTTTTCAATGTAAATGAATTGATAATGACGAGCTTTGGAAAATAAACAAGAATAGATAATTAAATATGAAATGGCGAAAATGTGTATGAATCCGACATATAATTTGAGTGACAGAGTATCGTACGATATTACAACAATGCTGAAGCCTTAGGTAAAATCTTGGTAGTATAATATGGTAATTGTTTTGTACAAAGACGCGTAAAGGTACTATTTTCGATTAGTATATAATATTACTATATATTACATATAGAAAAATTAATATTAATCCTTCATTATTTATTTAAAGATTTTGTTTTTCGTAAATGTATATATCGGCATAGCATATAGACGAGAATAAGTTATAGGAAAATAATAAAGGATCGCAGGACATAAATATTATTGTATATAATATAAAAAATGTGAATTACTGCATTTTTAGGTAAACTATTATAGAGATAATTATAAATTTAAAAATGCCATATATAGAATATAATATTATAAGACATAAAATTTTAAAGTTTATACCATACACCAGATCTGTAGCGGACTTCCTTCCTCATATATTAAGGAATACATATATACAGTAGTTTTATAGTTCATAAATAAATTGTAGTGTATAGTTAGTTTGATATTATTATGATTTTCGAAAAACAATTACTATTTATATATATATATATCCATTATATAAATGGACGCGATATACAATACTATATTACAAACATGTGCATACATGTGTATAATATATAATTGATTGAAATACCTTATTTTATATATAACACACAGTAGCGGCGATATATAACCAATCAATATACTATGGCATAGGTATATATGGTATACATATCTGTAAATAAATATTTAAATACAAATCATAAGCTAAACAAACACAAATCCTATATGTATTTCATATTATATAACAACCTTTATACATATAATATAAAACCATATATAAATATATATATTATTATTCATTAATTTTATGTGTTTGCGGAAATAAACCGGCAATGTGATTGTGTGTTCTTTTTTATATATCAGATTCTCATTACAAATGATGATAATGTTATATATATATATATATACGACGACTATACGATGAGTATATAATGTTGATGGTCTATTTATTATACACCCTGTGTTCGAAAAATAACCACACAAAAAATTGATTAAGCACAATTTATATAATTTTATTTTAATCGAAATTGTCTGTGCCTCAGTTGAACAACAACGGTAGGGAACATTCAACAAGTGCATCAAATGGCTACGTTTTAATGTTACTATGATTGGAGTGTTGTTAAGTGTGAATAATAAAAAAAAAATTACAGTCATAAGAGATTTTAAGCATATGATGCGTTTCGATAGCATTGACAGAAATGTCATTGACATATAGTTTGTTTGGGTCTTGGTTTCAAAATATAATAAATCAATCAGCAGCCAATCGATGGTTATTCCGGTTATTTTTTCGGACACAGTGTATATAAATATATATGTATTTATATCGCATGGCATATATATTATTCTAAATGGTATTTTTAAGTTGATTTGGAGGAATTGTGTTATATTAGTTATATAAGCATTTATTATATATGTATATCATGAATAAATGTATATGAATTTAGAAATCAAGCGAATTATATTTTGTTATAATATATTCTGTTTGTATTTATTTATTTATTTATTTATTTATTTATTTATTTTTTGAATATATAGAATATATGGTATGGCTTTAACAAATAAAAATGATAAATATTTGTTATCAAGATTATGAAGAAATGTATCGCAAGAGTAGTCGTCTATATATATATATATATAATCAAGAATAGTAAATATATATTGCATAGCAGACGATAATTATGAAAATTATTACACAAAGATGATGTTAAACAAGCATATATGGGTACCGACTGCATATACACAAAATTTCTCTGAACATATATATGTTCTTAAAATCTTCAAATTAATAGATCCGTTTAGTTGCTGTTGTAATTGAATTTTAATTTAACTCAATTATTTTCTGATAAATTCTAACAATTTGCATGTGGTGAAAGATCCATCACATACGCTTCTATATACCATGTTCTTTCCGTATCAATTTTGAGAATTGTATTATAAATAATGTTATAGTGAATCGATGGGTTTCTGTATTACCCAAACATTGTGACACTTTAAAATTCACACAGGACATAGCCCCCCATCATTATCTTATAAAGAAAAATATTTTTATTTTATATGTGTACGTGATTAACAAAATATAACCACATATTTATAATGAAATAATAAACATTTATAAAAATGGTTATACAAAACGATATCTATACACAAGTTTTATGTATCACAAACCAGATTTCCAGATACTTTTTAATTTCGATAAAATTTAGTTAATTATAATATAAAAATTACGTATATGGTATATTAAAAACTCTGCCATAGATAAATTTAATGAAAATTAGTTATATTTTAACAAATTTACAATGTTTAAAAATAATAGTATATTCGTGCATCATCAACGATAATAGAAAGGTAAAAATATTTTTGTATGTAGAAGAAATTCAAATATAAAAGATCGTTACTATACACACTGACTATATATCAATGGTATATTAAAATTTCATATATAATCGCTTTATTGATTTAAGAAAAATTCGCAAGATTAAAAAAATTTTAAATTATATATATGCGATAATAATTATCGTATGCAGGCCGAGTATAATAATATATATATATAAAAAAAAAATATATATAGTACATCTTAAAGTCATCTACTTTAAATAAGAAAAAAAAAATTACTGCTTTCTTCATTTGTACACAACTCCTTCCTCTCACTATTATTATATCGCCACTTTAAAAACAATTGACCTATTTAATTATGTATATATGTGGAAAATTATAATTTCTTCAAAAAATACAATATATACATTTATACAAAAATAAATCAACAATTGTCTTTAAAATCCCCATAAATAATTAGTTCAATTTATTATTTTTAATTATTTATTGCAGCATATAAAAATATAAATATAGTTTTTCTATTCCGCATATACATATAAAATTCTTAAGCACTCGTTTTTGCAATGATTTTTGTTAAAAGATACAAAATCATAAAATATTTTCTCTACAGATTAATATGTGAATATTTACAATTATTGTATTTTGAAGTAGGTACTATGTGGAAGAAAAAAAAATGTTAAAAATCAAAACAATCACATTTTCAATAGTACACGCAGAACAAAAGAATTTTTTCTATATATACTTGTGACAAAAGAAATGATTGATAAAGAATTTCAAGTAGAATATATTATTGAATTAAATTTTCCAATGTTATTGATAATATAAAAGAATAATATACAATTTAAAAACGTTTACATGCGCTCTTTAAATGCGGGAATATTCATAGTGAAGGAATATTGTTTATATTACGATGGTTTTTATGTATATGAAAAACATTTTCAAATATCAAAAGTTTGTACAATATATAAAAATTGTGTTCAACATCAAAACGAAATATTCAAGATGTTATGTTCCGAATTTGATATATGATTTTGAATGAATAGGACGCGAATCTATATATATTAAAGGTATGACAATAAAACAATGATATTCCAATCTTTTAATTTCGGTAGACAAATAGGCGTTTTACGCGTCGTTTTACTTCATAATGTGTTGCAAATCTTTTTCCAGCTATGTATATATAGATACGATTTTTATACGTTCAAAAAACAGAAAATATACGCTACGTGTGCCAAATCAAGAGAATTCGATGAATATGGAAGCAATTCATGTAATTTGTAACAATGTAACAGTTGTCATAACCATTACCAGTAGATGTATTTTCCTTCTTTGGTACGTTTCACGTTGATACAAAATTATAAAAGAAAATCTGATGTGCATAATGGAATAAATATAGAATTATCAAAAAATGAATCACACACAATCAGGACCATATAGCAACCAAATCGATATATTAATGACAACAAAGCAATAGTTTATTTGGTGAGATCAAAACGGAAAATTTTTATCATATAAATCAAATCTGATCGGTTTTGTTGCAATTTTTATTATTAAATTCTGTGAACATCATTTTTTTTTCAGAAAGATGGTTTAAAAATGCTTGTGGATAACAAAACAAGTACTAACATAAAAAGTACTAACATAAAAAAGTAAATAATAGTGCAATGTGTATAAAATTCATTATATTTGGCGATTTAACGTATATTTTAAACTTTTTCGTACATACACTGACTGGATAAGCAATAAAATGTATGCCAAAATATAGCTCGTCTCCGCTATAGATGCAATATATGATCAGCTATTTAAATCATAATTGGCAAACTAAAGAAAATGGTTGGAAGAGGGAAGCAACAATCAGTTAAAAAAAACCCACAAATTATATACTGTGCTAAAAAGAATTTATGTAAACCATTGTTCCAAACATATGAAGTGACATATCTTAAAGCTATAGATTTCGGGAAAATTGAAGATTTATATTTAAAATTTTCATTTTTCTATTCACCCGATTATATTGACTTTTTTCTATATAGAAAATTATATAAAACAAATCCTTTATAATTAAAGTTTAAATTCTATATATGTGCAGCGACTCATACGCGCGATACACATTGCATATATATATATAGTAGTAGTACTAGTACGAAGAGTAGCACAACGAGTCGAGTATATGTTTATTAGTTATATAATGCATATTAAACGACAAAATAAATACCATCATCATATAATAATATATGTTTTTATTTATATACATAATTTTATACTATTTTTTTTTTGTATTTATCGATTTGTTGGACATCATTAATCGATTTACTCACTATTGTATAATACTTTAAGAAATAAATGAAAAAAAATTGCTCATTTATATGCATTATATAATAATAGTTTTTTTCTTTTTTTATCATCAAAATATATCAAAAAGTATAAAGACAAACTTCCATATGGGTGACACTTTGTATGCATCATATAATGCAGCCCTCCAATATATATGGTATAGTCAGTTTATTACGGAGTCCGATCTAATTCTATTAAACCGACTGCATCGCCATATATATATATATATATTAAACGTAAATGTAAAACACTACAGACATATAAAAATATATTAGAGGTTTTTCTGTATACAATTTTACAAATAAAAATAAAAAAAAAGGAAACAAATATACAAAAAAAAAAAAAAAAAAAGAGTGGTAAATGCGTAGGTACGAGGATGGTGCGGTATATATAAATACAAAAGTTTCTTAACAAATTATAAAGTATTCCAAGTGGAATATCACAGCAGAAAGGTGGTATAGTGTACTATTTGAGCTGCTGAAACCGTAAATGAAACTATATCCATAACAATTAGTTCACGTGCCATTGAATGAAAACCAAGCTAAATATGTCAAAAAAAACCTTACATGAGCATTTGTTTCGATCGATGCTGCGGTATATTCCTTGAAGATCAGTATATATATACTTAAAATCAATTAAAAAAAGGGATTGAAAAATTAATTGATAAAATTAGATCGGTTCCAAATAGTATTCGACTTATTCTTTCGAAAGATATATGTAACGCCTGCGAAAGATGGTCAAACCTTTTGTATATATTGACTATAACTTTTCACAGACAAATAATTTGAATGAAAAAACTATTATTTTTAAACAAATGTGTTCAATTCTGTTTATTTTCTATTTTGATTATAAATTTTAAAATTCCTCAGCTAATTTATATTTTTATTTTTATATTTATAATAGTCATTTGTCGCATTAGATTATGCACGGGTAATGCAAAAAGTGATTATAATAATATAATGATAACGCCGATCGCGATGATAATAATTTATTAAGAAATAAAGTAATGTACAATCTGAAAAGGTTATTTAAAGATTATATATATGACCGGAATTAGATGCATCTACTCTATGTTTTCAGATACATTTAATATGTATTATCTATACCAATATGGTAACCATATGGCAATAATTATATATATGTATCATTTATATTTTGAATGATTGTGTGTGCATAATGGTTATATAAATATAATTTTTCATTAGATTTACTAGAGAATAAATTAATTTTCCATCCCAATTGCATAATAGGATAATACAAAATTTATCCATATGTTATAAACGAATAAAACTAATATGGCAAAGCATATTTTTTTATGTATAGGTGTATATGAACATAAACATAAACATAATAATGCAACGTTTAAATCACATGATAATAATTCTATATATGCAGAATAATCGGCAATGCACTTTTTATTAAATTGATATAATTGAAAATGAAATTATTTAATTAATTTAAATAGTTTTTTGTTTTCTATTTTGTACTTATATATGAATTTAAATAATTATAATATTTTGTGTTGTTGCATTGCAACGTAATAATATTCATTTCTTTTGTCGTATCAAAACAGATGTTTTTTTTTAGTTGTATCCCTATATACTGATGGTTATGGGTTGATTATAACTACACATACAACAAGTCAACACACAGTAAGTGCACTTTCGTGACATATCTATATCTAACATTGCAGACAAATTGATAAACTACTTTATATTTTGAGTACATATATATTTCTATATATAAAAAATACCCAATTGGTCTACAATTATATATGTTTCGATGGATGATATATTAATTATCATAATTATTTTTTTGTATAGTATATAGCCACTGATACTCAACCACTGAACTATAATGTTTGGTAGATACCTTAAAAACGAATGGCACATTTGGATTGACAATTAATCCACATATAGTTCATTTGGCAGGCGGATGGAATGGGATATATTATAGATCAAACACAATGGGTTAATAGATCTTCGAGTGTAAATACTATAGAATCTCTATACATATAATAAAACAACACACACCCACCCAAAGTTTATTAAATTTATTAATACATTTCAATTGACATACTATAACATTTTGAAATTTGAATTAAAATGAATATATATCCATAGAGATTAATTAATTTTTATATGTACATTATTTGATTGATGGTCATATAAAAATTTCACAAAATAATTATCTTAGCACAGATAGATAGATATACATAGAATATATAATAGAGATTATCACTTATTATATAATTATTGCGATTATATGTATCTAATATTTTATGCGTTGTTTGTACACTGATTATAATATTTTTTTTTTTGTCTTTATCTATACAGTAAATCAAATTAATTATAAAACATTGATGTAAAGCAAAAATAATATAATATTAAATTAAAAACATAACAAATCATCCGGTATTTGTCTATACAGGGAATGGTTTCGAACACTGTACAGTAATGTTAGCGTGGAAGAAAAGTTATCAAACAAGACAAATGGCAATATGGGGGATGGTAACGAAGATATGCAGTGTTGCATAGAATTGCTAATGGTTATGAAAAGCGAATTTACTATAAATATATACGATAATCTGAAGCGAGTTTGGATTTAGTCAGATGAACCATGACCGATATCGTCATAATGGATAGTGCATAACAAAGTAAAACATTTGTTGAGATGGGACATAAAAGGATATATGGTATACTATAAACTCCTGCACCCCAATCATACAATCATTACTGAACGTTACAATAATAACAATGAAACAATTTTGAAGTAATTATTGTTAATAAAAAGCATTCATAGATCTTATATTGAAAATAAAATCAAGGAAACTATATATAAATTTAAGCCAGTAATTAACAGCGCGGGATGTGGTATACCATAAAGTACATCAGATTACAATGTTTTCCTGTCAATACAGTCAACAATATTTTAATTATAGAGATCTGGATCCAGTTCTATTCCACTATCGTTCGTATCTATATATAATAGTATTTTGAAAGATGTTCAGCGATGACTATGTTTGATTCACTGTATAATAAATAATATTTGTTTTTTTTGATTATTGATTTCTTTTTACATTTTTCATTTTTATTTTTCTTTAAAAAGAAAATGTGAAAAAAAAAAGAAAGGTGAATCTTTCTCATTATTTTATTATTTGTTTTTATGCCATACTGTGTGTGTGTGTGTGTGTGTGTGTGTCTGTGAGGTGAACACATTGCAAATATATATATTTATATATATAAAAATTTGCTTCAATGCAGTAAACACATCATAGACAAAATACCAATCATTTTATTATACCATATATAAAGTAAATACTACCGCAGTATCAAAATATACCCGGCCACCTAATTATACGGTGCAGCTGTGGGTCTGATGCAAAATTAAATTTTTTCTTGTATTGTCTCAGTGCTACATGTATAAACAATACCACGTTCGTCGAAGTGACTTTTGAATCTACTGAACCGAAAACCGATCACATGGAAGCATATCAGGTAAAATCGATCAATGTTATCATTGTATTTGTATTAATTTTAGCTCTAAATCGTTATAATCAATGTGTTATGAGATGTGGTTCTAATCATTATAATATAATGTAAAACCCATAAATTATTTACATAAATTGAATCTTTTCAAATGTACACAGCTTCTAAACAGTTTTCGATGTCAATGGTCTTTCAGCATGTATGATCATCTTTTACCGATTTACGATCAATTTCAAAGTGCAAGCACTACTCATTATATATTATTGTTGTTTCCGATAGAACCACATAACAATTTTGTAACACACACTTCTTTATGGAAAAAAATCTAAGAAACGTAAAAAATTGGTTTGTAAGCAAAAACATTTAAAATCTACTGACTGATTGTGAATGACAATGAAGCAGACAAAACCATGTGTATGCCAACGTATCTGAAATATACAAATTACACAAAGATTCTCACGTATGTTTTACGTGCTAAGTTTAAATATTGATATGGCCGGTTACTTTTTGATAGTGGTGGTAGTACCATACTGTTTAAATATATATGAGAAAATAAAATTGATATTTGAAAATTTCAATGAATTGACAATAAATAAAAGAGCAAAATCTAAATGTAGGTAAAAGTTTTGATGTACTGCAGAATTTGCAAGAATTCTCAAAACATTTATTTGTATAGGATTTTTTTTCTTTAAAAACGGGTAATAGGTTTTGGTGTGTAGGACTAATTTGAAAAATATAAAGTTTTTGTCAATTTGTAATGTAATTTATCGGTTAGTTTAATTTTTAATGTATTAGATTGGTTAATCACAATAGAAAAGCACTATTTTCTTTTCAATAAACTATAATTTTACTCTAATCGTAGCATCAAATAATTGGTTCAATAATATTGTATACAGATAATAGCTGATAATAGGTAGCTATTAATATATTTTTCTTCTTCAAATATATAGATGCTTTGTCTTGACTAAATAATACATATATGTTTGCGTATATGAAGATCCTTAAAATTCGGCAGTGGAAGACGTTAGCTGCAGATAGGCCAGGTTGGAGAAGCGTGAGCGGAGAAGGCTTTAACCGCACCTGAGTTTTAATGCCATGGAGTAAGTAAGTAAGTTTGCGTATAATAATGAATAAATTCTTCATCAGTAAAGTTAAGAAATTTTTTAACGAAATTTATTTTATCATTCTTCTATACCTTCCACCCATTATTCATAGTATTTTTTTTGTTTTGTGACTGATGATATAAATAAAATGTTTAAAGATTATAAAAAATTGCAAATCATTTCTTTTACAATCTTTTACAAAAAACAAAAAAGATTAAAGAAACATTTAAAATTTTTTTTTATTAATATTTATTATAAGTTACGTGAATTATGACAAGCAAATGGTTTGGAAAATATTCCTTTGCGCATCAACTTATAAAAGTTATTATATGATTTTTTTTGCATACATATGTGAAGTGTTTCTTTATTTTATATCTGTGCATATATTAGAAGTTAAATAAATCACTGTATGTAAAATTATAAATAATTAAAATGCATGCCAACAACAATTCATAGAAAATCTATTCTCTAAACTATGGTGGTATTCATGCAAATATAATTATAGTATAATAATGAAATGTAGAATGTAATTAATTGATCATGTTAATTAGTTACATCCAAAGTAGAGTACTATATATATAATTTCATGTAACGTGTATATTTTAAAATTATATATTAATTAAAAAAAATGCATAAATATGTTTATGAAATTAAAATGTTCTTTGTAGTGTGACAAAAAAATATAGTGTTAGCAGTCCATATGTGGAAGTATAGACACATTTAAGCGAGAGTATATATTTTAGTAAAGTTCGGTTCGAACACAATGGATTTTCGCGTTAAAATAGTATACGGAGTATTCAGTATTAAAACCTTTCATTACACCATACTAACTATTGGGATATGCAAATCCGAAAGAACTAACAGGAATTGCAATAACAAAGACAACACCGATTTATTTGATTAGGAAAGTAATAATATATGGAAACTGCATAATATTCATCGACATTTTTGAAAAATAGCTATCACAGACGTTTCATCATCAAAAGTGAACTTTCTCAATAATGACAACGAATAATATACAACTTAACTAAAAATTACTTACTTCTAACCCTAGTTAAAAACTGTATGTAGGCTTATAGAACAACGTTCCTCCATTTATAGGGATATCCTGTCAGTGTTTCTAACGTTTTCAACCCATCTTTTCTTTGGCTTGTCTCTCACTCTTGTACGTTTCACCCATTTATTAACCATGCGATCGACTTGCATTCGTAAAATGTGTCCAGCTTACACCATACATTGTTTTGAATAGCTTCATTTATTTCCTATAATCCTATAAACAAACCCAGATAATTGAAAAATTTGTAACCACCGTAAAATTGTACTTGTTCATAGTGCCGTTTTATCACCGTATCTAAAACCGTATTTTATATTATATCCCTGTAAAGAATTCTTTAACCAATAGTATATGTCTGTCCATCGAAATGAATGTCATCTGTGAACGCCACTATTTGCTCATAGTTATTCATGAACTTAGATCTCATATTTATCAAAATTGGAGTCGTCAAATGTGTTACTTCCGAATGAAGTTAAGGTTAAAGCTCGCAACCCATTGTTATTTGAACATAATGTTTTTGCAGAGCATCTGATTATCATAAATTTATGATGTCAAGAAAAAAACTACAGCCGCATCGATGAAACGATGATCAATATTTTCCTTAACGAAAATTATTAATTAACTGATGATTTTATTATAGTATCATATTTTTACCCACTAATTTTTATTTGCACATATTTTTTGAATATACATAATATTAAACATACCTTTCTTTTGGTATAAAATTCAATAAAAATTTAATGAATAGAGAGAAATGAATAAATGTTTATACACATATTAAACATATACATACAAATATATACATAATAATAACATGTTATTTAGGTTATTTAAATTTGTTTTAAAAACATGACCTAATAAGATAGAATATCAAAGCCAAGCTACCACCCAAAAACTTATCAGTTTAATTATTTTTTTATATTCCCACAAATAAAAAAAACACACATTCATGATTTTTCGTGTTTTTCTACTTATTCTATTTATTATTGTTATTATTATTATTATTTATTATTATTGTTATTAAATCAAATCAATTTAAATGAAAACAAAAATAATAATAAATAATTGAGATAATATTTATTCTAAAAAAAAATTATTTAACATTCAAGTGTCAAAAATGTCATTGCAAAAAAAAAAAAAACGAAGGAAAAGAGCAACGTCTAAAATTATAATATTTCTACAACAATTACCAATTTCTTAACGTTTTTTTTCTAACGTATCTAAACAAATCAAAAATTATCTTTCATATAAATTAAATTACTGATGGTTTAAAATTCTTTAATTTAATAAATAGAATAATTTAATATCTTTTTCCTTTTTTTTATTTTTTTCTTCACAATTGAGTTGATAAGTCATACGTAAATAAAACAAAACACGCGATAAGTGTGTGTCTACTATCTCTCAGGTATGCGGTAAATAAATATAAATTTATTGTTGTTTTGTAAAGTAGAAAACCAGAGCAAACAAATGCTATTAATGATAATGATAATGATGATGATTTTTTTTTTGGTTGACAACTGGAATATTTGCATTTGTATGGGAATATTTATGTGTGTATTGAAAATGTTTGTATATCTTATTTAAAGGGTAGTGATAGGTTTGATAGTAAAAAAAAAGGAACAAAATTCTTTTAATTTTTTAAAAAAGAATAATAATAAAATCAAAAAATGACGATGATCAATTATACAAAATTACACATTAAAGGAGAATCGACAACGAAATTTATGAGCCCACAAAACCATTGAATTGAGTGTTATGATATTTTGTGAGAATTAAACAAAAATAATCTTATTTTGTTGTGAGAATAATATTTCAGTTTATATATTGATATAGTAATATAACGTGTAAAAACCTAACAATCAGTGGTTAAAATTTATAAAATATTGTCTGTGAGAGAGTGTGTGTGTGCGTATACATATACTTAAAAAAAAAAACTTACTTTGGACGTGACATAACCCTATTGAAAATTGTGCCAATTCTGGCATTTGCCGAAGTATTTCTTCTGTAACTAAATGAACACCACGGTGTTGTGGTCTTAAATTTATTCGTCGCTGGAACCATGCTGAACCCATTTGTATTCCGCGACTCGATGAAGCCATGTTGATTTTTCCCTTCCTTTCATATATACTGCAATTTCGATTTTCCAATTTTATGATGAATGAAAAAAAAATGTATTTTTTTTTTCATACACTCTTACCGCACACCACGACCACGTACAACCATTCACTAAAAATCACACAATAATAAAATAATGAATCGGATAATTTCCCCATTGACGACAGCCTGACGGGGACAACAATAAATAATTATACACAAATACCACACAAATTATATGAACCAATACATTAAATTAATTTTTATCTTTTTATTATTTTATGATTATTTTTTCTTTATTTTTCTAAAAATTTCACTTTAAAAATATCAAACGCGTGTAAAAAAAATAAAAATTTAACTAAAAAAAAAAAAAAAAACAACTTAAATATTTCGGAAAATTAACACATTTTATTTTATAATTTTATTTCTGCCTGCAAAACGTAAAGAACTATAAAAATCAAACAACCCACACCACCGCATACACACACGTTCACGTTGATGTAATCAATACAAATGAAATTTATTATTTTATTATAAATTATAAAACAAATGAATAAAATTTAAAAGAAAACTTTTTACTTTGCGAAAGAAAAGAACGATTTAATTTTTAAAAAAATATAACTTAAAAAAATTTTTTTTATTATAAATTCACTTTAATCGCCGCCTTGAAAATTGGTTTTTGCGATCCGCCAACAACAACAAAACATTATTTCCATTTGACATTCATATACATTTTTTTAGCTGTTGTGTTGTGTGTGTATGTGTGCGTGTACTGTTATGTATTTGAATAAGTCCACCACCACATATTTTTTTCCATTTGCTTTTTTATTTTGTCTTTTTTTTTTATATTAATTAAGGAATTTATTAACTTTTCTATCCTTCGTTGTGTGCATTTGTATGATTATTAAATTGAAAAAAAAATGATTAAATTCTATTTAATTACAATAGTAAATTAATTATTTTCAAAAATGCACACAAATTTGACACAACACACACGACCAAAAAAACCAAACCAACCAAACAAACCAAAACCAAATCAAAAATGAATGGTTTTTGACTTTTTTTGACTTTTTTCGACTTTTTTCTCTCTTTCTTTCTTTTCTGTCATCTGTCAACTTTATTTGACTCGCTCTTCTCTTTTCAACTTTACTTTTGTGGCTTATAAATATCAATCATCAGGGGGGCTTTCACAATTTTAAAAGATATCACCAATCAAAAAATATCAGCTTTCATTTATACATTTCAAAAACTATGTTTCACAACAAAAATTAATTTTTTATATTCTACATTAAATTAGTATTTGTAGCAAACATAAGAAATATTAATAATTTGTCAGATTGGTGCATAGAATGACCTTTTATTGAATTCATAACCTTCTTCATGCGGTGAAGAATATAAAACTTAAAAGCTTACTAGCTTTCATTTATGTAAAAAGAAATTCTCACGTTGTGAAAGGTTATATACGATGACAAATATATAACTTGGATTTTTTTGATAAAAAAAAGAGATATTCTTTTATATTGTGAATGCCGCCTGAATGAATAAATAAAACATCGCAAAATGCGTTCAAAATTGACATGTGTCAAAATTTACTTGAGGTCTTGTGAATTATATGAATTTACGAAAAAACTACTCAAACTCAAATATAATGTTGATATGATAATAATATAATATAGTCAAACGAGTCAAACGCTTGATTTTCTGTAGCATTTTGTTGTTTTTAATTTTTTCAATAAAAATTATTTGATTTTAATTCAATTTAAATAAAAATAAAATTAAAAATCTATTAAAATTATTAATTGATGTATATAATTTTATAATATATAATTATAAAAATGGTTCAGGTATGTTAATTTAATACAGTTAAAAATAATTTTGCAAATAAAAATTTGAGGTTAATTAAAAAAAATAAAATAAAAATACTTAATTTTAATTAATAAATGTTATTTATTAATTAATAATCAATTTTATTCTTATACTATAAATATTTTATAGGCCGATAATGATATTGATATTGATATACAACAAGATCTTCCACAAGCCTTAAATCTTCTTAGTGAAATGAATCAAAATGTTGTACAAGTATCGAATTTAGTTGAAAATATGTTAGAAAAAGTAAAAAATGGTGAATTATCAACAGAATATGGTCTTAGTTTTATTGAAATAAAATATCAAATGCTTTTAACATATTTAATCAATTTAACTTATGTTGTATTAAGAAAATGTACAGGTAAATAATAAGTGGGCGTAGAAATAAATTCAAATGTTTTATAAATTAAATGCAAATTATTTGTTAATAGGTGAACGTATCGAAAAAGATCCATCAATTGATCGACTTATTGAAATTAGAACAATTTTAGAAAAAATACGTCCTATTGATTATAAACTAAGATATCAAATTGATAAATTGGTTAAAACCGCCATAACTGGACATAGTGGAAATACATCAGATCCAATTGCATATAAAGTATGAATAAAATATTAATGTTTTTCTGAATTTATAAAATATAAATTAATTTTTTTTTTAGCCAAATCCAAATAATTTAATATCACAATTTGGTGACGACGATGATGATGATGATAGCGATTCAGATGACGAAAATAAAGCAAAATCTACAAAGAAAAAGAAATCTAAAAGTAGTGATATTTATGTTCCACCAAAAATTAGTGCTGTACGTTATGATGAAGAAGATACAAAAGCTGAACGAAATCGTAAACAAGTTGAACGGGCTCGAAAACGTGCATTAAAGTAATTTTTAATAAAAATTATTTTATTTTTGTATATAATTACCTAAAAATTTTTAATTATGTAGTTCATCAATTGTACAAGATTTAAAAGAAGAATATTTAGATATACCAATTGAAATATCATCAAGTTCACGGGCCCAACAAATAATATCGAAAACACAAAAAGAACGTCAAGAGTATGAAGAGACTTATATGACCCGTTTACCAATAACAAAAGCTGACAAACATAAACAAAAACGTTTATCAACTTTGGGTAAATATATTTTATTCCGTAATCATAAGATTTTCGCTTAATTTTATTTATTTACATTTAATCGTAAAAATAGGTTCACTTGGTAGTGAAATTACAAGTTTTGGTGCCTTTGATGAAGATATAACAAAAAATACTGGTAATAAACGTAAACGTAAAGTTATATCAAAGAAAAAGAAAGGTGGTAAGAAGAGAAAATTTCATTAATTCATTTTTAGTGTAATAATATAATAATAATTAATTTTTGTAATGTTTAGAAATTTAATTATAACTTTTTGACTTTCGTAACGATTATTTTCAGTTAATTTAGATTTTAGAATTAGCAAAATGTTTTTGTATTTGTAAATAAATTCTGAAATAACTCAATGTCTTTTTCTAGAGACGAAGAGATAGGTGTAATTATAAATATTTATTTTGTTTATACTTAATCATTGAGGAATTGTTTTTATATAATTTTCTCACTTAGAAAATAATCGTGTGTTGTTATATTTCATCTGTTTTTGTTTTTAAATTTTGTTTAACCATTATGTTCTTTTTTATTTTTTTTTGTGTTTAATTTGACAAAAAGTTTAAATTGATATATATTTCTTTAATACAAGAACAATGAAATGATACGAATAAATATAATTCTTTGTATACATATTTTCGTTGTATACTTAGGCTATGTTTCCACTCTGAGTATGACAAGCACATTAATACGTAAAATACGTATTTTTAAATAATAATACGCGTATAAGTGTCCTCATACCCAGAGTTAAAGCATAACATTACATTTGCTAAAGTGTCTAAGACTCTAAGGCTAAGGTATATCTAAATATAAAAATTTTAACTCATTGATAGTATTTTAGAATTTTGTTTTAATGACATAATATTATCTATCTATAACATTCTATTATAAACATAATTGTGTAAGAAATGTTTAGGACTTCAAATATAAGATTATGATGATGATGATGATGACTCAATGGCATCGCAATTAGTAGTAGCATATTTTTTAACTGTGAAAACAGTTGAGTTGAAATAAGGTTACTTGCGCTGAGACCACAGTGGCAAGAAACTATCTTTTTAGCAGTTTTTTTTTCTAATTAAAATTGTAAATGAATTTAAAATTAAGGGTAGACTATTTTCGTTAACGTTATTATTATTACTATTATTATTATTGATTTGTTAAATATTTATGTTTTTGTTTCCATTTAATTTTTTTTTTTTTGTAAATCGCCTTTCATTAAAAAAAAAATAAGTTAAAAATTTAATTGTATTCATTAACTATTTTTTTTTTATTTATTAATTTTATTTTTCAATTATTGTTTAATTAAGAGATGCATTTGAAATGTTATAATTAATAAATAAATATTAATTTTTTTTTTAAATAATATTATAAATTGTTCATTTAATACTAAATTCTAAATATGGTTTCGAACTTTTTAGACGATAATCTGTCATCCATTGATTAAAATGTTGATGTACAAGTACGTTTTGTTTATATATAGGATGGGCACCCGAAGAAACACTACTCCATACATATTAATTAGTAAGTTTACATACGCAAATGGGGTCACACCATACATATCTTCAACCATGGCAGTCTCGTTCGCCATCGTATCAGTATATCATTATATATCAGAGTGGTAACTATATTCAAATATAAAGTAATAGTTTGGCTGGGTTGTTTAAAAGTGTAGTTAATGTACCATTTGGATAAAAACAGATTTCTGAAAGAACTAAGAATACAAAGAGAACATTTTTAAAATTTTTTTGTTTATTACAATGACGACGGTACGTGAAGATACATTCTAACCAAACTGAAAGAATCTATGGGCATATAAAAATTTCAATGGATGTAAATTTGTGGAAATACAAATTATATCAGAAAATCAGGCTATTTAACAAAGCAAAAAAGCAGTAGATAAGTGGTATTTTAATGATACTATACTTTACTTGAAACTAACTGTATGGGAGTTTATTATTTAGAAATCGGCAAAACTAAAGTTCATAGAAAGATATTGAAAAAGAAAACTCAATGGAAGGATCACGTAAATAATAGGTGTATATATAAATGATTGAAACTTGCGTGGTGCCTCACAATTCACATTTATAATTTGCAAATACTATATTGAACTATATAATATGTATTTTTATAATAAATCCAATTGCATATTTTTATATTAAAACCATAGCATAACAACAATAACAATAGTGTCTGTGTTGCAAAAACAAAGAAAAATAAAAACGAAATACAAATAATTTCTTATAATTTTTATGATTATCAGCAAGGGGTGCGTTTTTATTTTTGTAGGACATTTATAATAGATAGAAACTGTATATAAATACCACTCCCTTATTCGTATTATTTTTTTTTTATACTAATAATAATATACAAACAAATTAAATTAATTAACCCTATGAGATGGAACATATTTTATTAGTTTGCTTTGTTTAGGGGTTGATAAATATATATCACAGCAAATTTCAACTTCGCAACGTATATAGGAAATAATTATTTGATGCGTGTTAGACAGATAACCAGTTATCGAAGCGAATATGATTCATTATACTTTTCTATTACTTCCATCGGTAGATATTCACACCGAGTTGATTGACTTATACGTCACAATGGTAGCAGGGTTAAAGGTTAATAATATTGTGAAAAAAAAATGAAAAAATAGTGAAACGCGATATAAAATATAGTTAATAAAAGAAAAATTCTTTCGTAAGGATTGTGAAAATTTTATTCAGTTAATTTTATGAATTTGATGTGTGAAAAGTGTTTTGTGTTTTGTGGAATATTATACAAAGTATAAAATAACAATTGTTATAAAAAATATATATTCTAGAACAATGGATGGAATTATAGATGGTGCAATAAGTGAACCAGAATGGTTAGAAATACATACAAGTTATTGGAATCTTCGTGTATGGCATATAATATTTTTTTGTTTTAGTGGTGTTCTTAGTATTGGTAATGACGAAACCAAACAGTTAAAAAGTTTCATAATAATTAATTATCAATTTTCCTATTTTCCTTTTATACAAAGCAATTATGTTGTGTTGTTGTTTTCGTTTTCGAATCCCAAGAACAAAACAAGATATTGAAGCAGACTATCAACGTAGAATTATTACAAAAAAGTTTCGTGAACGTTTAGCACGTATTAAAAATTCCGAAATGGATGATATGAATTTACAAAAAGGTTAGTTAATTTAATTACATATGGTATTATTAATAATTCTATTTGTACACGCCCGACGATACGTCGACCGCATAATTCATATAATCTTTTTATATCTATAGTTGTTATTTCTCTATCTAATATTAATTATTATATAATTATTATAGAATGAAATTTCTCTTTAGCTTTAGATCGTGTGCGTCAAGATTATTTAGTTGAAACTCAACGTACGATGAATTTACCATTAACTAAAAATGCAATACAAACAATTACAGCCAAAAATAATGATAATCCAAATAGAGATAAAATTGGTTTTTGTGTTTAAAACAACATACTATTGTTGTGCTTATATACTGTCGTCGTAATTTATTGTAATTAATTTATAGTTTTGTATATATTAAATCGTTAAGAAAAAATAATAGAAATAAATTATAAATGCTACAAAAAATATAAACACTTATTAAATGTCCCGCGAAGGTCCTGCTGATCGTAGCTGCACGCGCGATCATCATATGGATTTGATGAATTAATGAATTTAAATTATAGAATTTATACATAGTTGTATTATAGAGTATTGTAAAACTTAATGCATGTACATTCTTTTTATTTACTATATCGATTTGTTTCTGCTGGCCAAACAATGATCGACGCGCATTGTTCATGTTATTGTAAAACTCACTCCTTCTATGACCATGAAATATGTACACAGGCATAACTATATCGTTAGTCTAATACATTGTTCAACATATATGTTATATGCAAAACTTACTCACATACAGTTGAATTCTCCTCAGATGTGTGCGATGATCGACACTAACTAGTGTGGTTTCTTTATTGTTTTGATGAAAAATCATATTATGTAGACTGATACAGCTATAAAAATAGGGACGATGCGTTTAAGGATTAAATAGCAAATACTTGCAGAGGCTATATGTCTAAATAGCTGGGATAAAAACCCATCTCTTAATTTTACACATTTAATTATATAAACATATATAAAATATATATTTATATAAGCTATAAATTGATCCATGCTGTGCTGTATCCATAACGGATACGATAAATTTGCCACCAATTAAATTTAAATTGCAGAAGAATATGTTAGTCTAAAAATTAGAATATAAATTCTTGACGTTATGTGTATAGTGTTTGTTTTTATAACATTTACGAAATATTTTGAATTCATATAAATAATATGTTGTTTTAAAATTAAAAAATAAAATATATATTAGTTAAATATTGCACGCACCTTCTTTTGGACATGATGTTGGTCGACGAACGTATACGCATATTATATAATGGACCACATTTTCAACTTGAAGATTTCAAGGCTGCGATGTGTTTGTATATTCGATATAAAAATCTTGATTAAATTCAATAAAACATTAAATCGATTCTATTTCAGTTTGGATAATGCTGGTACCTGAAAAAAAAATTTCAAATAAATATGTAACATGTTATAATTTAATGAATTTGGAATTTATCTATTATTATTACTTAATAAAACAAATGTTCCTAAACAGAATAACTTATTGATGAAATGAAGATATATATTTTAATTATTATTATTAACTTATTACGCGATATAACCTACGTATGCGTAAACAAAAAAGCAAAAGCATCACAAAGTTATACAGTTGGTTTTTTTCTTGAATATTTACAATCGACAATGAAGCAATGAAATATATTATTTTTGTTTTACGCCCATGTGTTGTATGTTGTGTCTTGAAATTAAAATCTATATTCTTAATAAATTGCATTTTCGAATTGATATTCATTTAAGGAAGCACTGATATTGGCATAAGAACAATTCTATATTCTATATCTGATTCCATTATATATCAACACTTATTTTTTACAGTTTAAATAAAACGCTATAACAAATAATAATATCAATATCAATATTTCGATATAAATACAATGTATTCTTTTTTATCTACAACATCGTAAAATATATCTATCTATCACAATAATGGAAAATTTTAATAACAAATGAAAGAGTTTCCAATTGGAATTTACCACAACTCTATAAATGTTTGTAAAAATAAATCACAACACGTACACAAACGTTGATAGTGTAACCTTTTGTTTTGACCCAAACCAATCCATAAAAAAAAAAAAACGACGAATATATAAATAAATTATATGACCGGGAGCGCAGCGCAGTACGTACATGAAAAAACACGTATTATTTATTGTGGTAGTGGTGGGTGGTGATGGTGATGCTGGTATGAGTTTAATCAACGAGGTAATAAATAATTTTGATACGCGCATATTATATAGATATACAAATACAATATATTATTGTTGGTGTTGCAATTAAAATTTCCCACAAAGGATTTCTTCTTCTTAATCGTTTGTTTTATTAAAGAAATCAAGTGATAATAGAAATTTATGTGTAAATAATTGGTGAAAAATTCTATATACGTTGATTTTAAATATTATTATATACATATTTTTGTGATTTAATTATTGTGATCAAATAATAATAACAATGGATGCAATTTTAGACGGTGAAATAACTGAACCAAACTGGCTAGAAACGGTAACAATATTTGGGAATTTTCGTGTATGGCATTTAATAATATTTTGTATTATTTGTGTTCTAATCATTGGTAATGACATTCAAAATTATTCCACCTCTATATAATTATATTGAATACGCAACAAATTTATATTTTAATAATGTTTATTATTTATTATGTATTCATATTTTAAACTAGCAATTATTGCAATCTATTGTAATCGTTTTCGTTTACGAAAAACACATCAAGACATGGAAGCAGACTGTCAACGTAGAATTATTGCAAGAAAATTCCGTGAACATTTAGCAGGTATAAAAAATTCTGAAATGAATGAAATGAATTTATTAAAAGGTTAGTTATAAATTAGATTAGAAATTCGATAACAATTAGATTCCTAAAATTTGTGTATTAAATATTAATTATAAATACAATTTATTTTATAGCTTTAGACCGTGTACGACATGATTTTTTAATCGAAACAGGACGGCCTGAACTTACGTTGATGATGCCGCAGGCGATGAGTGCAAAGAATTTACCACAGTCATTACCAACACCACCACCACCACTATTAACTAAAAATTTATCACAAACAATTATAACAAAAAATAATGATAATATAATAAGCAGAGAAAAAGTTGCTGTTTGTGTATAAATTCTTTTAATTTTATATTTAAATAAAACTTTATAATTTTGTATAAAATTCATTTAAATAAAAAATAAAAAAAATCATAAATAATGCCGTTTTAGGTTGTAGCATCAATTGCATCTTTTACGCAGCAAGTCCTTTTTCGTAACATGGTTCATCACCGTCAAGATTTCTATGACCACGTTTAAATTCCGCAACCCAAAAACAAATGCTTTCATATGATGGTGATGATTTGTTTAATGTTTGATCCATATCAGCTTTGATTTCGATTTCTGATAAGCCTTTTAAATAAAGGTAAAGAATAATTGAACGACTTTTAAATGCATCCATTATATATAAATAATGTTATATCTTTTGATTTTAAAAAGATATTTATAATTTTAAACCCCAAATTTAATGTTTATTTGTGTTTTATATGTTCTATTTTGTATTTTATTATTTCTGTTCTGTTCTGTTCACGCAATTAATCACATCGATATCACGCACAAAATGTTTATCCTTTTACTTTATTTGACATTTTCATGGTTGACGATTAATTTTTAATTATTATAAAAAAACAAAATAAAAAAATACTTTATTTATTTTTGTTATTCATTTTTATTAATATTATTGTTATTTATTATTGTTTGCCGGTGCGGTTTGTCGTACATGTTTTAAGTTTGCTTTTCGTGCTTAGTTTTGGCAGTAGAGTTTATTTCGATATTTTAGTCATTTTTACATTTCATAATATATATATGAGGCTAATGCCACATGCATGTGATTTTATAACATTTGTTGAAAGCATTTTATTAGTTAATTATTGAAATATGTATTGAAATTGATAGTTTATTTATATATAATATATGGTAAGTCACATTTATGTGCTCAAAACGTGCATCCTTCAGAAAAATAAATTTGAATTGATGATATAATTAAATATAAGATATTCAAATGTTAAAGCACATGCATATGGTCATACCCATTCTTTGATCATATATTTGTAGAGTTGGACGATTCGAAAGTAACGTTACTCATTTGGAACCAAAATGAGTATTATTAATTATAAAAAATATTCGTTATTCATTACTTTTCTTGCCCCATATTCCAATATAACATTCTGATGGAACGGATAGTAACTAAGAGATAAACTATTACAAAAGCCGCGTTCTGTGCGATACTTGCGGACCGATAAAAACCGTACAATACAATTTGAACGCAACAATTACCAAACTGTACCAAAGCGATGCTGGGCCGATACAATAGCGTGATACGACACCGCGTGATCGTGACATGTTACGCTTGTGCAGTGCCAGTGCCTTCAACCCTTATTACATATAACCAACCAGCAAATAGAACATAATTTTGGCTCGGTTTTCTATTTAGTTATTTACATTTTTTTTTGTTTGTGTTGTACGTATAATTATTATTCAATTATTTGTTACTTAACTAAAAAGAAAATTGCACAAGGAAAATTAAAAAATAAAACTAAATTGCCAGATAATATAAAAAATAAAAATTAATCAAAAAGTTCTATAAATATTTTAACTTTTCTTCTTTATAATAAAAATGCACCTATTCAAACAAAAAGAAGTAAATTTCTTGAACAACAAAAGTTAAAACAAATTGTATTAAAAAATGTAAATAAAACTATGGAAGAAATGCGAGCACCAGCAGAACAAAGCACACACAAAAAAAACAACAAATTTAAGAAGCTGTTGCGAAACATCATAAAGGCAAATTTATAGATACATAATAGATAATTATTTACAGAATGATTTACTATTTAGAGATGTTAAAGAGGTCATGTCGAATACAGTAAATAGTATTATACGTAAATATTTTCCAGAAAACGAATATTTAGATAAAAAAAACGTCCACATACTGCTGCTACACAATTTAAAAATCCATTAAATAATTTAATGGATATATTAATATGTAAAGAACAATCATATATACGTTGTATAAAAACAAATGATGTACAAACAGTGGACACATTTGATGATAAATTAATATATCAAGTTAAATACTTAGTTTTAATGGAAAATTTACGTGTACGACGTTCTGGTTTTTTTGCATATCGCCGTACATATGAAATGTTTTTTTGGATGCGAAAACATTCAATCAAAATCATCGTTTACCATTAGATAAAATTTTGTATAACAAGTGAACGTGATAATTTAATATTGGTACGTATACCATCTGAATTGAAAAAAGATAAAGGTGATTTAATATTACAAATTCCAGAAATTATTGAATATTTTGTATGGATTATTGATGTTACCGGTAAACGATAAAATGTGAATATTGTTGAAACTACATCGTAAGTATATTCAATTACTATATATATTATATTATATAGCTTATAGGTAATTAATTATTTTATTTGCGGTTATATATTTATTATTATTTTGTTTTTATTTAATTGACTTTATGATTTTTTATTCAATATCAAATTTAATCGACTATCCCAAGTTATATAGTGACAATACCTCTGTATGCTTATATTTTAAGAATTGAAAATAGTTGTTATTTATTTCAGAATTATTATAATGCGTTAATTGTGTATATAAATATCTATTAATTCTGCAACTACATTGTATTATATACAGGGTCCTTCTAATATTTATTGAAAAATATGATCGTATAGTAAATAATAATTATTCATTTTTCAACCGTCAATTAATTATTAAATTATAAAAATAAGAAATATTGATGCGATATGAAATAGTTATTATACATATCATTTAAATAATTAGGGCGATGATATTACTTTACAGTTGCCTTTTTGGTTTTCAACACAATTAAATACCTAGAAAATATTTGTATATTTTCAATGTGAAATCATATGAATGTTTTTAATCATTAATAAATTGAAATATGATGGATGCCAATAACGTAATAACAAACTCATGAAATATAGAATTATATTTACGACTAACATTTGAAAATGCATTGTCTTATTATTATTATTCTTTTATATTAACCAATCATTCATAACAAAATAATTGAATTTGAATTAAGAAAGGAGCTATCCTTTGATCAAATTACTATATTATCCCGTGAGGAGTATTTTACCAACATGATTGTAATGAATGTTTGATGGATACAATTATAAGTTCCACTGGAATTAACATGACCAAAAACTATGCCCTACTAAAATTAATAGGTTTTTGCAGGAACTAAAATTATTAATGATTAAAAACATGGTTTCTGATTGTTTAATTGATCATATTCTACCATAATAATATCTGGGAACAGGGGAAATGCTGTCATAATGCTATATTGCTATTAAAGTAAATCCATAAAAATTTGGACACTTATGTCAAAGTATAAATAAAATTCAAAATCGTTGCTTGTGAAGCTTCTCGTTTGGCATAACTTTGTTTGTTTCATTAATTATTTTATATACAATTATAAATAAATATATAATAAATAAAAAATATTAATATATGAATAATATAGTTCAATAAAAAAACTTGTGATATAATAACAATTACCAAATGTTAGTTTAGATCGGGTGCAATACATTCTATATGTTTAACCGCAGGAAGAAATAAAAATGATAGACAGCCGGTCAAGTATTCAACTGCAGCTCATTCGTGTTTGGAAATGAATTTACAAAGATGCAACACAAAAGAAAGATCTAAATGTATATAATTACAAGCAATACAATTCCATCTGAAGGTTCTGTTGATGTATAAAATTGTAAGTATAAAATAAATAAATTTACCAAAAACAAAACAAAAACTATCCTATAGTTTCATCACCTATAGTTAACGTAAAAACATTTTTATTTTCAGCTTTTGGTGCCTTCCATGTCAATCAATTATCACCAATTGACTTCAATATGATATAAGAGATTATTGGTAGAGGCCATATTCAAATCAACGTTAACAATATCAACTTTTTAAAATGTGTTACAAAATACAACATATTAAAAAAGGTATTTATTATTATTTTTAATTTTGTCTATTGTTCACCCGGAGAGTTTAAAAACTAATTGGTGTTCAATGACCGAATAATGTGATATCTTTTATACATTCATTCATACCTGTAATAAAATATATGTATTATTATATAGTACTATTATAAACTAATTCAAAATTCAATTCATGTTTATTGTAATTTATATTGTAAAACGCTTAATAATCAAATAACTGGTTATCTCTTTTAACTTGTAATTTACTGATAAATAGAAGAAAAGAGTTTGAAATTGTAATATTACATACATATTCATATATATATTGTATAATACATAGTATTAATATTACGAATCGCCCCATAATTCCTCAATTCATTGTAAAGTGAGGAAAGAACATTGTGAATAAAGAAAAATGAATTCGGATTCTAATTGTAGACAATGGCATAATATTTATATAATAATGTGATTGAAATATATAAATATACACTAACCAAATTTCAATAATTCCCCTATATTCTTTATATTATATTAATTATAATATATTTTTTATAATTTTTTGAACAAATCAAAAAGAAGTGTTTACATATACTATTACTTATTACATATTAAAAGTTAAAATATTCTAAAGAAAAATCAGAACACTTTTGAATCAGTTGAATTGTAGAAGTCGATTGAATTGTATCTTATATTTTTATATAAAATGATTTTCACTAATTTATATTTATTAATATTTGTAACATTGCATTTCGGTTTTAATTGCCTTGGACGAATGTATTACCAGTGGTATTGGTAGTAGTGCGGGTGGCACTGAATATATTCTCGACCACGACGATGTTGTTCGCCGTGATAATGAAAACGATGATGATATCGAAATTACAGCAAGATAAAGTGTATAAAGTAGTTCCAACTAATCAAGAACAAATTAATACATTACAATTAATCGAAAATACAAGTGATAGTTATAAGTTTATTGTTGGTCCTGGTAAAGTTGAAAATGATGTTGTTCTTATTGTTGCACCACACAAATTCGCTGAATTTACAACAATATTACGTACACGTAATTTTTTATATAAAATATTGGATACAAATTTACAAGCAAAAATTGATGCAATGGTAAAAAAATATCCAAACAATTTAGAATTAATAATAGCTGGAAAATCATATGAAGGTAGAGAAATACGTGGTATTATATTATCATTTAATAATAATCCAGATAATGCAGCCGTTTTATTTGAAGGTGGAATGCATGCGCGTCATCGAACAATTAAATTCACCTTCGACTAAAAATCATATTACATCGTTATTTCGAGCAAATTCGGCAAATATAAATTAGTACTTCTATCCGATAATAAATCCAGATGGTTACGCGTATACATTTCAACGTGATCGATTATGGCGTAAAACACGTACACCATCGTCAAATTTTATTTGTTATGGCGTGGACCCAAATCGTAATTGGGATTTTCATCGGAATGAAATTTGTTCAAGTAAATATCCATGTCCTGAAACATATACTGGTCGACGAGCATTTTCTGAACCTGAAATGTATTCATATTCTCAATATTTAACAACAATAAGAAAACAATTAAAATTATATTTCGCATTTCACTCATATTCACAAATTCTATTATTTCCATATGGACATACGGCTGTACATACAGAAAATCATGATGACTTATTGGCAATTGGTAAAAAAGGAATTGAAGCTTCAGCAAAACGTTATGGTACTCGATATGGTATTGGTAATACATATGCTGCAATTTATCCAGCAACTGGTTCTAGTATGGATTGGGTTTATGGTAATTTATCGATACCGTTATCATATACATTTGAATTAAGGCCGGGCAGCAATAGATATTCGAGCGGTTTCGAATTACCAGCGGAAGAAATATATGATGCTGTTATGACAATAGCACATGAAGCAAATAATTTAGGATATATTTGATTGATTTTTTTTTATTTTAATGCTTATGCGTGCAGGATTTTTACAATTAATTAGTTTAGCAATTAATTTATCAATGCATAAATAAATATTAACATAAAAATGTAGTTGTACTTAATACATACGCACTTTGTTATTATAAATTACGTTAACATTCTAATTTAATTATATTTTATTGCAATTTTCTTGAGTTGTTGGTTTTAGTTAAATTAAATGTTGATTATTCTCTTCTGATGCAAATTCTTAAAAAACCATGGTTCTCAAATATAACAGAGAAATTCTGAAAGTGAGCATATTCTATTTAAGAACTTAGCAATCAGTATTTCAAACCATTTTTAAGAATTCCTATCTGCAGGCAGCGGTATTTTCAGAGTTTCTTTATTCAATCAGTATTGCAGATCGTATACAAGAATTCGTAACCATTGACATGATTACTCCGATATACGGATATATTGTTAATATCAGAATGACGTTCAACACCATATTTTCAAAGATTCGCTTTTTGATTTCATATAGGAATTAATGGTAATTCACTGGAGTAATTTTCAGTACGAGTTAAACTCGCACCCTCTGGATTTGATGAAATGGACGTTAATCACCGTATCATTAAATCACTACATAAAGTTGACAAGTAAAATATAGGGTATGATCGCTTTTTAAAATCAATCCGAAAGAAATCATTTAATTCAGCTAAAATCAGTGTGTCCATAATTATACTAACGAAATCAATTAAATATTATTGAAAATGGAATTTCATTAACGAATTCTCGAGATAAAGTCAGAACATAGAACACATGGAATTCATTTTCAAAGTAAAAAAATATATTTCATATTGATTTTGCATTGCATATTTTTCGACTTAAAAACAATTGTTTTTAATATACATAAAACCAAAAATTTTTATATAGCAAAGACAACAACTTAATATGACATTTATATACAATATTTTTTTAATATTTACATTTGTAATGTTTCTTTTTCTTATCTATATGTTTATGTGTGTTTATTTGTATAACATTATTTTAAAAGGAAAAGAAAACGATAAATAAAAAGAAATGACTTGTATTTGTTGTTTTCATATATAAATTTATTTTTGATACAAGTTATATGAAAATTATTATTATATATTACTGTAACATTAAAAATTTTCTTTTGCAGATAGAAAAACACACACACACATACACAATTAATATAAAAAAATGGAAATTGGGAAATTTAAGGACAACCGAAATTACTTAAAACAAAATTTTAAAGGTAAATTAGTGTAAAAAAATATTATATATTTGGGACACGGGAAAAATCATAGCTCATCTGTTTGAAGTGGTAGGATGTTGTGATACATATTAAATGATAGGTAATTGAAAGACCTATCTTTTTGTAAAAAAAAAACTTGGGTTTTTCACCATGAGTATGAAACCGTTATGTGAAAATTCCGGGAAAACGCGTAAATAGATTCGGGTCCTCTAGTGGTAAAAATTGTTCCTAATATTCTAATTAAGACATCTGGAAATTTTCGGGAAAATCCGGAAAATTTTAATTTGGATCGGGAAATTACGGGAAAACTGTAATAATTTTTAAACATTTTCAGTACCACTCCCTCAGTACATTTACCATCTAAATCCATTTATGGCTATAAGGAATCTGTAAGTCGTCAACTTTAGGCTGGAGAAATTTCCCGGAATTTCTGAAAACCAGGTTTTTGATGATTTCGAAAAAAATTTATTAGTTAGCCAATTTTTGTTACAGCCATCTTGTAGAGGATCTTAATGCGCACATTAAAGCTTCTGGACTTTTTCTGTGAAAAATCTATTGGTCGACTTATGATCAATTTAAGATTTTGGAATTTCCGTGTAAGCCTAACTTTGGGCAGCCACTGTGGGAAAACCATTTGACTTGAGGAGTTGTGGTGGGGCTTAAAATACGTGGCATATAGTCTACTATCTGCGATAAATAGAGCATTGGAAAGTTCCATTGGGAAAGCCGGGAAATTCCCATTTGAAAACATGAAAAAATCGATGTTTTTCGATGTTCCTGGAAAATCCACATTTTCCATTGGAAAATTCCAAAAAAAATCTGAAGATAAACTTTGGACTTTCCTTTACATTTCTGCATCATTAGATTTTTGGAAAGTCCAATATTTCCCGACTTTCCAGTACTCGAAATATTGGTCTGCAAACGTTTTTCCAATCTTTGGGCAGCCCTAGTTGGAAAACCCTTATAGATAGGAAGACACCCCCATATTATAATTTGTAGCCCTTGAGGAGGACTATCACTGGTGAGATGCTCCTTCCGAAATATTGAGTATTTCCGGAGTTATAGGGGTCCAAAAGTGACCCATTTGGTACTTTCGAAGATCCATAGCTCCGCCCCCGGAGGGAAATCCGGAAAAGGGGTCGACAGATCCTGTTTTTTTTCCGAGCTCTACAATCCCTGAAAATCTGAAGGTCCTACGGGCAAAAAAATTTTTTCGGCATAAGGTTATAACCCACACTTTTGGGGGTCCAAAAAAATATGGCTGGAAATAGGCTCAAACGACGCGGGGTCATCGTCCGAACACGAATCCGTTGAGATAACTCGAAAATTCCGCCTCTAAGTCGGTCAAAATGGCAAAACAAAAAATGTGGAAAACTGGTAAAAAAAAAAAAATACAACAAGAATTCGTTTTAATTTCTCGAAAATTAAAATTTATTTTTTTTTTTTCTGAAAAATATATTTCGGTCTCAACGAGAAATCGAACCCGCACCACTCAGATTACATTGCTATACACACCAGCAATCCTCTTGCATACACTATGATTGATAATAATGTTAGTATGTCGATTGGGATATATAAGGTACAAAAATTTTGAAAATATTTATTTCGAATAGGGTATTACATTAAAGTTGATCGACTTTTTATTATTTTTTTTATTTACAGGACACTTATTAGAGACTCATTTTTTTTTTTTTTTTTTTCTTCTTTTATATTGTGTAGGTGTAGAATTTCGTATATGAAATATTAATTTTATTTTATTTATATTTTTATTTTGTACTTAATATTTTTTTTTTTGTTGTTTTCTTTTTCTCTTTTCAGATTTCAATGGACGCAAGTTAAAGGTTGGGGAACTATTGATGAATTTTATAAAATTATTAGACAAATATTTTTTTTTTTACATTAAATTAATTACATTTAATTACTATGTTTATAAATTATTATTACATTAAAATAAAGATCACAATTAGTGATAATTACCATATATTTACATTATTTTATATTTATTATTTATATTATTTTATATTAATCTTCAATGGCTCTTCAAAACAGTTGATGATCGTTTAACGTTTTTTCGGATGTATATTTATCTGCAATCCATTGTAAAGGAAGAAGTTTGTTTTTATTAAAGCAACATTTCTTCTGCTGACATTTGTAAGTTGTTTGTATTTTTACTTGTTACTTGTTAATATGTCAACACCTGTCTATAATCTCATTCCAAATATACATACCAAATTGGAACCAAATTAGCCAAGAGATCATTCAGTCGTATAATTAATAAAGATTCCCTAGGTATTAATTTTAATGAAAATTGTTAATAAATACCTGTATAATCCTATTTCGAGAACCTTTTTATACAAAATTTTATCGAAATTGTTCAATAAATGATGCAGATATTTCCTTTAACAGAATAGCATTACGTATACGCATACCGACCCATAAATACAAAACACACAACTACATAAACAGGCCAAAAATTTCGAAACATAACCAAAATATACGTTTTTTTTAGAATTGTTATTAGGCAATCATAACCACATGATAGTGAAAATATTGTTTAATTTTTATTTATTGTCGGCGGACGATAATACAATAACAAAGTTGTAATATATAATAAATATATATATAAATAATACAAAATAATAAAGCAATGGATTGTTATTGAGTTGACTTGTGTTGTTGTACACATCATATATTTTGTGTGTTTTAATATTGGTAATAATAAAGACATACTCTTTGTAGTTTTTACGGTACGTACGGTGTATAATCATTTTTATTATATTTTTTTGTGCCGCCTCTAATGATAGAAGACTTTGTATTGTATTACCAATAATTGTTTAAATAAATAAAAATTAAATAATATTTTCACTATCATATGGTTATGATAACAATATAACTAATAACTATTCTGAAAAAATCGTATATTTTGGTTATCTTTCAAAGTTTTTGGTCTATTTATGTAGTTGTGTGTATTGTATGTATACGTAATGCATTCCTGTTCAAGGAAATATCTGCATCATTTCTTGACCAATTTCTCGAAATGGGATTATACAGGTGTTTAATTTCTTGCAATAATTTTCTGTATGTCCTATCAAATTGTACTGAGCATTGTAGTCAATTAATATCGAATTATTTTTACAGTATACACATAAATAATTAATTTTTACTTATATATAAATATCTTACTTCTATTATTATCGATTATTAATATTAACCCTTTTAACATATATTCAGTAAACATAAATTAATTAACTAAATATTTATGATGACATCTTAATAATTAACAATACTTTAAATGAATTTTAAATAACTATATTTTCTTTTAACAAATTTATTTTAATATTTTAATTGAACGAATTCTAATTTTTTAATTTAAATTCAATAAAAAAACATTCTCAGCGATTAGTTTAAAAAAAAAAACAATTTCTTGAGTTCTATTTAAATAACAAGTTTAAAATGCAAATTATGAATCAATTTAATGAGGTTTACTTTATAATTATGAGTTTATTTGTTATTTATCTTATATAATAAGCGTTACATGTAATTGTAATTGTTAAATTTTATAATCATGAAATATATAATATAATAATATAATTTCTAATACGAGTATAATATTTAATTGTGATAGTTACAATATACAATTACATTTGAAATTTAATTCATGCTTAAATCTAATAGTTATTTTATTTATATATTTATTAAAATATAATTTTTTATATCATCAATTTGATAGAATGGTGTGTTGCTAATAAATCATTTAATAATACTCTGGTGCCAGAATTTTTTGTTGTTTCAATATACTTTTTTTAAATCATCTGTAAATATAGAAAAAAAATTGAGATTAATATTACAAAGAATTTTTTTAAAAAAATTTGATATTACCTGTAAACAAAACAAATATGGTGACGAGCAATCATTCAAATAAAATATAATTTATAATTTGCGGTAATTTATTAAAGACCAATTGGTGAATTGTAATAGATTTCCATTAGGTCAAATTTATCAACTTCACTGTAATGATATATGTTCTTGATTTTGTATTATCTCCACGTGTGACATAGATTTTTGTTGTAGTTGTCCATCACAAATAACTGCAAAAAATGCTATACATAAGCTTCCATTGGTTATGGTCCTGTAGTATATTTAATAATTATCACCAATGGTATGACGAACGTAATAATTCCAATTTATATTTTGGTACACCAGCATTTATATTTATTTTAATGATGTGATTGTATCATATGTGCAGCATATGTTAATTTTGTTGTTAATAGCATTGAAACTAATGTTTGCATTAAACTAATGTAAAATAATGTAATAAATAAAAATTAAACAATATTTTCTCTATCATATGGTTCTGAAAAAATCATATATTTTAGTTATTTTTCAAAGTTTTTGTTCTGTATATGTAGTTGTGTGTATTGTATGTATGGGTGAGTATATGTATACGTAATGCTACGCATTTCTGTTTAAGAAATAATTTTATTTAATATCAACATCATTTCTTGACCAATTTCGATGAAATAGTGTATAAAAAGGTACTCGAAATAGGATGATACAGTTATTCATTAACAATTTTCTTTAGAATTAATACCTAGCGCAACTTTATTAATTGTGCGACTAAATATTTAAACATAATATCACAGACGTAATGAATATTTCGAAATATCGAAGCAGTCTAATTGTTTTGTTTTCTAATATGGTACGGATAGATGTCAATTTAATTTATGTTCCAACACTAACCTGATCAATAATTGACACAATTGATTGGTGAACCATATCATGACTATGTTAATAACTCTAATCTCTTCTTAAAGTAGCATTACCATATATATTCTACAGCTATAATATTAAATTATTATTAATTAATAAACTACATATTATTATAAAGAATAAATTACCTCTAATCCGATGTATTAAATCCTCATAATATGCCTGTGATTCTATACGTTAATTTCAATAATTGAACATTTTGTCTTTCTAAATCTATTAATTCATTATCAAAATTTTGAAACTGGTTACGGTACTAATAGGCATATATTATTTTCGATTTTCTTTATCTCGAACACCAAATCCACTACTAAAGTAATCATTGGCTGCAGCTGAATCCCTTCTTTAACTAAAATATAAATTAAATTTTATTTTTAATTAATTTAAAATGTTTTATATATTTTTACTTTTTTTTTTAGAGGTTATGTTACATGAGACATCTTTTAAAAACACAATCTTAAGATGAATATTATTCCTTTTCAGTTGGAAACCACAAAATCATTAAGAAATATATAATCATCATTTTCAAATCGTAATTTTTATAATTATTTATCATAAATTATAAAACAAAACAATTTAAAAAAATTTCTTTCTTTTCTACTACAAAAATCGCTTACTTTACTTTTCGTTTTTTATAAACCTTAGTATTGAATATGTTGTTTTCATTTGACGTGTCGCGTACTTGGGTGTACCGATACACCTGTACTGACTGTATCGGCTCAGCTTCCCTTCGGTTAGAGAAGTCAAGAGAAATACTTTTACAAATTCTCTTTTAACACAACACAAACATTTAGAGAAAAAAATGTTTGAAAAATTATTTTATTAATTTGTCAACAAAATCTTCAAATGAGTAATCAGTAACGAATAAAAAGTACCGATTACTTTTTGAAAAGATTAGAATTAGACCGATTACTTAGAAGTAATAGAAAATCCCATTTACAAATTATAAATAAAAATATAAATAATGATGATAACAAAAATAAATATAATTTTAAGTGACAACACACCCATCTATGTGTTTTGATTATCAACTTATAAATAACTTAGTAAAATTGAATTCAACTGTAAATATTGGCTTGCGTTAACTATTTAAAAATTATATTATATTTTAAAAAATATAAAATCGAATATAACCATTTTCATTTTTTATTAATTATATATATATATAATTTTTATACAAATAATTTCTTTTAATTATTTATTTCTCTTTAATTTTTAATTTTTTTTTTTTATTTTTGTTATAAAACAAATTTTTTTTTTATTAATTTTTTTCTTTTTCAAAAAAATAATGAATAATAATTGTAATTAATTATATTATAACGGGGGTTTACTATTTTTTTTATCATATACAAAAAATAAAAATAATATATGCATAAAAGAAATTATCTAGCAAATTTAACACATTATAATTATATTAAAAATTGTAATTACTTTTGTAAAATTATTCCAATTAAAAAAAACCATTTTTGTATTATTTTTTATTGTTTTTTTTTCTTATTTAAAAATATCTAATTTAATTAAAGTCTTTTTTGTTTTAATTATTTTTATTATTATTGAATTGAATCTATTTATTTAGTAAAAAGAAAATAAAAAAAAAAAGAAATGTTTTAGATATTAAATCATAATAAAAATAACGTATATTTATTTTCTTAAAATAAAATATAATGACTCAAATAATATTTAAATTTAATATATTTAATAAATTGTGCATTTATTTTTTAAATTTTATGAATTAAAAAAAAATTAAAATATTACATAGACAATATTTATTATGATTAAATCTGGGATCGATTGATTTTTAATAAATGCAATTTAGTTCTTACAATAAATACACATTTATTAATTTTGTTATTTATAAAAAAATTAAAAATTTATAAGGGACTTAAAAATGAAAAAAAAAAAAAAAAAAAATAAACTAAAATATTACTCTATTTATATATAAATTACAAAAAATATTTAAATTAAAGCAAAAATATTATTTAAAAATAAAATAAAATAATTCTTATTTAATTAATATTTAAATTTTATAAAGCCATGGAAGCATTTAAAAATTATTAGATTTTTTTTTTTTACAAATATTTTTATAATTTTTATAATTTAGCACTAAATAATAATTTTTAATTTTTATTGAATATGTAATTAATTAATTTAATAATTTATACTTCCCAAAATATTAATTTAAAACTTTTATTATTATTATTATTTGTTTTTATTGAATATATTTTTTGTTATTCTTTTATTTTCTATATAATTTTTCTAATTTTTTATACAGTAAATATAATTTAAAGATTTTTAAAGTTTTTGATGATGTACAATAATTATAATAGATAGATTAAATAAAAACTTAATTCTTTAAATTATATACTAGTTTATTTTATTTGTTTTAGGTTAGTGTGTACCGTTGTCCGCATAGTATTGCATTATGATGCAGGAAGGAAAGGTTGAGGAGATGATGGACGAGGAGCGATATGGTGTTGATGGATTTTAAGAACTATTTATCTTTCCATTTAATTCTCTATCACAGCAACCGCACACAGCCCACCATCGCCACAAACATAAATTTATAGGATTATTATTGTATGTATATTAATAACGGTTTATTATATTATTTGATAAGTTCAAATTTTGATTTTTCCCAGTTACAAACAAAAGAATTCGCTGGGAAATAACATAGAAAAAACTGATTTTTTATAGTTAAAAAATTATAATTTAAAAAAAAAAAAAAAGAAAAAAAGAAGGATCAAGAGTAACAGTAAAAAACAAAAATAACAATAAACTAAAAGAAATAAATATATAAAATTTACAGTCTATCATATAAGTACTGATACAAAAATGTTGTCATCTTCATTTGATATTATATTTTAATTAATTTTTATTTTACCGTACACAAAACAAATATAATGTAAATCTCAAAATAATTTAATGAACACACAATCAATATTAGAGAAGATTAACGCACCATACATATATTAAACTGAAACTAATTACAGAGATATGCGGTGTCATTCAGAGTGTCATACGAATTTTGTCACTATTAGTTATAATTACTTAGTCACTGTTATGTTATACCGAATTCACGAACCTTAAATTTCATTAGATGCTAATGTAGCTATAATTAAAGTTAAAGTTTTGAATTCGATGTGCATACAAAAGTTTCGTCGACTATGATTAAAAAAAAAATTATATGTACAATACATAGCCAAGTGATTTCGAAACAACTATAAAGCATTCAATACCACAAATTTGATAAAATCAAAACTAAAATCGAATACAACTATTGGACATTGAATGCATCTTTGGACACATGCGAAAATTTGTTTATTTTATGGATACTATTACATTGGCTCATTCAATTTATAAGCAATTAATTGTGTAATAGTGACGGTGTAAAGAGTGCTTTAACAAATTGGTTCACATTCACTTCACTCTATATTGTTGTCAATTCATTGCGTTCGGTTAAATATTTTCTTTAGAAGTTATGCAAATTAAAATTATATAAATCATTTTTTTTAAACACTATACTTCGAGTGTGTGTGTGTGTGTACGTGTGATTAGTTTTTGCTAAATCATCCATTAACGGATTGGCATACAAAAACTGGACCAATCGCGGGAAATACACACAGCTTTTATTTTTAAAATGTTGTCTGTTGAAATTTAAAGAAAAAATATTAGTTTTTTATATTTTATATAAAATTCGCATTAAATGTCATTTGACAATATATAATTATCAAAGAAAAAAAAAGAAAAGAAACACTTAATACACCCACACACACACACACACAACCATTATGATATATAAAATATACATAATCTATAAAAAAAATATTACTCATCGTTAGAGATCTGAATAAACAAATTAAAAAAAAAAACATATTTCTTATAAAAATTGCACAAACATTTTCCCAGTAAAAATACCTTTTTTTTAATACAATATTATGTCATACAAAAATGGTAATTCGTCGTGCCATAAGTAGTAATTTTTAATATTTTATTCAGATCCCATTTTTACAATATAGTTTTTTTATTTACAAACTAAAACCATTAATTTTGTTTATTTATATACCGCGAGAGGTGTATGAATAATTTTTTTACATGCAGTATAATAAATTTGAATAATCGCTATATTTATTATTATAATATTAATAGATAATAGATAATAGATATTATTGACATTGAAACCTCCCTAGCATATAAATAATAAGTATCATATGTCGTTGGTTAAAAGGAAAATTATTATAAAATTCGTTTAATTATTTAAATAAATGTTTATGTGTGTTAGTAAAACAGGTGTATGTGATTGTGTGTGTTGGGGCCCCGTTTTTCGGGTGTATAATAATAATAATAATAAATTGAAACTATTTTATGTTCTATAAATAAAAAAAAAAAAAAAAAAATATCCAGGTACAAATAAAAAACCAAAATTATTCATTAATTAATTATTATAGTAATTAATTTCTATCATACAAATTTACAGTTCTGGCAATAAATATAAATGGAACTGTGGCGTTTTCGTTCAAAGTTATGTAAATATAATTTAAAGAAACAACATATATTAAAAACAATAGTTAAATTTAAACGGTTAGTTTAGTTAAAGATTATAGTAAAAACAAAAAAATAAGAAAAATTTGTAAAGAAACCGGTGATATTAATATTTATGAAATAAAGTTTATATTTATTGCCAACATTATTATGTTTGTAAGTAAATTTTGAGAGAAGTTTAAATACTACGAACGCATTTCTAACAGATTTCGTTATAATATTATTAAATTATGATGTTAATTAATATGAAAATTAGTCTAAATTATATTATTATTTTTATTCTGATTGACTGAATGAATTGTTGTATTTAAATTTTAAATAATTAAAAATTGTAAGAATAAAATAGTTACTAAATTTCTTATTCATTTTAAAAAATAATTATCTATAAATTAATTTATTTATATAATTTATTTTTATGCTAAAAGAGTTGGTGTTTCATTATTTTCCATTTATTAAAACCAAAAACACAACCATTTGCCATTGCCGTAATTTATTTGTTTTTAAGAAAAAAAAAAAAAACAATAAAAAATAAATAAGAATTTAATTAAATATAGTTTTTTACTTTTAAGGAAAATACTATTAGTTTTCTTTTAATAATTATATATTTTATAGTTTTATTTATTGCACAGATATATTAGATTATTATTGAGTTTTCACTTTCAATCTGTACACGAATTAATTTTTTCTAATCACATTAGAATTTATTTCTATTTATGATTTTTATAAAATTGAAATTTAATTAATATTATGATTAAAATGTAAATTTAATTGTCTTTCACACACACACACAAGCAGACAGATGCCACACATACACACACAAACACACAAATCAAATTTAATTGTTTTATCTGATTTTAATAAATGTTTTGCGAATCGATTAAATAATATTTATAGAGAAGATAAATTATAATTGATTTTCGTTTCACCTGAAAATTCCTTTGTTCTGGTTGTGTTCTTATATTTTTAAATTACATTATCATATATTTGTTTGTTTGTTTGTTTTCATTTTGTAACATTAACATTAACATTAATATTATTTTATATATAGGTTTTTATTTATTTATTTTTGTATTGTTGGCAGCAATAATTTATTATTTGTTAATTATTGTTTGATTTAAATTGGTTTTTTTTTTTTTTTTAATAATTTATTTTATTCATTCTTTTCGAATAAATGTTCGGCCACTGTAATAAAAATTAAAATATTATATATATATTTTGATAATAATAGATTTAAAAATATACAAAAGGGAATAAGTTTATGTAGTAGTGATTTTTCTTCGAACCTATGTTGGGCCTTTGTTTGATTACATAAGCATAATTGTGAAGTTTCATAGTACTCATAAAGCAAAAAATAATTGTTTGAAAATATGATAACACTGCGAATAATTGAATTAATAAATCATATATAGAAATATAATAGCAAGCCATATTGTGACATCGATTGAAACAATTGATATTATGATGTAGCACTATCTTATGGCGAATACAGCCGCAAATGCTAAAATTAGTAAATGTGTACTAAGCTGTTTATCATTTTCTAAAACTTCACAAAAATTTTTCATATATTCAATATTTCAGGTATTTATCATTTTTGCGTTGATCGTGTAAAATCGAATCAGGCCACAATATGTGTTTATTTATTTTATTATAGTATAGAAAATAATTTATAAACTAAAATTCAGCTTCCAAATTTAAAATAAATAATTATATTTCTTCAATTTGCCAAGCAAATTATGTTTAAAAACGAACAAATGTAACAAAATCGTAAATGTCTGGTATTAATACTTGAATTCTGTGTATACAGAGTAATTTTACGCAGAGTAACTTAAATCAAGTGGATTAATATACAAACAGTGCCACGTCAAAATAAAACAATACAAACTAATAAATTTTAATACATACGTAATTGTCTTTTTCTCTGCAATTTTTTGCTCTGGTCGAGCTCTATTCAATACTTTAAGAAAATCAGATGTCTTTGCTCTCATTCTTGAATGAATATATGCTTTGGAACACTATAATATAAATAAAACAATGAATAAATATTAAACATACAATTCTATTTCCATTTTACTAACCTTAATATGATAATGTAAATAATCTCGAAATATATGAATTAAATTAATTGTATTATCTCTTGTTTCTTTATTTGTATGACGAGGAAATAAAACTATAAAATGTGGGCGAATATAAAGAAAATAAGATAATTATAAATTTCAAGGACACCAAAATTTTTCAATCATATCATACCAAATGTAACATAACCAATGTTATCACCAACTCGTGCATCTGTATTTGCCAATTCTAATGGTGGTTCTCGATGTGAAAATAATACTTGTGGTGCTGTATGTGATGCACGACGTCCTTCACGTAACTCTTGCATAAATACTTTACCTAAAACTACATCATCTTCATCACGAAATATTGTACTGAAAACAACAGTTACACGATCCGGTTTTGCTTCAACATATCTAAAATAATTGGAAATTATAAAATTTAGATTTTATTTATTTTATTTTTTTTTGTATATAAAAGAAATGGAAAAAACATACAAAGTTTCATCATTACGATAATTAATGACAGCACGTTTTTGTCCTTCTTCACCCTGTTCTTGATAATCAAAATATTTTTCAAATACTGATGCAAAACAATTACGTTTTAATAAACCAATTTTTTGAGCAATTTCTTCCCAATTTGTTGGAATATTTTCTAAATCAACTAATACAGAAACATTATAGCCTAGAAATAATCAAATTATAAATTAGTTATGTTTTTTAATTGTGTCACACAAGTGTGTACTAACGAAATATAAATATAATATATAATAAAATCATATACCCTCTTCTGTATCGGTAAGTAAATCATCATAGATACGTTTTAATAACTCATCGGCTCCATGCTCTTGTAATTGTATATAAAATTTTAATGATATACTTATCTATTTCGAAAAAGAATTAATATAAAATACTTTATTTTTTATACTCTATGCAACAATCATCAGCAAAAACTTACTCGAACTTTTGTTTTATCTCCATTCACATTAGAAATATGAAAAATGACACCATCAAAATCGGCAATTTTAATATCAATTGATTCTGGTTTTTGTCTGATACAAAAAAATATGAAAAATATTACAATAATAAATACAAAATAATTTAGGATTATTATCATTCAAATCAATTGTGATATGTGTGAGTACTGTACAGACACAAGTACAGTCAGTGTATTATGATTGTAACTATAGGTTTAATAGATAATGGCTTTTTAATTAATGTTAATGATTTATCCTTTTCAGATTCATTGGACAACATAAATCAATTTTTCATCTTAGTTTTATATTAATAAAAACTTCTCTCAAATTGGGCATTACATTTATGTATAAGAAATGTGTGTGATCACATTAAATTCATTTTTTTATTTTTTATGTTAAATAAATATAGGAAAAAATATACACATTTTCTTATCATCTTATCAGGCTAAATTAATTCACAAGCTCAATGTAAAAAAAAAAAAATAAAATAAATAAAAAGCGATAAGACACTCCCCAGCCTTTTAATCTACACCGTTATTTTTTAATGGTTTGTCAATTGAGGACATACATAATTAAATTATAATAAATTGTTAAATTTAATTATACAAAAATAAAAAAGAAAAGAAAATCAATTTTTCTTTTTAAATTGTTTGTTAAAAAGAATAAAATCCCATATAAATCTTGCATTTTTGTTAAAAATATATAAATGATATCATAATTTGCATAAAATAAATACACATAATCATAATTTTAGCAAAAATGTCAATAGTTTACATTTTATTTCTGCTGCTAATATAGCCGCAATTTTTTTTTTTTTTTTTTAATGTGTATTATATGATAAAATTGAATAGATTATTGAATTTTCTAAAAGATAACATACATTCATTTTTAAAGATAATAATATTTTATCAATGATCCCATTTATTTTTCTTTGAAAGCATATAATAAATTGTTTTCCATTTGTAGATATAATAAAAAAAAAAATTGTGTATGTATTTGTTTTTAGTTTTAGAAATTTTTTGTTGGTTATGTGTGTAAATATAAATTCATGAGTTTTACAGTTAAAATTTAGAAAATTTATTTATAATAAATTTATACTAATACTATAATTATTATTATTATTGTAAATTTTTAAAAGAAATAATAATAATAATAATAAAATCAGGAATTAGGAGGTGGTATGGTTAGAAAAAAAAAAGTATTAAAATGATGATTACTCACCCAGCAAGAGCATTCCTAAATTTGACTGTCAAAGTTTCTTCAACTATTCTATTATTAATTTCTAATAGAATCATTTTTATTTATTATTAATATATTTTATTTTTATTAATTATAACAAATAACTAACTAATTAAAACTAATTAAATAATATTAACATTTGTCTAAATTTCTATACAAAATTTTTTATTTTCCAACAATTTTTATGAATGAAAAATTTGACACAAAATTTTGCCGTGTATATAAAATTTCTCAATCCACTAATCTAATTTTTTTTTTCCATTTTTTTGATGACCGAGACCGACCACCAACCGAACCGGACCAACGTCGCTGCTTTTTCTTTAAATATAGATAAAAATTCTCCAAGAGATGACACTCATTTTAATATTTTCATGTCATGTTTACGTTCACATATTCACAATAGATATTTGTTTAAAAAAAAATAAATATTACATAGGAAAGTTTTGCTCAATTTTTAAATTCAATATTTTCGTGTTTTTTCAATTTAAAAATGTTTTAAATAATTAAATATTACAAAATATTATAAGCTAACGCTAAACAAGCTAAATTTTATATTTTAAATATATATTTATAAATAATAAAATAAATAAATAAATAATAAATAACATAATTTATTTGCATACAGAACAAACTGCTTATCGATTAGCGTTTCGTAACATTAAATAACCTGTATTTTGTTAAAAATATAATTAAACAAGTAAAAACTATTACAAAATTCATTGTTTATTGTATAATTGAAAATACAAATATAAAATGTTCGTTTGTGATGAAATGATGAACCGATGCGTTATAAGAGTTGTACACAAATATTGTAAAATATAGAAAAATAGATTGTTTTTAATTTAATTTAAAAATCTTCTACATTATTTAATAGATTACATTAAAATATAAAATGCTTTTCTAAAATGAATCAAAATTAAAAATTGGTGATAATAGCGAGGAGTTATTTTGTGAGGTTTGGTCATGTTTCTCATACAAATATAATATACCACAAGTAGTAAATTCAAAACCTACATCGAAAAAATAGTCAATGAACGGTTGACAAATTAATATTATTTAAATTAACTATATGAACCTACACACTGTCATGAAAACTTCGTCTATATAATTTCCGTCACAATAATTAATTTTTTAATTTGAACATTCAATAAACCAAATGAATTTTGTAAGAGTTTTTCTTCTTCAATTATAGATTTTTTCAACAAAATGAATTTTACGAAATTGTTATGATCGTTCTTCTGTATAATACAATAATACAATATATGATAAATTTATAAATTTCAATATCTTCCTATTTTTCGTCCATAATTTTTATATACTAATTGGTCATTTATCATTTGAATAGCCCAAAATTTAACCATAAATAACTATAAAAATAAAATGATATCGATAATTATTATTATGATTAAATTATTAGTAACTTTAAATTAATATATGTAATAATATTTAAAAGGTATATATTTCGTTTAAGGAAATATGCTTGTTGGAGATAATACTAGACAAGAATTTCCACTTTTTAAAAGTGTTCGTAATAATGATAGATCATCTGGTGTCAATGCCCATCCACTTAATTGTCCTATACTTTGTAATACAGGACATCGCTCCATTAAAATCTACGTATTAAAATGTATATTATTGATAAATTTTACAAGTCAATATAAATTACGCAATTATATACACCCACCTCAATTGATTGTATTGTTAAATTTGGTGCTGATGTAAACCAAATATCTTCAAGATAACGAAAATCGTGTCCAATAAAAATACTATACAATATTATGAATACAAAATTATGTTAATTAAAATTATGGCAATTTATATCATATAGTTTTTACCTTGACATATCTTCATCGGTAAATGAAATAGTATCAACAGCAAATCGTTTTAACGTTATTGTATTACAAATAAAATGTTTTAATGAACTTGCGGCCATCGGACTATTTAACATTTCTAAACCTTGTAAATTTTCAAATTTTCTATCACATATATATGTTATCAGATCCATCATATAACAATCTATATTGACTAAACCATAACAATATTGGGCTATGCGACCGATGTCCAATGTACCGTGCCCCTTTATCACAGTTAAATGGATTAGATTTTCACCAATCGTTTCCAATAATTTTAGAAATTCTTTACAACAAAATCTATGTATTTTAAATCGTTGTAATTCTTTTAATCCATTTAATTTATATAAAATACCAGCATCAGGTGTATCCAAATAAATACTTTGTAATTGTGGACACATTTTTATGATAGCATCTAAAATTTTATCATTTGTTTTGGTGTCATGTAAGTATTGTAATTTTGTTATAAATTCGGGATTTTCATTTTCATGGATGTACAACAATGATTTGCCCACATATGAATATGTACTAAGAGTTTGTAAATTTTTTAAATTTGTTAATAACATTGCAACATCTGTATGGCATACATTTTCTTGACCCATTGCACCGATATCCACAACTGTTAGTGTATCACGACACACACCCAAACACAACGATTCAATGCCAATGTCTGTTATGTCTGTTTCACCAGAAATTTCTAATATTTTTAAATATTTACAATATTTTGCTATGCATTCTAATAAATTATCATTTGCAATATATGGAATATTTAATTTTCTTAAATTTACACATTTTTCAATAATTTCTAACATATAATTCATGTGCTCTTCTTTAACCCAAACACCCTTCAAATTTAACGAACGTAAACCCATACCTTGGGCGGCTATTACTTGTAAAATTTTTTCATAATATGAAAATGGAAATATTTCCGATTGTAATGTGTGTACACTATTATTTAATAGCATTTGTAAACATGCAAAACGTATATTGGCTGCTAAAAAATCAGATGCCAATATTATACGTAACACATCTTGATAAACATTACTTGTTGCACGCATTGCTTCTAAATAGGAATTAATTTCAACCATTGTTATTGGTAAATCATTATTATCACCGGTCGCTGTTATCGTATTCTGCACCGCATAACCAATTGCACTTATTATACAATTAACTAATTCACTTAATGCACATTCAGCTAATGTTCGTACTTGACATTTTCTCGACATTTTCCAAATTGTTAATATTGATGTTTTTTTTAAATAAAATAGTTATTTTGAATGTACAATAGTTTTTCTTTTTCCAATTTTTCACAATTTATTTATTTTTGCACATATTTTTTTAATTTAGTTTTCACAATTAATTCACACTCTCTGCATACTAAAAATAATTTAGAATTAATTTTATATTGAATAAAAATAAGCAATTTAGATAATTAATTAGTGATGAGCATTATAACAATAATAAGTTATAAATTCCGATACTGATAATTTGTATAAGTTCGAAAGAACACGCCGTCCCACTTTGGTTATGAACGGAAAATTTGTACATAACATATGAGATAACCCCCGCATTGAAAACTTGTGGAAGCTCATTAATCGGAAAATGACTATTTGGGTGGATATTATAAATATATAGTAAAAGAACCCAAAAGTAAGTTTCCAAGAACAAGCACGTGCAAACATTGCATTGTGTAACACATTCAATATATAATGAGATTATACGATCTGAAATCAACTTATTTACATACAAGGGTTCACGATCGCTTATGATTTTATAATAATAATATAAAAATATCGCAAATTCAATATGTGTGTGTGTGTGTTATATTATTGATAACAATATTACGGACTTGCAGTTTTTCAATTTTAAATGGAAATTTATTATTGATTAAGCGATAATATGTGAAAAGGTCGTAATAGAGATTATCAAATAATGCAAATAAAAAAGAATTTAATAGTTGTTTCTATTTTGTTTTTTAATAACCCAGAAAATTTATTTGTTCATTTATTTTTTTTCCAGATATAATTGAAATAAAGTTTGCAAAATTTATGTGTATTTAATTCACAAATTATATTGTAAACATTTTCACCCTCGTTGTTCGAAAAATAATCGGAATTCAGCAAGTGAATCAAACGGAACGTTTGTATGGCCGCTGATTGGATGAACATTGTTGAGCATGGATGGCAATGTCTTCAATTAACATTGACCACGCGGTTTCCTTTCATCACCAAATCAGGCTTAAAGAATAGAAAATAGCACATGCAGATTAATCATTAAAATATGATTTAAAATTTGATCGCTAACTGTATTTCAAGTGTTTCGGTAGCGCGTTTACCAATTTAAATGTATATGTATATTTCGATCGACGAACAAAAACTATATACTGTCGCCTAATTAATGCGTTATATTGTATTTTGGCTTACATACAACTGAAGGAAGACAGTTTTTTTGTTAAGGTCAAGTTCACAATACATAAATCGCAATCAGTAGCCAATAAATGGCGCTATCAGATCCATAAATTATAAAGTTATTTTTCAGGGTATATTAAAATTTCACATTTCGATATAATTTACCCAAACATAACTCTCAAGTATACCCTATATTAACTATTGAGAACACGAAAATAATTTATTTACTTTTATAAATGTAATGTGTATAGGGAGTATTATTTGGAGCTCTAATGGAAACACTTCTATATACTATAGATGCGATTTTAGTTAACTGAAATTAAGAAACGCGACGTAATATACACTCTAATTTTCTTTATTATAAAACTTATAACACTTTTATTTTAATAATATTATTTTTAAAAAACTGTAGATTACATAATTTTTTCTATATAAATAAATAAATACTTTATATATTTAAATAAGTTAATGCTCTATGCACAAATATAAAACGTGACGAAAAATACGGCGTGTATTTATAAATGTTAAAACAGAAAAATTAAGCAATAATATTACCATAAATTAATTAATTATTTAATTCATAAAAATATTTTTTTTCTTCTATTATTATAAAAAACACTTTATTTTGCATTGGAACAGTAAAAATTAAATCTCAACTAAAACAAAATAAAAATAGGTTTGGTATTATTTTTAAATAAATAAATAATTTTACAATGTTTTTCTAATGTTTTATTATTAGAAATGTATGCGGATAGAGAGAATGAAGAATATTACTCGCGTATACACAGCAGAAACAAAAATGTAAATTTTATATATTCTATTTATAAATGCATTAAGTAAAAACAGATGAAATTAGTACAGCTTAGTACAAAAATTAATAATTATGAGTAAATACAAATGTATTGTACAAAATAATATATTTAAATTGACTAAACTAAAAGTGTTAATAATTAAATATTAATGATGAGATACATGCGACTGTTATCTATCATATGATCGCTAAATTCTTATGTGATGGTGATTCTGCAAAGAGGAAAAGAAAATGCATAGAGAATGAATTCAACTATTGGAAAAGAAGAGTTTAAGATGATGTTTTTTGAAAAGAGGGCCCCCCCACTTAGACCGTAGAATCCATTCGCCAATCGACAGTTGCACGTATGTACAAACTTTTCATTAGGTGGATCGTGCGACTCCAGATGGTACCAGTATGCAATACCACAATCCAAGGTGAATTCTTTAAACTTTACAGCCATCTTCTTCAATATGTAATACTGCAATTATAATTTGCATCATGCAGTTATACTTAATTTCTGCGATATAGATTTCTATAAAACCTCTCGCTAGAATTTTTAGCATAAAACTATAGTTAGTATTATAGAGAAGTTTACATTAGGTATTTTTTAATATTTAAAATATAATAATTTTTACCTTTATATACGAGATTGACTTATTTTCTTTTTATAACATTCCTTTCGTACTTAATTTACAATATTTTTCACACACAAGTACAATTTTATGGTATCTTTCTAATATATAGGGGTAGGAACAGCTACTAACGAGCTAGTAAAATAGAATATCACCAGCGAACCCGCACTTGTAATATCTTAAACATCATCGATAAACGTTTTGGAACATTTCGTTAAAAAAAACTTACAATTTTTCAACTTCTTTAATAGAATTGATGTACTATTCCTTACTACCTTGATCGAAACAAGTGATAATATGTAGTACAGCAAATATATTATGATCAGTTTATCACAGCAAGTCGCGTAAAAGATTTCCCAAAGCCAAAAAATTGACGTTACCAAGTTCAACATTTCGTTTACTGTTTGTTTTTTAACATTTGATTGATCATTAAGTCGTATCTGCACTCCTTTTTTCTTTAACGATCAGTTAAAATTGATTAGCTATATAAAATTGATAGGGTTCTTCTCTTCTCCGTGAAGCTTTTAAACTGTACCAATAGATAATTCATATGGTATCATCATCATCATACCGTTAAAACCATTCCCTGCATGTTCTTTTATCATATATCTATTCATTGCAGGTTTTGATAGATTTTATATTATAAATTTCATTTTAAACATATCGATTCATATAATAAAAAATATATAATTAATTAATATAAGGAACATTTTACTGTTAAATTAATACTTTTTATTGTGACTGTGCAGTGTGCATATATGCATTTAATAACGATGGCCAAAAAATTTTGTATAAATTATATATATTATAATATTGGGTGCATACTTATGATTCCTTCCTTTTTGGTAGAGGTCGTTCGGTGTCCGTATAGTCTTTTATTTACTCGCCAAGAAGTACAGAATCATAGCTGTATCCGTAATTTATATATATTTACAACCAATCTAACGAATTACTGCAATTTCCAATCGATTCTAATTTGTTAGCATTGCAGTTATTTTACGTATTATTATTTTCTGTACACATTTTCATTTTTTTATAGGCTGTCATTTTTTTTCTTGTTTTATCTTCATCAGCACATTTTACTGTTATTACATTACGTACGATTGATGCAGGAATATTACATTTGTTTGAGACATACTGTACAATGTCACTAACAATTAATTTATTTAATGGTTGTTTAAGTGGTTTATCTGAAAGAAATGCTGTAAAATACAGAAAATTAAATAAAATTAAATAGTATTTCTACGATGTAATATATTTTCAAGAGCGTTCACATTTAAATCCTATTGGTATATAGATTCTGTGGTATTGACTCTACGCAAAAAAAAGTGTGCATACGCCATTTTGCCCATACTCTTTAATTTCCCGGAATGTTCTTATATGTTCCTGACCCACTCGCACTACTTTGAGTTAATTATAGTAATAGTCGCCAGTATAAGCATCTGCCAGCTACGTGAAATACACCGATTAGTATCATTCACTAAGTGCGGTATATGTTTATTTCTATACGTTGTTCCGCAGCTCAATATCATTAATTTTAGATATCCATCCGTCCATATCGATATAAACTTAATAATAGAATCATGGAAACTTTAACTCGTTCGTTATCCGACAAGATATACCTCTTATCATAACTGTCTTTGAAACGAAATGGTTTTTCACATCCCTAATAAAACTCGTCATAGCTATCAATCCACTTCTTCCACGGATATGCATGGAATTGTTTGTATATATATAGAATTATCGCGTTGGCAATTCTTACCATTGATAAATGGTATTATACATTTACAGAATAAAAGCGAAAATTAACAATAACTTACCGGGCGAAGGTTTTCCCGTTAAAGAATGTGTTGATAATATGTCACGTGTAAATAAATGTGTTAATAATGCACGTGTTGCAGCTGAATATGATTTCCAATTAATATTATTCATTACTTTAAGTGGTACTTTTGTATTATTTTCTCCCAAAATAGTAAAAGAATCACAACAGCTGCTTCTTTCATCCGAAATAATTTTATCATTTGTTATATCTTGTAATGGTGATTGATGATCATCGGTTTTATAATTTTCTTCTTCAATAATGGTAATTATTTCATTGTTATCATCATCATCATCATCATTATCATCGTTGTTTTTTATTTCAAAACGGTGGCTTGATGGTGTTGTTGCTGATGCTGATGATAACGATGTTTGATTTGTTATTGCTGCTACATCTGTTTTATTATTTACATTATGCATTTCATATAATATTTTAGATATAATTTCATTTTGATTAATTAATTTATTAATTTTTTCATCTTGTGTTTCCATTTTTTTTAATATTAAATTAAAATAATCAATATTTGTAACAGATGATGTATCCAAATTTATATCGTTATATATTGATGATGATGAATTTGACGAAGAGGTCACCGATGTTGCAGTTCTTGTCGTATTTTTATTCCCATCATCAGCAGCAGATGCATTAGTTGGTGTTTGTTGAAAATATTCGGATGTTGATTTATCAATTATTGAATGGGTTGTACTAACGAATTCGGATAATTTTTGCAATAATAAAAGTAGTGGTTGTGTCGTTGAACGCAAACTGCTGATACTACTACTAATACTGCTTGTGGTTGTCATCGAATTATTCGGTGTATAATCTAGAAATTGATGAGAATTGTCTGTTCGTTCATGTTGTTGATCTTGTTGATGTTGTTGTTGTAGTTGTTGTTGTACAAAAACATTATGATAAGGTTTTGGCCGATCTTTTGCAAGTGTTTGACTATGTTTATCAATCATTTTGAATTTTTTCGATTTATCATTCATATTCATTATATTATTATTATTACTATTATTATTCTTATTTTGTGATGCTGCTTTATGTACAATTAATTGTAAATATTCTGTTGTTATTTGATCATCAGTACATAATAATTTTACAATTTCGCCATCATACATGATGTCATCTTTGCTGAACTTTACAATGGAACCAATGTCAATGCGACGACTTTGATTAGGATTTACAAATACATTATTTTGATGTATTTTATGATATATTTTATGAACATTATTTATTTTATCAATATTAATTTCATATATTAAATACCAAACATTTTCTTTTCGGGTAATATTTGTTATTGTTATTTAAATTTAAAGAATCAAATATGGTCGTTGTGTATATTTGCCATACACGTATATATTTTTACATGTTAATAAAAATTATATATTATTATATTTTATAGGTATTAAAACAAAATCACATGGCATAAAATTAAATGTGTAAAATACGTACCTTTGTTATTCATTGTTCTTTCCATTGTTAATTTAATAATTAATATACTGTAATTTTATTTATTTTAACTTATTTGAACTTTTAAAATATAATTCTTAATAATATAATAATCGCTGACACTCTGCGGTACATTTTTTATATTTTTTCATATTTTTATATAATTATTTATATGAATTGCGTCCAAGTATAAGACATGAAAATATTACTTCAAGGTTTTGTATATATAAAATCAAAAGTGCACCCCAAAAAATAAATAAAATTCCAGGTATACCTATACATTTATATATTTCTATATACTATAAGTAATGTATTAATATATGTATTAACCGATATCTTAAAAACATATAACATTATTATAGATGGTACGCACTAACACAATGAAAGGTATCCTTTTTTCATATTCTTTTATTTGCAAACAAAATCGTTCAATGAATTCCATTTAAATTTGTATTATTATTGTAATATTATTTGCGTGCTGCTATGAATTATCTTGTTAATGTTAACCTTTCAACAGTAATTTCACACATATATATTTAAAATTTTCATCGCAGTCACATGCTACAGGATCATATATTGAGGCATATCTACTTATGCAACATTCATTACATATTCAACTTGTTAAATTATTTCGGATCATCATACGAGGAGTATACATAATTAATCAATTTGGCTGATACATACTTTTTTTTTGCGCTCGAAACAGATCGAATGTATTGATCGTAGTAACGTTCATTTTTTATATACAATATAATCATAAGTTTTTTAATGCATATAACAAGAGAATTATACCTACATTATTACATATTAATAAATAAAGGACATATGAAAGTCCTTTAGTTTTATGTACAGGTAAATGCATACATATCAGCAACCAAACATACCATTGTATATATATATATATAGTTATTATATATAAATTCCAATAATAATTTTTTAAAGATCTTTACGATGTGAGTATTTCATATCAGTTTCGGGTTCAGTGACCTTCCTTTTGTCAGGCTATACTGAGATCCCGTGTCAAATTCTTCATTTCTGCAATATTATTTCGTCCTCCATCTGGCAAATGGTTGTTGTGTGGTTGTAGGATTAATATTTAAATTTAATTTTTTAAATAGAGTAAATCCATTATAACAGTATACCCATTAAGTTATTTAAAAATAAGGAATATATTAATTAATTATAAAAATTCTTATAAAAAAATACGCGTTTCTAAATTGATCTAAAACATTTAGATTGAAAGTTGAAATAAAAACGAATAACGATTATACGCACAAATAGAAATTAAAGAAAAATCTGAAGAAAAAAACAAAGTTGCTCAAAATAGAAAAGAAACTACCGCTAATAATTTCAAAATGAACATAACCCATACGCGGTTCGCGAAAAAAATGACAATAGAAATCAAATGACATCCGTAACTTCAGAAATATGTTACTTTGCACATTTTGATGATAATTAATTTTGTTGTCAAATAGTTTTTCCTCCTATAATATAATTCTCATTCTGCTTGCTTGCATTTTTTTTTTTTAAAGAATTCATTTATTCCAAATTTAATAGAAATAATAATTTAATAATACAAGTTCCAAAAAAATTAATATATTAAATTAAAATTAATGTAAATTATTATATTTAATTATAATAAAATAAAAGAAAAATTTAATAAATAATTTAAAGAAATATAAATTGAAAGAGAATAAAAAAAAGGTTATAATCATGGATCGTTTATTAAGATTAGGTGGTGCTGTACCAGGACTTTCGCATAGTGCACCACTTACAGATGTTCCTGTTGTCGATACAGCCGAACAAGTTTATATATCATCATTGGCATTATTAAAAATGTTAAAACATGGACGTGCTGGAGTGCCTATGGAGGTTATGGGACTTATGTTAGGTAGGTAGCATATTAGTGTAGTTATTGAAAATATATAGTTTTTGTTGTTTTTTTTTAAAAAAGTATATTGCTCCAAGTGGAGCTTTATGTTATCTAATAAACATTTCATTACAACCAAGTTGGTAAATTACTCCGTATGGGAGTATATAACAAACCAATTGTGCTGCAATTAACGAAAGATAAATGTTTTCATAATTCTATTATTTTTATATGGGTGATCAGCCCATAGTGATGTATCGGAAGACATTGTTAATCTTTGAGTAGCGTCCAACACCATATTTTCAAAGATATCCGTTTTTCTTTTTATTCCATAAACGAACAAATGGTTAACCAGCAGAAAACTTTCAGTATTAAAATAAATACCGAAAAATTTCCTATGAAAACTAGCTAGAATTGAACGCGCTATATTTCATGATTAATAAACTTCGACGCTATACCACTGGTTTACTGATTGTTTTTGTAGTTGCATTTTGTTAAATATGTTAAATAATATTATTTATTTATGAATAGGTGAATTTGTTGATGATTATACGGTACAAGTAATTGATGTATTTGCAATGCCACAAACTGGTACTGGTGTTTCCGTTGAAGCTGTGGATCCAGTTTTTCAAGCAAAAATGTTAGATATGTTAAAACAAACGGGACGCCCAGAGATGGTTGTCGGTTGGTATCATTCACATCCAGGATTTGGCTGTTGGTTGTCTGGTGTCGATATAAATACACAACAATCATTTGAAGCGTTAAGTGAACGTGCTGTTGCCGTTGTTGTAGATCCCATCCAATCGGTTAAAGGAAAAGTTGTTATCGATGCATTTCGTTTAATAAATCCGAATATGTTGGTATTAGGACAAGAACCAAGACAAACAACATCGAATTTAGGTCATCTACAAAAACCATCAGTTCAGGCATTAATACATGGTTTAAATCGTCATTATTATTCGATTAGTATAAATTATCGAAAACATGAATTGGAACAAAAAATGTTATTAAATTTACATAAAAAATCATGGATGGATGGTTTAACATTAGCCAATTATAATGATCATAGTTGTATAAACGAAACAACTGTAACGGAAATGTTAGAATTGGCTAAAAATTATAATAAGGTACGTTTTTCTATTACTGATTTCGCCGTCATTTTTTCTTTTATAATCATTATACATTAATTGTTTTATTGTTTTTCTTATTAGTCATTGGAAGATGAAGAAAAAATGACACCTGAACAATTGGCAATTAAAAATGTTGGCAAACAAGATCCAAAACGACATTTAGAAGAAAAAGTTGATACATTAATGTTAAACAATATAGTACAATGTCTTGGTGCTATGTTGGATACAGTTGTATTTAAATAAATACGATGAAAAATTAAAAAAACTAATAATATTTTTGATACAAAAATCTGTACTTGTCACACGGTATTCTATATAAAGCATATTTCTTCTGTCGTCGTTTTATCGTCTTTGTCAATATATATTTTTATTGTTGTTACTTTAATAAATAACTGCGATTATATTTGACACCCCAACATATTTGAAAGACTATATAACATTATATAAAAGAAATTTAATATATAGAAGACAAGTAGACTTGCATCAATTTTTTTATAATTTCGTATAATATATTTTTTTTTCTCTATAATATAAAATTATTCGTAACTTTTTTCTTTGTATTTTTAATTTTTAATTATAAACATTATTTACAATAAAATCTGAAATATATAATCTTTTGTTTATGTTGTTGAAATCGGGAATGTTTGGTGCGCTATGGCTTTCACTTAAAATCGTGAGCGCCGTTTATGAAAGACAAACAAATTTTTTATGTTAATATTTTTTTATACTTTCAAAGATTTTCAAATAAGAACAGCGTTGAACAACTACATATAAAGTTATTTGCAGAATTTACTAATATTCAATGATCATATATTTCGCAATCGATTTGCTTCAATTATGCTAAAGCGTTATGAAAAATTAGGATTTCCAGCATTATCGTTATTCATTTTTGTTACTCTTGCTTTTTATGTATAGTCTTCTTCGATATTGATTCAACCTGTTTTATTCGAATACCGATACCATCATAACTATAGAGTAAAAAAAAAGTAAAAACCGTGGCTGTAGCACTCTACTGGGAGTACAACAGTTGGGAAATTTGTTATTTTGTATGCTATATGATTTTTATCGATATAGGAATACAAATGAAACTGTCGACTGCTGTAAAGCATGACGATTTTACTGAATATGGTCAATTTATCATAACAACAGTTGTACTCTACGGTGTATACGGGAGGCCGTTAGTAGTTTGAAAAAATTGTTACATAACTAATACAATTTGAAACTTTTTTCTTCATTTGGTTAAATAGTTAATTATAAAATTGTAATATTTTATAATTTCAATGAATTTATTTAAAAAAAATTAAATGACTGCGTTGTGCGTGTTTCAGCTAAACACCTCCTAACGATTTATCTCCCATCTATACGCCAATAATATAATACATTAATGTCATTTCTTTTTGACATACACAAAAATCTCTTCTTGCAAAATTTTATTATTGTGCGATATGCGATCGTGTGAAGTAATTTTTTGTTAAATTGTTTTGTTTAATTGTTTATCATCAGCAATTAAATAATAATAACTCAATAAAATGATATCAAATAAATTAATAGATATAAAATCAATATTAAAAATAAAATAGTTTTATGTTGTTAATAGAAAATTTTAATAAAATGTGTAAGATAAATAATGGTATTTTTTTAAGATAAAAAAAAATTAAAAATAAAATAGGATGAAAGGAAATGGGTCTTATCAAAACGACAAAATAAAAGTTAAATGTTTTATCAATGTAAAAATTTAAATAATAAATTATAAATAAATAAAACATAGCATAGCATATAAATAAAATTAAATTATTAGTGTTTTTAATTTCTAAAATAAATATAAAAAGTATTTAGTAGGTACTTTAAATTAAATCGTAATATTTTAAGTGTTTATTATTTATTAATTTAATTACAAAATGAGTACAAATATTGGTGGTGGCGGTGGAATTGAATGGAAAGATTTGTTTCCAACAAATCTTAGCATTTTTATATTTATTGGATACATGTCATTATTTATTAGTCAAGGTAATTTATGCGTTCTTGATCTTGACATCAATTATTTTAAGTGATTTATTAATTATTAATAAATGTTTTGTTCAAATTTAAATAATAATATATTCATAAAGTTTCAATGGGTTTACTTTTTTCTGTTTTTATAATCAATTATAATATCACAAGCGAATGCTATTTGAATCATCAATGAAATAGCTAAATTTTTGTAATATCATTATCATGTGTGTTATTTAATTTAATTTAATTTAATTGAATTATTTTTCTGTTTTACGAAATGGTATCAATCAATTTTCAGAATGCTTGAAGATTTGCAAGCATGTTCACACCTTTGTTTAATATTCCTGGGCTTCATCTTTTATATTTAATAAATTTTCATACAAGAATAAAGATTGTTAATGAAAAAGAGTTGGGTTTTCTAGTTCTTTGCATTGTAAAATAAAATTTAGTTATTATGATTCTATCATGATTGTATGTTTTTCAATAATCTATCGACTATAAAATGTAGATATTTCATTGATAATGGGAATTTTATTTTTCCTATCCACATATTTTCATAGTGAATAATCGACATTATTGTTTACATTTACATTTATTGTATATCTTTCAATTATTATAAAAACATATTATTTAAATAAGATAATAATATCGTCGATATTCACGGTCAGATAATTTAAAAAATAAATAATTTTTTTTTTTGATAACACAAACATATTATTGATATAATGTCAATATAATATAAAAAATAAATTAAATATAATTTGATAATTATAAAATGTTTTTTCTTTCAGGTATTTTAGTAACAGCATCACAAGAGACAAATAATAGTTATAAATATAATACTGTAACCGTAGTATTATTAACAGAAATTTTAAAATTAATAATATCAACTGCTTTATATTGTAAAGAAAATACATTTAGATCGTTATTGGTAAATGTTATTGATGGACGAAAAGTATTATTATTATATTTTGTTCCGGCATTTCTATATTGTTTATACAACAATTTAGCATTTATTAATTTATCTGTATTTGATCCGACAACATATTATTTATTATTACAATTTCGTGTTGTTATAACTGGAATATTATTTCAGGTAAGTCTATTTGTGTGTCACACAATGCATAAAACAAAACACACTGATCCACAATTTATATCTAAAGACTTCTGTACCAGTTTCATCTTAATCAAAATATCATCAAATGCTGATAACTGCTATCCAGTAATCAAAGTACGATTTCAGTCTCTTCGTTTAGAATGCTCTCATTTATAATCCTCATTTTCATTCTCTCTTCTGTATTCTATATGTTTCACAGTTAGAAAAGGAATTGCAGTTCTATAGACACTTTATGTATATTACGTTTATAAACAGTATGTCGGGTGGATATAAAAACAGACACCCATTGACTTGTTATTCTTGTTTGTATCGGTCGGAATTTACGGTCTGATTCGCCATACATGTACCAAGGTACTACTCTAAAATAATGTCGTTCATTCTTGAATTATGTATAAGTACTTCCTCTATGGAAGTTCTGGAAAATCGATACCATGGATGCAGTTCAGCTGATCAGATTGTATAACTCACTGTATACGTATTTGAATGATATTTATAGTTTTACAATTCTGGTCTTGACAAATTCGCTGCATATATCCAGAGGTAATGCAATTATATCCTGTCCGTAAATACGTTCAAATTGTTTATATATGTGTAGAATATAAAATGTTACTCCAGAAATGTTAGTACTTGGGGGAAATTCTATACTATTTCGATTACAGAAACTGTATGTTTAGTCTGCCGATTTTTGAAAAACATGTTGTATTTGCAATACGGCACATTACTTTTTGTATATAATATATATTATCAGAAAAAAGTAATAATACGATTATTTTCATTTCAGATAATATTTAAAAAATATTTAAGTACTAAACAATGGTTATCATTAATATTACTAACCATTGGTTGTATGGTTAAACAAGTGAATTTTAGTATACTATCATCTTTAATTAATAGCGATAATAACGAGAATAATAATAATAATAATAATAATAGTAATATTTTAAATAGTAATACACATAATGGTAAAAATATAAATGGTTTTGATTTTAGTATAAATGCAATATTTATATTAATTCAAACGATTTGTTCATGTTTGGCCGGTGTATATAATGAATATTTATTAAAAGATAAAGGATCTGATATTAATATTTATGTACAAAATGTATTTATGTATTTAGATTCGATAATATGTAATGGTATAATTTTAATGGTACAAGGAAATTTGATCGATGCCTTTACAAGCGATAGCCTTAGGTCTGTTTTTAAATTTAATGTAATTATAATAATGTTTAATAATGCAGCCATTGGCATTATAACAAGTTTCTTTTTAAAATATATGAATTCAATATTGAAAACCTTTGCAAGTGCATTAGAGTTAATGTTTACCGCATTATTATGTTATCTATTATTTGCCATACCAATTTATTTAAATACAATTTTAGCAATTGGCATTGTTTCGTTCGCCATTTATTTGTATACACAAAGTCCGGTCATTAATTATGGTAGCAATAATAATAATATGAAAAAAAATAGTAATTTACATGATGATCAAGAACAATTATTAAATACTAATTTTGATTTAGATATGGAGGAGATTTAATTAAAATTAATATTTTATTTATTTCCAAATAAAAAAATTTAAAAACGAATGTTACCATTAATTTATATTCTGTATAGTATTTATAATTTAATAGTTAGTTAAGGTTTTTTTTAAATATATGGAAATGAATCTCTTTTCGTTTTGTTTTATAAATAACGACGAATGACGTGCTAAGACACGCACGTCAGTAAAGTAAAGTAACTTAAAAATAAAGAATTAAGAAATTATAAATGGTCGATGGATATAGAATTTATTAGCATAATTATATTTATTAATTATCTATATATATTTTAATTATTTTTATTATATGATTTAATTTAATTAACTATAGTTTTATGTTTTGTTCAATGTTCAATTTAACCCTTTCTCGAAAAAAATTATAAAATATGTTTTATTTATTTTATAAATAATACATTCTAAAACACAAATTTATTAAAAAATTAAAAATTTAATTAGAATGCATCAGGTTTTGTGTACGGTCGTGCGGTTCGTGCGTTACATTTATTATTATATTTATTTTTTTATTCAATCATTTAATTCATTAATAATTCTTATAAAATTTAAAAATAATTATAGGTTTACTTTATATAAAAAAAAATTAAAATACCTGACAAAAATTGATTATATCGTTGTGTTCACACGATGACGACGAACTGACATAGTATTTGCTACCTAAATGTGGAAAAAATAAAATAATTAATTTACAATTAACAAAAGAAAAAAAAATCTGTTCGAAAAGGAAAGGGTTAAAAAAGTTTAAAGAATTAAAAATAAAACTAAAAAAATGTGTATGAATAAAATGGATTTAACAAAGAAATATATTTGATCATTCGTTTTTTTCTATTTGTATTTTTCAAATATTCTAGTCGATTCTCTTAATTATAATTATATGAATTTTAAAAAGTCGCATAATTATTAATTTGTATTCACTAAAACTCCTTCCTCATATGATCTTGCAATTAATGTTTTCATTCCATTCATTATTTCTTCACAATTCGGTAGAATTTGATTGGCTGGTAATACAAATCCATATGATCCTAATAAATTATATAAATGATATTTGGTATTTATAAATAAATATATATAATTAATACAAATTACATATTTACAAAACATAAATAACATACCCTGATCACGGAATTCAAATGTATAACCAAGTTGTATATTATTATATTGACTATAAAAATAATCTACACTTGTGCCGGATGTTGGATCTATGCGGAATGAGAAATAATCGGAATTATTATTATTTTTGTTATATAAATATATCAATCATAAACTTTATTACATAATGCAGCTGATGACGTTCCATATACATAATTAGTTCCATATAATTCTCTAATCGCATCAACTGTTACATTAGCTATGTCCATCTAAAAATTACATTTCAAATTTACGCAATTATAATAAAACAACATATTATATTGTTACTTGTAGTTGATGAGTTGGAGTTAAAATTTCTGTACTGTGTCCCCATGGGAACAGAAGATATTGACCATAAGAATGAAATGCTATATATATTTGTATTAGTCCACCTAAGTTGTCTAAAGCTATAAAATCTGCTAATGCTCTTGTTTCTGGTTCTGAAAATTCATTTGGACCAGCAAAGGTTTGACTACAAGGATCATTTGATGCACCAATAGCTATTAAAATGTAATATATTAATTTAAAAATTTTCACAAATTTGATCATTTTTTTATGGAATATAAAATTATATTAACTTAGCCATTCATAACCGAAGTTTCTATTCGCATCGGTACCATAACATATTGTTGCATGATTTTGTCTTGTTTTACGCCACATACGATCCTTTATTCATTAATTTATTGTTAATATATAAAAAATGTGTATAATATTTTAAATTTTAACTTACAACTTCATGAGTATAAACAAAACCATCAACATTAAAAACTGGCATAATATACCAATCAATATTTTGTGCCATAAATACTACTTCCGGATCGGTTGATGTTAAAAGTTCATTTAAAAACCATGTAGCTGTTGCTGATGTTATCCATTCTCTTGCATGAATATTTGATTCAAGGAATATTGTTGGATTTCCCTATAACATATAACATTTTATAAATTGTAAGTATAAATTTATGTGTAATTATATCAGTATCAGAATTTAAATACATACAGCTTTATATGATAATTTAACACCTCTAATTGGTCGTCCTTGATATGAGGTACCAATAAGAATGGGTTCTAATACATCTGAATGGGTTACTAAAATTTCATCTAGCCATTCATATATTTCTTCAAGTGTACTATAACGTGCCCAAGTCAATGCTCTCGATTGCATTTCAGATTGTTCATTATCAATTAATCTATAATGATAATATTTATATTGAAAACACAACATATGTACAAAAATTAATATATATAGAAAGCATAGTGGCGACAAAGCGTGAAAAATAATTGCCATCAGTTTTCAATATCACTACATATTGCTCTTATAACCATTTGGGTACCATTCGAAATCAGACAAAAGAATTATTCATATATCATTATTTCATTTAATACAAAATTTCCCTACTATGTAAGAAAAATAATGTATAGTAATATTTTAATCTGAAATAAGATAATTTTTCACACTTGATGGCCACTATGAAATTGACACATACTCTTGAACATTGTTAATTTTAATTTTGTAATCTATTTTCAATGTTTCTATTAAATCAATAAATTCGGGAAGTAAATGTGGTGCTATCATAACTTCAGCAGCTCGTCCTAATAATGGTGGTTGCCAAAAATCATAACCCCTTTTCTCACCAATTGTTTGTACTTTTTCCAATTGATTTTCATTTTCAATATTCAATGAATAAACACGATAATTATAATATTTTGCTTGTTCACCAAATACACAAGAAATGCATGTTGTTGTTGTTATTATTAGCAATAACAAAGTTGTTAAATTACAATTGATTTGTTTCATTTTTTTATGCTAATATAAATAAAGATAATAAATATTTTTTCACAATAATTTTATTTTATTATTTTATATTCACGTAATATAAAGAATTTAATTTTTTTACAATCAACTTACCGTTTGTGAAACACTTTAATAACTAAAAGTGTTACAGTTTTAAAATGAACATAATTATATTATTAATCTTAGACGAGTATAGAAATTTAATTGATTTTATTTATCAATGAAATTTAAAGATTATGATTATGTAATGAATAATGACAACACATATTTAAATCAAGTATTGTTCAAATTATATCTATGGATAAATATATACATAATTAATAAATGTATTGCAGATAAATATATAGATAGAATTGAAATAATAAAAATGTGATAATAATTAAATATGAATAAGTTCAGTCAGTGATATAATATTGAAATAATTTTTCTATTTTTATCAGATAAATAATAATAATAATTTTTTTTAGAAATACAACAATTTTAATATACAATAAACATTGAAAATTAGAGCAGGAGGATGGTGTGGCGGATCATCGAGTACATATTGGTGGAGAACTATTGATGAAGCCAAAATCCACAGTAAGACCTGACCGGAAATGAAGACTTAGACTCAAAATAAAATAAATTGACGCTTTTTATTGCGATCCCCTGCACTCTCTTAGCATTTATATATTTTTTGTGTACTTCTAAAAAAATTATAATTATTAATTCAATATTATTTCACTGACTGAACTTATTCATGTTTAATTATTATCACATTTTTATTTCAATTCCATCTATTTTTTTTTATTTATCTGCATTATACATGTATTTAAGTATATATTTTACAGATATAATTTGAACAATTTTTGTGATTTATAAATTTATTGTCATTATACAATCAAAATCTTTAAAAATTTCATTAGCAAATTAAATCCATTGATTCTATATAAGATTTTGATAACAATTATGTTCATTTTAAAACTGTAACACTTTTAGTTGTTAAAGTGTTTCACAAACGGTAAGTTGATTGAAAAAAAAATTAAATTCTTTATATTACGTGAATATAAAATAATAAAATAAAATTATTGTGAAAAAATATTTATTATCTTTATTTATATTAGCATAAAAAAATGAAACAAATCAATTGTAATTTAACAACTTTGTTATTGCTAATAATAACAACAACAACATGCATTTCTTGTGTATTTGGTGAACAAGCAAAATATTATAATTATCGTGTTTATTCATTGAATATTGAAAATGAAAATCAATTGGAAAAAGTACAAACAATTGGTGAGAAAAGGGGCTATGATTTTTGGCAACCACCATTATTAGGACGTGCTGCTGAAGTTATGATAGCACCACATTTACTTCCCGAATTTATTGATTTAATTGAAACATTGAAAATAGATTATACAATTAAAATTAACAATGTTCAAGAGTATGTGTCAAATTCATAGTGGACATCAAGTGTGAAAAATTATCTTATTTCAGATTAAAATATACTATACATTATTTTACTTACATAGTAGGGAAATTTTGTATTAAATGAAATAATGATATATGAATAATTCTTTTGTCTGATTTCGAATGGTACCCAAATGGTTATAAGAGCAATATGTAGTGATATTGAAAACTGATGGCAATTATTTTTCACGCTTTGTCGCCACTATGCTTTCTATATATATTAATTTTTGTACATATGTTGTGTTTTCAATATAAATATTATCATTATAGATTAATTGATAATGAACAATCAGAAATGCAATCGAGAGCATTGACTTGGGCACGTTATAGTACACTTGAAGAAATATATGAATGGCTAGATGAAATTTTAGTAACCCATTCAGATGTATTAGAACCCATTCTTATTGGTACCTCATATCAAGGACGACCAATTAGAGGTGTTAAATTATCATATAAAGCTGTATGTATTTAAATTCTGATACTGATATAATTATACATAAATTTATACTTACAATTAATAAAATGTTATATGTTATAGGGAAATCCAACAATATTCCTTGAATCAAATATTCATGCAAGAGAATGGATAACATCAGCAACAGCTACATGGTTTTTAAATGAACTTTTAACATCAACCGATCCGGAAGTAGTATTTATGGCACAAAATATTGATTGGTATATTATGCCAGTTTTTAATGTTGATGGTTTTGTTTATACTCATGAAGTTGTAAGTTAAAATTTAAAATATTATACACATTTTTTTTTTTATTAACAATAAATTAATGAATAAAGGATCGTATGTGGCGTAAAACAAGACAAAATCATGCAACAATATGTTATGGTACCGATGCGAATAGAAACTTCGGTTATGAATGGCTAAGTTAATAAAATTTTATATTCCATAAAAAAATAATCACATTTGTGAATGATTCTTTAATTAATACATTACATTTTAATAGCTGTTGGTGCATCAAATGATCCTTGTAGCAATAATTTCGCTGGCCCAGTTGCATTTTCCGAACCAGAAACAAGAGCATTAGCAGATTTTATAGGTTTCGACAACTTAGGTGGACTAATACAAATATATATTGCATTTCATTCTTATGGTCAATATCTTCTATTTCCATGGGGACACAGTACAGAAATTTTAACGCCTACTCATCAAGTACAAGTAAGTATATAATATGTTGTTTTATTATAATTGTGTAAATTTTAACTGTAATTTTTAGATGGACGTAGCTAATGTAACAGTTGATGCAATTAGAGAATTATATGGTACTAATTATGTATATGGAACGTCATCAGCTGCATTATGTAATAAAGTTTATGATTGATGTATTTATATAATAAAAATAATAATAATCTCGATAACATCTCATTTTGCATAGATTACACATCCGGCACAAGTGTAGATTATTTTTATAGTCAATATGATAATATACAACTTGCTTATACATTTGAATTCCGTGATCAGGGTATGTTATTTATGTTTTGTAAATATGTAATTTGTATTATTTTTATATATTTATAAATACCAAATATCATTTATATAATTTATTAGGATCATATGGATTTGTATTACCAGCCAATCAAATTCTACCGAATTGCGAAGAAATAATGAATGGAATGAAAGCATTAATTGCAAGATCATACGAGGAAGGAGTTTTAGTTAATACAAATTAATATTTATGCAACTATAAAAATTTATAAATATTAATATTATTGCAATTGATAATTGTTGCATATATAAATAAATATTTGCTTATTTTATAAATAAAAATTGTGTTTTGTGTTGTCGCTTGTCGTGAATTTAATTATATATGAAAACAATTTTATTCAGGCATCAATATCAAAATTGATAAAAAAATAATGTTTTAATCTTTTTATTTAAGAAATATTTCCACATCTATTTTTTGTTACCAGCACCGATATAATTCAAAATATTTGATTTTAATAATAAAAATCATCAAATCAAATCATATTATTGAATTTATAAACTAAATAATATTATAAATGATAACAAAAAAGACAACTACATACTTTAAAAATTTATTTTCTATTTTAATTTTGTTTTACTGATAATATGAAATTAAATCTTATAATTTAATTGTGTTGATAAATGTGTGTAACATTAAGCAAGAAATATAAAAATTCCACAATAATTTTACTGCGGGAAAAGATATCATAAAATTTAATTGCTTACTTTTACTTTTATGATCTTTTACTCAATTGATTATAAAAGAACATGAATCTTTATCGTTTTCATATTTAGTTTGTATATGTAAATTTTTGCTATTGAGTTGAATATTATTAATTAATCGAGTTCGGAATATTAATATTATATTTATGATTTTTAGCAACGTAAAATTATGGGTTTTATTTTCCGCACATTTTTGATTAGTCCAACGTATATAGGTGAAATGCATATTGCAGTTGATGTGATCCAAAAGAAGAGTAAACTGTATATAAAATGCGAAGATACTGTAAAATTTATTGGCAAAGGTATCTTCTATAATGGGTTAATGAAAAATCATCAGCTAGGCAGTCGTAGCGAAGTGTTATTGCGAAAACACATATACTTATTGCTGATTTAATCATAACTAAGAAAGTATATTGCTATACAAAGAAGAAAAATGTGAACAGTACATAAATTATTAGAAAAAACATGGAATAATAATTTAAGCAGCGGAATGATACAGATGATCTATTATAATAAAAGGTAATGAAAGAAATTAAAATATCCACAAATTTTCATGTTGTATTTTAACAATCATAAATATAATAGAGAAGAAATCTCACATTTCAACTTATATTAAATATAATATTCTATAAATAATAACTGTGTGCCGGTAATTAACGAGTTGTTATCACATTTATAAATAAAAGACAAGATTATATAAATACACATTTACAAATACTTGAGATTATAAATAATCTATTTGTAGTTTTATATTAATAAAATATACAATATACTCCTAAGTAAAATTTATAATAATAATATCAATCAATCATATTTTATTTAATCTTCTGTGTGTAAAAAGAATATCGAAATATTTTGTAAATATACAATAAATTAAGTTTTTAGCTTCAACAAAATGAAATTACATTTTACAATTTCATTAATATATTATTTAAATGTTATTAACTTAATATATGGCCGTATCAACATCACTGTCGACCAAACACCAGTGCGTTATGATGATTATAAATTGTATACGGTAAAAGTTGAAAATACAAATCAATTAAATGTATTACTTAAAATTGAAGCACAAGTTGATGGTTATTTATTATGGGAATTACCTGTAATTGGAAGAGATGTTGGCGTATTAGTTTCTCCTGATAATTATTTAGATTTTATGGAAATAATTTTGCGTTATAATTTTACAAATGAATTAAAAATTGAAAATTTTCAAAGGTATATATTTATTTTCTTTTCAAATTAATAATAATAAAGTTCATTATTATATTAATTATATTTTAATAAATTTATATATAGTTTAATAGACAATGAAAGACCAATAGTTAAACCAAAAGCATTTGGTTGGACAGATTATTATTCATTTGAAGAAATTTATGATTGGTTAGATACAATGTTAATTCAATTTCCAGAAGATTTAACAAGTTTCACAATTGGTAATTCATATGAAGAAAGACCAATACGAGGCGTTAAATTATCACGTAATATTGTAAGTATTTGACAAAAGGATTATAAATTATATAAAAATAGCCAAAAAATTGAAGATCTTGGTGACTTGTACATTCAGAATGGAGTACAGCGTTTGCAATGTAGATTAATATTTATCTTTTATGTATAAAACCAACTATTTTAATTAATATTAAAAAAAAACATAAATAAATAGAAACATTCTAAAATTGTATATAGAATAATCCGGCAATTTTTATTGAATCAAATATACATGCACGTGAATGGATAACATCATCAACATCAACATATTTCTTATATCAATTACTTACATCAAATGATCCAGAGATACAAGAAATGTCTAGAAACATTGATTGGTATTTTATACCAATATTAAATGTTGATGGATTTGTTTATTCTCATACAATGGTAAAATATATTTATAGTAAAAAAGTAGAAATTTTAATTAATTTTTTGTATTATTATTAATTAAATAATTTACTATAGAATCGTTTGTGGCGTAAAACACGACAGCAAACTGATTTGATGTGTACCGGTGCTGATGCAAATAGAAATTTTGATTTTCAATGGATGAGTATAAAAATATATTTATAATATCATTTTTAATTTTTATAATTCTATATATTGATTGATTGAATAATTTAATTTAATTATATGTATGTGCGGTATAATTATATCTAATAGCTGCAGGAGCATCTGATTTTCCATGTTCAGATTTTTTTGCTGGAACTTCACCATTTTCAGAACCCGAAACACTTGCGTTAAGTACATTTTTTGATGAAATATCATCTGCTGTAAAAATTTATATTGCATTTCATTCATATGGACAATATTTAGCATTACCATATGGACATACAACCGAAGAATCAGTTACACATCAACTTCAGGTAAGATGTTCCTATATAGTAGACAAATATTTGCTATATAAAACAGCTAGAGTATCATTTATACGATTATCTGGATATTTTGAACATACTCATAACCCCGGTGCGCTTCATAATAGTAAATATAATGAAGTGGAAAACTGTTGAGTATTCTTTTATTAATTAGAAACGTATAGTTTTCTTTGACTACGCGGAAGCATTTTTAATCTGACTTCAAAATGGTATATCTAAAAATTACTTTTTAGTTACATCGACTGTAGTATGATACAATCTTCCTTTTACCCTACAGCTGCTCCAATATTTATATTCTTTACAATATACATGATTGTTAATTATATATTATTAGGAAGTTGTTGGTTTAGCAACAGCTGAGGCTATTCAACAACGATACAATACAGATTATATTGTTGGATCATCGGCAAAAATTATATGTGAGTTTATTTTAAATAATGTATTCTAATAAAATTACCATAAATATATAATATAATATAAAAATATTTATAGATGTAACATCAGGATCATCATCAGATTACATTTATGATAAATATAATCATATTCCAATTAGTTATACAATTGAATTACGTGATCGAAGAGGCGGTATATACATATTTGATTATTATATATTATTTTTATGTAAATTTAATATTATTAAATCGTAACTTTCTTTAGGTCTAGACGGGTATGTTTTGCCTGCCGCTCAAATATTACCAAATTGTGAAGAAATTGTAGATGGCATGAAGGCATTATATAATGAAGCTCGCAATCAGGGTGTATTTGATGTATAATATAAAAATAATAATAATTGTGTCTTTTTATATATAGAAAAATCCAATAAATCAAATTTTAAAATAAACAAATGTAAAAATCACTTGTAATTTAAATTTATTGTTCAGAATGGCATACGGTAGTTCGCTTCAGTGACGAAATAAGTATGCGATCAAAATGTTACATATAAATTTGGTTTAATAAAGTTCATAGGGAAATGTTTATATAAATTTTGGATAATAATAACTTTTTATAGTACATATTTGATATCTATCTGTAGAGGGAACAATTGGATCATGATTTTGTACAAATTGATGAATTTTTGTGACATACTAGGAGTAATCTGACAAAAACATTGCTGTTTAATGCTATATAAAAATATGTCGGGAACGTTCTATAGTCTAGTCAGTCGCAGAAATTATAATGATGAGTTTTGATATACTTACTCTTATACATCTAATCACTTTTTTAAATATATTTATCTCAAGTATTAGGCTAACAAAAGAGTTATAATTGTTTAAATATATTAACAATACCTACATAATCAATAAGATAAGTATTATTATAGTAGAGAAAGATATATATAATTTTTAAAATACACAAATTATATAAAATAAAAATATAAGTGTTTTCAATTGATTTTATTCGTTGAAAATAATAACATATTAAATAAATAAAAATGAAATTCTATATTTTAAATTTATTTATTTATTTAACTGCTGTGCTAATAATAACATTTGGTAATTGTGAAAAAGTTCGATATGATAACTATCGTATTTATTCGATTGCAGTGAAAAACAATGATGATTTAAAAATAATTAGTGATATTGAAAACTATAATGGTTATCAATTTTGGCAATCACCAGCAATAGGAAGAAATGTTGAAATTATTGTACCACCCCATCGTGTACCAGAATTTGAAGAATTAGTTAATATTTCAAATTTAAAATTTGAATTGGTCAATGAAAATATTCAAGAGTATATTTAAATATTTCCATAAATATATTTTAACAAAAAATTTCTCGGTATAATAAATTATATTATTTTTTCTTATATATAGATTAATTGATAATGAACGTCCAAAGGTTAAACCAAGAGTACATGATTGGACCGATTATGGTACACTTGACGAAATCTATGGATGGTTAGATGGAATGATGGATATTTATCCACAATTAACAACTTTTGATGTTGGTCTTTCATATCAAAATAGAACGATTCGTGGTTTCAAAATTTCTTATCGAGAAGTATAATAAAAAATAATTTACAATATTTTATTTTAATTAATTTAAATTATTAAAAGGGTAATCCAGGAATATTTATTGAATCTAATATACATGCACGTGAATGGATTACATCGGCTACAGCTACTTGGATTATAAATGAATTTTTAACATCAGATGATCCAAATGTTAGAGAAATTGCCGAAAATGTTGATTGGTATATTGTTCCTGTTTTAAATGTTGATGGATTTGTTTATACACACACAACAGTAATATTTTAAAATTTCAATTTTTTATTATATATTTTTGAATTATATTATTTAAAATTAAAAATATAGAATAGACTTTGGCGTAAAACACGACAAAATCATTCTACCGTTTGTTATGGAGCAGATCCAAATAGAAATTTTGGTTTTATGTGGTTTTGTAAGTATTAATACATCTAATACTATATACAATAATAATTATTATCATAATTGTTTCAATAAAATTGATTATTTTAATATTTTACCGTGTGTACAGCAGGAGGATCATCAAATAATCCATGTTCCGAAAACTATGCAGGACCATTTGCATGGTCTGAACCAGAAGCAGTTGCATTAAGAGACTATTATGCTACTATTGCAGAATCAATAAATTTATATATTTCATTTCATTCATCTGGTCAATATTTAATGTTTCCATATGGACACACTACCGAAGAACCGCCAACATTTGGTATTATGGTATGCAACAATTTATTATTCTTTTATTTTGTTTATGATGCAGTGTGTGTCCTGAGTATCATTTTTTTATTATACATGTATTTTATATAAATTAGAAAGAAATCGGTGATTTAATGGCTGTAGGAATAGCAGCTCGTTTTGGAACACCATATACAGTTGGTTCATCTTCAGTTGTTTTATGTAAATAAATAAAATATAATGTCTTTTTATTCTTGTTATAATTACTATTAATAATTATTAATTATCATGTTAATATAAATATAGATGCAACTTCTGGGTCAAGTGTAGATTGGGCTTACGATGCATATAGTATACCAGTTGCATTAATTTTTGAACTTAGAGATCGTGGTGTTTATGGACATTTATTACCGGCTGATCAAATTATACCAAATAGTCAAGAGATTTTAGATGGTTTTCTTGTAATGGTAGAAGAATCACGTAATAGAGGCATTTTATAAATATATCAGAGCATTTAATTTTCTATGTATATATTTTTTTCATTAATATACTATTTTGAAAGTAATAAATATCAATTATAATTATGAGTATAATGTTCCAGATTTTTGTGTATTATCAAATTTATATAATTTTAATTTGACTATAGATTATTATTTTGAATTGCTTTTAATTATAAATACGATAAGATATAAATTTAAACTGTATACGTATAATATGGTTATTTTTATATAAATTAAATTAAATTGATTGATTGATTGTGATTGCTTATATATGCGGTTATATTTATTAGTTATAAATAATATAGCTAGCAATAAATAATATTGTATGTTAATAACAATTTTGATTTGTAGTGATATAATTTGCATTATCAAAATATTATCAATTGGTCTTCACTTCTATAATATAATGTACAAACAAAAATTATATATTTTTATAGTTTGAGAAGATAATAAAAATATAATAATATAAATTATATATTTTAATAAAATATGATTATAGTATAATTTTCAATCCGTAACAACACCAATCACGCATAGTCACGTGCGTTGCGTTGCGGTGTTTATAGATATATATTTATTTTTTGTGTATTTCTAAAGTGCGATTTTATAATGAAATTAATTTTGATTCTATTAATTTACTATTTCATCACAACAGCTGATGTATTATGTGAAAAATTAAGATTTGATAACTATAAAGTTTATTCGGTCAACATTGAGGATGTTAAACAATTGGAGATGATAAAAAATTTAGAAAATAATGGATATACATTTTGGAATCATCCAATGATTGGACCAAAGGGTACTGATATTATGGTGCCACCACATAAAACACCGGAATTTATTGAAATTTTAAATCAATTTAATTTCAATTATAAATTGAAAGTTGATAATGTACAAAAGTAAATATATTATATATAATTACAATCTAAAGCTTAAATTAACTTTACAATTTACTGGATTACCATATTTGTGATGGCATAGTTGTTGCTATTTTGGTGCTTTTTTTGTTGGTAGATCATTAACATATCCTTTCGGTGTCTTACTACATGATTGAAGTTTTTGTTGATAGATTTATCTGCCATTTGATTTTGTTTGAATACGTTGTTTTAATTCTTTCTGTTTGTGTATAATCTTGTCATGTCATGATAATTAAAAGAGGAGTATTAAACTATAATTTCAGAGGTATAACTTGCAGGTGATTTTTTTTTTATATTCTAGAATTTCCATATGTGTCTATACCATTCTAGGCTTATGACTTTTTTGTCCACCTGCAATAAATGTGTTACCCATAAGGATTTTGTAGTAGTTACACGTTGTATTATTTTTTATTGTTATTAAATATAAATAATTAAAATAATATTTATCGATTAATTTCTGTTACATACAAAAAAAAAAGGCTCATTGATAACGAAAGACCAACAATAAAACCAAGAGTAATTGATTGGACTGATTATCATACATATGATGAAATTTATGAATGGCTTGATGAACTACTTGTAATGTATCCAGATATTTTAACAAATTATTTAGTTGGTACATCATATTTGGGCCGACAAATTCGAGCCGTTCGTCTTTCATTTAAACCCGATAATCCAGCAATTTTTATTGAATCAAATATACATGCACGTGAATGGATAACATCGGCCACTGCAACATGGTTTTTAAATACATTATTAACTTCCACCGATCCAGCCATTATTGATTTAAAAGAAAACATTGATTGGTACATCATGCCAATATTTAATGTTGATGGTTTTATTTATACACATGAGGTTGTAAGTATATTTATTAAATTATATATTATCTTATTAGTGAAATCCATTCACATTTAATATATCAACAAAATAATATATGGGGAGAAATCTAAAATAAATTTCTAATAATTAATATTGTATAAATATAGAATCGTATGTGGCGAAAAACAAGACAAAATCATTTTACTGTATGTTATGGTACTGATGCTAATAGAAATTTTGGTTTTGAATGGATGGGAAGTAATATCAATTATATTATCAATAATATATCATACAATTTTCTTATACTAATATATATCATAATATTTAGATGACGAAGGTGCATCACAAAATCCATGTTCAGAGCAATATGCTGGACCATATGCATTTTCTGAGCCAGAAACTCAAGCATTGGCCGATTTTGTTTCCACTATTGCTGATAATATTCGAATTTATATATCATTTCATTCTTATAGTCATCTTTTACTTTTACCATATGGTCATACAGCAGAAGTCTCTTGGAATCATGATAATATGGTAATTAAATGAAAAATTTTTAAACCTATCTTATGTAACAAATTATAATTGTTAAATTACTTAAATATATCAATTTTTATAATTTTACAGATGTTAATGGGTAACAGAGCGGCTGAGGCAATTTCTGGACGATATGGCACAAATTATACTGTAGGAACATTTCACACTGCTTTATGTAATTTTTTGTTTATTGATTTACAATTATATTTTCGTATGCGTCAATTGATAATTTTGCTTTTGTCATACAGATCCAGGAACTGGTTTAAGTATAGATTATGTATTTAATGAATTTAATATACCAGCTGCATTTTTATTTGAATTTCGTGATGATGGTATAAATTCGAATATATATAATTAATTAAAATATAATAATTTTAATATTTATAAATATAATAATTATAGGAGAATATGGTTTCATTTTGCCAGCCGATCAAATAATTGAAAATGCTCTAGAAATTACAGATGGTATAATTGCATTAATTGATGAAGCTAGAATTTTAGAAATATTGTAAAATATTGGCATTTAGTTCTTTGTTTTTTTTTTTTGTTGTTTTTGTAATAATAAGAAAAGTGAATCATTTAAAATTTGATTTGTTGATAGTTTAAATATATTGTAAAAATATACAATTAAAATTTTTTCCAATAAATCTTAAATTTTATTTAAATTTTATATTTGAACTCCCAATTATTTCTTTCAATTTAACACTGCCGGAATACATGGGTAAGATATTAATCAAGAGTTTGGCATGATATTAAGGAACAATTTATATAATTTTTGATTGAAGTAGTGTATAAAATTGTATGTTTTGAACTTAAAATCATACTGTGTTAATTTATATACATATTTAGTAAAAAATGATTGTGTTATTATGATAATAATTGCAATGTAAACAGATGGCGTCATAGCTACGACTTGTATATATAAATTTTTGTTATCAATTAATATTATCATATTATTTTATTCATATAGCATTAATCTTTAATTTAATGATAATATATTTATATTAACATTTAACCTTTTAAAAATTATAAATTATTAATTAAATATTTATACATGGATTTTCCCATAACAATGTTGAATGCTATGATATGATTTTATAAATGGAATTGATATAAATACAAGAAATGACGATGAACAGAACCGATTTCTAAAAAATTTTAAAATTAAGATTATATTTTTGTTGAAATACCAAAGAATAAAAAATTTTAATTATCATCTCTTTTGGATAACTTTGTATTTCAATATACATTTAATTAATGAAATTCTGAGAAATTAACAACGCAGCTCGTCTATGGAATTTGAATAACTCAGCGAGTGCTTAAAATAATATCAACTATTCGTACAATCAAAAGAATAAATTATATGTAAGTTTAATAATATAATATTTGATGATATGATATTTTTATAAATATTTCTAAAAACATTTATTTAAAAGTGCAATTAAATTATAAATGCAATTTCAGATTATATATATGTTAATTTATATTCTGCATATATACCTGGATTAAAACAAATGTCTTCTTTCTATATGTATATGCGTTCACATAATTCTTGATTTAAAATTCACATAGTATACGTAACATAAATGTGATAACAAGTTTTGAGAATGGTGATCACACATATCGAAAACATTAACCTTTAGAAAGCTTTATATGTATCATAAATCTTTTTCTATATTTATAAACTCGTATTACCATATTGCATAAAAGCGAATATAAAAATTAGTTATAAATTATGAAAAAAAGAATTTTTAGAATTGCCTATTAAATTTATTGTAAGAAAAACTAAACAAACTTTGGCATATATTTGTCGCAAATATATGTAGCTGTAATTATTGTTTAAAATGGTTTTACTAAAGTTATAAAAACTATATATGAGCATGGTTTGTTCGTGGCTGTGTACAGTGCGCATATGAGAGTTGTTGCAGCTGCATTAGTCGGAATCTACAATTGCAAATTCCAGTAGAAATATGTGGAATGCAGATTCAACAAATACTTTATAAAGACCAATACAATCACAACCATAAAATAATTCGACCAAATTTATATAATAAAAATAAAATATGTATATAAACATAATCATGCAACGCATATTTAACACACCCTGTACTTATTTATATGTTGCATATATATTATATATAGGAGAAGTTTCCAAAAAGCCTAAAAATACTCTAATAACTGGTTAAATTTTAACCATCATCAAAACTTAAAAAAAAAATGTTTAAAAATAATATTTTATTGTATTATAAAAAGTTTTTTTGTATTTTATTATATTCTCAAAAATATAATCAACTTAAAAGCGTTTTTATTAACGACTTATATATAAAATAAATTCAATCAAACTGTCGTGCTTTTATGTGTTATTTGCTCACAAAAATTTCTCATATTTATTTTGTAAAATACTCTGCTCGCAATACAAAATAGCAAATAAGAATTAATAGTTAAATATTTTTTAATGGAAGTGGTGGAAGTGATCTCGAGTTAAACAAAATAAAAAATATAATAATAATAATAATAATAAATTAAATTTAGTATTGCGTTAAAACTTCAGTTCGCTAGTTCTGCCCGCATATTTTTCGGTGTATATATAATATGTCGTTGTTCCAATAAAGATCATTCACCATTAATATTAAAATTTGTTGATTATTATTTTATAGAAATATATTTGTATGCGTGTTTGTGTATGAGTGTTTTTTTTTTTTTTTTAAACAATAAGTGATTTTTCTTAATAATATAATTTTGTAATAATATTGTAAAAATATGTTACAAAAATTTATAATATTAATATTATTAGTTTATGCAGTACAATATGGAAATGGTGCTGGCGGGTACGTAACATTTATACATAATATAAATATATTATTATTGAAATTTAATATTTACATTTCCTATAAGATATAAGAAGGATACCGCCAACCACTAATATATGGAATTTAATTTAATAATTATATGAGATGAATTTTTTATTTATTATTAGTCCCGATCGTAGCATATTTAGTAAAAGAAAAAAAAATTTGTTATAAATGTGTGTTGGCGTATTTTTTTTTTTTTTGTGCAAAACAAATACATATTTTAAAATATATTTCATTTAAAATTAAAATACATATATTTGTTTATTTATATATAAATATAGCTATTACCTCTTGTCTACCTACATGACCATATATGCACGTCTACTACATACGATATATATATACAAATTTGTGTTGTAGTTGTCGATCTTCAGAAATAATACGTGTTTTTTTTTAATATATTAATATATATACCTAAAATAATACACATATTATAAACAAGATCTGTAAATTTAAATGTGTACAAAGACCTTTTTTGAGAATTAAAAATACTCGTACCTGTGCGTCAAAAAAACTTTATGTACAAATTAAGTATTTAAATTTATTTTACTCGTGCACTATGTATTATAATTTTCATAATGATCATATATAATATTGTTGATATCGATTTTACTATTGTAATATTAGATATTGTTTTGGAAATGCATCATATTTATTTATATTATAACAATAATATGATTAATAATTATTATATTATTATTATAATTATATTAACACTTATTTTCAAGGTTTTAATACAGAATTAATTTATGATTCACACAAACACAGCCACACAATACATTATAATAATAAATGCGAATAAATTAGCTAAAATTAATAAGACAAATAAAATGTGTAATGAAAAAAAATCTAAATTGAATTAATACATTTTTTTTGTACAGAACATTTGATCAAATTTTTTATTATGTAATAAAAAGCAGAATAGAATAAATATGATGATATTTTAATATTTACAAACACTTTTTTGTGTGTTTTATATCTCTAACTGATTGAAATGATGTTTGCAAAAAAAACGAAAAATAATAAGTATATAATAAATAACAAAATAATTTATTTAAAATTTAGCAAAAGTATTTTTCTATATTATTTATAAAATACTTAAAAATTGAATTCAGCTTTTTTCTTTGTATATATTAAATACAAATATATCTGCATCAAATGATAGATAGCAATACAAAATTTACAATAGATAATATATATTCGACTGATTTATACAACAACTGCATACATAATTTAATTTTGATTTTGAAAATTAATAAATGAATGTAATTTCCTTATATTTTTCTTAAATATATTTTGTTTGACTTTGAAATTCATAATTTAATTGTTTTTATATTTTATTGCGTAATATATTTTATAATTTATTTATACACTAACCTGTAAAACAAAAAAAAAAAAGCAAGCCTCATTTGAACAAGTTAGTCATTTGCCCATTACATATTATGCGGGTAATTTAATTTATATATAGAGAATGATCAACACTTCCAACCCGAGTGACACTATATACTTTTATTATAAACTCATTATTAAAACGCTTTTAAAAAATAAGAATTGAAATTTTCATGGTTAACACGACGATTTACGGTATATGATTAGGCACCCATCAACGACTATTTTCTGTTTACGAACATAACAAAATTTCTATAGTTGGAAAGAAGATTTGAATGAAATTACGAAGTAATTGACGCAACAATTGTCTATTTTTCATATAGCTAAACGAATATTCCACTATTCCGAATGAGATTAACATATATATTTCAATGATTTTTTTTGTGTTTCTTTAATGGTGCGTCTGACAAAACTTTGACCCTTAAATTCTAATTGGTTCTAAGATCTATCCGTTTTTGTTGTGTTGTTCATTAACAGATCGGTTTACCAACGCAACAGCAAATACATTCTTCTAAATTCAATGTTCAATTCGTCTTTTTTTCTTTTTAACATTTAACATCCCAACTCAGTATATCGCATGCGAATAGTGTCATATCAATAGATACTTTGCGGTATTTTCTGAAGAAATTAATTACTGCACAGATATCAATGGTATAATTTTAAGAAGTTCCATTTTTTCTGTTGGTAAAATTTACATATATAAATCGAAATATTTTCATTTAATTGGATTCATCATTTCTTTGTCCATTCATTTATTTGATATGATTTAATTGTATTACATTTCAGTTATTTCTAGAATATTATTGCCATTAATGTTATGTATGAACGCTATACAAGTTGAGTTGGCTATAATGACTTGGTTCAAGTTTATAATTCAATCCTCCGTGACGTTATCTCGTAAAACACTATATATATATTTCAGATAAATAAAAAAGCTTTAAAAAGACTGTAATTTATTTGAAATAATCTTAACAAATTTAAGATATGATAAAATAGTAATTAAATCACATATTTCCTGCAATATAAAATATTTTGAACATTTTTTCATCAATTTTGTAAAGTCCTCGAATAATTACAAGTATATAAATAACTTGCCGAACCAAACTATTATAGAATTCATCTAGAAATAAATCAGTTTTATATACTCACTATTTTAAGACAGTTTTTTTTTTGCAGGCGAGTGTATATATAAAATATATGTAGATTAATTGTTTATTAAAAAGATACATTTACACATTTACGAACACCCAAGATTTTATAATTGATTTTATAATTTTTATGCTATATATTTATTTACTCGTTATGTAAAATTTAAAAATTTAATAAATAATTTCAAAATATTTACTCATAATCAGTGGGCAGTGTATACCATTACCATATATAAGATTTAATTTAAATTATTTGCGAGTATATTTCATAATCAAATAATATACGAAATTATATTACGAAAGAAATTGGTATCAAGAATCGTATAAGGTTACAAAAGTGTGTGTTATTATGAATGCTTTTATCAGCTATATTATATTATATTATAAGAATGATCAACTGGAAATTTTAAGCCATCCGAAGCATTTTATTTCATCTGATTGTATTATATTGTAAATTTTTATACAGATGAACAAAATTCTTTTCTTTTCCATCTGGCCAGAAGGTAAATATGGTATATAGAAGGACTTTTAGATTCTATAGTACTAGTGAATTGAATAAAAAATACAGAAAAATGTTTATTATCATCATGTCAATATTGGTCGAATCGAACAGCATATTAATCATTGTTAGGCCGCTTTTCTGTAATTTTAATAGATTTAACTTTAAAGCAATAAATTCAACAAAAACCGCACACGCAGATAATTTCGGCTGGAGAATTAATAAATGCGTATTACTATAATATATACAATATACGGAATAAAAATATATTATGAAATGAATTATTTTAATTAAAATTATCATGTTGTTATCAAATTTATTTAATAAATTTATTGACCTTCTCACTTATGTTACAGTTTAGACCGGTACTAAATATATACAAACATATTTATTCTACATGTACTTATACTATACATTACATGCCATATATGAATCATATGTTATTTATATTTATATATATATAATGAGAATGATTATCTACTAAATAGATATGTACATTTAGTTAAAGTATAATATGTTGCTATATTACATGATTGCGTAAATACTTAAACACTTATTTTATGAGGAAAACAATTCTGTGTAAATAAAATTTAACGTGTGCATATTGACATGCTCGTATTTTATAATCAAAACTTGTTCAATGGTCAATGATGTACTTGTGCGTGCGTATTGTCTGTCCTATAGGAAATAATTATTAAAATTCAATTTTATCATGGTTTGATGCTGGTGTGCGTGCTTCTTATTTTAGCGCAGCAGCGTATTAGGTAAACTATTTACTAGAAATACCCACTCAATATAGACTTCAACGAAAAAATAAATATATATTTTTTGGGTTTGTATAATTGAATTTATTAAAAAATAAAATATTATAATAATAATATTGATTCTTATAAGTCGGATAAAATGAATGTTTTTTGTAAATTTTATTATGTATTTTTTTTTTGTCTTAACTTTTCTGTTTAAAATGAATCGCTTGAATAAATTAAAAATGTTAACTTGCAGTTTTACTGTCTGTGATGTGAATATATTTTTTATCCGTTTAATTTTTCGGTTGCTAAATATAACAAAAAATATTTTATACAATTCAAGAAATTTCTATAGAGGCAACATATTTTTTTTTAAATCTATTTGCTTTCAGCTATCGCGTTGACGCTGCTGTATTGCATTGGCATGTAGTATTGTATACTCTAAGGGACACAGATTTATAGGTTTTTGCATATAGCTCTCGAGCTCTATTTGAGGAAATTTAGGGAATAAAAAAGTATTTTATTTCCATCCTTTGGCACGATTCAAAATCCACTTTTAAACTTAACAAAAGAAATACAACAGTTTTTGGTCAACATTATATAGTAGAAACAATTATTGTGTTGACTCTATTAAAATTTTGAGGACTGTATATATATGAATTTGGTAAATAATAAAGAAAACAGCATAATTCCAGTTTTTCGTTGTACGTCTTCATACATATAGAATTGTATCGTGTAAAAAAGATATATGTAGCAGCAGCGAGTCGAAAGTCAAGGACAATATAATATACAGTACACACACACACACACACATACATAAATGTGTTAAAAACAAAAAGAATTCAACGAATTCTAAAATAAAATACAAAAACTCAAGTATTATAGAGATGGCTGATGTATAGAAGAGGATTTATAAATTAATAATCAAAAAAATGTATATATTTATAACAATAAAAAGATGTTATAAACAAGAATGATATTAATGCTATGTAAGATCCAGAGAACCTATAAGAAAAGATAAAGAAAATAATATAATGTTTGAGTGTTTGCTAAATAATGGTACTATGCCAGAATCTCAGGGTTTCGGTTGTTATAAATATATAGCTATATTATTGTTCAATACAATTATTTTCAGAATTATCTCCTTCTTAACTATAATTATATTTCATTTTTTTTTCATACAGAGGAAATTAATAATAATATAACAAATAAAATATTACAGTAAACGCATAATATTTTTAAATTGCTCAAATTTATCCTAATGTATATATTCGCAATAAATTATTTTAACATTTTAATGCAATAAATAATAAATTGTATAAATATAATTAGTAATTGCAAAAACAAAAATACTAAAACATTTCTATAGTCAACTTTAACTTTCTTTTAATGACGCGTTGTATATGAATACGCGCAGAGTGTGTATACAAAACTCTTTTGTTTATAATCATTGTTAAAAGTCATCAAAGACTATACACAATGTTAAATTTTTGGTTGTTTTATTAATGACCTTTCTTTCATTATGTATGTGCGGGAAAAAAATGGTATATTATTTATTTTGTGGAACATTAATACATCCATTCACATACACACATATGTGTAATATAGCAATTATATACACCATCTGTCCGAAAAATAACTGGAATGGTTTAAAAGCAAAGTTAATTAATTTACAACAATAATTTTATTTATTTAAAATATTCTTCCATCAACTAACTCGTCGATGGAATTCATAAACCAAATGTTTTATATAAACAATTATCAGCATAAGTGATTTTAAACAGTATTTCAAACGTATTGATAGCATTTACAAAACAAAGTACATTTTTCAACCGACCCACAATACGTTATGTTTTGCCTTACACAGAAGAAAATGTCGTGAAACTCGGTGTCATAGTTTGTTAGGATCGGTTCACGCAATAAATTAATAAATCAGCAGTCAATAGATCCAGGTATAACCAGAAAGTAATTCCGACTATATTTTAGACAGAGGGTGTATCTATACTTAATTATGTATATAAATAAAAATTTTATATTCAAATATAATAAATTATAATTTAATAATATATTTTTAAAATACATACTACGTGTGTATTAATCAAAAAAAAAATAATAATATAAATTGAGATTTGCATATAATGTTTTTAACTATCGAAATATTCACACACATATTATTTTAAATAAATTGTATACAATTTTATTGTTACAGACATTATTCCATAGTTGGATCCAAATATATTCGTCCAAATTCACCGTATCATGTATCAGTTAGTTTACATGATTATTCAGAACCATGTTCAATAAAAGTTGGTGTACGTAGCAGTGACAATTTAGAAATATCAGAACTTATAAATATTGAACCATATACAAGTAAATTAGTATCACTTGATGTAAGTATTCAGTTATAGAGTGTATTACTATGAAACATATATACGCATAATCAATAATTATTTTGTTATCTGCAGACAAGTAATTTAAAGAGTGGTGCATATAAATTATTTGCTGATGGCCAAACTGGTATAATATTTAGTAATTCAACGGACATTAATTATCATGGAAAAACATTTTCTGTATTTATACAAACGGATAAATCCATTTATAAACCCGGTGATAAAGTACAATTTAGAGTTTTAGTATTGGATGCAAATACAAAACCGGCATTGATTAAAGGACCAATGAATGTACATATTAATGATGGAAAAAAAAACCGTATAAAACAATGGACAAATGTTGAATCAACAAATGGTGTCTATACAAATGAATTACAATTATCGAATTTTACAGTTTTAGGTAATTGGAAAATTGTTGTTGAGGTTATGGATGATGTTAGTATATATTTATTTTTTAATTATATTATTGTTTCACATATATATATTAAATTTTAATGCATTTTTTTTGCAATATTACCTATATATAGAAAATTGAAAAAGAAATTGAAGTTGCTGAATATGTTTTACCCAAATTTGAAGTAACTATTGATGTACCGTCACACACAACGTTTAAAGAAGGTGTTGTACATTCAATAATACGTTCAAAATATACATATGGTAAATCGGTTAAGGGTGAAGTAACCGTATCAATATTTCCGAAATTTCATGGTTCCTATCAACCACTTGTTTCAAATTTAATAACACGTAAAACGGCACCAATAAATGGCAAAGCAGCCGTATCATTTGACATAAAAAATGATATGAAAATAAGTGATGAAGTTGATTATGAAAAGGAATTCATAATTGAAGCCGTTGTGGAAGAGGAGCTAACGGGTCGTAAACAAAATACAACAACAACAATAAAATTAACAAAATCCAAATACAAAATCAAAACAATAAAGGATATAAAATCGTATAAGCCCGGATTACCATTTCAAATTTTGGTAAATATTATATTTTATTATATATGTTTTGCGGAAACACACGACACACAGTTCTTATATTGATAGGATTCAGTTTATTTTTCAATAAACTCTACCATATATAACACAGTATAATAATGTACTTTTGGTGGTCCATTGATGTTCAAATATTTAAAATACCCTCTTCATAATTATATTTCGTGGAAAGTTGCTACAAAATATTTATTTAAAAACGTTTTCTATTCATAAAGAAAATTCTATATCGCATATAAGAGACCGGATTTCTGGTGTGAATTTTATTGATGAACTATTTGAAGATTGCGAATGTATTTATATTTTTAATTATTTATAACTAATTTTGTCCCATGTATACAATTATAGATTCAAATTGCACATCATGATGGTACACCGGTAAAAGATGATGTTAATAAAGTTAGCATATCATATGGTTCAAATTATGATAGAAAAGATTATAAACAAAATAATTATAGTTTAGATTCAAATGGTATGGCACTGTTATCATTTGAGGATGCAAACAATGTAACGGGAATATCAATTTATGTAAGTTTAACTTCAACAAAAACAACAACAAAAATATATTTTAGATTACATAAAATTGTAATTTTCTTATTTTTTAGGCTAAATATTTAGATGTTGAAGAAAGAATTGGATATTATTCAAGAGCCGAATCCGCAGTTAACATATTTTTACAGGCAACATTAAAAACGGAAAAGTATAAATTAAATATTATTATTTTAAAATTTTGTTAATTAAATAATTTAAATATTATTTTTTATATATAGTCCTACAATTAACAATGAAGTAACCATTGATGTTCAATCAACAGAAAATATGAAATATTTTACATATCAAATTGTAGGACGTGGTGATGTTTTATTAACAAAAACTATTCAAGTAATTAAAACAATTTAAATTTTGAATAATAAAATACCTAAATAATTTATATTATTAATTCTTTGTATTTCTGTAAATAGGTACCCGATAGAAAATATCATACATTTAAATTTCTAGCAACATTTTCAATGGTACCAAAAGCACAATTAATCGTCTATTTTATTAGAGACGAAGAACTAATAACAGATAAATTAGAAATAGAATTTGCCAATGAACTTAATAATTTTGTAAGAATTTAATAGAATATTTTAGCGTCCTTGTGTGTATGTATTCTCTGTGTGTTTATAGTATTTATATATGCAAAAACATATATATGAAGGATGAACAATGTTGGCCGTCCACACGAATAGATGTTTTAATTTGAATATATAGAGAATACATTCACGCACCTATTACATATATTATAAATTATTTATTTATATATTTGATTGTTTGTATATGTCTTTATATTTAGATTAAAATTGAATCAATAGCACAAGCAAATCCAGGACAAGATATTGATCTTACAATTACAACACGACCAAATTCATTTGTTGGACTTCTGGGTGTCGATCAAAGTGTTTTATTATTAAAAGGAGGTATAAATATTATTCTGATTCTGAATTTATTATTAAAATTATTATGTATATAATCCTTTTTGTGTAATTTATTTATAGGTAATGATTTATCAAAAGATGCAGTTTTCTCTGAATTGGAACAATACAATCAGAATTATATTCGCCGTAATAAAAGACAATTATATCGTCCATATTATGCGTACAGTGAACTTTGGGCTGATTTTGATGTAAGTTAATTTTAATAAAAAATTTTAAACTCTATAAATTGTCGACATAGTGTGGGTCAGTGGGTCAAAAGAACTTTTAAGACCGGATCTGTAAATTGAATTAGAAATAAGTTATTATAAATATTATCTGTTTTGGTTGTTTTTAATTCATCTCCGTTTTCAATAGACTTTATTACATCGATTTAATATATATGATTAGAATGCTTGTTCCATAGTTCACTTTGTGGAAATACCTCTAATACCAAGTTTTACGTAAAATTTAATTACAGCTCTTTTTGTTCTATCTTTATATAGTTCAATATGAGAAGAATTTTACTTCTTCTATGCACACTCGTAAATTGTTTGAGTTTACTCTGCTGATAGGACCAGTCTTATATTAGCACACACTCATTATTTTTATTTATACACATTTATATTAATTGAATATTTTTAAATATAATCTATTAATTTGTTCTTTTTCTATTTATTATAATTTCTAGAAAGCTGGAGCCGTTATATTAACAAATGCAAAACCGCCAACACCCAGTGAGTACAAGTTTTGATTAATTTTATTATAATTTATAAATTAAACTTTATATATAGATAAAAAAATTTAGCGCGCGTTTATTTATAAATAATTCTACTCCATTTTAAACAAATAATTATAATCATTATTTTGAATATTCACTGAAAAATGTATGGTCCATTTTTAATGTTGATCATATATTCGATAGAGATTTAGTTGAATGTCCAAATAAAGTATGCAGCACCCCCGAGAATGGTATTTAAGTTGGATTAAATATAAAAATTTGGTGGTAGGAACAATATAGACGTCTATATTGATCTCCCCTCATAACTATAACTCATTACTAATAAACAAACTACCAAACTATTATGAAGCATTTTTTAAAAATAACAAAATACTTATTTAATTATGTAATAAAAATTAGATGAATACATGATATATGATTATAATTATGAATGGGAACAAACTGAGAGTTTTGGCGAAGAGAATACAGAAATTGTGGTACTCGAAGCGGAACTGTCTACTGACTATACTGATGATACAGAATATAATATAAATTATGATGACTCAAAAGTATTACCAATTGTAATACGTCAAAAATTTCCAGAAACATGGATTTGGGATTTATTTAACCAAAACGGGTTAGTTGTTAAAAATGAATGTTTGTCAATAATATATGACTGACCGAACGAATAATGTTATATATTATAGGAGGCGGTATTGGCTACATAACAAATTTAATTTTTTCGATGCGCTTTTCATTAGAAATATTAGACGCTCAAAATTTTCTTTAATTCTATTACCAAATTTAATTATTTATAGTATTTCTAATCATTTAATTTATTTATATATATACTGTTTAGTAGTAAATATATTAAATTAGACTATACACACATAAGTTTTACAATGGAATCGGTAACGAAATCTATACAATAATATCTTCAAATGAATTTGATGATGTACAATTTACATTTTTCATATTTAAATCATATACATAAATTTCATAAAAAAAAATATAATTTATTATTAGACCGCGTAGTGAATTAGATATATTTTAACCTGGGCACTATTGGAGTTTTATGTTTTTAATAAGTCTTTTATATGAAAAATGTTGGCGCTGACAATATCTATTATGAAATTAGATAACTATACAATTATACATACTTATATGAATATGAATCGTTTCGAAATATATACTAATTATTAACACGATTTTCCAATGGAATAAATATAAATAAATATGATATTGATGGTATATAGCACATAAAGTGTATATAGACAACCTGAAGCATACGTTTTTCCTTTGGTTGTGTAACAATTTCTTTGAGCACCATTAACTAATTTCGGTAAGCACACAATCCGCCAGTGATATTCTTTACAAACAAATATGTGAAGCTGTCGAGACGACAATTATTTTGACTAATATTCTTTATATAAATTTGTAATCAATCTTTATCATTTAGCCATCTTAGCAGCTGAACATTGATGTATATTGAGTTCCGAAAATTATGAACTACAACTTTAATGAACGACTTTCTTTATTTTTAAATTATATCATATTGTTTTTAAATTTTATTATTGTTTAAAAGAAGAAACAAATGCACAGCCTCTTTAAAATTTTCTCAAACTAAAAAATGCTTATATTATTTTGTAATAAATTAAGACGTAATGTTTATTTTTGGAGAAGGCCAAAAAATTATAATGATTCTGCAGATGATGATTATGATGATGTTGATTTGGAAAATGTGGAATCGGAAAAGGAAATAGTAAATATGTATAGTGATGATAACAAAGATAATATAAATAATAATGAATCAAAAAAATTACAAATCGTTCGTCGTATATTTCCGAAAACATAATTTCTTATAAAATTTGCATATCACACATTGATAAAACTAACATTTTATGATCATTCATCGTATTGGTTTTCCATTATAGATATATATACACTGTTTAGAGTGTATAAACGCCATAATATAGAATCTATTGCGAATGTGGAAAAATAAACCAGAAGCGATTCTTTGAATAAAGCTATTTACAAAATTTTGTAAAGGTTAGATGTAATCACAGGCGTGACTCCTCCAGCTATATATACAATAAGTTACTTTTGGCGTTTGAATTAAATATTCGCAATTTGTAAAAATAGTTACTTTTGGTAAACTCCCAGCGATGTCAATTATAGCATTTTAAATTTCGAATTTTAATTTTCTCTTTTGTATATCAACTCGACCGCACCACCATATGAGGTAGCAGAATTCATTGATTGTTGGTTGTTATAGGAATAAATATAGATGATATCGAGAGGATTAAGATTTTAAATGTGGGATTCGAAAAATTAAAATTTGATATGATTTTAAATGTAATATTATTCCCATATATATGAGAGTGCGAAAGTAAAATTTAAAGTTTATTTATAATTTTGTTATTTATACAATGTATTACGCGACAGTACACATTTTCAATTTTTGAAAGCATTTCAATAATAAATAATTAAAATTATTAAAAAATCAAAATTTGAATACTTTATAAATTATATATATTACGCAGATGTAATAGTGGAAAATCGATTTGATGATTTCCTTTATAATATGATAGATGTTAATGAAAATGAAAATTTTAAATCGACTCATAAAATTCGAAAAAAATTTCCTGAAACATGGATATGGGATAATTTGAACAATATGGAGTTAGTAAATGATAATTATATATATATATTTAACATAATTTTAAATAATTTTAATTCACACGAAAAATATATACTTCAAACATTATTTTAAAAAAATATTATTAAATTATAACAAATAATATTTTTGCGGTGCGGTAATAATTATATATTATTTATTAATTAAATGTTTTTTATTTCAATTTAATTTAATCTATTTTTTAAGTATAGACAAATTTTATTATTTAATTAATATCTATATTATTTCATTTGTAATTAATAAAATTAAGAGGAATCTATACTATTATTGTAGCATTTATTGTAAATTGCAATATCATTAAAACAATTATACAAAATACACCACCATTTTGCACCAGCGACCGCCGCACCACCACCATTCAATTTTTATTGTACATAGATTTTATTTAAATTATTTATTAACTTTATTTATTAATATTTTCTATATAAATATCAAAAAAAAGTTGATAAACATTTTCAAAAATTTACATTTAATTATGCGGATTTTGATGATGCGTATTTGTATATAATATTATCTTCTTAAATAATATCTAACTTTCAAAACTATATTTTTATTAAAGCTATCATTTTCAATATATCCGTTATTCAAAGAAAGAAATCTACTTAACATAAAACATTGTCGCATATGCGATTTGCTTATGTTGCGCGTGTATGATCAAAAAACAATTTAGGATTGATAACTATGGCGATAAAAAATGAGTTATTTACAATAATGATCAATCGAAAAAGATCGTGGATCAAGCAAGCGTAAACAAAAGATTTATACTCGATATATTTATCAAAAGCAGATTAAGTATGCGGTTATGAGTTTGGTGTGATTACAAAAAAATTCACAATTTTTAACTTTTACCATTCTAATCCATGCCAAATTAATTCATTTATGATTACATTCAACAACTTATCTGAACTGGACAATGCGCAATTCAAGAAAATCGATCTGAATTGACAAATGAAAGCAATGCGTAGCCTATACTGCACAGATCTTTTGATCATTCGAAATATGATGAATAAATTTCGTATGCAGGTTATAGGTGCATGGGAACAGTTTTTGTGAAGTGCCTAGAAAATAAATTCTACTGATTTTATTAGTAATTGTTAAATTCTATTAATATGTTCTATATAAATTAAATTTAGAGCCACGTCGAAACTATTGGTTCGAAGACGATTACTATGAAAAATTTGGATCTGTAGTAAATGATGATTATGATGAAGAACCAATAGAAATACGAATATCAGACACAACTGATTCAGATGTTATTAAATCAAATAGAAATGATAAAATACGTAAAGAATTTCCTGAAACATGGATTTGGGAAGAAGTTAATAAGTTTGTATTCGAATTTATTATAATTTTATTGCGTATATATTTTTATATAAATAATAGTGCATGTCTCCTTCTATGGATCGAGAAACGTAGATACATAAATACAGTATAAAGTCAGATTAAAGCATGCACATCAAGATTCAAGCATAAATTCGCTTATTGTGACTTTTATTGCACATCACCAAACAGCCATTAATTATTCGTTTTATTTCTAATCTTAAAACACCAACGTTAATAGTTAACACTTAAACGTGAAAATAATGGAATAAATTTTAAGTGAAAGATTGCATGTGCTTCTTCTAGTCACGTGTTAATTTCAAAGTTTAAAAAATTTGTATATTATATTAATGATCCAAAACTTTGTCCAACGGAAATTATTTTCTATATGAATTAAAACTATGTTTATTTAATTCACAAACAATTTTCGTACGAAATTTCATTAAAATTCGTAAAGGAATTATCGAAAATTTCAAAAATTCTGGCAGCAAACATATTATCTGCAGTATTCATTGTATCAGAAATTTACTAACGTGAATAGGATGAATTCAATTGTGGTTCCGAGAACTTCCATATTTTTACAAATATTAAAATTACCCGAAGCGAGACTTACTATAGTATAATTAACAGCAGTTTCATTTAAAATTTGTTCCATGTTTCTATCAAAATTCTTTTGCATTCTTGAAATGCTGTAGCATTTGCGATAATTTGAAAATTCGCTTTATGCATAATTTATTCGCTTGAAGTGCAATCGATACAAAAAGTGTTTCTAGTGTATATATACGTACAAGTAAAGTATTCACATACAACAATATGATTAATTAAATGACATCTCATTGCATGCGTCATCCTCTTCGCTATATATATATATATATTTACTTCTTTTACTTATTTGTTAATAATAATTTCTATATATTCATTTTTCGATGTCATTACAATAGAAAAAGTCAAATTCGTATAAACTACAGAATTTCTCCAATTGCTATTTAGACAGCTGTTTCCTTAATTCCATTATTATTATATGAGTGGGTGCTGCAGACATTGTTAATTTTTAAGAAACGTCCAACACTGTAATTTCAAAGATATATCCGTTTTTCTATTACATAAACGAATAAATCTTAACGAGCAGCTGAAAAATTTTAGTATTCAAATAAATAGCGAATTATTTCACATGCAAATTTTGAGAATTTTGACCATGGATTCATTACCATATGAAGATTATACCTACGGCTGCTCCTCTGAGAGCAGAATAACGTGATGAATGTCAACTATAACTATAATTGGAGGGTCATTTGACATATCGATTTAGATATGGATCTAATTATATGAACACAATATATAAAAAGACGACTTTATATACGTATACAAATTGTTTATTGTTTACAGCATATATATATATATATTGTATTTAAGAAAGATTATAAATATTTTAAATTAACTTTATATCATATAAAATATACCGCATATATAGCATATGATCAATATGATGACTTCATACAACCTCGAGGATTCATTGAATTCTATGCATTTTCAACAATGAATAGAGGATTAATTGAAACACCAGAATTTATAAGCGCACAAAATTTTGATCAACATGAAAATCCTGTTGTTATAACTCCTTTAGTTATTCGCAAAAAATTTCCCGAATCATGGCTATGGCAACATTTAAATATCAATAAGTTTGTAAAATTATATTCAATATATAATTATAATTTATGCGACTATACAAAAATGGAAGCTTTGATGTTAATCTTATATAAATGTTTTGTGTCTACGTCTATATATATATATATATATATATATATATATATATATATATATTTTAAATACATACATATTATATATTGTAACTAATTGTAAATGGGTTAATTTATATATCAATAGTGCGGGAAATAATAATTAGGGAGGCTTATATATTTGAATATAATTTATATATAAAATATATCTATATGTGATGATAATGAATTACAAATTTGATGATGACGCGATGATGACATCTTGACAATGCCAAAAATAAGGTTACAGAAAATTTCACTTAATATTGAAGAGTCGAAATGTAATTCAAAGACAAAGTCTACAAGTACTATATACAACCATTGCCGACACCAGTTATTGTTAATCGTAAAAATTTCTACGAATTATGAATGTGGGATGAACATTTAAATATCAATAAGTTTGTAAAATTAATTATCGCATATAATGATGACTTCCGCTCGCGTCTACATAGAACTCAACATTTTTTGAGGAGATCGTATCTATAGCTTTGGATTGGAGACAATTGTTGACGAATAGGATCAGTCCAATGTTTAGATCGTTTAAAATTGCTGGAATAAAACTAAAATTATTCATCGTCAGGAACAATTGAAACAAAATTGTGCAAATGGTATTTACCATCTTTCAAGGTCACTTTCTTTCAATTCGCAGGGCAAAGTCGAAATCAACACTTTCAAAGGTACCAAAATAAGATTAAATATTTAATGGCTTTAGAAATATGGTAAAAGATCTATTGTACCGCCGCACCCTGTCTAAACCCCTTTCGTAATGGCACGTTTTCTATCCTTAGAGTTCTCACTTCGCAGTCACGCTTTTTTATATGAATTTCTATTTAGTGACCATATTAATTTGTTATTACTGCAGTTTCCAAATAATTGAATGTGCATGCGATCAAACTACGTTTTACAGTATAAAATCAAATTATTATGCACTATTGCCTCATTATCAATATTAATATTTAGTAATTATATATACAATCAATTGAATGGAATGGAAATCGTATATGCAATGCCCACCATACAACTATAAACTCGCATGTTTTTAATGTTTTTTATTTAATTAGATTTTATATATAAATATAGATTTTTAAGTGATTATATAAATTTTATATTGTATATATAATATATAATTTATGTATTAAAAATGATGTATATAAACAGAAAATGATAATTCACGTTTACATTCGTACATTGGACACAATTTATCTTTACGAATTGGTATGATTATTAGTACTACTTCTGCTCCACGACAAACAATTATATCAACAACAAGAAAACCGATTGTCAACGTAATACCAACCATACGTAAATTATTTCCGGAAACATGGATATGGGAACATATTGATACGATAAAGTTTGTTAATTACAATATATATATATATATATATTTTTTCTAAGAAAACATTAAACACTATAACTAAATCTATATATAAATAGATTACTAAAAGGTTGGGTTATATCTAATACACATTACTATCTATTATATATGAAAATTTTACTATATATTATTGGTTATATGTGTCATAAATATATGTATATATAATTATAGAATACAAATAGTTAATACTATATATATCTTATATTTTCATCTTTATTATAATTACTATTAATTAAACTAATTAATTAATTGATTAATTTCTACTTTATAATAAAATGAGTATTGTTTTTATATTATTTTTAAATGTATATCGGTATATAGAACAACGACCTCGTCCACGTCCTTATCCTCGTACTCATATTAGATATCCCACTTACATGGCAATTGGACTATCAAGTGTTTACACAAAGAATGTTCAAAGTTCACCATTTAGGAATCGATTAAATTCATTTAGTGGGGCAATCACAAAAGTTCCAGCTCCAGTAATACGTAAAGAATTTCCGGAAACATGGTTATGGAAAAATATAAATAAGTTCGTACCGTATCTAGTATAAAATATATATTTATAATCCAAAAAATTGTCTTGTTACATATATTGTATTTTAATTTACGCATATAATAGACCATAATGCTTTTTTTATTATATTGTTTTAGTCAATATGGGTTTTGCAGCAAAGCATAAACAAAAACATTCTATAATTTTGAATTGATCAATAAAATTTGCATGTCATATGTAATGTATAAATCTATTTAAATTTATAGCTAACTTTTAATCTATACAGCATATCCAATGCATTGTTTGTCCGAACAATAACCAGAATGGCTTTTTCTAATTGTATATCGATCCTGGGTATAACGACAACTATTGACTTGACTTGACAGCTAATTGATTTATTTATTTGATTACCGAACTTAACAAATTTGCAAAATTTTCATAACATTTTTACCTCGTGATTTAGCTCCATTTGACTATTTTCAATTCCCTAAACTTCATTCATATTATGCGAGGGTTTATTATTTGGACAGAGGGTGTATTGTACTACAAATTTAACATTTCCTCTTAAAAATGACTAGAATACACAGCACCGCGCATTCCGAGTGATGTTTTTTTTTACATTCGTTCATTGTTCTAACAATTATGTTTTTAATTTTATATATGCAATGCAATTTCATTTGTTAATTATTTATTCATCAACACAAATATTAATTTAATTAAAATTTAATTCTATCCTGCTACATATTGTATATATATTTATTGTATCATTAGAATTAAAATGGAATCCTTATGAGCACCCAGTATTATTTGAATCCGATGGAATAACCACAATCAATGCTTTGCCATTACGTTCATTTTGGAAATCTAATAAAATATTTAGAAAAAAAATTGCCCAACCTGTAATTCGTAAAGTATTTCCAGAAACTTGGATATGGGAAAAAATCAATTTTTATAAGTTTGTAACAATTTATCCTTATTTATTTATTATATTATTATTAATATTTATTTTATTGGTTTATGAATAAGGCAATAAAGCTTTTATGCTTTTTTTTTTAATAATATTGTATGTAAATAATATGTATAATATGTGTGTGTATTTCATTACATACACGCATAGGATTTCCTTTTTTGTTGCCATCACACACAATGTGTCAGTTTAGAAATTGTTATGGGATATCGCCATAAACATAAATTCACAAAGCCGTCAACGTCTCCCGCATGAGCAATAACATATTAATTATTATTTTATATAAATTAATTAAATTATTATTTCACTAAATGCATATGTTGCGTATTGTTGTTGTGTTGATCTTTTGTTGTCAGTGCGCGATGATAATTATAATGATCATAATGTATGTTATAGTACAACACTTCAAATTTTGATATGACCTTTAATAACTATTAGTTTACAATTATAATAATGTGTAATGTTTTTTAAAACACTTCAATTCTGAACGTGCCATTAGTAACAATGTTTTCCTTCCAAAGTGATATTCCTTCAATCCTGCATTTATATATCCTCTTTTAAACGCAGTTTCTATTGCCTTATTGCTTTTATCTCGTCGTAACTGTTTTCTAAATTGTTGCATCATTTGACTGACTTTATATATTTTCTAACAAAGTAAAACACCGTGATTTATTATCCGACAATTGAAATTTTTAAGAAGACTTATGTATTTGATTGTAGTATGGTCCATTGCACTAAACTCTATGACTTATAACTACATATTCAGTATGCCTGTCTTTATATTATCAATTGAAGATCCTGTAGGTACGGTATATAGTCAGCGAATCACTCAATACTAAACATAAATTATATGTGATTCACTGTGTATGCGTATACAATGCTTGAGCAGATTAACTGCTAGAATTATAGCTTGCAATCCATTATATATACCACGCTCATATTGTTAATATCATCATAACCCTGACCTCCTAACGAATGTTATTCTACGCCGGCGCTATACTCCCACACAAAATCGTTAGCATTTAATAATAAAATAAAATTATATAACGTACAGTAAAATGTCAAGAAAGCCGAATAAATGTTATAAGATTAATTTCGATTTGTTGGTCAGATGAACTGATTACAAATTATTAATCCGCAATAAAATTAAGGTAAATCATCATATAATATATTTATGTATGAAGTGCGTTAAGAGATTGGTGCGTATGGTATATTGTCTATATATACTTGATATAGGGCACATATGCTATATACTGTCCGGTCACATAATGCAAATTTTTAAAATAAGCATATACGCGGTAATTAATAGAAGAAAAATAAATTGCTAAATTTTCATTTATAATTTTTGTTTGAATATTTTTCTCACATAAAAGCATTTCTTAATTTTTACAATTAGTAGTATATGATAATTGCAAATAATATAATGAGTGTGTATGTGTGTTACGTGTTACGTTATGAGCAATAATTTGGGTTTGCTTATTGTTTTAGTAATTGTAAATTAATTTGGGAATTATATGTCGTATGATATTACGTTATTCGGGGATATGATGTTATACATGGAAAAATGAAAACAGGTATTTTAATTATGGGTATACAATGTTAGGATTGTATTTATGTAGGAGCCGTTACGCACATAACAGTGTATATATGCGTGAATAAAAAAGTAATCAAATGAGATCGTATAAAATTATACAAAGTTATACTTTACTAACTATTATATAATACAAGATAAAATTTTGTTTAATAATATATATTTTAATGAATTTTATTAAATTCAAATTTTTATTAAAAATATATAAATATCGAAATACATAAAAAAAAAAAGAAAAAAAACCAACAATGACAAATTATTTCAGCTTCAATATCAACAACAATATCTCCGTATGACAAAGAAATCATTGATGGTTCGGTTATAACAACCATAAAAAAAACTGATATTGGTCCGGCACATATATTTAAAACAAATACAAAACCACCGTTAGCCGGACCATATGCATTTAGTAGAATTCCAAAACCATATTGGAATCGACCACGTATTCATCTCATGCATGATATTAGGGATACATGGCTGTTTTTCAATTTATTATCTGGGTAAATATTTTATTTCACTTTCAATTTTCATTTTTTATTAACTATAACACAATCAATCAAAAACATAATCATTATAATATATAAAATCCAAAATCCTAATCATCCTTATCATTATCATATCATTATCATCATCATCATCATCATCATCATGATCCACATTTATTAAATGTATAAAAATAAATGACACAATATTTCTAAATTCATCACTATATATATATATATATATAAAAGTGAAGTTGAATTAAGGATATATTGCGTCAATTTTTTCTTCCTGATTTTTTTGCCTTATTATATGCTACCGACACATATATACCAATAAAATCATATAATTTAAAATATATAACTTTTATCTGTTGTTCAAACTATTTTTATAAAACTTTATTCTTATTTACATAAATATATATATATATAGCCTTAATAAGAGATTACACGCAACAACGTTATATCGTAGACAATTAATTATATTGTTATTGCGTATATATACACAACCAATTGGAAATTGAATTTTTCCAACAATATTTTTTATTAATTTTTAAATTATTTACTTTTTTCTTTAATATTATAAATAGAGGTAATTATATTGTTATTATTTATTATTATTATATTTGCATGCAAATTATATGAGCTTTTGTAGTGTTATTTTTTGTAAGCTTTTGTATATAAATTGTTGCAAAAATGTTGGTGAATTAAGTTATATGTGCCTATATCGAAAACTTTATGTATATACGAATATTATTTAAAAAATTAATATATAGTATAGTATTGTGTCTTAATATATGATATCTATATTGCAATGCTTATAAAATAATATAAAATTATTAAAATTAATGATAATTGTTAATTTTTGTAATGCTTCATTTTTTTTAAGTAAATTTAATAATAATTACACAAAATATATACACGCACCTTTTTTTTTTTAAATAATAATTAACAATATATTTATTATTACTATTTAATTTTATTAAAAAAATTCTAAAACGCGTGTTTAGATTTCGTTTCAATTCAAATATAATTAATTTAAATTTTATATACCTATGATTCTGAGCATTTTTCAGACATTTGTTTGGATATACAAAATGAAAAATAAAAATAATTTTGTTGAAAATTAATTGTTAATCGTTGTCTGTAGAACCTTTGAACAAAACATATTCCATATGAAATGAATTAAAATCAACGGCTATATTTGTTCTTCTACATGAATACTTGAAAATTAATTGAATTTATGATAACTGAAATAAACCTTGATGTCACATTGACTAATACTTAAATATATATACTTTTAAATATATCTATAATCAGTTTTATGAGATCGACTCGATTTCACACGACACTCCAATAGAGCTTCTATTTTTTCATATCATGTTCGTAAGAACTGAAATGATGCTTAGAAAGGACTGCGAGATAACATTTTTTCCAGCCAAATGCTAGAAACATATAGCCTAGTCCGTTTGTCAAGGGAATAATATTAATAAATGTCTATCGGCATATTTATGTGCGTTTTTGTTTTCTGAAATTATGGCTCACAATTGGATAATATTTTTGTATCTAACGACCACCACAAGAATATTTCAATTATTACATTATTATAAACATATAAGTTCCCTTGATATAGGGAAACATATATTGTAAAGTATAGTATGAAACAAATGATCTGTACCATAATCATAGGTTTATTTATACACCAAATGTATTGCATGAACGGCATACACTGATTAAACGTTCGGCGGTTGGTATACGGGTTTCAAGTGATGTGTGTATATATTTGTTTGTACCATAAATTAGAAAAATAAAATCTTATTAACAAAATAAAAAAAAAATAATTTAATTAGCACAACTGGTGAAATGACAATACATAAAAAAGTACCCGATACAATAACATCATGGATAATTACTGGATTTTCTATTGATCCAATAACCGGTCTTGGTTTAACAAAAACACCACGTAAATTACAAGTATTTCAACCATTTTTTGTATCATTAAATTTACCATATTCTGTAAAACGTGGTGAAACAGTTGCAATACCAATTATATTATTTAATTATATGGAAGAAAATGTAAATGCTGATGTTACACTGCATAATGAAAATGATGAATTTGAATTTGTTGATGCAACAAATGATGATGGTCATGAAACACCAAGTAATATTTTATTTTTGTATTTTTCCAAGGAATATTATTTATATGGTTTTTTTTATCCGTATACATTAACGCATATATATATTTATATACAGAAATTGAATTATCACGACAAAAACGTTTAGCGGTTGAATCAAATGCTGGTGCTACAACAACATTTATGATAAAACCGAAAAAAATCGGTTCAATAGTAATTAAAGTTGTAGCTAAAACACCATTAGCGGGCGATGGTATTGAACGTGTTCTACCGGTTTTACCCGAAGGTGTAACACAATATCATACAAAATCTTTATTTATTGATTTACGTGAAAATAATAATACGAATAGTAATTTAACAATTAATATACCATCAAATGCTGTACCGGATTCTGCAAGAGTATCTGTATCGGTTGTTGGTAAATATATATACACATGATAATAAGAAATTATGTTAAAATTTATATAAGTTGTATAAGTTAGAATAACAAAATATTAACCATCACCATCCATTATTATAGGTGATATTTTGGGTTCAACAATTAAAAATTTGGATAGTCTTATTCGAATGCCTTACGGATGTGGTGAACAAAATATGATAAATTTTGTACCAAACATTGTTGTATTAAATTATATGAAACATACAAATCAATTAACCGAACAAATTGAAACAAAAGCTAAACGATTTATGGAAAGTGGTTATCAACGTGAATTGACATATAAACATAAGGATGGTTCATTTAGTGTGTTTGGTAAAAGTGATAAAAGTGGCAGTACATGGTTAACAGCATTTGTTGCAAGAGCCTTTCAACAAGCCACTGTTCATATTGATATTGAAGAAAAAATTATTGATGATGCACTGGATTGGTTGAGTGAACATCAAAATGAAAAAGGTAGTTTCCCAGAAGTTGGACATGTTTATGATTCACATTTACAAGGTGGTGCCAACAATGGTATTGGTTTAACAGCCTATACATTAATATCATTTTTAGAAAATAAGGTAAATTTTACAAAATTAATATTAATTCTGCATATAAGTTTTATCTAAATATGAATATATTTGTTTATACACAGAAGAAAATAGCTAAATACAATGAAACAATTAATAAAGCTATAAATTATATTGTTAATAAAACTGATGGATTAAATGATATTTATACATTATCGGTAGCATCGTATGCATTACAATTGGCAGATCATCCGTCAAAAGATAAAGTTTTAGAAATGCTTAAGAGTAAAGCAAATCTTGATGGTATATACAATAAATTTTTTCTGTTATTTATGCGCGAAAATGAAAAATTTAATTGAAGTGAATATTATTATAAACAATTTTATTTTTCATATATAGCTGAGAGAAAATGGTGGTCAAAAATATTAAAAGAAGAAAAACCATTGCATCCGTTTATGATTGAGCGACCCAATTCTATAGATGTTGAAACAACTGCATATGCATTATTAGCCCATTTAGAAGCTAAACTATATGATGAATCTATTCCGATTGTAAAATGGTTATTGGGACAAAGAAATAATAAGGGAGGTTTTCAATCAACACAAGACACCGTTGTCGGTATTCAGGCTTTAGCAAAATTTTCCGAAAAAATTTCATCAAAAGACGGCAATGTTAATGTTACTGTTAAATATACAGATAAAGATGAACACACAATTAATGTTAATGAAAATAATGCTGTTGTTTTACAAACTTATGATGTAATAAGAAATAAATCTTATATAATTTTTAAATAAAAGGACTGTTCAAAATTTTGGCCGAATGAACTGTGCTTTTCACCTTTTGATGCACGTGTACTTCCATCGAAAGTTCAATTCATTGTTTTGAACGTTTCTTTGATTTTGCATTCATGTTTCGTTCATAATTATAAATTGACAGACGAATTCGGTTTGATATTATTGATGAGTAGATTATACAGTAATTCTATATATACATCTCTATAATAGATGTTGTAATCCGCAAACTATTTGAACAGCCCTCATAATATGCTTTCACTTAATATATTTATAATTGTATTTATTATATTATAGCTACCAGGAACAACAGCACATATAAATGTAAATGCAAATGGTAATGGATTCGCTGTTTTACAATTAGCATATCAATATAATGTTAACGATATGGAACCAGAATCAAGTTTTAGGTTAAGAACATCGATAAAAGATGATTCAAATTCTGATAATCTACATTTAAATGTTTGCACAAGGTTAATAATAAATTTTCAAAATTTTAATTTGTATTACAATAATAAATTTTAATAAAATTAATTTGCTTCTGTCTTGCACATTATATGCGTGTGCGTGCAGTTTTATTCCAAGTGTTAGTAATGAAATTGAATCAAATATGGCTGTTATGGAAATATCCTTTCCAAGTGGTTTTGTAGCCGATTTAGATACATTACCATCATTGAAATCATCGGAACATATTAAAAAAGTGGAAACTAAAAATGGAGATACAGTTGTTATGGTTTATTTTGATAATTTAACGGAAGATGAAATATGTTTAAAAATTGATGGGTATCGAACACATAAAGTTGCAAATCAAAAACCGGCTTCTATTATTATTTATGATTATTATGATAATAGTAATTAATTGATTTTTTTTTATTTTTCTATTGTGAAATAATAAGCATTTTTTTATTTAATTTTTTTTTTCAGCTCGTTCATCACGTGATTTTTATGAAGTCAAACAAGAATCTTTGTGTGATATTTGTGGTGATGATTGTGGAGCAGATAAATCATGTTCCAAATAAATAAATATATACCACAAATTAATTATACATTTTTTTATACGATTGAATTTAATTAATTTCAATTTAACTTTTTTATTTTATTTTAAATAAATATTAAATAGATAATATTCGATAAAAAAATAACCTACAATTTTTTCTCAATAATTGTTTTTTTTTTCAGTGTTTAATTTGTTTATATATAATTTTTTTTAAACATATAATAATAGATAGAATTTCAAAAATATTCTATCGTAATTGTATAAAATGGAATATTTTTGGTATACATCTGATACGTTTATCAAACAACATTCATGTTTAAATAAAAAAAACAAAGAAAGCTTTCCTTTGCAATCCTATTTCCCTATATACACACAGCATATGCTTCATATCATTTCAAAATTTCATATTGCATGCCGTCATGTATAGCATAAATTTCATAATTAATAAACCATTCATTAATTCATTCATCCACTTACATACATATATTTTATAAATTGATGTGATTAAAAACATATATACAATTATTTTATTTTGAATAAAAAGATCTGAAGGACGTACTACAATTCATAAAAAATTACCAGATTCATTAACATCATGGAGTATAACCGGATTTTCAATTGATCCTGTGACCGGCATTGGAGTGGTGCGACAACCAAAAAAATTAGATGTTGTAAAACCATTTTTTGTTACAATTAATTTACCATATTCGATAAAACTTGGTGAAACAATTGCAATACCAATAGTTGTTTTTAATTTTATGGATAAAAATGTTAGTGCAGAAATTACGCTATACAACACGGAACAAGAATTTGATTTTACTGATTTTTCAAATGAAATTAATGATACACCAAATAATAGTAAGTACGCAGTAATTTTCCATTTCAAGGTTCAACTATATAATTTAAAAACCAAAAAACGATATGATCCATTATAAAATATATTATTTTTATCCTTTTTTTTCGCCATAGAAATTGAATTGAATCGTAAAAAACGAATAAATATTGAATCGAATGCAGGCGCCGCAACATCATTTATGTTAAAACCGAAAAAAGTCGGTTCAATGTTAATTAAAGTGGGGGCTACAACATCATTGGCTGGTGACACCATTGAACGTTTATTAATCATTGAACCAGAAGGTTCTCCACAATATCGTACAAAATCTCAGTTCTTAGATTTACGTGAAAATAGTGAAATTGAAACAAATTTTACATTAGAAATACCCAAAAATGTTATACCGGATTCAATAAAAATTGATGTATCAGTTGTTGGTGATTTATTGGGCGCTTCAATTAAAAATTTGGATCATTTAATACGTTTGCCATATGGTTGTGGTGAACAAAATATGATATATTTTGTACCAAATATTGTTGTTATGAATTATTTACGTAACACAAAACAAATGACACCGGCAATTGAAATAAAAGCAAAAAAATTTATGGAAATTGGTTATCAACGCCAATTAACATATCGACATGATGACGGTTCGTTTAGTGCATTCGGTCTGTTTAATGAAACCGGAAGTACCTGGTTAACGGCATTTGTGGCAAGGACATTTCGACAGGCCGCCGAACACATTGACATCGAAGAACGAATTATTGACGATGCATTGAATTGGTTAAGTAATATGCAGGTAATTGATTCCGTCCGATTGATAGAATTATGAAAACGATTTTCCTTCCAAGAAGTTAGTGAATTGGTTTTCGACGTCAGTCTCTTGCTGATCTCAGATGTTCTTGCATATACTGTTATTGTTTTAACACGCCGAAGTAACGCATAGTGAATTATTTCACTTCAATTTCATGACCAACATTTTGCCCACCAATCCTCCCTTACAAGATTAATATTTCCATTGGAAAATAATATAATTGTCTTGAACAATATAATCAATTCGACCGATATGAACAAAATATTAGTAATTTCGAAAAAAAGCATGTAGTCTTCCTCATAGTTATTAATTTTCTTTTAAAAGAAATGCAAAATGTTATCACTTATATATTGTTTTTAATTTTTTCGCACACAGGAAAGTAGTGGTAGTTTTCCAGAATTTGGTAATGTATATCATAAAGAAATGCAAGGAGGTGCAAATAATGGCATAGGACTTACAGCTTTTACATTATTAGCATTTTTAGAAAATAAAGTATGTATTGTAGTATATGGTTTTTATTATGTAAACATTGAGCATAATAATATGATAATTATTATATTAATTTACAATAGAATAAAGGTTCAATCTATCGTAATACAATTAATCGTGCAATGGATTATATAGTACGTAATTTAGAAGGTGTAAATGATAATTATGTATTGGCGATAGCATCGTATGCATTACAATTGGCCGAACATAATTCAGAAAGTTTTATATTACAAAGTTTGGACACAAAGGCAATAAATAAAGGTAGCCTTCCCACATAAAAATTATATTTATTAAGAATAAACGCATGTATATTTTTATCATTAATCGTATTTTCTGTATTCACATAGATGATAAAAAATATTGGATAAAATCAATACCAGAATCGGATAAAAACAATATTTGGTATACACAACCAAATTCAATAAATGTTGAAATAACATCATATGGTTTATTAGCATTTTTAGAAGCCGGATATTTTACACAAGCCTTACCAATTATGAAATGGTTAATTGAACAACGAAATGATCAAGGTGGTTTTCAATCAACACAAGATACATTTGTTGGATTACAAGCGTTGGCCAAATATGCGGAAAAACTTTCGTCCATAAATAGTAATGTACAAGTAACAATAAAATATAATGATGGAATGGAAACAAGGATGAATGTTAATCAAGATAATGCCATAGTTTTACAATCTTATGAGGTAATAAAAATTTACATAAATTTATAATAAATTGGGGACATGTATTAAAATTATGTTTTTATATAGTTACCAAATACAGTACGTGCAATAAATGTTACAGCAAAAGGACGTGGATATGGCATTGTACAATTATCGTATAAATATAATTTAAATGTTACTGGTGCATGGCCACGTTTTACATTAGATCCATTAGTTAATCGTAATTCAAATCCAGATTATTTACAATTAACAGTATGCACAAGGTGAAAATTTTAAGACGACAGTCTACAATTTATTATTTTTAATTATAATATAATAATTTTATTTTAATAAAAATATTGTATTATATATAGTTTTGTACCAACAATCGGTGTCAACGAATCAAATATGGCCGTTATGGAAGTTAATTTTCCAAGTGGTTTTACCGTTGATGTTGATACATTACCATCGTTAATAGCATCGGAAAATATTAAAAGAGTTGAAACTAAAAATGATGATACAGTTGTTATTATTTATTTTGTAAAATTAACTACAAAAGAATTGTGTCCAACAATTGATGCATTCCGTACGCATAAGGTTGCAAATCATAAACCAGCTGCTGTTATAATTTATGATTATTATGATAATTGTAGGTGTAAAATATATAATTAAATATTATACATTTTTTATAATATAAATATTCGATCGCATATTTACGAAAGATTTGGTTTCTTTTTTTTTGATGAATATATAGCTCGACGTTCACGACAATTTTATAAGGCTCGTAAAACAACATTATGTGATATTTGTGAAGGTGAAGACTGTACAGAATCTTGCAGAATTTTAGCAGCAGAACGTATTGCAGCAAGAGATAGTAACATTAATGATAATAATGAAAAAATAAATAATTCGAAAGCATCGACATTAACAATACCATCAATATTTTTAACAATTAGTATTTTATTATTATTAATTAAATGTAATTATTAAGGAAATCAAATGTTATGGTGCGTTTAGTTTTTTTCAATTTTTAGTTGAATACAATAGAAAAGTGAATAAAAGTTGAAATTGCATAAATGAAAGCTGAATTCAATTTTAGTGCAGGGTTAAAAAAAATTGAAAGCCTACTAAACGCTGCTCTGTTTCACGCGGTGTATAATATAATTTGTATTTGTAATATATTAAAACTTACAAAATTTAACACTAAATAAATATAAACTCTTTTTATAATAAATTGAGAAAAAAAGTGATTTAAAAATAATTGTTTATAATAATTTTAATAAAATTTGTAAATTTTAAAATATATGAACTAAACATAAAAATTCCTCTAATATAAAATATATATTTGTATATATAAAAATTAATTATTAAAATAAAAAAACACAATTTATTTTATGTTATTGTTTAGTAAAATTTTGTAATGTATAGCAATTTTTTTATTGAGGCACTATATTATATAAATAAAACACAAACAAACGCAGATACAATTATTCTGTACAATTTTAATAATTTAATTTAAAATTAATATTAAAATCAGAATATAAATAGTCTATTCACGGTAAAAAAAAAGTGCTATTGGGTAAAATCTTCAAGTTGATGAAGATTAAAAACATCTGATCTATATCCTCTTTTTAAATTTTCCCATTTTTAAACAAACATAAACACGCAGTTATTACTATATTTAAAATTAAAAATTAAGTTGCAATTCATGATCGGTTAACAGAATTTTACACAGCTCAACTTTCGCGGCAAGCATATGGAAGCAGCTATATAATTTCTCAAGTTTATCGTTTAAAAATTACCCAAGACGTATTTTAAAATTTATAACTTTAGGATTTGGAATTAAGTGTGTATTGTTCGAACATAAAATCATCAGAATGTTTCAATATTCCGCTGCTTTTAAGTATTGTTATGGATCTTTTAATATATAGAAAGAAATAATTAATCTAGCTGTCTAGATTAAATGCAGTATATAGAAAATTTCATTAATTTGGGTGTACATTGAATTTAGTCAAACAGGAAATATATGTAGCAGGGTGAGACACAGGTGTATATTAATAAAGAAATGTAAAGTATGAAAATGAATTTTCTTTCACTAGACATGAATTATTGTAAATTAAAAACCTGACCGATTTTTCCACAATCTAACCACTGATCTATATTTTTATAATACTATACTATTCCGTACACATAAATATGAAAATGCAGCTGTTATTTCCACAAATACTCATATTATTATTATTATATAAGATACAGCAACATTTTAAATTTACATAATTTAAATACAATAAATATTGTAGAGACCAACAAATATTTATTTATAAATAATTTATGCGATGCATACAAATACAAGCAGAAATCAATTATCTAAACACGCTCTCTGTTTATTTATTTAATTAGATTGTGTTCAAACTAAATGTATTCTACTACAGCTAACATCTGATGGCATCATATATACGATATACACCACACCCACATATATATATTAGATTAGACATTTTCAAAATTATATATACAAATATATTAAGAAATATAGAATTTTGCTGTCGCATTTCTTATATATATGCAGTTTGTTTTACAAAAATTTGACAATATCGTGTATAGACCCGAGTATCTCACATATATATTTTTAGTTTCATTTTTAATTCAAACGCAGCCAGAAACAACACAAAATTTTTTTGTATTTATTTGTATTGTAAAGTTATTTTCTTGTTAATTGCGTTCATAACAATATTAAAAAAATATGTTCAGCGGCATATCATCTGAAGAATTAAATAAATTAAATAAAGATGTTAAAGAAGATGAAAAAAAGTAAGTACAGGATATAATTTATATAAATTTCATATTTGTATGCAATAATCGAACAAAAAAATATTACGTGCAAGGTCAATGTAAAATATTTTATTTCAACTCTATTTCAAGGTTTCGCATTTATTCACTTATATACAAAATATAATGCAAATGTCATATGTTAAATATTCATATTTAAGTGGAATATTTTGTTAAACAAGTATTTTTGGATATTATGCACAAAAACGAAAATTTAAGAAACATTCAAAATGATATTATTTAATAATAATTGTATTTTATTTTTATTAATCAAATGTGTAAATCGAAGAAAATGTAAATATATTAAATCCTGGATTAAAGATTCGCATAATATATTTTGCAAATATCGTGTTAGCTCTTAGTCCTATAAACTTAGACGATTATTCTATTTTATTTTACAGTCCTATTACACTTAAAATTTCATATGTACAAAACTGAATTTTCAATTTTCAATATACAAATAATTTTATTTATTTAAATAAATACAAAACTAATATACAAAAATTTTTCCAATAAAAGTCATTTTACAATTGTTGGATCAAAATATATACGTCCGTATTCATCGTATAACGTGTCGTTAAATACTCATGATAATTTGAATCCATTAAACATAAAAGTAGGATTACGGGGTGATAATAATTATGAAATCTCAAAAGAAATCACCGTTGCAGCTAATACAACTCAACTAATTAAATTTGATGTAAGTATATTTTTTATTATTACATTTTCAGTTCATTTTCCTTATCCCAAACATTTTTATCTATAGATCGATGAACTGTCCAATGAATATTATAAATTATTTGCTGAGTTATTAGAAACAGGAAATAATAAAGAACCTTTAAAACTGGCAACTGAAATAAAACTTAATTCGAAAATATTTTCTGTATTTATTCAAAGTGATAAAGCAATGTATAAACCAAATGATATGATATGTTTCCGTGTTATATTATTGAATGCAAGACTATTACCAGCCACCGCTCAAATCAAAGGTCCCGTAAATATTTATATTTTGGATTCACAAGAAAATCGAATAAAACAATGGTTAAATGTAAATTTTGATTATGGTGTTTACATAAAGGAATTACAATTATCCGACTTTCCATGTCTTGGACTATGGAAAATTGTTGTAGAAATTATGGGTGAAGTAAATATTTATAGAACTATTTTAAAATTCAATCAACTTATTACAAAAGTACAAAAATTAAAAATATTAATTCGAATTTTATATACGTAGGTAATAACAAAAGAAATTGAAATTGCTGAATATATTTTACCAACATTTGAAGTTTTAGTTGATGCACCGAAACATGTAACCTATAAGCATGATAAAATCTTTGGATTAGTACGATCAAAGTATAGAATTATAATAATATAAAACAATAATTCATAAATATAACTTTATAATTATTAAATTAACATTTCTCGCACGTAGTTACACATACGGAAAACCCGTAAAAGGTGAATTAAAACTTTCACTATATTGGAAACATGTCGTTGAAGATATTCAGAGTAAGATTATAGAAAAAAGTGTAAAAATTAATGGAAAAGTCCAATTTGAATTTGATCTAAAAAATGAATTGGAAATTGATGATGATTTTGCAAAAAACAATAGAGATTTATATTTAGAAGCTGTTGTTGAAGAAGAATTAACAGGTGAGGCAGTTACATATAATTTAATATTTTAATAAATGACTGTTGATGGATTGATGTATTATAAATCGATTTTAATATTAACTAAACTGATCATTAACGACAAGTTGGTGATTATTGTACGATACAGTACGAACTCATCGTGATACAATTATTACTAAAAAATTCGCGCGTCTCATTCATTCGATTTAGCCCCACATGTGATTCATTGCTATTCCCAGCATAAACTTTTCTTTGGCGATAAAAGGAAATAGGTTTGTTTGCATCAATTGAAAACATTGAACAGTAAACGCGCGACCGCGGCCATAGTCAACAACATTTCAATCAGTGTTATAAAAACGTTCATTATAAATAGATTCGTATGTTAAAAGAACGTATTCAAATCGATGGATTTTCGATGAACGAAAATACTTCGAATAATTAATTGTTTAATTTATTCTTAATCTTAATTTTCATATGAATTCAAAAAAATTAGGTCTCCAACAAAAAGGATCTGCTAATATGAGTTGGCATGAAAAAGAATTTGATGTAAAAATATTGAAAAATATACAAAATTATACGCCATTAGAACCATTTGAAATTTTAGTAATTATATAATTTTTATTTTTATTGTGTTTAAATAATTAATTTATACTAAATATAAATATAATACTTGTTTATTTAATTGTTCGGATAGATTCAAATTACTCATCACGATGGTACGCCAATTATAGTAACGGAGAAGAAAATAACAATTTTGTATGGATGCAATTGTTATGATGATGAACTATTAAATAAATTAGAATATAATTTGGATGCTGATGGTAAAGTACTTTTAACATTTAATGTACCATACAATAACATTAACATTAAGGTAAATTAAATACACATGTAAATCCTATTTTCGTTATGCATTATAATTTGTTTATTATTATTTTTTAGGTAAATTATTTAGAAGAAATATATGACATTGGATACTATTATAAAGCATATCCAATATCAAATGAATCTGATAACTATTTGGATGTGATATCTTTAATAGAAAGGTAACTATATATTTTTTATGCATAATTATATGAGAAAAAACTAATAACAATTATATTTGTATAGTCCTAAAATCGGTGATGAAATTAGAATACAAATTAAATGCACTGAACCATTAAAATATTTTATATATCAATTAATAGGATGTGGAAATCTATTAACTAGTCAACGAATTAATGTAATTTTAAATAATCAATTAATTAACAAATTTTTAAATTTAAATATGTTTATAGGTTGTTGGAGATGATACAAAAGAATATGAATTAAAATTCCACAGCACATTGGAAATGTTACCGCAAATAAATTTAATTGTATATTTTAAAAAAGCAGAAGAAATTATATCGAAAAATTTGACGATTGTATTTGAAAATGAATTTTTGAATTTTGTAAGAAAATGTTTGTTTGTTTAGGAATATTTTATTCTATAATAATAAATTGATTTATTTCCCTATATAAAATATGAATAATAAGATTGAATTAGAATCGTCGATCAACGAAGCTAAGCCTGGACAAAATATTGATATTATTATAAAATCAAATCCAAATTCATTTATTGGACTACTTGGCATCGATAAAAGTGTTTTGCTGTTAAAAGATGGTTAATATTTAAAAAATTCTATTGAAATATTTATAGTTATTTAAATAAAATTTAATTACTTTGTTATTATATAAAATATAGGAAATGATTTGTCTATAGATGCAATTTTTAACGAAATAAATTATTATACCAATAATTATTACTATAAATATGGTGAAGATTGGGAATATAATTTTAATGTAACTATAATATTTAATTCTATTAAGGACTTTTATATCGTGCTGATCCTTTTATATGTTATTTATTTATTTATGTAAACAGGATGCCGGTGCCGTTATATTATCAAATATAGTAGCTAAACCTGAAGAAATTATAGCAGAATGTAAGTATATTCAAATATAGTTTAATTTTAAATTTTTATAGTAAGTAAATAATTATATTTGAGAATGTTTATAAATAAATAAAATAAAGTTCGCTCATCAAAAAAACGTTTGATAAAAAAAAAAAAAGGTTATAGCAACGAAGCATGTGAAATAATGTGTATGGAGGACTGCGATGTTCCACAAATGGTAGTGCCAAAAATTCGTCAAAAATTCCCAGAAACATGGATATGGGATAATTTACATATGATTAGGTACACATATATACATATACATTCATACATTTAGATGTATATTAAATTAATTAATTTAAAAAATTTTAAATATAATGAATTAATAATATTCATTTAATTCACATAAAAAAATATAGCGCTGATGGAAAAATAAGTTTAAATAAAACAGTACCGGACACAATTACCTCATGGATTATTACAGGATTTTCAATTGATCCAATCACCGGATTTTCTCTTACTAAATCGCCAACAAATTTAAACGTTTTTCAACCATTTTTTGTATCCCTGAATCTACCATATTCAATAAAATGTGGTGAAACAGTTGCGATTTCTGTAAGTGTATTTAATTATATGGAAAAAAATGTGTGTGCTGAAGTAATTTTACATAATAATGATGAAGAATTTGAATTTATGGAAAACTCAAGTGATTACAGTGAACCGCCAAGTAAATATTTAATTATTAATATTAATATTATTTAGTTTATTCTTTATTAATTTATTATTATTATATTTTATCTTATTGTCATTATAAATATATGTAGAAAATAATTTGAATCGCAAAAAATTATTAGACATTGAATCAAATTGTGGTGCTGTAATTTTATTTACAATCAAACCGAAACGGGTTGGTTCAATAAAAATTAAGGTTACAGCCACAACTCCATTGGCCGGTGATGGTATAGAAAAAATATTGCCTGTCGAACCAGAAGGTACTCCACAATATTATACAAAATCTACGTTTATTGATTTACGTGACACAAATACTATGGACGATAATTTCGTAATAGATATTCCTGAAAATGCTGTACCCGATTCAACAAGAATTATTATTTCGGTTGTGGGTAAGCAGCACATGTGTATTTCCTTAAATTCCAAATAATGTATATATAATTTCTAATTAATTCACTTAAATTAGGTGATATACTTGGTGCTACAATTAAAAATTTGGATAGTCTTATCCGGATGCCTTATGGATGTGGTGAACAGAATATGATTAATTTTGTACCAAACATTGTGATATTAAATTATTTAAAGTTTGTAAATCAATTGACCGAGGCCATTGAAACGAAGGCTAAAAAATATATGGAAAGTGGTTATCAACGTGAACTGACATATAAACATAATGATGGTTCTTTTAGTGTTTTTGGTCAAAGTGATAAAAGTGGAAGTACTTGGTTAACAGCATTTGTAGCAAGAGCATTTCGACAAGCCACTGTACACATTCATATTGATGAGAAAATTATTGATGATGCTCTAAATTGGTTAGCTAAAAATCAATCGGAAAATGGTAGTTTTCCCGAAGTTGGATTTGTATATGATTCACATTTACAGGGTGGTGCTAATAGTGCAATTGGATTAACTGCATATACTCTCATTTCATTTTTAGAAAATAAAGTAATCTTTTTATGAATTATTCTTTATTAACGAATGTTTTTGTAATAATAATAATTGTTGTATTTCAGAATAGTAAAATAAATCATCAGAATGCCATCGCTAAGGCAATCAATTATATAATCCAAAATATTGATGGACTAAATGATACTTATACACTAGCTGTGGCTGCATATGCTTTGCAATTGGCCAATCACAATGCCAAAGAAAAAATATTAGAATCTCTTGATAAAAAGGCAAATTTTAAAGGTAAATAATATCGGTAATGTACGTAACTTCTCAAGTTTATTATATTACAAATTTATAGATAACAAAAAATGGTGGAATAAATCCGATGTTACTGATACAAGCAAAAATGCTTGTTCCAAGGAAGAACCAAATTCTGTGAATGTTGAAATGACAGCATATGCATTATTAGCATATTTGGAAGCTGGAAAATTTACGGAGGCCATACCAATTATGAAATGGTTAATTGGACAGAGAAATGATAAAGGTGGATTTCAATCCACCCAAGATACAGTTGTTGGTTTACAAGCATTGGCGAAATTTGCAGAAAAAATTTCATCTACAGATAATAACATAGAAATTATAACGAAATACAATGACATTGAGAATAAAATGATTGTGAATAAGGAAAATTTAATAGTTTTACAGTCACATCAAGTAATAATTGAGAAAATGAAATTCATTATTATTAATTGAATATTCTTAATTTGTTAAATTTTATTTAATTCATAGGTGCCTTCTTCAATTCGTTCGATTACAATAAATGCAAAAGGAAAAGGATTTGCTGTATTTCAATTAGCCTATCAATATAATTTAAATAATTCGACAAATGAACCACGATTTATTTTAGAACCAATTATCAATAATGAAAAATCAAATTCAGAATATCTTTGTTTATCCATAAGTGCAAGGTAAAATATGATTTTCCGAATACATAGATTTGTAATAATTTAAATAATATTTACAGTTACATACCAATTGGAAATGATATTATATCGAATATGGCAGTTATGGAAATATATTTACCCAGTGGTTTTCTAGCTGATATGAATAATTTAACGGCAATCAAATTATTGGAAAATGTGAAAAAAGTTGAAACTAAAAATGGTGATACAATTATTGTTATTTATTTTGATAGTTTGGGTGCAATAAAATTAAATCCAATAGTAAATGCTACCCGTGGCCATTTCGTTGATAATTTAAAACCATCACCAATTATAATTTATGATTATTATGATAACAGTAAGAAAATTAATTTATATAGCAAAAAAAAAATCACTTACCCAATTTCATTTCAGGTCGACGTGCTGTTGAATTCTATAATTTTTCAATTACCTGTAATTAAAGAAACAGTCAATGTTTAAAATATTTAAATAAATAATGAGTATAATCGTAAATGCAAATTAAAATAAATGTAATGCTTTAATATATAGTGTGTGCAATTAAATATATGAACTTATATATTAAAAATCCATAGAGTCTCAAGAATTACAATTTGGATATCCTAAATGGAGTAATATGTTAGAAATCACAAATGATAAACTAATTTTAATCAAGACCTATAATATAATTTTATTAACACCGAAATATATACAATATATTTTAAAATTTGTTTCTGTACAGGCCCCCAAATTCAAAACACGATGTGAATTGGTTTTAAAAATATATGAATTTGACAAATATTTCAATAAATAAGTTAAGTATAAACATCTTCATTTTATTCTCTTCCAACATTCATGTATTTTATATAGTGTAAAGAGATTGTAAACAACAAATACAATAATACAACTTCATTCATATATACATACTGATTTGACATATTCTTACATAGAGAATCAGATTGAAGACAAGGCATATTTGTTGCAATAATAACAATATTTAGTATAGTTTGTGTGGCTCTGTCTGAACTAATATCTAAAAATCAAAAAAATAAATAAAATAAAATGATTGATACAGAATTTGAAGAATTATTAAATAAAGATTTCGATAAAGATGACAACAGGTAAGTAAATTTATAAATTTAATATTAAAATATAAAATCATAATTTAATTAAATGAAGAAATAGTCAAATAAAAACGAAAAATATTGATATTGTTTATGTTTTGTTGTGGCCAAACCAATGTCAATGTAAAACAAAATTTCAAGGTTTCGTGGGTATAGTATATTTCATATTTATAAATAAAAATGCCATAATGTTATTTGCATATTAGAATTTTATCATTTCCATTATATATATACGAGATATGAAAGGAAATTATACAAAATCAATTATGAAGTAATTATTTATAATAATAATATGAAAATTTATATATATAAAAATTGAAATTATGAACACGTATTATAGCTAACATATTTATAATTCTATTTATAAAACATTATTAACACTCACTTCAGCACCGCATTATATTTATAATATACGTAGATGTTTAATTATTTTATTTACATTTTTGCGGGCGTGTTGTAATTTTTTCTTTTATCGAATATTTTTATTGATATTAAAGTATGAATATTAAGTTTGTCGTTAATGGTTCTGATTCGAACTAATATCACAAAACAAAATATTTATTGAAATAGATCATACTCTGAATGGCAGAAAAATCTAGTATTTCCATAGAACATAAATATGGCAAATGAACAAACTGAAGCATTGGAACACAAGTTAAAAACAGATGTGTGCATACCTGGACATAAAAGGGGATTCCGCCACATGCTGAACACAACGAATGCCCGCAAGAATGGTGTATTCTTTCTATTAATGTACAGCTGTAAGTGGTTGATGAACTACTGGTTAAACATATGGCATATAAGATGTAAATGTTATGCCGATGATATTTTTTAATTCTAATAAAAGTGAAGTTCCAGTGCGATTATTAAAATAGTAACAAATTAGTGGTTTCAAACAGTGGCTCAATCCGAGTAAGACCACAATAATAAAAATAACATTAGCCAAGAAGATTAAACTTAACCTGACACACCCAATCTGACGGGACGGCGTGGCATTTAGATGGAAACAAGCAAATGTACTAAACGTGAACGATTGGAAGAATAAACAAAACTGGCATGGGCTAAGCTATGGAACTACTCCAGAAAATCTAGTGAAAATATGTGAAGCACTTATCTATCTGTAATACAAAAGATAACCTGGAATTTTAATGTTTGGGTGACAGCAAAGTAGCACCATTTAACCCAATCCATCTCCTACAAAATTCATTATATAAATGGAACAGTAGTGGAAACTATCTAGAGAAGACTAACGTACTATTATAAGGAGTTAAACAAACGGTGGGCACAATCGATCTGTTACACAGTACTTTTAAATCCAACATATTTAATCTTAATCTTTAATATTTATGTTTAATATTTATCTTTAATCTTATAATATGTTGAATGTAATAACATTTCTAATTATCATATAGACATTTTTCAATTGTTGGATCCAAATTTATACGTCCGTATTCATCGTATAACGTATCGCTGAATGCTCATGATAATTTGAATGCAATAAATATGAAAGTAGGACTCCGAGGTAATAATAATTATGAAATATCAAAAGAAGTTACAATGGAACCGAATACAACTCAATTGATTACATTTGATGTAAGTGAAATACAATACAATATTTATTATAATATTTATTTATTTATAATTCAATATTTTTAATAACTGTTACACAGAACGAAGAACTGCCAAATGAATATTATAATTTATTTGCTGAATTATTATCTACCGAAAAGGAAAAGGAATCGTTAACATTGCATACGGAAATAAAACGTTATTCAAAATTGTTTTCCGTATTTATACAAAGTGATAAAGCAGTGTATAAACCAAATGATTTGATACGTTTTCGTGTGTTGCTATTGAATGCAAGCCTGTTACCGGCGACATCTGAAATCAAAGGTCCAGTAAATATTTATGTTTTGGATTCACAAGAAAATCGAATTAAACAATGGTTAAATGTAAATTTTCATAATGGTGTATATCAAACGGAATTACAATTATCCGATTTACCTTGTTTAGGACAATGGAAAATTATTGCGGATGCTATGGGTGAAGTAATTAATTATAATATAAATATTAACTAAAAAATAAATTGGTTTAATTTTTATAAACATTTTTATACGTTTAAGATAATAACAAAACAAATAGAAATTGCTGAATATGTTTTACCAAAATTCAATGTAACAATTGATGTTTCAAAACATTTTACACATAAAAATGATAAAATATTTGGATTCATTCGATCAAAGTATGCAAATATAATACAATTTAATTAATTAAATAAAAATATTCCATATATATATTTAGTTACACATACGGAAAGCCTGTAAAAGGTGAATTAAAAGTTTCCATTTCACGGACTAACGAATATGATTGTATAACAAATAAAATTGATAAAAGTTTGGCAATTAATGGAAAAACTTACATTGAATTTGATGTAAAAAATGAATTAAACATTTGTGATAGGGATGATGTAAATTTATATTTAGAAGCAGTTGTTGTGGAAGAATTAACAGGTAAATAAACTAATCCAACATTTATTTTTTTTTGTATTAATATAATTACTTAAAATAATATAAATTTTAATGTATCTAATTTTTTAATCCTTTACTGTTTGTTTATAGTAACTACTTTTTTGCTACTAATTATATATTATTGTACATGCAATAAATTTAATTGCTTATATATTTGCACATTATCAAAATAATATATATAGTCAACATTTTACAATAACAAATAAGACATAAATAAATTAATATTTTTAATTTGAAATTAGGTTTACAACAAATTGGATCTGCTAAAATTTGTTTACATAAAAATGAATTTAATATCCGTATATTAAAAGATATCTGTAATTATAAACCGGGAGTACCATTTGAAATTTTAGTAATACTTTTTGCAATTTTTTTTTAATTATTATTTTATTATTATTATTATAATTATTATTGTGTATTATAATACAGATACAATTAATGCAACACGATGATCGCCCCATTAATTTAACAAATAATAAAATAATCATTATGTATGGATGTCGTTGTTATGTTGATGAGCTTTTACATTCATCGGAGTATACATTAGATTCTGAAGGAAAAGTACTATTAACATTTAACATTCCATATGATAATATTAGGATTAAAGTAAGTATATCTAAAAACATCTACGGTCACATCTTTTAAATTCTTTCCTAAATGCATATACGCTTCAAAATGGTTGTCAAAAAACTATATTATATAGATTTATTTTTAATTTTGTAAAATATTAGGCAAAATATTTGAATGAGGAATATACAATAGGACATTATCATAAAGGTTTTGATAAAGCCGCTGAATTTTTGGAAGTTATATCTAAAACAGACAAGTTATTATATTATTGTTATTTGAAAAATTATTGTTAAATAATAAATTTCAAATATATATTTTTTTTTAGTCCAAAAGTTGGTGATGAGGTTACAATGCAAATTAAATGTAATGAAATAATGAAATATTTGGTTTATCAAATTTTTGTTCGCGGTAACATTTTTAAGACAGAAACTGTGAATGTATGTATTTTACTTATTATCATATTTTTTAATTTTCAATATATATACATATATATTATTGTGATTATAATAATTATAAATTAATGTGGTAAATATGTGTGTATAGGTTGATAATAAAACTGAATATGATTTGAAATTTCGTAGTACAGTGGAAATGATACCAAAGGCTCAAATAATTGTATATTTACGAAAAGGTGGTGATATAATTTCTAGTAAATTGGAAATTACATTTCAAAATGAATTTTTGAATTATGTGAGAAAATTATAAATTAAATATATAAATTTAAAATAAAAATTTTTAAACATACTCATTTCTTTATCATACATAAGATTGAATTACAACCATCTGTCAGTGAAGCAACCCCTGGACAAAATATTGATATTATTATAAAATCAAATCCAAATTCATTTATTGGATTACTTGGTGTTGATCAAAGTGTTTTGCTGTTAAAAGATGGTATTTGTTTTTTGATTTTTAATAAAGCTTATATAAAATATAATTAAATATATTAAAATGATATCGAATTGTTCGATATCTAAAACAGGAAATGATTTATGTAAAACTGAAATTTTGGAAGAACTAAATAATTATAGTAATGCTAAATATTATAAAGATACAAGTTATTGGCAACGTAATTTTGATGTAAGTTTATATAATTATAGAGTTTATAATGTATTTTAAAATTATATCGTATATTTTATATGTTCTGATTGTATATGTATAGAAAGTCGGTGCAGTTATATTATCAAATGGCATAAGAATTAACGAAGAAATGTGTATTATGCGTAAAATGTGTGGTAAATATTATTTATACTTAAAAAAAATAAATATACAATATAAAAGTTATATTTTAACATACTATATAAATATAGCGCGATCACGAATGTTAAGATCAGCCGAAAGATGTAATGTTGCTCCAAAAATTCGAAAAGAATTTCCAGAAACATGGATATGGGATCTCCTTCAATTTAATAAGTAATTTTTTAAGTTATTCTATAAATTTGTACAAGAGAAATTTTATTAAAATTTTATTATCATATAGCACTGATGGACAACAAATTTTACATAAAACAGTACCGGATACTATTACCTCATGGATTATTACAGGATTTTCAATTGATCCAATCACCGGATTTTCTCTTACTAAATCGCCAACAAATTTAAACGTTTTTCAACCATTTTTTGTATCCCTGAATTTACCATATTCAATAAAATGTGGTGAAACAGTTGCGATTTCTGTAAGTGTATTTAATTATATGGAAAAAAATGTGTGTGCTGAAGTAATTTTACATAATAATGATGAAGAATTTGAATTTATGGAAAACTCAAGTGATTACAGTGAACCGCCAAGTAAATATTTAATTATTAATATTAATATTATTTAGTTTATTCTTTATTAATTTATTATTATTATATTTTATCTTATTGTTATTATAAATATATGTAGAAAATAATTTGAATCGCAAAAAATTATTAGACATTGAATCAAATTGTGGTGCTGTAATTTTATTTACAATCAAACCGAAACGGGTTGGTTCAATAAAAATTAAGGTTACAGCCACAACTCCATTGGCCGGTGATGGTATGGAAAAAATATTGCCTGTCGAACCAGAAGGTACTCCACAATATTATACAAAATCTACGTTTATTGATTTACGTGACACAAATACTATGGACGATAATTTCGTAATAGATATTCCTGAAAATGCTGTACCCGATTCAACAAGAATTATTATTTCGGTTGTGGGTAAGCAGCACATGTGTATTTCCTTAAATTCCAAATAATATTTATATAATTTCTAATTAATTCACTTAAATTAGGTGATATACTTGGTGCTACAATTAAAAATTTGGATAGTCTTATCCGGATGCCTTATGGATGTGGTGAACAGAATATGATTAATTTTGTACCAAACATTGTGATATTAAATTATTTAAAGTTTGTAAATCAATTGACCGAGGCCATTGAAACGAAGGCTAAAAAATATATGGAAAGTGGTTATCAACGTGAACTGACATATAAACATAATGATGGTTCTTTTAGTGTTTTTGGTCAAAGTGATAAAAGTGGAAGTACTTGGTTAACAGCATTTGTAGCAAGAGCATTTCGACAAGCCACTGTACACATTCATATTGATGAGAAAATTATTGATGATGCTCTAAATTGGTTAGCTAAAAATCAATCGGAAAATGGTAGTTTTCCCGAAGTTGGATTTGTATATGATTCACATTTACAGGGTGGTGCTAATAGTGCAATTGGATTAACTGCCTATACTCTCATTTCATTTTTAGAAAATAAAGTAATCTTTTTATGAATTATTCTTTATTAACGAATGTTTTTGTAATAATAATAATTGTTGTATTTCAGAAAAGTAAAATAAATCATCAGAATGCCATCGATAAGGCAATCAATTATATAATCCAAAATATTGATGGACTAAATGATACTTATACACTAGCTGTGGCTGCATATGCTTTGCAATTGGCCAATCACAATGCCAAAGAAAAAATATTAGAATCTCTTGATAAAAAGGCAAATTTTAAAGGTAAATAATATCGGTAATGTACGTAACTTCTCAAGTTTATTATATTACAAATTTATAGATAACAAAAAATGGTGGAATAAATCCGATGTTACTGATACAAGCAAAAATGCTTGTTCCAAGGAAGAACCAAATTCTGTGAATGTTGAAATGACAGCATATGCATTATTAGCATATTTGGAAGCTGGAAAATTTACGGAGGCCATACCAATTATGAAATGGTTAATTGGACAGAGAAATGATAAAGGTGGATTTCAATCCACCCAAGATACAGTTGTTGGTTTACAAGCATTGGCGAAATTTGCAGAAAAAATTTCATCTACAGATAATAACATAGAAATTATAACGAAATACAATGACATTGAGAATAAAATGATTGTGAATATGGAAAATTTAATAATTTTACAGTCACATCAAGTAATAATTGAGAAAATGAAATTCATTATTATTAATTGAATATTCTTAATTTGTTAAATTTTATTTAATTCATAGGTGCCTTCTTCAATTCGTTCGATTACAATAAATGCAAAAGGAAAAGGATTTGCTGTATTTCAATTAGCCTATCAATATAATTTAAATAATTCGACAAATGAACCACGATTTATTTTAGAACCAATTATCAATAATGAAAAATCAAATTCAGAATATCTTTGTTTATCCATAAGTGCAAGGTAAAATATGATTTTCCGAATACATAGATTTGTAATAATTTAAATAAAATTTACAGTTACATACCAATTGGAAATGATATTATATCGAATATGGCAGTTATGGAAATATATTTACCCAGTGGTTTTCTAGCTGATATGAATAATTTAACGGCAATCAAATTATTGGAAAATGTGAAAAAAGTTGAAACTAAAAATGGTGACACAATTATTGTTATTTATTTCGATAGTTTAGGAGCAACAAAATTAAATCCAATAGTAAATGCTATTCGTTCTCAAAAAGTTGATAATTTAAAACCATCACCAATTATAATTTATGATTATTATGATAATTGTAATTACAATAATTTCTTAATTATGTCTTGGTTTTTTTTTTCTTAAATAAGATATTTAAATTTTTTTTATTATTTATTTACTTTAGCTCGACGTGCACTCGAATTTTATAACTTTCAATCAATCAATTGTGATGCTTAAATATTTTGTTTAATCATTTAAGAAATTTTAACTTATTTTTAGTATATTTATAATTAATATACGTCAGGTATAGATATATTTAAGTATGTTAAATAAAATGTTACTTTGCGTACTTATTTTTTTTGCTATTACATTAATTTATTTAATTATTTACTTATAATAAGTGTTTATTTTTTTGCAATAATTATACCGATGTTCAATTGTTTATGTAATATAATAATCTAAATAAAATAAATATTATTCTAACAGATAAAGTGTTGTTAATTCTAATACTATATCCGATGAGCAGATTAAATTACATATATTCATATCTAGAAAATGTTATAAAAAGCACCTGTAGCCATCCTGTAGCATTTGGTGTGTTATAATTTTTTTTTTTTTTTTTTAACTCATATTTTTGCTCCTAGTGGAGCTTTTATGTCATCTAATAAACCTTTCATTACAACCAAGTTGGTAAATTACTCCGCATGGGAGTATATAACAATTAACCAATTGTATACTGTACTGTACTGTAATTATCGAAAGATAGATGTTTTCATAATACTATTATTTTTATATGGGTGATTAGCCCATAGTTGTGTGTGTGCAGACATTGTTAATCTTTGAATAGCGTCCAACACCATATTTTCAAAGATATCCGTTTTTTTCTTTTTATTCCATCAACGAACAAATGGCCACCCAGTAGAAAAATTTTAGTATTAATATAAATACCGAAAAATTTCCTATGAAAAATAGCGGCTTTGAATCCGCTATATTTCATGATTAATATATATAATATATATCTATATATATATATCAGCGCTTATGCAACTGCGCTACCGAGTGTTTTTGTCATAATTAACCATACATAAATAAAAGTATAGGATCCAATTGTATCAAATCCTCTAATTACAAAAATATAAATATTTCGGGACTACGCACACTTTGCATAATTTAGGATCGTTTTGTGTATCTGCTCAATCTCTTAGTTCATGAGAGAAGAATAAAAATATTTAAGAAACTACTCAAAAATAATTAATATTTTCCTCAATATCTCATATGATAATATATATTTAATATACACTCAGGTCAGATTCATTTAGAATTTATTTCAGTAGTTGTTACCGCTTGCCAGACGCTTATTACAAAAATATAAATATTTCGGGACTACGCACACTTTGCATAATTTAGGTTCTTTTTGTGTATCTGTTCAATCTCTCAGTTCATGAGTGAAGAATAAAAATATTTAAAAAAAATTCTCAAAAATAATTAATATTTTTCTCAATATCTCATATGATAATATATATTTAATATACACTCAAGTCAGATTCATTTAGAATTTATTTCAGTAGTTGTTACCGCTTGCCAGACGCTTATTATAAAAATATAAATATTTCGGGACTACGCACACTTTGCATAATTTAGGTTCTTTTTGTGTATCTGTTCAATCTCTCAGTTCATGAGTGAAGAATAAATATATTTAAAAAAAATTCTCAAAAATAATTAATATTTTTCTCAATATCTCATATGATAATATATATTTAATATACACTCAAGTCAGATTCATTTAGAATTTATTTCAGTAGTTGTAATCGCTTGTCAGACGCTGATTGAAAGTGACTATAAAATTTCATTGTTTTAATTATTCAATATATAATAATTTGCCAAATTAAAAATGTAAGTACAAACATACAATTATTTTATACTTTAACAATAATTTCTTTATGTAAATAAAAGTTTATTATTATTGCAACACATTGTGATATCATTTTTAACTAAAACAGCTTAAAACTCAATTTCAATGTCAAATGAAAAAAAATATAAGATTTATATATAAGCAGCAACACCCAAGCTATAAAATAAATGATTCATTCGATGCACTTATTTTCCCTCTATTTTATGTTTCTATACATATTCGTTTGAATTAATGGTATCATCTATAATTCAAACTTAGAATATTTATTAACTATATACCAACTATTACATATACTATATTATATATATATATATTAAATAGTATAATAAATAAATCAAATACACAATTTTTATAGCATGAAATAATAGTATATTCAACAAATATTCATGCAACAAAAAATTAGAATGATGCGGAAAATAATTACAAATTTTAATCAACTTTTAAGTAGTAATATTTTAGCATAGTATCAAATGTAAATTTGGAAGAACCATCTTTAGCAAGATATGATTGACCTAATATATATATATATATATTCTATGATCATTTACTTCAACAACAGAGTATTAATTAAAAATTACTACTTTATTTATATTATTTCAGGCATTACACTATTGTTGCATCCAAATTTATTCGTGCGCACAATAAATATTCTGTAGCAATTAATTTGCATGAACATTCGGAACCATGTAATGTAAAAGTTGGTGTACGAGGAACAAAAAAGAAATATGAAAAAATTGAAAATGTTACCATTGAACCATTTACCACAAAATTAATAGACATCAATGTAAGTTAAACATTATTAAATTTTAGTTTTAATTAATTAAATTATAATTTGCTGGTAATTTTTGTTTCTTCATTCATAGATTGGTGAATTGTTACCTGAAAATGAACCTTATAAATTATTTATTGAAGGATTTTCTACGGGCAATGAAGAAAAAACGTATAGTTTAGATGTAGATACAAAATCTTTTTCTGCATTTATTCAAACTGATAAAGCAATGTATAAACCGGGTGATTGCATTAAATTTCGGGTATTAGTTTTGGATAATAATTTAGGGCCAGCCATTCTTAAACAACCTATGAAAATCATTATTATGGATGCCCAACGAAATCGGATAAAACAATGGTTAAATGTTGAAACTGTAGCGGGTGTATATTTTAATGAATTACAATTGTCTAACTATCCAGTGTTGGGAAATTGGCAAATTATTGCTGAAGTTATCAATGAAGTAATAAAGTTAATTTTATTTTTATTTTTCTAATTGTTTAACAGAATTTATATTAAATTAATTAGAAAATTCAAAAAACATTTGATGTTGCTGAATATGTATTACCCAAATTTGATATTACAATTAATACACCAGCAAATGTTACTTACAAAGATGGTAAAATTCATGCTACAATTCAATCTAAGTACATATTATTATATGATTTTTATAGAATATTGTTGGAAATGATAAAGTTTTCATGTTTGTTAACACATTTATTTAATTCTTATATAAATAATATAGTTATACTTATGGAAAACCAGTAAAAGGAGATTGTACCGTCTCTGTGACATCAAATACCTTAGAAGCTTTTAGTTGTGTTAAACCATTTCAAACTACAGCAATATCCGCATTGCCAATGAATACATCAATTAATCACATAAAACATTTACAACTTGATGGTTCGGCTGTTGTTGAATTTGATATGTACAAAGATTTAAATATTACTGAACAATTAGATACGGTTAGAGAATTTAATATGGAAGCAACTATTACCGAAGATTTAACTGGAAAAAAAAAGAGTACATCGGCTATTATTAAAATTCATAATTCAAAGTATCAAATTAAAACTAATGAAATTAAACAATATTTTAAACCGGGTTTACCATATGAAATAAGTGTAAGTTTATATTTTGTGTATAGTTAACCTTTTGACAGCCGGCATTTTTTTCTTCTTGAAAAGTGATAAATTGTCGCAAATTTCCAAATTAGTGTTCCTCATCTACTAGTACGTATGTGACCATCACCATGTTTTTGACGCCATATGGCTTCATGACAACTGTCAGAAGATTAATATTATGTATATGCATATAAATGTGTATAAGTAAATTATATGTATTGCATGCGTGTCAGCTAACAATAAGTATTTTCTTTAAATTATAATATAATATAGGTTCAAGTTACTTATCATGACGGGAGCCCAGTTCAAGAAGATTCATCGAACGCAATTACTATACGACATGGTTTCGATTGGAATGAAAATGAATACGTACAAAATGTATACAAATTGGATTCAAATGGAATGGTTCCATTAACATTTCTTGTTCCAAAAAATGTGATAAATATTAGAATTATTGTAAGTACATAGATATTTATAAAATAATTTACATAAATATATTCTATTTGGAAATAAAAATACAATATATAATTAAATATTTATTAAATATATATAGGCTGAATATTTGGATGCTAAAAAAAAAATTGGTTCCTATTTAAAACCAACGAATGTAAAGGTTTATTTACAAGCTGCACTTAAAACAAATAAGTAATATAAAATAGTATATGGTTATTAAATAATTAAAAAAAAGACTGTTTAATATTTTATTTTATTTTTTAGGCCCACAATTAATAAAGAAGTTACTGTGCAAATTCAATGTACAGAAAATATGCAATATTTTACTTATCAATTGATAGGACGTGGTAATGTTTTAATTAGTGAAACAATTAAAGTAAATTTATTAAATTTTAGAAAATTATAAATAATATATATTTAAATATTTTACTCGTAATTCAATTTAAGGTTAACAATAAAATGTGTCATGAATTTAAATTTTTGGCAACATTTGAAATGGTACCAAAAGCTAAGCTAATTGTTTATTTTATCAAAGATAATGATATTATTTCGGATAAATTGGATATTCAATTTGAAGAAGATTTACGTAATTTTGTAAGCGTTTTAATTTTTTATTGCAAAAGGAAAATTATATTCTAATAAAAACTATAAAAAAAAAACAAATAAATAATTATAGATTGACTTAAAATCATCTGCCATGACAGCCGGTCCCGGACAAGATATTGATTTGACAATAACAACAAATCCAAATTCATTTATTGGATTACTCGGTGCCGATCAAAGTGTATTACTTTTAAAATCTGGTAATATAATATATAATTTTATTGATAATATATTTTATAGTTTCAAAACATTCTAATATAATTTATTATAATTGTAATGTAGGTAATGATTTATCTAAGGATGATGTATTCAAACAATTGAATGAATATAATAAAACATTTTATTGTGATAATGTATGGCCAGATTTTTATGTAAGTGTTATATTTATTTTACTGTTTGTATTAAATTTATTTAGTATTGATACTTTAGTTATGCTATTATTTCTTTCTATATTTATATTTAGACATCCGGTGCTGTTTTGTTAACAAATGCAAAAATGAATGGACCAATTGGTAAGTACATTCATAATACATACAATAATTTAGAACTTCTTTAAATCATGTCAGAATATATATAGAACTACAAAATATTAAATCTTTTTCACTTTCGGCTATGAAATTAATATAGTGGCAGAGAGTGATCGAAACGTTATGAAAACATATTAATTTTGGTGATTAAGTGAAATTCGAATTTAATTCGGTAACATTTCCCAAATTGAGCTGAATAAGCGATACAGATATACGAGATATGATATATTTTACAAACTGACATATATTTATAATAAATGGCAAACAAGATTAAAAAATTGTGGGGGACAGATTGTTTTAACTTATAAATTAAAATAAATGCGTCCTTTCATCGAATAATTTATTTTTCACGCATTTTTATTAAATGAAATATTTATTTATTAGTATTTGCACAATGTTGTGATGATATGGTTCTTAATGATTTTGATCCGGTACCATTAGCATGTCCAGTTCCAATGGCCGCATATTCAATGCCACAATTTAAAAAAATTATAAAACCTATTGTACCACCAACAATTCGTAAATTATTTCCGGAAACATGGATATGGGATAATATTAAGTTTGTAATATTTTATAAATTGTCGCATTTTTGCCAAACGCATTTAGTATTTTATTTTTTTATTATTATTTCTGCTTTATTAAAACTTAAACAAAATACATTTACATCACATATATTTGCATTATTGGAAATACTATTTATCTAATTCGTTATAACGCACACACACACTGTATAAAAACTCTTCATATCATATAAACCTTTAACATTTGGATGCATTATTATTGGGTGGGCTTCGGTAATTTATATTTTAATATTCTATAGACCACCTCGTCGACTGTATACAAAATTACAATTACATTTTTATTTATATTTTTACAAAGAAATTATTATTTTATAATAAATTGGCAAAGAATATTAATTTATAATCCGGTATTATTATAAATGAATGTAGAAAAAAATCTTCTGGATTAATTGATCATGAATTTGATCAACTAAATATACATATTAAATTATTACCAGAAATATGGATATGGGATAATATTAAGTTTGAATATGTGTATATAATTATTTATTGATATATGGTACATTTATATGTATGTGTGCGCATTTAATTAATAATATATGCATGAATGTTATTTATATTCCATATATAACCCACCCCGCCTGCATAGGTGTTGAATTTAAAACTAACAAAACAAACAATTTAAAATATTGACAAAATTTGAAAAATATAATATTTTTATATGTATATCTATTTAAATTTCATTTATTTATACTATCATTATTTTACATCCCTTGAAAATTGTGAATTCAGAAGAAAGTATATAGTTGTTTTATCTATATACAATAAATAAAGATCGATATTTATTTGGTGCGTATACTGCGTCGAACTAATATAAAAAATTAATTAATCTGTGTTAAAGTGGATTGAAAATTTTAAATAATGTATTGGCATTACATAAATTATGAAATAAGATCAAACTTTTAGCTCAGCTTTATGGTAGTGCATCAGTTGGATTGTTTGGTTCTGCAGCTAGTTTTGGATTTGGAAGTATATTTGGAGGAGCTCAGCAAATGAAAACCAATATTATGTTCGCTAGTACAACAGAATCCCTATTTAAATCTAAAATTGAACCACCAAAAATTCGGAAACTATTTCCGGAAACATGGATATGGGAAAATATTGAGTTTGTATATAATATACTAAAATTATGATTTATAACTTATATATGCGTCCGCTTATTTAGATTTTGAAGTTATATCAACTCCACATATTAATTTCATTCATTTATATATGCTTCTTATCTATATCTGAAAATATAGAATTGTGCTGTTGCTTATTTTATAATTGAGTTTTTCTGTAAGTGTTATATTTTAATTATGGTTTGTATGGGTTTATATTTCTGGTATATATTATATATAGATAAATTCACAATGGAGTAGTATAAGAGTATTTCGAAAAAGGTTTAATATGTAAATTAAAATTTATTGTTATATAGAATCGATGTTGATTTAAATTTTGAACAATCAAAATTTATTGATTAATTAATATTATAAATTTAAATAAAATTACTAAAAAAATATTTCAGTTCCTGGCACAATGTTTGGTGGTGGGCCTGGTAATTTAGATATGAAAAACTTGGTTGCAAGTCCGCAAATGGCATTGGCAAGGCAGGCTTGGCAACCAAACAAGCGTATGGCAGTTATGTCTATCATTAAACCAAAAATTCGTAAATTATTTCCAGAAACATGGATATGGGATAATATAAAGTTTGTATTATATAATATAATGTTATGTGAAGCTTTGCTTATTTAACTAAATTTATAGTATATATTTCCGCCTTAACATATTTATATATATCATCATTATATTGGGCACACTTTTGTTGTTTACTATTACTAATATAATGCCTATAATATATATACACACAAGTCATATAAGCGTATAATATACGGGAATAAGGGTGTAATAAATATAGATGGAGATAGAACATTTTGAAAATGTGAAATTATTATGTGTTATTTTTAAATGATTTCTTTACCTCGACGCTTGTGATTTGTTGATATGAAATTAGAATCGACTTCTTATGTGCTATAATTGATCCTGTAGTTAAAGCCGCAACGATCGCAGAATACTTTCAAATTGTTTATGTATCCAAAATATAATTTCTAAATTTAAATTGTCAACAATGTTCATTTTTGCTCAATCACACATAAACAATATACATACATATTTTATACAAATTTCCATTTATTTATTTACTGCACAATTTCCTGATTGCTATTATTTCATTATTATATTACCATTATTCACAACTATTAATTGTAAAATCACAAAAATGCTTGCTTAAATAAGCTTTATTAAAAAACAATACATACAATATATACAATAAATTTATATAAAAGAAAAATAATATAATTATGTTACAAATTTATACAATAAATAATATATCTGTAACAGTTCTGTAGATGGAAAAATAATGTTGCATAAAAAAATACCAGATACGATAACATCATGGATAATAACTGGATTTTCTATAAACCCAACCACTGGACTTGGTCTTACAAAACTACCAACAAAATTACAAGTTTTTCAACCATTTTTTGTATCACTAAATTTACCATATTCAATTAAACGTGGTGAAACGGTTGCAATATCAGTAACAGTATTTAATTATATGGAAGAGAATGTTTGTGGTGAAATAACATTGTACAATAATGATAATGAATTTGAATTTACAGAAAATTCAAGTGAATACAGTGAATCACCAAGTAATTAATTTGATATTTATATTTCTTAAATATATATTTTAATTTAATTTTCTTAAAATTGACATCACACATTTTATAAAATAGAAAATGAATTGTTACGTAAAAAATTATTAAATATTACATCAAATGCTGGTGCAACAATTTCATTTATGATAAAACCGACAAAAGTTGGTCCAATTAAAATTAAAGTTATAGCTACAACTCCGTTGGCTGGTGATGGTATGGAAAAAATATTACCTGTCGAACCAGAAGGTACACCACAATTCTTTACAAAATCTACTTTTATTGATTTACGTGAAACGAATGCCAAAGAAGATAAATTTGTGATTGATATTCCTGAAAATGCAGTACCAGATTCAACAAGAATTACTGTTTCTGTAGTTGGTAAATAAATATGTACCATATAATAAAATAATCAATGGTAAATTATAAATTTATTTATTTTAATCTGTCACAGGTGACATTCTTGGCCCAGCAATTAAGAATTTAGATAAACTTATAAGAATGCCATTCGGATGCGGTGAACAAACAATGATTATTTTAGTACCAAATATTGTTGTACTAGAATATCTAAAAAATACACAACAATTAACGGACACTATGAAAGTGAAAGTCATGAAATGTATGGAAAGTGGTTATCAACGTGAATTGTCATTTAAACACGATGATGGTTCATTTAGTGCATTTGGAAAAAGTGATAAAAGTGGAAGTACATGGTTAACAGCATTTGTTGCAAGAGCCTTTCGACAAGCATCCGTACACATTGATGTCGAAGAAAGAATTATAGCCGAAGCATTACAGTGGCTAAGCCAAGTTCAGGTTAGCATATGTTTTAAATAAATAATATATGTCTATAACAATATATCTATATATCTCAGATTCTGTTAAAAACAATTATTCGGTTTTTAAAAGTTATAATTTTATTTACCATTTAACATTTTTTTTTTTGAACGATTGATAGTTAAAAAATGGAAGTTTTCCTGAAGTTGGTAATATATGCCATAAAGATATGCAAGGGCAAGCTGGTAGTGGTATAGCTTTGACAGCTTATACTTTAATATCATTTTTGGAAAATAAAGTAAGTGCAAGCAATTGTATACATTTTATATTTATTACAAAGATTAATAATTACACCAACTGTTGTAAAATATATAGAATAACATCACAATCTATGATGAAACAATTAATAAAGCAACGCAAAATATTATCGATAATTTGGAAGGATTAAATGATATTTATGCGTTGTCACTTGTTGTATATGCATTACAATTGGCGGAACATAATTTAAAAGATTCAATGTTTGAGCGTTTTCATAGTAAAGCTACTGTTGACGGTACGTCGATTAGTTAAACTTTTAATAACACATAAATATATTATTAATAACATTATTATTATTTAGGTGGTAAGAAATGGTGGAATAAAATAATACCAAAACCAAATGAAAACCACTGCTGTAATTCACAACCCAATTCTGTAAATGTTGAAATTTCTGCATACGGATTATTATCATTTATGATTGCCGAGAAATATAATACGGATTCTTTACCAATCATGAAATGGTTGATTGAACAACGAAATGAACAAGGTGGTTTTCAATCAACACAAGATACAATTGTTGGTTTACATGCATTGGCCAAATATGCAGAAACAATTTTATCAAATAATACAAATCTAGAGGTTGCCATTAAATATGATGAAAATGTTAAAGCTAAAATAAATGTTGATGCAAATAATTCTATTATTTTACAGTCGCATGAAGTAAATATAGATCAGAATCATACATTTAAATTATTCTCAAATATTGTATAATATTATGATTTTTTTCCGCATAAAGATTCCTTCATCAGTACGTTCAATTGATGTAAATTCAAGTGGAAAAGGTTTTTCCCTACTTCAATTATCATATCAATATAATTTAAATGATAATGGAGAAAATCCACGATTTACATTAAAGCCTGAACTTGTGCCGGAACCAAATTCGAATTTATTAATTTTGGTCATACAAACAAGGTATTAATTTATTATATTTATTGTTTCTTAATACAATTTATGGATGATTTCAGTTTTATACCAATTGGCGATGATATCCAATCGAATATGGCTGTTATGGAAGTTTCATTACCAAGTGGTTTTACTGCAGATCTGGATAAAATAATGGAATTAAAAAATATGGCAAGCGTTAAAAAAGTTGAAACTAAAAATGGTGATACAATTGTTGTTATCTATTTTGATAATTTAAAGGGAGCTATTGTTAAACCAAAAATTGATGCCATACGTTCACATAGAGTTGAAAATTTAAAACCAGCACCAGTTAAAATTTATGATTATTATGATAATTGTAAGAATATCTTTGATTATTTTCTATTTGCTAATATTTGTTTTTAAAATGTAATTTGATAGAAGCATAATATTATTTTTAATTATAAATAGCACGATGTGCACTTGAATTTTATCAGTATCAGGAACCTGCACTTATTGGTGATGATGACCTATAATATTTATAATTTTTTATTCCAAACATAATTATATATTCAACAAAATTTTATATATTTTGTATTTGTTTTTTATAACTTGCTTATTATGCAATTATTCTTATCATTGTCATAGATATACTAAAATATTCTTTATAATTAAATAAAGTTTATTTTGTATAACCAATTTTTCTTATTTTATTTTCCCTATTACTTTTTAAACTGTCAAGATTTTATTTTATCGTATTCGTAAGCCAAGCCAATGCGTTAAAATAAATTAAAATAACAGAAACTTTAGGTTGTCACAAAATATTATTGGAAAATTAATCTATTAATAAATTAAAATACCAAAAAAAGGCACCTGAGATTGAATCACAAAAAAAAAAGGTAGATGATATTCGAACTCAACATTAATGAAAATCGTTGCTCCACTATTTTAGACGTTCATTTCAGACAACATAAAGAGATGGAATAAGAGATACGATCGCTAGATATCGATCTGTATTAAATTTGCAATTAAATTTATATATAAATAGAAGCATCCGTTAGAAATGATGTTGACCTATAAGATTTATAATTATTTAATTTCAACATAATCACATGTAACATAAATTAGTAATTTAATATTATTTAGAATCAATTAAATAATCGGGCAGTATTAAACATTTTTATTTTTGTTATTCTAATTGTCATAATAAAATAATAATAATTTTCTCCAATCGATTAAAAATATTGCAGTAACATTAATTTGAAAAATTGTTCTGATTTGTTATCTCAAAAAATCAAATCATTTTGGATTATATATTAGTAAATTTTTATTTTGTTTTCCACGGTATCGCCGACAAATATATTCTAATAATTATTTATAACTTGATATGTACTAATTCGCTAATGCATTTAATTTCCTTCTATATATACTAGAATTGAAGTGAAGCATGAAATAAAAACTAGTGAATATCATTGGAATTCAGTCAATATTATGATGTGTCGTGTGTATAACATCAAAACAAAAAATTCTGTATATAATTTGTGAGCGATTTTTAAAATATATAATAATGTTTTTATAAAAGAAATATTATTATTATTGTTTAGAATATTAGTTGTATTTATTTATGATAATGTCGAAGGTTTTTTGTTTGTATGTTATTACCGCATAATACAATGGAACACGTACCAATAAAATAGAAATAAAAAATGTACGTTTTATAGTTAATATTATCTTATTTATTACAGCTATGATTATGTTACTGCGATATTCAGTAAACATTTATCATAATTATTATTCTGGGATCACATCCTAAAACGAACTACGGTAGAGACTATATATGTATCCTTTGATCCTGCAATTCCTAAATTTATAATATGCATTACCATATATTTCAATAAAGCAGAAATATATGTAATCAGAAAGAAAAACATATAAAAATATATGTACTTTCCGTTTTATTTCATAAGTAATTATTTTTGCTGACGTGGTATACAATTTAGTGATTGTGAGGAAGGATTAAAATGGGTAAATCATCGTCGGTGTGATACAACCAAAAAATATTCGGTGAAAAAATTCTTTGTTTGCATGATTTTACACCATTTGTTGTACATAAGAATACGCAAAGAACTTCTCATGTTCCACTGTGGAAAATTGGATCGTTCTTTTTAAATTGCAGATAATTCACACGAAGGTCATACAAAAACTGCTATAACATCGTAAATCATTCAACAAAAGTTCACAATATCATTGAATGATCGACGAGTGAAAGTGTGTCAAGTAGCTACGAGGTCAAAGGCACGATATTGCCGTATTTCTCAAATGTCTTGTGATCGTTTGAAGCAAAATAAAATTGATTTCAAATAATGTTATTACATAACTGCGTTATGTTAATGAAACTTGGATCTACGCAGCAGAGCGAAAAACAAAACAGTCAAAATAACAAATTAAAACCGGTGTGGAAGTGCAATATTAATATGATAATTAATATGATCTTATCAGGAATATTATAATTACACAATATAGTTTGATTGGTATTACAAAAGCGTTTTGTTCATTGATTATTGTCGGCGAGGTAAAACCATTAAATTTATAAATATTATTGTATAGCCTTTTCGGATCTGCTGGATGAAAAACATTGTGAGAATATGCGTGTTCACCGCACAAGTGTTTTGAAGATGACATCATTCAATGAATTACACTATACGAATCGTTCGAACAATCGCAGATTTGGTTCCCACTGACTTTTATCGATTTTCAAATCCGAAATTGAATTTTGTAAGCATTTTAAAGTAAACAGTTTTAATTATTAGAATTTATTGAAGTATCAGAAGATTAAAAAATCATTAACAAAAAATTGTATTTCATTGTTGTTATAGGCAAATAATTTATTTATTGCTTTACCAACCACTTCGCATGCAACAAATTATTTAATCACAAAAAATTACTAATAAAATAAGTAAAAGTAATGATACCTCTTAAAAAAAATTTATAAGCCGGTGTTGTGAATTCAAAAAGTTAATTATTTTATATTTGTAATTGTATATGCGTTTTTATTAATACTTATTTATAAAAACATCTCTCGCTCATTCGATGTTCAGCACAAAAAAAAAAACACACATAAAAATTAGAATATACTAGTATAAGTCGTATACTAAATACAATACAATTTTAGTAAATACCCTGCAAGAAATTTTGTAACTCATCATTGTCTTTTCGTGGGATATATCCATATTTTAAAAAGCATAGATTTAGCGTGGAACTATAATAATGTTTATTTTGTAATTAGTATATAGGTACTAGTAATAGAACTACTTCATTTTCCTGCAGGGTATTTATATATAGTTTTTGTTAAATATGCATACAAATGTAAAATGAATAAAAGAAAAATCCACACTAAAATAAATTCAGATTACAGATTTAAACAATAATTGTACTAAATATTATTTAATATTCCAAATAGTGTATATAAATATACGAATTTTAAGAAAAAATAACCAGTTGTACATTGATCGTTGTCGGTGAATTAACGTTGCCGTAAAAACATAGTAATTTTTCGAAAAATAGAATAAAAAAGTGATTTTTTTTTTTTATTAATCAAAATGATTCAAAAATGTTTTGGATTATTTTTGATGTTATTGGTGTGTTATCTGGAGAATGGAAATTGTGAAGGGTATGTGTATAATTTCTATCTAATAATATTTTTTAATTAATTTTACTTCTATTTTATATTTATTAAAATCTGATCCCATAAATATATATGTACTAAAAAATAGATATTTATTTTATGCATAATTAATTATACTGTTCATTTATAAATTCTATTTTAAATATTTTTTAATAACCTGTTGAAGAAATTTAAAAATAAATTTTTTATTTAAACGAGTATTTTTCTATAGTGCTGCCTTTGTAATATTATACAGCGCAGAAAACACGAAAAATGGAAAAAAAAAAAAAAATATGCAAGTGATAATCGCTTTGTAAATAAAATATATGTGGCATTAAGTTGATTTTAATTTTTTTATTTATTTTTTGTTCCTCTTCTAATACTTTATATTATTTTAAATCGCGAAACCGCATAGGTTGAAGAGCAAAATAAAACGTATTAATTATTATTAATAATAACGTTTGAATTGGTTTTCTTTTTTCTTGTTATTCGATTCTTTTTACCATTTTTTTTTGTATCTGCATAAACTTATAAAGTTTATTTTATTTTTATTATTATTATTTTTTGATATTTTTTTCTCATGTTTCTATCGTCGTGCGCGCAGGTACTTTAATAAAAAAAAAAAAAAATTAAATATTTAAAATTCAAATAATTAAACCGGTTGATTTATTTGAATATGTTAAACAATATATTAATTTTGTTCTTGGCTGGAACATACATTTTTTTTATATAAAAATATAGTTGTTATATGGAAAATATATAAATTGATGTCATTTATACACTTAAAATAATATTAAATGAATATTTGATTAAGAAAAAAGGCCATTCAAATAAATTAAAGAAAAAGCAATTATAATCATAATTTAAATAAATATTTTAACGATAAAAAATTAATTATTATAATCGCAATGATATTTAAATAACGTATACGTACACACAGGCAAAGATTAATATAATGTTTGCCATTCGCCCCATACAAATGATAACAACGAAATTTTGAATTATTTTTTGTTTTGCAGTTTTTATTGAACGCAAAAATTCTTTGTATAATTGGTGTTCCATTTGCATTTTGATACACATTATAATTATATAGCTGTAACAATTACATTTGGTGTTTTAGAATTGCTGTGTACACCGCATAATATTCTGGCAGATGTCCTACCACCAAATGTAGAGCATTATCTTGTAACACTGTGCGGTGCAGTGTAAAACGTTCTTGGCAATTAATACCATATTCAATTTCCGAAATTTCCATATGAAATTTATCGGTATATATTTTAATATTGAAATTTTTCAGATGTGTACGTTTATGGAATAAATGAAAATATGATGTTGGATGTTTTTTACGTGTATAGGATTTCCAAAGTATAGATCTATACTTTTAAAATACACAACACAAAGCTCTTTCTTTTTTTTTTTTTTGCTCGGAAAGTTGCAAAGATAACGAATCTCTGCCAGTTTATATCTATTCTCACGTTTGGAAACAGCTGCTTTTAGCTCGTTTCTATCAATTCTATCAATGTTTCAGCTTAATTTTCGTCTAATAATAATTGAAATTCGTTGTCGTCGTTGGAACTTATTTACCGCCTGTTCGGAGAGTACTGTTTGTCGTCGATATCAAAATCATAAGAATCTTCTCTAAATCACATACTTCTTTACAAATTGTATTCGAGACAGTTTGATGGCAGTATAACATTTTTCAAACAGTCGATGCGTACTTCTGCTCCATTTTTTCTGAAAACAAAAACTAGTGGTCCACTATCAGAAAAAAATACTTTATTTCATTCAATTTTTCACAGAATAATAAAAAAATTATATGTTTACACAACTGAAATTGAGTTTGTTGACTGAATTTTATATAGAGAAATATCAAAACTATCTTATCTTACCCATTTGTTTTTGGACTATTCCAAATCGAATAATTAAAACTTCTACTAAATACAAGAAAAAATATATATATTGCAATGATGCGGCGTAATTAATAAACTCCGTCACAATTTCGTTTATTCGTATACGGACAATTATAAGTATAAATATTTAATTAATTTAATAAATCGGATAAACAAATTATTATCTATTAACACATATAGTTAATCTTTTGAATTAAAAGGTGAAAAATTCGTTTCCCAAAAATCGTTGCTGAGTTTGGCAAACGCTTAATAAATATAAAAATTTCCCAATTATTAAATAATTCCAAGTATAATCGTTAATATAATATATTTATAATTACTATTTTATATATGTGACCTTTTAACGTAATTGTTAGCGATACTTGTGCTAAAACAATTTATTATTTATAATACTTAATTGTTATATAGGTAATTCCCCGGAATTTCCAATTTTCTTTATATTAATGACAAAATACAGTCATATATTTTACTATATTTATTCTATTCATATCACATTTTTATGTCATTTGTAATTTATATGAATGTTGATGGATTCATATTATTTTTTAAATATATTAAAATAGTTATATAATAATTATTATAATTATAATAGTTCTCTATACTACGGCACTAAAAATATATATTTACGAAAATATATATTCCAAAATAGTGTGTGTATGTGTTTTTTTTTTTTTTTTAGTTTCTATGTTATAAATAAATATAAATAATTTATGCATCATTTTTATTTGATTGAATAATTATTTATTTATTTATACTTATACCACACATTGATAAATAAATAAGTGTACCTGTACTCTGTGTATGCTATATATGCGTGATATTTGTATAAATATATATATAAGCGGTGATCAGTGATCATTATTTATATACACACACAACATGTTGTATGCAATTATGTATATATGGAAAGATAAATTGATGATGATGTTAATAATAAATATTATTTTATATATAAATAAATAAAAACAATATTAATTAAATAATTTAGGAAGTTATATATATTTTATATTCGGTGAATGCATAGTTTCGTGCCCGTTTTGGAAAATAAAATCAATAATAACGATCCAATAACATTTTTGATTTTAGATTTATATAATTTATGACAACGGTTTTCATACAAAGAAGTTGTTTAGTATATTTGGAGTGCAACACCACTAATTACTCCTTCGCGCATACAACTTATGAGATGACGAAAATATTCACTTCTGAATATATCACAAGAACATATCGTTTTTGTTTCTAAAAATATAACACATAATTTTGTAGGTATGTAACATAAAAAAATAATCAAAAAGTTAAACCGAACCGCGTTATGTTATGCTATACGTTTTTGTCGTCTATGGGCACAAATTTACTCAATATATCATTCAATATATCAATTATATAGTCATTTATTGATTTTCTATCCATACACATTTTTTTTATTTAAAATGTTTTCTTATTATATTAATTATATTGTAGTTAATTTATATGTGTATATTTTTTAAATAACTTTTTTAATTAATACAGCCTTGTCGACTTTGAAGACTTACGACTATTGTTTACGATTCTATTAAATTAAATGAGAGTTGATAATTAGATAAATTAAGTTTATTTATTTTTTTCTCTTTTCCTTTTAACAAATTTAAAATTAATTATGTAATAAGAAAAATATATAATAATATGCAGCTTATGGTATATATAAAATTCGATTTTTTAATTGATGTTGCTGCCCAACCATTCTGCATTTATACCAATTGTGACCGAATAATTTTTAGTTTTCTTGTCAATTTATGATTTTGTTTGCAGCACCAAATAACATTATCGAATAATAATATTTTGACTGAAATCTAACGCCATCCACTCCTGAATTTTAAGGATCATTTTTAATATCAGAATTTATACTGTACAAAAAATTTTTGGGAATTGAAAATATCATATAGAATTCAAACATAGAAAAAAAGTTGAGTTTTTATAGTTAAAAATAAAAATTAAAAAAAATATCGCATAAATTAATTAATTAATTTTCTTAAGGGAGAACAAAAAATACTAAATAGATTAAAAAGTATACAAATTTTCTGATCGCGCAAGAAACATAAAAATGTTATTATAATTTTTTTGTTGTTGCGTTAAAAAGAAATTTGGAATTTTTTTTTGATAAAGTTCATTTAAGTCAAAATTAATCAATATATATTTTTAATAGAAATTCATTGTTATACAATTATTATAAAATTCTATAGAAACAACAAAATTCCCTCTATTATTATCTTAAACTGTTACGGTGTTATTTATTTATTTTATTTTATGGAATAACAAATATAAAAAAAAAAATATGTGATTATACACATACCAAAATCGAATATGAATTTATGTAGAAATTCATTATTATTATTAGCATTAATAATTAAGAAGAATTTATTGTCGAGTGCTTTCCCTGCTGAAATTTAACTTAACTACGTGTTACACAAAAAAAATTGTTGATAATAACAAGAACAACAACAACGGAATTTCCATATATGAAAACTTAAAGAATATTCATTATCTGTTATCAAATATATTTTTATTATTTTGTATACAACTGAATAACATCTAACGATATAATAATGAAATCACAAGTAAAATAAGAATTGGAGTTTTTTTTAAACAAAAAGTGCGTACTCGAATGGACGATTCAAAAAAATATAAAATGTATATGTAACAAAAATGCCAATCTCTGCTATATACAATAGAATATTGTGGCAAATTGATAATCGAATTCGCGTCAATGAATTTATTGTATATTTTTTAAATTAGCAGTATTATTATTGAGAAACTATAAGACACAATTAATTTTAAATTTAAAATTTTCATCCATTCTATCATTTTCTATAAGAATTTCTCGTAATCCATATGAAATTAATAATAATGATTAATTTGACAATGTGTTTTCAATAGAAAATAAACGATTAAAATACATAAACCTAATTTTTAAATGGTAATAATGAGAATAACTTTGAACAAAGATCAATGAGCTATGATGCCACCAGTCTTATAAAAATCTGGTTCATTTGTCCAAAATCTTGCAGCAAACGTTGTTGATACATATTACAAATTTTATATATTTTATTTTCAAATGTATTTGTAAATTTAAAAAACTTAAATATCAATGAATATAGTTTAAAAAACTATATACTTGAATTAAATATCCTAGAATATTATTAGCGGGTTGTACATTGTTACGTGTATAATACACGCACGCAGAATTCTCTAACATAAAATAGTTATTATTTATACACTTTACATTTTATTATTTATATTGAAAACATTTTATATAGATTATAGTTAGTGTTGTATAGGGTCGCCCGTCATGCCTGTTCCATGGGCTAATCTGCTACACACACATACGTATGGAATTAATTTAAAATTTTATGTATAATTCTAATACATTTTATGTTGGATGTTGACGAATTGAATAATTTAAAATATGATTACATTCATGAATATGCGTGAATCAAAATATCAGAAATATACGGCATGGTTACTTCCGGTTATATAATTTTTCTCTATAACATAGAGAAAGAAATAAGATATTTCTTCTAATCGGTGTCCATTTATGGCCAATTTATGTTAAAATTTATTGAATTTTGCAATATGAAATGCTTTGTAATTCACTGCACACAATATATTTATATATGAAATAAGTGTGAAGAGTATACTATCGCTGGTCTCAATAATATGTTATTTCTGTATATATAAATAATGAAAATATAAAAAAAATTCCATTCCATAGATGATAATTTATGTTAATTAATTATAAAACATGATTTTTATTAATTTGAAATATTATATTTTTTAAAGTTGGATGTTTTCTTTTTATTATTTATCTAAAGCTAAAACATTATCAAAATTTTTTATTATTTTCGGATTATCAAAATATGGTAAATGGACGACGGAACAATTAAATTAATACATTAACAAATAAATTAAATAAATTACTTTTGCATAGTTACATAATAATTTTCAGATAAAGTATATAAATAAAAAATTAAAAAATAAGTATTTTTAAAGTTATCAGAAAATATAAATAAATAAATACATAAATAAATAAATAAATAAATAAATAATCAACAACAACAAATTTAATAATATATTTTTGTTATGTCATATGTGTAAACGCATATTATTATTATAAAAATTAAATAATTTACATTATTTCTTGTTATAAAAATCTGTTTTTTATTTATCAAAATATAATAAGTGTATCATCTTTAACCTTTACCGCTCAGCGTGGTCTCATGAATTTTTATTAAATAAATAACAAATATAATTACTATAAAATTATATAAGAATTTAAATAAAATAAAGTTCTATAGAAAAAGAAACTAATAATAATAGTATAATTAAATAATAGAATAAAGGTTATTTAAGACGTTAAGTTAAATCTATGTATAGGTGAATACTCCGCCATACAAAGATCAAATCGCACCCGATTATATAGCATTCTGGATCATTATCAACCATAAATATTATATTGGACCAATATATGCAGTTTTATGTGTACAAGTTTATATACAAATAATCAATTTTCAATGCCGGTGAATAGTAGGTGATCGCACATAAACTTAATCCCATTGTTTTCATAACGATGTTTCATGAACTATACTGAACTATCCAGTTCACAGTGTCTCTCGTCATTTCCAGCATCTGTTTGATGAACACTTGTTGCATTGAGGTTGAGCACCATGCGTTATAGAAATTATTATTAACATGGGACCATATGCAAAAGACAACAATATAATTCTATAAATATTATAACAACTCATTAGATAGAATTTTCTAATTTTGAAATATATAGCATATTTATATATGATGTCACTTAAGTGTGCTATTCGCGAGAGTCTTATATAGAATATGGACGTATGGACCATACATATATAATTTTATATGCTAGCGTAAAGTACACAAAAAAAAACATATTAGAATCTTGTTTATCTTCAAGTTATTCATTCATTTCACATTGAATATTTTTTTTTTTCATCTATTTATTATTTTCTTAAAAAATTCAAGGATAATTTTGATTATACATATTTATATTATTTATAAGATGCATTTTAAGGTTTCAATTTATATACTCGTATAAACAATATTAAATAAACAGTGTGTCAAAGAATTTTCAAGCGACTATGGATCTGTTTGGAAAAGAAAAAATGAAAACTTTTGTTAGAATTATTTGTTTTGGTTTTTTTATGCAGTTTTGTTTGCGTTTTCAAAGTGAATTTGTTTGTGTGATGAGATAAAAATATTATAAAAATAATGTATCCTTTTAATTTCCTAATAAAAGATTTTTTGGTAATGTAATGATAGAAGTCGCAGGGTGCTAAATAAATCACGTTGGATGTCATTCAACACACATATGTTATTTTTTTGTAAACAATTTATAGGCAATTGTATTTTTATAGAGATGGCGGATGCAACAAATGTTACATCGTGCGGTTTAAAGACTCCTGCATATAATATATGATGGCTCAGCGATTGTATGTCAGGCTGTCTTGATAAATTTACGATTATTACACTGATATCTTAAAAATTAATTGACACAATGTTAATATAATAAATATATACAAATACATTTTTACAAATATACCTTATAATATGTATAATAATAATCAAGAAATCCTTGAAATGTATAAAATAAAAATAAGAAATTAATTATTTGTCTGCGAAAAAGGTGTTATTCTTTAACAAAAGAATAATTTAATAAATATTATAATTTATACAATTTATAATGAAATTTACAAAGTTGTTATTGATAATATTAAAATTATAAACCTCTGTAATATTATATGCATCAAGAGGTAAAGTTCTTGTAATAATAAATCACACTGTTATAATATACTCGACCTGTATGCATTTGCGAATGCTTTTAATTATTTGCATTTTTGCCATAATTTTTGTGTATTTATTGCATGATTTTTAACTGCATTTATGTATCTTAATGTGGACTCCGGCCCATCTGGTTTGCTGCTGAATGCATGGTTTTCCATCCATGTAGTGTCAGTTTTGTAGTTATCCGAAAATGTATAACATATTCAAGCCCAACGTATATTTTAGCAAATACATGAATATTGTGCATTTTGTAAATTAAATTACATTAAATCAGCATTCTATGATTTTCAGAAACATTCGTCATAAAATGAAACAAAAACAGTAAAACCGCCTTCCCTTAATAAACTGCTAATAAAATATGCAGTTTTTTGATCAAATATATTAATTGTTATCAAGATTTTTTTAAAATAATAAAATTATTATTCATAGTTTTTCTAATTATATATTTTTTTTTTCATTTATATAATAGAGATTATACAGTTGTTGGTTCACGAATCATTCGTCCATCGTATCCATATTTGGTAACAATAAATTTACATAACTATACAGAACCGGCAACATTTACGGTAGGCATACGAAGTGATGATTATGAAAATTTAAGAAATGTAACAGTTCAACCATCCGAATCTCAAGTTATAAGATTTGAAGTAAGTATAGTGTTACAATATATGTGTTTTATATATGTATGCATACATTAAATACTAAAAATTCTATATCAATTTACATATTTATACATAAATTAATAGACAGATGATATTCCAAATGATACGACTGGTGGTAGATTTAGATTATATGCTGAAGAAATATTAGAAAAATATGATAAAAAACTTGATGTTGAATATCAACGTGGATATCAAATAAGTCGTAATGCAGATCTTAATATAAATCGTAAAAGTTTTTCGGTATTTGTGCAAACGGATAAGGCAATGTATAAACCGGGTGATAATGTTAAATTTAGAGTATTAATATTGGATTCGGAAACAAAACCGGCCATAATAAAGGGTCCATTAAAAGTGTACATTAAAGATGGTAAATCAAATCGTATAAAACAATGGTTAGATGCTGAAACAACAAAAGGTGTTTATACAAATGAATTTCAATTATCCGATTCGCCAGTATTAGGAAATTGGCAAATTGTTGTTGATGTTATGAATAAAGTAATTTATATTATATTTTCAAAAAAGTTGTTTGTTCTTTAACATATATTTATTATTATTTTCATTTTTTTTATATAATAAATAAATTAGACACAAGAAAAAATATTTGAAGTTGCCGAATATGTTTTACCCAAATTTGAAGTAACAATTGATACAAATAAACATTTAACTTATAAGGATGGTAAAATTAGTATAGTAGTTCGATCAAAGTAAGTTATGTTATAGTTGTTGTAATGTTGTTAGAACCCAAATTTATATGGTTTCCATGTCTCATTTTGCAGTTCCATATTATTATATTGTTTTTTAAATTTTAAATCTATATATAAATTTTTATATGGTCACAGATATACGTATGGAAAATCTGTAAAAGGTGAAGCTACAATATCTGTTCGTTCATCGGGTGGTGGTTTTCGTGCACCGGGTTCATATCCATCACGAAACATTGGTGTATCGGATGGTAGTTATAATTTACAAAAAGTATTACCAATTGATGGCAAAGTATTTGTTGAATTTGATTTTGAAAAAGATTTAGGTGTAAATGATAAATATGATTATGATTCGGAAATTTATGTTGATGTTAAAGTTAAAGAAGCTTTAACTGGTCAGTATAAAATTATATTTATAAAAGCATAACATAAATTATATCGGTTTCATTAAATATATTAATTTTTATAGGTCGTACATTAAGTGCATCTTCAAGTGTATCAGTACATAAATCAAAATATAATATTAAAGTTGTTAAAAGTCCAAGTATTTTTAAAGCTGGTTTACCTTTTGATATATTGGTAAAATTTTGCATTATATAACATTTTATAGAATATTTAATTAATATTACAATAAGTAATGTTGTTTGTTAATTATTAATTTATATTGCTGGTATATATAGTTTCAAGTACATTATCATGATGGAAGTCCAGTCAAAGATGCCGAACAAACATTAAATTTATTATATGGACCTGGATATGATCGACGAAATTATACCGAAGCTGAACTTAAATTGGATTCAAATGGTATGGCACTATTTAAATTACCCACATCATTTCAAAATACATCGTTAGTAATTCGGGTAAATATAATAAAATTAAAACTTTAATTAAATTATTTAATTTTTGAATTAAATATTAATGTATATTATATAAATAGGCTCAATATTTAGATATTGAAGTTGAATTGGCCAATTTTGAAAAAGCATTAACAAAAAATGATATATATTTACAAGCAACATTATTGACAGAAAAGTAATTGAATTTATTAATTATCTTATAATGTGTGTTGTAATTTATTATATATATTTATGTGTTTCTGTTTGTCCTTATATTTTTATTTAGACCAATACTTGATGACAGTGTAAAAGTTAATATTGTTTGTACCGAAGAAATGGAATATTTTGATTATATAATTTTGGGACGTGGACAAGTTATTAAATCCGAACGAATTGAGGTATTGTATATATAGTTTCCCATCGAATTTTATTTAATTGTACATTATTTTGAATTGTTATTTATTTAAATAAATTATAGGTACCATCAGAAAGTACATATACATTGAAATTTTTGCCAACAATTACAATGATACCGAAAGCATATTTAATAATATATTATGTAAAAGATGGTGAAATTATTTCCGATAATTTAGAAATTTCATTTGATGATGAATTTAAAAATTTTGTAAGTATTCACGTACCAAAAACACTTGTATTTTAATATATGAGTCTAAAAGAAGATAGCTTTGAAATTAATCTTTAATCTATATTAAATATCAATCAATAAGTATCTAATCTATATTAGTAACGATTAAAAGGATATTTCAAGGATTTTACAAGGATATTTTTTTAGCATGTATAAAATAATTTAATAAGATTCAAAACCGGAATGATAATATATCTATAGCACTATATAAGGACACTTACACAGGACCTTACAAGGATATATAGTTTTTTTTTTCTTTTTAATTATAATGAGAATTTGTGATCGAAACAAAAAATTGTGTGATATTCAACGACTTTACACGCAGATAGTTTATGCAATTTGAAATGTTAAATTTTATACGCTTGATAATTATACAAGAAATAAAGAACTTATGATTCAAGATACTTAGACATTTCCAGGAAATAAATAGACCAATATCCTTAGTGCATAGTCCTATATATTCTTATATAAGGACATTGGTTATTATATATAAGCGTCTCCAAAAACAAGTGTTTTATCAAATTATTACTGTCTTGTTAAAATATATAAACATATTTTATAATAATAATTATACCAATTTCAATTTATATTGTAGATAAAAATTGAATTATCGGATCAACAAGCTAAAACTGGACAATCAATTGGTTTAACTGTATCTACCGATAAAAATTCATATGTTGGATTATTGGGTATCGATCAAAGTGTTGCATTATTAAAATCGGGTAATGATTTATCAAAGTCTGAAATATTTTCTGATTTAAATAATTATGCATCACGTTACTATTCAAATCGACGAAAACGTTTTACAACAACTGTTGTTCAACCAAGCCGAAATTATCCCGGTTATTATAGTACACCCGATTATTATAAAGATTTTGATGTAAGTAAAAGAAATAAATATTTAAATTCCAATTAATGTTTAACAATAAAATATTTTATTATTTTATTTTTTAGAATGCTGGAACTGTTATGTTAACAAGTATTAGAAAATATGGTGAGTAAAAGAAAAATTAAGTTACATATTAAATAATCAATTTATTTGTTGCGTCATGTATACGAGGTTTGGCTATAACATAACGAGACTAACGGCCAGCCTAATATATGTCTACAGACACACGGACGGCAGCGGCAGCAATCGAAAGAGAAAGGCTTCACAATGTACGATTGTTGATCGTACGATCGTATAGTGTACTTATTCTGGTACAAGGATCAATCTCATTATTTTATGGTCACACCTCGTATATATGAAACAAAAAAAAACTATATTTTCTTGCAGTTATTATATATTTCATAAATGTTATACATTTAAAAACATTTAATTTTTCACATATACATTTTAAAAACTTTATATTGTCATTTCATCATTTTCTTATTTAGACATTATAGATAATATTTAATAATATTAATAATGCAATGGAAGTGGTTATAATATTTTGTAAATATTAATTTTTATTATTTGATTTATATCGAAAATAATTAAGAAAAAAAACACACATACAAAAACACTGTCTCTGTTTTTAACTTTTTCTGCTGAACATTTTTAATATTGTTAACAAAAACTATAATTAAATCGATACGTTTTTTTTTTTTTTTAAAGTGAAATACAATACTTTTGCAGTTTCTTTCTATATTATATTTTTTTTGACGTATAATAATATTGAAGAAATTGTATATTGCTTTCAAAATTAACTATTTTTTAATATTTGTACATCTAATTATTATTATTTATAATATTTATAACTTATTAGTGTATTAATATAGAGGGTTACTTTAGCGGTAGCTTAAAAATACACAATTATCTGCAATTTTTTATTATGCGATAAAAATAAACTTTATAAAAATATATAGTAATTAATTTTGGGTTTAAGTAATAAGTAATTGTCAACACGACCAATCATCAGAATGAAATTTAATAAAACAACAATTTTGATATAATATTATTGATTTTTTAAAAAAAAGTTTTCGTCACATAAAAATAAGTATTAAAATTTAATTAAAGACATCGATCTGTTTATATGAAATATGCAATTACTTATACTTATTAAACTCTTAGCCCATTTATTTTTTTTTGTATAAAATGTAGTAGCTTCTTTATTTAAATATTGGTTTTTCTGTTTTTAATAAAAATTTGAATATATATATATACCTTTATGTGGAAAAGTTTAGATGTATGTTTGCCAAGTGGTTTTTTAAGTTTTGAATGTAAGGGTCACTCATTCAAAAAAATTATTTTATATTATATTATAATGACCATTATGTAATATGATCATAACTGTATGGTCATCAGCAGCCTATATATGCACTATAATATTTTGCACAGCCTTTTATTTAGCGAAGTGTTCAGTCATTTTGTGTCGATATGTGTGTGTGTGCGTATAGAAATTTGTGTGGTGCGTGGTTAAAAAATAATTATTTAATTTCATCGCGGGTATAGATTCATTATTTTTCCATTATACCATTATATGATTTGTAGAATATTGATTAAAATAATAATATAAAAATTTTTTTAACTATTGATTTTATATCTTAATATAACATTTTTTTAAAATATGAATAATTTATATGTATTATAAAATGTTATGGAACGATCAGAAGTACCCCAGCCAAACATAGGTAGATTATATATACGAGGGCCGTTCGATAAATTTCATGTAACGAAATCCATTTGTTAATATTATAAACTCTAAAGAACTTGTGAATAACATTTTTTCCATGACGATATATCAGCATTCCAAAAACTGAAGCATATTTCGAAGGTCTTGATTGCATATTTTAAAGACGAAATACAAAAAAAAATTGAAAAAGATTTGATTCAGTGTATTGAGTTGGAAGGAGCGAATATATGTAAAAAAATAATGAAAATGTTGTTACAAATTTTTAATGTAATACACAGGAAACTTATCGAACTGCCTTCGTATGTAATATAAGTATAAGCAAAGACCATGATATTAAATATTCATAAATTATTAATAGAAATGGAATTGAGTACAATGTATCCATTGGCACAAGAATATTCAGATCGATTTGAAGAGGCTGAATTTCAAGATGATGAAATAAGTCTTAAAACTGAATCATCATTAACAATTCGAAAAGATTTTCCTGAAACATGGATATGGAACGAAATTGAGTATGTTTTTAAAGCCCATATGAAAATATATAGTACCTATCATTTATTTTGTTTTTTTTTTTTTACTAATTTCATCACCCAGTACAAAAAAATGTACAATAAATGTAAATATTAAAAATATAAGTAAAATGTATCACACCGTCTATTTTGTTTTGTCGTCATAACACCATATTTCATTGCAATTGTAATATTTATATAATTTCTTAATGAACAATTTTCGAATTGACTATATTTTATAAATTATATTTCACTTCCATTGTATAAATATTAATATGTTTTATATATGATAAAGCGAACCAATGTATATTTATAATGTATTCGTTGCAATTTTTGTATATATATATATATAGTACGTTTATCACCGACGCCATCATATTATCATGATTATTCGTTGGAATCGTATAGACCAGGTGATGGAGCGGGAATAGCTGGTGTAGCGGGAAGACCTGGTATGAGTTATGTTGGTGGACCCATACCTGTACGAAAATCAATAAGAAAATCATTAACAGTTCGTAAAGAATTTCCAGAAACTTGGATATGGAACACTTTTCTGTATGTCCGCATTGTATATTTTATAAAATCACTATATTATATTATAAATTATGTTGTTTGTATCGAATATGGGTGGGCGACGCGTAGAGTGTGGTTGTATAATGATTAGTGACTTGCAATAATATCATCAAATAACAATTCCATTTTTAAGAAAAAAGGGTGTCATATACATTCATATCCATTATTAATTTTGTTTCTATGGTAATTACTATACGTATCCACGTCATTTTATACGTATTTTATATAAGAACTTATTTTATTTGATATTTATAAATTAAACTATTGAAATTTTTTTATGACGATATTTACTTAAATTACAATTCCGCAGGATTATATAATATTGATTATGATATGGATAGTATATCCTCAGAGGATTCATTTACAATGTCAATAAATAGAGCAGATTATAGTCATTTGCAAAAGGCTGATGGCGCCGTTGTACAAGTTCGAAAAGAATTTCCCGAAACGTGGTTGTGGATGGGATTGGAGTATGTTTTAATATTTGTATATATGTTTATAGTATATTATAAAAATAGAATTATTATAGTAGCATGTCGATTTAGATTTATGTCTGAATACTGTGGTATGAGTGCGTGCGTATACACAAACCTATTTCATTTTATCATTTCATAAACATATATAATTTTTAATATCCAAAAATATATATTTAGAGTTTTATCGTTTATAATCCGTCGCATATGATAACATGATAACTATGTGCAGATGTATAGTAACATGACATATTCTGTGTTAGTCACAAATGAGCTCGAGCCTGTGTACAATATACAAAAATCAATAATATTATATAATTGTTATATGTATAACCAAATTGCTTATTTTTTCAATGTATGTATATAACAACTAATAGTTTTAAAATTTAATGCCTTGGTTTATAATTTAATAATAATTAACTAATAATATTTTAATAATCCTTTTTGATTATTTAGGTTTACCATATTAATTTTGATTTATATGTACAATTGAATTTAGTATACAAATAACATTACATATACAAATACACAAGCACATAATACATTTAATATTAACTTAAATCATTAAGAACGGCGTGTAACCAAAAAAGCAATATTACTTCATTTTGCCTTTAAAAAAATTTTAAAGATCAACAATGACATTAAAATGGTTCACATAAAAAAAGAGAGATATAGACAAACATATTGACACCTGGAAATTATTAGCCGCATCTATATGAATTTTCTAAACCTAAATATAAAATCAATATGAAACGACTAGTTGAAAATTCATGTCGCGTTTGCGGATAATATTTGTTATATTGATTGATGGTTTATTAAACATTCCATCGTCATTTATAGATCTGTATCTGTATGCATTCGGTTAACGCTACTATACTCTATATATTGTAGTTGGAACATTTTCATATAATTAAAAAAGAATATAAAAATTGAGTGACGGATCCGATAGATTATATAGGTAATTGATAGGTCAACATATATTGTATAAGATTTTTAAAATGGGAAACATTGTTTTTGTTAAAATGTATGGGGTAGCGCTCTTCAAACACATCTGTTTGACCATAAGTCATATCCCGCTATATTGTTTTATCTACAAAGTTTGTTTAATCGATTATATCCTTCTCTATATGTCCTGCGTTCAAAAATATAAGTTTTGTATAATAAAAATAGTTGCGTCGCAACCACCTAATATAGCTAGAAAGTATTATACCCAAACAAATTACACATTTATGATAAAATAGATTTTTTTTTAACTCTAAAACTATAGACAACACAAAACTAACTTAATTAATTAAATTTACTTAATTCTATATATGTACATGGTATTAGTATAACACAAAAAAATCATATGTAAAAATGATATCAATTAATTCCCGCATATAACAACAAAAAGACATGTAGTATTCGCATTAATGTAAATAATATTGTAATAACATTGATACCCTATAATTTCATAATTTTCATATATTAATTCCATTCAAAAATTATATATTGTATATAAATTTAATATTTAATTATATTACTTATTTATACTTAACTTAAACTTAAAACATACTATAATTAGAAGTTGCAGCACAATCAATAGGGTATCAAGAAGAAACACATTTTTTGGCTGATAGATTTTCAGGTCTATCTGCAGTTTTTGATAATAATGGTGAAAAAACATTAGATATTCGAAAAGATTTTCCTGAAACTTGGATTTGGGATAATATTATAAAGTATGTAAAACCGCATTCAAATCAAAATCAATAATTAAATTTAAATTTAATATAAATAGAAATATCAATTTGAATGACTTGAATGAATATAATAGTGCATATATTTTTATTGATTCTGAAATGTATCCTATTTTCCTGTTTATTTTTTTGAATTTTCATCGACTTTATAGAATTTATAAAATTGAAATTATTTAACTTATGAAATTTATTGTGAAATAAATAGCATGTACATTTATACATAGTAGAGTTGGTTATATAGTAAGTAATGTCGTATTACTAAAACAATTAGAAGATGTATAGTCAACTCATCTAATTATTAATTATACAAATTATCGTGTATTACACATTTCCATTGAATCGAAATATTATAACAATTTAACATAAGTTATGTGCTAAGTTTTAAGAGTTCAATCAGTCCAATTGTATTTTAACATTTCTTGTACGCAAATATCAAGATAACCAATTCAGATTCGTTGTTAACATAAGTTGTATTGTAGTATATAATCTATTGAACTATAAGCATAAAGGACCATAAGTTAGCCATAATAACATACATATTTACCGGATGTAATATACAATTATATATATTTTTATATTCAATTTAATTAAATTTTCAAATATATTACAAATATAAATACACGAATATAAATTTTACTTATATAAAACACATAACTACGCAGTATCACAATATGCATACTATCACTTACCACCACCAGCTCCTAAATTAGGAAATATAAGAAAAAAACCAGTGCTCCAAAAACGTAGTGGAACAACATCAATCTCATTACGAAAAGACTTTCCTGAAACATGGCTATGGGATGAGTTCAAGTATGTTTATTTATATACTTTTTAATGAATATATATAATAATATGCGACTTTTAAATATAATGCAATAACGATATTTGTGATATTTATAAAAACATATTTACATATAAAAATTCAATCGATTTGTTATATACCATCTGCGCTGCTGGAATGCTTCCAGTTCAGGTTCGTATACTGCTGTACCATGGTGAGGCACTAAAACTATATATCAATACGACCGAAAATATTGCGAATACATTTATTTAATTTGAGCTATTTTAATACATTCAAATTGGACAAATTGTTCACGACTGCTAAAAATCCAGAGTCATATACCTTTTAATAGCTTAGAATTGGGTATCTTCCTCGACCCCTCATACCCGGAATTATGCATTCCCTATTCACTATATATATTAATACCTTAGAATTGGGTATCTCCCTCGACTATTCAAAACCGGAGTTATGCATTCCCTCACGGCACGATTTTAACACCTTCGAATTGGGTATCCTTCGGTACTACTCAAAACCAACAATCATGCATATACCCATTCGGTAAGATTTTAACACCTTAGAATCTATGATATGTTTAATTTAACAAAGTTTTATATATTTACACGTACGTACGATGATAAAATTGATCGACTTATAAATTATTATTTGTCTTTTTTTTTTATTAAATGTAATTATTCAAAATGTTTAAATTCTTTACCATCATTTATTCTATATATGCACCAAATAACAGATTATTCCCATATGACATACATCGTATAATACAGTACATACGCACATACACACGCACCACAGCACACAATGAAATTGTTAATTATAATTGTTTAATTTTTGTAATTAATCTAATAATTTGCCTATTTTTCAAATTATATCCGCTTTTATTATATTATACAAGTTATAAAGTTAAGTCATATATATACTTATTATTTTTAGTTTTTTATGATGGCATGGCTCAACCACAAGCTATAGCAGCTTTTGGTGGTGGTGGAGGTCATCAATTTGCATCAGCAAATCGGCAACCAGCTGAAGAGTCGTACGCTATCAATCCTAGTTTCCTCGATAAATTGGTATCAGTATCAAAAACCGAAACAGTAACAGTTCGTAAAGATTTTCGTGAAACATGGATATGGAATGAATTTGAGTATGTAAAATATGTTATATATTTACACATTGAAAATGATATGTAAATATTAAACGACAACATTTATAACAATTGTATTCTATATTACTATAATTGTGCCTATGTAGAGTCTCGCATGTTGTTAACTTCGACATTTTTACATTGCGTGTGTTTAGATAATTTATATTTATACGAGTATAAAACATGAAATGGTGGACTTGTGAAGGAAGTGTGAGGAGGGAATAATGACTTTGCACGTATGTGAATAGCTTCAAATCAACTGAACCGTTTAAAATCTTTACTAACAATTTTTTTTAAAAACTTAAATATAATTTAGTTTTCTAAAACACTTCTAATTTATATAGTATCACTCAAAGTTTTCACAGAATGCCGACAATTGCTATTAAATATTTAACTTAATTATACATACAGTGAATATTGTATATATAACAAGCGATGTATAATATAAGAGAATATTGTATTCAATTCACGTCACATTCAATTAATATGAAAATAAATACCATACAACGATTTGAGTTAAATGTTCATATAAAAAATATAATATTATTGGAAATATTGAGTTCCAGCAAACTTGTTCAAAAAATATTGTATTCCATATGGAATATTTTTACCACTGTTTGGACTAAATACAATATTCACTGTATTTATTTACAAAAACTATATATAATTTATAATTAAAATGCTTTTTAATATTTAAATATTTTTATGTGTAAATCGCAGAGGCGTTTCATGAGAAATCTGAACGATATATCAAAAAATATGTATTATTTGTGTAGTTATTGTAACCTTGTATTGCATTTCGGGTGCATTCCCAATATTAACAATATCAATTCTTCATTATATGTGCAATTATGGCTTATGCGATATGCGCTTATATTTTCGTGAGCCGTGACAAACATATTTGTATATAAAACCAAAAACTGAGACTAATATTTTATTATTTATAACCGCAAATAATTTAGTTAAATTTCTGGAAACACAATTTCTATAATCAAAATTGATTCGTATACAAAAAGCTAAGTGCAAAATTTCCAAAAAAAAAATCGGAGTCACATGTACTCTAGTATAGTATTAGTAATTCCATATATAGGGAATAATTAGATTCTAGAGTCTCCAGGATATAGTGCGTCACCAATATATATATTTTTAGTTTATTTGTTTTTTTAACTTAACAGCTCTATATGCTTAAAACATCACATATGCGCTCTGTTGCGTCTGTGACTAATGAATATTTAATTATTTATGATAGCTTCGGCTTTTGATTTTTCACTATTAAGAATGCTACTAAAATTAATATATATATTCCTCTGAAATAATTTTATTTATCGTTTTATTTAATGTTTATATACACGCATATATAGTAGCACCTTATCAGTCACTTGGTCTGTTGTCACGTCCAGTGCCACACGCACAGGCAGCTCCTGCATCAGATAACGCAGGTATCAGATTTCCGATAAAAGCATCGTTTAATAAAGCAACATCATTATTGACTGATATTCGAAAAGATTTTCCTGAAACATGGATATGGAATGAATTTGAGTAGGTTTATTATTATAATTATTAATACAACAATATATATAAATTTATGAGATTATGCTGCGCAGGCCGGAATAACATTTTTATAATCTAATAATACAACACAGTTCCCAAATTTAATTAAAACTATTTGGCAGATAAATAATAAAATGTAAATATTAATGGAAACAAAAATGCATTCCATATTTTCTAATTGTATAATAAAATTATATGCTATAAGAGAAAGAAATTAGATGGTACGCAAAAAAAAGGTTATTATTATAAGTTATTCGTTGTAAATTGATATATTATGATATGGTAATTTTTAAACGTCTAATCTAATTGCATATATCTTGAGCAAACCTATAAATAGCTTAGCTTTTTGTATTTATAATTTATCTTTATTTACTTTATTGTTTTCTTTTTTTCTAAATTATGTTCACGCATTCAATGAACGACGCTATTAATTATTTAGGTTTTCGTGATCCGTTACCAGTACGATCACAATCAAGTTATTGTATGGGAGTTGGTTGTTTTTATGCCAGAGGAACTGTAATAGTTCGTAAAAATTTTCCTGAAACATGGATATGGAATGAATATGAGTACGTAATAACTATATAAATACATTTTTTATATTATATACGTGATGTAAAAATGGTAAAGCAAACAAAATTGTAATATTATTTCTTACTATATTATCAACACAAGTAGGATTCGAAGCATATTCGCCGTCATGCACATATTGGCTGCTGACACATTTTGTTTTGTAACACGACAATTGCCATCAGATATATATTTTGTGTACTTATTGTACTTTGCATTGTTGTGTGCAGCTCGTGCTTTCGAAAAATCTGTAAGCATAAATGTGTACTAGCCGAAATTTTTTATCAAAAAAATTAGCAATACATGGTATGAGCAAAAAACCGTAATACGTGATATAAAGAAGGCTGTTATTTATATTCACTATGTCACTTTGTTTAACATATAACTTCTGTGTACTTAAAAAATAAACATATTATAGTTAAACGTATTTTTGCTGAGCATAATTGTTTCAAAATTGGTTATATGAATAATTTGAAAGTAAACTTAAAAATACTATATTATAACATCTGTATACAAAAATGAATATGAATAATAGAATAACAAATAAATATATAATTTAAATTACACTTCCATTGCATATATGCGAGCAAACGCACTCAATAAAATTTATACACAAATAAGTTCATAAACTAAATCATCATTTACAAAAATTGCCATTAAGAATTAAATATACGAATTTTAAATTAGTTGCTTCATCACACTCATATGCATTGTATGATTCTATGGTCGGTGGACCAGTGGCAATGCCTGCAATGGTTCATCGACAAATGGCTGTTGGTGCCAGTGCATATCGTCCAATGACAGTAACAAAATTGGTACAGGTTCGCAAAGAATTTCCAGAAACTTGGATATGGGATACACTTGAGTATGTCGCCATTATATATGATTTCTATATTTATGCTCATTTATATGCATTTATTGGCAAATCATGCCTGTCCTGTACTAATTTATATATGTATTATTTATTTTGTTATATTGCTTATTATTCTTGTGTTTGTCTCTTTATATAAACATTATATATATTTTTTTTTTACATAAATACATTACATTACATTATACATGTCAACAAAACACATCAAAATGCATTAACATATCGCGCGAAATTCATGTTATTCTATGCTAAACCGATATACGCACGCACATATGTTCTATGAAATACAATCATTTATTTATACATTATTTTATAACACGGACGCACACATGAAAAATATGAATACATATTTTCATTTTAATTTTCGTATCGCGGTATTAATCACTCTACCACCATTAATATATTACCATTTACCATTATACTATTTACCATTACGATTTGTGTTACTTAATTACTATATATACTATAGTAGCAACCAATGAAACATCATCAGATGACGAACAATATTCACCACCAGCAGACCGATTGTCATTATTGATTAGTCAGAATGTACTTATAAGTTTAAATAAACAATCAACGGCGACGTCATTAACTATTCGAAAAGATTTTCCGGAAACATGGATATGGAATGAATTCGAGTATGTGTTTAATTTCAATTATATAATTTTGAAACAGAACAACAAAGCGAGCGAGAATAAATTAGTGTCTATCTTTATCGAACTGTGAAAAGAAAAAGCCAATGGACCATATGTCCCGAAAATTATAAATTGTCATCGAAGAAATTTTCATGATGAAATATTTTTTTGTGTATATGCAATTTTAAAAGTTATCCAACCGCGTAGTTGTATGTGTTTGTGTATGTTTTGTGTATTCTTAAATTTATATATTAAAAAATTAATTTTCAACTTTCACGCATCCATAATATTCCCATTTGTATATTAATTTTAATTTTAGCATAATTGATGCATTATCAATGAAAAATGAGTTTATACGTTTTCTTAGTTATTTTCGTATATACTTTTATACTCTATAATCTCTAACTAAACGATGAATGACAATTATATTGTTTGGTATATAAATTATGTTCCCTATAAATGAATTTTCGATATTTAATTATTTTATGTATTTCTATTGTATTGTATTGTATTTATTTTGTATATAGTACAACCAGTTGATAATTTATACTATGAACACCAGAGTCATACACAAGCAAGTTATGCTGCAATTTATACAACAACTAGAGTTCCCTTCCATCATAAAATTGCTCTTAATCGAGTTGATGCAGTAGGTTCAGTAAATCAAGAAATACAAGTACGAAAAGAATTCCCAGAGACATGGATATGGGATCAATTTGAGTATGTTTTTCTATTATTATAAGATTTCACATTTTTTTATTTTGTTTTTTGAAAATTGTTGCACATATGAAACAAATTTGAAAAAAAAAAGAAAATGTTATATTTTCCCGATGAAAATTATATGGAAATTTCTGAAATTCACTTTGACGACAAACCACCGAGTCACCGTACCGCGTCGCAATTATTTATATGTTATCAGATAACAAATATTATCTCTAAATGTATTATCAATATTTATATAATGCATGCAAAACATATTTCATCATATCATATATCATCTTTAAACTATATACTACAAAATTTCGTTTTTATTTGTTTGTGTATACGCTTCTGCGATTTTCCGCCCACAATAATATTCATATTATTTCATTTTCATATAGTTTACACAAGAGAAATAAAGATAAACTACTAAATAAATTATCAATACGCATATTTTTATAAACGCACCAATGTTTTAAATTACATAAAATATTAATATATTCATTGGAAAGAACTACAAAACGTAATATGTTACGACTATACACGTGAATAAGGTCGTTGAATTTAAAAAATAATTCATTCTTGGGATTTGCACACTAATATATTGCATTTTTTTTAATTAAAACAAAAGGCAATTTTTTGATAGATTGAAATAACTTTATTTATGTAATGTATTGCCAGTTTTGTTTGATAATATTTTGCCATATTTTAGAGTAACATCATAATTACATGTTGATAAATCTTTGCTGGCCCGTATCGGCTGAAATATAAGTGAGTTTTAACATCATCTTATTATTGAAATTCTTACCATTCAAGAAGTTTTATAAACTGGTAATTTGATGTGGTTCAAGCTACAATAATTTGGAACACACCTTGCTTGCTCCACAAACTTTTTCTATTTACATTATTGTATACAACACATTTTTCATCACCCATTAAGAATCGTTTAAAAAATGAATCATTTTCGTTACGTCTCATTAGCATATCAAAGATGTTAATGCTTTGTGTTATGTGATTTTCTTTAAATTCATGATCATGACACGAATCCATAAACCGAGTTTTATTTTCATAGCATAGTTGTTGTTAAACGCCTTACAATGAATGAAGATGATATGTCTAGACTCTAGCTTCTGTACAATCTCACATTTTGTGCTTTGACGATCCATATCGATTATTGGTTTGATGTGGTCATCAAGTTCAACAACCTGAAAGTTGTTCATCTTTGAGTGAAAACTCACCAGCACATAATTTGTTGTGATCTTCTGATGAGTTGTTTCCCTACGTGGAAGCAAAAAAGCAAAATATGATGAACACCCTTATTTTGATTGTATGTTTTTAAACAACAACACAAAAAATACTCAACTAATCTTAACAAAAAATTTTATACAAAAATCGAAGACTAACTATAAAAAAAAATATGATTTGACATTTCGAATAGTAGTGAAAAGTGCTATTTATTAGTGTGCAACCCAATGTATATGCGCATTTCTTCCACTTCCATTGTAACCAAAAATATGCTCATAATATTTTGTTAAATATTTTTGTAAATTTAAAAATAATTAGTAATACCGCGGCGTCCTCACGCTGGTCCTAGAGTTGGAATTCATGCAAAACCAGTTAATAGAATTTCTTCAAACGTTAAACATTTATTAATAAAATCAATTCGACCAATGATGGACGATATATCGTCTGCGACGCTTCAGATACGAAAAGAATTCCCTGAAACATGGATATGGGATACATTTGAGTATGTTAATATTTACATTTCATCAAAAAATTTATATATAAATTATTAAATTACAATATTTTTAATTAAATGTTAAATATATATTGCATTTTATTGTTATTGTTTATGATGTTGTTGTTGTTGTTGTTATTATTGTTGTTGTTGTTACGTTTAATATACATAAAATTTATTTATTTAATTGTTAAATAAATAAGCAAAAATTCCAAGATCGATTTAAGAACACATAAAATTTTAATTGTTGTTAATAATGGAATTTAATTATAAAAATGATCTTGGAATTTTATTTATTTATGAATTTTTATAAACAAAAAAAATATTAATTTAACTAAAATTTATTAACTATAAAAATTAGTGCACCTGATGGTATAATTACACTAAATAAAACTGTACCAGATACAATAACATCTTGGTTAATCACTGGATTTTCAACAAATGCCGAAAGTGGTCTTGGTTTAACAAAAGCACCAAGAAAATTAACAGTTTTTAAACCATTTTTCATTTCATTAAATTTACCGTATTCAGTAAAACGTGGTGAAATTCTTTCGTTGGAAGCAAATGTGTTTAATTATATGGATGCCGATGTTACGGCTGATGTTACACTATATAATGAGGAAAATGAATTTGAATTTACTGAAATAACAAATGAAGTGTTGGATACACCAAAAGCCCAAGAAAAACAACAAAAGCAAACGATTAAAATTGAGGCAAACAGTGGTGCAACAGTAACATTTTTAATTAAACCGATAAAAGTTGGTGGTATGATTATTAAAATGATGGCCACAACAGCAATGGCTGGTGATGCTATCCAACAAATTTTACCAGTTAAAGCTGATGGTTTACCACAATACAATACCAAATCGGATTTTATTGTATTATGTGAAAAAAAAGAAGACGAATCAACTTTAGCATTTGAAGTGCCCGATGACATTGTACCGGATTCTACGGTTGTTGAAGTATCAGTGGTCGGTAAGTGGTATATATATATAATAACTTTATTATAAATATTTATGGATATATATTTTCAAATTGCCGATTAAATAATTTAAAAATTTGTACTTATATTATTTAAATTCTATAGGTGACATATTAGGACAAACAATTAAACATTTAGATCAATTAATTCGTTTACCGGCTGGTTGCGGTGAACAAAATATGTTAAATTTTATGCCAAATGTTGTTATTTTAAATTATTTAAAACATACAAACCAAACAACACCTAAAGTGGAAGCTAAGGCTAAACGTTATTTGGAAAGTGGATATCAACAAGAATTAGCTTTTCAACGTTATGATGGTTCATTTAGTGCTTTCGGACGCAATGATGTATCCGGCAGCATATGGTTAACAGCATTTGTAGCCAAATCATTCCGTCAAGCATCTGTATATATTGATATCGATGATGTTATCATTGAAAATGCATTAAAATGGTTAAGTGAGAATCAGGTAAATAAACACATATATTTAATTTATGTATATATTTTAATATTTTCAAATAATATTTTAAAATTTATAAATATAGGCATCAAACGGCAGTTTCCCGGAAGTTGGTAAAGTTATTCATGGTGAAATGCAAAGTAGTGCCAATGGTGGAATGGCACTTACAGCATATGTATTGACAGCGTTTTTAGAAAATCAGGTTTATTTATATTTAGATATAAATTTATTGTACAATATTTATGAGCACGCATATTAATAATTGCAATTATTTATATAAATTTATATAGGGACCGATTCCAAGCTATCAATATGTAATTACAAAAGCCTTAGAATATATTGATGAAAACATTCCATTAATTGAAGATACATATACATTATCAATAGTAGCATATGCATTACAATTAGCCGAACATACGTCAAAAGATTCTGTATTCACTTCACTTGATAAACAAGCTAAAACTGTTGGTATGTTATCTATAATAATACATATACAATTGTATATTTCTAATTATATTAATCTGCTCTTTGAAGCTTGTTATTAATTCAAAAATAAAAATCATTTACCCACTCAGGTGACAAGAAATGGTGGCACAAACCATTACCAAAGGCAGAAAAAATTTCAAGATGGTATTCCATACAACCGAATTCTGTAAATGTTGAAATGTCTGCATATGGTTTATTAACATTTTTGGAAGCTAAACAATTTGCTGATGCATTGCCAATTGTTAAATGGTTATTAGAACAACGTAATAGCTACGGTGGTTTTCAATCAACACAAGATACAGTTGTCGGTTTACAAGCATTAGGAAAATTCGCTGAACTTATATGGACGGATAAAATGAATCTTAAGGCGTCAATCAATTATGAAGATACAAAACAAGAAATTACTGTAAATAATGAAAATGCAGCATTATTACAATCATATCGGGTAACTATAAACATCGATACAATTAAATAATTCTAAATAAGATAAGATTTTACAGCAATGTTAAATATATTTTATTTTTAGTTACCATCAACGGTTCGTTCAGTTAATGTTAAAGCCAGTGGTGAGGGACTAGCATTACTTCAATTATCATATAAATATAATTTACAAACACCCGAGGGATGGCAACAATTTACATTAAAACCAATTGTTAAAAAACAAGTTAATCCTAATTTCATACAATTATCAGTATGCACCAGGTAAACACATATTTTATTTTGAAACTAATTAAAAAATTAACACTATTTATTTATTTATATATTTTCAGCTTTGTTCCAATTGAAGGTGCAACCTTATCGAATATGGCTATAATGGAGGTAACATTCCCAAGTGGTTATGTTGCTGATCGTGATACTATTTCAGCATTAGAGGGTACAAAATCCATACAGAAAGTAGAATTGAAAAATGGCGATACTCTTGTTATCGTTTATTTTGATGCATTAAGTTCACAACGAGTATGTCCAGTATTTTATGCATATCGTACATATAAAATAGCTGATCAAAAACCAGCTTCAGTTGCAATTTACGATTATTATGAAAATTGTAGGTTTTCTTTTTTTTTAATTTAGTTTTTACGAAAAATTAATAATAATCATATACTAACTAATTTTAGCTCGTCGTGCAGAAGCTTTTTATGAAATTGAAAAGGCAACAATTTGTGACATTTGTGAGGGTCCAGAATGTAAAAAAGCATGTGCTGTGGAAACAGTTGAAGAAACAACAGAAAATGAAACTGAATTAAAATGCACTTTCTTCTTATGTAAGAAATTGTGTAATAAAAAAATCAAAGTATAATAATAATAAGATGCACATTTTTTTTTTTTTTGTATGTTACCAATATAACATATACATTTTATGAATAATAAAACATAATTCTTGACGCTTGACGCTTGATTTTTATTTTTTAAATATGTATTTGACTTTTATTTATATTTTTTATTTATCCAATTCAATTCTTATTATATTTATTATGAATATGTTTGAGATTATCCACTATAAAAACCAAGTTATGTAGAATTTATTAAATAATCATGGAATTTTACTGTTAATTTTTATACTAAAATATTACAAAATAATTAGTAGAATTTCAGAAACAAATCATCGGTCAAAAGCAAGACTAACATTTTCAACATTGGAATAGAATATCCTAAAAATTTTTCTTTAGATTTGTTAAACTACATATTTGCAAAAAGAAAAAAAATGAAAACCTTTCAAATGTTATTATTGTACATAATCTAGCAAAGAGCATATTACATTTTTTATATTATTATAATAAAAAATTAATATTTCAAATTCTATGTAATTTAACATAGAATGAAATCACTTGATGATTTCCATAAAAGATAAAACATTATAAATACGAAAAAGATAAAGATAAACTAATACATCTACTGATAAAACAATATATTAAATATAAAAAAATAAATTTAAACTCACCAATATCAACGCACGTCAATGAATATTGCATTCTTCATAGCAAATTCATTCATATATTAAATATAATTATAAATTATTATTTAAAAAAGCATACCGATACCGATTACCGACCCGATGCAGTGTGCACTTAAAAACAATTATTTTAATTTTATAAATATTCAGATTAAAATTGGATAATTTCCATTATCATATACGCTCATTCACATACACAACTGAAAATTTTCACTTCTCAAATAAATTATTATATAATAAATTTATTTATTTATTTATGCGATTTTTTATAATTACACTTGATAGATGAATTTAACATAATAAAATAATAATTATTAAACAACAAAATACACAATATTTAACATCGATTGCACTATAGACATAGCGGCTTTACACACAGCCACACTATAAAACCGAACACAATTACAAATGCAAAAAAAAAAAATTGCCTACAAACTCACACTAATAAAAAAAAAAAAAAAGAATACTGCGTATTAAATTTTATATAAGAAAACTTACATTTTTTTAACTTGAAATAAATGCATATACCTTATGAATTTTTGATTGATATATTTATTTATTATTCACTAATTCATTAATTTATATTATAAAATAAAAATATTTTTATTTATTCCACGGATTCTTATTTATTTAGTCAATTAATTAAAACTACCACTGCAGAGCACATATTTTACGACTATACGTACGAAAATCTGTAACGGAACTGATTGGTATAGCACCAGAAAAGGAGCGAAACAAAAATTCGATTGACATTTGGATCTATCGTTAATTGTATGCAACCATTTAAAGTTCAATGTAATAAATATAATATTGCAATGGTTATAACAGCGCCATCTTTCTTCATACATAAAAATGTAATATATATTTTAATTTCACTATAATAAAAATACATTTTATGTTTGTCCATTACATTATCGTTTTATAAATATTATTATAATAAATAAATTATAATTGAAAATATTAAATTTAATATATAATAATAATAATAATAATAATAATAATAATAATAATAATAATAATAATAATAATAATAATAATAATAATTATTATTATTATTATGACATTTGGATATTATTATTATTATTATTGAAAGTTATAAATTATTATAAAATTTATATTATAATAAAAGTGAAAATATAATAACAAATAAAATAATAATAAATAAAGTAATGTTAATAATAATTATAATCAAACAAATAATTTATTATAATATTCGATTTAATATTTAAAAATCTATATTATTTTTTTGTTATTAAATGAAACTTATAAATTATAATTAAAAATTATATTGCAATAAAAGTGAAAATATAATAATAAATGAAAGAATATTATTAATAATAATAATAATCAAACAAATAATTTATTATAAAAATATTCGATTTAATATTTAAGAATTTATAATAAAAAAAAAATTGAACTGAAACTTGACAGAATAATTGAATGACAGTTCGTTTTCATTTCGCTTTTTTTTCTATAATATTTTGTTTCATTCTATTTCTTATATACTTCATTTCATTCAACCAGTTCCGTTTCTGGTTTTTGTACGTAAAGTCGTAAAATCTGTGCTGCTCCGTGTAATAAACTAAATAAAATATAATCCGTGGAATATATTAAAATTTTTTTGTTTTAAAATATAAATTAAATAATTAGTGATTAATTAAATAAATATTTCAATCAATAATATGTAAATTATATGCATTTATTTAAAGTTAAAGTTTGTATGGTTTTTTTTTTTTTACTACGCATTAAACTTTACTATGCAAAATGCAAGTGTGTTTTTTGTGCTTTAGTGTGCGTGTGTGTCTGTATGGAAAAGAAAAAAGAGTACATTATGAAATAATTATTTTTTCTTTGCAATTCTATTCTATTTTTATTGTGAAACCGTTATATTTTATTTATTAATAATTATTATTTTATTTTATTTAATTCATGGTATTAATAATTTGATGATTTATAATAATTTATTTGTAAAGTGTAAATTTTCTAAAATAATTTTTTTTTTGTGAGTGTGTGCATATCATAATGGAAATTGTACAATTTTATTCATAACCATTTATTTTTTTTTTAACTACGCGCAGCATCGGGTCGGTTAATCGGTTCGTTTTTTTGTTAATAATTTACAATTATTCGCGATATAAGAAAATTCAATTGACGTGCGATGATATAGGTGAGTTTGCATTTTGTTTTTTTTTTTATTATATCGTTTTATCATTGTATATGTGATACTTTTATCTTTTATATATTATTCGAATTTATAATGTTTTATCAAAAGTATATGAAAAATCAAGTGATTCCATTCTTTGCTAAATTACATAGAATTTATTATTTATAATGAAACATTTGCTAGCTCTTTATAATTTTTTGTTTTTCAAATATTTCTGTTTAGAAATCTTTGAATTAATTCCAATTAATATTTATAACAAAAATTTATTAATATCATATATATTTATTTTATTTTAATATATTTTATTATTAAATAATACAAATTAACATCTTTTGATAATAAAACTATGTTATTATAAATTTAACTAATAATTATAAAACTAAACTACAAAAAACGTAAACACAAAACAACAATAAAAAAAAAACATTAAATTATTCACTTAAATAAAAAAAAGAAAACACTAAATATTGAAAATTAAAAACCGGTTAAAAAAAGTTGTAAATTCCATAAATTAGTCCAAAAAAAAAACAAAACGTTTCTACTACTTTTTTCCATTTTTTTTTAAATTACTTTGTGCAGTAACACAAGATTTATGTTCCAATATGTTTAGAAGTTTATCCTCAGCTTTAATAATACCTTGCGACACAGTCTTACTACTTTGAATATTTTTCTAAAAAAAAATAATAATTATAATAATCTATTATTGAAAGAATAGCATTTGGAAATTTCAAAAAAATTGCAATATTTTACTTTAATTAAATCATTTACTTGATCAATTAGATCACCATCTGTACTTTTACCACATGACTTTATTTTTCTGTGTAACATTTTTGATAATTTCTCAGATATTTCACGCTCGACAGTAATCTATTATAGTTTGAATAATATTAATTAATAATATTAAATAAAATTCTAAAATTAAATGAAAACTTAAAAAACCATTTGATTTTATAGTAGATGGGGTAAAGGAAAGTTCTTAACAGTAAACAAATATGCCGAATAATAGTAAACCAATATTTATGGTAATTTATTTATCATTATTAACATCTGAAAAAGAGTAAAAATCAAATTAACGCGAAAGGATAAACAGGACTTTAATTCAATCTATATTATTTGTCTATAGAATCGCTATCACCACCACATACTTGCTTCGATCGTATCTGTGTTTGATGAAACTCAAATACGTCCAACATCAATAAACATAATAGTATGATTTATAATTTAGAAAATAAAACGCTTAATGACATTCTATTAAATACAATTCACATAAAATACCATAAATAATTGAGGTGCCCGCCAACGCATACCGCAAATGATAAATGCCGAAAACAGTTTCTTTTATACTTTTATATTCATATTTCTGAGTGTTCATTAAGTTTATAAATAAAATAACCAAAAAATACTTAGAGATTGTTTTCGATTATACACAACTTACCAAATCGTCCATTTGTGCGGCCAAACGATAAATTTTCGTACTATTTATAGTTTGTAATATATGCGGGTTTTCAGCTAAATCTATTACAGCTGAACTCTTTTGTTTAAGCTTTTTATTTGGTTTTACAATGCCAATTACTGGCTTTACATCGGTTGTAATCAGTGGTTCTATAGCCATCGGAGTTATTGATGGCGTTACGATCGATGATGATGACGATGATGTTGATGTTGATGATGATGATGATGATGATGATGATGTTGATGATGATGATGGTGTTGATGATGATGATGGTGTTGATGATGATGATGATGATGATGATGATGGTGATGTTGGTACTGTGCGAATTCGAAGTGAACGCGTACGTCTGATATTTTCCACAGTTGACGACATAATAATTGTTTATTTATATTGGATGGTCAACTGACTTATTAAATTATTTATATTTCTGAAATGAAATACGTAAATTTAATAATTATTCAAATAAAAAAAATTTATTTTTTAATACAAAATTCATACGATGTTTTTCTTCGGGTATATTTTTTTATCTATCTTGCTAATTATATGTTATACTATTATTTTGCTTGCAAAAACTATTTAAAAACTTTTATGATGATGTAGAAAAATTCGTTTTGGATTTGAAGAATAAATATAAAAGCAAAATAAAACACTTGTTTGGTGAGAATGGTGGGGTATGGTAATGTTTCTTTGTTTGCAACCAATATTATTTGACATTAGTTGTTTCTTGGTTTTTATACTAAAGGCTACGCCATACGATTGATGCGATACTGTTTGTCAATTTTTGACAGTTGTGGTTATACTGTCAAGTGGTTAGAATATTTGCAATGTTTTTCGACGTCAGCCAAAGGTAAAAAAAAAAAAAAAAAGTAACACATTGATTTGACAGTTTGGACTAAATTTTTTTATAAACGAGTATTTACAGCCATTTCTTCCAACTTCTTAATTACAATTGCGATGGGCAATATAAAAATAAAGAAAAAACTTTTGTATATTTTTTTTTTTAGCAACAAATTCATTTTTATTATAATATAATATTTTCATTTATTTGTGAATTCCATCAATTTAATTAATTCATATATTTTATAATGTCTGGGGGTTGGGGTATGGGGTAAAAATAAATAATTTTTGATATTATTTATTTCTTTTTGTTTTGTTGTTGTTTTTCTTTTTTGTTTTTTAATTTTTTATTTTCATTATTCCAAAACATACAAATTTTTTTTGTTAATTATTAATACGTTGATTAATAATATATTAAATTTAATTTTTTTAATTTATGGTAATATTTATTTACTTTATTATTTTTTGTATATAGAAAATTGTAATTGTGACTAAATTTTTTTGTAATTTTTGGAAATTTTAATTTTTTTACACATTAATTCTATTTTTAATATTCGCCTTATATATTGTATTATTTTTATTAATTTAATATTTTATTTTTTATATATAATTTCGTTAATTTTTGTTTTGTTTTTTTTTTTTTTCATTTTTGTAATTATATCGTGATTTACCTTATTTTTTTTTTTTTTATTTAATATATGAATTGTGTGGTTGGATTCACAAAAATTTCACAATAATAATAATGAAAATATAATAATTATATTAATTTATATAATAATATAAATAATAATAAAATTAAAAGAATCAATTAATTTTGTTTTTTCCTTATTCGTTTTTTTTTTTGTTGTGATTTTAATTTATAATTTTTTAATATATAATAATTTTTTTTTTTATATGAATATATAATGTAATATAAATAATATTATAATATAAATTTTTTATTATAATTATTTTATGTTTAATTTTTTTTACATTTTCTGTTTTTTTCTTTTTTTTAATTATATTATTTAATAATAATAATATAATAACGATATTTCTTTTTATTCGTACATAAATAATTAGATATACATTTATATTTGCGTGCTCCTAAAATTTATTATTTTTATTTTGGGTCGTTTCTTATTTTGTTTTTTTTTTTTTTAACATTTAATTTTGTGTGTTTATTTTTTATTTGATTAGTTATTTTTATATATTTTTAATTATATTATATTAATTGCACAATAACACGAATTAATTATAGAAAATGTTTACTTATTGCCATTTTAATTGAAAATAAAATGAAAAACACAAGAATAAATAGAAAATAATATTAAATTTTGAAACCAAAAATTGTGAAATCTTTCGTATACATATTTATTTTAATTGTTAATATTTAAATTTAATAGTTTTTTTTTGTTAATTATAAATGTATTAGAAGGAAGGGGGGGTGGGGGGTTAAGGAAAAATATATTCAATAACTATATTAATTTTTTTGTACAAATGTTTCTATAATTTATTCGTTAAACGTTTTTTTTTTTTAAGAACTTATGTTTATATTAAATATTTTATTATTATTTAGATATAAATATATTTTTTTTTAATAAATAAAAATAACTAATCAAATATTGAACATTTTTATGTGAAATAATTGTTGCAATTAAATATAATGAAAAATATTTTTGAGAAGAGAATTTTATTTTTAATTAAATTGTATTCTTGTAATTTTTTTTTTTAATTATTTCTATTTTTATCTAATTTTTTGTTTTGTTTCTTTTTTTTTTTTATTTATTATTAATTTTTATATAATTTTATAAATTATAAATTATCGTGTTTCTTTTTTTTTTAATTATTATTATTATTATGAAATCACAGACATAATATTCTTATTTTTTAAAATTAAAAATAATTATAAATAATTACATTATTATATTCATTTTTTATTTATTAATAATAATTTAAAAAATGTGTAAAATATTTTGCCAAAACATTTATTAATGCATTGAATAATTAAAAACGAAAAAAAAAATAAACAACAAATATTAACAAAAAAAAAAAAACGTAAAAAAAGAAAGAACTTTTTTTTTTTTTTTTTATTTTTATCTAAATACATTTAACAATTTTATGAATAAGAATATGAATATACGTTAAATTAAAGTATAATATAATTTAGAAATTAGTTTTTAGCCTATAAATGATTTGAGCATCATTTTTTTATATCATGCTAAATTTTGCACACATTTAATTTTTGCTTTTCGATGAAGATATTAATAATAATAATAATAATACGAGAGATGTGACTGTAAAATAACGAGAATAATGCTGTAAAATATTTTATAATAAATTTTTACATATATTATCGCCTGCAATATGCATACGCCAGGCCTCTATCGCTACATCGCTTCACAGGAATTTTTTATTGTTCCCGAACAGTGCTGAAAATGTTCTGCTTTTCTTTCGCAGCTTCAACGACATGAAATCTTGTTACTGCTAATGTAGGTTTAATGTATGGGAACCAGATAATGTTAGTTCAGGCGATTAAGGCGAATGGTTTAACGCTAAAATGTTATACTTGGTTAAAAACGTTTTGACAGAGACGTTGCAGTTTCGCATTTAAAATTGTTATGCAAAATTTGCCTTACCACTTTGTCAATTTCTACAGTATATGAATAGAGTTACCGACAGTCAGATCGGATAAAATTCATCATCTTCAACGTCTTGTCAGTCATCTTGGAAACGCTTACACATTTCTTGTCATATATAATTCTTTTAATAAGAGTTAAATTTCACATGTTGTTCAGATTTTTCCAAGTTTCATATAAAACAATTCTCGGCAATTCGTCTATTACAAATAAAGGTCACGACTAATATGCCTACAGAAACGGGAAGGGCTTTACGCTACACATGTGTCTGTCATCAAAGCATCAATCTTGTTATTTATATAGCCACATCTCGTATTTTACGATTAGGTATGTGTTCTTGTTGTGGGTTGTTTCGGACACCATTATTTTCATGACGAAAATGATGTGCATGTGCTATTTATTTTATTTTTTGTAATAAAAAAATATATATTCTAAGTTTAAAAAAAAAAACAATTCATAAAAGTATATTATAAAAATAAGAAAATAAAAATAAAAATAGTAATTAATACAACAAGAAAACAAAAAAATATAACACGGCCAATTTTTTTTTTTTTAATTTGTGGAATTCTTTCTGTATTATTTTTAATAAAATATTATATTTTATTTTATTTTAATTTTTTCTTTTTTTTTTTTTTTTGTATTTATTTTAATATTTGTTAATTTTTCAAAAACCCTGAAATTTTGTACTTTCGAAATTGTTATTACTATCGTACTTTTTATGATTTTTAAAATTTATTTTATTATTTGTGTTTAAATATGTTTTTATTTTTAATTAATTTATTTTTTTAATTGTACTTGTACGTGTTTTAAAAAAGATGTTAAAATTACATTTTTTTGTTTTGTTTTTTTTTTTTGTTTTTTATTTTTATTTTCGAAAGTAAAAAATTTATTTCTTTTCAAAACATAGTGAAAGTGAAAAACGTGTGTTAAGAATTTCTGTGTGGTGTGTGTGTGTGTGTGTGTGTAAAAGAAGAAACGACGATCACAATTAATTTTAGTATTTTTAAATTTAAAAATTGGCCGAAATAAAATTTCTTTGAATATCCACAAGTTGATTTTGGGTAAAAAATGAAAAAAAAAAAACATAAAAAGAAAGATATAAAATAAATAAAATAATATAAAGAAATAATAATATTTATTGTATTATTATTTTTTAATGTTAATTAATTTCTAATATCTAAATATTTAAATTTTATATTGTATTTTATTTATCGCTCTGAACTGTTTTTTTTGTTTTTTGTTCTTATAATACATTTTTAATTATTTTTATTTTTGTATAAATATTAATTTTTTTGTTATATTTTTATGGTATTTAGGTTGTGTGTGTGTGTGTGTGTGTTTGTGGGGGGTTGTTTATGCTAAAAATTAATTTAAATAATTTATAATTTTGTGTCTTTCTTTTTGTTTAATTTTTAATTTAAATTAAATTAATAATTTCGAACGTTTTTGTATGATTATTATATTTTTTTATCGAAAGAAAAAGCATTAATTTTTACAATGGATTTTATTTAAACAAAATAATTGTTCATAATTATTTATATAATATTTAAATTTAATATATTTACAAAGACGTGTCTCTATAATATGTTTATTTTTTATAAATAATTGGACGGTTAACATTCGAACATTTATTTCTTCGAAGATTTTTGTATTTTTTTTGTTATTTTTTTTTTTATTACATTTATTAATAATATAAAATAATAAATTTACGATAAACATTATTTCATTCATTCTAAATCACAATTGTTCACCATCGCATGTACCACAAAATCAATAATAATAAACGACATATAGAACGACATACATAATAATTCATTCATTCATTCCATATTATTTTAAGCGCACATACACCCACAGCCACACCCATACGGCACACTGCGTACTATTATATTTTTAATAAAAATTAAAAAAGTCATTAATATTTTTATATTTACTTACTTTTTTTTTATAATTAATTACTACGATAAAATATAATAAAAAAATAATAATAGCAAATAATATAATTTTTAAAATACAATATAACACTTACTTGTATGTGTTCGCTTTTTGGTTGACGCCAACATTTGCAATGTAAAATAGATAATATATGTATCAATGCTGCAGCGTTAACAAATTTATGTACCCCATCAGAAATGAAAGTGGTTGTTTCGGAAAAAATTTAATTAAAAGTATATTGATATTAAATTCGTGTGCTTCCGATTGGGAATTATGTTAAATATTTACATAGGGATGAATATTTGCCATCGCACTTGAGCACCCTTCAAAATATTGTGAAGTGCTGGCCCTTGAAGAACAAGGTAATCCGATGGTACACAGTCTAGTTAATAACGTTTTTTTGCATTTTGGGTTATCGTAGTACATCTACCAGTTATTATTTGTTGCAAAAAAATGCCATCTGCTTTATAAACAATGAATTACAAATCAAATTTTCAAATGTTGGTTCATATGGAACCCATTTTCCTTCTTTTCGGATCCTTCCCATGTCATGTAAACGTTTACTTACAGCTGCTTGACACGAGTGACCGGTAATGCTGTTTTACAAGTTCTTTTAATGTCTCAGCCAGAGACTTTTCCATTCAACATCAAAATCTCATCAATTGAAAATCTTGTAAACCACTTCACATATTTTGATTGTATAAGTGTCACAGATTTTTCTGTGAGCTTTAGCAGTTGATTTCTTTTTCATATCGATGTAATAGAACATCAAAATATCGAAAATATAGCCAATTAAATATCCACCCTCAACACTAACTTAAACTACCAATATTTATGGTATTTTGAGATGTTATGAATAAATTAATAAATTGAATAAATTGAATAACATTTTTGTGGTTTCCAAATGCAAATGATGGTGTGTGTGTGTGTGTGTGTGTGGGTATTATCTTTTGTCTTATAAAATTATTTAAAAATTAACGATTGGCGCAGTAGCGGTTCGTGGTTGCCAATGTTGTAGTCATTTTTTTTTAATATTTTATAAATATTTACTAAACAAACAAAAAAAAAAAAATACTACGAATAAAAATTCAATCTACGGATAATAAAAAATAAGAAAAAAAGCGTCTAAAATAAATAAAGAAAATTATGTAAATTTTAAATAAACAAAAAAATAAAACAAAACAAGAAAATTATATTTTTTTTTTTTTTTTATAATAAACTTATTATTCACATTTTTTAACGAATAAAATGTTTAACATTCAAGTTTTTTTTAATTTATTTTTAATATTTAAATTTAATTTTAATTCTTTTTTTTTTTATATAATAATAATATTTTTTTTTTAAATAATATATTCTTAACAACATAAAAGAAATTCAAAATAATAATAAAAGGGGGAAAAAAAAGTAGATATTAAATATTAATAAAAAAAAAAAAAAAAAAAATATATATATATTTTTAATTTATTTATTCGCACATTTTTACAAAAGTGTTTATCATTTTTTGCGTTGTTTTTATATATTTTATTCCTTTTTTTTTTTTTTCTTTATTAATAATTAATGTCAATGCTACTAACAAATATTATGTATTTTTAATTTTTCATCAAATTAAAATAAAAAAAAAAAAAAGAAATCACAAGTTTAAAAAAAATTTCCGTTAACAAATATTACAAAAAAATAAAAATAAACAATTATAATTAAACGAAATTTTTATTTCTTATGTCAATATTAAAAAAAAAAAACAAAACAAAAATAAATTAAAAACGCATAAATTATTTTGAATCACAAAAAAATGAGGTAGGATCATTTTTAATTTATAATTAGTGCTTTTTTTTTTTTTTCTTTATTATTATATTTTAATCACAACAATAAAAATTTCAATATTGAGGTAGTAATATATATTAAGATTTTCTTTAAATAAATGATTTTATAGTGAATTATTTTCGTTTTTTTATACTGGAATTAATTAATTTAATAATAATTGTAAAAGGTACATGAAAAAAATTGTCCTTCCTCATATTTCAACACCTGAGAGGTTTTTCTTTTATTTATTTGTTTTTTTTTAATAATATAATTAATTTTTTAATTTATATACTGGAACACACATATTCAAATGAATTTTTAACACCAAAAAGATAAACAAATAATAATAATAAAAAAAAAAAAAAGAAGTAAAAATGTGATTTTAATTAATTTTAAAAGTGCTTATATAATTTAAAAAAAATATATTCTTTTGTATCATAAATATGAATTAAATTACAAAATATATTCATTTAATTATATCTTCCAAATTACCCGTGTTTTTTTTTTTTTTTTTTAATTTAATTAAGTAAATTTATTAAATAAAATTAAAAACAAAAAAAAAAAAAATCTTAATCATACATAAAATAGGTGGAAAAAGAAAATTATTAATATTTGAATATATTAAAAACAAATAAAAATAATAATTAAATTATTATAATAATAATACTTAAAATACAAAATCCCTGAGATAATAACATTATTATTACAATATTTTTAAAATATGTAATTAAAATAATTACTACAAAACAAAACAAAAAAAAGGATAAAGAAATTAATGACTATGAAATAAAAATTTCGCATATAATAATTAAAAATTATTATATTAATAAAAGATTAGAATTAATTAAATAACAATTAGTTAGAAAAAAAAAAAAACAATAGAAATAGAAATAAAATAAAAAATAAAATAAAAAAATAAAAACTTGTGATTTATTTTTTTTTCTTTTTTTTTTTTTACCGTTTAATATATATATATTTTTTTTTTAATTATTTAATTAATTATATAAATTTTTTGTCGTAAATTAAAATTTAAAATTTAAACATAAATTATATTAATTTTCTTCTTATTATTTATTAATTTTATTTCTTAAAGAAATTTCCAATTTTTTTTTTTTTTTTTTTATTTTTCTCTTTTTCATAACTTTCAAAATTTTTTAAATTTAAGGTAACTTTATAATTTTGTTGAATTTTTATATAATTAAAAAAATTTGTTTTTTATAAAAACAATAAAAACAAAAAACAAAACAAAAAAAAAAACTAAAATCACTGAAACATAAATTTTAATATTTGTGTGTTGTTTTGTTAACATTTTGTTAAGAAAAAGAAAAACATTCAAATAAAATTAAATAAAAACAAATCAAAAAAAATAACCCTAAAAATAATAATATTAAAAAAAAAAAAAGAAATTATTTTCTTTTCTTCTCTCCTTCTCTTTTGCTCGCTCGCCCTACCTCCTCGTCTAAATTTTGAATATTATATTTTTTATAAAAATATAATTTCGAAAAGAAAAAAAAAAAAAAAGACGTTTTATAAAATTTAAAATTTCTTTTTTTAAAAGAAAATCGAACGAAAATTAATTAATTTGTCATTTCGAAACTTAATTTAAAATAAAAATGAAAACAAAAATAAAAAAAATAAAAATAAAATAAAATTTTACCATACCCAAAAATAAAAATATAATATTTAAAGCGAATTTTTAGCCGAAAAAAATTAAAGTAAATAATATTGCTTAAAATTTAGATTTTTTTTTTTTTTTTTTGATTATTAATTAATTTTTATAATTAATTATTAATTTTTATATAACAATTTATGTTCAATTTTTCAATGTTTTTTTTGTGTTTAAATTAATTTTCACAAAAGAAAAAATAAAATTATAAAAATTTAAATCCAAAATAATAATAATACAATTTTTTAAAATAATTATTTTCCTTTTCTTTTTTTCTCGTTTTTTTTTTCTTTTTTATTTTATTATTTATTTAATTTTATTATGACTTTTTTAATTTTTATTAAAATAATATAATATATAAGTAAAAACAGAACAAAATTTTGAATTCGCTTTAATATTCTTTTTTTTTTTTTTTTTTTTTTTATGATGATAATTTATAACAACAACAATTAATTGTTTTTGCATAATACGCACAACATCATAATTAATTAATTAATTAATTAAATATATAAATCAACATTCTTCTCTCTCGCTTGCTCACTCTCTTTCACTTACACATACTTATAAATTTTAAATTATTTTTAACAATATTTTGTGTGTGTGAGTGTGTGTATTTATTTTTTAATAATTAATAATTATGTAAAAATTGTGTAAGCATATTTAATTATTTTATAAATTTGTTGAAATTTTAACGTCACCACATCACCATTTTTTTTTTTTTTTATATTGTAAAATTATAATTAATACAAAAATTTAATTATTTTTTTGAATTCGAAATTTGTAATAGTTATGTTTTTTTTTATAAATAATATAAAATTAATTATACGATTAAAAAATTAATTTTCCTCACAGAAATTCTATGTGTGCTTAAAAAAAAGAAAGGTTCTTTATAATTCAAATTTAATTTTTGTTAATTTTTTAATTACATTACTGACTTCTGCCAAAAAAAAAAAACAAACTAAATGTGATTGAATCGGAAATTAATTGTGAAGAGAGAAAATCGTTATTTGTTGTGTGTATCAATAAAAAAAATAATTATGGTTTATTTTTTTAATGTTATTATTTTAAGGACTATAACTCGAAATATATACGAAATATCTTAATTATAAATAATGGATTCGATATGGTAGCACGACAAAAATGTCTTATAAAATGAGTTGTATTTAATTAACATTAATTGTAATGAAGTAAAAAGTAAATACGCGAATTTCATAAAATTTTTTAATATATATTAGAACTGACCAACATTTAATATTATTAACGAAACATGTCCTTACAATAAAAAATAGTACCAATAGCAAATAGTACACACACATGATTGATTTGATTTTTAAAAGCGGGCGTAAATATTTAATGCACTTTGACCGCTGTGACTATATGAGTTAGACATTCCCACTATAGTATATAGTGGTGCCCCATTCCGTGCAGCCAATAAGTTGGTAATTTATTTTATGTAATACTTAAATTTCCCAATTTTATAAGACATTCGTATTGATAGTAACGATATCCGATTTTATAATGTAATTTAATTTCACAAATACATTTATCATTTTATAATTAGCTTAATTATATGTAAATTTTATGTTCTATAAAAAAAACCTGTCTATTTTGTGTACGTATAAAATTTTAAAGGTTATTTAATTTATTTATAATTTATTATTGAATTTATTTAAATTTAATTTTTATATATATTTATAATCTATTTGATTTTATTTGATTTTCGGTTTTTGTGTATGTGTGTGTGTGTGTGTGTGTGTGTGTCTGTTTGTTTTGAATAATATTTTTTTTAAAAAATAAATAATATAATTAAAATTTAAATATAATAGTTTATTGTTTTAAGGCTTAGACACCCGCGCACAGTACTGCACAACATGAGAAAAAAATTTAATTCAATTTAATTATCTGCGATCTCTTAAAAAAAAAAAGAAAAAAGATCTATCTTTGCGCACAAATTTTATAAAAATTATTTAAAAAAGAAAGAAGAAAAATTATAAATAATTAAGTATTAATTTATTTTTTATTTATGTATGTGAAGTAAGTTTTTGTCTCAAAAACACTACTACTACATCTCTATAATAATAATAATAATTATTGTCTGTATATATTTTCTTTTAATTGTTTGATGGGTGTTGTAATAATTTATTGATTTATTTATTTATTTATTTATTTTTTATTGTAAAATAAAAATTAATAACAAAAAAAAAAATAACATAAAACTAATTTGTGTAGTAGCAAATAAATTCTCCATAATTTATTTTGAATAAGTTTTATGTTGTTTTTGTATTATTATAATATTTTATATTATTATTTGCTTGTTTGTTTTTATTTTATTTTTTTTTTATGTTGTAAAATTAAATTAATTAAAATAAAATAAAAAAAAAAAAAAAAAAGCAGTACTGTAAATGGGTACTGTGAAAGATATTTTTTATATATTTTTTTTTTTTAAGTTTTATTATTTTCCATATTATTATTATTATTGTTATTATTAATAATAAATATTTAAACTATTTTTTATTTTTTTTAAATTAATATTAATTTTAACTGTAAAAACAAAAATTGTATGTATATATTCAGATTCAATTAATTAACTTTTTAAATTAATATTTATATATAAAAACTATTGCATTGATTGGTTAAATAAAAAAAAAAAAAAATGTTTAAATAAAATCATAAAAAAAATTAGTTTGAGGTTGTATTTCGGTTTATTGTAGGTTTTTTTTTAATTTTAAATATTTGGTTTTTATTGTTAAATACTGTATGTGAGAGTGTGTGTGTATGTGTCTATATGAATGGGATGCAGATGGCTTGTGTATATATTTTTTATAATTTAATGTTTTTCTATTTATTTCCTGTATTGTATAAAAAACAAAAATATTTTTTATTATAATAATTATTATAAAAAAAAAGAAAAATATTAACTATTGTTTTCGCGCATTTTTTTTAATTTAGACTATAATTTATTATTTAAAAGATTTAATTTTTTATTTCTATTTTAAAAATCAAATAATTAATTTAATTGAGTTTACGCGTGTGCAGAATTATTATAATAATTTGAATTTTAAAAATTTATTAATTTTTAAACCAGAAAAAGAAAAAAAAAAAAAATATATGTTTTTTCCCATATTTTTTTTTTTTTAAATTTTATTTATATTTTTATTTAATTTTTTTATTTTTTTTTCTATAAAATCAACTATAATTTATTAATTTTATTTATTGTAATTCGACTAGCTTATTATGTGTGTATGTGTGTGTGTGAGTGTGTGTATGTGTAAATAGGTAACTACTTGTTATTTTGATTGAAAAAAAAAAAAAATATAGGAATATTTTAACAAAAAATATACAAATTTCATTTTTTTTTTTTAACTATTATTGTTCAAAAAAAAAAAAAAAAAGAAAATTAAAAATATTAGTTCTATTGTTTTGATTTTAGTTTTGTTTGGCACTGTATTTTTAATTTAATTATAAATTTAAAAAAATTATATATATGTTTTTGATGTGGGTGCGTGTTTGTGTGTGTGTGTCTGAATGAATTAAATATGTTTTATTGAATTGCTATATTTATTTTCCTGATATGTTCTTACAGTTGAGGCAGATGAGATTTCAAAAATATTGGTGGCTTACGCCGGGCGGGCGTTATCCAATATAATCCAAAATATTTTCAATAAGATATTTCTAATGTAATTTATCGATTCGATTTTTTGAAAATTTTTACAAATAATCTTTTGTATTTGTTTGTATATAAAAAAATTGATACTTTTCTACTAAAATCGTATCTTATGCAATCGATATATGATAATGAGTGATAACGAGGAAATTAACGAGATCTAACGATTGTCCATTTGTTATTACCCATTACTGTGAAGATCGGCATATTTTACTACTACTATTTCAATGACATTTTCGGTAAATTTTTAAATGAAAATTAAAGTTACAATTTTTTGAAAGTGTATTTGGGTGTGTATTACTTATTTCCTTACTCCATGCTATTAAAACCTAGGTGTGGTTTTAGCCTTCTTCAACCTGACCTATGAGACGCCAATGTCTTCCACTCCCGAATTTTAAGGATCTTCATATTACAGTTCACTGCATTCCCAGCTGCATTTTGCCTTAAATTTTTCGGCTCTTCTTCTATCTCCTGGATTACCATTCAACAGTTTTATTATACATTTTTAACACAAATTCCTCCTCCATGCGTAATACGTGTCCAAGTCATCTTAATCTATTGATTTTAATTGTTTTGACAATATGTGGTGGATCGTACAACTTGTCTAACTCAAAATTGTATCATCGTCTCCAACCATTAAATATTCTTTATGCCACGGATTATTTGTTCTGTGTTTCTGTATCATACACCATGCCTGCAACATAGTTGAACCGATTTTGTAATATTAAAGAGTAGTGTTGATAATTTGTGTATTAATTTTTATAGTTTTTCTGTCTCTCGCCAAAACCTCAACAAAATATTATTATTGTCCCCATAAATATTTTTTGTTTAATTAATTAAATTGCTCTTTATAAAAATGTGTAATAAATTCTTTTAATTTATGTGTGTTGGTGTGTAGGTGTGGGTGTGTATTTGTGTGAATGTTGTTTTTTTTATTAATTTTTAAATATTATTGAATATTTTATATTTCAAACTTATAGTTAATAATAATTTTAAATTTTACCCTAACAAAAAAAAAAAAAAAAGAAAAAAGTAAGATAATTTTTCTTTCTCTTTTAGTATAATATTTTTTTTTTTATGGTAATAATAGTAAAAATAATAATTTTATTAATAATAATGATAGGGTGTGTGTGTGTTTTAATTTTATTAATTAGAAAAATAAAAAAAAAAAAAAAAAGAAAAAAAAATGGTTATGTTTTTAAATTTAAATTTTATTATTAGTTTTTTTTTTTGAACCTGAGTCTGTTGCACATCTGACTAGTTGAGTTTTATTTTTATATTTATTTTATTAATTTCTTTTTTAATTGAATTCTTAAATTTTAATTATTCCAAAAATAATTTTTTTTTAGTTGTAATTCTTGAAATATGGTTCCTTTCTTTTTTTTTTTTTTTTTTATTTTTGATATCGGAAAATTAAAAATTAAAAAAAAACTGTTTACATTCACACACGTTTGTTCACACACTCAACGCGCGCGAAACTTAATTTATTTACACATCATCTCATCACACACAACACACACAAAACAAAACAAAACACCATACCGGCAGACAGCCCACAATCAAAATGTTTATTAATTAATATAGATATATATAATTTCATTTTTTACTATAATAATAATTTTGTTAATAAAATTAAAATTTAAAACAAAAAAGTTGAATATATATTTGCAAAATGGCGACACATATAATTTTTTCGAAAATATAATAATAATAATATATTAAAAAATATTATTAATTAAAAAAAAATTTAATTTAATTTAATTTTTTTCTTTATTCTTTATTTTGGGCATTAATTTTTTAATTTAGACCTAAACGAAAAAAAAAAAATTTTATTTACGATAACATAAAAATAACGAAAAATTGAAAAAGTATTTGACCTAAAAAACAATTTTAATAATTTTTAATTATCTTTTTGCACATTATTAATATTTTTTTCTTTTTTTTTTTTTATTTCTTTTCACATCATTGTTTCAAATTATATACATGAAATAAAAAAAAAAAAAAAGAAAAAATAAAAGAAATCCTATCTAAAAAATTTTTTCAATTTTTAATTTAATTAATTTTAATCAATATATATTTTTTGTTTTTTTCTTTTTTTTGTTTTTCAATTTTATGTTTTAATTAAATAGACACAACAAAATGTAAATATGTAACCGAAACGATTGAAATTTTTGTTTTGTTTTTTTTTTTTTGTTTTTAATTTTATTTAACCTAAATTATTTTATAATATTTTAATTTTATTAAATAGTATTTTTGTTTTTTTTTTTTTTTTTTTTTTTTTCTTTATAAATTTTATTTATTTTATTATTATTATTATTATTATTATTATTATTATTTTTGTTTTTAAACAAATATAAATATATATTTAATTAAAGCCTACAATTACAATTTACACAATTACGTTAAAAATTTTAATTGGGTGTGAACTTTTTACAATTTTTCGCTATATAATTTTTTTAAATGTCACCATTTTACTGAAATAATTTTAATTATAAATTTTTTATTAGTTTTTTATTTTTCGACTATTTTTATAAATAGAGAAAACACAAAAAAAAAAAAAAGAAAAGAGAAATTATATTTTTATTTATTCTTTTTATTTATTGTTTTTTTTTTATTTTATCTTACCGAGTTTTTCGCTGTTCTTTAATTTATTAATTTTTTTTTTTTGTTTTTTTTTTAAAGTAATTATTTTATATTATTTCTATTAAAAAAAAAAAAAAAAAATGTCATTTTTTTTGTTTTTAACGAAACGAAATAATTAAAAAAAAAGACCTAAATTTTGCAGTATATTTTATTCTTCTTTTTAATTATATTGTATTTAAATAAAAATTTTTTTAAATTTTTTCTTACTATTGAGCGGTATTTTCTTTTTTCATTTAATTTAATTTTTTTTTTTGTTTTTAGTTGTAATTAATCTTTTATTTCCATGTTGTAAAAATTTATAAAAGTTAAAAAAAAAACCATAAAAAATAGAGGTAGTAATTATTGCAATTATCTTTGTATAATATAAAAATAATAAATAAATCTATTTTCAATTCGCGGGGGAGTTGTATAAAAAAAGAAAAAAAAAAATAGTAATTATATAGTAAAAAATAAAAAAAATAAATAAACATATGCGTTTTATTAAAAAAAAAAAAACAAAATGAGGTATATCTGTTTGATTTTTTAAATTTTTAATTGTTGTTGTTGTTTGTGTTTTTTAGTTTAACGTAGAAAAAAAAAAAAAAAAACAATTAAAAAATTAATTAATTATAATAATTATGAAAATTCATTATGTCGATAATATAAATTTAATTATAAAAATAGTTAAAAAAAAATAAAAAAAAAAACAACAATGCAAAAATTCAATTTATTTATTAATTAAAAATAATATTTTTATATTTATTTATTTATATTTTAAAAATAATTTATTGAATCAAATAAAAATTTTGAATTATTTTCTCAAATCATAATATATTGGCTCTAAAAATAAAATAAATGTAATTCAGACTCACCAAAACAAGCCAATATTTTATGGTTCCAAAGAAAATTTGGGTTTTTGCATTCTAGTTTTTTAATTTTCTATTATTTTTTTTTTTTTTTTTATTAATGGTACAATGCAAATTAACAAAAAAAAAAAAAAAACTGTGTAGTTTTACGATTTAAAAAAAAAAAAGTGTGGCAAATAATTTTATAATTTATTTTATTTATTTTTTTTTATCCTTTTTTTTTCATTATAACAAATTTATTTATTATATTCGTTTATTAATTAAAAAAAAAAAAAAAAAAATAGAAAAAAATAATTAAAAAATAAAGAATTATAAAAAATTTACCACAAATCACAGAATTGCTGGGATGAATATTTTTATTATTATTTATATATTGTGTGTATGTGTGTGTGTGTGTGTGTTGTGTGTGAAATAATTATTTAATTTAACAAAAAATAAAAGAAATAAAAAAACAACGGTAATTTAAAATTTATAGCAATAAATAATAGGATGAAGATTAATGGTTAAAAAAAAAAAAAAGAAAAACAATTCAATTATAACCCTGTCATTTAATTATTAATCCTTTTTTTCTTCTTTTCCTATTTTCATTTTTTAATATTATTTAATAAAAAATAAATATAAAACAGCATTTAACTATTGTTTGTTTGTTTGTTTGTTTGTTTGTTTGTTTGTTTTTTTCTCTTGTTAAATCAATAAAAAATAAATCTGTTGCATAAATAAAACATTATTAAAAAAAAAAAAAAGTATATAATTAAAATCAAAAATAAAAAAAAAAAAAAAACAAAAGAAAAACAAAAGAACATTATCATTTTTACTGTGTGTAAAAAAAAAATTAATGTTACTTTTTCTTTTTCCTTTTTTTTTAATTTCTTTTTATTTATTATTTTTTATTTTATAAATAATTATTTTTTAAATAAAATTTTTAGTATAACTCGGTAACTTATTATTTCTTTTTATCAATATTGTATTTTTTTTTTTTTTATTTTTATAATTTTTAAATATAGTTTTATTTTCTGTTTTTTTTTTTTTTTATTATTTTTATTTAATATTACTATTATTATAAATAATAGCATTTTATAATATTGCTGTTTTTATATATATATATTTATTTTTTAAATAAATATGTATATTTTTTTGTTTTTTTATTTATTAATATATTAAAAATGTATTTTTTTAATTATATTTATATAATTGCAATTTATTATTATTATTATAAATGTTTATTAATGTGTATTTATTTTCTTTATTTTGTTTCTCATTGGTTGTGTTATAAAAAAAAAAAAAAAAAAAAAAGTTTTTTAAATTTATTTAAATTTAATAAAAAAAAAATTAAATTACCAGCGCATTTTAAGCGTATGAAAAAATAATAAAAGAATAAAATGTACAATGAAATTTAAATTTATTTTAAATTTTTTATTTGTATATTTATTTTGAGATGTTTTTCGTTTTATTATTATTTTGTATTTTCTTTTTTCTATTATAAATTTGATAAATTATTTATTAGTTATTATTTATTGATTGTTGTTGTTGTTGTTATTGTTATTGGTTATGTGTAAATTAAAATATTAGTATATTATTATTGCGTAGAATTTTTTGTTGAGGCACCCGGGAAAAAATCCATCGTTAAAAATATATACTATTTATTTTTAACGATAGATTTTTTTTTTTGTTTTTATTTATTATTTTGTATAATTATTTTTTATAAATTTTTCTGTTTTTATTGTATTGGTAATATAATCAATTAGTTTAATAATTTTTAAATAAATAATTTGTTCTATTGTTTTGTATAAGCATTTTAAATAAATTAGGTTGTAGTTTGTAGTTTGTACATTTTAATCTGAATAATTTTTGTTTGTTTGTTTGTTTTTCTTTCTTTAATTAATTTATTTTTATTTTTACTTTTATTATTTATGTTTTATTTTTTTGTTTAAGTGTTACAGGTACATGAGTTTACATTTTAAATAATTATTTTTATATTTTATTAAAAATAAAAAATAAAAATATTTTGTCTATTATAGTTTTTAATTAAATAATTGTTGTGTGTATGTGTGTAGTATTTTTTTTATTTATTGGATTTATTTATTTATTTATTTATTTTTCATTTATTCTATTATTATTATTATTTAAAATATAAATTATTGCAGTTTTTTCTTTTTTTTCTTTTTTTTTTTTTTTTTTTTAATAAATATAATGACACTTGTGGTGAAAAAAAAAAAAAACGAAAAAAAGAAAATTAAATATTAAAAATAATTATTAGAAAAAAAAAAAGGAAAATAATAAATGTGTTACTACTTTTATTATTTAGTTAATTTTTCATTTTTTAATTTTAATATATCTGTGTAAATTAATTATTAATCAATCGTATTATGATTAATTTTACAATATATGGAGATCTTTTATTTATTTATTTAATTATTTTATTATTGTTTTTAATTAAAAACTGTTTTTGTTTGTATGTGTGTGTGTGTGTGTGTGTGTAAGGTGTTTGTTTTGAATGTGTTACTGTAATATTTTTGAGTATATAATATTTATTTTTATGAGCGCATACCATCTCAATTTATAATAATACATATTTTCATTGTACATTTTTCTTTTTTCTATAGAATTAATAACATATATTTTCTAATATGTATTTTTTTTTTTAATTAGTTTAATTAATGGTTTTTGTTTTTTTTTTTATGATTTTTTAATTATTATACATCTTTTTTAACAGCATATATTATTTTTTTAATTGTTGTAATGTTGTCGGCGTATGATTTTGTTCGGCCGGTATTAATTGTTTATGTTCTCGGGCCACATGCCGTCTTACTGTATTATTTCTTGTAAATGTTCTTGCACAGTACGGACATGGCACACGAATTCCTTGATGACGTTGTCGTATATGAGCTCGAAGATTTGTTTCGTACCCATACAAACGATCACAATACAGGCACTTTAATTTTTTACCTACATTTATTAATAACATAATTAATTGAATGATTTTGTGGATAGAATAAAACACAATAAAATATAAATTGTTAATATTAAATATTGTGAAAAACCAATTGTAGTAGAAATTATTAGAGGACATTTTTTTTTTCCCTTTTTTCTCAGATAGAATAGAGCTATATAACAATAACAAACATATTTCGTACACGTTCTGAATGTCATTAATATATAGCAAATAAATAGTGTTTCATTATTTGAGTATTCATTTTTATATGGATCTCTATAAAATCGTATAAGTTAAAGTTATTTCGTTCCACAGAACAAAAAGAACACCATAGAAAAAAGGTGTATACTGCTCTTTTAGATTCCGATCAGTGAAACATATACCCAACTCTGTTATTGAACACTTCTTTTGTTCTGTATTCTTTTCCGGGTTTATCAAATTTTATATAAGTATTTATCACATACCATCAGCTGTTGTAACGGCTCCACTTTTATTACTTAATTTTGCTGCATTCCATACGTTCAGCATGTCGGCGGGTGCTATTGATGCAACTAAACCACCCGGTAAACCACCTTCATTGTTCATGTCACCAAAACTAATCAACGACGTTGGTGTTGGCGGTGCTGTATTCGATGTGGGCGGTTGCGGTGAATATTCTTCAACTTTTAAACGTAAATCTTCGGCACCATTCTATTCAATTACATAAAAATATTATTTTATCAATAATATAACAAATTAAAATCGAGACTAAATTATATGTATGTGTGTAATTTACATTATTTGAATTTTTGTTAACTATTAAATCGTCTTGTTCTTGTGAATTATTATTGTTATTATTATTGTTATTACTATTTCCATTATTAGAATTTCGCTCTGTAGTTCTATCATTACGTTCTGAGATTTTAGTATTTGCTACATTGTTACCAGCTGTTGTTGTTGTCGGTGGGCTATGATTTTCATATCTACTGTAAATTATAAATAATAATTTTTTAATACTATTCAATGGGTAAGCAAATAAAATTGATACCTTGATTGCGGTGAAACTCTGTCATTTTGTAATGGATCAGCTTCCGTTGATGCTGTTGATGGTGATCTGTTTTTTTTTTTTATCAATTCAATATTATATTATTTGCAATATTTATATAGAAATATATATTAATTTTTTTTATATAATACCTACCGATAAATTTTATTTACTGGTGATAAATTTTCTGTGCTACCTTTTGAACCATCTCTTAGAACACTTTGTCGTGATATTGTATCTTGATCCGGTGGATATGGACTTCGTAAATGTCTTTTTCGCGGTGGATGATCAAATGGCAGTGGTCGATATATTTGCGGTAAATACGATGAAAAGCCGGAACTATTTTGGTGCAATATTGACTCACATTCTTGTTTTATATTGCCTAAGCCACTTAACGAATGACTACTAACGCCACCACAGTTGCCATTACCGCCATTGGCATTACTACTATTACCAATATTAACATTGCCAACACCATGAATACTTCCACCATTACCATTATTATTACTATTATTACTATTATTATTATTATTATTATTATTATTATTATTATTATTGTTATTATTATTATTATTATTGTTGTTGTTATTATTATTACTATTAATATTATTATTAGTGCTATTATTATTAATATTATTATTATTATTACTAGTGTTGTTGTTGTTGTTGTTGCTATTATTACCACTATTCACACCGCCACCATTACCATTATTACCAACACCACCACCTCCACCAACACCACCTCCACCACCAGTAGTCGAACCAGCCGAACTAGACATACTATTTCTTTGTTGTCTACGACCTGGTGATGTTTCTATTTGGTTATCATGAGATTGTGATTGAGCTGCTGCCAAACGTCCATGTTCTGTTGATAATCCTTTAACCTAATTATTTTTATGTAGAAAAAATAATAAAAATACAATTTATTATTGTATTAATAAATAAATAAATAAATAAATAAGATATGAATGAATGAGAATATACCTGAAGATTTTCAGCCGCTTTTAAAAAACTATTCAGCGCCTCTTGTGATACATGCACTTCACCTTTGTACATAAATTCTAATAATGCAGACATATTTTCGGCCGATGTTGCCTCTAATATAACCACACATGATCCATTTGATGGTGCTGTTTCAAATAATTCGGCAAAATTTTTTGAACATGCAGCTAATATTAATTTATGGGCCTTGAATAGTGTGCCTATATTTAGTATATGAATAAAAAAGAACAAAATTAAAATTATAATATTGAATAATTTGGGAAAAGTTTGCTATAACAATTCAAATCAAAACGCGATCAAATTTAAATTTAAATAAATTATATAATTTTTGGGTGTAGTATATACGAAAAAAAATTGAAACGAAAAATTTATAATGTATTTTTTTCAATATGTGTTTGCTTCTTCTTGCTGATTGTTGTGCGTATATTTTTGTATATATTCACTGTGTATTAAATTTATTATACATTATTCCATGTGGATAACATACAAGGTCACTCACTCACTGTATATATATATGTATTATCATAAATAAAAAAATATATGTGGGTTATGCAATAATGTGTGCATGGGTGTATGCGTAAATGAATTATGTTTAATATAAAAACTACGCACAATGCAATGAAAATAAATTTGAGCTTGAAAAAATATGTGTCGTATCAATTGCATATATTGTTTTTTATAAAACGATATGATATTTCGTTATATAAATTCTCAAATGCATAGAACTAATCTAAATCTTTTGATGCAACAGTGATAAATAGCTGCAGGTTATTCGTATTACTTTCAGAGTTATTCACCCACATAAATTCAACAAATATTTTATTTAAAATAAATAAATAAATATGACATTTTGCTCTTTCGGACATTTATTCCGATTGATGCAGTCGCAGCCATTCAAGACGATTCACATTCTTATGAAAGTATGAAATATTGACTTGACGAATAGATCGCTTCAAAAGACGACTACTTCTTCAGACAGGAAATCTATAAATTGCCTATATATATTTTGAATAATGTACCATTTTCATATACTTGCAAAATAAACATGTAATTTTAATCGATAAAAAACGGAACATACTTTTGCATAATTTATTATTTCGCCATAATATTATAAAAATACTTGTAATTTTTTCAAGTCAAAATAAAATATTTATAGATTTTTAATTTTTATGATTAACATTTGATTGTACTGTATAGCAGGCACGTTTGTTATGGTATTTGTATATGGTTCATTCTCACATGTTCTATATCGATAAGACGAAAACCCATCATACACTTAACGTGATGTGTAATTTAATGTTTGTACCTGCTATATAAATATAACAATCTAATAAGTACCTGTGTCTAATACTGTCTGTATTTATCTGTAATTGGTAGTAATAACAATGTATATTTTTTTTAGTTATTTCAAATTTTCGATATTTTTTGTACAATGTATACGTAAAGATAAACTATATATATATATAAAAATACTTGAAGAGGAGATATACGCGCCAATTGCTATATACTTGATATTTTTTTCATATAATCATCACTTCATTTCATTTTCATATTATAATATATATATATATATATCTGTTATGAATAGAGATATGTTTAAGTAAATATTATGTGAGTAAAAAAATATGCATGTGTTAATATGAATAAAATAAAAATGTGTAATATAAAAATATAAAATATAACCAACACAAGAGCGCGCGTATTTCGTTTTTTTTTTTATTTTTTTCCAAATGTAATTGTGTATGTTTGACACAGTTTTTTTTTTTTTTTTTTACCCGAAATTAGGTCACTTCACATAAATTGCATCAAAAAACAAACAAAAAAAAAAAAAAAATTCTATATGAGATTTTTTTGTGTCGGTTATTTTTTTATTATTTTTATTTTTATGTATGGATGGTCAGTGTTGCAATCACACACACAATAAATTATGTGGTAAAGTGTATGTATATATAGATAATTTTTTATATATAGATAATAATATTATACAATCCATAAAAAATATTGCGTGAAGATATATACACAATATTTATATTGTTTGAGGTATGTGTACAAGGAGTGGCTATAGAAAATAATAATCTAAGATTTATATGCTTCGTCTATATAGAGGAACTCATATAATAATTGTAAATGAATTATAATATATAGTAATGAATGTTTATCATGTGAGCTGGATTTTTAAGTGGTTGAATCGTTTCCAAAAAAAAAATTGCCCGAAAAGGCATCACGTTGAAGGCATGAAAAACGGAGAAAAACAATAAAAAGTATGGTCCGATCTGATCCAATCTGGCCATTGGTTAAATAATGTATATTGATGGAAATAATATAACTATAAATATATATATATAAATTAAAAATAAAATTTTATTTTATAGCCACACCTTGTCGATAACAAGAAATAATCTTAAAATATATATGTTGATTAGAGCAAACTGCACCTGGAATTTGTTCCATATACTAATGCTAATAATTATAACTAATAATAATAATAATAATAATAATATAGTTAATTATGTAATACATTGTTATTCATAAAATGATGATGATGATGACCTATATATATATAAATTTTAGCTATATTATTTATAAATATAGTGAAAAACTATTTTATTAAATTTCAGCTAAAATCTTATTTTGATTGCGGTTTTTTTCTATACTGGCCTCTTGCCGAATTAATAAAAAGGAAATAACGTTGTTATGTATATAGTCAGATCAACAACAATTTAATAATAATTAGCAATCAAATAATAAATTATATAATTCGATTCCTATATGTTTTTTTTTATCATTTAATAAAACGCATTTTAATTTCCAAAAATCATTTAAAGCAATTGTTATTTATTTGCCTTGAAATTTATTATAATAAATATATATATATTTGTTTTTGTGATAATTATAAATATGCGTCGTGAAATATATATTTTTTATCTTTTCATGCAATTTATTTGTAATAATATACACCACAACATCATAATAACATTTCAATGAAATAGGTTTGAGTATTTTTTTTTTCTTTTATTTATATACCAAGCATCATGGAAACGAAACACGAAACGACGAAGCGTTATTAGACAACGCATCACATAGACGGAATATTCCTTTGCCGATAAATAGGAAATTTATAAGAAAAACAGTAATAAATAAATTTGAATAAGCAAAATATAATTTCTTACACAAATATCACCTACCAAAAAATACCTTAATTCAATACAAAAAAAAAATGTCAAATATTTTTTGGAATAATTTTATTGTGAAAAATCTGCGTGGGCGTGAAAATTATATCTTTCATTTTTATTGTCAATAATATATATGTCAGAATGTTTGTTACATAGAAAACATTGGTCTACTATAAAGATATATTTTGTTTATGGTATTACTTTAATAATTTTTGTGAATACCCTCCTAAGCTCTCTGCTTTCTACGCTACGTAGAAATTAAAATACAAATACCAACACAAACATGCAATATTTATAATATTTTATATAAACATAAATTTATATTTATTTGTGAATTCTGATATGAAATTGATAAAAAAAAAAATAATATAAATTGGAATTTAACAAAATAACAAAAAAAAAAAAAATGTAACGTAAAAAAAAAGACACGAAATATAAATTGGAATGCACACACAGTTAATGGAAATGCATATATAAATATAATATACGTTTTAATATTATGTGTGATAAGAAACATTTAATTAGGTCACTAGATTATATTTCTACGAATATTAAATATATAGGCTAATGTAATACTATATATTTATTATTTTAGTATATATATATAAATAAATAAAACAGATAAGCGATACTGCGCACTGAGAGATACACCAAAACGAAATGTTATTTTACAAATACAAAATATTTTCCATAAAAGAAAAGTATTACTCTGATAAGATACAAATTATAGGATACTTTTACTTTTTAAACCATTGACATCTGCCCGGCTACCTATTTGTATATATATTATTTTGAAAAACACTATGTAATTAAGCTTTTCACACATATATTATAGTTATTTGTTAACTTAACATCATACAATTATTCTAGTGGATAATAGTCGATTTTCCAATCGATTGAAAAATAAATTGGAAAATCTATTTTATTTCTTCAAAATTTCTTCAACTTATTGATTAGAAATTTATAAGAGTAAATATGAAATAAATAAATAGAAAATCGGTAATTATTTGTTGTGAGAATCTAATAAAAATTCAAATTTCATAGTAATGGTTTAATTTTCCGGAAAATTTAGTATAATTTTGAATATATATTATTCATTTTATCATATAATTAATTGATAAGTTAACCAAGTGCCGAAGATTATTGTTGCGTCTACCGCATAAACATACATTATCAGTCACGTAAATTAAATTGTAAATTATTTCGCATAAGAAAGTATATAACAATTCACCAATAATTGGATCTCCAATAATTATCGAAAGATAGATGTTTTTTATAATTCCATTTATTTATCCCCGCATGCATATACATATATATGTTATAAACGAACAAATGCTTCAGTGTAATCCGTAAAAGCTCAAACATTTTATCATTTAAATAAATACCGATAAATTTAATTCGAGAATAGAATAATTTTCACGACCCTCATACAAATAAAAAAAAAAAAAAACCTACATACAATACAAATAAAACAAAATTTTTTTTTAAAAAATACACAATAAAAATATAAAACTGAATTTTTATGTAACCAAAATAATGTGTTAATAATAATTTGAAATTAAATATACCATAATCTGTATTTTGTACATCTGTGCCGGGGAAAAAAAAAAAGGAAATATTTTTATACAGAATCAAAAACAGCTTTTCTTTTATATATATAATAATAAAATAATACATATATAAATGTATATAAAAGAAACCCAAAAATTATATATGTTCATATTTGTTTATATACATATATATGGTATATATTTTGTTATATATATATATATTTCATTATCAAGGTTTTCATATGTATATAAATAAAAGAAACAATTTTCTTCATTATATGCCATCACCATTCAAAAACATAACACAACACCACGCCAATATTATATATATGATATTTATATATTATATTATATATATAAGTGAACCCCTCTTTCCTCATCATATTGGACTACATATATATGTTATGTATATCTATATACCAATACCATATATAAAATTATACGAGAAAAACCACTTGTTGAATGATATGATCATATATATATATATATATATTGTATATTATATACTATGAGAAAAAGCTCTATATACAATATAATAATAATAATAATAATAATACTAAAAAGTATATTATTCTTTATATTTTATTCTAAGAATTGTGTTGCCGTTGCCACAAAGGAATTTTACCATATATAAAATATAATAACAAATGAAAATAAAAATTATGTAAGAAAAAAATATAAAATAAAACAAGTGTTAAAAAGTGACTTTTACAATAGAATATGAAAAAACTTTTTTGTACTTTTTTTCAAATGCGTGTGTGTGTATGTGAGTGTTGTGTGAGTCTATTTTTTTTTTTCAAACAGTAAGCGAAATTTGTCGTAACGAATTTTATTTTTCTTTCACATTTTTGAATTTTCATTTTAATTTCAATATTACACTGTAATAATTTTAATGAAAGCCAAAAATTGTAAGTGCTTTTGTTGTGGTAAAACAAATCCCAACGGGTAATACGAAAATCATATATAGCATTAGAAAATGCAAATTCGTTACAATATAAATTAAATGCGGTACAAATAAAAGTTTTTCTATTATGGTAAACGTCGCGGTTGCATTCAGTTCATCAGGTCATCTGCATATAATACAAAAAAATGTGCAGAAAAGTTATTGCATTATATGCCGAACCATACGGAATGATAAAATATAATTTTCTCTAATTGAAATGAAAAGTTTAATAAATTGTTCAAATGATCTATTTGTTAGTAAAACTATATAATAATCTTGCGAGAATAATCAAAAACTATGCATGCGGTGCTTGGAAGTTGATGGTTTTTGAGTAATTTGTATGGAACAAATAAAATGCCCGTGTGTGTTATTGCCGGGAGATGTGTGCGAATACCCACATTTATATAGAAGAATAAGTTAATTAGTAATTTGTTGTCGTCATCAAGAATATTAAATGATTCTACTGATAAATATTCATTGGCTATGATAGGGCAATTTTCTTTTCATTACATTTTATTTATTTAATTGTTTTAATTTATTATAATTATTTCATTGTTCATACGAATTTCGAACACAAAATAGAAATTTTTGCATCTTTCAAAGATGCTAGTAATTTATTTAATTTTTTTACGGAAATACTTGAATTTTTGCAAATTGTCCATTGTATACGAATTTCGCACACTGTATAAATATTGTTTGTTATTAAATCATGATTTGTTTTGACTTACTTTTTTATATATACAATATATACCAACATTAGTATTTATAATATGAGATACATTTTATAATATCTCACAGCAGGTGAAATATATAAAAATAAATTATAAAATATGTGCAGGTGTGTGTGTGTGTATATAGAAAGGTGTATCTATAGATAGATTCTATATATTTATATACATATACTGTGTATATAAGCATTGTATATAAGCAATAACATTATATAAATTGTTATAATTTTTTCATTTTATAGAAAATGAAATTAATTGAGTTTTTCCGAAATTTCATATATGTTTTTATTATTGGAAAAAAAAAATATATATTCATTACATATTTTTAAGACAGAGACAGAGTTAAAAAGAAAAAAAACCCAGCATAAATACAGAAATGAATTACAAATTTTGTGTATAATATTGAATTCCTAATTTGAAGATCTCTATATCTATTTCCGTCTGTATTTTGACTTCGATATCTGTACACGGCTGAAGTATAAAATAAAATAAATAATATTATGTAATAGAATAATTGTAAAATAAAATAATAAACAAAACAATTATTAATAAATAAAGGAACCTTTTGTAGCCGCCGTCTCTGACCCACGCATCACATCGCACACAATTTATATAATTTTTGTTCGTTTCAAAATAGGTGGTGTGGTGTGGTGTGTGTGTGTGTGTACAAAATATAGTAAATTTTTTTATTTTGCAATACGTATTACTTAAAATAAATTTTCGATAATTATTTGTTTACATTATATACCATTTTTATTTGCGAAATAATTTAATTGATTTTCAAAATATATATGCAGTTTATTTTCAAATACTAGTATCTACAATATATATAATATTAGGTCATATATATAAACTAAATCATATATATATTATTTTTTAAAACTTAACTTAATTTAAATCAAGATATTTATTTATAATCTAATCTATAAAATTTTAATGCCTATATAAATATAATGAAATAAATTGGTAAAGCGCGCAGGCGACTAAAATAGTCGCAGAAATGTTTGCTTAAATAAACCAATTCATCAATTGTAGAATTTCTGTGAAACTCATATATATCTTATCTTAAAATAAGTTAGTAGATTTATTACAAAATCTATAAATTGTAATCAATTTCTATAATATATTTTATAGAAAAAATCACAGGAAAATATATAGTTGATTTTAAAATAATTTCGAAACTGCAGTTAATTGCTATTTATAAATTCAGAATTTATTGAAAATAAAACATTTTTGATGAACTTATAAGAGATTAAAGATTAATTAGATTAGATTCATTTAAATTCAATAAATTTACAATCTTTTATATAGAATTTAAAATCGCTTCAAAAGATATAAGGACAATTTTTCGTTCCATGTCATAGTAAAATTTTGTATAAAATATGGATATCGAATACATAAACTATACTAAAACATATGCTTTTAAAAATAATAAGTTTTATATGATATCTAATCGGATTTCTTACGAGATGCTACTTTGTATAGTTGTTGATAACAATATATATATATATTGTTATCTTATCGTATATGGTTAACCAATGAGACCGTTAAGAGTTTTATTTGATGGGAATCCTACAATATATTATACGTACACTCGGGCTTCATTTAACCACATGGTTAGTTTTATGTAAGACTATATACATATACACATATTGTAATTTATATATATGTAAATGTAGGTATTAATAGAAATCAATAGAATTTATAAAAGAAAGAATTATTTTATTATTAAGGTTTCATTTCAAACTATAGCCATACTTCTTATTTCATTATATACAAAACTCAAAATATGTATATACAAAATAAACCGAATTTTTCGCATTAAAGTTATAATATATGGGATTGGTGGTGGCGATACTCTTATATAATATACGTATGATGATGATGTATATCAAAGAATGTATATTATGCATTAAATTTTGTTTATACAATAAATCTAAAGTTCTCACAATTATGTCATCCACCTACACCCACTCTTACACACACACACACACAGCTGGATATTATTTGCATAGAATTTTTTATATGCGAAATTATATTATTTGTATTGTTTGCGCGCGTTAAAATATTTTTTTCATTTTTTTAAGTAATTATTTTATTAAAATGTTTTTAGTAATGTAATGTTTATAAAGAAATGAAATTATTTCTTAAGAAATATTTTGCTAATAATTTGCTCGTTGATTTTTCTTAAATATCTGAAAAAAGATACATTAAAATGATAATTAATCCACTCCAAGTTCTAAATTTCATCATGGCGATTAGGGAGGGTGCTCTTAATATGGATAACAAACCATAAAAATGAGATGGGAAGTGGATTACAATATATAATATTAGATGGTCACACAGTATACATTTAACACCAATATTACATCTAATCAAATCTCATCTGCTGTAAATGTTCATGTGGATGATCGGACATGGGAAATAAAAATTTTTTCTTATACAATTTCTTGGCATAATGAGGCTGCAGAACTTATTTTAACAATATAAAATTAATTTTGAAAAGATATTGTTACATAAAAATTAAAGCCATTCATATTTATAAACAGCTAAATTTAAAAGTTTAGCTAAATTTTTTCTCCTCCCTTATATTATTTCCGTTTTTACGTTTAATAATTATTTTATTTATAATACTGTAATTTTTCCAACAGTAGACGTAATTTAAAATTAATATTTCCGGCATTATGGAAAAAAAAAAAAAACACACAACAAGAAAAAAAAACTGCTAACATTTAATTACATTAAAAATTAAAACATTTGCGCAAACAAAATATTATTTATTTGTAAATAAAGAAAAAAAAAACAAAAAAATTAAAAAATCGCATCTCATCTCTCATCGCGGAATGTAAAAAAGCATTTAATAATAATATTCTTATCAAAAATAATATTTATATATTACATTTAGTCATTTCTATTTAATTTTTGTGTGTGTACTGTGTGGCCTCTCGCTGTTATCATTTATAAAAATTTTTGTAATTTTTGGTTAAACAGATTTTTCTTTTATTATTAATAATTATAAATAATAGAGCAATACCGTATCGTAGTGGCCACCAAAAATGAAACACACACGTTTGAAATTCTATAGCTGCATCGTACAGGCTATTAATGTTACCGAAAGCAAATGCGATCTCAAAATGACTGTACTAACTTATTATAAAATAAGTGTAAACAAATTCAGCCATATAGTGTTAACTTTTTTTCCTATGGCCACTACAATTGTCTTTAACGTCATTTAATTATTTTTAAGTACTATTATTTTATGTATATATATATACAAATATTTTTCATCAAAACATCAGCATCTTTTAATTATAATGCATTCATATATACGAAGTATTGTAGTAGTGTATGTGTATGAAAAAACGTAAACATTTTTAAAATAATGTAATTTTTATGTTTATTTATATAATGATTCATGAATATTTTGAGTATTTTGTTTGTTCATGCATCTATTACAAATATATTTTTATATATACATTTTTTTTTCTTCAGCTATATATAAAATGTAAAAATATAATTAAAAAAAAGTTAGATTTTTAAGCTCTTATACAAATTAAAGACGAAAAATAAACGTTAAAAATGCGTAGGTGTTTATTTGTATACGTGTTAAAAAATTCATATATGCTATATGACTACTGTGCACTCAGAATTCCTCCGTGGTAAATTGAAAGCTTTCAAATTCTGTTAGTGCGTATAAAAGCTCATGTATACACACAGAAATAAATATTTGGATACTGATTTGTTTGTGATATATATTAAAAGATAACAGCATATAGATAATAGATAATAGATAATAGAAAATAGATAAATTTAAATTAACATTTTAAAATAAATTTTATAAAATCGCAAGAAATTTAATTAGGAAACTACACGTTCTACACGCATTACGTATCATCAGTTCTTGTGTTAAATAAATTAATTAACTTTATTGTGCGGTGTGTGACCATTTTTCTTTAATCCAAATTATGCATTCTTTTCTATTATAATATATATAATTTAATTTACATAATTTTGATAATATACGACAACGCAAAATTTGCGGTTTAATTATTTTGTATATTTATCATTTTATAGTATTAAATATATTGTACAGCGCTCCCATGTGCGTGTGTGTGTGTGTGTTTTTTTTTTTTTTTTTTTTAATTAATTAGTATCATTAACATTTTTGAATTTATATGGGTTTTTTGATTTTAATTTTTTTTACGAGTTTTAGTAAATTTTTTATGAAAATTGTAAAACTTGTTTTATTTGTAAGTTTATTATTTTTGTTGTTGTCACATTTGACTATATGTAATAATAAATATTCCTTTTTCGTATATATTAATTTTGGCAAACATACAGAGTGAATCAAAAGTCTAACGACGGATAATATTCGATAATCACTTAAACATAATTTAGTTGTTTGACCAAAAAAATTCAAAATATAACATTTCATATTGTAGAAGATGGTTTTAAAATTAAAAAATATGGTATCGCAATTTTAAAAGTCTATTTTATGAAATGTTGAAAATTGCGATTATATTTCATATTTGAAAAATCTATATATGTTAACTTTTTGGTTCAACCCGTGTATTTTAAATAAAATATAAATTTATGCGTATTTGATGATTTTTCAAATCAGCTTTTTTATTTATTATTTCTATATGGATATACAAAATATTTCGTGTAGGATACACATGTGACCATAGACAAACAAAATATATCTGTATATCATAGATGATGCGTATAGATAGATACAATATAATAACAGTTTTGATTTCAAAATATGTAATGATTTTTTAATAGCCGGCACTTGTTACACTTTGCACACACATTGTATAATGTTACCCACATGATTTTATGTGAAATTAATTGAGAAATTTTTAATTATATTGCACTATAATTTAAAAAAATATTAAATACATTGCGATAAAATCTATAAAGTCTATAAATAACTTCTCGGTGGCCACCGGTGTATATATTATATATAGTGTGTGTTTTTTTTTTGCCAAATCACACATTGCTAAAATTGTTTTTTTTCCTATATATTTCATTGGTTTAAAAATATATGTTTTATTATTATTATATTATTAATAAAAAATGTGAATATTCGTATATTTAAATACTCGTATATAATATATTTGGATGGAATGAAAGTTTCATTCATAATTTTTTTTTTTTGTAACACTGGATGTTGGTTGTGATGTTGATGTTGAATGATATTATTGTATAAAATATTTAAAGAATTTTATTATGTTAGTTTTATGGGACCATATATATTTACAACTATAGATTTAAAATAGCGTGGTTTATGTAAGATAATATATGCGATGCGGATGAATCATACTCGATGATTAATTAAATAATTATTTACATATGTTCGATAATTGTTTTTGACTGCGTGTAAACAATCTATATCTAATTATTATACAATTTTATCGAATCATAATTATACGTATGATCTATATATTGTGATAAAAAATAAAAATCACGTATATGATGCGATTGAATAAGAAACGTTGCTTTGCATAGATTGAAGCGTATATAAAGATATATTCTATAATTGCATCAACTATATATAGTTCTTTTCTGTAGAAGCATCGATCCCTTTTTTACCACACCTCGTATGGTAATAGATCTTTGTAAACAAAGTTATCCCGATACAATATATTCTCTTTCTGACACATCTCATTATCTTAACACAATCTTATTATTTTATATGGTCACAACTATATATCGCTCTTCATCATTATATATATATATAATCTAATGTAAATTCTATGTATGTATGTAAAAATGAAAGTAACAATATATTTTTGCATTCTAAAATATAGTTAATATATATTTAATTTATATATTTATATAAAAATTATCACAAATTTACAAAAACAGCTGCTCTGTGGCTACATCGCAAAAAGCATCATAAAATAAAGTTAAATAATATTTAAATATCGTATATATATGGTATATAAAAACAAATATATACAGAAAAATTATTCAAATATTCAAATAATAAAGGAAATTATTTACATAAATGTTAAACAAAAAATAAATGCATTATACAAATCGTCTCACTTTTAGCACTCCATATAGAATATATGTTCGACTATAGAGCAACGTCTTCTATAGTAAATTACAAATGCAGAAATATATTTATTTTTAACATTTCCAATAATTTTAACATATTATTTAAATAATATGGAATATGTTATTATGTAGAGTGAATCAATTAGAAAAAATATACAAACACATACAAAAATGGTAATATTCTTAATTCCCAATTAATTCGATATCTCTATTTAGTTAATTTATACATATAGATTGATAAATATTTTATACTATAAATAAAAACACACCATATGCATATCCTTAGAGAAATTTCAATGATTTTCGATATCTATAAATTTTAATGTTTGTTGGATACATGAGCATATGACATAAGATGTTAGATTATATATATATATAATTATCATCATTATCATAATATTATATATATATATATATAATTATCATCATATAGAAGTATATATACGAAATTTTATTGTATATTTAAATGTATGATAAAATTGTATAAATATGTCAAATTCAAATAATATTTATAAAATCTAAATTTTAGGGGAAGATTTAAAAGCATATCGCATTTATTATATATTAATCTATATATGGTAAATATATATATAGAGATCTCATTGTTTTGCCGCGCACTTCAACCTTTACATATAAAATTATATGGTATATATGATGAAAAGCTAACTTGGATTAAAATTTATATATATATATAGATAACGTAAAATGTGGAAGAGAATGAAAATGTCTCTATATAAAATACTCTATACATATCAATTAGAATATATATTGAATAGATAGTGTGTGTTCTATAAACATCAAAATATTACGTATATATATATATAATTATATATCAAAAACAAAGCTCTATCTATACATATGATGAGTATATTCATTCATATTCATATATTGATGATATATATAAAATATACAATGATTTGGCAATTAAGTGATGTATAGTGATGTATGTAAAATATATAGGAAAAGTATACATTTACATATAGTTCACTATAAAATCGATGATATAAACCCCAAAAATTTGTATATTGTATTATTTTTTCCATACACATGTATGGGAACGTCATATTTTATTACACAATTTCAATGTATACATATTTTGAATTTATATATACACTTAGATGGCAACAAATAAAGGCAACCTTTTCTCATCACAATATATTCATATGTATATGATATATATGTTTAAATTTGATATGGAATTGGTATCTCACTTAAAATTTAACTGTCACAATTATCCATATACGCATAATAGATAAATATATGAGAAAGTTAAGAATATATATACAATATTATATACAGAGTGGCAGTCGTCGCGGCGTGTACAAGGTACTCAGAGTACTTGTTTAAAAAAAAAATAATAACGAATATTTAGTATTAATATTTTTGATATTGGACTGTAAAAAGTAATAAATTTTGGAAAGTTAAAATATGGAAAAAAAATATGTATGTTAAATATTATATGGCATCGTTAGACATAATCATATTTAGAATCATCAAATTTTACTGGCGCTTATATTCAATGCTGCGTCATATATACGCAAACATAATTGTGTTTGGTACATTTTCATAATGCACAAAAAATATTATCCGTTCATTGTTACAATTTATTTTATTGACCAACTGTAATTATCCTTGGAAATTTTTTATGATTTTACAATTTTATTAGCTACTTGCTACTATACTTTGATTATGTTGAGGTAATTGTTTTTACATTTATTATATGAAATGTGCTGCCGCCGTTAAAAAAATCATTAAAGTATAGCCGAGTATAGTTGTACGTAAACATTATCAAAATGAGATGAAAATAGAATAAATGTTTATCTATATATTTGACCAGTTCACGAGCAGACGCCACTGAATTATTGAATAAAAATATCTGTATTATAAAGTTAGTTAGTACAAAAGATTAAATGTATGGATATAGCAAATGCTATATATGTTATATATGATAATATGAATGTCTCTATAAATTATAACCATCAAATTGTTTAAATATTGGATAGGTATATTTTACATTGCATACCTATAATATACGCGGCTTATATACCATATGCGTTATGTATTTGTATTATATAGAACTATTACATATATATAAAGTTATATAGTAGCAGATAAAATAATTTTGATTTTTTGGGAATGGTGGTTGTTCAAAGCCATTAATAATTCCTCCTCATTTATTGTAATTTTGTTTGTTATGTTTTTATTATATTTTATTTTATATATGTACGTTCTTCAGTGTATATAGACCATATATATATATATAAATAACGTACATACTCTCCTATATACCATATATATATATATATGGCATATGACATGGCATGGCTTATGGTGGAGCTATACCTTTTAATATTTATATTATTTATATATAGTCATAAATATACGCATATATATCCTAGCCTATTTTACGATGTGACGACCAATTTTTTGTTGTTGATATATATATATATATAGGTATATTTACCTAAACTTTATATATGGTATATATAAAATTTATAGAATGGATGGCATGATGAGATTCAATATTCATTTTATATCCATATATATTTACTTTTTGGAAAAAAAAAAAAAAAAAACGTATAATTTATGATATTGATTGGTGGTTATAATTGTATATAGGTACACACATACATATATTTATATATAAAAATATATAGAATATTTGTTAATGTAATACGAACAAAAATATACAATTGATAAATACAAATATATCTGCATATTTAATAATTTTTTTCACATATATGCGGGAAGTTTTGTGAATATTGCATTCACTCAATAATATAATCCAGTAGGGATACATTGAACGATTTGAATTAAATTTTCATTGAAAAAATATTGTATTTAAGCGAATTTATTCAAAATATTGTATGTCAATGGAATATTTTTGTCACAATATTCAATGTATTTTTAGTATCTTTATACATACATTCAAAATTTGCTCAAAATTGGATGAATACAAAATATAAAGGACTATATAGTTCGTTAAAATTTATGAAGCAGTTACAAGTGTGATTTTTCTTAATATTGTTATTATATACTTTATTTTTATACTTTATATTTATTTATCATCAATCTGTGTACCATCCACTTTTATTATTCTATAGAATTTCTAAAAATTATCAATTATATTTATTAATAAAATAATAAACTAGAACAGGATTTAAACTTTCTTCATATCTTATTGGAACACCTGTTATGTTTGCTTAAATTATATATATATATATATATGTATGAAGGATATGCATTATCTATTAAAGAGATTAAATATTTGAGCCTTAATATAATAATAATAATTATTTATAATATGAAAATATACTACTCCAATATATAGGCAAGGAGCAGATAAAGTCAAAAATTATTACAATACACCATATTTTATTTGTGCATTAATTTACAAACAAATATTTTACATATACACAATATTTAAAATTTATATCGTATAAGAGAATTATATAAAAAATTAAAATTCATTTAATATTATATGCGTATAAAAATAAAAATAAAATAAATTCAAATATGCACGCACATAATAATAAGCAGAGCTTAAAGTTATCATCATCAGAAATTATATTTCATCGTACGCATACGATCACGACACCATCATCATCATCATCATCATATATGTGTAATAAAAAATTTAATGTATATAAATAAATATAATATAAAATATATGATACATAACTTTATATAAAATTTGTATATATACCCACACACACTCACACTCATCAACATATAAGTCGTATATATGATATGGTATAAATATATATATTTAGGAAGATTTGAGATGATGTTCGTTGACGACGATAAGTCAGTTTATGTGTTATTATATCATAATATGTATATAAAATATGTGTTATAAAATCTAGGAAAATGAAGTGAAATTATATATTTAAAACAATTGGGTTGATGTTATATAATTATATTTATATATATATTTTATACATATATACAATACACGTCTCACAGTTTACACTGTGTAAAAGTACATATATATATATCTATACATTATATAATAATATGGATACGTGTGTGAAAAACATTGAAGGAATTAAATTTCCTTTTACATAAAGCACTATAATATGTTGTTGTATCATATATAGATTTATAATAGTATATATTTCTAAATATAGAATAATATCAGTGGTGTAAAAAATTAAATACTAAAAATAAAATGCAACAATTATCTAATTATCTGTACTATATACTTTATGTATGCCAACCATTAATGAGTCTTGCAAAATTAAATGATTTCTTGTATACATATAATTATATAAATTTTTTCATAAATATTTATTTACACGCCACTGTACAAAAGCTTTATGTGTTTATATACGTACGAAAAGGATCATTTCATACCCGCATACACACATATGTAATATTTATAAATATTATGTCGGCACATTATTGTGTATATATATATAAAAATAAAAACACATCAAGGCTATATATTATTTATTTATGTACGAATATGTATATATATATAAGCATCATATATAATAAATCCTTTATCATCATCATCATCATCATCATCATCATCATCATCATCATCATTCCCATTTCATTGGTTTTCTGTTTGAGTTAGATAATATAAAATTGTGTGTATATAATATATAATTGTTTGATGTTAAAATATGCACAATTAATATACAGTCACGCGCGCGGTAAAATATTGAGTATTGCATTAAAAAAAAAATAGTGAGTTACATACAAATTTGTTAAATATTTTACCATAAGAAGTAATTTTTCAGCTTTCCTAACTATATTTCAACACCTATATATATATGTATATTGATAACAGCTGCGACGTTACTATCTATACATAAATACATAGAAATGACTGTATACACTTTAACGCAGTGAAATAGTAATTTTTCATTAATTTATAGTAACAGTATATACCCAAAAGTTGAAAAATTATGGTGATATTGTAATTCGAAAGCATTTTTTCAGTGAAATATGTTTTCATTTTATTTCTCTCGTATTTAAAATTATACAAATTGCAAGTATAGAAAAACAACGAAAATATATAGTAGTAAAACAACCAATTTTACGTTATTACATACAATTGTATATAAAATCGTTGTTTTGTAAATTTTCATACAACAAGAAATGAACCACCATCATGCTGAGCTTATTATTTTGGTTTTATTATGTGAAATGATTATTGTAATATATAACAGAGAAAATTAATTACTTCACTCCATATTGAATTACCATATTACCGTTTGCTAATACACGTTTAAGAAGGGAATATCTGTGCGCAGGAAAACATAGTGTTGTATCCGATTAAAACAACGCTATGGGCAATTCAAGAATTATATAATAAAGCAGTTTATCGAAATAAATTACTGCATTGTTATATACTCACATTTTAATGCAGTCCTAAATATTTGACTGCAACTGTATATAAAAATACTATATATATAAACGTATTATGAAACCACATAAAAAGAAACATCAAAATTAAGAAGTTATATAGCGAGAGAGATTGATATTGCCTACATATATATTTACTTATTTCCTATATGTATATCATATAATAATATAATTTTACCCTTGAAAATATACAAATACATACACACCCCATATATTTATATAGAAATTTTAGTATAATATAAAAGTATATGAGAAGAAGAAAAATTCATATATAAGAATATTTATATTTTTCCTTTAAAACAATATATCTTCTTTAACTTTTTTTTCTTTCAGCGAGAATATAAATAATTTTCTCACCAGATTTTCAATACATTGTATATAAAATATATATACAATATAATAGTCTACTTATATTTATTTTAACAAACAACCGAATTTACCGCACTGAATATATACCACATATACCAATACCCGTTTTTCACCCATTATAGAATAAAATAAAATATAATATCAAAAAAATAAAAATAAACCACCCTCACAAATATGCCTCATAATAATAAATATACAATATATATATATGTGATGTGAGTATAATATATAGACCAACATCAATTCATTCATTCACCCATCATAATAATATATACATCAGGAAGGGATAAAGTTAATCTGACAATCACTTGTGTAATTTTTCCCTAGTCAGTATTTTGATGGGTCTACTACCTTTTTTTATTTTTTGCTTATATATAGAGAGATATAAAACACACCAATTTGTACATAAATATATATAAACATATTACATAAAACATCATATATATATACATAACATATATAGCTAAATATTAAAACATAGTATATATATGTATATTACTATGTAATAAGAACTATATATATATTCTTGTGATATGTATATTCTATATACGCACAATTCTCTGCGTTCGGTATTCGGAAAGAAATGTGTTTGTGTGTACGTTTTTTTTTTTTGCTTTCTTATTTCTTATATATATATATATATATTAATGTGTGCGTGTATGCTTCTTTTATTTTTCTTTGAATTTCTTGAGTAGGTCCGGGAAGATATAAAAAAAAAAATATATATATATATAAATAGGGACAAATCACTAAAGTCATAAAATAAATGGATTATCGCGCGCGACGACACAGTAACCTTTTTTTTTTTCTTTTACTTTCACATTTCTTCTTTTCATCTTACACCACCATCATATCGACAATTTTTCTTTTATATTATATATTTGTTTATTTTCTGTGTTATTATTATCGTTAACATAATATAATTTAACATACAAATACGTACGCAAACAATAAGCTGTGGGATTGTATATTTAAATAGAGGCGCTTTAAGACAATTTAAAAAGTTGTAAAACCAAATTATTAACAAATTTGTATTCTATAATAAAATAAATAACGATTATAACTCCTCAATTTTCGCTCACACCACCCCCACATACAAATTTACAATTACAAAAAATACACAAATTAATATTACTAATTGTTTTGTTAATAACTAATTTAGTTTTTTTTTTTTTTCTCTTTTACAGTCAATACACGCACGTCGTTGAACACAGATCGCAAAAAGGGTAAGTCAAATAATAATAATAATATTTTTTTTTTGTATTTCTTAATTTTAATCATATAAAATTTAAAATAAATAACAAATAATCAGTAGTCTATTTATCGCATATATATAAGATAAACTATATATGATATGAATATGCGTACATTAAATGGTTTGCCGATAAGTAACTTCTCAAATGAAAGACTTGAACTTTGTTTTTTTTTCATATAATCACAATATATTTAACAAAACCATCATTTTAATATTGTTACTCCTGTAAGGACTTTGTCAAACGCAACGGTGACTCGTGAAAATTATTTTACATAAATCATTTGTATATATTTTTAAAGCGTCATATAAAATTAACAGAATTGTGTGGAAAAAATTTAATGAGGATTTATAGAAAATTTTCCGGAAATTTATAAAGCATCAACGTATTTTTTTCTAATTTTCGAAAACGTGGATATTTTCTAAACGTGTTAAGCAATTTTAAAAAAAAGTTATTGAATTAAAAATTGAGAATTTACTAAATTTGGAAAATCTGATAGAATGCGTTCGTCCATAATCAATTTATTGTACAGCTGTAGTCGTTTCATTTTGTTCATAAAATTTAAATTTTATTAAATTACAATTTCCGAATATGCGTAAATATTTAACTAAAGCAATTGTATCAATGAAACATTATTTATATTATTATTATTATTATTATTATTATTAGAAACTCAAATCGTATTAATATACGTGTTGAGTGAACGCAAGAATGGGATAATAGAATTGTTCGAATAATTTCTGATGCATATATAAATTATGCAATGTATTCAATGTCACATTATAAATAAAGGTATATTTTCAATAGATTATTATGGCTGCTGTGCCAGCACGAGTCTTTGCCTCCATATCCATATCGTTTTTATTGAAATAAATGATTTACAAATTTCAAAGAAAATAAATTTTATAATTTTATTTATTTTTTTTTTGTAACTAAATTAATTGGGGAATTCAAACCACTTAAAGGTAAAATAAAAGAAAAAAAAATAAAGAAAATATAAAAGCACAAAAGAAAATTGAGATTTTTAATTAGAAAAACAATCTTTAAGTTATTTGGAAAATTGGAAGGTACACACACACACACACACACAAACATATATATTCATAATAAAATTCAATAAAAAAATTATATAATTAATAAAAATTATATGGTTAATTGATTTTATAAGAGAAAATAAATAATTAAGTTTTTTTTTATTACTTTTTTTTACTACATCGTAAATATTTTCGTATTAAATTTAATCAACAAATTTTTTTTGTGATTATAATCACACAGACACACAGAGAGAGAATAAATTTAATTAACTTATTTCAATTTTATATAAATATATATATATATATATATAGTCTTTACTTACCACCACAAAACAGTGTAACATCTGCCAATAATTCCGATTTGAATAGACTGGAAAATGTCATGGCTAAATTGGATGAATAACTGTTCCATTTTAAACAAAATTGCTGATGAGGATCCATTGCGTTTAATTCTCTGAAATACATATAAATTGATATGTTTATTAAAAGTTATAACGATGACTTTTATTTTTATGGTAAATAGTTGATGGTTTATGTGTCTAGTTTTATACAAAAACATAAGAGATTCTTATATATTAATCATCAATATAAATTCTATGAATTAAATATTATATTAGTTTGTTGATTATTTTTTTTTTATAAACAAAATATTTTTTAAAAATAATACAATTCACAAACAATATATAGTTAAAAAATATAAATATCTACATAAAATATTGTATATTAACTGCCAAATTGAATATTAATACATAAATAAATATTTTGTTAATGAATTAAAATGAAAATGATTATTTAAAATTACCAAGAATAAAATGCAATTTTATAAATATTTTATATTTTTAATTTTATGAAACATAAATAAATAAAAAAAAAAAAAAAACCCAAAAATTATAGTCATCATAACCGCAAGGCATATTTGATTTAATAATAATGCAAGTTTAAGTAAATGGTATATAGGAAAAAAAATATAACTTTAAATAAATATGCATCTTTTTATGCATACATTCAGTGATGATCCTTAACTTACATTATTCGTAATGAAGAATATTTATTTTTTGGTGTATATTGTAGAGATTATAAGTTTTCTGAAATAAATTCATAACGTGTGTACAAATTATTCACATTTTATTCATAGTTTCAACTACTTGTAATACATAAATGAAGCTTTTAAACTATATGTTTTTATAAATCTAACTTTTTTATATATGCGCGGTTGAGGCAAACATATAAATTATTTATCTTAACTGCGGGCGAACATCTGTGCGCGTTAATTCTCTATTTTATAATTGTATCCAACTATATAGACGAGTATATACACTAATACTTATACTATATACAAACAAATGTATTACACAATATCCGAATTTATATGCATTATTATAAGTTAAATATTATTTATAAACCTCACACAATATGGAAAAAACATGTTGTTATAATATAATTGACATTGAATTATAAATGAAAATAACAAAATTAAATAACGTATATTTAAAAGTGTTTGTAGATAGAGTTCAGTATAATTATTATTCATATTCTTAACTAATTCGATGAAGAATAAAATTATATTACAAATATTAACCCTTTTAATATTTTTTTGTATGAATATATATCTATAATCGACATATTACATTATTTGAATCTCACATAGTAGCTAAAGCTTTACACGCAGTTTCTTTCATCTGTTAATTTAATTGTTTAAAATATACGTTTATCTATACTTTAGATATCAAATATGTTGTTGCAGCCAGTACAATAGTGTTGAGTGATACTTGATAGTAGTCAGTATTTGGTGAGTTTCAATGGTGAATGACACTCATAACTTAAATATTTTTTACATGGACAGGGTTAACATTCGTATTTGTTATATATTGTATATAATTATATGCAATGCAATATTAGTTTAACTGTGTGCGTGCGTTTTATGTATATTTTTATTACGTAAGTCGCGTTTTGTTTGTTGCTGCTTTTTTTTTTTTTTGAATATGCACATTACGATTGTTTTTTTTTTTAATTTTAATTTATTTATTTATTTTTATATTTTTTTTTTTTTCATAATTGCAACCAAAACAATGCCCATCCACAGAAATAATATTTTTTTTGGTTAATGGATTGTAGTAATTTTTTGCAATTTTATATAATATTTTATTGTTATACGTTTTGGCGGAATACGCAGATTTTGTACAAATAAAAAATGTCATTAAACGGAATACGAAGGATTTATATATAGTATTTGAAATCTGCATCATATCGTATATTGTTTATTTGCAAGTTATTATAAGCAGCATGAATTAAAAATTATTATGTTTAGGCTTAATCGAAAAAGCATCAGATTGTCCTTTCTATTATTGTAAAAATAAATTAATTGTTTGCTTTTTTTATTAATCCATTCTGGTAAATTTTCGAACAGAGACTATATGTATACCGCGTGTATTATTAGAGAATATTATCAACAAAGATATCACTATTACAATAACAGAAGATTTTTGGATATTGTATTTTACATGTTCAATTAAATGGGAATACAATTGAATGACGATAAATTTACATGTAATTTTTAAAGTATACTTTAAAGATACTTGATGGAAATGGACTATCGTTTGAATGGGAATTTTGTGCTTTATGGAATTTATAGGTGGTGGTGGTGCGTATATTTAAATTATTAGAATCACTATAAACGATATATAAGTAATACATCCTATAATAATATATATCACAAAATCAATCAATAACGCGATCATATATGTAGAAATTATCTGATTAATTATATAAGAAAAGTTACCATTTGTTTATAATGAAACATAATAATAATAATAATGATAAATTTCCAAATACAATTATTATAATGAAAAATATATAATTAATATTAATTAATATATATACACTGACATGCAAAATTATTCAAACCATATAGTTGGTATTATATAATATTTATTATGTAATTATAAACGCATTTTCAAAACAACACCGTTTTTTTTTCTCTTTTAATAATACACCAAATATGACTTTGAAAGTTTTTGTATAACCAGCAAATATACAAAATATCGGATTCAAATTCAACGATATTAAATTTAAATAAATAATATATAAATATTTAATTTTCATTGCATTTCCTAATAAATCATTCTCTTTTCGTTGTAATAAATATATATATATTACATTTTTGTTTTTTTAAGTGAACTATGAAATTATTAAATATACAATAGATTTATCTATAGGTATGTGTGTGTGTGTGTGTAATGTATATCTAACTAAATTGTGGTTTAACCTTCCAATATTTAACTAAAATTTACATACTACAATATATATATAATTACACAATATATATATATAATATTATTATAATAATATTGATAAGTCTATATATCTAATATGTATATGTGTATGTATATGTGCATTAATCTATGTACGCGCCCACCTTTTTTTTTTTTTTTTATTTTAACATTATTGCATACAATAATATAATTATAATACAATAGATATATTTGATTTTTATTTGGTAACTCTAACTAACTATACAAAAAAAAAAATAAAAAAATACCAAACGCATGAAAAATTACACAATTTGCAGCAGCATTCGTTGCATTTATAAAAAGAGTCCGCTATAAATATATGAATGGTATTATTATTATTATTAATATTATATTAATATTTGGATATATACAAAAACCGTATATATATATATAAGTTATGTATAAAAGTGTACATAGATATAGCAGAGATAATATATCTTATATATTTAAGTATAATAAAGTATATGTTATTTACAGTATAAATACGCAATAATATTGTACATATTTAATATTTCTAAATATGTGTACATATTATTGTTAGTACGAGTATTTATATACTATAATATAATAGTTAGTATACTTATATTAAATTATAGTATATAATATTTTGAATTTTTGCTTTGTTCATCGCGCGCGCATTCACTTATATATATATATTTATACATCATACAACAACTATTATATGTGTGCGCTATATATGCTCGCAGAAGAAAAAGTAGATCGTGGCATTAAAAATAAATAAATAAATACAAAAAAAAAATTATGCAACAATTTTTTGGTTTTAAATGTATTTAAAGATAATTTCTAAACAAATACAATTTTTGTTGCGTTGTTTCAAATATGCAATTAATGGACAGTATATAAATAAAACAAAAAAAAAAAAAATAAAAGAAATCCATTAATAATGCGTCTTTTTATTTTTTCGTGTACATATACTTAAGAAAAAATATTTCAAAAAATATTATATGCAAATAGGCATAAATAAAATAGGTAAAATTAATTGTACCATTTCATTAAAAATGTTACGAGCTCTCTTCTGATTAACTGTTTTTTTTTTTTTTTTTTAAATTGCACAACCATCAAATATTTAGCGCTTTTAGAAATTTTTTGAAAATATAAATTTAAAAATTAATTATTTATATTAAAATTAAAGTTACATTAAAAAATATGCGCATAAAAAAGCTCCACATAATTTTGATGACAATTTTAACTTATACTTTTGACAAATAGATTACATAATTAATGTAAAAAAAATGGTTAAATGGTTAAAATTTATAATATGGACATGGATTTCACATTACAATTTCAAGTCAATACTGTCCGTTAAAGCCTGCGCCATTAAATACGTTTTAAAGAATCTAAATTAAATCACATTATCAATCATTATTTATTTGTTTTAAGAAAGTGAATTTAATATTTTTACAAATTATTTAATTTTTTACATATATACTCGTACACAGATATGTAAAACTTTAATCTTTACTATATAGATTTTCAAGATCATATAAATATTTTCATGGTTTCTTTTTTCATCGAGTTTTTAATATTTTCTATTAATTGATTTATTAACTCTATTAATTGATTTATTAACTCAGTAACACTGCATCACACATGCATATATTTACGTATTGTGTGAACCGATCTTAACCATTTTTTTCAAAGTTTCATGATATTTCGCGTAGTGTAACCCAGTATATAGTTTTCCAATTAATAATAAAAGTATTTGTCTACAATAATTCTCAAAAGAATTCTTAGAAAAAAGGAATAATAAAAATGTATTTTATATTACAAAAATTATATAATGATACAAAAAAATGTTATATAGAAAAAAACCATTATTATTCTGTTCACTGCTACCATGTCCTTTACGCCATCATATTAATAACTTAAAAGAGTGTTTGGTTGATTTAAAGATGTATCTGTGGATATTATGACCCGTTTTACAGCATATAGATACTACCCGACGGAATCTTAAGACGCTGCTGGATATGGATACATATATAATATATGTGTTTGATAGAGATAGGTGTTTGACGTATTTTATTGTTGATGCAGGATTCGAGTGAATTTGTATAGGTTGTCGACCAGCAAATGTCGAATTATACTTAAAGTTAAAAGGATATTTGATATGGATATTGTGATCCTGAAAAAAATGTTATATTAACATAACCTAAACACATTTTTAATATTAATCTCTCAATATATGGTATATTAGAAGAAGTGTATTTAATATTAATATTGTTTTGCATGAAATATAGGACAGGTTTTAAAAAAAAAAAAATTGGTCAATAATATATATTATTAAAATGATATTAATTTTAAAAATAAAAAATTATTTAACAAAAAAAAAACCAAAAAATTTCTACCCACACAAAATATTTGTTTATGATGCTGCGTGCGTGTAATATATAAAAATTTTGTAAGAAAGTATATAAAAACTTTCAATTTCCAATTGCAAATTTTCGCTTAAAACTAATATAAATTCATCAATCAATTTTGTATTTCGCACCAGCAGCGAGTATAATACCAACAAATTGTTTATATAAATAAATAAATAATTATAAATAATATACAATATAATAAATATATAGCATAAAAGAGAAATACTACAACTTTTTCAAGAACCCATATATTTTTGCATTAATTTTATTTTGCATTTTTAATATATGGAAAATAAATTATTGTAACCGATCACATTTTATGAATCAAAATCAATACTACAATATATATATATTTAATATTTATCATTAATAAATAAAGTGGGGTTTATATTATAATAAAAGATTCATAAAAAAATTTAAAAAATTTATATTATAAAAATTACGATACATTTCAATCATCATCTCGTCTCTCTCCCAGTCAATAAAAACGCATTTAAATTTTTAGAAATTATATAAATTTTGTATAACACACATAAAATGTAACGATGACAACGGCAATGAAAGTGTGTCTCTATAATCTCCAAATAATAATAATAATAATATACAATAATAAGTGAATATGAATATAATATATTGCAAAAATAAAAATAAAGTAGGTCTTTTATAAAATATTATGATGAATTTTAAATTTTATATGCATATAATTATTTTATTGATATTATATATTTTATTATTATAATGCCTTATTGATATTATTACACATTTATTAAATTTTTTTAACCACACACACACGATACAGCATCACATAGACCATATTATACACGCACATTTGTATATATGACTTTATTTAAATACATACTATAATATTATATACGTAAAAAAATTAATTTAAATTGAGGTCATTTATGCATATTATGAATGATGATGTTCATATGATGTTTAATTTCCATATTAGTTATATTTAGTCTCGCTATGTCTACATAAATATATATAGTTAGTTAGTATATATGCATAACTTATATTTAATGTGCTTTTAAAATTATTATTATTATATACTATAAATTAATTATATATAATTTTATTATGAATTTTTCGTATAAATATATTTTATAATGAAAAAAAAACGATGGTAGCTATTGTTGTTGGTTATTTTGACAAGGTCTACACGCAATAATCACTTTTTTTTTAAAAATTCATTTATATACTTATATGCATATAATTAGACATATATCTGATTAACACATCATTTATATACAATATATATGCTCTCACATATTTATTTATAATGGACCAATATTTATTATTATACATATGTTTTTTGTTTTGTATATACTCGTATATTTTGCACCGTACGCACAACAAATTTTGTTGATAAATTTGAATAAAATGTAAATATTTTAATTTAAATATTTAATGGAAATTATTATGGTTGAAATTTACAATATACTATTTATATAGATATTATGGAATTTGACAATATAATAAAAAAAATATAACAAATTTCGCACGGTTTATCGCATACAAATTTCTATAAGTTTGTATAATTTTATATTTCTTATATAAGTTTAAATTATCCTTTTACTAGGACGAAAATTTTACATATACACTTAAATATGCATATCGAAGTTTAACAGTATATATATATAGGATATATATAGATTAAAAAATGAAATCATATTTATAAATGTATATAGAGATTAATGTAGTGGTAAATTAATAATTAATATAACTTATAAGTAATATGTTTGCAATCAAATCGCTTTTTAAGTTATTCCAACATTTATTTGTGATGGAATTAAATTTTTATATACATACAATATCGCATACATAAATGGATGGATTCGCAAAAATATGTTATATATAGCGAATATAATCAGAAACATTGTAGTTTATTTTTTTTTTTTTTTTTTATTTGCCTAATACATATGTGTAACATTTATACACATTCCGTATTTATAAAAATTTAATTGTTTGTTTGAATCAGAGATTGAAAACATTATTTATTATTACAATATTTTTTTCGAATTCAGTAAATTTAGTTTACTGTTTACAGTTTAATCTACGTATAATTCCCGTGGATTTTGCTATATAGGATATAGTGGTACGAGTCTTTAACTGTGCCGTGCTAAACATTAACAATTATCTTGGTGACAATTTAACTATATATAAACTTTGACTGTTTTTATATAGTTCAAAAACTTATTCGAAATCGGTTGTAAAGATATCTCAATTGTTCGCAATTTCACTTAAATTTTTATCAAGTAAATAAAACTATATATTGTATATACCAATATTTGGTAGATACCATCGAGGAAATTTTTTAAACATTTTTTTTTTTGCCTACCTCTGAATGATGATGCAAATTATAATTAGGAAATGTTTTTTTTTTATTATATACAAACATTTTTATTTATTTTCACATGTAATAATACATAATATTTTAATTCAATCAAATGCAAATAAATTTTTTGGTGGATCATATATTGTAAGAGGAAAAAAAAATGATATAACCGTATGCTGCTTACACACCGATTAATATATACACAGACACAGAGTGCACACACACACGGTCGCATACGGTAAGTTAAAATGCAAATAACAATAGTGAATTTATAATTCAATTGATAATGTGAAAATATACGCGAGTGTATTGAGTACAAACATCAACAATATAATAAATATTGTATCTATAAAAATATATAAAATAAATAAATCAATAAAAAACGAACCGAAATATTTTTTTTTTTTATATTTATTTATTTATTTATTATACATTGTATTTCTTGCTATTGGGTATTTAACTTGAACATCGCTTGAAATCAAAAAGTATTTTTTTTTTTAGTCGATGGCGTTCTCATTATATATATTGAAAATTTTATGCTAAACATTATTTTTACTCTATGGAAGTTATATATACTTCATTATTTTATTATGACAAAGAAAATTGAGGTGCACAAAGTTATTGTTTAAAGAATTTTGCATAGAAATGTAATACCAAAAAACTGTTACACGACGAAATGGAAATGATTTTAAAAGCAATGGATTACGTTAATATCAACTGCTTCCTTCAAGTAATTCATTTATATTTGGTAGAAAAGATGTGGACTGGAGGTTGTTGTAAGTAAACGATGTATTAAAATTAAAATATCCATCAGGTGTATTTGTTATATAAAATAAATTGGTTTTTTTAACACACACAGAAGTGTCCGATTTCAAGATAAACACCCAATATAGTAGTTACTTATTTTTTTTTTTGTTTACTATATAATAATTTTGTTAAATCTAAATGTGTTTCTTATATAGTCGTCAATATATATATACAAAATAATAAATATTTATTATTATTTATTATATACTCGCGTATTAACTTTTTAGCGTACATAAAATACACCAAATATAATTTATGCATCATACAAAATTATATGATTGTTATTACATTATAATTTATTACAATATGTATATATGATGAACCAATTTTTGGTTATGCAGTCTTCAATGAAAAAAAAAAGAACGGGAACTTGAAACCATATTCATAATAGTAATAATAAAAATAATACTATAATATTGTAATAATAATAACACCATACAAAATAATAACTATTCGAATTTGTATACTATAACATATTTTAAATAATAAATAAATTTTTTCTATGCATCATTGCATAAAGTACATAATAATATTATGTATTTAATAACGAAAAGTACAAATATAAATGTTTTATATATACCAGAACAATGTTATATATTATTACGATCATTTTAATAATTAGTATTTCGTGTGTTTTTGTGTGTGTGTGCTGCATGTGTTGCATGTGGCCTTTTTATATATTTTTATAAATGGATAATATTTTAATTTTAATAAGTTAAAAAAACATAAAATTCTGATAATTTAAATTTATTTTCGAGACTATATAACACGAAATAAATCTATTTGACTGTGTTCAGCATTACTAAAACTATATATAATACAATAGAAAAATTGGATTTTTATCTAAAACTAATAATAATTTTTCAAACCATTTATTGGAAGCAATTGCGTGTACCAATTAAAAAAATAATTATATATTTTTTTTATAGCAAAAATATTTCATATATTAAAATAAAATAAAATAATGTGTCATGTGGGCAAATAGTAAAAAAATTAAAGTATATAGAAAATATAAATGAATTAGTAAAAACGGTTATTGTTATATAGCATTTAATATTTATAAATAATTATATAAATAAATAGTTTGGGGCGATATCGAATCATAGATCAGATTAAAATATACTACAGTTGATTGTTCTTACGCAGAAAAATTAAGATCTAATTTAAATTAAGTCTACATTCATGTCATGCTCTTCCATATATTTATTAATCAGATCCATCACCATAACCCGCCCGCATCAATCAATGGCCAGAGTATGTGGTTTTGTGGAACACAAAAATGTAAGATTGACACCATATTTTTTTAAAGTTATTTACTATTTCATTTCCATTTCTATTTTTTAAACTTAAAATTTCCTTATATAACATCAAAAAAAATATATCCGCTAAAGGTAATTTAAAATAAAAAAAAAATTATAAATAAATGCATTTTAAATAGTATTAGTATTAATGGTTGACTGCACGCATTCACAAAAATATATAATAATAAACATAATATATATATAATAAGAAATAGTTTCTTAAATGCATTGCGTATTATTATTGTAAATAAGAAATGTGTAATTTTTTGAGAGCATTTTTTCTATTGGACTTTGTTGTTTTTGTGTTTAACAATTGAATATATGCATTCATTTTATTATTGCGTATATTATATAGATATATATTCTTTGTTGTAATATGCAAATTAAAGGAAGGAGAAAAAAATGTTTATACATATTTTTACTCACATAATTATGTTATTGTGTGTGCTACATTATGAGCATATGCTACACCTCAGTATCTGCACCTCTATATATAAGGTTGTCAACTATCTCCCTTCCGCCTTTTTGCTCTTTATTCAATGCTTTATAAAAAGTGTTACAGTAATCGGATTTAGTTCAAATATGCGCCGTTTTGTTCGATAATCTGTTTCCATCTAGACTGCAACTTCATAATACCTCCCTCGTAGAAGCCCCCCTCCTTATTTGCGAAGAACTCGGACAGCCACTTTTCACAAGCCTCTTTTGAGATCAACTTTACACCACCAAGGGCGTTCGCCATGGACAGGAACAGGTGGTAATCACTTGGCGCTATGTCCGGGCTATATGGTGGATGCGATAAAACCTCCCATCCGAGCTCCCGTAGCTTCTGACGAGTCATCAACGAAGTGTGTGGTCTGGCGTTGTCCTGGTGGAACACTACACCCTTCCTTTTGGCCAATTCTGGACGCTTCTGGTCGATCGCCTGCTTCAAGCGGTCCAGTTGTTCGCAGTAGATGGTAGAATTAAGCGTCTGGCCATATGGGAGCAGCTCATAGTGGATGATTCCCTTCCAATCCCACCAAACACACAGCAAAACCTTCCTGGCCGTCAATCCCGGCTTGGCCACTGTTTGGGACGATTCACCGGCCTGCGACCACGACCGTTTTCGCTTGATATTGTCGTATGTGATCCATTTTTCGTCGCCAGTCACCATCCGCTTCAAGAATGGGTCGAGTTCGTTCCGTTTCAGCAGCATTTCGCAAATGGAAATTCGGTCCATTAGATTTTTCACTGTTAATTCATGTGGCACCCAAACATCAAGCTTTTTTTTGTATCCAGCCTTCTGCAGATGGTTTAAAATGGTTTGGTGACTAACTCCCATCTCCTGGGCGATGTCACGAGATGCCACATGCCGGTCTAACTCGATGTATTCCATGATTTGATCGGTATTTGTCGTCACAGGTCTTCCGCCGGCTGGCTTATCCATGGTGTCGTTTTCACCGGCTCTGAATCGTCGAAACCATTCCTCCGCAGTTCGAAGTGATAGAGTACCATCCCCCAAAACACCATTAATCTCACGGAACGTTTCTCTAGCGGATTTGCCTTTAACGAAGGAAAACTTTAAAATAGCGCGAATTTCGGCGTTAGTGAACTCCATGTTTACACGTCTATAACTGTTGAACGCAATATCCAAACTAATCATACATAGCGTCGTTTTGTTTGTTATGTCAAGAGCTTTCAAATTATGTACAGTGTTGCCAGATACGAGCTCTGTAGCGCTTTGTACATAGCCGCGAAATTAAAAAGACAAAAAGGCGGAAGGGAGATATTTGACAACCTAATATATATATACAATATGTGCATAGCATATATATACAGATAAAAAACCTCTTACTTTAAAATAGTAAAAGTTTTTAAATTATATAGTTTATGTTATTATATAGAAATTGTTTCTCATTTATATATACACACCAATGTCACAGTATTAAATGGGAAAAAATATAATATAAAAGAATTGTTGTTTGTTGTTTTGAAAACATCCTGTTGTTCAAAAAATAACCGGAATGATTGTTGTGAAATATATGAAAATTAATATAATTTAATATAATTGTAATTTTAGAAAAAAAATTATCATATCATAAATTTATGTAACAGCTACAGCTTAATTTTAAAGTTTGGTTGTTAGCAGCCTGTGTATATCAATGATTATTTTTTTGAATTCATGTTTATATGTGCCATATAATTGATTTTCTCAATAATGACATCGTACATAAATTTCACAGTCATGTCTGGTACATACCATATTACAAGAAGAGCGGTTCAATTATAGCAGTAGGTAAAACTCATAATTATCTAAAACGAACAATTTAAAAAATATTAAATAATATTGATAAATTTATTTTGTAAGCAAATTTCAATACTATAAAAAAGTGCATCAAATTATTAAATCATTCAGTGTAAGTGACAACATCTGTTGGAATAAATTTCAAAAATGAGCAAATTTTTAAATTTGAAAATTCGTTAAATTATAAATAAAATTACAATAATAATAAAAAATAAATTCGAATTTCTTATATAGGCGAAATAAATTCAATTGTTTTTTTGCATTTCTCATGTGTCATCAATTTTTTCTGACACATTTCTAATTTCGATTTTTATTATTGCTAGTTTTTGTTTTTCTTGTGTCAGTCACGTCGTAGTAAATGGAAAATATAGGAAAAAAAGAAATTGCATATTAATCATTTAATTATTTTATATTTAATAATTAATGTAAAGTAGATATTCTATTATTTTAAATTTATAAACCGAATATTAATATTTAACATTATTTAAGTTTTATTTTCTATATATTATTACAGTGTTTAATTAGTGTGTGTTTAAAAAATGCCTACAATAAATTTCAACTTTCTTTTTCCCTTTTTATTAATGATGTGCGTAAGTGCAGCGCTCCTCATTTATTCATATTTTATACATTAAATATTATAATTGTTTTAATTATTTTTATATTATTTGTTTCCCAACAATTATCAATTCATACAATATTTAATTTTATTGGAAAAGATGGTATAGATTTTTAGGATTTTAATAATTAAATTTTGATTTTTTCCTATATGACGCAAAAAAAAAAAAACGTGATTGTTTCTGTGCGACGCCGCGGTGACAAACATTTTTATATAGCATTTATTGTTGTTGTTTCTTGTTGTTCTTGTTGCTGCGTTTTTGTATTTATGTTTATTATTGTACCAAATTATTTTGAAAACGAAAAAGTAATAAAATAAATATATTTAATTTGATTTGTTACATTTATTTAAATTTATTTACCCAATAATAATAATAAAATTTATTTTTTTTTTTTTGTATTTTTAGCAATATCAAATGTGTCTCACTGTTCAATTCTGTTATTTGTGAAATGAAATTGCAAATTGAACTGTATGTGCAGAATATTCATTCTTCTGTTACCGGCGACTCTTCTATTGCGGCTGATTGGCGGAAAAGTAAATTGGTGAGTACCATTTTATTTATTACATTTTAATTATAGTTTATATCATTTTATTACTATATATAATTTTTATATAAATAAATTTAATTGTTTATGGAAAGTATATTTGCGATATTTGCCTTATATTTTAATTTATAACATAAGAAAAAACTATAGTAAACCTTAACCAAATGTATATAAAATACAGACAGTGTCAAAAATATTCGTTAAAAAAGAATTTTTATGGTAAACACTGTTTACCTTGTTTACATGCCACTACTGATATATAATTATTGCATGCGTTTTACTTAACGTGATTTCTTCTTTTGACAACTATATAATTATTGTATTGTACAATATATATAATGATATATTTGTTACAGTGACGAACATTTATTTATTATTTCATCATTAAAATATATTCCAAATATTTGTATACAGAAAAGAAGAAAAAGTTTGTAAATAATGTAATTATGTTAAATGTATATATGAACCCATATACATAAAATATCCCATATTAAATATTGTATTCCTCAAATCTTTTATATTTATCCATCTATTATATTATAACAATATATTATATGCATAATACGATAACAAATTTTTATGATACATACACACACACACACACAAACATATACAACATATTATAGAACGCGTATTAATATGACATAAAACAACATAAAAATGCTAACTCACGTGCAATAACCATATCGCCTAAAATTATTGTGCGTTTTAATTATTGAAAAATAACTACTACTACAACATATTATATATACAAGAACAACAACAACAACAACAACAACAACAACAACAACAACAACAACAACAAAATCAAAACAATAATCTTATTATGTATTAACATTGTTTTACTTTATATACTTTAGTTATATACACATAACGAATGGTATATAAAAAAAGGTATTGTTTTATAAGTTTTTATATAAAAGCATAGAGAAAAAATGAAACGAGTTAAAGAAGGTTCCTCATATAGTCTTTTAATTGCGTTATTTATAATAATTATTCTCTGTATTTATGAAGAACATCGTGTAACGCACAATAACAATCTATAAAAATTCAATTTGAATAAAAAGTATATTATATTATTAGAAGAAGAAATTTATACATATATTAAATATTTATGTTGTGTAAATTGTAAAACAAAAGATAATCATGAATTTATGTGAATTTTTTGTTTTGTTTATTATTATTATTATTATTATTTGATTGTATTGCATATAGAAGTAAACATTATTATTATTATTATTATTATGTTTTTTTTTTGGAGGCCCAATTGTTTTTCTGATTTGGTTTTGGTTTATTATACAATATATAGATAGATATTATATAATGTACAATATACGATACATAAATAGTTAAGTTATTGTTGTACTTGAATATATATATTATATATAATATTGAGAATGCGTTTTTATATTGTACAATAATACAATATATTTTTCTGAAATTTATCCTAACGGTAATAAAAACGCATACGTGCGTTTAGGTAAGGTATACGCATTTATATATATACGACTATAGTTAGTGTTGAATATATTTTTTCTCATTGGTTTTGTTTATGTTGCGTTGTAATTATTATTACAATTTTTTTTTTTTTTTTATTCCAAATACGGAAAGATTAAATTAATTGAACTGTAAATGTGAATTTGTATTATTATTTTATGTATATAAATAGTTGGTATATAATATTAAAATAGATTGTAATTGTATATACCTACAAACAAGAAATTAATGTTGTTTACATATTTATATTAAATATGCAAAAGTAAGTTCCGTATTGAATCTGGTAATATATGCTCTTGAAAAATTCCTTTATATATTTGAAAAACGTAGTATATATACCATTTGATTGATTGAATAGTGTAAACAACATAGCATTATTATTTTATTTTCATTGAAAAAAATCCTTTGTTGAAATTGTGACAAAGAGATGAGGATTATGAATCCTGGGCGTATTGGATACATCCTGTATTTGGTGGGATAAAAAAAAAATAAGGTGTTCCTCATTCTGGAAATATCATATATGTTATATGTTAACAAATGCTAATATTTACAAATAATATTTTAATTATAAAGTGTGTGTGTTTTGTAAATATTTTACACAAAATTTATATAATTTTTAACCTTTTATTTAATCGATTAATTTCTCTTAAAAAAACATGTATATTAATTATATATAATAAAATATATATATAATAAAATCAGTAATATATAATTGTCGTTATATATATGCGGTTAGGTTTTTATAATAGAAAATTAAATGAGGTTAATGCAGCTAAAAAGGAATTAATTATATTACAATGTTATCTATATTTAAATAATATGCAAATAAATACATGATATAAAATAATTTAAAAAAAAAAAAATTGAAAGAAAAATTGCAAAACTGTACTATTTTTATTTTTTTTTTGAATTCCTTATGCAATTCACGTTTGCAAAAAAAAAAAAAAAACTAACGAAAAAATATGCGTAACACATTTTAAAAAATTGTTGTTAAAACATTTTAGCTAATATTTTATTTGGCTGTAATATTTATATGCAGACGCACCTCTATATATAAATTTTAAATATTTAGGTGTAAATGTATAGGAAAAACTTGTTTAAATATAAATATCATAATTTCCATAATATTTATATATGAATAACAACATAATTAACTAATTTATATGCGCCTTTTGTTTATATAAATAAAAACTATGCAAAAAATATATAATACAATGAAATGATAGATATTATTTTAGTTAAAATTTATGATATTATATGCAAATATATATGTTAATATTATAATCAAGGTGCATTAATTATATTTTCTATTAATCATATGCAGCAGCAGTAGTGACCAAAATAATAATTAAAAATTCAAAACAGAGTGTTCATTTTTTATTATTATTATTATTATTTGTTTAGCTCTTACTCTATCTATATAACTAGGAAATTATTGTAAGGGTGGGTGGATCTTTATTACATTGAATGTACTGAACTTTATTTAAGTTATATAAAAACTGAAAAATATATAGAAAAAAGTTTAAGTTTTAATTTTTTATAACGAACTTCTATTATTTTGGGTCACCACTTTAAATAAACAATAAATTAAACGGTTTCGCATATTAGATCCATCGCAGGCATTATTAACATAACTTGTTTTCTATTATTTTGTATATATTGACATTTTTTGCTGTATAAAATATTAATTTTTTATTAAAATATTTCATATATACGCGCAGCAGTTGATTAATATATGCGAAAAATTAAAAAAAAAAAAATATTGAACGCATAATTTAATAAATAATATGAATAAATATATATTAATTAAAATGACATTTTTGTTATTAATGAATTTGTAAAATTATTATCTTTTATTTTTTTTTGAACGCAATAATAATTTGATAATGCAGTGCTTGCTGTATATGGGGAAACGACACACATCATTTAAAAATGTTATATTAAATATTTTATTTCACAATATATTTGTTCAATTTAAATATTTTTGCATTATTAAAACTGTTAAAAAAACTGGGTTTTAATGCGAAATAATATATTATATAATAAATAAATAAATTAATTAATTAATAATGTCAATATACAAAGTAGACGTTACTCTATATAAAAATATACAAGAGAAATTATTAAGCAAACATTGCATCTATCCTATATTTATCTATACAAAAAGTGAGTGGCTAACATTTTGGAAGTCATATATATTGAATATATTTGTTTTGTAATCAAAATCAAGGAAATTGGTATATTGATAATATGTTTATTTTCGAAGGACTTGCAATTTAACCACCATTGAATACTTTCTATTGGCAAATGGTGTAAGACAATTTTTACGCAACAATTCGAGAACACTTAAAAATAATATAATTATTACAGAAATAAAATGTACAATTGAATTGCAACATAAAATAATATTTTTTACCATATATTAAATAACATAAAAACGTGTACTTATATATAGATAATTTATGTTTAACATGTATTTAACATTAACATAGGACGATAAAATATGAAAGTCCTTTTTATTTATTTTATTTTATACATAATTCCATTTTACTGAAATTAAATTGATAATTTGTTGTAACATTTTTCATATATTTAATTCGTCTACGCACAAAGGTTGAATATAAATCTTTCTATTGTATATATTTAATTATATATTTTATTTTTGATATAACATTAAATTACAAAATAAAAAGAGTTTAAATATGTTTGACATAATCCTATATAGAAAATCTGACAAATAATATAAAATAACTTTGACATGTGTACACACTATTATTAAAAATATGTCCTAAACAATTTTATCCAAATAAGAAATAAGTTTTTAATTTATTTTGAAATTCGCCAGTTCGGCAACAAATATTTAGTGTATATTATAATTAATTGTAAGTGTGTGTGTGTGTGTGTTATTTAAAAATAACATTTGTATTTATATTATTATTACCTGTTCAATCTATCTGTTTCCCAGTTGTGTATATTCCTTTATTTATTACATTTCACGGTACAAGTGTACATTTATTGAATTGACATTATAATATAAATAGATAGATATTCGTATACACAAGAGATATAAAAAACATATAAAATTTGTCCTTTTGTTGGTTATTGTTGGGTTGGTATTTTTTATTTATAATTATTTGTGTATAAATTGATTTTTTCTGCACACACACACAAACGTACACATATATGCAATTATGCGTTTATGCGGTTTTCTCTGCTATATCCATATATATATATATATAGAGTATATATTCATATTAACGCATACGAGCACATATCTATAAAATAAAATAAAATATAATAAATATTAGATAATTTATATTATAATAATATATGGTAAGGAAAAAAAAAAACAAACAATAAACATCTAATAATGAAATAAAAAAAAAACAACACACGCAGAGATTTGTGAAATAAGTTAGTTTGAGTTTTTTTTTATTGTAATATATGCATTCAACATAAAATTGGAAAAAAAAAGGAAAAAGGAAAACTTTTATCAAAAGTTATTATAATATAATACCCTATAATTTTAAAAACTAACTAAAATTAAATAGTTTTTTAATTAAACTTTTTCTATATTCGTTTCGCATATATGGTATTAAATAAGCTCATATATATATGTATTACCGCAGTATTACATATTTCTATATATTATTAAAGTTTTAATAAACTTTTACTATACAATATATTATAACTTAAAAAAAATATCTGTTTATATTTTTAATTTACTCCATCCAAAACATATATACATTATTTTTCACCTTCTACTCTCTCTTACACATTCACTTTCATTTTATACTCTTATATTTCCTTATTATTATTATTATTGCATGCATACAATTTTCTTTTTAAAAATTTTCACATTTTCTATATTTTCGTATATACACACTTATATATTTATCTAGTTAATCTATCTATTTATTTATCTATTATATATAAATGGATATATGTGTATTTGTATATATGTTTAGAGGTATATATACACACATTATATACTATATATTTATTATTATATAAAAACGATTGTTTTGTTTTAATCTAATGTCCTGAAGACATGCATTTAGATAGGAAAATTTTCATTCTTCAATTTTATAATATAAATATATATAACAAGTGGTGTACAAGTATGAAATGCAGATTGATTTTAGAAAAATATGATGTGTGTGAAATATATAAACATCAATTGCTGAGCACTTGGTTTAGTATACGAAAATTAAAAGAAAAATAACTCCGGTATTAATGGTTTGCGGTTAAAGAGAAAGATTTTTATTAGCGGCATATTCACAAATTGTCCAAAAATTGAATAATTCCTAATTTAACATGTTTTTTTCCACGTTTCATACTTGTACACCTGCTATTGTTTTCATATATATATATATGAAAATGTTAATATAACAAATATATAAAAGAACACCATGTTACTATAAAAACACGTACACACACACATTGCGCGCGATATTATAAACGGGTGAAAATGCTTTTGTTTTCACCTCAACCTCATACCTATACTGAATATATATGCATAAGCATAATATTAATAAAAGTAAAGTTAAAATGGGTTTTTTTTTTTTTTTTGAAACAACATTATAATATGTAGCATAAAAGAAAATGTATTAAAATTAATAGACGAAATTCTAGGAATAAAATAATAATCTATAGATTATAATCAGGTACCCGTATATATTTTATATATACGTGTGTGTGTGTGTGTATGAGTGTTTATACAAAAATTATGGTTAACTGCTATATATTATATATATACAGTTGAATTAAATATAATAATATATATATATAAATTAGAACATTTTTTGGACGGAAGTGTTTTGGTGATTTGCTTTAATAAAGCACTTAAGAACATGCAATTGTTTATTTTGTTTATATATATATAAAAAAAAAAAGTGGTAAATGTAATGTTGGTTGTATATTATACGATATGATAATAATGATGATATTGCTACTTTATTCCATTATAAAAATAACATGGGAAAACATTTACGTCATAACTCATAAATTTATAAAAATTGATTAAAACATAATAATAATTTTTGATAAATTAATTTTGTATATAATTCTAATATCCACGTCTTCAACCATTTATAAAACTATTGCCCAGTTACATATGCATCCTAAAAACTAATGAAATTAATATGCGAATATATTTGAAAATATGGTGAGATTAATAATGTGGCCACACCGCTACGGGAGATTCATTCTTACAGATAAATTGAATTAATAACTAAGTGATGGTTTGTGTTGTGTATGTTTTGCGAGATCTAAATTCAGTCTATATACGCATAAAACTGGTAGAATTCACATAGTAGATTTGTCGATTCAAAACGTTAATGCGGCTACATACAATTTTCATATGATATTCGATATCGATAGTTTTTGTCATTTTTTAAACTATATAATTCTAATGGTTTTTATTTGCCAGATATCAAATCCATGGTATATAAATAAATAAAGAATAAAAAAAACGGCGAAGAAACAAGAATGTTTAAAACCGTTTTAAAAACGTCATTAAATTTGTTATATACAATTGGATATATAGAAATTGACATCAGCATCATACAGAAGAAATGAGAATTAAAAAGAAAAATCGATATATATATATTTTTATTATATACTAAAATAAATTCTTACAAGTTTATCATGCGATTCTTTTTATCATTTGAGTTTGTTTTTCGTTTCTGTTTTTTTTTTTTTTTTTCATTTTATAAATAAGCGTATAGTTCATCATCATCGCTATACAATATAAAAAATCAACCATTAGTAAATTTTAAATGAAAAGATATATTTATTTTTTTTTTTCCTTATATACTTTCCAATTTTCTATTTTGTTTGATTTCATCAAATATATAAAAATAATAATATACGTTGCTTTATATAAAAAAATGGTATATAGATATAATGTGTATATCATATATATATAGCAATAATAATAAGATAAATCAAATCTTGTATATATGTGATGATGACGATGATGACGACGTCAAAGTAGATTGACATTATATATATATACTGTATACTTATATACATATGGATGTATTACACACTCACATACATATATACAATATATAAGTAAAAAGCAAAGAAAACTTTCCAATTTCACAATTTTTAGGAAATTTATCCCCCCCTGCCGCCGCATGATACAAGAAGATGAAATAAAAAAATAAGAAATTTTACAAAGTCTACAAAAAGCTTTCCATCAATTTCTTATTATGTCCTATCGTTTATTTATATATAACATGTATGTTATCATCAAGCAACTTATGTATTATCATATATATTTAAACTTACTTTTGTTATATTGACCTAAAGAAAAGTTGTTTTTTTTTTTTTATTTTATTTTTATTTTTTCAATCTTTTATATAATATATTTTATATGCGAGAGATAAATGTGTGTGTTTATGTATTTGTTTTTATGTGATTAAATATATATATATATATACAATATCGCATTATACCCCTTATTTATATAGATATAATATTGTATATATATATAAATGAACAAATAAACAAAATCAACTATTTGTGGAACATCAAAGCTTCTTTTATCAAAGTCCCGGTCAACCAGAAGTAGTATACCGTATATTCTATATATCCTTTTATATATATATATATATATAGTCTTTATAAATATCATATAAATTGTATATATATAGATGACTACTATACTTTTGATTAATACTGTAATAAATATGTGTATATATATATATATAGTAACAATACGCAGGGTGTGTTTTTAAGATTAATATATACACACACACACACACACAAACTGTTTAATAAGTGTGATAACTCTTTTAAGTATAAATTTTGATAAATCAGTAAAAATTTGTGTGGAACATTGTTTTTAACTTAAGGGACAAGAAGAGAACCAGCCGAAAGACCGCTAAGGCTAGAAGATGTCTAGATGTAGCTTGTAACTACGATATTAAGATCCTTAAGATTTTTGGATTATATAAAATGTGTTTAATATATATATTTTCTATTTTTACTATACAAATTTTTCAACAATTTTGTTTATAATATTTTATAATTATTATCATTCAAATGTATGTGGTATATTAACAGATTTTGATGTTGATTTTGTTTGGCGATCAAGAAAACCATCATAAGTATATGTAATGGAAAAAAAAAAACACCCTGTATATTCTAATATAAATATAAGATAAGTTTCTAAAGAGACGACATATATAAGTATTAAAGTATATAGGGTTTCCTTATTATTTTCTTTTTATTTTATGTGTTTTACAATAAATGCATGTTTTTACAGTAAAGATCTGATAATAAGTGTCATACAAATTAATTATTTATATATATATACAATCCGATAAGTGCGTCGCTCTTATTCTAAAAAAAAAATCCATGTATAATATTTATATATAAATTATCTTTCGGAAAAAAAAATTTCCAGAAACTGATGATGTGAGTGCGAAATTAATAATTCAAGGATTAAGGACATTTACAAGGATATTTTTTGAAATTTTGCATGAGATAGCTCATATGAAAGTGGATTACGCTAGGAGTCGAATAGAATTGCTGATTCAAGTATTAAGGAAATTTTAACGGTGTGTAAAAGGATATTTTTTTGATTTTACGAATATGCGATATATCTATAAATGTCTTTGGCATGAGGTGTGACGCATAAATAATTGAAATAGAAATGTTAATAAGGTTCTTGTGGCGAGTGGTGATTCTTTGGCGTGAAACCCACTTATCGGATCAATACTGTATATGCTTACAAGTATATTATTTAGTATCAAACTAATGTGAATCAATATATGGCATATAGTAAGTCTATATACATATAAATATGGTATTATAGAGTTATAGATAAATATTTTGTAAAATAAGAAAATTTCAAATGATCAATGACCCGAACCAATAAAAAGAAAAATTTATGTATCAAATTCGAAAATAACGAAAGTTTTATTTTATATATATATATATTATTGCATCTATAATCTATACTAACTATATATAATTTATTTATATGTAATACCGTGTATTCTCTTTGATAGTATATACAAAATACATAATATATTATAATCAAATTTATATAAGAATTATTTATATATACACTACAATTTATATATTATTTAAGTTTAAAGTATATTTATATAACATTATACCGATTTAATTAAAGTTAGCACATATATATATAAACTATATTCAATACAATCTATTCAATCAACTAATGATATTATTATAATAATAATTGTATATATAAGATTAATCTCATGTGATATTATTTAGTTATCTAAAAACCAAATACATAAATAACAATTAGAGAAAAAAAACAAAAGATTTATTATAAGAATATAATATATCACCTGTCTAATAAAATGTCATATATAGGTTTTCTTATATATATAAATTTATATATATATATATATTACATCATATACATAGACTCACAAAAATATTGAATCATATCCATCAGACGTATATTATTCGTTTCGTATACCATATTTTCATTCATATAGTAAATTTTCAATCAAAAGAGTTTTGTTATTTTTCGAATATACACCATCATACCATACATATTTATTATTTTTGTGCTTTCTTGAATATCATATACAATATATCTATATACACGCATGTGTGTGTGTGTGTGTGTCTGTATGTATATAGAAAAATAAATATATAATTCCCATTCCCAAATGAATACTGAATTCTGCAAGACTTATTTTACTTTATATACATCGCATATTATTGTATCAAATAAAGTATATACTGTTTATATGGCAAATATGTTTTCCAAATATAATAATTAAGTTATGTTTATAAAATAAAAAAAAATAATAAATATATATATACTCATGCAGACAAATGGGAATCATCTAATATATACCATATCATATAATAATACGCATACAATATATGTATAATATTATAAAAAAATTACTATAAATATTGTAGATAAATAAGAAACAAATAAATAAAATCTATAAGTAGTTGTCATTTCAACATAGAATGAATATAATATACCATAATTCTTTATTTTTATATAAATTAAAGAAAATATTTTGGAGAAAAATCTATTGGGAAATCTTTTTTATATATATTATAATATGTATAATTTTCTTAAATATATCTTTTCCTTTTTTATTCGTTTTTTTTTTCATTATATATATTTAACAAGGAACTATTATTATTTATTTACTTTTTCTCGGTAAATGTTTTATAAAAAGTTATGAAAACAAATGATAATAATCTTCTTCATCTATTTATTATTTATATTATCAATTTACAATGTATGTGATAATATTTTCCAATTTTTCATAACTATATATTCGTTAACATACGTATTTACATGTTTTTTTATAATTAAAAAATGTATAACAATTCGTTTTCACATGTACAAGGTGTGGCTATATAAAATAACGAAATTAATGCTATAATATGGAAAAAACATTCAATATACACCACCATAGGAATTTTCTATTGAGTGTGCTGTACATCTTCTTCTGTGAACACTTCATGTTGCTATTTTTTTTTACTAGCTTTAACGGTCTGAAACCACCGTGTTCCTTTTAATACAGATTTGATCTTGGCCATCAGATAAAAGCAACGTTGTATACCAGAGCAGGTGAATAAGACTGACGGTTGTTACACTGAGATGTGATATATACTTATACATTTTCATGAAATTCTTTTTGTTCGATTGTAAGAATTTTTAAACCACCATTATCGCACACAATTTTTAATTGTAAAATTTGCCTTATATAGTAACGTATTCTTTGTCAATTTCTACAGTTTTAGTAATCGAACAATCGTATTTAATAAATAATGATTTTTCCAAGTTTCATTTGAAAATTTCAAAAAATAATTTGTTGTTGTCTATTAAAACATTTTTCTGCAAAATAAAAACCAAATACAAATCTTATACAAACAAAGGTCACAACCAGATTTTGATGTGTACAGACACGTGATGGAAGGTAATCGAGACAGACATTAGACTGTTGTCGATCGTATGACTTTGAATGCGTATATTTCTTCGGTATAACAGCATATAAATCTGATTATTTTATACCAACACCTCGTATATATTCACATTATCTATCGATGCATGTAAACCAATTTGTAATTTTTTGTGATGGTGCGGTATGATACTCAACATATAATATATGGTCGCAGTTATATTTTCATTATTATATAGCATTGAATATATATGGAATATTTTATATATATTATGTGAATAATTAGTGGATGGAAAATTTCAATAAATGTAATGGTTAAAAATGTATAATGAATTTTTAAGTTTGATAACAATTTTTACAATAATTAACAAAATAATAAAAAAAATAAAAAATTTTCTGTGTAAATGTATGAGTATTCAATATAAAATAGATATAGTAAAAAAAATATAAATTCTCATTTAAATAAGGGCCAACGTTAGAAAGACACAATATATATAGGGATTATATATCATGAATTGTCAATTTTACAGCAATCATCACAATCAATAACCATGAAAACAATCGTTTGAAGCACTTTGTTGGAATGTGTGTTGTGTTATCCCATATACTGCAGTACTGGATTTTTACGTGCACACACATGACAAAAAAAAAAAAAAAACAAATTCTACAACCTTAAATTTGAATTGAATTCCATATATCATTTATCGTTATTCAGTAGAATTCCACTGAGCGATCGCATTGAATAGAAATTTTTCTGTATATAAATAAATAAGCGCATACCACCTTGCCAGTTAACATTTTTAATAAAAATACATAAAAATATATAATATAACTTCGAAAAACCAAGAATATAATAACAATCATATTTTAAAATACAATAAAAATTTATTTAGAAAATGTATATATAATCGAGGGTATATATATATATTGTACATATATTAAGTGGGCGCGGATGGGTAGTATACATTTATATATAGTACTACAAAAATATGCGGTGGTGGTTGAGTGGCTAAATATTATAATATTTATATATATATATATGTATTTTTATGCTTACGTGCAACATGAAAATCTAATAAAAACTAACATTTATATGTATACACATAATTTCATAAATATACAATATAGGATTGTTGTTTTTGTTGTTGTTGTCGTATATATAAATACTAGAAATTAATATTAAATGACTAAATACACACACGCACGCATATGCATATTCTATATAAAATAATATAAATAATTGCAAAATCAATATTAGGTTAGTTAGTATAGTTAGTAGCAAGAGTACAAAATATATGTATGTGTTTATGTTTGTGTATATATATATATAAAAATGAAACCCTTTTTGGACAATTTATCCAATCAATTACAATTCTTTAAATTATTTCCTGAAAATATATATATAAATGTATTTGTACATTATAATACGATTTTATACATTCAATATTTCTACTTTCCCCATCACCAGCAGCATCGCACATACAAAATAGAATATATAATAATTTGGCAGAATATATGCTGCGCTGCTGCCTGTGGTGGATACACAATTTTGAATATGTGGGGTTTGAGTGATAACATACGAGTGTAGATATATATATATATAATTCCATCTAATCTATATAACTTATGAGTATATATAGCAGAAAATTTTTGTTTTGTTTTCATTCTTCAAATATTTATTCGTGTATGCGTGCGTGTATATGTGTTACATATATATTATTTTATACTAAATACTATATGCATAGAGTAGATAGCTAAAAAAGATATAAATTTATATAATATATACAAACAAAATAAATTCTGACTGAATAATTTTACTCAAATATGTACGAGTATATAATATAAATAGATGAAAAACTGACTATGCACTTTTACTTTCGGTTTTCCAATGCGGTTTTTATTTATTTTACTTTCATTCTTATATTATTTATATCATTTTCTCTATATATTGTGTATACCGCGTTTTTGTGAAAATTCTATACGGCTTCATTTATATATCTATACTAATATATATTTATTTTAAATATTATTCATATGTATTTTTATGGTATATCGCATATTGCACCACTACAACTTCACTATATAATGTTTTTTATTACTTTATGTTTTACTAAAATTTTATTTTTCCTTTTTTGGAAAGTAAAATTCTTTTTCCATATACATTTCTTCTATACAATATATTACAATTTACAGTGTTTTGGTGGTGGTGATGGTGGTGATGATGATGGGCGGAAAATGGTTTAAAACTTTTAGTTTCAACATGTACATAGTCTATCACGTTTAAATACTTATAAAATGACGGTGCAATGATTTGTTGTATAAAAAAAATGTATGGATCTTGCGGACACACATCTCATTGCGGATTTTTTGAAGTTTTAAAATATTTTTATAAAAGTGTTTTTTTCTAATGATTATATTTGTATAAAATTTTCCGGAAATTGTATAAAATGTACAGTATTTATATTTTCTTTGTGTGTATGTGTTAGTTATAGAGTAGTTGCAAACTATGAAACTATAACGAAATATGGAAAAGAATTCATTGATTTATGATTTTTTATTTGAATTTTAATTTTTTTTCTTTTCTTTTCTTTTGCTTTATATATTTTTGCATTTATTTTGTCGTCGTTTTTCTATTTTCTTTTTTCTTTTTTTTTTTTACTTTCTCATTTTCATTTTCCATTTTCATGAAATGACGCAAGAAGGAAAAATATAATATTAAAACAAAGCTCTATATATAGTTATATATAGTAAAAACAACAATAATAATAATATGTAATATAGAAATACTAACAACACCAACAACAACGACATAACCGCAGCAGAAATAGCAGCAGTTGTAGGAGTAGTAGAAGTAGTATTAGTAGTAGTAGTTGTAGTAGTAGTTGTAGTAGTAGTAGTAGTAGTATTAGTAGTAGTAGTAGCAGCATAAAAGCAACAAAACAGCAATATAGAAGTAGCATTCATATAACAACATTTTGAACACATATATATATATAAAATATTCACTAAATATCGTGTATACAATACGCAACTAGGTTGCTCAATATATGTATATAATTTAAGGGAGGCAAAAATGTTTTTTGAGGTGGTTTACTCTTCTATTACAGACAATATATATATATATACAGTAAATATATATATTTTCGGTGTCACAATTTCTATATAATACATTTTCACTGTTTTCTACTACCCACTGCGCTTTTACTATATTTATACATTACACACATATATTATATATATTTATAAGAATTATACATCTATAGATACAAAATATACATTTTGGATACACTTAGAAAATAAGATTTTATATATTTTTGTTTACGTTTTTTTTTTGTCTAATTAACACCACATGATTTGGTCTGACCAATTTAAACTACCGAATTCCCTGTATAAGTACAATAGTCCATCGCGCGTATAACGAGGACTTTACATCGCAGACGTAATACAGTTTTTAGGGGTTATTTATTATATATAAACAAACTACTCCAATTATAAAAATACTATAAATGAATATAACGAAAATCTATTTGAAATATAACAATTTCTACAAAAATTGCATGTAAAAAGAACAAGTTACTGGCGAAGCTTTTGAATTATTAATTTAATTTAAGTACAAATATTTTACTATTATAATATATTAATTATTTTTTAAAATACAAAAGCGTACAACAAAATATGTACAGGTGAAATTTTTGTTAATTTTTTTCTTTCAGTGTAGATATATGAACATATATTGTTACGAGAGTAACAATGTCTGTATATAGCTATTATATGCGAATGCTATTTATGCCGGCTCAGTTTATATAAACGTGTAGTGTATATATATTTATATTTATCATTATTCTTTGTATATACTCGGTATATATAATATACCATATAATATACACATACCCATTCTTATCATTTCTTCCATCACATCATGTCGTTTTTCTATAAACACATATACAAATAATATATATAAATACTCTACATTTAACCCCCCATACAAAACCCCATCCTTTCATTCCTACAATATATATATATATCTGCAAAACTCAATGTATATATGTATATTGCATAACTTATATATATATACATTATAATTTCTATGAAATAACTGAACACCATATTCTCAAACCTATATATATACCATTGAAAATATAACATGTTTTAGGCTATTTTGTGTGTTGATTTTGCCCTTGTGATGCTTTATGTGAATGTAAAAATATAGTTTGTATATACACACACACAGGCACACACACATAAGAGAGCATGAGCGTTACACAACATGTATATCGGATATATATATATATATATACCTTAATAAAAACTACCCTATGTCACCCTTTTTCATAACCACCCGCGCCGCGCACACACAACATTTATTTGTACTATCATACTCCGAGTCCGACCTATATATAAAATATAGCCAACAATAACCAAAAAAACACATAGTGAAAAATATAAAAAAAGAAAAACGATATTATATTTTTTGTATAGAAAAAAAAATTTCTGTTTCTGCATGCGATATGTCGAATATTTGGAATGTGAAATATGCGATAAAAAAAAATAAAAATAAAAAGTACAAAAAATAATGTATTGTGTTTTTTTTTTTTGTAAACTTTCGGGAAAAGCTTATAAATAAATATATACGTTTTTTTTTTTTTTTTCCATTTTGCAGTCAGTCATATTTCTTCTGATTTTTTAATTAGTTTTTCAATATTATATGGTATATATTATACACGCATATACACAGTACAATTGGCTTCATGTTATTTGGAGTACATATACGTATACTTTTTTTTGTTCCTTTATTCCTATATGGCCATATAAAAATTATAAACTATGTATTTAATATACAGAACAACACAAAAAACTCTTGTATGCAAATAAAATGTTAAAAAAGGTATAAAATGGAAAAAGAAAACCACACACACATACACCCACAATTGGTAATTTATAGCAGCATGACTGCTTTTAATAAAATAATTATGATTTTTTTTTTGGGAGCTATTTAATATTAAGGTATATTAAGAGATTCATATCGGCGGCAATATTCACCCAAGCATTTTTATAAAATTAAATTGCACGCATAACAAGAAAAAAAGCACTATATTCATAGTATATTTCATTTTTTTTTAATACTCGTATTTTTAGCAATTTATAAAGTTTAAAATATAAATTCGATTCAATAAACAATTAAATTTCCCTCTGTCCGAACAAACAAACCGGAATGGATTAAGAAAAAAAAAAATAAAACAATATGTTTAAAAAAGCATTATAGAAAGATCATCAAATAATAACTATAGACTGGATTTGGAAAGAAGAAAATAATTATTATCGTAACATGTCAAAATATTAGGTATTGTTTTGAAAATATTATCTATTAACTTGATTATGTATAATTGTATACATATCAAGATTTATATTTTCATATAAAATGAATTAGATAAAAGTATCTAAAAATTATCTAAAAATTACAAAATATATTTATCTTTTTTTTTTATCTGTATTTATTTATAGATAATTTATTTTTAAAGTATCCGATATTTTTATTTAGATAAAAAAATAAATATATAAGTTGAGTGTAGTAAATATCAAGAAATTATGACAGTTTGTTAAGGCGGTGGTTCACAATATAAAAATCAATGAGTAGTTTAATATAATTATTAAATTATATGTACAATTCATTATCATTCAATCACATTCAAAATAGTTTTTCTGCATATTTGTAAATTGCTATTAACCGATCGTTTATAGGTATATTCGATAGGTGGTTCATGAAAAAGAGATCCATATGATGATCTGACTCGACAACTTCAAAAATATTTAAAAAAAAAACTGAATGAATTGTCATTGTTTACTATTCTATATATATACGTTCAACCACACAAATTTTCCCATTTTCCCATTGGTAATCCGCATATAACAATATAATGTATATTATAAAACGCACCAATACGTATCAAAATATTTATATAAATTTTAATTAATAAATTTTAATTGACTTATACATGTTTTACAATTATTTTTTCAAATTATTATATACATCTCATAATGTATTAAAATTTAATTGTACTAAATACTACTTATAATCCAGTACCAATATATAAAAGTTTTAAAAGTCTGTTTAAATTATAAAAATAAATAAATTCATATACGTGGTGTTGTTATTAGTTTTATTTTAACTATAAGTTATAACTATACCATATATATATTATAATATAAAATATATTTTTTAAACAATTTGTAATGTGGGAACTAAAATATAAATATTATAATAACATTATTTAAGAACAAAAAAAAAAAAAAAAAAACAAATACTCGTATATAATAAAAATAAAATGCACGTGGAGGTTATTTATTGTGTGTCAATTCATGGTCAACAAATTTAATGATACACATACGCAACATTGCAAGGTAATATTATAATATGTGTGCGACAACAATATATAACAACAAAATAATTTAAATATTTATTTAATAGATTTATATATTATTTATTCGTTCGTATATATAGACAGACAGATAAAAATGTTTTTAGTAGATTGTATATAAAAATAAATAAATTTATTGTATTCAATAAGCGCGATAATAATAATAATAATAATAATAATGAGGAAATCTTCAAAAATATTACAAATAAAAATAATATTATAATTATGTAATGAATATATATTTTACATATATATGTACCAATATATATATATAAGAAACTCTTCCCTTCCAAGTTATATCGTATACTCCATGTACATGCTATAATTATTAAATGCTTATATAAATTGTATAGTATATAGTATTTTTTATAAACATAAAATAATTAGTTTAAAAATTAATACACCTAATATAGTGTATCTATAGTAAAATATAACTTAAATGCATATATTGAAAATATATATATATATATATACTATAATTAACCCTTCGTTAAATATATAAAATTCTGATGAAATGATAAATATAAAATGATCATTTTTGTTATGTAAACAACAGAATACAGTCAATATAATTTTAAGTTACTCTATTACATTAAAAATTAGGTATACACATTTTTTTTAAATAAAATTATACTCGTATACATTAAATTGTATATTAATCAACGCATATCCGTTTAGTCCATATAGGGTTTATACCATATACATATGATATATACTAACTATATGCATTATATATTTACATGTAATGTACCACTGCGCATACATTATGTATAAATGTTAACATAGTACATAGACAAGCTTTATGTATATTATAAAATAAATGTTAAATTCAATATGAAAGTGAAAACTAAATTTTCATTAATTATACAATTTTCTTTTAATATATTCATATACCAAATATATAATACATATATGAAAAATGAAAATATCGATTTAAAAAGTTTCAATGCGTTGTTTATATATTTTAAATATGTACGAGAATATATATTATATTACAATATATATATAAATATATATATATAAAAAAAAGAGTTCATATAAATAATGAGTTCATTTAAATGCGGGAAATTAAGCATATGCTTTTGCATATATAAGAATATAATATATATTTATTTATACACATATACAACTTGTGATTTAAATGGATGACTTATAAGGAAAGTGAATTTTATTAATTAATAATTATTTTTAAAATATAAACGCACGTATATTGTGTATATTATATAGTTATTATATAGTGGAGCTTTTTAAAAGCTTAATTCATATATATATATATTTTATTTATATACAACTTTAAATATTATTCCACTAAGTGAAATTTTCAAAAATTAAATTTTAATATCAAAATTTGCAAAACAAAATATATATATATATAATATTCTTTAAAGCAATTGTTACCTCTTTTTTTTGCATTTATAAGAAAATTACAATTAAATAACTATTTTTTTGTTGTTAAAAGTGTATGCGCACCATTGTGCAAAAGAATTAATCTCTCTTTATAAATCTTTATAAAAACCACACCAGGTTCGCATCATATGGCGTTAAATGATTGCAAAGTGAGTGACTGATGAGGTTTTATATATGAGCGCAGTTGAAAAGAATGTCTTGCAAATATTTTGCATAAAGAATTACACGTATATAAATACATGAAAAAAAACATCGTTTCAACAATTATTTCGATGAAACTCTTGGAATTTTATGTAGTTTCAATATTTCATACGCAAGAAAGTCTATGATGTATGTACATAATTTACATATTCAAATAATATTTCCGTTTATGTTTTGACATACAAATACACTATTATAATATATAGGAAATAGCATTTATTAGTTTAGTATGGTGATAGCGAAAATACTTGTAGTATACAATTATAGGTATATATATATAGAATTTCAAAATCTTTAATACCCTTATAATAATAATAATAATAATAATTAAAGTACGCATAAAATTTAACTGCGTATGTATACGCGTAACATCTATTCTAAAGTAATGAAAATGTTATATATGGAATATGGTATTGCGGTTAACTTGTTTATATATAACTTATGTATAAGGTATCGTGTCAGGAAAATATTCATATTAAGGATGTATATTATACAAACAGTAGTAAATAGTGTATATAAATAAAAGAAGTATGTACATATATGTACTTGAACAACATATATACAAAAAAGTTCAAATTACATGTATACGTACGTATATATTAAAACAATTTTTCCAACTATCTCTCTAAATGTATTTAATATGTTCTACATTTTAGTTACCACTTTTCCATATATCCTGTATGTCTGATAGAAAATGTTTATGTAATTTCTTATTACATATAGAATCCCATTTTAAAACAAGATAACATATTTGCATATATACTTTCACATTGAGTATCTATATTTATATATGTATATGAGTAAATGATGTTCGCGATATAAGGATTACATTGTATATATACATGTAGTAATTTACAGTAGAATAGCATTATATAAACACAATTGTTTGGTATGTAATATTATTTATAAAGGATCCTATGCGTGTCGGTATCTATTAACTGATTTCAATGTAGGGTATTGTCGAACATTTTTAAAAAATTTTCTGATAACCAATTCTTATATATACACTATTCATATCATATTAATTTCAATAGATATTCAAAAATAATATATATACGAATATTTTATATAATAAAATATATATATATATATAGTTTTCATTTAAGATTCCATAGAAATATATATTTTAAGTTCTTTTCTTTTAAATGTAGGAGTGAGTTCATACACGAGTATCAGTTAAATATATGTATACCATAAAACTGTTACGAATTGTAAAATGGAAAATTATTATGATAATAATAACAATATTATACTGTTTTTATATGTATGTTGTGTGTATGAATACATTGTACACCTACTACATGTTACATATTATATAATAACATATATATATATATAATATATAACAAATACATATATACATTAATATCCTTTTGTATTTCTATTTTCATTTTACTGTATCATTTACTTAAACTATACGAGTATATACAAATATATTTTATATATGATATTATATTTCATCTAGAAATTTTGTTTCAAGGATACCCTAAATATTAATACAATATATAACTATATACATATAAACGAACTCGCATTTATTGAGTAATATTCATTAGTATTATATAAAGTATTGAGTACGATATAGTATAATTTCGGTATATATATATATAAATCCTTATAAAACGAATATATAATTGTATGATTAAATCGAAAAATATATGCGCAAAATATAGAAAAAGTTTTTAAAATATTTATAATTAAGTTTTTTTTAAATAAATCCTTAAATAATTATAAAAAAAAATAACTATATTGAAAGTAAATATATATTAGGAGGTCCTGCGCTCATATAAACTGGTCGATATTAAGGATTCTTGTTTCCAATACATCTGATGTTTTTTTTTTTTTGTGATTCGATGTCTGATTAATAATTTTTGCTAAAACATCATTATCCAATTAACAGACAACAGTCGCTTCATAACACTTTCTCATAAAAACATTTTCTTTTAATAATTTTAAATATATTGTTTTGTAAAAAAAAAAATTATCCGACTACGATGTGTTCTTACCATTTATAAATCGTGATTGATTATAACTTAGGAGCTACTGAAACACGCACACATTTCCATTGTTCCGTCATTAAAATATATCTGAATTATTTATTAATTAATATGTATTGCAGTCACAATCAAACATACAATTCTAAATTGATTATATTTCAATTGAGTCAGCGCGCACATAAGACAGGAAGCATAAGTTCTATATATACGCTACATTTATACACACTTTAGATATACCTGAAATTTCAATTTTTAATGACATTTTTTACATATATATATACAAACAAACAAACAAACAAATAGGTATATATATATATAAAAGTACTCAAGTGACAATAATAATAATAAATTATATTCTGTTTCTATTTCGCGGATATTATTTTTTATTCATTTATATAATAATAAAAAAAAAGGAAAAAAATGAAAATAAAATAAATAAATTATAAAAAATGTTTTTCCTGCGATTTTTTTATAAAAAAAAAATTTTCCTTTTCATTTATTTCTATGCTATTTCAATATACAAATATCCACTTCTTCTTCTATATATACATATACTACCGTAATCATAATAATAATAATAATAATAACGTAAATGGAAAAATCTGCATTTTACTGCATACTCAGTATTTTCGCGTATTGTATATACACTTAAAAAAAATATACTCTATTATATAACATTGTACATATAATACGAGAATATAAACCTTCATAAATTTAAGTACTTACATACATACAATGTCGTTAAAGTCAGTGGAATGTCATATCGATCCAAAATTTATTTAGTATATACAATATTATATAAGTCCTTATACACACATACAAATACATATTTATATTGCATATATTATATAAAGGAATGAAAAAAAAAAAAAAATCCATCGCACCAACCAGCCGCCAAAAAAAAAAAAAAAATTTGCCTTCTTCTTCAACCATCTCCTTATAGAAAAAAAATACTTATATGGAAAAAATGAATTCAAAATACTTATATAATACAATATATGGTATATATATATATATATACTTGTATTATATACACATAAATAGGTATATATGTAATATATATAACTACAATATTATACATACACGAGAGTATATAAGGAAAAAATAAACATACATTCTAATATATAAGAAACGTGTGTATTTAGTATATAGAGAAAGTTTATATATATATATATAAAGAAAATTATATGCAACAAAACAAAGAATTTATAAATTGTATAATATGTGTGTTGTATATAATAATAATAAGTATATATACTAAAATATATGCATAATTATATTGTTGTTGTTGTTGTTATAGGTATATATGTATATTCAATATCATATTAAATACATTTATTTTTGGAACGTCCAACAAAATCATCGTAAATTATTAGAGCTTTAAGTTTGCATCAAAAAAGTTTGTCTTGTTGTGTTGTTCTCTGCAAGTTGTTTTTTTTTAGTATACATTTTATTTCCTTTTCTTCCTTTTTTTTTAATAATATATTGATTAGCATTTCTGTTTTTTTTTGTTGTATACGTATTTAATTTCATTTACTTGTTTTTATGTTTCTCTAATTTATATATTTAATATATTACATAATATATCGCACGTATTAGGAAATTGTGAAATTGCATTATAGAAATATACACATATTGGGTGTTTACTATAAAATTAGCTTTTATTTTAATTTATATAAATCAATATGCGTATATGTATATCAATGGGGCAGCACTGACATTATTGTCCTTCAAAGTATTCACTATAATCTGAGAAAAATATTAGTATATGACATTTATTTGAAGTGTTAATATTTATTTTTTAAATTGTGGCAAGTGAGCCATCAACAATCAACCAAACCAAAATGAAATATTCACATGGTCAGAAGCTTATATGATGTGAATATATTTTTCTGGAATTTTATTGTAAATAAAATAATGAAATTTTCTGAAAATATTTAAATGAAATTTAGTGGAAAATTTGCCGGACAATACTTTCATTAAATTACCATCGATGCCCATGAATTTAATTAATTTAAACTAAATTGTACACACACACACACACACACACACACACACACACACACACACACACAAACTGTCTACTTTCAAAGTAAACACCCCCAATATAATATATTTTATATATATATACCCTTAATGTATATTCTAAATAATACGTATTATCCTATTATTATATTATTATATTATTTTTTTTTTTACAAAGTTAAACACTTTATCTATTTTGTCAAAATAATTTTAAGGAATATTTTCATCAAAATGAATTCTATCATTTAAAAAAGAAATCGGTAAAATAAAATTATTCAAAGAGTACGTCGTTATCTATTTGACAAAATATTGATGTCATCCCTATTTAAAAAAAAAGCTGGTCGTTATTTATCCATATATATAAAAAAAAACGGATGCCTACCAGCAGCAGTATTAATTTCAAAATAATAGTATCCACAAGCAAAACTTCTAACTATGAATATTTTTTATTTGTCGAATTTTCAAAATTTTTCTTTTATTCCAAAGAAATTTAGGTTTACACTTCAATGTCGTATTTAGCGAATGATGAATGCTCGCTGTTCAATGCTATGTCAATTTACATTTTCTATAGGGTAGAAATTTAGTTTTGTATGAAAATACAAAGTACAAGAAAATAGGCTCCTAAAAAATGAGAAAATATACAATAATTTATGTGTAAACATTTTAATCTTCGATCAAATGTATTTTCAACTTTTGTTTCGAAACATTTCGTGTAAATCAGATTATTTACGTTATTTGCTTTAATTTATATGAATACGCGACGGATGTCTTTCTGTCGAGAATGATATTTCTCTTAGCCATAATTTTTACGATATTATTGTTGATAACATTCTATTATATTGCAACGTTTGAAATAAATAATTACAACTAATTTTAAATTAGGCAAACTATATATTATTTATGATATATTACAAAATTGTCTCTATTATTATACAATACATTTAATTTTACTATTATTACATGTGTTCGTCACAACTAAAATACATTTTCTAAATATGTGTTTATGTATTATCAATAAAAAAAAAAAAATTGTATTGTATAAATAAATTAAATTCATTCGAAATACTACAATTTAATTAAATATAGTCGCATCTATTTATGAAAATTCGTATAATATCATTATTATTGTTGTGTCAAAAATAAAGTACATATAATATTACATAAATTATTTTTTTTTTGTTATTTATTTTTAAATTAATTGTTTACTAAATTTAAAAATAAATACTAATAAATTCTATTTTTAACCATTTTATTATTTATAAACATCAGTATTTTAGTTTTGTTTTTGTCAATATTTATATTAAAATAATTATTAATTTTACACACATTATACGATATTTTATATATTTCGAAAATAGATACATAGCCATCAGGCCAATATTATTTTATAATTGTATATCTATTAAAAATGTATATTACACTAATTTAGTACATTAATATGAGACAATTGTTTTATTTTAATTAATTAATTGATAACAAAAAAGATAATGATATTATTATACTATTAATTAGAAAATAATAACTTAAATTCCTTATATGCATAATATAGTTTTGCTCAATAATATATGGTTCTAATGTATTCATCATTCAGGTACAGATATAGTTTTTACAAAATGTTAAATATCTTCTTAAAACAATAAGTGTTATTTTAATAAATTAATAATTAGAACGTTGTGTGGCTGTATGTATGACCTTTTTCCAATTGCATTGAACAATTGAAAAGTACTCTTTCATTTTTTCTGTTATAATAATAAACTCATGAAATATTAAAAATCACAAGTCTTAAATTCAAACAATATCTAATAACAAAAAAATTAATAATTTCAATAAATAAAAAAGGATCAAGGATCTCCATCATACAATTTTTATCTATCATGAATATTTAATTTTTATTTTTTGGGTTAAAGTTGTTATATTGTAAAAAAAAAAAAAAAGAAAAGGTATATTGTAAATCGAATAAAAAAAAAATTTTAACTCAATTAAATATGTATCCTTTTCAATATATACATCAATATAATAACACAGTAATGAATGCATTTTAAATGTTTCATATTTATGTGTACGGAGAGGGGTGGGATGAGGGCAACCAAAAAAAAAAAAAAAAAAAAAAAAATAGACATTTTTTTTATTTCAATAAAATTGCTATGCGACCATAATTGGTAAGGTTACAGTTTAAGGTAAAAAATATCTGCATATGCAGATTTAATATACCAATAGCAAAACAAATAATACACTATGGGCACAATCAATTTTATTATTTTATTACAAATTCAACAAAAAAAAAGAAATGATAATAATTGTATGGTTAACCGACGAAGCCTATTTTTGGTAAGCAATAATGATGGGAGAGACCTAATCTAGCACACACAATTCCGTTAAGATCTTTACAATATAATAGAAATAAATTATATCTATACTTATTTGTATATATAATTTTTCAATGGAATTTACGTTTAAAAATATGAAAAAATGGTATTTTTTATTGGGTTAAAAATTGTAAACTAGTTTTTTTTATATATAATTTTCAATTATGAATTGTATTTGAGTAATTCTGCCCACTAATTGAATTTGCTTAATGTGTAATTTGTATATCAGATTTTGGGTATACTTATTTATCAATCAATTCTTATATCGGGTATAGGTTTCTAAAAATCTGGTATCCAATTGCCTATTTGTAAAATAAACCTTTTTGAAATTCTACAAGCGTAATGTTAGCAATATTATAGAAAAAAAAAACATTTTGTAGGCCTACTTTATAATATTTTGTTTGGGGAAAATTTTTAAATTTTCATTATACATATAATTTTTTTTGAAATGAGATTCTAGATTATTTAATAGCTTTTTGTTAATTGTAAATTTTTGGTGGTGGATGGAATTTTGTTCAAATAGAAAAAAAAATGTGATGTGGATAGAGCAAAACATCTCATATCCGCATATTGCAACCGCGTCCCCGCACCATCACCGGCGACAACGCGAAACGACTTGATTACATTACTCTATTTGGATGAATAAAAAATATGGTTTATTTATCAGATTTTTTATTAATCCTAAATAAAATTTCAAGGAAAATATACAATAAATTTTCTTATTTACATTTGATATTGTATTTGTGACTTTTCAATGTATATACAAACAATATACAAATCTTCTATACATACAATTTAAATGGTCTGTATACGGACAGAGGTGTATATGTAATGTAATGTAATGAATATAGAACGTGCTTACGTGTACAATTGTATTTTGTTTGTGGTTTGTACATGATATGATAAGATAATTAAATTGGTTGCGTCACGCGTTAAAAGAAAAAATGTGTTTTTGTTTTATTTATTTATTTGGTGTTTTTTTTTTCTTTCCTACTACTTTTATATCCAATTTTCTATCAATAACATTGCACTGAAATGCGTCATTTTTTTCTCTTTTTAATTTGTATTTTTAATTTCAATGTCATTGTAAATGTGTGTATACATTATTTTCCTATATCAAACCGTACTCGTACACGTAGTCTCTTATATATATATATATTAAAAATAGATAACTTTCATTTTCTATAAGAAACAAAAAAAATGTATATAGAATTTGTAAAGAAAATATGTATAAAATGCATTTTGGCAACAGCAAACAAAATTAATTTTGTATATAAATATAAAATTGAAAAGCGATTTTATTTTTTTTCATTTCTATTTCCTTTCTCTTTTAAATAAATAATTTTTTATGTACATAGAAATTTTATTATTCATATTAAAAATATAATGGAAAGGTTGTGCACGTATAAAAATTTTATACATATGAATTTCAATTACACCAGTGGTTTTTTTTTTTGCATTATATATATTTTGTTGTCAATTATTATATGGTGCTTTTTTTTTTTTTTTGCATATATTTTCCATTTCAAAAATAAAAAAATGAACATAAAATATTTGAATAAATGTTAAAAAAAAAAAAAAAAAAATAGAAAAAAACAACAACTAAAATTATTGCAGCGCAATTGTTTGTTTGTATATATATATATAAACTTTATAATTTTTTACTAGTGGTTGTTGTTTTATTTTAATACACACCAGTTCTGTCGGAAAAGCAACCGAAATGACGAGTTTCTAACATATATGAATGTGGAAAAGTAATTATCTATATTGACTGACTGATTGATTATTTATGTATTGTGGACAGAGACTTGGTTATTGGATGAAGACATCACCAGCAACATGATTTTTATTGGATGGATGAGCAATTATTTGATAGCCTTAAAACGGTAGATCTTCCATATTGCCAGAAATATGAAAAAAAAACAATTACAATAAATAATGGAAAATATTTTGATTGAAATAACAACTACAATTTTCAACAAAATAAATTAAAAATAAAAAAAAATTCTCATTTGTGTTTATACGATCCCAAAGAATTTACTTCCAAATGGTAAATGTTTTGTATCATACCTTGAACTATTGAAGCATTTTTCGTCGTATGAATATCGAGAGCTGAAAAATTTCCTTCAACATTCACCTTATTCAACCGCATTTGTATAACTATTTTCTATTTCCTAAACTTCATTTCATATATTGAAAATTGAAATCACGGTTTACATAATTTTTTAAACCATTGAACAGTAAATGATCGCTCTCAACAACATAAAAAAAAGATCATTCGATGTATGATGTACGATGATTTGTTGACTGCGCGAAGAATATTTCGAATAAATCACATTATTTTTTGTATATTGTTAGCTTTATCTTTTACCGGTTATTTTTCCAATAGCTATAGTACATTTGTAGATACGCACATCATATACACGTATACCACCGGGGCACTATTAACAACATAACATCAAAGAATATATAGAAAAATACAAAGATTTATTTTTTATATATATAACAGAATTAACACACTCTCACCCACTTCACTACATACACGCATTCGTATATATTTGAACGTAGTATTTTTATTTATTCAACTGTAGCGTACTACAATTACGTAAACAAAAGAAAATTTACCATTTGACAGTTTTGCAGTAAAACAACTTAATACGATTTTTAATTCACAAAAGACCACATTTATATTTAAATTTTTGTTTATTTTTAATTATATTCTAATATTTTTATATATACTCTTTGACAAAAAAGAAAAAATCATAACTTATTTATTATATAATGTGGAAATGGTTTTTTTTTTAATCAGTCAAAATGTTTGAATAGATTTCCATTCATTCATATATATTTTATATATGCAAAAATATATAGTGCCGGTGTGTGATATTAGTGGAGAGCAACATGATATAAAATTTTCTTTATTTTCCATTATCATCATCTTCATCATCATCATTATATTATATATGGAAAGAAAAAACATTGCCAAAGTATATTTTGCTTAAGGACATTTCATTATATTGTATATATTTCTTTGTTTCCGCAATAAATGTGTGTGTGTGTGTGTGTGTGTGTGTACATTATAATACAAAAATATAAAATATCCTTTTCTTTCTATCTGCGTTTGTATTTTGTATATACTTATTAATTTTACATCTATGAATATAATGTATATATATTCGCGCATCATATATCCTTTAGTTTTATAGATGTGACAGAAAAATAATTATATACCATATATACCTATGTGAGTATGTTACATTATGTGTTTAAGCTCTATTGTTCAATGTTTAGATAAAAAAAAAAAAAAAAAAAACATAAAAGCTTTTTTCTAGATGCCACAATTCGCATATATTTTTCATAATGATGCGTTGCTGCTATGATTTATGCGGTTATATATACCATATATGTATACAGAGATGTGCGAATTGTATATAATCAACAAACATTTGTTTAATTCTGTCATTATTATATTTTGTGTCCATAGAGAGACTATTTTATTATTCAAATATAAGAAGTTTATGATTATTTATTTTTTTTTTTACTCAATATTATGGAAAATAATTTTATTATAATGATGTGTTTTGCAATATATAGAAATTGTTTACCATATACCTTTTTGTAAAGGAAAATTTATAGGTGTATCTGAAAATGAAAATGAAAATTTGCTTCAACCAACTATATACACTGTTTTATATACTATATTTTTTTTTTTACAGAGAAACAGATAAACACACACATACATACAAAAATATATTAAAATTATTAAGCAAGAGTATATTTTTAAAAACAATATACCATTAATATTATTATTATTATTATTATTATTCCATTCCATTAAATGTTTTTATTTTTAGCATCCGCATGCAAAATGTGGCATTGAAAATTTTAGTTAAAATAAATATTTTATGTTTTACATGTGTGTTTGTTTTGTATACGCTCGATGTATTATGAATATATACTATATACAGATACACCTATTGATGGGGGCATCATAGCATGGATGCGGGTATATATATATATATATATATATATATATAATATGCATAATACGTAGTATATATACAATATATTTTAGAATTTAATTATATTGTTATTTAACATAAAAACCAAATGTATTTTAAAATAACTATTACAATTGGTGTTTATTAAATTTGAAATATACATATATAAATAATATGTAATATAATTAATATGACATAATGTAATAAATATTTCTATAAGGTTACGATATACGCACAATTACTGCAATTATAGGCGCTCTTTAACATATATAGCTTTTTTCCAACTCTTTCTTAAAAGCATATGTATATTTATAAATATATACTTTTGAATGGGGAATTATTGGAAAATTCCACCATTCAAAGGAATTGCACAATTTCAACATGGAATATTTTCTATATAGAGTTATTGGTGTATGGACGTATATTTTGATCGTAGTGATTATATGGCTCTGACCGCAACTCATTAATTTTGCATCTTAAATTATATGATAACTCACACGTATACTATAATGCCCTATAAAAATAAACAACCACTCGACGTAAACGTTTTTTTGTTATAACATTAAAAATTCGAAATTCAATCTCATTGCATTTCAAATTTTACTAAAAAATTTTATATATATTTTTCAACTTATATAAGAATTTATTCTTTTTATATATAATTGAATAGTTTTTATCTAAAACATGTTGTGTTGTGTACGCTACCTTGAAATATTTTTCATTGAACATTTTTTTTTTTTTCCAATTTTGATGTAATACACAGTACGAAAACTTATATTGTAAGATTTTTATTGGCTACAGTTTTCTAATGAAATTTTGAAAAATCTATTCTCATACCCATTTTGCACAAAAACTTATTATAATTGGGATTAATTATATGGATATTAATTTATGGAAAATCAATTACGTCCGATCGTTCAAGTGATTCAAATTATGTATATGTGATTTTATAATTAAATGTGATACCTCTGAATAAATTATATTTCAATATAGTATAAAATAGATTTCATAACTAAGTGCCGTATGTTTTAAATTGAGTATTCAGGTTAATTGGTAAAAAAAAATGCATATACCCCATAGATAGGGGTAGTTCTGCGGCAACTAATATATATACTGGTATATTATTTACTTACATTTTATAATATAATGTGAAAAACCAAATAAAATTTGCATACCTGAAAATAAACAGAAAACAAAAATAAATTATATTAAATTTAAAATCATATTTTTGCTGATTTATTCTCTCACATGATATAAATTGAATGAAAAATTTTCAAGTATTTTAAAAACAAAAAACAAAAAACCTTTAAATTAAAATTGTTATTTAATAATATTTTATATATGGAATGATTGATTGTGTTATTATATTACAATATATATAAAATGTATATATATAATTATGCGTATTTTTATATATGGCGATATAAAATATCATATAAAAACAAAGTGCGTTTTTTTTTTTTTTTATAGTTATTTACAATATAATTATTATTATGCGATGGCATTGGTATTTGATAACAAGACAAAAAAAAAAACAAAACAAAATTGTTGATATCAACTTTTTTTTAATCATTTCTATAATTATATATTGCAATATCTTATCGATATATATATATTATATTTAGTAAAATATATATGTGTGTGAAAAAATTTCCGATAACTCCTATATAAAAACGGTATATGAGGAGGTATAATTTATATATGGTAATTTTCCAAACAAGAATACTCATCAGGTAGATAGACAGAGAAAGAGAGAGACATTGGTAAAAATATATAAAATTTTATCATCCAGTTGATATCCGTTTTGTATCTTATATTATAGATATATAACCTCAAACTGTTATGAATTGCTACAATTTATATATATATGCGAGTAAAGAGCAATTTAATTTATCTTGTTTAAATATTGATTGACTTTGAGTTTTCTTGAATTTCATAATAATATCTTTATTATTAGATAAACATAATCTTTGTCTTATTAATATATTTATTTGTTATATAAATGTATATTATTGTCACCAGTCACCACACATAAGTGTATTGTGACAATTTAAGGTTACTTCATACGTATTTGCAAGAGATACATAGTCGCAGTTATACGATGCAGACAATTGCACCAATATAATTTAGCTTTTTTAACAATGATTTCTCAAAACATTTTCTTTTCTTTAAAATTATAATGAAGTTTTAATTAAATATTTTAATTTATATATGTCAAATGTATTTTTTTTATTTTTTTTTTTAAATTAATAATAACATAAACAACAATTGAGTATATGTGAACGAATGTCAAAAAAAAAATACAAATACAAATTTATACGGTGATTTAACCAAAAATGATAAAATAAAACAAACTTAATTTATGATAATTATTACAATTATAGGTGTACAAAATAATCAGCCGGAATTATGTGGTTTTTTTTATACATTTATTTATATATACAAAAATATATATATGTTAATCCTAGAAATATTAAATATATTGCAATGATCAAATTTTGTCATATCACTTCAATATATTCGGCTATTCAATAAATGCACATTCTTATTCTATAAAGTATTTCTAAACTCAAAAAAAAAACGAATAAATCTATAAATTATGTGTTTTTTTTTTCTTGTAAAAAATTAAAATTAAAATTTATATGAGTACAAAAGTTTAAAAGTTAAATCAAATAATTAATTTGTATAGATACAATAAACAAATGTAACAAATTTGTAGAAAGAAAGAAATGTCCTTCCTTTTTTTGTTCGTTTTTTTTATTTTTTTAATTAACGCAGTATAAAAACAATGACAATACTAAAAAAAAATGTAATTCTATAATGTGTATTTTTGGGGCGACGTAAAAACAATTTAAAAATTAAATATTTGATAAAAATGTACAACTAAATTGTATTGTGTGCGTGTGCAAGTTAAGTCAACAATAACACACAATATGACATATATACAAATAAAAAAAAAAAAAATAACAATATACCATACACTGAGTCAAGTGTTATAACTTTATATTTGAACAATTTTATTATTTATTTATTTATTTATTTATTTATCACACAACTATACAATAAAAACGTAATTATTAAATACCTATATACAAAATATTAACACAGTAATAATAATAATACATTTAAATCGCATACTATAAACTAGTTGCTAAACGCTAAATTATAAGGTAATCGCGGCAGATTGCGTAAGAGAAAAATTACTGAATTAGAGAATCATTAAAAGCTTTAATACGTCTTGTACTTTAAATACTCTTAACGATGGTACGGTTTACTAGAATAAATTAATTGTTTTTTTTATTTTTAAATTTTAAAGGACCTGTATAACTTCAGGGTTTTATTTGATTATTTATTATTATATTAAAAATTTTGCAGTCACACTCTGTTAAACATAAAATTATATATCTCCTTTATATAAAACTTAAATTTTTTAACAGATTCACTTAATTTGTATAGTTATGTTAGAAGCACTATTTATCATTTAGTTCCTCATTTTGTCAATTTGTCTATGTGTAAAATATTTGAAGAGGTGTCAATGTACATTTTTATATATATATATATACCAATAATTTTAAGTATTCTATTTAAGGGAGGCATTTAAATAGCGAACTATTTAAACATCCCTCGTATATATTAGTTTATAGTAATTTTTATTTAATCAATGTATATTTTTTCCGGTTTATACACGCCAAATTTGTTTGTTGACAATAATAGATTATAAATAATAAATATTACGTGTATATAATAAATTAATTTTTATGCTTATGTGCATTTCACAAAATAATATAATTAAATATATTAAATAATAATATATATATACTAACACACACACACACACACACAAATATATATATTTATTTAGACTTTTAGAGATATAATTTCTGTGTCATGTGTTGTATATATAATATAAAATATTATAAAATAATTTATGATTCAAAATAATGTGACTTTTATTATATATTAATATTATTTATTATTTTTTTAAAGTAAATAATCAATTTAAATCTATAGTTATTATTAAATTAAAACACCTATATACAAAAAAAAATGTTCCTCAACGTTTATATTGTATATAATTTATGCATACACATAACATGTTTAATATATTATTATGCACATCCTGAATATATAAATATACAATATATTGTGTAACAATATACATTATATGATGAAATTTAGCGAATTATTTTCAAACACCAATAATAATAATAATAATAATAATAATGATAAAGTCGCGTATATTTTCGTTATATGTCATTAGTATAGAAAAATAAAAAAAAATGTATTTACATTTACAGAAAAAATATTTTGTTTGTTAACCATTTGATTTAGAGAGGAGTTTTAAAAACATGAGTAAGTGTTATTTTATTATTATTATTATTATTATTATTATAATAATATTTCGTTAACTCACGCTTACGGGGATGCATACACCAATGTCAATTGTTTTTTTTTTAATATATAATATAAATAAATTAAAAAAAACATTGTGATATGTGTTTTTTTTTGATAATTATTCACATTACAAAATAAATAAATATTAACGAACAAAAAAAAAAAAAAGTCATCTCCGCGCGCAGACACAGAACCAATTATTATAAACACCAATGCTTCGATGAACGCTCGCACATATATATTTTTGCAAAATGTTGACATATGGAATTTTTACTTTTACACCCTCTAGATTACAAATATTAATAATAACACTTCCTTCTGCTAGAGCCAAAAAAACGAAATGCCAAAATTAACACAATTGTGTGTATTTGCAAATGGTTATTCTTATATGAATTTTCTATATATAGAAATTATCAGCCAAAATTTCAAAAATCTGTCATAGACTTTGTTGTGGTTATCCTTCATAAATTTAACTTCACAAAAATTATGTCTTATATAAATTCATCCCTTATATTATAATGGGGTTTGCAAATTCTTATGGTTAAACATTTTCTTATCTATAAATATTGGGAGGTGCGACGCTTTAAAAAAAAAAAAACTGTATAATCATCGCATCGATTACAGAATCAATCAATTTGATATAGAAAGATCAGCTGTTTCCAAAACGTTTGCATATAGGGAGATAGAATATAAAAAAAAAGTATTTATAGAAACATTTAGCTGTGTGTTTTTTTTTTTTTTTGCATTATTTACAAAATAAAATAATGGTCTGCTAAATTAAATGTTTTTACTGCTTGTAAAATAAATTGAAAACACAAAAATGCGTTTAATCGTAAAACATGTATTTGCTATATATATTTTTTGTTTCCGCATAGTATCAATAAAATATATCTGCAATAGATTTTATCAGATATTCACACATACGTGTGTGGGTGTTTGTGGCTACAGTTTGTGTACTAACAATTAGGAAAATATGTTAAGATTTAAACGATATAATTTGACATATATACATAAATTTTAAAATATATATTATCAATCAATATAATGTTATATATGGTATATAAAATAATTAACCAAAAAATTAATTAACTGATGAACATTTTACAGAATTTTAAATTATAATTAGCATAATTTTTATAAGATTATAATTTATCATTTTCATGTTGTTTTATCTGTATGAATTTTTTTTCTTACACCTATAATGAATTCTCATTATTATTATTATTATTATTATTATTATTGTGATTCTAATACGAAAAACCAAAAATAAACATTATATATGAAATTTAATTCATACAATTATTGTTCATATTTATTTTTCCGATTTTAATCTATATGTTTTTGTATAGAGAAAAAATAATGCAGTAGGTTTATATAATTGCATTAAAATAAAACACCTACAAAGAATTTATTATTTTTCGTATAATTTCATTCTTCTATTATAATAAATCAAACTATTGCTATGCACATACGAAGACCATATATAACAATTAGATATATATAGAAAAAAATTAAATTATTGTATTATAAAAAGAAATTACCGAGAAAAAAAAAAAAAATAAACCATTCTTAAACCATAAAATTTACATTCACATTTGAGCGCCAATATCCGTTTGTGATTAGTGAGTTGAGTATATTGTACCAGTGTGTAGTGTGTACTGTGCGTAGTGCGTGTACTATACCTTTATTATATAAAAATTGGTGTATAAATAAAATAATTTGAAAAGAAGAATGATTTTTTTTTTTTGTAATAAATTTAAGAAGTCAATTCAAAGTTTAAAAAAAATTATAAATAAATAAACTTCTTTTTTTTCATATATATATAAAATATATATATATACGCGCGCACACACACTCTGTGCACTCAACTGCAACATTTAAATAAAATCTATTATTTATTTAAAATTATACGTAAAAAAAAAAAAATAATATAGCTATAACAAACAGCAGCAAAATAATTACAATATATACAATTTTGTTTTGTATACAAGAGCTATGTAGAAAAAAAAAAATGTTTTTATTGCATACAATTAACCTTAAAAAAAAACGATAGCATATAAGGTGCCAAGGGACTTTTATTTGTTTCCACATGTTTAAGTTAATGCAATTTCATATATTAAAATTTAAATTTCTTTAATCTGTGGATATTTACGGTTTTGTACAAAAAAAAAATCAATTGAAAGCTATGTTGATCTAATGATACAGACAAACTCATTGCTCCTCCATCGAAATACGTACCATTTAAATTCCACACAATACATTTGATTATTTTTTTCTACTACAAATTAATGTAATTCTATATTTATTTTTATTTTTTTTTTGGTATTTTATTCATTTATTTATTTAATTTTAAATAATGTTATATAATTATATTTCACTGCATTTACCTTGATTTGAATAATGCGTTGTATTTTTTTTTTTTTAAATTTCGAAAACATTTTAATTTCGATGGTAATTTCTGCATTTTAAATATTTTATTTTGTATTATATAGCGTCGTCGTAGCGTAGATATTATGTATTACAAAGTTTAATTTATTACATAGTTATTTCATTTTTATTTCGTTTGTATATTAATATTATAATAAAATGTGTGTGTATTTACAAGAAAATACGATTTACAAAGAAAATCAAAATAAATTACATTTGATTAACATTTTGTTATTTTTTCTAATTTTTTACTTTAATAATTATAGGTATTTAGTTTATTTTTTTTTTTTTATGCACACAAATACAATCTCTATATCTATCTATTATACACGTTACCGATACAAAGTATAAGTGTGTATCATTTTAAATTAAATAAATAAATAAATATGAATTTTTTTAACCTCATTATTATTAGTTATATAATTATATATAGAATCAAAATATAATATTATATTTGGCATACAAGTATTAACTATATATTGTAATTATTTTAATTATTATAATTATCGTATATAAAATTATCTGTAACTTTTCCGTAAAGAAATATTTTCATTTATTAGATAATATTCATAAATTTCACTTTTAAATATTTTCAAGTTTTATATAGAAGGAAAGATTTATATTTGTATTAGAACGACATTTTTTTCTATGTAAACATAATATTTTTGAATGAAATTCATTTTTTTTTTGTTTATTCCGTATATGGAATATATTATAATAAAAAAAAAAATAGCTGAACAGAACTAGGAAGTTCTGTCATATTAACCAAACATTGCTCTTTCCGATTACCGGTCAATGCAGTCGCAGCCATTCAAAACGATACACATTCTTATGAAATTATCAAAAATTAGTTTGACGAATGGATCGCTTCAAAAGATGAAAAATGAGACAGAAAACCCGTAAATTACCTAAAAGATGGCTGAAGGTTGTGACTTCTGATGGACCATACTTTGAATATAATGTACCACTTTTATATACATACATTTGCTATAAATAAACATATAATTTTACCGGAACTTACTTTCGCATATAATTTATATATAATAAATATAAAACACTGCACCAATCTCACAACGTAATTCACATTTATTATATATGATATGATTAAAAAAAAAGCATAATTTCATAGTGTAATTTTTGTAATAAAATTCATTCAATCAAAAAATTGTTATTAATTCTGATTTCTTGAAATTTTATTCTATAAAATATTTAATAAGATTTCCCTTCATTTATCCGATTTATTTTCACGTTTCAACTTAATCATTTAATAAAATAAAATCTAAAGATTTATTTATTTGACGTATGCAACATTATGGAATATTGTTTCTTACCGGAATGTCACAAGAAGTGTATATTAACTTATTTCTTTTGTTTTCTTTTCTATAGTTTGTAATTTCTTTAAATATTGTATTTTGAAACAATATCATAGACTGGATAATGCTTTTAGTATATATTGTTATATTTCTTTAATTCTATGTATACACATATATTGTTTCTATGCTTAATTTGTCTAACCAAAAGTTGCTACTGTATAATATAATAATAATAATAATAATAATAATAATAATAATAATAATAATATGATTACACTTGAACTGATTTATGATGGAAGGTCACACATTACACATATATATTTATACATAAAAATTTTATATTCTCATTGTATTAAAACTTTTTTCGAAAAGTAAAATACTTTGAAATTATATATTTTACTTTAGATATTTTCTATATATATATATATATATTCATCCATATCTATAAATTATAATACATATGACAGTGAGTATATAGTACGACACAACCTTAAAATATATAATGGAACATATTTCTTGGAAAAGTATAAAATTATATTAAAATTGATAAAATCAACGTAAAAATTTCATTGCATATAAATATATATATATAAATATCTTTCATCGAAGACGGTGGTATAACGTCGGCGATGGCATATTTATTTATTTTTCTTTTCAATGTACGCGTATACATACACACACACACACACAAACAAATATCACAAATAATAAAATAAATCTCCCAATTATTACATTATATAATTTTTTTTTTCTTCTTTTTAATTTTCTTTATACACTTACCAATAACAACAAAACGACAACACAAAAATTGTGTGTATAATATAAGAAGGAAAATCTTGAACTTGACACAGAGAATATGAAACAGAAATAAAAAATAATAAAATAAATTCTATATTTATATATCATTTTTTTGCTTCATTCGTTTATTGTTCCATTTCTTGGGACAAAAAAAAAAAAAGAAAAAGTAAAATAAAATAAAATAAAATAAAATAAATATATATAAAACCAGAGAGACTAATATTTTTTTGAAATAGAAAATTCATATTATATATTGTATATTGATAATATCATAATATATATAGTGTTAGTTAGTTAGTATAGTTACTAAATATATATGAATAAAAGTAGTTGACAATGAAGTAAATATTTATATAATACAGTCGTGTATAGTGTTTACGTATAGATTTTGCTTATATGTTTATTTATATATATATATATATATGGGTGGTGTTGGGTATAACGATATTATATATAATCTTGACGATAAAATATAAAATAAAAAAAAAGAAAATTGGTACACACTAAATTTTCCACAAAAATTATCCTTTTTTGAAACAGATTTTAAAATCAATATAAGCGCATACAAAAAAAAACAGTAAGCAAATTTCATTACTATAAAAGTGCATCAAATTATTAAATCATTCAGTGTAAGTGACAACATCTGTTGGAATAAATTTCAAAAATGAGCAAATTTTTAAATTTGAAAATTCGTTAAATTATAAATAAAATTACAATAATAAAAAATAAATTCGAATTTCTTATATTACCGAAATAAATTCATTTGTTTTTTCTTTTCTCATGTGTCATCAATTTTTTCTGACACATTTCTAATTTCGATTTTTATTATTGCTAGTTTTTGTTTTTCTTGTGTCAGTCACGTCGTGGTAAATGGAAAATATAGGAAAAAAAAAAATTGCATATTAATCATTTAATTATTTTATATTTAATAATTAATGTAAAATAGATAATCTATTATTTTAAATTTATAAACCGAATATTAATATTTAATATTATTTAAGTTTTATTTTCTATAAATTATTACAGTGTTTAATTAGTGTGTGTTTAAAAAATGTCTACAATAAATTTTAACTTTCTTTTTCCCTTGTTTGTTAATGATGTGCGTAAGTGCAGTGCTCCTCATTTATTCATATTTTATACATTAAATAATGTAATTGTTTTAATTATTTTTATTTTATTTGTTTCCCAACAATTATCAATTTATACAATAATTAATTTTATTGGAAAAGATGGTATAGATTTTTAGTTTTTTAATAATTTAATTTTAACTTTTTCCTATATGAATACGCAAAAAAAAACGTGATTGTTTCTGTGCGACGCCGCGGTGACAAACATTTTTATATAGCATTTATTGTTGTTGTAATTGTAGTTGTTCTTGTTGCTGCGTTTTTGTATTTATGTTTATTATTGTACCAAATTATTTTGAAAACGAAAAAGTAATAAAATAAATATATTTAATTTGATTTGATACATTTATTTAAATTTACCTAATAATAATAAAATTTATTTATTTCTTTTTTTGTCTTTTTAGCTATATCAAATGTGTCTCGCTGTTCAATTCTTTTATTTGTGAAATGAAATTACAAATTGAACTGTATGCGCAGAATATTCATTCTTCTGTTACCGGCGACTCTTCTATTGCGGCTGATTTGGAAAAAAGTAAATTGGTGAGTACCCTATTATTTATTACATTTTAATTATAGTTTATATCATTTTATTATATAATATTTATATATATATGACTTTAATTGTTTATGGAAAGTATATTTGCGATATTTTACCTATATTTTAATTTATAACATAAGAAAAAACTATAGTAAACTTTTAACCAATTGTATATAAAATACAGTCAGTGTCAAAAATATTCGTTACAAAATAATTTTTTTTATGCGGTAAACACTGTTTACCTTGTTTACAAGCACGCAACACCACTGTATATATCCTAACGATATCGTAACATATTTTTAATTACAATATATTTATTTAAAAAACAAATGGATAATTAATTATAAAATTTAAATAATTATTATTATATATACATTGGAAATAAGAAAAATAATGATTACATAATTTTTATGTTTTGGAATAAAAATACTATCTGTGTTCTATTTATATATGAATACCTATCCTATACATAATAAAATAATCATATTATGATATGAATGAAATACGAGTACACCGTCTTATATTATAAATATCATTTGTTCATTTATTACACACACACATAATATAATAACAACAAAATATAATACCACAGCAATTATAAAAAAAAAAAAAAAATAATTATTTGAAGAGGATAAAAAATATTGCAACATTTTATCATATATAGAACAAAAAATTATATCGTAATTTAAAATTAGATAAAAATAATAACATATATACGCGCGTTGAAATAGAAAAGAAAATGTATATTTATAATAATGTAATATAAGAGAAAAATCAATAATTTTTAACTTTAATTTGCCAAAAATATTTTAAATATTATTTTTCTTCGAAATATTTACTTATTTTGAAAAAAGAAAAAAAAAATGTATATATGGAGAAAACAATAAAAGATAAACAATTAAAATACACACAGCAAGTGAATTAATTACATAACAACTTATATAAATTTGTTAATAATTGTAAATATATATTATTTTCTGGGAAATTTAAATCAAAAGTAAATTTTTTTTTTTTTATCGAATATATTATTTTTAGAGTATCTTAAAAAAAATCATCTCATTTTACCACCTACCACCAACCACCACAGGGATTGTTTGTGCTTTAGATGTATTTAAAAAGATAATATTATATAATTTCTTAACAGAAATTCATATATGGATTTTGTTTTGAAATAATAAACAATTATATTATATATTTTGATATAGTATTAAATTACGTCATTTTATTTTATATAATAGTATTACTCGTATTTATTTACTAGAAATTAAAATTATTATTATTATTATTTATTTCTCTCTCATGTTATTGATGATTATTCTATATTAAATATATTCATATATAGAGTTTAGAAGGGAAGAAGGGAAACATAAAAGTGGAGACTAATACAAAATAGTTGTTTGTATGAATAAATATGAATTAAAATATGTTTTTTTATGCATAAAATAGTTTAATAACAATATCGAGCCGGCACATAACTATAACTTTAGATTTTTTTAAAAAATAATACAAAAATAGGGTGAGGTCCTTCATAATTTCGGTATACAAAAAAAAAATTTATATACTAACACCGATATATATGTATAAAAGGATTAGAAAATCACCCCTTTGATTTGTAAAAAAATATTTTACACATTACACACACACACACACACACACGTACGCATACGCATACGCATACGCATAATAACAAAAAATATGGTAACAATAAATAGAATTTTTATTATGTAACGTTGAATATATAATGTCGTCATTTTATTTATTTATTTATTTTTACTCATGTATAAGAATTTTTGTATTATTATTATGATAAAATATACGCACAGAATGTATATTGTGAAAGCGTATATATGCCAATGTAACAAACATTAGAACAACAACAACAACAATCGACATTATAGTTGAATAGTTATAAATTTTTTGAAACAACAACTACTACTACTACTACTACTAAATTGCCTGTTTAATTTTCTTTTACGCATAAGATACTGTATGTCCTTGAAATATATACTTAATTCTTCAAACATCTAATTCTAATTTATTTTCTCTGATGTTTCTACTGTTCTGCGTTCATATTACGTACAATGCAGTACAAACAGCAAAAATTATCCTTATAGAGTCCTTGATCCTTAATATATTTAAATTTCACGCAATTCCTTTGTTTAATTTTCTTTACATGTGAGGTATTGTGCGTAGATTTTTACATATATAAATTAACAACTAAAGGTGTGTCCGTGGATTATTGCATTTATTCGTTCAAATTAGAATCTCTGGATGAGGTAAGAAGAAAAAATAGTGTAGTAAGTGAAAACTTCCACAACAAAATATTATATCAAATGTATTTTAATTAAACATATAGAGTCATATCACTGACTTGTTTTTTTTATTATTTTGAAACAATTTCTACATATACAATAATTTCTTCAGTACAAAATAGTATTTTTTTTTAATTTCAATAAGTAACTACAACTTACTAAATCCTCTCCCCCTCCTCTATGGTACTACATATTTTTAACACGCGGTGACACTCATATGAATTCAATAAAGTCTTTAATTCTCAATGCCATTCAAAACTGTATCAAACTAATATTTGTTAAAAAAAAACACTTGTCCACACGTGTTGTTATTTCTTATTTGTATTATTTAAGGAATAAAATTAAAATAAAAAAAAACACAATGTGTCAAGAGGTTTTATATGAAGTTTCAAATAATTACAAAATTTATAATAGTCTTTAGTAGAAAATATTTTAAGAGGTTTATTTGAAAAACATAGAAAATCTATTAATAAAATAATTGTAATCGAATATTTAAACAATTTGATTTTATTTGATTTGGAGCTGATTAGTGATTAAATTTTATTTCTTAAAACCAACACAATACTTTATTATTTATTTTTTTAAATAAAATAAATTAAATATAATTGTGTTTGTGTGTGTGTATTTGTTTAAAAAAAATGTGCAAATTGTTTAAATATTTATTGCTAAAACACCGCATATGTATATATGCAAACTAAAATACCAATTGTGTAAATTGTCATTCAATATGCAATATATATTTATGTAGTTATTGCTAAAAAAAATTATACAAGTACGTAAAATATATATATTAAATATACACCCTGTGTCCGCAAAAATAACCGCAATGACTTATGGATCTGGTAACATCATGCATTGTCCGCTGAATTAGACCGGTTTCATGGCATTAACTTCAGTTTAAGACAAAATACAATGCATGTAGTTATTGCTTAAAATTGCTTATGGTGTGATAATTGTCCAGGTCGACCATCACCAACTAAGATTACCGATACAGAGCTTGTTTGCGCTTTCTTGTAATTGTTATAAAACATATCTTCAGTGAGATTAATTTTCTATTCATTAAAATTCATTTGGCGATGAAAGACAACTTATTGGACAGCTTAATCCATTCCACGTTATTTTTCGGACACAACGATGTATATTATATAATTTAATAATAAAAAAAAAAAAAAACACAAACTTAATCAATCGATAACAGTCAAGAGTATATAAAAAAAAAAAAAAAACTATTAGTTAATAATATTTTTATTGTCTTTTTAAACATAATACTAAGCTCATATATTTTATTGAAAGATTGATTAAATGAAAATATTATCATTATGGATCAACCAATGAACACTTTAATTTTAAATCTCATGCATAGAAAAAACGTGATTGTGAACGTACTTGTATTTATGTTTTTCATATATTATATTATCGTTCCATATCACCACTACCACCACTACCGCCACCACGACCACCACCACCACCACCAGCACCAAACCACATATATCATAATAAAATTAAAATAATCATAATAAATGAGTTACATATCAGAGACAATATAATATATGTAAAAGATAGATAAGAAATATAAAATATTTAGAGGTAGATAACACAACATATATTTATTTTTTATTAATAAATACTACAACTCGCTTAACAATATATATTTATTGTTATTATTTAAATATTTTGTGGGATACCGTATCGCCGATCACTATTTAAATTCCTTTTTGTCCCACATACCAATTACGTAAATATGGGTTGCTTATTTGGACATATATGCCTATATGTAAATCTTTTTCTCTTGCAAATGTGTCCCCACTTTTTACCCCAAAACTATCTAACATTGCAATCAAGTTGGTAAATTACTCTGTGCAAATCAATATATCAAATTCACCACTTGGTTTGTTTGATACTTTATTAATTCTATTATTTTTGTGAGTGAATCGTCCATATAGCATTGTGCGTATATTATATCATATTTTCAAAAATTTCATAAACGAACAAATGATAATGGATTAAATTCTTTATGAAAAATAATGGAAATAATAAAGGTTATTATTATTACGTTTTTACGATTGATTACGATTAACCATATTTTTATAATAAATACATAATCTTTAAATTCCTCGTCAATATAATATATATACCATCAACATTAATATACTTTAATATTTGTTGCGTTATCTGCTGATGCTACAACGTGGCATTTATTTTATTTATGTTCTATAATTTCTATTTGAATTTTCAAGTATTTCATCATATATAGTTTCTGATTTTTGTGTTGCATCATCATCACCACCGGCCACATTTGTTTTAACATATAACATTGTGACACGCGACTATTTTTTTTTTTTTAAATTATATATTTGAGTAGATTCGACAAAGAAATGTAAATTTCTCTGATATACAATAACATTGGACAGAACGGTGGTGTAAAAACGCATGTGCATTTGTCAAACAAAAATTATTATTATTATTGTGTGTGGTGGCACAAGATATACCAAATGGGAATTGAATATTTTAGTCAGTGCAATTGTAATTCATAAAAACATAGACAATAGTTCATGAAAATCTTTTTTTTTTTGAATGTGTGAAGCAATTTGAGAAGAAAGATTGGAAATTAATGCATATCTATCATAATTTTTATTCTGCAACATTTTCGTTCCTTTATTTTTATATGCACACATATGACGATCGGAATATAGTCATACTATTGTAGTAATAAATTCAGAAATTGTATTTGTGACAACACCACACACATTTCTGATGGACATCTATTAATTAATGTGTATTAAAATATCAAATTTATATGTGTAGTTTCCACACAACATATAAGATAAGATAGAATTTATATATTTGATAATAGTACGTATATTAGTTAGTAGTGTGTTTAATCACAAATTAATATATAGGAAAACAAAATATTTATTCACAAAAAATTTTCTATTTTTCCTATAACAACACACACACTTTCAATTTCTACTCAACAACAACCAAAAAACATATACTTTTCGCAATAATAAAAATATTTTTTTATTATTTGTGTGTTTGTGTTTGATATAATATATATTTTAATGTGTATCACATCGGTTGCGTAGTCGTTTACATATCATAGATTACATTTTATTTATAATAATAATAATAATAATAATAATAAAATATAAAAAAGCCTAAAATACATGTATGTATTTTTATTAAATATTGTATATACAAACTGAATATATATTAACTATTTTCTGGTCGGATTGCATGATACTGACTGAGCCTACGAATCTACGATCAACAACATTTATATATATTACACACATCGATCGACTGTGACACCACATACAACACCATTAATGTGATAAGAATTCGTAAAAATAAAACATATATATATTTTGCGATAGAAACGAGAGTATATGTATATTTTTCTACTAAATAGTTTGTAATTTTGTTGTTTTGTTGGTTATTTTTTTCTTTTTTTCATTTATACAATGACCTTCGAATCAAATTTGATGATAAAAATATCGCACACGCATTAAGCTTTATTTTTATTATTTTTTTTTTTTTTTTGTTTTTGTAGTTGTTTAAGTTTTATAAATTAAAATTAAACATTTAATATTATTTCACATTTGTGTATGGGAGAGATAGTTAAATAAAATAAATAAATATATTATTATAAAATGAATACATAGAAAAATCATACATTTAAAAATATTTTGTCGTATAATGGATGCATGTAAAAAAATTATAAACTTTTTAAATTCTATAGCGCGCACTGATCTATACGTAAATACGTTAAACGTAATTATAACAAAATATGCAATTTTAAAAATAATTTTAATTATTAGTATACGTTCGCGCCGTTGATATATGTGTGTTTCATGATTTTGCAAAATAAAATTAAAATAAGACTAGTTCAGCCAGGTCAGTATAGTAGAAGTTCGATGACGGAAAATTTTAATACATTTTTGTTTGGTTCGACAACCAAACACACACACACACACCACACATTTCGATAATTTATGCAACGTCTTTTGAAAAAGATGTTGAATTGCGTGTGCGGTTTTTTTATGTGAAAAAATATTTAAATAAAAATAAACCGCATGTTATAATAATATAAATAATTACACCGCAAAATTACAGATTAAAAATATATATATATGGAACCATTAGATTCCAAATGAGATGGGAGAGGGTATAATATATAATTTAATGTTTCAAATTTAATCTAGTTATTTATTAATGGTTTGAAATAAGAATTTCTAGATTTAAATCAAACTTTTTCTTATGATGCAACCAAATAATGATATCTTCTTTTATCTATAATAATTGTTTTGTAAAGTTAATAAACTTGAATAATTCCGTTTGTTCATTAAACAATAAACAATTCCACTAAATAAATATATATGTTTATATTTTTAAAATTATTCTGGTTATATTAAAAATCATTTGATTGCATTCACAATGAAATACTCTAACCGAAGAAAATATAATACCAATTAAAAAATAATCATAAATTATTTATTTATTTAATTAAATTTTTGCCAAAAAAATTCATTAATTCATATTTTTTTTTTTTGTTAAATTAAATTTAATATTTCAAAATATACGGCGCGAAAGAAAAAACTACTCATTTTTTTCACTCAATGCACACGACGTACAAATACACAACACAACGCATAACAATACTGCAAAAATACGCGCAGTTTTTAGTTTTTTCACTCATGTGATCTTGCTGTGATGGTAAAGGAAATACGAAAAAAATTGTATGCATGCAATTAAAATAAAGTCTAAATTGAATAAAATAATGATGATGGCAAAAAAAATTAAAAAATTATAGAAAAAAATACGCACCTTTTAATCTCTTCTTTTAATAAATACAATGCGTACTTTATTTTATTGTAAATTCCAAATAAAAGTAATATTTTTTTATTTTTTTCTTGTACAAATTTGAGTGTGTTGCGTGTGTTGCAGTAAAAAAAAACAATAAAAAAAAAAGAATAATAATAAGGTTTTGTTTTTATTTTATAGCAAAATTGGTTTTACATCAAAAAAACAACAATTTTATTTACACTTATTTATTTATTTTTTTTATTATTCTCAGTGCACACTTTTATTTTACCGCAAATAACAATTTTTAAATAAACTAAAGTAAAATATTAAATATTTTAATTAAAGTTACACACACACACACATAATATATACAAGTCACAACACCTTTTTTTTTTTTACAGTCAATTATTTTAGATAAAAATATCGTTTTACTTTTAAATTAATATAAATTTTTAGTTTACGCACAAAATATTTGCGAATAATTCAATAATAAATTGATATAAATAATAATAAATGATAGTAGAGTTGATTGTTGCTCTGCGTCGTAATGGTTGGGTTGAAAAATTCAATGGTACAATTAAAATTAATGTTGGGGGCTGCTGAGGTCTATAATAATTCTTTAATATATTATTTTCGTATTTCGTAAGTTTTGTATATTTTTTTTTTATGCTATTTCTGAACTAAAAAAAAAAAAACTTAACAAAAAAAAAAAACAACAACAATCACAATTATTTAAAAATAAAAACTTTGCACTTATTGTAATAATAATAATAAAAAAAAATGCAAATTATAAAATAAACACAAAATAACTTTTTTTTTTGTCAAAACGTTTTCAAATTGTCGGTTTCAAAACAATAAAATTAATGTTTTTGAGAGAGAATGAATTTATTTTATTTTTTTTTTAATTATTTAACAAGTTTATGTTTTATATTTTTATACTTTTTTTTTTTTTTGGGTTAATGTTTTTTGGTTTTTTTTATTTTTATTTTTTTGTCACACACAAAAAATTTAAATCAAAATAAAATTACAAAAAATAAGACAAAAAAATAATAATAATAAAATAAGCTTTCCCTCCACAAATGAAAAAATTACAAAACACCAAAAAACTAGTAACAAAAAAAAAAAACCACAAATTATTTTATCGAAATTTTATTTTCTATTGTCGTCGAAATCAATTGATGCAATTTTGATAAGATTATGAAGAACTTTTTAAAAAATTATTTATTTTTGTTTGTTTTATTTTATAAATTTTTTTGTTTTTTTTGTTTTTTTTTTTTTTTTTTTTTTTTTTTTTAGCTAGCAATGCACTACTTTTTTAAGTGCACGCTCCAAGCACCTCAAAAACCTAGGGCCGAATAGCCAAACATAAATTTTGGAGATTGCGTTTTGGCCCGGTTAATAATTATTCGTACGAATAACTAAGATAGCATGTTTAAATTTAATGCGTGCGAACGAAATGCGTTGTATGAATATTTTCTATGAATTTGAATTGGAAGAGAGAATTTTTTTTTGATTATGTATTTATTGTTTTTTTTTTTTTGGGTACCTAAAAAGCATTTTTTGGTTGCCTTTTGATTGAATTTGGTGTATTTTTGTTTGCAGAGATAGAAATGTGTTGTGTTTTTGATGGTGTGTGTGTTGTGTTATTGGCGGTAGCGTGTGTGAGTGTGTGAGTGTTAAGTTTTGTTTATGTGTTTGTTTTGTTTTTTGTTTTTTTTTTTGAATGTGTGCATTTAAAATAGTGTGTAACCAAAAACAGCAGAAATCATAGAAATAATAGATGAGATAGATATATAGATAAATTAATAGTAAAAAATGCGGATTTTAAATGGATGCATGCGTAAATGTATGCGTTAGTATATTTGGCAATGTGTAGTATTTAAAAAAAAAAAAAATGTATATAAATAAAAATGATGCGATTTTTTTGTATAATTTTTTTTTTCTATAATAATAAATAATGGATTGATGAAAATAAAGTTGAAAAAAATAACAAAATCATCGTCTCTATAATTATCATCTTTCTGTTGTTATTATATTATATTATTTTTGTTATTATATTATAATTATAATTAAAATTTTTAGTTGATTATTATTATTAGAAAATAAATTTGCAAGTGATTAAAAATATTAATGTAAAATAAAAATAATTGGATGGCAATGGCGTTTATTTAAAATTGTATTTGTGTATGTTTGCTAAAAAATATGCTTATCGTAAAAAAAAAAAAAAAACAAAAAAAATTGCATGACATAAAAGACAATATTTATGCGAAAAATAGTTATGGAAAGAAGAGAAGCGGGTATCATAAGCAAAAAAATGAGAAAGAATAATAATAGAGCAGGTGATGTTAATAGAAAAAAAAACGTACCTATACAAAGAAAGAGGCATATTATTATTATATACAAAAAAAAAATGTGCATAAATAAAATATCGAAACCGAAATACATAAGGAAGGAAAATCTAACACGTTGCTATGGCATTTTTCATAGTATTGTATTTTGTATTTATCGATAAAAAATATAGAAAGAGATAGAAGCTACCGAAAATTCACTTATATACAATAGAGTAGTCTGTTGTGTAGTACTTTTTATATGGATTTGTGTGTGTAGCTGTATATTTTATACGGTATATACGAAAACATTATATTCTTATTTTATATATAACAATACAACAACAATGCATGAGTATATGACCATCATTAAAATATTATATGAATTTTTACCATTAAAAATTGCATGATAGAATTGCGAGAAATAAAAAGCACTTTACGATTGTGCGTGCAAATGTGTGTATTTTTTTAATTTTTTGATTTTTTTTTTTTTTCAATATTTGCTATTTTATAAAATAATATATTTTGTTGTTGGTTGGGTTATATTCGTTGTTGGTTGAAAAATAGCATAATCTAAAATTGTCAAAATACTAAACAGTTAAAAATTAAGTGAGTAGAAATTTTATTGTATTGAATATATATTTTTTAGTAATAAATATATAAAATGGCTAAAAAATCACGCATCGAAAAATTGTCTATGATCCAAATAAGATCCAAGTTAGTTTTGGGAACAAAGATAGAAGACTTAAGTTGTTAAATCACTTATTCTGCGGTGACCAGATGATACAACAGATACAGACGTTTTTTTTTTATTTTTGTCAAATAAATATATTTTTGTTGGCCTGACCTGACTATGACTTGGTGCTTATAATGCAACAACAACAAAATAACAATGGCGGGTGGTTTTGTACAGTGTCAGTCTGAAAAATCAAATCGAGACACTTTGTACATAATTTATTGTTTAATTAATTAAAAATCGGACAAATCACCAATTGCAAAAAAAAATTATAAAGATTAACATTCATATAATGAAAATGATTGTAAAAAAAAGATGAATTTATAGAAACAAATTCGACTTCAGCCGAATTAACAGATAAGATGATGACTAAGGCCAATATCTTTTGGGCTGCACTAAGTATACATCAATATGGTGTTATCTAATTTGTTATTCTTTTCGGATACATTCTTGCTATTTAGTTTTATCTTCGGCTATAAATTTCTTTCGTTTTTATATACCAAAAGAAATAAAACAATAAATATTTTATAACTAAAATTGTATATAGAATAAATCTTAACATTTTTAAAGATTTGCTTTAAAAATTATACTTACATTCAAAACCTAATCAATTCAATGTTATACGCAATTACTAATAATGTTGTTATTTAATTATTTGCAGATTTAACATATCAACAAGATATAGGAATTATCAGAAAAATATATGAAATTAGAGGACAATTCAATTCACAAATAAAAAACAGATGAGCTGTAAAAAGAAAAAAAGTATTCGGTAAGTTTTTTTTTTAATTATAAAATATTTTTTCCTAAACTTTAATATATATTTTAACTAAATAAAATACTATTTATTAATATCATCTATTCGTACGCATAAAATAAACTGAAAACATTTTTAGTTTATTTTATTAAAAGAGTTTCATGTACAATTTTTAAAAGATTATAAAATAATTTACTTAATTTTTTAAGAGATAAAACAGTGTAAAATGTAGTGACGTTAAATAAAAATTGCGTTGTTGGGTTCGCAATTTTTCTTCTTCTTCTTCAACATAACATATATGCATGTATGTGTTAATTTAATATATTGCTATTATATTTATGCTATTTCTTTCAGTGGTTTTCGTGTCCGTTGTGCGTTTTTTATCGTTATCGTTCTCCCCAAGCTCTACTATATTATTTCTTCTATTATCATATTATATATGTATTTGAAATAATAAAAAATAATAGTAAATAATACAAATCTTATTGAATAAAAAATAGCGCGCAATCGCAATTGTTTCATTATGTCATCATAGTCATTTGCTTATTTTATTTATAAAAAATATATATATATATATATACATTTTTAAAACACATGATAAAAAGAGGACATTGTATAGTTTTTATTTAATTATTTATTACTATTTTTAATTTTTTCGTTTTTATTTTTATTACCATTTGACCATATATAATAATATTCTAAAATTTATAATTATAATAACAAAAATTAAATAATATGTACATGCATATAAAATAAATTTCGTTCATATTTCAATATATAATAGATTACAACTATATTGTAACTGCGTTTTAACTAAACAACAATGCGTGCGTGTGCGTATATACTTATTCGAATTTTATTTCATTTCGTTTTATAATGATTTTTGTTAACGTTAATTGCTACTTGCTGCTATTTTATTGTGCTAGTATTTGTATATTATACTGTTGCCACCGCTTGCCGCTGTTTTTGTATTCATATGTAGTGGTTGACATTATATATACATAACATAGAAAAACTTATGATTTTATGAATGCAAATGATATCGGGCTGAAAGAAGATAGAATATATACAAAAAAAAAGAGAGCTTTATTACTATATATATATATTTTTTTTATTATTTACACTTAACATTGCTTTTTATTTACGCATGCATATGAATTTAACACTGTGCATTTGTGTGTGTTAAATATATAAAATGTTAGAGAAAGCAAAATCTAAAATCTAAAAAGTAAAATTGAAATTTTCTAAGTTTTTCTCTCAGTTTATTGTGTGTGTGTGTTTGTGTTAAAATTTTCTATACATGTGACTATTGAATTGTGTATATTGCATTTAAAGTAGATAGTAGATATGTTACCAGCAAACATTTTGATTTATTTGGACTAAAATGTACCTCGAATCATAAAATAGATATGATATTTTCGATAAGCTATTGATCGACACAATTTAACAATCATAATTTAAATTTAAATTTATTTGTTTTTAATTTAATATATATTATTTCATCTGGTTTTCAACCTTTGATTTTCATTTACTTTTGCGAACATTCAAATTTTTGCCGGTAAGGTATTTACTTACATACATTTTTTTTTTTAATCATTATGTTTCATCTTTCATGTTCTCTAGGTCGTGAGTAATAGAGTTAGCCAGATTATGTTTTGCCATAACAATAGTGTAGTAGTGTTCAAATTCAATTCATATGTATTTTATAATAAAAAAAAAATGAAAAAAATAGAGATAATATATTTATGCATGTGTTTGTGTGAGTAGTTTTTGCATAAGTATGAAAGAATCGAATGAATATTGTACAAGGAGAGGAGTAGAGTAATAAATAACATAAAGCAAAGCGAAGCTTTTTGTTAAACTTGAAGTGCAGAATTTTCTTGCACAAATTGTATATGTATCACTTTGTATCAAAGCTGTATGTATATACATATTTAATTGTTATGTTTGTGACTGTATTGGGTGGGAGTTATAGCAGGCGCCACGCAACAAAACTTAAATCGTTATTATTAATGCTATGCCGGATGATGATTATAGTTTTAGTTTTATTATAAAATATAAAAATAATTCAAAAATCTAATTGTCCTAACTAAAACTTAATAAAATTTTTAACATATAACGTATATTCGATTATATATTTATTTCTTATTTGTTAATATGGCTGCGTACGTACTTATTTATAAATATTAATATATATTACACTAACGCACACACAAGCATATGTAATATTTGCGAATATTAACGAATAATAAAAAAAAAACAATTCGGCATGTTACACGAATGCGATTAATAGAATTAAATTATGCGAATTACAAAGAATTACAAATATAAAAAACAAAAATAAATATCCGAAATTTTAAATTATAAAAAATGGTTTACAATTCGTAATTATATATTTAAAAGTAAAATAAAATTTTAACAAAAAAAAAAAGAACGTATTCTCATATAAAAGTCAAAAACAAAAAAAAAATAAATAAAAATAAAAATAAAAACGAACACAGCGAATGAAAATGGCATCATAAAAATAGTTGTTATGTTTATGTTGCGTTGTAGCTGTATTGTTGTTGTTGTTAAACGCAGCCCAACTTTTTTCTATTTTTATAGATGCGTATACATTTATTTGCATATGACGTCATTCCTAAAAAAACTTTGCGTGTTTTTGTTGTTATTGTACTATTATTATTTTTTTTTTTTTTATTTTACTATTTTATATTATTAAAATACACACACATACACACACATCAATACATATTATTGTAATTCTTAAATCTTGTGCAAGTTTTTTTATTTGATATATATTTTATATATGAAGTTTTCACAATAAATAAATCAATAATAATTTTTTTTTTTTTTTTTTTTAATATTATCTGTAATTTATAGAGTATTTTCTTGATTTTCTTTTTCCTTTATTTAAAATAAACTTTAATTTGATTTTAAAATTAAATAATAAACTTTGCTTAAACAAATTTATTTACTATTATATAAAATAAATAATTATACAAATTAAAAATGTTAATTTTAAGCAACATATATGATTTTAAGCAAAATAATATAGTTGGAAAATCTTTCAGCATTTAATATTAAAAGTCAGAAACAATATAAAAACTTTAGAAAAAGTTTCCCGTTAATAAGTTTAAAGTTTTTAAAGTTTGAAACTTTTGAATTGTTCTATGTGAAAAACAATCATAAATTAGGACGAGTTTTCACTTATCCCAATAAAAAAAAGTACAAAATAAAACTTTTCAATTTCAATGTAAAATGTTGGCATATTTTTTCTATGTCAAATTTATGTGTTTTGTAAAGAAACGCAATATGTGGGACACCGTCTGTCCGATAAATAAACGAAATAACTTTCTAATAATCGAAAATAATACGCATTAGATGAGAGTAGCTATTTATTAATTTTATTTATTCGGATCCATACATCGTCAGAGAGTCAAACGTGGGACAATCGAGTGAATATTTATTTCATCAAGACGGTTACCAGTAAAGAGTATACAGTGATGTTCCACAGAAGAGGACATAATACTCCATCCTGTGAGATTTTAATCCTCAATACTATAAGCTACCTATAGTTGAAGGTGGTTTTCAATGTATGTTGTCAATCACAATCACTTGACCATACGCCCTAATTCCTTTCAGTGGTTTTTATTGAAGACATTGACGATGCATTAGTGGTCATCAGGAATCCGTCAGTATTCCGTTTGTCTTCGATGACCGGCACCAACTCATTTAAATAATGCGCTTTTTTCGTCATATTATAATAATTAATTTACATATGCGATTGTGTATGAAAATAAATCGAAATGTTATATATTTTTTATCGCTATTAAGTGTCCTATATTAAATACACGACGAACACCAACGGTGGTATATAACATATTTGTGTACATACGAAATAATTTCACAATATATATATATAATCTTACTTTTTTTTATATATATCTAAATGTAATTGAAAATTGACATGCAATTCTGTTTTCCTCGTCTTACATATATATTTCACTGTATATATTATAATAGTTTTTCATCATAAATATGAATGTATATTTTATGTATATACAAAAATTACACACAGAAATACGCAATATTAAACCGAATATTAGAAAAAGGCACCTGTTCTGTTCTGTATATACAAATGAGAACAAGAAGTATATAACAAATACAATCGCCCTTCCTATAAAGTGCGTGAAGAAACCTATAAAATTAGAAGTTATGGGAAAATATTGGGTTCCTTAACACACACACACACACACAAGTACACACAGATAGATATATAGAATATAATAATAATTATAATAATAATCAGAAATATTACTAAAAATATACTAATAATGTAGTAATATTATAATAAAATATAGTATATGAAAATTGTTTTTATGCTGTTTTTCATGCTATAAAATGAAACAAAATAGTAGGTCATATTTGATATCATCATGTAATATTCATATATATATATATATATTTAATAAATATGCGTAAGTATATATTCTAACGCAGTGTGTGTACCTAATTTCCATTGTTATAACACAAAATTTAATCGTTGAATCGTTTTGTAACGCACAAACAGTAAACCAATAAGATTTTCAAATGTATAAATTATTTGAAAATTAATTTTTCACACAATGTGAATGCGTTGATGATTCAGTGAGTGTCTGTAAATCGTATATTATTTGCATATACACTATTTCTACGTATGGATAGAGTGAGGATAATATACACAATTAATTATGATATTATTCCATACAATTTATATAGAATTAGAAAAGTGAATTTTCATATTATGTTTATTTATATTATATGAAAAATTGGATGATTTTTCATTGATTTCGAAATGAAAATTTATTATATTACATAGTAGGTGTGTGCGCATATATTGTATACATATAAATTTACATAAATGGAAAATTGTAATATATATAGAAATATTCTCTATATATTAATTTACTAAAAGTATATGTAAAAATTTTTTTTATTCTATTCTTTGAAATATATACCTACGATCGAATTATATATAGCCTTGATTTTCATTATATATGTTTTTCTTTTAATTAATTCATTATATTATTAAGTCTATAATTTTTCTATTTAAAATATTATTTTTTTTATACATTAAATTTACACACACACACGTATATATATTATATTTTGTGGTACAGTGTGCGTGATTTTGTATTGTTTTTTTTTTCAATTTTATTTATATAAATAACAAGAACAACATTTAATAATATACTTTTGCACGATTAAACATTAATTTTGAATTTAATCTATATATATTTAAATTATAGTATAAGTAAGTAATATAATGTTTTTTATTTTGACCCCTAAATTGATGGAATATATTTTATAGGCGACATAAAAAGCGCTGCGATAAAAGAGTTATTTTCAAAACAAAGATTTTTTTGTTGTATATACGCAATGATAATAGAACACATAAATTGATATTTTAATTTACAAAATAATTAATATAGATATTGTAAAATTTTTAAATGTTATGTCAGCTATTCTTCATTTATATAGTACACCCACAGCATATCTCTAAAAGGTTATAGCATAAATTTTCGTCTATATATACAATTGCACGCCTTTCTGTGAAGATGAAAATATATTATTACCATATATAATATTAATATACATATTTCAAAGTAACAGAAAAATAATTTCGACCTTAAATCTTTGTAATAACTTTCAATTTCTTCTATTTAATTTTTTCTTTTTTTCTGATTGAGATTCTCCCTATAATCGTTTCCAGAATTTGTAACATACAATTTGTTTAACATCCGAAATTTGATATTAAAATAATCGTAACCCTTCTGTATCATTTGGCTGGCATATACGTAGCCTATGGTAAAGCTTGCTTCAATGACATTCCTCGCATTGGCCGTAGTAAAGCATACGCAGATGATTGATTTTCTTTTTCATGTTAAGAATAATTTTCATACTCTACATAACAAGTTTTAAATTTAATTAATGTGAATCTTATTTAATTTTCTATACAGAGCATTTTTCTTAATATGACTAATATCTTAGAGTTCCACCAAGGAAATCGTACACATATTAAGCTCTGATAAATTTTTAAGAAACAAACATACTATAACAAAAGCGCATTAGGTCGATATAATCAAACCTTTAAATTTGTAATAATATTTGTTTGCAACAGCTTTGCAATTCGTATTTTTAGCATTACATACGTTATCTGGTTCCGATCGGTATATATAGGTAATTTAAACATGAAACTCTGACACAGTTACTTGTGGACTTTTCTATTTCTATAATTATCACCGTAAATATATCCAGAAAATCTACAAACTATTGAATCACTGTGTAAAGTATATGTGCGTCGTGTTTCCATATCCATATAATACAGTGTATTTGTGTGGGTCGGCCTAAAAAATAATCTATGAAAGGATTTTTGTTTTTCAATTTTCTTAAAATAATATTTGTTTTTTTTTTTACATATACATTTACGATTAATATACAAAACAATTGCATACAAACATCATCAAGAAAAATGTCCTTGACGCAATTTGTTTTTTTTTATATATGATATTTAAAAATTAATATATTATGTAATCTATTGGCATTTGTTATATAACGAGTAACGATATATATATTATATAATTTTTGCATTTAACCCAGTTGTTTGTCTGTATATGCATATAGCCGTTAACATTTACATATACTTTTATAAAAGCTTTTTATATACAACACATAGAAAGAAATACTTGTGTAATACACATGAAAAGTTAAGAAAAACAATATCGGAAAATTTAGAAAATGCTTTTTATAGATAGGACAGAGAGGGTTGGGTGGGTGTTGAGGGTGGATATAAGAGATGATGGTAGATTATTATATATACCATAAAATTAGTTAGAGAAATGTAATGAATTCTATACCACCGTATATATGAAGGACGAAATATTCATATATATATAAAAAATTCATTGTTGATGTACGGTCTTACCAACTTATTATATATATATATGAAAAAATATAAAATAACAGAGAGAAAATGTGAATTTAAAAAGATTTATAATATCGTTATGCTACAAAAAAAAAAATTGGAAAATTTAACAACAACAAAAAAACCATATGTGCAATAAAATACATTTTTAAATTATTATAATCGTCATCATTAGAACATAATCATCATCATCATCATCATCATCATCATAATCATAAAAACATTATCATCGTTTGTTCATTGTAATGATCGTCGTCGCAGTAGCATTGTCGTTGATGTTTAAGAGTATTTTTTTTATATTAATTTTTTTGTTATAATTTTTAAACAGGTTTTTTTTATAATATATTTTATTTGCAAAATAAAAAAAAAAGCTCATAATAATATGACAGCGAGGAGCTATAAAAGTAAAAAAATTAATTAAGAAAATAATAAAAAAAGATAATAATTGAAAGTTTATATAAAAAAATTTTAAAAAATAAAAAATACTCGCTTTTATACCATAAACCCAAAACAAAAAAATTAATTTTTTTCATTATTATAATTATTATGATATTATTTTCAAAGTTATGCTATATATTTTATGCTGTACAACAAATTTTATGTATCTATTACAAAAAAAAAAAAAAAAAAACAATCAAATCATTTTTGGCGTTGTATTTATTTTCAATGTATGTATTATGTATTATTATATGCTTCTTGTTTGGAGATGCGAAGATATGTATAAATTGTTGTTTTATGCGTGTTGGTTGTGCTTGTGTTGTCAAGAGCGCATTTTAGTGTGGAAATTTCAAGGTTTTTATGTTTTATATGTAAATGTTTTATAAAATATATTTTCTATTCTTCTTTAGATTCTGTTTCTTCGTTTTTTTAATTTTTTTAATTTTTTTTTATGCTTATATTAATTTCTATCTACACGCACACATACACGCAATATTTCTAATATTTTATATAAATGTGGTGTGCTTTTTTCTACGAATTCTTTTCTATGATATAGGGTAAAAGTGCTATTGTGTGATGCGGACACTGATTCATATAATTGTTTTTGCTAAATATATGTATTTATTGTTTTCATAGTAAAACCCATGTACGATTTTAATCTTCTGCAAGACGCTTCTCCAACCGGACCCCTTGTCTGCAGCTGTGTAACGTCTTCCAATCCCGATTTTTAAGGATTTTACGATGGCATAGAAAAAACTATGTGTGATATAATCAAATGACATAAAAAAATTTATTAAATTTCATTTTTTCATACAAAATTTCACTGAAAACAAACGGAAAAAATTGATCTTCACTTTTGTGTGCTTCGTGATCCAATTTTTCTCTTCTGTATGCAAGATTGGAAATGGATTATGACCGTGAATTAAGTGTTCACAAATTAATACTCTTACCCTCTATATTTTGTATAAATATCTAACTAAATATGTTGGGTAACGGGTTTACGATATATGCAATGTATACATTTTTTTTGCCTTTTGTATTAATAATTTTATAATTTTATCTTTGGCCTTACTTGGGGACCGGTCAATCAAGATTATGTTTTTTTTTTTTTTTTTTCCATTTTATATAATTTGAAACACTTGTTAAAAGTTATAACAAAAAAAAAAAAACAAAAAATGCGGGGAAGTTATTTGTATTTGTTTTTTTTTTTTAATATTATATAAATTTTTTGTGCGGAGGGAAATAATATTTATGCGCGCATACAAATGGAATTTTTAACAAAATTAATTAAATTAAAAATTGTGTGAAATAATTAACATTTTTCTATTTTATATAGAGTCTATTATAAGCATTTCCAATATACAATATTTTTATTAATATTATCATCATCAAATTGAATGAAATTGTTAGTTTGGTTGTTTACAACCGCAAATTTCTCTATTTCGCTCTCACCATTTTCATATGAACTGTGTCACATGTCTAACTTCAAAAATTATCCGTGTAATGTCCTTAAAATGTCCTTAATTCTTGAAACCCCCAAGTAATATATTCAATTCCCTATATGCGTACCTACATATTCTAAAATTATCCTGTCTTTAAAGTACTACGGAAATGTCCTTTATATATTTTTGAATCTTAATCCTGTAAATATGATGGTTATATATTTATATATTTATGAGCAGTAATAATAATAAATATTATTGTTAAAAAAAATACTATATAATTGATCTTCTTTCTTTCTATTTTAAATATATTAAATAAAAACCAATCACTCATAGGTATATAAAGACAAAGTTTAAAATAAATATTATTTTTATTAAAGTAAAAAACTGTTATATAAAACTGTTATATTAATTTTTTTTAATTTCTCGGGGCAGATAAATATATATTTATCATAAATTCTTTTACATATGACTATTAATAATACATAGCAATATAATTACGTATAATAAAAGAAAAAGCATCTATACATATATAAATTATTAATATTTTGTGAATAATTTAATAATTTTTAGTGTATGCATACTCGTATTTCGTATAACAATCACATTATTGTGTTGTGTTGTGTATATTGTGCACCGCGCACCAATCACATTGCCGCAAATCAATACAAATAATGTTATATTGAATCAAACAATACATATTATTCAATTTATTTCAATTTATTATTAATAAATTTCATCATTATTTAAATATTGATTGATTTTTTGTCAATGCATTTTTATTATTTATACAGTCAAACATTTCACATTTAAATATATTATGTGTGATGTGCGGTATACGGTATAATCAATTAAAACAAATAAATAAATAAATAAATAAATAAATAAATAAATAAATAAATAAAATAATAAATAAAATAATAATAATAATAAACAAACGATATCCTCCGATATTTGTATTAGCCTTACACATAAATGGTATTTCTATATTAATATCGTATATGTTCAAACATTTTTAACTTAAATTAAAATAAATTATTATTTTATTATTATAATTTCTCAATTTCTTTCTATTGTTATATAAAACAAAAATATTTATTGTATATTTATACGAGTATTATTTTAAAATTCTTAATACATAATTGATAATATAATATATCACACAAATACATATAATTACATATATAAAAATAGAAAACGTATGTAAAGGTTGTCCCAAAAACCATTATACTTACACAAGATTTCTACGAATTTTTGCAATGAAACCTAAAATTGGCTTCTTTAAACAAAAAAATTATGATCTCGACAAAATCAATTGTGGAATTAAGAATCACAAACGTATAATAATGCGGACGAGGAAGGGTTGTTATATAAGTGACTGTGGTTTATTCCAATGTATAAATTTCTTTAGACATCTCATGACACTCCCTGTATATAATTTGTTAAATAAAATAAAAATTTTAGTATATTACATTTGCTTTTATAAATAATATAATATAGTTTACAGTTAAATGGACAAATTATGTTTAGCATATTTCAATAAATATAAAATAGTATTACAAGTAATCTTAATGTGTGTTACACATTTGTGTGATGTGTGTGTGAGTAACGTATCAATCAAGATGATATATTAATATTACAATATATAGAAATTATACTAAATTTTCCCTATAATATATAATTAATATCAATCCTTCAGTTGTTATACCCATAAATATATGTTTTGTTTGTTAGTTATTATATTAAAAAAATATTAAATTAATAAATAAATAATCCTTTAATTAATTTGAAATATAAACATAAATTTTAAATTCCGTATAAATTAATATAATACTCCAATATACTTTTAATTACTTATTTATTATTCTACATAAAATATATATTATTTTATTACTAATTTATGAATAATATTGACCTCAAATATGTTGGGACAAATAATTTTGTTTTAATTTTTTTTTTTTTACGATCTAATTAGAATTTCATATTCAAAGGAATGTTATATACAATATATAAATTTTAGAAAAAATTCTAATGATAAAATGTTATACACAAGCTACGTAAATAGATACAGCTAAATCTCTGCTATATATAAGAAAAAATGGAAGGACCTAAACTTTCGTTATACTATTGAGAAAATATTATGTTGAATTTAATGCGGTCATAATTGTTATCATCACGTATCTTGGATACAATTTTAATTTGAAATATAATGCTGTAAAATATCACACATAAAAATATGCATTCATTTGTGCTTAATAATAAAACATTAATGGAAGTGAAAATAGAAAAAGAATAGAAAATTTGTTCAAAATCGAACGAGAATTTTATCACCATTCAATATTCAGAAAACTGTTGATATAAATATTATTGGTATAATTGATATTATAGAGAATATTAACTGTATAAATTAGATGATCCTTCATAAATCCTCTACTCTCATTGATACACGAAAAATAAAATATGAGATTAAATAAAACATTGTGTATGTATTTGTATGATATTATTTGTCAATATAAAACTCACATATAAATAGTAAATGTTTAACTTCATTTAAAAAGTATATAACTTTTATACAACCCAAATATTTTGGGCCAATTAAAAATATATATTTATTTAAATTTAAATTTAATTAATATTATATTGTATTTAAATAATGTTTTTCTTATATATACAATTTGACTTATATGGGCACAAGAATATATACATGAAAATAAAAAAGAAGCTTTTATTGAGCTTTTTCAAATTTATATTGTAATATCAAAAATATGATTTTAATTTTTGTTATAAAATGTATATATGGTTCAAAAACTATCGAATAATTATTTAAATAATAAATTCTGAAACGGTGAAATAGCTTTCAGCGAATAATAATAAGTTTTTCTAGTAGGCATAAAAGAGTAAATTATACAACTATAAATAAATACATATAAAAAAAGTACTTAAACATTTACTTTTCCTTCTTATATACATTAATTTTTTTTTATTATATTTATATTTATTTGCAGTCAAACTTTTTCAAATCTTTTTCCTAAATTTTCTGATGCGTAGCTGTGCGTTTGAATACATTAAAAATTATACTCAAATTGTACAAAATTGAAAAATATCGAATATCACAACAACAGCAAATTAATTTAATATTGCAAATGATTGGTTTTCTTCTACATTATAATAAAAATAATAATAATAATAATAATAATATTAACGATATATAAAATAGCAACAAAAAAAGACAAACAAAAACTTCATCAAAACTAGCAATTCACTCTTCTTATATTCTATAACTTATATAGAAAATTTATGTAAAGAAAAAAAAACTCAAATAAAAAAAAAATTAAACTAGCTATAGTGAATTGTGTTTAGTTTAAGTGTGTGTATATTATTTAGTTTTTATCTATCTATCAAAATATATGTATTTTTTTTGTATAGTTTCTGATGGTGTGTATGATTTTATATATAAACAACCATTACGCACAAATACACTTCACAACAAAATATATAGAAAAAAAAATAAAATAACACAAAATAAATTAAATAAATAAATAAATAAATAAAGAAATAAAAACGAAAAATCAAACACACACTTGAAGCAGCAGCAAAATTCAGATATTCAATATGTATTTTTATATGCAAGCAAATATTGATTACGCAACGGCGACATTCACCCATGTATTATTCAATTCATATCATACATACATTCGTATGGTATACATATATATATGGGTGTTTATATATTTATTGAATGAATAGTATATGGGAAAAAACTACTCTCATATTCCGTATAAATATAGTTTTCACATTCTGTATAGTGCTCTGATGATGCGGGTGACTAACAAATATGAGTATTAAGTTTGCGCGGAAATGAAATAGAAGTATATACGCACGCACAATAATTATATATTGTATATTAGCTTATATAAGTCGAATATAAGTACATTTTATAGAAAGCTTTTTGCAATTACACTTTTTTTTATTGTTAGTTGGTTTTCATTTTAATTTGTTTGGTTATGCATATGTGTAAATCGTTATTAATTTAAAAATTTTAGGAATCGAATGGCCTTGCAACAATATGTTTACAAAAATGTATATATGAGGAATACATTTTTTCGTATTGATTGATTCTCAAATGGATTGAATTATTATTATATGTGCCAAAAACTTTTTGTAAAACGATTTGTGATGAATTACTAAAATTATAAATAATTTTTATATACTCTCTTATATGTACTTTCAGTGCGGTGTTTCGTTCACTAGATGCAATATAATCTATAGTTTATTTTCTTACTGCTTGTGTATACTAGAAAATGAATACCTTTTCCGTGTACTGTAATAGAAATACCATATACATATTTTGTAATATAATAAGATCACATTTGAAATTTTAGTTGATTGATATTAAATTTTTTTTTTCTGCATTAAAATTGAATGTGTATTTCTACGAAATTTTATATTTTTCTATTAATTTTTTTATTTTTAACAATATATATTCGTTTATTGAACTCTATATAAAATATTGTTATTGAAAAATGATAGCTTCCGTAATATAAAAAATAAACCCTTTTATTTATTTTATTTTTTTTTTTATAAAAGGTTAATAACTTTTTAACTATATACGCAACTCAATATCATCTGCATCGCATTTTCTGCAAAAAATTAAATATTATATATATAATTTTTATAATAAAATAGATACACATTTCTTTACTGCGTTTCTAAAATAGAAATTATATGGTTCACACCATCGGCAATCTAAACATATTAATGAAACGAAAATATTATTTAGGCATGTGCAAAATAATATTAAAGTATAAGTTAAAATTTAACAGGTGTTTTATGCAGATGGTTTTTTTTTTTTTTTTTTATTTGGGTGTTGTTTTAGTATACGTTAACAACATTTTTCAAATGGTATTTTGAATATATTATAATAATGGTGTGGGCATGCAATTATACATATACTTTTATTATGGGTACGCATATACAAATATATAATAAAAAAAAATATAAAATGCCATTTTGGGTGGGCAAAATTAATTTAATTTGTTATAGTGTGTATATTTTCTGCACAGATTAATGAAATAATGGATTTCACAATATAATAGATAAAAATTTGGGAAAAAGAAATTTTAAAAAATAACCGGATTAAATTAATAAAATGTTGTTAAATTGTTTGTATGTATGTGTTACTACATAAAATTTTCATAATAATGTCTATATTAGTCCAGCAGTCAGATCTGTTAATTAGAGAAAATTTGTCATATTTTATATAACAAAAAATGCACTCACTTGCTGTTTTTTTTTTTTTATATGAAATACCATGATAATTTCTTATTTTTGCCAAAAATTCGTTCACACACTGCCTGAAGAATCTAGATTGTTATTATATAACTAAAAATTTGAAAAATTTTATAAGAAATATACAATTATTTCATTGTATATATTTTTGTATGTTTTTTGCCACATAATAATGTCATATACACGAGCTTAGCGCAACTATATATTAGAGAATATAACATCAACACAATAAATAAATAAATAATATAATATATCCTGGAAAAATAAAAATTCGCATAGTCGTCGCCTATGTGTCTGTAATAAATTTATGTAAATTGTCTTCTGCTAAGGATATATGTGTATGAATAGATAAAAAATAAAATGTGTTTTTGGTTCGTGTGTGTGTGCAATCTATATTCGTTTTACTATATTTTGTATATAATAAAAAATAAAATTCTTGGAAAACTTTTCTATTTTTTTTTCCCCATAAAATAAAATATAGTTTCGCTTTCTTTTCATAAGAATGCGGTTGATTTTCTTTTTTCGCTTTTTTTGTTTTTTATAATATATAATATTTACTTTCTAAATAATATGTATAACATGGAAATGTTCAACATTATTTATATATGATTTTACTTTTTATTGGAAAAATATTTTAAACAAAACTTTTACAACTAAGCCGGTATTTGTACGAAAAAAACTATATTTTCATTTTATTTTTTAATGCATTGATGTGTATAGGCGGAGAGAAATAAAAAATAAGAAAATTAAAATATATATTATATTATTTTATAACTTTACTATAAATTTTGTATATCAATATAGAATTTTTCATATTTTTTTGCTGTATAAATAAAACAAAACTGTGCCGGAAAATCGAAATTAATTTTTGAAATATTTAAATTTCTCGAGACATTGATAAATAGATAAATAGATAAATAGATAAATAGATAAATAGATAAATAGATAGATAGATAGGTAGATAAATAGATAGACGATTTTCCGATTCAATGCCAGCGAAATCGTGTACAAAATATAAATACTGTATTATTTTTTTGAATGTATATTTGCGATTTAACGATTTGGAAGACAAACCATATATTTTTTGGGAACACTTGCAACATCGTGGATGAATCTATTTGTGGATGATTTCTCGAATATTTGTCATTCATATAATATTTCAGATGTATTACAGATGTGTCGTTTGGTGCACGCACAAGAACAATATAAGAAAATAACCATAATAATAAGTCTCCTATGTCTTTTGTGTTATTAATATAATTTCAAAAATTACCACCACATGGGTCAATTTTATTATCGTAGTTATGCACTCTATATATACGTAATTTGTGTAATTTTATGAATTTTAGAAATTATTTAATTTATTGTATTTACATAAAAGTCTTTATATATGAATATATGAAGAAATAAAAAACATCTTAATAAAATTAATGTACACGATACAATTATAATGTAAGATTAATATCTCTTTTGTGGATAAAAAAAAGAAGAAAAGAAAAAGTACATCTATTGTTTTTAAGAACAAACAAATTGTAATAAATATATAAGAAAAGGCATAATATAAATTATATATTATAAAATATATTGTAGATAGATAAATATCCGCGCATATTGTTACAACCAGAAAAATAATATAATTATGCATTTCAAATTAATACAAATTTTTTTATTTAATTTTGATGTCATTGAACTAAAATACTATTTTTGTCTATATAACTTATAACTTAATATATTATATAAAATAATTATGTGCAGTAGTGGCCAGCAAGTGTTTTTTTATATATCTATATAACATATAGTTAAATTAAAATTAAATAATAGAAATTAGTTATCGGTTATCCATCCAAATTGATGGGAAATATTCAATTTGTGGAGCTACATTTATAGATACCCATCACAACATCATATATTCGAAATTCAAATATATATTGAATATTTTATATATCATCAAGTTATATAGTCTGATGAGATGCACCTCTAATATACTTGAATAATTGCATTCGAAGATCAAAACCTACCGTATGATGTAAGAATAACTAACATTTCGAATTCATTATAATACATGATACAAAATACTGTATCCTATAATAATAATATAAAAATTAAGTAATTAAAAATTTGATTCTAAATGAATCTGTAAATACATTCAGTTAATAATAATATGCAATGATACCTTCACGCATCTCTATATATTGCATTTTTATATATTTGAACTTAGAATATGATGTTGTGATATTGGTTAACTAAATAGCATATAGGTTAATTAAATATTTTCTATCAATTCGATACCCGATTACAGTATATTTCCTTGATAAAACTTCTATATATGGTAATTCATTGTATACGATTCATTTTGTATAATAATATTTTTTTTACAATATATAATTAAAATTTAGCAGAAGTATTTATAATTGTTCTAAAGTTATACCTATATAAAAGTCTAATATGTTAAAGAAACGGAAATAATTTATTTGAATTTTTTGGTCACCACTATATATATATATATAGTTAATTTTTGTGTGTATAAAGTAAATTTGAAGGCATATAATTACACTCGTGTGTATTACCTATATATGGTATATGTATAAAGAATAATAAAATCAGAGGAAATAGGTTTCTCATGTAATAAACTCATCACATTATTATATAATGTAAGTAAATATATATATATATACAATACAATATATATAACAAAATGTATATTATATATACAATAAGATGAAGAAGCATCGACCGTTCAAGAGATGCACTCGACCTAAACCCATATCATTCTGAAAATCATTCATGAGAATGATGATGGTATAAGTATATATATATGTATATATGTATATATAGAAAATGATTATATATAACATATATCGTTTTATATTTTTGATGTTGTTGTTATTTAGGTAGATATTGACTCTATATTTCTCTATACGAATATATATTGTAGATTTTGAAATAAAATGATAATACAAAACAATAGAAAGATATATGAACAGACATATATGGATTTTATTTTTGTTGTTATCAAGCACTATATACTTCGGTATATTTAATACGAATAACTAAATGTATTATGTACGCAATAATACAAAACTTCTTTATATATACATAGATAAACAATACACATTTGTTAAGGGTTGTAGCACAATTGTCAAGTATTATACAAAAACGTGTATACCAGTGTAGTAGTGATATTGTGAATATAATATAATGTAATTGGAGCAATGACAGCCCTATTTTCTATATAATAATAATAATAAAATATATAGGTACAATATTATTTGATTACAACCGAATATATATATAAGTGCGTGTATTTATTTACATAAATAATCTATCTGTGCAGATAATGTACTACGCACGCATCTCTTTTACAATAATAATGAAATTTTTATATATTGTAATATACAAATATATTATTTATATTTAAACCATTATTTATGAATTAACTATATTTTAATGTAATGCATTTTTATTTTCTATATTAGTATAATTATTATATAATAACATACATCCACTGTATTTATATGCACCGGTTTTATAATTATAATCATATTAAGCAACATCAAGAGTTTACTTAACATATTTGTGTTCATATATATAATATATAAAATTAAACAAATAATTCAAGTTCTATACAATATTCGCGCTTGATTTATTTCCATTAATTCTTTAATAATTATAATATAATTAAAAAATGTACAACATTGACCATATGTAAAACATAATATAGAATAAATTAAAATATTAATTCAAATAATACATTTGGTGCGTATAAATAAATACGTGTATAATAAGTTTGATCGCATATTACATACAATTCTATCTATGGATAATAAAATTTAAATAAATATAGAAACAATATAATTACAATTACGCGTATATTTCTTTATATGCAGGTACTTAAGATATTCGATTGCGGATGTAAATTTTATTCTTTTAACAATATACAAGTGTATCTGTATAAGTGCATATATAGTAATTTTATAAATATATCATATATATGTTAACTTATGGTTATATGGTATGCATGAAAAAAGGGTCATTCTTTATATACGAAATTTAAGATAATTTCATTGTTTGAATTTTATAATTTATCTTTAATTATTTTTTGTTTGAGGTGTTGTTAAATAAATAATATACAATAGATAACATATTATTTGGAAATTATATAAGCAAAATCAATATTGCTGCAGTATATACAAAATTTCTACCCGTTTTTATATAGTCCGAAAACGGTTTGTTCTAATAATGGTACAATTTTTTCTGTAACATCAGAACTGTCAACAACTGTATAACAAAAAATATAGATAAAATTAAAAATTAATTAATGCAATTGTAATAAAAAAATGGATATAAAGATATAATAAATTAATTATATTTTAGTAATTGTTATTAGTATTTATATTATTTGACTATAAATAAACCCTTTCGTGTATGATTTAATTTTTTTTTCTATGTAACATTGTTTATATGTAAATAAATTGTTTATGTGATGTATAATTTAGGTGAGCACTATATATGCATTGTACCGGAAAGGGTTAAATATAGTTAGGTATACAATAATAATTAATTGTTATAAAAAAAAAAAAAAATAAATAAATAAATAAACAATTAAATATGCACTAACTTAAATAATAAAAAAAAAAAAAACCAACTGAAACTTTATTCATATAATTAATTTTATATTTGTATAAGGAAATGAAAGGTATTTTAATTTTTACTTTTATGAATTTGTCCTTGTTAAATTACTGACTATTAAAAAATCATTGTTTTTTGTTTTTTTTTTCTTTTTTCTTTCATTTTATTTATTTATATTTTTAATAATATACAAAATTTTCATTATTAATTTTCAATATATTATAAATTAAATAAAATAAAATATTATTATTTTGAATAATACCTAAATTCATCAATACAAAAAAAAATAAATATATTTTGATGTTATTATGAAATAGCCATATATAATATAAACATTGGCATCACCAAAACATATAATAATAATATGTACTGATCCGATATACTACACAATATATAGAAAGAACATCTTTTATAATATCTGTTGAAGAAGAAGTGTAAATCAAATAGAAGGCCCTTATGATGATATATACAAAAAAAAGAATAAAAATATATTTACGCATCATTGTTATTTATAAAAAGACCTAAAATAATTAAGTATTTCTAACTAAAATTATGAAAATTTAAAAATAAATACACCAACTCCTCACAAACACACACGTAAATTTTAATAATATATATTATATAATTAATGTAGTACATATCAAAATTCAATGATCCATATTTAGCCTTGAAGTTTTCATTTAAAATTAAATAAATATATACAAATGTTCATACTCTTCTATATTCTAAATGTGATAATGATTTGAGCATTTTTTTAGGTTGTGTTTAGTACTGTGTGAAGCACACACATATATGCGCTACTATATTAAAAATATATTAATAATATTATCATTTTCTAAGCTAATTTTTTTCGTATTTTATTATTTATTTATAAAAGAAAAATAAAAAAACAACAATACACGAGTATAAAACAACATTATGTGAACTTGAAATATTTGATAATAAACCAAAAACTAAAAATCAACAATAATGTGTGTGTGCGTATTTATGTTTAAAATTTATTATTTAATGTATGTTTTATTTATATATAAGTTACATTAAAATGCGTTAATTTATATTTATATTATGATGTTCAGAATCAGATGTAGGCATACTATGTATTTGCTATGGGGTAGGGAGGCCCTATGGCCGAATTAATTGTTTATATATATTTATAAAAATGTGTGCCTATATATATAACTTATTTAAATTATTTATACTTAATACATATATACAACACATAAAAACTCGTATATATTATAATTAATTGATAATTATATATTGAGAGTATAACAACATAGCAGATCATATGTATAATTTAGCTGTAGCAATTAAAAATTTAACAACAATTTTAAGTAAAATGACATATATATTGTTACAACTTTTTTTTTTTGCGGCATTGTGTAATACATATATTATTAATTGAACAGCTAAATTGTGTAAAGTATATGAAAATATAAAAATATAAATAAAAAACCCCAATTATAGCTTACATTTTTTTTTACTGTCAATGGACAAGAAAATTTATTTAATATTATCCAAAAAAAAAGCTTATATTTCGTTATATGGAAAAATAACAAACATTTTAAAAATACCGTTTCCAGAAAATTACAAAATAAATTGGAAAACTAATTTATAAACCTGATCCAATAGAAAATTGAAAATATGATCGAAAATTCTAAAATAAAAACCATTGTTTGTTGGTGGCTCTCCCTATATTCGTCTTTTAATTGACTAAAAGCAATGCTGTTGTAATTTCAGAATTATGATTAATTTAAATCTCTGTTTGTTTGGGTGAATGTCAATGTTTCAAAATAAAACATTAAATTTTGTCAAGCACTAATAAGAAAATTTACATTATGGACCAAAAAATATATTTCAGCACTACGTGTAGAAATTTTATAATTATGGATATGACATATTTCTTCATTTTAAAAAACCAACATATGCGAGGTTTACTATATTTAATAACATGCTCACATGTATCGAAATGTCTTGCCCACTGTTAAGAAACAAATTAATCTGAAATCACACAATTTCATCAAATTATATATACAAAAAATAATCACTTTAGAGAATTTCTAAAATACTTTTTTATTTTTTTTTATTATACAGCAAAACTAAAAAATACATATTTTCTATTCCAATTCAATAAACAAGTTAATAATCAAATAATTGCCAAAACAATATAGTGCGAGTAATAATAGGGTATTGCTAGTATTGACTGCATTTACCACCTAAAACGTAGGGAAATTTAATTTCTCAGCGTATCTGCGCATCTACAATATAGATAAAAAAGATAAAAAAGTTAGATAAAAGCTTTCTTAAATATATACCGCGTAAGTACCATATTTATAAATATTAAAGTTTGCAAGCTGCGTTGAAAATATGAAAACATTGTACAATTACATTATGTTTATACAAATATTAATACAGTTATGTGGATAACATATATTATTACATTGACAACCCCCTTTCGTATATTTATTAGTTAACATTGTTTCAGTCAAAAGAATTTTGTGGGACATCTTCTCTTAGCTGCATTTCGTTTATCATAATTTCTATGTCATTTTACAGCAACAATATCTTATAGATTAGTTGTCATTATTACATTCTGCCACAAATTTGAACTATACAATCTACAGTCTAGTCTATCTCTCTCTCTCTGTATGTACATATATAAAAATAATCATTACATTATAATCATAAAAAAAAACTATATAAAAAACATAATATTGTGCAGTTTATGTTTTCATGATTTTTATTTTTCATATATTTTTGGATTAACTATACAAAACACACAAACACACACACATTTAATAATACTCACGATTAGAATTATATGGACGTACTTCTATAATAAATAGCTATATTTAATTAACTATTTGTGAGCGTTGGTTATAATATCTATATAAAAAAATATATGCAGAATGAATATCAAAAAAAAAACTCTTCTGTCCTATACATTATGTTAATAATATGTTTATATTATATGCGTAATATATAGTTTAGGTTGTTACAAAGGTATATGCGCATTAAAAATAAAAATACATATACATAATAAAAAAAAAAAAAAACAGTCGAATTAATAAATAAATAAAAATGTATTTTAGAAATAGGGCCATGAAACCTATCTATATATGTATTTTGGTATTAATGAATTATATAAAATGAAAAAAAAACTAGAAAAATAGGTCAAATACAAATTAGATGCAAATAGGCACACGATTCCGTCATGTGTTATTTTTTTTTATTTTAATTTCATTTTCATTTTTCTATTACTTATGTGTGTGTGTATATGTGTGTATATAAAACTAAATAATATTCTCATAATATCATTATTATGGGTTTTGGTATATACATTTAATAGTAGAATATGTTGTAAAGTTAATAGCTATATATATATATATATTAAAATTTGACCATAGAATAATAGAATGTTATGTAAAATAGCTTATATATATAATAATAATAATAGTGTAATGATGATGATGAGCCCTTAAAAAAATAAAACATTAATTAATGTTATAGTGTTAAGAGAAAAAAAAAAAAATGATACATTGAATATATTGTATTTGTAAATTTCAAATAAGAATTGCTCTTTAAATACCATATATCTATTGTATATATCTTTATAATATAAGACATAATAAGGTAGTGATCCCAATTCCGACCATGTTAAAGCAGCTTTTACTCTGAACATTGTTGTGTTGATTTAATAAATTTCAATGTGACAGTATTTTGGTAATTTAAATGAACAATCACGCAGTTATGTACATATCTCTGCAAATACAAGATCAAATTTATTTAAAATAATCCAGCGGGATAAATTTAAATTCAAAAATTATTGACAATGTCAATGAACAAGGAAAGAGATTGGGTCCACTACCTTGGTTTGATCAATTTTTTTTTGTTATATAATTGCACAATTTTACTAAAAAGATAATTTATTGTTGCCTATTTTATATTGTATATATAAAATTAATTATTTGTATAATCAATATTATATGCGGTTAAGAAAGAGGATATCAAACATATGTTTATTTAATTCTTATATAATTACGAAATTATTCTTCTATTTTTTTTTCAAATTATGCTGCAAAATTTTTACGTAGTACAATTTATTTATACACTAAAATATATATATATATAAAATAATGATTTCTATAAATATTATTATTCGATCTCGTTTTAACTAACCGCAGTGTATCAAAGAATTGTTAAGACTATATGTAAGGGAATTGTATAAAATTGAAATTTAAACAAATTATTAATAATATTTGTTTTCGTTTTTTATACGAAATATAAATAATTGTTTTGACAAGTCGCTGGCTATATGTTTAGTCAAGTGAATAGATGTATTAACACACACAAGTGTTAGGTTTTATTCCATATTTAAATATCCTATATCAATGAGTACATAATCTAATGCAATAAATTCTGGCCATCGAAACATATAAATAATATATAAAATAATATTCATCGCAGTTTAATTGTTTCTTTAAATTATCGAAACAAATTCTTTGCATGGATAATAATTAATCCTTAATGTTTACTATCGAAAAATGTATATAATGAGAACATTATGTTTTAAACTTTTAATATAATTTATAATATGAAAAAAATGTGACTCCTTTACTAATGAACAACCACCGTTAAACAAATACAAAGAATTTTTGACTGACATTGAGATTTATCAGTTGGGTGTGGGAGTACACTGATGGCTTAAAATTTAATTGGCACATTGTTCATATATTTCTATATCTTTTTTTTATATAGATAATTGTTGTTTATATTATTACTATGAGCATTACATTTAAAAATAAAAAATAGTAAATTGCGTTTTTGTATTATTTTTGCTTTTTGCATAATGCGTTAAGTGTTAAGAATTTTATTTTACTCGCACACACTCACATGTGTTATTTTTTTTTATTTTAAATTTAAAATATGTAATTTATATATAATAATTAATTGTTTAGCCTTATGGTGTTTGTATATAGATTAGCTGAGGATATACATGAATTATTATATGGAACAAAATTGTAACAAATGTGATCACAAATTACAATGTATATGGGAATAAGGACAAATTAGAGTATTTTTTATAATGTGTCCGCATTTACTATTTACTATTTTCTTTAAATTCAAATATTTCGATTTATATATGGAGTTCTAAAATATCCTGTCTGAAATATATGACTAGAATTTATATGGAAGATCTTTATATGTAGGTTGAACTTTAATCCATCGAGCCACACCTTATCAAATGCATGCGCTATACATATATATATATAGGAAGGCTGATTTCATCATAGAATTTAATTTTGTGCCATATCATTTTATTTTTTTTATCGACGGTGAGACGACGCCGTCATGACGCCGTCGACGTATAATAGCCGCCATATATTTATATTGAATTAAAGTACTTTTGACATTTCACGGTCGTTGTGTGACGAGCATCAATATTAATATGATGTGTGTTTATATTATTATATAAAAAATGCACCTCATCATATCGTATTTTATAGCATAAGTCGTAAACATTTTTATATATAACTATAAAAAATACATACGCTGTATACAAACAAACATATTATTAATTATGATTTTATATTGTATTTCTCTATGTAACTTTTTCAATAAAAATATAATTATATCAATCACAGATAATCAAATTAATGTGAAATATTAAATAAACAAATGACTATTTCTATAGTATATAATTTAACTCTTTCGTACTTGTCTAGTACAAAATTTTTTATATATGGTAATCAACATCGCGTATTTTAAAAACTGCCACCTCGTCGATCCCATAACGTTTAGTCAAAGAGTTTAAAATATACAACTCAAATTTGTGTGTTGTTCCCACTTTGAAATTAATATCCTTACACAGAGAGAGGGTAGGACGTTAATATTTGTTTATCAGAGCAAAAAGAAGATCCAAATGATTTTTTTTTTTGCCAGAAATTTATTAGGCATAAAAAGGGTTAACGTATTTTTTCTTAACATATTTAAAATCAATTTAATTTTTTTTGTAAATTATGATAAAAAAAAATTATGCAATATAAAAGAATTTCTTTGCGATAAAAATAAATTAAATATTTAATATAATTAGAAAAATATAAATTTTGAAGCTTATTGATTTGATTTTGTGGGCAAAACAATTGGAACAATTATTTGATGAGGTATTTAATTTTAAGAAAAGGTTATTCATCCTTCGTGATTTTTAAAATAAAATTATTATTATTACATATTATTATTATATACTATAAGTATACTACTATTAAAATTATAACTATAAAATATTAATATTTAGAATAATGTTTAGTTCTCAACCCTTAAATTAAGACTAAACTATATATAGTAAAATTTATACATATACAATTTCTAATGAATGAATGCTTGCACGCTACCGGAAACGTAAAACTTATATAAGTATAGCTTTTCTTGTATATGTATAAATTAAATAAAATGTTATATACGAAAACGATTTTATTTAAGGAAACTCTAAAAACGCAACATTTAATTTGATATATGCGATGAAGATTTTATGCTTATCGTCAAAATTCAGCTTTTTTGTATTGCTAAATTATATATATATTCAATTTAATTTATATATCTTTTTCTATACTATTTTTGTGTGTGCATATACAAATATTAGATTTTATACTTACGAGTACTTTGTATTTTAATAAATTTGCTCTATATATTAGTTTTTGTTTTTTGTTTTAGGTACATAAACATATAATTTATTAAATTCATTTGTATATAAACAATAGTTGACCTAAACAAAATATATAAAATATTATTTTATTTAAAAGACCAAAATACTCGCAAATAAACAATAAACATAACAAAAAAAATATAAAAATTAAATAATAAATTAAATTATATGCGTACAAATATATACTTAACTTACATTTATATATAGCTCGCGTACAACGACGCATGGAATTAATCAAATTTATACTGAAATTATATGTAAAAATATGATTTTTATCATATTTACATAAAAAAAAAATATGTGTGGCGGTGATGCTGACACATTCGTTATTCGTTTTTATGAACTCAATTTTAATACCTACTATTATAGTAGGTGAAAAAAATATTTATATTATTTTTACGTGCAATTTATAACTAAATTCAATGTTTTTTTTTTTAATTATAAATATAAATTTTCTTTTTGACATCTTCCATTTAATTACTCATAAAACATAATGGTATATAGCGTTTTATTTTGGTTTCAATTCAATAAATAAATATAACGAATTGAGTGCAGCGGTATACTGATGTTTCAAATATATTTTGTAATGTTGCCGAATAATAAATAGGAAATTGAATAGTATAGCTGCTTTAAAAGATAAGGGGCATTTTAAGGACCAAAAAAGGACATTATTTTCACATATGATCGTGCTCCATATCACATTGCCCATTTAATGATGGCAATCTGCAACAACAACAAAACTTTTATGGCGTATCAATTTTTAAAGAATTTTGTTAGGAACTATATATCTACTGGATTATCCTATTATCCGCAATTCTAAATTCTCATATTATTTTCAGTACCATACGTATCTTTAACTTACAATATAAAATAAAATGTCGTTTATTTATTAATGTTCCGCATGTTGCCTCGAGTGCGAGTGATATAAATTAATGATGATGTACTCATAGCCGGAATAATATTGAACTGACTTGTTTGTGTCTACCATATATACAATATATCAATATATCGGATTATTAGTTATTTTCTAAACTAAATAAATAATATATGTTAACATTTTTTTCTTTCACTAAATTTAAATTAAGTTATTAATACGATTATTTCTATAAATAAATATGTAAATAAAAATTCAAGGTACATAATTATATCAATATTGTTATTATGTTTCTGTATATAGTTGTATTTAGTATATAATTGTTTGTATGAGCATAAAAAGATTAAATGAAACCAATTCGTTTTTAAAATAATAATGCATATATAGAAAACAGAATAATGTTATTATTATTATAATTATTCCTGTACGAGTGTATACGCACAATTATTATAAATAATATAGTAAAATATTATAGTTTTATATGTGACAATTTTTTACATAATTATTATGGGACATGTTCAGCGGGAATACAAAATCTTTCTCTCATACAAAACGATTTAAATTTTGTGCGTTCATTTCACCTCAACTCATATTTCTTAATATTATTATTGTTATTATTATTATTATTATTATTACTATTATTACTTATTACTATATTTTATTATTATTTATATGTGTATTATCATTTTATTTTAATATATAATCTCGTATATATAATATTCTTATATTAAATATATGTTTAAGTTAATTAAATATTCTTGTAGTGATTTTAATTTAACATAACTAAATTTAACGTAAACGAAATTTTGAAAAATAAATTGTTATTACAAATATTATTGTTATTATTATTATTATTATTATTATTATTATTATTATTGTACTAAACATCTTTTTTAACAATGTGGTCATTTATTTGTTGATAAAAATAATAACATTATTATAAATAATAATTTGCTTTGCATAAATATGTGTGTGTATTATTAAATGTTTATACACGAGCATAGTACAACTTAACTTAAAATTTTTTAAGATTAATATCAATGGCATATATACACCTTTTTTATTAAAAAAAATATGTTAATATATTTATTTAATGTTTTTATTATAATCATTTGTTATTATCGCATGTTTATATACGCACAATTTTTTTTTATAAATAAATTATATATGACATGTGTGTGATTGAACAGTTTATACAATTTTATGAAATTACTCATATATATATAATTGATTACATAAGTTGTTGGTTAAATGTATTACCTGTCTCCACATATTGTTCGTATGCAACGCAATTTTTACTAATTTATTCTGCAGAAGTTCTCATACAAGAAAATAGACCAAATTTATTATAGATTTCCATGAACAGGTAAACTAAATTTGTGTTTTTTAGATAACTCAAATAATTTATTTAGAATATAAGAATACAATAAAAATTCTTACCATCCAGCGTGCGTAATTATTAAGATTGACAAAAAAACTAACCGTTTTTCTTCCAAGGATAATTTTGATGTGGATGCAAATATTCATCAATAATTTGTTTAATATAAAAAACTTAATATTTTACAAAATATTTTAATAATTATCTTTAATAAATTGTTTAAATTTTTTTTGATATTTCTCTGTAATTGCATATTAATTAAAATATCATTATCGTCAATATGTTTAGTAATTTGCTTATGTACCATATATACATGCTCTTATATCTTTTCATGCGTTCATACATACATTGAGAATGTGAGAGATTTAGATTTAGTGAGGGGCGCTTAAGCTATAGATTATGAATATTGTATAAATGTGAAAATGAAGTGATCCAAAAAAGTGGTATACAGCGAAATTATGAGTAAAATCATCCGTAAATAGATCGATCCCTTCAAATTGCAAGACATAATATATAATATTTCCCAATTTATGTATAATACGAAGAACAGTAATAATAATTTCTTTATTTTCTGATACATTTCTGCTACGTCGTCGCATGCCTATGGAGAATCAAACAAAATATTTTATCGATTAATTATAATCGGAAATCGTTTCATAAAAATCACATCTATTTATATAAAAATAAAATATATATATACTTAAATATTATATAAGTTCTAATTGGTTGTGTTGTGAAATCAGTACTATAAAAACCTATATATATATATTAATATACAATTATAAATCAACTTCCATTCCAATTATAAAATGATAAATATTTTAAACATACAAAATTTAATTAACTATTATTATATATTTTTCTTTTTTTTTTTGTATTGGCATCAAAAATTCAAACCACAAACTGTGATTAATAATACGCATACAATATAAGTCTTATGGAAGAAAAAATCATATAGATATGTGTATAACTAAATAACAATTTTATATATATTGTCCTAATAATAGTCATATACACATCAACAGGGCTAAAATAATTAGCATTCAAATTAATTTTTTATTTATATTATATTTATTTATTTATGTATTTATTTATTTATATCATTATTATAATAATAATAATAATAATAATAATAATAATAATAATAATAATACTATTGATTTCGGTTAAGGAGAATATATAACTTTGACCATGATAATAAAAAAAAACAACCATTTATGTATAGGTCTAACAATAGCTCGTTCTCGTCGTATATTATTAATATAAATATTTTTGTTGTGATGCGTTATATGCTAATACTTTATTGTATACATATAGTTAAAGTTAATAAACCTGTTCCCGAACGGTGCGATGTGTACCTGCGGTATACACAACATATCCAACAAGTTATAATAAAATTTTACCTTATACCTACAGATAGTTAATAAAAATAAAAATAAAAAAATTGCGTAACGCACTATAATATCAAAAATTTTGTCTATTCATATAATAGTTTTTTTTTTTTTTTGTTTTTTATATTAAAATTCCTTCATCTCTATTGGTCAAAATAGAAAACATCTTATAATATTAATATCATAAATTATTTTAGTATATAACTTTTATATATATATTTAAAGTGTACCTGTAGGTACCCTGTCCTTTGTTTAATGTATATATAAATAAAAAATTAAATTAAAAAAAAAAATGGTGATGATTATATTGATTAATGATGATGATCATGATATTGATGATGATTATGATGTGCGTGAGATGATGGGATTCATGTGCGGACACTGCGGTATATTTGGAGTGGACACAACACACACACACACACACATATATGTATGACATTATTTTATGTTAAAAGCTACAAACAACTTGCCATATTTATATATGGTATATGTTGACTCAATCGGTGTATATTTTAAAATTCTTATTTAAAATAGCGCTTAATAGACGACGACGCATACATAAAAATGTAATAGAAAAAATATGTAAATTAATTTTTGCATAATTTTAAAACGCGTTTTTATAAGTATATTTTATGCTTATTTTTTATATTATATATATATATGTTTATTGTTTATTTATAGTATATTATTGTTGTTGTTATGCGTTCATCGATTTTAGGTATATTTAGTTAATGTTTTTTTTTTTTTTTTAATTTTTTTCCTAAAATTATATTATTCAATTTTATATTTTATTTAATTTTTGTTAAAAATATAAAATTATTGGTATATAAATGGCTAAGCAAATGCAAAAATTAATGAATATATAAAGGATATGCTTTAAATTGTATTTTATTTAGAAAAAAGAATTAATCGGAGAAAAACATACCTGTAAATTAAAGTTAATATAATTATTCTATAAATATAGAAATAAGTAGTAGTAACTGAAATACATATAAAACTGTAGATAGTAAAAGGATGGCAAAATACTAGAGAAAACTTTACAAAATAATATACTCATTGTTATTAACTTAAACGCAAAAATTAAGTTATATATTTATTTTAATAACGAATCAATTTATTTATCTATACTATTTTGGATGAATGACCGAACGATAATATATTTATAATATTTACGCACAATTCCCTCTGCGGAAAGCATAACAAAAACGTTAAAAAAAACCTCATTGTCCAGATGTTGCATATTAGAATAAATAAATAAAAATGGTTATATACTATTTTCCAATCTAATAATCAATATATGGTATGTATTACATAACAATAAAAACCATGCAGAAAATATATATACAAGAAAATATAAGCATTATGTTTAACATCACTGATGGAATTCAAGTGTATTGTATAGATCCAACCTTCTTCTGTATACCTTCTATATATAAACTTGTGATCTTCCGATATACCAGAAAACAACACAAATGCTATATTTATGTATAAGATGACACCGAGTTATTGGCACACTTGATTAAACCAATGAAAAATCTATATGCACAAATATTATAGACATAGGCATCACCAATATATATATATAAAATTTTTGGCAACAAAGTGGCATTTGAAATTATATGAAGGAAATTAAATCTGTGGATTTTACTAATAAAAAGATAAAACAAATAGCCGGCGGCGGTTAACATAATCAATCAAAAATAATTCCATATTCAAAAAATAAACTAAATAAATACCATGAATTTAATTTCGCTGATGCGGAAAACGTATGCAAATAGGAAAAGAAATGTTTGAGGCATTTTCGATGCAGAGATATGTACTAAGGTTGATGGGGTAGAAGGTCACAACATCATATTATATTTTGTTTATATCAACAAATTTTAGAATTAGTTTAAACAAATTCGTTTAGGAAATTTAGCGAGATTCCTTATACGCAGAATAAATTTTTACAAAAATTAAGTAAATGTGTCTTGGTATATACATTAGAAAAAAACGCTACTCCGGAACAACGATTGCATTTTGTTTAACAAATCAAGCAATTGAAAATATTATTTATATAACAAAGTTTAATTAAAAATTTTTTCATTTCCTATGATTTTATCTAATATTTTCCAATTGAAAATTTTTCCATATGAATTATATATGGGTAAAAACGAACAAATTTTAAAATTTAAATATCATAATTGATCAAATTCTGATGAAACATATATTATTGAACGGTCGTCGCAAATACTCATTTACGAAAGTTATTTATTTACATATTTGAGATAAAATAAATGTGTTGTTATTGCTGAAATAATTCCGTACATATGAAAGCTTTTGTCATAAAAATATCTATACACGGTTTCATTTCTTGATTCATTGCAGACATATATATATATAGTGTGTATGATGAAGTATCAATGTACGTTTACGTTATGATATATGATTATATGCAAATCTTATACTTAACTTTACTTTATTTATCTTTGCGTTTATGAGTATGCGTACAGTTTTAAACAACAAAAAATAAACATCACAACAAACATCAAAAAGTTTCTTCGTAACTATAATACATATTTCACTTTATACAACGTACCTGGAACACTAGATCTACATATTCTCTGTATCGATGGTATTTATAATTTGCCTACAAAATTGCTATTGAATTATTTTCGATAACAATATGTCTGATTGTGAGTTAGTTGGTTGGTTTTTTTTTTTTTTGTTTTGTTATAATGAAACCAGTTGGTCATCTATTTAATTTTTAATCACATTTTTTAGTTTATACATTTATATAATATATGTATCAGAATATAATACAGAATATATGTAAATGGATGTGCTATGTTGTGTGCCATATATATATATATATACAATGGACTAGAGAGATAAAGCAACTTATAAAATTTTCAAATTTTTTAAAAAGACTATATTTTTTAAAAAGAAATTTGGTATTATAATTTATTTTATTTTTATTTTTTTTTTTGAATATTAAGTATTAGAATTTTATGTTTAAAATGAAAATGCGCAAAAATATGTACATATAAAAAAAAATGCGTATATCTATAATTCGTAATGTATGCTATAGGTTATATATAACCTATAATTTAAACATTATTCCCTTAAAAAATTTTCTATGTTTAACTATACATTTAAAACTAAAATATTTTTCATGTTATTATAATTATTTATTATATTTATAAGCCTAAGCCTCTATATACGATATATATATAAAAAAAAACACTATTTTGAATTAAATTTTGACTAAATTTGTTACTTATAACACCCTGTGTCTTCAAAATTCCAGAACTTTGAAAATTTCATAAACCAAATGCCTATATATTTCATATTGGTTGTTATAGAAATATATATCTATGATTAATATAGAATAATGGTTTAAGCTTATAATAACTTTGTTTATGAACAATGGAATGTCATGATACATTGGTGGCGCACAACATCAGTCAAAACTGTGTATATTTCTCTGTAACAACCAATATAAAATATAGATGTTACCTGTTATTTATGAGATTTTCTATAAAAATCGAGAATTTTTGAGACAATGGATTTATATAGCATAAAATATTTGTGTATTTATTAAAGAAAAATGACAACAACTACTTAAATATTCTTTTTGGTATATATTTATGTTTGTTTTAATTTGAATATTTTGAGTTCGTATGAAGAGGTAATGTAGATACAATTATTTGGTTTGATTATTATGTGTGTGTGTATTTATTTTTTGTTTGTTTCACAAATATATAATATGTTTCGCAGTATTCAATGGTGGTGATGGGTCTCTGTAACAGTCTCATACCGAATCATTTATATAATCATATAATATTTATTTTATAAGATTTAACTTTACGCATCTATTCCTTAGAATTCTAATTCAAAAAAAAAAAAATAAATAAAATTTACCTTTAAACCTATAAAAATATAATAAATACAGAAAATATATAATATAACCTTCACTATATATAATTTTTAAAACATATATCATATAATAATATATTGTTGCATAAAACTATAACTAATTAGACACACATATACGTATAGAAATATGATAATTTAAATTAACTATATATGGTATTTACAAGAATTATATATATATATATTAAATTAAATTCATATATTTAAATAATAATTAACATAATATTATATTATATGAAATATAACCATATATATATGTTAATGTTAAATATTCTAATACATTACACATGCATATCATTATAAAATGTTAACGCAAATTATAATATTCAATAATATTCAATTTAAATATATCCTCGTAATATATAATATGGTATATGTGCAAACGATATATACACAAACTCATATAACATATTATTTTTGATCACAAATTATTATGGATATGGGCTATATAGCAATTGCGATATTATAAATAATATGAAATTAAAGAAAAATTTACCATTCGATAATTGCAGATCAATTGATACATTGTATAATAAACTATGATATGATATGCGAATTAATTTACCGCAACTTGATGTGTGATGATTATGTGTTTGAGGTAGATGTCCATATAAGCTCCACTTGGAGTAACTTGCATATAAATTATTTTTGTGATTTTATGTATACACAAAAATATTACTTTAAAACTTATATATGCTTATCAAAATTATTATCTTAATTTAATATATATTATAACTAAATTGTAAATTAAAAAGTAACTTTTTGTAGTGACATATCATTTATTTGTTATTGAAATAGCGTTAACTTAAAGTTTAAAATCTGACGGATAAGTTTATTTATTTATATATATCACATAAGCATTTATTATAAATTATAGATTGTATAACATATAAGTGAAAAAAAAATACGAATTGTGAATTGATTAAAAGAAACTTTTACCATGTAATAATTTTGCATATATATATAGAGATAATGCGAGACTGTACCATTACGCATTTACATATACTTAATATGTATCGAATCTCATTATAATAATATACCATATATACGTTTTATGCTTATATACGTTTTACAAACATATGTAGATATTTATAAGTTGTCATTTAAAAACTATATACATTTTCTTATGATGATGATTATGATGATATATAATGTAAATGTATTAATAATTGATAATTTATGATAATTATAAATACACGTATATATTGAACATGCAAATTGAGAAAATTAAACATATAAACTACCTATACCAATAATTTATACTTATATACAAATACCACGCAGCATAACATCGTAAATGTGAAAATTAATATAAAATTATTAATTTAAATATATATATACATTCAACAAAACTTACATGAAAACCGAAAACAATGCATTTCAAATTTTTAAATTTGAAAATTCGTTGAATTATAAATAAAATTACGATAATAATAAAAAATAATTTCGAATTTCTTATAAAGTCGAAATAAATTAAATTGTTTTTTGTTTTCTCATGTGTCACCAATTTTTTTCTGACACATTTATAATTTCGATTTTTATTATTGCTAGTTTTTGTTTTTCTTGTGTCAGTCACGTCGTCGTAGTAAATGGAAAATAGGAAAAAAAAACAAAAAATTGCATATTAATCATTTAATTATTTTATATTTATTAATAATTAATGTAAAGTAGATAATCTATTATTTTAAATTTATAAATCGAATATTAATATTTAATATTATTTAAGTTTTATTTTCTATAAATTATTACAGTGTTTAGTTAGTGCGTGTTTAAAAAATGCCTACAATAAATTTTAGCTTTCTTTTTCCCTTGTTTGTTAATAATGTGCGTAAGTGCGGTGCTCCTCTTTTATTCATATTTTATACATTAAATATTCTAATTGTTTTAATTATTTTTATTTTATTTGATTCCCAACAATTATCATTTTATACAATAATTAATTTTATTGGAAAAGATGGTATAGATTTTTAGAATTATAATAATTAAATTTTGACTTTTTCCAATATGCATACGCAAAAAAAAAAAAAACGTGATTGTTTCTGTGCGACGCCGCGGTGACAAAAAATTTTATATAGCATTTATTGTTGTTGTTTCTTGTTGTTGTTCTTGTTGCGGTTTTTTATTTATGTTTAAAATTGTACCAAATTATTTTGAAAACGAAAAAGTAATAAAATAAATATATTTAATTTGATTTGTTACATTTATTTAAATTTACCTAATAATAATAATAATAATAAAATTTATTTATTTCTTTATTTGTCTTTTTAGCTATATCAAATGTGTCTCGCTGTTCAATTTTGTTATTATTGTGAAATGAAATTGCAAATTGAACTGTATGTGCAGAATATTCATTCTTCTGTTACCGGCGACTCTTCTATTGCGGCTGATTTGCAGAAAAGTAAATTGGTGAGTACCCTTTTATTTATTACATTTTAATTTTCGTTTATATCATTTTATTATATAATATTTATTATTTATTTATTGTTTATGGAAAGTATATTTGCGATATTTTACCTATATTTTAATTTATAACATAAGAAAAAATTATAGTAAACTTTAACCAATTGTATATAAAATACAGCCAGTGTCAAAAATATTGGTAAACAATTTTCGTTAAAAAAGAATTTTACCTTGTTTACATGCACGCAACGCCAATGTATATAAGAAACAAAATAAATATAAACGATTACAATGGTTTTAATGACCATTTAAAATATAAAAAGAAATTTCATTAAGTAATTTAAAAAAATTAGTCTTTTTGTTAAAACTATATGGATGGTTCATATAATTAAAAAAGTTAATAATCCACAAAAAAACTATATATGTTTTCCGAAATCTTTTCTGGGGAGAAAAATTAATTTTTACATATATTTAATAAGAAATAAAATCTGAAAATTCTCACCATTTGGTATATATATAGAGGAATTAAATAAACATCAGAGTGGTTGTCGAACTAAATTATTCCAGAATATAGTTAAAAGTAATGTAATATTTTGGCGATGTAAATGCATGAAATGTCTATCGTCAAAACAAAGTATAATATAACAAAGTGGCCATATATAAATAAGGTGTCGTAAAATCAAAAATAATTAAAAAAAAAAATACATTAAAAATCAAAATAGTACATTCTCTTTCCGCAAATTGCATTTGGAAATTTTCCAGATAATATAAAATACATGTATATATATATATAAAAAAGTATGGGGCTGCTGCGTGGTTATTAATTTATATTGTATTTAAATTTTATAATAATAGATCCGCCGGTATATGATAAAATAAAACAAGTTTTTAAGATGAGCTTTTTTTTATTTATTTATTTTTTTTGTCAATTTTAATAACTGAATAAAATTATAAATTATTTTTAACAAAACTACAACAACAACAACAACAACAACTACAACAATAAACAAATTTTATTATTTTATATATTGTATTTATTTATTATTTAAAAAAAGAATATGAGAATAATTTTTTTCGTTACACCATACTCAAAAATTAACAAAATAAAAATTTATATGTATTATATCATGCTATTATTAACGCTGCTAATTTGAATAAAGAATTTGTATGCATAACCATCACATACACTCGCATATTAGTTAGTTATTAATATATATATTTTATATTATATACAATTGCCATGAACATAACCTTGAAATTGTATTAACTATTTTATATATGTAATGTAATATATATTATGTTATTTAACTATTATTTTTTACACTTACATACATCATTTTTTTTATTTTTCTTAATATTTTTATATACTTACATAGAAAGAAAAAAATAAATAACAAAAAAATTATATCTATTTTTTTATATGGACCGGATTTCTATTGCAATTGTATTTTTGTAATCACATTTTTATTATTTATTTTATTTTGTATCTAAATTTTGTATATAGCCAAAAATAAAAACTAATTTTTTGTCATAGTGTGTGTGATAAAATATGAAAAGAAATGGCAACGAACCTCTCTCTACACGATAATAATAAAGTAATTTAATTTTATTTTTGTATTGTGAGATCATTCAATGAATATTTAGAAATTGCAATTTTTTTTCATTTTATATTTATTAAATATAATTTATAACTTTGCTAATATAAAAATATAATTTATATGTAACTTTAATTCATATATGTATATTAATTTTTAAAACGATTTATCTATCGGCCGCCGGCATTAATGTATGTGGTTATGACTAATAACCCTCTTCTTGCGTTCAGATTTATTTCGTATACTAAAAAATTATATAGTTTATTAACAATACTTTTGATTATATAATACAAATAAATAAATTATTGTTAAACAATTAAAACTTAAACTCTTATAAGACTCAAATAATAAAAATAATATATTTAAAAAAATTCGCATACGGTTAAGGGTTAAATTAAAATAAAAACTTTAAATATTATTCTATAAAAGCTTTTATTCAATGGGCAAAAAAAGAGCTTTTCCTTGTAAATGAGTGGTTTTTATTTTATATATCTATTTGTATGCATAAATTTATATGGTATTCGTTTGTTTATTTTAACTTATATATGGTATATATAATTAAGGCGAGCGTTAATTTAATAAAATCGACCATATATATATATATTTAACAGGAAATCAATATAAAATTAAGCCAATGGTATTTTGAGAACTGGGTGCAGTTCATCTTAAAACAATATTAATTTGTTATATATATACATTCGATTTTTTGTCCGCGTATTGATGTAACAATGAGCGGCATCTTTTCATTTTTCGTGCATATATAACAAAATTAATTGAAATTACATCTTACCCATCTCTAAATGTTCTCGCACCATATGTGTGATGAAATTTGTCTTCCTGTTCAACTGAAATTATAGCTCAAAGCAAAATAGTGAAGATTTATTCTATCGACTTTTGCAAAGTTTCCCGAATTGGTTTTGCAACATGTACAACATAACGCGGGTGTCATGCAACAAAATTAATTTTCATCAATACAATAATAAAAAAAAATTCATAACATATTGTTATTTAAACATTTTAGCTTATATGCGGTATTATAAAATGTGAATGCAATCATCTATTTTAAATAGCACATTTTCATAAGAACACACACACTCCAATTAATATATTATAATATAAAAAATTCTATATTCTATCTATATTATTTTTACACTTTGTGTGCGGTGATAATACAAAATACACAATATTTGCAATCAAGTATATATATATATATATTAGATAAAGTTCGCATCGCGCATCATGTCATATATATAATTATATAAATAATTTAATATATCCTATGTATCTCATCATCATCTAAAATCCTAATAAAATAATGTAATGTGTTTTCTTGTGGCATGTGTGTATGCGTGGATATGTTTTTTTTTTGCTATTATTATATATTCTATATATTAGAAAAAAAAAGATATAAACATAATAATAATAATAAAAAAAACAACCACAAGAACTTTTGTAGTAGGTTTTTTCGCAAACGTCAAGGCTACGAGGTTAGTGGCCCCCAAAAAAATATTATTCTGAAGTATTTTTAATGTATGGGTATATATATATCTAACTTTATACTATGAAGTGTGACTATGCCATAGTATGGTTGTTCTTCTTATTCTTATTATACGTTCATATAAATATGCGGATGGCCACATATACATTATTAATACCAAATATTACATAAGTTTAATTGTGTGCGAGAATTTATATAATTTTATTTTTATTATTATTATTTTTTTTTTCTTTTTATTACTATTTGACTTCATAATAATAATTTGTATTATATTCAAATGCTTTTGTAAATATAACGCAGTTATCATATATATTGCGATTTTATTTATATGTGCGTGTATATATATAGAAAGCCATTGAGAATTATCCATCATTTTTGCATATATGTACACATTCAATTCGCAATATAAGAAATTGAATTGAATTGAATTGTGTGTGGTTTTTTTTTATATATAATAATGTGTGTAAACGCACAAAATTTAAAAATAAAATATTTTCATTTTTAAATGTGCGACAACAAAACTTATCTGTGTTTTTATATTTGAGTTAGACAAACTATACTCGTGCATATATATAATAAAATACGTCGCGTAGTTGCATTGTATACAACGCCGCAGTATGTTGTATATGAAATAACGAAGAAAAAAGCTCATTATTTATATTAACTTAAAAAGTTTATATTTATTCAGAATAGGTATAAGCTGGTATCTTAAGCGGATATACTTAAATAGCTGGTACATCAATGCAAAAAACATCATTCATTGCGAATTTCAATTTTTGGTAAAAGAGAATAGTTGTAAATTAGATTTTTGTATAAAAATTCACGAACTTTGTTTATTCATTATGAATACATTGAACATGGTGTACTTTCATTCTGTTAAATTTCTTACACTTATATTCATTTCATGGACGGTCATACTCAACAACATTCCATTCAGCGATGCCCCTCAAAAACCAGAATTTTAAATAAACAATTATCATACCATAAACGATTTTAATTATTTTGGTAGTATTTCTACCAAATTTTATATAATAAAATTTAATTCGATGGTGTTTTATTCTTTTTGACAGTTTGTTCCGGTTATTTTTCCAACATAGAGTGTATATAAATATATTGGCATATTATTAGGTAGTGAATACATTTAGTTATACAACGCAAGGTTAAAAAACGTATTATTACCAACAAAAAAAAAACACATTTTGATTACATAAAATATAAAAATTATAAATGCGAATTATAAATGCTTCGTGAATGCATCTAAAATTATACAATGAACAAAAAAAAAAAATGTTAATTCTTTGATTAGCTTTTTATTTTAAATCATAAAATCATTTTTTTTTTACGGTCATTGCTATAATGTTAATATACGACATTGACCATATATATACAATATATGGTATGGACAACAAACAACCAATGATTGAATGATGATCATCCAACCAATCCGTTTTTATTATATTGATAAATAAATTATAAATATAATAATTGAAATTAAAAAATGCATGTACGTTAAATTTACCGCATAAAAATATGTTCGCATGCAATAATGAATTCGCAAATAATCGCAGCAATTATGAATTGTGTAATCTAATCATTTATTACTTTATTTTCCATTATTATGATATTTATAAATTTAGAAAAAAATATTAAAATATAACACACATACACACACATCGACCCACCCACAAACATATCCATCCATCCATCCATATAAAATATATGTAAATTATATTATTATAAAAATTATACAAGTACGAGTATATATAAATTATAAAATTTATCATTTTTATTTGTTTCACACTGTGGTAAATGTATACAGGAAAACAAAAACGCATTTTATAATTTATTTTCACACACATATACAAATTATTGTAACCTTGAGATTTTTCTAATATAGAAAGATAAATATATAATAATTTAATTTAATTTTAGTTTATAAACTGCAAATATTTTTATTTCGTATGATATTCATTATATAAATTTGCTCTATATATATTGGGAATATTTATGGTCCGTTTTTGTTTTAGAGTGTGTGTGTAGGTGGTGAGTGCACAATTATAAATCAAGAAGGAAAATTACACGCTATATACACACAAATGTAACAGAAGAGAATTCTTATAGTACTTTAGAAGTGAACTTGATCGTATGGATTATTTGGGTGTACTTGTTGTTGAGCTTTATTTGTTAATATATTATTGGTTTTCGATATGGAAAGTTCAAATTTACGTAGAATGAATTAAGAAAGAATATTGCGTATGCTATTGGTAGGATATTCGCATTAAATTGAATTTGTTACGTTAAAAACGTAATAGTTATAATAATTATTAATTTTCCGAAATTTTAATTTAAATGTATGTTAGCAAATAAATTATATAAAATAATATTTATATTATTTCCGGGCGATTAAATCTCATGAAAAAAAAACAGCATATATAATACTCTTTTTAAAGTGATCTCTTTAGGATAACCTCCTTAACTAATAATTTGATACAAGAAATATATTGTATGTTTAGTACAAAACATTATCAATTTACGTCAATATTTTAATGTTTGTTATATAATTAATTGTACAATATTTACTATTCATATATTTTAAAATATTTAAAACCGATTCTAAATTTTCTATATTGGTATACATATTCTTACTACAATTTATACGAGCATAATTTATGATATTGTATTTATTCGTCGGAAAAAAAAAAAACCAACGCTATTACAACATTATTATTCTACGCAATTATGTTAAAATAAATACAAATTACAAAATACAAATACATATATAAAAATAAAATATATATTATCAATATGCAAAATAAATTGAAACAATCACGTGCTATTGAAATATTACAATATAAATTGTTATTTAAAGGGACAAAATAAATGTGTGTATATATCGAATAATATATGATTTAAAATTGGAATTTATAAAATACGAATATTAATTTAATCATTGATATAAAAAGTTTAAGTAACAAAAAAAAAAAAAATTTAATATATTATTTGTTTCTTTTTAAATATTCTTTTGTATTTTAATTTTCTAATATTGATATTATTTATATATATAGCTTTTTTTACCCGCGTATAATAAAAATTAAATTACACATAGGCACACACACACACACACACACTTGAACATCTTTATTTTGTTTAAAAATGCATGTATACAACCGGGTATTATTTATATTTCACTCACTGTTCGAAAAATAACCGAAATTATTTTCTAATATATGGATTTTGTAAGAATTGATTGATTGTGTATTGTGAACCGACGAAAATTAGTAAAAATATTACCAAAACACTTGAAATACTTAAAATCGTTTAGTGACATCGACGATTCATATCGACCACTACAAACTTGAGATGTGGGATGGTGATAAACGGCTGCGCAGTCAAACCATCAGCAATGCAATTACCGCGAAGAAAACATCCAAAGACATCATACACAATTCGGTTAATGTTTTGTGTTTATTTATTAAAGCGTTTGTTTAGCCAATTGAAGACACTATACAACACTTAATTCAGCGACCACATAATAGTAATTTGATGCATTTGTTGCGAACATGCTATTTGATGCGTAATTTTGTTTATGGAAAATATATTTGTAAACAAATAAATTAAATGTTTACTTTTTTCTTAATCCATTGCGGTCATTTTTCGGACAAAGTCTTTGTACATAAATAAATGTTAAGTGAATTTTTGTCGATGGTGCATCATATGCATATAAAATACAAAATATAAAATTAAAAACAACTTTGAATATATTACTATAAATTATTTTATTGAATTATAATATTTTCAAATTTTATATAACTTTATTTAACCACCATCAATTATAAATTACTTATATAATAAAAAAAAATATTTTGAATTTTAGAATCACTAAAATTCATAACGTTGAAATGCATCGTATGATTTTAGGTTAATTCCTCTATTAAAATAAATTTAAGTGGGTTTTTCCATAGTATCTGACTGTATTCTGCAGCGATAATATCATTCAATGTTGTTTTGTGCAATGCGTTCAAATGTTTATGGTTTTTCGACACAACACATTTACTTTATATAACTACATAGACACAAGAGTCCAGTGTACGGTTAAGTCGCATAATCGTAGCGGCCAATTTATTAGTTCATTAGAACTGTATGGCATGTGACACCGTTGCTTGTTGAAATTTGAAAAAAAAATGTATATAGATATTTAAATTCTTGTAAGTAATTATCGCCTGTGTATATAGAATATTATAATTTATGGCCAGCTCTAATTGTAAGTAATAGAACAATAAATTGGTCTTCAATTTTAAATATTAAAATATATAATCAATTTTATTCGCTATACAATTATGTATGTAGAGTATTTTAAAGTTATACACGAGACAGTTTAAAGTTATACATGACAGTCCTCGTTTACAAATGAGTGTGTTGTTTGAAATAATCCGTATACACTTCACAATAAGGACATTTGTCAAAAAAACGAATTATAAAAATTTGCGTTTTATGAAATAAATAATAAAATTTGTAAAATAGCAAACTTTGTTTTGAAAAACTATTATTCTAAGTTTGTGTTATATCTAATTATATTTTAAATTTCAATTTCATTTAAATATATATGGTGTACCATATATATAATGCATTTAAAACATGTACTTTATGTAATGGTTTTTATTATATTATTTTTTTTTTATCATTTATTTACATGTTAATATATAAAATGAAATACTCATTTATTTTTAGTTCTATTACGTAATCTTAAAAAATTACTTAAGTAATATACCAATAGGTTCACATTCATATGTATTTATACATTGTTGAATTAACATATCGTTTATTTGCACCCATTACTTTTTTATTATTTTTTTTTTTTTTTTATTATTGGTATAGTATATATTTGTAAAATTGTATATGTATTTAGTATGCGATATATTACAAATATTCTAATAACACGCACAACTAACAATATACGAGTATAAGTATATGGACTTTCATTATAGGTTTACATATTTTTGCAATGTCATATAAAATCAAAGAATAATATTTGAAATTTTGTTATTTATATACCTCACGCGCGTATACGGTCACTATAATATGCGTATTTTTATATATTATCTAATTCGATTTATTTGTCATACAAAATTAAAATTTAAATAAAATAAAATATAGTTTTTCTTTCGGACAGAAAAGTGGGAAATAAAAAAAAAAAAAAATCGATTGAAGTTTCTTTTAAGTCTTTTTAATATTAGTATATTTATTTATTTTCTATAGTCGCATAAGTATTGTACAATGTTAAATTAATAAATATACCGAATTATTATTTTGTATAGTGTAGTGTTTTTTTTCTCACTACAATACATATAGCTACATATATTGTATATTGGAGTAGGATGCAATAAAATTTATGTTAAATTATAATGTTTGCCATATACAATTTATTTGGTTTACATTTTTATATTTTGTATATAAAAATATATGCGTAAATATATTCGAACCATAACTTATGCATACATTTATATTGCTAATGTACAACTGTGTATACATATGCATAAATATTCACTTTCATATATCCGTATTTATATAGTTAATGTCAGTGGCGAGCGCTCTAGTCTTGCTCTGCTGCCCAAAAAATTTTCTATTTTTAATGTGAATGTATACCATATAAGTTTTCATAGTTTCCAGTAGTTTTTTTGCGGAAAATAAGTAGCCTGTAATAAAACTATAATCCTTCTGTATAGTATATAAAGTTGGGGATTACTAAAACATTTTGAAACGATTTCGTATCATATGAAATTCATTAAAGAAGCACCATTATAAAGAATAAAGGTGCACAATTACAATAGCTCTTTTTTTAGCTCGCAGTACTTTAAAATCTAATCCGAAAAATTACTCAATGTTGAGAATCCCTACAGCTGACGACAGATTTTCTGTTTTAGCCATATGTTATATATGTACAATAGCATTGCGAATGATCACCGTTCGCCACTGTCGTGTACATATAGTTTTAAATTTATTTTATCACAAAATATGATACGATATACAAATTGATGTTTATGCTAAATATAGTATATATATTTATATTTATTCTTCTAACCACAACGATGTATTCGATCGATTTATTTACTATTATATATATATATATTTAGAATCATTTATACATATTTTATATATATATATACTAACTAAATACACACTCAACATGCATATCTACCATATATAGACTGTATGTATATAACAACAACACCATAAAATAATTTGAAACGATTTGTTTGCAAAATTTTTTATATTTCCGTATACAACAATATCAACAATATATTATTTTATATAATGTTAGTATAGATATATATACGTTTTTTTTTTCCTTATATCATTACTAAATTCAATATACCATATATTCCCATATGATAAATATTCTGAAAACAGGCGAACGATAAAAATATGTCAATATGTCAAATATTACCACATATACATATGTTTTCCATTGACTTTTATTTTCCATATATCTATAAAACACATACATTTGATATACATATAATCATAAAAGTATTGGGATAGATATCAAAATAAATACTCGTATATTACTAAACTAAATGCAATATACATAACTATATATATATTTTTGTATTCTTTATCCTATTATTTATGTGAGTTACTGTAAAAACAGAATTAAAATTTTTAATAAATTCATATATTTATGATTAAAATGTCATTGTCAAATGAACACATATCAGCCACAATCATCCGGATGTATATAAATATATATAGCTATATTTAATATATAAAGCAATGTATTAAATTAAATTAATTAAAATAAGTATGTATAAATAATATTTATCGCATAAATAAAATAAAAACTAGAAAATGTTGTTAATGACATTTATAATTATATTAATTATGCATTATTTTTTTTTTTTAAATTAATGTAAATTTTATGTTAATGCATTCGTCGTTTGCGTATTCGGTATATATATTTTCATTTATAATATTATTATCATACGGCGAAAATGAATAAATTTAAATATGCTTACAATTAGTAAATTATTTTTTAAAAGTTTCAAAATAACACTATGTTCAAGGACAAGTAATAGGGACATAATTCTAAGATAGAACTACCGAAGAATTTAAATGGTTTAGGGTTGTATGTTAAAAACAATGTCATTTGATATTTTGAAATTAGAATTATATTCTTATCACAACACCCCCGTTCAAGGTTTGCACGCTCTATATATTAGGTTGAGCAAACTTAAATAAAATCTTTTTAACTGCCATTAATTTAATCTATTTCTTTAATTTATTTTTTATTAAAATATCAAATCATCTCGAAAGAACTAGATCTATCTATGTATATGATGTAAAATACACTTTTTGTGTGTATTGTAGATAGAAAAAACAATCACCAAATTAACATAATACATATTTTATATTTAATATTTACTTAATTATAAATGATAAATGTCAGCGATGTATTTTGTATATTATAAATATTGTTTGTTAATAACGATTTTAACATTACAATAAATTAAAATAAAAATCAAAAGAAAAAATATAAAATAAAAATTATCTATAAATTGCAAGCTAAAAATAAATTCATTTATAAATAAAAAAATTATATAACATGCGATAATTTTTTGTATATAATAAATAATATTATATAAAATATATAAATATATATACGCCGAGAGTTCAGTGTTCTTTCTTTATAATTGAATACCACAATAAATATACCAACTTTACGATATATGTTATATAATATAATGTTACCTATACAACGACATATTTGCACATTTTTGTTGCCTTTAATATCTGCACGATGCATGATGCTGATGAATTCCTTTTGTTCCTATACATATACTCGTATATAATATATAAAAAAAATTCAAAAAAATTAATATTAAATTTGCTTAAAATACATAACAAAACAAAATAATAAGGTAGGTCGGCCAATTGTAGCCCATCGAATGTATTGATTCCATATATATATATAAATATACAATTAACATCACACAATTTTGTCGTATTATGTTCCAGTCAAATGTGCCCTAATATTCGTGCACAAGATTTTATTTCCAATGGGTGCATATACGGATATCTAATGTACTACGTAATGCTGAGTTTAAAATAATATAAATGCATTGTGGAAAAAATTAGATTTTGTCATCTAAACTTATTACGAGGATTTTATCAAGAAATATTTCTTCTTATATTTTTTTAATATAATAATTATTATTTTGAAAATAGCTGAATTGATTTGAATTGAATATATTCAAATTTTCTTATGGCGCAATTTATTGTAAATGCCAATTTCTTGTAAAGTAACAAGTAATTTATAATGATCCTTTTATTAAAAAATTGTGGAAATTCACAAATTGAATTTCTTTTAAGTTAATTATTGATAAAATTGCAAAATTTTTAATTATGAAACATATACAAATTATTGTAATCGATAAATGGCTTTAAATAATTCTTCGTGTTCGATATGGCCTATGAAAAAAAAGGCGATGTTTAGCTTTAGACAAAGTGTAAACATATTGATCGTGGATGGATTGGACATGTCTTGAAAAATGTATAGTGGATATTACCCAGTAAATTCTTGCTGTAGAATTGCCGGGACAGAAGAAAGGTATGGGTCGACTAAGAAATACATAACGCAGAACTATGTAATTGCCACCATAAAAATGTTCCTATATAATATTTGTTTATATATGCGATCAAGATATTCATTAAGTTTTATCACTGAAGTTTTGTATATGCAATAATAACAATAATACTGCACGATTTTAAAATACCAACCATATTTCTTGACCGTACAAAACGATTTTAAATTTATCAGTTTTCATTGATCTGAAATTCCAATCGTGTAATTTGGACATAAAATTTAACTATCTCAAAAATCATATGTAGCGATTTTCCATACACACAGATTTTTTCCATAATTTATTATATGATTTCAAGAATTTCCAATCAGTGTTTTTTTTTACGATATTGATCCGATTTCGGAAACGGTGTGTGGTGCCACCCGGTTATACGCAAAACATTATTTGTGCTTTTGATTAATCTCATTTATTGGTTTTTTTTTTATTTTTTCATTTTACACAACTGACTACCAATCAATGTGGTTTTAAAATTTACTCATTTATCTAATATAATAAATTTTCATTGATAATAAATATGAATAATATATCCTCACTCTACTTATTGTATGGCGTAAATTGTATCTATATTGATGGGAATATCTTTTGCGGGTTTCTATTTATACAATTATACCAACATATATAATAAACGTATAATATAATTTCTATAAATAACGTGAATTGTTAATTAAGGCCGGTCCATATCCTATATGCATGCATTATATATATATATATATATATATAATGTACCATATATAAATAGGCAGCTTTACCCTATACTAATTTTTATGTTTCTTTTACTATACGCCAAATATTATCGACCTGCATTACACGATGTAAAAATATTATTATTATTTTTTTGTTTTGTTTATTTTTGGCAAAAAGGAAAACCAAAAATAAAATTGGAAAAAAAAAAAAAAATTATTTTTATATTTTTCGTTGCGCAATACTAACGTGTATATTCGCTCGGTTTTTTTTTTTCTTTAACACACGGGGTCATTCATCTGTGCATTTTTTGATATACATATGTATTTTTTTTTAAGCTATGGCTTTATTGGTGTATTGTTTTTTTTACTTTTATATATATACATCTAGCAATGTACAATATTATATACCTTTACACATATGCATATATATAGAATAATAATGTATATAGGCAGCCGAGCGCATACATGTAATAATAAAAATAATAATAATAATAATAATAATAATAATAATAATAATAATGATATAAATAAAAATAATAAAAAAAAAATACTCGAATATTATTTTTGAAGAGATCGTGTGTAAAATGTGTAGTAAAGTTTAATATGCGTGTGGTAGTATTTTGCATGATTAAAAATGACGTTCTATTTTATTTATATTTGTACATTTACTTGGTATATATATTAAAATATTTATTAGAGTTTTTGTTGTGTTACCGGTTATTTTCCATTAATTTTTTTTTATATACCTATATATTCAATATTCGCATGCATATTTGATATGCTATCAAAATAACAAAATATAATTTATTAGAAAAAAAAAGCTTTTTATTTTTTAAATAATTTTTTATAATTATTATATAATATATTTTTTTGGTTAAAAACACAAAATTAATTATATATTTAAATAATTGAAGAAATTATAAATATATATATATATATATATATATATAAGAAAGGTCAATGTCAAGTCTAATAATTTATTTATGTGATCTCGTGTCCACCCACACTCACAGCATATACACATATTTTTTCATTCTTATCGCTATAGTAAAATTTTACCAATATAAAATTAATAAATCTTTACAAAATATACTATAAAAATAAAATCTAAATAAAATATAATTAGTATGAAGCCTATGAGAATCGCATTCTAATATACTATTATCTTATTATAAATAAAATGCGCAAATTAATATATTTATCATATATAACAATAACTATATATATATAATAATATATTTATATATGCACACACATTCATGAGTTTTATTATAGCAAACAAACAAATAAAAAAATGTGTGCAGAAATTGGATGGCATTGACCGAACCATCAAATATTTAGTTGTTATTGCGCTGTGTATATTGTTATACCTCTATATATACGTAAATACATTAATTTTGTGTAGAGGAGGTTTTAGTTATTAGCTATAGTTAGTTAGTTAAATAGTGTTGCTTATTTTTACAATATATATATATATTTATTTTTTTTTTTACCTACATGTATAGTATAATAACAATACAGGTGTATTAGTATTTTTTATTTATTTACGATGGAATAAATAAAACTATATATACAAAAATAAAAAAAAATTAAAATTAAAAATATACATATACAAAATAACATTGTTTCATGCATGCAAGAAGAGGAATAGACTTTGATATATTATTATTGCCTTGAACTTATATTTTAAATATATTTTATCCTAACATACAATATATACGAGTATTGTATTAATGAAAAATATTTTTAATGTATGCCATAATAGAAATTTGTTCCTTTTTTTTCCATTCAATTTTATCGGTTTTTATTTTTATATTGGGCAAACAATTTTATTTATATATAGATGAAGGAGTGTATTAGATTTTATAAAAATTTTAAATATAATTCGTTAAATAAAGGGTAAACTATATCCTATGTATTTATTATGATGTAGCAAATCCATAGATAATTGCAGTTTTTTTTTATGTATGGAAGTACAAATCATTCCACACAATGCATTCTTACTCTATGAAACATAAGTATTAAATTTTATTGTTTTCATTATAATATACTATAAAGTTTTTCAATTTGGTGTTTTTTCTATTTTCATTATGGTTTCTACCGGAAAAAAAAAGTGCCCAACTGCTTGCGGAAAAATTAAGGACATTCCCCATCAATTACTTTTTATATATGCATCCATTAAGGAAATTTCAATTTTTTTGAACAATAAACTATATAAATTAAATAGTAAATTGTATATTTTTAGGATTTATTTATCTGTATTCTATAAACGAGTACATCCGAAATTTGTTTAGTACAAATTTGTGTTGATGCAATTCTTAGAAATTATATGTTCAAAAATTGAAAATTTATTCTATTCCATTAATTATAATATACCGAACCAAAATTTAACTATTGCATAGATGAATATGTTCTCGCAGTTCGTCTTGCCATTGAACTAAATTAATATAATAATAATAATAATAATAAAATATACATAAATTAACTAACGTATTATGTAGATACGTAAATTATATATTTTAATATCTATGCATTTAATCTCTATCGCATAAATAAAATTAAATTCGAATTTATTTTTTATTTTTTAATTTCAATATAATTATTTTGTAAAGTGCGCAGTGCGCTGCTGCAAAACCTATATTATTATACTATTGTTGTTATTAAATAATTATTTTATGCATGATGTGCAAAATTGAATATATAATTTTTGGCCAGAAATAAATAACAACAAAAAAATGTTGTATATTAGATTTTTTTTTTTTTTTTGTTATGTACAAATATTTTTCTAATTACTCTCTATCCTAAAACACAATACCAAACAAAAAACAACATACGTGTATGTATGAGTGTTGTGAATATAAAATAGTTAAATGCGTTTTTTTTTTCTTCTGTTGATGTAAATTGTTAGTTGATTGGGTCGAGTGTTTTATTAATTTACAGAATAGAAAAAAAAAATAAATTTGTATGTTAAAAAAGCCTTACGGCTATTTAAAACAAATTTCTATTAATTTATTTATTTATTTTTTCTTTTTATAATTCTAACGAAGTTATTATAAAATTACAAAAAAAAATTTTGCATTCGACCACCACATTTTAGTATCAAGTATTTTATTTAATAACATTAAAAACCGTCAAACAAACAAATGGATATTATAGAAAAATGGTTTTAGCATTCAGATTAAAATATTAGTCACAATTAAGAAATGGTTTGAAGTTTATCAAAAATTACAAAACAAATTTAGTTCAATTTCAAATGTTAATCAAAACTTCCGTATACAAAAAGAAAATTTATCAACAGAAGTTAAAACATTAAAGCTACTCGTTTGTATCAATAACCATAAAATTATCTATCCATATATAAAGATAAATATTAGATAAATATTAGATAATTTGTTGATCAATGGCAGAAACGCGCATAACTGGAATTTATATAAATTTTCATATTGAGTTTCTATAATTGTACAATCAATTAGATAAATAATGAGTAAACTCCAGCAATAATTTCTGAGGCTAATTTAGACGGATGATGTTTGTATGTGTGAGATAATATTCTGTTGTAATTTCTTTAACTTATGGTATGTTGACTGTTTATGAATTGTACCATATATATACCATTACTATATAGATGACATAAAAGCTCCAAAAGCTTATGAATAAATTGATGATAAAACTTTGGTAATAATTTTGAGTTGACACACACACAGTAAACAATTAATTTTTACATTTAATTCAAATACACGAAATTAATTGGAAATATTTAAAATACTTTGTATTTCAACGAAGTCTACTTAAAGTTAGTAAAGTTGGCCATAATAAATGGAATAACTTTTAACCCTATATATTATATTAGATCTGAGTTAAATATACTTAACTATATATATATATTTGTATTTATTTATTTTTTCACTAGAACTATGTATAAAACGACGTAGTATAACAAATAATAATAATAATAATAATAATTATAATTTTAAAAGTAACTTTTATAAATTTTGTATAGGAAAAAAAAAACAACTTTATAATAAATGCATTGAATAAAGAATCATTTGAATCATTATAACATTATATTAATATTAGATGAAATATTTTACACATATAGATACAAAATATATATATATAATTTTTATGTGAATATGAGAATGTTTGCGATAGAAGTTAGAAGAGATATATAGAAAAGATGAAGAATAAATAAAAAGAATCACGAGTGTGGTATTTTTGAATTTAATTTGCTTGGTATTTTTGCGTTGCTATTTTTTTTTAGTATATGTTTTTTTTTTTTTTCTTCTTCTCCTATGTTTTTTATGTGGTAGATACATTAAATTTATTTTATTTTTTTTTTCATTTTGTATATCGGAAATGCTTATGGTTGTGGGATTCAAAAATTTTTTTGTTTATGTATTTGTGTGTCTTATATATATAAAACTGAAAATACATCTATTGTATATATGAAAAAACGAATTATAATAGAAATAGATACTTGTTGTTCTATAACTACTATATAGTTTAAATATAAAAATATGAAACTAACCACAAAATAAAAGAAAAAAAAATAAATAAACGAGTAAAACAAGCAATCTAATAAGAAAGAAAAAAAAAAACAACCGACAACAACTAATACCATAATATGAATTTTATTTGGAATTTTACTTTGCGATCATTTTATTGTGCAAAGTGCATTGGACTTTTTGAACCCCCAAGGCCGAGAACTTTTTATATTATAATAATGCTTTTTTATATAATTTGCTTTTTTTTTTTTCTCTATTTGAAAGTATATGCCATTTTTATTCTATGTTATTTTGTGTATTGTTTAAAATTTATTTTTCTATTTTGAAAAGTCATGGTCATAACTCATATAAGTTTAAAAATACTGAAAAAAAAATAGATTTAATATTATTATTATTTTTATTATTATTATTATTATTATTATTATTATTACTATTATTATTTATTTATATTATTATTAGATAGAATATATCATGTCTATATAGGAAAAAAATCATATATGTTGTAGAATGCAAATTTATTTCAAAACATTTTATAATAGATAATGTTTTTATTTTTTTAATTTAAATTTATAGAAAGTTATAACATAAAAATAAAAAAAAAAAAATAAGAAACTTCATTGTTAGAAGAATAGAACGCAGAAATTAATGTATAGCTAAAGAATAGAACATATGAATTATATATTTATTATAATAGATTTTTTTTTCGGAAATTTATCAACTTATCTACGAATATATATATATATATACGATTAAGTTAGTAGTGTATATATACCGACTTAGAAATTTTTGTTAAACCGATTTTGTTGCATATATAAAAAATTGCAATGAAAATTATACCAACATTTGTCAATTCGGCGAAAAAATGTCAATGCCAATTTTCGTCGTTTCTTTTAAATTTCAATTATGTCATCCCATCCGCAACCACTAATCAATCAACATATCTCACATCTGTTGGTAATTGTTGCTGTTATATCATGTGATTATCTTTTGTTTTTCACTGACAATGGTAAAATCTTTCGTCCTTACGGAAATTTTCATTTAATTCAACTAATGCATAAAATGTAATATAAAATATAATATAGTAAAATTTAGCAAATCATATCTGAAAAATTGATTTTGTGAAAATTGACACTATATATACCATCTATAATTTAATTTAATTCTTTTTCATTTCAGCAGCATTATTATCTATATAGCTATATGAAATCCTTGAAATGTCCTTGATCCTTATATAATATTATATATAGTGAAAAGAAAATTTATAATATAACTAAAATAAATATAACTGCATACCTTATATAAAATAGCATAGCATAGCAACTCATATTACTCCAAGTGGAGCTTATGGTATCTACTAAACATTCATTACTTCGAATGGGAGTTACATACAATATCTAATACAAAATTAACATATTATATTATTAAATGTGTAAATGTAAAGCCGTAAAAATAATATAGCGCCATTTTATGATACTATTTTATATTAACATTTTATTTTTATTTATGAATAAAAATAATAATTTATTTATAATATGCCTAAAATATAAAATTCACAAATATTATAATAATTATAATATACCATCAAATGTTTTATTATTATTATTATTATTATTATTTTATTATATAAATAATCTTTTTGCAAACATTTAACATATATACACAGTACGTTATTCTATATTTGATAATCGGTCAATGTATATTATTTATTATTTTTTTTGTACATAAGGTCATTGTATATCAGTCATTAACATTTGGTATTACATTTTATTTCGATTGTGTTCAGAATGTGTGTGTGTGTATATATGCGCGCGAATTATTACTATATAAACAAATTAGGTAACACACAATTTATATAATATTTTTGTAGATTTTTTTTTTAATAATATTATGACATTTTATGGAATTTTTTGCAAATTTTATTATTATTATGCGATAAAAAGTCAAAAAGATAAACATATTTCTGTTATCTTTTTGTACTCACAATTTAAACGCAACGCAATTCAATGACAATTATTTTTTTTTCTCGTATATGTTTATGTAATTTTACGATTGCATAAAATTGTTGCAACAAAATTAATGGACAAATAATTATCTTGATAATTTATAATAAGTACATGTATACAATACGACGGCATATTTATATAGCAGAGCGATAAATATATATAAAAAATAATTGCGGTTATCTTTTATTTTTTATAATTATATGAAAACAAAAAATTATTAATTGTTTTAAAAATATAATGTGTTTTTTCTCCAAACGAATAATTATAAATAATTGCATGAAGATTGTATATTGTTAAAAATTTTCAAAATCTAAATTCTAATAATTCAAAAACTATATCATCAGTCAAGTAACAATTTAAAAAAAAGGGATCAAGTATTTTTTTTTCATTTACCATAAAAAAAAGACGACGAAGAAAACTTTCACCTTTTATTTTGTTTATAATATTTCGATATAGAATTGAAAAATATCCCTTTTTTTAAGCTATATAAGTTTAATGATTTCACAGTGAAATTTAATAAAATTTCGATTATTTTATACTATTCATATAATTATCATTGCAAATTCGATGGCAGAATTAAATTATTCTATTTCTTTTTTTGAGAAGTAAACGCTATATAAACGTTTCCTTGTGACACTTTTCTTTGCAATAAATTAATGAATCAAATAAAGTATTCATTTTCTTGAAAAAATCAGCGATAACCTACTCAAATTTCTGACATAATCATTGTATCTAATTTATTTAAATTTAATATATATAGTTTATTTAATTAGTTTTTAAATAGACATCGACGCATTCACCGTGTCGTGTTAAAGGCCGGCTCCCATACATATAAATTAAAAATAATAAAACAAAACAAATATTTCTAAAATACTTTTTCTTTTTTCGTATATCAGTCAAATGATAAAAATAAAAAAAAAATTAAAATTAAATAAATACTCGTAAATATTTATATAAATATAAAAAAATAACGAAAATTATTAATAGAATTTTATAAATAAATTTGCAACATTTTCTGCTGTGTGTGTTGTGTGTTGTCGGATATGAGCATAACATGCGGTCTGAAATATTTTTAATCAGGAGTTTTCGTGACTTGGTGTCACTGAATAAAAATGGATATTGAAATGAAACAGAGAAAATAAAGATTAATCGGACACAGTTTAAGGAGTAGGAGGGTGTGTGTGGTATGGATATAATAAGGAATGGAATGGAATGAAATCTTCCGGTTGGACTCTACGAATATATGTATATGACTTTTGAACATAGATAAATTCTTTTATAAATAAGAAACACCTTTATTTCCTCTATAATGTGTCAAATCGTTTCTACATCCATTATATATATGCGGGTGTTATTATATCGTTATATATATATATTTTAAAACTGTGCAAATATATATGCGGTCTTATCTCCGCGCAAACAACAACGTTTATGTGTTCGTATAATATTTTAGCGATGGTAATAAAGAAGTGACAATCATTTTTGTTGTTGCCAGTGCCAGTATATAAATATAATATATGGGTCAACTAATAATTTACTGTATATAAAATAAATAGAAAAAAAAAAAAACAGAAAAAAAGTAAAAAGTGAATTTTTTATTTTTATTATAAAAACCTACATATTTTATATTATTTTAAGATGATATAGTCTAGACAATTTGGATACATAACATTCATTATATATACAGTATATTATATAATATGACGTGATCAGTTTTAATGTCATATGATGAATATTAGATAATTTTATGTTTTTCATTTACATTTACTCAATCTATAAAAATAAATAAATAAATAAATAAATAAATAAATAATAAAACAAAAAAATAGGCAAAATCGAATACCATTTTATTTGCATTTTATTATAAAAATTTCTTCTATTTTATTTATGTATTTTATATAAAATATATAGGCTATATATTATAGACTAAATAGCAAATAAATATCTTAATTGATATTATATATACGATTATTTCTTTTCTTTCGCTTTTATATATATTTATATTTTTCACTATATATAATAAAATTCAAATATAAAAAGAAATACATAAGAAGATATTTTATATCAATATATATTTTAATGATAATTGGTCCTAAAACATTCTAGCTTCTAACATTATTATCTGTACATAATAAATAACTGAACTAAAACGGTTATATTTGATAATGAAAGCACAATGAATTACAAGGATTCGATCGATCGCATATAGTTGGTAGGATCTGTATTGTTAAAGAAAAATAATAATATACATCGAACGTATATGATATTAAACTTAAAGTTCATTTTTTCCCATAAATTGTATCGTTTTAATTGTAACAAAATTGTAGCATATCAATGAATTTGTCTCAAGACCAGATCTAACATGCAAATATATATAGATTTCACCAGAGAAAATTTTAACATTACAGATGATATTTAATGAATACACGCGCATAAAAACATACAATTTATATGATGAATATTTCAACCCTAAATACATCCCCGTATATTCCATATATTTGTCTGTGATCTCATATGATATTCCACCATTTCCACACTGTAGAATCAAAGTGTAGGTCTAAGTCAAATACACATTTAGATATTTTTGTATATGCCCTTAAAAAATAGAGGACATCCACCCACCCCACCGTCATCTATACTATATTTTTATATACTATAATAAATTTTTTGTTTAGAAAATGATCCTTTGGTATTGTAAACTTAAACGATAAACTAAATAATTAAACTTAAATTAAATTTAATTAAATTAAATTCTGACTTGAAATTAAATTCTTTTTTATATACACATTTATAATAGATAAATTATAATAAATTATAAATTAATAGCTCTCAAATAATATTAATTAGATTAACATTTCGCTCCATTCTTCTCTTATACGAATAAACTTTATTAAATATATAATAAATTGCATAATTATGTAATTAGCATTGCATAGAATGTGTGTATATTAAATGTGTATTAGTTTTAAATTAATTATAAAAAAAAATTAATTTCGACCTTTTGTGTTGTTATACCGCGATATACTTTATTTTATTTTATTAACTATATAATATCAGTTGTACAAATATTATTAAACAAATGTTGAATATAAAAATTTTTTTAATGATTTTAATTGCTGTATATCGAAAAAAACTAATTATAGAAAAAAAACATCAATACAAAATTAATCATTTCTTTAATTAAAATAAACTTTTAAATATGCATAATTATATAGGTATACTATAGCAATTATATATACGTGTACGTGGTGGTTGTGTGTGTATAAAAGTAAAAGTAAGAGTAAAATTTTACTTTATTTTGTTTAACTATTGTATGTACAGATAATCATCTGCTACAATATATTCTGTCTATTTGTATTGATGTTAAAGAGATGTATAACATTTGGAAAATTAGATGTATATATGAATTATAAATATACCCATGAAAATATATATATTTTGGATCTTTAGTTTGTAAAAAATACAATACAATAGTTTTTCTGTTATAATATAAATACACTAATTCATAGCAGCGCACACACATCTTATACACTCAGAAAAGCACATATATTTCGCAAATTCGCATATATATATGTGCGATCGTCTTTTAAATGAAACAAAACTGATATATTATTGGAAGGAAAGAAGGAAATATATTAGAAAAAAAAAATCAACAACGATAAGAAAAATTCGCAATTTCTGAAGAGATAAAAAAATAAAATAATAATAATAATTCGTTTATGTAGATGTGTGCACGAGTGTGCGTTTGTGTGTCGAGAGTGTGAGGGAGGGCAATAACCTTATAAAAAAAAAAATATATATATATAATGTATTTTTTATGTTATATATACGTTCGGCTTATATTATATTTATTTTTAATTTTTAACTAAAGTATCTATATTTTATTTTATTTTTCTTTTCAAATTTCCTATCGGTCAAAGACGCAGCACCGCAACAAATGTAACTGGTGCAAAAATAAGCAATATAATAACGAGTTTCGTATATATGTGTATTTTTAGTTGATATTATTTATGCGAATATATGCACAAATTGTATTATTATTTAATTTTTATTTAATTTATCTATTTACAATAATATACACATATTATTATTCAATTCTTTGGACACAATCTTAAATATAATATAATAATAAAAAAAAAAAAATAGATAAGATTTATTTTAAATTTATACAAAAAAAATATATATAAGTTAAAGTGTCTTTTATGATGATAATATGCGAAAGCTAATATATATACATTGCCTTGGGATGAGATAATATAGCAAAAAATATATACGCGCTGCGTTTTGAAATCAATTTTTTTTTTTATTAACATATTTCTTCGAATTTTATTTTTGTGAGTTTAACTTTTTATGCATATATTTAAAAAAAAAAAAAAAAAACACCCAAAAATACTAAAATAATAATGAAATATAAATATTGTGTGTTTGTTTTTCTATTTTATAATTAATTAGAGGATTAAGGATTTTAAAATACATATATATGTTTATATATAGAAAATAGATTGACGAACATTAATATTATATACACGTTATTTATATAATATTTACGTGGGTGGGGGGACGTTAGGCGGCGATAATAATTTTATAATAATTGACGCATTTATCCAGAAAAAATATGATCTTTGTTATATTATGTCAAAGGTTATATGAATAGTAATTCAATATATAGAATATTGAATTTGTGTTTTGATCGTTCAATATCAATAATATAACTATATAAAAAAAGAAATTTTTTAAACAATCCTCATGTCAATATAAAGCTCATTATATGACGACACAATGAAATAATCAGATTATTTTTATATCAAATTAAATTTTCCAATATTTATTATTATGGTTTTAAAATTTTGTACACAACTGCACCCACATATAGCTTTATTTTTTGTACTGATATTTAAAGTATCGTTTAAGGATAATTTTAACATTTTCAAGGATCAAGGATATTTCAATATATTTTTAAGGATGACATTTTTTTTTAGTTAACTGAGGAACCCCAAGTGCATAATAATATAATATATATATATATATATAAAGTGTCGTTCTAAGCCAGAATATCATCTCGTTCTACAATCTAATTAACAACGAATTAACCACCTGTATATATGTATTTATATTTATATTGGGAGGAACTTTTTATGAACTATCTGCTGAACATATATCATTCAATGATAGGTGGTTAATTAATTACAAGTTATTTTTTTTTGTGTTTTTTATTAGATAACATTTCGCCAACATATTTTTTCCGATTTAATAGCAAGAAATTATGAAATTAAAATTAAATTATATTTAGCGCGTAAGTGGTTACTTAACGGGTTAATTTATATAGAGTAAATTTTCTGCATGTGATATAACAAAATTCGCATATAAATAATATCTGTGTGTTTATTTAGTTTTTTTTTTTTTTTTTCTTATTTTTACGGAAAATTTTTCTATGACAATTTCCAAAAATATCTAAATCTAAACGTACACACCACGGTGTGTCCCATACATATAAAAGAAAATTTGTTATTCACGCTTTGTTTGTTATATTATTTTATATAGTTTTGTAGTAGTTAAATGTATGTATAAATAATGTGCGCATACATTTTATATAGATGTATTTACTGGCGTATTCACTTTTTTAATTTTTTTTTTTTTTCTGTTGAGCCATTTTTTTCACTCTTTTTTACATAATTTTTTTTATAATTTTTTTTTTTTTTTTTTGCTATCTGTTATTTATATAACGTTGCGTTGCAACTTTGTTGTATTCATCATCTATTTTTATTTTTTTACTTACAGTATAATATATTTTAATTTTTTTCATTTGGTTGTTTCTAATCTAATACAAACGCTTGCGCTTTATTTTATTTTATTTGCCATTTGTATATATATATATATATTTTGCTATCCATACATATACTTAAAAACTTTTGTATATTAGCTGTAGTGTAGTAGAGTCATATATATATATATATATTTTTTTTTTTTATGCAAACATGTATGTTATATATATATACTTACTTAAGTTGTGCGCGCAACAATGTTTGCCAAAAATTTTGATGCAAACAATATTTAAACAGCAGTTTGTTTTTTTATTTATCAAATATATTCATTTTTTTTTTCATTTTGCATTTGTTATATGGGTACCTATACACATATGTAAAATGTGTTGTGTGTTGTGTGTTGTGTGTGGTGTGTGTATGTGATTAGTTAATGTTAGTTTTTCGATGGCACTTTGCTCGCGCACAAGAAAACTTGAAAAAAAAAAAAAAAACAAAATTAATATTGCGTTGCGTATAATATTTAGAAACATTATTATTATGTATTTTAATATAATCTCTATCTTCATATACACATATATAACACACCATATTGTAAATTTACATATATACACACTCGTGCATAGATACACATATGCGCATATATATACAAAAACATATATGTAATATATAACTATAACTATTTGAATTTTAAAATATATATATATATAAATATTATAAAAGAAATAATATATTAATGATTTCTTTTCTAAATAGGAAACGACATTTTGGGGTCTTTTAATTTAAGAAAAAAAAAAAATAAATAAATAAATAAATAAATAAATAAATATATAATTCTTTGTTATTTGAAATAAGATTTTAACATTTTTGCAATATAAACTATTTATAATTTTCAATTTTCTCTGTTTTGCTTCGAAGCGCATATAATTTATTTTCAAAATCAATTAGAAAATAATAGTTCAACGTGTCATTTATATATATCTACAATATTATCGGCCGTTAGTTGTTCCATTAAATAAATGACAGCAATAATTAAAACAAAAAGAAAAAATATTATCAAAAAGCTTTCCGAAAGCTCACATCTAGAAACTCACTTTTTTAGTATTTATTTAAATAATTTTTCTGGGCAAAGTTTATTTTTCTTACCAAAATAAATTTAATTAAAATTTTATATGTAAATTTTAACAACAATTGGGATCTATTATTCATCATATAAGAGTAAAATTAAAATTTTAACGTTAAATAATTATATGCGATGGAAATAATCAGTTTTTTATATTATTTGAAAAATGGTATTAAACTGCGATTGAAATTGATTAATTTCTATATACTAATAAATTTAAGTTAATTAAATAAAAAAACAAACAAATATGACGTACACATAATTTTAATTAATGCATTTCTGTATACCACAAATATCACAAATATATGTAAATTGTTGGTATACTTATAATAAATTTAAATTTTTAAATTATAATATTATATTCACTTTGTTTTTTTTTTTTTTTTTAATGTGAATAATTAATTGCTTTTAAAATATATTTGCATTTGTATAAGTTTATATTATATAGAAAAATACAAAAAAATATTTTTCAAGGTTAATTATTATCATTTTTGTGCGTTTCCTGAGTTATAAAAATGTATACATATATATATATATACCCAATTATATACGTGTATTTATTTATTTATTTATTTATTTATATTTTGTATGCGATATGCGAGTACATATTCTGATAACATTTTATAATAGTTCATATATATATTCGTGTGTATATAATAATAATCATATTATTTATAACAAATTACTTAAATAAAAAATGTACATTTTTAATAAATAATTTTTGTGTGTGTGTGTGTATGTGTATATGTAAAAAAAAAAAAATAATGTACAAAATAATTTTACACGCACAATAAAGTTTAATAAAAATATTTAATTTATTTATAACCAAATACACATATCTATAATATTATGTATATGAAATATTATATGTGTTTGTATATGTACTTTATTTTTAATAAAAATAAATAAATAAATAAATAAATAAATAAATAAATAAATAAATAAATTGAAAAGGTTAATATGTGAATAAATATTTTATTATATATTACATTTATAGTATTTTTCAAGATTATTTGTGTAGTTTAAAAAAAAAAATTACCATCATTTTATATATAAATATGTATTTATATACGCAAATAGACACATTTTGATAATACATGTACACACACACACGCATATTTGTTAACGCACTTATTATATGCGTGAACGCGCTATATATGCATATGGTCGGCTGTGTGGCCGCCGACCAAATTCAGGTCGTATTTTAATGATATTGGATGCGTAGCTTATTACCCGTACAGATTTTCCCAATAAATTGAATATACAAACTAATTATCATCTATTATAATCTCACTATATTTGTTGATTTAAATAATGTTCTTACAGATAAAATTTGTACAAAAAAAATCTGGATGTACGACGTCGTTAAATTGTTCGGACAATTTGTGATGTTCGTACTTTTTTGAGATTTTTGAAATATTTTCGAATTTAACGCCAAATTACTAATTAAACTATGTTATTGTTGTATATCGGCAATGCAAACATCTTGTAAAATATTCACTGTGTGTTTTGACTGGACCATATTTACTGTATATTTATTATATACATATATATGATCATAGGCGTATATGATAATTATATGCTGCAAGAGTTGTCCTCATATAAGTGTTAAATTTAATTTAATATAAGTATAAGTAAGTGTGAATAAAAAGCTGAAATATGTATATACATACGAGTGTAAATAAATAAATAAAGTTTAAAAATATAATGTAAATATTATACAAAAAAAAATTATAATTTTATATTATTAAAGCTATATAATTTTTTTATTTCGGTGGTTTTCTTTAAATTATAATAATACTTAAAGTAATATTATATGTATATGCACACAAATAATTTGTGGTTTGGTGCTGATTTAAAATTCATTCATAAAATTTTTATACAAATATACATTTTTTTTAATATTTCATAATTTTAAATATTTTTGACTATATGTTCGTTGTTCTTCTCCTCGCATCGCATCTTTGAAAGGAAATTCTTGTATTTTTGTGTGTATGCGTTTGTTTTGCTATTTTTTTCTTGCATATAATTACAAGATGATGATGTGATACATACAAATATTAGTAGATGTATTTATTATTATAATAATATATTATTTTTATTATATTAATTTTGCACATATACGCATGCATTATGAATGATTATACCATATATAAAAAAAGCATTAACATTTTTATTTTGTATTATAAAAAATTCTTCTATATACACAATAATATTACAATAATATTGTATATATGAATAAAAAAACAACCTCTATAATAGCGCTAATACATAAATAATAATTTTTAAGAAAATTATATACAATTAAGTCAAGAAATGTTTTAATATTAATTTCACATGTAACTTATATTAAGTGTATAACCACCCATCATATAACAATAATTATAGTATATGTTTTATAAATACATATTAATTTTCGTATATTCTTTTTTTTTTTTTTCATTTCAGAAAATATCAACCGCAAAATTTAAGAAAAAAAAAAACACGAGCAAGATGTTAAATTCATATGTATTAAATAAAAAAATGTAAACAAATGCGGATGGATAATAATAAATAATAAAAAGTAAGTCTTTTTTATATTCTTTTATATTTATACTCTATCAATTCCAGATAAAAATAAAAGGTGTTTGTTTTAAGAAAAAAAAAAAAATCAACAAAATGAATAAATAAAAATAATTATTTTTCTTACTATATTTTTATATAATAATATACAATAAATATTTATAGAAACGTTGTATAGCAAATAGGTCAGATGTAAAGTATATTTATCAAATGTTTCAATATATAACATTTTATATAGTTTAGTTTTTGCTATATACCAGTATAAGTTATCTGCACTTAATTTGTTACCTATATATAGTTAGAATCAAAATCTAAACATACATGTATTACTTACAGCTTTTGTTGTTTATATATACTTAATGCATACCATTAAATCCCAGATGCTGTTTTAGCCCTCCCCAACACTCTGCTCCAATCGAATTTATCTGCACCAAACGTCTTCCAATCCTAAATTTTAAAATCCTTGAGAAAACGATGTGCACCATGTGTTATAGATGCGAGTTATTTAGATTATCTCGAATTCACACAATCGCAATTATAAATCCTAAAATTTAAAAAGTTGTGATGACAGACAAAAACGTGCATGCGACCAGATTATATAATTTTTTGAGATAATTCTCTCTGTTATGTACCCCTAAGTATTACGACGATTATTACGATTTACTGTATCATTCTTTCATATACAAAGCTTAAACATTAAAGAACCACACTTTAAATAGAAAAAGGGTGTACGGTGTTACATTTATACATGGTTACAGTACGTTTTAAAACCACAAATCTTAATCTATATTCTACTAATTATATACGCTATAAAATATTATAATATTTTGCTATACACTTTAACTAAATATGTGTTATACACTTTTAAATTATAAAATGAAGTTCAATTTGATTATTAAAAAAAAATGTTTGTTTTCAAATCCTAAAACTGAAAGAAAAAACGAAAAAGAAGAAGAAAATAAGCCTATTATATAACAATTTACTTTATTTATATTGTACAATTCATAAATGATCATCAATTTTTGTTATTTCGAAAAAGCACAGATGTACATCATATTAATTTGCGATCATAAAAATTTAAACAAACTCTCTAAAATAAATTATTAACTTCATATATATAATAATTGTTTATATACTTTGTTATTTATCTTATAATAAATTGTATACACGTATTCTTTATATATATATATATATTGTATATAGAGTATAGATTGTTATTTGCTAGGCGGAGGCGCTAATATTAGCTGTTATTGTTGTTGCTGTTGTGGCTGTCATTATTGTTGACATAAATATATAAATGCGTTTATTAATAATAATTATTATTATCAAATAAATGATTTCGTAACATATACACACACACTTTGATTGTTGATAATTTACCCAGCCACATATAACTATATTAATATAATAATAATATCGCTGTATATATACAATATAAAACAAATAAAAAATTAAAGTATTTGTCCATATTCAAGTATTGGAATAATATTTCATATATACGATATTTTATATAAGATGACATATAATAATATTTTGGAGCATATAATATTTTGTATATAATTCACATTCTTTCTATATAAACACCATATAATAAACGATTTTTATCTTATTAATTCAGCCACATATACATATATACGTTTTACTAATATTTTATTAACAATAATAATATTGTCATAGCATCATCATCATTACAATGTTAGTATGTGATACATCTTCAAAATAAAAATTAACCTTCAAAACCTTCATAGTTTTATTTTAGTAAATGATGCGATTGCACAATATCATCTTTTTTTTTTCATATATACGTACGTACGTATAGATATATATATATATATTCATATACACCAAATAAATGATGATGGTATTGAGGAAGGTCTCTCTATAAACATGAATATTTGAATTCATAAGTAATATTATTTTTTTATATTTATATAAAACTATGCGCATATATATAAAAAAAATAAATAATATTTGTATATATTTCATTTATTTATTTATTATATTATAATATTTTATTTATTGATGATTTAACTTTATGTAAATGTACATAAAATATACATATGTGCGATGATCATAATAATAATAATAATAATAATAATAATTAATAGGGATAGTCATAAATTTAATTAATTAATAATATTTCATATTACAAAATCAATAAATTAAAAATGAATAATCAATATTTAATATATATTTATGTCATTATACATATTCTCGTATATATATAATGTGAGTTTATATATATATTATATATTATTAAACTTATTCAAATTCTATATAGTATAAGATTTAACAATTATATATATTAATCCTCATCATCGATTTTATGATTTTACATTGGGCATTTTCTAATTAATTTCATAAATAATTTTTACTACTCAAAATTCATGCCGTGCATAATCGCATTACTGAATTTCATCAAAAATTAAAGGCAGATCAGCTACATGTGCAATTATCGGATCAATAAAAGTGTCCAGTGTATAAATTTTGAAGTAACTTCATATATTCGAACAGACTAAAGAAATCCATTTAATATGCTGATTTTTGATGTCATTGAAATTTTGTATCACACAATGATGCTGTATAAATTTGTACCATTTATATAGTCGTTCGCTTTATACAGTATTACAAAATCATTGACATCGAATGGATTTTACACATTTATTTATTCTATATATGAAAGGTTGGAAATTGATTAAATTAGTTAATTCTATATAAAAAAAAATGGAAATTCCTTAAAACTATTGACCGTAAAATTTAAAAAGAACATAATTCATAAAAAAATTTATTTTCCGGAAAATTTGTTTATTCCATAATTTAAACTAATTTCAACTTGACTATAACGACCAGAAAAAAATCGTGATATTGAAAAAGTTAATGCTAATTCTTTCTATGTTTCTGTTTGTGCAGTAGATCCATCAGGCGCAATGTATTCTTAGGCTGGGTCGTGCACAATATATCATACTCATAAATTAAGTATTTACAAATTTAAATTTACAATTTAATTGTTGGTATATATATATACTACAATTTTTCTATCGCAAACCCCCCTTTGTGGTGATTGAATGGTAATAGAAGTGTTATAACCGCCGGATAGGGGACTAAGACGTTTTGTTTTTAGTACGTGTCATCATAACTTTATTATAATCTTTGCAAATATTTTTTTTTCACGTATATAAAAATTCTGCATCTGACTCTTTTTCAAATATATACACGAGTACTACGTAAATTTATATTAATTTATAATAATACTGAATTTAAAAAAAAAAAATAGCGCTGCTGTACGTATATGATGAATTATTTTTGTGTGTATATATAATTATATATTCAAATTTTTTTATTTGTTAATTATTGCAATTTAAAAATAAAATTTGAATTATTTGTTTTTTTAATTATTATTAGTTGTTTGTATTATTACAAGATATAAAACTTTATTTAATAATAACTCGAGTAAACATATAACGAAAAAAAAAATTATATGTAAATATATAACATTTTGCTTTGGTTTGATTTTATGGTTAATGTTTGTGTGTGTGTGTGTGTGTGTGTGTTTGTGTTATATTAATAAAAAACATCTAACCAAAATTCATAATAATTTTTATTATATTCATTTTTGAAATTTTGTATAAAACATTCAAATACTAATGCATTATAGAGATCATACATTATGCGCATATGGAATTGTATCTATATATTTCATAAATTTGTTGCCCGCGTTCTAAAGTTTTATATACGCATTTATCTATAAAATAAAAAATGTTGCAGATTATACAAAAAAAAAAAAAAAAAAAAACAAAATAATCTTCAAATAGAAATACACTCATAACATAAAAAATAAAAATCCACATATTTTCAATTTTGTATCCACGTGGTCCGTTTTTTTTTTTTCTTTAAATTTTTTTTTTTCATTTCAATGCTATTTTTCTTCGTTTCGCTTATCTCATAATTATTTCATAGAAAAAAATATATGCGTATATATTTTTTATGCGTTTGTATAAATTTCGTATGTTTAAGTTTTAACTACAATATATTATACACTAATTAAATCATTTCATTATTATGTCTCTGAGCATAACATATATATAGTTTTTGTTCAATTATTTTATTACTATATTTTCCAATAATTTATTATGCAATAGAAATTTAATAAATAAGTGTTTAAAAAAAATTATTTATAATAGAAAATCATATATTAATATGTTGATTTGTATTATAAACTCCGATTTCTTATATAATTAATATATATGTTTTTCTATATAATTTCATATTAATATGTGGTGTATATGTTTGATAAAATATATAAATAGATTTTCACATTTATTAAAATTGTATATATAAAAATGATGCGAATTTTTATATGTATTTTTTTTTATCAGGTGAAAAATATTAATTATGAATTTTAGTCGTTTTTTACAATGATACAGATACAAAATTAAATAAAACGCATTATTTTATCAATTTGAAATTTTATACCGTGTCTATAGTATAATAGATTATATATGTGCAACCTTCTGAAAAACCATAAAATCTATTATATATATATATACAAATACGTACAATATATTAACATTCAAACAGGCAGCATGACATGTGACTGACTGATTGTTATAGTGCGAGTCTAAATTATTGCGAAAAAGATAACAAAAATATAAACACAATTTGTATTGATCAATATTATTACTAAATAATAATAGTAGATCTTAAATCTATAATAAACATTCACACAGTTATGTTGACAAATTACTTATCATATGCAGAAGCATTTATAACAGAACGCACAATAGAAATTGGGTGGTGGTGGGTGATCTTTGAATATATTACTTGTTATATGCGTTCATATTATTTTCAAACATATTCATTTTATGATTTCATCACAATCAATTAATGCATAAACGCTATATATACGAGTCCTGTGTTTGCAAGTAAACATCACACATATTTTTTTAGGTTTATGTGAATCCAATTCATGGTAATATTTTTGTTTAATATTAAATTTTCGATGGTATATATAAATTTTCGTTGGCGGCGGCTGCAAACAAATTTCCATATATATTCTATGAATTTTATTGATGTTATATCAATTGTCTAATGTGCGTTATGTTAAATTTTAGTTGTTATAAATATTTTGTATGCAAAAATAAATTCTTTTCATATGGGTGTGTATAAGAAGAAAATCAGAAATTATATATGAAATTGAAATATAACTAACTAACTAAAATTGTATATAAAATGTAATTTAAAAATGGCACGCACATAATATAGAGCTGGTTAATTGAACCTTTATACTACATTTTAATAAACAATAACAACAAGTTTTTTTCTTTTTTCTATTTTACCTATAATCATGTTAACAAAGTACAACAAAACAAAAATAACAATGTAATTATAAAAATAAAATAAATAATAAATGATAAGAAATGCGTTTATCAAAGATTATAAAATTTTATAAAAATTGTATTTTTAAATTTATTTAATATATAACATCGATATATGTCTAGGTCTAGGCCAATCACATCACATAAACTGTAACGGATAATAATTATATAGTATGGGGATTAATTAATTAATTAGAAATACTCAATGTTTTTTATGTAGTACTATACAAATTCTTGGTAAATAAGTCATCGTATCATATGATTAATTAAAATGATGAATCGTTATAACATTGGATTGGTTAAAAAACATTTAAAAGCAATTAATATAAACAGATAATTAAAATTGTACGTATAGCGAAACGAACGCATATTTATCCAATTATTGCGGTAATTATCTGTAATTTCAAAAACAAAACAGTTGCCACAACCTTACCTCCTGAAGAAAAACCATTTCCTTTTCAAAATGCGGCTGCAAAAAAAGCTAATTAAAATATCTGTCTGAAATTTTGTATGCAGCATTTTAAAGAATAACGTGTGGACATTTAAAAATAAAATCACTTATTACCAAATACCATCGTTGCATCTCTTACATTTATACTTTTAATATATAGATCCGCCCTCGTATATGTATTATATACGTGAAGCTTTTTTATAATCTCACACATGTTATGCTGTTCATTTGGTCGTCATCAACTTCAACAGAACGACCTGAAAATGAGAAATTACATGCGATTATAAGTAAATACACCACACCAAACACAATATATATACGATAACTATATTTATTTGACATGGTTGCTTGATAATCAATTAATTTAAATGTCCTGTGTAGTTCATAAACTGCAACGTATTATAGGTTATTTCAGTACTCCTTCTACACCTTCTGGATTATTATTCTGCAATTTTTCGGTACACGCTTTATTTCATTGCTCATTCATTTCATTTTTTGCAAAATTTGAATATATTTTTTTTTCCAACATTAACTATTATATTTTAGGATTAAAATAGATGCGTTTTATTTTTAATTACGCACTTTAAAGTGTTAATTAATTTCCATGTATATGTTTATTTTATTGCCATATATTTTATGGTTTTTCAAGTATATATTATATATGTATGTGTGTGTGTGTGTGTGTGTAAGTATATAAATAAATAAAAAATACATATTTCTGCATAGTTATATCAACAGTTTGTATTAACAATTTTTGGTTATAACACAACACAACATAATCTTTATCTTATAAATATAAATATAAAATATAAAATATATAGTGTAGTATATAAACACAAACACTTATGAATGTATTCGTATATAATATGTATCTATATCTCTACCAATTCACAAAATATTTGTATTGTAATATATATTCATATGGAAAAATCTTGTATAATAAAAAATACATTGAAAATATGTATTAGAAGAAAAAAAAAAAAAATACACATTACAATACGAATGTGTAAATGAGATGTAAATTGTTTACGCATTCAATATTGAAGAAAAAATATTATAGAAAAAAAAAACCTATTTACTATACATAAAATAAAGAAAAAAAAACATTCAACCTTGAATTGAATCACCATATAGCAGTTATTCGGTTTCCTTAGGTTCAAAATCAATATACATATATTTTATACAATATATAATGTGTATTTGTGTGTGTAAATGTTATATATTGAATTATAATATAAAAAAGAATATATATCTTACGTACACATATTTGTATTTTTGGTATTTGTATTTTGATAATATATTAAATCAGTGTTATTCTTATTTTGTTTATACGCGCGTATTATACATTGTATTTTGTATACAGAAAACTTATCCATGGTATACGTAATATACTTATGTATAAATAAATAAATAAATTATAAATACACATTATACGATTACATGTACTATTCCATATAAAAAAAAAAAAAATAAAAGCATTTTTCTATTGTAAAATAATCCATACAATTCTGCAAAGAATATAATTATTTATAAATAATACAAATAATCACAAAATGGAACAAATTTTGTATATATTTTTAGTGTAGTACGTTTTATGTTTATATCGCAGTGCGTTAGAGGTTTTTATATATAGTACAAATTTCAACTATTTTATTATAATATATGTTTTATTATTATTATTATTAATTCAATCGTTAATTTAATTTATTTATTTATTGTTTTTTTTTTGCATTTTAATTTAAAGTTATTCGTCTTTTATTTTTATTTTGTTTTTATGTTTGTTGTTTGCAAATATACATTAAAATAAAATTAACATTTTAATAAAATTCTTGAACTTATAAATATATTTGCATAAGTATAATAGAATATTTGGGTACACTACACACACAATATGGGACAAAAATTATTAAATTTTTTATCGAATATATGTACCATATATATATATGTTAATTATAAATAGTTTTGTATAAATATATATATTAATTTATTTTTTATAGCATATAATTATGCTCTGAAATAAAATATTTTAGAGTCAATCTATTTTATACAATATATATAGAATTTTTCAATATAATAAATATTAAAACATAAAATTGTCTATATTAGTGATGGGGAGAAATATGTGCCTATTTATTTTTGAGTAACTAATAGTACTACTCGATTATTTTCAAATTAGTATTGCATTAACTATATATTGTATATATTCTTGAAACCTGCAGTCCTGTATTTTATTTTCTAAAAACTTAATGAAAATTTGTCCATATATAACCTCATTTTAAAACTATAAAAAAATAAAAATTTGATCCTATTTGAATAAAAGAAATGATCAATTTGTCTATATGTTTTCATGATATATCCCTTTAACCTGTGCTGTACGGGTATTATTTTCTAGGAATTTCATGAGAATTGTTCATATATCTTTCCTTCAAAAAAAACTAAATATAAAATTTAATCAAAATTAGATTAAAAATCATGATAAAATCTCATTATACTTAGATTAGATGAAATTACCCAATAAAAACTGTATTTTATGCGGTGGCGTTATCACATATAATACGTATATATGTGACCTCATCGTAAGTGTACGTATATGGATACAAATTATCAGATTTATATGGCCATTTTCAATGTTAAATTTGATTCGAACTACTTAAATATAAATTTAAGTGTAATTCTATATATATATAGAGCATTTAATTAAATAGAATATATATATACGTATTTTTACATTAAAAACAATATAATTGTATATGGAAAAATAATGCTAACGAAAAATGTCATTGACTGAATTTATATTTTTCAATTTCTATATAGTAACAACTTTTAAAATATTTATAGTAAAAAATTACAAATTCAGATTAATTATTTTACGTAGTATATTTTATTTATTGTACAGTTTTACACATATTTACGTACGTATGTTGCATATATATATATATGCTATTATTTAAAGTCACTTGTTTGCCACCGGATGATATATGTTAAAGATATTCAATATATAATTTACGTATTCGAAAAAAATGTAAATCTGTTTTTAAATATTTTTCGGTACAAAATAAATAGATTTTGTGTGTTACTTCACTCTCTCCGCGTATACGCATTTATTTATATATTATTAATATTTTCTTTTGACATTTGAATTTAAATAAATACAATGCGCGTGTACAACATCAACGGTAGAAGGACGATTGATGATCGCAATTAATATGATAACTTTTTTAAGCTATATTTGATTTGTTGAAACATTATAATCCGAAGATTTTTGTTTAAAATGTCATTAGATTTGGAATTATTATAATTATGGTACAATTATTATATATGAATAGCAAATGATATAAAAGTTTAAAGATGACGTTATCAAATAAAATTGCATTTAAAAAATTTATAAATTAAAAGCAAATTATATTTAAATTTCACTTTTATTTAATTATATATATTCTCACATAAAATTGTGGAATAATAAATTTAAAATTGTTTGTCTTAAGAAAAAGCTCTTTTATAAACTTATTAACTACTAACTACTTATTATTATTAATTGGGTGCAAGTATTTAAAAATGGATCTGAGTATTTTCGAAAGTTTTAAAATTTATATATTTAACCGATTTCGCCGATATAAGTTCTGACAATAAAATGCTTGTTATAGAATAATTGCTATATACATATTTTATTTATCAATTTAATTCTATTAGAAATTTCTTATGTACTTACGCATAAATTTATATAAGTACAGATTAAAATATTAAACCATCGTTTATTCTTTATATATTTGTTGATGAAATTGTTAACAAAAACATATACCATAATTTAGAAATAAATGGCAAATTATATTATTATATATATATTATATTAGTGTTAGTGCGTATCATAGAGATACATCATGTGTATAAATTATGATGGAAGCAGATAGGTTAGGTATACGTATTTCATCATATTACGAGTATATTTATGTATTAATATTACATAGATAATATGCCTAATAAATTGTCAAAATATATAATATGTGTTTCAAGAACAATCTTATATGACATACAGCATCAAAAAGCGAAAAAATTTATTATTGTATATTCGCGATCTCTATGATTATTGCATATTATAAGAATAATACTATATATCAATATATATGGCAAATATATTCACATGTACACACATGTATACAAAATATATTACGAGTATATACAGCATTCGAATGATTAAATTAAAAGAATAGTTTAGCGTGAGAACTGCGTGTTGTTATTTCTTGTATATATATATATCTACATATATGTTTTTACAGGTTTTATAGAAATTTCATATTTATATGTGTGTATAAAGTTTCTTTTAACTGAATTTTTGTGTAATTTCGTTATTTTCCTATCTATATATATTATATATATATACATATGTATATGTAATAGGTGTACAAATATGGCTTGCCGAATCCATCGCACCGAAAAATACAGATGTTTTCTTAATTCCATTATTTTTATATGATTGCGATTAGCCCATAATGGGTATAGTTTTACACCCGCAGACATTGTTAATCTTTCAGTATATAAAGCGTCATATCCAACAACATATATGTATGTAACTTACGCATATCACGTTTTTGTTTTCACCGCACATTATGCTCGATCAGCTGACAAATATTTTATTTGAAAGTACTGTCCAAAATCTTTATCATTCAGCAAAATTTTTTCCATATAATTCTGAAGACATTAACTGCACTGCATGAAGGATATGTAAAAAAAAAATTTCAAAAATAAGCGTGATCGTTTTTTAAGACATAAGTCAAGCCATATTTGTACATCTATATATTTATTATTATATATAGTGAATTAAAAAGATGCGAATATATATAAGTATATAAATGTGAAAACAGAAAAAAAAAATCGCATTAGGATTGCGGATGTTACTTCATCTCGTTTATATAGTTTGAATATATTTTATATATATAGATACACGCATAAGTATATATAAAAAAATCATGTATATGCACACAATTGAATAAACCCAACCAATTTCATATTATAAACTATATATTATAATAATAAATATACTAAAAAAAAAATACTAATATATATAATAGAACAACGCGCGCAACAACCCAACTATTTCTTTATATTTATATGTTTGTTTGCATCATCATACTATACACATAAGTAATATATATATTTTGAGATTACGTAATTTTAAAAAGGCCAAAAATATAAATTCTAGCGCGCGCATAATAATAATAATAATAATAATAATATTATCGAATATATAGTTAAATATTATGCCCATGATGTTTTTATTATATATTTATTATTGTTTTTAGTACTCGCGCGTATTATTACTTTATTATTATATAGGAAAAAATAAAACAATAGGTATTGTGTGAATGTAATGTGTGATAATAAGAATAAAATCAATATATGAACGTTTATCTGTATTTACTATCAATTAATAAAATTTACACATTCTTTTCATATCTTTTTTTTTTTATGCTTCAATTATATATAATTAAACATTTACTCGAAAGCTATATTTATTTAAAAGTTCAATAGGAAAATTTAAAAATTACGATTTTTAATGTATATTATGTATATGTAAATGCGTTTCCGCACCAACCATCTCACCACCATTCATGCACCACCATACAATATTTAATTCATTTCAAATAAAATCGCTTTGCTTTGCGGTTATATTTATATTTTTTTATTTTTATTATCGCATCGCATTATTATTTTATATATTTTTGTTATTGCTATTTATTATTTAATGTCTTATTATTTTATATTCATTTATTATTAGTTAATGCAAAAAAAAAAAAAATATATATATCCTTGAACTGGGTCATCCACACATTAAATAATTTAAAATTGCACTCGCTCGTGTATTTGCTTCTTTCTATCTATATAATACATAGAGTCGTATTTATATATGGACAAATGTACATGTAGAATAGCATAATCAGCAGTTCAGTTCATCAACACACCAATATAAAAATAAAGAAAATTAAAAAAAAATTTAATCTAACGATATTCTCTAACAATTTTTTTTGTTCGTGTATTTGTATCCATATATATATATAAAATAACTATATACACAAATAATTTATTATAATATACACCAAATGTACGAAAACTAACCAGAATTTGTTATTCTATTTCTATGGACTGTGGTAATGCCAGCTATTGACTGCTAATTGATTTACGTTTTGAGACATGTTTTAATTATCGTGACATTTTCTTCATTTTGTAAACAAGTGACTGTAAGTGTTGTGTGTCGAAAACATTTTTCTATATATAAATAACAAAGAACCAATAACATTAAATTTGGTTTTACAATTGGTGACCATGACTATGTATAAAACGGAAACGCTTGAAATACTGCTTAAAATCTCTTTATATGGTGATAATTGTTTATATGCTAAACATAAGTTTTTTTAAAGTTAGCAAGTAATATTATGATTGATATTCACTGTTTGCTTAGGTATATCAAAAACAGTAATTAAAATGAGATTTTAACTATAACGTACAAAAATCAACATATTTCATATATTAAGGGCGATAATATTTCGAATAAATACAATAAAATTAAATTAATTGTTTGCTTTTTTCTTAATCTATTGTAATTTGGGTAATTTTTTGGACAGAGGGTATATAGTATATATATATTTGCTATTTTTGTTAATCATTATAATATTAGTATTAATGGAATAGAAAGAAATCAAAATATAATAAGAAATAATAAGGTATTTGTTCCTATATTAATTAAAGACCATAATTAATAAAAAAAAATATTTAGATATGTGTCAAAAACTTCAAAATTCTTTGAATTTAATGAATTTATAAGTTAAATGATTTCAGTTAATAAAATAAAATTATGCGGAAGGAAATGTTATATTAAAAAGTAATTTATCTATATAATTATCTATAATGATATAATATTATCTATTTGATTTGATATAAAGATATAGATGATTTATATATATTATAATCAATTTGTAGTTGCTGATATGGATGCATTTGTATATATATACCAATATACCAATTGTTATTCATCCTACTTGGCTACATATAGGTGAGGATACCTTATGTGTATATATATAAATAAATAATTATAACTCCATTTGAACAAAACAAATTCAATTTTTTTTTATTTCTCGTTATTTCTTCTTAATTTCCTTTATAAATTATATCTCTATATCGCATTCAATTTGTATACATGTGTACACATCAGCTCACAACCATGCACAATATAAATATTTTACTTTGTGACACAATGTGTTATTCTGTGGTGCCTGTCATCAACAACAAATTTTGTTTTTATTTTGTATTTTGTTTGCGTAAAATTTAATTTTTATATGCGTGTATATATGTAAAGGGTGATCCATATTTTGGGATGCTGATATACGTTATAATGTGATTCACTGAGAAATTTTCAGTTTATCTTGACCTACAGGATGTGAATTCTTGGTGATGTTTGTTCATTCACATATTAAATCATATCTTATAGTATTATGTATACCTGTATATAGAGCAACAATTTGAAGCTTGTTCCAAACATGATTGATTAAGTTATTAATATATGTTTGAGCAGTAGCTATGTATTATTATTAACGAATTGTTTTACAGTTTATATAACTTATTTGAGAAAATTACATCTTTCTCCATTTTTATTTTAATATTTTGGTGTGTTAGTACAACATCGAAAATATTCTTTCTATATAATATTAGTGTATTTGCTATTCGAAAATAAGCCGGATATTTATACATTGGTATGATCAATATTTTGATGACAATTGATAATCATCGTAACTTATGCTTGGCTTTAATTATTATAATAATGTACAATAAAATAATCTATTCTATTTATACTTTAAAAATTTATATGTATTGTTTATTTGGTTTCAATGCATTTTAAAAATTATCTATACAATTCACGTATACATTTTTAAAATAAAAATACAATCTATAGGCAAATTTTTTAAAATTACGTTTTCAACTATTGTAAAATCAAACGTAATATATAAATTATTAATAATATATATAATTATTAACAGAAATACCCAGTGAGACCGGCATGTATGATAACATCGATTATTGTTTACTTATTTCTAGTCAGCACTATTCCATTCTTGCAATACTTTCTAGATTACTTTTGTGCAGAGATGTCATTGGTGGAAAGTACTTCTTCTTATATTAACGCATGCATTACTGTTTTTGTATTTTTGTAAAATTTCTTCAAAAATGTGTGAAATGAGAAATAACCAAATTACCAGGTTTCTAGAAACTGACGCAGAAAATAATTCTGCGCGTAAAGATTATGCAGAATTTTCATCTAGCAACTATTCTTATAATCCAATATAATAAGTCTTTTTGTAGAATTTCATTGGAATTGAATGATCTGAAGAAGTGATAATCTGATGGAGCAACATTTGGTTAATAAATGCGGTGTGAGAACTGATCCCATTCAAGTGCTTTTCAGGTTTCTATGACCGGTTTTGCGACATGCGAGAGATAATTGTATTGTTGTTTAAAACCATTTTATCGTGACTGGTTGCTTTTCTTGTAATAATCGCTTTAAATTGATTCGTTGTTGACGGTATAGTATAATATTGTCAGTTTGGTTCAGTTTCAACCATAATAATGTTATACTCCTTACTGTGGTCTCACCAAATACTGAGACTTTCAATTACAATCCGATACTTTTGAAGTATTCTAATCACTCCCATCTGCACCGATCGCCGTTGAGCTACGCCAAACTTCCAAAACAAGTTTAATACCTGTCATAAGTCATATGGCAAATCACAATGTCGGCTATCAAAGGCGTATAGCGCCGATCGAACATGAAAAGTTGGTCAGCTTTTGACACCGCCAAATGAAATTTTGAGAAAATATTTAAAACACAATTCAAAAGCCGACTATGATAACATTTGGCGCAGATCAGCACCTCTCAACGGCAATCGGCGCCGCCTATCTGTTTGCAGCTTAACACTTTTAGCTAGATACATAAACTGAATGATAAAGATATAGAGCGTTAGTGAATCCGTATACAAAAAAAATTTCAGCCGAAACCGACAACGCGTAATAAGCGATCGTTTCATATTTCTACACTACACATAGAAACATCATATTTTTATTTATTAACAAGTACACACACATAAATTTTGGAATTTTTTACAATAATTTCAATTTTTTTAAATTATGATAAAAACACTGCACCACTACGTGTGGGATAAACTAATATATAAACATACATAAATAATTCCGTATACTTAAACGAACTTAAACCAACTTTAACTATAGTTTTGTACTGAAAATACTGAAATTTTTACTTTTTACTATATATTTTATGTTGATATTATAGCATAGTGAATTATAAAGACTAAATGTTAAAAATAATCAGTTTTTTATGAATTTGTAAGTGAAATTTAATTTTTTTTTAATATTTCTTAATACCAATATTATCCTACACAATTTCTACATAATTTAAGCATATTTCAAACTGGATAAAATGTGTTTGAAATAATTCAAAGATAAAATATTAGATAAAAATATTGGAAATTGATTATTTTTCTAAAAAAAAACGGAAGTTAACGTTACCCACACAGTTTTTCCTGAACTTAAGCATATTTCAAGCTGGATAAAATGCGTTTGAAATAATTCAAAGATAAAATATTATAGATAAATATTGAACATATATAATTTTTCTAAAAAAAATGTGTAAAACCAAGTTCATCAACCTTACTGCTTCACGTTCAGTTGGATTTCAACAGTTATACCTTTCCCCATTATAAGTAATTTAGAAAAATTATAATTTTTAAAAGCATTGATCATTATCACTAATAATAAAAAAACTAATTTTAACCTAAATACAATTACTGTTCACTTTAAAAAATGTTAATAACTTAATTATAGGGTCAGTGTGATATTATACACTTTAACAATACTTATGAGTTCGGAATGGGTGGATTTTTCATGTGTACAGAACAAATTCAACAAATTTGCTGCTGAATTTATTTATGAAATTAGTACTACTTATAAATTCAAAGATAAATTCACCCATAAATTCTTTGTTGAATATTTTAATAAATTAATTATTGGTGAATTCATTCATGAAATTGGAAGTACTTACAATTACTATATGCATTAATTGAAGAAATTGGAACTACGTACAAAAAGTCTCACTGAGTAATGTGATAAAATGTAACCAATAAAATAACTATAATATAATACTTTTATCATAAAATTTGGTATTCAAAACATATATTCTGTATAGAAATTTGCTAATTTAATATTATTATTATATGATTATTACTTCCCTCTATATAGACATTACCACCACAACTAAAACTTTCTTATAGCAAAAATGAATAGCGAAATTATCAGCGTAGTGCGTTCATTATTTATAAGAAAAATTTTAAATTGTGGAGTAAAAACGATAATTGTTTTATTTTCCAGTGAATAACTTTTCAAATTATATATAATATTATTATTATATTTTAAATACGATGTGATATAGTGTTAACTTTATTTTTATATTTTGTGACCTTGACACTGCCAATGTGTAGCCTTAGATATTTTTGTTTAATTAATTTTTTATATACATTTTTAGTTGTTATGTAGAACTTTCGTATATGATAACGTAAGAATTTGTTTTATAATATATACGTGCACGCAAGTAAAAATATATTCACATTTTATTTCTTTCAATAAATTGTATTGTATAAATTATATGGAGGCTAATTTAAATAAGCTACCAACCAACGACCATTCAAATATTGTTTCTAAATAATAAATACGATTTTTTTTTTACAAAAATGTGGTGGTAACCCTTGCTGAAAAATTACTATATAACTTTGAAATGGAAAGAAATGTAACGAAATATATAAAAATGAACTTTAAAACAATAAATAAATTATATAATTAATCACTTCCTAGAAATGTTTCGTTATCATCGAACATTGAACATATATGAAAAACAACAATATTTATCAACAAATTAAAAATCTCATATTTAATTTAATAAAATTTTTATTAATACTATGCAGTAGTAGAGTAGTCAATGTAAACCGCATAACTGAAAGAAAGAAATTGATTTCTTAAGGTTATAAATATGATAACTAAACGATAAATGATAATTTTTTTTAAATTCTGCAAAGTAAAAATTTGTTTTTATATTTAATTCAGTAACCATATTAAAAAAAATAAAATTAAAATAAATAAAATACGATAATAAAAATATATAAATATTGACATTATTCGACGTATTTTTAATACAATTTTAATAAATTTAAATACACAATATAATTTCAAACATGTGTAATAATGAAAAATTAATTTATCCATTTCAAAGATTAACTTTATTATCAAATGGGTAAAAAAAATATATTTTTAAATTTAAATTGTGTGTGTGAATGGATAATTAATATATTTTTCATTTGTCTATACATTTTTTTAATATATATATATATATAGTTTAACATTACCAGAAATAAAATGTTGGCGTACTGCAAATTTAAATGATATTCAATATATTTCTCCATTAATAAATTCAAAAACTTACGAATTATTTGGTGAATTTAATATTAAAGAAATTATGTAATTTTCATCATTTTATATATAAAAATATATTGAAATAATTATAATTGATTTAAATATATTTTCCAATTACGTATACTTCTTGTACTCTTGTATATATAGAGAAATGTCAATTTATAGCATTGTTTTAGAAAATTGTGATAATCAAATTATTGCATTTTTAAGCTTACGTAACTATCCAAATATTTTAGCATTAAATCCTGATTGTTGGATTGATTGGATCAATTATCATTATAAGTATATATTTATTTATAATATAATTAATTTATTTATATTTATAGTAAAATTATCCTTTATTATAATATTAGAATAATAAATGAAATAAATTATGGAAATACATTATTTATACATTTATTAGTATGGGATTTACGTTATAATTTAGAGATTTTAAATCCAATATTTAAATCCATTTATCTGAATAATATAAAATTAAATAATATTATATTAATAACACCACCAAATGTTTACGTTCGTGATTTTAATGAACCGATAATAAATGTGAATTTTACAAAATATTTTCCTTTAACATGTGAAAATGGAAAATCATCATCATCATATCAATATTTATTAATAAATAATCGTAATAATGTTATACCAAAATTGAAAATTCGATTTGCATTGTAAGTAAATTATATTCGTGATTTAATGTAATGTTATAGCATTGTTATTTTATGCATAATATACTCACCCTCTGTTGTTCGAAGGATAAATAGAAAAATAATTATATTTATCACTCATGTGATTAAGAAATTATCGTCGCTTCTGCAGCGTTTTTAATGATTTGCTGTCTCTTTGGAATGATTAGTAGTCATTTCGGTTCTTTGCCGGACAGAGGGTGTATATACATATATTAATTTTTTCAATATAGCAATTTATTATTATATATTGTATAAATTATAATTATTATATTAATTTATTAAATATATCTATAATAATATTAATAATATATAAATAAATAAATTAAATAGACCAAAAGATAATGATGATTTAGTTGAAATATTAAATGAAACGTGTCCTAAATTGAAAAAAATTCATGGTGATTTTTATATTGCTGAAATAATTTTAAGTCAACAATTAAATCGAAAAATTATTGTAGCTGAAGTATATAAATAATAAATTAAAATAAATTTTCCTTCATATAAAACCCATATATATATATATATAATTATTAGAGGTTTTCCAATTGAAAATTAATTTTTCTCTTTTTAAAATAAATACATATATAAAAATGTATTATGTATATAGCATGAAAATTTGGCTGTTGGAATGCTGTGCCTTAACACAGACATAGCAATTGATTATTTATTTAAATATTTTCAAGTTGAACCATTTCATGAATTTCGTAAACATATTTGTAACGATGAAGAAATTATATTATTTAATGAAATGAATGAATGTAATCATATCAATAATAAGGAGACAAATATGATTGAAAAGAATAAATTAATTAGTTTAGAAACAATTAATATTTCTGTATCGTCATCGTCATTATTATCATCAGCATCATCATCATCATCAACATCTTCTAATTCTAAATCTCAATTGCCACAATTAAAGTAATTATTAAATATTATTGTGATTTATTCATCTACACGTGGGATGTCTGAATAGTTCTCGACCATCATATAGACGACATTATATAGACACTGTGAAACAATAATTGTATATTAGAAAGTTGTATCCTTTTTATTCACGCACATGTAAAATTTTCAGCGAAATATTAACTTTCATTGTTATGGATGGAGAATTTTTCAGGCATTGCTCGTATTAATTAAATAATAAAATGATTTTGTTTTTATTTTATTTATAATAAGTAAACTAAATTTATTACAATTATTATCAATTGATAATTTTTCGATACATTCAATAAACGAAAGTTTACATAATGATGAAAAAGATAATAATAAATTAGAAAATAAATTGTATACACAAATTAAAAGTAAATATTTAATATATTACAAAAAGGAAAAAAAAAATATTAATAAAATACTATTATGTCCTTTTTCTTCTACATTAACATTTTGAATATATAGAAAAAATTAATAAATTTTCTACACAAAACAATTTTTCTGCACATAATACACATCTTGAAAAATATTCAACCGAATCCGATGCATTTGCTATTGAATTATATGGTTTAAGATCGGATATTGATGATCGTATGGCATATGATCTTTTAGAGGCAGCATTTGAAGTTTTTCCTAATAAAAATTATTGTTTAATTACATTACCAACGCAAACGAAAAGTTTTTCATTATTAGAAAAATTTATTGTAAATTATTTATTATTTATTTTATGTAGTGCTTTTTTTTTTTTGTTTTGTTTTGAAAACATTTTTTTTTTATAGGATAATATAATATTTATATATTATTTATAATATCTTTTGTACACCATTAAGAATTAATTAATTTTATTTTCTATATATTAACGTATAAACGAACGCGTATAAAATATTATGTGCAGAAAATTATGCCAAGAAAAACATCAAATTTTCATCATTGTTTATATTGTGTACATAAAAATTCAATTTTAAGTAATATAATAATTCGTATGGCTACCATTGATGATAAACAGGAAATTGAAAAATTTCTAGAAAATATCTATAAAGGAAATTTTATAGCTGATAAAATGAATACATATATAAATAAATATTATGAAATTTATAATTATAATAATAATAATAATAATGATAATAATAATAATAATGATAATGATTATGGCTATGATAATAAAAAAATTCATTTTCCATTTATAATTCTAAATGAAAATAATATTATTGGATTTTGTGTTTTAAGAAGGTATAATATATAAATATATATAGACAAACAATATATAATTGCTTTCCTTAATTTTATATATAAAGATATTAAATTAAATATTAAATTTATATTTATATATACTCACACACACATACACAATTACTTTCCATAATTTATTTATAATGAAAATATATCTATATTCATATAGTTCTAATGATTATGAAATTCAATTTATACGTCATCATTATGATATTGATTTTTATGTAAATATTTCTCATGAATATTACTTTGATCAAAATGCTGTTATACAAATTTTAATTGTTCATCCAATATTTAAGCAACGTATGCCATTTATATTACATGAAATTTCACGTCAAACAGGATATACAAATTTTTATTATAAAATGGTATGTAATTATATTATTAAATTATAGTATACGACGAGTATATATAATGTATAGGAATATGAAAATTTATAATTTGAGTGCGCGCGTATAATATAATATAGAATGTATACTGTGCGCGAAATTCATATGAACAATTTGGTTTACCTACTTTTTTAGTTTGCATTTCACATTTCCATTATTTGATTCATTTGAATATTACCTCAGAGATTATTAGGTATTATTGTATATTTGTATCATGTAAAAAATGCTACACTATCTGTCCTAAAAATAACCAAATCTAGTAACATATATTTTCTGCTTTGATTGATTTATGTATTTCGAACCTATCTTAACAAAGTGTAAAAGTTTCATAATATTTTCTTCAATGTAATCCAAAATACAATTCATATCGATTTTATTATTATTATTATTAGCTTATATTTTTTCTAATCTTCCATTCGAAGTTTGCTCACTGTATACGGTGTTAAAACATATGTACTCATAGCGGAGGAAATAAATAAGTATATGCGTTAGAGAAAATATAAATAATTTAAGCATTATCATTTATATATTACACATCATATATTTGTGTACAGTGCTGGAAATATATATAATTAAATGATATAACGATGAAATAACTAAAACTAATGTCAAATATTTCTCCATCGATATATATTCCATATACACATATAATTTCATAGGAATATACGCAATACATATGTAACACCAAGTGGAGCTTATAACATCTATCCCATTTACATTCATTGCAGTCCGAAGTTGGTAAATTACTTTGCATGGAGGAGTATATAACAAATCACCATGTGCGCTCTACAATTATCGAACGAGAATGAAATTTATAATTAATTTTGAATATTTTATATTATATCAGTTATGATGCGTGAGTAAAACTCGAATAGATATAGTCCATTAAATACTATATGTATATTTATCGTCAAATTAATTAATATTGCGAAATATTTAGTTTTTACGTTTCATATATATTTTATTATTGGATATTTCAAGAGATATTCTAAAAAATTGATCTTCCTTCATCGTTTACTTATAAATATATTTCCAACACTTTATATTTATGCATATATAATAAATATGCAGAGGGTGATTCAATCAAATACTTTTCATAATTAAATATTTAGTAGATTTAATATGTGATGGTGTGGTACGAGAAGAAGATGATTTAACCCTTTGAGAGTGTATTCATATTCATATATGTACTTGAAGTTGAACCGGTAGCACAGTATATATCCGATCAATTTTTTTTTCACATTCAATACACATCAAATTATTTATATAGAAAACGTAAGACCAAAAATTTTGTGTTGGTTATTTAACTAATTTATTATCAAGGAATTTTTTTCCATATGTACATATTTTTAAAAAAGTTAAATGTTATAAATTTAAAGTTACAGTATTACGAGTGATAAGTCCATTTATTTTATGGGGTGTATATATGTCAAAGTGAATTTTAACTTTTTATATTGACCAATTAACCAAAATATGTTTTCGATTTCGTAATATATATGAATAACATATAAGTATAGGTATTACAGGATCCATTGTTTCTCTTTCATTCGGATCTCAACGAGTTAATTTATAGAAAATTATATTCTATATTTAATTATATAAACGAATAGCTTTCGATTGAATAGGAAACCGAATTTATTTATATATACAAAATAGTTTTTGTTTTATTATCTGAATTTGTTTCTATATATAATATATAATGTTTGTAAAATAACTAATTATTTTTATTAAATTTAGCAACTTTTTCTACGAGTATATGAATTAAATTAATAATTAATAATATCATCAATCATAAATTTTACATGTACGTGTGTATTTGTATATATGTATAATTTTTCAGAATTAATTTTATTTAAATTCTTATATATGCAATATACATTTACACATGTATAAATTTATATAGTACAATGTATTACATAACATATATATTCTTCATTTAGCATCAGCAGATTCTCATATAACATAAATTTATTTTAATTTTTCTATATAAAATATAACCCTTTTCAGGGTTGTTACAATAAAATTGTGTAAACGTATATGTATGAATTTATATACATGTATACAAAATAATATATATATATGTAGACTGTACTCTAACGTATATATAGTTCAAACGAAAATATGGTAAAAATGCAAAACCCACGCGACCTATTCATACCATATATTTTGTATATGATATATAGAAATTTTCTATATAGAACATTAGGTGTATATATAATGTTCATGTTGTTCTCATAAATATATATATATCGAATAGGTCGTTGAACACATATGTTATATGCGTTATAAAAACCATAAAGTCAATAAAAGGTGCGTTTTTTTTCTTTCGTTTTTGGAAATATCGCATGTGTATACACTAAAAACTCGTATAGGTCCGTATTCAAAAAAAAAAAAAAAAAAACAACGAAAAAGAATTTATACTCGTATGATTTTTTTTTATTTTTACATTTGTTGCCAAAAAGGATCTATCTATAAATTTTTGTGTAGGCAGTTAAAGGTGAAAAAAAAAGAAAAAAAAATAGAGAAAGTAAATGTCAATTATATTAAATATTTTTAAATTATGTTTGGTCTTTTTTTCCATTTTTTTTTGGTTAATACATTAACATGTAGCCGCCGCTTACATAAAAGTTTGTGTGCCATATACACTAAATAAATTTCATATATTCAAATATATTTCTAAAACAAAGATTCCCAAATAAAATATTATTCTTATATATAAATAGTTATGTGTTAAAAAACTTTATTTCAAGATTAAAAAAATGTTCTTATATACTCTTTTATATTTTCTATTTATATTCATTTTTAATTTTACTATCGCAGAGCTTTTAAAAGAGCTTTTAAGATATTAGCTACGTACAGCATAATTGAATAATTATTGTATAGTCAAATATAATATATCATACATAAACGTTATTTTAAATTGAAGAAATTTCTACTAAAATCCTTTTTCGTTTTATTAATCGTAATAATATTATAATTAGTAATAATGTAATTTTCTATTAGGCGTTTTTATTTGTGCGGAACACTCTGTTTTAAAATAAAATATCTCTTCATATATTATACTAATTTTTATTTTTAATTAATAAAAAGGTAAACTTTAAATAACTCCAAATGAAAACAAAAGGTCAAATTATTTGACACATAATCACACACACACACACACATTATAATAATGTGATTTTGCATAAATACTCAATTTGTTTATTTTATACCTGAATTCCTAAAATTCAAATGATTCTTATTTTGTTATATTCTAATATATAGAAAAACAATGAAGAAATACCATTTACAATAATTACTGAAATGATACCAATTAAACCAAGAAAATTATTAAATTATAATATAAATTTATTACGTGTGGCGGAAAAATTACCTCCATCATTTGTATGTGAAGAAATTAATGGTGACACCGAATCAACAATATTGTCTTCGGCGTATGCACTTTATCATCAAAATTTAAAATTATGTTCCAAACTAAAAATATCTGTAAATTTAAAAATAGTAATTATTGGTTGTAGTACAACTGCATTGGCATTTTTAGAAACTTTAATATTTAAGTAAGTAAATATTTTATATAGTTTTATGTTTCATGCGCAAGCGATTGTATTATATATATAAATACAATAATGTTTGTATCCAAATCCAATTATTTCTCAACATATTTTGATGAAATTTTAATCTAACACACTTTATCACATTTCATTGAGATAAAAAATTACATATACTAATATAAATTGACTATTTTCACATTACCTAATTTTGAGTGAGGATAAACTTAAACATTTTGTTATAAACAGCTGTATAAAACACTAACTGTTCCTATATCAATAAAGATAGTCTATATAGAAAATCGATTCCACATTAATATTTGTGATCTCTGCAGTATCTACAAATATATAGTAACCAAATGCTCATCCATATATTTATATTTGTAATTTTTTATTCTAATATTACCATTAATTTATTTAGAAAAAAAATTCAACATTTTTGGTTTTCTGAAATAATTTTAATATCACCGGATGGCATTTCATTAGACGATAATAATAAATTAAATAATTTATTTATGTATCCAGAAACATATACAAAAAAATATTTAAATCAAATTTTACTATCCACATGGATTACAGTAATAAATAGTCGTTTATGTAAAATTAATAGGTATTAATTTAAATTTCTAAATTTTGTATATAAATTAATACCGCACGCCACACAACGCACCATCATGGATGGTATGGTATGGAACTAAATATTATTAACAAATGAATTTGTTTCCATATATATTTTGTGTTATAGAAAATCTAAATTTATAATTATCGATCAATATGAAAAACAAATTAAATATGATTTTTTGTATTTATTTGTTGGTCGTCAATATGATTATCCATTAGATCTTGTGCGTAAACCATTACAACAACCAATAAATATGTGTATTTTAAATAATGAAAAAGATGGTGACATGATGTTAATTAAATTGAAAATGTTAATGAAAAATTTAGTTAATTGTAAATGTTTTAATATAATGTTTGCTTGTTATATATTTTATGTAATTATTTTTAGATAATATTATTCTTTATGGACATTGTATTGATTTATTTATTTGCATAAATTTTCTATTAAAACATAATGTGAATCCAAAACAAATAACTTATGTTGAAACACCGCCATTAAAAGATGGTGATTTTCAATTATCAATATTTAATGATCCGTTTGTTAAACAAACAATGGAAAATGTTTTAAAAACAATTGGTATAAATTATTTAAAAAATTATAAAATAAAATATTGGAATTTAAATGAAAGTTTAAATACAATTCAATCGATATGTATTCAATGCTGCAGTAATACAATTGAATTAACATTAAATTGTTCATTATTATTTTGTTTTGATAAAAAATTGGTTGCATTAAAAACAATTAAAGGTATGTATTGTGTGTGTGTGTTTAATAGATGATATTCTCATACACATAAACAATTGCTTTAAATGACGTCTCCACTCCAATTTTATTATATAAAATATATTTTATTGTCATTGTAATATAATAAAAGTTAAATCTATCACTAAATTGAACATATGCAGATAGACATACATATAAATAATATAAAAAATGATCAATTTATGACAAAAATTTCTATTTTATTGAATACTATCACCAGAAATATTATATACTAACAAATCATTAATTATATTTAGCTTAGATTATATAGATTTTTAGTCATAAACGATTTATATACATTCATTCATCGTTTTTCTATAATATTTTCATATATATATATATATTATATAGCAATAAATCAGTGTGATTTAGTATTTGATGGAAGACTTGTTATCGACGAAAATTGTCATACAAATGATCCATTTATATTTGCTGCCGGACCATTAACAAAATATAAACAAATTCTTTATGGTGATAAATTTCGTCATGAATATTACAATAGCGAAGAAATTGGTAAATGGTTAGCAAAACGTTTTTTAATAGAAAATATAATAGAACAACAATGTTGTAGCGTTAATACAAATGATAATAATATAAATAAAAATAAACAGAAAATAATACCAGAAACTTGTTATGTATTTAAAAAACCAATAGTTCAACATTGTCAATTACCAAATAAATTAAATTATTTATATATTCATGAACCGGGTCCACAAATACCATATGAATTAATGAAAACATCAACTAATTATGTAATTTAATTAAATTATTAAGATATACTTTAAATCTATATAGAATAAAAAATATTTTAAAAAATTTCATTCAATTATCTACACTCTTTCAAAAAAAGGGACAAGATTTAATTACCGGCGGTGATATTTATAGCAACAACGGTAATCAAAATGATGATTCAATTAATTACTTTCGATTACATATAAATCAATATAATAAAATTGATACAATTGTTTGTTTAACAAAAAATGTATATATATATTTTTTTATGGTTTTTATTAATTTATTAAATTTTCCTGCCTAATTTCACATGCACTATATTTATTATAGAAACTCAATGCACAAAATATAGTACAATTATGGGGAAAACATGAAAAATTATTAAATAATTTATTAATAAAATATAAATCAAATATGATTATTGATTTTTATAAATATTTTATGGAAACATGGACGCATGCAATTTATCATGATCGTTTTAAATTATTACAAAAATTAAATTATCAAATGATAATAAATAACGATCTGATGTTGAGCGATAATAAAAGTTATATGAAAATTATAATTGAAAAAATTATTGATAATAAATGGAAAAATGTAAGTGTTTACATAATTTATATTATTATCTATTTATATATTAATATAATTATAGATAATTATTTTTAATATATACGCAGATTTCACAATTACAAAAAAATGAATTATTATCATATTATCGAAAAGATAATATTAGTAAAAAAATTGAAGAAAATCTATTAAATTTTATTAAAGATAATCTTGATTCACTTTCTATGTATGCTCATCCAGATGAAATTTCAAAATATTTAGAAAATTATTGATTTTGTATATAGTTAATTATAGAGTAAATTTCTTATTTGTTATTAAATTTCATTTATTTATTTATTTATAACTCAATTTAGTATAATTAATTTGCATATTTACATTTTTTTTCCGTAATGTATTCTACTGTATTCAACACAGTGATATTGCATTTTTTCACGCTTCACAATATTGTTGATAATTTACTTTTTATATACGTCCACCGCAATAGATGTCAAATGCGTTTTGAACTATGAGAATATTCTATCGATTTCGTATATCGCTCGCTGTCCATGCCATATCATCAATTGTTGTAGTATATACTTATAACGCTTGTCAAAGAATTATAATTAACATTGTTATCTTCACAATTTTCATTGTTGTGTATGTTAACTTTGTGAAATTTAACATATGATAAATAATATAGTAAAAAATATAATTATTATAGTAATTTTTATATGAAAAGCTTGTATATTTATATAAGTTTCATCTCATAATTTGTATAAAGCTAACATAATAGTTATATTTATAAACACACACACATGCCACATGTTATAAATATTATATTGAAATCTGGAGATGACAAACCAGAATGTATATGAATGATATTGATATGGGTATATATATATATATAACTATTTATATCTCTATATATAGTTATAGATATCATTTATTTATTTATCTGTTTATTTTTATTCTATGCATAGATTGTTCAATATATAATATAAGAATACAAGTTCGTTTAAATAATTATATACCTTAAAAATCATATAATAAATATATTATATATATATATATAGATAAAAATAAACAGAATATAAATATAAGAATTTCAAGTATGTACTTTTATATACATTATTATATGCAAAAATAATTGAAATGTATATAGTTTTTCATATATCCATAAATAATTCGATATCTACTAGTATATGCGAATATTTTTATATATTTGAAATTGAAGATGACCCAGAAAATAAAAAAAATAACTTAACAGAAGAAAATGAGAATAAAATAAATAAATAAATAAATAAATAATGAAAAAAGGCAAAGTTATTTGAAAATTTAAACATTTATGTATAGGTATATAATATAATCTGTATATAATACATATACAAACATATAATAATGTATATTTCCTGGCAAAAGAAAGTTTTAAATTGATATGTTCATATAAAATAATCACTCATCTGAAATTTCTCTAAAATATATATTATACTTTTACATATAATACGTGTATATATAATATAGAATATTTAGAGAACAACTATATATATATATATATGAAAAGTTTTTTTTCATTTTAGAAATATATATATATGATTTCATTCAAGTTGTATAAAGTTTAAAAGGTAAATTGTGAAGAGAAAAAAGTTTCTTATAAAATATATAAAATATAAATTACATAGGCTGTTTAGAGGTATACCTATCCCATATTGTATATCTATTCGAAACTATATATATATATATAAGGTAAAACCAGTAAGTAGTCGTCATCGTCATCGGAAACGTATTCGACAATATATTAATAAATTTACTTTATTATAACTTTGCTATTTGTCGCAATCATTGCCGCGTAAACGATCGTGATCAATATTATTATATCGTATTCAATTCACAAAATCCACATTCCGAAACTAAATTACCATCTGTTTCATTAAGTGTAAAACAAATACAATACAATTACTTACCCCAAAAAATGTAATTAAAATTAATGAAACGCTTTTATCTTTCAATATTAAATTACAATCCAACAAAAAGCATTTAGTATGAATTTAGTTAGATTAAGTACCATATTGAAAATAACCCAAATGACCCTCGTATATACCAAGAGTGATATAACATGTGCTGACTCTTGGTTTTTCACTTATGATCAAAGATTTGCCAAAATCGATGAAGCTGTGAAAGAATTAGTTTCTTCTAAAGATAGATTGTTTTAAACAATGGAACAAAATTCGTATGAAACTTTGTAGCGATTTAGAGGAGATGTGTTTATTGAAGGTGATAATAACTATATATTGTATTAAATCGGTATAATATATATTTCAGCATTAGTTTCATTATTTTATATAGCCACACCTCGTACGTACATAATATATACATATAATATATAATATAATATATTTATGCAGCTCCTCTCGCATTGAATGAATTTTGATAAAACCTCCTGGAACATTATACATAAAATATATATTCGTATATATAACAAATAATATATTAAATCAAATAAGTAATATGAAAAATAAAAAAAGAAAAACTTCAAAAGAAAACTTATTTCCAGTTTTCTGCTTTTTTAAGTTTTCTCTATATGTATTTATGAACTTATCGTTTATTTTATTTGTTGTTCATATCGTTGTTGTTATGAATATATATATATCGTTTCAAAGACCTTTCCATTTTACTTAATAATACACAAAATATATATATATATTTTATAATTATACAATATGCGATTATAGTTTTATTTGTATTTATATATGTACAATACAATTTGTTATAGGGTAAACTATATCCATAGCCATCATTATACGAATTTCATGAGTGATCCAATTTATACTACTTTTCCATAATTTTTTTGCGAATTTAGTATGTGCAGCATAATCTCCCGCAAAAATTTGATGACTTTCAGTTACAGTTTTCTTCAAATGAAATAATAACAACAATCGGCGCATAATACATTTTTCTGATACAAAATATGTTGTTTATATAATTTTAATTTGTAACACACATGTACTGAATGATAAAGTTAAAAAAACATGTTCATATAAAATTCGTCAGCCGAAGCCGTCATCAGTATAGAAGACAACAGCGATTAATCCGTGACCAATACTTTTGTACTAATATATACCTGTAACAATTGCTTAAATTCCACATGGAAAATCTATACTGTACGAATAAAAATCAATTCAAATGGTGGTGCCGATCACTAAATAGTTTACCCTATTTTACTATATACATATAATAATACTACACCAAAGGTTAATTCCATACTTTTTCAAAATATATATACATACACTCACAATCAGAGACTTACTCGTCATAAGTTGGATTTTATATATATAAATCATTTATTTTCAAGTATTTACAAAAAAGCCAATTTTGAAAATTTAATATTGAAATTAAAATTTTAAAATTATATTTATCCCTTGATCTTAAATGTTAAATTGTATATAGGTGTATTATAATTAAAATAATCAATTTAATCGTTCTTTTTTTAAATTAAATTAGTTACAATTATACGTATACGCTTATGTTTATGACAATTAAACATTTTTTAATATACGAACATTATTGTGTATTATTAAATTTCAATTTAAAATATCAAATATTAAGTATTTATAAATTTACAAATCGTAACTAAAAATTTAAATGAAATATTAATATCTCATTCTTATTGATGTGCCATAATGGATTCCGCATTAAATTATTATATTAATTATAAAGTATATATATATGGGTAATGTAATATATATATATAACAATCACAAAACTTTATAAAATGAAAAAATATATAATTAACTTTTCACTTTCTAAATAAACCGCACCGCATAGACACAATCAATCGATAAATTCGCATTTTGTATAATTTTAACTTATACCTATACTAAATATATATATTTTACTGATATTACATATAGTAGTATTATATTTACGTTGTATAGCATATACCTATAATAGTAAAAGATAAGAGGGTAAAATTTATATGCGTTAATTATAAATAAACATCATCATTATAAAATATTTTATTTTTATATAATAATAATAGTATTAAATTCTTTATATCTTCTGCGATCTATATACAATATATAAAATACAAAGTTTTTATATACCAATCTTTTTCGATATACATAATACCATCCATTTATCAAAGCATAAAATAAAGGAAGAGTAAAAAATTTAAATATATAAAGCCAACTTTTCCGAAAAATGAAAAAGCACAAGTGGTTTTCTGGAAATTTAATTATTTCAATAGAATTTATAAATCTTTTTCCTTCCTATAATATTATAATATGCATATTTTGAATATATATTATAGAGGTTTGTATATATACTGGTTTAAATGTATTTATATGTATATGTGTATGACCTGTATAGTTATTTATAAATATAATAATAATATATGTTAACTATATAAATACCCATGCAAGATATGTGATTTCCTAATGGTCGACTTTTTATTACTTCTCAGCGATATCCTTTGATGTGTCTGTTATGTAGATCGAAGTACATCGTACACACAATACATAAAAACATCTCACAATAATAAATAATCCTTGCGATAGTCAAATAATAAACCATGACATGCCTATATATGGATATCTCTGGGATCTCTTTATGTCTTGTCTTTTTTTTTATACGTATCGCGAATATCATCTATGGTATATCTCAAAGATATCCTTCGTTGTCGCCGCTAACGTATATGTATAGCGTTTCAAAATTTTATTATATGTACCTTCGTACATAATTACTAATTGTAAAAGCATTACTTAATATTCATGGCACGATAATTATAGGAATGTGTCTTACAAATGTTACGGCTTAGAGATTCGTCTATGTTTTATTGTCAAGAATCATGTGAAAATTTGCATTCAGGATATGTCCGTATATATAATTAGTATGCCATCATAAAAATTTGCCTTTTTGATTATATATTAGTACATAATAATTATAAAATAGATATTCGTATATATGTGCACGCTGACCTAAAAGTGTTATATGGAATTAATAAGAAACATTTAAAATACTATAATAAATATTCACATTAGTCTTTAAATCTATTCCATGATTCCCACAACCCTTATATGTACCATATAATTATTGCAAACCACTATCATATCGAAATTTTAATATTTACTTATAGATTATTTTTGGTTTAAAATTATGCAGTCAAATTAATGACTATAACAACAATTTTTCACATACATAGTTACGTAATATTTTGTATTCCATAAATTCATATAAATATATATATATATAAATAAATATGTAATACCAATCTTATATATATAAAGACGTTTTTTTATATGCAAATATATATATATATATATAGAAAATGTATATAACCGAACAATTGAATCAATTTATAACATAATAACTATAATTTTTGCATTTTCAGCAAATTCATAAAAATACCATCATCATCTTTATCTATATATCTTATATACGATATATTATATACATGCATTATATATATATTTATATGTGTATATAATGTATAAAATGTATATGTGTGTTGATAAGTTTATTTTCTACATTTATCCCTTACTTTATATACGATCGCTACTTGAGTTTTTCACCCATGGTTTTTCCATTTTATAAATTAATTATTCGGATGACCATCAAATGGTTTTTTAATTATATTTCATAATTTTACACTACAGTATTGCGGTGGCAAAGTCATTGAGGCACAAGTATAATTAGTGTGTATTTATTAACAATGCAATAAATAAACCGTCAAACTATAATCGCCCATGTAAATCAAGAGATCAGTGTATTTATTTCACTTTTATATTTTTTATTTGCTTCCCTTTTCCTTTTCTTTTTGATTCTTCTTCCTTTTTTCTTCTTCCTTTCTACATATATATTTTGAGAATATCCATGAATTGATAATAAACTCAAGTCATTCAAATGTTGCAGAAAAATGTGTATGTATGCATATGTCGTACATAAACGCGTATTTGTGTATGGTACAATATATAGAAAATCTATAAAATTTTCACAATTTTCTTCTAATATATAAACTTGTGTTTGTGTATATATAAGTGCGTTTAAATATGTGCTTTGTATATGTATACCATATATGAGTGAAAGTATATAATATATATAAATAGCTAACATACGGTTGTTATATTCAAACAAACTCCCTTTTCTTTTTTCATCGCATTTATATATATATTCCGTATTTTTCTCCATCACTTTTAAACACACAAAAAGAAAAGAAAACTCTCAAAGATTCTTCTTATTTTTTTATAATTTTTCTTTTTGCTGAAGTTGCTGCTGCTGCTGCTGCTGCTGCTGCTGCTGCTGCTGCTAATAATATGCGATGATTATCATATATATATATACAAATATATATATTTATGATGATGGTAATGATGATGCTGGTGATGATGCTGATGCTGCTACTTTTGATGCTACTGCTGCTGCTGCTTCTTTGTCATATTGTGTGCGTTTCTATTCGTGACCTAAATAACACGCCTAGATACGCATCTCTATATATATATACATATATATATATATAGTATAGAGATGCATACAAGGTATAGTATATGATTATTTTTGTGCGTATATATTTTAGTATATAATTATATATATTTTAGTATATAGTATACGTACGTAACGTATATATATATAAAGGATATAGAATTGTATTATAGGTATTACATATACATGTGTATATAATAGAAATAATACTTATACAATTATATATATATATATTTTTATATATGTAGGTAAATGGGTGGTTGGGTGGTTGAATGGGTGGATAAGTGATTGGGGTTTGCTTATTTTGTAGTTTGTTGTTATATATGTGCTATATATATTGTATATGTTGGTATATGTTTATTTCAGTATATATATATGTATATATATATATATGTTGCGTACATATATATAATTTAATTGTATATATAGAGAAAGTGAATTAGAAAAGGAGAAAAAAGAGGTTTGCAAGGACACTGTAAAATCGTTATAGAGGGATTTATATTATTATACATTTATATAACGTATATTATATAATATATATATATATATATATATATATCGCATAGTTTTATATATATAGTGGTGTATTTAGTGTATGATGTGTAAAAGCTATATTTATATATATAATATATATATATTTTGTGTGGATGTTTAAATTTAAATGTATTGTATGCTCGTTTGTAATACTATATCGTCGTATATATATATGTGCGGCGGTATGTGAGAAAGTAATAGAAAATATTGTGCAATGGTTTGGGTTGGGTTAATTTAGAAAATTTTCAATATATATATTTTGTGCCGGCATTTGACAAAAATATAATAATGAATTTTGAAATAAACTTTCTCTTCATTTATATCTATATCTATATATATATATATATATATTTATATTATTATATGTTCGTGCATTGTATATAATTATATACACATATAGTTATAATATATATTGTTTATATTGATGTAACTTTACAATATATTGTATATAGAAATGGGATACGAATCCGCAGTCCGTCGCACACACACTCACACCCACGCATACACAAAATAAATAAAATTATTAGTATATACAAAATGAATTAAATGGTTTTAAATTTTTGTTCGAATTTTAAATTATTTATTATGCTATCAATTTTTTAGTGTTGTATGTTGTTATATGCATAAAATGGAAAATGAATTTTGGAGAGAGGGTATGGTATAGAAAAGTAAAACTTTTTTTTTTTTTTTTTATTCATTTATAAATTAATATTATTAATTTATCTTTTTTGATTATTGGGAAAATATCATTTTATATATATTGTTTCGTTTTTATTGTATTAATTCGTTCGAAAATGCATTAATATTTTATAATTTTAATTTAAAAAATTAAATTCATTTTTTTTTTTTGTTTTGTAAATATATTAATGAAATTATACTGTAATTGCATAACAAAATAATATATATAGTGTCATATATTGGGGAAGTGTATAGTAAAGTAGCGTTTATGTTAATTGATCGTTAAGTGGTTCAATTCAATTGAAATTTATGTGCTATACGTATTTTCAATTTTAAATTTTAAGAGCTCGCCGTTATTGCCTATTTGTTCGTTTATGGGAATTAAATATATATCTTTAAAATATATGATATGATGGTAATACTATATATATCTATATATATGCACCCTCTGACTCAAAAATTCACGTACTTTTAGAAAATCTTATAAACTAGAGGTGGTGATATAAGGTTGTTAGAAAGACACATCTTGAACAGATGTTGTGTCAACATTTCTAGATATTCCATTGTGTATACAAGCAAAGTTACTATTTTAATATATTAGTGGCATCACAGTTGAAGATGTGTCTTTTTAACAACCAATACCATATATCGATGCGTCACCTCTAGTCTATGAGATCTTCTAAAAGTTCGGGAATTTTTGAGACAAAGGGTGAATGTTATATAGCTATAGATTTTTAGTATATATATGCATCGGCGCGATTAGAAATAATATTTTTACTGATTTAATAAATTGTTCTAATCCAATGATTGTATATATATATACGTGTACTTTAATTATATATTGGACACAATTCACCCGCACAGTAAAAATACGGAATCTTTTTTCGTTTTTTGTTTTTTTTTCACCAATCCTAATTTCCTTTAATAATATATAATCTAATTAAATTATCATTTTAAAAATGTGTATGCACACATTAAATACATATACTATATATATATATATATGGATAGATAAAGGAAATTTGGAAACCGAAATTGAATGAATATATAAGTGAAATTTTTTATCATAATTATATAGATAAAATACACACGTGTGATATATACATATACAATACTTATATAAATATACAGTGAGCGAAATTGGTATTCGTATTTATTACATTTACAAAATAGAAATTTAAATTACAATATTATATATATTTAATAATATTTTTGCAATTGCTATAAGCTTAATACAATTTGTAGAACTTATAAAATTCGTATGCTAAATTCCTATATTTATATGGACGGATGACGAAATGTGTTTTCATTATAATTTATTAAGATACTTACTAGCTGCGTGGCATTAAAATCCTGGTGCGGTTTTTACCTTTTTCAATCGGACGCTAACGTCTTCCAATACTGAATTTTAATGATCTTAATGTCACAGTTCACTGTATCACCGCAACTAAATCTTCTATAAATATGATAATAACATATATATTGTAATAATATTATGCAATAAGTTCACATATGATTACTTTTACAAAGATTATATGTATCCCAACAATACGTTATATATTGATCATCTGAACCGTCTAAATTGAAAAATTTATCTCTTACGACAAAATTGTATTTGTACGTACATTCAGTGTGCTTTGTAGGATATATAAAAATGAATGAATCTGTGAGAAACAGTAATCGCGAACTTCATACGATCGTGCTTAATAAAACCGTTCATACGAATTTCACGCACTATATATATATATATATATCTATATATCTGTATAATTGATAAATAAATAAATGATAGAATAAAATAGATAAAAAATAATGTATACACATCCATAGCTACACCTTTCGGCTGTTCGCATATTTAATTTGTATATATATATTATATAGTATATATACGTATGTAATGTACTATGTAATATGTAATATAAATCTATGGTATATATATAACATATATATAAAGGTATATATTTATTTATATATTTGTTAAATTGAGATATATTGTATAATATAAATATAATATATATATATATATGTATCTATCTATCTATCTATCTATCTGTATAGATATAGATATATGTACATGAAATCAAATTATATAAAACAGGGTTATATATATAACATAAGTATATATACATCTATATTATTTTCCCTCATTTTTAATGCAAAACTTAGTAAACCAAATATTCTCTGCTCCACTTCACACGCATATTAATTTTATAGATTTTACATATCCTCATATTGTACGTATACCGTATATATATATATATATATTTTTCAACTACGTACATTGTATATATACATATTATATTCATTCATCCACCATATTATAGTCATTTGGATCATTTGATATAAATATATGTATATATAGATATAATGAAATATATAATAGTATATTGTACGAGTATATATATGATCCTATATCTACTTTCAATATTACACATTATATAGTATATACAAACAACTTGTACAATGGGGTATCTATAATATTGTTATATATTATTATATATGTATGCCATAATGTGTTATAAAACAAAACATGCATATTATATATATATTATTTTCTCTATGTATGTACACGTACTCTATATAGTGAAAGTTGTGAAAGTTAATATATATTGCATAAATGTGTGAATTCATTTATATATAATACATAGATATATAGAATAGAACTATTTGAACTCCCTTCATGTAATGAATATACTATTTTGCAATTGTTTGTTTCTTTTTTCAAAAAGAATAAATTTAACGTATATACCATAGATGGATTAACTTTAAATTCTATATACATAAATATATATTTTTAAATAACAAAATACTAACTATTATAATTTATATGATGGAAATTATAAGTTATAACAAAAGAATAAATATGTGTTGTTAATATGCGAGCTTCAATAACTTCACCTGTAATTTTTATAAATTATACATTTTTATTTATTTATTTATTTATCTAGTTATATAAGAATTCGGTTAAATAACAATCGGAAAAAAAATACAACATCTGATTTGTATGTTAATGACAGGAGTTATTCGTATACCAGTCCCTTATTGATTGCGCAAGAAGTTCTGTATGATTCCTTTGAATCTATTTGACACACAATCTGCGGTGAATGCTGCTTATCGATTATTCGAGTTGTCTCGGTGGAAAAATCCCTGCAATGATTATGGGTTTTCCAAAATTTTGCGGTGTCTGTAGTCAGTAGTCATATATAGAAATGATATCGGATTATATTGACTCATTTAGAATTATATTTAATAAGAAATTCAAAATCCATATGCCTTCTAGAGAGGATTAGATTTGTGTGCAGTAAAAATATTGCCTTAATCGGTTAACTGTTGGTATATTGACGGTTTTGGACGTCATCCGGTATCGATATTAACTTTGTGTTCTTTGTACGAAGAATCGGTATGGCACTCTATTTACGTGAATGTTCGGCATATGCAAAATTTGAAGGCATATAGGGTATTTGGAAAATGCACAATGGATCCAACTATAATAAACGGATCATATATAAGAAATTCTTAGACCTTTAAAAGTTATGGGAAAGATCCAAAAGTGAAAAAAATGTGTGTTGCATGAACTGAATGAAATGCAATAATGTGAATCCAAAAAAGAACCTATGAAATTTTGCTTCAGAGGCATGAAAGGAAGTCTATTTTTCATCTAAGCGGAACGAAATTAAAGAGTAGCACTTCAAAATATCTGTAGAACTGAAAAATTGAGTCTCTGTTTTCATCAAAAGTTTTTTTTTTTTGCCACATCCATAAATTGCCGCAGAGAATGTGTATAGCTAACTATTGCAATTATTTTGAATAAAATGTTTTGAATTATTCTTTTTAAATAAAACTTACAGTTTCATATGCATACACCTGCGGTATATACCTACTGTATTCTATATATTCGAAATAACCGCATATTTCTGATACACTATTTATAACGATTATCTACTTATATATATATATATATATATATATGCATAAAATTCAACTATTGTATAGATGTACTCATATATATTTTATGTATATTGCATATATATAGTTAAATGTAATGTTGTAAATTGTAAACATAACATGCACGCTGTTATATATATATATAACACAAATATATTGTACATTATATTTTGAAATATATATATATAAAAAAAAAATATGGTATTTGTGAAAAACGGTGTTCGTTCATTCGTTCGTTTGCTATTATATAAACTATTTTAAAGCAAAGTTTTATACCATTTCACTTTTCAATTGCTTCAAGGCAACATGGGTTTTCCACATATAACGCATATAAATATTGTACATATAACAACATATACATATACATATATACACTTGTACGTACTATATGTACATATAAATATTATATATATAATTTGGTATATATACTAAATATATATATATATAAAATACGTAACATATATATACGAATATATACGAATATATTGATAGTATATTATTATGGTATACTATCACTATATATATTGCGTATATGTGTATACTATCCAGGCATAAATGCCTAGAATTCGGTCGTTTATTATACTATACTATATATATGGTATATATAGTAATATGGAATATAAATACGATATGTACGCACATATTCTCTACGCTTTTGTATATATATACAATATTTTAGTTAGATATATACAAAATGTATAAAATATATATAATTCGGTATTTGGTTCTTCTTCATACACTATAATAGTATGTATATATAATATGTGCCAGTACATAATAGTAGATGCATATTTATGTATATACTAACTGTAACTATATATTTTATATTATATATAAATGTGTATATATATATAGTGAAGAAAATAATACGGGTGTGATGAGGATGGTATAAATATGTATTTATATAAGAGCATGTGTATATATACAAAATATTATGTGTCACACAGTTTTACTCTATTTTGGAAAATTTGTTTTGAAGTTTTCTTCTTATATGATGGTGGTATATATATGCTATTTATGTTTACCGTACACACATTATATACTATAAAGTTGTTTGGTTTTGCTATATATATATATATATATAGTATTGTGAAGTTGTTGAGTATATAGAATTTTGCTATTCAATATATATATATTTTATATAGAGAAAATGTACATTTTAGTTAGGGTTGAGGGGGTTTTGCGATGGCTCCTCTATACTATTATATATATATATATGTAATAGACACATAGATATATAATATAGTATAGAGTAAATACACGATATATATATATAGATATATAAGAGAATATGCGATATATAGGAAAAGTTTCATTTTTTTCTATGTGTTTTTTGTGGTGTATATATATCGTTGCACGTACATACATACATACATATATAAGTATATAAATGTACAAAATGATGAAGGTTCATATATATATATTTTTATGTACAAAAGTATCTATCTACATAAAATGTATACAATATATATATGCGTTATATAAATGAGTATAATAGAAAATATATGCTACCCCCTATATATACATATATATTGATTGCCTGCGCATTATTGTTGCACGCACCCTCTGCACAGTTTTTAGTTGTTTTATATATGTATATACACACATATATCATATATCTATAGCAGTATAATATAACAATATAAATTTTTTTTTATTTGTATATTTTTCGTTTTTCACTTTTTCTTTTTTTTTCACTTTTCCTCAGTTTTCCATTATTTTATTTCTGTTTTAATGTTTTTACATGTTCGAAATTTCGAATAGAAAAAATCATATAATATACAATAATTATTATATAAACAATAGGAAAATGAAAAATCAAATATATTATATATATATAGCAATATACTGAATTACATGATACATTGTACCGCATTTATAAAAATATAAACTGTATTATACTATACCACTACTACATAATGTAAAAATATGTTACATATATGTACTCATATACGCGTCTTCATACGTTATACGTAACTGAAATTAATATGCATATGTAATAAATTTCATATATGAATTTAAAAGACAACAATATCAATATTAAATACATTTAATTATGCATATATGTGATTTTTTTTCAATATTCACAGAGAGTAAAAATCGTATAAAGCTACGTTGTGATGTAAAACAGAACTTTTTTCTGGTACAGAATTTAGTAACAGAAACGAAGTGGTCTGGCACAGAGACGGTGTTGCACGAATCTATTCTTATCCAGATTCTGTTGCTAGTGTTGCAATATAAACCTGCAACAGAAACAGAAATAATATTTCAGTTATCACTTATTTTGAATCAAAAAAATTTACAATGCAATCAAACAGTTGAATACAGACTTAAAACGGAACTATTCTGTTGTTGTCTGGTACATAATTTACCAACAGAATCTGGTTCATAATTTTTCTGGAGCTAATGTATGACATTCTGGAACAGAAAAAAATTCTGATTTATATCGCAACGTAGCTTAAATACGATTACGAATTGTTATTAAATTTTGAATTGTGTGTATAAGTGAGCAGCATGCGCTACCATTATAGTCACACACACACACACACACACACACACACACAATACAAGATCTGCAGATCTAAAATGTTATATTTTTGTTAGAAAAATCTGCAGGTTAAAAGTTTTTGTTAATAACTGAATGTTTTTAATGTTGCATTCGGAAAAGTGTTTTTGGAGGTGTTGTATGACATTAATCTCAAATATAGCTATATGCTCGATTTATTTGTAAATTTTTGGAAATTATATAATTAAAAGCTGACCGCCCCACCCCAATAGTTTTAAAATTTGCTAATTGTCCGAAATGTGTCATTAAATAGCTATATTCAAAGTATGCTCAATCAGAAGCCATCACTATTCGTCCATCTTTCAGACAATTTACGGATTCCCTGTCTGAAGAAGTCGTCGTTCTTTAAATTCGTTAAACCAATTTTGTACACTTTTTCATAAAATGAAGAACCGCAAAAAAATAATCATTCGAAGGAGCAATGACTATATGTTGAATACGGCGGATGGGATAGAACTTGTCAGTTCTGTTCTTGTAAATAATTTTTAACGACCTGATACTGGGGTTTGGTATTGTAATGTTAAAAAATTAATTTTTTGTGAATATTCGCACATATTCTGATTGTTATTCCTTCACTTGCTTGCTTCAAATGCATTATTTATCGTCGGTAGACCTCACCGCAATGATACTTTCAGAAGGTTTCAGTAATTCATAGCACACAATACCACCAAACTTTTACGAGGAGTAATCAATTTTACTTTAATGAATGTTTAGCATATAGATGTCACACTTCATTTGCACTAACATGAGTAAATCCTATGGACTGTCATAAATAATTGTTTTTTGAGTTATTCTAAAATTCACTACTCGGTCTCTATGCTTGTGTCGGTTTCATTTCAAGGGTTGTTATAGTAAAACCGTGCGATTTTAATTATTTAATCAAAAGCTATATGCATTACATATTATTACGAGCTATCGTATACGATATGTATTCATAGTATGATTAGCCTAATATCGTTCGTTCACCAACCGGCTAATGACTTCATGTAAAAAATGTTACACTTATATAATATCATCATGTCACAGATGTCAAGAAATAATTTAATTAATTCTTATTTAACAAACTTAGTATGTATATGCAATAAGGAAATATTTTATATCTTCTACGAAACAAAGGACTTAACATATGTTTATTATAATTTCATTGAAAATGAAAATATATCTTTATACATTCAATATGTGTGCATCAAAATTATTGTGCGATGACAACCTTATATTTTCTTTTGATTGACGAGATTTTCTATGTAGATATATTGTATATAAATGACCCACTTTACATTTCGTATAACATTTCTTAACGTAAATTAATCCCATACGCTTCCTTCTATTTTTATATTGTATATTTATTTTATATTCAATAATTTACATAATTTAAAATGAAATTCATATTAAATTACGTTGACTGTTATTGTTTTAAATATAATATAATAACCACCGTATTGTTATTGTATTTATATATTATTATGAAATAAATAACGTTTTATTTTATATTCTTTTCCATTTATAATTACGTATTATTTACAAAAAATTACTAAACTATAAATGTAAATACAGAAAGAAAATTGCATATTGTACAAATGTATAGGAAATATATTACAATTTTACCTACACATAAAAAATAAATATTGATTTTTCATTTTTATTCAAATTTTAATATAAAAATTGATATATATAATATGAGTCAAAAGAAAAAGAAAATTTATTTAAATATATATATGCTTTTATATATAATACATATATATAATTGTATTTATATATAAGCCATTGCATTTTCATTCTATTTATATTCTCCCTTTTATTTTTTGTTTATGTATTTAATATACACGCACGCATACACATTAAGGATTTTTTCTTTTTGTGTTTATATTTTATGTCCTCTATTTTGAAAGTGTATGCATACACTGTACGCATATATATATATAAATATATATGTATTTATTTATACATAAACAAATTTTTATGCAATAATGTTAATTTATTGATAAAATAGAATCAATATAAAAAAATAATAGAGAAATTCCTTTTTCAATGAATAACATTTTTTTTAAATTGATCACGCATAGACATAATTACCCTAAAGTTAGCCAATACACGAATTTTTTTTTGGGTGAAAAAAAAAACAAATTTTGGTGATAATTCTGAGCATTTCTTACATGTTTCAGGTTAGTGTAACGCCATCTATTGCATTTGTATTGAATAAATATAAATTATAATATATTACACAATTTCCAATGATATGATTAACACCTCTAGTGTAGTCATCAACAGTATGAAAAAATTGAGGGGAAATGTTGGAGAAATTTGTTGGGTATTATATGAGAATTATAGCTTGGATGATAATATTTATTCATTGATTGTGTTGACATCTATCGGACACTAGTAAATGGAGAAGTGCAAAAAAAAAAAACGAAATTAAAAAATTAACTTGACATTTCGATGAATTAATATAATGAAACAAAAGTCATCACTCATCGCACCCAACACTCACACTCATCAAGAGCAAGACATCATACTCGATTATTTTTCTTTTTATTATAATACAAAATTCAAAGTTATCTTCACTCAACATGTTCAACATTGAGTACTCATCGTGAAATCAAGTTAAGAAAATAAAAATATATAAATATCAGTAAATTCGAAGCGGCAGGAAATTTCCAATATTGTAAGTATGAATTTTAATTAATAGAAATAATATTATTAATATTATATTTTTGTAAAGCATTATGATTAAGTGAAAAACATAAATTCTTATAATATTTAATAGGCTGGCAATAAAATTATAGATGAATTCTGTGAAGATATATTTCTAACCTATAAAATATGGATGCTTTTATATTTCACATGGCGTTTAGTGGATGGCCAAAGATTTATCACAAAACAAAAACTTAATTATTACAACGTACAAATAATACAACAAATATAATATTTTAGTGATGTATAAAATTGTAAGTATAATTTATAAAATTATCCAAAAACAAATTATATTTTAGTTTAATGTTAATCATCTGATTGATTTTATATTCGGCTTGTACTTCGAATGAATGTTAATCATTATCATTTCCAACAACATCTGAAATTATTTTAAATACGAAATTAATTAGTAAATCGTTTTTTTTAGTTGATTAATTGATAACAAATCCTCATGTAATTATTGTTTTGTGTAACATGAATTTTACCTCCATTTGGTTACAATAATAAAGTATTTGATACTTCAATCCAAATCCCCCTTGTCTGCCAATTACAAAATAAATTTCGTCTGTTTCAATTAAATTTCATAAAAATTTCTCCACGTAGTATTGTTTTAATTTTTTAGTCAATATATACGTCCTGATATTTGTGCCATTAATGTCATCTGCTAATGATAATTTTAGCATATGATTTTAATCTTAATTGCTGAATTGCATATATCAATTAACTTACAGAATATGAATGATAATGTGAAATTTTTTGTATATATATTTCATTTTCAGATTTCTACAAGATTTTGCCGCTCCTGTAACACTTTTGGAAAATTCCATAAAAACTGACCTTACTTTTATTTGATATAATATCAATGTCAACATACAAATGCATTGGACGCAACAGTATGTTTACGCAGTACCATATGTTGAGTTGAATTTATACAAACATTCGTAGAAGCATCATTTATTGTAGCCACTAAACAGTAGGCACCAAATTATCAATGAAAAAATAATGAAAAATAAGTAAGAAACTAGAACCGATAAATAATGATGATTAAGATATAGACTTCATTAAGAAACAATAGCATTCTTACATTATATATTAGTATAGTACAAATGGTGCTTGGGATTTAATACAGCAACGTATTTATGAATATATATTGAATTCTTACACACATCATCTTCAATTACAATATTTTCATCACAAAATCAACAAAGATAATACTTTTATCAGTACCAAAGGTAAAACCCCATTAATTTTGTATTTAATCCATATTTATATTTAATTTTTAATACTCTTTAAGTATTATTATTTATATTTCAGAATATAACTTTATGAATGTTTATGAATATTGTTGAAGACTTAGAAAACAATAATATAAGATATTTACTTCAATTGCAGTACACAATCAATATCTGAGACAGTAAGGCGCGATGTACTTAAATAAGAGAGGTAAGTGTCAGTTAATTAATTTTTATACAAGTTAGCATCGCTATATATTAAACAATTGTGTGGCAACTATCGAAAAATTAATATTTCTTTAATTTCATTTCTATTATTATAATAGAAAAGTGAATATCCCATAGTAGTGTTTTGTGTATAGGTATTATTTATCCTCTAATTAACGTCTAACCAATAGTAAACTCAACAGAAAAATGGCAGTGCAATTATTGATAAATTACTTATGTAAATTTATTATTTTATAATTTTACGCTGTATTTTACTATCGAAAGACGCTGAGTGTAAATAAATACAGATAAAAATTAAATAAATTGCCAATACCATGCATGACGAAGTCAATCAATCAGATATTGTTAATCTCTGAATAGCGTCACATTTTCAAAGATATTCGCTTTTGGTTAATACACGTTAACCGTGTTTACCATAGTTGGATGATATATTGTTTCCTGTCCTAAGATAATGTTATTATTGTGACCGAACGCATCTCCATATGTTGATATCAGTTTTTCATAAAACACATCTTTTAAGTCATCATTTTTTTTCTCATTTGGAGAGGTGCACGTACATTTATAAAGGTCAAAATGAAAGATTTCGTTTTTACACCTAGTGTACAGTTGTGTGCATCAATCGGATTAAAAGCAATTACTGAAATCCCGTGCCTTATATCTCTCTGCCACGTGGAGTGCCTTCACTATGTCGGCATTAGTACGCATAAAATATTACCTCTTACTATTTGAAAAAGTAATGCTACCTGTGGGGACACTGCCTACTAATTTTATCTCATATACTTAAGTCACTGAAGTATGTTCTATCGAGAGCACCCTCTATGTCCATGAGAGTAGTCAGTTATGTCCGCATTGTTCATTTTGTAGCAATTTAGTGTCGCCTCTGTGGATTTTTCAGTTTGGTATAAAAAGATTGATCGGTTTGAAACAGAACCAATCCGTCTTAGTGTAGTATCCATTGTACCCTGTTTTTTGCAGAAACCTTTCTTTGCGTGTCAGTGATATAATCTCTATCGCAAAACATATATTCACCGAAGTTTTTGTACCAACTTTTTTTTTTTTTTTTTTTTTAACTCATATTTTGCTCCTAGTGGAGCTTTTATGTCATCTTATAAACCTTTCATTACAACCAAGTTGGTAAATTACTCCGCATGGGAGTATATAACAATTTACCAATTGTGTACTGTACTGTACTGTAATTATCGAAAGATAGATGTTTTCATAATACTATTATTTTTATATGGGTGATTAGCCCATAGTTATGTGTGTGCAGACATTGTTAATCTTTGAATAGCGTCCAACACCATATTTTCAAAGATATCCGTTTTTCTTTTTTATTCCATCAACGAACAAATGGTCACCCAGCAGAAAAATTTTTAGTATTAAAATAAATACCGAAAAATTTCCTATGAAAAATAGCGGATTTGAACCCGCTATATTTCATGATTAATATATATAATATATATATATATGTATATCAGCGCTTATGCAACTGCGCTACCGAGTGTTTTTTTGTACCAACGCTTCCTCTTTAATATAGTTTTATTATTTGGCCACTTGAAAAGCTTAAGATGGCTATTGACTCTCCGATTCATACGTTTTGCCTTCCGCTTATGGATTCGTACATACGTAATTGAAAACAGATGAAATATAATTATATTTAGAGTATTGCACGACACATACAATATTTTATATGTATCAAATAGAATAATAAATTACTATCAACTTTGAAATGTGAGATGGTAACCAATTGCAATTCAAAATTTAAATATTAAATGCTTAAATAAAAAAGCCAATAAATTCAATTTTATGTTAATATTTTATTAATTTAATATTTGTTTTTTTAAATAAATTTGAATTTACAATACAATTTTAATTTTTATCAATCGACTTCCTGGTGGTGTTTCTTAGCATATAATAGAGGATGACATAAAAATACAATGATTAAAACATTTATCTTTTATGTGATTTTACATATAATAATAATAGTTAAAATAAAATTCTTATCGGACGTAATTTATGATTAATTATAAACCAAAATTATTTATAAATTAATAATAAAATTTAAAAGTGGACTTACAAAGTTATTTTATCCATCAAATAACATACTAAGGAAATAATTATAATAAATTCTGTTTTACAATTTATGATGGAACATATAAAACCAATTCATTTAAACCTTCATACATATTCGGTATTGTAGTACGAACCTATTAGACAATCCAATATCATTTTACAAAATTCCTTAGAATTTCTCACGAGAACTTTGTTCATGGCAGAAGAGGTTAATTAAGAATTATATTTTATTTAATTATATATACAATTTAAGATTATTTTAGGTGCATTCTATTGTATTGTATATTTTCATTTATATTTAATTCTAATTAACAGAAATGCTTTGGTTGAACTTAATTATTTTGTTTAAATAATTGTAAATTAATGAATTATTATAACGTTTATCATTGCAGTAATATGACTTAATTATATCAACATCAACAGTTAATTATCAACAACTTCCACAAGCAACACAACTACTTTACATATACAATGTTTTTCGTTTTACTCAGGTATGAGACTTCAATAGTTATTATTAAGTTTAAGTTGTATTTAAATTTAAGTTTTAATTTAAGTTTATAGTTAAGTTAATTTAAGTTTATTAAGACACAATTTACATTTTTATTATTTGATATATTGTAAACGCTAAATTTTCTGAGACAGATAGATTTCTACATGATTTAGTTACTCACATCCTGCAAATTATTGCATGGAAAGTTAACGTACATATAGCAGAAATTTACCTATTTCATGGTAATGGTACGGGGTGTTGTGGAGAATATCTAAAATCTCTTAAAATTTAGATTTTTTTTTATATTGTGTCTTTTAAATATAAGTTATAAATATAAGTAATAAAATTATGTAATAAGTAATTAGTAATTAAGAAAAATAACTAATTTAATATGGTATTTAGTGAGTAATTTTATTTCGATAAAACTAATCCAGAAGCTTGTTTTTTTTTATTGAAATAATAAGCGTTCTGGATAGTTGAAACAAAATTTACCAATTATTTCCTCAATAATTTTATTGGTCTTCCCTCTATGTGTGTGGTCGGACAACCAAAAAAAAGATTGAGTTTATAATAGATTTGTGATCACGTATTAACAATTTATTCGTGGATTGAATTCAATTTAGCTTTATATTTTAATTATATATGAGTATTTTTTTAAAATGGCATTGTCAAAATGTTATTATTTCTCATATTTTTGAATTTTTAAAATTTTTAAACGGCGGGAATCACTTTGCCATATTATTTTAATATGTTACAATTATAGTATAAATCTAAGCTTTTCCCTAAAACCGTCCTGAGTTGTGAATGATCAAGTTTTTATTTTGTTCGATTCAGAAGCCACGGAACTTTTAATACTCTTCAAACACCTTCGCGGAAAGTTACAAATAGTAATTTTCAGACTGAAATTATTGAATTTCAACAGTAGTGTAATCATTGGGAGCTACATTATCTAACTATTTTTTTCCATCGTCAATAGGTTTTCCATGTTATGGCCGGGGTCGTGGCACTTATCAATTAGCGTTAATTGAGGCCTGGCACGCGCACGACCCTTGTTCTGGTTACGAAACGATTATTCATGTGATTGTAGACATTCATATTCACAGGAAGGCAAATTTGCCCTATGTAAATAGGTAAAAAACACAAATTTTAACCTTTGTATTGAATATTGGTCTACTCTCGCATGTGCAGTAATTTTGTACTCATAACCGGCGAATTATATTACATGGATAATTATATGTTATGTTGTAGTCCCATGTGAGGACTATGTCTGATTGAAGTTCGTACGGAATCCCTATTTTAATATATATAATATATATATCAGTTCTTTAGGTCCGTTTATACCTTTTAATATCCTTCAAACACATTCGCGGAATGTTACAAATAATATTTTTAGGCAGAAATTATTGAATTTCAACAGTAGTGTAATCATTGGGAGCTACATTATCTAACTATTTTTTTCCATCGTCAATAGGTTTTCCATGTTATGGCCGGGGTCGTGGCACTTATCAATTAGCGTTAATTGAGGCCTGGCACGCGCACGACCCTTGTTCTGGTTGCGAAACGATTATTCATGTGATTGTAGACATTCATATTCACAGGAAGGCAAATTTGCCCTATATAAATAGGTCAAAAACACAAATTTTAACCTTTGTATTGAATATTGGTCTACTCTCGCATGTGCAGTAATTTTGTACTCATAACCGGCGAATTATATTACGTGGATAATTATATGTTACGTTGTAGTCCCATGTGAGGACCACGTCTGACTGAATGAAGTTCGTACGGAATCCCTATTTTAATATATATGTATCAGTTCTGTAGGTCCGTGTGTAGCTTTTAATACCGTTCAAACAGCGTCGCGGAATGTTACAAATAGTAATTTTCAGACTGAAATTATTGAATTTCATCAGTAGTGTAATCATTGGGAGCTACATTATCTAACTATTTTTTTCCATCGTCAATAGGTTTTCCATGTTATGGCCGGGGTCGTGGCACTTATCAATTAGCGTTAATTGAGGCCTGGCACGCGCACGACCCTTGTTCTGGTTGCGAAACGATTATTCATGTGATTGTAGACATTCATATTCACAGGAAGGCAAATTTGCCCTATGTAAATAGGTAAAAAACACAAATTTTAACCTTTGTTTTGAATATTGGTCTACTCTCGCATGTGCAGTAATTTTGTACTCATAACCGGCGAATTATATTACATGGATAATTATATGTTACGTTGTAGTCCCATGTGAGGACCACGTCTGAATGTAGTTCGTACGGGGTCCCTATTTTAATATATATTATATACAATATATACCGGTTTTATTTGGTCGTCATGACCATGAATACAATCGAATCTAATTCTATACTTTGGGGTTTTGTGTTTATATCTATAATCTGTAAAAATTTTGAATTCCTTGTAGAAATTAACCTTAGTTCAATTTTTATTGTATAATTTCCACATAATCTTTACTTAGTTTTTCATATTGGTCAATTCTGTGTTACAAATATAAATGATTCATATAAACCAGTTCGAAAAAATTGAAGAGAGCTAATATTGTAATTAGTAGTGACTTATTAAAGATAATTTAATATAGGTGTGTTTGATTGCCTAATAAATTTTTTGGTTATAGTGAAATCTGTTGGCTAGTAGATTGTCCAAGAGAAGCCTCAAATATTTTGCTTGGGGAAAAGTGGTGAATATATATGGTTTAGTTATGAGATAAAAGGGGAATTCAATGTTAACTTTATTGTTGCTAGTGACATCTCTATTCGCGTAGAAAACTAAAAAAATGATTTAAAGCTGCACTAGAATAAATAATAAATTTTTATTGACATTTGTAATGTTTAGAAATGAAAAAAATAATATTACCACTAGCATATGATTCTGCTCGCTTAATACTTCATCTCAAAAAATCATATATTTTGTGAATTTTTTCGAATTTTTTTTGCATATTTATTTAATAGTATGTATTGTATGGAATTTATACGCATTTATTTTGAAGCTAATATCTATCATTTCTTTACTAATTTCAATCAGATTTGGTACATAGATTTAGAATAAGATTATATATGTAATTATTAAATAGTTATTTGAAAATTAATAATTATGACATCCATTTAGTTTTACATCGATTGTATATTATTTTATTATATTAAAATTTAATATAAAATTTATTTTTCAGCTTCTAAAATAGAAAACAATTATATTTAAGACAATTTGTAATAATTTTTTTTTTATTTTAATGTAAATATGTAATAACAATAAATATAAACAAAAAAATTCATTTAAATAGATAAACATTCGTCTTTTTAATTATTATATCCTGAAGAATATCCAGTTGGAATCTGAAAAGGAAAAAAAAAATTTCTCCTGATTTTTTCTCGACATTTTGCTCTGATTTGTGATTTCAGCCGAATTTTGTTTTGCCATTTTGACCGACTTAGAGGCGGAATTTTCGAGGAATTCCAACGGATTCTTGTTGGGACGATGACCCCGCGTCGTTTAAGCCATAGTTTATTTTTGACCAGTTTTTCACTTGTTTTTTGTTTTGCCAATTTGACCGACTTAGAGGCGGAATTTTCGAGTTATCTCAACGGATTCGTGTTCGGACGATGACCCCGCGTCGTTTAAGCCATAGTTTATTTTTGACCAGTTTTTCACTTGTTTTTTGTTTTGCCAATTTGACCGACTTAGAGGCGGAATTTTCGAGTTATCTCAACGGATTCGTGTTCGGACGATGACCCCGCGTCTTTTAAGCCTATTTCCAGCCCTATTTTTTTGGACTTTTTTGACCTTCAAAAGTGTGGGTTATAACCTTATGCCGAAAAAATTTTTTTGCCCGTAGGACCTTCAGATTTTCAGGGATTGTAGAGCTCGGAAAAAAAACAGGATCTGTCGACCTCTTTGCCGGATTTCCCTCGGGGGGCGGAGCTATGGACCGTCGAAAGTACCAAATGGGTCACATTTGGACCCCTATAACTCCGGAAATACTCAATAATTCGAGACGAACTTCCCACCAGGGATAGTCCTCCTCAAGGGCTACAAATTATATTATGGGGGTAACTTCCTATCTAGAAGGGTTTTCCAACTAGGGGCGCCCAAAGTTCGGAAAATCGATTGCAGACCAATATTCCGAGTACTGGAAAGTCGGGAAATATTAGACTTTCCAAAAATCTAATGATGCAGAAATGTAGAGGAAAGTCTAAAGTTTATCATCAGATTTTTTTTTGAATTTTCCAGTGGAAAATACGGATTTTCCAGGAACAACGAAAAACATCGATTTATTCATATTTTCAAATGGGAATTTCCTGGTTTTCCCAATGGAATTTCCCGGTGTCCTATTTATCACAGATAGTAGACCATATGGCACGTATTTCAAGCCCCACCCCAACTCTTTAAGAATAACCGTTTTCTCACAATGGCCGCCCAAAGTTAGGCTTACACGAAATTTTTAAAATCTTAAATCGGTCATAAGTCGACCAATAGATTTTTCACGGAAAAAGTCCAGAAGCTTTATTGTGCGCTCTAAGATCCTCTATAAGATGGCTGTAACAAAAATTGGCTAACTAATAAATTTTTTTCGAAATCATCAAAAACCTGGTTTTCAGAAATTCCGGGAAATTTCTCCAGCCCAAAGTTGATGACTTACAAATGTCTTATATCCATAAATGGATTTAGATGGTAATTGTACTGAGGGAGTGGTACTGAAAATATTTTCTAACTATTACAGTTTTCCCGGAATTTCCCGATCAAAATTAAAATTTTCCGGATTTTCCTCAAAATTTCCAGATGTCTTCGTTAGAATATTACAAACATTTTTTACCACTAGAGGACCCGAATCTATTTACACGTTTTCCCGGAATTTTCATAAAACGGTTTCATATGCATGGTGGAAAATCCATATTTTTATGTTACCAAAAGTTAGGTAATGTAAATACCTATCATTTGCTACTTATCCCACTCGCCCACCTCTTCAAACGGCCGAGATATAGCGTTTTATAATAATCCAAGGTCATGGCGAAAAATCTATATTTTTATGTTACCAAAAGTTAGGTTATGTAATTACCTTTCGTTTGATACCTATCCCACCCGCCTACCACTTCAAACGGCTGAGTTATAGCGATTTTAAAAAATCCATAAAAATTTCCACTAAAATACCAGGCATTTTTAAGACGAAGTAACAGTCGCGCAGAATTACCAGGAGGCAAATTATTTTTTTAATTTTTATTCTTTTTCACTTTTGACCCACTTAGAGGCGGAATTTCCGAAAAATCTCAACGGATTCTTGTTCGCACGACCAGCCCCGATCGTTTGAGCCTATTTCCAGCCATAAATTTTAACGGAATTTTCCGGAATTTTCTTTTTTTGTTTTTCATTTTTGACCCACTTAGAGGCGGAATTTTCGAAAAATCTCAACGGATTCTTGTTCGCACGATCAGCCCCGATCGATTGAGCCTATTTTCAGCCATAAATTTTCACGGAATTTTCCGGAATTTTCTTTTTTTGTTTTTCATTTTTGACCCACTTAGAGGCGGAATTTTCGAAAAATCTCAACGGATTCTTGTTCGCACGAACAGCCCCGATCGATTGAGCCTATTTTTAAGCCATTTTTTTTGGAATTTTTTTTGGAAAATTTTTGGAAAAATAATCCATATTTTATGTTACCAAAAGTTAGGTTATGTAATTACCTTTCGTTTGATACCTATCCCACCCGCCTACCACTTCAAACGGCTGAGTTATAGCGTTTTTAAGAAATCCATAAAAATTTCCACTAAAATACCAGGCATTTTTAAGACGAAGTAACAGTCGCGCAGAATTACCAGGAGGCAAATTTTTTTTTTAATTTTTTTCTTTTCCACTTTTGACCCACTTAGAGGCGGAATTTTCGAAAAATCTCAACGGATTCTTGTTCGCACGACCAGCCCCGATCGTTTGAGCCTATTTCCAGCCATAAATTTTCACGGAATTTTCCGGAATTTTCTTTTTTTGTTTTTCATTTTTGACCCACTTAGAGGCGGAATTTTCGAAAAATCTCAACGGTTTCTTGTTCGCACGAACAGCCCCGATCGATTGAGCCTATTTTCAGCCATTTTTAAGCCATTTTTTTGGATTTTTTTTTGGAAATTTTTGGAAAAAAAATCCATGTTTTTATGTTACCAAAAGTTAGGTTATGTAATTACCTTTCGTTTGATACCTATCCCACCCGCCTACCACTTCAAACGGCTGAGTTATAGCGTTTTTAAGAAATCCATAAAAATTTCCACTAAAATACCAGGCATTTTTAAGACGAAGTAACAGTCGCGCAGAATTACCAGGAGGCAAATTTTTTTTTTAATTTTTATTCTTTTTCACTTTTGACCCACTTAGAGGCGGAATTTCCGAAAAATCTCAACGGATTCTTGTTCGCACGACCAGCCCCGATCGTTTGAGCCTATTTCCAGCCATAAATTTTAACGGAATTTTCCGGAATTTTCTTTTTTTGTTTTTCATTTTTGACCCACTTAGAGGCGGAATTTTCGAAAAATCTCAACGGATTCTTGTTCGCACGATCAGCCCCGATCGATTGAGCCTATTTTCAGCCATAAATTTTCACGGAATTTTCCGGAATTTTCTTTTTTTGTTTTTCATTTTTGACCCACTTAGAGGCGGAATTTTCGAAAAATCTCAACGGATTCTTGTTCGCACGAACAGCCCCGATCGATTGAGCCTATTTTTAAGCCATTTTTTTTGGAACTTTTTTTGGAAAATTTTTGGAAAAATAATCCATATTTTATGTTACCAAAAGTTAGGTTATGTAATTACCTTTCGTTTGATACCTATCCCACCCGCCTACCACTTCAAACGGCTGAGTTATAGCGTTTTTAAGAAATCCATAAAAATTTCCACTAAAATACCAGGCATTTTTAAGACGAAGTAACAGTCGCGCAGAATTACCAGGAGGCAAATTTTTTTTTTAATTTTTTTCTTTTCCACTTCTGACCCACTTAGCGGCGGAATTTTCGAAAAATCTCAACGGATTCTTGTTCGCACGACCAGCCCCGATCGTTTGAGCCTATTTCCAGCCATAAATTTTCACGGAATTTTCCGGAATTTTCTTTTTTTGTTTTTCATTTTTGACCCACTTAGAGGCGGAATTTTCGAAAAATCTCAACGGTTTCTTGTTCGCACGAACAGCCCCGATCGATTGAGCCTATTTTCAGCCATTTTTAAGCCATTTTTTTGGATTTTTTTTTTGAAATTTTTGGAAAAAAAATTCATGTTTTTATGTTACCAAAAGTTAGGTTATGTAATTACCTTTCGTTTGATACCTATCCCACCCGCCTACCACTTCAAACGGCTGAGTTATAGCGTTTTTAAGAAATCCATAAAAATTTCCACTAAAATACCAGGCATTTTTAAGACGAAGTAACAGTCGCGCAGAATTACCAGGAGGCAAATTTTTTTTTTAATTTTTTTTCTTTTCCAATTTTGACCCACTTAGAGGCGGAATTTTCGAAAAATCTCAACGGATTCTTGTTCGCACGACCAGCCCCGATCGTTTGAGCCTATTTCCAGCCATAAACTTTCACGGAATTTTCCGGAATTTTCTTTTTTTGTTTTTCATTTTTGACCCACTTAGAGGCGGAATTTTCGAAAAATCTCAACGGATTCTTGTTCGCACGATCAGCCCCGATCGATTGAGCCTATTTTCAGCCCTATTTTTTTTTACCTTTTTTTGACTTGCAAAAGTGTGGGTTATAATCCACTGCCGAAAAATTTTTTTTGCCCGTAGGACATTCATATTTTCAGGGATTGTAGAGCTCGGAAAAAAAACGCTTTCTGTCGACCACTTTTCCCGATTTCCCTAAGGGGGCGGAGCTATGGCTCTTCAAATGTACCAAATTGGCCACTTTTGGACCCCTATAACTCCGGAAATACTCACTATTTCGCGACGAGCTTCTCACCAGTGATAGTCCTCGTCAAGGGCTACAAATTATATTATGGGGGTGACTTTCTATCTATAAGGGTTTTCCAACTAGGGGTGCCTAAAGTTCGGAAAATCGTTTGCAGACCAATCTTAAGATACCTGGGGAATTGGCAAAAACTCAATTTTCCAAAATATAATGATGCAGAAATGTAAAGAAAAGTTCAATCTAGGTTTTGAAACTCTTCTGGAATTTTCTAATGGGAAATACGGATTTTCCAGGAACAACGAAAAACGTCGATTTTTGCATGTTTTCAAATGGGAATTTTCCGGCTTTTCCAATGGAATTTACCATTGCACTATTTATCACGGATAGTAGACTATATGCCACGTCTTTTAATCCATACCGCAACTCTCTAAGTCTAATGGTTTTCACACAATGACCGCCCAAAGTTAGACTTACACGAAAATTTCCAAATCTTAAATCGGTCATAAGTCGGCCAATAGATTTTTCACGGAAAAAGTCCAGAAGCTTTAATGTGCGCATTAAGATTCTCTATAATATGGCTGTAACGAAAATTGGCTAACTAATTTATTTAAATCGGGACCATCAAAAAGCTGGTTTTCAGAAATTCCGGGAAATTTCTCCAGCCTAAAGTTGATGACTTACAGCACTCTTATAGCCATAAATGGATTTAGATGGTTAATGTACTGAGGGAGTGGTACTGAAAATGTTTCCTACCTATTACAGTTTTCCCGTAATTTCCCGATCCAAATTAAAATTTTCCGGATTTTCCCGAAAATTTCCAGATGTCTTAATTAGAATATTAGAAACATTTTTTACCACTAGAGGACCTGAATCTATTTACGGGTTTTACCGTAATTTTCATAAAACGGTTTCATATGCATGGTGAAAAATCCATATTTTTATGTTACCAAAAGTTAGGTAATGTAAATACCTATCATTTGCTACTTATCCCACTCGCCCACCTCTTCAAACGGCCGAGATATAGCGTTTTATAATAATCCAAGGTCATGGCGAAAAATCTATATTTTTATGTTACCAAAAGTTAGGTTATGTAATTACCTTTCGTTTGCTACCTATCCCACCCGCCTACCACTTCAAACGGCTGAGTTATAGCGATTTTAAAAAATCCATAAAAATTTCCACTAAAATACCAGGCATTTTTAAGACGAAGTAACAGTCGCGCAGAATTACCAGGAGGCAAATTATTTTTTTAATTTTTATTCTTTTTCACTTTTGACCCACTTAGAGGCGGAATTTCCGAAAAATCTCAACGGATTCTTGTTCGCACGACCAGCCCCGATCGTTTGAGCCTATTTCCAGCCATAAATTTTAACGGAATTTTCCGGAATTTTCTTTTTTTGTTTTTCATTTTTGACCCACTTAGAGGCGGAATTTTCGAAAAATCTCAACGGATTCTTGTTCGCACGATCAGCCCCGATCGATTGAGCCTATTTTCAGCCATAAATTTTCACGGAATTTTCCGGAATTTTCTTTTTTTGTTTTTCATTTTTGACCCACTTAGAGGCGGAATTTTCGAAAAATCTCAACGGATTCTTGTTCGCACGAACAGCCCCGATCGATTGAGCCTATTTTTAAGCCATTTTTTTTGGAATTTTTTTTGGAAAATTTTTGGAAAAATAATCCATATTTTATGTTACCAAAAGTTAGGTTATGTAATTACCTTTCGTTTGATACCTATCCCACCCGCCTACCACTTCAAACGGCTGAGTTATAGCGTTTTTAAGAAATCCATAAAAATTTCCACTAAAATACCAGGCATTTTTAAGACGAAGTAACAGTCGCGCAGAATTACCAGGAGGCAAATTTTTTTTTTAATTTTTTTCTTTTCCACTTTTGACCCACTTAGAGGCGGAATTTTCGAAAAATCTCAACGGATTCTTGTTCGCACGACCAGCCCCGATCGTTTGAGCCTATTTCCAGCCATAAATTTTCACGGAATTTTCCGGAATTTTCTTTTTTTGTTTTTCATTTTTGACCCACTTAGAGGCGGAATTTTCGAAAAATCTCAACGGTTTCTTGTTCGCACGAACAGCCCCGATCGATTGAGCCTATTTTCAGCCATTTTTAAGCCATTTTTTTGGATTTTTTTTTGGAAATTTTTGGAAAAAAAATCCATGTTTTTATGTTACCAAAAGTTAGGTTATGTAATTACCTTTCGTTTGATACCTATCCCACCCGCCTACCACTTCAAACGGCTGAGTTATAGCGTTTTTAAGAAATCCATAAAAATTTCCACTAAAATACCAGGCATTTTTAAGACGAAGTAACAGTCGCGCAGAATTACCAGGAGGCAAATTTTTTTTTTAATTTTTATTCTTTTTCACTTTTGACCCACTTAGAGGCGGAATTTCCGAAAAATCTCAACGGATTCTTGTTCGCACGACCAGCCCCGATCGTTTGAGCCTATTTCCAGCCATAAATTTTAACGGAATTTTCCGGAATTTTCTTTTTTTGTTTTTCATTTTTGACCCACTTAGAGGCGGAATTTTCGAAAAATCTCAACGGATTCTTGTTCGCACGATCAGCCCCGATCGATTGAGCCTATTTTCAGCCATAAATTTTCACGGAATTTTCCGGAATTTTCTTTTTTTGTTTTTCATTTTTGACCCACTTAGAGGCGGAATTTTCGAAAAATCTCAACGGATTCTTGTTCGCACGAACAGCCCCGATCGATTGAGCCTATTTTTAAGCCATTTTTTTTGGAATTTTTTTTGGAAAATTTTTGGAAAAATAATCCATATTTTATGTTACCAAAAGTTAGGTTATGTAATTACCTTTCGTTTGATACCTATCCCACCCGCCTACCACTTCAAACGGCTGAGTTATAGCGTTTTTAAGAAATCCATAAAAATTTCCACTAAAATACCAGGCATTTTTAAGACGAAGTAACAGTCGCGCAGAATTACCAGGAGGCAAATTTTTTTTTTAATTTTTTTCTTTTCCACTTTTGACCCACTTAGAGGCGGAATTTTCGAAAAATCTCAACGGATTCTTGTTCGCACGACCAGCCCCGATCGTTTGAGCCTATTTCCAGCCATAAACTTTCACGGAATTTTCCGGAATTTTCTTTTTTTGTTTTTCATTTTTGACCCACTTAGAGGCGGAATTTTCGAAAAATCTCAACGGTTTCTTGTTCGCACGAACAGCCCCGATCGATTGAGCCTATTTTCAGCCATTTTTAAGCCATTTTTTTGGATTTTTTTTTGGAAATTTTTGGAAAAAAAATCCATGTTTTTATGTTACCAAAAGTTAGGTTATGTAATTACCTTTCGTTTGATACCTATCCCACCCGCCTACCACTTCAAACGGCTGAGTTATAGCGTTTTTAAGAAATCCATAAAAATTTCCACTAAAATACCAGGCATTTTTAAGACGAAGTAACAGTCGCGCAGAATTACCAGGAGGCAAATTTTTTTTTTAATTTTTATTCTTTTTCACTTTTGACCCACTTAGAGGCGGAATTTCCGAAAAATCTCAACGGATTCTTGTTCGCACGACCAGCCCCGATCGTTTGAGCCTATTTCCAGCCATAAATTTTAACGGAATTTTCCGGAATTTTCTTTTTTTGTTTTTCATTTTTGACCCACTTAGAGGCGGAATTTTCGAAAAATCTCAACGGATTCTTGTTCGCACGATCAGCCCCGATCGATTGAGCCTATTTTCAGCCATAAATTTTCACGGAATTTTCCGGAATTTTCTTTTTTTGTTTTTCATTTTTGACCCACTTAGAGGCGGAATTTTCGAAAAATCTCAACGGATTCTTGTTCGCACGAACAGCCCCGATCGATTGAGCCTATTTTTAAGCCATTTTTTTTGGAACTTTTTTTGGAAAATTTTTGGAAAAATAATCCATATTTTATGTTACCAAAAGTTAGGTTATGTAATTACCTTTCGTTTGATACCTATCCCACCCGCCTACCACTTCAAACGGCTGAGTTATAGCGTTTTTAAGAAATCCATAAAAATTTCCACTAAAATACCAGGCATTTTTAAGACGAAGTAACAGTCGCGCAGAATTACCAGGAGGCAAATTTTTTTTTTAATTTTTTTCTTTTCCACTTTTGACCCACTTAGAGGCGGAATTTTCGAAAAATCTCAACGGATTCTTGTTCGCACGACCAGCCCCGATCGTTTGAGCCTATTTCCAGCCATAAATTTTCACGGAATTTTCCGGAATTTTCTTTTTTTGTTTTTCATTTTTGACCCACTTAGAGGCGGAATTTTCGAAAAATCTCAACGGTTTCTTGTTCGCACGAACAGCCCCGATCGATTGAGCCTATTTTCAGCCATTTTTAAGCCATTTTTTTGGATTTTTTTTTTGAAATTTTTGGAAAAAAAATTCATGTTTTTATGTTACCAAAAGTTAGGTTATGTAATTACCTTTCGTTTGATACCTATCCCACCCGCCTACCACTTCAAACGGCTGAGTTATAGCGTTTTTAAGAAATCCATAAAAATTTCCACTAAAATACCAGGCATTTTTAAGACGAAGTAACAGTCGCGCAGAATTACCAGGAGGCAAATTTTTTTTTTAATTTTTTTTCTTTTCCAATTTTGACCCACTTAGAGGCGGAATTTTCGAAAAATCTCAACGGATTCTTGTTCGCACGACCAGCCCCGATCGTTTGAGCCTATTTCCAGCCATAAACTTTCACGGAATTTTCCGGAATTTTCTTTTTTTGTTTTTCATTTTTGACCCACTTAGAGGCGGAATTTTCGAAAAATCTCAACGGATTCTTGTTCGCACGATCAGCCCCGATCGATTGAGCCTATTTTCAGCCCTATTTTTTTTTACCTTTTTTTGACTTGCAAAAGTGTGGGTTATAATCCACTGCCGAAAAATTTTTTTTGCCCGTAGGACATTCATATTTTCAGGGATTGTAGAGCTCGGAAAAAAAACGCTTTCTGTCGACCACTTTTCCCGATTTCCCTAAGGGGGCGGAGCTATGGCTCTTCAAATGTACCAAATTGGCCACTTTTGGACCCCTATAACTCCGGAAATACTCACTATTTCGCGACGAGCTTCTCACCAGTGATAGTCCTCGTCAAGGGCTACAAATTATATTATGGGGGTGACTTTCTATCTATAAGGGTTTTCCAACTAGGGGTGCCTAAAGTTCGGAAAATCGTTTGCAGACCAATCTTAAGATACCTGGGGAATTGGCAAAAACTCAATTTTCCAAAATATAATGATGCAGAAATGTAAAGAAAAGTTCAATCTAGGTTTTGAAACTCTTCTGGAATTTTCTAATGGGAAATACGGATTTTCCAGGAACAACGAAAAACGTCGATTTTTGCATGTTTTCAAATGGGAATTTTCCGGCTTTTCCAATGGAATTTACCATTGCACTATTTATCACGGATAGTAGACTATATGCCACGTCTTTTAATCCATACCGCAACTCTCTAAGTCTAATGGTTTTCACACAATGACCGCCCAAAGTTAGACTTACACGAAAATTTCCAAATCTTAAATCGGTCATAAGTCGGCCAATAGATTTTTCACGGAAAAAGTCCAGAAGCTTTAATGTGCGCATTAAGATTCTCTATAATATGGCTGTAACGAAAATTGGCTAACTAATTTATTTAAATCGGGACCATCAAAAAGCTGGTTTTCAGAAATTCCGGGAAATTTCTCCAGCCTAAAGTTGATGACTTACAGCACTCTTATAGCCATAAATGGATTTAGATGGTTAATGTACTGAGGGAGTGGTACTGAAAATGTTTCCTACCTATTACAGTTTTCCCGTAATTTCCCGATCCAAATTAAAATTTTCCGGATTTTCCCGAAAATTTCCAGATGTCTTAATTAGAATATTAGAAACATTTTTTACCACTAGAGGACCTGAATCTATTTACGGGTTTTACCGTAATTTTCATAAAACGGTTTCATATGCATGGTGAAAAATCCATATTTTTATGTTACCAAAAGTTAGGTAATGTAAATACCTATCATTTGCTACTTATCCCACTCGCCCACCTCTTCAAACGGCCGAGATATAGCGTTTTATAATAATCCAAGGTCATGGCGAAAAATCTATATTTTTATGTTACCAAAAGTTAGGTTATGTAATTACCTTTCGTTTGCTACCTATCCCACCCGCCTACCACTTCAAACGGCTGAGTTATAGCGTTTTTAAGAAATCCATAAAAATTTCCACTAAAATACCAGGCATTTTTAAGACGAAGTAACAGTCGCGCAGAATTACCAGGAGGCAAATTTTTTTTTTAATTTTTTTCTTTTCCACTTTTGACCCACTTAGAGGCGGAATTTTCGAAAAATCTCAACGGATTCTTGTTCGCACGACCAGCCCCGATCGTTTGAGCCTATTTCCAGCCATAAATTTTCACGGAATTTTCCGGAATTTTCTTTTTTTGTTTTTCATTTTTGACCCACTTAGAGGCGGAATTTTCGAAAAATCTCAACGGTTTCTTGTTCGCACGAACAGCCCCGATCGATTGAGCCTATTTTCAGCCATTTTTAAGCCATTTTTTTGGATTTTTTTTTGGAAATTTTTGGAAAAAAAATCCATGTTTTTATGTTACCAAAAGTTAGGTTATGTAATTACCTTTCGTTTGATACCTATCCCACCCGCCTACCACTTCAAACGGCTGAGTTATAGCGATTTTAAAAAATCCATAAAAATTTCCACTAAAATACCAGGCATTTTTAAGACGAAGTAACAGTCGCGCAGAATTACCAGGAGGCAAATTATTTTTTTAATTTTTATTCTTTTTCACTTTTGACCCACTTAGAGGCGGAATTTCCGAAAAATCTCAACGGATTCTTGTTCGCACGACCAGCCCCGATCGTTTGAGCCTATTTCCAGCCATAAATTTTAACGGAATTTTCCGGAATTTTCTTTTTTTGTTTTTCATTTTTGACCCACTTAGAGGCGGAATTTTCGAAAAATCTCAACGGATTCTTGTTCGCACGATCAGCCCCGATCGATTGAGCCTATTTTCAGCCATAAATTTTCACGGAATTTTCCGGAATTTTCTTTTTTTGTTTTTCATTTTTGACCCACTTAGAGGCGGAATTTTCGAAAAATCTCAACGGATTCTTGTTCGCACGAACAGCCCCGATCGATTGAGCCTATTTTTAAGCCATTTTTTTTGGAATTTTTTTTGGAAAATTTTTGGAAAAATAATCCATATTTTATGTTACCAAAAGTTAGGTTATGTAATTACCTTTCGTTTGATACCTATCCCACCCGCCTACCACTTCAAACGGCTGAGTTATAGCGTTTTTAAGAAATCCATAAAAATTTCCACTAAAATACCAGGCATTTTTAAGACGAAGTAACAGTCGCGCAGAATTACCAGGAGGCAAATTTTTTTTTTAATTTTTTTCTTTTCCACTTTTGACCCACTTAGAGGCGGAATTTTCGAAAAATCTCAACGGATTCTTGTTCGCACGACCAGCCCCGATCGTTTGAGCCTATTTCCAGCCATAAATTTTCACGGAATTTTCCGGAATTTTCTTTTTTTGTTTTTCATTTTTGACCCACTTAGAGGCGGAATTTTCGAAAAATCTCAACGGTTTCTTGTTCGCACGAACAGCCCCGATCGATTGAGCCTATTTTCAGCCATTTTTAAGCCATTTTTTTGGATTTTTTTTTGGAAATTTTTGGAAAAAAAATCCATGTTTTTATGTTACCAAAAGTTAGGTTATGTAATTACCTTTCGTTTGATACCTATCCCACCCGCCTACCACTTCAAACGGCTGAGTTATAGCGTTTTTAAGAAATCCATAAAAATTTCCACTAAAATACCAGGCATTTTTAAGACGAAGTAACAGTCGCGCAGAATTACCAGGAGGCAAATTTTTTTTTTAATTTTTATTCTTTTTCACTTTTGACCCACTTAGAGGCGGAATTTCCGAAAAATCTCAACGGATTCTTGTTCGCACGACCAGCCCCGATCGTTTGAGCCTATTTCCAGCCATAAATTTTAACGGAATTTTCCGGAATTTTCTTTTTTTGTTTTTCATTTTTGACCCACTTAGAGGCGGAATTTTCGAAAAATCTCAACGGATTCTTGTTCGCACGATCAGCCCCGATCGATTGAGCCTATTTTCAGCCATAAATTTTCACGGAATTTTCCGGAATTTTCTTTTTTTGTTTTTCATTTTTGACCCACTTAGAGGCGGAATTTTCGAAAAATCTCAACGGATTCTTGTTCGCACGAACAGCCCCGATCGATTGAGCCTATTTTTAAGCCATTTTTTTTGGAACTTTTTTTGGAAAATTTTTGGAAAAATAATCCATATTTTATGTTACCAAAAGTTAGGTTATGTAATTACCTTTCGTTTGATACCTATCCCACCCGCCTACCACTTCAAACGGCTGAGTTATAGCGTTTTTAAGAAATCCAAAAAAATTTCCACTAAAATACCAGGCATTTTTAAGACGAAGTAACAGTCGCGCAGAATTACCAGGAGGCAAATTTTTTTTTTAATTTTTTTCTTTTCCACTTTTGACCCACTTAGAGGCGGAATTTTCGAAAAATCTCAACGGATTCTTGTTCGCACGACCAGCCCCGATCGTTTGAGCCTATTTCCAGCCATAAATTTTCACGGAATTTTCCGGAATTTTCTTTTTTTGTTTTTCATTTTTGACCCACTTAGAGGCGGAATTTTCGAAAAATCTCAACGGTTTCTTGTTCGCACGAACAGCCCCGATCGATTGAGCCTATTTTCAGCCATTTTTAAGCCATTTTTTTGGATTTTTTTTTTGAAATTTTTGGAAAAAAAATCCATGTTTTTATGTTACCAAAAGTTAGGTTATGTAATTACCTTTCGTTTGATACCTATCCCACCCGCCTACCACTTCAAACGGCTGAGTTATAGCGTTTTTAAGAAATCCATAAAAATTTCCACTAAAATACCAGGCATTTTTAAGACGAAGTAACAGTCGCGCAGAATTACCAGGAGGCAAATTTTTTTTTTAATTTTTTTTCTTTTCCAATTTTGACCCACTTAGAGGCGGAATTTTCGAAAAATCTCAACGGATTCTTGTTCGCACGACCAGCCCCGATCGTTTGAGCCTATTTCCAGCCATAAACTTTCACGGAATTTTCCGGAATTTTCTTTTTTTGTTTTTCATTTTTGACCCACTTAGAGGCGGAATTTTCGAAAAATCTCAACGGATTCTTGTTCGCACGATCAGCCCCGATCGATTGAGCCTATTTTCAGCCCTATTTTTTTTTTACCTTTTTTTGACTTGCAAAAGTGTGGGTTATAATCCACTGCCGAAAAATTTTTTTTGCCCGTAGGACATTCATATTTTCAGGGATTGTAGAGCTCGGAAAAAAAACGCTTTCTGTCGACCACTTTTCCCGATTTCCCTAAGGGGGCGGAGCTATGGCTCTTCAAATGTACCAAATTGGCCACTTTTGGACCCCTATAACTCCGGAAATACTCACTATTTCGCGACGAGCTTCTCACCAGTGATAGTCCTCGTCAAGGGCTACAAATTATATTATGGGGGTGACTTTCTATCTATAAGGGTTTTCCAACTAGGGGTGCCTAAAGTTCGGAAAATCGTTTGCAGACCAATCTTAAGATACCTGGGGAATTGGCAAAAACTCAATTTTCCAAAATATAATGATGCAGAAATGTAAAGAAAAGTTCAATCTAGGTTTTGAAACTCTTCTGGAATTTTCTAATGGGAAATACGGATTTTCCAGGAACAACGAAAAACGTCGATTTTTGCATGTTTTCAAATGGGAATTTTCCGGCTTTTCCAATGGAATTTACCATTGCACTATTTATCACGGATAGTAGACTATATGCCACGTCTTTTAATCCATACCGCAACTCTCTAAGTCTAATGGTTTTCACACAATGACCGCCCAAAGTTAGACTTACACGAAAATTTCCAAATCTTAAATCGGTCATAAGTCGGCCAATAGATTTTTCACGGAAAAAGTCCAGAAGCTTTAATGTGCGCATTAAGATTCTCTATAATATGGCTGTAACGAAAATTGGCTAACTAATTTATTTAAATCGGGACCATCAAAAAGCTGGTTTTCAGAAATTCCGGGAAATTTCTCCAGCCTAAAGTTGATGACTTACAGCACTCTTATAGCCATAAATGGATTTAGATGGTTAATGTACTGAGGGAGTGGTACTGAAAATGTTTCCTACCTATTACAGTTTTCCCGTAATTTCCCGATCCAAATTAAAATTTTCCGGATTTTCCCGAAAATTTCCAGATGTCTTAATTAGAATATTAGAAACATTTTTTACCACTAGAGGACCTGAATCTATTTACGGGTTTTACCGTAATTTTCATAAAACGGTTTCATATGCATGGTGAAAAATCCATATTTTTATGTTACCAAAAGTTAGGTAATGTAAATACCTATCATTTGCTACTTATCCCACTCGCCCACCTCTTCAAACGGCCGAGATATAGCGTTTTATAATAATCCAAGGTCATGGCGAAAAATCTATATTTTTATGTTACCAAAAGTTAGGTTATGTAATTACCTTTCGTTTGCTACCTATCCCACCCGCCTACCACTTCAAACGGCTGAGTTATAGCGTTTTTAAGAAATCCATAAAAATTTCCACTAAAATACCAGGCATTTTTAAGACGAAGTAACAGTCGCGCAGAATTACCAGGAGGCAAATTTTTTTTTTAATTTTTTTCTTTTCCACTTTTGACCCACTTAGAGGCGGAATTTTCGAAAAATCTCAACGGATTCTTGTTCGCACGACCAGCCCCGATCGTTTGAGCCTATTTCCAGCCATAAATTTTCACGGAATTTTCCGGAATTTTCTTTTTTTGTTTTTCATTTTTGACCCACTTAGAGGCGGAATTTTCGAAAAATCTCAACGGTTTCTTGTTCGCACGAACAGCCCCGATCGATTGAGCCTATTTTCAGCCATTTTTAAGCCATTTTTTTGGATTTTTTTTTGGAAATTTTTGGAAAAAAAATCCATGTTTTTATGTTACCAAAAGTTAGGTTATGTAATTACCTTTCGTTTGATACCTATCCCACCCGCCTACCACTTCAAACGGCTGAGTTATAGCGATTTTAAAAAATCCATAAAAATTTCCACTAAAATACCAGGCATTTTTAAGACGAAGTAACAGTCGCGCAGAATTACCAGGAGGCAAATTATTTTTTTAATTTTTATTCTTTTTCACTTTTGACCCACTTAGAGGCGGAATTTCCGAAAAATCTCAACGGATTCTTGTTCGCACGACCAGCCCCGATCGTTTGAGCCTATTTCCAGCCATAAATTTTAACGGAATTTTCCGGAATTTTCTTTTTTTGTTTTTCATTTTTGACCCACTTAGAGGCGGAATTTTCGAAAAATCTCAACGGATTCTTGTTCGCACGATCAGCCCCGATCGATTGAGCCTATTTTCAGCCATAAATTTTCACGGAATTTTCCGGAATTTTCTTTTTTTGTTTTTCATTTTTGACCCACTTAGAGGCGGAATTTTCGAAAAATCTCAACGGATTCTTGTTCGCACGAACAGCCCCGATCGATTGAGCCTATTTTTAAGCCATTTTTTTTGGAATTTTTTTTGGAAAATTTTTGGAAAAATAATCCATATTTTATGTTACCAAAAGTTAGGTTATGTAATTACCTTTCGTTTGATACCTATCCCACCCGCCTACCACTTCAAACGGCTGAGTTATAGCGTTTTTAAGAAATCCATAAAAATTTCCACTAAAATACCAGGCATTTTTAAGACGAAGTAACAGTCGCGCAGAATTACCAGGAGGCAAATTTTTTTTTTAATTTTTTTCTTTTCCACTTTTGACCCACTTAGAGGCGGAATTTTCGAAAAATCTCAACGGATTCTTGTTCGCACGACCAGCCCCGATCGTTTGAGCCTATTTCCAGCCATAAATTTTCACGGAATTTTCCGGAATTTTCTTTTTTTGTTTTTCATTTTTGACCCACTTAGAGGCGGAATTTTCGAAAAATCTCAACGGTTTCTTGTTCGCACGAACAGCCCCGATCGATTGAGCCTATTTTCAGCCATTTTTAAGCCATTTTTTTGGATTTTTTTTTGGAAATTTTTGGAAAAAAAATCCATGTTTTTATGTTACCAAAAGTTAGGTTATGTAATTACCTTTCGTTTGATACCTATCCCACCCGCCTACCACTTCAAACGGCTGAGTTATAGCGTTTTTAAGAAATCCATAAAAATTTCCACTAAAATACCAGGCATTTTTAAGACGAAGTAACAGTCGCGCAGAATTACCAGGAGGCAAATTTTTTTTTTAATTTTTATTCTTTTTCACTTTTGACCCACTTAGAGGCGGAATTTCCGAAAAATCTCAACGGATTCTTGTTCGCACGACCAGCCCCGATCGTTTGAGCCTATTTCCAGCCATAAATTTTAACGGAATTTTCCGGAATTTTCTTTTTTTGTTTTTCATTTTTGACCCACTTAGAGGCGGAATTTTCGAAAAATCTCAACGGATTCTTGTTCGCACGATCAGCCCCGATCGATTGAGCCTATTTTCAGCCATAAATTTTCACGGAATTTTCCGGAATTTTCTTTTTTTGTTTTTCATTTTTGACCCACTTAGAGGCGGAATTTTCGAAAAATCTCAACGGATTCTTGTTCGCACGAACAGCCCCGATCGATTGAGCCTATTTTTAAGCCATTTTTTTTGGAACTTTTTTTGGAAAATTTTTGGAAAAATAATCCATATTTTATGTTACCAAAAGTTAGGTTATGTAATTACCTTTCGTTTGATACCTATCCCACCCGCCTACCACTTCAAACGGCTGAGTTATAGCGTTTTTAAGAAATCCATAAAAATTTCCACTAAAATACCAGGCATTTTTAAGACGAAGTAACAGTCGCGCAGAATTACCAGGAGGCAAATTTTTTTTTTAATTTTTTTCTTTTCCACTTTTGACCCACTTAGAGGCGGAATTTTCGAAAAATCTCAACGGATTCTTGTTCGCACGACCAGCCCCGATCGTTTGAGCCTATTTCCAGCCATAAATTTTCACGGAATTTTCCGGAATTTTCTTTTTTTGTTTTTCATTTTTGACCCACTTAGAGGCGGAATTTTCGAAAAATCTCAACGGTTTCTTGTTCGCACGAACAGCCCCGATCGATTGAGCCTATTTTCAGCCATTTTTAAGCCATTTTTTTGGATTTTTTTTTTGAAATTTTTGGAAAAAAAATCCATGTTTTTATGTTACCAAAAGTTAGGTTATGTAATTACCTTTCGTTTGATACCTATCCCACCCGCCTACCACTTCAAACGGCTGAGTTATAGCGTTTTTAAGAAATCCATAAAAATTTCCACTAAAATACCAGGCATTTTTAAGACGAAGTAACAGTCGCGCAGAATTACCAGGAGGCAAATTTTTTTTTTAATTTTTTTTCTTTTCCAATTTTGACCCACTTAGAGGCGGAATTTTCGAAAAATCTCAACGGATTCTTGTTCGCACGACCAGCCCCGATCGTTTGAGCCTATTTCCAGCCATAAACTTTCACGGAATTTTCCGGAATTTTCTTTTTTTGTTTTTCATTTTTGACCCACTTAGAGGCGGAATTTTCGAAAAATCTCAACGGATTCTTGTTCGCACGATCAGCCCCGATCGATTGAGCCTATTTTCAGCCCTATTTTTTTTTACCTTTTTTTGACTTGCAAAAGTGTGGGTTATAATCCACTGCCGAAAAATTTTTTTTGCCCGTAGGACATTCATATTTTCAGGGATTGTAGAGCTCGGAAAAAAAACGCTTTCTGTCGACCACTTTTCCCGATTTCCCTAAGGGGGCGGAGCTATGGCTCTTCAAATGTACCAAATTGGCCACTTTTGGACCCCTATAACTCCGGAAATACTCACTATTTCGCGACGAGCTTCTCACCAGTGATAGTCCTCGTCAAGGGCTACAAATTATATTATGGGGGTGACTTTCTATCTATAAGGGTTTTCCAACTAGGGGTGCCTAAAGTTCGGAAAATCGTTTGCAGACCAATCTTAAGATACCTGGGGAATTGGCAAAAACTCAATTTTCCAAAATATAATGATGCAGAAATGTAAAGAAAAGTTCAATCTAGGTTTTGAAACTCTTCTGGAATTTTCTAATGGGAAATACGGATTTTCCAGGAACAACGAAAAACGTCGATTTTTGCATGTTTTCAAATGGGAATTTTCCGGCTTTTCCAATGGAATTTACCATTGCACTATTTATCACGGATAGTAGACTATATGCCACGTCTTTTAATCCATACCGCAACTCTCTAAGTCTAATGGTTTTCACACAATGACCGCCCAAAGTTAGACTTACACGAAAATTTCCAAATCTTAAATCGGTCATAAGTCGGCCAATAGATTTTTCACGGAAAAAGTCCAGAAGCTTTAATGTGCGCATTAAGATTCTCTATAATATGGCTGTAACGAAAATTGGCTAACTAATTTATTTAAATCGGGACCATCAAAAAGCTGGTTTTCAGAAATTCCGGGAAATTTCTCCAGCCTAAAGTTGATGACTTACAGCACTCTTATAGCCATAAATGGATTTAGATGGTTAATGTACTGAGGGAGTGGTACTGAAAATGTTTCCTACCTATTACAGTTTTCCCGTAATTTCCCGATCCAAATTAAAATTTTCCGGATTTTCCCGAAAATTTCCAGATGTCTTAATTAGAATATTAGAAACATTTTTTACCACTAGAGGACCTGAATCTATTTACGGGTTTTACCGTAATTTTCATAAAACGGTTTCATATGCATGGTGAAAAATCCATATTTTTATGTTACCAAAAGTTAGGTAATGTAAATACCTATCATTTGCTACTTATCCCACTCGCCCACCTCTTCAAACGGCCGAGATATAGCGTTTTATAATAATCCAAGGTCATGGCGAAAAATCTATATTTTTATGTTACCAAAAGTTAGGTTATGTAATTACCTTTCGTTTGCTACCTATCCCACCCGCCTACCACTTCAAACGGCTGAGTTATAGCGTTTTTAAGAAATCCATAAAAATTTCCACTAAAATACCAGGCATTTTTAAGACGAAGTAACAGTCGCGCAGAATTACCAGGAGGCAAATTTTTTTTTTTATTTTTTTTCTTTTTCACTTTTGACCCACTTAGAGGCGGAATTTTCGAAAAATCTCAACGGATTCTTGTTCGCACGATCAGCCCCGATCGATTGAGCCTATTTTTAGCCATAAATTTTCACGGAATTTTCCGGAATTTTCTTTTTTTGTTTTTCATTTTTGACCCATTTAGAGGCGGAATTTCCGAAAAGTCTCAACGGATTCTTGTTCGCACGATCAGCCCCGATCGATTGAGCCTATTTTCAGCCCTATTTTTTTTTACCTTTTTTTGACCTGCCCGGAGGACATTCATATTTTCAGGAATTGTAGAGCTCGAAAAAAAAACGCTTTCTGTCGACCACTTTTCCCGATTTCCCTAAGAGGGCGGAGCTATGGCTCTTCAAATGTACCAAATTGGCCACTTTTGGACCCCTATAACTCCGGAAATACTCACTATTTCGCCACGAGCTTCTCACCAGTGATAGTCCTCGTCAAGGGCTACAAATTATATTATGGGGGTGACTTTCTATCTATAAGGGTTTTCCAACTAGGGGTGCCTAAAGTTCGGAAAATCGTTTGCAGACCAATCTTAAAATACCTGGGGAATTGGCAAAAACTCAATTTTCCAAAATGTAATGATGCAGAAATGTAAAGAAAAATTCAATCTAGGTTTCGAAACTCTTCTGGAATTTTCTAATGGGAAATACGGATATTCCAGGAACAACGAAAAACGTCGATTTTTGCATATTTTCAAATGGAAATTTTCCGGCTTTTCCAATGGAATTTATCATTGCATTATTTATCACGGATAGTAGACTATATGCCACGTCTTTTAATCCCCACCACAACTCTCTAAGTCTAATGGTTTTCACGCAATGACCGCTCAAAGTTAGGCTTACACGAAAATTTCCAAATCTTAAATCGGTCATAAGTCGGCCAATAGATCTTTCACGGAAAAAGTCCAGAAGCTTTAATGTGCGCATTAAGATTCTCTATAATATGGCTGTAACGAAAATTGGCTAACTAATTTATTTAAATCGGGACCATCAAAAAGCTGGTTTTCAGAAATTCCGGGAAATTTCTCCAGCCTAAAGTTGATGACTTACAGCACTCTTATAGCCATAAATGGATTTAGATGGTTAATGTACTGAGGGAGTGGTACTGAAAATGTTTCCTACCTATTACAGTTTTCCCGTAATTTCCCGATCCAAATTAAAATTTTCCGGATTTTCCCGAAAATTTCCAGATGTCTTAATTAGAATATTAGAAACATTTTTTACCACTAGAGGACCTGAATCTATTTACGGGTTTTACCGTAATTTTCATAAAACGGTTTCATATGCATGGTGAAAAATCCATATTTTTATGTTACCAAAAGTTAGGTAATGTAAATACCTATCATTTGCTACTTATCCCACTCGCCCACCTCTTCAAACGGCCGAGATATAGCGTTTTACAATAATCCAAGGTCATGGCGAAATATCTATATTGTTACCAAAAGTTAGGTTATGTAATTACCTTTCGTTTGATACCTATCCCACCCGCCTACCACTTCAAACGGCTGAGTTATAGCGTTTTTAAGAAATCCATAAAAATTTCCACTAAAATACCAGGCATTTTTAAGACGAAGTAACAGTCGCGCAGAATTAACAGGAGGCAAATTTTTTTTTTAATTTTTTTTCTTTTTCACTTTTGACCCACTTAGAGGAGGAATTTTCTAAAAATCTCAACGGATTCTTGTTCGCACGATCAGCCCCGATCAGCCTATTTTAACCCTATTTTTTTTTTACCTTTTTTGACCTGCAAAAGTGTGGGTTATAATTCACTGCAGAAAAAAATTTTTTGCCCGGAGGACATTCATATTTTCAGGGATTGTAGAGCTCGAAAAAAAAGCGCTTTCTGTCGACCACTTTTCCCGATTTCCCTAAGGGGGCGGAGCTATGGCTCTTCAAATGTACCAAATTGGCCACTTTTGGGCCCCTATAACTCCGGAAATACTCACTATTTCGCGACGAGCTTCTCACCAGTGATGGTCTAATAACTTACGTGTACTTTTTAGCATCTTTTCCTATGTAGATTTTTGATATCTTTTATTGGTTTTTCGCCTAACGTGTTCAGTCTGTTATTTTGGATCTTGATTAAAAAAAAATAGTAATGTGTTTTATTCTAGCTGTACTGTACATCACCAGTAAACAACGTATATGTCAAAGATAATACGGTGTGTACTGGCGTAGTAACATGTAGGAACAGTACTGTTCCTGTGAGTTATAATTTAGAAAAAAAAATTGATGTTATGAAACTCGTTACACAATAGTCACACCGTCAAAATCGACAGTGTCAAATAATACAGTACAGTACAGGGCAGTACAATATTTCGATAAGAAAAAACGACTTCACCGCAAAAAAGTGTATGTAGAGAAAAGTGGAATAAAATTTGTTTTGCTGTACTGGACTGTATAAAATACAGTAAAAATGTTTTTTTATGTAACTTTCTATATTTTCACCACAGAGCTTTCTCACGTAATTATTACACTAGCGGTATTAATTTTATCATTTTCTTTTCTGTTTCCATTTGTTATCATACCAATTAGTGTAAATGGTTTTATTCATATTGGGTCCTAGGCTTATACACCCAAAGCTTTTATACGTAAACATTGCGAAAATCTTTCATTTTTGACATTATTCAACTATTCATCATAATCATCATCATCATCATCGAATTATTCTTTTCGTGTAGATCGTTTTTGTGTCAACTAAAACGTCGTGTGGTTGGTTTTTTTGTTCATTCATTTGCGATAAAGTCGTAAAAGAATAAAAATTATATTTTGGAAATTGTTTTAAAAAATTTTCTGTAATTATAATCAAATTTCAAAATGATAAATATTGTAACAAAATCACCAATATCACCATCTACGTATTTGCGTGCAACAACACAAGTTATACCAAATGGAAGTAAACCACTGGCATCACCAGTTCCAGCATATAAAGAACTGATTGTTCCACAATCACCAATTTTATTAACAAGCCACTCAATGAGTAAATTGATGCCAAAAAATCATCCAATTAGTGTTTCAACGGGTGTTCCAGGTAAATTTTTGTTTGTATACATAAATAAATTTTAATAAAAGCATTTGCTGTTTTTTCTACAATTAAAAAAAGTGAAATAATATAATTGTTATGTAATTTAAATGAGGTTATAAAAGTTTTTTTTTACATATCTGTCTACTATTTTGTCATGATCTAAAATTTTTAAAATATATTTTTGTATAGTTTCTACTCAAGTACGTCATGCACATACAGATCTTCAAATTCCCGATTTTTCTGTATATCGACGTGATTCTACAAAAAATCCGAATCGCAAGAATACAACAGCTGAAGAACGTAAAGCGTTTTCATATCTTTTAGTTGGAAGTAAGTTTTGTTTTGTTTTTTTTTTTTTGTTTTTGGATATATCATTGTTTATTGATTTAGAAAAAAATTTAAAAAAACTGCGTTGTGTATTAATTTTTTTTATTTTTACAATATTTTCGAATAATATTAGCAACTGCTGTTGGTGCAACTTATGCTGCAAAATCTGTTGTTACCCAATTTATTAGTTCAATGAGTGCATCAGCTGATGTTTTAGCTTTGGCTAAAATTGAAGTAAAATTAGGTGATATACCAGAAGGTAAATCAGTTACATTTAAATGGCGTGGTAAACCTTTATTTATTAGACATCGTACTGGTGAAGAAATTGCAACCGAACAATCTGTACCATTAAGTCAATTACGAGATCCAGAAAATGATCACGTATGTTATAAAAATTTTAAAACACAACTATACGTATACGTTAGATAAATATTTAAAAATATGTTTTTGGCAATTTTTAATAGGATCGAGTTAAAAAACCGCAGTGGCTTGTTGTTCTTGGTGTTTGTACACATTTAGGATGTGTACCAATTGCAAATGCTGGAGATTATGGTGGTTATTATTGTCCATGCCATGGTTCACATTATGATTCGTCGGGCCGTATTCGTAAAGGACCAGCACCACTTAATTTAGAGGTACCAGCTTATGAATTTCCCGATGATTCTACAATAATTGTTGGTTAGAAATATTAAAATTTGAACAGAAAAAATGATTTGTTTAAAAAAATGGGTGGGTGTTTAAATATTTCTATTTGTTAATTTATAGTTACAATTTTAAAAAACAAATTGTAATATCCCTTTTTTTTTTTTTGCTAAATTTAATTTATTTGAATACAGAATATATATTATAATAATGAAAGAATGCTAATAACCACACAGGCATTGTGATTATAATTTTTAAGTATAAAAAGATGGAAATAAATATAATTGTTTAAATTTCTATCTACATTTCGTTTCAATTGTATGCAAATTTATTTACTATATTATTTTTTTTATTATTCAAACGCCTTTATAGTTTCAATTAAAATACGAAAACAAAGTTTATTGACAAATAGTTTTTGTTATATTTATTTATTTTTTATTTTCCATGAAAATAGACAGTAATAATAATAATAATAATAATTATATGTATGTAGCAATAATAATATAAAATAAATTAAAAATGATTATTTAATTATGATTAACCAGTTACTGTTCCATTGGCTGGTGGATCTTGCACTTGTGGCAATGCTTCATGTATTACAGTTGCTTGAAATTGTTGTTCGGGTACATGGAAAAAATATAACATGAATCCAGTAGCCATTAGAAAATGTGCAGCAATAATTCCAATTGCAATAATAATTGATATTTTGGAAACACGCAATGCTGGTGTTAATATTAATATTAATACAGAACCAGATACAAATGCAGCTGAAATGACTAATATCCATTGTAAAAATGATATTTGAATGACCCATAAAATTGATACCGGAATGTAAATAGCCATTGAATATCCATAAATACATATTAATGTTAATAATGTTGGTGTGTATGGTGCCTGTTGTAATGAAAATTTTGGAAGAAAACAATTACTAAAAGTATAATATAAAGCTAAGAAAATGTGATAATGATTGACAATTTATATTTTAATGAATAGATTGATGAATGCTACAGACAGAACAATACTTTATCTTTTCCGCTCAATTCAATTTCAAAAATGGCCAAGTTTTGCGTAAAACATTCTTCTATGGGATTATAGTTTTGCTATAACAATCTAATTTCACACAATTTTTCTTCCAATTCATAATAATTGCCAAATTCTGAAAATACTCGTACCACTTCATATAAACCTTTACACACCATTAAACTTTAGTTTCTTTACATAATTTTTAGTAATCATTATTTGGAATAATATAATGAAGTGTGAAAGTAATGTTTTACAATAAATAAATATAAACAAAATTCTAGAATAGAAATTATTTAATAAAAATAAATTAATATAACTCACATCAGTTTCAATATCTTGATCAGTTGGTCGCACAAACCATTTAAATGTTGCCCATAAACCTAATGGTACAAAACAAATATATATAAAGATTGCTGTTGCTGCATATGACACCAAATGGAAATTATATCGCCAATGATAATCTGTCTTTGCATATTGCAAATAATTTGCTAAATTTCCACTAATTGCAATTGAAAATATCTGAAATTTAATTTATAATAGTTTTCAGCAAAAACAAAGAAAATAATTAACAAACCAGCGTCATAACAATCCAAAATGGTCCATATAAATCTGGATTTTTCCCAATTTGCTTTTCTAAATAAGTCATCGGTGCACGTTTTGGAATTATTGCACTTGTAATTCGTTCTAAAACCATGGATGTATCAACATTAAAAAATTGTTGATAATATTCAATACTAAAAAATGAATAAATTGGATTTGTTTTGTCATTAGATGTGGGTGAATCTGTTTGTGCTGCATAAAAAAATTATATTGAAATTATTTTTAATTGGAAATGTTACAAAAATAATAAAAAATCACCAATTTGTTGTTGCATATTGCCGGATTGTTGTTGATCTTGTGAATTTAAAATATTTATTGACGTACTCATATCATTAATTAAATTATCTAATGGATCGCCACTTAAAACACTACTTCCACCAACACCAGGAGCAGCAAATGGATTATTATTATTTCTTCTTGGTGAATTTATATTCAATTGTGCAACCCTTTCACCACTAGCATCAGTATTCCTAATGTTGTATTGTTGACGACTGTTCGTATTGTTATCATTGACGATGTCGTGTACAGGTGGAAAGTCTTTAAATGATAATAAATCGTCTGTATTCATTTTGTGGTTTTTTTTATTAATTGAAATTTATATATCGTTGTCTGATAAGAATTAGTAAAAACAAATAAAAAAAAATATGTATTTAGATAAGAATATAGAATAACTTTTTTTTTTGTGTATTCTTTTTTCACAAACTTATAAAATTTTTTTTTTTTTGTTTGACGAGTATAATGAATCAATGAATGACGAAATGACAAATTAGCTCGACAGTAGACGAATATATACGAGTGAATGACTGATAGACATTTTCTTTTTCATCGATATATTATTGTACATTCAAAAATATATATATATAATTGAACAGTTAATGTCAAACAACAAACATTGAATACAGACAATTGATTCGACGTCCACATCATGATATATTATATATATATATACAGTCACCACATTATATGTTGTAGGTTTCTCGATTATTCATGTTTTATCGGCAAATTCAAAAATGCACACATTTTAAAGAAATTATTAATTTTGGTGTGAAAAGTAATTTTTATTATTCTGAAATCCATTTTTATTGAAGAAAATGAAAATGTTTTCCAAAATAATTTAATTATATAAGTTAATAAAAATGCACACATTTTATATGAAAATGTCATGTCAATTAAGGAAATTTCTAATTAATTCGAAATCAAATTGTCTGCATTCAAAGTTTGATGTCCATACATTTTAATACAGTCACCATAGACTATGACAAGTATAAGGACAATATGTAAGCCACCCATAAGACTACGACTTCGATTATGACAAGAACAAAGACACTATATAAACCACGCAAAATAGATTAAACGCGACGTACGTAACAAGAAAAAGCCGCTGATTATTTTACTAAAAAATTTACACGTGTTTTTATTTTTTCTTTTAAAGTTTAACGAAATAAATGTAAGTACAAATTATTAAAATTTATATATAAACTAAAAATTGTTATTTCTATTATTGATATAAAATTTTAAAATTCATTCTATTATAATTATAAGAGAAAAACAAGTATACAATCCAAAGAAAAGAAAAAGCGAAGTTTAGGTTAATTTTTTTTTCTACAAGATTAAATTATATTAACAAATTTAAAATAAATTTTTTAGAAGTACAATTTATAACTTACCAAACAATTAATATGGCTGATAACACTGATAATGGAAATGTTGATGAATTGTCTGCCACACAGGCAGACACATGTGATAAAATCAATACTTGTGCAGATGCAGCAGATGCTAATGTGAAAAATGATGATGATGCAAAAAATGATGATGAGGCAAAAAATGATAAGCAATGTCCAACAGCAACAGAAAAATTATCAGAATTAGAGATGGCAATTGTTAAACAAATGGAATATTATTTTAGTGATATAAATTTAGCGAGAGATATATTTTTAAAAGAGCAAATGAAACTGGATTATGGTTGGATACCAATTACAACATTATTAACATTCAAACGTTTAGCATCGATAACGGAAAAAGCTGATGTGATAATTGATACATTAAAAAAAGCAAAAATTTCTCTAATTGAAATTCATTCTGATAATACAAAAATACGTCGTGACCCAAATCTTGATGTACCGGAACGAAATGAAGAGTTTCGCAAAGAATGTTTATCACGTTCAGCTTATGTAAAAGGATTCCCAGATGCAAATAAAACTGATTTATCCGATTTAATAAAATATTTTGAACAATACAATCAAGTTGTTAATGTTATAATGCGTCGATATCAAGATATATCAACGAAAGAATATCGTTTTAAGGGTAGTGTTTTTGTTACATTTGCAACAAAAGAACAATGCGCAGAATTTTTAAAAATTGAAAAAATTGAATATAATGGTATTGAATTACAAAAAAAATGGCAAACTGATTATTATGAATCTAAGAAAGCTGAACGATTGCAAAAAAATCAAGATAAAAGGAAATCTGTAATTATTATTTATTTTAATTTTTTTAATATTATGTATTTATTTAAATATCCTAATAATATGATGTCATTTATTTGTCATTATATAGCTTGACAATGGCGAAAATATTGTATTACCATCCGGAGCTATAATTCATTTAGATGGTTTAACACAAGATACATCCCGAGAAAGTATTAAGGAAGTTATCACAAAACTAGGTAAGTTGACAAATGACATAACAATTTATCAATTCGGCTGCAATTAGCAAACGCTGTTATTAAACGAGTGATTAGTTGGTTTGTGAGACATTGTTAATTTTTACGTTCGCATCCAATACCATACCATCCATATATTAAAAGTAATCCGTTTTTTTTATTTCATCAAGAACAAATAATGGTATCCCAGGTGTAATTTGAACTTAAGCGTTAAATGGTAAGTTCCAAAGATTATAGAATTAGGTAAGACGGCCGCCTAACTCTCCTTCCGGAAGCTTTCGTAGTACATAAATGCTTCTCTTAGAACTGAATTTCCACCCTTAATTTGATTTACTTGAACTGTTTAACTTAATTTTATTATGATTCATACGATTTGAAACTATGGAACAAGACCCACCCTCTCCTTCAAGAATGTTTGGAATTATATGTCATTAAATGACAGTCACCATATTTCAACCCATTATGTCTATATCATCAGCTAATAGTTGACCCAATTTTGAAAAATCGTACCTTGTTTATCAATATTGCTTTTTCCAGCATACTATTAAAGAATAATTTTGATAATGGGTCACCTTTTCGTAGTCCACCTAACCGTCACAAAATGATTAGGTAATTTACCTCGGATTCGCACACGTGATTTCACATTATCCAACGTCATGGCCACCAAATCTATCAGTTTTTTTTTTTTTGAATACTAAATTCTTCCAAAGATTGTACGTAAGATCTGCCGTATACTAAATATTTGATCAGATGTAGATCGATCTGGCCAGAAACCACACTAGTATTCTCCGATAATTTTATTGGTATTTGGAATACGTCTATGGTATTGTATATTAGCAAATACCTGATAGACAATGTTTAATAACGTTATTCCTCTGTAGTTGTTACAATCCATTTTAGCACCGTTTTTGTATAATAGCCAGATGATACCATCCTTCCACTTATTTGGCACCTGTTCATTATTCTAAATCTTTAGAATTAGCTCGTGCAGTTAATACCATAATGCATTTCTATCTTGTTTAAAGAGTTCACCTGGTAAGTTATCAGATCTAGGTGATTTATTCTTGAGCTTTTGAATAAGAATTCTTTACTTCGTGTATTGATGGTTCAGCTATAAATGGTTGGACAGTTTGAAATGCATATCTTTTACAGCATTTATTGGCGTGTTCCCATTTAATAGAATTTTAAAGTACTCGACCCATCTTTCGAGGGCTCCTTTTCTGTTGCGTCATATCCTGTCCATTTCTGTTTTTGCACAAAAACGGTTATTGATTATATCCGTTGCGAATACGACTGCCACTTCGACACAATCTTCAGTTCTCGTTTTTTTCTACGTATCAATTTACGCTCGAAATCTCTCTTAGCGCGATAGTCTTCAATTGTGGTTCTTGTAGCACGCGTTACCATTATCATCCTGGATGTATTTTTTGCATCCCGAGAATTTCTACATTCATCATCAAACCACTCATTTCTAATTATCAACCCCCTTCCAATAATCTCTGTTGCGACACCTTCGACGCATGATTTCAATTTGTTCTATATACTATTTATATTGCTTTCCTGTTGGTAATTCCCCAAATCTGTAATACTTCGTTGTTCCATTGCATCTATGTACAATTGTTTTACCGTCGTCTGTTCAAGCTTTCGACTGCCCACTCCATCTTCACAGGTTGTGTGTTATTAATGTCTGAAATTCTGTCTCGCAACGCTACCCTAACTAGATAATGAGCAGCGTCAATATGCAAACCATAAGTTCTAACACGCCACGTCGTCTTATGTATTTCTTTATGTGGGAAGCATGTACCAATAATAACCATGTTTTTAGGCATGGTGAAATTAATCAATCTCAGCCCGTGTTCATATGTTGTTTTATGAAGACTGTTGATATGTAGTTGATATATTGGTTTCTGCCCCAACTTGGCATTTAAGTCGCCTAAGACGATCTTAATATCGTGGTCGGGTGCAGCTCTATATGTTGCTATCAGTTTTTCATAAAATACATCCTTCACCTCATCAGTTTTCTCTTCAGTGAGTGCATGTACATTGATGAGGGTCAAATTGAAAAAATTCGTTCTTAAACGTGGTGTACAAATGCGTTCATCAATCAAATTAAAAGCAGTTATATCCAGTTTGGTTTTTTTTAGTGAATCAGTAAGTGTTCTTAGAGCACTTTGCCATAACAAAATTCTAAAATTCTATGATGCAACCATACGTCTAACATACTTAATCATTCTGTAATTTCGTAGGGCATTTACAGGGGTATACTTCACCTCTTCTACGTTATTGGAATATTAGCTAATGATACTATTGGCTATTTATATCCAAATTAGTGTTGCAATGTGATTAGAAGTGGAACAAACCTAGGTTTTTTTTTTCATAATATTTTTATTGTATGCTATCATTTTTACAATTTAATCATCATTTTTATTATTTTGAATAATTATGATATTATTTATTGAATTTATTTCTTAAAACTCAAAAATTTAGGTGTTGATGTTGCATATATCGATTATGAACGTGGTAATGCATCTGGACATGTACGTTTAGTATTTGAAAATAGTGCAAAATCTCTATTAGAAAAATTAGATGATTCAGCAAAGGTATAATTAATGCAAATATAAATGGATGACTTTTTTGTTTTTATCAATTTTTTTTTTTTTTTTTCATTTGCAGATAAAAATAGACAATGCTGACGTAAATGTTCGTATTTTAGAAGGCGACGAAGAACAAGAATTTTTAACAAAAGTTCGTGAAAATATGAAATCAAAGAAATTTCATAGCAGACCAAAAGGTGGACGTGGTAATTTTAATCGAAAACGCAAAAGTGTACCGTCGAAAGAAGATGAACCAGTTGAAAAAAGAGAAACAAAAGCTGCTGCTTAAAAATAGATTAAAAATCCCTTTTTTTTTTTTTTGTTTATTAATAATAATTAAAAAGATAAGCATTTTCAAATGCAATCTGATTTAAGGAAATTAAAAAGATTCTTTTTAATTAATTTAATTTAAAAATATATAGATTTAAGGTTTTATCTTAAAGTGTGAATACGGTGATCAAATGAAAATTTCGTGTGCTATACAAAGAGTTTGTAAATGACATGCCAAATGAAAAATCTCAGAAACATTTTCGTTTGATATTCCATAGTTTGTAGTAAATTATTACGATTTTGCTGAAATGGAAGATCATGTCATTTGAAACATTTTGTATGTCTTAATATACATGTGTATTTCGCAACGAATGTTTTAACTTTCATTTTCAATTTGAATAGATGTAGAACAAGCAAAAAAAATATACAATTTTTTTAACTTCTATCTTGACTTCCGCGAAGAGCAGAGCTCACACGTGTCAAAACTAGCTACTTTTTTTTTTAATAGATACGTAAAGGACTGATGGCAAAACTCAATAATTTTTTAATTCAGTGAAGCTTAAATTAATGCAAGAAGTTCATTGTTCACACATTTGTCACCGCATTATTTTCGCTATCAATTTACACAGATATCATATGTAAAGAATAGGAATGAAATTTTCATTTGATCACCATACCTAATGAATTACATTAAACTATTATATTAATTATTAAATATAGAATTTATGAGTAATAATATTATATTCTTAACAACACTTAATGAAGAAGGTAAATATTACGTGCTTAGGTTTTTATAAAGCATGAAAATATTAAATGTAACTTTTGAAAAATATTAAAATGTTAGATGATCCACCACAAAACAAAGTAATTTTAAGCAATACTAAAAAGAAATTAAAAATACAAAACCAAAAAATATATTTCAAATTTAATTTAATGTTGCCCAGTTATTAATATCTTAAATACTTAGAAAGAATAAAGTAATAATGAACTGTTAATGAAATATATTAATTTAAAATAATCTAACAATAATTCTTGAATAATAAACATAAAATATAATTTGAAATTTTATAATTTTTTTTAACCAACAATTAAAGTGTTATTATCATAAAATGTATATTTTGGTATTTCTAAATTAATTGGTGCTGGTCCTTTACGTACCCGTCCAGCTGCATCAAAATGTGAGCCATGACATGGACAATAATAACCACCTGGAAAATCACCAGCTTCGGATATTGGTACACATCCTAAGTGTGTACAAATCCCTTTGACAACAAGCCATTTAGGATTTGGACATCGTTGCTGTAACAAAATTATTGATTGCAATACGAAAAAAAAATTGGGTTTGCCAATCGGTATATATATATTATGTTAGCATTATAGTAATATTTATACAATAATACCTCATCTGTTTCTGGATCCCTTAAAAGATTAAGTGGAACAGATTGTTCACATTTAATTTCTTTATCAGTACGATGTTTTATAAATAATGGTGCACCACGCCATTTATATGAAACACTTCTACCTTCTGGTATATCATTTAAATTTATTTCAATTTTTGCTAATGCTAATACATCAGCAGATGCATCAAAAAATAATACAGACTGTTGTACCATAACTTTTGTACCGTATACAAATCCAAGAGTATTGGCTAATTGTAAATTGATATGTTTATTTATTAATGTTTATAAAAATTATAATTTTTTATATAATTTTTGAATATATTATTTTATATACCTGCCACTAATAAATATGTAAACACTCTACGTTTATCAATTGATTTGTTTGCGGGTATTTCTGGGTTGTTTGTTGAATCACGACGATCCTCAGAAAAATCTGGTACTTTAAAATTTGTATATATTGAATTGATTTGTTGGATTTGCACATTTCCTATATTTTCGAATATATTATAATAAATAATTTCGAATGTGTCACTAAATTTTAATATTATTATATATACAAATGGAATGAATATGATTGTTACACCTGTTTTATTCATTGTAGTTTGATTAATTTTTCCTATTGGTATATACGTGCCCATTGCTAATTGTATTTTTATAGTTTGAGCTTTTAAATTTAATTGTATCGATGAATTTAAACATCCATAATTCATTCCATTGGATACAACTTGAACAGTTGTTTCTAAATGTTTCGATAAATTTCTACCTGATTTCATTATAATTGTAATCATTTTATGAAATTTTTCAATAATTCTTATATACTGACAAAAATATTGATTTAAAAGTTTTATTTTGTTAATAGATAATAAATTATTGGACTACTGCGATAAATAAATATTTTTTTGGAATAATTTTTAGAATTTGGAACAATAGAGCATTTTATTATTAGAAAGTAATTCAATATAATTTTTTTCTTGGTATGACATGACTGAGAATATATACTATATTTATCTGATCATTTTCAAAATAATTTCAAACATTCGTTTGTGTTATATTTAAGGGGGGAGAATAATCTCCAGACAAGTTTATTCCAAATTAGTTTCTGGAATATTTTAGATATCAGATATTAATTTTTAAGAGTTTGTTTCTAATGAATGTATGAAATTAAATTACCTAACTTTTGGTAACATAAGAACATGGATTTTTATCCAAAAATTTTCCAAAAAAATTTCCAAAAAAATGGCTTAAAAATGGCTGAAAATAGGCTCAATCGATCGGGGCTGATCGTGCGAACAAGAATCCGTTGAGATTTTTCGGAAATTCCGCCTCTAAATGGGTCAAAAATGAAAAACAAAAAAAGGAAATTCCGGAAAATTCCGTGAAAATTTATGGCTGGAAATAGGCTCAAACGATCGGGGCTGGTCGTGCGAACAAGAATCCGTTGAGATTTTTCGAAAATTCCGCCTCTAAGTGGGTCAAAAGTGAAAAAGAAAAAAAATAAAAAAAAAAATTTGCCTCCTGGTAATTCTGCGCGACTGTTACTTCGTCTTAAAAATGCCTGGTATTTTAGTGGAAATTTTTATGGATTTCTTAAAAACGCTATAACTCAGCCGTTTGAAGTGGTAGGTGGGTGGGATAGGTATCAAACGAAAGGTAATTACATAACCTAACTTTTGGTAACATAAAAACATGGATTTTTTTTTTCCAAAAATTTCCAAAAAAATGGCTTAAAAATGGCTAAAAATAGGCTCAATCGATCGGGCTGATCGTGCGAACAAGAATCCGTTGAGATTTTTCGAAAATTCCGCCTCTAAGTGGGTCAAAAATGAAAAACAAAAAAAGAAAATTCCGGAAAATTCCGTGAAAATTTATGGCTGGAAATAGGCTCAAACGATCGGGGCTGGTCGTGCGAACAAGAATCCGTTGAGATTTTTCGAAAATTCCGCCTCTAAGTGGGTCAAAAGTGAAAAAGTAAAAAAATAAAAAAAAAAATTTGCCTCCTGGTAATTCTGCGCGACTGTTACTTCGTCTTAAAAATGCCTGGTATTTTAGTGGAAATTTTTATGGATTTCTTAAAAACGCTATAACTCAGCCGTTTGAAGTGGTAGGTGGGTGGGATAGGTATCAAACGAAAGGTAATTACATAACCTAACTTTTGGTAACATAAAAACATGGATTTTTTTCCAAAAATTTTCCAAAAACATTTCCAAAAAAATGGCTTAAAAATGGCTGAAAATAGGCTCAATCGATCGGGGCTGATCGTGCGAACAAGAATCCGTTGAGATTTTTCGGAAATTCCGCCTCTAAATGGTTCAAAAATGAAAAACAAAAAAAGAAAATTCCGGAAAATTCCGTGAAAATTTATGGCTGGAAATAGGCTCAAACGATCGGGGCTGGTCGTGCGAACAAGAATCCGTTGAGATTTTTCGAAAATTCCGCCTCTAAGTGGGTCAAAAGTGAAAAAGAAAAAAAATAAAAAAAAAAATTTGCCTCCTTGTAATTCTGCGCGACTGTTACTTCGTCTTAAAAATGCCTGGTATTTTAGTGGAAATTTTTATGGATTTCTTAAAAACGCTATAGCTCAGCCGTTTGAAGTGGTAGGCGGGTGGGATAGGTATCAAACGAAAGATAATTACATAACCTAACTTTTGGTAACATAAAAACATGGATTTTTTTTTTCCAAAAATTTCCAAAAAAATGGCTTAAAAATGGCTAAAAATAGGCTCAATCGATCGGGCTGATCGTGCGAACAAGAATCCGTTGAGATTTTTCGAAAATTCCGCCTCTAAGTGGGTCAAAAATGAAAAACAAAAAAAGAAAATTCCGGAAAATTCCGTGAAAATTTATGGCTGGAAATAGGCTGAAACGATCGGGACTGGTCGTGCGAACAAGAATCCGTTGAGATTTTTCGGAAATTCCGCCTCTAAGTGGGTCAAAAGTGGAAAAGAAAAAAAATTAAAAAAAAAATTTGCCTCCTGGTAATTCTGCGCGACTGTTACTTCGTCTTAAAAATGCCTGGTATTTTAGTGGAAATTTTTATGGATTTCTTAAAAACGCTATAACTCAGCCGTTTGAAGTGGTAGGCGGGTGGGATTGGTATCAAACGAAAGGTAATTACATAACCTAACTTTTGGTAACATAAAAACATGGATTTTTTTTTCCAAAAATTTCAAAAAAAAATTCCAAAAAAATAGCTTAAAAATGGCTGAAAATAGGCTCAATCGATCGGGGGTGATCGTGCGAACAAGAAACCGTTGAGATTTTTCGAATATTCAGCCTCTAAGTGGGTCAAAAATGAAAAACAAAAAAAGAAAATTCCGGAAAATTTCGTGAAAATTTATGGCTGGAAATAGGCTCAAACGATCGGGGCTGGTCGTGCGAACAAGAATCCGTTGAGATTTTTCGAAAATTCCGCCTCTAAGTGGGTCAAAAGTGAAAAAGAAAAAAAATAAAAAAAAAAATTTGCCTCCTGGTAATTCTGCGCGACTGTTACTTCGTCTTCCAAAAAAATGGCTTAATTTTTATGGATTTCTTAAAAACGCTATAACTCAGCCGTTTGAAGTGGTAGGCGGGTGGGATAGGTATCAAACGAAAGGTAATTGCATAACCTAACTTTTGGTAATATAAAAATATAGATTTTTCGCCATGACCTTGGATTATTATAAAACGCTATATCTCGGCCGTTTGAAGAGGTGGGCGAGTGGGATAAGTAGCAAATGATAGGTATTTACATTACCTAACTTTTGGTAACATAAAAATATGGATTTTCCACCATGCATATGAAACCGTTTTATGAAAATTACGGGAAAACCCGTAAATAGATTCAGGTCCTCTAGTGGTAAAAAATATTTCTAATATTCTAATTAAGACATCTGGAAATTTTCGGGAAAATCCGGAATATTTTAATTTGGATCGGGAAATTACGGGAAAACTGTAATAGGTAGGAAACATTTTCAGTACCACTCCCTCAGTACATTTACCATCTAAATCCATTTATGGCTATAAGAGTGCTGTAAGTCATCAACTTTAGGCTGGAGAAATTTCCCGGAATTTCTGAAAACCAGCTTTTTGATGGTCCTGATTTAAATATATTAGTTAGCCAATTTTCGTTACAGCCATATTATAGAGAATCTTAATGCGCACATTAAAGCTTCTGGACTTTTTCCGTGAAAAATCTATTGGCCGACTTATGACCGATTTAAGATTTGGAAATTTTCGTGTAAGTCTAACTTTGGGCGGTCATTGTGTGAAAACCATTAGACTTAGAGAGTTGCGGTATGGATTAAAAGACGTGGCATATAGTCTACTATCCGTGATAAATAGTGCAATGGTAAATTCCATTGGAAAAGCCGGAAAATTCCCATTTGAAAACATGCAAAAATCGACGTTTTTCGTTGTTCCTGGAAAATCCGTATTTCCCATTAGAAAATTCCAGAAGAGTTTCAAAACCTAGATTGAACTTTTCTTTACATTTCTGCATCATTATATTTTGGAAAATTGAGTTTTTGCCAATTCCCCAGGTATCTTAAGATTGGTCTGCAAACGATTTTCCGAACTTTAGGCACCCCTAGTTGGAAAACCCTTATAGATAGAAAGTCACCCCCATAATATAATTTGTAGCCCTTGACGAGGACTATCACTGGTGAGAAGCTCGTCGCGAAGTAGTGAGTATTTCCGGAGTTATAGGGGTCCAAAAGTGGCCAATTTGGTACATTTGAAGAGCCATAGCTCCGCCCCCTTAGGGAAATCGGGAAAAGTGGTCAACAGAAAGCGTTTTTTTTTCCGAGCTCTACAATCCCTGAAAATATGAATGTCCTCCGGGCAAAAAATTTTTTTCGGCAGTGGATTATAACCCACACTTTTGCAAGTCAAAAAAAGGTAAAAAAAAATAGGGCTGAAAATAGGCTCAATCGATCGGGGCTGATCGTGCGAACAAGAATCCGTTGAGATTTTTCGGAAATTCCGTCTCTAAATGGGTCAAAAGTGAAAAAGAAAAAAAGAAAATTCCGGAAAATTCCGTGAAAATTTATGGCTGGAAATAGGCTCAAACGATCGGGGCTGGTCGTGCGAACAAGAATCCGTTGAGATTTTTCGAAAATTCCGCCTCTAAGTGGGTCAAAAGTGAAAAAGAAAAAAATTAAAAAAAAAATTTGCCTCCTGGTAATTCTGCGCGACTGTTACTTCGTCTTAAAAATGCCTGGTATTTTAGTGGAAATTTTTATGGATTTCTTAAAAACGCTATAACTCAGCCGTTTGAAGTGGTAGGCGGGTGGGATAGGTATCAAACGAAAGGTAATTACATAACCTAACTTTTGGTAACATAAAATATGGATTTTTTTTCCAAAAATTTTCCAAAAAATTTTCCAAAAAAATGGCTTAAAAATTGCTAAAAATAGGCTCAATCGATCGGGGCTGATCGTGCGAACAAGAATCCGTTGAGATTTTTCGAAAATTCCGCCTCTAAGTGGGTCAAAAGTGAAAAAGAAAAAAAATTAAAAAAAAAATTTGCCTCCTTGTAATTCTGCGCGACTGTTACTTCGTCTTAAAAATGCCTGGTATTTTAGTGGAAATTTTTATGGATTTCTTAAAAACGCTATAACTCAGCCGTTTGAAGTGGTAGGCGGGTGGGATAGGTATCAAACGAAAGGTAATTACATAACCTAACTTTTGGTAACATAAAAACATGAATTTTTTTCCAAAAATTTTCCAAAAAAATTTCCAAAAAAATGGCTTGAAAATGGCTGAAAATAGGCTCATTCGATCGGGGGTGATCGTGCGAACAAGAATCCGTTGAGATTTTTCGAAAATTCCGTCTCTAAGTGGGTCAAAAATGAGAAACAAAAAAAGAAAATTCCGGAAAATTCCGTGAAAATTTATGGCTGGAAATAGGCTCAAACGATCGGGACTGGTCGTGCGAACAAGAATCCGTTGAGATTTTTCGGAAATTCCGCCTCTAAGTGGGTCAAAAGTGAAAAAGAAAAAAAATTCAAAAAAAAATTTGCCTCCTGGTAATTCTGCGCGACTGTTACTTCGTCTTAAAAATGCCTGGTATTTTAGTGGAAATTTTTATGGATTTCTTAAATACGCTATAACTCAGCCGTTTGAAGTGGTAGGCGGGTGGGATAGGTATCAAACGAAAGGTAATTACATAACCTAACTTTTGGTAACATAAACATGGGTTTTTTTTCCAAAAATTTTCCAAAAAAATGGCTTAAAAATTGCTAAAAATAGGCTCAATCGATCGGGCTGATCGTGCGAACAAGAATCCGTTGAGGTTTTTCGAAAATTCCGCCTCTAAGTGGGTCAAAAATGAAAAACAAAAAAAGAAAATTCCGGAAAATTCCGTGAAAATTTATGGCTGGAAATAGGCTGAAACGATCGGGACTGGTCGTGCGAACAAGAATCCGTTGAGATTTTTCGGAAATTCCGCCTCTAAGTGGGTCAAAAGTGGAAAAGAAAAAAAATTAAAAAAAAAATTTGCCTCCTGGTAATTCTGCGCGACTGTTACTTCGTCTTAAAAATGCCTGGTATTTTAGTGGAAATTTTTATGGATTTCTTAAAAACGCTATAACTCAGCCGTTTGAAGTGGTAGGCGGGTGGGATTGGTATCAAACGAAAGGTAATTACATAACCTAACTTTTGGTAACATAAAAACATGGATTTTTTTTTCCAAAAATTTCAAAAAAAAATTCCAAAAAAATAGCTTAAAAATGGCTGAAAATAGGCTCAATCGATCGGGGGTGATCGTGCGAACAAGAAACCGTTGAGATTTTTCGAAAATTCCGCCTCTAAGTGGGTCAAAAGTGAAAAAGAAAAAAAATAAAAAAAAAAATTTGCCTCCTGGTAATTCTGCGCGACTGTTACTTCGTCTTCCAAAAAAATGGCTTAATTTTTATGGATTTCTTAAAAACGCTATAACTCAGCCGTTTGAAGTGGTAGGCGGGTGGGATAGGTATCAAACGAAAGGTAATTGCATAACCTAACTTTTGGTAATATAAAAATATAGATTTTTCGCCATGACCTTGGATTATTATAAAACGCTATATCTCGGCCGTTTGAAGAGGTGGGCGAGTGGGATAAGTAGCAAATGATAGGTATTTACATTACCTAACTTTTGGTAACATAAAAATATGGATTTTCCACCATGCATATGAAACCGTTTTATGAAAATTACGGGAAAACCCGTAAATAGATTCAGGTCCTCTAGTGGTAAAAAATATTTCTAATATTCTAATTAAGACATCTGGAAATTTTCGGGAAAATCCGGAATATTTTAATTTGGATCGGGAAATTACGGGAAAACTGTAATAGGTAGGAAACATTTTCAGTACCACTCCCTCAGTACATTTACCATCTAAATCCATTTATGGCTATAAGAGTGCTGTAAGTCATCAACTTTAGGCTGGAGAAATTTCCCGGAATTTCTGAAAACCAGCTTTTTGATGGTCCTGATTTAAATATATTAGTTAGCCAATTTTCGTTACAGCCATATTATAGAGAATCTTAATGCGCACATTAAAGCTTCTGGACTTTTTCCGTGAAAAATCTATTGGCCGACTTATGACCGATTTAAGATTTGGAAATTTTCGTGTAAGTCTAACTTTGGGCGGTCATTGTGTGAAAACCATTAGACTTAGAGAGTTGCGGTATGGATTAAAAGACGTGGCATATAGTCTACTATCCGTGATAAATAGTGCAATGGTAAATTCCATTGGAAAAGCCGGAAAATTCCCATTTGAAAACATGCAAAAATCGACGTTTTTCGTTGTTCCTGGAAAATCCGTATTTCCCATTAGAAAATTCCAGAAGAGTTTCAAAACCTAGATTGAACTTTTCTTTACATTTCTGCATCATTATATTTTGGAAAATTGAGTTTTTGCCAATTCCCCAGGTATCTTAAGATTGGTCTGCAAACGATTTTCCGAACTTTAGGCACCCCTAGTTGGAAAACCCTTATAGATAGAAAGTCACCCCCATAATATAATTTGTAGCCCTTGACGAGGACTATCACTGGTGAGAAGCTCGTCGCGAAGTAGTGAGTATTTCCGGAGTTATAGGGGTCCAAAAGTGGCCAATTTGGTACATTTGAAGAGCCATAGCTCCGCCCCCTTAGGGAAATCGGGAAAAGTGGTCAACAGAAAGCGTTTTTTTTCCGAGCTCTACAATCCCTGAAAATATGAATGTCCTCCGGGCAAAAAATTTTTTTCGGCAGTGGATTATAACCCACACTTTTGCAAGTCAAAAAAAGGTAAAAAAAAATAGGGCTGAAAATAGGCTCAATCGATCGGGGCTGATCGTGCGAACAAGAATCCGTTGAGATTTTTCGGAAATTCCGTCTCTAAATGGGTCAAAAGTGAAAAAGAAAAAAAGAAAATTCCGGAAAATTCCGTGAAAATTTATGGCTGGAAATAGGCTCAAACGATCGGGGCTGGTCGTGCGAACAAGAATCCGTTGAGATTTTTCGAAAATTCCGCCTCTAAGTGGGTCAAAAGTGAAAAAGAAAAAAATTAAAAAAAAAATTTGCCTCCTGGTAATTCTGCGCGACTGTTACTTCGTCTTAAAAATGCCTGGTATTTTAGTGGAAATTTTTATGGATTCTTAAAAACGCTATAACTCAGCCGTTTGAAGTGGTAGGCGGGTGGGATAGGTATCAAACGAAAGGTAATTACATAACCTAACTTTTGGTAACATAAAATATGGATTTTTTTTTCCAAAAATTTTCCAAAAAATTTTCCAAAAAAATGGCTTAAAAATTGCTAAAAATAGGCTCAATCGATCGGGGCTGATCGTGCGAACAAGAATCCGTTGAGATTTTTCGAAAATTCCGCCTCTAAGTGGGTCAAAAGTGAAAAAGAAAAAAAATTAAAAAAAAAATTTGCCTCCTTGTAATTCTGCGCGACTGTTACTTCGTCTTAAAAATGCCTGGTATTTTAGTGGAAATTTTTATGGATTTCTTAAAAACGCTATAACTCAGCCGTTTGAAGTGGTAGGCGGGTGGGATAGGTATCAAACGAAAGGTAATTACATAACCTAACTTTTGGTAACATAAAAACATGAATTTTTTTCCAAAAATTTTCCAAAAAAATTTCCAAAAAAATGGCTTGAAAATGGCTGAAAATAGGCTCATTCGATCGGGGGTGATCGTGCGAACAAGAATCCGTTGAGATTTTTCGAAAATTCCGTCTCTAAGTGGGTCAAAAATGAGAAACAAAAAAAGAAAATTCCGGAAAATTCCGTGAAAATTTATGGCTGGAAATAGGCTCAAACGATCGGGACTGGTCGTGCGAACAAGAATCCGTTGAGATTTTTCGGAAATTCCGCCTCTAAGTGGGTCAAAAGTGAAAAAGAAAAAAAATTAAAAAAAAAATTTGCCTCCTGGTAATTCTGCGCGACTGTTACTTCGTCTTAAAAATGCCTGGTATTTTAGTGGAAATTTTTATGGATTTCTTAAATACGCTATAACTCAGCCGTTTGAAGTGGTAGGCGGGTGGGATAGGTATCAAACGAAAGGTAATTACATAACCTAACTTTTGGTAACATAAACATGGGTTTTTTTTCCAAAAATTTTCCAAAAAAATGGCTTAAAAATTGCTAAAAATAGGCTCAATCGATCGGGCTGATCGTGCGAACAAGAATCCGTTGAGGTTTTTCGAAAATTCCGCCTCTAAGTGGGTCAAAAATGAAAAACAAAAAAAGAAAATTCCGGAAAATTCCGTGAAAATTTATGGCTGGAAATTGGCTGAAACGATCGGGACTGGTCGTGCGAACAAGAATCCGTTGAGATTTTTCGGAAATTCCGCCTCTAAGTGGGTCAAAAGTGGAAAAGAAAAAAAATTAAAAAAAAAATTTGCCTCCGGGTAATTCTGCGCGACTGTTACTTCGTCTTAAAAATGCCTGGTATTTTAGTGGAAATTTTTATGGATTTCTTAAAAACGCTATAACTCAGCCGTTTGAAGTGGTAGGCGGGTGGGATTGGTATCAAACGAAAGGTAATTACATAACCTAACTTTTGGTAACATAAAAACATGGATTTTTTTTTCCAAAAATTTCAAAAAAAAATTCCAAAAAAATAGCTTAAAAATGGCTGAAAATAGGCTCAATCGATCGGGGGTGATCGTGCGAACAAGAAACCGTTGAGATTTTTCGAAAATTCCGCCTCTAAGTGGGTCAAAAGTGAAAAAGAAAAAAAATAAAAAAAAAAATTTGCCTCCTGGTAATTCTGCGCGACTGTTACTTCGTCTTCCAAAAAAATGGCTTAATTTTTATGGATTTCTTAAAAACGCTATAACTCAGCCGTTTGAAGTGGTAGGCGGGTGGGATAGGTATCAAACGAAAGGTAATTGCATAACCTAACTTTTGGTAATATAAAAATATAGATTTTTCGCCATGACCTTGGATTATTATAAAACGCTATATCTCGGCCGTTTGAAGAGGTGGGCGAGTGGGATAAGTAGCAAATGATAGGTATTTACATTACCTAACTTTTGGTAACATAAAAATATGGATTTTCCACCATGCATATGAAACCGTTTTATGAAAATTACGGGAAAACCCGTAAATAGATTCAGGTCCTCTAGTGGTAAAAAATATTTCTAATATTCTAATTAAGACATCTGGAAATTTTCGGGAAAATCCGGAATATTTTAATTTGGATCGGGAAATTACGGGAAAACTGTAATAGGTAGGAAACATTTTCAGTACCACTCCCTCAGTACATTTACCATCTAAATCCATTTATGGCTATAAGAGTGCTGTAAGTCATCAACTTTAGGCTGGAGAAATTTCCCGGAATTTCTGAAAACCAGCTTTTTGATGGTCCTGATTTAAATATATTAGTTAGCCAATTTTCGTTACAGCCATATTATAGAGAATCTTAATGCGCACATTAAAGCTTCTGGACTTTTTCCGTGAAAAATCTATTGGCCGACTTATGACCGATTTAAGATTTGGAAATTTTCGTGTAAGTCTAACTTTGGGCGGTCATTGTGTGAAAACCATTAGACTTAGAGAGTTGCGGTGGGGATTAAAAGACGTGGCATATAGTCTACTATCCGTGATAAATAGTGCAATGGTAAATTCCATTGGAAAAGCCGGAAAATTCCCATTTGAAAACATGCAAAAATCGACGTTTTTCGTTGTTCCTGGAAAATCCGTATTTCCCATTAGAAAATTCCAGAAGAGTTTCAAAACCTAGATTGAACTTTTCTTTACATTTCTGCATCATTATATTTTGGAAAATTGAGTTTTTGCCAATTCCCCAGGTATCTTAAGATTGGTCTGCAAACGATTTTCCGAACTTTAGGCACCCCTAGTTGGAAAACCCTTATAGATAGAAAGTCACCCCCATAATATAATTTGTAGCCCTTGACGAGGACTATCACTGGTGAGAAGCTCGTCGCGAAGTAGTGAGTATTTCCGGAGTTATAGGGGTCCAAAAGTGGCCAATTTGGTACATTTGAAGAGCCATAGCTCCGCCCCCTTAGGGAAATCGGGAAAAGTGGTCGACAGAAAGCGTTTTTTTTCCGAGCTCTACAATCCCTGAAAATATCAATGTCCTCCGGGCAAAAAATTTTTTTCGGCAGTGGATTATAACCCACACTTTTGCAAGTCAAAAAAAGGTAAAAAAAAATAGGGCTGAAAATAGGCTCAATCGATCGGGGCTGATCGTGCGAACAAGAATCCGTTGAGATTTTTCGGAAATTCCGTCTCTAAATGGGTCAAAAATGAAAAACAAAAAAAGAAAATTCCGGAAAATTCCGTGAAAATTTATGGCTGGAAATAGGCTCAAACGATCGGGGCTGGTCGTGCGAACAAGAATCCGTTGAGATTTTTCGAAAATTCCGCCTCTAAGTGGGTCAAAAGTGAAAAAGAAAAAAAGAAAATTCCGGAAAATTCCGTGAAAATTTATGGCTGGAAATAGGCTCAAACGATCGGGGCTGGTCGTGCGAACAAGAATCCGTTGAGATTTTTCGGAAATTCCGCCTCTAAGTGGGTCAAAAGTGAAAAAGAAAAAAATTAAAAAAAAAATTTGCCTCCTGGTAATTCTGCGCGACTGTTACTTCGTCTTAAAAATGCCTGGTATTTTAGTGGAAATTTTTATGGATTTCTTAAAAACGCTATAACTCAGCCGTTTGAAGTGGTAGGCGGGTGGGATAGGTATCAAACGAAAGGTAATTACATAACCTAACTTTTGGTAACATAAAATATGGATTTTTTTTCCAAAAATTTTCCAAAAAAAATTCCAAAAAAATGGCTTAAAAATAGGCTCAATCGATCGGGGCTGATCGTGCGAACAAGAATCCGTTGAGATTTTTCGAAAATTCCGCCTCTAAGTGGGTCAAAAATGAAAAACAAAAAAAGAAAATTCTGGAAAATTCCGTGAAAATTTATGGCTGGAAATAGGCTCAAACGATGGGGACAGGTCGTGCGAACAAGAATCCGTTGAGATTTTTCGGAAATTCCGCCTCTAAGTGGGTCAAAAGTGAAAAAGAAAAAAAATTAAAAAAAAAATTTGCCTCCTTGTAATTCTGCGCGACTGTTACTTCGTCTTAAAAATGCCTGGTATTTTAGTGGAAATTTTTATGGATTTCTTAAAAACGCTATAACTCAGCCGTTTGAAGTGGTAGGCGGGTGGGATAGGTATCAAACGAAAGGTAATTACATAACCTAACTTTTGGTAACATAAAAACATGAATTTTTTTCCAAAAATTTTCCAAAAAAATTTCCAAAAAAATGGCTTGAAAATGGCTGAAAATAGGCTCATTCGATCGGGGGTGATCGTGCGAACCAGAATCCGTTGAGATTTTTCGAAAATTCCGTCTCTAAGTGGGTCAAAAATGAGAAACAAAAAAAGAAAATTCCGGAAAATTCCGTGAAAATTTATGGCTGGAAATAGGCTCAAACGATCGGGGCTGGTCGTGCGAACAAGAATCCGTTGAGATTTTTCGAAAATTCCGCCTCTAAGTGGGTCAAAAGTGAAAAAGAAAAAAAATTAAAAAAAAAATTTGCCTCCTGGTAATTCTGCGCGACTGTTACTTCGTCTTAAAAATGCCTGGTATTTTAGTGGAAATTTTTATGGATTTCTTAAATACGCTATAACTCAGCCGTTTGAAGTGGTAGGCGGGTGGGATAGGTATCAAACGAAAGGTAATTACATAACCTAACTTTTGGTAACATAAAAACATGGGTTTTTTTTCCAAAAATTTTCCAAAAAAATGGCTTAAAAATTGCTAAAAATAGGCTCAATCGATCGGGGCTGATCGTGCGAACAAGAATCCGTTGAGATTTTTCGAAAATTCCGCCTCTAAGTGGGTCTAAAATGAAAAACAAAAAAAGAAAATTCCGGAAAATTCCGTGAAAATTTATGGCTGGAAATAGGCTCAAACGATCGGGACTGGTCGTGCGAACAAGAATCCGTTGAGATTTTTCGGAAATTCCGCCTCTAAGTGGGTCAAAAGTGAAAAAGAAAAAAAATTAAAAAAAAAATTTGCCTCCTGGTAATTCTGCGCGACTGTTACTTCGTCTTAAAAATGCCTGGTATTTTAGTGGAAATTTTTATGGATTTCTTAAATACGCTATAACTCAGCCGTTTGAAGTGGTAGGCGGGTGGGATAGGTATCAAACGAAAGGTAATTACATAACCTAACTTTTGGTAACATAAAAACATGAATTTTTTTCCTAAAATTTTCCAAAAAAATTTCCAAAAAAATGGCTTGAAAATGGCTGAAAATAGGCTCAAACGATCGGGACTGGTCGTGCGAACAAGAATCCGTTGAGATTTTTCGGAAATTCCGCCTCTAAGTGGGTCAAAAGTGAAAAAGAAAAAAAATTCAAAAAAAAATTTGCCTCCTGGGAATTCTGCGCGACTGTTACTTCGTCTTAAAAATGCCTGGTATTTTAGTGGAAATTTTTATGGATTTCTTAAATACGCTATAACTCAGCCGTTTGAAGTGGTAGGCGGGTGGGATAGGTATCAAACGAAAGGTAATTACATAACCTAACTTTTGGTAACATAAAAACATGAATTTTTTTCCAAAAATTTTCCAAAAAAATTTCCAAAAAAATGGCTTAAAAATGGCTGAAAATAGGCTCATTCGATCGGGGGTGATCGTGCGAACAAGAATCCGTTGAGATTTTTCGAAAATTCCGTCTCTAAGTGGGTCAAAAATGAGAAACAAAAAAAGAAAATTCCGGAAAATTCCGTGAAAATTTATGGCTGGAAATAGGCTCAAACGATCGGGACTGGTCGTGCGAACAAGAATCCGTTGAGATTTTTCGGAAATTCCGCCTCTAAGTGGGTCAAAAGTGAAAAAGAAAAAATATTCAAAAAAAAATTTGCCTCCTGGTAATTCTGCGCGACTGTTACTTCGTCTTAAAAATGCCTGGTATTTTAGTGGAAATTTTTATGGATTTCTTAAATACGCTATAACTCAGCCGTTTGAAGTGGTAGGCGGGTGGGATAGGTATCAAACGAAAGGTAATTACATAACCTAACTTTTGGTAACATAAAAACATGGGTTTTTTTTCCAAAAAATTTCCAAAAAAATGGCTTAAAAATTGCTAAAAATAGGCTCAATCGATCGGGGCTGATCGTGCGAACAAGAATCCGTTGAGATTTTTCGAAAATTCCGCCTCTAAGTGGGTCAAAAATGAAAAACAAAAAAAGAAAATTCTGGAAAATTCCGTGAAAATTTATGGCTGGAAATAGGCTCAAACGATCGGGACTGGTTGTGCGAACAAGAATCCGTTGAGATTTTTCGGAAATTCCGCCTCTAAGTGGGTCAAAAGTGAAAAAGAAAAAAAATTAAAAAAAAAATTTGCCTCCTGGTAATTCTGCGCGACTGTTACTTCGTCTTAAAAATGCCTGGTATTTTAGTGGAAATTTTTATGGATTTCTTAAATACGCTATAACTCAGCCGTTTGAAGTGGTAGGCGGGTGGGATAGGTATCAAACGAAAGGTAATTACATAACCTAACTTTTGGTAACATAAAAACATGAATTTTTTTCCAAAAATTTTCCAAAAAAATTTCCAAAAAAATGGCTTAAAAATGGCTGAAAATAGGCTCATTCGATCGGGGGTGATCGTGCGAACAAGAATCCGTTGAGATTTTTCGGAAATTCCGTCTCTAAATGGGTCAAAAATGAAAAACAAAAAAAGAAAATTCCGGAAAATTCCGTGAAAATTTATGGCTGGAAATAGGCTCAAACGATCGGGGCTGGTCGTGCGAACAAGAATCCGTTGAGATTTTTCGAAAATTCCGCCTCTAAGTGGGTCAAAAGTGAAAAAGAAAAAAAATTAAAAAAAAAATTTGCCTCCTGGTAATTCTGCGCGACTGTTACTTCGTCTTAAAAATGCCTGGTATTTTAGTGGAAATTTTTATGGATTTCTTAAATACGCTATAACTCAGCCGTTTGAAGTGGTAGGCGGGTGGGATAGGTATCAAACGAAAGGTAATTACATAACCTAACTTTTGGTAACATAAACATGGGTTTTTTTTCCAAAAATTTTCCAAAAAAATGGCTTAAAAATTGCTAAAAATAGGCTCAATCGATCGGGCTGATCGTGCGAACAAGAATCCGTTGAGATTTTTCGAAAATTCCGCCTCTAAGTGGGTCAAAAATGAAAAACAAAAAAAGAAAATTCTGGAAAATTCCGTGAAAATTTATGGCTGGAAATAGGCTCAAACGATGGGGACAGGTCGTGCGAACAAGAATCCGTTGAGATTTTTCGGAAATTCCGCCTCTAAGTGGGTCAAAAGTGAAAAAGAAAAAAAATTAAAAAAAAAATTTGCCTCCTTGTAATTCTGCGCGACTGTTACTTCGTCTTAAAAATGCCTGGTATTTTAGTGGAAATTTTTATGGATTTCTTAAAAACGCTATAACTCAGCCGTTTGAAGTGGTAGGCGGGTGGGATAGGTATCAAACGAAAGGTAATTACATAACCTAACTTTTGGTAACATAAAAACATGAATTTTTTTCCAAAAATTTTCCAAAAAAATTTCCAAAAAAATGGCTTGAAAATGGCTGAAAATAGGCTCATTCGATCGGGGGTGATCGTGCGAACCAGAATCCGTTGAGATTTTTCGAAAATTCCGTCTCTAAGTGGGTCAAAAATGAGAAACAAAAAAAGAAAATTCCGGAAAATTCCGTGAAAATTTATGGCTGGAAATAGGCTCAAACGATCGGGGCTGGTCGTGCGAACAAGAATCCGTTGAGATTTTTCGAAAATTCCGCCTCTAAGTGGGTCAAAAGTGAAAAAGAAAAAAAATTAAAAAAAAAATTTGCCTCCTGGTAATTCTGCGCGACTGTTACTTCGTCTTAAAAATGCCTGGTATTTTAGTGGAAATTTTTATGGATTTCTTAAATACGCTATAACTCAGCCGTTTGAAGTGGTAGGCGGGTGGGATAGGTATCAAACGAAAGGTAATTACATAACCTAACTTTTGGTAACATAAAAACATGGGTTTTTTTTCCAAAAATTTTCCAAAAAAATGGCTTAAAAATTGCTAAAAATAGGCTCAATCGATCGGGGCTGATCGTGCGAACAAGAATCCGTTGAGATTTTTCGAAAATTCCGCCTCTAAGTGGGTCTAAAATGAAAAACAAAAAAAGAAAATTCCGGAAAATTCCGTGAAAATTTATGGCTGGAAATAGGCTCAAACGATCGGGACTGGTCGTGCGAACAAGAATCCGTTGAGATTTTTCGGAAATTCCGCCTCTAAGTGGGTCAAAAGTGAAAAAGAAAAAAAATTAAAAAAAAAATTTGCCTCCTGGTAATTCTGCGCGACTGTTACTTCGTCTTAAAAATGCCTGGTATTTTAGTGGAAATTTTTATGGATTTCTTAAATACGCTATAACTCAGCCGTTTGAAGTGGTAGGCGGGTGGGATAGGTATCAAACGAAAGGTAATTACATAACCTAACTTTTGGTAACATAAAAACATGAATTTTTTTCCAAAAATTTTCCAAAAAAATTTCCAAAAAAATGGCTTGAAAATGGCTGAAAATAGGCTCAAACGATCGGGACTGGTCGTGCGAACAAGAATCCGTTGAGATTTTTCGGAAATTCCGCCTCTAAGTGGGTCAAAAGTGAAAAAGAAAAAAAATTCAAAAAAAAATTTGCCTCCTGGTAATTCTGCGCGACTGTTACTTCGTCTTAAAAATGCCTGGTATTTTAGTGGAAATTTTTATGGATTTCTTAAATACGCTATAACTCAGCCGTTTGAAGTGGTAGGCGGGTGGGATAGGTATCAAACGAAAGGTAATTACATAACCTAACTTTTGGTAACATAAAAACATGAATTTTTTTCCAAAAATTTTCCAAAAAAATTTCCAAAAAAATGGCTTAAAAATGGCTGAAAATAGGCTCATTCGATCGGGGGTGATCGTGCGAACAAGAATCCGTTGAGATTTTTCGAAAATTCCGTCTCTAAGTGGGTCAAAAATGAGAAACAAAAAAAGAAAATTCCGGAAAATTCCGTGAAAATTTATGGCTGGAAATAGGCTCAAACGATCGGGACTGGTCGTGCGAACAAGAATCCGTTGAGATTTTTCGAAAATTCCGCCTCTAAGTGGGTCAAAAGTGAAAAAGAAAAAAAATTAAAAAAAAAATTTGCCTCCTGGTAATTCTGCGCGACTGTTACTTCGTCTTAAAAATGCCTGGTATTTTAGTGGAAATTTTTATGGATTTCTTAAATACGCTATAACTCAGCCGTTTGAAGTGGTAGGCGGGTGGGATAGGTATCAAACGAAAGGTAATTACATAACCTAACTTTTGGTAACATAAAAACATGGGTTTTTTTTCCAAAAATTTTCCAAAAAAATGGCTTAAAAATTGCTAAAAATAGGCTCAATCGATCGGGGCTGATCGTGCGAACAAGAATCCGTTGAGATTTTTCGAAAATTCCGCCTCTAAGTGGGTCAAAAATGAAAAACAAAAAAAGAAAATTCCGGAAAATTCCGTGAAAATTTATGGCTGGAAATAGGCTCAAACGATCGGGACTGGTTGTGCGAACAAGAATCCGTTGAGATTTTTCGGAAATTCCGCCTCTAAGTGGGTCAAAAGTGAAAAAGAAAAAAAATTAAAAAAAAAATTTGCCTCCTGGTAATTCTGCGCGACTGTTACTTCGTCTTAAAAATGCCTGGTATTTTAGTGGAAATTTTTATGGATTTCTTAAATACGCTATAACTCAGCCGTTTGAAGTGGTAGGCGGGTGGGATAGGTATCAAACGAAAGGTAATTACATAACCTAACTTTTGGTAACATAAAAACATGAATTTTTTTCCAAAAATTTTCCAAAAAAATTTCCAAAAAAATGGCTTAAAAATGGCTGAAAATAGGCTCATTCGATCGGGGGTGATCGTGCGAACAAGAATCCGTTGAGATTTTTCGAAAATTCCGTCTCTAAGTGGGTCAAAAATGAGAAACAAAAAAAGAAAATTCCGGAAAATTCCGTGAAAATTTATGGCTGGAAATAGGCTCAAACGATCGGGACTGGTCGTGCGAACAAGAATCCGTTGAGATTTTTCGGAAATTCCGCCTCTAAGTGGGTCAAAAGTGAAAAAGAAAAAAAATTCAAAAAAAAATTTGCCTCCTGGTAATTCTGCGCGACTGTTACTTCGTCTTAAAAATGCCTGGTATTTTAGTGGAAATTTTTATGGATTTCTTAAATACGCTATAACTCAGCCGTTTGAAGTGGTAGGCGGGTGGGATAGGTATCAAACGAAAGGTAATTACATAACCTAACTTTTGGTAACATAAAAACATGGTTTTTTTTTCCAAAAAATTTCCAAAAAAATGGCTTAAAAATTGCTAAAAATAGGCTCAATCGATCGGGGCTGATCGTGCGAACAAGAATCCGTTGAGATTTTTCGAAAATTCCGCCTCTAAGTGGGTCAAAAATGAAAAACAAAAAAAGAAAATTCCGGAAAATTCCGTGAAAATTTATGGCTGGAAATAGGCTCAAACGATGGGGACAGGTCGTGCGAACAAGAATCCGTTGAGATTTTTCGGAAATTCCGCCTCTAAGTGGGTCAAAAGTGAAAAAGAAAAAAAATTAAAAAAAAAATTTGCCTCCTTGTAATTCTGCGCGACTGTTACTTCGTCTTAAAAATGCCTGGTATTTTAGTGGAAATTTTTATGGATTTCTTAAAAACGCTATAACTCAGCCGTTTGAAGTGGTAGGCGGGTGGGATAGGTATCAAACGAAAGGTAATTACATAACCTAACTTTTGGTAACATAAAAACATGAATTTTTTTCCAAAAATTTTCCAAAAAAATTTCCAAAAAAATGGCTTGAAAATGGCTGAAAATAGGCTCATTCGATCGGGGGTGATCGTGCGAACCAGAATCCGTTGAGATTTTTCGAAAATTCCGTCTCTAAGTGGGTCAAAAATGAGAAACAAAAAAAGAAAATTCCGGAAAATTCCGTGAAAATTTATGGCTGGAAATAGGCTCAAACGATCGGGGCTGGTCGTGCGAACAAGAATCCGTTGAGATTTTTCGAAAATTCCGCCTCTAAGTGGGTCAAAAGTGAAAAAGAAAAAAAATTAAAAAAAAAATTTGCCTCCTGGTAATTCTGCGCGACTGTTACTTCGTCTTAAAAATGCCTGGTATTTTAGTGGAAATTTTTATGGATTTCTTAAATACGCTATAACTCAGCCGTTTGAAGTGGTAGGCGGGTGGGATAGGTATCAAACGAAAGGTAATTACATAACCTAACTTTTGGTAACATAAAAACATGAATTTTTTTCCAAAAATTTTCCAAAAAAATTTCCAAAAAAATGGCTTAAAAATGGCTGAAAATAGGCTCATTCGATCGGGGGTGATCGTGCGAACAAGAATCCGTTGAGATTTTTCGAAAATTCCGTCTCTAAGTGGGTCAAAAATGAGAAACAAAAAAAGAAAATTCCGGAAAATTCCGTGAAAATTTATGGCTGGAAATAGGCTCAAACGATCGGGACTGGTCGTGCGAACAAGAATCCGTTGAGATTTTTCGGAAATTCCGCCTCTAAGTGGGTCAAAAGTGAAAAAGAAAAAAAATTAAAAAAAAAATTTGCCTCCTGGTAATTCTGCGCGACTGTTACTTCGTCTTAAAAATGCCTGGTATTTTAGTGGAAATTTTTATGGATTTCTTAAATACGCTATAACTCAGCCGTTTGAAGTGGTAGGCGGGTGGGATAGGTATCAAACGAAAGGTAATTACATAACCTAACTTTTGGTAACATAAAAACATGGGTTTTTTTTCCAAAAATTTTCCAAAAAAATGGCTTAAAAATTGCTAAAAATAGGCTCAATCGATCGGGGCTGATCGTGCGAACAAGAATCCGTTGAGATTTTTCGAAAATTCCGCCTCTAAGTGGGTCAAAAATGAAAAACAAAAAAAGAAAATTCCGGAAAATTCCGTGAAAATTTATGGCTGGAAATAGGCTCAAACGATCGGGACTGGTTGTGCGAACAAGAATCCGTTGAGATTTTTCGGAAATTCCGCCTCTAAGTGGGTCAAAAGTGAAAAAGAAAAAAAATTAAAAAAAAAATTTGCCTCCTGGTAATTCTGCGCGACTGTTACTTCGTCTTAAAAATGCCTGGTATTTTAGTGGAAATTTTTATGGATTTCTTAAATACGCTATAACTCAGCCGTTTGAAGTGGTAGGCGGGTGGGATAGGTATCAAACGAAAGGTAATTACATAACCTAACTTTTGGTAACATAAAAACATGAATTTTTTTCCAAAAATTTTCCAAAAAAATTTCCAAAAAAATGGCTTAAAAATGGCTGAAAATAGGCTCATTCGATCGGGGGTGATCGTGCGAACAAGAATCCGTTGAGATTTTTAGAAAATTCCGTCTCTAAGTGGGTCAAAAATGAGAAACAAAAAAAGAAAATTCCGGAAAATTCCGTGAAAATTTATGGCTGGAAATAGGCTCAAACGATCGGGACTGGTCGTGCGAACAAGAATCCGTTGAGATTTTTCGGAAATTCCGCCTCTAAGTGGGTCAAAAGTGAAAAAGAAAAAAAATTCAAAAAAAAATTTGCCTCCTGGTAATTCTGCGCGACTGTTACTTCGTCTTAAAAATGCCTGGTATTTTAGTGGAAATTTTTATGGATTTCTTAAATACGCTATAACTCAGCCGTTTGAAGTGGTAGGCGGGTGGGATAGGTATCAAACGAAAGGTAATTACATAACCTAACTTTTGGTAACATAAAAACATGGTTTTTTTTTCCAAAAAATTTCCAAAAAAATGGCTTAAAAATTGCTAAAAATAGGCTCAATCGATCGGGGCTGATCGTGCGAACAAGAATCCGTTGAGATTTTTCGAAAATTCCGCCTCTAAGTGGGTCAAAAATGAAAAACAAAAAAAGAAAATTCCGGAAAATTCCGTGAAAATTTATGGCTGGAAATAGGCTCAAACGATCGGGACTGGTCGTGCGAACAAGAATCCGTTGAGATTTTTCGGAAATTCCGCCTCTAAGTGGGTCAAAAGTGAAAAAGAAAAAAAATTAAAAAAAAAATTTGCCTCCTGGTAATTCTGCGCGACTGTTACTTCGTCTTAAAAATGCCTGGTATTTTAGTGGAAATTTTTATGGATTTCTTAAATACGCTATAACTCAGCCGTTTGAAGTGGTAGGCGGGTGGGATAGGTATCAAACGAAAGGTAATTACATAACCTAACTTTTGGTAACATAAAAACATGAATTTTTTTCCAAAAATTTTCCAAAAAAATTTCCAAAAAAATGGCTTAAAAATGGCTGAAAATAGGCTCATTCGATCGGGGGTGATCGTGCGAACAAGAATCCGTTGAGATTTTTCGAAAATTCCGTCTCTAAGTGGGTCAAAAATGAGAAACAAAAAAAGAAAATTCCGGAAAATTCCGTGAAAATTTATGGCTGGAAATAGGCTCAAACGATCGGGACTGGTCGTGCGAACAAGAATCCGTTGAGATTTTTCGGAAATTCCGCCTCTAAGTGGGTCAAAAGTGAAGAAGAAAAAAAATTAAAAAAAAAATTTGCCTCCTGGTAATTCTGCGCGACTGTTACTTCGTCTTAAAAATGCCTGGTATTTTAGTGGAAATTTTTATGGATTTCTTAAAAACGCTATAACTCAGCCGTTTGAAGTGGTAGGCGGGTGGGATAGGTATCAAACGAAAGGTAATTACATAACCTAACTTTTGGTAACATAAAATATGGATTTTTTTTCCAAAAATTTTCCAAAAAAAATTCCAAAAATATTGGCTTAAAATGGCTGAAAATAGGCTCAATCGATCGGGGCTGTTCGTGCGAACAAGAATCCGTTGAGATTTTTCGAAAATTCCGACTCTAAGTGGGTCAAAAATGAAAAACCAAAAAAGAAAATTCCGAAAAATTTCGTGAAAATTTATGGCTGGAAATAGGCTCAAACGATCGGGGCTGGTCGTGCGAACAAGAATCCGTTGAGATTTTTCGAAAATTCCGCCTCTAAGTGGGTCAAAAATGAAAAACAAAAAAAGAAAATTCCGGAAAATTCCGTGAAAATTTATGGCTGGAAATAGGCTCAAACGATCGGGGCTGGTCGTGCGAACAAGAATCCGTTGAGATTTTTCGAAAATTCCGCCTCTAAGTGGGTCAAAAGTGAAAAAGAAAAAAAATTAAAAAAAAAATTTGCCTCCTGGTAATTCTGCGCGACTGTTACTTCGTCTTAAAAATGCCTGGTATTTTAGTGGAAATTTTTATTGATTTCTTAAAAACGCTATAACTCAGTAGGTAGGCGGGTGTGATAGGTATCATAACATGGATTTTTCACCATTCCTATGAAAACTTTTAGTGAAAATTCTGGGAAAACCCGTGAAAATATGTGGGTTCTTTAGTGGCTGTATTTTTCCCAATTTTGTTTCTATTGCATTTATGGGCTCAAACACCAATATTTCATACAATTTTGAGGGCAATGTACCAGGAGAGCATATAATCTAGACAGTATTCTGTTCCAAATTTGTTTCTGGAATATTTAAAAGCTCAGATTTGAATTTTTCAGTATGTGTTCAAGACATTTAACCATGTTTCAGCAGAGATGCGCTGATTTTATTTAAATTGGTAGTTAATTTTTTGTAATAGTTATGTTATAGAAACAGTAACAGGAGCACATGAATATCAGATAGTAATTTATGCAGATGCTAATTGTTGACCTATAGTGTGTCTGAATATCAATATAGTGTATCTTAAAATTATTTAAAATCATATAAAAAAACATTATTTTTTTGAGTTGTTTTGATTTATACAATTTATTTATTAATATTGTTTTGATTTATACAATTTATTTATTAATATCTAATTTGTTTCTTATTTAATTAATGTTAATTAATTTAATGATGTAATACAATAAATAAATACAAATAAAACAAACATAAAAATTAGAGATTCATTATTAATATTAATATAATTTTAATTTTGTGTTTAAATTAACATATACATTTGTTTTTATATTATAATATAAATATATGTATTTTCTTATTGTTATTTTAAATTAGTTAAATAATTTTTATTGTTTTATTTGTTAATTTTTACTTTTTTCTAATCATATATTAATTTAAATTAATTATTACATAATATTTAATAAGTAACTTCTGCTGGTTTTTAATTATAAATTCTTTTTAATTTGTCTCTTTGTTCATTCAATAATTTATATATTTTTAATACATATTAAAAAAAATATATATTAATTAATTTATATTATATTATACAATGGATTTATTAAATTAAATATATGATTTATTTTCTCTTTGCTTTGTTATTTATTTATATATTGAATTTAAAACTAAAACGCAGCAACAAACAATCTATTATTTAATGGATTAATTTTTATATATTTATATATTTAATATTATCTTATTTTATTAATGATAAATATTTTAATAAATATATTTATACAATATGTACCATATATGTTTTTTAATATTTAATATATAATTATTAATTTTATTTTAGATACATATAATAATTTTAATGATATAATATTAATAATTTGCACGATAACAGCCTTAATTAAATTAAATTAACTATGAAAAGAATAATAAAAATATAATTTATTACAAATTAAAACTATTCCATCGCTTTCGCCTATCTATACGTTAAATATTAAATATTGATTGATTGGCTATTTATTTATCCTTTCTTAATTACACAAACAAAAAAGCATTCATAATATATGAATTAATTTTATAAATATTTATATATTATACTTGCAGAAAGATTATCGTATATATTATTAAAAATAAACAATTAATAAGAAATTATGTTAGATTTGAGTTTATATAAATAAAATATAGCAAATAAAATTTAGAAAAATATAATGGAATAATTGTTTTATTTTTGGCAATAATAGATGTTAATTTAAAGATGATTTTAATTAAATGGTGTGAATTAATTTTTTCTAATAAAACTGAATATAACTTGACTTTCTACTTTTATGGTAGGATAGTAATTTCAGTTTTAAAATAATATAATAATAATACAAAATGATAAATGTTTCTTGTATAGCAATTTTCTTTTTATCAAGGGTAACCATAAAAAAACAAACAAAAATGTTGAATATTCAAATATATAAGAAAAAGAATTTATGTCGCAAAATATATTAATGTTATGCCATTTTTCATCATCATACACTCTGAATAATGTAGCGCGAAATATTATTATTAGTATTATTATATATAATTTATACGTATGATTAAACAAAAAATTGTTTATAAATTAAATATATTTATTAATAATTAAAATTATTTAAATTAAACAATTTGAATTTTAAAGTGTTTTTATTTATTTTTCGACACTTTTTTATTTTTATATTTTATCGAAAATTTATTAATTATAATTTTATATTAATTGCTAGAAGAGCATACAGCATAAAAATCTTAAATAATAAATTTACTATTCTAAATTTTTGTTTATTTTATTTATTAAAAGCATTATAATATTATTTTTAAGGTACATTTAGTTTTCCATTTTCTATTTTATTTTCCAATTAAATGTTTATTAAACCCTAAACGTTTCCATAATGTGTGACGATGACAGGAGAAGAAGGTGTGGAGTTATTCAATATGAGTTTAATTTTATATAGAGTGATCGATTTTGGAAATACCCTGAACATCAGTACATACAAAAAGAAAACTTATATCAAATTTACCAATTTTTATCAGATATTGCGTATATGCATATGCTGTTTATTTAACATAAGTTATGAGGTATTGATCACTGGTGGAACTTCAGCATCATTTGATTACCAAATTTTTATATTCAAGGGGCTATATACTGTTCATCATCCTTTTTAGTTATGGATTATTATTGATTTATTGAATTTGTTTTTTAACTTTCCTATAAATGACAAATGTAAAAATGATCACATTTTATACATGTAGTAGTCGATACAGTGCCATCAAATGTTAAATCGCAGATATATCACACCGTCAACTTAAAATAAGATGAATATTTTTTCCATTATCCACTAAAGCTAACGTCCACGATATATAATAATTTACTATAATTTGATGATGGGATTTATAACGTCAAACAACTAAATTTACACACAATTTTATATCTATTCTATATTATTTCACAATCTTCGAACGTGTAATTTATAACCATGTTTTTTTTTTAAAGTAAATACATTTATTGATATAAATTGGTAAGCATTTTATTCGAAACTTTATCCACCTTTCTGATAATTTGTACAATAAAAAAAAATCGTTTCTGTTTTGAAACATTCCATTCGTCGCTAGAAATAATTTTTTTCCAGTACTCTTATTTTAAATTGTTGCTGTAGCACATTTAATTGCTCTGTTAATTTTTCTTAAGCTTGTGTATCGTCGTTATCGTATCAATAATAATATGGATCGCTCTTTTAAAAAGTTTAATTATACCAGTTTTTGTTTCAAAAAGAAAAAGATACACTTCAGCGTTTCTTTTAATAAAAATATAATAAATATATAAACGCAAAAATCAATCGGTTCACTTATTTAAGGACACTTGTATTTTTGTCAATTTCTCTCTCTGTGGTAGCTTGATCTTTTTATATATTTTTTTTTTTTTTTATATATATAATGAAAGAATAAAGTATTTCAATATCAAATATTTAAATTTTTAAATCGACAGTAAATTTCAAAGTAACTTTGCCCATTATTTATTTTATATCATGTTGATAATCTGCACCCGTACTATTTTTGAATGTATAAACGTTCTTGGTCGCAAGCAATAAAGTTTCCATCACTAATATTATGATTTCGCAGTTATATTCAATGTGTTAGCGCTGAGATATGCATTAAATTAAATAATAATAATAATAATAAAGAAATAAAATTCTCATTAAATTGAATAGCAAAAAAAAAAAAATTGTTTTGACATTTAATTGCAACGTGTAATATTTTTGTATTATTTTAAAATTTAATCTTTTTCCTTATAAAACATTGAAAATTATTATTGGTCGAGTTATTTTAATTCTTTTTTTTTCTATTTCAAATTAAATTTTCAAATTAGAATTCCATCTCTAACTATATGAATTCCAATGCATATATATAATAATAATATATATACATATAAATTTATATAATGTTAGGTTTGATTTCAAAATATTAGAAAAATTAATTAAAAATCATAAAACTCTGACGAAAAAAAAACCTTAACTTATATTTTTAGTTAGACAATGTTTCCACTATGTATATGATAAGGACATTCAAAAGGCATATATTGTTGGTTAAAAATCATTTTTTTTATGAAAACATCTAACATATATGTATGACAAATCGACGTATAATGCATATGACATCGGCTAATCAAATGTCCTTGTCATGTCCACTGGAAACATAGTCTTAATCGCACATATTTCGATTATTTTTCTATTTTTAATATTTCTCGCGTAATGTAACTAAATTATAAAATGTTTTTTATTATACGCCCCGGGCATTTTAGTTTTAGTTGATTTAGTGAAATATGTGAAATAAAAAAAATAATTAGTCGTCAATTTTTTTTACATTTTAACATTATTCAAATATAATTATCAATTATTATTTTATAAATATGTAAAAAAAAGAAGAAAAAAAATAATATTCAATTTATAAAAGAAAAATACAAAACCTTAAAAAAAAAATTTAGAGAATTTTTCTTTAAATAATAAGGAGTTATAAAAATGATTTATTATTTACTATTTAATTATTATATAACATACCATTTTTTTGTGTGCTGCTGCCATTTTTTTTTTTATTTATTATTTTAAAAAATATTTATTTTCAATTATTTACTTAATCTCATATTCATTTACTTAAATCTCAAAAATAAATAAATATATATCATTTTTAATTTTATACAAGTTTTCTCCACATATAATATCTTTTATTTAAAGTTGCTGGCGGGTGGGTCCGCACAACAATCGCTAAATTACCGCAAATATTTAATATAATTACATATTGCTTGTGTGTGTGTGTGTGTGTGAGGAGGCACTCTTATAGTCTTATATCATATAAACATCAATCATCATTTAGAATTTTTCAATTAAAAAAAAAACGAATATCTTCTTTTCCTGTACCGTTGCGTAAACGTGTCCTTGTGATGCTATTCTCAATGATTTTTTTAAAAAAAAGAATTTGCAATTATTCCAAATTAAATTAAATATACTATACGAGCTCGGTGCTGCATTTAAGGTAACATCAAATAATGAATAATATGAATATGCGGAGATGCTTGGTGGTAGTTAGTGGTGGTGGTGTTGATTGTGGTAGTGGTATGGTATATATTTAATATATTTTCTCCGTATCCATATATTATATATTTACCATCGTTTATAAACTGGTGATAAATCTAATGTTAAATTTCTTATTGCTTTATTGCGTGCCGTTGAACGTGTTTGTTTTGATGCACGTATTATTTCGTATACAAGACAACGACAATCGTTACACACAGCTTTTATTTCACCACGTTTTTCATCTTTTTGTTGTTGTTGCAGTTGCTGCTGTTGTTGATTTTGGTGTTGTTGTTGTTGCTGTGGATCAATATTATTTGCATTTGATGATGATAATGTAAATGCACGTGAAAACCGATTTCTATAAAAATTACAATATAAATTTATGTTTTTCTGTATTTGTTATTTACTATATAATAATAATAATAATAATAAAATATACCTTCTGTCCAATGTACTATTATTTGAATGTGGTCGAATTGGACTTTGTTGTTGGGCTGGTAAACTTTTTGGTCCTTCCATACTACGTGACATTATTGAATTACGATTACTATTATCATTTCGTAATGAATCTAAAACACCATTTGTTAATGTTGTGTGTATACCCGGAGTACTTGATGCCGAATGTTCTGGTAGTTTTTGTGGTGATGTTGGTGCACTTCTATCTAATGGTTGACGTTGTTGATATTGAGTCTATTAAATGTGAAGCATAAATTTATTTTAAATATTTATATAACTAATAATGGTATACGATATCGATGTGTATATATATACCTTTCTAATGGACTCAGGTCTCAGTAATCTTTCCATTAATGATTTTGGAAAACCTTCGTCTAATATACTATTTGGTCCACTTGATGTTGATGCAGACATAACATTATAAGATTGATTTGTTGACTGATTATGTTGTTGATTATGATAATGATGTGATGGTGACGGTACTGTTGATGTTACCGGACTATTCATAAGCGATGGTGATAACAGTAACACCGGTACATTACGAAAATGTTCTGTTGGTATTCGCATCTAAAATTAAATATTAATATTATTATTATTATTATTTTATAAAAGTTGTTTTCAATCTAAATAACTATGAGTAAACATTATATATATATGTTATTATAAGCTAACACGTAAAAACTTATGTATATATCCATATTTATTTCATGACCGATATGGAAAAAAACCACTTCTTGCAAAAAATAGTTGAAAACCTTAAGTTCATTGTCAAAATGCTTGTACGATATAGGTACGAAAGTTACCAATCGCTAATTCATCTAAATCTCGAATTATTGTGTGAACATATACGAACAAGTTATAATATATCACAGGATCAAATAAATAATTAGCCCATTGTGTTTTGCCAGTAAATCTTCCCTTCCGCGCTGTTGATTGAGTTGGTAAATTACTCTGTATTTGAGTAATTAGATGTTTTTAGAGATGTTTACTTTAATTATTTAATTATTCTAAACTAGGTGAATAGATATCGTATAGTCTTGTTTATCGAGGTTGGTTTTTCATCGAACACCGCATATTTTCAACAGATTAGTCACTTTCTCAGATTTCAAAAGCGAAAAAATGATTGGAAGTAAACATTTTTGTCCGGAAATTGAACTCGTTACTTACGGGGATTGAATGACATGTGCGTTTGAGATTAACCATTGTACGTCAATAAATCACATTTAAAAAAATTATATAAATTTAATAATCATTATTAAAATTGTAATATTTTTTATATATATTTACTTTTGAATAACATTTCGAACAAACAGTACGTTGACATAATTTACACTGTACACCCCATTGTCCAAATATTGTAAATCGTGTGCGTAAACATAAAAAACAAACTTTACGTTTTTCAACATCTTCTTTAACACGTACGCCAACCGGAAGCCCTTCTAATTCAGCTTTTGTCATAACTGAACGTATATGTACAATTTCTTCTAATGTTAAGGCTAAACGATCACTAACATTTAATGATTCAGACCATTGTTTTTCATCGTCAAGTGTAGTAGGCGGCAAATTATTAATATTATTATTGCAGTTATTATTATCGTCATCATCATTATCATCATCAACATCATTATGATCATGAACATTATTATTACCACCATGTTCATCATCATCATCATCATCATCATCATCATCATCATCATCTTTTGTCCATGCATCAATGGTAGCACTTGTCATTACATTCAGTGGATTTAATGGATTCATTGTTGTGGCTGTTGTAAATTCTGATTGTCTGGAATCGGGTCGTGATATTGGTGTTGATTGACATTCAAAATTTTTACCATTACTTTGACAACCGACAATTGTATGACGACGCATTGATGTACGACGTGATTCACATTGTGTTGCAAGATCATATACTGAAAAAAAAATATGAATAAAAATAAAGAAAAAATAAATAAATAAATAAAAATAATTAAGTGTTTCGCTTTTTTATATTCGATGATAAGAAAATAAATATACTGATCAGTAAAATAAAAAGCAATTTTTATTAGTAGAAAAACTTAAAACTTATGCACATTAAATATTAAATAGATAATTAAATAATATACAGGAAATAGACGAATATATATATATATATATACAAACACGCACATACAATTAACTATAATACACGTACACACATTAAAATACAAATAATTAATAAATTTATTATAAAAATTTATTACATATCTTCTCTATGATGAATTTTATTACATAAATATATTCATATGATGGCGTCAATTGGCCCTTACTTATTTCAATTACATAAATCATTTAGTATAAATGTATGTACAATTTTATTGTAAAGAAAGTTATGTGAACAGTTTTTCTTCTGAACAGGAGGGTTTTAAATATAGATAAATTAATAATTTTATTATGATAGTAGACCCGTTTCAAAAATAAGGCATAAATTGGTGAGTGCGGTAGAAAAATTAATCGCAAAATATATTTTAAAATATATAAATATGCATTTAATTATATGTGCTTTCCATAGCGATGCGTTATAGAAACTAAATTGTATATATACAAAAACGAATGCCATCAACAAAATCAACAAAAATATACTGTTCATTAAAAAAATGTATATTTTTAACTTAAACGTTTAGATCTTCTTTAATTTATATATGTATACAATTATACATTACATATATATAAACTAAGAAATCCTGTAAATAATGTATATGTAAAACAATAGAGACATTAAAGTTATTATAAAATATCGATAAATATTTATAATATGCAAAAATTTTCCATCAATATTGTTATCCACTGTATAATTATATATTTTATTTATTTACTTAAAAGGGATATCAATAATATGATGTTATAATTTTATAGAGAATATAGTATAATTGTAATGAAATGATCCTAACTTATATAAATTTATAGTGTATAATAAAATGAAAAAGATGGAAAAACGTTGCATGCTGTGTGTTATTAAATATAGATAGAGATATATCATATAAAAGTTAAAGAGTTAATGGTTTCTACTTTTTTATTTAAAAAACAAATAACAATAAAATGAAAAAATATTATTTGTTGTCGTCTGAGCCGCATTCGTGTTTAAAAATAGTTATATAAATGTAATGTGAAAAAATATAACAATATCATTTTTATTATATTTCACATATTAAGGATATTTTAAGTTCGATAAAGAAGGTTTTGTTATATATATTATGTTTTTTTTTTTTTTTTTTACATATATGTGAATTTATAATATGAAAAATAGTTATATATATTTAAATAGTATATATAGGATTTATTAAAATTAGGTATATATGAATTTAACGAAATAGATGTGTGTACTCAGCACATTCATTAATTATATATTATTATTTGATGAATATAATGAACGATCTATATATTTATTATATTTTAATTAAATTTTACCTTTATTCCATATCTATACGATATACATATACAATATATGTTGAATATATATATGATAATGGTATTTGCTGAATATATAGTTGACTACCATTGAAAATTGATGTAACATATAAACAATTTAACAATTTAATATGCCTTGACGTAATATTATATCTTATGTATTTTATGTATATTATAGAAATTTTGTTGGGGGGTGGTTTGGTTTAAAAATATTGTATACTTTTTGGAAAAACGAATATACCTGTTGTAAGAATAATTTCTATAAATATTATTTAAGATTATACAAGCCGCTGCACGTGCCCCTACACAGAGGAAAAGGCTTTCTATATAATATTAATATGAAAGATTTTATTTCTTATTGCTCAAATAATGAAGTAATTTTAATAATTTAAGATTGATATTTCAATGAAATTATTTTGTTAACGGAGCTAAATTAATATGAAATTAATCATTATAATATTCGTCTAATGTTAACCTCCTCCCGGCACATTCAATCATCACACCATATAATCATTAAATTTATTTAAATACATATACATATAAAATTTTTTCTACCAATTATTTATATATAATATTTTGAATTTTAACAACAAATATTAAATTATATTTACATTTTTTATTATTATTTTGAGCACATTTAAACACCAAAAACATATACCAAATTTTCAAAAAGCCAAAAATATATAAACCAATTAAATAAATTTTTACCAAAAACCAATTGTATATAAATAAATATATATTATAATTATAATATTTATAATATAATTTATTTAATATAATGTCTGTTTTTTAATCAATCCAAAGCGCATTTATATCGATTTTCTTCTGCAAATATTAAATAATAAATTAATAATTTGTCTGCGATCTGACTTGCCCTATAGATCGTACATAATAAATAGTCACCAAAGACGACGCCAGACGATATATAATCAATTAAATACCAAAAATTATTGTATTGAACATCGAAAGATATAAAAGAAAAAGAATGGTGCGTTTGTTAAATTATACAGAAAAAGTTATCTTTTAATGCATATAGAATGTGGACAATATATAATGAAAATGGTTTAGATAATTTTAGTAAATACACAAACATTTTATATTGTTTTATAATGATAATTTTTATTTCCTTCCCAAATAAAATTTGCAGTGTCATTGTAATGCATATGGAATACATTATTCACATTATTTATTTGAATGCTGGTAGACGACACGTATAGTATTTTGTGTACGTATGTTAATTTGCTTATGAGTACTTATATAGTGTCCTATTAACATAAACATATGGGTGTTTCTATTCAAAACTACACCATACCATGTGGAGAATCACATTATGATGCATTACATTGTTTTTTTTTTGCCAGTTTTGTGTCCATTTGGTGTTGTTGTGTCTGGTGGTACATTTATTGATGAGAAACGTGACAGAAACTTAAAAACATTTAATGTTTATGCTGCTGTACTAAAATAAATAAAATAAGCTATACGCGAAATTATTATTATATAGTCTTAATTATATAAATATACATAAAGCTTTCTGTTCAATGCTACCATTCTGGTTTTCGCGTATATTTTTATTCTTCACACAATACAATAATTTTCCGCGTGATTATCGACTATGTATTTGTCAGTGACACTTATTGTTTCTTTTTTTTGTAATTCAATGAAGAGCTACTAATGGTATTGTATGTAAAACTAAACAAATTATGGTGAAAAAATCTGCGGACAAATGACCTAGTAAATTTTCCGAAATATTGTCGCTCATATGAATTATCGTTTTGTTTTATTGTATTTTAGGAACATCAAACAAATTATATTAAAATTTAATCAATTTCCATTGTTTTCATATAGAAGAAAATTTTTGCGCCGCTTCCGGCAAACTAACAATATTATTTTAATTTTAAATTTTAACGGATTGGAAAATTTTCTATTATTATTTGCAGCAACGATGTAAAAATTTCTTCTATGAAATATTGGAAATTGATTACATGTTTCATAAACTGTTAAATAAAATATTAAAATATAATAAAATTAAATGTTGTCCGACAAGAATAATTCATAGAAGACGATTTTATGGAACCTACTTTTTTCACAATTTGCCAGTACAGTCTTTTACACATACATACACCATTAAATAGATTATAGAGATAATTGCACTGAATTTATTTTTCCGCTTAAGCAATTAAATAAAATAATTTAAAATTTCAAATTCTTTGCGGTCGCTATACGATTCTATTATATACTATATTAATATATCCGAAACCTTAACTATAAAATCTAAATAATACATAAAAACAAGTTAGAAATATTTATAAGAAAAAATGCATCTAAATAAACTAAGAATATTTCAATTAATTACAAAAAAAAAAAAAAAAACATATTCATTATTTGAATAGATCAAAAAAAGGAAAAGCACAATTCTCTAAATAAATTTAAAATAAATGCAAAAAATTGAGTAATTTCAACCTAATAATTCACACACACCGATTCTTTGTACATATAAAATCTTTTGCATTTATTATTTAATTTAATGATAAAATAAATGAATAGATAAAAAAAAATAAATATATAATCTAAAAAAAAATCTAAAAAAAAGAATAATTAATAATTAAAATTTTTATTATGTATTTTTCTAAAAAAAAAAAAAATTATTGAAAGCTAAATATTGTAAAAATTAAAAATACTATTATTTTATATATTTTTTTAATATATATATTATAAAAAAAAAAAAAAATTACCAATAATCTACTCTCTTAATTATAATAATTAAAATTAAGAAGAAAAAAATTATTATTATTATTAATATTAATTAAATTAAAGTTTATTTTTGCCATGCATTCTATTATTATAATTATTATTATTATTATTATTATTATTATTATTATTATTTATATATTTATATTTTATTTTAAAAAATTAATATTCGACAAGTTTTTTCAATAATAAATTTTTATAAGAATTAAATTTTATGATTTATTTACATTCAAGTGCGTTGTCACAAAATCTATGATATTCATCATGTGTCATTGTATCTTCTGGAAAAAAAAGTGAAGAGAAAAACGATACACACAATATTTCTGACATATATAATATTTAGATAAACAGATTTAAATATATATAACATAAAATATAGGTATTTATATACAAAATAATTTAATAATAAAAATAAAAACAAAACAAAAATAAAAAAAGAGTTACAAAAATTGTAGATAAAATTAAAATCAAATAATTAAAAGCTTATATGCACTTACTTTTTCGTCTTTGTACTGTTGCAATTGCTGCTGCCATATTTAAATTATTTGGATTATTTTCATTATTATTATCTATTACTATTTGATTGTTGTTGTGATTATGCTGCTGTTGTTGATGCTGATGATTATGTTGATGATGATGATGATGTAAATGATTTGTATATGGTTGATTATTATTTAATATATTATTATGGTGTGCAGATGATGTTGATGATTGATTGGATATTAATGATGATGGACCAATGTCAGATGTAATATCATCATCATATGTTGATGTTATACAATCATCATCCTATTAAAATAAAAAAGAATAAAAATTAATTATTACATTTGCTGCGGGCGGAGAATATATTAAATTAATTTTTTAATTTCATATATAAATAGAAATAATAAATCAAATATAGATAAATTATAAAATATAAATCAAGTATTTTTAATATAAATTGTAATATTTATGTAATAATTAATTTTTTTTAAATATTTTAAAGAATATTACATATAGAAAATTTAATTATTAATTATCATATGCACATTTACAACTTTCTACACGATAACGTATAGCAAACAAACCAATTCTGATTAAATGTCGTATGTTGGATTTAAATGCGAATAATTGAAGTATTTTTTAACAAATTCTTTAGTATTAATATTGTGCATATGCCGGAACAATTCTATTGATTATAGAACGGGAAATACATTTCAGGCCTCAAATTAGATAGAAACTAGATATATCTGCGAGTTTCGAATGGGACAATGTTATAACATTGGAAGCTATTGAACACAACATTATGGGCTATATTTACTCATATATAAGAATGGTGGCAAAAATTTACCTATCGATAACTACAGATTAATTGCTGGATTATTATATACTAACATATATGTGTAGTATTTTAACAACTTGATGCTTGATAGATGCTATCCGCACCACTTGGCGTCTTACGGTTTAATTATACTTGTATAATTTATAGATCGGAATACAAAATCGATAGAAATTTGTAATTTGGCTTGTGGACGTAATAGATTGATTTGACTACCGTGCACAAAAACAAATTTATTTTTGTTCATTCTAAACGAAATTACTTCATTTGACAACAGCGAATACAATTTTTTATATAATTTAAATGTGAATTTCAACCCTTTACAATAAAAATTAAAAGATAAGATAGCGCATAATACCTTAACATCATATAATATACATTTTTTTCATTCATATATACATTGTACATTCAAATGCCGGTTATTTACCATTATTATATATTAAAAGTTGTACACAAAATACACATTTTTTATTAAGTGTTTCATTTGACTACTACTGTGTGGTGGTGGTATTTGCAAAAGTAAATACATGAAATGTATTATAATAATAAAAATGAAATATTTTTATGTTTCTTTTCTATTATTATATACTCTCGAGTCGACATATTAACGACATCATATATATATAGCAATTATCAAATACAAGCAGAATTTATAGTCAGTATATGTATTTTTTATTTCTGTGACATGATATGATGGCATTCATGATTAAACAGAGTGAATTGTGCATGTACATATATACAAAAACAATAATTTGAACAAGGCTATTTTGTTAAATCCATTATTATTAGTATTAGAGAATAATTAAAATTAAAATTTAAGTAAAGATTTTTTTTTATTTGTATATATATTTCATCTTTTTTTTTAATATTGTATATATTCACATTCATTTGTGTGGTACATATAGAAATTATATAGAAAAATTATGTAAGAGAATGGTATAAAAAATTGTTAAATTTAAAATACATGTAATAATAACAATAACGATATTACACTTATGTAATATCAAGTTGTAATTATTATATTATCACAGTAAAAGCAAAAAAAAAAAGTGTATTAATATACAAAAAATATATATTAATTTTGTAATTACGTGTATATTAACATTTTAATAAAAACTGGATTAAATGAATGAAAAAAACCAAACAAATACGAAAGTATCGCAGACAATTAATACATATATTTATTTTAATACCAGTTGTAGAACTTAATTTTTATCGGGTTTAAGAGTTATTTTCCATTTGATACATACGTCTCTTTGAGGAGTGTCATAGACAATGTTCAAACCGAACAGTTATGGTGCTTTTATTGTTAAAAAAAAGTTACAATATCATTAGTTTTTTTTTGTCGAATTGTGATGTTAAGAAAAACGGCAAGCATTTACAGAAAGAGTTTTACTTCATGATTTTAATTGGAAAATTGTCGAGTGCACAGAAATTCATGGTATTAATTTGAAAATTGAAATATATTCATTGGAAAATTAAATTCTACGCACTTGGTACACATACATATGTCGTGATGCGGCGCCATACAAATTAATTTTTAGTAACAGAGTTTTGTTAATATATACATATTATTAGTTTTTTTTTAATAATTATATATAAATAATTGTGATTTAATGGATGAAGTGTGAAAAAAATTACTATTATAGACCCGACAATATATCGTCAATTATGGGCAATGAAATAGATGTTGGCACCTACAAAAAAAACCTGTAAATCTTATAAACAATTTACCTATGATTTTAAAAGTTTCTTCTATAAAATTTGAAATTAATCGAAATCCACAAAAAATTCAATTCAATTATAATATACAATCTGATATTTTTTTCACACGCCTCATAACTTTTTTTATATAAAGGTAGGAGATTATTAAAATGCATTTCCATCGCAGCTACATGTTATATGAGAGTGAATGTCGGTATAATGATGTTATAAAATACAATATATTGTGGTTTTTTTTTTATGTAGAGAAGTCAATATTTATGAAAGTAAAATAAATTTTAATATTACTAAAAATTATATAGACAAATAAATATAATTATCACTTATAATTATTTAAAAAATCATTTTATTATAATCGTTCGTGTATTTACGCATATAAATAAATACTTTAAGCAACTAAATATATATAATTTATTAATTGACAATATCAATTATTATGTATATAATAAATAAAAAATTTATTTAATTATTTAAAAAAAAAATCAAGAATTATAATATCTTCACGAATGTCACAAAAAAAAAAAACCAGGTAAACAAATCAGAAAAATGTAGGTCATTACTTTTAAACAAAGTTTGTATATGTATATTATGTTTTAGTGCGTATGCTAATTATTATTATAAATAATACATATAATACTATTATAATTAAGTATAACTATTAAGAAGCCTAAAAAATATTGTCCAAAAAAAATATATTGTATACATTGAAAATGTTCCATTAATTTTAATAAAATAGAAGTTTTTCTATAAGTTTTTTTATGGCATAATTTCAGTCAATTACACATTACTAATTATTGATAAAAGTGTGTTTATTTGCAGTTTTCTTCATTATATGTTAAAATTATATATTGTTCGATGTATGTATATTATGATCTCAATACAATTTGCAAATATATGATGAACTTAACTTCCCAGTTTTACTCTATAGACTATCTCAATATTGATCAACAATAATATAGTATAATAACTTAAGTAAATCAATTTAAATTTGTGGCTTTATATATCTGATTAAATTATCATTCAGCCGTATTATGTCGAAGGTGTTGTTCAACCAACACTATATTTAACAGGTCAATTGATAATATATTTATTTTCTAAGGTCGTATATAGAAGAAATCGTTTGTTATTACGGCAATATGCAAAAACGATCGTAAGCATAGGGATAATGCTTCAAACTATATATGTACATATAGACCGATATACAGTCAAACTGTCATATAAATTGAGTAGAATGATGTTAGAATCTTTAAATATATGGAAATTTTCTGCAATTAATATAAAATTTATACAGCAATTAATTGTTTTACAATAGAAATAGGTTGTCAACTATATTACTAATTTAATGGAATTTATTTACACTTACACCGCACATTGGATGATTTTTGTCAATTTGATATATATTGTAAAGTGTTTGCGATTTATGCTGATAAACTGGCAACAATTGGGTTTATGGAAGCCAACACATAAATCGTGGTATTGACAAAATATGTCCTTAAGTACTTGAAAAAGTGGTTCAAAAATTGGGCAGATCGTGTGGTGAATATTATTTTCAAAACATAAATACTATATATTATATTAAATAAGGCTTTAATCAAACTGATTTTCATTTGAATTCGAAGTTTTATCACTCTAAAATAAAAATAAAAAAAAGAAAACACCCTTTATATGGCGGCAAATTTTTTTTATTGGAATATAGATTTCTTTAAATTCCTTGATTTTCACCGCTGTTCATTTAAAAAAAAAAAAAAACCAAACAGATAACCAAAAAACATTTAAACACTGTCTAATCTACAAAATAACAAAAGTTAAAATTTGTATATATTTGTATAAATTTCTTTGTTTATAAATATGCATTCATATCGCATTCAGTTCATATATACAGACTATAAAATTCGTGTGTTTGTGTGTGACTTGTATATTATTTAGAATAAAATTTACTGAAAGTAAAGTAAAAGTACATTATATTATGCGAGAGAGATAGATGTGTTTATATATACTTAGTTTGGTTTATATATAATATAACCAAGTGACTAACAATAAGTAAATATTATAAGACAAATCAAAATCAATTGAATCCAATGTGTAATCAATACATAAAATATATATATGAGTATATTTGAAAAGATACCTAACATAGTAAAAAAGGAAGTGTATTTTTATCTTATCTGCAAAAATACATAGTAAATAAATTTAGTTATTATCATAAAAAAATAAAGATGAATGTATGCAAGTGTATACTTATTTCTTCATTCATTTTGCATTGTGAGTTCTTTTCAATATGACATTTGTTTTCATTTCATCAGGCAAACAATAGCGAGATTTATTTATTTAATTATTTATTTTTTTTCTATTTTATGAATTATATGTGTGTGTGTGAGTGTGTGTTTTAATATGACAAAAATATTAATTTTATTTGTAATTATAATTGTTATAACAATAAGTGAAATAATTTGTGAATATCAATTAATAGAAAAATTTAAAAATATAAATCCAAATACAACATTTATTGATTTAAATAAATTCTATGCCAAAAAAGAATCAATTTTATTAGAATGTAAACAATTAAAAAATGAAACATTACTGCAGTACACACACGGTAAAAGGATAACCGGTGATCGTTTAATTGCACATAGTGCATTAGATAAACAATTTTTAAATTCCATACAAGATAAAGAAATTATATTAACATATGAACAAAATAATACCGGACCAATTCTTTCGTATTTACAAATTATTGTTGATCAGGTAAATATTTTACTGCTATCGCGTTTATAATAAATAAAATATGTAATTATATTTTTATTTTATTCCATTTTTCTCTAAAATAATTTTCTATAAATAATAAAAAAAAAAAAAAAGGATTCACAAAATGGATCAGCGTATGTTTATGGTGAAGAAAATATTATTTATGTAATTATTAAATGTTTAAAAATTACAACATTTTCCTATGACATTAAATTTTATGGTTATAAGGACATTAATAATAAAATGGCGAAAAACAGATCCGAGAGCATAAACATTTAACACTTCATTAATTATTATTATTTTTTTTTTATATAATTTAATAATAAATAATTATAAATTTATAAAATATGTGTTTTTCATTTTTTTTCCTCAATGTGCTATACAATAATGAGAAAAATAAAAAAAGGGGACCACATAATTTGTTTTGCGAAAATGAAATTTTATATATCAAATCGACTATGTCATTTTTTCGCATTTTCTATATATAAATTTATCTTATTATTGTATTATATACTAGCAAAATAATAAATGCATTACCAGATAAAAAAAAAAAAAAATAAAAGAATAACAACAACCTATCCATAAAATATTAAAAATATAAAAATATACCTAATAATATTGAATCAAATAAAAGACACAAAATAAACAAAAAAAGCTTTTAAGTTAAAAGCTTATAATATAGGAAATTGATATGATAATCTTTTTAAAACCAATATGTTTATAATGTTACCGTAATATGTTTAAAAGTGAGTAAATATTTATAGGCGGGGACGAACGAAATTTGGAATAAAATTTTCTTTCATATTTTTCGCGTGATTATGTGCACTGCGCGATGGTTAAAATGATAAAATTACATCAAGAAAATTATGAATTTCCCATGAAACGTGTTATTTTTATATATTAAAATTAAATTGCGCCGCGAGATTTATCATCTATTTTTTAGGCTAATGAATAAATGTTATAATAATTTTCGTAGAAAATCTGTTTAAAGGAACATTTTTATATATTGATTTAATTTTTGGCATATAAAATATATAATAATATGGTTGTATATAAAAATAAATATGTACTTACTTGTAATAATGAAAAGTCTACTTCTATAAGTCGCTTCTTATTTTCTTTTTCATCTATTTTTATAATATTATTACTATCTATTTGTTGGGTTGAAGGTACCACTGAAAAGAAAAAGAAAAGAAATAAATAAATTTTTATATCAATAAATAAATATTATATATTGAAAACAAAATATAATGTTTAAAGTGCGTATATACGAAACGGAAATCGATATCGTTCGATTAAAAAAAAAAAAGTATATACGTAAATTGTAAATATAATTATTTAAATAATTAAAATTATCCCTGTAATAATCAGCAGGAGACTGTCTTACAGTTTCCTCTAAAATTAAGTTAATATTATTTGGAGATAATAAAAATATCTTTTATGTTATTAATATTATATATTAATTTGATCACTCATAAAAATACACCCTTAGAAATGAATAAGAAACAAGGAATACAAGATATCGCAGCTATATTCATATACCTATAAGTACAATGATATAGCATATGGGTTTCCGTCAAATGTCTTTATAATTAACCGTATCAATATATTTACTCTCTAAGACGGATTATTATATAAAATATAATGCATTTGTATGCAAGCGAATACATGGCGGGACCAATGAGAGTTAATAAAAAAAAAATTCATATATGAATTTGATATTAATTTTTATTGAATCTATATATAAAAACGGAAAAGATAATAAGAACAGAATTAAGTAATAAATTAAATAAATATTATATGAAATTAATTTAAAATATACGTACTTTCATAAGTATAATATTAAAATATGTACATATATTTTTAGATGTTATCTTGGATGTAGATAACATGATTAAAACCATGAAAAATATTTGTATATACTTTGCTCAAAGAAAAAATATTAACAAGAAATAATATAATTAATATAAAATTATCAATTTATAGATTGTCAAAAAAATCCCCTAATACAATACAAATATATATTAATATATAATATAATAAAAATTCCCTTAATGATGATATATAAATTCAATGATTGACTGATCAATTGTTGAACATTTTTATCTATATACAAATTCATGTAGAACGAATAAAATAATAGAACACGCAGTACAGCGACACACATCAACACAGGGCGACAAAGAATCATAGAATTAGCCTTGTATTCCATATAATAACATTAGATATGCTAACTATACCGACATTGTACATCTATTTATAGTATAAGAATACGCTGAAATATTCAAAATTCAAATAATTCTATACTGCTTGAACATTGCACAAGATATTACCATAAATAGAAATAGTATGTAATATAGAAAAATCTGTAAACCTGGTGTACAGCACCGAAATAATTGTTAAATGGTAATCCAGAAGGACGAAGAAGAGTCGGAAGACCTCAGACTACATTGCTAGATGCAGTGACCTGTAATATTAAGATCTTTAAAATTCGGAGAGTGGAACACGTTTGCTGCAGATAGGTCTGATTGGAGAAGCGTGTTGGAGAAAACTAAAACCGAACCTGTGCTTTAATGTCATGGAGTAAGTAAGTAAGTATATGTAATCGTTATTCATTTTACACATATCTAATTTTGATATAAATAAATAAATTGTTTTCAATTATAGCTGCGTCCATACCCTGTACACTTTAATTTTTGTGAAAACTTAAGAAACTATATTTATGTGTTTTATAATTTAATCCCATATTGTAATAATTATGGCATATAAAAATTGAATTAATAATAGTGTTATTTTTATACATTGTCACAAAGTAAATTTATATTATAATTGAAGAATATATTTTATATAAATATAATAAATTTATAATGTTACTCTATATATAATTATAATGTATAAAAACTCAATTGTTAAATTAATCGATGTTCAATTGTAATAATAAGCCTATAAATAACAATATATTGATAATAAAATTAAATCATATTATAATAATATCTATTTTATAGAAATAAAAATTTAATTAAAATCAAATTTTTGATATCGTATCAATGAATTTAATCTCTTCTTGCATGAACCCAAATCATGGGTTCCATCGTCAAATGAAGTCTACGTAAAGTACTGTTTAGTAAATATTGCGTTGACAACTGGTAAGTAGTCCAATAAAAGACAAATTTAGATGAATTTTTACTTCTATTGTCAATCAGTTAAAAAATTTAAATCGATCGCGCTATTGTGTATTTTTTAAAAGGTGATCGAACAAGATTGACAATTTATAAAAAAATCAATTATATTAAAATTTATCAGAACAAAACTATAGCCTAAAAATATATATAAATATAAATTCATTAATCGCAACACAATTTATTTGAGTGGCAAAATCATGGTAAAATAAGACTTAACTATATGCAAGAAGAGGTTAAGTATGTTTAATTTAATTATATCAATTTTATTGTATACTCGTACATAGTACTTATTGAATTTATGTGATAATATAAAATCACGATTCATTTATTTTTTAAAATTTTTATAATTATTATTATTATTATTTATATGCAACTAGAATTATTTTATTACATAACAAATGTAACTATTATATAAATATTAAGTATAAGTAAATGTTATATATCAACGTGTAATAATTGACCTCATCGATAAAAATTAAATGTAAGTGTAAGATTTGATTTTAAAAACATGATTTTCTCAAGGGATTTCACTTTTGTTAAATATATATAGAGTTTTTTTTAATGCTCATAAACATAATATATAAACAACATCGTCATCAAAATAAATATGTATAATATAATTATATGGGAATGATGATTGATCTGATATAGAAGCAAAAATATATAAATATATAGTTATAGACAGGGTGATTGATCCATAAGCTATTTTCTATTTTTCAATAGTTAAAGCTAATTCAACTACTTTTTTCCATTCGTTTTGATAAATCACCATAAACAGTTTAACATCAAAACAACGCTCTGCAGAAATTTTCAAAATTTACTATCAAAAGAGTAGTTCAATTCGTAGAATATGGACATAATGCAGATTGCCAGTGGTGCTCATATGACAGAAATTTTTGTATATAAACAATAATGTCAATGAATATATAGTTCAATATATAATAAAATAAAAAATTTGTTTATATCGTACACACCGTTTTTGTTTTATTCAAATTTGAAAGTCGGAAGGTATTATTGGATCACCTTGTATAACTATATCTAAATTAATGTTGTTTACACATATTTTTATAAACTTATATATCTGCAATCATAAGTATTATATGGTTTTTATGAGAAAGAAAAAATATAGGATAAAATAAATATAAGCTAATTGAAAATGACAAAAGAAAATGTTAATAGGTTATTTATCATTATTTGTTTTTTTAAATATATAATGTCATAAAACCGTTTTTTTTTTTTAATATTAAATTACAACTAGTTCGCTTACAAAAATTTTATTTTATTAATATATAATGTGACATTTAATATATATATATTATTTATTTATACATATATATATATAACCTCTATATATATAACACAAACATATAGAAATATAAATAAAATAAACTTCATATTTTCTTTAATAATAAAACTTGTAATTTATCAAATTATTTACATTTTCTTAATGCAAATCAAAAAAAAATGAACAGTCTACAAAATTTTGTAATAATATACCGGGCGGCGCACACATAGCACAGACAGCATATATATATATATATAGTCACTAGTTTGGTGTAGTGTAGTACATATAAATATAAAATATATAAATTTATGCAATTACAATAAAAACCGAAATAATTAGAGAGGTATTTTCAGGTTCTATAATTTTAATATTATATAATGAAATTTAATTTTGTATTATTACTATATTATTTTTATTTACTCTTTGATCTAAAAATATGTATATACACAAACATTTATGTAACATTATTATTCTGTTCATAAAATACATAGATTGCGTGTAATGAATGTAGGTGTTATTTCAATCATTCAAATGTGTATAAATATGAATTTATATACCAAAAATAGATCCCTCTAATATTAAACCTATTTTATTTTTTTTTTTTAAAAAAGCAGTAGACGAAAAAAACCTCCATTAAAATTAATGTAGTACATCATATTAATAGTACGTATATATATATTTCGTAATGGTATAAATTAAATTTTTTATTTTTGCGTTATATTTTATACAGTGGGTGGAAAACCTTAAATTTCCTTTTTTATAAATACATATATAATGCCTTTTTTCGTTTTTAAACATACTATAAATATATAACGCGCAGACAAGTAAAATAACACACGAAGGGATGTCTATATAAATGTAAAACCAAACAAAAATATATAAAAATATGAGAATGAAATTAGCCATAATTTAATATTTCCATTAATTTACATATGGCGGCTATACGAATATAATATATATATATATATATTGATTAAATTAATTGCTATTTTTTATTCGTCCGCAGGTGTTTTTGTGGTGCGGTTTATTTTTTTTTTTTGCATCACGCATCAGTCAATCAAATGCACAGGATGTTTCACCCGTTTGAGGCGAGACAGGGGTGAGGTGGATAGGATATTTTGCAGAACGATTAAATAAAATTTAATATAATAATTTAAACATAATAAAACAATATCAAATAAATAGTATATTAATTTTTGACCACAATAAACAATATCTTGTCTGGTATATATATAAAATTCAGTGCGGGCGGTATTAAAAGTTAATAAATTAATAAATAAACATATACATGAATTGTTATAAAATTAGATGGATACATGAGGAGTAATATTGTGCAGCTAAATGACTGAGTTAAACCAAACTGTAAAGGACACAATAGCTACCTTTAGGTCATACTGCAAGAAGAACCGTTGACTCTTGTTTTTTTTTTACATCGTTCACATTATTTTTAACATATTGTATTTTAAATTGACAAAAGTATTTACAAAAAAATAAAATAGATAGAAAATAGTATTTTCTTTTTAAAAGATATAGTTAAATTATTAAAAGTACAAGCGAAACGATGATGAAATTTCAAAATAATAATATTTTATTTTACAATTTTATGTATACAAACACATGTAATTACTAAATGTCTGGCGAACATTTAACATTGAACAAAAAAATATATATGTAACATATATATATGCAAATGTAAGTAATGCTAATATAATAATGAATTTGTTGACGTTGCCTTTTATGTTGTTATGACATTTGAATTATGTTGAACATATAATATATAATATATTTGTAGGTAGTAAATAATCGGACAAAAATAAGTGAACAAATGAAAGAATTTTGTTTGTATGTACTGAAACAATGTAAAAAATATTTAAATTAATAATAATATACGGAAAACTGTATAAAGACAAAATATTTCTCAATTCAATATTTCGCATAAAACCTTTATATAATCAGTTTTTGTATCAAATTATTTCCTTTCGTTAAATCTCTCCATATAGAATTTGTCCGAATTTGAACGTTCAACAAATTTGATTCTACAGTCTATGACTATCTTTTATATAGAAAACAATTTACTTATAAATTGAATTGTGTCTTCTATATATAGAATGATATTTTCATAGAATTTTGTGCACATTATTTCAATAAATGAACAATCTTCATCAGCTCCTTTTTACTTGAGATATATGTACAGAAAAATATATTATATTATAATACAATAACTTACTCTAACTTCCTCGATATTTATATGAAAATAAATAAATATAGTATAGTTATAAAAGGTTATCTGCATAGGTGAAGTATATAATACTGAGAAATATTTCATTCCATATCGCAAGCAGAGAATCTATAAAGAATATATGAATGTAATTTATTGTCTTTATATAGTACAATTTTGTTTCATTATTGTTAATATTTCAAGAGATATATTCTAATTTCTAATTGTGCACTGGTTTTCGTCCGATAGTGTATATATGAAGATGGAAGAGACCTTGTTTTTATTTTTGGTTTTATGTTACTCTATTTTTATTAAAATATAAAAACTTAATTTTATCATAAATTACAACATTTTTAATTAGTGTAAAAAAAAATTACATACAAACACGCATATTGACGTCTATTTGTTCTATGCGAATAGTTTGTTGACCGACAGAATTTTTTAACATTTTTTTCTTTAAATACGTTATAATAATCAAATTTCTGAAAAAAAACTTATATTATTATCACCTCTCATCACTTTTATACGATGGTATAAATATATAAATCATTAAAATTTGTTGTATTAATTTACACTTTATATTTTCTTTCTACAAACCAAATATAGGAAGTATCTCATTTCACATATTTGTATCACAGTTAAAAATTGTATATTTAACACATACGCATTTCAAAATAATGTCAAAATCATAAATAGGTTATTTGTATATAAAACAGTTAAACAATTAAACTGAATAAAAGTATAAATATCTATACGGGTAATGTAAATTTATATCCTATTATTCGTATAAACATTTAAACAATATATTATAATATATATTTATATTCAAAACAATATTAAATAAACAATTTTCTTCGCATGCATATAATTTATAATGACAATTTGATGATATTAAAATCGACATAAAAATGTAAAATAAAATTTAATTTAACAAAAAGCATATACTCGTAGGTATATATAGAATAAAAAATAAACATGTAACATTATACGCCTGCATACCGAAACTTTACAGTAAATTAGAAATAACAAAAGAATATATATGTTCCCTAATGGAGCATAAAAATCTGAAAGATTATATTAAATCAGAATTTATTTATATGAAAAAAGTAAGTCATGAAAAAAGAAAATGAAAAAATATATTAAAACTAAATATTATTTTTCTTTTCTATAATAAATAATGTTTAATATGAAAAAAATAATATTCTTTTTAATCCCATATACGAAAAAGAACTATTAAATATTAATAGAAAAATAAAATATTAAAACACTAATCGGTAAAATATATGAGTAATCAGTAATGCATTATATTTTGTATATAGTTTAATAAAATATCTTTATATTGTATATAATAGCTATTTAAAAATAAGAAAAGTAAAATGAATTTAATTGTTTTCCTATTTCACCATATTTCCACTAGTATTACAGAAAAAATTACGAGAAAACAATCATACGGAATACAGCACGACTATAGATAAAAAGTTTTTCGTATACTATTTCCTTCTACACTCTGCTAACCTTGATTGCCTCTATCCTCTTATCATCTATCTTCTCTCCACCTAGCACCCATTGCCATTCTTTAAACAAGCGGGGATCAGGAAGAGATGGAGAAGATAAATGTAATGGAATCAACAACCCCTACCCAGTAGATAATAAGCACTCATAAAATACTACAAATATATTATACATTGGCAATATTCAGGATGTAACGGAGTAGCGCCTAAACTTTAGAACTTATATCATTATAATTTTAAATGTTTTTTATATAAATAAATTTTAGTAATAAAATATTATTCCAGGAAAATAGGTCAATATTAATATTCAATATATATATAATAAAAAATTAAAACTATCAAAAAAGTGAAATATTCCATATATGTTAGTTTTTATGAGTTAAAAAACAAATTAAATTTTACGAAAACAAACAGCGGCATTTCCAATTTTTCCAACATATATCATAAAATTGATATTTAATTAACGACATCATTTGATAAACACCTCCATACATGCACTTAATTTTACACTAATAAATTTGTTATGTTCAAAACAATTATACGTTAAGTAGATTATTTTATTATATCACATTAATTCATTTACAATTTATTTAAAATTAAGATTAGTGATTTGATGTATTGTATGTAATTGATATGTATATAAATAAGCACGTATTCTGTTTGAGGTGAATTAATTAATTATATATGCGAATGTATATAACATAATACAATTTACATCTATACCTAACCAATACCTATTATTTATTCAATGAACCCATATATGTTTATTTAAAAACAAATTACCCAAAAAAATATCATCATAAAATAACAAATATGTGATATGCGTGTACTGATTACAAATTTATTTAATATATAACACAGTGTTTTTTTAAGCTTACGGATAGAACTTTAAATAAAACAAAAAACCGTTTTAAAATATTAGAATATATTAACTTATAGTTTTCAGATGGCGATACAGAGCCAATTATATAAAAATCATTGCTTCTATTTTATTTTTCATAGTTTTAACCCTTTTCAATCGAGTCAGTTGTGAAAATATCAATTTTTATTTATACTATGAAAAATGGAATGATTCCGATTGTCCTACATATGTAATTTTTGAAAAAGTGTAGCAAAAGCTATATATATAGTCAATTGCTTGAAGAATGTTTTATGGTGATCCATACAACTATTTAAAGAACATATGGTAAATATTCAATAGTAGTGATTTTAACGAATATTAAGAATTATTTGATGAAAACTCCACTAGAACACTGAAAGAAGTTGCGGCGACGATGTATATATATATATAGGATTGTTTTCAATAGGTCTTGAAAGAGATCAAAACAATAATATAGGATGGCTACCACACGATTTGACGAAAATGTAATACATCAATGTTAATTACTCGTCAGTTATATGTTAAACAATTTGTGATTAATTCATAAATTTAAAGTTCTATAATAACGCTTAAAAAAACACCCAGCTGTGTAAATAACAAGATGATATGTTTTTTATATGTCTTGTAATATATATATTATTAAATATAGGTAAATAAACTTTAAATATTTAATAAAATAAAGTATAAACAGTTGTTTGCAAAAAGTACATGTATTTATAAATAAAAGTAGTAGTAATTATTTGAATCAATATCCAAATAATGTACACGTATATAATAATAAGAATAAAAATAAAATTATATAGTTTACATGCATAAATAAATATGTAAAAACAATTCTATATTATTTTTTATTGCTGTAGAATAAGTTATAAGTTCATATTTTATAGTGTTTCTTGAATATAATTTTTTATTTTATTATATAGAATTGAATATTCTTTATAGGGTAGTGAGACCAGTACACAGCCCCTAACTAGTCTCCAGCTATTTATACATTATACACTACCCTATACATCATTATAAAATAATTCAAAATTATAAAAGTCTCAAATAAGAGAAATAAATAAAAAATAATCGATTTTTCAGTTATACTAAATATTAAAATTATAATATATTCAATTCAATTCAATGATATAAAGTATATAGAAGATACATATCATATACCTGATCTTGGTTTTGGTGTTGGTGGATTAGATGGATTTGTAGATCGTGGAGCAGCTCGTGGTATTTGCTGTGGTTCTTGTGGACAATACAATGAATCACGAGCTGCATCAACACATGGTGCTTCTGGTGAATTTTGTGGTGGTGGTACTAACATCTTGGTTTTTTTATTTTTTTATATAATATATTATTTTTTACGTATGTGTAGGGGTTGGGCAAGAAATAGTTAATTTAAAATCAAAATATCTTTTAAATTATTTTCAAAACACTTAATCTCGTAAATATTTTTTATTTTAAAAATATATATTTAAAATTATAATAATCCAGGCCGCCATATGATGATACTATTATTTTTTGCTTTGTATTAAATTCAAGGAAAACCTACCCTAAATTTAATATATATAGCATAAATGTATTGTTGTATTAGGTCACACAAATACAATATTATTTCGTTTTTGTATATACAATGTCTATATAATGCACACACATTAGCAAAGAAATAGAATATTGTTACGTTGTGTACATTCATAGTATTTTTCAGACATTTTTATATTTATCGATCGCTAAATTTTATACACACAGCAATATTGTATTCATTATATGTTTTTGAAAAATAAAAAAAAAACTCTAAATATTAACAGCTGATTTATTTAATTTTTAATTTTTGGTAAAAAATTTTCACTCTTTTATATTAAAAATTAATATTTTTAAAATTAATTTATTATAACTAATTAATTATATTTTTCTAATTTTAATTTATATAATATAGCAAGAAAATAAAATTCAAATAATTTTTTCCATTTATGGAAACCACACACATAATATAAAATTTGATGTTATTATTTTGAATGAATTTTCTGTTTAAGGTAAAAGAAATAATAACATGAAATGTCTTAACACTTTTGTATCCAATCGTATACTGACTGAGTGAGTGCTGGTTGCGCGATTTTGAGTGTTGTGTCTGCGTTGAGTCAGAGTAAAAACTAATATTATATATATATGGATGTGGTGAATGGATAAACGAATGAAAAGTCTCTTTTTTTTATGTTAAATTCATCTACCTATACAGCAGAGACATAACAACCTCAACTAACCATCCAACTAATCTACAATAGCACACTATATAATGTATAAATAATATGGAAAAATGTGCTCTTTCTCATATTCAACAACTTTTTTACGTAAGAAATAGTGCGCTGTATATGATATTTACATATTTAATATAAGTCTATAGTATTTACAAAAAAATTATGTTTAAACCTAAAGCACATAGTGTGTGTATCTGAAAGTACGGTACGTCATTCTTTTCCATGCTCTTTTTATAAAAAGGAAAATTTACGATTTTGAGAAAAATTTTCACGATATTATTGTATGCGAGAGTAAAAAAAAATGAAAATTCCTTCATAAATGTATGCGTAAATACATATATGTAACAATGCACATAACATATTTTCATATTATTGAACAATTACAGCAACATATATATATGGATGATTTTATTTTGCTAAACATTATCTAAATGTAATTTTTAGTGTTTATAAATAATACTTATAATCGTTCGTTTTTATATAGTAGATATTCACATATCTGAATCTAATTAAATATATAATTTTTAATGATGAATTAATTCATATACTTAATACGATATCAGCATAACAATATATTAAGAGTTCTTTTATTCACAATATTTTAAATATTCTTTTGTTGTTTACATTTTACCAAATACACGCATATGTTTGTTTAACACTATCAATATTCTGTTTTATACTTTAAATTAATTATTTTAAATAAGCCATAGATTGGGTGTGTGTATTTATATAGATTGTTGTAAAATAAATGGAATATACCATATAAAAACATATTAATTATTTTAACGAAATTGTGTAAAATAATATTAGTGAAAAAAGCGATAATATTAACTTTCCATCGGTTTTGAGTCAAAATATTTGCTGACATTTTCTTTGAGACGATCTGCTATACAAATTCTTTTATTTCATTCAATATAATTTATTTAGAATTTATTTTAAACATTCACCACCTAATTACTATACGTTAATTTTAATTTAATAATTTTTTTTTTTCATCAATAATAAAAGAGGTTATCTTAGTTAGTCTATATAGGTATAATACCTATACGCACTCATATAACGTTGCAATGATTGTGTGAAAACATATACACATAATTTGAAGTGCATTTATAGATATAGAAATTATTTACAATCACCTTTTTTTGATGATTTTTCTCACATATACAATATTATCAATAAGTACACCTAAAAATCTAATTGTAATAATAATATATTAAAGATTACACAAACTTGAAACGATAAGTACATTTCCATACATTATACCCATATATGTTAACTAAAGTCATATATTACGATATTACTCTAATCGGAGATTTAACCATCTATACATTCATTACAGTCAAGTTGGTAAATTATATCACATGCGTTTATATTACAATTTACCAATTGGTCTGCAATAATCGAAAGATATAAATAAATGTTTTGTTGCATGCCCATTGCATTAATCGGTATTTCTTCCAGACTTCGTTGTACAACGTTATTGATCTGCGTCAAATTTATGATTTTGTGAACGTTTATGTTTACAGAATGTACGATAGCTTCTCAATAATCATGAGTGAAGCTAATCTTTCATAAATTGTGACATATATAGTTGGTTCTAGCTTTCACTAACACAATGTTTGCTTTAAAATTTGTTGCCACAAGATTTTATTACATATGATGCAAATAGTGTGTACCATATATGATGAGAGCATATTGAACACGGGCGGTGTATTTATATAGTTATTATTATGTATCATGTATGACGTAATTGATTACAAAAACCACAATATATCTGTGTCTGTATAATATACCAATGTAAGTTAAAGACAACATACATTTTTGTAACAGATTTTCGTCGTTTATCTTTATATTTTATGTAAATTTTATATTTTCTATTATTTTACAATTTCTATATTTAGTATTTTATTATATAGGTCGCCAGTAGTATCTTTCCATACATTTTATTTTATGACAAATGATATAAATATTTAAAAAAAAATATATGAATAAATTTCGTTTTATGTTATTATTTTTTTATATTATTGTTATTTTCGTATTAAAAAAAAATCAATGTTTGTGAATGAAAAATAAAATCAAAATTTAATTATATTAAAACTATATTACAATGTTTAAAACAATTATCTATTAAATGTATAATAGTATATAGTAATAGTACCAAAGTACTATGTGTATAGTTATAGTTATTTGCCAAAAACAAAAACATTAATCACATAGACTTTCTCTCAAAATTACACCAGAAACAAATATAAATTATACTATATTATGTCAACATTTTTGTAAATTTAATGTTATAGATACAATATAATATTTTATTCACATGTCTGTAAAAACAATGATGAAAATAATAATAGTATAAATAAATAAAAAAAAAATATTAATAATAATATAAATTATAAAACATATCAAAATGATTATAGAGATATTTATAAACATAGTAACAGAATTTTAAAAGTAAAAATCTAATCATAAATTGTGTCAAGGTAATTTTACTTTGTTTTATTTTTAATTAAGTGTAGTTTAAAAAAAATATTTTTATTTTGTATTTTAAACATTGGTAAAATTCAAAATTACACTAAACTCATATCGGATAAATTGATAGAAAACCACGATTAATAGAAATGCGTTTAAACAACAGGATTTTATCTATTATCATGTAATTTATTATTATATTTTTGTTCGTTTCATTTGACTCACGAGAAACTATAAAAAAAAAATTATCTAACATAATACATTAGTTTTTTTTTTATAATATTTTTAATAAAAATTAAAATTGAATAATATATGCGATACTTTCACACAGGCCGAAGAAAAATTAATGAACCTTATTATTTCCTATTGTCTTATCGTATATTATATATTGTTCTTCATAATCAATGTATTTATATTTTAATATTTCTAATATAAAATATACATATAGATTTATACATACCTAGATACAATAGATTAGAGATTATATAGAAAATATAGATAATATATAATAGATAACTTTTTCTTTCACGTTGAATGGATTTGAATATATGTATGAGTGCTTAAATTTATGCATCAGTATTTTTTCTATCTTTGTCAAAATTGTAACTATTCAGAAACAGAAATATTTAAAGAAATAAACTTGTATCTACAATATAACTATAAAGAAGAAGATTGACTATATGATTTAAATAAATAAACGGAACAACGAAAATAAAAACCAATTAATTAACTTGTTTTTAGTCATATAAAGAAAAAATTTATATTTAATAATAATATTTTTTAAGTTCAATATAAAATATTTTAATTGAAATTTTGAGTTGTTATGCGTATTTTATCTATTATTATTTAAATTAATACTATACGATACAATAGAATTCAAAGTAGGTAGAATTTAATAGATCGCATTTATAAAGTTATTGCAAAAATAAACTAACTGACAGAGTGTTGTGGCAACCTGATGACCATTAGCTGCGAATTGTTTAGTCAATTTTAATGTGAATTGAATTGAATTGAATGAATATTGCTCAGGAAATTCTTAGCAGTAGCAAAGAAACATCTTATTAAAAGCCGAAAAACTAAAATTTGGCAATATACAGCCGAATTAACGTCCAATATTTTTTTCTTGAAGTCAATATCAACGCTTACATAAATAGATAATAGATATATTTTCGACGCTATCATATTATATTCAGCTATCAGTCCTACTTGGGATATATATTTAAGTGTAATCTTATAAATTATTATCATAATATATATGTGCGACAATGAAAATTTTAATAAAATGATACAAAGACTGAAAATGAAAATACGATGGTCATTAATATAATATCATTCTTTTAATATGTTTTTTCGTATGTTTAGAATATATAGAAATATATGATTTAAGTATAGGTGTACATACCATGCATGATTGGAATGTTTTTCCTTTTAATCTTTATACAATTATTTAGTTATATAATAAGAGTTAAAAGAAAATCCTAATTTTTACATTATTACAAGTATAGTTTTAGATATAAATAACGAAATTTCAGTGAAATATAAATAAACACTACACGCACACACAGCAGATAGATATAAAGAAACTATTCACTTAAAAAAAACGCACAAGTCAATAACATTTATTATATGCGCACGTATAAAAAAAAACTATAATCGAATTACAATAATATTAAACATAAATTTAACACCTAAAAACTCTTTCGCAGCGCATTTATGTACACGAACAAATTATACACATTTACAAACAATCTTATAAGAAAGTAAAAATATAACTAAAACGTTTAACGTTTAACGGAAATAATTTGACCAATAATCTGATGAAATATTTTGTTGTTTTTTTTTTCAAATACAAAATGTATTGTATATAATTATAAAAGTATAAAGATTCTGGTTTTTTTTACTTGTGTTTTTTTTTTTTTTTTTTGGTTATTATATGTTTCATCATATATTACAATAAAGAAAATAAAAAGTAATTTTGATTGAGAACGTATATATATATATAAAATTTATGAAAATATTTACTAACACACACATTCTGTCTACAAAATAATCGAACTAGATTTTTAATACATATGAAATTGGTAACGCTGTTTATTGGCTGCTGATTGATTATGTATTGTGAACCGTGATCTTCAGTGTAAGCCAAAATACCAAAGCTTTAAGTGACAGTAGTAATTTTGTGTGTCGCCTCGCTCCGAAAATGTATAGAAAGAATATAAAAATACCATGGTGATAATAGTTTATCCAAAACGCTACAAATAAAAACAACAAAAAAGTGCGTAATTTCGTAAAATTTAACAAGAAATCTCAGTGAGATTCATGGCAAAATATTTTTGAACAAATACATTGTTTGTGTTTTTCCATCATTACGGTTATTTTTCCGTCGAATAGTGTCTAAATATCAAATATAATCAATAATAAAATTGTGTATATATTTTTTGTATATAATGTTAAACATTTCCATTCCAGAGGATCTGCAGTAGAGAACGAAGAAAAATTATTTATATATAGACATCAATAAATAACCTTTAACTTATGTACTATATATTTATATATGGTATACATACTCCATATATACGTATATATTTAATACATAAATAATATGAAAGAGAAAGACTTTTATTTACGTTAAATTTTAATTTCTTCTTCTTTGCAAAATTTACCATTTACCACCATATCATCTCGCGTCATCATCCATATAATATAACATATACTAGCTATACTACTCTGCTATATAATAATTGCAGGTTTATATATACAGTGTAATGTACGTACGTAATACATTTATTAATTTATGTTTGTTTGCACATGACATACGTAATAAAAAATTTAATGTTTTCATTTACTTGCATCATATGTAAACTTATATATGTATTTATATACAATATAAACATTAGTTATAATAACAAAAAATCTATGTATTTGTAAATATATACGTCGTTAATTTGTAGAATAACATAAATCATATTGTGTTGGTTAATATATATGATCAAAATAAAAACAAGCCTAATTAAACTTTAATGGTCTCTATATGTTTACACATATCTCTTATGATATTTATGCATGTAAACAAACAATCACTCAAATATGTACTGAGGAAATTAAAATATTTATAAATAAGTATTAAAATAGATTTTGTAAAGGTTACAAATATATATTAAATATTAAATAATTAATCATGGATTTAAAAAATTATATATACCATTCACAAATAAGTACAAAAATAAAAAAGGTATACTCAAATTGCAAATAATGTGTTTTCTTATATCATAACAATCGTATAATACGCACGAATAAATTAATAACATATAATTTAATTTAAATTAATTGTAATAAAATAAAAAATAAATAAACAATTTTCTTATGTATGTAAAAAAGCTTTCTGAGAATGCATTTTTTTGAAAATATAAACATATTTTATTATTGCATTTTAACAGCCTATAGTAAAAACATAAAAATTATTAAATGAATTTTTTATTTATTTAACGATATAAATAAATTTAGTAAATACAAGAACCAAATAATTGATCGTTTTACAAAAATAAAAAATGAGAATATTTTTGTGTCTTTGATATTACAAATGCGATGTTTTTGCCACTATGCATAATAAAAAATATTAAAAAAAAAGTGTAGATAAAATAGTAGATAAAATAGTAAATATTTTAGATAAATTGTTCAATACTTACAATTTCTATATTTTTATTTTATAATTCTTTCGATAAAGCTCAGACAAACAAATATAAATACAAAAATACGACTCTTTACAAACCACAAGTAAAAGCAAATAGTGCTCTAGAAGGAATGCACACAATTTGCTGAAGATAGAATAAGAATTTCATAGAGGCAATTTCAAAAATATAAACAAAAAACGATAGTGGTTTGTGCCATATATCAAACAGGCGCTGTATCGATGAAGAGGAAAATGAATTTAAAAACATAATACTTGTTTCACTGAACCGGATTGCAAGACAAACGAATTTTGATACTGGGGAGTAGATATATAAACTATCTGCCCAGAAAATCTATAGATATTATATAACAATACTTGCTTTTACGTATATCAAAGAATTTTTAGAATAAAAATGAAATAACAATCTAATGTTTGTTTGGCGATTCATTCCAAATGTGGTCGTGTTGTAATAAATTGATATATCCATATCGAAACTTTAATATATAGTTCATATGATGATGATCGCATTGGAACATATTATGTTATGATTACAAATGTTTGCGAATATAATTGAAATTATAATTTATACATACTGAATAGAAGAAGAAGTAAAACCTATATAAAATAAGATGTAATCAATCTTCAAATGAATATATTAGTTTAAAAAAACATGTATAGCGTAATGTAATTTGAAAAAACTTACTAATCACAACTATTATACACGTTAAGTTGTTTTGTAAAAGAATTTAAATTTAGTGATTGCAAAAATTATGGTTTCCGAAAAATTTAGTTCAATCTAAATATAATGTATACAAAATAAATACACTTACATAAAACACCAAAAAAAAATGAAATTATTCGTTACATAATTTATAATATACATCGCTTATGTTATGATTTTAACATCATCCGTATATTTAGATTAAAATTTTAACAGACGGTAAAATCTATTGTTTCAATAATATATAACTCTATGTTTATATGTTTATAGTTTGTAAATATGTCAAAGACAAAAAAAAACATCAAAATAGTACGATATTTTTAATGCTTCTATTATTTTAAAAATTTTATAAAACTTATAATTGGTTTGTTTACAAACATAAATTTTATAATGTTGATTTTCATAAAAGATATATTATACTATAAATAAAACTATATTATTATATTATTTGAAACTATGTACCTATTCATTTTCATTGTGCAAAATATATATAATCTTGCGATTATTATATGCTAGGCTTTGTAGTCAAAATGTCAATATATATACAAATATATATAATATAATAATAATAATTATTATTTATTATTATAATAAAGGTATACAATAAAAGTACACATAATTTAACCCAAATTAAATGATGAAAATTTCATAATAACATTTAAATTACTATTATAATTCACATGGCACACAATTATTAATTGTGATAATTTACATATCAACGAATTTATAATATATATATAAAATTATATTTTAATATAAATTGACGTGACCGCATAAAAAAATGTAAGTAAATTTATATTAAATGGACCACCCGTTTGACAGATCAAATATAAACTTCCCCACAAAGGTCAACCGCACACATGTATTACAGATCGATAGAGATACCTATTTCACATTACATTTAACATTTCATAATTTGAATTTAATAATATGATTTTCTTAGATTTTATATCGATCAAAAATTAAAAAAAAAATTATAGAACAATTGATTTTTTTCTTCTTATTTTTAAATATTCATTGATATTATTTCATAATCATAAATTTAAAATAAATTCTTTTATAATTTAATTTACACAATATAAAAAGATCTTTATGGTAATGGTGTGTGTCATAAGAATATTTTAAAAATAATTTTAATTATATGTGAAACATATGAATAAATTTATAAATATAAAATGTAATAGGTATATTTAATATACACAAAGATATTTGTTGTGAAAAATTAAATGATGAAAGGAATAAGGTGCATTATTATTATACATTTTTTTGTATAATTGTGCATATATCAGAATGTAAAATATATTATAATGCATTAATTAGAAATGCATTTTATAGTTACTATATATGCATTATGTATATATACATAATGTAAATTTTCAAGCATATTATTATGCAATTTATACAAACATACTACACAATACAATATTGGTTAGGCTAATAAGTGATGGCGTATTTTTCAACAATGTTTTGTTCATTTTGTTTGATGACCTTTTGCCACTGATTCTAATTACGTGTATAGATAGATCCAAATAACATAGAATGTATTTTTTATTCATTGTGAGCAAAAGCGACACAGTCAATCTTGCTGCGTTAGTTTTCTCATATATGCAAATTATCGTATAAAATGTTTACATCTATCCCACTTTCAATCTGCGCGATCGTTCAACACGATATCTCATATGGATTTTGTTGATCATTTATTTTGGTGCGTTTTCACTTAGTTGCCAACCCAATATATTACATATACAAAATATGTGTAATTGTGTATAATATTTAAAGTATAATAATAATATTTTATGTATTATATACATTCATTTGTTTATATTTTAATATATATTGTAAATTAAAATTTATATATTCTTGTTAAATGTGTGTGGTTTTAGAATTTGGTTTTCATAAATGGAAAAAAAGAAAAAAATGTTAATGTCTATTTCAATTATAATAAAATTGATATCGTCTATAAATTGTACGTAACTTAAGTCTTTTGTTACATATATTTAAAAATGGGTGTGATTTTATTATTTTATAAGTATTATTATTGTAAAATAACAATTGAAAGAATAATAATTTTCATTAATGTAATTTATTGTAATATAATGTACATATATACAAATGTATTACCGTACCGAATATATATGCATTTATTACTTATTTATTATTGTATTTGTTATATACATTTATAGAATAACAAGGTATTATTTATATTTTGCTAAATTTTCATGTCATACCAATTAATTTATATTATTATATATATAATTTCTTTTTATTTCATGATAATAAATAATTGATTATGGTATAAATACTGAAAATTTCAATTGTTTGCAATTTATAAATATCTGCGGTCAGAAATGCAATATTTTTATTTCAAACTTTGTGTAATTATACATATTACAAAATTATTTACAAGTGTAACAAAATAATTCGCGTGTGAATTAATAATAAAATACGTCACACCAACATCACAAATAAATATTAAAAAAAATTACAAATAATATTTATTTAATATATTTTTCAGGTAGAACGTTTTTATCGAATCCCCACCGGGATATGAGCATCTGAGCTCAAACGAAATCATCCTTTAATTTATATAAACGTTTGTAGTATAGGCATAGTTTTTATGTTTTAATTGAATCAGTTATGATGAGTTTGAGTACCCATATAAAATATACATAATTCAACTGAGTGAATTTACCTTATGATTGAGTACTATTTCCATCAGGAATGGAGTGTGTTGCGTCAACAGCGAAACAATGAATGGGATTAGTATATATAATTACTGCAAATGTATTTGATTGATGAATATCAAGAAAAATATAGGTGAAAGTAAAAAAAATTATCTGAGTCAATTACTTCAAGATTAACCTTAATTTTTTTTATCAATATTCGTAAATGTAAATTTATTTTCGTTTTGAAGGAATTGAAAAAGTTTTGGCGAAATTGAACTTTATTGTATTTAGATTATTACTTTTAGATTGATTCATTTATATACGTATACGTAATGCATTTTATAAGCATATGTTAAATAGTACATAACATATAATAAATTTTAAAAAATATTAGTTGGTAAAATTTTTAAATTAATAATTTTAATAAATTTAATAGAAAAAAAAAAAAGAAATAAGAAAATGGTTTATTTTTTTCTTAAGAATTTACCTTTAACATTATTTTTAAAAATATATTCTCATGCATGAAATCGTTTACATAAAAACATAATGATATAAAAAAAAATAACTATAACAATAATAATAATAATAATAAAGACAATCATCGTATCGCGCGTCATTGTCCACAACACAATATATCGAATATGATAATAAATAATATAATTTCTTTCTTGTTATAAATTTAAACAATTGTAACTAAAATTCCATCGGTTCCATCTCATTACAACTTAAAAATCTACAATCAATTAAATGCTTCAATAAATATATATACTTCAACACTATATATACAATTTTGTATATAGTAAATTATATAAAATGTTTACGATAAATTAAAAGAAGAGTTTGTTAGAGAATGAATATATGGTATAATAAAAGACATTTTCTATTGTTATAATAATAAATGAAATTCTTTAAATATTGTAGTATAGTGCCGTATTATTCATATTAGTTAAGGTATTGAGAAATATTATATAAATAAAATAAAAGTACAATATATAGTAACATATATGAACAAAATAATTTCAATGCCAATGTGCGTATACAATTATTTTTTTTTCATTTTAAGTTATTATTATTATATACTTTTAATTTTTTATAGAAGTAACATTTTGAATCGATATAAAAATTAAGTTAATTAAAAATAATATATTATGCTCATAGAAACTACATCTTACGGGGTGTGTATACATGTGTCGGTACCATAAATACATAGTATATTTGTATATCAGTGACGAATTTAAACAAAATAAAATTCACAAGAGCATGGTTTTGATTGCACAAATATATATATGAGCAATTTTCCGGAAAAACGAATTTTCTTTTAAAGTATAATTCTTTATAAATTTTGTGCATAATTTTCTATAAATTTTCAATCAATGATTGAAGCCGTTAAATTTTTGTAGTTATGATACGATATAATTTTAAAAGTGAGTGTGTTGTTTTTTCTTTCAAATATGTTACTTTTTCATCAAAAAATAAATAAATATATAAACATATATTATGTATTTGTATTTTGTACATTGATACATCAGCATCCCACGAAATTTGTTCTGGTTTCGTTTGTGTACCGCGTATATAGTATATATATATATACAATGCTGTACAAAAAACAAATAAATAAATATATAATTCCGGTTGAATTGATTAAATTAATTTGGTGTATCAATCATAATAATAACAATAATTTGTTTTATATGGTTGAAATATTGTAGTTTGAACAAAACAAATAATAAATTTTCGATTATATATTTTAGATTGAGAAGAAAAAACAAAATATATATATATATAATATAAATTACCATGAAGATGATGAAACATTTAATTTAATTCTTTATAGAAAAAAATAAAATAATAACAATAATAATAAAGTAAATACTTTATAAGTTTATTCAATTAAAATTAAAAATTCTAATTTCAATTTTCATGTGAAAATCTTTAATATACATTTATTTTTATATAATATTTATTTTTATTATTTTATTATTATTTCTTCTTTATCATTTTTTTTTTATTATTATTTTAAAATTAAAGAAAACAAAAAATATATAATGTATAATATAATAATAATGATTTCCGGCATTAAAATCATATGATGACGACTACGGTCTACGACGGTGGTTACATATATATATATGATGTAGTATAAGAAAAAAAAATCATCTAAATATTACCTTTTGTAATTATTATATACATCTCACCTTCCTTACAACAATGCAATTTGCCTTTTATACTAACACGCGTATACACAATTCATATATATATTTTCTAATTTCTATTTAGATGTTGGTTTTATTTTTTTTTTTTCTTTGAAATTTATTATATGCGCGTCGCGTACTCATATTTTATGGTTAATTAAGAATTTTTTTTTTTTTTTATAATAGAAAATGGCCATTGGCCTCTTTATAGTATAAGAAAAAAATATATATATATATATATTTATGATACAATGAGATGACAAAAAAAAATGTTTGTATATACTATATACATTTTATGAGAAATTATTATTATGGGTGTATGCGAGAATGAATACAAGGATATAGAAGAATTTCATGTGAAAAAAAGTGGTATACTAAACTATAAACTTATTAACAAATATTGTGCATATAAGGTACTAGGTGAATATAAATATATATATATATATACAATAATACAATACACAATAATCGAAAATTTCATAAATATACTATATGTACTTAATTCATTTTGTAGGTTAAAACGTGATGTTCTCATGTACCATATATAATTATATATATATATATATTTTAATAAATATTATAATACATTTATTATTTAAAAATATAATATTCATTCATAACATAATATAGGTATAGATTTTGTTTAGAAATTTCTTAACCAAATAACACAGATCACATATATTGTATTAAAATATACACCCATTGCAATATAAATGTATATGAGCTTGAAAAAAATATAATGTAAATTTATAACTACAGTGTCAATAGTATATTATATCAATGGCATAATATCAATAGTATTATATAGTACCCTAAAACCCATAATATTATCGTTTTTTTAAGGACGTCATCAGTCTATTGTGAGTAAGATGGGCAAAAGTCACAGTAAACGACGGTCTATATACTTTGCATAATTATATTATGCCAATTTCTTTAAATAAAACATTTTCATGAAAAAATATTCGGGCAATTAATTTGAATATATTTGCATATATTCAATAATGATGTGAGAGAATGGCAATAAACAATGTACAAAATCAAAAATATCTTTTTATATAATACTTTATATATTCTATTTGATATAATATTTCGATTTTATTATATTATAGCAAAATATACAGGATAAAATTAATTATGTTTTTTGTGAATATTACATATATGGTAATAATATGAAAATTTTCTTTTCATACACAATTTTTTTGGGAAAACACTAAATATATCTTTTTTATATCTTTTATATAAATAACATCGATTTGACGTCGCTATTTTTAGATACAAAATCTGTATAAACACCACTATTTAATAGAGTAGATTTAAATGGAAAAATTTCTTTACGCAGTAGAATTATTGAACCATGTATAAACTTCAAAAAAGCTGTAAATTTTATGTGAAATACATCAATTTTTTTTTTCAAATTCGTATAATACTATTTTAATGCAATGGGTGTATATTATTTAATCATTTTATTGTCAAATAAATATTATGAAAAATACTACAATTTTTTAAAAGATATACATAAAGAGTTATTTATATACCATATATACATAAACAAAACTCTCAAGTATATATGCAACGTTTATTATATTATATATAAATAATCAATCTTCTGCATTTTTTTAAACCTACACAAAATAGTAGCCCATAAAATATGTACATTAAAACCTTCATATACTACTACTCGTATGGTAGAAAAATTATTCAAAAAATAAACATGGAATTTTATTTTATTTTGTATATATCCACGCATATACATCGATATAAAATTAGGCTGCTGCTGTTAAGATTTTGGAATTTTTAAATTATATGTGTCAATTATATATTATCAAATCGTTAGTTATTTCATAAAAAAAATAAAATATCCATTACTAAATATATATATATATAATTTTAAGTAAAAATTGATGACCGTAATTTAAAATTTATGAAAAAATTATTCTTTACAAATTAAATGATTCTTTAATATTTAGTTCTACAATGTATCATAATATAGATGGAATTGTAAATGAAAATAATTTTGAATAACTGCAAATCGCCATATAATATATAGGAGAAGTTTTTTTTCAGTTTTATTATGTGAAGGAAATTTATGTATATATAATACTTTATTTTTATATTATATAAATTTCAATTCTCAAGGAATTAGAAAAATATATAACCGGCGTACTTTTCCACTGATTATTCATACCACCCTCGTTATTTCAACACACTACTATTATTTTCATCAAGCATTTTAAAATTGTCTTATTATTTATTAAAATGAAGTATCTAGCGTTATAAATGTACACATCTAATGCTGAACTTTGTACATTGGAATATCTGCGAATTTATGTTATATTTACATTTTTCACAGTTGGTTGTATAACTACTGAGTGAATACAATTTTCTTTTTTTCTAATTCCTTAATAGGTTTTCCAATATATAGTAGATAAAGAATTGAAGAAAGTAATATATAAAGGATAAACAATTTCTCATAATATATAGTATTAAGATTAAGTAACCGGATGAAATTGAATTATATATATGTTTAACATATATATATATAAATATAGTATGTGCCTATATATACCATATATAATTTAATTCGACTTTCTATTTCATTGATTTCATTATATTAATTTTATTAATTAAATATTCAAAAACTGATAATTTTCAATTTCTATATATATATAAATATAAATTTATATACAATACATAAATTAAAAATTGAACAAAAATAACTTTAAATTACTTGTTTTCAATGATGAATATATTATCAGTATAGGTATATAAGTTAACTTATATATTGTATATATATGGTAGTCATATATACAATAAATTTAAATTATACCTGATGGTAATATTTATACTTTATATACATATTTATAATTAATTTTCTGCTACATATCTGGACGACTTTAATTTTAAAATCAGTTATATCAGTTAATTTATTATAAGAGATATATGACAAATATGTATATATTATCATTATGGGCTAATCACTCATATATATATAAGAATAATAGAGTTAAGAAACATCTATATATCTTTCGATAATTGCAGATCAATAATTAAGGTGAATTGTTACATATACTATCATGCGTAGTAATTTATTTAACTTGAATGTAAAAAATTAAGGTAGATGCCATACGGTCTACTTGGAGTAACACATATGACTTGCGTTTAGATTATATTATCGAACCAACCATATTTTTTTAAATTATATTTTATAGCATATAAAATTTAATTACAATATTGTGCATCATATAATAAAATGAAATTTGTTTTGACTTTAAAATTAATTACACCAAAATAAAATGTCACAAAATATATGTACATAAATGTAACTATATATAATTATATACAATATATAAATTAATTTGCTTTAAAACATTAATTTATTTATTTATATGTATCTACACACATCTAAAAGAATGTAATATATATAATGAGAATTTGTACAAAATGAATGAATGAATTTTTGTTATAACAAAAAAAAAAAAAGATAACCCAACAAAAAAGATCATATTCATATATATATAAATATATAATCAACAATAACCATAAACTGTATAATGAGCAAACGAAAGCGCCATAACCTGTTCTCATATATATACAATATATAAGTAGTAATAAATAACATATATATACATTTAATAAATATACGCTGTGTGACCCAGTATTTGATCAAGTAAATTTTCATTTCGTGCTTTACAATAAATTTATATGGAATATATATATCTATGGTATATATAAAATAGCACCCAAATAAAAAAATGCATATATGTGGAATGTTGCTGTATATACAATATATTAAATGTTATGATCATCGAACATTAGCTCAACATTACCGGCATTTTTTTAAATAACAATAGATAGTAAATAGTATCTATTATATTTACATTCAACTTTTATTTCTATATTATAATAATTTTATTGTGTATGTATTATAAAATATATTTTTCAAAACAAATATTGTTATTGTTTTCTTTCACCTTAACCGAATCTAAAATATAATGTCGTGGTTATATATATTGATATAAATATTTAATAATATATTATTATTGTTATTATGACTCCGTGTATAGCAGCGCATATAGCAAAACAATGACGAAAAAAATTATTGTAAATAAATTATAGTTCAAATTTTAATGTAAATATTATAGTAAAAATCAGGAAAATTATTTCAATGTTATTTATTTATTTATTATTGTTATAATATGTTTGTTATTGGTTGAATACAGTTGTGTTCAGAATAATAATATAGTGGTGCATTTAAAACATATGACTGTATTTTTATAGGAGAACTTTTGAAATAGTAATTATGTTAAAATTAAAGCTACACAGAAAATTTAACTTGATAAATTTCTAATAAAATCTGCGAAAAAAGTTGTGAATTGTCATTAAAAAACTCAATCATGAAGATTTTTGGTGAAATTCTTCAAGAAATATTTTTTGCGTTTACATTGATTTTAATATATAATTAGTTTTTTAAAAAAATATCCTAAAAACAATTAATTATTACTATTATTTTGAACACAATCGTATATTATATATGCTGTTTTTTTTTTTCATGCTATATTGTTTTTATTTGTATACAAGTTTATTTATTTACGTACGCGTTATTAAAATACAAAAAATTTAATTAAAAAAATTATATATTATTTACTTAAAGAAAAATTCAATTTATTTTCGATTGCAATCGAATCAATGTAAATTGATTGAATTGTAAACAAAAATTATTTGTATAAATTTAATGTATTACGAGTTACATATATATGGATAATTTTAGATTTAATATGAAAGGAATTTAATGTAGGTGCTATTATTGTGCTCAATTTAAATTATTTAATGTTTAAAGGATTTTATATATTAAAAAAAAAAAAATTCTAAATAATTTATATAACGTAAATTTATTTTGATTGATTGATTGATTGGGGTATAATTTAGTTTTAAATTAGTATATAGTATAAAAATAAATTTATTGAAAAATATATAATATACCACCCCCGTTAATTAATTTATCTATCAAACCAATGTATATAAGATGTAAATATTAATCTACCCAATGCATTATATATACAAGTTACATACATACGCGAGTACGTGTAAAATAGTTTAACAGATTCAATTTTCCTTTTTAAACATATAAATTTATTTATGTTGTAAGTGCATAAATAAATACGAATATAAATGCTACAATTTTATTCAATTATATTATTATGGCATATAAATAAATGTATTTATTTATTTATTTATTTGCATTTAACATACAAATAAAATTGTTGAAAAATAAATATAACGATGAAAATATATATGTTGTTGATAAATTTAATTTATGTATTTAGAATTGAAAGTTGTAATGTGTGTAAATGCTAAATTCAATATTAAATATGCAATTGAATAATATATATGCGCAAGGTTCAATAATTACAATTAAAATGTATATGAAATATATATCCCTATATGACAATAGATTTGAATTTAATTGTGATTAAAAAGCAGTAATTAATTCTGCCGTTTTGGTCTGGTCTATTTTAAAAAGTTAAGTTATTAAGTTATTTTCTGTGTTGAAATGAACAAAATGTTAAAATAATAACTCAACAATCTATATTTGCCAATTCGATTGACAACAACTCATGTTTGCATATATATTGTAGCTAGACCAATATCATTGAACTTAAAGTATAATCTGAAAACTTGAAATTTGGAAATTGACTAATTCTCTATAAATAATTTCAGATTAGTATTTCTTTACATCTATATATGATGTACTTAACAGGTAAAAATTATTCTCCAAAATTGAAGATGGCACACACAAATTACCTGATAAATATGGCGAAAGATCGCAAACAATAAAATATCTCATTTTGTTACTTGGGTATATATTATTTATTTTAATTTCGAAAAGATTTTCTACAATAGATAATTTTATACCTATATGAATTATCATCAATTTCTTGGTCTATTTTATTTTTATCATATTTAATCAAATTATAGGTATATATAAATTTTACAATACATTGATCGTACTACACATACGTATATGAAAGTTACATCCATATATATACTTTACCAATTATATGAGTAAATAGTATAGTTAAAAGTTTGTCTGCTGTTAAAGTTATATAAATATTAAAATTAGACGTTTTAAAAATTTATTACTCATTGGTATATATACAATATATACGTGTTCATATATTTTATAAACGAGTAGTTTCTTCAAATTATAATTTATAAAATGTATATAAATAAATATAGAAAAGTATATACATATAACTATATTAATGAACATAAATAGAATTAGATAAATTGCGGCGCTTTCATTTTTCACCAATATATACCATATATATACAACATATTTTGTTAACACTTATGTTTTACTGGTAATTTCTTTTATGATGATGATATTCGCATCCAGTAGTTAGTTATTCGTATATAAACAATATATGTAGAAAAATATGTATAAATATGTAATATTATTATGCGACAGTATATAAGAGAAAACTAGATTTCGTTGCAGATTAATCAATAAATGTTACTAATTTATTAAATTAATTATAATATCTCTACCTATATATAAGATATAATTATATATTTTATGTTACCTATATATATGTTACGTATACATATATACGGATATTTCTTATATATATACCATATATATATGAATGATTATATGCAATATCATTATCACCCACAACGATATATATGCGATGACATTTTATCACCATAGTTTTCTCTTTACAATTTATGTTTCATTTATACAATATTTTATATTTTAACGTTAATCTTTTTATATGTTTTAATCAAGATTAAAATGTATGTATATTGTTATATTCAGTTTTATATATACATTTATGAGTAAATGTTTATAAGATGTTTGTAACAATTATTGAAAAAAGTACCAAAAATCAATTAATTAATTCTCGCAAGTAAATTTTCCACTACAGTACAATATATAATAAAACAAATATAATAAAATAAATATAATTAATAAAAAAATTTCAAACTCACATCTACTTTTCAGTCTTGTTTGAGGTTGTTGTTCCTGCTGTTGTTCATGCTGCGGTTGTATTGGTTTTAATTCACGTCCTTTTCGTATTGAATCCAATAATTGTTCTCTTGGTGTTGGACTATTTCTTGGTGGCGGTAATTTTCTTTCAGATGCCTAAATATAATTTGTAAAATTTATTTATAAAATTTTTTCTTGAAACTTGTTAATTTTGCATAATTTTTATTTCTATAATATTGCAATACAATTAAAATTTAATTTATATATAAATATTGTTAGTATATAATGTCGATAAAATATACAAACCTTTTTCAACGGAGGCCTTGAACGAATAAATTCTAATATAAGAGCATGTGCATCTTTTTTAACTCTTGGTGGTACATCACCATTTACCATAACTTTACGTAAATTATATTTTCTATATATATAAAAAAATAAGTAAACAATTAAATAAACAGATTAATAAAAAAAAAGATTAAAAAATATAATTGTGTGATACATGTACACTCCCAAAAAATACAATAAAATAACTAAAATTACAAGCAATCTTACCTTGATCGTATATTATCCATTAAAATTTCATATGGTGTTAATTCATATTCTATTGGTGCCCTTGGGAAATTACTTTTTTTCAGTCTTACACCTCTTCTTAATTCATCAACTACTTGCATCCAAAAACGTGCCTACAATTAAATATGTATATACATTTATTAAATATTAAATTATGAAAGCAAATATATATATATATATAGGTGTATTTATTATATAGAATATAAATATATAAGTAATATTTATAGGAAAGATAAATATTTTAATATAATTGACAGAAAAGTTTTATATATAAAAAAAAATATAAGCACACTTAAACTTGCAAAATAAATAAATTAATAATTAACTATATATATTATATATAACTTAAACAAAATTAATATCTATTGGTATTGTCTTTGGTTTTTTTAAATGTATTATATAAATATATATACGCAATTAACATATTATTATTATTATATAATTAAAATATATAAAGTATATAATATATTTGATTTTTATCTAAATCGAATGATTATTAAAATTCCGAAAATATTTCTGTTAACATTTGTTTTTATTTTCTACAATTCATTTCAATTTATATAAATATGTAATTGCTATATATACACATAAAAATATTATTATTTAGCCAAGATCAAGATCAAATACAATAGTCAAGAATTTCATTCATATTTTCCTATAAATTTTTTTTCATTATATTTTATATATGTCTATTAAAATAGATTAGAAATCTTGAATATTTTTCAAGGATATGTAATTGTAAATTATAAACTTTGTATTATTATAATGTTTTTAAACAAAACAAATCGAAAAATCAAATTATCACACGAAATACTATTGATTTTTTTTTAAATGAAATATGTATCTACTTATTATTATAATATTAAAAAAAAAAGGTGACTATACGCAATTCCGACTAGTGAAATTAAACAAAAATAAAAAAAAGACGTAAATTCTTTAACTAAACTAAGCTGAATATTTTCAATACGTAAACTGATTTAATATGTCGTAAAATATATGATATATTATTATATTTGCAAGAAAACTTCCGGGATTTCTCACATATATATATATTTTGATCATTTGGAATAAGTAATAATAATATACATAAAAATACGAACTACTTAAGGAAAATTACTTAATAATCATAGACAGTCATTCTGGATGTCTATCATTTAATCGTACAGTAATATTGGATGCAAAAGAATTACATATTATTATGTATATTAAAAAAAGAATTCAATTATATCATTTTATCATGTATCATTTGAGAAGGATACATTTTATTAGTATAGAAAAGTAATATATATATATATATATTTCAATTCAATAAGTTCAATATAATATAAGGATCCGATAAGAGTCACCAATGAATTTCAAGAACCTTAGTAGGATATTTTTTGAGATTGTGCATTCAACACAGAATTAATCTAGCGGTCGAGTATATTTGGTATTTCAAAAGGATTAAGAATATTTAAATTACTCCACAAGGATATCTTAAACAAAACCATGCAAAACTTATATGGTGAAAGAGAATTAGTTTAAAAAATTTAATTTTATTAGTAAATAACTTAATTTCATAAGTGTTTGTTTTGCTGCAGCTTGGCATTGGTAATTCTCTATCGTTCTACAATTGACATTATTTAAATAACTTTCGTGTACATAATAAATATACTGCTAAATTTATAAATTTTAATTAAATGACAACCCTTTCTCGCTTACTGTAAAATATCATTAATATATATGTATTATTTTTATAAATAAAATATCATAATTATAATTAAAATCTTATCATATTATATTGTATCGCATTACAGTACAGTGTATGTCATCCTTTTTTTATGTGTATACACAATAAAATATATGACTATATCTAAAAAAAAAAAATGATTAGATTTTAATTGTCTATATATAAAATATATTAATTTTTGTCAATTAATAAAGTAATGCTATAAAATATAATAACTTCCAAAAATAAATTAAAAAATTTATAAATAATATAAAATAATTGCATGCAATAAAGTTAAAGTATTGATAAAAGTATTAATTGCTATATATAAAGTATGTTCAATAATGAGCCGCGGTTATATATTTATCTAATTGATATCTTTTTTTTATGAATTTATATATTTTATATTTAACAGAAATTTTCAAAAAATAGAAAAAAGCAATTAAAAAATCAGACTTTCGATTTTTGAATCAAACGGAAGCAAAATTATACAAAATTCACAGTTTATATATCTGTAAATATATTGTTTATTGATGAATGAATGAACAGCATATTTATATATATAAAGATGAGATTATTTGATATTTTGTATTGCATTCAACTTTGTTTCCATTTGATGCCAAAAATTAGTAAAAAAAAAAAAAACAGTATTTCTATCTAGTTCTGCTCACTATATAAATATATATATAGTTTTAGGATAGATAGTTCATGAAGAAGAAAAAAAAAACAATTAAAAAAAAAGTTTTAACAGTTTTATCAGACAAAAATAATTACAATAAAAATGCAAACAAAAAAAAAAACTTAATAATATATAGATAAATTTATATTAACTAATTAACATATAATTATTTATTAACATTAAACAATTAATTAAATTTTTAATATATATGCGCGAAAATGCGGTGCATTTATCTTTCATTTATTTATATATATATATATAGAGATATATTTACATACTTGCAATGCTCGCCATATCCGTACTTCAGACTATTTTATATATTTGCAACAACAGAATAAGAAAAACAAATAAATTTAATTGTTAAAATATAATTATAAGAAATTATTCTTTGTCGCGGTATAAAAAATATAGTTTTTGGTTTTTATTTATTTATTTATTTATTTAATTAAAGTAATTATAAAAAGCTGGTATCTTTCTTTTTTTTTTTTTTTAATTAATATTATTTCAATCAAAAGACACACAAAATTATTAGTATTAAATGGGAGAAAATTGGTATGTGGAATGATATAATTAATAATTAAATAATTATATGCTTTTATACAGAAAATATTGACAAAAACGAGATTATTAATTTTTGGGGCTTTGTAGGATGTGTAAATTTAAAAGTTAAATTTGTGATAATGAAATTATAAAAAATATTTGGAACTTGCGGTCTCGAAAAAACAGAAACAGGAGTGTGCAAAAAGCAGGACTTTTATATAAAAAAAAATTGGGATAGTATAGCGTATAAGCACAAACCCCCGTTTGTACATTATAAATCCTGAAAAGCATGCAATTTTCGTATTTATATTTCGGATGAGTAAGTACATATATGGCTGTATATGTAAGGTTCGCTTCACACTTATATCACACTAGTCTATTTACAATATGTTAGTGCTATTTAAGAATAGTTGTATAGGTTTGTGTTGGCATTCCGTAAAATGAGAAATTTTTAATATGCGGTTGCAGCTTGCACTTTTTCGACGATGTGCTCCCAAATATTGTATATATTGAATATGTTAATTAATTCAATATATCCTTTTATATTTTAACATCTCTTAATTTCCTAATTTTAAATGTTATATATACCGATTATACCGCGCATAACAAACAAAAATAAATGTATGTGTGTTCGATTCTAGTTGTTTACATTTTAAAAATTATGTTAGCTAAGACGTGCGTCCAGCAGTGTTTCTTTCATTGAACAGTTTTTCTGCTCTTGTATGCTCTGTACATATTGCAGATTAGAATGCACACCACTTATATATAAATAATTTCATCATTTATTTATTTAATAAATAAATTAACGATATATAGTAATATTTATATAAATATTTTCACAAATTACGTAAATTTTTCATTGCATGTTTAGAATATATTAAAATTAATTATAAAACATTATTATTATATGTACATATATTAATTGCATGAAGTATATTAAAATAAATATTTTATTAAAGATAAAAAAAAAATACAAAAATGTCATTTATAATTTAAAAATAATTATGGATTTCATATTTTAAAATTAGTTAATTTTTTTACCATAGTTATATTCTTTTAGTGGTTCGCAACCGAATTTTTTTCAATATTAATAATATTTATGCAAAATATATAATACAAATAATAAGATCCTGATATTTCAAATAAAACATGGAATATCATTTTGAAACTGAAGGTTATATGTGAAACGCTTTAAAAAACGAAGTAAATTTATATGTATATAAATATTTAGTAATTTATTTAAAATTAGATATTTATTAACATTTTTAGCCATAATAATTATGTTATTTTTTGGCGTTATAGTATCGGTGTCGCTGCGTATTATATTCGATACACATAACAAAACGTATACATAGAGATGATAATAAAGATCACGTTACTATATACCTGATTAATATATATATATATATAATAATATAATATGATATATATGAATACGTGCAGTTTCCACTTAATTAAATACATATATTTATATATAAGTTTCAAATTTTAACATATATTATAAGTATTTTATTTATAATTATTTTATTGTATAAATAATAAATATATGTAAATTAATATTTAAAAAACTACAAATGTATTTATATTCGAGTATATATAATTAAATATATTTTATATATTTAAATACAATTATTTATGTAATATAATATATATATTTTATAGAAAAAATATTATTACAAAATAATATTACCATAATAGAAAAAAAAATAAAAAATAAATATATTAAGTTTAATAAATTGCGCAAAAATTTAATTCATTCATTTATTACCTTATTTTTTTATTTTTTTTATTTTTTTTTGTACTAACATATAATCATAATCTATGCAAAAAAAAACACACACACACACATACACACACAAGTCGTTTATACATATGTATCGCAAATTTTAATTTAATAATAAAATTATTAGACCAAGTGGAAAAATTTATTATACAACAATACAATATAATATAATATAATAACAAAACGTTAAACATATTTATTAGTATAAAGATTTAAAAATATTATAAGTAAATAAATTTTAATTGTATGTATATCTTAAATTTAATCAAGATGCGGTAAATCTTTACAAATTAATAAAATAAATTATATTAGTATGTTATTAATTATATGCGATAAATTGTGACCTATATTTATTTATTTTTAATTTTGCTATGCTTTTATGAGAATACGAGATAATAGCTTAAAACTTCATATATGTACTCACAATCATAAATTCTTTATATATGTTATACATAAATATTAAAACATTATAATTAAACGGAACTAATCATTACAATTAATCGTCTAATAAATATAATATAGTATATTGTATATCTTCAAAAAAATGTTTATTTTGAAACCAAAAAAAAAAAAAACAACATATAAATAGATAGCGGCTATAATTAGAAAATATCATTTTATATATAATTTTAATTTTAATATATGCAAAAATGTATATTATTTGTTCAACAAAATAAAAAATGAAACTTTCACCCTTTTGTTATTTAATTGTTTAAGAAAAATATATATATACATTTTTATGAAGAAATTATTTAAAAGCTTTTTCCACCTATATAGTTAGTTTATGTGCCCAACATATATCATTTTATATACTATATATATTATAGATTAATAATAATATATTAATATTATATATATTTCAATGTTATTTCATTGTTGAGAAATTTCTTACTAAATCATATATTAAATTTTTGATATAAAAGGTGGTTTTTTTTTGCAATTATCGAAAGATAGGATGTTTACTTAATTCCATTACTTTTATATATGATGATTTAATCATCATTATAAACAATATATATATATATATATATATAGTTATATAAAACTAACAATATTCTTTTCACTATAGCCCGCAATTATTCATATATATATAGCGAAGATATAAGATATAAAGTTAAAGTAATATTAAAATAATATAAACAACCTCGTGCATAAATAAAATTAGGTATACACAGTCAGATATTAAAGAAATATCTGAAAAAAAAAATACGACGGATATTATGTAAATGTACATAAGTGGATACAATATTATATAGGAAAATAAAGAAATATATATATATATATCATTAAAATTCATGCTTGATGAAATTTCTTCCTAATTTCAACATAATTATACTTTTGTATACGATACATAAATACAAAAAAAAAAAAAATATATATTTAAAAAAATAACAAATAATAACAAAATTTTTTGATGTGCATACAAAATGTGCATTTCATTATCCATGCGCTGTTGATTTCAAATATACACCATATACACAAAAGTATTTATTTATCCAAAGAAAGACACATCGAATAAAATGCATCTATATATTTATTGTAATATAATGAAATTTTAATGTATTCTATATCCACCATACATTGTAACAATTTGTTACCATATTATTATTTTTCAAATTAATATATAATTCATTCAGATATTGTTTTTATCGTTCATACATTGTTATAATGATCAATAAATACACATAATACTTAAAACGATATACATTGTAGTATAATAGATGAAATGATGGTAAAACAAAATCTACTGTGTATAGAATTGTAATTGAATTATTTAATTTATAGTATATAAAGATTATTTTTTGGTATACGATTGTTATTTTTGTTTTTTGTTTTCGTATAAACAATCTTCCCAAAATTTAATGAACATCTTATTGAAAACTCTATATAGTATAAAAGTTAACGTATATTAATAAATTAATAAAATCATTTATATTTATGTTGTGTGACTATACGTAGTTACAAGTTATTCATAGGTTTCAACAATAGCAACAATTCCGTATTAATTCTATACAGAGTGAAAACTATTTTATTAATATTTTTTTGATTAACCGTGTGATGTTGTGATGATATATATGAAAATAGTTATACAAAATACATATATTATAGCAAAAAAATACAAGAACGATATAAAAAAATAAATGTATATAATCAATAAACATAAAAAAAAAAAACTATAAGATATAAAGAACTTTTTCCGTATATACATTTACAATAAAATATATATATATACCGATTTTATTTCTTTCATCTTCAATAATAAATGCGGAATAAATTATAGAAAAAAATTATCTAATTTAAGTAAAATTATATATTCTATAGTATAATATAAATATATGTGCGAGTAATAGTAGAGTTAGAGTTACGAGTAAATAAAAAAAAATAACTTATAAATGGAATGTGATCTGTGTGCGCTATGGTTCATGAAGCATTACAATATTTACAATAAAAGCATGAAGCAATAAGATAGAAAAAAAAATATACTATAGAAAAAATCTTTGTATTCTGCGTAATAGGTATATATATATATATATATTGTTTAGACGTACAGTTCCAAATTATAATTAATAAATAATTTATAATTGTATTTTTTCTTAATGTCTTGTCATATACTAGATAAAACACAGATGAGGATCAGCTTAAATTTTATTATTTTTATATTTTAAATTCAATTCAATTCAATCTGCAGCAAAATATAACAATTATTAATATAATCTTATTAAAATTGAATCATTTCAAAAATTTATAAATAACATTATATTTCAACAATTTTAATATTATCAAATCAATAGTTCAAATTAAAATACAAACACTTAATATGGAAGTATTTTATGATGTGATAAGATAATAAATATATATATATATATATATGCACACCGATATGCCAATGACCTTGAAAAAGAACTAATTGCACATATTAAATTTTGTGTTTACGTTTTTTCTTAAATTGGATATAGTACCTCTTTTTCTCGGAATTCAGTACAGGGCCATTACATTGTAAAAATTTTTTAAATTTATGAATGCATCTTAAATTCTAATCTAATCGAATAATTATTGATGTTAATTAAAATCACTTCAATTAGGATATACAACGCTTTAAATTTGTTAACTTTTATTGTACCTCTCTGCACCATTTGAAAAATATATATTTTATCTCATCGTGTTAATATAACAATAACAATACGTTAAATACTATATACAAATGAAATCTTAAATAAACGTAAAATATACGTATAATTCGATAATCAGAACGACACAAAAAATCATATCATCCAAGGAATTAATTAATTTAAGTTAATTAATTTTTTTTATAAAAACCAAGAATATTAATTATTAATATAAAAATAAATTGAGGTCAGATAATACGTTCTTTCTTATTTTGTATTCAATCTAGTTCTCCTTAAAAAAAAATGGGTAATTAATAGAGCTACTACTATGTGAGCTTATAATCAGATTATTTTGGTGGTTCCTAATGTAAGTTCCTTTAAAATTGTATCTTTGGACAATTCCTTTTACTAGATTGTAGCAGTTGAACTGGATATTCTTCTAACCAATTTGGATGAAATTTGGTATGCCAGTTTTGAATGGGATTATATGCAAGGTATAGAAACTATATATTTTTGGAAGCTTCCTTGACTGATGTGATACAATCAAAATTTATGATGTTTACTACAGTAAATTAGCAAACCTTACAATTTTTTAACAATATTTTTTATATGATAAAATCAAGGTGTCCAGATTTTCGAATTTTTTTGATCCAGATTAACGAATGTTCGGATTATTTAATTATACCTGTATTTATTATCAGTGATAAAGTGAGTATTGCCTGCGGATTTTTATTATTAGTAGAGAGTTAAACACAATAGAATTATAAATCATATTACAATAAATTGAATCATATTTATATTTAGTTATTTGATTTGCAAAAAAAAAAAAATAATAAAGTATTGTTTGTGCGACTTTGAAAATTTACTATTTATTTAAATATTTTACGATTACGATGCCTTACAATCATTTTGCACAGCAATATTATTGGATATTATTAAAATTTTATTATCGGAGTAGTGAATATATACAAAAATTATATCAATTACTAGAAAAATTAGAGGTTTTGAAAAAAATCATAATCATAATAAAAATCTTTTTATTTCAAAATAAGAATTTATATATTTCGATAATCAATTGCGGAAGAAGTTAGAATAAAAAGACGTGTGCAAATTGTTTATCATAATCAAGAATATATAAACATAATTTAATTAATGTACTGCAAAGTTCAAATATGACCCATGGCACTCACACACACACTCACACAATTGTCAATTTTTTAATTTTACTTTTTGTGTCGCATAAATACAATAACATCTAATCAATTGTATTTCAATTATAAATTTAATAAATTTATAGATTAAAATCTATCATGTGCTGAAGCACTGTATTTATTTGATATTTTAGATTTGTCTCTTATTTAAAATTTATCAATTTTGTATGTATTTTTAACGAATAATTATAAAAAAATAATAAAAATGTACATATACAATTTATACAATTTTTATGGTTTGGTATATATTTGTAATTTATATATTATTTAGAAATTCATATATGCTAAAAAAAAATAAATGGAAAAACAAATTTTTGCATATGCATTAAGTACTATTTTACTTTGTTTTACTTAAACACATATCCAATCTCTTAAATAAATCACATGTTCTTTATAGTGAACGCTATATGCCATTATATATAAACAATATACGTCATATAAAATATTGGTGGCGACATTGCGATATGTTTTTTATCACGTTTAATGGATTTTCTTTGGTTTTATATATATTTTATTATTATTTTTATTTATTTTTTTTTATGGGAAAACATCTATACATACATATAATATTGTATGCATGATAAAAATTGATAACAACATTAAAATATTATAATAATAATATTCTATCTATATTAATGAATTGTTAGACAAAATATATTATATTGTATACGATATAAATATATATATGAATAAGTTTTGGGAACTAAATATGCATATACATATAACATATATAACTGCATCTGCTCTGATGCATTGCAGTAATAAAAATAATTTAAATAAAAGATTATACGATTCGTTTTAACAGGGAAATATTTACAAATATGGTATAACATAAATTAAATAATTTTAAATTATTATAACTTACCCAATCAGAAAATCCTAATTTTTGTAGTTCATGTTTTGTTGTTTGAACGTCAGCCTTTAAACGAAGATTATCTGTATCATCATGAAATACTTTATGTAAAAATTCATTTAGTTCTAAACTTTCTGTAACTAATGCACGACATACAGCCTTATAATGAACATTTGGATCACTTGGATGAACTCTTGGTGTACATAACTGAAATTATATATATAATGTATTAATTTATTTGTTGTACATATACCTATAATAATTATTATATATTTTATGTGTTCCACATCATTTATATTAAATATAGATAGAGAGAGACATGTGTGTGTTTGTTTATTAAGTTAAAAAAAAAAAAAATAAAAATGTGACTTGAATATGCAAAGGACCGGAAAAAAAAATATTAATAAAAAAAAGAAATCGAAATTATATATTTTTATTTGTAACTTTAAAAATTCACAGCATATAAAAAAAAGACATATTAAGTATAAAAAAAAAAATACTACTACTACAATTAATGTTAATGAGAAATATTATGTTGTGACATTGAAATTAATAAAATGAAAAAAATAAAACTATAGAATTAATTAATATATGCTCGCACATAAGTTAAATATATACTAATATATAAATCATTGAAAGTTCATTTAAAAGAAATTATTAATTAAACAAAAGCATTGAAAAAAGTCTATGGGTATATATAATTAACATTAATGTTTTACAGGATTTCCGCCAACAAAAATTTCATTATTGAACTATATATATATTTTTTTTATTTTGATATTAATTAGAAAAAAAAAAATGACAGTGTGTAATAGATTATAGCAAAAATTTAATTTAATAATTAATTAATCATAAATTATTTAAATAAAAATATTTAACGGCGGGACACACATATAAATATTATTAAAAAATATCATAATAATAATAAATATGGGTGTATATTATGGTGAGACCTATGGCGTAATAGTTTGGTCATCATAGCAGGTGCCATGCGAACATATTTAACGACAGCTGATTCAGTGCCCCTTCTATAACATATGAAACCGCCAAAGCTTATCTGATAAGATTAATAATATCATCGAGTTAAAAAACTTGAAAAATCTTTCTAAAATAAAGTAAATTCGGTCACTATATCAATTTTAGAATCCATAATGTAAAATCTACATTAAAAAAGTAGAACTTGAGAGTTGGAATTCTATAAGAATGTAAAACAAGGAGTTAGAAGGTGCGGCACAACCGATATTTTATAAATCGCAGTATACATTTAAAACCAACAAATTTATTTTTAGTGCAAAATTTAAGTTTCAACCTCATTATTATTTTTTGCTTTGCAGTTTCATATATGTTTTTTAATTTTTTTTACAAGATAAATGATCTGAATTAATATAATAATAACTTTACTTTACATATATAGTATTTTATAGTATGACCTTGTCATTTTTACAAATATAATTATATTCTTTTTTTGTATTATGTGGACGCAGTTTCAGACAAAAAAAAAAAAAAAAGAAAAAAACTAAACCATAACAAAACAACAAAAATTATTTCTATATTTTATGAATTAAATAAAAAATATATAATTTTTTAACAATAGAACATTTAAAATATGTAAATAATTTTCTGAGTCGGTGATTTTTAATCTCATCTATATGGTGTATATGTTAAGAAGATGGATTTCTGAATAGGTCGGTACATATATTGACAAAAACCCATTCATATACTTTTGAATATACGTATCTGAATGATCGGTGTAACAATATGGATAAAATATAGTGAAAGTTTTCTATTAATATTATTTAAATATTTGTGCGTATAGATAAATAAATAAAAAATGAAAGTAAAAAATATAAAATTGGCAAACAAAATATTTTATAAACAAAAAGGAAATTAGAATTAAAAATATATTAATATTTTTATGTGAGTAATTTTGTTAATAATAAAAATTTGAAATTTTATAATGATGAACTAATTATTTATGATCGAATTTTTATAATACATAATTAAAATATATTATAAGTTATTTATATAACATTTTATTTATTTATTGATTAAAATTTATACATAACTAAATTCTGTTTTTTTTTTTTTTGCTTTTAATAATACAATATAATAAACAGAGAAAGTATAATAACATGTAAAAATTTAATAATTAAGTTGCAAATTAACAATATGATTTTGTTTTGTTTATAGCATATCATTTGTAAATATTGGGAAGTTTGTACAGCCGATCACAAATAGTATAAGATACTCAAAATAGTGTTTACCATTCAAATTTATGTTTTTTTAAACTTGATGAAAATGCAGAGATTTGTGGCAGAAAAAATTAATTATTGTTTTTATTTTGTTTAATTACCATTTGAGCTATCGACTAAACAAATAACGAATTTAAAAGCTGCTATGAAACTTGCTTCTATCGATGTCACATTCGCTTACTGACCATATGTGTTTATTTCATATTTTTTTATTGCAAGAAAAATCATCAGAAACTTTCCAATACAAATAATGCATATTATGTAATACTATATAATATATTGGTTTAACATTCAGTAACAATTGTGCATAAGTAATTCTACGTAACACATTTATATGTTAATTAAATAGTATAATTGATAAATAATAAGAGAGTTAAATATGTTTATTTTAATTACTCGTCCATATATATATGGTATAATATAAACATGTATCGTATATATGTTTGAAAAAAAATTTATTGATTTAACACTAATTTATTTGTCTAATTATTAATAATTGCAAATCTTATTATTATTTATATAGTATTCTCATAAAACAAATAAATGTATATATAAATTTATTGATTTTAAACACATATGCGATCATGTAACATTCTATGATATAACACAAACATATAAATATAACTCGTATACGAGATAGATAGATACATATAATTGAAAATCAATTGTATAAAAATATGATCACATATAAAAATATACAATATATAAAATGCATATTTTTTGCAAGTGAAAGTAATTATATATATTGCTAAAGATAATTAATACAACATTAATTTATATATATATATATATTCTCTAAATTGTAATTGTAATTAGTTAAGTATATATATTTTGAAAATATATATTAAATATTACTAATTTATCGCAGCTGATATACATAATTATATATCTATTCTAAACAATCGCTGATATATTTGATAAGAGCAATTAGTGGAGAAGTGTATATAATTAATAATTTATTCTATAACTGATGGAAACTATATACATAGAATATCCATTAGCTATAGTTGTTTTAATAGAATAAATTGACACTAGGATTAACACAACCGATAGCCGATTGATTGGTCACCTTCACATCATTAAGCTAATGAAGCAGCTTGTTGATTTTTTTTATTTTTTATTGGAATTCTGCATAAGAAGATGGCGCACGATAAGGGCTAATGAGTGTTAAATCGATACATGTCATGTTTGTAATTATTATATGTATATAATTTGGAAATAAATATCTCAATTTGATTATTGAAAGGGTTATATTCAAAAAATCCATCAATATATATTATAATGTTATTATTTATTATAATTTTATTCATATATATAAATAAAACAAAAATACATTTATGCGGATAAAATATTATATTGATTATTTTATAATAAAATTTTGATTATTCTATATTTATTATAGACTGTATATTTCTTGTACCATAGTTATATAAAGGCTATTATAATTTTATATAACATATATATAGAGAGCAATTTAATACACTTTGCGTGTAAAAACTTAGAAACAAAGAAAAAGTTGAATAAATCAATAAGTATATAAATAAAATGTTGTTATGTGAATCAATAATAGATATTTAGATGTATTCAATTTACAAAAGATCAAATTCAAATCAAATTGATAGAATTGTTGAAATAATATTTCCCGTTTGATTTAGATTTATGCATAATATAGTTATGTATTTTATGTATTTATAGTTAAATATTTTATATATTCATATTGTAAAATTTTGCGTGATCATATATACTATTTATAATCAATGATTATATTCTTATATGAATGTGGTTAAAATTAGCATTATATATATTATTAACAGTTATTATCTATAGTCTGCAGAGAAAAAAATGTGGAAAAGAATTCATCGGATGGATTGGTGAAAACAAAAAAATAGAAAATTTTTATAAAGATCTACCAAAAGAATGATTACTATATACGCACCTAAATAACCTAACTCAATATAATAGTTCTAAGATTTATAAAATTAAATAATAATATGGGTTTGATTTCGATATAAGATCTTTAACTATATACATTATACAATACACATAAAAATAAAAATAAATAATAATAAATAATCTGAACTAAACTGTATATTGTAAATGATTCATACTATTATTTTTATTGACGCTATTATAAAGATCTATTAATTAATAATTTATTTTACCTTATCTGCATAAATACACGTATATAAATTTGGTATAAATACTCGACCTATACACGATTAATATACATATAAGTATTATAAATGATTCATAGCGATTAGTAGACACAAATATTCATAAATTATTACAACCGAAGTTAAAATTAATATATTTAATATGCTTTTGTACCGATTAATTTCAGTGCTATAATTACCTTTTCTATGTACGAGTAGAATTATAAAATGTGTATAATAGTAGTGCGTTTCATTTGCGATTTATAATTTAGTATATACTTTCTAGTATAGGTATATACTACATCTTCTTTTATGTCTTGTGATACAATATACGATTAATTTAATTTTTTTATTTTACTTTTGTACTGATAAAATAAAATCTTGTTTAATAATTTCAAAAAAATAAACAAAAAAACACATGCACGATGATATATGAACGCAATCTACGCATATACAATATACAGTATATAGATAATAAAATTGTTAATTACCTCTAATATATGATCCAAATCTTTTGTATCTACAAATTTATTATTTTCTATATCTTCAGAATCATTTTCAAATCCTTCATCGTCGGCATCTATATAAAAGAAATTTAAAATTATAAAAATTGATTATTTATTAAATACAATATATATTATTTTATTTATATTGGATTATAAAAAAAACTTTTATTTATAGCAGCATTGTAAAAAAATACATATGAGTTTTGCAGATGAATTCTCAACCACGCACATAGCGTTCATCTTATAATCGATCAGGTTCGATTGCCAACATTTATACATGTGAAGTTTTTCGTTATTTACATACTGTAATTTTTCAGCTGATTTTTCGTTTATAGAATAAATATATATATACTTATGATAACATATGAATGAAGACACTAAAAAGCAATTTTGCACTAAATGGCTATACATACGGCCGAGAACTCATCGAGCAACCCCCACATAGTAATACTTTTATCGCGCCTATATAACCAAAACAAGTGTTCAATTTATCAATTGTTTCATTTTGATTACATCATAAATATTAATAAATATACATTATTTTTCTATTTTTGAGACATTTTTATCCTATACAGGGTGGACAAATAATATCCATGTTTTTCGAAATAAAAACGCAGAATTGTAGCACAAAACATGAAAGCCATTATTTTATTTATTTATATGTCTAAAACTAATTGTTGGACTGAAACGATAAATTTTCCGTTTACACCCTTTATAAATTTTGCGTATAGTTATATATTTCTGGAGCATTAACGTATTATTGACATTATCTATAAAATTACACATATATTTTATTTTTCTAATTGTATTGTATACGTTACAATTGATTTTTAAATTGTAAAAGGTACACAATAAATGTACAAAGTACAAAAAAAAAAAAGTTTTATTTGTTAATTTTATATAAATTTGATTATAATTTTAGATCACGTTTTCACATATATATAATTGATATAATACAATACAAATGATGTGTATAATATAATTTCATTTTGACAATATTTTATCGGATGTAATTTGTGTGTCTGTGTATAATAAGAAATCGATGTGAGGAATGACATATACCATTATTCAATCTTAATTCTTATAAAATATATGCACAAATATTTATATTATATTAATATTTGAATAGACATTATGTCTACACACTAAATTTAATAGACTAATTTAATTATACATAAAATAGATGTTAAAAATTGTCCAAGATCATTTATTTTACTATATTCTATTATAAATGTGTAATTGCGATTTTAATTGCCTTATATTGTACTTGTAAATACGTAAAATATCAATAAATTTATTGATCTTAATTATTTTGGTATATATATATTGATATATATGGTATGTATTATATATTGTGTATTTAATATTAATTATATTGTTTGTCGCAATGCATATACGGAAACGCATTTCCTTTTAAACTTGTTGGCATTGTTAAAACATATTAAAAATCATTGAATCGCACAATTTCCTATTTGAATAAAAAAAAACACCATTCTTTTTTCTCTCAATTACTATGAATTTGATATATATGTCTCTAATGCCTATCTCATATATGCTATTCGGATATCACCATCATCATCATGTGATTAATATTTTTTAATAATTATATTGAAATGCGAACAAAAGCATTTTAACAAAAAACTATATATAATTTATGGCTTTTTTTTTTTTAATTATTATGAAATGACGATGTTAAACATTAATTTCCTGATATAGTTTTTTGGTTTCATTCCTTTTTTGAACATATGTTATTACTTAATTTTTTCAACAGCATATAATATTAATGCAACATTTTCTTATATATGTTGCAATTATGATCAATATCACTACTATCAGATGCATATATTAATATTGATATATATTGTTATTTAAAAAAAAAAGAAGATAAATAATGATTTGTTGACAAAACACAATTGCTCAATCATAATATATAATCTCTATAACATGAGCTGGAAATACATTCTATGTGTGAGCTAATATTTTTTGTACATCACATGGTAAAAATTAACACATTATTATAATAAATTGAAATAATTACAACGTTTTTTTTTTGTTCCCTCTATTCTATCTATATCCATATTAAATATATGTGTGTATTATTATTTTAATGACAAAAACAAAACTTTTAAAATAAAATTACCCTAGATTTCTTGGAATTTCTTTTCTGAATATTTATAAGAAATTGTTATGTGATGTATATATACAATATATATATATATATAATTTCTATTTTATCTAATTATTACATTTCTTTTACAATAAATTTTCATAATGCAACAACTTAATTTTTTATTTTTATTTTATATAATCAACTGAACTTGTGATTGTGTGATTTTGACTTAATCTTTTATGTATAATATACACAACAAAAAAAAAAAAAAACAGACACTTATTTTTACAGCGTTGGCTTTAATAATTAAGAGTTTAAAAATAATATATTTATATATGAAGAAAAGAAATAAATAAAAAAAAAAAAAAAATAAAATATTTAAATTAATAGAAAAGTAATGGAACAAAATTGTTATCTTAAAACAATAGATATTATCTTCAATTTTATACAACAATGTGCGAATGGGAAAATTATTTTGAAAAAGAAAAAAAAAAATGTGTATATACACACACATATTTCAAATGAGTGAATAATTTATTTTTTGTGCACAAGCATAAAAATATTAAAATTCCCATAATATGTTCTTAGATTTTTATTATTTTTTTTTAAATATCTATAGATATAGTACAAATTTTATTTTATATATGTATTTCTGTATATTATTATTAATAGTAGAGTGATATATCTTACACGAATATATTACTATATAATTATAATGATCGCATTTGTAATAGTACATATATATAAAAGGTAAGATAAATTAAAATATATTAGGTGTACCGGAAAATTCACAATTCAACAAGTAAGCGCATATTCATTTGACGGCTACTTGGCTCTCTCTTTTTATCGCACTTAATGTATACATACTGGCCTAGTGAATGAACTTAAAACGGAGATGATTAATGTTAGCAAAAGTGTGAGACGCGATCTTGAAACCATGTCTATTGATAAAGTGAATTTAAGCCATTGTATTTAGTACGGATTCCAACAAGATAGAAATGCTACAGAAGCGTGTAGAAATTTATTGAAAGTGTTTGACGAAAGTACAATTTTTGATATAACATTCAAAAGATGGTTCGAAAAATTTCACTGAAAATAATTTAAAACATCAACATCAAATATCGCATTGCAACAAGCCGAAAAGATAAAATTAATATTTTCATGTAAAATAAAACATTGTCTTATATTTCACTAATTCTGGGTGTTTTTGATCACAGTAATTTTTCATAAATATTATTATTTACCATAATTTTGATACCATTACCATTATTAAATAATTATCATAAAAAAATATAAAGAAATTGATCATTTTACCTTCTAATGTCATAACTTCAATGATTTTTTCCAATTCTGGTGATAATGAACAATCATCGTCGGACGAAAGATTATAGTCTAATGCAGAAAATACTATAGATCCAATTTTTACTAAAATCTGAAAAGAAAAATAATAATTTTAATTAATAATAATGTAATTATAATTAATTATTATTATATATTTATTATTATTTTAAATATATTAATCTTATTCAAAAATCATTATCATTATACATATAATATAAAAAACAATTTCCACATAGAGCACCAATATAGATTTCACTTATTATGAGTGCGTGTGTATATCATCAACACAAATTTATTATATAAATATAAATACACACATATTACGTATATACAATATATCTAATTCGTATATAGGTAATGATTAATTACTATTTAGATTTCAAATAAAAGTAGTCTGTGAGGGCGTGAGAAAATATTTTCTTTCCATACCTGATGACCTTAATATTATCTATCTATAATATTTTATTATATATATATTTAGAACAAATATATTTATAATATTTACTATTCATTTTTTTTCAAATTTCAAGCTGTTGATTAAAATAATATAATAAATTCCATTCCGTATTTATAACGAGTAGATTAAAATATATTATATTTTAAAAATAAAACCTATATTCCATATATTAGTAATAATAATAGTAAATAATAATAATAAATACTTATAATAATAATAATAATAATAATAATAATAATAAAATCAATGACCACCCATTAACTTATTTATTTATTATCATGACTACCATTATATATAATATTTATAACGCTGTGTATATCAAATCTATTTGTTGTTGATCTTGAAAATGAAAATATGTACATTTTGTTAAATAAATACATATTAATAAAACATAATGTAAATATATCTACAAAGTAAGTATAACGTAAAGTAAACTATTACAATGAGAATTTATATGAATCTTATACTTTTCGAAGAATTTTTAATCAATAAATTCTATAGCAATAATTTCGTCCTTATATTTTTAATTACTATATAGTAATAATTATATAACATTTATGATTCCCATAATGAATTTCAACTATACAATATTCTATATATCGAATTTAAATATACGATAGAATGGCAATGAATTTATCATATTTTAATAATAAAAACATAAAATACCATTGCATATATTTTATGTGTGTACATAATTTGTTAAGTTTTTTTTTTCATATAGATAAAAGTTAAATTTTTAATATGTTTGAAATAATACTATATAAAAATTATTTTATGTCACAACAATACATAATTATATATAGATTAAATATATTTATAGTAGAAAAAAAAATTAAATACAATGAAATTGTCATACATTAATTAATATATATAAATAAGTATGCATTTTTTTATATTGTTAATATGATTATATGTATTTATTATACTGACATAATTTTCGTGTTTCATAATTATATAATTTAATTTGTTTTTATTATGTTATTTTTGAATAAATATACAATATATATTCAAGGTCTTTAACTTAATATCGCATTCATTCACCTTTCACATTTTTAATTTAACGATATATTTTCTATATTTGTATAGTTTTTAACCGGTGCGGCATGCAATTTTGTTAAACTATATATAAAATGATATTTTATATTAACAACAATTAAAGAGAAATTAAAGTAAAACCCTTTTATAAAATATATATATAATTACGCATAAAATCATAATATTGTACCATAAAGAATTTGGTATATAACATATAATTGATTTATTTTAATATATATTTTAATTTAAAATTTATTTCTATTTTTACTATATACAAAGAAATGATAATTCAAAAGACCTTATAATACTTTGTGTTATTTCTGCAACACATAATATTATATAGAAATAAGAAATAAACATAATATGCGATATATTTTCAATAATATTTTAAATTCTAATTAACTGTATATTATAAAAAAATTATTTTATGCAAATAACTAAATAATAATTAAAATATAATTTTATTCAATATGCAAATAATTCCTATATATATTTGCAAAATTATTACACTTCATTGACTTTTATATTTTATATATTAATCTTCTATTGTATATATTTTATAATAATAAATACATTAGCAATTTTTCTATATGCACATCAATGACAATTAAATATATATATAAATGACTGCATATAAAAACTATATATTAACATAAAAATTAATAATATATGAAAACTAAATTGCTTTGGAAAATTGCATAATTTTCATAATATTATTTGTATAATAAGATAATAATGCGTGCGAGAAAATACATGAATGCAATAGAAGTTGTGATAATTTCCCTATGGATACGTGTATCTGTATAGTTCGTTGGAGGTTTTCTGCAATTCAACCACGCGAAATACTCGATTGTTTCTAATTAAGGATTTAATTTGACCCCAGTATTTGTACAATGATATTGTAATTGCTTCTTTTGATTCTTATTGTTGTATATAATAAATTGAATGTATAACTTTTAATTCTATATTTTTCCATATTTTCGGTTTGCAACTTTAATAAAAATATTCCATAGGATAAAATATAACTTTTGAATTCCTAATGTTTACAAAAAATTAAACTCTAATGATGTTAAATACCTCTAACAAAAATGTAATTACATATATGATTACTTCAAAGTTTTTCTTCCATATACGATTAATGTTTTGTTTTATGTTTTATACTAAATCATCAATCATTTATCGTATTTTTTTATTGTACAAAAGAGAAAATAACAATATTTATAGTATTCACGTGAGTTATTGCACATTTATAGGTAAAATAAAAACATCAATGTTAATTCAATGTGTAACAACGATATAAGTGCATATGGTTCAAAACATCAATCAACATTATTCATAGCTCAATATAAAATTTATGTGTCATACATTTATTTACATTATAAAATAAAATAAATTATTTTCTCAATTACATATCGATTTTTCGATTTAAAACATCAATGTTCCATCGATGAGTTGTTGTCTGTATACATATTTATGAAAAGCATATTGTCATTGAAAATGTTTTGTATATATGATTTTAATACAAAATTTTTAAAAAATATAAAACAATAATTTTCCAAAAATGTATATAATTTTATAAGGACATTTTTATAAATTTTGAATGCGAAATATGAAACAAGGATTCTATAATAGAATTGGTATTTTAAGAACCTTACAAGGATATTTTTTTAAACTTTACATACTACACCTTATATGAAAGACAATTATAATAGCATTTGAGTATAGAATTGAAATTTTATGGATTAAGGATGCATTGAATTTCATTATGGGGTGGAATCTAATATAAATTCCATATTTTCTACTACTGCGAATCAACTAATTTTCAAAAAATAATAAATAACGTACAATTAGTTTACAATTATTTTGATTTATCGCTTATTTATAAACTATATATATATATATATATATATATATATATATACACGTACTCATTTACGCAGTTTTACATATTAAATAAATGATATAGAAATAGAAATACACACTTACACATTAAAATTTATCATATATAAAATTTTCATTTGTTTAAAAATACGATATAAATTTATTAATCACATTATAAACAAAAAGTAATCAAATGCATTTAAATGTAAAATTTAAGTAAATAAACTATATTATTGTATAATAATAAAATTAATTATATTGAATATAAATAGAAATAACTTAATTTAATTATTATTGTTTATTTTTATTAGTATTATATATAGAAATATTTGATATTGTCATATATATGGTATATGTAAATAAGAAGATTATAGTTATAATCAAAACAAAGATTAATTTATGAATTGTAATAATTGATGTTTCTGTTTTCTAAATAAGTGAAATCTATATTTTTCACTTGAAATATGTCTATAAATACCATATATATATTATGCATACATTATATTAATTAATTTAATTCATCATGTGCTGATATTTATATTTATTTCGTATACGTATAAACATAAATAAAAACATAAATGAAATTTTGTAAAAATATATATTTTATATACTCGTATAAATAATAATGACATTAAATAAATAAATAAATATTTTTAAACAATAATTTTCCCACACACAAAATCCACTAAATGTATCAAGTATCATCATATACAAATATATAATTGCAATTTCGCAAATGTATTCATCATTCATCCATCATCAATGTATAATGGATATTATAATACAGTCAATTTTAGTTTTTTTTTTCAAAAAAAAAGAAGTTTAGTTCAATTTTATAGTATACATATATTAAGTATTGTATAGAATTATTTATTACATGTATTATATACTATTTATTTATATATTATATATCTATGGTATATGAACATAAAATAATTTGACCGGATTACCTTTGATCTTTAAACACGATATGACTTAAATAATAGCAAACATATATTCATATAAAAGTATATATATATATATATATATCTATCTATAAAGTTACACTACATAAACATACGGATACAACAATATTTTAATACATAGAAATGTCGGCAATGAATTTAATCACAAAGACGTTTGTTCACTTAATGTTTACTTTTATATAAGTACGCAGTATGTATAGCTATTATATATTAAGATAGAGTGTATATCATACAATATATAAATATTAAATTCAATTCAATTCAATATTCATTCAATATTATCCCATTCAGTTTTCAAAGAGTCATCTTATAGCTCTATATAAATTAATATTGTATGTGTAATGTATTTATTTATTATTATTATTATTATTATATATAAAACATTTTCATTTTACTTTTACTTTATATATATTTATAAAATGAATTTATAATATAGATTTTTTTTATTTATATATAGAGAGACAATCATTATTTTATTATATTACTATATAATTCTTGTTATTATTATTACTATATTATTATTATTTTATTATTATTATTATTATTATTATTATAACATTATTTTAGCATTATTATTATTATTATTATTCAGAAGATATATAATAATATTCTTGAGTACATCATACATAAATAAGATAATAGAGTTATTTTATTATATTCATTTTTAGTTTATTAATAGATCAAAATGAAGAAGATGAAATATATAAAAGTACATTAAATCCATATATGTATAAATTCATTTGTATTATTATTATGATGATGTTTATATTAATATTCTTATTATTATTATTATTATTATTTGCTAACATTATTATTAATATTTTTTTATTTTTTTATATATTCGTACAACTTGTTCCAATTTTCATTGAAAATTATAAATTACATTGAACTTGAATTGTTATTAAATTTAATATAAATATAGTATGTACATAATGCATTTAACAAATGTACATAAATAATTAAATTGTTGTAAAAAAAAAAAAAAGTAATAATATAAAATTTATTTAGTAGATAATAACTTTGCAAATGTGTAGTTATGTATATATTATGTACCATTGTATGTATATTATAAATATATAAGACAGATATGGAATGGATAAATTTGAAATAAAAATACAATCAATTTTTTGTTTGAATATGCGTATATAATAAAATAATTTATTAAATATATAAATTATAAATTATATATAATTAAATATATAATTTAATTATATATTTATATTGATATTTTGTGATCACTTTCTTATTTTATTTAATGCAAAAAAAAAAAAAATAAATGTGTTACTATGAAATTATAGGCATAAAAAAAATATGAACTTAATTGTTATAAAATAAATGTATACCGACATTACAATATAATTTATTAAAGATATTCTATTTGGGATATAAATAGAGATCTCGGTATTTCCAACTTAAGAGACGGAAGTAAAGAATTATGCTGCCAAACATAAAAGAATTGTCTTGGTCAACAGATGTCAATATATTGAAGTTGCACTGATATATATATATATAGTAGACAATCAAAATATATAATTAGAAGATTAAAAAGAACTAAACAGCTCGAATTAGAATAAAATGTATATATGTGAATCTGATCGTAATTCATAAATAAATATAGTTATAAAGATACTTCAAAGAAAAATTAATAGTTATATTTAATCTGAATATAATTTTAATCTGCACCTCACTATAAAGTGTTTTTAATGAGAGAATATTCCACACTATAATTTGACTTACGCGCTATTAAAATGTCTTGTGAAATTTTTATGTTGAGACAATTCTGTAATTTATATAAAACTGCAGAAAGTTTTACTGTGCGTGTGTTTTTCTACTGAATATAAGAATCAAATATAGTGTAGTAGTAAAACTGTATAAATTCTGAACGTTATCAAATTAAACATTTATATATAAATCGCAAATTTTTCGTATGTTATATTAAAATTAGGTTATTAAAAAAAATATACATAAAATAAAACTATTTAGTTAAATATTTTCTTCTGTAGTTTTTTTTTTATTTTTTTATTTTTCAGTGATAACAAATAAAACAAAAATAAATTATCATTTTTATTTATTATTTTAAACATTAATTACCATTATTATTTTTTTTTTCTTTAACTAAAAAAAAGAAACCATTGTTATATAGATACAGAAACAATATAATAAAATATTGATAAAAATAAAACAGGTAAAATAAATTAAATTTAATGACTCATAACTAATTTATTTTTATATTTTTACGCATTTAAATTATTTTATTTTATACATTGCAAAACAAATTATTATTGTATATTGTGTTTATACTTTAGCAGCGTTCCCACAATCAATATTTATATTATATAGAACAAAAAAAAATATAAATATATTTAAAAACTATGTTAAAGTGCGAATGGTAATTGGGTGTTGAGCGTCACCGAACTATTCGCGTATATGATTTCGCATGATAAAGTCAAAAAACACTTAATATATATATATATATATATATTAAAATTATTTCATGTAATATAATAATATCAATTAAAAAAACAAAAAAACCGATATAGAAATAGAATGATTCAAAAGTATTTTCTTCTTCAACTATATTCATATACTCATTTCTATATCTAAATTTATTTATGTATGCATATGTTAACCATTTATTTTTAAACTATATTATATTACTATATAAAAAAATATTTAAAACAAACCACGGAAACTTATATATAGAATAATAATATTATACATCTGTTTACCATCTTATATATAGTATATATAATATAAGACAAAACCATGTACATAACATAAGAATCAACAAAACGCATTTCATTTAAAAAATAATAATACTAAAATTGACAGACACTTTTCTTATATAAATTCGAGAATAAGAATTTCAAATAATAATAATGCATACTTGAAAAAAAAAAATAAGTGAATGAAATTATGTAATATATAATGAAAATAATAAATTGCTTAATCATAGACTATACACATATTTGTGTAAAAGTATTTTAAATAACATAGAGAAATACATATTTGTGTTTAGAATTTAGTACTTAAAATAGAAATAGAACAGCTGTATAGAATAATTATTCGAAATATATTTTTATTTTTACATATACATTTAATGTTATCATAAAATAGTACAATAAAAAATAAAATGTATCCTAATCCAATACAATTAATAAATTTAAAATAATGGATTCTTTCACAATAAAATTTTTATATGCATTAATAGGCATGCATATGAAATGTAGATTGCTTTGAAAATGTCCGGCGTTATAACCGATATATTGTGTTATTCTGGCCGTCGCTTCCTTTGAAAAAAGTTTTTGCAAAGTTATCGATTATGTGGTAGAAGTTTAGGGGTGCACACATCCCAACTCAAAAACTTGTGAACGGTGATTTGCTGGAGTCAAAAATGGTCATTTTCGACCTCAGTGTTAGCTTTGCTATGGATGAAGACTTGACACAAACTGGAAAAAAAAATTGGCAGTAACAGAAAATGTTAAGCAGACAACTGTTACCAGAGGTTTACATGCCATACAGAAGAAAAATATGTGCCATATACGAATTGAAAGAAATAGAAATCAAAGGGCGAAAAACCATTTGCGAAATATTGTTTCAACGAAAGTATTTATTGAATCGAATTGTTAATGGAGATAAAAAATTCATGAATTTCGACAATCTTAAACTGATCTGCAGATCGACCATATAACAAAATCGACTCCAATAAATGAATGAATTTATGATTGATCTAAAACAATACTATATCATGTATTTCTAAGATGGGAAAAAGTAATATATAGCTCACGATGACCAATACATTAAAATTCATTCATATTGTTATTCAATAATAAGCCTCTTTCAAGCGATATTTAATATATATATATTATGTTATACCAATCAATAATATAATTTCATATGTTGTACCATTATATTATATTCACTTCGCGTATATATATAATAATAAATTAATAAATATCACAAACAATATAATAAAAGTGAGAATGAACACTAAAAGTATTATTTAAGTCTATGCGGTATTATTTTCATAATAATAATATATGTATGTATGTCATCAATAATATGTGCGAGATATTAATATATGATCTTTAAAATATTTATTTATTTATAATATTATTATACCATTTTCTATATACGGAAATTGCAAACCAATCCACAATTGTTATATTATATATATTTGATAATACATAGTATATATATATATATGGGTATTATTCATTTAAATAGTTACATACTATATATTATATTTACAAACAAAAAAATGTATGTTAAGTTTTCATAATCAATAAATTAATTGTTTATCAATCAATTGTCATAAACCGTTTTGCACAAGAAGTGAGGTCAAATTAACCACATCAATATACAATTTGTTTTTATTTTAAGTATTTATATATAAACTGTAGTTTAAGTAAAACAAACTATGCGAACAGGAGTTTCAGTTTTAATGAAATGTATTTGAAATAACCATAACCATCTGTATGTGTGTGTATAAATATATATATTATATTTAAAAACACATGATTAAATAACAAAATCCAAGTGTACAGAGGATATTATAATTGACAAATGTTTCAAATAAATTATTTTATGAATATTTTAAATATATTTGAAAAATAACCCTAAAAGGGTAAAGCGCACACATAATGATTTAAAAAATATTAAATTAAATGAAAGTTTGTGCTGTTATGTAAAAATATATTGGAATGATAATGGTTATAAATAGCGGCCTAATATCGCCATTTACTATTTGTTATTTATTTATACTTATATATATAATTTAAAAATCAAATTAACATTTAAAAGGTTTTGTATTTTATGATGATATGATGAAATTATTGAAATTTCTAAAAATAACATACATTATTATTTATGTATATATTTACAACATTATTTATTTATGGTATATTGTATATACAATCAGGGGCGTCTTTACCATCAATTGGAAAATTGGCTATATCTTTTGATCGTGCGTAAATAAATTTTAAAACTCTGTTCTATATACATGAAAGATTAGGAAATCAATTGAATTTATAAGAAAATTTGATAAAATTGAAAATCTGTTAAAATAATGACCCATAATTAAAAAAAATATTTATATATTCCTAAAAGTTGTTGTTCCTGAAAAAATTCAGTTCAGTATGTGCATACCCAGATTTTTATTCTGCATGAACTATTTATTAAAACATTCACTTTAAAGAATATCTATGTTGCATAATTTTATGATATCGATACGATTTCTTACGAGACACGACACTGCCATATATTTTTAATATTTAAAATAACATAACATAACAATTCAATATTATTATAATGGGTTTAAAAATAACATAATATAATTTCTATTTTTAACCACTTTTAATTTATTATAATATCTATTAAACATACCAATCAAAAAATAAATCTATTTTTATATATTTAAGATATGGGGTGGTGTGTAGGGTTGGATCGGTGGCTATATAAATAAATTTTTTATTCAATATTTATATTTATTTTGTATAATGGGTCTTTGGAAAAGAAATTTTTTTCAGTTGAAATTCTTCTAAAATTCATATGATCATCAGAAATTGATAATTAATTAAATATTAAACCGCACCATTTGTAGACAATGTCAAGTAATTATTCATATATGCTCCACCTCCTCACATATATGGAGTTATATTCATCACATTTATATACGTGTTTCTATAATAAACTCTCATGTTGTCTGTGTTAATTTTATTTAATGATTAATATAGCCCCGGTCACACCTATATATATTACTTCATATACAGAAATCTGTATAATCATTCGATAACAAATAAAATAATTTATAATACATATGTTACATAAAGTCTAAATATTAAACTATATAGTTTTATACATATATATATTGTACTATGTCCATTAACCCAAATGGTCAATTGTTAGTTTTTCTGTATACCATATATTTAAGTATATCATTTCTTATAAACGAATATATATAGATATATTTTATAATCATTTTAAGTATATAATTAATTATATATATTGATTGACATGTAAAAGTATGTATATATTGATTACAAAAATAATATACATTTTATTATTATTATTTTATTTTATTTTTTTTTAATTCAATATACGATGTTTAATTTAATTAATTTCGTAGCTGAACTCTAACATATTCGGCAGCAACGTGAAAATTTTCTTAAATAACAAAATATGCATTGCATTGATATACATATTTTAAATGGGTTTAATAATATGGCTCTTATATTTTTTTCATAATACTGTATCGAGTTTAATTTTAGAATCACAATTTTCCAACCTATGACAATAATTATCTTCATACGAAATAATTGAATTCTCTATTGTAGTGCGTCGGCACACCCTTTATATTGAATTAAAATAATCATAATTATATGGTTCATAAATTGATAAAATAAAAAAATATACATATATGATTCATAGTAAAATATATATGTTAACGTTATTCAAAACCCACCTGTTGCATATTATAAAACTAAATTTATGTATACAAATATATAGCACATTGAAAGAATGTATAATTTGTATAATATATATGAGAAAGACTGGCGTGAAATTATGTAATGGTATATAAACACCTATAATGATTATATTTTTATTATTCTATTTTTTCGTTATATTGTTTGTATATCATCAGATATCATGCGGTATACCGTCAACACATAATATTTATTATATTATGATTTTTTGTTGTCAGCGCAAAGATCTCAATATTCTTTCTTATTTATCCATCACAATAAATATAATATTATTCATTTTTAAATAAATATGCGTAACCATAAATAAAGATATTAATTATATATATTATTTTTTTTATATACACCTTTGTCAACTTATTATATAAAAATTTTAAAAATTATATATACATAAATAAATCCCATCGCATCATAAAGTATATGATGAAAATTGAAAATAAAAACCCAACCCAAATTAAATTCTTATATTAAAATATTATAATATTATATAGGAATAAGATTTATTTTTGTTAAGAATTTATATATACTGTGATTTCAATACAGACTTCTTTGCTCTTTCTCTTTTGTATAATAATATATATACTTGTATATTATAAATATTGTAATATAAATTATAATGCATTATGAAAATATTATTTATTTATTCAATGGTTGATTATTATTATTATTATAATTAAGTATATAGAAACAGAATTTTACATATACACATAAATAAAATGCATAAATATATATTATATACAAAGTGGTAAAAATAAATATATTTATTATATATAAGAAAAACTAAAACGGTATATTAATTTAAAAGTGGTCTTATGGGATGTAATCAATGAAGATGACATAACTATCGTCGTTCTTATATACAAAACATATATATATATATATATGGTATATATACATCTTGCATATATATATATATATATATATATTATATCCATTGATGTTTAGAAATATGTACAAGTTATACGTGTATATAAACATAAAATATAAATATATAGATAGGTTGTTATATACTCATAAGCATATAACATTACAATTATACTTATAGACATTATATATATATATTATATATGAATGAATATATATATACATACAATAGTTATATATATATAGATAAAACGAAAGACGCGAAGACTAAACATTCCGTTAGAATGGTTAGAATCTTAAATATCATGCCTTCAAGACAATATATATACAATATATATGGTATACATACGTTTATACGTATATTTATAATACAATATAATTCAGCTACATATAAAAATATAATATACCAAAGTGCAATACCTATATTTTATAAGATTTGTGTGTTTGTGTGTATGCGTATATATTATATTTATATAATATTAAATTATATATAAAAAAAAAAAAATAAAACAGGAATAATAATAATAGAAAATATCTTTAAAAATCTTCAAGAATATATTTTATAATATTCGCAACTAATATATATACTATATATGTTACAATAGAAAAGAATATTTGTGATAGTTAAATTAAAATTAATTGTATATAGTTACCGACGAATATAGGTGTACTATATAAATGCATGTGAGCATATATAGTACTTATATAATTCTTATCAATATAAGAATAGTTATAACTAATCGTAAGTATATGGTGATACAGAAATACAACAGGTAATTTCAAAATAATATCTTTCTTTAAAATTAAAATACCCATATACCATTATATAAGATGATGATATTGCAAATTGAATTTTATATATAGTTATGAAAAAATAATTATCTCTTTGCACACATAATTTTATTTTTATATATAAGGTATATAAGAGTATAGATAAAGTATATTAAATACATATAACTATCTGTATCTTTATATATTTATAGATAGATAGATTGTTAAAGGTAATGTCTATATATATATATATATAATATCATAAAAGAAACAAGTATTATTACAATATATTAAAAATTTATAAAGTCACTGACATCGATTGTCGCATGAAAATGTATAACAATAATAAAATAAAAATGAATGTATATATGAATTATAAAATTATATGACCATGAAATGAATCATTTTATTTATATATAACATATCTATAGATAGATAGAGGCATAGAGATATATATATATAACAACTAACTGTATATATAAATATATAATATATATATCTATATCTATTATATAGAGTAAGGTATCCTTCCTATTGTTGTATATTAAATATTAAATATATAATAATAATAATAATTCATTGTATTATATTTGCATAAAATTTAATAAATACGAAAGAAGAAAACTGATATACGTATATGCGTATGCTATACTAAAAATAGGTGTACAGAAAAATATTATTTCATTCATCATAGTCACTGAAACAATATTATATATTATATAAAATACTATATATATGCATACAGAAAACCCTCCAGATTTCCATAAAATATTACTCATATATATGACTGTCTAAGAAACACCATATATAATCAAATCATGTTACTAAACAAGCGGAGCTGATGTTGCATCTACCCATTGTTCATTATAGCAAAAAGCTGGTAAATTATTCCGCAAGTGAATATGTGGTCTGCATAATTATCAAAGGATAATTAGATGTTTCCTTAATTCTATAATTTTGATATGCCTATAATTATGAGCATATATAATTTACAAAATTTCGTATTAAATTATTAACTATCAGCGATTATATATGAGGGAATGCTACAACTTTGTTAACATGTTATATTGATATACATATAGGATTCACGATGTTATAGTTGGGTTACATGTAAATTATATAAAAATATGAACACATATCCGTACATTATAAATTAAAAGAGGTCATGACCATAAAATGTATATAAAAAAATATAGTATTTTGTAAAAATATATATTATATGATGATTTCAAGATTTGATGATCTTTTAATTGGGTCAACATATATGTATATAAATTACAAAAAAAAGGGTTGTGTGCGGTGGCCATTCGTACCATTAAAATTATTTTTAAAATATACAAATACATTATGAATAAGTTTTTTGATTTGTATATATATGCGGTGAAAAAAAAGCCGGTAAAATTTAGGTCAAGGTTATGATTTGTTTTTTTTTTGTTTTACTATATAATATAAATTAGAATCCTTATTTTTTATTACACGCAGTATTGCATATTTAATATATATATAAAATAAAAGGGATTTTATTGATTGTTCCTTTTTTTTTTTTATTATAGGCATATGCTATAAAGAGGAATAAATAATTATTTGTTGCAAACGGTTTGTAATACTGAATTCGGAAGACAATTGTCATTGGCTGTTACTATAGGTTTTTTGTAATAACCTTTTATATGTGTTGTGAGATGAAATATATCTTAATCAGCAGCAACACAATCGATAAAACAATAATGTACGATATTATTATTGTAAATATTTATTATATATAAAATATGGTATTTTATTTAGAATATTAAATTCATCAGAAATATTATAAAATTTAAGATCCAATAAAATCAGAAATAATAATAATAAAGTGACTACAAACATTTTAATGTATACACTATAGCGTATTATGTTCGTATACGCATAGGGAAATAAAAAAAAATCCAATTAAATTGAATATGATTGATTTTTATATTGACAGAATGATGAATTTTTTTTTCAGGATATTTTTTCCCTCTCACAAAAACGACGGAACGCGATATTGAAGGATTTATTTTCTAATTAAATTATTATATATAAACTGAAGAAATATGATCTTATTTAATAACAATATATAATTAATTATATTATATTGATTTTGTATTATGTATATTATTGTTGTTATGGCGCGCACATTTCTTATAATATTTTATTAAAAATAATGTAATTTATATTGATTAACATGAAAGTGCTTACTCGTCTACGATTTTCATAAAAAAAAAATAAATACGAGTAAATAAAAATAAAGTTCTGCGAAATATATAAATACTCGTTCATTATATTTTCATTATACATTTCATTTCTATATATGTGATCTAACACTTTGCTGTCAATTAAAGAAAAATGTTATTATCGTACATTTTTTCTTGTTATATTTATATATTGCTAAATATATATAAAAATTTCTATAAATACACCTATATATATCATATACTCAGAGTATATATGGATAATATATATACACAATGTGTGTATATGTATAAATATAGTCATGAAATCAAGAAAACACGATTTACAAATAACTGATATTATTTATGGACAGGTCAATTATTGTATATATATACTATACATATATCTAATGTAATATTAATAAATTATTATATATATTTACAATTATGTAAAGGATGTTTTTTTAAACGTATATATAGCACTTTATATTTAAATAAAATACATATTTCAACAACTTTATATAGGGAGTGGACAATAATTATAGTCAATTTAAATGAATAACATTAATATAGCAGCTGGATGGTCTGCGGCACATGTCAATATGTTTCACCTATACACTATATAAAATTAATTTATTGAAAACGAAATTCAGCGATTCAAATAATTGACCTATTAATTGTGCCACGAAAATTATTACGACTGCGGAAATATTAGATTAGATTATTTCCTCTTAGACTAGATGCATTTTGGAATCGATTCAATATTTAAATTACAATCAATCTTAAAAAAACACCCTGTATATTCGATATATATATAAATTTTAAAGAAGATTATGATAAAATATAAAATTTGTTATGATTATTAAATTGATCGAATTACAAAACACGCATTGATTGATTTAAGAAAATAAAAACATGTCATTTATTTATGTTGCCTTATTTATAAAAGTACAATATAAAATAAGTATTTTTTTTTTATTTTTTTGTTAATTTTTATAAGTACATAGACACACACTCTTCATATAAGGTATTTATAATTGAATATCATATATTGTATCTAACGTAACGTACACAACATCTATATATATATATTGATATATATATAACTTAAATAATTATTTAATTTTCTATTAATAAAATATGTGTTAATTACATCATTCACATAATATTATTTTATATATATATATATTATATTGTGATAGGTGTATAGATAATGTTATAGATAGATATATAAATAAATAAATATGTTTTACATGGATTAGACTTATAATAATAGTAAATTAGTGATACATTATTATTATTATTATTATTATTATTATTATTATTATTATATTACATACACATTATACACATAAATGTTTAAGTACATATATTTATAAATATATATAAATATACTTGATAATTTAACTCTCTCTGACAAGGTTAATAATTTTATTTTATTACAATAATAATATACAATATATTCGCATATGCTTTAATGAGAAGTCGAAGACACAACGAACGACAACATGTCTATATAATAATATGTATTTTATATAATGTAATAATTTAATTGAAGAAATGTAAAGAGTTTTTAAGTATATGGATAAAAATATTTCTTGTATTGCGCGCATACATTATTAAAAATCATTTCATGTGTAAAAAAAAATTATGCAGGTTATTATTAACATATATATAATACATATATTAAGTATGGAGTATATGATGATAATATAATATAATTTTTTTTAAAATGAAAATATATATAACTATTGTATGTATGTATGGTGATAGTTAAGCGGTGAATTTATTTATATCGAAGAATGCATATTATGCGTGTACTTCAGTGTACCCAACAAATGGTGAGAAAAATTAAATATATGAATAATTTATGAATGAATATAGTTAATATATAAAAAGTAAACTTGATTTTTTATTATAATATATTTGTGATGTGTATATCTCTATCTCTTTATCCATCTCTATGCATATACAAATTGTATTTAATATATTTATATAATTGAAAAATATAATTTATGTTGATTAATATTTATGCGTTACATATATATTTATTTACTTATATATAATTTGAAATGTATATAATATACAAAATTAAGATTTTCTATATATTTGTGATGTTATTTTGTTATCGCAAAAATTCGCAAAAGTATACATAGTTTAACTTTACACTACTACTGTTTTTATTTTGTAATTATATATATGATATGGGTGGTTTCTTTTATTATTGAGGATTAATTAGTTATATTGGACGAATATGAAGACAAACTGCATAAAAGTTTGCAAAATTACACGTACACGTCGTTTGTGATCATTTGGAAAACCGGTATTGAGGTACCTGCCATTGCGGTCCTGTTTGGAACGTCGCAACAAATAAAAGAAAAAAACAAGCCATATTTAAGAATTACTAAAGTGTTTTTGGGTGTTTTAAGAAAATAGGCGGGAGATAAATTTTATGGATTTATTATACTCATATTTAAAATGTCATTCATTCTATTAATATTTGTTAATGTTAATTAGTATTTAATATCATTATTTTGTAAACAGATCGATGGATGTAAAATATAGCGAATAAGATTTTTAAATAAAAATACAAAAAATAAACGTGACTTTTAAAATAATACGAAAAAAGTAAAAGGTTTTTCTTTTCTTCTTTTGCTAAATGAAATTTTAAAGAGATATGATTAAGAAATGTGCTATTTTTCTTTTATTGTATATAAATTTAACTGTGCGCTAAAATAATATTTTTATATAGTTTTTATAGGATATTTTATTTATATATAAAGATAAGATTTTATATAATTTAATTATAGGTATAAAAATATAATAAAATTAATATTAAATATGTTGCAGATATGAATAGAATATATATATATATATACAAGTTTTTTTTTGCTATTCAATTCAGTTTTAGAAAAAAATTTGAATAAGATAAATTTTAAGTTTATTCTCTATATTATTATACATATTTTATTTATATTCAATAGAATGATTTATGTAAGTTTTTATGTAAATTAAGATTATTTTTTACCGAACTAAAAATTTATATATATATATATGTTATGTAGAAAATTTCTAAATTTTATAAAATTAATTATATATTTCTTTTCGTATATATTTATATATTAAAAACGTAATTATAATAATAATATTGTATTGTATACAAAATTATGTACGGCGTATATATTAAATTTAAAAAATGTTTCCAATTAAATGTTTTCTAATTTATATTTTTAATTTAATTCTATATAAAATATGTATCAATGTTTTAAATATATTATTTTTATATAATGTGTTTTAAAAATATATAGAATACATTTTCGAACTATTATAGACTTTATATAATTTCTATATTTAATATACTAATAATAATCTCATTAAATCCGATTTTACACTATATGTGGAAAAAAAAAAAAGTAATAAGTTTTTATTATTATAATAATCTTTAAACATTTATGCCAGAAAGAAAAAAAGAAAAAAACTCTATTGAGAGTGTAATCGTAAAATATGAAGAATGAAAAGAACATCACATTAACACGTATGTACATGTATATTTATAATTTTATTTTCAATATAAGAAATTTATAGGTTGTTTTATAGATAAATAGATACAAAAAAAAAAAAAAAAAACAAGATTGTATTGTATATTAACATCGCATATTATTAAAAAACATTAATTTAGTTAAATTTATTGCAAATATATAGAGGCATATGTGTGTGTAAAAAAAAACTAGAAAGAATGAATGAATTAGCAAAATAATTTTAATTTTAAATTTTAATCGAAAAATTACAGTTTCTCGCATATATAGTGGTTTTCTATTTGAATATGTGTAAATAAAAAAAAAAAACCTCCTCATTAATATTACTAATAATAATATAAAAATAACAATAATATATTATAATAAATATAATAATATATATTTAAGTTATTGACCGCATCAATATTTTATAGACAGATATTGAGATAAACCTTTACTATAAATATATAAAAAGAATATCTATATGATATTATGAGAACGGTTCTACATTTAAGGTAAAAAAACTATTAGAAATTACGTTGCTATATCATGTCGGATAGTCTTTAAAAAGTTACATGTAAAATTTCAGACAATTATGCCTATATGAGTTTTGTTTTGACATGTGCATTGAAAGCAAACAGCTTTTATTTTAGTTGTTAAAATAGAAAAAAAAAAAAGTGAATTTCGAGCGCTGGTTGAACATACTTTTAATATACGTTATATTATAGATTGTATATATAATATATATATTGATTAGCTATTCGGTATCCGCGGACACCGCTGCTTCAATTAAAAAATGATTTCAAAGTGGATTATAGAATATCGTTGTGGTCGTAAACAAGAACAAAAAAAAATTCCACAAAATCACATGTAGATTGTCAAAAAAAGATAACAATGCACCAGAAATGATCTACAAAATCCATATAATATTGTGTAGAATGATATTTAAATTAAAAATGTGTGATTTAGATTTCTTATGAATTGGCATTGCATATGTAAATATACCATTTTACAAGACCATTTGGTTATGAAAAAGCCGCGTTTGTTCACATGTAACCACTTCTCAACGCTTACATGTTTTGTACAAAAAAACTAATTAGTTGTTTTATTTTTTACCTTGAATATAAATCCACCCTTGTATATATAATTTATATATATGTTCTTTTGAATATTATATATTAGAAATTATATTATATTTAAAAGAAATCAATTCGATTATATACGCAATATATGTATAGAATAAACTTTTTCGTATATAATTGGTATCTGCGTGTAAATTATTATTTATTTATGGTAAAGAATTAATTCTATATAGTATTTTTTTGAATTATTAAAAGAAAACTGTTATATTATAAATTGATATATGTTAAATAAAATGGTACAAATATATTAAAATTTTTAAATTCTAAGATTATAGGAAAAAAATAACTACCATTAAATAAATAATTGTATAAAAACATACCTTTTTTTGTGTTGATGCATAACATTTTTCTGAAAATGAAACAAAAAAAAATAAATTAGATATAATTATTATTATAAATGTTTAATTTTTTAATCTATAAACATTTTTTTCATAGCTATTATTATTAAAAGATATATATATATTGTATATTTTTGAATATATTTTTGTTATATAAAGTGGAAAACAATAAAATCCCCCATCATAAATTCTATTTTCAAATTTTTTCAATCACACATTACAATTAATTAAATCGGTTTTAATTAAAAAAACAAAAAAATAACAAACAAATCTAAAAAATTAAATTAATTAATAATCAACACATAATATAAAAGACAATGACATACATATATTAAAAGATAATTTTTTGGTTTTCCTGTTCAATTTGTATGTACATAAATAAAAAAAAAATATATATATGCAGCTCTAGTATTAGATTTTTTTATTATCAATGTATAAACATCTTAAAATTTATAAATATGATAATAAAATAATAATAATATAGGTAAGATAATAAAAAAAATATGTTTCTTTAAAAACATGAATACAAAAAAAACACAGACTTGTTTTCCATCAAATTAATTAATTAACAAAAACAAAAAAAGTGCGTTTAATAAATATATATATATCAGCAAACAAATCATATATCATATTTGTGTATGTGTGTTTTCACGAGTAAAAATGATAAGAAGAGATAAGGTAGGAACAAAAATATAAAAAAAAAAAAATTGTTTGTGTATTTTATGCGTGCATAAGTTTTATATACAAAAAAATTAATAAATTATAACATCTTTTTGTTAGTAAGTTTGTTTTTTTTTTTTTACAAAATATTATGTAATATTGTAAAAATTTATGTAATTTTTTATATATACAGCAATATAAATGTATAAGTAAAGTTAAATTTAACTATTTCTATATATATGTTTAAAAATACCAATATCGATTACAGCTTACGGTAACTAAAAAATGTTAATAACTATCATTTAATCATATGTGACTATATAAATTATATTCGTTTATCCGTACAAGTTTTTTCTTTTTTATTTTAGTGTTACCGGTTTTTTTTTTTTTATTTTAAATATAGCTGTTTACATATAAATATGCACATAGATATTTGAAGATTAACAACATTACAATTGCCATACATACTGAACATTAAATACATATAACAAATACAGGTTGTATTAAAAGATATAATTTAATAATAATCCAGTGTTGATTAATTACTATAAATGCCGTATATATTTGAAATATTTTGATTTATATCGAATCGGTATCAAAGAGACTAAAATAAAAAAATATAATTAATTATTAAATGATAATTTCGACTTAGAATTCATCAGAACAATTATCATTGATTAAAACATATATTTAGTTTTATAATACACCCTGTGTATAATGCATAAATAGATAAATATGCAAATTCTAAAATATTGTACATTAATAAAGAATTGATTATGTAATTTAAGAATTTTAAATATTAGTCATCATATAAACATAAATATTTCTTATATATAAATCAACGGAATAAAAATATCTGGTATACAAGAAATAGGTTAAACGCATTTGTTATACATACGTAATTGGTTTATTTTATAGTTAGTTGTGAGGGGTATATATATATATATTCAACGAACTCCGAGTGTATACACTGCTACCATACTATATAGCGGCTGGTAATAACAATTACTTGTGATTAATGTTATATTGAATATAATAATTTCGCCTAGGAAGTCATAAATTTTTAATGTGGATCACAGAATTAATTTGTTTACATTGTTATAATTTGTTTATTATTATAGGTATTTGTTTTTATATTTAAGTCTTTCGGCGGGAATATCCACATAACCGACATCCGACATTGCAGTCAAGTTAGTAAATTTCACCTTATATATGAATATATATATCAATTTTTAATTTTCGTTATAAATGCTATTATATTATATATAAATAGAATTAGAATAGAATTATTATTATAAGTGGGTAGCGAATAGCGTTACAAATATTGTAACTTTTTTATTACACAATATTTAAATATTAATAGGTAAATTTTTATGTAAATTTTTCATTCATTGGTCGTCTTCTGTACATTTTAAAATGTTCAAGCTGCAACACCACGAGCAACAAAACGATGCAATACATTGAAAGCATAACATAAAAATTTCGATTATTCGTCAAAAATAATAAGTTCGATAAACTTTTAGTCCATGTTATAAACATCAGACAAATTAATATCAAATTTAGTTATAAGAGCTTAATTTAAAATTTAATTGTAATTAATCTGTGAATTTATAATAAACAATTTTCATTATTTTTTTTAAAAAGAAGTAAACGTAAAAAACTTTGCTGATTGATATATTTTCAAACAAATAAATTTAGGCTAGAATTTAAGCCAAGTCAGCATTACTTTACACAGAGTACATGTAATAATTTTATTTTGTATTTATTAGCTGCAAACAAATATTTTATTTATAACCTCTTTTTAATCACATATAACATTATAATTAATAAACCAGACTAAATATACCCGCATAATCAAAAATCATTTAAATAACTAAATAATATAGAGAGAGAAAAAAAAGGTTAATAATTGAAATTATAGCTTGTCAAATTGTTAATAAAACAAAAATCAGTAAGTTATTTACAATTGTTAATCAATATAAAAAAAAAAACACCGTATAACCAATGAAATTTTACATATAATAATATAATTTATATTTAATACAATTGTCGGAGATAGAAAAAAATAAAAACATCATTAAATTTTATAATTAATTGTAACAATCATTATTAATTATGTACGCGTACAGTATATGTGTATATGTTTATTATTATTAGAAGTGTAAAAATATGTTCTAAAAACCTAAAAATAATATATTTTCTTTCATATACACAACAATACATAGTTGTATTCTAAATATAATATAGTAATATATTTTAGTTTATTGCCTGTGAACAATTACAAATGATTAATTAAAATTAATATGATTCTCAAATTATTGTAATTTTATATTAACATATATTATATAGTACTGTAACATATTTACATTTAATAAATAAGGTGCCACACATATATTTGTTTGTAACATGAAATATTATGTATTATTGTATGGATAATATAATACATAATATATATATATATATATATATATAGTATAAAAAATAATACATTATTGTTAATTAAATAATTTCAAATTATATGTGGGTGAAATAAACAATATAACATTCGCATAGATCGAGCCTAAACAAAATGAATGTGCGAGTATATTGTATATCTACAACAAACAAACAATATTTATTTATTTATAAATAAATAAAGAAATTTATTAAATAAATAACTGTGCAAAAATATATTTTCACATGAAAAGTTATTTTACTATAATTGAAACATAATTTTTAATAATTTTGTTTATGGTTTAATTTTTCAATTATTTATTTTATTTATTTTTTTTTTTTTTTTTAACATTATTATTATTATTATTATTATATATTTTATTTATTGTTATTATATAGTTAGGTGTATTATTATTTATTATTATTAAAAAGTATGTTTAATTTCACGTATATACAACAACGCACGCATATATATCATTCCTTTTATTGTTAATTTGTACAAAACATGAATTTGTGCTTTTTTGAACATTTAATCATTAAAATCAGAAATAAAATTACAAAAGAAATCAATTTATTGTACATAGGTACGTTTATAGTAACTCTATCTATAATTAATATATCTATATAATTTACATGCAAATACTAACTAATACTTATACACCTGCACATTTTGCACACGTATAATATCTGCATATTGAATATATTTCGCACACGATTAGAATGGAAATATTTTAATCACGCGTGAAATAGTGTACGTGTAAGAGTTAATTAATGACAATATATATCAATAATATACGAATATATATACGCTTGTGTTTATATACAAATTCAATTAAATAAATGTATATTGTATATAAGAAGATATTTAATTTAATTTTAATTTTCTTTATATGCAATGTCTTATTATATAATATTATATATAATTTATAAGAAAAATAATTTATTTAATTGTTTATTTTTCTTTTCAGTTAATATCCGTAATTGAAATAATACTATTAAAAATAGATTATCCATGTATGGTATATATACAATATATATATTCAACAGAGATTGATTAAAATAAAATTATATATACTATTAAATGAAAAATAATCTTTGCGAAGCATTATAGCAATATATGTAATGTAATATAAAAATGTAAATAAAAGAAATAAAATTTATAATCATTATATATACATAGAAAAGATAACACATGAAACAGTGAGGATATTTATAGTGATAACTTTACTATATATCTAGCTAGTGATTTTCATTACAAACAAGCTATAATCTAATCATTAAAATTAATCTGGGTAATAGTTTCCAATGGATTTGTTAGGTGGTATATTTTAAATTGCATCAAAATTGGAAAATAAATCGCGAATGCAAAATGCTTGTATGTGAACAATACTTGATATTTCATTATTTGGGAACTTTGTGTTTTCATATATATATATATATATATATATAAAGCTATTCTCAACCTAAATACAAAACTTGGTAAATATTGAATAAGAAATGGTCAAGTTTCCGGTGGCATATCCGGAAATCTATTAATTGGTGTAATAAATTTTTCAAAATTTCTTAATCAAACAAACCCATAATAAATACGTACAAAAAATTTAGCGAAAATTGAATGACAATAATTTAAAATTTGATAAAATATTTGCAGAGAACCACTCCATAAATATACCCTAAAATATCTGCATGGAGTGATCCATCTGTATATATTTTATAGATATTTTAAACGAGTATATAAAAATGGCATTATTCATTTACCATTTTCTATAATGAAAAACAATTAATTTCAAAAATGGTGTTTTATCAACTTTAAGTGCTTTATTACAACTAATAAAATATTCAATTTATAATATTATATAAAATTGTTATTTAATAGTTATTAATATATTATTTTAAATTAGTACATTTCTTTTTTGTTGCTCTTATTAAAATATCCATATTTATGTTATATAATTTATACTATACAATACTTATAATTACTCGTCTATTATTATTATTATATATTATAAAATTGAAATTGAATATTAATATAATATTATGAATTACTATTACATATGCAGCTATCTATATGATTTTTATAAACTGTGCAATTGAAATACAATAATATTACATTTATATATGGTTTTGAACAGCAAAGGCACGGGTACATATATACCCGGTGGTGAAGTGTATAATCAAAATAAAAATAAGAGAAAAAAAACATTGGTATACCATAAAACTGGTATTTTGATCTTATATTGTAAATATGTTGTTACAAAAAGTTTATTTTCTTTTGTATATTTATCCAGACAGATATATATCATTCTTATAATTAATATATATATATAGATATATTGTTATGTCACATATTATTATAATGTGAAATGTGAAATATGTGGTTTTAAATCCTCATAATTACCGATATATGTATATACATATAAATATAAATATAAATATACTAATAGAAAATTTCTATATAATTTACTGTTTAACAACATTTTAGACAAACACTTCCTACACATTATATATATTGATATTATAAATTATATTTAATTATATAATATACAATATAGTATTGATTTTAAATATATAAATTAATATTATATAAATTGTAACAGCTAATAAACACACGGGATTAATATAAGACCAATAGAAAATTGGTATATCCTGTAATGATATTTAAAAAAAAATAATATACCATTTAAATTGAAACAATGTAATATTATATAATATTTTAAATGTTTCAATACATCTATACAAAAAAATTGTACAATTTTTATTAAGGAAAAAACATTTATTTAATACGACTTGAAATAAATTAATTAAATTAATGTAAAAAAAAAAAATTAAAAAAAACCAAACAAGAAAATAAATAATGTCATGAAATATTATTTGGATTTTTGAATAATATCAATAAATTTAGGAACAGCCTGAGGCTATATAATGAAAACAATTCTTTCAAAAACAGTGATTACCATGAGTATTAATTTGTGTAATATCAATTGAAAAAATAAATAATAGTCCTTGCGCATTAAAACTAAAATAAATAAAAATTGCGCTAGAACAAAACAAATATGATAATTTTTATGGTACAAGTAAAAGGAGTATATAGTGGATGTGGTAAACACCTACCAACCAGGCTTCAAAGTAAGGTTTCGTAAACAAACACAGCACACAACTTGTTGTGTAAATAAAATAGCTAAATATGACAAATAAACTTATTTTGATTTACTATTTTAGAACTGGTGCTAAACAATAAATAGACAACAAATCGATAAAAATGTTTTACTAAATGACAATAGATGTAGATATCAAACAACAGCATATTGGTTCCGAATACATAATTAACCAAAACCAATGAAATGTACAATCACTCATTTAATTGCCTAACCAATATATATTAATTTGTTAAGTTATTATTATATACAATAATTATGTAAGAGTCAAGTACACACGCGTCTTGGTATATCTCAATCAATACGTGGTGGTTAATCAATTAATTAATGTATAATCATTTAATTATGGAAACATATGTGTACAATTATAAGCCTATACATATATATATAGCTATCGAAGATATCGTGCACCTTAACTTATACATATCTGCTGAGTACACCATCAACACATTTTTCTATTATGAATGATATTATTAAAAAAAAAAAAAAAAACGGAAAAATAAACATTTGAAAATAAATAAATTTTAAAAATCATTAATTATATTCATCATAAATTTAATTATAATTCCAAAAATGAAAACCGTAAACCAAAAATAAATTGCAATAAATTTAAATGTGAAAATATAATAATAATATTTGTAAAATTTATTCTTTCATTGCGTTATTTGTTATTATTATTTGCAATTATAAAAAGTATTATCTAATCTTAAATATTAAATTTTACACAAATATAGATATTATGAAACTTGTACTCGTCGTCGTTTATCATCATCACAATTTTTTTTTTTTTTTTTTTTCAAATAATTAATGATTTCATTTGACGTCACACATTAATGCAATATTTTGTTGAACTTTATATTCTAAAACACCTTCATAAATTATTAGACTAATATATTTTCGTTTAGATGAAAAAATTCAATTGAATTTTAAATATAATTTGTGAATTACTCGTATCGTAAATTAATTACGTGATAAAATTTAGTGAATTATAAAATTGATTAATTAGTTTATAAAATATATTAATTTCAGTATACAAATATTTATACTCTAATTATAAAATAATCTAAAAATTTTTCAAAATATATGTGTACAGAGATATAGAATAAGTTTGAAGACATAGTCGCTGCGACTCTGCGTTATATTATATAGTATTTCTTAAATAAATTTTCATTTATTGTCTTAATTTTATTATGTAATCTTGAATACAACGTGTGAATACCCAACATTTTTCTATGATTTCGTACCAATGTATCTTTTAGCATGAAATGTATAAATACATGAATCGATAAGAAGCATAATGCGAGTATTAAATTAATATTAATATATTTTTTTCATAAAGTAATTTTATTTTATTAATTATATGGTCATATACAAAAAATAAATAAATATATATAATAAAATTATGTTTCAATAAATTAATAAATATATAAATTGTGACGTTGTGCGATATCATATAGTAAAAGACAAAAAAAAAATGATAAAGCGTTTTTAATAAAAGTGATTATTTCATCATAATACAGCGCGCTATAATCTTTTTTTATTATCGCTAAATTCTATATAATTAAAACAAGTAGAAAAACAAAATATAATTTTTATACAATAAAATACAAATATTTGCTATATATTTGATTTAAATGTTTGTTAAATATGTATTTAGTTTAGTTCTTGTTTAATAAAAAAAAAATTAATAAATTATATTTTAATAATATTATTAATGTAACTGTGGATGATTGGGGGCGTGCAAACGTTTATTTTTTTCATGCAATAAATTAATTTAAAATCGATTGATACAATATATGTGTTAATTATAATATATTAAAATTTTCTTAATTAATAATTTTGAGTTTTTAAAAGGATTGCATAATACATCACATTTACGTTTGCGTTTTTGAAATTATTATATTTAAAATGTACGAATATTATTTAATGATTATGAATAATATATTTATTAATTTTTCCGTATACATTTTTATCTATTTGTTAATGTTGTAATAAAATAGGCTTATTTTTTTTTTTTTAACGAAAACATTTATTCAACACAAAAAATTCAATCTGTTGAATCATATAGTGACATGACTGAATAATATTGACTTTAACTGCACAGCACTGAACTAAATTGGTCTAAAATCGTATAGTATATATTAATTTTGTTGGTTCGTTGAATATTGAATGCATCAGACTGAATTCACTTAACTTGACATGATTGATTTGATTTGGTGTAAAATGAACCTTGGCCCTAACTTTTTCTGTCATATACAGCTAAACATTATGTATCATTAATTGTGAATACAGTAATTTGTGAATCATATTCATACTATATCAATGTATTTATATAATCAATTAAGTATTAGTTTATTTTGTTATCAATAAATATTTGACAATATCATTTTGTTGTTTATTTACTTTTTTACATTACTTTTTTAAATTTAAAATAATGCTAATATACATTAAAATAAATTACATATATAATTAAATTTTATATAAATATAGATTGATCCATTCTTGGTTGAGTATATAATTAATTTTTCTTAATGAAATATTAAAAAAAAATATTTATACAATTAATTAAAAGGAATTTATTTGTAATTATCATTCATTGATATGTGTGTGATTATCAATTATTTAGATTTGCTATTATATATAGATAACAAACAAGTATAATAATTACATAAAATCTATGAATCGCAGTACTGAATCAGTATTAACGATTAACGATAAATTTATTTCTTTATATTAATTAATAGTTTCCATATTAATAATATAATTTAATCATTTTAAAAATAACTAATATGAATGTATCTATATTTATATAAAGTCGATTTTTAATATACTAAAATGATGACTTGTCACAAAAATAAAATGTTATAAAAGCATTAACATTAAAAAAAATAAATAAAATATGATAATTGTTAATCTATTAAAACATTTGCTATTCTACATGTGTCGTCTATGTATGCGGCGCGTGTGTGTTTAAGAAATAAAAATATAAATTTATATTTAAAAAGAAATTAAATTACTACAGTGTAAATATTTTTAATTACTTATGCAATTAAAATATAAATAATTGTATACAGATAAACTTATAAAAATAAAAAAAAGATAAGTATATTTTATAAAAATATTAAAAACAAAGATGGAACAATGGAATCACAATCATAAATAATGAATAATTTATTTAAAATTATTATTAAATATATTTATACTTAAAAATTTATATATTGATGCAATTAATTTTATGTGTGAAAGTCAATGTCAATAATTATATATATATATATGAACAACGGATGAGTGCAAAAGATGACCTATAACACACTCTCTTATTTAACACGTAAATGCATGTAACTTTAGTCTATAGACTATATATGGATAGAGTTGCTATATACCCATTTATAAATATAAAATTAAAAAACATTATAAAATGTAAAAAAAAAATAATAAAAAATCAATAATATTAGGTGATTATAAAATTTTTTACATAGTACTACAATACGCAACCTCTGTCCGAAAAATAACCAAAATGATTTTTAAAAAATGTATAAGCAACAAAGAACTGCACCATTAAATTTTACTTTATAATTGGTAAAAATGGTTACCAAAGAAAACATCTAAAAAATAAGTAATTTCGTTAAATTATGGCAATAAATCTTTTGTGAGATTCATGGTAATAAAATTTGGTGTACCAATTCATGAGATTTTAACTGAACAATTTGATCTACTAAACCTACTAATAACTATAATGACCAAAAATTGCAACAAATTGATCATTTGAAAGACACTATTGAAAACATGTGCAAACCAATGCGTTTTCAGTATGAAAAAAAAATATTTCGAATAAATAAAATAATTTTTGTATATATTAAGTAATTGTTTTATTTTTTTATTAATTTGCATTCCGATAATATTTCAGACAGAGCGTGTATGTATATATATTTTACATAGATAATCTCTAAATCTATGTACAATATAATAGAAAAAAAAAAACAAATACATGTCTGAGCTTAACCTTCAGGCGGCAGAACATCATGTATATGATATATTATATGTTATGGTTGCCAATATATTTCTAAAAAGGTTATTTAAAAATTTACTTTCTTTATAAATATAAACGCACACATAAACACATATATACATATATATATATATATAATCTTTAAAAATATATTTCAATGTTGATAACGATTATCTGTAAAAAGTTTCATATATACATATTTATTTTTATATGATATTAACGCATTGCCGTCCGGAGACATAAAAATAAGTGAAATTTCTTGACTATACTCAAACACAATGTGTAAAATCTTATTTATATGTCTCCGACAATATACCAATAGTCAAGAAAAAACATATTTTTATGTCTGCAGCCGGTAATGTATTAATAATGTTTAACAAAAATTCTATATATGAAATATATATTATAAAGTCGCATATATTAACTTTATATCTTTATAATTTCTAATGTTTTTTCTAATCGTAATAATGCACAATACTTTTTTTTTATATTTGAACTATAGCTGGCATATATGAACATAATACACAAAAGTTTACAGTATTCGCTAAAATAAATTTGAAAGATTTTAGGATATATTTTAAACACACACATACAACTTATATAGAAATACGCACATATTGACAATTTTTATTGAATTGATGATGAATTATTTCCGGCATCAAAAATATATATTATCCAACCGATTATATATATATATATATATATATATATATATATATATATATATATATATATTACAAGTTAATCGACATATATTTACATTCTTATTAACATAACTTTTTGAGTGTATGAAATCCTACGCAATCATCAATATAATATAATTATGTGTTCAAATTTATGAACATTTCATTTAATTTATAAGAAAATAAAAAAGAACACTTAAACTCACTGTGTCTGCTATCAATTGATTTTCTTTTTAATTTTTTTGTCAATAAATGTAATAAAACATATCTGTATTTCATATTGGTTCCTATATATATATATACAATATATAGTATTTCTTATTGCCGATGCGGTCGGTATATATATATATATGGATATGCGTATACAGTGTACAGAGTATTGTAATATTTATTTAAATGTTATAGGTAACTATCAATATATGTAAAAACAAGTACATTTATCATATATTATTTTATACAAATATACGCGGAAGCATAATTAGAAAGATAGTATATTATAGTAGTAGTAAATAAATAAAAGTGATAAATTTTAGGTAGGTACAATATTATATTTATTTATTTATCTAATTTAATGATATGAACTTCTATTTACTTTATCGATTTCTATTCATATATATATATATATATACCATTATAACATAAACTATATACAGGTGTTGGTACAAAACAGACGATATATATTGTTTTGTTTTAAATCGCGACATACAAATTCTATAGTGTACTGAAATTACTAATATTAAGTATAGGTACTATTATAAGTATATATATTATTCATGAAAATAAACTAATTTTAAATAAACATTCTAATGTAAATATAAAGTATGACATAAAAAAAATAATCAATACACCTGCATGTAAATTATAATAAAAGGTTTATTGTGGGATGAAGTGAAGCCACATGTTATATACCTATATATATATATATATAATATGAATGCATAACATATTGCGAGTCTTTTTAAAAAAATATTATTACAAAAATAAACTTTTATATATATAATCGACCACAATATAATATTGTATTATATATATGTGAATAACTAAAAATCAGGTTGCAATAATCCAAAGTTCAAATTTTATTATACAAGTAATTATATAAAATAAAATATATTTTACTATATATGAATATTAAATTAGTGCGGAAGAAATTTGCTTGATAATATTATTACTTTTCTATTTATATTTTATATATTTTATTTTATTTACATAATATTATGATTATGATACATATGAATATATTATAAATGAATACACCTCATCAAATCAATTTAAACGCATATTTATACTATGTATTACATAATAAAATAGAAAGAAAAATGAATATTATTAAAATAGTATTATTAGAAAATTATTGATTGAATTTGAATATGAAAAAAAAAAATAATAAAATGTAGGACATTCTTGAAATATTTTATTTATTAAATATAAAGTTGACGATGGCGTTGTATAAATATATTAGGGTAGACCAATCCGTCGTTAGTAATGTGCTCCGTTTACCCTCCTGTTGCACAACTAAATAAAACATAAATCATTATTGCGGTGGAAAATGTAATTTACAAACAAACAAATTAGTAATTCCATTATTAAATCGTATATTTTCTAAATAATCAATTATAATTCGTATTATTGTAAAATTTAATGTGTAATTTTAATTTGTTAATAATTGTCATTTAAATGTTATCGAAAAATTACAATTTGTCGTTTTTCTCAATGTTTCAATACTTTCAATAAATAAAATAATTATTTAATAGAAAAGTGATCGTCCATATAAAATAGAAAATAGCCAAAAATAAAACACCTTTCGGGTTAGAAAAATGAAACATGCATATGTGATTCAAAAATATCAAAAGAATTAGCCGGGTCTACCTTATTGCTATAATATTATAATAATAATATATTTTTATATTATATTAATATAAAATCTGACCATTTTATATACATATTATGTATATAGAGAAAGAATACTTATAAAAATACATTTTATGGGATAATATATTATAGATTAACTTAATTTGGATTTGATACACTTTATGTGCTACGAGAGAGAGGATAAGACACCAAAATTGTTGTGTATTAAATTTATATGAATGAATTGACTTTGATATTTTATTATTATTGTACAATATTCGAGGTAATTCTATTAAATTTAATAATCAATAATTATTAATGTTATACATTATTAGTTGTTAATAGAATTATTTTATATAGTATTTATACTATATCGTTTTATAGATATATATTTACTCACGTATATAATATATGCATGATCAATTCCATTTTGTGTATACAATTCATTTAATGTAGCTCATATTATATTGATTTTCTTATAATATAATATTATAATATTGTGTTCAATATAATATAGATATTTTCTTTGGAGAAAAATGTATTATTATTTTCTCATTTGATTTATTATATAAATATAAATTCAGCAAAATAGGGATTATGGAGTCTTTTTATATTATATTTAGTTATTTCTGTATGTACAAATTTTAATCTGTATATATTATATATAATAGGCTAAGGATGTATATATATAAAATGTCAATTTGGATTACAGATTCCGGCTACAATTATTACATACGATTTGTGTTAAATATAATAATAAATATATGTCCTTTTGGAGGGTTAACATGTATCAGTATATAAATGTTGAGCCCTTGCTGCCATCGCTTTGTTAGTGTTCTATATCATTTAAAGAAAACGGTTACAGAAAGTTATCAACAGTTGATAGAATTTTATGCGGTAAACACTTGCCGTAGCTAAAAAAAACTTTGATTATTAAATAAATTTCATTTGTAATTCAAATAAATGCTTATCAGGACACAAGAGTGCAAACAACATCAATACTAGATTATATATAAATAATGATTTAAATATTATTATTATTATTATTATTATTAGTATAGGGATGGTGGTGGTGGTGGTAAATAATTCTTTCACCTCTATATAATTGGACAATATACACAACAAACAATATCTAAGGATTGGGAGACAAAAATTACATATAAATAATAATATTAAATTCTTTATAAATAATAACTAATATCTGAATAATCACTTTGCTCTTATTTCAACAACGACAACGATATATATCATAAGTATATAACCATTCTTATGTATATAAGGTTGGGTAAATACTATATGTTTATAAAGTGTCAATACTTTGTCTAATTTGTTTATTATGCCGCTGTCCATATATTGGATATGAATAAATCTATCAAAATATATATGGTAAAAAAATAAATAAATAAATACTCCATTTATACGATAAAAATATTCATTTTTATTAATTATTTCGTGTGAGTCATTTCATATGTACACAACAAAAATATTGGACATATCTGTGAATATATAATTATAAATGCGTATATATACAAAAAGTATATGTAAGTGAATAAATAAATATTTTAAGTAATATGATTTATTGTTTTGTAATGGTTTATTATATTCAAATTTGTTAATATATAATTTAAACAAATTCAATATAAATAAATATATATAGTTAACATTTTACCATGGAGAAAATAAATTGAATAGAAATATATGTGAACTACAAAAATATTGTATATAATAAAGAAATGCATTTCTTTTTATATTCATTAGACACGGCGAAATTAACTACTATAATATAATAAAAATATACGTACTATCCACAAACATAAAATGAATGATAAAATTTTTACGTTTACTCTAGTAAAAATTTGATTAATATAATATAAGATAAGATTATTTGTAACCAGTTAAAATTAATCGGATATTACTAATTTTTTATAGGTGGGTTATATATTACACATATTTAATATATACAATAATATAAAAGTAACGTAATAATTCCAAATAATTTAACTTTTCGAAATTAATAAGTTTGCAAAAATAAATTTTATGAACAAAATAACACATATTTTTCTATCGATGTATACACGAAGTTACTAAATGATAAAAAAAAAATAGTAATATACATATGATGTATAAAAAAAAATAAGTATAACAATTTTGTAATATAATATATTTAATTAATCAATCATATCAAAAGATGATTTTTATTGTATTTATCTTGTATTTTATTTGCGTATATAAATTTACCTGCGTGTTTATGGAAAAATGTACACGTGCATCAATCAAATATCGAATAATAATAATAATAATAATAATAATAATAATAATAATAAAAATATTAAATTAGTTTTTTTTTTCTTCTTTTCATTTCATCTCAATCTTCAGACTAAATAAAATGAATTATGATATCAATGTATTTTTTATTCGTCTATATAATTATTATTGTTCATCCGATTATATACAATAATAAAATAATATTTATGGTCTCTATATGTAAATGTACTTGTTTATTAAAAACATTTGCTGCGTATATTTTATAAGTTTTTTATTTTTAATACTTTTGTGGTTATATATATATAACTATGATATTATAACGTGTAAGCTTGTATGTAATATATGAAATGCATTTTATAATATATATCGTACATACAATTATTATTTTTTTTATTGATCAATTATAACAAGCATGAAACAGGTGAAGTACATAACAAAAAATAAAAATTAAATAATTTTATGTAATAATAACTATTATTATGCAGGTGAATATATAATAGGGAAATATTCATTTATACACATTATTAATTGTAAATATTCATACAAATGGAATACTATATTGCATATATAGGCATTTTGTGGCAATGCAGTCATTTGAATATTACAAATTGTTCAATATAACATATAAAAAAATGTTCGCATATTATACATCTATCGACAAAAATTTACATGTCATAATCTTTTTATATAATCAAAATAAATAAAAGAAATAAAAGAATTATGGTAAAATAGTTATTGGAAAAAAATCCGGGTGTGTGGCTAAATAAATTTTCCGGAAAATCGTCTGTATAGCCAGGCGATCGGAGTTATATGAATCCATTTTTACTACGACAGTCGTATAGTTGCCAAAATATATTTAATATTTTTTTAAAGTATATTAGTATTATAAATGAATATAACTATAATTTAAATGCTTTCACCGATCGCATAATAATATTCATTAGAAATTAGTAAATATAATAAAATATTAAACTATATACGATTAAAGTTGAATATCAGTTAGGATTGTATATGAATCATTACGTTATATGAATCATTACGTAAGATTATCTAAATTATGAAATGAGATATATATTATTCTGGCCAAAATTATTAATTATACTTAAAAATATAGATACTTTTTAAATACTGATAAATTTAGTTTCAGTGAACGGGGAAGTTTTTTCATCATTTTTCTATTGCACTCCTATAATGATTTCAGAAATACTTGAATATTATTTATAAATATTTCCGAGTATATCAAATCTATTACTATTAGGATTCCTATAAATGTGGTAAATGGGGTTTTATTGTTAATATACGCATATACGACAGGTCATCACTCATTCATTTTACTGCATTTAACTATCTTACATCGCAGTGCAGTTGGTAAATTACGTCGTAACATTTGAATATACAATATTAATAAAACAAAATTATTTTATAATTCTTTCATTTAATTCGTTTCATTGTTTCATTTCTTTTATATCAATTAATTTAACTGATTGAAAATAAAGAATTTAAATCCTTTTTTTTTTTATTTTTTGTATTTATATGCAAAATTGTTGTTGATGTTTGTGCATATAATAATAATATAATTAAAAAATTATCAGCTAAGTTCATTGACGTATACAAATAAAAAAAAAAAAAACAAAACAAAATTGGAAAATAATAACGCAACATACCAAGGGACTATAAAAGTTACATCTATATATATATAGCTCATAAAATACACCAATGAATAAATATGATATTGATACTCTTACATATCGAAATCATCATTTTGAAATCGTTTATACCACTATTTACAACTTGTATTCAATGTAGTATCCGTTCATCCGTAACTATTACAAACAAACAATACGTTTTCGCAGCAATAAAATCAAATTTCTCACATTTTATTTGCCAAATTCAATGCAATAACAATAATTGATGTAGTTTACACTTCAAACAAATTCCATTTACCATAAATAATATGAAGAAGCTTTAATATAAACAAGCGTATTGCAATAATAAATTAAATTAAATTAAATTAAATTAACGCAAATACTTTATTTTTGCCGCAGTTAATGTATAAATAATGAATGCGTGTATTTGTTATCTATAAACAATTTTAGATAAATTACATTCATATCTAGAAGTTAAACAGATGCAATATAAAAAAAAATAAATAAATAAATAAATATAAATTTAAATAAAAAATTTGCCCATAAACATACATATAAAGTTTTGATTAAAAATGAGGCGCCAATTTTCATTTCATATATTTATAATAGATTAATTAAATATTTTTATTTGTAAATGATATAAAAATATTAAAATTTTATTGAATTTATCGAAATGATATGAATAAGTTCAAAAAATATATAATTAAAAGATAAATTAAATTACATAGAGAGGAGGGAATGCTTAAACGTATATTATATTACATAAAGTTTGATAACAAAAAGCAGTTTAGTTAAATTCTTTCTATATATGAAAATATTGGAAATTTATTTAATTATTTAAAAAAAAATTAGAAATTCGTTAAAAAACATGAATCGTATTATAAAAACATCATTAGACGGACATAACAATTGTATATGTTGCTATGTTGCAGAAAATTTATTAGTTATACACATTAGCAAAATGTGGTGATATTGTAATACGAATAGCTAGGTTTTTTATTAAAATCGATTGTTATGAAAATATATAAATATATAACAATACAATAACTCTCTTGAGACTTGTTGAGGTATATATGGCGTATCATAGTAATAATAATAAAAAATGCTTAAAATGTCTACTATTATTACGAAGAGAATTTATATAAAAATATGCTACCACTCTATTAATAAAATGTTGTTGTACTCGTATATAGCAAAAAATCAATTGACAATAAATAAAATAAATGTGATGTCATACAAAGAAATTTATGTTTTCTTATATGTTAAAACGATCAAAAAATTAATTACAAAATAATTTTAAATTATATAAAAAAAAAAATGATACGCTCATACTTATAAATAAATAATCACAATAATATTTTTATATAGTCAACCGTCGTACGCGGCAGATGACACATAAATCATTTTTTTTTTTAGTTAAATATATTATCATCTATATACAAAAGTCTTTTCCATTCATAAGAATTTATAATACAAAAAATATATATTTTTGTTGTTCAAGTGTTAAAAAACCATTCATTGTATGTAATATATATAGTCTTATCCTTTTTTCCCATCATACGTACACCACACCAAAGTATTATAATAATGGACTTTATGACATCATTACCAAAAACGAAAACCAGATAAACAAAACATTCGCAATTCTCTTGATCAATAAAGTGTTTTTATACGTTTTTATTTTTATGTATATATATATAAAATGCAAAAAAGTCCGTTGAAAATGTTGACATCATTTTTAACGACTTTTATGTTAATGAGTATATAATATACAACAATAAAAAAAAAATTAATAAATAAAATATGTATCGTTATTTTTTTTTGATTAATAAATTCATAGATACAATAAAAAAATCAAATTTTTTTTATTAACAACCGCATCATAATTAGATGAATATAAATTTAAAATTTGATATTATATATTATTTATTACATTTATTTAAATAAATTTAAAATTAAGTTTTACTTTTTTGTATTTTTCTGAATTTAAAATATAATTTTATTATAATTAGTAAATATCTATATATAATATATATAAAAGAAAATTTGTTAATTTTATTTATTTATTTATTTATTTATTTATTTATTTATTATTATTATTATTTTTGTAATTCAACAATATCAACCTTGAACTAGAGATTTTTGCATTTGAATGAAATTTATTGAAATTGAGAGATGTCGTTTTGGTTTTTTCTTTTTTTTTTTTATCTTTTCATATTCAAATTATATATTTTGTATTTTTGCATTTATATAAGTACTATTTTTTGACTGGCTGTGTCAACAAACAGAAATTGTAATATTTATTTATAATGTGGTGACCGCACACATCATTAATATAACAGGAAGAGGAAAGTATAGCATATGCATAAATATATATTTAATTTTATTATCGTATTATTTTAATTAACAACTAATAATCATATATAAAAATATATGTAATTAATTAATATGCGCAAATATTATAAAAGTATGCTTTGTATAAATTTATTTTGTTAAACCACAATAAAAAACAAACAAACAAATATTAAAATTAAAATTCTCTAATAATAATAAATGGTTAATTAAATAAGGAAGTTTTTATTTATATATGTATAATTTACAAATTACTATTAGATAGATATTATATTACACAAATAATTATATACAGATTGGACTCTGAACGGATAATAATCTGTGGTATTCAGTAAATGTCTGCTTATATATTAAACAATTTTTTCGGTCCATTGAAAAATTCCATATGTTCAAAAGGCTGTTTTGAATAAAACATACAGTGAAAAAATTATCAAAAGAAATATTAACATTTTGTTAATTAATTTTGATAAAATGTTTTAAACCATACTTGAGCCTATGCTTAATGCAAGACATTATAATAAAGATCTGGAAAACTATTACTAAACTAATACTATAGAGTTATATTATAGAAAATGTTTAACTCTGCGTCATTCCCCATCTATAATTTAAATGAAATTTTAAAATGGATATTATTTGATTATTTTTTATGCAATTATTGGTAATACAAACCCAGAGCATTTCTACTGATAAAAGTCTGCACAACTAACTGATATGCCGGTCAATTTGGATGAACTTTGGTATGCGACCTAAGAGATCAGTCAGTTGTGCAGCAATATGGGATCAGTAAAATTGTGGATAATTCATAGAAACTGTCTACATAACTCCATTTAAAACTCACATAGTAAAGTTTATTTAAATTTACCAGCAAATTAGTCAGATGTGAATGTGTCACATCAGTAGAATAGTTCCGCAGCAAATCAGTCAGATGTGCAATGGAATCAGTAAAAATAGTTCGGCTATGAATTTAGAAGTAACTTCATATGAATGACCTGAATAATAATATTATTTTATCATACCTGAATAATAATATTATTTTATCATAATGAATGTATATTAATATGTCAAGATTTTATTTTGGTGAAATTATGTACAAATCAACACAATAAAAAATCATTTTAATTGCTTGATTAAAACACATATTTATAATAATAATATATTGAAGATTGTATTTAAGCCTCTGTAAACATATACTTTGATTTGGTATACTATAACTAGATAGAAATATGTATGAGTATTATTTTTATATTATTTTTATATTATTTATTATTTATTTATTATTTTATCATTATAATCTCTTATTCATATTTTATTTTATCGGTCATTTAAATATTTTATGTGTACTTATTTTTTTCATTTATTGTTTTATCAAATTCTCAAACAAATACAAAACAAATCTAACGAAGTGAAACATCTTCTATTCTTTTTGTTATTAATTTTGTGAGCTTTAAGTTAAATATACAACTCGCGTAATTTTCCCTTTTTTTTTGGCAGTTTGTCAAACAAACATATGTACTTGTTGCAAGTATAGCATATGAATTTGAAAAACATTATTTATTTAAATTTTAATAATTTGTATATACATAAAATATCATAGTATATATAATCACGACAACCACAAATTGGTAAATTATAATACCTCACAAAAGGAATAATCAAAATATGGAATAAAAATTTTAAATATTAATATTGAGATAAAAATTTCTCAAAAATGACAAATTCCTATAAAAACAATTCCATGCATTGGAGTATTGGAGTTGTCAGTTAAACAATACCGCTGTAATATTTAAAATTTATAGTGTATCACATAAGTATTTGTATGTATGAAAGTCGATTTAGTCTAGCTAACAATAAGGAGATATCAGCATTACAGTTATCCAATGATATTTGTTAATCACTATCTTGTCTGAATTTGATTGTGCAGTTAATTGTTTCACATTGTGTGAAGGTATTTGTACCATATCTATATATGTTAATTTGCGATTAACATTATGGAAATGTCTGTACTCGAGTACAATCGTATTTATTAATTATTTATTGGTTATATAAACTCATAAAATAAATATCAAATTGATAAAAATTATTTTCAAAATACGTGTGTGTGAACGTTTATATTTAATATAATAAATTTGTTTTTACCGGTTATTTGCAATTTTAAGGGAATAATTTATTCGAGGATTTCTTCATATTTTCGCATATGTCATATTCGATAAATTGTTTCTTGTATGAATTTAATGATATCCGGAAACTATTTTGCTTTCAAAATTTGATATTAGACTTAAAATGCAATTATAAGAACAATTTTTGTAATGCATTAGTAATTTAAGATAATATGGTCTGCATTAAAACGGGAGCAGTAAAAAAAAAAGGTGTAAAACAAGTTTCTAAAATTGTTATAGCTTCTGATGTCAAGCATCTTCAATTGAACTAAAAATGGAAAGTTCTTCAGTAAACACTAAGTTAACATAATTTTTTCCCATTTTACATAATAAATGCCCGTTTTCAGACCAAAATCGATGAACTAACTAACTTAAGATCTTAACATAAATTATAGAGATATACCCGTATAATGCACTTAAAAAATGTAACTTATAAAAGTATTTATAAAGTACAATGTAAAATATTAGTTATATAAATATATTTTAATAATAATACAACGTTCAACGTCAATATAGACCTTAATTAATTGCAACAATAGAATACAAAAATAAAATCTGACATATAAATTAAAAATAGTATATAAAACTGTTATAATATAAAATCAATAAATTTGAACACATTTAAATAAATACAAAATACAAAAATAATTTGGTTAGGCGAAATATTTCTCTGTTCTTATATAAATATAATAACTAAACGATTATAACTTACGATTTTTTGTAAAGTTTAAGTGTAAACTACCATCTTTATGAATTTTTAAATTTTCTGTTGTTATTGGAACTTTTACATTTTCAAATTTTAATCCATATTTTTGAAATGCATCACGATACAATTTAACACATTGATAAATTAATGAATAGGCTTGTTCTTCTGATATGGGTGCATTAAATGATTTTAACATACTACATAATGACAAACATCTATTTGATTCATTACAATTTTCCAATGTTAAAAAATCATTTACATTATTATTATTATTATTTTGGTTATTATCTTCCATATTTTTATTATCAATTATTGGTGGCTGTGTAATAAATTTACTCGACCCTGGCTGTTGTTGTTGCAGCTGTTCTTGATTTTTTAATAGTTGCTGCTGATGCTGCTGATGATGATGTTGTTCATGTTGTTTTTGTATTTGTGTATTATTAAATGAATCGTCCTTCACATTTGTGACGTCACCGGTTTGTTGGGGTGACGTTATAAGGGTGGATTCCGCCATCACAAATGTGTATGTAATTGTATATATAAATGTATATATATATATATATATTGATTTATTATAATTTCTTAGAAAATATTCTCTTTTTATTGTACGCGCGCGTGTATATTTTACTTTTTCCTTTTTCTATATTGCAAGATGTTGAAATAAAATTAAAATCTATAAATTATGTTCACATAAAATCGTATTTCTTAGTTTTGAAGTATAAATTATTACATTTTAAATTATTTTGATAGCAATAATTAATAATAACCGGTTGTTTTTTTGTTGTTTCCTGAATATAAATGGTGGTGGTTTTAACATTTCCACTCAACCACCGCACGCACACACACACACCACAAAACTACACCACTCAATTAATTATAATTAATGAAAAAAATAAATATGCTTTTACTAGGTCACCAAAAATATATAGATTATTTTATAAATTTATAATTTTAATTATATATTAATGATTTAATTATTATAAGATTATAAATAAATAATGAAAATGTATTATTATTTAAAAAAAAAAGAAAAAATTACACACAAAATATTTTTTATATCACATAAAATTTTATATTATAAATTTAGAAATTCTTATTTCTTGCACAGGTTACTTTATTTTTATTATTAATTAATTATTATATTACACACAGGTACACTTGCTGAAACTACTTTTTATTTATTTTTTTTTCAGATAAACTATATATTTGTATGAAGAAAAGAACTAAAAAGGATAATATATAAATACAAAACTGAATTTATGTATCTCCACTATCTATTTATTTAGTTTTTGCAATGGTCTTCACACTTCACTGTACACAATTGGAAAAATTTACTCTGAAAAAATAAATATTAGAAGGAATATGAATAAAATTCCCGGTTATAGGTAAATAAATATAATGAGAAGACACTTTGTTTCACTAAAATTTATTTTAAAATAATTTTAATTGAATAACATTATCGAAAAATATTTTAAGATATTATTCACAATAATTTTTTTTTTCTACTTTAAATTACTTGATAAAAAATTTATTTATTTATTTTTTTGTATATTTTGTTTTAGTATATAAAAGAAAAACGCATATATCACAAGTTTTTCCGCAAAAGTCACATTTAAACAAAACAAATATATATATTTATACTAGGTATGGTGTATGTATACGAGAGATAAACTAAATATATAAATATTTAACAATTAATACATGAAATAATTAACATATTATAAAAAAAAAAAAAAAAATTAAATTTAATAAATTTGTATCATTCTTTAAATTATTTTAAAAATTATATATTTTTCTATTATTATTTATTATTTTTTTAATTTAATATTGAGCATTTATGCTCCACACACGTGTGTAGTATACATTTAATTCAAACTTTACGTTTAGCAAGTGAATCACTAACTGTTAAACAAAACTGAATTTTTTGTGTTGTTGGTTGAATAGAGTAGATTCGTTTTCGTATAAACTTGTTTGTGTTTTTGCCTACTACTACTTGTACTATAGAAATACTATCTCAGAGAAAATTGGTATGTACATATATTAATAATGATAAAAAAAAAGCTTATTCTATAATATATATACTAAATTACGAACACTACATCAACACAATAACAACAAATGAGAAAATATTTATATGAATTATATTTGTTTGTATCAACAATTCAATGTTCAGTTCAGATAAAAGAATATTTTGTAAACTCACAGATTTGATTAAACATTTTATTTTGAATATACATTGTTTTAATTTAAAGAAAAACACCGCTAATAAAATACCAGTTTTTAATTTTTATATAAAAGCAAATCAAAACAAATAAAATTAAATTAAAAACGTTATAAAATATATTGTACGCATAAATAAAAACTATAACTTAATATTATTAAAAAAAAAAAAAAAGTATGTAATCAAAAATATTTAATATAAGTACTTTCGTAACACACATGTGCTATTTTAAACATATATACAAAAACACATATACAAAAATAATGTGATAATAAAATTATTTGAGTTGAGGTTGAGACTATTGTAGAGAGATCAAATAAACCATTAACGCGAGCTTTTTTCAAAAGAGTAAACTTTTGCAGAATAAAATAGATAATATATATAAAATTAATAAAATATAAAACATTATATGAACTTTCTTTTTATAATATTATTTTCTTCTCTTTTAAAATGTTATTGATTTATAATTTTTATATATTCCTTCATCATCATATATTAACTTCTTCAAGGCGGACGGAGCAGTGAGTACCAAAACATATATATACAGTGATAATTCGATAATCTGGACGGAATTTCCATGGGAATACGTTTAATTTTGTTAGTCAACTTAGTAGGTCGTAGACTAGATATTTTTTATTTGCAGATATTCTTTTTATACCAACCAATATAAATTTTGTTCACTCATATCGGTCCACCGATCTCACTGACGAAATTGTGGATTCAATTTTAGTATTGGATTATACGCATGTATTGTTCTTCTTAATAAGTTCTTTTAAAATTCATACTATTAAAGGACAGTTCTATTGACCAATTTTCTATACAAGTTACAGCAAATTTAAATGAAATTACGTATTTGCGTTAAAAATGGAATTATACAATTAGTACATAATTAGTTGAGAAACTTCTGTTGATCTGATTGCAAAACTGGATAATCCGTATGTATTCGGATGTACGTGTGCTAAAAATTCATGTCGAATGGTAAAATTCGGGATTGGAAGACGTTAGCTACAGATAGGTCTGGTTATAGAAGCATGCTAGAAAGGCAAACATACTTGGGTTTTAATACCATACTGTAAGTAAGTGGTGTCACTCAATACTCTTATTATTATTTATATATAAGTTGCTGCATAACTAGATGTAAAAATTATCCTTTTAGTTCTGATTTAATCTTTGAAAACAACAGAACTACTAAATTCCATTTTTAAATTCTCCTTTCATATGAGTTGTAAATCCCAAAATCATCCTTGTGAAGCTCGGAAATTGGTTTTTGTTATGCATTCTTATGTGTCTTAATTCATGTGTAATTATTTAAATATGCGGAATCAATACTGTTTTTTTGTAATGCTATTTAACATTTAGAAAAATGGTAAAACAATAAAAGGACATTGTTATTCATTTTCATATAAAATAAAATATCAACTGAAATCAATTGGGTAATTCAATGTGTTACAAAATAAATAAATTGGGTACGTCGTCAGTTTATCATTTTCTATTTTGAAAGATTCATATAAAAGTATAAAGAAATACATATCATAGAATTGATTTTGAAATTTAATTAAAATTTGTATTATCTTCTTATCTAAAAATCAAATTATATTAACAAAATATTTCAATAAAACAAATTGTTATATTTTTAAAAATACTTTATAATTTATAGGCATGTAATTGTTATTATTGTTTATGCGTATATATATACAGTGGCGGTTCCTCCGTGCATATATAATATATGCAATACATACAAATCTATCAACGCACACTTTTCAAACATATATAGATTCATAAAAAAAGCAATTTAAAAATTGGTTTAAATTTATCCCATAATTTTTGTAATCAATTTATTCGACCAAAAAATCGTAATTACTAGAGTATATAATTTTTAAAGATATATCTGATAGTGGCTAACACTTTGCCGCCACTCTTACATAACTATTTAATAATAAGATCTAAAGATTAAATAACATATGATTGGCACACCGTATAGGTGCAACAAGTATCTAGTATTTTTATCTGTTTTCCTTTGTAATCTAAAAATTCTCTTGTACACTTTGAACCAATTAAAATGTGGCAGTGTCTTTATACAATCTATATGGTTTAATTTCTATTTTTTATAACCACAAGCCATCACTGTACATGTATGTACGTAAATAATATATGTTTATCGTTAACTTAAGTAAAAACAATAACAAAAAAAGTTAATTAAAAATCAAAGTATATTTTTATATCAAATTGATAACGAGAAAATACATATAAATGTAAAAACAAATGATATAGATAAATTATAAGGAAAAATTCACTACGATGAAGATAATATATATAATTACAAAAGAAAAAAAAATAAATAAAAACTCGACCGGCCTTGCAAGGTTATAATTTAATACACACAACAAATTCAATATATTATTATAATAATACTTGCATATATGAATACGTAGAAATAATAATCTATATATTAAAATACAAGTAACAATACCAAAACATATAATAATATAATTATTATAATTAATTTCTCATTACATTACAATATACATTTACAAAAATTATAAATTGAATACATGCCTGTCTCTATAAATAAAATCAATATGATTTATTTATATGAAATATTTTGTTTTAGAAATTATTAAGTATAATTTTTGAAATATAATATATTTTTTTAAATTGATCCTCATTAAAACAATGAATTGAAACATTGAAACAAATGGTATTTGGTATTTCTATGTTAACTAACTACACTTGAGTAATGTGTTAACCTAATTACCAACATATGATTTATAGTTCAATCAGTTATTGACGTTAAAATAAAAAAAAAAAAATAGAATATACATCAAATCGTAAAATTGAGCTTAATTTATTAAAAAAAAAAAACATTATAACAATAATATTTTAAACATCTGCGGGAGCCTTAAGGCCATTAATATATAAAAAAAAAACGCAATATTTTTTCTTTTGTATTATATATATACAAATCTCATCTTCATCTATCACCAGATAATTTTAATTTTTGTTAATTTTAAATTATTACTATATAAGAATTAAAATAGTTATATAAGTTACTAGTTTTGTTTACTATTACACACCGTCCTATATACAGAACATTTTTTGCAACAGACAAATTGTATATTCAATTTTTCTATAGATTTTAGAAAAGATTTTTGTTTCTATAGATATAATCTAAAATAAAATTTAAAAGGCAAATTGACCCAGAGTATTTATATTGATTATTTTTAAATTCTTTTGTATCTTATATATATATATATATGTTTTAAGAGCTACTTTGATGTAGATTCAGTGGTGCAGTGGCTAGCACTCACGTATATCAATCGTGAAACACCGAACTAAAATTTACATGTGAAATTTTTCGGTATTTATTTCAATACTTTCAAAAATTAAAATATATCATATATATTAAAATATCATTTGTTTGTTTATGGAATAAAAATAAAACAAACGTATCTGTTTGGCAATGTACGTTGTAGGACACGTTACTCAAAGATTAACAACATCTGCACACTGCACACATCATCTGATCACATAATAAAATAATGCAATTATAAGAAAACATATACACATAATTTTCGAAAATTATACAGACCTATACAATAAATTTTCTTATCAACCTAAGCATGGCTGTAAGTTATGAAACAAAAAAGTGTATTTACCAAACTAAATCGACTTCTATGAATTATTTACATTCGTCGATCACGGTTTTCCATTTTTATTTACAGAATTACAAAATTTATAAGCAATTATCAATAGAAAAGATTAATAAAATAGGTTTAGTTGTACCAAATACGATTCGATGACAGTAAAAATTAAAAAAAATTTGTTATATTGGGTATTCAAATAATGATTTCAATATAAAATACAATATTTATTATTCAAAAGTATATTGTTACTGGTTTTTTTTTTTAATCTTAAATTCCGAAAATCGGGAACATATATCTTTTGAACGCTGCAAAGTGATTTTAAAAATCTCTTATATATATGAAATGTTGGAAATTGATTATATTTTATAATTTTTTTGCAAGCAGGAAAGCAGCTAAAACTATACATAATTACTTAAAAATAATGATTAATAAAAAAAACGGTTTGCAGAGAAAATTTACTAGGTGGATACCAAATTATTTTCATAAGATTATCTATAATACTTTCAATTCGGGACTATATAAGAAAAATATATAGTGATATAGTAAACTGAAAACTTTTTTTTTCACGCTTCGACACTATATTATATAATTAATAAAACATGAATTTTATTTTAAATTAACTTTATATCAATTATTAATATTAATATTATTATTATAAGATACTATAAAAATTATATATATACAAGAGTTATGATTAAATTTAGAGTACGTACAAAAAATGTTTTACTTAACTTACATTTTACATAGTACGTATTATTTTGTTTTATTTTATTTTACTTTCATAAACGTAAACAAAATGACAAGTGATTTTTAAAAAATACATATATTAAATTAACATAAATTATTATAAAGTGAATGAATATTCGATCTAAATATGTATTAGATAATCTTCTTAAATATTATATATATATATATAAAATATATATAGGTAATAATTTTTTATATATTTAATACAAATATAATATATATTATATGATGAATGAATACATAATAATATTTATATATTATAAAATATTGAACTTTAAAGTTTAAATTGATGATATAATTTCATTGTGCGGATACATAATATTATACAGGCAGACACACATACTGAACATAACATATACATTTATTATAATATAAATAAATCATTTGTCAAATAACGTGATTATTATGAGTAAATTAAAAACGATTATAAGATGTATAGCTTTTTTTGTGTTGTAGAAGTATGTTGCGATTACATTTGATACCCGATTATATTTACGTATTATATATACAGTGAATACAAACGATACACGATTTAAACGAATATTGGAATATTGCATTCAATCCAATCCAATCCACGTCACATTCAATTAATAAGAAAATAAATACTAGCAACATTTTGAGTTAAATTTTCATATCAAAAAAGATTGATGGAAATATTATTGAATTTGTTCAACTTATTGTATTCCATGGAATATTTTTATCAGTTTGGACTATAAATACAATATTCACTAAAAAATATTATTCATTTGTCTCCGTATTCTAGCATATAAAGATTTATAAGCATTTATATTTAGAAATGAACAAATTGAGTTCATCAATTATAATTATAAATGTTATCGTATATAGTGCAAGAAAAAAAATAATAAGGAAAAACAAAAATTAATGATGTCATTTAAAATTGACTCTTCTTTACCCTTTTATACATAAAATTTACACACATCATTATTTTAATTTAATTTATATACGTAAAAGATTATCTAGAATAATTTGTAAAATTATTTTTATAATTAAGTGCAATTGGGAAATTTATATATATTTTTAATCAAAACATAAAAAATACAATCGATTTATATATAATGTATTTATAATATGATTTATGACAATATGATTATCTCTGCCTTCCTTAAACAAATTCATATTATTGATGAGAAATATTATAGGTCATGCATATGGTCACATATTGTATATGGATAAATCGCAACATCAATATCATTTATTTTATAATTAAAATAATAATTGAATAATTAGTTATACTCTACATATTATATTAATATATGTATATATTGTATCTTATATAATAATATTATAGTATTTAATATATATTAAAATAAAAATTATATGAGTTATTGATATAGAGAATTGATTTGTTACAGACACACACATACACACATATGGAATTTATAATAAATTATAAAATGTTTAAATCTTTTAATATTAAAAAAATGTTAGAATAGAAATTAATTATCTCATGCGTATATGTATTCGGTATTTGTATCGTGTATATATATATCATAAAGAACGTGTAAAATTAATATTAAATTTCAATAAATGTTTACAGAAGATATGTGTTATATAACATATGTATAGTTAAATTTTAATAAGATATGAATTAAGATGAGATCAAAGTTAAATTTATTTACTACTAGTGCACACACATTACACATATGTACGTAGACATAAGAGATTTAATAAAAAAAAAAACCCATGTATTCCATATTTTGATTATTATAATAAAAATATATATAATATTATATTTGACCGAATACATAATATATAGTTAATAAAGAATACATAAACCTGTTCTAATGACCCAGAAATGTATGTACATAAATAATATTTATGTGCCTTATATAACACATAAAAAATAAATAAAGAATTTTAGCACATCTTTTTTCTTCTTATTAATTGTTTGTACATATATGTAATGTATATGCAAATATCTATCTATCTATTACTTTATATTTTGAATAGACGTCATTGGATCAAAAATTAAATAGACAAAATCAAACCACACACACATCAATTATAAAAATAAAATTTACAATCTCATTCAAATAATTGAAAAAAAAAAATAAAATATTCTTGTTAATTTATGTTCTTAATGTTTTTAGATGTACATATTTAGAGATCTTTTTTTTTTTCATTCAAAATTCTATACTTTCACTTAGATATTTTGTATACATATGTTTTGAGGGTGGCCGACATCGATCTAAGAATTGAGCATATAAAATAAAGTTTTGATGATGGTTTATCATAGGAAAAGTAAAAAAAATACAAGGAATTGTAGAGAACAAAAATAATTGTTTCATTTTTTAACTATACGTATTAATAGATAATAATATCAAGAAATTATTTTATTTGTAATAATTTAACGATTTAAACGACTTCATAATTAGACATAACGACAGTTTTCAAAAATATAAATGCAACACTTTTGTTTTACACATTTATTGCGATGCGATTACTTGTAGAATTTTTTCTAGAAAAAAAAAACATATTTTATAAAACTAGCCTGTTGACAAATTATTAATCATATGAATCATGATTGTTTTATGGATGCAGATAAAGGAGAAAGCTAAATTTAGTTTAGTAAGTCTATGTATTTTTGTATTATATCACAGTAAAAAATGAGAATTTTTCATTATTTCAATATGTTATATATAACCTAAATTGGTTTTATAATTTAAAATATTTCCTTATAATAATAGTAATAGTTTTTATAATATAATGCTAAATTCTTTTTTTAAATATATTAAATATATAAATATAATCAAACAAAAAATAAATATAATTAAACTCACCAAAATTCAATAATTTAGTCAATTGTATTATATTTAATTGAAAAATATAATCCATCCATGAATGGAAAATATACCAAAGTTATATACATTAAAAACGTAGCACCACTTCAGAAACACGATATTTACTACAGAACGGAACATTTATTAAAATCTAATTAAATTACACTTTTATCTTTCATTTCCCCGATAATTTCTTCAAAAATATTAATAAAAAAAGGTCATAAACAAAAAAAAAAAAAAAATAGCAAAATTGTATTGAAGAAAAACGCGTCTAAATAAATTTAAAAAAGAAAAAGAATAAAAAAAAAACAATTGAATTCTGGAATTTATTCAATTAACAAAAAAAAAAAAACTATTGTATCTATGTGTTTTCGTTTACATGCACCTGAACTGAATATGCGCAATCTATTTTTAAAAGTATTTGTACAGCAGACATCTACGGTTGTATAATTAAATGAAAGAAATGTTATCATACCAAATAATACCAATACCAAACAAATCATTTACTGATCTATTGTTGTATTTGTATATAAAATAAATTTCTTATATAAAAAAAAACAACAGGTTGCAGACTGGCAAATGTTAAGGTAAATGTACCATTATTTTACACTATGATTTCTTACAAGAATATTATTAAAATACGTAATAATATAATTATGCGGTGATGTACAAATTGTTCTAATTTATCAATAAATTTTTAATTCATAATAATTAGTATATCGTTTGTGGTATTCTTTTCTTATGAGGGGCTGTTAATGGGTACAATAACCCTACCGTTTTTTTTTTTTACTATAATTATGACTATTTAATCCTATAGTTTATTAATATATTTTTAAATAATATAATTAAATAATAAATAAAATATTAAACTCACCAAAAATCCAATAATCGATTCAATTGTAATGTATTTTATTATATTAAATTTGAAAAACGCATCAGCAATCCAAAAATCTTACCATCCCAAGAAAAATGATATTTTTACATATGAACTTTAACAATTATCTTATTAAATTTAATTAAATTACTATATTTTCTTGTATTTCCCGTAGTAGTACAATAATTATATAATCATCTATACTAAAGATATATTATAATAAGAACAATTAAAATAGAAAAAAAAAAAAAAAAAAATAAAGATAAACGATTATGAACAAAAAAATTTGTACGAATGAATAAAGTTAACACAAAAAAATAGTATAGAAAAGAAAAAACCAAAAACCAAAATGGAGCCCATCAATTATATTTAATTATGTCGAAAAAACCGTATTATTTATTATTGTGTGCATATTTTTGTTTTATATATGAATTCGCATAAATAATTATTTATAAATAAATCCACGCGAAACGAATGATGAATACGTACATATATGTATCAGCACGAGTTTATACACATACACAAACACAAAACACACATAAATTTATTAATTTAATGTTTTTTATATTATTTAGTTATGTTTTGTTCCAAGTGATTATTATTATATTATTAAATTTTATTATAATAAACATTGCGCGCGCATATCCTTTCATTTATAATTATAAAACAATATAACAGGTTTTTTATATTAAGTTATATACACATTCATTTTTTATATATGTATATTAATAAATAAATAAATAAATGGAATATCAAACCAATCACTTCTTGATCTATTAATTGTTGTATGTTATATATAAAATTAATTTCTTAAAATAACAAAAGGTTGCAGCATAATGCAGAGTAGTAAAATTCTGCAATTTTCTATTATTGTGAATTTGTTTGTAATATTATTTTTTACCATAACGATACCATTAAAAATATTTTATCTACATAAAATAAATAGTAAATGCACCACATAAAGAAATGTATGAAAAAAAAGGTTTATTTAATTGTTATTTTGTTAGTAAATTATTGATGTATATATAACTAGCAAGTGAAGCATTCAAAAATTAGTAAAATTTAATCAATGTGTAGTAAGTACCTTAATAAAAATTATCTATAAATAATTATAATGATTACTCTTTTTTATTTATAGGTATTAACAACGAATGCAAGAATCACAAAATTTATGCTTTATATATTTATGGAAAGTATATCGATAATGAGATTTTATTTATATTTAACTATATTTATTCATATATAATATACGAGTATTTCTAATATGTTTTTAGAATTAACATATATTCTCAGTGATACTACAAATCATCAATCAACCATATAATAATAAATATTTATATCTGAACCTGAATCGTTACATGAAAATATGCGCCAAAAACATTTATATGATTATCGAATGTATCTCTCTACACTACACACACACACATGTATACAATTTACCCATTAAAGAAATTTATATTTTAAAAAAGCCCGCAGGTTTTATATAAAATCATTGAGGAAGCTATATTATATATTTAACATTATGGATAGATTTTTTGTTGTAAATATTTATAGTATACCATATATTTATTTGATTTTAATAGGCAATTTATAAATAAGAAAAATGAGGATTATATTTCATTTCTTTCTTAAATAGTTAAATTTTTTTTTCTTTTACATTACTATAATCATCATAATGGTATATACCTTATATAGTAAAGTTTTTATCAGTATACTTTAAACAACAAGAAATGTGTTGAAATATGACATATATATATATATATAATAGTAGTTACATGTGTATATTTATGAATTTATATATTTATAATAATAATAATAATAATAAGATATAGTTACATTTTTTACTACCTCAGCATCAGCAAAGATATTGATTATATATATACATAGAAAGATATTAATTTAACTGTTAACAATTAAAATGTAAGCAAAATAACATGTACATTTAATTTTATAACTATTAACTATCATATTTATTACGATTGATGCACAGTCATTATTATTATTATTATTATTATTATTATTATTATTATTATTATTATTATTATTGTTATTATTATTATAGTTGAATGAATATTTAATATTAGAAAAAAGGATGATTGAATGAAAGTAATTTTACTTTTTAAAAGAAATCATTTCATTGTAACAAAAAAAAACAGAACATTTTGTTGATCATCTCGCATTATAGTTTATATATATATAACAAATGGAAAGAAAAATTATTATTACAATTATTAATCGTGAGAATAAAATATTAGCACCATATAATAATATTCATATATAAAATTATATATATATATATATTCAACTTCATGATCAAACCATTATAAATTATAAAAATAAGTATAATCATTATTGTTTTGTTGGCTATATACACCCATCTATATATTTTTCATTTGGCATCACATTATATTAATATTATTATTATTATTATATCTTTATCTTTCATAAGATCATAAGCGATGATTTACAAACCAAAAAAAAAAAAAATGTAATGTAATTTTTTATGCCAATTATTTTATATGTCGAACACATGCTTTTTTTAGTCATTGTATATTTTTTATTGTTATTAATATTAATATATATATTTCTTTTCTTATTTATTATTATTACCTTAATTTTTCTACTCTCTGTATAATTTAAGAAATTTTTGTAAATCACTACCGTTAATGTACAAAAAAAAAAAAATTAAAAATGAAAATATAATATTGGGTTTTACTTACACAATATATGGACAACATTTGTTGGTAATTGCATTGCAACTATATATATTAAAAGCAAAAGATTGATTTAAAGATTTTATATCAATCATCATCATCATCATCATCAAGTAGTCATACGTTAATACAAGTGAAATATAAATATCATATATTAAACATTCATACTTAATTATTGCAAATTCGAATTGGTGAATTACATTAATATATTGTACACAATTATATATTTCGATATATTTTTATAGATGTTTCCATATTATTTTTATAATGTTGTTTTGTGCATGACATTATCCTAATCTTTGCAGTTAGTTAACGTTCGCATTTACGTATAAAGTATTTTGCCTACCCGAAAAATGTAGGTTAATTATTAATTAAAAAAATTTATACATATATATTCATTCTCATAAAGAGCCTAATGCTCTTGAGTTATTTAGAATAATAATAATATTTAAATATAAAAATTAGTTAATTTTATATGTAGCAAATAAGTATATTAATTATATTTGTTATACTAGATTATAAAATATCATAATTTTTAATAAATTAATAAGATAAATTCAATGTCACTATCATCATTTTAAAATAATATATAATCAAATTCAAATAAATATCGATATCGATTGACTATGAAATTTAAATTCATTTAACATATTTTTTTCATAATCGTATAATTATATTTGTTTAAAATGTATATTAATTGTTTTTCAATATGGTAAATATAAACTACGAAAAAATTCCATAGTTTTACAATGTATTTATATTTAAAATTTTATTTATGGATATATTTATATAGAAAATTATTGGGTACCCTAAAATTTGTAAATTTAAGTACAGAGTTTTATTACTATATAAATTTTCCAAACCGAAAATCTACTAAATTGTTACAGTATAGTTGGACAATTTATTTTACATAATATTATATACAAAATACTATACGTTTACTAAATTATAATTACAAATTTTGATTATTTTTTCTGATTTCAAAATAAGAAATTATATGTAAAAAGCTAATAAGTTAATATTATTTTAAACAATTAATTTCCATATGAAAAGTTATAAAAATATATTATCTATGCTTATTTTATATTCAGAGGTTGCGTTATAATATAGATATATGTGTAATACAGATACAGCAAAATGAATTTAACAGTATATAAGAAAATTAAGTGATTCAATGGTGCATTGGTGGTTAGAGCATAAGTGATAACAATACGTCTAGAACACACACACTCACCGCCGATACGGGCTTATAAAATTAATTGAATTAATAAAGTATTTATCCATAGATAATTGTGTCAACAAATTGGTGAATTGTTATTTATACTCACATACAGAGTAATTTACCAACTTGTCTACAATATTAGATAGTTATACTGTGAAAATGAAGGTTACTATAGTACGATGGGATGACTATTGACGTATATGTCTGATTAATAAACCACACATAGTCCACCTAAATAGGTGGACGTAAGGTGAATGAAATAGTGATCTTATTCAATATCTCCCGAAATATTTAAATGATTAGTAGAAAATACTATGATATTAATTTGATTAAATCTATATATATAAAATAAAAGAAATATTGTAATATATTTAAGTATTTTTACGTGAATCATATTTGTTATATAAATTAGATTTAGTTTTTAATAATTATGTGTATAAGAATATTACTTTAAGCTATTGAATGTGTATTAAGTTTTACTAGAATTTCAGTATAAAATTTAATAATATTATTATGGATTCCATGAGTTAGTGTCCAATGTAAATTCTTCATATATTGTAATTTTATTACCGGTAAAAATCTTGTTGTTTTTAATTCATCGCTTATTATACTCGTTCGCGTATATATAGATAATAATAATAACTTATAATAATAAATATAATCAAATTTAATATATGATATAAATTTTTGGAAAATACTATAATAATAATTTTATGTTTTCAATAAAAAAAATATATATTTGCAAACAGAGATATTTCATAAACAAAAATTTCTATTTGCAAATATTTCAATTTACATAATTTCAATAACAAAATATATATGATAATATGTATATTTTTATATAAGCATTCAATGTATTATATGCTACTCTGATCAAAAATAATAACCTAATAATTAGTGCACACATACACTTGGTTGTGTTTAACTTGCTACCACAAATTTCATACAGAGATAGTTAATGACATTGGAATATTATCAGCATATTTTTATTCATTAATTTTATATACAAAGCATTTTGATACAAAAAAATACCATGCATTCACCGAATACCATCAAATGACCATTTCGCAAGCTAAGTGCATTTTGTGATGTATAGAATTTAATTGATTAAAAAAAATTAAAATAAAGAAACTAATGGCATATAATAAAAAGAAAAGAAAAAAAAAAGAAATTTTAAATTTTGCTGTCAATATGATTAAACTGTTGATATCAATGTAATTAATCATAGTATATATAATATGGAGATTACTTTGAAGGAGACAAATTGAATGTATTACATTTGTCTTATGCATTTCACTATATTATATACTTATAGCAGTTTTATTTTTGATCAAAGTAGTTATAGTAGATGTATTAATAATACACATTAATTTATATAATATATATTTGCTATAGTCGAAATTAATTTTGAATAATATAAATATATTTTTTTTATATGCGAATTTTTACAGTTTATTTTCCAAAAACATAATATACGTAAAATTGATAATAATTGATATAATTTAACATTATATAAATATATATTATCTTCCAAATTAGTTTAATGAACGTATTATTATATATAATTAGGAAAAAAAAACTTTCTTGAAAAAGTTTAATTTTTAATTAATTTTTATTGTTTTTTCTTTCGGATAGTATCAATTGTTTTCACTTTTTTTATTATTTATTGTGTTTATATCTTACATATAAAATATAACTTTTAGAATCTTTATAATTAATAATTATAACATTTTTTCGATAATTTTGTTTGTTTATTTCTCTTTTTTATGATGGAGTCTGTAAATTTGCTATATCCGCCGCACAGATTTTGGGTTTTTTTCTTTTTGCCACAATAAAATAAATGTGTTACTAATAATAAAACATACAAAATTGATAATGACTCACAAATTAATATATTATTAATTTTCATATATGTGTAAATAAAAATGTAATAATGTTAATGGTATAATACAAGTAATTGTTAAAGATTTATTTATATTATTATAATATAAACGAATAAATGTTTTTGTGTACATACATTTTTATTTATTATATATTTATGGGCTTGTGGGTCAAAAGAACAAGTTGACCTTTTTTTTTTTTTTTATTATTTTGTATATTTTGCTTAAGTAAACTGCATGTGTACATGCATGTTTTTATTTTATATATTTAATATTGTATATGGTGTTATGATTCTGTATGGAACTTTCCTTTATTATTGAAGCTGCAAAAGGTAAATATATAATATATGTTTTGTACTATATTTATATTTATATAAAAATAAAATAGAAATGCAAATGCATGTATAACTATATATTTTACTATTTTATATATATATAATATAATAATATATATATTTATGCATATATTATGATTGTGTATACGTACTGTATCAATTGTTTTCTATATATATTTTCATTAATATAATATATACAATACTACAAAAAAATATACAATTGAATCAATTCATTAAATTTGTTATGGAAAATCATTTAACCGTTTTTAATTGAATATCCAATATACCAAGAATATATATAAATATCGAATATAGTGTGTATTTTGATATATATGTAAATATATATAAAAATAGATTATATATGAAAATAGATCAATTCGATTTTCTGCGGATATATAAAAGTTAAATAATTTATTATATAAAATCTCTCGATAAATACAGACACAAATAATGAAAACGTATGCAGCGTAAATTATAGAAAGAAAAATGATTAATGAAGAATTCAATTTAAAATACAATTGTATATGAACATTATAAATTGCTATTACACAGGGTGTTCTTTATGTACATAAAATTTATGGGGTCCTCATCGTCGATACGATCGCAAGCAAACAAACAAGGAAATTAAGTTAAATATTGAAATTTCATATATATATATATTCATTTGACAACCGCAATCTCATACAATAATTGCAGACTATATATGGTGAATTATTATGTACGAAACATATAGTGAGTATAATTTATCAACTTGACTGTAATGTTGTTTGGTATGTGTAAAAAATATATTTATGCTTTTTAAAACAAGCGGACATATACTATCTTGTACCGGTATGAATTTTTGTTATCCGTGTATATAGTTCAATCAGTATGGGAACGCGAAAAATGACCGAAAAAGGTGGTTCTATCGATGTCGTGATCCATCGAAATGTTACCGAAAATATATTAATTACATTATTATATACAAAACAAAAACGGGCACCCTGTTAACATGTACTTATTTTATATGCGTATTGTTATTATTTATTATTCATTTCGATGTTAAAAGTTCATTAAAAGTTTTTAAACATAAATAGATTAAAATTTGCTATTTATATTGTGTTATATTATTGTAGTATTATACGCAATATTAATATTTTTAAATTATTCGTATTATTATTATTATTATTATTATTATTACAATATTTATTATGAAATAAATAGCTATAATTTATGGATAATTTTTAAAAGTATAGCTTTATAAAAATTTCATTTAATTGTTATTTATAATAAAGAAAATTAATTAAAAATATGTATGTAGTTTAAAAATATAGATATTTAAATATCACCTTGATTTTTACATTCCAAATTTTATGTATTTTGACATATTATATAAAGCTAAAATATGTATAATTAATTTTCATTAATTATTATAATTTTATATTTATTAAAAATACATAAAAAACGGATTTATACTTTGACAATACATTATTTAAAATTATTAAACTTTTTGATATATTTAAACTTTAATACATAAAATATATTTATATAAATGTAATTCAATTAATTTATTTTATATATGAGTGATTTCTCCTCTCATAATTACTTGTTAGTTTATTAAACAACTTTATCTTATAATTTTATTTGTAAAATATATAGTACAATATATGTACATACATATAAAATAAAACCTTGTATACAATGCATCATTTATATAAATTTTAATGTAATATTAAATTTTAATGCGTTATTTAATTTGAAATAATATATTAATAATATTAGACAAGAAAATATAGGTCGAGATAAGATCATATTCAAACGCATATGTACACGAGTATCTCAATTTAGCTACTCGCTATTTAAATAGTTTAACTTTGCACCTATTCAATTTTAATTTAATAAAATGATGCGTCTATTTATATTAAATTTTTATGTTTTATATAGAAGAATTTTTGTACTTAAAAGCATTATTAAAAACGAAAGAAAAAATGTTTTTAGGTGGCGCCAATCTTACACTATAGTTATTTGCGCAATACATTTTACATTATGTATATATAATATAATATTTGATTTGTTATATACCTATAATATGCGATATGTATATATAAAAGAGACATCATCTCTATATATAACAATAAGTAATTTAAGTATATAATATAGTAAAATATAATAATGAAAATATTTTATTATTATACGTTGACAAGATAATATATATACTAATTTTAATATATGTATAATAACTATACAATATATAATGTTATTATACCTATTTATTTTCTTATATTATATTATTATGACACCACCACCACTACCACACCATATTATAATACATTATTTTTCTATACATAAAATATTTTGTATATACAACCTCTTTAAGAAAACATTTCTTATTCATAAATTTTTGGATTATATTTCACCATCTTTCATATACGCACACAATACACTCGTCTATATATATACATATAGATGTAATGATAACAATAAAACAAAATATATTTATAATTAGACCATAACTAAAGTCATTTTATATGTACATATTTAACATATAAATGTGTTTAAAGAAAAAAAAATTATGTATAGTCCCACATACACAATTGATGTCTCCATATACTACATATCTTTATCTTACAGAGAGATATGTGCTAATGTTATACACATTTTATTAATAGATTATATTACTTATAGATCTATATCTTCCTATATAATAAGACATATTTCAACGTCCAACAAATTTGATTTAACTTTGTCTTTTATATAGAACACAATTTTACCATTAAATTACATTAAGTTAATTATTTTATTCTATATATAGCAACATATTTTCATACAAAATTCAACGACCGTTCAAAAGTTCACCACTTGATGATTTTATGCTATGTGTTCACTATATTTAATAAGATTTTTCAATGGAATTTCTGTAAATTTATAAAAAAAAAACAAATTTTGTAATATCTAAATGAAAATTTATAATGTGCATTGAATAACATGGATTATTTACTTACTTATTATATGCATGGCATTGGAACCCCGGTGCGGTTGTTTAATCGACCCCATCTGCTTCTATTCTGCGTCTTCTCCCTTCTGAATTGTCATTATTTTAAAGATTTTAATGTATCTCTTTATTATATATAAGCAGAAAATTATGCGTTATACTCCTGAAAGTGCATCCTATATATGATATCTACCAAACATTCATTATACAATCGAGTTGATTTAAATTACTCGCAGCATGGAGTATATATAACATATTGTTTACAATTTGATTAGCGTAATTATCAAAATGTCAATAGGCTTCCTTAAATCCATGATTTTTATATGAGTGCGGATTAGCCCAAAACGACCTTTGTATTTATGTATTTATACAAAATATAAGAATTAAAAAAATTAAATTTTGTAAAATATCATTATTATAATTTCTCATGCTGCCGCCCACCCACGCATATTTGAAGCAAAAGAAAACAAAAAATTTGAAGAATTGAAATTAGAAATGAAATGTAATTATGCGCCGTACATCCAATTCCAATCAAATCAGTTACGCTTAAAAAAATACTTAAAAAAAAAAACTATACATACCATAAATATGTATACAAAAAATAAATGAAAACGACAATTTCTCATCAAATGTACAAAAAATAAAAAAAAAGTTAAATTAAATAAATTTATCATTATTATAATTTTCGAATGAAAGTGAAACATATAAATAAAAAATAGTTAAAGAAATGAATAAAATTAAAGAAATTTAAATATAGGTATAATAACGTTTTATATGTTTTTAAATATATATATATAAAATTAATCATCTCGATATAATACACATATTTTTTTTTCTATGTTAATTTTGCTTCACTATGCCATTAATATTATCTGACCCTTTAATGTGGCCTTTTCTATACAAGTATTCATAACTGCATTAATATTAATATTATTATTATTATTATATATTATGGATATTATTTATAAAATTCATTTAACATGAAATTTATTTATTTATTATTTTTTAAACAAGAATATTATTATTACAATAATATATATATTTAATTATATTACACAGATACACTATATAGTTGATTAAAATAATATAATATAAATAAATGAATGATGATTACAATTATTGTTTAAAAATAAAATATTTTTTGTTTTGTGTTTCTCAAAAGTGTAGGTACAAAAAAAAAAAAAAAACAGACACTAAATTAAATATAAATAATTGATAAAACATTTTTTAAGAAAGAAAGTTTTGCTTTTCGATATACTGCACGTCCATAAATTTAGGGCAATCTGAGCAATTTAATGTAAATATAGTGTGCATCATATGTAAAATAACAACAAAATATACAATACATTTAAAAATATTATTGCATACTCGTGTCTGTCGTACACCCATAGAGAGTTAATTAAAAGAAATAAAAAATGAACAATTAACGTGAAACGAGATGTATGCCTTTGATAATTTTGTTATTTTTGTTGAATACATATTGTATTTATATACAAAAATCAATAATTTTCTTTATAATTGTATGTATATCATTAAGTTTCTAACAAAATATAATATAAAAGTACATATTATATTAATGAATACACACGCGCGACGATATGCATTCTAAAACAAATTAATTTGATTATTCTTATATAAAAAATTGAATTCTATAGAATTTAAATTTTAGCTATTGTTTCACTGAGTGACAAACTTGTGTAGCACTTTATACCAGAGTATTTAAGCGATTGTAACACCTTGGAATTGGATATCGTTCAAGTCTGTTCCAAACCCCATGTAGTGTTGCATTCCTTTAGCAACGCTTTTAACAGCTTAGAATTTTGTATACGTATATTATTTAACAAATTAAATTTTATAAATTAAATGTATCCTTCGATCTTTCTCATATAAACTAAAATTTCTTAATTATTTCCTAACAAATTTCATTAATTTCCATTAATTCTATCACAAATTCTTTTTCAATATATATAGAAATCGCAATGAAACCCACTAGAATTGTGAGGGGTTTGCCCATATTTGTTCTATTTAGAACCACTTGATTAGCTACCCAAACTTCTTCTTCTGATGTAGTTTTTACATAAAGGATTTCGTTGTATATAATATAAATATTAACACACGGTTCTCGTTAAAACGATGTCGATTCCATCACAATTTTTGCTGTTTGATTTGAATATTAATTCTTGTATGATTGAATTTCGTCAAAAGGTCCTGACTACCAATTGGAATTTTTTGACGGTACTTATTACACAATAGGGGAGATGTTTGTCAAATTGGATCACACTATAAATAAATAGATAATACATATAATGACACATCAATGTGATGTGATTTTATAATTATATATATTTATGCGTTATATAATAAATATATATATTATAGTTATAAATAAATAAATTATAGAAAGATATATAAGAATTTTGTTAAAGTTTAAATTATAAAAATTATATTAAATATATATGTGTAGCAAAAGTTTACGATTCAACAAACAACCCATAAAACACCTAAATAAATAGAAATTGTATTTCCGCTATATATTTAATGTTGTGTGGGCACATAACATATGCATATAATATTTATAATAAAAATATATTATTCGTTATGCTCTTTGACCGCAGACTCACCTTATTTTTATTATTATGATTATTATTGCCAAACAAACAATTTACATACGAACACATTCTGTCTGAAAAATGCATCGATGTTACACATGTTCAACAAGTGCAACATGTTGCTAATTGGAATGCTTTTGAGTATGGCGGCGGTCGTGGAATGTTCAAGGTGTCTTCAATTGATGCAAAACGATTTCCTTTCATTACCATCATTCAGTGATAATTGTCGCAACGCGATAAGAGGTGGTAAGGTGCATTATCGTATGTAATAATCGACAACGGTTTAGTTCTCTTGATTCAACATTTTTGCGCTTCTATATGTTATCTCCGGTAATCGTTGTTGATATGGTCGGCTTCAGAACGTTCATCAATATTCAGCGCATTAGCTGTTTAAAGTATTTAGCAGCAATTTTTCCAATTTTAAAATAAACATACAGCTTACATAAATCAATGAGCGCAGTAAAAACCATTTACCATATCCGTGTATTAGAAATTCTTTTCCGATTATTTTTCAGACACAAGATATATTTATTATACTACTATATTAAAATATAATTCAATATACTCTGGCTGTATTCTAATATTAAATCTTTCTATTATTATTATTTCCATACCTATGTGCTATATATATCATCTTAATTTTAATTTATTTATGAATATGTAATTTATAACGAATATAAATTATTAATATATTTTCTAATCATTAATTTAATTTCGAAAAAAATTGTAAAATTAAAATTTAGTTCATACCTGAGATTTTGCCGTGATATGCATATACGAGTATTTGTAGATTCGATTTGTATTGCAGCAGAGCGCTGCGTAGCCAACCTTAATCAAATGACTTTCTTGCTTTTTTAAATAAAATCTATATCAAATGAATTCGGAGTAAATATATACATATTTTTAAATTATAATTAATTAATAAAATTTACAGAATTTACCTTTTTTTAATATTTGTTTCGCATCAACGTCGTTCAGTTTCAAAAACTGTGCTATAGCGATTCATTACATTTTTTTCAAGTTAAATTTTCATAAAATAAGCAATACGCGATTATAAACAAATAAAATTAATTAAAAGGAAAAAATATGATTACGTTAATTATATAATTTTATATTTTATTTTATATTAATGTTCATAACGAATGACAAAAAAAACATTTAATAATTAAATTATTTCTATCTAATAGTTAATAAATAATAATTAAAAATATAAATGCCATAAAATACGTTTTCCTTTTTATTATTATTATTTTTTTGATTTAGTTAATTAGAATTTTTATATTTTTTTTATTTTAATGGAGAGATAAAGAATATAATAGAATAATCTATTTTTATTTTTCATTTAAATAGATTCTGGTTCTATTGTTGTTTGACTACTATTAATATTATGTTGCCAATATTTTCTGGTTCGTGCAATATTTCCTGTTGTTTGTTTAAGTTTTCTAATTGTATCAAACTATATTTATATCAAAAGAATTTAATAAAATTGTAATTATGAATACTTCGTTTCGTCCTCCAAATAAATATAATGTGTAAATTTTTTTTGTTTACTTCATTTAATTCAGGATCACTACGAAATCCCGACGATGATCGTGCATAAGTTTGACTTGGCCAGCGTCGCCTTGATGGAAGATAATAATTTTGTGCTTCTCTATCACTTTCATCATAAAAAGCGTCTTTATATTTTAATAATTCACTATTTAATATAACATTATCTTTATGTAAACTATCAATTTTTGCAATTAAATCACGACGATCGAATAATAAAGATCTAAAAGAATAAAAACCATTTTTATCTATAATTTTAACCATTATAAAAATATAAAATCTTACTGAATATGTTCGGCTTGTTGTTCAATAGCCTGTTGTCGATCTTTATTTTCTTTTTCAACTTTCCGACCAACTTCTAAAGCTATGGTAGCGTTTTTCTTAATTTCTAATAGTTTGCTAAAAATTAATAAAATGCCGAACAAACAGAATTTTTTTATTTTTTTTTTTTCATATTAAATATATAATTTATAATAATTATTTTATTTTCATTTACTTGTAATCCCGTTTTAATAATTCACATTGATTTTGTAATTCGAAAAATTTTTCACCTGATAATTTACATTTTTCATTAAGTTCACTATTTTCAATTTGACAATTTTTATTTTGATTAATTAATGTTTGATTTTTAATTTCTAAATCTTTTGAAGAATTCTAAAGTGTGGATAGAGAGAAAAAAAATTATTTTAATTTTAATTAACATACTTTTACATTTGATAACATTTAAAACTACTAATAAATTTTCCATTTCTTTTTTTATTTCCATTAATTCGTCTTGTGATTTTTCCAACAGTTTTTCTAACACATTCCTTTGGCATTCGGATTTTTGCATATTTTCTTGTAATTCGTCCTTCATGAGGGAATTCTATCGAAAAAGAAACAAAAAACAGAAAGGAAACAGAAATAATTTTTATTTTTATCTAATTTCATGATGATTTTTTTATTATTAGAACCTTAACTTTTAGTTTGAAATAAAAAGACATTTATTTGTAAAAAATTGGTATAAGATATTTTAATTAAAATATTTTCATTTATTTTCTACGACTTTCTCTGGCAATTTGGTGGTGAAATACCATGTCGATAAAAAGATATTAGGGCTTTGTGGCTATATATTTTGAATGAATGAATTTCTTCTACTAGCCGATGCATGTATCATGTAACAGGCCAGGCCGCAACAATTTTTTGTTCAACGAGTTCCAATTGACATTGGCAGACATTAACAATAGTTTTATTGGGTATTTTGATAGTTTTGGTACACCGCTCCTCGTTGGTTCCAACCTAATGCAGCTTATAACTTTATGCTGCAGACTCATAAATAAGTTAAGGTCCTATATAATATTTAAACATAGAAATAAATGTATTATATAAATTTAAAATAAAAAATATACCTCGTACCTCCATCAAAAGTTTTTCATATTTACTCTTCCAATTGCTAATGTCTTTTATAATAGTTAAATTTATTATACGTTCTTTATCTGTATCTTTTAATTGATCTTCAATTGTTTTTTTCTGTATATCTAATTCATTAATTAATTTACGTTCACGTAAATTATATTGATTTTGATTATAGATAATTTCATCTGATAAATTATTAACTTCTTCACGTATTCTGTGTTGAAATAAAAAAAAAAGAAAATGGTATAAATAATAAAATTGTAAATTATAAAACAAATGGGCATACTTTGACTGTTCGGTATGAAAATGAGATAATTCTAAATTTTTAGCATTTAACTCAACATTTAATTCACCTTCTCGACAAATGGTAGCCAATATTTTTTCATTTAATTTATTTATCTCTTCGTCACGTTTTTCTAATCGATTTTCTAATACAATAACTTTTTCTTTGGCATCATTAATCTGCGTATTGTAATGATACATAATTTTAAATTATTATTATAATATTAATATAATTAAATAAATATATTATCGTATATATTGACATACAATTTTAAGATGTTCTATTGTTTCATTAGATAATTTACTTGTACCCTCAAAAGCTATATGTTTAGCATTTTTTAAATTATATTCTGTAATTTTTAATGCATCTAAAGTTTTTATTAATTCTTTAGCTTTTTGTGCTAAACGAAGTTCTAAATCTATTATTTGATTATTTTTATCATCATTACATACATCTGGAATACTTTTACAACATTTACAATTATTTCGAAATGTGTCTATTTGATTTGTTAAAATTTCATTTTCTTTAATATATTTACAAGCATTTGTTTTATATTTATTTAAATCAATATTTAATTCATCGATTCTTTTATGTAATTCAATGGTCTATAATATGGAAAAAAATGTATATTAATTATATATATTTGGTTTTTAAATTATTTATATATTTTTATTCATATATAGAATTTAACCTGTTGTTGTATTGATAAAATTTCTGAATCTTTTTCAATAATTTTTCTTTGATATATATCAATTGAATTTTGTAATAAATCTTTTTGATCATCTAAATTTCGTATGGTTTCTTCATAATCATTTGTAATATTTGGATCAATTTGCTATATTTGTAAATAGAATAGAAATAAAAATAAAATTAACTATAAATTAAATACAATATTTTAAAAGATTGTGAAACCCCAAAAAGAATAAGATACAATATAGAAATAAATGTATGCCATAGGTGTACCCTACCGAATTATAATAAATTCCATATAGAGATTGAAAGTTAATAAAAAAAAAAAAAGACACCTATTTTCAATTTTTCATCAAAATCTCAGTAGGGTACACATGCCCGGACAAAGCTTTCACATTGTGCACATTATCATTTAACAGAAATACACAATAAAATGGATATATGAATATATAGTTTACAATTTATACATCATAAAAATACCTGTTGCGTATATTTTAATGAATCAATATCTGCAGTTAATTCACGTATAGTATTTTCTTGTAAATGAATGACATATTCTTGATGTGCAAATTTTCTATTATGATCTCGTTCCTAATTTATTTCCACATTTAAATATATGAAAATTGTAATGTAATATATTTATTTTAAAAAGAAAATAAATTAGTATAATACCATTTCATACAACTTTATTCTTAGATGTGCTATTTTAGTAACATCACATTCTAATGATATAATATCCTCAAATATTTCTATTGATTGCTGTTTTCTTATATTTATATTATTTTGAAATAGCTGGAATTAATAATTGGATACAGTCTTTATGTATTTTTTATTTTTCAAGATTATTTTGTTTCATATTATGGCATTTTGTATTATGCCATATCCAGAATTATATATAGGTAAAATGTAAAGTGTTTAAACCAAAAACCATAATATAGGTATATAAATAGAAGAAGCAGTGGGTTATTATTCTTATTTTATACAGCATTTAAAAAATAATATACATATACATAAAATATATATCGGCACACAAAATGCAGTTTTTATGAAAATACATTATTTTCAATAATTTAATTTAATAAATTTTTTCTATTATTGTTATTCCGTGACTAAAATTAATATTTTTATCCGCGAGCCTTTATAGCATACTAATTCATATGCATATATTTTTGTGTTTGTATAATACACATATATTCAATGTTTTTTTATAAACTATATACAAACGCGGAAACTATATTATATTGGAAACAAATGATAAAACTAAATTAAATTAAATTATAAGTTTACATGAAAATTATTTGAATATTTAAGGAAAACTATTTATTTTCTATATTATTTTACATATTAATGATATTCTATATTCTTTCTATATCACATCATTATTATATATCATCAACTCAATTCATATTGTGGACTACAAGTGGGAACCGTAGTGTAAGAAAAAATAAATATCATTGACTGCTATACAAAACATAAAATTAATGCCAAGAGAATTTACACACAAATATTGTAATGATGGATACCAATATGTAATTGACAATATATGTTAATAAAAAGTGGAGCTTATGGCATATCTATACCAAAAACATTCGCATATTGCAGTCAAGTTATATAAGAAATTTAGTTATAATTTCAATAATTATTATATTACAATTTTACATTTTGTTTCACAATGCGAACAGAATTTTATATGACTAATTTTTGATAGAAAATAATTTTAAATAGTATATTTTATAGGATTCTATTAAAATTATTGTATAGGAAAACACTTTTATTAACAAAAAATTGGATAAAAATACAGCATGTAGCTTACGCCTAACATAGGCGTACTGATATATTCCGCTAATAAATTCATTTAGTCCAATGAATTCGCGTTAATGTTTAAAATAAATAAAAATAAATTAAAATTAAATAAAATGCGACCAATCGTTCATTATAAAAAAATAACACAAACTGAACATTTTTTTAAATTCTATAGTATATGAATTAAAGAGGTTAAATAATGAAATGAATTGATGTGCTTTCATAATTTTATAATAATAACAATAAATTGTATTTTAAAAGTTTATTTTATAAGAGGATATATATAAACTTATATAAAAAAATTATAGCATATATAATTTTTTGTAAATAATATTCACATCATACATATTATATTTTAAAAAAAAAACTGATAATATAAATAAAGACAAATACTTTTTCGTACTGTGCCACGGACGTCTCGTATAAAAGGACACGAATATATCTTCACTATAATTTTTTTAAATATGCATAGAGAAAGTAAACTAGATTAGGAAAAAAACAATTAGTTTGGATGCATTTACTTTCTTTCGTAAATATTAATGAAATTTTAAATTATGAGAACAACATAAGTTAATATACATTTAATTGGAAATATATTTTAAATATTAATTTGTTTGCATATATTGTATTGCATAATATTAAATGGTAATGAAAACGATACCGATTACATATATATTAAACGAACTATCACTATACAACTATACGTTCTTAAGTCCACGCATATATAAAATGATATTCGTCACAATATAATTTTAAAATTAATTAATTTAATTACTATTAAAAACTTTATATTTATATTATTTATATGAAATTTGTTGTGTGTAAATAAACGAATATCGAACTTATATCACACTTTATTTTTTTACAAAACATTAATATTAACTATTTATTGTATTAAAAAAACAGATAAATTTAATAAATTATTATTTCCCACATAAATTATATATTTTACATAATTATGAAAATATGTGTGTGTGTGTGTGTTGATATTTCGTTCTAGATGATATTATAGATAATTTTAATTTATTACAGATAATTTCGGTTTTTTACTATTCATTTTTAATTATCTAAGGTCTAATTAAAAGTAGATATACACAAGTACATAATAATAGAAAAATAATATACAATCTAAAATTATATACTATTTATAAATAAAATAAAATCACAAAATAAATTGTATAAAAATAAATAAATAAAATCGCCTTTGGAAACACAATGGAAGCAAACAATGTGCGACTGATTCGATATTCCACTAACTAATATTCAATTGAATAACAAAAAAAAAATAGTATTTACATTTACATTTTTATTATTTTATTTAGTTAGAAAAATTTGAAATGAAAATGTAAATGAAAATCAAATAGCAATATTATAGCTGAGGATCGACACATGCAACTATTATATATATATTTTTATTGTATAGAAATTTTATAGTATCTGTATTACTTTCACCATACTATATCTATATAAATAGATACTAGTAGATTTAATATATTATTATATTTTATATTCATATATTTATATAGATTTTTATTATCCAAAAGATATATCTTTATAATAATATAGTGAGTGAGTGTGCGTGTGTATGTGTATTTAATCTATAATATTTACTCCATTATTATAAAATAAAATAATATAAACCTTCATACATTAATTTTTCTATAATATAATAAGGATATTTTATATGATTTTTATTTTTTTTTATTATTAAATATTATATTGTGTGTAAATCAGATGTGCTTAACCCCTTAACCTAAACTAAAATGTTAAAGAATTCTATATAGGCTAAGCGGTTAGCATCGATATACGGGTATACACAACCAATATAAAGAAGATATATCATATAAATTTGTTTATTTATAATAAAAAATATCCACATATATACGGGGTTAACAAGGTTTTTGTTTGGGTTTGAAAATATCATATAAGCATCATACGTCGACGCGTACATATTGTTCGTGATTTATATAAATAATAATAAATATTACATAAATAAATAAATAAATAATATTTGCATATTCATATATAGGTACAATTTCTATCTATATATAAAATAAATATAAATATATATATTTGGCTTGAATGTAAAGAATAATTTTGTAATTTTATTCAATTTGACATTTAGCCTTAGCATCATTTCATCATTTCGTAAGAGCTCATAGAACTTTTATGCCGATGGACAACATCATTATTATTATTGAAATTCTAACTATTTAAAGAGTTTTACAAATGAATGGTAAATCTGATGACTGCAAGTTCAAAGCTTGGCTATATGGTGAATGCGACATCACATCAAAAATCATGCTTCAATTATGTCTGACGAGTAACCAAATATGAATACAAGAACACAATACGTTCCGATTTTCCAAAATTAGTCACTTTATTATTGATATGCATTGTTCAGCTTAGTTATATGTTGTTGTTGAATGCGTGCACATCGGAAACGTTGATCGTTTGATTACGTGTTAAAATATTTAATTTATTTAATAATAGGCAATTCCTTTGTAAACACTCATGAGTACATGAGGAATTCATAAATCGAGTTTTTTTATACGTAATCAATTTGTTTTAAATGCATTACAATGTTTGTTTATGTTATACATCATTTTTCTCTGCAATGTCACATATTGTGCTATGACGATCCACATTGATGATGTATCAAAAACTTTGGTAAAACTTCAACGAAATCCATTTAAGTATGAAATTTGCAATTATTTAATACTCCACCCAATATACAGGATATTTTCTTTCTTATGTGTGTGTGTGTATTTTATATGAATTGTAAGTGATATAATAATAATAAAAAAAAAGAAACAATATTATAATAATCGATTAAATATTCTAATAAGATTATGAAAAGTTTTGTCAAAGTGAAATAAATTTCTTTAAATATTTCTTAATACAATATATATTTTCACTTCCTCGCATATATACACGAAATACAATTTTTTTTTTATATTTATTTGTTGCATGCTATAATTCATTTTGTTATCACGTTTTTGTTTAATGATCCCTTGCGCCTGATTCATATGATGGCAACTCTTACACTGATTTAAATTTATAACTTCATATTAGCGTTAATGCAACAAATTCTATTGGGAATAATTTTTGGATGGTATGTTCGGAAATGTGAAAGTATTGCCATATATTATTTTACAAATCTTTGAATGTCTTTAAAAAAAAAACGACATAATATGGCTCTTTTATTATTATTCCAATGAGGGAATGTTTATTTTACTTTAAAGTATTTATCCTCAATAATTTATTTAGTAAACAAACAAACCATCGACTGTCACCGCAAATATTTTAGTTTTTTAAAATGAATTTCTATATTCTATATTGCAGCCGTGAATAGATAAAAGAGTAAAAAAAATATTAGCGTATGTGAGTGATTGCATTTATGAAAAATAAATAATTATAAGTAAAACCAAAAACTAAATCAACTATTGTTAGTGATATTAAAAAATTGAAACAAAGAAATAAATACTTGTTGTATTTCTGTGAATTAAATAATATATATATATATACATTTCATCTATATAAATATACAAATTCAACAAATAGAGAGACTTAAAATATTGCATGTATTTTACATATAAATATAAAATCGATTTCCCATTTCAAATTGTAATCGCGATTTGATAAATTATGATTATTGCATTTCGATTTCATATTATTTTCATGTCGCCCCATACAAATATAAATAAATATATTCTATAATAAATAGTAAAAATAATAGAAAATATATATATACGAATGACTTACTTACAATAATATACTATATACTATTTAAATATTTAATATATATACTACTGTCATATATTCATTTCATATATATATATATATATCAATTTGATTTAATAAAATAAAATTATTGTATAACAAAATGAAAATATGTACACAAATTCATATTATAATGAAGAGATTTAAGAAAATGTACAAGATATATTACATAAAACTGTCACTTCTCATTTTAAATTCATAAAATTATTCTAAATAATTTATTATATTACACAGTGTATCCGAAAAATAACCGCGGGCCTTAATAACTATCTATTATATGGATTTGTTGCGATACTATATATATATAGCTATTGATTGATTTTTGTATTGTGAACGGTGATCTTAACAAATTGTCATAATTACATCACATTTCCTTCGCACTGTATAAGTTACAGGATAGTTTAAGTACGTCGATCAATGAAAATGCAAAAAAAATTAAAAAAGCAACATTATATTTTGAGTTAAAATTAGTAAAAATATTACCACGAAACATCCACACACAATGTCTAAAATCGCTTATGCGGTGATAATCATCAAAGACATCATTAAAACTGCCATAACTGACTATAATTTTTCGTAAAACTATTGTAACTACCGTAATAAAACATTGTGTTTTCCAATATGCGAACCAAAAACTAAGTGTTGAATGATGCGGTCACCGTAGATGTAGGCAACATTTATTAATTGTTTGATTTTATCTTAATCCATTGCGGTTTTTTTTTCGGACAAAGTGTGCGTGTATTTTATAGTAAAAAATCTCATTGACTGTAAAATGATTTCGTATAAAAATGAAATGTGATTCATATATGAAAAAAAAACAAAATAAATAAATAATCAAAATACACGAATTTTATGATTTATACGAGTATAACATAATAATAAATCAAATAGAATACTATTATTATTATTATTATTATTATTATTATTTAGTATTGTTTAACAAATATCATTTTCAATCCCTTCATCAAATATTGATCACATTTTTATTACACAACAGTCAACAACAACAACAGCACAAACATAAAATGCATAATAAAAACGTAACATACCAAATTTTGATCTTTATATAATATTTTTAAAGTTGTATAATCTTCGGTCCAATAATAAATGTGTTCACGTAAATATAAATTTTCATCTCGTAAAAAATTTATTTGTCTATCTAGTTTTAAATTTTCATTGAAAATATTATGCAATTGTTCGAAAAGAATGTCGTCGTCGTCATCCGTTGAATTTTGTGATTCTTTAAAATTATTTTTAAAAACCTAGAAAATAAAGCATGTATATATTATTAAAGTTTTAATAAATATATGCATTTGTAATAAATATAATGCCACTAATATAATTTATAAAAAAACACTTACTTGTTTGCAGTGAACCAATTAATTATTAATACTTGCTATATATCTAAAAACTATATATATCATAATATATGCGTCTAAGTTATGTAATTAATATAAATATAGAATTATTTTATAAAAATTAAACACAAAACATAATTGTTATAAAAAAGCCACCACCATAAAATTATAATTGCATTATTATTAATATTTGTTAATTGGGTTATTTGGCAAAAAATTTATAAAATTCGTTATTTTAAATTAGCGATGTTAGCGCACAATAAGATATATTCCATGAATATATCATCGCAGGCTTTTAATAAATAAATAAAAAATTGATTAAAGTGATGGACACACAGATTTTATAACGATTTTTTTGTCACAAATAATTTCCAATTAACAAGTATTAACGGATAATAAGGTAATTCATAATCACAATATATTAATTAATTATATTATAGAAATATAGATTTTACACGCACACTATATAAAAGCTTGTTTTAGTTATTTTATACTTTCGTATATACGTATTTATATTTTAATTAAATTAAAGATATAGTTAATTATAATAATTAAAAATTATAAATTGCATCCTTAATTATTATATTTATTTTGTATTATTTTAAATTATTTTATTTCTCGTATTTTAAGTATTAAATTATATATATTAATTTACAATAAATTATAGATATTGTAGCTTGTGGAAAGTTAAATTACATGTTGAAGTATAAGAGTGGCAATATTTTTATATGAATAAAGGAAAATTTAAAATCTGAAAAGGCATGCCATTTTTCATAAACTTAAATTTTCTTTTTCCATAAGTTTGATGATTTATTTTTTAAAATAATTTTTAGAGATTTTAAGTTTTATATTTTGTATGCCATGCTAATAAATATATACAGAAAATAGAACATTATAAAAAAAATTTGCAGTAAACTATACTATTTTTTTTAATTCACACATTTATAGGCGTGCAGGCATTTCTTTATAGCATAGTCCACGGTCCGTTACGTTAATGATATTACATATTACTTTTAAACTTTATCTTGTACAATAGTATTTAAATGATCTGTACTTGTTAACACAATTATCCGTTTTCATAATAATGTCACGATTCGCCATTGATGCGACGTATTAATTACAAAGATAGCATAAATAAATATATGGTAGAAATTCAATGCATGTAAAAACACTTTATACTTTAATAGAAATTCCAAAAATTTTATTTATACTATCTTTGAAATAATTATATTATATACGTATTATGTTAATCTAAATAGTAAAAATATTGCAATCACTGTTTTTCATAACATCAAAAAAGAATTTACTCTAAAATTATTAATTAAAATAATATATAAACAAATTATAAACATTATTCGAGTTATAATTAATAATTAATAAAAATTAAATATATAAATAGTAAGTATATGGTTTCGGTGAATATTTTAAGTATAAAATATATATATTTATTATTATAACAATTATATATGGCAAAAAAATAATCATCTTTTTAAGATAAATATACAATTTGGTCCGGCCAATATTCAAAAATAAACATATTTACTGCACACAAGTTATAATTAATAATAAATTAAAACCGGTGTACCGTTTATATACACTTTAAGTAAACATTATAATTTATACGACTGATTTTCATACATTATTCATAGTATGTGTAATATATAAAATTAAAATTTCTAAATATTCAACAAATATCTATAAACTATATAAATATCTAATAAATTAAATTGTTTAAAAACATATATAAAAATATTAGAGGTAAAACTAAAACACATCAAACATCATGCACATTACGCCACCAGCTCCACTTTGAGCTATTTTGTGAAGAATTTTTATTTGTAGAACTCACTGCGGAAGAACCTGATGCACTAACGCCGCCACCAGATGAACGAACATTTTCTTCAAGAGCCATACGTAAATTAGCAATGGTTGTCAATTGATTATTACACTTAACAAACAAAATAATATAAAAAATATTAAATTTTCCGATATTTTCTTTGCATATATGTTTTATGTGCCACCGATATAAAAAAATACTCGCGCGTACGTGTTTGTGTATGTGTATACAGACAGATAATATAATAAAATATAATAATAATAATTGATTTAATTTTATTTACCTCAGTTTCCAATTTAATTTTATCCGATAAAATACTAGTCATTGATGTTTCCTGTCGCGTAAGCTATAATTTTTGTTCAAAACAAATAATAATATATTTACTTATAAAAATTAAATAAATTTGTAATAACATTAAATATTATTATTCTTACAGAGTGTTGTAATTCTGTATTTTCCATACGAATTTGTTCAATCACAATTTTTAAACGTGATATTGTATCCAAATGAATACCCAATGTTTGGTTTAGTTTTTCAATCTAGAAACAGATATACAAAAAAATTAAATTTATTACAAAATATTATTATTTATTTAATATAATTTATTTAAATGTATGTTATTTTCTTAAAATAACTATCGCACAATATATAGGCTATAATAATATGCTATTAGGATAGGACCGCCTTAACTTAGTTTTAAAAAATTCAATCGGCAAATGTGTAATCTCAGTTGTGTAAACAATAATTTTTTTATTCTATAAAACCATAACGTTACAAGAATTGGAAGGTCTTCTATACACAGCGTAATCATCAGACATAACGCCCTTTGATTATGATTTGTTTAAATTGATGAAACAAAGTATGGGTGGCACATAGTTCCGAAGAAGTACAAAAATGGATAGTAGTGTAGTTTACATAGTTTTATCGAAACTATATTGTCGCATAGAGATGGCAGAAGGAAAATATTTTTTGTTCAAAATAACTTGTATCAATTTTTCACAATAAATCTCTCCGGTCAGCCCAACAAAACGGGCGAAAACCAAGCTAACGACCTAATACATATTCATTCAGATACATACATATAAATACATATTATTATAATATCCTACTTACAGTTTCATTTTTATAATCACAATCTTTTTCCATTTGATGAAATTTTTTTTTTATTTCATATATATTACGATCTTTTATTTTTAAATTATCTTTTAATTCTAACATTTGTTCTTCGGTTGTTGTTAATAGACAATCTTTTGTATCAATTTCATTTTTTAAATCTAATAATAATTTATCCAGTAAATTTTTATCACCATTTGTTAATTCTTGTATTGTTTGATCGGATAATGGTTTACCTAACTGTGGAAAACCCATATTATTATTATTATTAAATATTATTAAATATTATTAATTTAAAAAAATTAATATAAAATTTAATCAATGTTAATTAAATGTTAACTTTAAAAAAATAGAATAAGAAAAAACCACACGTTGCAGCAGCACACACGCACACAATAAGTTTAAAACCTCGACGTTAACTAAATTTGAAGAATTAAAAAACTGAGTTTGGAGACAAAATTTGTATTTTATAAATTTTGATGTATATAATTATTTTTTTTCATGTTATTAAAATAGATATATATTTTTGAATTTGTTCATAGAGGATTATTTATATATTGTATTATATATAGAAAAATGCACGAGATGTTGAAGAGATGCATCTTTTTAATAACTAAAATTAGATTATATTCTTTATTATTATTATTATTATTATTATTATTATTATTATTATTATTATTATAATTTGTATTATTAACTCTGGAAAGTGTGTGTGTGTCTACGTATTGTAAAATGAAAATGAAATTTTATTTATATACATTTATTTAATATATGTACAATATATGCATGAGTACGTGTGCGTGTAGAGAAATCTTTATTATAACAACTATTGATGAATGAAAATATTTATGTTAGATTTTGTTATGATTTAGTAAAAAATTTAATTATAAATTTTAGCGGGTTTTATAATAATGAATTTATAAATAAATATTTAATGTAAAAAGAGTATTATGTATTTATAGTTAAATATCAGAAACATATATTTATAATATCCTTAAAATTAAAACATATATGGTATCTATATCTGTACTAATACATCGCATATACGGATTTTTAATTTATTTATTGTATTACCATAAGAGTTGCGTGAGTCATTTCATTTATATAAAATTTAAGGAATTTCTTTTATATATTACATTTAACAGGATGTCTTAAAACAAACTATTTACATACTATATTTTAAGAGGATTATATTTTTTTCTTGTTCTACTGTTTTTTTTTTTCAATTTCTTTTTTCATATTAGGCAAACACACAATTAAAATCTATACAGAAACCATCCAACAAATAAAACATATAGTTATTACGTGAAAAGATTTAACGAAAATTCGATATCCCTTTATTAGACTATATTAAAGTGACATTTTGAAAATAAAGTGTGTTGAAATAATGTGTCTATAAAAGAGAATATATGTTTACTTATACTGTTATCGATCATAATTTGGAAACATATATTGGATTCACTGATGAATATATCAATATTAATATATGGATTCATTAAATGATCCTATTTAGTCATTTTTGTGCTGTCTGAATGCTGAATTAAAGCATAACTGAAATTAATATTACTAAACATATAAGTAGTATATTAGCACGCCAATATTCAATGGCTTTTAGAGAAGCATATTTTGCTAAAATGTAACGAAAATAAAAAAGTTAAATACAAATTACGTTTTACTGTCACAAAAGTCTATATTTCCTTTCCGTTTAAACGTTTAGTTCTTAACAAATACACTACTGAATGACAAAAGCACTTTGGCAAACCAATTTATTTGTAAAATCCACCTATAGCACCATAAAATTATGATAATCTTCAACTATCAATTAAGCAAGCAACTCTTGAGTTTAAAACCCATTAGCTTACAAATGCAATTAGCATAGTTTAAACTAGAATTTTATTGTGAAATTGTACGTACATATGGCGTATTAAAAGAAACAGAGAGAATACTAACAAAATGTATTTAAAAAAACAAAAATTAGATAAATAAATCTATTATAAAAACAAAAAAAAAACTAATTAAATTAATATAAATTCATTCATAATTTGGTCTAACCTCACTCTAGTGTATATTTATATAATACTATAATGACTAAATTATTTCAATAAATACGGTTACTATTTTCCTTGAACATTCAATTATAACATAAATATTTATCTCTATTAATTACAAGATAAAAAAAATATAAATTTATTTTCGTGTATTTTTCTATAAAAACTCATTACACTCGTCATTCAATAAATCTCAAATTACAACAGAAGTTAATAGTTGGAAGAAAAAAAAACATACAAAAAACATATGTTTTAATTAATAGAGAATTATTTTTATTTACGAAAGACGTTGTGTTTCACTTCAAATTATAGAAATTATAATTATATACACAACAACATCATATAAATATGTATTTATTTTGAGTTCAAACTTCAACCCAAACAAATCATAAGTGGGAAAAATTATGTATCAAATTAAAAATTTATGTTTTTAATGTTGGACTGTGTGTAATACTATTGATGCAGGAAACCACGTACACGAAAACATTATAAGTGCATTATGAAAATTTAAACGGAAAAAAAACAACCAAATATCCACGACATATATTTCCACACTTTACCTAAACACAGCCATAAAAGAAAAACAAAAAAAGCTGCGTGTGTTTCTAAAATCATTTTACATATTTTTTTATATTATTTTTATTATTATTATTATTAGGAAAATATATATATATCTCTTAAAATATTTACTATTTATAAACGAAATGGGAAAAAAAGAATATAAGAACAAAATATTTATCTATAAATAAATAATAAATTATAAATAAATGTCACATTTTATTTTAGATAGATATTTTGTTTACTTCTTTGTAAACAATATTTAATTATTTTTCTTTATACACCTACAAACCCAAGAATGTGGATAGGTTTTATTGTTATTGAAAGATTTGATTAATTATATAGAAATACTTAACAAATTAATTTAGTGTTTAGTATTACGAGTAATAATAATGAATTAAAATATACTTACAATTTTTTTAAAAGTATTTCTAAGATTATCGATTAATTTTGTATATTTTGTATCCAATAATAAAGTATTACTCGATTCCTGTTCGCAATCACACGAAAATAAAAAAAATAAAATAAAATGAAAAAAATAAATAAATTTGTGAAAAGAAGAAGTGACTAAATTACATTTTCTTTAGTTTTCATTTCATCGTTCATCAATTGCTGTAATGTTGATATATAAGATTTTAAATTTTCATTTTCATCATTTCGATCTAATATTGAAATAAATTAATTATTTTATACGATTATATAGAATTCTATATAAACCATACCTTTTAATGTTTGATTTAACTTATCATTTATTTGTTTCATATCTAAATTATTATATTTTAAATTATTTATTTGATTTTTCATTTCATTAATAGCCGTATTTATACATTCGACAGTTGTAAATTCAAATTTCATATCATTTTCAATGTATTTAATGTCATCATAACGAGAACCTGTACACTGTTCGATTTCAATTTGTAATGTTTCAATTAGACTTTGAAATACATTTGCCGACTCTTTATTTTCATTATCATTCTTACGGATAACATTAAAATTATCAATTAATACAACCAATTTCGAATATGATAATTCACTGGCAACCGTAACTAATTTCATTTTTAAAAGATATAATTTTATTAAACTATTTTTATACATAGATTCCTATATAAAACAGAAAAAAAATAAAAATTATTTTATAGTATTTGAAATTTTCTTTATATTATATTTAAATTCAAAATTTACCATATTTTTTGTATCATTTTCAGATTTAGATAATTTTTCTTGCAATTCCTTTATCAATTGGGTATTATTTTCAAATGCATTTGTATAAAAGTTTATTTGTTTCATTAGTTCATGATTTTCTCTTTCATATTTATTAATTTCAGTATAGTTAATTGAATTATGATCAGATGTTGCAATTAACTGGAAAGAAAAAAAAAAAACTATTTATATTTTTTCGCATAAATTATATTTAAACATAACATTCCTTTTTCACTTACCGTTCTATCAGAATCATCTGTTATTGCTATATTATTTATACTAGATGAATCCGAATCATTAGATTCACATGGTGGTGAAGTTAATGTTGACGATGAATCAGTACTACCACTTCTTTCCGATTGTATTTGTTGTGATTTTCGTGATGCTAATGATGACGGTGATGTTGGTGCCGCTGACGATGTTAATGAATATGATGATGACTATGTGTGAAAGGAAAAATTAAAATTTGAATAATTATTTTCAAAATATAATAGTAATTTTTTATATTCACAATTTTTCTTTGAATTATGATCATTATCAACCGAAAAAAAACAATCACCACACACCAACACCCACAACTTTTATACTAATATAAATATAACAAAACACATTTAATTGTGTAATGAAATAATCAGATAAATATCATATAAAATTAATCAAAACAATTTATTATATTAGTGATTATTTTTTATTAATTTTATATTAATAGAAAAAATGATAAATAAAATTAAAGGTTATTGCGACCAATCATTGCTCATTTGCCCATCTCCAATTTGATATTTTTTTTTCAATAATGTTTTCAATGATTTATCAGTAACATAACTTGATTTTGAATATGTAAGACTAGATAATGGTGATGATAATGATGATGATGATAATAATTGTAATGGTTTATTATTAGATAAATAATTGTTTTTATATTTAATATCATTGTTTATCGAATCATTGTCAATATTTTTCTATATATATAAATTAAGATTAAGTAACATTAACATTTATCACATGTACAATATATTAATTTTGTGTAAAAAAATAATGTGAATTAATTATTTGGGAAAGAAATTTGTTAATTATTAATATATTATATAGATACATTATTACATATTGATATCCGTTACCATTATTACATATATATATATATATAATGTTATATAACATCAACAATTACTAAGGCTGAGTTTAACATTAAATAGAATACACATAAATACACACACACACACAACTCTACCTTATTTTCATTTTTATATTTTTTAAATTGATAACGTAGTTCTTTTAGCATATCATCTTTAAATTTTAATTGCTTTTCTTTCATTTCTTCCCTTAAACAAATTTCTTTCCGTAATTTTACTATCATATCATGTTTTTCAGCTACTTCAGTAACAAGAACAAGTTTATCAAGGTCTTCCTATAATTTTATTTATATATTTTATGAAATGCATTAATAACTTATTTTAATGATACAAAAAAAAATTAATTATATTAATCTCTCAATTAATTCAATGATTACTCGTGGTAGTTGCGGTGCCCCCAACCCTTAAAACATTTTGATTGTTTTTTTTTTTTTTTAATTATTAATATTGTATATAATAAAATTACTATTAATTTCTAGTTTAATAAGACAAAATATAACAAAATATTACAGACACTATTGTGTCTTTATTTATTTAATTAATTTTTTTCTTTTCAATTTAAACTTTTGATAGTTCATAAATTTCCATTTTTCTCTTTTTTTTAAACTAACCTTTTTATTAGTTGTTTGGTTTTCATTTTTTTTCTCTTTTACCAATGTTTCTAATTCTTTTAATTTTGTTTTTAGAATAATCTGAAATAATAAAATATAAATTATGTAATAAATAGTATAACAACATCACTTATATTCTACTATTCTACACGTACGTTATCTCGTTCCAATAATTCTAATCGATTATCCTTTTCTTTTATAATTGTTTTCAATTCTAATAAATATTTTGATGAATCAATTTCGACTGAATAACGATTACTATTGGAATTGTCATCAAATATTGTTGAATCCTTAAAAGAAAATAATTTATATACATATTTGAAATTATTTAATAAATTGTTAAAAACATTTGTATCCAAATTTACATTATCTTTTGCATATAAACATTGTTGCTGCTCGTCCTGATCACGATTTTGTAGCTGTTGTTGTTTTTGTTGTTTTACTGATAGTTTCCTTTTCGATGATTTTATTGAATTGGATAAATTTTGAAATTGTTCCCTTTTTCGTTCAATTTCTGAATTTAAACGTTCCACTTCAGCCATTAAGCATTTACTGAAATGATTGAAATATGATTATAGTAATATTAATAATATGTGAATAAAATTAACATTTATATTATTAATTACAATATTAAAACATAGTAAGTATAAATTTTCAATGTATTTAAAAAAATATAATTTGACAATATTATTATTTATATAAATTTTCAATTATTTTTTAAATCAGATAAAAAAAGATCTGTTTTCAAAACAAAACAAAAATATGACTCCACCGCCATTAACCGATTTTTTTTATGAAAATACAGAAGGAAAAATTATCTCAAGAGCTAAAGAACATAATAATAAAGAATATTGGGCTAGAAAATTATGGTCTAATAAATATGAATGGTTATTGGATGAACAAAAGTAATAAATAGATGAATTCAATTAAATGATATATTTAAAATTAATTAATGAAAAATAATTTTTTATTAAATTATAATTTAGTAAAATGAAAGAAGAAAATCAAAAGAATTTTCAAGATTTATATAGTCTATTAGATAATAGTTCAAAAGATCCATATTTTAATGGTAAATTATCCAAACAAATTTTTGTACAACAAATATCTCAAAAACATAGAGATATAGAAAATAATAAATGGCCAGCATTTCCATGTACAACAAATAGAATTTATGGAAGGTGATTATGATTTCTTTAAAATTTATTTATATTTATACATAAATCTCATATAATTTCTTTTTTATTAACTCTCGCAGATTTGGATATCAACCATTAGAAGCAGGTGGTGAATATATTAAACGTCCTAGTTATTCAAAATATCGTAAAATCGGTGGATGGCTTCAAAAGTATGATAAAGTTATAATTAAAGAATAAATTTATATTTATCTGTTTACGATATAATTACCATTCTTTTTGTAATTCATCTTCTATAATAATTTTTTTTGTATCATCTGTATTTAATTCAATATTTACTGAAATTGTATTATCATTAACATTTGTAGTATTTTCAATTAATGGTTTATTAAATTTACTGAAAACAAATAAATTTATATTATTAAAATTTATATTGAATGAATGTGTGTGTAAAAATAAATACTTTTCATTTGGATCACCAAATATATCAATATAGTTAACTTCATTAAATTCTAATCCATCAACATTCCATACATGATTTACTCTTGCACGACGTATTACTTCTAATAAATTTTTCACATCATTTCGATGCAGATTAATTTTATCTTTGTCATTTGTTAGTTTTGTTTCCAAAAGTGATAAACGTTGTACTGCTTCTCGCTCTAAACCTTGAAGTGTATTTATTAAATCTGAAGTTTGTTCACGTAATATTGATACCCATTCCACATAAATTGGATATTTTAACTAAAATGTAAGAACAATATATAAATGTTAATACTTTAATGTGTATGACATACAGCAATGATGGAGATGATCATTATATCTATAGATTTCAAATTTTATATATACAGTTAGGGATTTACATATAATCACTTAAAAATATACTGATATATTAACAAGACTATGTATGTTTTATTTAAACGTTAACTGACGCATACTACCAATAATAAGACTACATTATATAAGTCTATTATAGGCTAATCATTTAAATAATGGAATTAGGGAATCCCTTGCCTTTTGATAATTGCTGACCAATTGATGAATTGTTATATAGGTACTACCATTTGGAGAAATTTACCAAATTAACTGTAATTTTTGTTTGGTAGGTGACATATATAAGGTCCACTTGGAAAAGCATGATTTGTGTATATAATTATAGTGGAGTTCAATTAAATTAGGTGGTAGTTGTACATATAAAATAAGTTACAATTATTCTAAATGTATTCAAAAATAGAACCACTTTGATAAATACATTGAGATGATAATGAAGTTTGTTCTATTTCCGATATAGTTTTACTAACATGTATATATTTTCAATTATCACATCCGAGTTATTGTACACATATTTAAAATTAATTTCTATAATTTATTTTAAATGTTACTGGGTACTTACATAATTAAATGATTTCAGAAGAATACTGAAAACAAAAACTACGTAACAATCGAGAAAAACAATTGAAGTTTTATTATTTTCAAATAAAACCCAAAAAATTAAAGAGCTTCCCATGGAATTTTATGATTTTTTACTTATAAAAGAAAAAATCAAAGCAACAAGTATTCTACAAACTGAGCATTCACATTAGATGAATTAAATGAACTAATCTAACAATATTTTGCAATTTCTTCCATTTTTGTTTTTTTTTAAAGTAAAATTTTCATTTATTTATTTTCGTTCTTACCTCAATACAATTTCCATTAGTTTTTTCATCAATATTATTACAACGTTGTTCGTAAAATTCATTAAATTGATTAAATATTGAAAATATACAATTATCATCAGTAGATTGTGTTGTATCAAAATTATTTTCCTGATAAACATATTTGTTTTCATCAGCAAGAGTATCACTTTTATTATTTTCTTGTTGTTGAAACATCATCAAATTAATTTCATCTATTTAACAATATAAAATTTAGATATAATAATAAGAAAATATTAAAAAAATAACATATACAGTTTATATACACAATAAATAAATAAAATAAAAACTATAAAAAACAATTGAAGTTATATCTAAAAATAATTTAATGTGAGATGATAAATTAATAAATATAAAATTACGTGCGAAAAGGAAAGGTACGAAATAATAAAATAAACAAAAAAAATTATTACAGAGCAAACTGAGTTCTGTCAAAAATAGAATGGTTGTGTTCGTATATCAAAATTAGCGAAAGCTTTTATCTGAGCTTTTATCTTTTATTTAATCGCTGTATTTTTTTATTTTTTAAATAATTTATATTATTTACTTTTTACAGATAATTTATTTTTTTTTAATTCATTAGAAAAATATTTATTATTACACCTTTAATATCATAATAAAAGAAATATAACCGAACTGTGTGTGCCCAATAGTATAATATACACATTTGACAAAAAAATGTTTCATTTAATTATAATTTTAATTATTTTTATAATTATTTATTATGTTTATTATAAAATTTATTTGGAAAAATATTATCGAAATATTGAATCATTACCTGGACCAAAAATGTATCCAATAATTGGAAATAATCAATTTTTATTTTGTAATGATGGTGATTATTAATATATAAATATGCAAATATTAATTATATAAAGTTACTACAATATATTTTCTTTTCCTTTTTTAGAGACTGGACATATTGCAATAAGGAAATTAGCAAATGAATATAAAAATGGTTTTCGTTATTATTCATTGGGTTATTTAACTTATATGATTTATACCGCATCGGATGCGGAAGTAAATTTTATAATATATTATTATTAATTACTTAACCCGCTATTAATATACAATTTTATAATTATATAATTATGTACACACACACAAACAGAAACTACTGACAAGCACCAAAAATATAGATAAAAGTTATACATATAGTTTTTTGCATTCATTTTTGGGTACTGGTTTATTGTGTAGTAATGGTAAAAAATGGCAAATTCGTAGAAAAATGTTAACTACAGCATTTCATTTTGATATTTTACAACAATTCTTAGATATTTTTAGGTTTTTAGTTAATCAATTCATTTTATTGTACGTTAAAAATATTACTTAAATTTTAATTTATATTTCAGGGAAGAAAGTAATGCATTGGTGAATAATATTAGAAGTAAAGAAATACATAAAAATGGTATCAATTTACAAACAATAATATCACAATTTACATTATCGATAATATGTGGTATGTTAAAAATGTTTTATCGTTTAAAAAATTTAAAAATAATAATATTAACTCCTTGAACACCATATAGACGGTTAACTGTTGATATATCTATAAGGAAAATTCGAAAAGATAAGAAATTCAGTTGGTGCGGACTTTCGGTCATGACTTAAATGGCAAATGTTATTGATTTCGAATCCTTTAAAAGAAACAAACGTAAAAAAAATGTAACTTACTTACTGCTTGGCTTTAAAACCTGGATGCGGTGTTAGACCTGCAAAATGTTTCTCCAATCGGATCTAGCTGCAGCTAACGTATTCCAATCCAGAAGTTTAATGATCCTAATATCACCGCATCTAGTCGATCTTTCGGCTTTCCGTCTCCCTTCTGGAATACTATTATTTATATAGTCTTTCTGGCACACGTTCATCCTTCATACGTGTGATTCGTGACCAAATCATCTTATTCTATTGACTTTGTTATATTGTCAATATTTGTAATGTTTTTGATTGAAATTGATGTTGTTTATCCTGTAGGAATGAATACCTGGTTCTAATTGCTATCCTGTGGAAAATTTTCCTTTCAATATAATTTTCCACATTTACCAACAATCGGAAGTATACGAAACTAAAAAAACTATTTCAAAATAACAATCTCCAATAGTAACAGTATACCAGTATTCGTGATACATTAGTTGCTGCCATATAATTAGTTTTGTCTGCATCCAAATTAGCCGCCAATTCTGTTAAAAGAAATATATTAAGAAAACTGTATAAAAATGTTTTATTCTTTTCAATTATTAGAAACTGCAATGGGATTTAAAATAAATGCATTAGGTGAATTATCGGCTGAATATCGTGAAAATATACATAAAATTGGTTCGATAATAGTTGATAGATTTTTAAAACCTTGGTTAATACCCGAACCATTATTTAAATTATTTGGTGATACAAAGAAATTACAAAATTTTATAAAACCATTACATACTTTTACAAAATCGATTATAATTAAACGTAAAGAAAATGTTTCCATCGATACAAAATCGTTACGACGATCAATTGGTGGTGATGGTGCTGATACTGCATTTAATAAATATAATAAAAAATTTCGTTCAGCTATGTTAGATACATTATTAAATGCTGAAATTCATAATGAAATTAATCAAATGGGAATTGAAGAAGAAGTAAATACATTTATATTTGAAGGATATGATACAACACAAACTGCAATAAGTTTTATAATATTTATGTTGGCCCATCATAAACCCGAACAATTAAAATGTTATGAAGAAATACAAAAAATTTATGGTTTGTATAATAATAAATTAATTGAAAATAGAAAAAATTACAGAAAATTAGTTTTTTTTTTTACTTTCTTAATAAATTGTATTTCGTTAGACAATAATGATAATAAACCTTTGAATATTTATGATTATAATAATATGGAATATTTAACATGTTTTATAAAAGAAACGTTACGATTATATCCACCAGTTCCATTTATTGGTCGACAATTAACAGAAGAAATTTCATTTGGTCGGTGTAGTTTTCCTGCAAAAATATCAATAATTAATACAAAACAATTATATATATATATTTTTTGTATTTTACATACAGCTAATGGAACATTACCAAAAGGTACAACTGTTCAACTTTTAATATTTGATTTGCATCGTGATGAACGATATTTTCCAGAACCAATGAAATTTAATCCAAATCGTTTTTCATCGAAAAATACCGAAAATCATCATCATCAGCATCCGTTTGCATACATTCCATTTAGTGGTGGTTCTAGAAATTGTATTGGTATGTTGTTTTGTTGTTGTTCTGGAAAAATTATTTATTTTTAGTTTATCAATAATTTTATAAAATTTATTATTCCAGGACAAAAATTTGCAATGTTGGAATTGAAAACTGTAATATCAACAATTTTAATGAATTTTGAAATTGAACCAATAACAAAAATTAATGATATTATTTTTAAATTAGATTTAATTTTACGTATAAAAAATTCCATTAATGTTAAATTTATGCCTAGAATAAAAATTTAACTTATTTTTTTTATTTTCCTTTTATTAAATGTTTATTTTTATGTTTTTGTATTTAAGTTTAATTGTTTTTTGTTTTTAAGAATGTTCTAAATTTATATATATAAAAATCAAAACAAACTCATTATTTCTTTTTCGTATTGCTTAAATTCTTTCTTTTTTACAGAATTAAATTTTATTAATTGTAATATATTATTTTACTTTTTTTTTTTATTTTCTAATTACAAATTAAACATAAAAAATAATAATAATAAAAATAAAAAAATAATTACGTTAATTGAATTATTTACTTATTAATTTTTTCTTTATTTTTATAATTTTTCTGTTATATTGTTGTTGTTGTTGTTGTGGTTTCTGTGTGTTACATATATTCTACAAGAGTTTACGAAACTTTTCTGTTATAGAGTTATATCTGTATTAATTTATTTCTTATAAACATCAAAAATATATAAATAAATTATTATAGAAATAAATTTGTATAGGTCAATTTAGGTTTTCATTTTTAAAAAAATTAATTTTAATATCTTTTTAAAATTGCATTTTTATTATTATTTTTTAGTTATTTAGTAGCTTTTATCACTTTTTAAAAATACAAATTTAGATTTAAGAGTGTGTGTATTGAAATTAATAAAATTAAAAAAAAGAGGTGTTATTAGGAGAATCTATTAAAAAAAATAAAAATATATTAAAATGATGTATTTAAAATAATTAATAAATTCAAAAGAAATAAAATTTTTATTGAGATTCTTCATCGAATCATTTTATAAAACCGAGAAAAAAAAAAAAAAAAAATACCTCTTGTTATTGAATTTTACCGGTAATTTAATCTCTCTTGAAAAAATAGAAACTGCAGGCAGTGATTTTTAAGTTTTAAATCGACAGAGATGTTTTTGTTTTATGTGGAATGACAAGTATTCCCGTTCGCGCAGAGCATTGTGATGATAATATTATATTATTTATAGTAGCGAAATAGATCGTGATATATATTTTTGAAACTTGATATTTTTTCGATAGTGAAAATAAATTTACGGAATATATTCCCTTTTATTACCGCGAAATACAACTTCTCTAGTATAAATATTTTCTTGTGAATTATATTGTATTTCTCGTACACCCATGAAACTAAAAATGTATGTATAATTTTCACTGAATACTTAAGAATTTAATTAAATTGTTTAAAAATTTTTATAACTAGTAATACAATAAGAAAAACATAAACATAAATCAATTATAATAAAACAAATTGTGTCTCTGCATATATTCCTAAGTGTTTGTATTTTAATTTACTGTAAAAAAATAGTGTTTTCAAACACCTCCGTCTGTTATCCCGCTTATTATTTCCATTATTATTATTATTATTATCATGTTTCAAAAGTTTACAGATAATATTTCTATTATTATTATAATTATTATTATTATTCTTAATTATTCTTATTAAGGTTATTATATTATAATTATTTTTAATTAAATTATGAATGAATTATTAAACTAAAATTTAATTTATAATTTAATCTAATTAAATAATTAAAATTAAAACAAAGTCAACCTCATACAAATATTATTATGTAAAATATATAACTTTTATATGATTTTCAACAGTTTTCTTTCTTTCTTTTATTTTTATTTTTAGCTAAATTTTTATTTTTAGCTAAATTTTTATTTTTATAACAAATGAAAAATTATAAATATCATTTTTATTAACAGTTAATTTTTAATTATTCTTTTATTTTTATTTATTTTTTTTTTTTTTTGTGTTTTTCTTTGTAGATAAATAATCATTAATTTATGTGAAAAATAAATTTTTCATTAAATAATTTTTTTTCTTTATTTTTTTATTATTTTTTCTAAAAAAAAATTTACATTATTTTAGTTTTTCAATTCTCAAATAAATTTTAATTTAAATTAAATATTACTTCAATGAATTTACAAAATAGAAAAAAATATATATATATATATATTTTTGTAAATTAGAGTCAAATTTTAAGCCAAATAAACATAAACTTTTCGATCTTCTGGTACACGTGCTAAATATTCACGTTCAATAAGACCTTCTATTCGTTTTTTAATTACTACCGGTGACGCTAAAAATCGAATTCTAAGCAATGTTGTCACTTCGGATACCAAAATATTATGCTAAAATAACAAACATTATTATTAATAATAATAATAATAATATTTAGTATTAAAAATAAATACAAATCATTTTTCTTAATTTATTTATATTTTTATTTATATTTACCGCCATTCGTTTTCTTGATTTCATTAATCGTACAATTGCAGCTTCAATTTCATGTTTTCTATCTTCATCAACTTTACTACGTGTTTCACGGCGTTCTGGTTCCGATTCACCTTTAGCGGCTACTGTTTGTATTTTAACCCTATGATGAAATGAGAATAAAAAACAATATTTATTATGTAACAAAATCAATGGTAAATTTGGAGGCAAATTTTAATTTATCTTTTTACCTATGAAATTTGGATACGAATGCATCATTAACATAAAATTCATTAGTTGGTTCGATATCTTTTGTTTTTGGTGTTCGTAAGAGGAGACGTTGTGCTGGTTTACCCATTGCTAATGATTGTAATGCACGAATTAAATCTTTTTCGGGTATATCAGTTTCTTGTTGTATTTCTTCATAAGAAAGTCGTTCACGATTATTAAATAACATTAAAACACACATCTGTAAAAAAAAAAAAAAAGAAATAACGAAATAAATGTAAATTGATAAATTATTCTGTATGTGAATATTTAAAAAATCACCAATTGATTTGTTCAATTATGGTGTCAAAGATTCTTAATTTATTCAATTATTAATATATTATATAGTATTTTTTGTATATAGTGCGATTGAGACAATTTTAATCTGTGCTCAATATCATATTTTCAATTTCTGATATCATATATACAAACATGAACTTCAGATAGGTGTATCTTTTTACCACTAATATGTACCATCATTGCAGATTTCCGTTGGCATATACGGGAGGAATATCGTGCAAGTATAACTTTTGCAATAGTATACGATTTAACTCAGATTATAAGATCAAATTGAATATAGCTTAATTGAGAATGTCGATGAATTCGGTTACCTCTGTATACTATGGTAACAACTGATGGTGATACGGAAATATATATACCAAATAGAATATGCAAAGCCTGTTATAATTAACATGGTAAATAAAGTCTGGGGTTTTCGTCGTCCAAAGTAAATCTTAAAATCAAATTGAAAAATGTATATATATAATTTTATGTAAACAAATATTTTATATTTACTTGATAAGTAGATACTTGAAGTATATGTTTTCTTGTTACCGCTGGTCCATGTGTTATGGCTGAACTTGAACTAGCACCATCTTTATTTTCAATTTCTTTTGCTCCATTAAAAACAGCATTTATATATGCAGTACCTTTGTCGCAAACACACCCATATATATATATATATATAAAAAATTAAATATTTAAATATTTAAAATTTTAAGAAATACATATATATATATTTAAAAATATATTCACCTAATTGTGGTTGTAATGTTAATTGTCGACCAGAATGTTTTGCTAAATAAAATCGTTTAAATGTATCGAATGCACTACGTGGTGACGGTGGTACCGTACAATTTGGTGTTGACGACTGTGTTGGCCAAAAACCAGTTGTTAATATTCTAACGGTTAAATCGACACCATTTAATGAAATATTATGTAAATTTACATGTGCTTTAAACTCATCCATTATTGTATTTGACACAGACATATCTTTAAACATGCCCTCTAATTTGGATGTAAATTGACAACCGCATTCAGTCTTTAATTTTGATATCATATTTTTTTCTGAATCATCCGATACAGATTTATTTAATAATAAACGTTTTGCTAAATGTGCTTTATAATATCTTTCGAAAACATCTTTTTCTAATAAATAACGAAACAATACCATTGTTTTATCCAGTATTGTTTCGATTTCTTGTTCTGTCATCTGAAAATTATTATTTTATTTTATAAAAACAAGGAAATAGTTATTATTATTTATATTTTAATTTTAGTATATTGTGTAACTAAATTAATACTGATAAAAAATATATTCAAAAAATTTATAATACCAAATTCAATAACGGATATTCATTGGAATCATCGGAATCATACTTTAACTTTTATTCAAAATTTCATACATTCAAACAAACATTCAAATTTTATTAATTGTTTATTTAATTTAAATTGTTTTATTTAGTTGACAGAGCAAATTAGAGAAAATATGTATTTAAAAATAATTAATCTATTATTGTTTTTATTGTTATTAGTATTTAGTATTATTATTATTTTGAAAAGTTTATATATCACCACTTACCCCTTTGCCGCCTTTTTTCAATTTATCATCAATAAATAATGATAAATATTCGGGCGATTGACCATTTAAATTTAAAAAATGTTCAAAATCTGATGATATCATGTGTTTAAAGATTTTATCATTGTTAAATGAATTATTTAAAAAATGATCAAAACGATCTTTTAAATCCAACAGATTTTGTATAAATATTATTGGATTACTACCGGATTCTTCTTCTTTAACTAACATACGTCCTTGTTCCCGTAAATACGATGATACACAATCGGCTATTGTTTTTAAACCATCATCTTTTAAACGTTGAAATAATTTATACATACACGACAGATCATCTGTTTTTGTATTTTTGATCATATAAACAACACCACTATTTTCCATATCGACAATTGAACGCATATGTTTTTTTATTAATTCATCTTCAACCACTTGTATGATTCGGGGTTCTGTATCTTTATCCAAATATAATTTAGCTCTATCAGATTCTTCAGTAATACGACTCTATATATTAGAAGAATGCAGAAATAAATATTATTTACTTTTAAAATTCTAAGAAAAATTTTAATTTTAATAATTTACTTCAACTTTTTTAATGTAAATGCTTGCATTATTTTCCGATAAAAATTTTTGTGATTCAATTTTATAAAATGATGCTGATTGTGCTAAAAATGGACGTTCAAAATCTTCTTCATATACCCAACGACTATTTATACCTAACACCATTAACATTTGGCATGCATTTTTTATTGATAAATGATCTACAACTTCACCACGACGTTCGGCCATAACCATACGCAATAATGTTTCACGTAAATTATCACATATAAAACCGTGTCGAACAACCTAAAAAATTAAAAGAAATTATTTGTTTAGGATTTTAATATATTATTTAAATTTTATTAATTTATTATTAATTAGATTGGATTGAAAATTTACAATAAACACTTATATATTTTAAAGAATAGTATTGATGGTGGTGCCGATGGTTAAGAAAGAATTGTATATCTAACATAGTAGAATTTCGTGTATCCATTCGGTAGTGGTACTGACATATTAAAATTGAAAGTAATTACTGGAAATAACTATATTTACACTTACCATTTGGTTCGATTATGAAATTAAAAAGCGAATGCATTTGAAAAAATAGATATTTTGGAAGCTATTTAAATATATTAACAATGTTTCTGTACACAACGCTATGAGCGAACCAATCTCATAAGAATTGAATTAATAAAGCATCTTTCGAAACATAATTGCAGATCAATTGGTGAATTTGTTATATAATATATACTAGGATTAGAATATCTGTTTCTATTAATAAGGAACATTGTATTTTATAACATCGGTTAGTAAAATTTATTCCGAAAGCATAACATTATCTCTGAATATCGTACAAAACCATAATTACAAAGATATTCTTTTTTTTTAATTCCATAAATAAGTAAATGGTTAGTTGATCATACCGCCGGCAATAACGGCAAGCGAACACATAACCTATGGATTTCGATGTGTTTAACCCATTTTACAGTTACACTTAAGCATAAAATATAATACGTTGAAACAAAAACTAAATAAATTATATATTTACTTGATCTCTAAATATAATTAATCCAAGATTATAAACATTATCAACATCATTTTGTTGTACATAAACTCTATCCATATACATTAAAATATCTCGTATCATAACCATTGATGTTTGATGATCATTCCAAGCTTGATTTAATATTTGTAAAAAATTTCCATGTAAACATCGTAATACATCTTCACGTACCTTTTTACAAATAAAATAAATATATGAATATCAACAAAATTGATCAAATTCATATTCAATTAATAATATAAAAAATTCACACATACTTTGAATTCTAAATGATGTGTTACGACTTCCTTAAGACCCGTATATAAACGTTCTCCGTGTTTATGTAATACCATTGTATATGCATTTCGATATAATTCTTCAAATGATAAACCGGAATTATTTTTCTTCTGAATTTCTTGTATTGCATTCTTTAGTAATGTCCAAATTGATTCCACATACTTTTCGTCCATGTTCATCTATTTTTTTTTATATTAGGGGTAAAAAAAATTCATTTTAATATTGTTTAATTTTAATTTATTTATGTATTGATATTTATTTTATTATATTTATAAAAGAAGTCATAGCCTAAACTATAAGAACATAAAAATTAATAAACAACCCTTAATTCAGTCATAGCGGGTAACACAACATAATTGTAAATCCAAGAAAATTGATCTTCTATATTTTCTTCTGAATCATAATTATAGATTGTATACTTGTTTGTGTGCATTACCACCTCATTTAGAAAGTTGATTTACAAATTTTCTGGCCGAAACGAAAAAAAAAATTATACACCAAAATTGATGATTGTATCAAAAATTTGCGAAAATTAAATATATAGGATTTTTATATATTCGAAAAAGAGATGGAAAGAAAAAAACAACGTAAATCCGAAATTTTAATTATATAAAAAATATATGAAATATTATTTTAATTAAATAAATATAGGTATAAAAAAAAAAAATAAAAATAAACTTGAATTTTAATATAAATTTGGCGTTTTTTCCATTTTTTTTTTTTTATTGTTTTGATTTGATTTATATTGTTTTGGTGGATTACTGAGCTTAGTTTTTAATGTGCAATGTACAGTTTTTCACCAGTTTTTTCCAGATTGTCAGTTTTTTTGCCCTACTATATGATTTTAGAGAGTGAAACAAAAGCTCATCGATTGCTTGAAAAATCGTCCATCCATCGGTGTTATAATGTGTGGTTTGTAAAATTAAATAATGATTCTGATGTAAATGACAAACCATACGCTTTGTATAATTACTGAAGCAGTTGTTCCCAAACAGTTATATGCTTTGGGGAAGATTAAAAATGAAGAATGAAAATAACTGCCAAACGAATTAACGGAGAATGCCATGGCATTGTTGAGTTGTCTTCAATTACCGTGCTAAATAGAAAAACTATAACTGGCAATGATCTATATTTTGCGGCATTCCTAAACCCAAAAAGTCATGACACCCAGGAAAACCATCAAAATCACTGCCAAAACGATACTGCCACGACTCTGCATTACGGCGCGGCCAGTAAAGAGTGGCGTACACTGAGTTTTTAAAAGCTAATGGATCTGTTACCATATTGGTCATCATCAATTGAAACAATTAAACAAAGTATTGATACAAAAAAAAACAGCAATAGCGACGAATAACAAACGTTGCAAAAGTTTAAAAATGATACAGTAAAACAGTAAATACTGTAAGTGCACATAATAGAACATTAGAGGACTAGTTTTATATGACGATCTAAACATATGTAACAAAATGGTTTATTTGAATATGATGTTTTTAAAACTGAATCTATTGTACGATTTGTCTCTAAAGGCACCAAGCGTTACTTTACCAATGAAATTGCTTCAAGCAATCAATGTACGGTTCGTTTTAAGAAGAATCAAACCATTTTCATGCATCAATTTATAACTATCCACAAAACATAGATTCACCACTATACCGAAGCAAAGAAGCGAAGGAGTACACAAGTCCACAAAAAAAAAGAAAAATAATTCATTCCGCAGGATAGATTATGGTTACAGTTTTTCCTGAGATGCAAAAGGTATTTTATTGATTGATTATCTTTAAATAGGAAAAAACAATAGCCGCGTTAATAGGATATTATTCAAAACTTTTGGAACAACTGATTCTTTGATCGCTGGAAAATTATTGAGGAAATATCCTGTTTACAAAAGAAAATGATGATTTTCCATTGTGAAAATACATCAATACACAAGATTATCTTGGCGATAGGAAAATTGCAAAATTCGTACTACGAATTGGTAGTACATCCAGCATATTCATAGAATTTGACTCCTTGCATCTGTTTACATATCGTATAAATATTCGTGAACTTGAAAGAAAGCGTATTTCATCAAATGAAGTAACGATGATAGTTGTAAACAAGCAATGATCATTATTTATTGTGATTGTTTATTAAAATTTATGTAATTGTAAGTTAAAAATCAGAGATAGTACTATTAAATTAAATCACGTTGAAGAATGCGAGCTAAATATTTATAAATAAATATCAAATATGAAATAAAATAGAAAATATAAACAATTGACTTACCGGAAAAGCTCTTATCCTCATTTTACCCTCTTTTTTTGGTACTGAATTTCGATTCATTTTTCTGGCATAAGCAGAAAAAAAAAAAAATTAAAAAAAAAATATTGCTACCACAAATTGTTTTTTTTTTTTAAACAATAGTTTCTTTTCACTTAATAATTAATGATTCAACTTTTATTTTGATTTAATTATTATTAATATTATATCAAAAATATTGATTGTTTTTGGTTTTGTTTTTTAAATTAGCCAATAATTGACTTAATGTCCAAATCCTTATATAAATTTATACATTTATTCATTAATCAATTTTGTTACAGTTTATTTTTATTAGCAAATGAAAATGATCCTTTATGTAAGGTATAATTGTATAAATAGTTGTTCACGCTTTTCACAATTACACACTAATCTGTAAATAATAAAATTAGTAAAACGTTGTAAGTAAAATAAGTTTTTTTTTTGTAATATAAAATGTTAGATGTAAGTATTGTGGTAGAATATTGACAATGATGAATGATGGTGAGGGGGAGACAATCAATTAATTGAAAATCACCTATTTTGATTTTCTCTATCATGTCCCTTATTAAATGTAATCAATCAGACATTAGTAAACGATTGATGAGTTGTCTAATGAATATTAAAATGCATGGTTAATTCTCGAGACAATCTATTTAAATATTGATAATGTACGTAGTTATTTGTATAAAAGAAATGTGTGTGCCGATATTGAAGATTTTACTTTATATATTATAAGAAGTTAAGTTTGTAGATTTGCACAGTAGAATATGATTTGATTTGATATGTATAATATCATTTTGTATTTTAAATTTAAAAATATACATTTTTAGTCATGATCATGTTGCTTATCATTATTTTAATAACATATAAACACACACACTCTATATAATACATGTATTCCATATAGAAGTGTACCAATAGTTACACACTTTTTACCTATTCTTACAACATTATCTTGATAAATATTACACATTGTATTTTAATATTATTATTTATATTTATTAATACCTATGTATTAAGTATCGGCAATTTAATTATATAAAATACCACCATGTGCTGAACATAATATTTATTTATTAATATTATTTTGAAAGTGAATGCGCACACATACATATACAGTCAGAAACAAATAATATTAAATTTATTTATAATTATTACATTTAATTAATTTATATTTTATCAAAATATGCATATTTGTGATAACAAATAATAACTAATCATTTTTTTTATGACTAAATATGTTTTAGGATTATTAATATTAGATGACGTTGCATAAATATAGGATTGATTTAATATTTATTGTCATTTTATTCCTTCTTTAAATAAGCAATAGTAATATTATTGATATTTTTTATATATTATGTGAAAAACAACAAAATGATTTTAGTATGAAATTGAAAAAGAAAACACATAATTTAATAATAAAATGATAGAAAAGAAACGTAAATATATTATTCTAATTTAATCATATGACGATATTTTTTGTGATGAGACAATAAAATTAGTAGCTTTGTGTGTTCTAGTAAAAACAATTGAAATGGAAGAAAAGTATTTTTTGATTAAATTATTATTATATTCATTATTGGTAAATAATTTGGTCACTTATAGATGCTTAAATTGTTTATAATTAATTTATTGGAATTAGATAATCAGCGGTGCTCCACCACAACTCACTTATGCATATATAAAACAAAAACACGCACATTAATACAAATATAAAACATTCACTAAAAAAAAACTGATGAACTTTTAATTAAGAAGAGGGGTTTGACCTCAAACTTTTTTTTTTATTTCTCAAACTCGATGACCACATAATTAATATCCTTTTATTGTGTAATATAAACAAATGAATATTTATTAAAAAATGAAGCAATATCTTTATTGTTTTTTTTTTTGATAATAAACAGAAATTATTAAGACATTCATTAGTAAATTTAATCAATGATAGTACAATTTTCTTTTTCTTACTATTTTTTCTCTTTTTGTTATTGTGTAAATAAAACCTTCATTAGTATCCAAACATAATAGAAAAAAAAAAAAATAAAACAGTGTATTTTGAGATAAAGAATATTTTTCCTCTTTTATAAATAGAATTATTTCTATCAATTAAAAAAAAAATGTATAAAAATAAAATACAATTCAACAAAAAAAAATAAAAAATATAATAAAAATAAAAATTATTTTTTATTTATGCGAAATGTCAACGCAATCGTAAGTTTGTGTGCGTGCCCGTGCACCTTTTTCTTTTATTTTTTTTAATATTACATATATTTGTATTTCTGTCTAACACATAATAAACACCAAATTAAAAATGAAATAACAAATTTTGCAATGTTCTGTGTTTTACATTACAAAAACAAAAAACTATTATATACTTTACGTTTTTTTTCAACAGCACACAAATGAACAAAGTAGTAAAGAGTTCCGAAAAATTTTCACATAATTCTTTTATTTTTTATATATAGTTATTTTAATTTATAGGAAATCTTATATATTTCTGAAAAAATTATTCACTTTATACTTTCTTTATCTGTTAAACTTTTATAAAATTATACAATTATATTTTTATTATTTTATATTTAGTGAAATAAATATATAAATGTGAAATATAAAAAAAAATTATTAAAATAAAACACTATTTATCAAAGCCATTCCATCCATCAAACTACTAAACTTTCTTTCTCTCTACAGTGCTAATACACTACACAGAACACAATACACCATATCTACACTTTTCCTTATGCCATTTCGCCGTATCGCCTTCGCTCCATTGTTTTGATTACAATAGAGAAATGAGAGAAAATTCCATCGAATCATTCAATTATTTAAAAGAATAATGACAGCCTCACTCAATTTTTACTTTCAATTTCAACTAATTTTTATTGTTGTCATTTTAATTTTTTATTTTATTTCTAACGTAAAAAAAACTTCTAATTGTTGTATCAACCGCATAATTTAGCATTTTATCGTAATGATAATATTAACAACAATACATCAAAATAAGTAAAAGTAAGTAGAAAAAGAAATAGAAAGATTTGATTGTAATATAATAATATAAATAAGATAATTACAAACAAAAATGTAAACCTTTTAAACTATAAGAGGTATACCGAATAGTCAATAAAACTATTCACATATAAAAACGTAATTTTCTTTTGTTAGTTTTTAGTTACGTATTACAATTTTCATTTTAAATTGTTTTAACTTATTATTATACTTACGATCCGATCTATACGAACCAATGATAATGATAGTCATATTAATATAAATAATTTAATGTAAAATGCATGCATAAAACGAAAAAAACACTAACCCAATAGGTAAAAGTCGTAAACGAAATTTAATTTAATAATAATTGTTTTGTTATGTGATTTATATTTCGGTGGTTCGCGACCGGACAGGTCACTAACATAATTATAGAATTTCTTTTCTTTTTTTTTTATTTATTTATTTCAAATATTTTATTAGAAACATTTACTAAAAGTTATCGGGCATGTTTTAAATTATATATATTGTATTCTGTAAAAACTTTTAAAATGCAAATGACAACGTATTCGAAATATTTCAATTTGTTACTATTTGTGGAAAATTTAAGGTATAGTAACAAAAGCCCTAACAGACAAAATTAAATAAATTAAATCAGTCCTTTATTATAATTTAGCTAAATTATTAAAGCGTGTGTGTATGAATAATTTATAAAATTTATAAATATGTTTATAAAACAATAAATAAAATTGGATATATAATAATGTAGAGTTATTTATTATTTGCATGAATTTTATAAATTGTTACCACACTATCTTACTACATTTCTATGTGACAACGATGATGTCTGACGCGATGATGTTGACGACGATGACGATGAATGAAGTCTATTTTGTTTTATCGGTGTATTTGTACGCAGAGATGAATTCATTTGTTGTTGTTGTGCCGAATTTGGCAATATTGTCGATGTTGTATTAGAATGCATTGCAGTTTTAAAAAACTTATTTGATATTCCAACAACTAATGAAAATAATTTTAATGAACAATCACTGTAATGATGAAGTACATAAATATAATTAATATATTTAAAAAAAGAAAAATATTTTATGTATGTTATGTAAGATTTATAGATTATTTATACCTTGTATTAACTACTGGCGTTGCTTCATTTGCACTTAATATAAAGAATGGAAATAAAATTGAAAACACACAACCACTAAAAATATATAAAAATATTAAATTAACCACACACATAGATAAAATGAATGAAATTATTTTTATTTTTAAAAATTTAAACTGTTTAGACATACCCAATTATATAATTATTTGGTAATTGTGTTAAAATAGCTAATGGCATTCCAAAACCAATAAAATATGGCCAATTGTATTCAATATATGTTAAACGTTTATGTAATTCCCATCCCATATGAAACCATTTATATTCAAATGAATATAATGAATGTAAAAGGCACATATGAATAAAGCATAATATACTTCCTAAATAATTAATAGGTAATAAATTTACAACCATACTCTAAAATAAAATTGTGTATATAATATTTTTTTTTTTAATAAATGGTTGTATTTTAAATTGTATTATATATGAAATCAATTCAATTACCTGAACCAAAAATAATGCTTGAATTATTAATGATATCAATATATCAGCAATAATTTTACTTAAACCAAATTGTAGTTGTCGTCTACCTTTTCGAAATTCATATGCAGAATTTGCTATGTCCTATAATATTTATTTATATAATATAAATTTTAAAAATTATATGATTTCTAAATAATCTATTATATCGCTAATATATAAATGTAATTAGAATTTACCTGAAACCAAATACTATTAACAATTCGACTAAGTATAAATAGTGGTAAAACCCATATCATACCAAATAATAATGATAAAATTGGTTTCATCCAACTCCATATAATTGAACCGACACCAGAATTATTTGCAAATATCCATGTTAATAGAAAATTTATTCCAGGTAATAGAAAAAATTCGAAAATAAGGATACTTGACCAACAAACACCACCATTTAATAAACAGCAATTAAAAACTCTTCCTAAAACTTTTGATTCTCTGTGAAATATAAAATAAAATAAAAAAAAAATGAAAAAATAGCTTTAAAAATATCAAATTATCAAATAACTATTTACAAATATATATTTACTTTTTCTTTGTGGCTACATCTTTTTTCATCACATTACTACTACTACTGGATTTATTTGTTACTGTTATTTTATTGCTTTCAGTATTTAATATTAAGTCTGTATTTATTAAATTTTCTACTTGTTGTGCAGATTTTGTTTCTATTTTTTTATTCATTTCCCTATCTAAATAAAATACAACAGCTATTCCTCTAATGCTATCATATATTCCATGCAGTATTCCCATTCCAATTTCCTTTATAATTATAATCGATAATAAATAAATAAATAAATACATAAATAAATATTGTTATAAATTTAATAAATGATAATTCGTTCGTTCTTTGTCACCACCACCAATCGACAAAATGAAGGAAGAACAAAAGAAATTTTTTATTTTCTATTTCTATTAATACATTTGATGCTTGAAAAATTTATATAAATTATTATATTTTTACACTTACATTTATTGTATCCATTTTTATTTAAAATTAAATAATTAAAAAAATATATATATTTTTTATATTAACAATAACAATATCATAAAAATAAAATAATCAGACTTTTTTCTCAAATGCGTTTTGTTTTGCACAGTTTTCAGTTTTGCAAAAAAAAAAATAATAATAAAAAAACCATGACTATTCGCACACAAGGTACAAGTACAAGCACAACACAAGAAAAACTATGTTCAAACGTCAAACTCAAACTCAAACAACGCAATAAAAAAAATTAAAACCCAACAACTCATAAGACACAACTCCATGCTCAAACTGGCTCCAATTGCTCAAGCACTGCAAAAAGAGAACTAAACACGAAAAATCACTCAACCCTCTCAAACCAAAAAGTAGTTGAGAAGAAATTTCAAATCATTTGACATGAGTGTTCCTTTCAACAAAATAAAAACTCTTGTCTTGTCAGTTTGTTTCGTTTTCATTAATGCCTTTCATTTGTGTTTATATTTTTATATTTTTCATTTTTGTATATTTTCATCCAATTTTCTGTTATTTTTTTTAACAAATAAATATCAATTCAATCTATATGGCCATCGGTGCTAAGAATATAATTTTTGGAAATAACAATACAACATAAAATAATAAATAAAATGGTAATTTATGGTGTTTATATTGTTAGTAAATCTGGTGGTTTAATATTTAATCATGATCATAATGTACCAAAAATTGAAACAGAAAAAATGTTTAATTATCCAATTGATTTAACATTAGAGTATGATCCAAAAAAGACCTCGGTTTCATTTGGCCAAAAAGATGGGATTAATGGTAAACAAGCATTAAAATTGTTTTGCTTATTTTAAGTTTGAATGGTGATGATTAAAATTATAATCAATCATCAAATATTAAATACATTACAATTTTTATATATTTAGTCGGTCATGTATTGATGTCAATAAATGGTGTACCAGTTAATGGATCTACATTTGGTGATGATAACCATGATGTACGTGAATTTATTGAAAATAAAAATAATTATCCAATAACATTGAAATTCGCACGCCCTAAAATGACAACAAATGAAAAAATATTTTTAGCTAGTATGTTTTATCCATTGTTTGCAATAGCTAGTCAATTAAGTCCAGAACCAAAAAGTTCTGGTATTGAAATTTTAGAAGCTGATACATTTAAATTACATTGTTTTCAAACATTAACAGGTAAAATTAAAACACAAAAACTAATCAAATAATAATCGAATTAATGTAATTTATCTAATTATTATTGTTATTGTTGTATAGGTGTAAAATTTATGGTAGTTGCTGAAAATCAACAACATGGAATGGAAATATTATTAAGAAAAATTTATGAATTATATTCCGATTATGTTTTAAAAAACCCATTTTATTCAATAGAAATGCCAATACGTTGTGAATTATTTGATTTTAATTTACAAATGTTATTAGAACAAGTTGAAAAAACTGGTATAACTAATATTTAATTATTTAAATACATTAAATATTGTAGGTGTACTATTAATATATTCATTTATTTATACAATTTCTGTATAAATACGTATAAGATTACTTACTATTTATTTTATATAAAAAATTAATAAATAATTATAATAAAATTTATGGATAACATACATATATATATATTATTTTATCATCAATCTATCGATACTTACAAATAAAACTATGTATTGAATTTAGTTAGAGGTATAGTTTAACAATTTTATTTAACTTAAAAATTAATACATTTTATTACTTAGAAATTAAATATTTAATTTGTCACATAATTATAATACATAAACATATATATATATATTAACTGGAATTAACATATTACATATGCATATAACTTTAAACATGCTTTCTTTATATACACTAATTAATTTATAATATAGCGACTAATTAATCAAAATGTTGGTGCACTTAATATAAATAATTGTTGTTCTTCTTTTTTTATCCATTTCAATAATTGATTAACTAATGTTATAACGGAATTTTTATCAACTGTTGGCTCAAATATAACATATAATTCATAGCCAATTGTTACCCAAGCTAATATTATTTCTTTTTCATGCATTTCATAAATTAATTTTAATGGACGACTTTGACTATGGATACGATGATGTACATCATAATATATAGTTTCTAAACGACGAAATTCATCAATTGTGTTATATGGTCGTGTTATTTCCGAACACAATAATTGTGCATTTGATTTAGATTTATATAAAAAGTGTCTTATTTCTGGTATACCAATTGTTTGTAAATTTATACCTTTGTCAATTGCATCATTTATAGCTTTTAAACAATTTGAACGTCTTAATTTCTGTGTAAATTTAACGTAATGAATAACAAATTATTTATTAGAATAATATAACGGTAAGTTTAGATTTAATGAACATGTAATTATTATAAAAAAAAAACAAAACTGTTGTTGCCTACTTTAGTAATTTTCTTTGTAGCATCAGACAGCGTATAAAAATCATTACGATCAACTGATAATAACATTAAACATGCTTGACAATCTTCAGCTAAATACGAAACATGTGCATATAAAAATCCATTTGTATTAAATTTTGGTAAACAAATTGGTGTCCAACTTTCAGCTGTTTTAAAACTTTCAGAACATTCTATTAAATTAAAAATTAATCTAAAATCAAAGAGAAAAAAAAGGAACACTTACAATACTTTTTTTTCCATCCTACAATTTATTAAATATTAATTAATTACCTTAAATCTGCCGGATGTATAAAATATTGTTTCATACGAACTAATGCAATTAATTTATTATTAGCTATAAGCACAGCAAATACTAAATTTTTATTTTTGGAACAATTGCTTTGTATAGCACTAATTATTGTATCACGTACACTTAAATTTAATGGTAAAATTCGTACTGAATGTGTTAAAAATATAAATGGGTTATTTGAAACTGTAACGAAAAACAAACATACAAAATAAGAATATTACGATAATAATAATATTATAATAAAATTAATTTATATTACGAAATACGCATAGATAATATAACACATTACTTTTTTTATATTTATCAGCACCACCACTATTATTATTATTTATATTACTAGATGTTATTGCTTTTTTATGATCATTCATTAATAAATGATCAATTAAACGTTCACTTCCAGCTAATAATCGTCTTAAATCAAAATTTTTACGTTTTTCAAATATATTTGTCATATTTGATAATGTTAATGTTGATAATATTTGATTATAAATATCTCTGCAAAAGAAATTTATAGATTATAGGTTGTTTTTTTTGCTCTTGCTAAATATATACAGCATTATCTATTGTCATAAAATTACTTACGATAATTTTAATTGAATTTGTAATACACTTATTTTTTCACGACATGCTGCTACTAATATTAATGAAGATTTTACTAAAAATACAAATTTTATACCATTTGCATGTATTGACATAATTGTATCTTGATTAGATTGTACCACACTAACTAAAGCTTGCATAACACCAAATAACGTTGCTAATTTATCTTCATTACCATGTAATGAATATATTGGTTTACCAGCTAAACTTAATATAAATACATGTAATTTTTTATTTAACCAATTTGCATCGTGCAAATAATCACAAGATTGTTCTACATATTCTTTAGAAATCAAAGATTCTTCATCAGTTTCTGTAGTTGTATTACTTAACTGATGATGATAACGATGATTGAAATTGGTAATCGATTCATTACCATTTTCAACCTCACCAATACTAGTTGTATTTTTATCATTAATATTGATAGAGGCGTTACTTGTTGTTGCTGCTATTCCTATTCCTATTACAGAAGAATTTGATGTAGCCTTTGGTGTAGAAAATGTTTCGGTTGATGATATTGAATTGATGTCATCTTTTATGCTATCAATTTCATTTGATTTGTCATTTAAATTATCTTGATTAGGATTTTGTACACCATCAATTACATGATTTAATACATTTTGTGAATTTGTATTAAATTCTTGTGAAAATTCTTCAAATGAATCTGTTGTTATTAACATACTCTCATGTTGTTCATTACCAACCACCGTTTCATTAAAATCATCGTGAAATTCTGGTTCATCTATATTAACTTGTGTATCACTCATTTTAATTTGAACAAAAATAAATACACTAATCGTATTTTATAAATATTAATTTAAAAGATACATAATACTCTGAAAATAATAAAAAATTAAAATTATTTTTTCTTTATTTATTTTTTATTGTCTTCACTTCACTTCACGTTCACAATAGAGTTGGACGAATAGTTACTATTCGATTCGAAAGTAATCGTTACTCATTTGAAATCGAAATGAGTATTACTAAATAATAAAAAATATTAGTTATTCGTTACTTTTTCGCCCAATATGCCAATATAACAATTTGATGGAACGGATTGTAACTAATGTACAGTACTATAAATACACCGGAATACGACACCTCGTTGTCGCGACATGTTACACTTGTGCAGTGCCAGTGCCTTCATTTCTTCTTATTACATATATATATGGTCAAAGTTACCGGGAGTATAAAGCAATAAATAATAATAATAACAATAATAATAATTTTGGTTCGGTTTCTATTTAGTTATTTACATTTTTTTGGTTTGTGTTGTACGTATAATTATTATTCAATTATTTGTTAATTATCTAAAAAGAAAATGCCACAAGAAAAATTAAAAAATAAAGCTAAATTGCCAGAAAATATAAAAAATAAAAATTAATCAAAAGCGAAAGCACTTACACGTCGTTCAAGTGAGTAATTTTTTGTACTTTTGTGTGTGATACTAGAACTAGATTACTGACTACACTGGTATTCTTTAAAGTTAATTCTATAAATATTTTAATTTTTTTTCTTTAATTATATTAAAGATGCACCTTTTCAAGCAAAAAGAAGTGAATTTCTTGAACAACAGTTAAAACAAATTGTATCTAAAAATGTAAATGAAACTATGGAAGATACGTAAATGATTTCCAGAAAAAGAATATTTAGATAAAAAAACGTCCACACACTTCTGCTACACAATTTAAAAATTCATTAAATAATTTAATGGATCTATTAATGTGTACGGAACCATCGTATCTACGTTGTATAAACCCAAATGATGTACAAACAACGGACACATTTGATGATAAATTAATATTATATAAAGTTAAATACTTTGGCTTAATTGGAAATTTACGTGTACGACGTGCTGGTTTTGCATATCGTCATACATATGAAATCTTTTTACAACGTTATAAATGTAAAGAAACGTCGCAACAATATAAAAATGATTCAGCTCGTGATGGTGTACAAGTTTTAGTTAACGAATTAAAATATGGTAAACATTTGTATCGTATGGGTAAAACAAAAATATTTATATGTTTACCGAAAACATTGTTCGACACCGAACATGCATTTCAAATGAAAAAACATAACTTAGCATCGAAAATTCAAGCCACATGGAAAGGTCGTAAACAACTTAGAATATATTTGCAAATGCGTAGTGCTGCCTGTAATATTTGCACATGAATATATACAACTTTATTTAACGATAAAAAAAAGCGGAACAACGTCGTGATGCTGTATTTACGACTTGTATTTATTGGATGCGAAAACATTCTAACAAATACATCGTTTACCATTAGATAAAATTGATTTTTGTATAACAAATGAAAGTGATAATTTAATGAATTGAAAAAAGATAAAGGTGATTTAATATTATAAATTCCATATAAATATTTATTAATTTTACAACTATATTATATTTTATTCAGGGTACTTCTAATATTTATTGAAAAATATGATCGTAAAATAAATAAATAGTAAATAATAATTATTCATTTTTCACAACCGTCAATTAAATATTAAATTATGAAAATAAGAAATATTGATGAGATATGATAGATATTTAAATAATTAGGGCGATGATATTAATTTACAACTGCCTTTTGTGTTTCAACACAATTAAATACCTAGAAAATATTTGTATATTTTTAATGCAAAATCATATAAAGGTTTTTAATCATTAAAAAATTGAAATATGATGGATGGCAATTACGTAATAACAAACTCATGAAATATACAATTATATTTACGACTAATATTATTTGAAAACGCATTGTGGACTATTATACCTATCTTATTATAATAATAATATATTATATCATTCATAAAAAATAATTGAATTTGATGGATACCATTATAAGTTCCACTGGAATTAACATGACCAAAAACTATGCCCTACTAAAATTATGTATCATACATATTCATATATATATTGTATAATACATAGTATTAATATTACGAATCGACCCATAATTCCTCAATTCATTGTAAAGTGAGGAAAGAACATTGTGAATAAAAAAATGAATTCGGACTCTAATTGTATACAATGGCATAATATTTATATAATAATGTGATTGAAATATATAAATATACACTAACCATATTTCAATAATTCCCTATATTCTGTATATTATATTAGTTATAATATATTTTTTATAATTTTTTGAACAAATAAAAAAGAAGTGTTTACATATACTATACGTTCGCCGTGATAATGAAAACGATGATGATATCGAAATTATAGCAAGATATGATAATTATAAAGTATATAAAGTAGGTCCAACTAATCAAGAACAAATTAATACAATACAATTAATCGAAAATACAAGCGATAGTTATAAGTTTATTGTTGGTCCTGGTAAAGTTTAAAATGATGTTGTTCTTATTGTTGCACCACATAATTTCGTTGAATTTACAACAATATTACGTATACATAATTTTTTATATAAAATATTGGATACAAATTTACAAGAAAAAATTGATGCAATGGTAAAAAAATATCCAAACAATTTAGAATTAATAATTTCTGGAAAATCATATGAAGGTAGAGAAATACGTGGTATTAAATTATCATTTAATAGTAATCCAGATAATGCAGCCGTTTTATTTGAAGGTGGAATGCATGCGCGTGAATGGATATTACCGGCAACAGTAATCTTTTTATTAAATGAATTAATCGAACAATTAAATTCACCTTCGACTGAAAATCATATTACATCGTTATTTCGAGCAAATTCGGCAAATATAAATTGGTACTTCTTTCCGATAATAAATCTAGATGGTTATGCGTATACATTTCAACGTGATCGATTATGGCGTAAAACACGTACACCATCGTCAAATTTTATTTGTTATGGCGTGGACCCAAATCGTAATTGGGATTTTCATTGGAATGAAATTGGTTCAAGTAAATATCCATGTACTGAAGCATATGCTGGTCGGCGAGCATTTTCTGAACCTGAAATGTATTCATATTCACAATATTTAACAACAATAAGAAAACAATTAAAATTAAATTTCAGATTTCACTCATATTCACAAATTCTATTATTTCCATATACGACATACGGCTGTACATACAGAAAATCATGATGACTTATTGTCAATTGGTAAAAAAGGAATTGAAGCTTTAGCAAAACGTTATGGTACTCGATATGGTATTGGTAATACATATGCTGCAATTTATCCAGCAATTGGTTCTAGTATGGATTGGGTTTATGGTAATTTATCGATACCGTTATCATATACATTTGAATTAAGGCCGGGCAGCAATAGATATTATGACAATAGCACATGAAGCAAATAATTTAGGATATATTAAATTGATTCTTTTTTATTTTAATTCTTATGCGTGCAGGATTTTTACAATTAATTAGTTTAGCAATTAATTTATCAATGCATAAATATATATTAACATAAAAATGTAGTTGTACTTAATACAAACGTACTTTGTTATTATAAATAACGTTAACATTCTAATTTAATTATATTTTATTGCAATTTTCATGAATTGTTGGTTTTAGTTAAATTAAATGTTGATTATTCTCTTCTGATGTAAATTCTTAAAAAACCATGGTCTGAAACATTGATTGCTATGTTCTCAAATATAACATAGAGGAATTCTGAAAGTGAGCATATTCTATTTAAGAACTTAGCAATCAGTATTTCAAACCATTTTTACGAATTCCTATCTGCAGGCAGCGGTATTTTCAGAGTTTCTTTATTCAATCAGTATTGCAGACCGTATACAAGAATTCGTAACCATTGACATGATTACTCCGATATACGGATAAATTGTTAATCACAGATTGGCGTACAACACCATATTTTCAAAGATTCGCTTTTTGATTTCATAAATAAATTAATGGTAATTCAGTTGAGTAATTTTCAGTACGAGTTAAACTCGCACCCTCTGGATCTGATGAAATGGACGTTGGCCACTGTACCATTAAAACACTACATAAAGTTGATAAGTAAAATATAGGGTATGCTCGCTTTTTAAAATCAATCTGAAAGAAATCATTTATTTCAGCTAAAATCAGTGTGTCCATAATTATACTAACGAAATCAATTAAGTATTATTGAAAATGGAATTGCATTAACGAATTCTCGAGATAAAGTCAGAATATAGAACACATGGAACTCATTTTCAAAGTAAAAAATATATTTCATTTTGATTTTGCATTGCATATTCTTCGGTTTAAAAACAATTGTTTTTAATAAATATAAAACCAAAAATTTTGATATAGCAAAGACAACAACTTAATATGACATTTATATACAATAATTTTTTAATATTTACATTTGTAATGTTTCTTTTACTTATCTATATGTTTATGTGTGATTGTGGGTTTTTTTGTATTACATTATTTTAAAAGGAAAAGAAAATTATAAATAAAAAGAAATCACTTGTATTTGTTGTTTTCAAATATAAATTTATATTTCATACAAGTTATATGCAAATTATTATTAAATATTACTCTAACATTAAAAATTTTCTTTTGCAGATCGAACACACACACACATACACAATTAATATAAAAAAATGGAAATTGGGAAATTTAAGGACAACCGAAATTACTTAAAACAAAATTTTAAAGGTAAATTAGTGTAAAAAAATATTATATATTTGGGACACGGGAAAAATCATAGCTCAGCTGTTTGAAGTGGTAGGATGTTGTGATACATATTAAATGATAGGTAATTGAAGGACCTATCTTTTTGTAAAAAAAAAACTTGGGTTATTCACCATGAGTATGAAACCGTTATGTGAAAATTCCGGGAAAACCTGTAAATAGATTCGGGTCCTCTAGTGGTAAAAATTGTTCCTAATATTCTAATTAAGACATCTGGAAATTTTCGGGAAAATCCTGAAAATTTTAATTTGGATCGGGAAATTACGGGAAAACTGTAATAGTTAGGAAACATTTTCAGTACCACTCCCTCAGTACATTTACCATCTAAATCCATTTATGGCTATAAGAAATCTGTAAGTCATCAACTTTAGGCTGGAGAAATTTCCCGGAATTTCTGAAAACCAGGTTTTTGATGGTCACGATTTAAATAAATTAGTTAGCCAATTTTCGTTACAGCCATATTATAGAGAATCTTAATGCGCACATTAAAGCTTCTGGACTTTTTCTGTGAAAAATCTATTAGTCGACTTATAACCAATTTAAGATTTGGGAATTTCCGTGTAAGCCTAAATTTGGGCAGCCACTGTAGAAAAACTATTTAACTTGAAGAGTTGTGGTGGGGCTTAAAATACGTGGCATATAGTCTACTATCTGCGATAAATTGGGCATTGGAAAGTTCCATTGGGAAAGCCGGGAAATTGCCATTTTAAAACATGAAAAAATCGATGTTTTTCGATGTTCCTGGAAAATCCACATTTTCCACTGGAAAATTCCAAAAAAAATCTGAGGATAAACTTTGGACTTTTCTTTACATTTCTGCATCATTAGATTTTTGGAAACTCCAATATTTTCCGACTTTCCAGTACTCGGAATATTGGTCTGCAAACGATTTTCCAATCTTTGGGCAGCCCTAGTTGGAAAACCCTTATAGATAGAAAGTCACCCCCATATTATAATTTGTAGCCCTTGAGGAGGACTATCACTGGTGAGATGCTCCTCCCGAAATATTGAGTATTTCCGGAGTTATAGGGGTCCAAAAGTGACCCATTTGGTACTTTCGACGGTCCATAGCTCCGCCCCCCGAAGGAAATCGGGCAAAGGGGTCGACAGAACCTGTTTTTTTTCCGAGCTCTACAATCTCTGAAAATCTGAAGGTCAAAAAAGTCCAAAAAAATATGGCTGGAAATAGGCTTAAAAGACGCGGGGTCATCGTCCGAACAGGAATCCGTTGAGATTACTCGAAAATTCCGCCTCTAAGTCGGTCAAATTGGCAAAACAAAAAAATGCGAAAAAGTGGTTAAAAAACAACATAGGCTTAAACGACGCGGGGTCATCGTCCGAACAAGAATCCGTTGGAATTTCTCAAAAATTCCGCCTCTAAGTCGGTCAAAATAGCAAATCAAAATTCGGCTAAAACACCAGAAAAGTCTGGAAATCAAGAATCAAGCAAAAAGTCAGGAGAAAAAATCAGTACAATGTTATTTTATTTAAATGAAATTTTTTGTTTTTATTAATTACATATTTATATAAAAATAAACTAAACATTATCACAAATTTTCTAAAATATAATTAATTGTGTATTAAATTTTAATAAAATAATAAAATAGAAATCAATCAATATAAAACTAAATGAATGTATCATAATTATCAATTTTAAAAATAACTAGTTAATAAATACCTGTAAAATCTTATTCTAAACCTACGTACCAAATTTGATCTAAATTGTTCAAGAAATGATAGATATTCCCTTCAAAAGAAATGAAAAATATTGGCAAAAAAATTCGAAAAAATGCACAATATACGATTTTTTGAGATGAAGTATTAGGCGATCATAATCATATGCTAGTGCTTATTCTTTTTTTTTTCATTTGAAAACATTACAAATGTCAATAAGAAATTATTGAATACTATTCTAGTGCTACTTCATATAAACAAAAATTTTACTCGAATAGAGATGGCACTAGCAAAAATAAATGCGACATTAAATACCTTTTAGCTCATACCTAAACCATGAGAAAGTCTACAAAATAATCTATTAGCCAACAGATGTCAACATCGGTAGCTTTAAACGAATTCTACACAAAATTATCTTTGATAAGTCACTACTAACTTCACCATTAATTCTCCTTAATTTTTCCATACTGTTTTTCATTAATAATTTATTTTTGCAATTTTCACAGAATATGAAGAAATTAAGATTTTGACGAAATACAATAACAATTGAACCAAAATTAATTAAATTTTACCAAATTTTTTCCAATTATAGATATTCTCCACAAGACCCAAAGTAGATATTTAAATTCAACTGTATTAATGGTCATGACTACAAAAAAAAACATATATATATAATAAAATAGGGATTGCGTACGAACTTCATTCAGATGTGGTCCTCACATGGGACTACAACGTAACATATAATTATCCATGTAATATAATTCGCCGGTTATGAGTACAAAATTACTGCACATGCGAGAGTAGACCAATATTCAATACAAAGGTTAAAATTTGTGTTTTTTACCTATTTACATAGGGCAAATTTGCCTTCCTGTGATATGAATGTCTACAATCACATGAATAATCGTTTCGCAACCAGAACAAGGGTCGTGCGCGTGCCAGGCCTCAATTAACGCTAATTGATAAGTGCCACGACCCCGGCCATAACATGGAAAACCTATTGACGATGGAAAAAAATAGTTAGATAATGTAGCTTCCAATGATTACACTACTGTAGAAATTCAATAATTTCAGCTTAAAAATTACTATATATAACATTCCGCGAATGTGTTTGAAGGATATTAAAAGGTTTAAACGGACCTAAAGAACTGATATATATATATATATTAAAATAGGGATTCCGTACGAACTTCAATCAGACATGGTCCTCACATGGGACTACAACGTAACATATAATTATCCATGTAATATAATTCGCCGGTTATGAGTACAAAATTACTGCACATGCGAGAGTAGACCAATATTCAATACAAAGGTTAAAATTTGTGTTTTTTACCTATTTACATAGGGCAAATTTGCCTTCCTGTGAATATGAATGTCTACAATCACATGAATAATCGTTTCGCAACCAGAACAAGAGTCGTGCGCGTGCCAGGCCTCAATTAACGCTAATTGATAAGTGCCACGACCCCGGCCATAACATGGAAAACCTATTGACGATGGAAAAAAATAGTTAGATAATGTTGGTCCCAATGATTACAATACTGTTGAAATTCAATAATTTCAGCCTGAAAAATACTATTTGTAATATTCCGCGAAGGTGTTTGAAGAGTATTAAAAGCCACGGGTCTGAATCGAACAAAATAAGAACGGTTTTATGGAAAAGCTTAGATTCCTTTGTATGTGAGCCCGAACACTTAATCATATACATTTATAAAAATTAAAAATTATGGTTCAATCATTATTATGCGCTACTAAGAATTCCAAATTTTAAACTTAATACACAGAAAATAATACAAAAAAAATTTTTTTTTTTTTTGTAGAAAATCGTTACTACAGCTTAGAACGGTTTTATCGAAAACCTCCGATATTCCTTTGCGTGTGAGCCCGAACACGTAATCACTTTGTTGAGAGGCGACAATCCTCGTACGTAACATATTAAACTAACATGCCAAAGTGATACCCGAAGTTTAAATTTACAAAATTAAAAAATATGAGAAAAAAATAACATTTTGACAATGTCATTTGAAAAAAAACTCATATACAAATTAAAAAATGAAGCTAAATTGAATTCAAATCAACGAATAAATTATTAATACGCGATCACGAATATATTACAATCTTAATCTTTTTATTGGTTTATCTGACTACACAAATATTGCAAATATTTCACGTGTAGAGAGAGAGACTAACAAAATTATTGATAAAATATAAATAAATAAATTTTGTTTCCTCAACTATCCAGAAATTGATCTGGTTTGATGGAAACAAAATTATTAACCAATACAATTTTTCATCTTAATTATAATTTAAAACTTATATACTATAGTAACTTACAAAATATTTACAAACAATAAGACACAAAATATACAATAGAAGCCTAAATGGTTAGAAATAATAGATATTCTTCCACAACGTACCAATTTATGTAAGTTATTAATTTTCCACGCAAAACAATTTCCAGGATGTGAGTGACCAGATCATTGCACATGCCTGATAGATTACACCAATATTAAGTAATTAAACAATTAAAAACCGACCGTTTTAAAGCCATTATGTCAATTACAAATAAATAAAATTAGTGAGTTTTTTTTCAATAAATCCTACCCACCATATAGACTACCAGAATGAAATTCGTTCAAATGATATTACTCGTTCAATTTTACACACACACCCGATGGCTCGTTCATATCATAAATTATTAAGATCAGCCTCAGGAACGCATCCCCTATTCACAACAAGTGTTAATACAAATTTAATTAGATGACTTTCTACTCCCCTTACACCAACATTTTGAAGTTGAAACAATAGAATAACATTTTCTCTAAAAAAACACATCCACGCACATCCACTCGTTGTACATAGCAAATACCAGCGTTCGAAGAGTCAAAAAATTTGTAATTGAATTCACAACCAAATAATCAACCCGTGTATCAAACAATATTCGACTGATTTTGAGTTATTCTTACGATGCGTGTGTGTTTATCGAATCAAAAAAAACGTTATAATACTTTTCAACTTAGGAATGTACCATATGAGACGTGTGCGAAGACATACGCTAAGCCACCATGCCATAATAGTGCCATTCCTTGTTGTGCACATCTAACAAATATTACAGTCAAATTAGTAAATTACTCCCGTATGTGAGTGTAACAATTCACCAATTGCACTCCGTAATTTTGCATTAACAAAGCTGTGACGTGTGACAAAACAATCTAATCAAATACGAATGCATAAAATTTTAGTTAGTAATACTTCTCGGAGACGATAACACCCCAATAGGAATTCTTAGTACAGCGATAGGACATAGCATTGAGAAAAAAACTATAAAACTAATTTTACTTAGATGCTATTCAAATAATGGACAAGCAAAAGACAGTTAATCTACTTTATTTGTAATACGTGTGATCAATCAAATGCACACTTGACGTACATAATGCGTTAGTGATAATTATTTCAATTGATATGCTGACGATTTTTTAAAACCCCAAATAGAGCATATAAAGTATTGATTACTTCGAAAAATTATTAAATTAATTACATGAGAGTGGTTTGCCTGAATAAAGTTACAAGTTTCTTACATATTCAAACAAAACGCTCTCATATAAACTTGTAAATGTATTTTACATTTGATATTTACTTGCGTTATTGCGCAAAATTCCCTGAGAGAAATCACTACTAATATGGGGATTAAACATGATCCGTACACGAATGAGTATAGAACTCCAAATAATACAACATGTAAATAAAATGCCAATGAAGGCAATTTTGTATATGTGAATTTATATGCAATTTATAATGTGTAAAAATTCTATTCAAAAAATTAGAGAAAATACAAATGTGTTCTTATTTGGAATTGTATTCGTATTCGGAGCATGTTTATAATCATTTAAAATAATGCCTTTGTAATTTTAATAAGTAATATCGTTCAGCATGACTATGGGATAAACGTAAAAAGGGACGAATAGATCCCAATGACTGCGCACAACACAAGTGGCACAGTGGATAATATTGACAATTTTCTAATTTTTTCACCCGTTTTCCATTCAAGTGAAAAAATTAGATTAAATTACTCTCAATTAGATTGGAATATATTGTACTAAAATTAAATCTGTAATATTGGTAGGCACAACCAGGCGTAGCCAACAAGCCCAGCCAACTAGAACCATGGGGGTCCCATGATGGGAACATCGCATGCAATGACTAAATTTAATAATCCTGCAACCTTAATAATCTAATCGATGATTATTACAGCCATTAAATTCTAAATGGAGGCATTAACATACGACGCGACCCCAGGCCACAACACAAAAAGCTGTCAGCGATGGAAAATATAAAAGTGATTACATAATATAATTCCCGCGCGTAATTGTTACTTTAATTTCTACTTTTACAATTCGTTATGTAGAATACCTATCTATCTCAAATATTTTAGTATTTCTTAAAATTTAAATTATGTCTTTTTAATTGAATGAATTAAACTAATTAATAATTAAATGGAAATTAATTAATAAAATTAGCCTAATTCATCCAATTTAATTAAAATTATTGAACTTATACTATAACTTAAATAAATAACTTATAAATTAAAATCTTAAACTACACTTCAATTATTATTTTCTTCTTAGCTGCAAATATGTTTGTTATTTTTCTTGTTAAGGTTCTGCAATTTTTGAAGAATTTTTCTATATTTTCACCTGAATAACAGCTTTTCTATACGAAAACCAGAAACAAATTTTGAAATATTAAACTATATACAAAAAAATTTAATAAAAACATAGAAGTCACCTTGTCGTGTACGGTGTGGGGACTTAAAGTCACAGTAATCCGGTTGGTTTAAATGATAAAAGTAAAACATAGCTATGTTTAATAGGTCGACGGAGAACGATAAACTAAGCACAAATACCAAAATAGGCAATACTTACAACAAAAGGAATGTGTGCCTCAGGTGGTATACCGTGAACAACAGTTCGGTGAATTCAATTTACTGTAATGGATATTTTGTAGATGCCATAAGCACCCCTCGCCTGAAGTAAAGTAACTAGTTAATCACAGATAAAACAATATCGGCACACGCAACACTACTATGGGCTAATCATAGTTACGAAACAATTGGTAAATTGTTATAAATACTCCTATGCGGAGTAATGCATTTATTTGCATTTCCTCCAAAGGAAAGACGCCCATCATCTGTTTACAGCAAGATGACAAAACAAAGCCTCAGTGTTTCAAAATTGGTTTGTATATATCATTCAGTTGATTTTTCACACAAAGCTACGCAACACGTTCACGTAATACAATTAAAATTACTGACAAGGAAATCAAATCAATAATCGATGTGGATCATCATATAGCACAACACATGAGAATGAAAAAAGCTCGATGTATCAGCTTCATGTATTAAAAAACGTTTAAAACTACACTAAAAATCTAATTAACTGAAAGAAATTCACTGTTCACAATGTACTGGCAATGAAAAATGTCTTGTATGTATATACAATATATTTATATTTATCAAAATTCGGTTACGTTATCAGTTTGATACGGGAATATAAAGGAAATCTATGTTTTGAAATTTTATTACGCTATACAAACGATAATTGGAAAATCGAAAAGGTATTGCTTTTTAGCCACCATGACAATGCACACTTCTTTGCACAATCGCCAAAACTGATATTTAACCTTGGTTGGAATGTGTTGCCACATTGATCATGTTGTCTTGACTTGCCCGAGATAACAGTTTTAATAATGATGATGACGATGCCACAATACAATTGCAGTTCAGTTGTTTTTTGCTGATAAAAGATAGAGTTCTTAGAGTAAGAAATGATAGGGTTTTCAAAAATATGGAAAAAGACTATGATTTTAATATTTTTTGGTAAAAGCGATTTATACATAAGTTATATCAAAAAAAAAAAAATTAATTAAATAACTCACCTCTATATCCTGTTACTGTGGGTAATAGTAATCAATCAACTATGTTGAGCTTAGCATTACTTGATAATCTTAAGTATTTCTGCGGACATCTGTAGAAATGTTACTTAGTACGCAGCTGTGCATCTTATCAAAATCTGAAAATGAAATATGTATTAAGGTTTTTTGTAAATATAATAAATTAGAATTAAGAATAATTTTTAAATGTAAATGATTAAAAGTGATGTGCTCATTCCATTATATTATAATAATATCATGGTCGACAGCATTGGGACTGGCCAAACTGATAGTAATGAAACTACTACATCAGATCGATTCAAAATAAATGAAGTTAAAAGTATCACAAATGAAAGTCGGTGGATACACAGATTGAAATTAAATAAATTAAAATTAACGAAATTTTCACTATATTATATTACAATACTAAAGAAAAGAAAAACATTCTATAAAAATAATGCACAAAGTTTTTGAAACAATGACAAGTTTTTTTTTCTGATTGGACCTGTTAAATAATTATACTCACTAAACAAGTAAATCTCTAAAACAAAATAAAAAAAATTTTATAGTATTAAATTCATTCAAAAAATTACATATTTACTTGACAAAATTATTACTGGTTTTAAAAATGTTAAAATTGAAAATGGAAATCGAAAAATGAAACAGTTTAAAAAATATGTAAACAATTAATTAAAAAATATATACGTAAAGGAATTTCAAAAACTTAATATATAAGGTGGCGTAGCGAGACCCCAATACGATTTATCTTTCTTCTTCTTCTTTTATTTAAATATTACACTAAAAGTTATCAACGCGTGCTATAATTAGTGGTCCATGCGATATTCTCAAGAAGCCACATTTTAAAGACAATATTAATTAGATTTTGTTGTTATAAATATATGTAATTTATTGTTATACAATTAATATAAATATATATAAAATGTTATATTGTGTGGAGGTATGTATAACCAATATAACCAAAATACTCCAAGATGGAGCTTATATGGTATCTAACAACATTCAACATACTACTCCGCATCGAAGTATATAACAATTTACCAATTGTACTGTAATCATTATTTAAATATTTGTATTTGCTGAAAAAAATATAAATAGCAGGTTCAAATTCAGCAAATACAAATATTTAAATAATGATTACAGTACAATTGGTAAATTGTTATATACTTCGATGCGGAGTAGTATGTTGTATGTCGATCTTTTTCAGTATTCAGTATATGAAATTTCATAGTTGTTATCAACAAATCTTGTTTAACCAGTCAATTTTGCTGGGATGTATGAGTAATAATATGTAATCTGTTGTAGAGTTAATTCATTCATTTATTTGTATAACAACGTATCAATTATTATTTTATAACAACACATATATTACAATAATTATTTAAGGGTAGATTTTCTTCTTATTTAATTATGATTTATTTTTTTCGTTTAATCAGCTTTGCTAAATTGATTCATTTATTTTTTTTTTTTTATATTTTCTTTAAAGTAATGATTTTTCGTTTGATGGAAAAATTTCGTAAATTTTCACACATTATATTATATATTTTTAAACATTTACGCGATATGTTTGCAGTTTTACAAAGCATATTCTATTAAAAGATATTAGAAGGTAGTAGTCCCCTTCTAAATTTTTTTCAGTAATTTTACAGGTAAACTCTATGGAAACCTGTTACTGTATATAATTTTAGTAGGGAAAGTATACCTCTAATTTTATTTAAACTTAAAAAAATACAGATATTATAGCCAAGGCTGGGATATATTTCAATTATTAATACCTTTAAAATATATTTTATATATTGTAATTAGTATTTCAAACAATACTGAAATTCAACATTCATAATATAAATTATATGTTCGTATACCAAAATCAAATGCATTTCTGCTAGGTATTTTGTATTTCAAATACAAATGTAGTTGTATTTATTTTTTCGTTTTATTTACTTCATGGTTGCATACAATTTTCTAACACTAGTTAAATTTGGTTGACTCCGATCATATTGTTTCAAAATAAAATAAAAACTTTCTCAGGTGCGATCGACACGCTTTTGTGGTGCGAAAAACAAAACCATACTAATAGCTATACATTCAATTCATGTACATTCTTTTACACATCTGAAATCCCACGATAATAATTATATAGAAAACAAGAAAAATTGCTGACTATGCACAACTCCAATATGTAAAACTGCTATTAGTTAATAATAATATCATACATACACAATTTGTGTATAATTCATTAACATATACTAATCAAGTGTACAGTGTCAAAAAATTCTTCAATTAAAAATATTTTATAAATTAATTATTTTAATAAAAATCTGGTACATACTTCGTATAATTTTTCCAAAATCTTCCACAAAATTGGCAGCATGCATTATCGTGACGTCATGTTATTGCAATTACAGTATAAAGCATCGATCGAGCAAGCATGTTGGTAAATTAATCCTCATGCGAATGAATAACGCATATTTGTATATATTTGACCTAAAACGATATATTAAAATTAAAAATTATACCAACAATCTAAGGAGTATGTGGAAATCAGAAGAAAAAAGATTCAATAATAATTCAATTTTTTATAAATTACGCACAATTTTAATTCACAAAGAAATAAACGACATAACGGAACATTGGAAAAAAAAATCACTAGGAAGAAATTTCTTTTTTCGTACTTACATTTCTGATATAAAAATCAATTTTTTTAACCAATTTTTTTGTTTAATATTATAACTAATCACTTATTTATAATTTAAAATATTTTTATTGCGAAAAATTAAGAATTACATATATTAAATTAATATTTTTTATGCACTGCAAAATTAGAAAACGAAAAGAAAATTAAAGAAGAGCAAATGACAAGTACTGTTTTTGTTTTTTTCTGACAACTTTCAAAATAAAATAAAAACGTTCTCAGGTGCGATCGACACGCTTTTGTGGTGCGAAAATAAAACCATACTAATAGCTATACATTCAATTCATGTACATTCTTTTACACATCTGAAATCCCACGATAATAATTATATAGAAAACAAGAAAAATTGCTGACTATGCACAACTCCAATATGTAAAACTGCTATTAGTTAATAATAATATCATACATACACAATTTGTGTATAATTCATTAACATATACTAATCAAGTGTACAGTGTCAAAAAATTCTTCAATTAAAAATATTTTATAAATTAATTATTTTAATAAAAATCTGGTACATACTTCGTATAATTTTTCCAAAATCTTCCACAAAATTGGCAGCATGCATTATCGTGACGTCATGTTATTGCAATTACAGTATAAAGCATCGATCGAGCAAGCATGTTGGTAAATTAATCCTCATGCGAATGAATAACGCATATTTGTATATATTTGACCTAAAACGATATATTAAAATTAAAAATTATACCAACAATCTAAGGAGTATGTGGAAATCAGAAGAAAAAAGATTCAATAATAATTCAATTTTTTATAAATTACGCACAATTTTAATTCACAAAGAAATAAACGACATAACGGAACATTGGAAAAAAAAAATCACTAGGAAGAAATTTCTTTTTTCGTACTTACATTTCTGATATAAAAATCAATTTTTTTGTTTAATATTATAACTAATCACTTATTTATAATTTAAAATATTTTTATTGCGAAAAATTAAGAATTACACATATTAAATTAATATTTTTTATCCACTACAAAATTAATGAAGGAACAAAATTAGAAAACGAAAATAAAGTTAAAAAAGAGCAAATGACAAGTATTGTTTTGGTTTTTTTCTGACAACCTTTTATAAAATAAATTATTACTTTGCATATCCATAGGCGAATTTAAAATATTTCATTTTATTACTTATCAAAGTTGTTTACACATTTAAACTTTAACACTAATTAAAAACACATCGATTTAAATTTCAACTTATTACATATAATTGGAAAATGCTTTAAAAATTAATTAATTAATAATCGTAAAAATTTTGGGGTTAGTATTATTTTTCGTTATTTTACATTTTTATTGGTTTGTTTTATCAAATATTGTTAGTTTTTAATTAGTTTTCCAATAAATAAATTATAATTTATATAAATAACAATTAAACCACACCACCACCACGTAATATATGTCTTAACAAATAATAATAAATTAAATATACATTATTTTGAATTGTTTTTATTAAATTTTATGATATCGAACCGAATTGACAGACCTACAATTTCATTTTAATTTTAAAATCTCACTTTTGTATTTTTTCGTATGAATTGAATACAAATGCTCATTATAGTACTCGATGAACTCATGTTCTCATGTGCACAATTGTCAAAATGTCTAAAATGAACCAATATTTACGATTTTGGCTTCGGCTAATGAACTCATGAACAAGTGGCTTAAAATGCGTTCAACTAAAATTATATTCATGTAGCTTTTTATTCAAGCTCAACTGTCAACTCTCGACTAAATTTCACTCTATTCATCTCATAAAAATATTGTAATAAACAAAAATCAAAATCAAAAATTCAATTTGGCTGAAGTTGTTGTGTAGCGTGCATGTGAAATTTTATTTTCTTATCAGTTTAATTAAAAAAAAAATTATTTATATAAAATTATAAATAATTATTGTTTATTTATTAGGATATTTCACAGTAATTTAATAATTTTAGTTTGTAATTAATTTTTTTTTATATTTGGGTTTATTTTTTACTTTAATTGATTTTAATTTTTTTTATTGGATGTTTGTTTTATTTATATAATTTTTGTTTCTTTTATTTGAATGTGGTTTTTTTAATTTAATTTTTGTTTTTTTTGTTCGTTTTATAAAGTACATTTGAACTAAATTTATTTTTTTTATTTTTTTTGATTGGTTGTTATGGTTATTTAATTTTTTATTTGATTTTTTTTCTTTTTTTTGTTATTGCAGAAGCAGATAACAAAACAAAATACAAAATTCAATGAGAATATGGATGGAACAGCAAATATGACACAAGATTGGAAAATAAAATTGATTTTACTACAAATCAGTAGCTGCATCGAAATCATTTTCTACCGAAAATCAATTATGCATAACATCGCTTATTATTGGTAATAAAAATGTAAGGCTATAAAAAGTATTGTTAATCCACTTGTTGAATTAAAAGATAAACAAGAATTAGAGAATTTATTTGAACAATTAACTAATGGTACCGCTGTACGATTTTATGTTGAAAATGCATTACAAAGTTTGATAAGTTTGATAATTATAGGCAGTGTTTATTTGAACTGTACTTGATATTTTGGGTCGATATTCAGAGTATTAATTCTTACAAAAAAATCACTCAGCATATCATAAGAATCCATTCCCAGGCTATACCATTCGATTCATTTTGCAATTATTTTATGGAAAATATGGTTCAGCAGCTTTTTGATGGGTTATTAGAGCGTAATACCTCTCCAGCTTGCGAATATATATCGGTTACACTCAGTGTGCTCAGTTGAATAATTAAAAGGCAATTTTCCATATGGACATACAGAAAATCATGATGATTTATTGGCAATTGGTAAAAAAGGAATTGAAGCTTTAGCAAAACGTTATGGTTCTCGATATAGTATTGGTAGTACATATGCTGCAATTTATCTAGCAACTGGTTCTAGTATGGATTGGGTTTATGGTAATTTATCGATACCGTTATCATATACATTTGAATTAAGGGCGGGCAGCAATAGATATTCGAGCGGTTTCGAATTACCAGCGGAGCAAATAATTCCAACAGCTGAAGAAATATATGATGCTGTTATGACAATAGCACATGAAGCAAATAATTTAGGATATATTTAATTGATTTTTTTTTATTTTAATTTTTATGCGTGCAGTATTTTTACAATAAATTAGTTTAGCAAATATTTTATCAATGCATAAATAAATATTAACATAAAAATGTAGTTGTACTTAATACATGCGTACTTTGTTATTATAAATTACGTTAACATTCTAATTTAATTATATTTTATTGCAATTTTCATGAGTTGTTGGATTTAGTTAAATTAAATGTTGATTATTCTCTTCTGATGCAAATTCTTAAAAAACCATGGTCTGAAACATTGATTGCTAAGTTCTCAAATATAACATAGAGAAATTCTGAAAGTGAGCATATTCTATTTAAGAACTTAGCAATCAGTATTACAAACCATTTTTAAGAATTCCTATCTGCAGGCAGCGGTATTTTCAGAGTTTCTTTATTCAATCAGTATTGCAGACCGTATACAAGAATTCGTAACCATTCACATGATAACTCCGATATACGAATATATTGTTAATCTCTGAATGGCGTTCAACACCTTATTTCCAAAGATTCGCTTTTTAATTTCATTAACGAATTAATGGTAATTCACTGGAGTAATTTTGCGTACGAGTTAAACTCGCACCCTCTTGATTTGATGAAATGGACGTTGACCACTGTACCATTAAATCACTACATAAAGTTGATAAGTAAAATATAGGGTATGCTCGCTTTTTAAAATCAATCCGAAAGAAATCATTTATTTCAGCTAAAATCAGTGTGTCCATAATTATACTAACGAAATCAATTAAGTATTATTGAAAATAGGATTGCATTAATGAATTCTCGAGATAAAGTCAGAACATAGAACACATGGTATTTATTTTCAAAGTAAAAAATTATATTTCATTTTGATTTTGCATTGCATATTTTTCAGCTTAAAAACAATTGTTTTTAATATATATAAAACCAAAAATTTTAATATAGCAAAGACAACTTAATATGACATTTATATACAATAATTTTTTAATATTTACATTTGTAATGTTTCTTTTACTTATCTATATGTTTATGTGTGTTTATTGTATGCATTAGAAAAGAAAAAGATAAATAAAAAGAAATCACTTGTATTTGTTGTTTTCATATATAAATTTATTTTTGATACAAGTTATATGAAAATTATTATTATATATTACTGTAACATTAAAAATTTTTTATTGCAGATAGAAAAGCACACACACACATATACAATTAATATAAAAAAATGGAAATTGGGAAATTTAAGGACAACCGAAATTACTGAAAACAAAATTTTAAAGGTAAATTAGTGTAAAAAAATATTATATATTTGGGACACGGGAAAAATCATAGCTCAGCTGTTTGAAGTGGTAGGATGTTGTGATACATATTAAATGATAGGTAATTGAAGGACCTATCTTTTTGTAAAAAAAAAACTTGGGTTATTCACCATGAGTATGAAACCGTTATGTGAAAATTCCGGGAAAACCTGTAAATAGATTCGGGTCCTCTAGTGGTAAAAATTGTTCCTAATATTCTAATTAAGACATCTGGAAATTTTCGGGAAAATCCGGAAAATTTTAATTTGGATCGGGAAATTACGGGAAAACTGTAATAGTTAGGAAACATTTTCAGTACCACTCCCTCAGTACATTTACCATCTAAATCCATTTATGGCTATAAGAAATCTGTAAGTCATCAACTTTGGGCTGGAGAAATTTCCCGGAATTTCTGAAAACCAGGTTTTGGATGATTTCGAAAAAAATTTATGTGTTAGCCAATTTTTGTTACAGCCATCTTGTAGAGGATCTTAGAGCGCACAATAAAGCTTCTGGACTTTTTTCGTGAAAAATTTATTGGTCGACTTATGACCGATTTAAAATTTTGAAATTTTCGTGTAAGCCTAACTTTGGGCAGCCACTGTAGGAAAACCATTTGACTTGAGGAGTTGTGGTGGGGCTTAAAATACGTGGCATATAGTCTACTATCTGTGATAAATAGGGCATTGGAAAATTCCATTGGGAAAGCCGGGAAATTCCCATTTGAAAACATGAATAAATCGATGTTTTTCGATGTTCCTGGAAAATCCACATTTTTAACTGGAAAATTCCAAAAAAAATCTGAGGATAAACTTTGGACTTTCCTTTACATTTCTGCATCATTAGATTTTTGGAAAGTCCAATATTTCCCGACTTTCCAGTACTCGGAATATTGGTCTGCAAACGTTTTTCCAATCTTTGGGCAGCCCTAGTTGGAAAACCCTTATAGATAGCAAGTCACCCCCATATTATAATTTGTAGCCCTTGAAGAGGACTATCACTGGTGAGAAGCTCGTCTCGAAATATTGAGTATTTCCGGAGTTATAGGGGTGCAAAAGTGACCCATTTGGTACTTTCGAAGCCCCATAACTCCGCCCCCTTAGGGAAATCCGGCAAAGGGGTCGACAGAACCTGTTTTTTTTCCGAGCTCTACAATCTCTGAAAATCTGAAGGTCCTACGGGCAAAAAAATTTTTTCGGCATAAGGTTATAACCCACACTTTTGAAGGTCAAAAAAGTCCAAAAAAATAGGGCTGGAAATAGGCTTAAAAGACGCGGGGTCATCGTCCGAACACGAATCCGTTGAGATAACTCGAAAATTCCGGCTCTAAGTCGGTCAAAATGGCAAAACAAAAAATGTGGAAAAGTGGAAAAAAAAAAAAACAACAAGAATTCGTTTTAATTTCTCGAAAATTTAAATTTATTTTTTTTTTTTGTGAAAAATTTTTTGCGGTCTCAGCGAGAAATCGAACCCGCATCACTCACATTACATTAATATACAACACCTGGCAACTCTCTCGCATACACTATGCTTATTATAGGTGTTAGTATGTCGGTTGGGATATATAAGGTACAAAAATTTTCAAAATATTTATTTCGAATAGGGTACCACATTAAAGTTGTTCGATTTTTTATTATTTTTTTTTTATTTACAGGACACTTATTAGAGACTCATTTTTTTTTTTTTTTTTTTTTATATTGTGTAGGTGTAGAATTTCGTATATAAAATATTAATTTTATTTTATTTATATTTTAATTTTGTACTTAATATTTTTTTTTGTTGTTTTCTTTTTCTCTTTTCAGATTTCAATGGACGGAAGTTAAAGGTTGGGGAACTATTGATGAACTTTATAAAATTATTAGACAAATATTTTTTTTTTTACATTAAATTAATTACATTTAATTACTATGTTTATAAATTATTATTACATTAAAATAAAGATCACAATTAGTGATAATTACCATATATTTACATTATTTTATATTTATTATTTATATTATTTTATATTAATCTTCAATGGCTCTTCAAAACACTTGATGGTCGTTTGTATATTTTTCTGCAATCCATTGCAAAGGAAAATGTTTGTTTTTATTAAAGCAACATTTCTTCTGCTGATATTAGTAAGTTGTTTGTATTTTTACTTGTTACTTGTTAATAAGTCAACACCTGTCTATAATCTCATTCCAAATATACATACCAAATTGGTACGAAATTAGCCAAGAGATCATTCAGTCGTACAATTAATAAAGATTCCCTAGGTATTAATTTTAAAGAAAATTGTTGATAAATACCTGTATAATCCTATTTCGAGAACCTTTTTATACAAAATTTTATGGAAATTATTCAATAAATGATGCAGATATTTCCTTTAACAGAAATGCAAATATTTCATTTCATTCTCTAATATTTTATCTTTGAATTATTTCAAACCCATTTTATCCAGCTTGAACTAAGCTTAAATTCAGTGAAAACTGTGTGGGTAACGTTCACTTCCTTTTTTTTTTTTGAAAAATTATATATTTTCAATATTTTTATCTAATATTTTATCTTTGCATAATTTAAAACGCATTTTATCCAATTTGAAATATACTTAAATTTAGGAAAAACTGTGTGGGATAATATTCTTATGAAGAAATATTAATAAAATATTGAATTTCATTCATTAATTCACAAAAAACTGATTATTTTTAACAGTTTGCCTCTATAATTCACAAATACAATACATCAAAATAAAATATATAGAAAAAAGTTAAATAATTAGTATTTTCAGTACAAAACTATAGTTTAAGTTCACAAAAGTGTTTAAGTTTGTTTAAGTGTTTACCGTACACCGTCATCATATGTACGTAGTGGTGCAGTGTTTTTATCATTATATAAAAAATTATAGAAATTGTTAAAAAAAAATTCGAAAATTGTTGTGTCATGTGTGTGTTTCAATGTTGTCAATAAATAAAAATATAATATTATAAAATCGGTGTAGAAATATAAAACGATCGCCGCTTGTTACGATATCGGTTTCGGCTGAAATTTCTTTTGTGAACGTTTCCACTAAATATCTATCTCTATATCATTCAGTTTGTGTTTCTTATAAAAAATAAAAAAAAAATTATAAAAAATTCGAACAGAAATTCGTGTAGTTTGTAGTGCATTGAATTAGTTTGCCTAACCACAATAAAATGTCCGTAGTTTGCACGTAACTAATTCGTTTCTTACAAATATTGGAAAACCGAAACATTCGAACTGGAATTAAGTGTCAACTCTCAGAAATAAGAGCCAAACTAATTAGTTAAATCTTTTGTGTGACTAGCAAAAAAGTAATTTGCTGAAAGGTTTGTTGTTATTATTTCATTTCATTGAGAGAAAAATGCTGCTGAAAGTCATCGAAGCAGAAGCAGAGTGATTTCAATGCTTCAAAAGTAGTGGATTGTAATTGTAAGTCTCAGTATTTGGTGAGACCATGTAAGGATTATTATATTATAATGGTTGAAAGTGAATCAAAATTGTCAATATCGAAACTCTACGGTCAACAACGAATCAATTTAAGAAATGCATTACGTATACGCATACCGACCCATAAATACAAAACACACAACTACATAAACAGGCCAAAAATTTCGAAACATAACCAAAATATACGATTTTTCTAGAATTGTTATTAGGCAATCATAACCACATGATAGTGAAAATATTGTTTAATTTTTATTTATTGTCGTCGGAGGATAATACAATAACAAAATTGTAATATATTATAAATATATATATAAATAATACAAAATAATAAAGCAATGGATTGTTATTGAGTTGACTTGTGTTGTTGTACATATCATATATTTTGTGTGTTTTAATATTGGTAATAATAAACACATACTCTTTGTAGTCTTTACGGTACGTACGGTATATCATCATTTTTATTATATTTTTTTGTTCCGCCTCTAATGATAGTAGACTTTGTATTGTATTACCAATAATTGTTTAAATAAATAAAAATTAAATAATATTTTCACTATCATATGGTTATGATAACTATATAACTAATAACTATTATGAAAAAATCGTATATTTTGGTTATCTTTCAAAGTTTTTGGTCTATTTATGTAGTTGTGTGTATTGTATGTATACGTAATGCATTCCTGTTAAAGGAAATATCTGCATCATTTCTTGACCAATTTCTCGAAATGGGATTATACAGGTGTTTAATTTCTTGCAATAATTTTCTGTATGTCCTACCAAATTGTACTGAGCATTTTAGTCAATTAATATCGAATTATTTTTACAGTATACACATAAATAATTCATTTTTACTTATAATTATATATAAATATCTTACTTCTATTATTATCTATTATTAATATTAACCCTTTTAACATATATTCAGTAAACATAAATGAATTAACTAAATATTTATGATGACATCTTTATAATTAACAATACTTTAAATGAATTTTAAATAACTATATTTTCTTTTAACAAATTTATTTTAATATTTTAAATTGAACGAATTCTAATTTTTTAATTTAAATTCAATAAAAAACAATCTCAGCGATTAGTATAAAAAAAAAATTAAATAACAAGTTTAAAATTCAAATTGTGAATCAATTTAATGTGGTTTACTTTATAATTAAGGGTTTGGTTGTTATTTATCTTATATATATATAAGCGTTACATGTAATTGTAATTGTTAAACTTTATAATCATGAAATTAAATTCAATTATAATAAAATGAAGCTATTTTTTAACATTGAATTCTTGGTAGAAATTTTAATTTACCTAATTTCATATTCATTTTTAATGTATAATATAATTTCTAATACGAGAATAATATTTAATTGTAATAGTTACAATATACAATTACATTTAAAATTTAATTCATGCTTAAAGCTAATACTTATTTTATTTATATATTTATTAAAATATCATATTTTATACAATCAATTTGATAGAATGGTGTGTTGCTAATAAATCATTTAATAATACTCTGATCTCATGCAAGAAGTAACATAAGTTTGTCATAATTTAATAATAGAATTGTGTTGTTTCAATATATATTATCTGCAAATATAGAAAAAAATTGAGATTAATATTACAAAGAATTTTTTTAAAAAACATTTGATATTACCTGTAAACAAAACAAATATGGTGACGAGCAATCATTCAAATAAAATATAATTTATAATTTGCGGTAATTTATTAAAGACCAATTGGTGAATTGTTATACATTTCCATTAGGTCAAATTTATCAACTTCACTGTAATGATATATGTTATTGATTTTGTATTATCTCCACGTGTGGCATAGATTTTTGTTGTAGTTGTCCATCACAAATAACTGCAAAAAATGCTATACATAAGCTTCCATTGGTTGTGGTCCTGTAGTATATTTAATAATTATCACCAATGGCATGACGAACGTAATAATTCCAATTTATATTTTGATACACCAGCATCTATATTTATTTTAATGATGTGATTGTATCATATGTGCAGCATATGTTAATTTTGTTGTTAATAGCATTGAAGCTAAAATTTGCATTGAACTAATATAAAATAATGTAATAAATAAAAATTAAACAATATTTTCTCTATCATATGGTTATGATTGCCTAATAACTATTCTGAAAAAATCTATACGATTAGTTATTTTTCAAATTTTTTGGTCTGTTTATGTAGTTGTGTGTATTGTATGCATGGGTATATGTATATATAATGCTATGCATTTTTGTTAAAGGGAATATCAGCATCATTTCTTGACCAATTTCGATGAAATTTTATATAAAGGTTCACGAAATAGCATTATACAGGTATTTATTAACAAGTTTCTTTAAAATTAATACATGGCGCATCTTTATTAATTGTGCAACTAAATATTTTAACATAATATTATATACGTAATGAATATTTCGAAATGTCTAAGCAGTCTAATTGTTTTGTTTTCTAATATGGTACGGATAGATGTAAATTTAATTTATGTGCCAACACTAACCTGTTCAATAATTGACACAATTGGTTGGTATACAATATCATGGCTATGTTTATAACTCTGATTTCTGCTTGAAGTAGCATTACCATATATATTCTTCAGCTATAATTATATAAATTAAATTATTATTATTAATTAATAAGCTACATATTATTATAAAGAATAAATTACCTCTAATCCGATGTATTAAATCCTCATAATATACCATTGATTTTACACGTTTATTTCAATAATTGGTGCGCAGATACCAGAACATTTCATCTTTCTAAATCTGTTTAAAAGCGAAAGAAAAGCCGGAATATTAGTTAAAAAGAAAATGTAAGTAAAATGATACATTGGTAATTTCCCAAATTAAAGGATTCTGGACATATTTTTCAATTTGATATATCAATTTATTGTAAAACTGTGCATCATATAATTTTGAATATATTGAATTTAGAGCCAATAAAGAAACATTTGTGTTTTCATATTTTAACTGATTTTAATCAAAAGAAGCAAACACAAAAAAAACAATTTGAAAACTGTTTTAAACAATTTTAATGTGATGTGAAAGATAAATGTTCAGGACAACAAAAAAAAAAGGTCTGATAATATGCAATTGCATGTATTATTTGATATAGACGGTACACAAATTCTAGAACAAGGTAGCAGGACAATACCCAAAAAGTTATTACGGCAAAAGTTTTTTAAAATTAATTTTAATTTTAATTATAATTTATATTTGATTTATACGTTATTATTGAATGTCAATTTTAAATATTCATACAGAAGATGCTAATCTTAATAAAGTAAAATCAATTCAATGAAATACAGATAGAAGGAAAAAAAACCAGTGAAAATGCCACAAAACGATTTCTTGCATAGAATTGTCTATCTAATAAGTTCTACGTCTGCATCTTGGAATTTTTGTATTTTATTGCTAATTAATAAGATACCATATAACTATGATAAAAAATTTGATAGGAAAATGCAAAACGAAAAATATTCTCAATTTGAAACAATTTTATATTTTTAAATTATAGTATTTTTCTTACCTTACAGCATAGTATTCATTATTATTATCACCGATTGTTTATGTATGATGATCGCTGACATATTTGTTTCTGTACTGGCATAATTTTTAATAGTTCATTGTTTCTTAAAATAAGTCAATAATTCGGTAATGAATGGAAATCAATTTCTTCCAAATTACGTGTAAAATTTTGAAACTGATTACGGTACTAATACACATATTATTTTCAATTTTCTTTACCTCGAACACCAAATCTACTACTAAAATAATCATTGGCTGCAGCTGAAACCATTATTTAACTAAAATAGAAATTAAATTTTATTATTAATTCATTTAAAATGTTTTTATACATTTTTATTTTGTTTTTTTTGTAGAGGTTATGTTACATGAGAAATTTTTTAAAAACACAATCTTAAGATGAATATTATTCCTTTTCAGTTGGAAACCGCAAAATCATTAAGAAATATATAATCGTCATTTGAAATGGTAAAGTTTATAATTATTTATGATAAATTATAAAAAAAATTTAAAAAAATTTCTTTTACATCACTTTCTTTTCTACGAAAAAAATCGCTTTACTTTTACTTTTTGTTTTTTATTAATCATAATAATTGTATATGAATATAGATGGATTTTGTTTTTATTTGACGAACCGATTAACCAGTAAAACCATTACAAAAGCTATTTTAACACAAACACAAACACTAAAAAAAAAATGTTACAAAAATTATTTTGTTAATTTGTCAACCAAATCTTAAAATGAGTAATCAGCTTTTTGAAAAAATTCGATTCCTACCGATTACTTAGAAGTAATCGAAAATCTCATTACTAGTTGACAATCACATATTCATTCTATTTCTATCCTCTAATAATACATTTTTTATATTAGTTTTGTCGAAAAAAAATGACATATACAAAACTGTCAAATTTCCAGATTTCCATAAAATTACACTGTTGTTTTCACTAACATGTTTTATTATTCACTCACAATGAATCGAAAGGCGAATGAAATGAAACCAGACTTCTAATAATTTCAATTGAAATAAAAAACACTGTATATATCTGATTATTTCATCTAATTTCGCTATTAGATTAGCTCTTATTATAAGTTTAAAAGACTATAAAAGATAAAGCATGTTTGAAGTCAACATTTTGCGGAACAAAACAAAAAAACATATATATAAATTTAACATACCTCTTCCAAATAATTTCCAGACAGTCGGAATGGTAAATGGAAAGTGTATTTGTTTGTATTTTGTTATTGTTTTTCATTATTGACAGATTTCATTTTCATTTTCTTTTTCATATTTTTTCAACTTTTTGCAACCGAGAAAATGTTTAATTTAAAGATATATTAATAAAATAATTAATAATTCTTTTTATTTTTCGTGAAAATTAAAAATTTCTATTGTCATATTTTAATTAATAAAACTTATTTAAATGATAGGTAAAACTTAAAAGATGACAAGTACATTTAATGCAAATTCAAAATCAAAATGTTATCCACAGTATTCAACAAAATTAATATATAAGCGCAAAATCAAAAAATTAAGAAGTGTAATTCAAGATTTTGTATTTGTAAGTTGCAATTTATTATTGTGAAAAAAAAAACATCTTTTTTTATTAATAACTTTAAATATAAAAAATAAGTAATATTTCTTTTTATTTAATTGTAAAGGAAAATGCAGCACTATGCGATCAAGCGTCTCAAATTCAAGAAAATATTTTATGTATGAAAGAAGAGCGTAGATTTTTGCTTAAAAAATTAATAGAATATGATAAAGATTTTGTATTTAATAATTCATCAATAAATCAACGTCAATCACCAATGTTACCGACAACATCAACTCATACAAATGATTGTGTTGGTGGTAATACAGAAAATGCAACAAATTCAATTCCAACTACTAAAAAGTCAAAGAAAAAAACTTCAAAAACCTCTGAAATTAATGCTACCATCACCACAAATAACAATGCTCTTACTACTACTACTATTATTAGTACTGATAATAATACTATAACTACTACTAATACTAATTTTATTAATAATACTACTGGTAAAACTACCAATACTAATTTTGACAACGATTTCAAATATATCAAATGTGAAGAGGTCGACATTGTCGACATTGATAAAACAACAATTGTACAACAACAACAACAACAACAAAATTTACAAAGAGCACCATTTATACAAACAATTACAGTTGATCAAATGGGATGCCCAATTTATCCAATAACAATTGGAAATCTATTATTATATGATATTGGTAATATAATATGCGATAGAATTGGTTTTCATAATGAAAATTGGGTATATCCGGTTGGTTTTGTATCAACACGTGTGTATGGAGATTATCGTGAACCAGAACGTAAATGTACATATACATGTAAAATTGTTGATAATGGCGATTCACCACAGTAATCATTTATTTTTATTTTTCCAAAATTATGTTGCAAATCTTTTTGCTATTTTTACAAAAAAAAAATTAATATATATTTTTTTTTAGATTTGAATTAATACCTGATTCGGATACAGATTATTCGATATTAGGACCAACACCAGATTTATGTCATGCTGCATTATTACAATTGATTAATAATAAAAGTGATATACATAATATTATGGTCCGGCCACAAGGCGAATGGTTTTTTGGTTTAGCACATCCAACTGTAATGACATTATTACAATCATCATCTGATATTAAAAAATTACAAAATTTTAAATCATTTAAAATTGATATTGATTCAATGGACAAAGATATTGATGATCCGACACTTAATTACGAGGCATTACAACGTTACATTGCAATGTCTGTATATCATACGGTGCCAGAAATTAAAGAGGAACCACCAGATGATTTATTGGAACCTTTTGATAGCAGCAGTTCATTTAATTTAACTTAAAATTTTATTGCTGTGTGTAATAAGAATATAGTTTTTATTTTTATTTTTTTTATTAGTATATCGTCCTACATATTTCTTAAATAAGGAATGAAATTCACCAAAATAACGTACGCGCGTATGTGTGTCAGAACAATTTTTTATTTAAATATATTTATTTCTATTTGCTATCAAATGGTATCTGTTTTGTTAACATTTTTTTTATAATAGTAGTGTGTGTGTGTGTGAACAGAATTTAATAATTTAATTCTTTAACCACATTGACGACGAGAACTATTTATTATTCATTAATTTCATCTTTTTAAAATCATAAACTTTTAAATTAAATTGTATATTATTAATTATTAAAAGCTGTTACATACAAAATTGTGTGCATACAGATGCTGTGATGGTTTTAGAGCTGATAATTTTGGTTGGTTAGAACTTGTATGTTTGTTGCATTGGATTGGATGAATGTTGTGCCAAAAATTGATATGTATGTACTGCAAATCAATTGATTTCTTATAATTTTCTATAACAAAACATTATTTAATTAAATATTTAGAATTATGCAAAGCTATAGCTGCTTCTCTGACTTGATACGATACGTTATTAAGAATATAATTTTTTTATTATGTAATTATTTATTTATTTTTCATAAATATACAAATTTTTTTTTTCTTTCTGTTTAAATTAAGTAGTAGTGTATTATAAATATGTTTATAATATAAATTTTCAATACATTTTTGATTTCCATTAAACACAGGATTTTATTGAATATAATTTTGTTTGTGTTTTTTTTTATTATCCATTTTTTAATATTATTATATTTTGTAATATTGATATTTTTGTTTATGTGACTAAATATAAAAGTGTCTATTTAAAATGCAAATTCTTAATATATTATTATTAATTCAATTTTATACTGTGTTGCAGAATAATAATTGTGTGTGTGTCGTGACTGGCTGCGTATTGGGACGATAGACAAAACAACAATATTTACAAAAAAACAAATTATTCTGCATTAGACATTATATTCTATTATTAGTAAATTAAAATAAAAAATAATCTTTTTTTAAATAAATGGACTTCATCACAATTCTTTCAATTCTCCTGTCCTCGCTCGTTTTTTATTTGAATTCATTTCATTTACATCATATATAAGTATAGTTTGTATAATTGTTAATGTTATTAATTATGTCGTCGTATATATATATATATTGACACAAATATATTATACAATTATTTTATATGTTCTTATTTAGATTATTTTTCAAAAAAATTATATATTATTTAAATATTTATTTATTTATATATAGCTAATATTATATTAAGTATTAATATTAAAATAATCAATTAATTTTACGATTATACATATACAATAATATATATTAGCGAGTTTCTTCCCCATTTTATTATACATATAATACTTACTTAAGTATATATAATAATAATATAATAAATATAATAATATAAAAAAAAAAACAACATATTTCTTATGTAATATTATAAATATCATTTTCATTTATAATTATTTTGGCGTCTTTAATTATATATATCATCCTATTATAAATGTTGCGATTTAATAAATATAATTTTTTAGTAGTAAATACTTAGAGGATTATTTTATTATAAATGAAAATATCATAATAGTTTGTGTGTGTTTTTTTTAATTGTTTTGTGTTCATCTATGGCTATATGATGTTTTCATTCTGGGTGTTGGACACGCGACAATCCCATTCAAACACGTAGTGTATTAAATGGAAATTTTTAAAAATAATAAACCGTATTATGACTATAGTCGACACGCGTATGCCATACCCACCCAGTGGAAGGAAACATAGCTCTTATATATATAGTTTTTTTTAATTTTTATATTTATCTATAAAATGTAGCACATTAATATTTATTATTATATAATTAATATATATATATATAATTAATTATTAATTAACAATATTATTTTAATAATAAATAAAAAGCGTTAACAATTTTTTCTTTTCTATTATTATTATTATTATTATTATTATTATTATTTATATGTTATTTATTATTTGTACGAATTCAGTATACATTTATACATAGTAGATATTGTTATATATTAATTCGATGCTATCTGTAAATCTAGCTAGAGAGTCAATAGCGTGTGTATATGATGTGAGTGTAGAAATATTTTCAATTCAATTTAGGCACACAAATATACATAATATGTGTGTTTGAAGCGAATATTTGATATTAGTATATATTTAGAAGAGAAATAATCAAGAATTAATCATTCAAATAAGATGATTTATTATAATTAATAAGATTTCCATACAAGTAGATTATACAAGTTTTGATAATAAATCATTGATTTTGGCAAATAAGTGATTATCATAGAACAGCGAAATAACTGTAGTCACTAACTGTATTGACTGCATTTTGTTTGGATCAACCTTTCGCCGCATCTTCTTCGCACAAAGACAACTTTGTAATTCATAGAGTTCATAGAACTACTTTGGTCATTATCACCAATTAAACCAAGTGAGTTGATATGATGGTGTCAATATAATTATTGAAAGTTACCATTGAAGAAGTTAAACTTCGAAATAAATATGATGTGCAAGGTCAGGACTATATATGTGGTGTCTTCGTGTCATCATCCCAACCAATTTTTGTTATACGTACTTCATAAGCAAATCGCAAAATAAATAGCAAAATACGTTATATTACTATAAGCGAATTTTCTTGAGAAGGATTGGTATAATAAATCAAGCAGTTTTTAAACGTTTTTTTTAATACACATCAGTTCCTCACTGCAACATATACGTAATACATTGAGTTTCTCTACAATCCCATTTATATAATGTGTACAATATTAAACAAATTGATTCGGTTTATCATAAAATAGCAGAATTTATATGATTGTGATCCGAATGAATCGATATTTTATTATATTTTTATTTGGGAGTCATCAAATTGAACGTTATTTATCTTTAAGTGAAATCTGAATGTCCGTATATTCAATAAATGTTGACCACCACTCTATCGCCTCACTCATTTAACACATATTGTCGCAATATTCAGAACACATATTTTTTTTTTGTAAATATTATACAATTACGATTACGACATTGATTAAAGATTCACCTATCTATCAGTAAATTTCGTATTTAATTACTTAATTGTCAACATAAATGATGATCAAAACAGTGATATTTTTATTAAATTAAAATGAAAAATTTATGGAAATGTAGGGTATGAATTTAAATCCGTACAATTTTATAATTATGTACAATACATCTATTTATGGTTGTGCATGTTTTTAACAAATATTTTAATAAGATTTGTTTGGCATCTATCTACACTATAATAATTTATTTATATTTAGTTATAGTTTTATTTAATATACACCTATATATAATTATATAAATAATAAAATGATTAAATTTCTATTTCTAATTATTAAAATATACACAAATATATATCGCATATTTTACAATACAAAATTAAGAAAATTGTTTAAAAATTTGTATTACAAATAAATCAACAACCTCATAAAATATATATTGTATTATGTTAGGCTCTATAATATGTTTTCACTGCTACTCTGTTGCTACTACTACTGGGTATGACAAACACATTCATAAACATATTATTTGTTTTAAAATCCCGGGAGCAGGGTATATAACCAATAGGAGTCAAAAAGGTGATAAGATACAGAAAATTAGATTTAAGAACAGCTACTCATCATACGTCTTTGTATACAGATCATCCTTTTTGTAAAATACACACGACGTATGTTATGTGTCTGTCATCATACCCAAATGGAGCCTCCTTATATTGTATTTTATTATATATTTTAATTATATTTTCAATTTCAAATCATTTTATTATGTATGAATTAATATTATTTTAATTATATAATATAATTAAATATATATAAGAAAAAAAAAAAAAAAAAAAAAAACAAAAAGCACAATTTATCTTCATAATTATTGTCTATTTATATTTAATTAAAAAAAAAATTAAATATTTTGTCTTTTTTGTTTTTCTTTTATTCAGATTATTTAATTTTTTTTTAGTTATAATATTATTTTATTTAATTTTTGTAAATTTCAATTTTGGATGTGTCTGTGTGTGTACCTGTACCACAATAAAGTATACGCGAGAGCGAATACATTTTATTATGCAATGATTTTGTGGCGAAAAGTAAAAAAATATTTTCCGATTGCAATATCATTTAATTTTTTTGATAGCGGAGAGAAAGTTGACTATACATTATGAAAAAAAGAAATTGGAATGTTCACCAAACTAAATGTTCCAGAAAAATTACTTTTAAGAATTATCTTCTTTTTTATAATAAACTTTTTGCAGTATTGTATACTGAATTACTAATTATAATCAATTACCAATCTATAATATAAGATATGATCAGTTTTCCGTTTGATGTCAGGGTACTGTTGAGACAGTATAAATTTTTTGTACTATTTGGTCATATCACAAATTTAAAAAGAAAGATTTTAAATTGCGAAAGATTGGAAATTGATTATATTTTGAAATTTTGTATCCAAATATGGCAATACGTTTACATAAACTATTGTCCACAGAATTAAAAATAAAATGATCAATTCGTAAAAATCGATTTTCCCGGAAAATTTAGTTTGGTGAACATCCACATTTTTCACTTCATAATTTAGTTTAATTTCACACCCAGGTTACATATGACAAAAAATATAGTGATATTGAAAACTTCATTTCTATTTCTATAGCTTCGCCACTGCAATGATTGAATATTAAATGATCATATTTGATGTATCTTTTAATGAAAAGTATTGTATATGCAATATATATAAATTCGGTGGGGGCGTGTAATATCATATAATTTTATCTCATTACATACATTTATATATGAAATTATATAATAATTTGTAAATTATATTTAATTTTTTTTAAATAATAATGATAATAAATTTAAATAAGAAATTTTTTTTTTAACATTTGCATTATTTAATCTTATATTTTTTTTTAATTAAGCGCCGCGCATAACATAAATATTAATATTAAATATAATTTTAAGCTCTCAAAATTTACAGACAAAAAATTAATTTTGAAATTAATCATTTTTGCATATACAAATAAAATACATAATTACTATTTTATTAATTATATTTACATATACGCGTATATTTTATAATTAATCGCGCAGATATATTTTTATTTTTATCTAATTGTATAAGAGTGAAAGTAGATTTTAAAAATTTTTTTTTTTTAAATATGTATAATAATATATGAAATAAATAAACAAATAAATAAATAAATAAATAAATAAAATTAATATATTTTTAATAAAAAAAAATAAAAGAAATTTCAATTTCGTTCAACAACAATTTTATAGTAAACACAAAAAATGGATTCCCCCAAAATGAATAATAATAAATGGCAAACCTAACGAGGAACAGCCAAAAAAACCAGGGTGTGAGGGTTTCAATATAAACTATGTATACTTTAGTAATGCGAAACTATAAAAACAATATGCTGTTGATAATAGTAAGATATACTTGCAATAACTTTAAAATTAAAGAATCAAGTAAATTTCTGCATTATATATTATCATAAAACGTGCAATATTACCGCGATTTCATAGAACGAAGAATTTTACAAGTATAGGATACATGAAGAACACATAACATTCTAACACAACAGTAACTTTGTTAAAATTTAGTTACAATTTAGTTTACGAATGGGAAAGATTAAAATTTTGTTAAAAGACAATACTTGCCACATGAATTGAAAGAAAAGAAGTTTGGTGCTTATGTAATGTTTGACTATTTCAACAATTATATATAATTTTTGCATCGAATTATATTATATGGCAATGAAATATTGGTTTATTATGCGCTATGCATTCAAAAAATCAGTGTTAGCAGTTTGCCAAAACTTATGCGAATAAAATACACACGATGCTGATTTCTTTGGTTAAACTAAATTTTCATATATGTCGTGAAAGTAATTGTCATGTAATTAATGACGTTACTCCATATTATATCCACAAAAAATGTAAACGAAGCGTATGGACGATGTTATGATTATTCGTTGATCCGTCGTGTATTTATTTCGAAATAATAAAGGAGAAGCCGTTACTGTAAATGGTGATTATTCCACAGAACAATGATTTATATTTAACTTGAAAGTTGTATTGTTCTTAAAAAAGAAAAAACGCTCTATAAATGTTACATTATATAAATGTGAAACAAAGAAAGTAAAATGCGAGTGACTGAACTCCAATTATAAAATATTATATAAAATAAAATTAAAATAATAAAAAAAATGTTTCATATTAATATTTTTTCAACCTATTTTTGTATATAACTTCAATAAAAAAAAATCAAACGAACCACAAATTCTATTTTATACAACATTCATTTAAACCCATAAATACGATCCGCAGAGGCATAAACAAAATATTAATAATAAATGGTTTGTGGTTTTTTAGATAACATAATTTTTTCTATATAACTTCCATCGATAAATTTTACTGCTTCCTATATACCGCCATCGCATATCGATACATTATTATTATTTGCATTTATCGCATCAATGGCAGGGTTTTGTTTGGTTTTTTCTATTTTTTCAATAATTTATTAATAATATTTTTAGTTAAAAAATAAATAAAAATTGATAATAATTTAATAATAATAATAATAATAAAAATAAAAATTATATAAATTTTATTTAGACATTGATATACCAGATAATTCAGCATAAGTATCTGTTGGACCTTCTATACTACATACTGAATCTTCTGGTGTACGTGATGCTTCGGCCTCTGTTATCTCTAAATCATGATGAACATTATGACGATGATTTTTATGTTTTGAACTTTGTGCCTGTTTAAAAATACAGTAAATATATAAATTACATTTGTGGTTTAAATAATAACTTTATTATATTTATATTCTTACCTTTTCTTTACTTCCTTTTTTCTATATATATAAAATATATACGCGCATTTATTATAAATAAATTGAAATGAAAATTAAATGTATAAAATTTAAAGAAAAACGATTATTAAGTTAATTAAATAACAATGAAACAAACCTGTAATGAAAATCTTCGATGTGCTTTACGTCCACCACGTCTTTTACTAATGTGTGGATTATCATGTACTATTGTTTTATTTTTGAGTACTTCTAATTGGGTATACAGTCTTTTTTTGTTGTTGTTGTTTTGTAAATTAATAAATATAAATAAATAAATAAATTTTAATTGCATTTTACAAATATCATCAAATATTATAATATATACCTTTTTAATTCAGCACGTATATCTTCTGGACTCATTTCCGATATCGTTAATTCACCAATATCTGGATCACCCAAACATATTCCAGCGTAACCGGCACCATGGTGTGATGTCTCGTGCGAACCCTTGAAAGCATCCACAGGTAAACGGCATGAAAGATCATATGCAAGTGAACGAACCTGCAAGCTATTTTGATGCAAACACCAACAAACATCGATACACAGAATAGTATTTAAAGTAAACAAGTTACAGGATATATAGGTTATGACACGGCTGGCGGTTAAATGGATTCATTTTTGCATTTTGGATATATTATTATATATATGAAAAATAACATATTTACACGCTAATATATTTTGAGTAATATATTTTTCTATATTTTATTCTATTGCACACGTAAATTAATACGCACAGTTTAGAATTTTTACAAAATTGTTTTATTTTAAACATTAATTAAAATTTACACTGAACTTTAAATATATTTTATATATATTTAAGAAAAAACCAAACTTTTAATTAATTAGTGATTAATTCATATGTTAAAAGTTTTAAGTTTTGTAGAGTAAAAACCTTTCGTCACTTTTACAGTACGTTACACGTAACCGATTCTTCATTCATGCAATTATTATATATTTTTAAATGAAAAACGTAGTAGTACGTTATTCTAAATTTTCCTTTTATATAGGTATGTCGCTTTGTCATTACAGTCAAGTTGCGTGGTACATATTACTCCCGCACAGTAAAATTGTACCAATCGGTGTACTATTATCGAACGAACGGTATATAGATGTTTCCTGAATTCCATTATTATTATTATTATTATAAGAGTATTTAGCTCCCGCATATATATGTACATTATCTTTATCATATTATATAAAATATATCAAATATTAATGATTTAGATTTATTACAATATTTCGTCATAGATGCGGAAATTTAAAAACGATACTTTTTGCGGAAAATTGAGTAGGAAAATTTAATCGTTTTTATTGTTTCCATAATTTCGTTCCTATCCTTTCAACATGTGTTTTCAAAGTTTTCGCATATTGTAAAATCGTATACATTAACTTAACTTTATCGATATATTACATCGAACCATAAGGAAATGTTACAAATATTTAGTGATTTTTTTTCTCGCAAAATAGGGAATTAAAAAGGGAATATTTCAAGGATTTTATTTGTATTTATATATAGATTATAAATACACATAGTGAAAATAATTAGTTTAGAAATGATACACATAGAACAGGAAAATACTATATAGAAAGTATCAATCTAAGTTTAAATTTAATATGTATCTAATAATTATCTATATTACACAGTAGGCGAGGACTATAAGAAATAAAATACGGTTTTCAATATCTATATTTTTCTTATAATCTGGTTGAAATTAGACTAAATTATGAAAAAAAAATGCATGTTCACGCAGAATTAAATTTACCGGAAAATGGAATTATGAATTATAAAAGATAAGATATGACGACCTTATAATCAATTACAAAGAAAATTTAAAGAAATTTGTGATACTTCATACAAAATTTCAATAACATCGAATCGGATATTGCTCATATCTTTTGAATGCGTGAATCGATTTTAAAAATTTCTTCTATGAAATATTGGAAATTGATTATATAAAAATGGAGATATGTTAAAAATATGGCCAGTCATTCAAAAATATTAATAATTCCAGAAAGTTTCCGAAAAATCGGGAAAAATTATTGAGTTGATCAATTTTTTTTTCATAATCTAGTCTACTTTCAACTCGGCTACCAGAAAAATTTAGTGATATTGTAATCTGTAAAGATTTTTTCACTCTTCGCCACTGCTATTATATAATATATATATATAATTTAAATATATATATATATATTTAAATATATATATATATATATATAATATCTATTTTTAGTATATGTGAATATATTTTAAAATTTAAATGATAAAACATTAATTTGCAAGCTATTTTTATAGTAAATAATAAAATACATAGAATATTATATAAATTGATGTAATATTGTAATAACAATATTATATTGAATAATGGTGTGTGCCGTGTGGTGTAGTGTTATTGCAAATATATATTACATATATATATTGTATTATAATATTTGTTTAGATATATACATTGCATGCATACAAATACATATATCGTATATATATAATAAATTCTTCATCTTATTTCTTAAAATATTTTTATTATAAATACGCACGCATTCACTTAAACACGCATTTTTTATTATTTATATAATAAATATAATAATATACGCACGCTACTAAATAATACATCATCTAGAAAAAAGGCATAATTATGTAGTTTCTCATATGGAATTTTATATAACATATTATTTAATAAACGGAATACGAACAATTATAAAAATAAGAGGGCATATATGTGAACATCGTCCCAACTCTCATTTATAATTGTACAGCATTTTGTTTACAAACTAATAATAAAATTTCCATTCTATCACTGTCACTGCTGCTATATCGCGTATTTTAATTATGGATCATATCATAATCATCATAATCTTAGTCATTTTAATATTAATAATTTTATAATTTTAGTATTTTTGCACACTATTTTCTCGTTTTTTAATTCGCACTTTTGCAGGGCAACCAGAACCACATAGCCATGACAAAAATGTGCTATATAATTGACACATATTTTTTATTATCAAATATTGCACAGTCTATTGATTTTAATTATTTGAAACAAATTTTACAATAATATCACTTTGAATATTTAGAGTATATGACACAAGAATAAGATATAAATAATATGTGATCAATCATTTTGTTAAAAATTATATATAATTATTTATATAAATATATAAAGTACTTTGTATGTAGTAGTACATATAAAAGTTACTGTTTAAATAATAGTATATATATATTATATATTTATTTATATATATATGTAATAATAAAATTATCATTGATAGAATAACAAAATAATTTTTCTTTTACGCATTTTCCTTTGACAGAATATAATACATACACTTTGACAGTATTTATAAGAAAATAAAAAGTTGTAAAAGAAATTTTTTTGATTTGACTCTGTTTTTATACGATCAAAGAATTTAAATAATATATATAATACGCGTATATAATATACAATATATAACTTGGTTTTTGTGTATTTACTTGTATATACGAGCGCTACGTATATACATATAATAAATATATATGTCCACATTTAATATATAATTCAAGAACATCTTTTTACAGCATTTTAAATAAGTTATATATTTTGATTTAATTAGGTCTTTTTCATTGTCGAAGGATTAAATATGAAAATAATGTTATATATAAAATATTTATAAATTTTGTGCACCAAATCTAATTAAAATTTCACATAAATCTTTTACACAACCCCCAAATTTATATAGAATACTATAAATATATATATATATATATGGTATATATTATACGTATTTGTATGTGTATGTATATGTAAGTAATATAATTATAATATATATTTTAAATAAATATAAATAGGTTTAAATAATAAAGTAAGTATTTTATAAATATATGTTTATATTGTTTTTCTTCTATTATCTATAGAGACGAAATAATATTCTATATAAGAGCAATTTTTATAAGCACACAATTAATATACCAAATATCAAATTTTATAATATAATACCAATTTTTTAAAAATAATATATAAAAAAATTATTAATAAAACTACTATAATACGCATACAACAAAAATAATTTATAAAAATATATCAAAAATCACAAACAAAAATCATACGCAATATAAAAAATTAATTTTCAAAATTCTTACCTGTTTATGTTGATACCATAATTTTGGTAAAAATATTAATCCAACAGTTACTGTATTTGTTAGTAGTGAACGTATAAATAGTGCTAAAAAGATTGCACCAGGACTTAATTCGGGTAAATAAAGTATTCTTAATATATAAAAATTGGCCGATACAATAAATTCAATAAGTAACGATGCCACTAGAAATTGTCTTTCCTATTTATATATAAATATAAATAAATTTATAAATTAATTTAAAAATTATATATAGAAATACTCGTATATTTAGAAAAATTAAATCAAAAAAAATATTGAATTTACCCTAAATTGTGTATTTGCATTTCTACTAGCTACAGCTAAATGTAATCCAAATATTAATATTAATATTTCACTAATTTGTGTAACATATTCCCATTTTAATGGACGACATGTATTTGTATTTTCTTCTTTTAATCCAATAAAATTTGCGTTATGTATTAAATCAATAGACGATGCTGTGTATGCTGATAAATAACATATTACACCAAATACCATAGCACCCAAATATTTTAATAAATCAACATCACGTAATACCCAACGGTGTGCTTTTCTTGTACGAAATTCAACTAAATGTCTATACAATTTTAATATTATAGCACCATAACATATCATAAAACCTAATTCACGACACCATGGTTCTAATATACAACGAAATGTTGAAGCCGGTAGAAAATGTAGTACTACCTGTAATCATTTTAATTAATTTTTGTATTATTATTTTTTTTTTATTTATTATTATTATTATGTTAAATTTTATTTATTTAATTTATTTAACTAATAATTCTTACCGCTGCATATAATAAAAGTATTCCTAATAAAATTGTTTCTAATACTGTCCACATACCAAATGCAATTGTCTATATATTTTAAAAATTATTTTTCTATTAATTTTATATTATAATAACAAAATAGTGGATATTAAATTCTGTATATACGAGTACTAACCTTACACTTCCGTTCTTTAAATACAATGGCGGCTAATACAAAACAACATAATACACAAGAACCTAATACAATACCAATGATTGCACGTAATAATGTTTCCATCGATACACTTTCTTCACTATCATCCATATTACATGTACCATATTTATCACAATTTAAACAACCACCCGGACATCGTAAACATGAATAATTTCCATTGCCTGATTCCACTTTTTCACTATAAAATCCTTGTAAACTTTCGTTTGGTACATAATATCCTTGATGACATAAACAAATATAGGAAGCTTTTGGTGCTGCTGCTGATGATGAATATGTATCGGTATTTGTCGCCGTTGTTAACATTGATTCATTTGACATTGATTGAAAACAAAATGTTGTTACAGGATCACAACTGATAATGTATTTAAATAATATTATTATTAAAACAATTTAAATTAAAATATAGTTATGTATATACCTATGATTTTTCCCAAAAATTGGTGCTAAAGCATGATTACAATGATCTTCATCGGCTGCTATAAATGATGATGACACTATTCTAAATGGGACAAAAAAAAATTAAATTATTACATATATTTAATTATATTATAATATACAATATATATATATTTACTTATAACCAAATGCTTCAACGGTAACGCTAAACGGCCATAACCAACGTCCATGCATTGGTCCACAATCACGAAATGGTGCACCCCAAAATTGAGCACCATCTGAATGATTCCATGCTTCACCCAATTCACGCCAATATATACTTAAAAAACTATGATTTGATCCTTCCGGTGTAAATAAAACATGATCACGAAATTGTACAACAGCTAATTTAATACTTGGTGCTGCTATAGCCAATGCCAATAGACCGTCATCTTGTTGTAATGCATCCAATGCAATTGATTGTGCTTTTTTATTAATTTCAGTAGGTGTTGTTGATGATGATTTTATCGATAAATATGTTGCTAAATCATGTGCAGCACCAATTGTAATATCAGATGCATCATAATACTTTTTTTTATAGAAAAAAAAAAAACAAAAATTTAATAAATTAAAAGTAAATAAAATATATTTAAAAATTAATTACCGGATCTGGTGGTATATCATCTAATATTTTCGTTTCACAAACTTCTGAATAAACTTCGTTCAATAATATAAAACCCATAGTAAATTGTAAAATTAAATTCCATCCACAGTTAATAATAGCACCACTGCCATTATAACCAGTTCCACCACCACCACCACCACCACTACCACCAAAAAATTGGGAATGTATTTTTTGGGGTATTTCGTACCCCATCACCGAGTTTTATCTCGATTAATAATTAAAATTTTATCAATCATCTGAAAATATAGAAAAAAATAAATTAAATTTATTATAAATAATATGGAAATTATTATAAATGTGAATAAAATTTAATTGAAAAATATTGTATCTTTTTTTACAATACAATATAATAATAGTTAAATATTATATTATTATTAATGAATGCGAATACTGGAAATTTAATTTCCTTTTCCTATATATGCATATACAGTTGAACATATATATATTTATAAATATTTAAATTAATTTACAATGATAAACGTGAGGGCCCATCAAAAATACTTTCAAAAGTGTATTAATATTATATATTTTTAAATGTATTATAATTTTAATTAATTTATTATGTTGTACTGATTTCACGTATAAAAACAATTACTAAATACAATGAATTAGATAAATAATATTTTATATATTATCGTATTACTAATAAATATATTGTAGTTGAGTTCAGTTCAATATTTGGAAGTGAAATATTAAGATTTATATCTAGAATAAGTATATTTAATATATATATATCATATCATACCTAGTATGATCAGGAAAATTATCCACTCTATATCGATTCTTCTTAAGTTTCGTAAGAACTGTTCATATACTAGTCCCAACTTACTTAAACGATAAATGAAATAAACATTCATTTGGATAATTTATTTCAAATTTATCTAAAGCTATCCCATATTTCAAACATGAACAAATTTATACGTATCAAAGGGAAGTACTTCCTAAATACTTTTTTTTTTTATTAATAATTTATTTTTATAATAAATATATAGAAAGGTTCATAAATATTCGAAAGTCATTCCGATTGTTTGTCGAGCCGGGAGGTGCGTATGATTGTCTATATAGATTACATATATATAGTGTATATGTTATAATTATTAGGAGATATTTGAATTGTCTATGGCTATATAATGAACGTATTTCGTGATTGCAATAAATCATTTATATTTTTATATTATAGTACATCATATACGGCGTACGTGTAAATTACAATGAATTATTATTTATTTGTGAATGAAAACGTTTATAAAAATCAATCGAATTTATTTTCTATATATATAAATATTTATACTTTTATTAATACATATATTTATTTATATATCTATGTCTCAAAATAATTCATAACTAATTGAAAGAAATTGTGAAGTAGATGTGTTATAACTATAGATATATACATGATATTCATACATATAATCACAAATTACACATATTTATTAGTGAAAATAGCACACCCTCCATAAAATTGCTTTTTTCCAAACACATATACTTTGTTAGACTATATGTTATAGACTTTATATAGATTATAGAACATAAATAAAATTAGTATATAACAAAATGATTATAGCATATAATTATGATGGTTTATATTTACTGTTAACCATATACATAAATTGTATATAAAATTATAATAAACTAAAACTATAGCTGATAATTGCTGTGAAATAAAAACCATGGTTCTTTTATTAGGGGAATTTATATTTTGTACATAAACTTACACACACGTATATATATACCCACTATTAAGAACATTAAATATAATGTATATATATGATAAATATAGATAGATAGCCTATATACATGGTGTGGTGGTAAATATACATATATACTATATACTATATACAAGTAATACATAATATAATATATAACTTATTTATTATTTTGTACAATTTATACCTAATGTAAATAACATATTATATAACAAATATGAGTTGAGTATATACCATACATTATATTGTTTTGCTTGTTAATAAATTATTGATTGACTGCGAATTAAATATGTATGTAACTAACTAACTACAAACATATAAATAAATTTATAAACAATGTGTTATTGGTGTGTCTATATATATGCATAATAATTATAATTATGTAATACATTGTATTGTTATGTAAATAATTGTATAAAAATATATAAATAATCAATAGAACACATTAAATAAATATAGTATCCTGATTATAATTAATTACATGTGATATGTATTATAAACATTAAATAAATAAATACATATTTATAATATCATAAATAAGTGACATATCTATTTTTTCCATATATATTTACAACGACATATTATACCTTTTATATACATTTTATAAATATGTTGTAAGTCGGTTTTATAATTTAATATATATTCGGTGTTGTTTAGTTTTATATATACTTCAACAAATTAAATATACAACGATTTTTTATTCTTATAATTGTATATAGTTATAAAATATACAATAAATGAATGCTTATATGAAAAAAAAAAAAATGTTGGGTAAGTGTGCGGTTACAAATAGATATGGTGAATTTAGTATAGTAAATAAATATATACCGGCATTGAAATATTTGAAATTTACCAAACACGCTACCATACCAATGTGTTGTAATTGTATTGTTAAAGATAATGAATAACGATATTGTAATAATCAGGTACATACGTATTAATTCAGTTAATGTTTCACAACCATATATTAAATTAAAATATAGATATAAACCGAAAAACAATCCATTACAACACATAGACAAATATTTTCTAATAAATATATTACGTATTAGAAACACCATAAACTATTTAGACTATATATGAATCATAGACATTTTAAGCGATTTTTAAAATAAAGTATAAGCAATATTATTCTTAAAAGCTTTTTTTATTGTGCTTTCCCTATGTTTTTACTGTGTGTGTGTGCAGTGATGTATCTGCGGTGAGTTGTTTCTCAATAGGTTAAGTATGCAAATATTATTTTATCATGCAAATGGGGCTAATTAACTTATACTCATTTCCTATCAAAGAAATAATCGTCTATATATGGTTTTTCATATATAAGTAAATCGATTTATTCATATAATTTGTTTTGTTAACATTTTATATATTTATAATATTTGATTGAATTTAATAAATTAATAATTTATTATATACATACAATGATATTTATATCACTTATATCTTGGTATTCAAATAATACAATTTCTTTATTATTTATTAATTAATTTTAAACCTTTACCACGCAACCAAATGATCAATTCAGATGTGCGTACATTTTCAACAACTAAAGAAACTCAATAACAACCGACACAAATTGACAAATTCTTGAGTTTGACCATGACACTGTATAAAATCACTGGTCAAAAATTATCAACCATGCAGGATGTGTTACCATATCCACATGATAGCCAGCACTCTCAACTTGCACCATCATGTTGCCAAATTTTAGTTTTGTTCTTTGTAAAAAAAAAACACTGAACCTTGAACGTTGAATGTTGTCGTCAACATATAATATAATATAATAAATATGTCATGCTATCAACAAAATAGCAATAAAATGGTCCCCCAAATATTATTTTTATGGGAAAGCAAAAAATCTATACAAATAAAAGTCCAATAAAATATCTTCGCATAAATTGCACCGAAAAAAAAAATAGCATCGTAAAAATTATTATAGATTAAAAGTGTAATACTATTTAGTATTTAATTAAGTTTCTACTATTGTAATGACTTATAAATATTGTGTATAATAAAAATAATTATTGTCATCTGGTTAAAATATATTCATTTTCATATAATAGCCACAATATCTATTATACATTATACGAATATATATATAGGTTATAGGTTATATGTATATATGCGGTATAATAAACATATATCATTTAAAATGACCAATATTAATTTAACCATATGTTTATTAATATTATATAATTATATAAACCTATACCTACACACACATTAATTCTTATTCACAAATTTTAGTCGCAATTGGCATATTTATACATATGAACCATAATTATTACCATTAAATTACATTTAATATACACGTGTGTAAATTTAATTATAATTTATATTTTTTGTAATAAATAAATGCGGTATTAATAAAGGCATAGGGTATAGGCAATATACTTATATAGATTTGAATATAAATACAATACCATAAGGAAATAAACAATATAAGTGTATATATTTGGGCATCACAATGGCATAGTGAATTTAATGAATATATGAGTATATAAAACAGTTTAGTTCTATAGCTCAAAATAAAAAAGTATAATTAATATTGAATTCAATGTTCTAAAAAGAAAATGACATTAATGAGAATTTGATAGAAAAAGAAAAGAAGATTTTCTTGATGGATACTGATTTGTACTGTTTGTGTGTATTTCTTCAGATCGATGACAAGCTGTGTGTAGTGCGTATTCAACATCACGCTACATGGATGATGAACAAATATTAAAATATTAAAATATATTAATATATTCAATTTATGAAATATATAGTGTCCATAATTATAATTAGCGTTTTTCTATAATTCGGTTCACATTAAAATATATCATAGTATTAATATTCGTATTATAGTCTACTAATGTATATGAAATATAATGTGCATAAACTGATCGAAATTGTATATTAAATTTCGTCAAAACAAAACACACAATGGAATATAAAATTTATTAAATTTTAGTATATTGATATTTAATTGTAAATATACTATTATACACTTATAATTATGTTTATATTAAACAAAGGTCTTTATATGGAAATTAAATATCAATATAACTCATCAAGGTATGAAATTATAACCTATGTGAAAATATATTACATTTCAAATATTGTAATATATATGCACTTTTTCTCTATTTATAAATATATATTACATATTACTATATTTTGTTTGAAATGTATATATTTGAAAATACTAGGTGTATTTATTTATTATTTAGGTCAGATGAAATGAAATATATAAAAGAAATAATATTTATTTGCGCATATATCGTAGTACAATAGAATAAGATACGAAAAAATGTGTTAATAAGATTATATTTTTTGTTTATGGTACGTATACCGAATCTTATATATCTATGTGATATTAAGGACATATAGTTTTTGTCCAGAAATAATGAATTCATTAATTTTTTTTTTTCCTTATATATAATTAAATATAATACTTTACCTATACACACACACACATCATAAATTAGTATTAATTATGTGATATATATACTCAGAATAATTATTTATATTTTCATTTAAAACGAACACAATGTATTTGTATAAATAAAAATGTAAACATAAATATATATGTGCTGTAAATATTAAATGCACTGTGCGTGTACTCTGGTTCTAAGAAATAATGATACATATTTTAACTTGATCCCTTTTATCTTTATGTTTCATATATATTGTATTATATACATACATATATTTTTACAATAAATGCTATATATACGCATTTAGAAAAATAAATATAAGGGTTTTTATTATATCAAAATATCAAATCATTTATATTCTTTAAGGCATATAATAACAAGTTATAATCTTGTTAAATATACCATATTATAGTAAATATATATATAGAATGTATTGGAAAAAAGACTTTCGATTTATATATATATATATGTGTATTAGAAATATACATGGTACAACTGAATTTATATTATATACAATATATATATATATATATATATAATAATGTAATTCAAAAAAGGACAAATAAATATACAATCAATAGATTAAATAAATATTCAACGAAATAGGCACTATTTATTTATATAAAACAAATAATATATTGAATTGATATTAACAAAATAAGTCGACTTATTTATATATATATATATATACCAAATATATAATTGTTTGTATCTATTTATAGAATGTATATACATTATATTAGTCGTCTTAGTAAATATTAGTATAAAAGAGCGCGGATGCTGTAAATTACCTGACAATTTAAGTCATGTCACCGTACTAATAATTTTTGAACAAATTTTTTCATCCACACATCATATAATTGTTTTGTGACCATCACTATGGAAATGATGCATTCACATCACCTTTTATTTTATTGGATTAGAGAAAGAGATTATTTCGTAGTCATACGTAAATGCATGTTTGAAATATAGTTGTACTGAATTAAATGTATTGATCTGCGAATTGTGATTCACGTTTACATAATAATTTATATATATATGAAAGGGGTTTTATTTTGTTCTTAATTGAAATATTTTTAATATGAAAATTCTTCTAAAAAACTTTATATATAAATTTCATATATATTTATATAAATACACAATATATAGGATATTTTATATAAATGAATTTCACATATAAATACAAAAAAGGATATATGAAAAAGTTTTTTTTATTTTTTTTGTAATTTATTAAATTATTAAATAAAATTTTCCTTATGTTTTTGTTCGCCTTTTTTGTTTTATATAATTTATTAATATGTAAAATTTATTTTTATATTATAAAACAAAAATTTGTGTTAATTGAACTGAAAATTACAATATAATATTTAATATTATATGGATATTCATCAAGTTGAATTAATAATTTTATAATATTTCTTCTATGTTTGAAATGATGGCTAAGGGATTTTATTATTTTTTTTTTTTTTCAAATCAAGCGTGCGCTTTTTATTTTATATATTATTATATTTCATTTTCATTTTTTAATAATTATTAAATTTATATTAATTCTCAATTGTGTTCAAAATAATATTGATATGTATACATTAAAAAATAGTAGTTATATTTATAAGAAATATTTCTTAATGAATTTCACATAAAATTTTCATAGTAAATATCTTAATGACATAATTTACAACATTCGTGGACAATATCTATCCAAATTAAAAATAAATTGTACAATGAAAAAATTCCTGTATTCATTATTATTTCAAGTTATAAATATGGCTGCGCTCTTTGTAGATACAGACGTTATCCGCAGCAACCATAATTTATTGTAAAAATAAAGCGATAAAAAATAATTAAAAATAAAGATAAAAGTTAAAAGATAAAAATTAAATATTAAATATTAAAGATAAAGATTAAAGATTGAAGATAAAGATTAAAGATAAAGATGTAGATAAAGATGAAAGATAAATGTTGTGAATTCGTATCAAAACACATTATGAAGGTTTTATGTAAAATTCCTCAACACAAAAATATTCTTTCTGTAACTTCGCTTTAAATATAATCCAATTTCTTTAAAGCACTCTATTCTATATATATATATATACTATTAATTTGAACGCATCTGTATATATATAAAGTAATACCAAATACTATTAAGATTTGTTATATCTGCATTTAATATTTAAAGTCAACCTTTTTTGACATAAGAATTAACCCGCATAATTATAATTCTATATACAATATATCTACCTATACATACATATATATATATATATATATATAATTAGTGATGTGATGTGGTGACATTTTCAGGCCGACAAATCACAAATGACATATTTTCTTATATATTTTCTTATATACCATTTGAATGTATATAGTCGTATATTACTTAAAATCTTTCTTTTTATATTAATTTAAAACTTTGATTTGAAGGGTCGGTCAAAATGTCTGTTTCTTATATATACAATTGTATTTATATATATTGTATATACTATGTTTTTCATATATAACATAATATATATGTCACAAATAAATTAATTTAACTTGATGAACATTAATTAATTGAAATATCTGCATCATTCATGAAATTTTTAATATATATAATTTAAATACATGTATATGTTTCCAAAAGTTTGATTATCTTTTGAGGGTTTTTTAACATCCATAGTGTCTGTATTTATATTGTATTGTAGATATATATCAATTATATTGTATTTTGGGTTATAGGTACTAAATAATAGCAAATTTCACACATAGTTTAATTTAGTTGAATTTTTGCGAGTAAAAAAAACTTATATCAACAGGATTGGGTTTTTTTTATTTTGTATATAGTCGTCAATTAATTTTGTACTTTCAGGTTATCCAGTAGAAGTTATTGACCGCACCAAATCAAAACAATAATGAATGGATTAAATATTGACATAGCACAACACGTTAGATTTCATATAGAGAAACTCGTCGTGTATCACGAAAACATCTATTGTAAAGCCGTTTAATGGTGATCAATTGAAATGAAAAGAAAAAAATACTTAGCAAAAATGTTGCGGCAGAAGATGTAGAGGGAATTTAAATTATTTCTTAATTTTTCTATACAGGTAATAGCACTATGGTGGTTCTAAGCATACGGATTGAAGGACCCTTTGGAAATTGGCTGTAATATTGTCACGTTACATAATGTATCAGTTCAGAGTTGAGACTAAAAAATCGACCAAATTTAACCCCTTGTAGTTTTAATTGTTTGAATAAATTGTAAAGTTTGAAATGATTACTTATTTATAAATTATGTGCCTGAAATAATTATTTAAAAAAAATTTAAATTTATATTTATACGAGTAGTACTCGTGATACTTTCACAAAGTAAGTTTATATTTATACGAGTAGTACTCGTGATACTTTCACAAAGTAAAAATAAGTTTACACGAGTCAGACTCGTGATTAATGCACAACAGGTTAAAAAAGTTGTAATTACTTTGTGGTTTGAAACCAATATACAATACAATAAAATAGAATATGTAATTTTTATGTATTTTATTATAAAAACAATGTACATATATTATACGTACGCACACCATTATATATGTACAGGACTAAATAGGAAAATGTTTGGTATATATACTACATCCGCACATAGAATGCATATCTAGTAAAATAATATTATTACAAAGTTTTAGTATAACTCTTTAAATTATGTACATATCATTATATATATATATATACGTGCTATATATATGATTTGAATCGTATAGGAAATAGGTGTATATTCACAGTCACAGCGGTTATAATACAATTATTATATATGTTGTGTATTGAAATACAATATATACAACGAAATTGTGGGTTTATGCATATGCACAGATAAAATATATCTAATTTATAATAAATTCCTTTTCAAATTAAATCAGATTTTCTATATACTATATATTTATATAGAAGCATCAGTACACATAGTCATACCAATATCGAATTTCCATATATAGATGTATATATATTATACATGAAATTATATATTTATTTAAATATATATGTATAAATTTTAAATAAATAAATTAATATAGAAATATATTCCAAAATTAAAGTTCTTAAATATGTTATTATTATTTAAATGTAATATACACGCGGTTTTTAAATTTTCAACAAAATTATTTTATTTTAAAATAGAACAACAAGCACAACAATGGTGTTCCTAATAATAAGTAAAAAGATAAAATTTCAAGTTAATAATAAATCAGATATTGTGATGGTGTTACACAACACGTCGAAAAATTAAAGAAAAATTGAACAAAACATCTAAGAGCATGTGATTAATAAAAATGCATGAAAATGTAAATCAATTTTTAAGCATATAAAAAAACGAAATAAAAATGAAAATTAAATTTAGACAATGGCATTGGAATGTTATAAATTAAATTGTATATTTATTTATTTTATTATAAATTATATATAAATAAATGATTTGATAAATTATTATTTAAATAATAAAGTTTAAATATTTTATGTACTATTATTTTATATTAATTTTTCAACATTTATTCATTTTTATCATTGTATTTATATACATGATTTATTTAATGCACCTGTGATCCTGATGATAAAAAACCAAAGTTTTCAAATGCTCCTGTATTTGCTATTTTAAAATAAAATAATCGTGTTGAAAATTTAAAAAGCAATGTCTTTCGATTGTGTTACATATTACATAAATATAATACATATATAAATTTAGTAAATTTGATACTTACAACATAATATTCGAATGTTATACACATTTATTAAGATATCTCTACCGGGAAATAAACTCTTATACATACTACATATATATCTATCGATACTATAAATTTAAAGGATAAAAAAACGGGTCCCATATATACATTTGGATACATATCTACACACATAAAATAAAATCGGATTTAAATCAATAAAAAAAAAAAACAAAATTGTACTATATATATTTTCCAATATATTATAGAAATATATATGATCTTATATCTATCTATCTACACACGTATAGCATTCATAAATATAATTTTTATGTTATATACATACGAGATGAGTAAAATATTCGATATACGCGATATCATTATAATATATTATTGATATATGCGTATATTTTCTATTTAATATATATATAAATATAAATAAGATAAAAAAAAGAAACAAAAATTGTTATAAGATAAAATTTTCACGAAAATATTGATTTGCGAGAAGATGTTAGATATTAACCGAACGAAATAAAATAATAAAAAAGAATTTTTATTACAGTTTTATTTGCTATATCGAATACATTTTTATTTTCCATCGGAATAAGATTTTCATCTTATGGGGTAAACTATTCCGGAACACAGTTTTTTTTTCTTTTATTATACATATACGTAGTACATTGTTTCTTTCTATATATATTAATTTCATTTGCACATATCAATCAATGTATTATGTGTGCGTGTGGTATATATTATTTAGAGAAACATAAAAACCTATATATAAATAATAATATATTAATAAAATGATATTGCATCATAGACAAATCCAAAAATTATTTTCCATTTTCCATTGTATTATTTTATATTATTATTTCTGTACATATAAACTTTTTTAAACTTTTATTCTCAAATGCGAATGAATTTAAAATTGAAAAAGTTATATTATTTAAGATATTATATTATTATATATACAATAAACATAATTGTGTGTGTGTGCACGAGTGTATATAGATTGAGGATGAACTCTGAACAAAAAAAGTCTTAAAATTATTTGATAATTGAAAAACCCCTTAAATATATAGTATTTTTTCAGTTCCTCTGTGGTTAAATTTAAATCGATATGTCGTATAATAGTAATAGCTACGAGTATTTTATATGAAATTAATGATATAATATTAAGCCAGAAATTATTTCTAGGATCGCCAGTTGTATATATACTCACTCGTATGCACATGCCTGTATAAAGGCATATAACAAATTAAGAGTTTATCGTCTTATTATTTATACGAATTTAACATTATTGTATTCCAAATTAATTGTATGAGAATTTTCAAAGCACTGTACCATAATAGCATTAAAATCATTATATTACACATAAACAAAGAATTCGATCGACTAATATTATATAATACTAAATTTCAATTTTAAATAAATAACAAAGAACTAATTGCATATATAAATGTATATTTAAAACCGTATATAGATTATATTACACAATTTAAAATATTTTCAATAAATAGTATATGGAATGTCGTATGCGAGTAATTAACTTTATAAATAGAAAATTCTCTTGATTTCATTTCACAACACATATTTAATTATTGTATATATTGGTTTTTTTTTTTTCAGAAAATTAAATTAAATGAAAATAATACATTCTATACGCAATATAAATAAATAGCAATTAATATTGTTATATATATACTATATATATTCTGCAATATAGCCCAGTCTCAGTACACATATACACAATATATACTAAACTAATGTAATCGTAAAATTAAAGGTAAAATAAATAATTACTTATATGGGGTAAATGTTAAATTGAAAAATATTATCTAACTAAAATATGTATAATATTTATATTAGTTTGGTATTATATAGATATGGTAATTTGAATTTATATGGAATAGAGTAAAAATATAGTTATATATCAAATGAAAGTTAAATTGTTATTATTATATAACACCAATAATTTTACAAATGTTCAAACTAATGTAAATTTAATTTTACATATTTTATTATTATTATTATTATCAACATTATTATTATTATTATTTTCTATTTAAAATTTAAATTTAAATTATTTAACATTTAAATATATATATTGCGTGCATTTGAAATGTATTATAAATTTAAAATATAAAATATATATAGATTATAAATTTCAATAATGATCAAATAATCAAGGTATATATAAAGAATAAGGTTATAATTAATTTGTATAATATAATAATATATACAAAGAGTGTAAAATTACATACATCATACAATTTCATAAAGTGTCAGTCGATATCAGCAGTTTTACAAATGGTACCCAAAAAAAAATATAAATTTCCAATCCCTAAACATTTTCTATAAATTTTTGGCACAGCAGCGACGCACTATATAAATAAGATTCTATATACCAAAAGTAAAAGATAAACTTTCAGCAGCAGCAGTTTTCTTTAAAATAAAATAATAATGAAGTATTGTTTTTTCTTTCTATTTTGTTGGCACAAAATTGTTCACTTATTCAATACAAAATTATTTTAAACAAAAAATTTAATGACATCAATTTTATGTGCGGCGGCGGCAACTATATAATAAAATTTAATTATGTTTTATTATAAATAAAAACTGAAACTTTTTTTTTTATTTTTGTTATATCACATATTGAACGAAAGATTTTGTAAACTATTTTTATTATTTATTATAAACTATTTTTATTATTTATTATATAAACTTTTTCTATAATAAGAAATGTTTCGCATAAATATATATATTAAATAATTATTAAATATGTAGTACGGAATTAAAACTGTTTGTAATACGATAAGTTTTATTAATATGGACTATAAATAGCAAATAATATAGTGGAACTGGTGATGTATTGGATATTATTGATGCAAATTTCAATCGACTAGTTTATTAACAATTATACAACATATTTAATTTAATTAATTTGTGTAGGTGCAAAATAACATACATATATATAGAATTGTGGTCTTGACTGTGCATCGCATAATATGTTTATATATGCAGAAGAAGCAAATTACATAAAAATTTATTGTAAAAAAATATATAAAAAATATCGAAAATAATTCAAATCGATCGATGTTCTATCTATATATTTTGTTGGATATTATATTCGATTTATTAATCGTCCATACATTAACTGATTGTGTTCAGATATCTTAAAATATATTATAGGTTTGGTTTAGTCAGTATTTAGATAAGTTTTAAAATGTATACATTCAAATATTGTAACCGGTACGGCGGCTCGTTATATACTCTATATAAATATTTCACTAATTATTATTAAAATTTTTATTAACAAAATATTTTATGTACATAAAATGTTCTTTATTTATAAATATATAAATATATAACAATTATTTATCCATATATATTATTAACATTATATATTGACTTATATATAATGCTAATATTTGTTATAATAAATGTTATAAATGAAAAATAACAAATTTATATATGAAAATAAATTAAATAAATTTGAAAAATGTTTTAAAGAATTTTAAATAAACCATATCAGTCCTATATATATATATATATTGTATACTTGCAAAATATTAATAAAGAATAATAATCTCTTGCTTTAACCCATTTCCCGCAGTCACCATCAGATGAATTTAGATTGTTAAGAATTATCTTTCCATATATCTATGGAATCGTTTGAATGTTATCATGACCACAATTTTTATTTATTTACTTGTCGATTTTTTGTAATAGTAAACATAGGTTATTTTTTCATATATGAGTAAAAATTAAAATTTTGTATATAAGGAATTGGAATAAATAATTGAAGTTTCCAACGTTTTCACTAATTTTCACAAAGAATTGCCGGAAAATTGAAAAAAAAAGGCGACTTTAATTATAAAAATTACTAATATATAAATTTTAATAAAAATATCTCAAACCGCTATCATAGAAGAAGTATAGAAGCGGTGGCCGGAAATGAGTTAAAGTATTATCCTTCTTATAACTTTTTGTTTATATTAACAACGTATATATTGTATTTTATTAATAATTTCCGAAAATTTTAAAATATCATCTTGTACAATAACAATCTGTAAAAAAATATGATAGATTACCTTATTTTTTCTTTCTATATTTGTATATTTATACTCACAAATTTTATACCTCTATCTATCTATCTATCTATCTATAGTCTCTATATTTTGTATATAAAAAATGTTTCATATCTTCGTTATTGATTTCTTTTATTTATACACAAATACTTTCTATTTTTTATTTTTATATTCAAGTAAATAAATCAACAATTGTGTGTTTGTGTGTATTTTTTTGACAAATTTTTTTTTTCTAGTTGAATTTTTAAGTAGTAAAATAATAACATAAAAAGGAAAAAAAAAAGTAGAAATTATTTATTTTATTCATTTATTATAATTTTTTTTCTTCAATTCATTTATTCTATTCTATATATACAATATATTCTTCTATAGTAAATTTGAATATAATCTCCTAAGTTTATGTTCTTCTATATATAGATAAAAAAGAAATCAATATTTATAGTATAATATAATAAACGTTTCGGCGAGATAACCATCAACAAAAACCCCACATAATAGTTATATATATATGTTTTTATTGCGTATTCCCTTATAATTATATATAATATAAAAATTTTGCGTTTTTTTTTATTATATTGATTGTGCTAAACACATAATAAATATATATAAGAGATAACGCATGGACTTAATTTTATTGACAAAATATATCATATTAATTTATAGTATATTTATACCGAAAATCTTATTGAAATTCTAAGTAGACAATGGTTAACTAAATTTTCAGTGTAACATGTTATAATACCATAATACAATATCATATTTTTAATATATAAATTTTAATAAATTAATAGATTATCGCCGACAGATTTTTAAATTTTATTTTAAACTTATTTTATTCTACAAAAAAAAAAAAAAGTTAATTAATTATAAGAATTTTTATTCGAAATTATTATACTTTTTCACCTTTATAAGTATATGCAAATATAGAAAAATGCTGTGTCAATTAATGATGCAGATTATATTATTCTTACAAGTGCGCATCGAATCTATTAAATCTTATTTTTTGTATTTTGTTTTTACAATGTAAAATATAAATAAAGTAAGTATTGGTAATGAAAATAATTAATGAACAAAATACAAATTAGTGTATCAATGTGAGAGAGGTATCGTCTCAGTTGGTTCATCTGCATCGAAGAGTCACTGATTGGATTGGTGATGTATTTACAATGAAATATTATCCATAAAAATCACTATACAAAATTTGTAGATTTCATTTTAAAAGGTTTAGGAAAGTCTTTGTACGAATATATTTATACTATAGCTATAATTTTTTTGATTTTCTCTATTATTAGCAATATGCAATACAGAAAAGGTTTATATATAGATATACCTTATTTTTTTTTATCATATATATAAAATATACATTTTTTGCATGCGTAGTATAGTAAAATAACATCATTAATCATATAATTTCAATCGAATTTTTTTTTTACGCAGTATATTTATAGAGAAGGATAAAATAAAAAAGTTATTAGATATTATAAGAAAATTATAATTTTATTTTTCTATATATAAACCGGTACACTTTAACTTGTCATATATTCGATAAACATTAAATGTATAATAATGTTATGTATCTACATTGTATTAATTTTATAAATAATTATTCCTTGTCTCGACTGTCATTATATAATATTGCATAATCATATTATAATACTAATATATAGGTTTGTTAATATATTTATACAGAATCAAATAACATTATAAATATGATGATAATTTATATTATAGCCACCGTACATACAAATACATAAGCTAATAATTTCGTTTTTGTTATAATCTTATATATTGTATATATTACAATAATATTGTGGTATATACCCACTTCATAGAAAAACAAAACATATAATTTCCATAGAAAAAGATATTTGATTGACTTAAGTTAATTTTTTATTTATATTATACATACAAATACACAAATAAAATATGTATATACAAATTTATGATAAACCCGTGTGTATATACTATATATCTATATATAGTAGTATATACAATATATATATAGTAATAGAAATAGTAGTATAATTTATGATGTTTTATTATAAAATATTATGCGTATAGAAAATAGTATATGTAGAGAAGAAAAATTAAAGAAAATAAAAGTAAATTAACAAAAAATTAAAAATAGAACACCACTCACTATCAACTACCTATACCACCTTCTTTCTTATTCACCTATGGTCGTATATAATATAAAAAGTAAAGGTATATATATAAAAAGTGTAATCTATTTATTCTTTCTTTTTATTGTATATATATAACGACGTATATATACTTTTTATATATATATAAACAAAGTATGTTTATATATTAAAAATGTTCATTCATCGTGGACTATAACATTGTCGACCCTTTATTTAACCTTTATACATTATATATACACTTATTTTTATATATGTTATACATAACATTATATATTTATATATTATATAATAATATATACATTATCTACACGCAGAGCTATGTACAGACAAAAACAAAAAAATCCCTTAACGCTTGACAGCAATAATATAAGAGAAATTATATTTAGAAGTTTTGTGTTTATTTGGTAATACATATACATTTTTTTATACATATATATATATACGAATAAGTATATAGAATATATTATTTATAGTTGTGTTTGTTTATGTATATACAATATATATGCGAATTGTTTTTCTTTCGTTTCAATTTAATCCTATATACAAAAAGGAAAAGTGTTTTTCTTTCCTTATATACTATACGTACCTTATACATATATATTTATTACTATATTTTTATATAATACAACAGATATTTATTGAAAAAAAAAAAAAAAAATAAATAAAAAAAGCTAAAGAAAACCGAAAAATAATCGATAAATCAAAAATGATTAATTGATTTAAATCTATAAATTTATATATATTAAATATATGTGTATTAGGAAATGATTTAGAAATGATTTTCAAATCTTTTATATATGTCTATATCTATATTTTTATATATATATATACGAATATAAATACGTAACATCATATCGCATTACATATAATGTAATAAAGTTTTGAGAATTATTCAATGTATATTAATAAGGTTTCTTCGTATATACGGCACACGCACATTTATATATTTTTGGATATAAATATATAATTTAACTTTTCAAATTGATGATTTTGAAATAAATTTTATTTTATTAGTTTCTATATGTAAATTATAATCAATTATCGTGAAATCTGTATACGTAGTATCGTGTGTACGCACCAGGTGATTGTCGGTGACGGGTTACGTGCAATCTAAATTTGAATGAATATACATGTACATGACAAACAATGAACACTGATAATTTTATTCTATTTAGCAGCAACAACGTATAGAAATTAAGATTAAGGAATATTCGAACACAGCTGTCTAGCACGTAGTGTCCAGTGCAGTATGTTACATGACACATTTGTGAATGCATATGAAAAACATCGATATATAAATATTAATTTAATTTTTTTATCTATATAATTATACGAGTATATAATGAATAATTTATTTCTGTCATTATAAAATATATTATTATATATAATGTGTGTGAGCAAGGGTAAATAAAAATTATACCCTAAAATTATATGAAATTAAATTTTATGTATTAGATATAAATAAAAGAAATAGTAAAATTGTTGTGCTTTATTCAATGTCTATATAATGAATGTGTGATATTGAAAAAATAACATATATAACACACAATTGTAATCGATATACTAAATCGATACATATTTTATGGTTATAATATATTATATATTATATATCCATAAAACATTTGTATGTATGTATGTATATATTTGAAAATAAATATTAAATTATATACTCATATTATATTACTACTTTATAGTACAAGTATATATACTAAAAAATATGTATGAACAATATATAAATATACAAAAAAAAAAGAAATTGGCAATTTTTCAATAAAATATATGTTTTGGGTTTGTCTTCACAATATATATTGTACATAGAGATACTCATATACTAAATATATATATATTTGGTGTATAACGAAACGTATTAAAACTAAATAAATGACTTTGTTTGAAATAAATATGATATCATTTATATTTTTCTGTTCAATGGTTTGCTTTTTTTTTTATTTTCTTCTTCAAACAATGGAAAATATAGTCCATATACTGCGGAGTGGCTTTTATAAGACATTACATTAAATTTTCTTATATAGTATACAATTGAATATATATATATACTACTGTAGATAGGCATATAGAATATATGTAATATATTCGTAGTATAGAATAAATAAATAATATTTCTTTTAAATTGTATAATGATTTTATCCGCACTATATATATAAATATAACATTTTTTTAAGTATACACCACAGTATAAAATGAAAAATATGTATTGTTTTGTCGTTGTTCTATGATAAAAGTGTTTGTGTGTGTGTGTGTGTGTGTCTCAGATAAAAAAAAAAAGAAAATATTGTATAAAAGAGTGTATAATAATTTTTCACTTTATATAAATTTAATATACCATCATTATTATTATTATTATTATTTCCTGAAAAATTATCATTCTGCATCCAATCAAAGTTTCCATATAAAAAATAATTTTTATATTTTGTAATAAATTTCATGGCGAAATGGATATTATTAATATTTTTGTTAATAATATTCAATAACCATTTTTTTTTCTCTCACATTACCATGCACACCACGTACACACAATTCGTATATATATAAAAATATTTCTGCAATTTTAACAATTGATTGCAAACAAAATGCTATATATAATTCAAACAATCGATTTAAAATATACCTAATATATTATTATTATATTAAACAATATTATACATTTACATATTGAAAGTCATTGATAGAAATTTAATAATAAATGTATTGTATATGCATAATGTCTCTATTTCATATTATATATAACATTATAAATAATTAGCATTTGCTAAAATTTTGAAAGCACACATTTTACAGACCAACTATTTGGGTTGCTTTTTATCCCAAAGCTGAGTGAACTTAAATGGTTTTGGATTACTTAGACAATAACAAAATCATCCCCCGAGTGAGTAAGATATAGAGGTCATAACCTATCTAACATTGCACAGTCAAGTTGGTACATCGGTGAAAAATCAACTTTTATGAAGAATAATTAATAATTAAATTTGGATAATTAAATTAAATTATATAGAATATTATTTTAATGAATTAGTAAGAATTTTTATAAATTAAATAATTTTCCAATCTTTTTGGTAACAGATTTTTAAAATCGATTGACGCACGCATTCAATATAAATTGTTTTTTTTCGAAAAATTCCATTACTTGCACACCCAATTTCATTCCCATAATTTATAGTTTACTGAAAAAACATCATGATATTATAATACGAATATTTTTTTACACACACACAGCAACCACCACTTATTGCATCGATCGATTTTTTATTATATTGTACATACAACAAATACATTTATCTTTAGTATATGAAACATTAAAATGTGGTACGTTTCATCAATACTTCATTTCTCTATATAAATATATAGTACTAGAGTGTATTTAGTATACACATTAGATACAATATAGATAAACATATATGTTATAATGATACCACAAACTTGTAATTGTTTCTTTTTTACCCAAATAGTTTGTTAAATATAATTTTATTATTTCAACGAAAAGTTAAAATTGAATATTTTTTTTCAAAATATTTAATGCTTTCATTATAATATGAAAATCCATAAATTTATTATCTCTAAAAAATACAAAACATTTATAGAATAGTTCATTGTGTGTGTATATAGTAAGTGCGGGGTATAAAATCGTGATTTATAGATGACAGTTATCTATTGTACCAATATTATAAATAATCTTTAAACATATAGTTAATAAATATATTAATAAATTATATAATAGTTGTTATGTTATAAATAAAATATCATTTCATTTACTGAAAGCATTTTAAATATTCCAAATACAACTCAACTTATATGTTTTTCAATTACAAAATTTATATACTATGGAAAAATAGAAATATTAGTATATGCATTTTGTTATATTATACAAATTTTAATGTTGGTTGCATATATGATATATAATAATAAAAGATTTTGTCGATGTCATCGTCTCCTCCATTACAAACTATAAAAAAGTTTACATCATAAATGTCATCGCAGTTTATATATACAATATATATTTTTTTTTTAGAAATTTATAGTATCATATACATATATATACGTTTATAATATTGTACTACTATATATTTATATAATATATAAAAACATAGTACAGAGTAATATAATTAAAAATATAGTTAAGGAAAAACTAATGTGAAAACATAAAGTTCGTCGTCTGTATTTATTTATAATATACTTATGGTTAAATTTCACAAAAACATATACTAATATATATAATTTGCTGTGTACTATACATTTTGAATGTATCACTTTGACGTTGGAATAAAAATAAATAAATAAATAAATTCATTTATAAAATAATATAAGTTTTAATCTATAATATTATATAGCTTTTATTATTATAGCTATTAGGTTTATTCTAAATTTAAAATGTTTATAATTTAAGTGTACACAATTGGTAAAATTTTATATATTATATATACTCACATTAAATAATATATAGTAAAATATAATTAATTATATATAATCATATTAAAATATATATATATAGTACTATTTATATAAAATAATGCGTATATTATATATATATAATTTAAATATGATATCTTTTGATATTAATTAATTATATACTGAATTTAAGGTTTTCCTCTTATTATATTCTAAATCTAAATGAGAAAAAAAAAATAAAAAAACAACTAAACTACGCAAACAATATACTATAAAATCTATATATAAATTAATTATATATTATACTAAATAAATAAATGTTATATGCATATAGTTTATTATGTTTAGTCATATATATTTATAGTATATGCGACTAACATCGCGTAAGTATATATATCAAAATAATATTTATATATTATTTTATAGAACATATATATTCGCGCATAGAATTCAAATAATTATATTTGACAGATTAATTAGTATAAACATGAATTTACAATTAAAAGAGATTTGTTATATATAGGCGTATGTGAGCGATATACATACACTATAATATGTGATATATAAAATATCTATCATAATAATTATATTCATCGCAGTTTGGAAAATGAATGGAATACATATAGGAAAATTTAACATAAATTTTCCCATATACAATGATACATTTTATATACATATATTTACATTGAAATACAAATAAATTATAGAATTTCTATATATATGTTACATATATATACGCATAGTTTTGTTGTTATCAAATATTAGTATTATCAGAAATTAAACTTATTAAAAATGTTAATTATACATAAATATAATATTTTCAATTAAAAATTAATAATAACATATAGCACATATAAAATATAGTATTTAAAATGTATGCATTTCGATATATTTAATTATAAATCATTAGCGCAATGCGATTAAAATGAAAAATTAATTTCAGATTATATATAATAGTTTTAAAATAAGAAGCAAGATAATGTTATTATAGAAAATCATTAATATCAATATAAAGAATTGAATTATTTTATATATATTTCTCTAAATATATAAATTATAATAATTAATTGATTATACACGGAAATATATATTGTATATATTTACTAAAAATCAAATAAATCAATGTATATAGCAAATAGTTGTCATTGCGATATATATTCTTTTGTAAACAAATATCCTTTCTATTGAAAACATATTCAGTATAGTATAAGATTGATAACCAAATAATTTTATTAATTCATATATTATATATATATAAATTTTATAGGTTGCTGCTGCCTATATACGAGTACACTAATAATAATAATAATATATTTATATATAGGGAAAATCCTTTTTATTATATATATATATATTATATATTTTCATTAATTATAAATTTTAAGGATATTTAATTATTTATACTTATATAACTATTATATTTTATGAATGTATACAATTTTCATCTGTGCGGTTTTATTATATATCATAATCTATTTTATGATATACACAATAAGTAAGTATGCCGTTTATGTCTTTATTGAAAAAAAAAATTGTTATTATTATTATTAATATAATTATTTATGTCATTATATACTAAATTAATTTTTCGATCATATATATTAATATTTTCCAGTTCCACTATTTATAATATATACAGTTAAATAACTGATATGTGTAGCGATTGTGAGTGAAATTGATGCGATTTAAGTATTAAGGATATTTCAAGAACATTTCAAAGACATAGTTTTAAATTATGCATGTGATACTTCATATGAAACCTATGGATTCAAGTAGAGTTGGTGTTTCAAAGATTAAGGAAATTTCAAGGATCTTCTTATAAAGATAATTTTCTTTTTCAAACGAAAATTTTTTTAATTTCTATACCGCAGTATAATACGATAAGTATCACTATTTTGTTAATACAAAATTTATTCCGAGAGGACTATCATACTGTATCGCATCATTACTGTATAAATATAGTTTTACGAAAGAATATTATTATCGCTATAGTATAATTAATAATAGTATATAGTAAATAAAAATCATTTTTATTATAAAAGACTGCAATTGTATAAGTGTTTTTATCATATATAAAAAAAAGAATTGAATACGCAAGGATAAATGTAAAAATTATTTAAAAATCGATAACATCTTTAATTTAAAAGTTTTCAAAATCAGATCATATATAATATAGTAATCCATTAATTATTAGTTTAATCCACAATGATATATATTGTACTATTTATATATTCTCGAGAACACATATATATATATATATACAGCATATAAGAAATTGATATATCGGTTGAAAATATTATTTTCACATACACTCACTCCTTCCTATAAATGCCTTCAAATTTTATTTCTTTTTTTTTGTTTTGGATATAAATTATATAGATTTTATAATGAAATATTATGGCGATTAAAATTATATAATCGAATACATGTAATTTATTTAAAATAAGAAAAAAAACTTTTATATAATAATATATTGCAAATTCATATCATTTTAGAGACTATATTAATTTTAAAATTTGATTTATATTCAAGTTTTTCCAATACGTATTAGAAAACTACATTTAAAAAAAAAACAATGTTTAAATGGTCGTTGACTGAAATGTAATTTAATTTAAAATTTAAAATAAAAATGTCTCCTTGCATGTAAACATAGGAATCAAGTTAATCGCAAATTTGTTTAAAGGTATATTAAAAGAAAAATGGAGCCCGCATTTATATACCAAAACTTTTTAATCAATATTTTCTGTTTATTTTTAAATTAATATTTATACAATTACTTTTTGTTGAATTTTGAAATAAGAATAAACAGCAAAGTCGACAAAATAATTTTTTGTTATATTTATATTTATATATATATCAAAGGTATATATGTTATATATAAATAAATATATAACCACATACAACTTATTCAATTAAATACATAAATAAACACATTGTATACTATATATATATATATATATGTTTATATACTTATATTAATTATAATAATTTAAGTACATACACAATACACATGTATACACGAGTATATATAATATACCATATAACATATATATGTAACAATAAAATACAATGTATATTTTTAAGCGTATGTACTTTATAAAATAAATTAAATTTTAATTGAATAAATATTTATTATTATTATATACATTATATATATTATATATAAAACATATGTGCAAGTATATATGGTATATGGGATATTATATATTGTACACATAGTTATTAGATTTATTTATTATTTTAATTTATTTAATTTTGATGATATAGTACATATGGCTTTACAAAATTTCAATAATTTATGTGTTTAATTTATTTAAAATATTAAACTGGTAATACATCAATTTGTTTGAAAATGATTTTATATTATATATAATTATATATGCATGGAAATGTATATGTGTTGATACAATTTATAAATAATATTTGATTTTAGGAATTAAAATGTATAACGACAAATTTCATATATATTGTACATTGGATGACAGCCAAATTGTATTATAAAAATATTTATTATTATATTATATATACAATGTGTCTTGTACATAAAATTTAATTACACATTATTTTTATTATAGTATATATAGTAACAATATATAACACTAAATGCAATGCAATATACTTTTTAAATGTTTATTTATTATAATTATTATTATTATTATACATAAATAAAACATCATATATACTATATATTTTATGTCAAAGAGAAAATTTTTGAAGAAAATTAATATTACCAAAAAACATTACATTTTATTATTTCAACTATTATGAAATTTATAATCAAATTAAATAAATAAATGTTTTCATTCTTTATAGTAGAAAAATCTGTAAAGAATTTAAAAAATTATTAAAGTATATAGAATTGAGTTAGGTGCGTGTAAGAAAAATAGTAAAATAGTAATATGCTTTTTGAATTTCACTATACTATACATTAAATGTGGTCACGCGAGCAAATAAACAACATTTTTTTCTTCTTATAATTATTTTACCATTAGCCATTCACTTACACATTCTGAATTTCTATATGATAAAATTTTCAATTGGCTTTATATTTTATTTAAATTTATATAAATACGAATGAGATTTATTATATGTAATTTTTACTCTTAACAGACATTTGAATTAGTTGTGGATGTGACATCAAATTGATATTGTGCTATATATGAATAATATAAATATTCATATGATGTAAGTGTAAGTATATTTTATATCCACACAGATAGAATGTGGTTTTATCTGCATATGAAATTGTAAAGACCACATGTGGCGAAATAAAACACCATAAGATTATCATTTGTTAGGATAAATTGAAACAGATGGAAACCCATCATAACCATAGTAGAACACTTCAAAAATATGATCTGAATAAATTATAAAATGACTGTATATAAATATATAAAATGCAATTTGCAAGATGAAAATTTTCACAACTAATGCAAACACCCATAATATTTTCTTATATATATATATCTCTGTGCGATTGTAAATATATAAATAAATAAATAATAAATTTATAACCGCATACCATAAATACAATATAAATAGAGAATGCATGCATACATTTATAAATTTATGGACAAATATATATAGTCAAAGATTATACCAATATATATTGTAGATGGCTGGGTGACTAAGCGGAACAGCGCAATAGATTTATTGTGATCCAAATGACACGGAAATCTTTCTCACAATTTCCATAAAATTCAATCCACATCAATATATTTATATTTTATACGAATATTTTTAAAATACAAAACATTCTCTATATACAATATGGGCAATAAATAATTATATATCTTTTATATAACATATATTTTTTTTTTATATAGAATAGAATTTAAAATTTAAATTAAAAATTTAATAATAATTACATGTATATTAAAAATAACAAAACAGATAGTCCATTGAACTCTATTTATGATGATATACAAGAAGTATATTTTTAATTTTTTCAGAGTAAATAAAAAGATGAATAATGTAATATATGTGCGAATGAGATTTTTATAGCATCTGATGCGGGGGCCAATTAATGAAACGAATCCTCCGCAAACATTTTATGTTCCTTTATATAATAAAGATATAATTGAAATTGAAAGTATTTTATTCATTTTGTTTAAATACAAGTGGTTAAAATTTAATGATTTCGTACTAACAATTAGTGTTACACAACTGCATATAGTATAGATTACGTATGAATCAATTATATGGTGTGTATTACACAAAATAAATATATACAGCTTTTCTTCATTAAATTATAAAAATAACATTATAAAAACGGGAATTTATATAGAAAAATTACACACTTCAACTCCATTTAGGCTAACCAATTTTATATATATATATACAATATATTAGTTAAAATTGTATCTACATAAAAATAAATAGGATATAGAATAAAATGAACAAAAGGAATTTTTTTACTGCACTATACTATACACAATTATACCATATATATTAAACAATATGTTAAAAAATAGGTCAATCAATGGAAAATTTACAAAAATAGTAATTAATTAGTTATACATGTATACCATATAAACTATAATATAAATAATGTATTTTTTTTTTTCTATTTATAAAAGATTTCAATTTATATAATTCAAAAACTTCATGTTATACACAAAACACTCGCAGTATATATTGTACTTAATATATATAATGCAATTTATATCCATTTGTAATATATAGAAATTGATATTGCTCTATTCTCGTATATGAATATAATTTTCATTTCATCATATCCGTCATATTATGCATATGTACATATATCAAAGAAAAACATTAAAAATAATTAATAATTTACACACCGAAAAGAAGACATTTCTTTTTAAAGAAATATATTACATATTTATTAATAAATTATTATTTGCTATAAAAAAAATGCTATACGACATGAACATTGAACAGAACATAGCCTTTATTAATTATTGGTTTTATTTTTTTTTTTCGAATTTCGAGTGTTATATATATTATATTTTTAACAGTTTTTCAATTTGATATAGAAATATAGATCTTGAACATTTATTTAATTTCTATTATTGATTAATAAAAGCCGCGGAGTTTTTTTTTCTTTAATTTCACATTTGTCGCTTCAAAGAACAATTTCTAATATAATATTGAACAATTTTATTAAAAACACACATATATGAATATTGTTATTGTGTTTATAGTATTACAACAATTTCCAGAAAAAATTTAAATTATTACATATTTATAAGAATCGCGCACAATTAATCATTGTAGCATTATATCTACATTTGACTATACATGTATGAGATTTGAATATTATATGAAATATTATTAAATTTTTTATTCGCATATCTACGGCGAAAAATTAATAAAAAAAAAATTAAATTTTGTTAAATGTTCCTAAAATACACTCATTTTATATATATATATACACGCAAGTATTAATATGATCATAAATTATAATTTTTATGATTCAAGTTTATGTTATATTTTTAACTGCATATAAAAACCATATTAGATAAAATGTGAAATATTCGTATATTACGAGCATTTATATAATTTATTTTTATCTGTTATACTGTTATATATATAATTATATGTATTGGTATAGGTGAATGTATATTTAGTAAAGCAATAAATTTATTATTTTATTTATTTATATTTATATTATATAATATGATAATATAATTAAATTAAATAAAAAAAAGATAAACAAAAATAATATTATTACCACATGATGTCAAGGAATTTTTATTTTGATTATAAATATAAGCGAGTAATTTTGATATAGATTGTTATCAAAAATAAGTATAAAACAGACTTATTTTAATTTAAACTTATATGATACTCATGCGATTAGGCCAAAAACCGGTAATAAGCAATTATCTAATGCAATCGATATTTTATATATAGATGAATAATGTGTGAGTATTTTTTTTTAATTTAAAATTAATTTACTCATACAATTATAAAGAAAATTACGCCAATAAAAATTAATTACACTTCTGAATATATACTATAAAAAAATAAAATAAATATGATCTTCTTAAATTAAATTAATAAAAAAAGGTAATGGATGCGAATGGTAATACAACAAAAATTGTTGAAATAATAAATTATTGCGATTTTATACATTGATAATAATATTATAAAAATATCACTTGATGTGCGTTATATTTACACATAATTTGAATCATAAAAAATTGACTGCTTTTTTTTATCATTTAAAAAATTATTATTATTCATAAACACAATAAAAAAAAAAATTTAATTTTTCTAATATTATTTGGGTTTAATATGCTTATATGAAATTAATATTAAATTTTTTAAAAAGCTTAATTCAATTCAAACAGCCTGTTTAATTTGTGTCCTATATACAATATATACAATATATATCGAATTATTTATAAATATATTTAAACAGTGTGGCGTCAAACAAATTAACATCAATCTACTAATAATGAAATTGTTTAATTTTTGTAATAAAATAAATATTAACATAAACCCCAGATGCCGATAACAATACAGTTTCAGACAAAACAGTTGTAATACGCAATCACATATGTATACTATACAAATATATATGAATTAAAGTTACTAATTGTGTGATATTTACATAGATTTTATGTTCCTAAATAAATCAATAACAATTGGGATGAGTAATGTAATTGTGCATATGTACGTAGGTGCGGTTTTACTTCTTTCTTTGATGCAATAATTTCAATCTGATTTTATATACAGCTGAGAAATAACAAAACATTGAATTTAAAATATGTATAAATACGGGAACAATATACTTGCTGCAGGATACTATTTAATATACTATTAGTAAATATAAATAAATTGACGATATCAGCAAAATAAAAGTCAAGGAAAACTTAATATATAACCATAGAAAAAAAAATAATCAATTAAAAATTAAGATCAATTGCGAGTAAATGGAAAACTAATAAATAGAAAGTGGATCGATATCATAAAATTGATTATGGATTTTCTTAAAAACGCATATATGTTTTAGTAAATATGTTTATGGAAAAAAAATCTGGGTGAACAACGAACTTAATTTGAACTGCGGAAAATCTACTTTTACAATTTTTTTTTAATTATCCATATGGATTTTCAATTAACAATTTTAATAAATTCAATCAATTGCCAATCTTTTATAGAACATAAATTTGATGTCAGTGAAATTCAAAGAAAATTTAAACAAAAAATTAAAATGAAAATTTAACAGGAAAGTCACATCTTAAATAAAGCGATTTTATAATTTTTTTTTAACCAAAACATTATAGAAGTTTATTGAATTTAGAAAATATGTTCAAAGAATTAGAAATCGGTTAAAAATATGGCCGAACAATTATTCATATAAGTAGTTTATTCTGAAAATTAAATCCTAAAGGATATATATATGAGGGTAAAAAAAAGTTGTTTGTATTTTTTCAGATTCATTTATGTATTCATTTATATGAATAATAATTTATTTTTCGATAATAATTGTATTTAGGTGCTAGTAATATATAGTGATTGTGGGTTACGTAATTTCAATTCATATATTCCTATATTATTTCGACTTTCCGCTGCAGACGTAGAATATTGTATTGTTCAAATATGTATTTATTATTATATAATTGCGTGTATATATATTTAATTTCTTTACATTATATATACAATTTCATTATTGTAATCAATCTTAATATATAAATGTTATGTGAGAATTATATATATATATACAATATTTATATGTATTGTATTACAGTTTTCTTTGAATTCAAAACATAAAACATTTTTATATATAATACAATTATTTATAAGAATATCTCAATAACTAATTTTTTCCATTTTAATAAATTTATTAGTTGATTTGATTTAGTTTTTTTTTTGCTTTTATATATGTGCGTTCATAAGTTATTATTATTCATTAAAGCACAAAAATTTGTACATAATATAAAGGAGTAAATATTTATGCTTGAAAATATATGAAGATAATGTGGGTGAGCGTATCAAATGTTTTAGATTTGATTTAGAAATTATAACATTAATTCTGAAGAAATTCAATTGGTTAAACTTCTTCTTATACAACTATTATATTATATATCATATTTTTATTATATATATAAATTATTATAACGTAGCTGAATATTGAAAGTAATTGAATTTTGGTTATTCTTAGTGCAGATTGTATTTGTATATCTTTGTTTACGAATTATATATATATATAATATTGAAATAATAAAAGTAATATTCTTGTATTATTTATATAATACACACATACTATATAAAAATAAATATATTTATTGCCTATCCACATATATAAAGGCATGAAATGAATATTATGTGGGTTAAATGAATGTGTATATATATAATGAAAGTACAGAATATTCGTTTTGGTCCATTTATAAACGTACATAAGATAAGCAAAAAAAAAAACTACATTTATTCATATATAGTAGAAAATGTTGTATATATAAAGTGAGTTTAGTAAAAATAAGACTTCAAACATATTAAACCTTTTTTACTCTATATCTTTATAATATATAATAATCGACTATCAGAAACTATTCAGTTTTTATAGCAACAAATATACATTCAATATATATATATTATTTTCAATTTATTTATATTGAATTTTTGAAGATTATTTATTTGTTAAAATTTAATATTTTTGTTGGACAAGTTCTCGTATATTTGAAATATATATATATACACTTTTCTAGTATATGGTACATATATGAGTAAACTAATATACCATTTTGATAATGTACGAGTATATATATATATGCCATTAAGTGTATATAGTGTATATGAATGAAAATTTATGATGGTTATGGCATATCTATATAACATACTCGTATATATAAAATATAATACCACGACAAGACGTGATGTAAACTAAATTGATTTTATAAAATGAGATGAAACTTGAAATGAAATTATATAGCAAAAGCGTATATATAATACCTATATTTGTTAAATATATATGTAATATGTTTATATAGTTATGTGTGTGTGTCTATATAATATATGTATGCTATTGTTGTGTACATATAATATTTATATTTTTATTATTTCAAAATTTTTGTTGCATCATAAACATACAATTTTATATTTCTGTATAAAATATATACATATAATTATAAAAAAAAAAACAATGTTATAGAACGTGCAGAATGTTGATAATGTTATATATATTGAACAATATATACTCATATATATAGAATTATATAGAATATAATAATTTGTCCGTGATTGCAATAACTATTATTAATTACCATATATATTTAAAATTTGAAATGATATGATACAACAATCAATTAAATATTAACCAAATTCTTTTGAGTTGTTCGTATCCAAAATCCATTGCTGTGAGTTAATTTTTGATCAACATAAAATCTAAGATTCAAATTCTTATGTAAAAATTATTTAAAATCTATACGAATATTCAAAAGTTGTATTTTTTCTAGTAAAATTACACAATAATATATATATATAACAAAATATTTAATAAATCAATATTTGAAATCATTGTAATTTATTCAAAGTTATTAATTATATATAAATCTCAAATGGGAGCGATGTGTATTTTTAACAATAACATACAATTTTATATAAGAAAATCGTCATATCACACGCGGATTTTTCCTAAAATAATATTTTATTATTAAAATTTATTTCTTTTTATAAAACAAAAAATTAAAAACAATTTTTAATTAAATTTCTCACACCATTTGAACATAATAATCCATATATTTCACATATATTGTGCAAGTGCGAGTTCTGTATATTGTAATAAACTCGATATATATATTTAAGTTATTTTTTTGTTAAATTTTAAGTTTGACATAAATTCTATATAAATTTATAATAAAAATAAAGCAATTTTTAAATGTTTAAAAAATATAATAAATTTATATTGTAATAATAATATAATATATGTATATATGAAACATTAAAAACTCGCAATATATAAGTAGGTATAAAATTAATATATATACATTATTATACATAAAACATCAAATATATATATATATATAAAAAATTTATTACATATAAAAAGTTCAGTGAATACATGAATTTTCTTTATCGATCAATAAATCAACCACGAGCTATAGGGTACGACGGTATACATACCAACAAATAATGTTGATGGTCGTTTTTTTTTTTTTATTTCTCTATATTTATATATATTTTTGGTATATCTCATTAAATTTTTATGATAATAAAAATAAATCGCATATATACAACAGTAGCACACACCACCAGAAAAGCGGCCGAATAGATATAAATATACAAAAATATATCCATCAGAGAATTAAATAATAAAAATGGAAAAGAAAAAAATTTATTATTTGATTTAACAATTTATATTTTATATATATACGAACATATACCATATGATGTGAAAAAATTTAAAAAAAGGATACATGAACTATAATAATACCACCAAAAATATTTTGCAGCACCTACCTACTACTACCCATATATATATATATACATTCAGTCAAATAAGTACCCGGAAATTTGAAATAAAACACAAACAACTTATCAATCATCTAAATTTATTATATCCCCTTCAAAATAGGCCCCTTCTGAGGCAATACACTTCTTCCAACGAACAATCCAATCATCGAAACACTTTTTAAAGCTATATTCCGAGATGGCCTTCAATTCTCGTTGCGAATTAGTTTTGATGTCTTCAATGCTCTCAAAACGGGTTCCACGAAGTGGTAATTTGAGTTTTGGAAACAGGAAAAAGTCACATGGTGCCATATCTGGAGAGTACGGTGGTTGTTCGATGATATTTGTTGAATTTTTGTTCAAAAACTCGTTAACAATGATCGCTTTGTGCGCTGGTGCATTATCGTGGTGCAAAATCCAACTGTTGTTCCGCCACAAATCTGGTCTTTTGCGACGAACATTCTCTCTCAAACGCTTCATAACGCCAAGATAATATTCTTTATTGACGGTTTGTCCCTCCGGTAAGAATTCCGAATGAACAACACCACGAATATCGAAGAAAACGGTCAGCATCACCTTGATTTTCGATTTGCTTTGGCGCGGTTTTTTCGGTTTCGGCTCATTTTTGGCGCGCCATTCCGATGATTGTTGACTTGTTTGCATGTCGTACTCGTAAACCCATGTCTCGTCACCAGTTATGATGCGTTCGATGAACGTTGGATCTGAATTTACGCGTTCAAGCATGTCTTCAGCCACCTTACTGCGATTCATTTTTTGAAGAAAATTCAGATCTTTTGGCACCAATCGCGCTGCGACTTTCCGCATACCCAAAACATCAACCAAAATATGACGAGCGGTCTCATGAGACATGTTCATTTCTTTGGCTATCTCTCGCAAACTATTATGACGATTTTCGAGCACCATTACCTTTATTTTGTCGACGTTTTCTTCAGTTGAAGAGGTCGAAGGCCGTCCTGAACGTGGCAAATCGTTCACTTCTTCTCGCCCCTCTTTGAACGATTTATACCAATCGTAAACTTGAGTTTTCGACATGGTTGAATCACCAAATGTTTTTTTCAACATTTCCAATGTTTTGACACAAGAAATTTCGTTTGAAACACAAAATTTCACACAAACTCTTTGATCGATATTTTTATCCATAGTAAAAATCGCAACGCACACAAAAGGTTGACTTGTTCCTAATGACGCCGTAAGCAAACTAAATCACACATAGCAATAAAAATTCACAGAATGGTGGCTGACAGTTGTGTCAACCTGAGAAAAAAATTTTTTTTAAATATTCTCAGAGAGAAAATTAAAAATGAGAATTTCCGGGTACTTATTTGGCTGAATGTACATAAAATCATTAGAAAGTAATTTAATGCTTGAACTATATATGCTGCAGAATTGAATATATAGAACAAAACTATAATTGGAATTCTTAAAATTTTTATACACATTCAAATATTATATATATGGTATATAAATACGCATTGAACTAACATACAATACATTGGATATATATATACATGCATTTATATTCTATATGATATATAATATGAAAATTATTATATAAAAGATATCATAATAATTTCCTTTTCCATAAATGTTTAGATTTTATAAAGATTTTCATTTATGTAATTATTATGTATTTATATTATATATATATATATATATATAAAGGTTAACCGCACGCACCATAAAATCATTATATATTTACTTGTATCCTTTTTGTTAAAATAAAATGATTGAAACCATATATATATTATTATTATATAATGAGTTTCAAAACTCTACATGTACGAATATTCTAAAGACATTAAATTTAGTTACATATATGTGTTATGTTATGTTATGTGGTGATACCATATAACGTATATGTACGCATATTGATACTCTATTTATGTATTAATTTATGTTTTATGTAATACAAATTGGTGAATTGTTATATGCTCCTAAGCAATTAGTTCTATTTGGAGTAACATTACATTCTATATGATATGCTAATAGAAATAATTGTACATATTTTGATAATTTAAGATTAGTTTTTTATTGTAAAAAGTTGTGTTTATAAAATTTTCAGCGTACCACACACAATTTTTCAATAAATTTTACCCGGAAAAAATTTATATATATTTAAAATATAATAATAAATATAAAAATATAAGAATATATATAAAATATATACAACGAAAATTATCGAATTCACTTTAACAAATTTCAATTATAAAATTTTTCAATTATTCCCACATAGATTATATTATTTCTTCTACGCACATATAGATAATATTCAATATGAAAAAATGTATTTATAACCGTGTACAAACCGCAATAAGAAACACCAAAAATAAACTACCATTAACACGCCAACATAACGCATATAACAATATAATAACAACGACAAGAATAGAAAAAAAAAAACGAAAAAAATAATTGGAAAAGAAATTTTATTTTATTTTTTTCCGTATACAAAATATGAAATTGAATTTAACAACTCATTTTCACATTACCATAATATAGTACGCTACGCATATATTTATATTTAAATATATATGTATAGCATACTAACACGCATCGAAATACACCACATTAAAACATAGAATTCCGCGTATTTTATATTGAATTTTACAAATAGATCTTAAATATTCTATTATTATATACACGCGTAAGTACAACACCCTTCACAAATTTTTATAACAAAAAACTTTTGTAATAATATATACATTTTACATATACATACGCCAAACATATATAAAATACAATTACATTGAACACCTGATAATGACATATAATTAGAAATTATTCAAAATAATATAACTTAGTCATGCATATTTGAGAATATGAATTTGCTTATTTAATAAGTCGTTTAACTTTTAACTTTATATATAATAAGAATATTTATGTAGTCTAAAATTCAAGTTAATAATTTGTTATAAAATAATATTGCAGTATGGACTTTTGACGCGAGAAAAATTAATATTGTAGTATGTTAATGAATCAGGAGGAGAAAACAAAGTGCTAATTTCAACTACTCCTTGAAATATTTCATCACATTTTGAATTTTGCTGTGTCACACTCCTAAATGGAACAATTCTGTAATTAATTTTCAAAACGAAACGAAACTAATAAAATGCAATCCAGTTTTGTAACGACGAATAAAATACTTAATAATATAGCTATCTCGAGTATAGAAACAATACTTAAAATTTATCTAATGTAAAACGAAATGTTTAAACAGCTACTCGCAGTGGTTTAATTTTTATATAACGAAAGTATATATTTAAATTTTAAAATAAAGGCAATATCTATATACAATATATACATTTTTATCTATATAAGAACTTTAGAACTTATATACAAACTCTTTTTATTTTAACAAAATATAAAAGTTTATATATATAGTTAATCTTAAACTATTCTTCTTCCTTCCTTATATCCATAGCACATTATATAACTTTTTTGTGTAAATTTTCTTATCATTATATATATAAATATATGTAATTTTAAAAATGTATTGATATTCAACAAGATTGCGTATATATATAAAAATTTAACTGGTCATAAAATTTTATATAAGTAAAGTATGTTACATATACATATGACTCATCATAATAGATGTTGGATATGTTGATAAGTCTATATTAGATATGCATATTGTAATATATTATATATATATGCATAAAGAAATGTAGAAGACGCAGTGTCGATCGTAGAAAAAAATTTCTGAAAAAAAACTTTGATTTAAATATATTTTTCTTGAACATGTATATAAAATAAATGAATTTTCTAAAAACAATTTTTGATGCTAGTGGAAAATTTTCCGGAAAATTGCATTTTCTTAAGAAATAATTTTTTTAAATTTCATACCTAATTTTAATATTGCAAATATATAGAATTTTCGGAATCTGTTGGAATAATGAAAAGCGGAGAAAAGAATATATATATTTCAGAAGAAATTCGTTTTTTTTATATCATATAAACGAACAAATGGTAATCCATAAATGAAAAATTTCGAGATAGAAACTCGCCTCTTCACAATTTATTAGCATTTCAACAAGCAATCCGCATTCTGCGTCATTTATCTGAGTGCATACTATTAAAATGTATATTATTCATATATTATATTTTAATAAATTAAGTAAACACATATAATAATAGTAAATATTATATTAAATAATTTAAATAACAATGTAAATACCAATATATATATACGTATAAATATGTAAATTACATGTGTATATAAAAGTGAAATATTTTTTTAATTCTTTTTTTTTTATAAAATCTTTTATTTTTTGAGCATTTTTTCCGCAGCATTTATTTTGTCATTGTATATACATTATATATATAATAGAAAAAAAAAAAAAACCATGATAAAGGATATACAAAAATATTTCAAAACAACAAAACAAAAAAAAAAACAAGATCCTAAATCAACAGTATATTATTTCAATGAAATTATATATGTTACGTATTTGTATATATTATATATAGATACGCACCACTCATATATAATACACACATCGTTGTGTATACACGCACAAGACCATAGAGATATAGTGTATATAGGATGTATGCATGCGTGTATATCTATATGTATTTATATAATAATAATTGTTTATTTAGGTACAAATATTCTTGAATTTATTATAATAACAAGATTCATCTCCTCACATATACATTACATCTGTAGTATACAAAAAATAAATCATGAAAAAAGAAAGAAAAATGTAGACTATGCTAAATTTATATACCTTATATATATGTATATTAATAATATATATACTAAAAATTTAGTAATAATATCATCATCATTTTCCAAACCGAATATTATACAAAATAATAATAATACAATATATAAAAATAAATAAAAATTATCCTATACTTAAATTTTTGGTCAAAAGAAAATATATATAAAATATAGGACATTTGTTGCTTTTACAATATTATACGTAATATATAATATATTCTCTAATTAGTATAGCTGATGCCTATATATATATATATACGGTCCAATATACAGTGATATATAATCGGATTAATTATAAATATATATATATATATAACGAAAAATAAAATCAAATAATCACCATCATCATTTAATATATAATATGTACTGTCAATCAATATACAATATATACGGCACATCATTATCATTTATAAAAATATATGTATATAATTGTTAAAAGTAAACACAATAATATTATAATTAAAAATTGTTTGTTTTTCTAATTAAAAAAAAAAAAAAAATACCAAAAAGTTTTTATTTAAATAAATAATAAGATATCGTTAAAAAATGTTTTTTATAATTAAATGTGTTTAAAAAATAATATAATATATTATAAAATATTATCCATCAACACTGGTTGTTGTACCTTATATATGTAACAATATATACAATTACATAACGTATATATACTTCATATACACATAACACATATACATACATATACAATATATATATATATATATATTGTATTTCAATATTCAATTATTTATAAAAATATTTTAAAATCTTCTTTGATTTCAACATTGGCATTAGGTATATATAAGAATATGTACTTATGTAAATATTACATTATACACATACAATATATACAATATATATGGATATAAGAAGAGACATATCATTATATATATACCGAATAACAAGTAGACATAAAACTATGTAACTGTTTGCATTAAGTATATTACATTTACATTTTCAAAAGGAATTAAACGTCAATTTTGTTTTGTGAAATTTAATATATTGTACTGATTGTACATAAAAACATTTACATGTTATTCGATGGTATTATATAAATTTTTCTATATACAATTATTTCTATTATATGCATATACATATACTTACTCCATGGCCGAAAGAGCTAAGGCTCTGCAGAGAACTGTTAAGAACTGTGACATTAAGATCCTTAAAATTCGGTATTGGAAGACATTAGCAGCAGATAGGTTAGGTTGGAAAAGCGTGCGGTTTAAATAATGTTTTATATTTTAATAATTACGAAATTTATATACTATAAAATAATTCAAAATCATCAATAATATGTATAGAGAATATATTGAATAGAAAATTTATATCTATAGACAATTACGAATAAATAATAAATGTATATCAATTATATACAAAACAAAACAATGAAAATAAATATATTTAATACTTATATACTAACTATATATAAATATACTTTTGGAATGGAAATTAATTGTTCTTTACATATATATATATATATATATATATATATATATACACACACAAATACATACAGAGTTTAATTATATATAGTTATCTAGATCCAGATATTAGTTCTATATTTATATATTCTCTAATATAACAATAATAACAAATTTTTCATAATTGATATACGCCTTGATATTTACCATATATTTAATTGTAAATTATAAATTGTCATTCAATATATGTATTATCATTAAGTCATCGCATAGACATACAATAGGTAAGTGTCAACTAAATATAAATACCAAAAATTAAATAAATATTATTAATTATTTGAATTGACATATGATTCAATACATTTTTCATTTTCCTTTCCTAATGCAATAAAAATAATAACAATTTTCCGATTGATATAAAATTAATTATTTATTTTTTATTATACGGATAATTACTCTGCTATAATATATTTATACGAATTGAATTACTTATTTTTTTTGATATCAGATAATGTCAAATAAAATATGTATTCTTATAAAAATTAAATATCATATATACATATACGCCGCACTAAACCATTGTTTTTTTATACCATTCTTTTCATGCTGTAATGCCAGTCAATAAATTGTTCTACAAATTGCTACCGAATTACAGCCGTACTGTATGGAAGAAATTCCGGAATTTTATTATCTTCGGGCCATGGTTTAACGGACTATAATTTTTGTATATATTCAGAATTACAATTTATATAATTTTTGCAAAAAAAATATAACTTCAGAAAACTTCATATCAACAACTGTAAATGGCTTCTGATTCAGAAACATTACGAGTATATAAAAATATAAAATAATCTTGTTCAAATATGTGCAACATTAAAAATTCTTTACTATATACCATATATATTTTTTAAAATCATATAATATAGAAAAACCCGTATATCAATAGGATAATGCTTTCGTTAATCCATATATAATATAACAATACACACATATATACGGACCACAATCATCATAAATATCTAATGTAAATTTTATTATATATATATAAATATATTATTTTAGCTCAATAAACATATGTATTGTATATATACGAAATAAATCTACTATATTTATATATAAATAATATTATAATAGCATTTTGTCAACAAAAGAACTATTTGCGACCACATTTTATCACATATACCTATTATATTATTTTCAGATATATGTTTGTAATCCCTTTAAAAATTATATTTAGGAATTGTAACATGTATATAACTTATATATATATATGGTTTAGATCCTTTGCATACATACATACGAACCTCTATCTATAACACCTATGTGTATACCAATAATACAATAATATAATAAATTCTATATATACAAATATAATATTTATATACATAAATTTATAATAATAATATTATATTATTAGCATATGGTTCCATTTTAATTTTGTATATAACAGATATGTATATAATAAACATATAAATATAGAAATACAAATTTGTAATATCATATATAATATTATATATTAAATAAATATATAGTAAAGTTTCCGATTTTCTGATTATAACGTCCATTTGAGATGATATACATATATACATTTACACAATATATATATAAATATATTATATAACAATATATATTTATGAATAATAATAATAATAAATATTTGTATACATCTAGCAAAAAAAAAACTTTTTTCCCATTTTGCCAGTTTATAAATAATTTTAACATATATAAATTTTCAAATAATAATTATATATTGTATATGCGACTTATTATCAACAATAAATTCATATTACAAATAATAAATATATATTTATACGAAGTATTATATACAAACGTATGCGCATATACACACATATAAATACTATTATGTTGATATAAAATATTTAATTTTATGATGAAATAAGGAAAATTAACAACAACAACACATCATCATATATGTATTATTTATTATATTTATTATACGATATATAAAAAAACATATTGAAAATATATATAAGTACAATATATATATATATATAAACAACATATAATAATGCATATGGTCATATATGGACAAATAAATAAAGCTCGTTTGTGAAAAGGAATCAACCAAACATAAAGTTTAATTTTAATGTCAGAATATATCCTTTTTTTTTTTTTTTATTTTGTATACATTGTTCATACATATGCTATTTTATTTTATTATAATACATATATATACGCACATGAAAATTTTTCAGGATGACCATTTTGTTTATGTATATATGTATAATGTGGAATGGTCGGTTATATATATCGACGTTCATTATGATTGATAGATATAAGATGCGGTTATCGTTATCATATAAATGTTATTTATTTTATAATATATATAAATATTATTGATTTTTTTACTTTATGTGTGGTAATATATAATATTACTATATATATATATATATGTTAGACTGTATACGAGTATATATATTATATTGTAAAATAAATGGTTTGTTTTAGTATATTATAAATGAACATGAGTACTATATATAAATATGCAATAACATATACCTTTATATATATATACAATATATATAACATACTATAATTTATAAATATTATAATACAAATTATGTATTATTGATGCGTACACAATATCCTTCCTTATATATTGTATATATATATATATATGTATTAGACAGAGAGTAGAGCTCCATGTAAATATACCTTTTTATTATAATATAAAGTTTATATATTATTATAATATTATTTATGGTATATAGGTATATATATTTATATAAAATGTATATTAAAAACGACTATACACATATCGTATATATAAATACAAACAATAAACATATACATTTTATATAGTACGGGCATTTATAAAATTAATAATATATGTATATATATATATATATATATAGCAATAGTAAAGAGAAAAAGGGGATTTTATATTATATACTTATTACATATATAAATATACATATTCATGTATATAAAATATAATTTATATATTAGAAATTTTAGATGTGAAATGAAATGTTAGAACAACGTTTGAGAATGTATATTGTGAACATATAATTAAAATGTAAATATATCATATATGGTATATATATATATATATATTGGTTATAATATTGAATTAAAAGAGCAATTAATTTTATTATATATATACGTAGTATGTATGCATTATATATATATATATATGGTATTAGGTATACAACCTACCTAACCTACCTACATACCATATATACCATATATATGGTATATGCATGCGGATATATAAAATAAAATGTGATGAAATAAAAGGAATTTTTAGTGATATTAATAAAGTTGTATTATTGAGAATATTAATATACATAAAAGGTACACTATACATTCAGTCAAATAAGTACCCGGAAATTTGAAATAAAACACAAACAACTTATCAATCATCTAAATTTATTATATCCCCTTCAAAATAGGCCCCTTCTGAGGCAATACACTTCTTCCAACGAACAATCCAATCATCGAAACACTTTTTAAAGCTATATTCCGAGATGGCCTTCAATTCTCGTTGCGAATTAGTTTTGATGTCTTCAATGCTCTCAAAACGGGTTCCACGAAGTGGTAATTTGAGTTTTGGAAACAGGAAAAAGTCACATGGTGCCATATCTGGAGAGTACGGTGGTTGTTCGATGATATTTGTTGAATTTTTGTTCAAAAACTCGTTAACAATGATCGCTTTGTGCGCTGGTGCATTATCGTGGTGCAAAATCCAACTGTTGTTCCGCCACAAATCTGGTCTTTTGCGACGAACATTCTCTCTCAAACGCTTCATAACGCCAAGATAATATTCTTTATTGACGGTTTGTCCCTCCGGTAAGAATTCCGAATGAACAACACCACGAATATCGAAGAAAACGGTCAGCATCACCTTGATTTTCGATTTGCTTTGGCGCGGTTTTTTCGGTTTCGGCTCATTTTTGGCGCGCCATTCCGATGATTGTTGACTTGTTTGCATGTCGTACTCGTAAACCCATGTCTCGTCACCAGTTATGATGCGTTCGATGAACGTTGGATCTGAATTTACGCGTTCAAGCATGTCTTCAGCCACCTTACTGCGATTCATTTTTTGAAGAAAATTCAGATCTTTTGGCACCAATCGCGCTGCGACTTTCCGCATACCCAAAACATCAACCAAAATATGACGAGCGGTCTCATGAGACATGTTCATTTCTTTGGCTATCTCTCGCAAACTATTATGACGATTTTCGAGCACCATTACCTTTATTTTGTCGACGTTTTCTTCAGTTGAAGAGGTCGAAGGCCGTCCTGAACGTGGCAAATCGTTCACTTCTTCTCGCCCCTCTTTGAACGATTTATACCAATCGTAAACTTGAGTTTTCGACATGGTTGAATCACCAAATGTTTTTTTCAACATTTCCAATGTTTTGACACAAGAAATTTCGTTTGAAACACAAAATTTCACACAAACTCTTTGATCGATATTTTTATCCATAGTAAAAATCGCAACGCACACAAAAGGTTGACTTGTTCCTAATGACGCCGTAAGCAAACTAAATCACACATAGCAATAAAAATTCACAGAATGGTGGCTGACAGTTGTGTCAACCTGAGAAAAAAATTTTTTTTAAATATTCTCAGAGAGAAAATTAAAAATGAGAATTTCCGGGTACTTATTTGGCTGAATGTATACCATATATATATAGCAATGTTTTTGTTTATGGTAGATTAAACAAATAGAATAGCAATTAAAAATATAATTTATAAATAAATATATATGTGTGTTCCCAGCATATAAAAAGTGATATATATTATTAAATTTAATATATCTGTGTGCGCATACCATATAATAATATTATAGCATATTCCTATATATTTATTATTGCAATATAATAATGTTACTTTTTATTATTTTTGTTACACATATCTACAACTGAAATTATTAAAATAAATAATCAATATCTATGCTAAAAATTTATATACCCATATTTATGTATCTACAATAATAATAATAATAATATATAATTAATTAAACAAATTTTGAATTTTGAAAAACAGACGCACATAAATTGTAAATTTATTTGTAAATATTAATAAACATACGCAGACGCACCCTATTATTATTATTATTATTAATTTACATTAATTATATTAAGAAACCCATTTCCAAAATGTGAACAATATGAACAATCTATCTATATACAATATATTCTAAAAATGTATTTAGTTTATTTGTGGTAAAATACTTAAAAACTGATAGTTGTGTGGCAAAGAGTAATTTATCATTTGTTATACATATACGGTTTTATTGAATAATTTGACATTTATCGTATTATCAATGTTTTTTTGCTTTTGCCTCTTTGGTGTTTTTTATTTTTTTCATGATTATAAAAACTAGCAACAATAGAATAGTGGTATGTGCTTTGAACGACTTGCTGTCACTTGTAAACTAATTCATATATAATGATAAATGTGTGTTGTATATAGATCGGGTAAAAGCAAATATTAAATTTTGTTTTTGAATCGATGTTTGCATCACCATCTTATAATATTTATAACATTTTTACAAAATGCGTTTGCTAACTATATGTAAATATATCCGCTTTTTGAGAGGAAACAAATGGATGTGCCATATATGTATATAAATATCATCAATCAACTTATTTTAATACGGGTTTTTTTTTCCCGAAAAATATTAAAAACTTTTAAATTTATACAAATTAAAACTTTATTATATATGAAATTTAATTTTAATGATATTTAAAGGAACAAGCTATTTATAATAATTTAGTTTTATAAAATGTTATATTCAACAATATATACGAATAAACTATAAATAGATAACAATATATATGTACGCAGGGTATCCGCGAGTATATATATATATACTATTCTTTTCTCTAACTTTTGAGATTTCTTAAATTTACAATATATACATTATATATAAGTCCATTTAATATCACTTAAGTTATATAAGTACTTTAAAACTATATGCATGGAATAACGATATATATACAATATATAAAGAGTCACATCTATACACCGCAGTAGAGTTCCATATAGTAACATATAGAAACATATTAACATATTGTTTATTTAATAGCTTTTTTCTTTTGGTATAAATTTCAAGTATATTTATGTTATACTTAACTCATGCGGTTGGTTATATACAAAAACAATAATATATACAACAGTACGTAGTAATATTAGTTAATTAAATTTACAATCCTTAACAATTTTGTGTATACTTGAGATGTAGAGCAATATATTTGTGCTCTGACCAATACAAAATGTTTGTTAAAAAAAAAAATATAGAAAACACTTATGAAAATTAGAGTAATAAAGTTATATCTAATATATACAAATAAATATAATAAAAATCACATATATACATATTAATTGCATTATTGGAATTTATGAATTTCCCCGCAAATAAATAGCTTTTAACATTTTTACTATATATTACAAATAAATATACGTTATAGTAAATAGTTAATATATATTCTAAATAAATAAGAAAATTAATTGCAAATAATATATATAAGAATAAATATATTTTCATTAAATAATTATTTTCTTTTATTACTTATACTCGTATATTTTTATATTTATTCAACGATAATTTCTTATATACAATATTATATATATTAACTTAAAGTTAATTGTATATAAGTATTATGCGGTATTATGTATTATATATAAATATATGTATTTTATTAATTAAGATTGATCAATAAACAATAATATTTTTATTAAATAAAATCGTGTTATATTATTGTAATATATATATATTCAGGAACGGCTCGTGAAAATAAATTGAGATTCACATATTTTTCCTAGATAGTCGCAACTAATACTATACATTGTGAAATATTAGCCAGCGGAATTATCAATTTTTTTAATTACGAGCCATAGTTTTAACAGATTTCCAAGTTTTATTACAGAATTGCAAAATTTAAACAATTTCCAGTCTTTCATAGAAGAAATTTTTAAAATTGCTTCACGCATTCAGAAAATATAGTCGATCAATGTCATTGAAATTTTTCTATGAAATAAAGATATATTGTATAAATGTTTGTACCATTTTTTTGTATTTGGAATACAGTACCATAATTTTTGTTTTAATTTCTCTGACATCGGATGGAAAATCGACTATATTTTCTGAATGGGTGAAGCAATTTTATAAATTCCTTCTATGAAATCTTGGAAATTGATTAAATTTTTTACAATTATATTATATAATTATATAATAAGCTTATTCAATTATGTCTGAGCAGCCACCACTGGTATATATATTTAATATATATGTTATTTATATATAGGTTATATAGGTATACGAAAGTATATATATCTAATAAAATATAGGTTATTCGACATTTGATAAATGTTAATTATTATTTTTATTTTATTTTGTATTCTTCTGTATTAAATATACAATAATTAAAATAACATAAAAATGTAATGAAATATATGTGTATTTTATATTTATTATAGTGGGGATTACTAAAACATATACTATTTTGTCACATATACGCACCATTTGATTGACTTATTAATAACTTTAACTTTATTCATTGACTATTATATAGATTTATATTTATTATAGTACACAGTGCATTTCATTTATTTATTTATATACAATGACGACAGAAAATAAAAACCATTTAAAATATAGTAAGTAATGGATAATATATTATATTGATGATGGTCTATAGTAATATGGTATATATATTGTAATAATAATAATAAGGTGATCTATTATAAAGAACGGTGCCGCCGTCGCTAAATCGCTATATATACTAAAAATAATTTATATATATATATGTGGATTCATTTTGACGTCACGTTTATTTATATTCATACATTACATATGAAATTTTATATAAGAATATATTGTAAGTAATTATATATTATATGTTATATACACGGGGTAAAACAATTCTTGACAGAATATATAGACAACAAAATGAAATGTTTCCATTCACTAATGATTTATATATAAATATTCTATTCTATAAAATATATTATATCATTATAATTTCAATTAGTTTATAAATATTTCTATTATACTACAAATAACATATTACTATATATTATATATAAGAATATACAAATACATAGTACTTAATATATAAGATGATTTGAAACAGAATTAGACTATATATATATATATATATATATTGACGTAATGCTTAAGTAAATGTATATATATTTTATTATGTATTTGATTGGCATAATAATATTATGAAATACCCAACTATCTAAAACAAACGATCAATTGCAACCGAAAATTATGGATAATTTTCACAATTCATTTGCATAGCGTTTCGAGTGCGACATAAATACTAATGGTAGTAATTTTCCATTTATATATAAGCAAAGAATATATAAAAATGAGTGATATCGGTGAGCATCCAAACACATTTCGATACCTGTTTGTATGGTTATGTTTGTGTGTCGATATTGCTAATCATACAAGAATTTCCATTGCCATCGCAGATACCACCATTGAAATTTTGTCCATATAATCTGCCATTGATTAAATGGTCGAATGCAGTACATGTACAAAAGTTCGGCGGTCGCAACCACATAATGTCTAATTGGGTATTTCTCCAAATTTTCCATCATATAGAAGGCAACTATATTTATATAATAATAATAATAAATAACAAATAACTACATATATACAATGTATACGTGCGAGTTCGTCATAATAAAATGTAGTCACGAAAAATAAAACCTTGTTTATTTTTTTGAAGTGGATAATAAACATATAATTAATTATATAAAATATATATGTGAGGAGAAATTGAAAAAATATATAAGAATTATAAATAATATATGGTTAAATAGAACATAACAAAAAAATGCGTATATAAATAATTATATACTTTTTCGAAATAAAAATATCCTATTTCAAAATTTTTTGATTATTTATTTATCATTATAAGTATGATTAATTTGAATTCAATGAGTTATTGATATTTATATACAATCAACATATATTTTGTGAATTTTTATAAAAATAAAATGAAAATATTGTACTAATTTGGAGGAAGAACATATTTAAAGAGTTGAAGGGTCGCTCTGTTAAAGTATTATTTTTCAGTCATTATGTTATTCTATTCTATTGGTATAGTACTTATATTTATTATACATATAAGGACATATAAGGCATTGTTTTCAATCTTCGAACATATATAACTAAATTACATAATTCAATTTATATATCTATGGTTATTATAACATTACGGTTTAAAATATAATTCTATTAATTATACTGTGAATGAATGTATTTAAATTTCAATCAAAATTAACTCGCTTTCGCACATAAATTGTACACACTTCCATGTACATATAATTATTATCTTGCAAGGTAGACCGAGACACATTTTATATGGTAGCATTATATTGACTGCAAGTTTCCATCGCGATATTCTCGCACAGCACTTGATGATAAATGCGCATCAGTTGAATAATATTTGGGGTTTAATAATTTCCAATTTTAGACCATATAAAAATGACATACATTGATAGGTTTTTTCGTAACATATGACTAAGGGTTGGCCCATAATAAGAACCATACATATACATATAACATTTAATGTAATATTTTATGAATAAAATTCTCATTGTATGTCATTATACTACCTATATGTAATGCGCTATTAGAGTGGTAGATATAATATACCAACGTTCATTCTGAAATGTTTAACAAAACAAATACCTACTTAATAATAGCAGCCTCTCGTCAATTGATATAATTTATTTCTTTATGTTAAACTAAAGAAAAAAAAAACTTATAATAAATGAGCAAATCATATCCTCTTCTTTTCTAAATGTCTTTATGCTACGTATAACCATTTATCTCCTTGCACCGTAAATTATATACATATATATATACGTATTTCCTTTGAAAAATCTACACTTTTTATTATTTTTTCCATCTAACATTTTTATTTTTTATTTTAAGAATAATATACAGTTATAAACCCTTATATTCAGGGTGTGGCAGTCAGTTCATACTCCAATAGAATAGAGTTTGTGTAGCTGTGTTATAATAAAATGAAGAAAAAAATTATTGTTATTAAAATTTATATAATTGGAAAAACTCACAAAAATAGAAAGTACTTTTTTTTTAGTGAATAATAGAATGAAAGTTTTATTACCATTCGAAATTGGTTGTACAAAATTTTTTGTAGATGTTGCCATCATTTCAGTGACTAATGGTCAAAAGTAAAACAACAAAAACTGAAATGGTCAAAATTCTAGAATAATTTTTTTCATTCCATTACCCATTTGGTACACACCGTCACCATTTGGGCTACACTGACTGGTACAGCCTATATAAAATAATATAAGTATATAGGCATCCAAGATTTTATGTACGCATAAGTAGTGCGTATTTGTATATGTTTGCTTATATAATAATGTAGAAAAATACAAACGAAAAATATCACATAAGATGCCTATAGGCATATTTTTTTTAGTGTTTTATATATACATGTGTGTATAGCTACGTACTGTATGCATACACATATATATATATATATATGGCAACTTTTTAAAAGCTTAACAGAAGAATACTACTTTATTTTTTTCCATTTTTTATATAAAAAGTGGAAAAAATCATCTAACATCTATATGAGAGAGATGTATAAAAGAAGGTATGTACAAAAAGGTAAGTGACACAATTTTTACTTTTAATATATAATATAATATATGTTTGTTTGTATGTATATACTCAATATGGTCTTGTGGATGCGGCGTCCGTGCTTTATAATCGATCGATGAAACACTCCGGTTTCATTCCACAAAATTTATATAAGACATTTTTCATCATTTATTTTAATTTTGCGATTTTACATTTGAGTTTACTGTATTTGTGTTCAAAAAAAATTAAAATACGAATACCAATTTTCAAAGATGCATTGTTGGGCAAAGAGCACAACATTATTGACTATAATGCACTTACATATCCATACAAAAAAAAATGAAATTAAGGAAATATCTATCTTTCGATAATTGGTAAATTGTTTTTAATATACCACCGCAATGAGGAATAATTTATCAACTTGACTGTACTGTCGCTTGAGTTACTTGTATATAATAGTATAACATGACTTATGATGATGATGATGATGATGATGATGATGATGATGATGATGATGATGATGATGATGATGATGATGATGATGATATATTCTTGAAGATTAAAATATGAATATGTAAGCGAATTGAGAAAACAAACCAAAAAAAATATTCTGAAAGTTATGTCATCAAATAACAACAGATCCATTTATATATATCTTATAAGCTGATAGCTCTATATAGAAAGATGCGTAAGTGCCTAAGTGGTGATAGGGTTATGTTTTGCATTTCTTTTTCATTTTCATCCCCACCAACGATTTGTTGTTTTATAATAATATTTGTTCGTTTTTATTTGTCATATTTTATAAATAATAATATTTTGAAAAATTTATGTATTTTGGCATTTTAAATAAAAATAAAAAAAAAATTATCAACAAATACCTATTGAAAAATTTAAAAAGTTATATATATATATATTATACGGTAGATGTATAATAATAAAATATATAAGAAAGGGTATAAGATGTATATATAAGAATATAAATAAGATATATATAAGATGATGTTAATTTTAATGCGGTATACATTATAAATTTATAATACACAAGTATAGTGTTATATAGTGGAGTGTTGAACTTCAATATATAAGTGGGATTATAAGTATATTTAATTTTTTATTGAACTATTACAATCGTCAAGAGATTGGGTGCATTTTCTGGATAAATAATAATTTTTTGCTTTTGCAAAATAAGGTTTTTTTCTTAAAAAAAAATAATTTTCTGAGTAACATTCTTCGGTTATTGTTTCACCTTTTTCAAGAAAACCAATCAATAAAATACTTTTTTCATATCAGATAACTGTGTGTGTGTGTGTGTTACACCCTATCGTAATTTCCATAATACAATATTGAACTAAAGCATTTTTTCGAAAGTTCTTATATTCAAGGAAACATATAATATCAACCAGAAATGTTATGAATTCTTCTAATTTACCATCGTAGCGTATATAGCATGTAGTATTTCTCTTCGGTTCATAAACTTATATATAATATATTGTATAATACACATAAATATATACGAAAATTAATTAGGTTAATTGAAAATTGAAGATGACAAAAAGACAATAAAAATATAATTAAATTAATAATTATATGCCATATGCTCCACTCTTGAAATAACAAGATTTGTTAATGCGATATATATATATATATATATTGATGATGATGATGGTGGTGATGATGGAAAAAAGAATTCAAAATAATTTTAGATGCAAAGGATATAGGATTTTTTATATATACGTATATAAGAATTAATATAATTATGGTATATTATTCGATATGCTGTAAATTATATATAATTGAAACAAAAAACAATATATGATTCTATAATATTATAATTTATATAAATTCAGTATTATAGCTATAAAAATGCAATTCGAAAATTTATCTATATTTATTATAAAAGTTTTTTTCAATTATGTATGCTATTTGAAATGCACATTTATATATATACTGTTTTTTTTTTTAAATTAATATAATAAATTTTCTTTAATTTAATTTTTTACATTATATGAATTTATTCAAATGAATTTTAAAATATAATGATTAAATTTTTGTTTCTTTAAACTTTTTATATTTATTTAAATAGCATTATCGGAAAAGATAAGAAAATGCTCCATATAATAATAGTGTTTATAGGAAGAAATTCAAATCAAATTTACATAAATATATTTAGTAATTTAGGTGTATATATACAAAATCGGAATTTTTCCATAGTACACATAATTTATATGAGTTTGATTGAGTGAGTAAAATTTATAAATATAAATTTCAATACATATACATATTTTGACAATGGCATGCGTATATTATATAAAGAAAATATTTATTGGTTTGGTTTTTTGAAGAATATTAATAAATTATATATGGAGTCGTATATGTAGTATAGAATCGATAAGGTTTATAAATATATACGTATGATGATGAAGGCGGTATGCGATGTATCTCGGCGTATTTAGACGTGTATCCATATAACAAATACATAATATTGAAATTGATTGATAATAATATAAAATAGAATAAGATAATAAGACATAGAAATGTTTTCTTTTATATGTACGATCACTAAATATATATTTGCACGGTATATATATATATGTGATGTGATATAATATTAATAATGGAATATATAAATTTAAGAGATAAATGAGTTCTAGAGACATTTTCAGACTATTTCTGGAATATAAAAAGGATACATTTTTCTTATTTTTTATGATGAAGTCATATATATAATAAAATAATAATATTTATCGGTTGATATGATATTATATATATGTATGTATATAAAGACTGTGGAATTTACATAATAAAGTATATAGAATGAACCGCATATTTTTATATTCATTTATGATCGGCAGGTAAAAAAATTTATGTGTTTAGCTATAAATATGAAAATAAAATATTATACTAATTTAAGGTGTGATACGAAGAAATTTATTATATATATAATTGAGTTATGGTATATCATCTATATAGTGTTGTTTGTTCTATAAAATACCTATAAATTTTTATAGTTATATAGAATCACAAATGGAATAATTTTATTTGAATTATTTCAACTTTTTTGAAGAATATATTATATTTAAACATAACTAATCTAGAAGCATAACTTCCAAAAGAATTAGATTTGAGTGAGATACGGGTATATATAAACGTAAATTGAATATACTTAAGCCATTTACGACGATTCACAGACGATATAGTCCTGATACAGCGCTATATATATGAGGAAGAAATGAAAACAATATTTACGCACAAATCGCAATGAATGAATTTTACAAAAACTAATATCATATATGATAAATATTGAAACGGTCAGCACCATCGAAATATCTGGGCCATATACTTTGGAGTATAGACATATTATAAAACAACTGAAAGGTGAAATAATATGTAATAATAATGTGAATATATAAAGTATATAAAATATTCCAATTAAATAATATTATCAAATTTAAAATTTTTAAATTAAATATATCGTATATATTATATACATCTCATATATACAATTCTGTATTATATAATATACAATATATTATTAAAAGTTATATACGCACCTATCTATAAATACAATGTATAACAGTTTGATCTTTTAAATTTGAAATTAACACGTGCGCATATAGGTGATTATTATAAGGAAATGATGAATTAATAATTACAAAAAATTAAATCGTTTTAAAATTAAATTTTAATTAAATTTGTGTTTACATTTATATTATAATATTTAATATCAGCCTATATATATATATATATTTTATATGAAAATGAATACTACAATATTTTGTTAATAATAATAAACTTAAAATGTTATATATGCTGCGATGGTGTTTATAAAAAGCAAAAGTAATAAAACCACATTATATTTTTTATTATATTTATAATTATATATAAAGTACAGCGAGTTATTTACATTTCCACTTATTATACTCGTATATATTGTATATAATTCACTGACCGAGTAATGAATATATACAATTTATATGGAATATATATATATATATGGTATCTAGGAGTAATATATAATATATAAAAAGAAATAATTTAAATATTCATAAATTTTCAAACGATATGAAATTGTATTTAATATAAATATAATTATATATATATACGTGACAAGTTATATAAAACTAATTTAAAATGTAATAGCAAATTTAAATTAAAATTCTATATACTTTAAAAAATATATTATATACGGAATATTATATATATATATATATACCAATTTTATTATATTATATTTAAGCGATGAAATTTAATATAACTGAAAAGAAATCACTTCATATTCTCAAAAGTATTATTAAAATAAAAAAATAGCATATAAATAATTATAAATATAGTTTACAAGTCTATCTCAGAGCCGCAACATTTTAATAATATAATATAAATGTATAAAATCTACAAAAAAATTTGTGAATGGGATTTAATAGTAAAAATTGTGTATTTGTTTTATAAAATCAGTGAAATTTTACCACACACACACACACACACACACACACGCTCAACCATATATAATATAAAGGAAAATCAATAGTTTAGAGGATATTTATTGATCCTCATCCTTATATACATAGTCTATTATATCAATATAAAGGATATAAGATTTATCTATTATATATATATATATTCACACATAATTTATATCTATATACAATAATTATACTATTACAAAAAGAGATAAATTTATATATTACACGTATATAGTTTGTAATTGTATCTATAAGCCATACTCTCTATATATATTATAGATAAATTATCATCAAATTTATGGCCGAATAATTTAGTAGCGTATTAAGAAGATTCACATATGTATAGGTAAATAACATTCTATCGTTTATTATTTGTCTATAAATTTATATATAAATACGACAACAATATTTCCCATTTTATATAGATAAAATAAATCATATATTATAAGTAAAAAATATAAATTGTAACTTTCCACTTAAAAATCAATGGGTTTTATATTGTACAATTTCGTTATTATATATTCAGCAAAAATATACAAGTGAATAATGTAAGTAAAATATTTATTTCGAACAAATATTTATAATGTTTCTAAATATGTAATTGTGTACTTCGTATTCGTAAGGTACACCTTAAATTATTTATCTATGTATATATATATATTATAGATAAGATACTTAAAATTCGGGATTGGAAGACGTAATAGCTGCAGATATATAGGTCAGGTTGGAGAAGGTTAAAACCGCTACCGATAATTTTAATGCCATGGAGTAAAGAAGTAAGTATATACAATATATATATAATATAGAAACAATTTTTTAGGTACGAATTTATTTTAACTTTTTATATTTTATATTTTATCATATTTTTTATGTTTTATTGTGCGTTGATTCACATGTAAAAAATAAAGATTTGATGATAAAGTTTATACACAAACATACAGCGGTACATTAACATATATGGTATATATATTTCACACAACAAAATTCCATATATATATATATATATATCTATCTTTTCTGATATGTTATATTGCGGCACTCAGCATTTGCTGCATATATGAAAAATATTTATATACCATATATAGAAACGAAAAATGTTTACAGATATATATATTTTATTTATGCTGATTCATGGGTTTTTTTTTTTTTTTATTTTTCATCGTAGGTACAACCAAACCGTCATATTCATATAATATGTCATGATAATTTTTATAATAATATATCTATATATATATTTTTATATACATAACATATATGATAATTTTCATCCATATAATATATACATCATCATAATATATACTATGTATATTTTATAAGTAATATATATATAAAATTTATCACCACCTACACATGCATATTTGTTTTGAATCGATTTAGTTTTCCCGTTTTCCTCATCTGTACACAACACGCATACACACACCTACATCACCTATATTCACAATTCACATATCATATATCCTTACTCTGTATTTATTTTGTTATTTTATCTCAGTTCATGCTGTAACTTTTAGGACATGAAATATGTCATAATGTTATAATGTGATTATATTGTATTTATTTTCGTTCGCGTATAATATATTTTGAATTATATATGTGATTTTAAAAATACGAGTTATTTATATACATAAAAAAAAAAAAAAAAAATCGCAGTTCCTCTAAATCAACTTGGGCTCACATTTAACGGGGTACATTTATTAATGTCAAAATTCTAAATAAATATAAATAATTATATAACTATGTGTGCACAGGTGTGTTCATATATCATGAATAAAAATATAGAAATTAATTTAAATTTTTAGCCATACATAAAAATATATATTAATATTAAATGGTCTCTTCTATATAACCAAATAATATCCATTTATTGTAACATAATATACTATCGTAAGCTTTTTCATATGCCCACAATTTATATATAGCAAAAATTTCGATTTTGTATTTTACTATATACTTTAGAATCTTCATTGCACTATACAACAGTATATTGAGTCACAAATCGATATGCAAATTTGAATGTTTTTGAAGCTTGTTCTATATACTAAATATATATATATATGTATAACCACATCTTTTCACATAATAATATTAATATATTTTATTATTTTCTCAATTGCAATATAAATTTTTATATGCACATAACTTTTTTATTTGTATGTTTACACTTATACTTTTTCAATCAAAAATTGAGATTGAGGTGGAGGTTTATAATGCATTAAAAAATATATTCCATATGTGTTTGTTGTAAGATAAATTATTTTTAATGGAAAATTATATAGTTTTTTAAATAACTTGATATGAATTTAGTGCGAATATATATATATACACCGGCAAAAATAAACGGAGTTAACTATAGTCATGAAAGATGCGGTGTTTTCAATACGAACACAGAAACTTACGATACGATTCCAAATGAATTATATTGACAAAGAATTTGTTTCAAGTTGTACACAACGGGTAATGTTTTGTATTAAACGTTTTTTTTTATCGTATTTTTATATTAATCGTGTGTTCAAACTGAATGAGCCAGATAGTTATGCGGCGATTAATACACGATTATGCCATAACGTTGTAAATGTGTGGCAATTATGAAACAAAAAATTAAATTTATTTACTTAAACATTCGTTTTATGTTACTATATATTTTCTATTCGCTATAAATAATTCCCAATAAAATAAAAATAAATTAATTGTTTATTTTCTAGTTTCATTTTCAGTGAGAGAGCGCAGTGTGAACTATGTTTATATATAGAAAAAATTAAATTAATATTGTAGTTTCGTTTATTTTTTTATTAAAATTTACCAATTTAATATATATTCATATAGGTATAAAAATAAATAAAACAAAAAAAAGGAGGTAAAACCTTTATCCTTTTGAATGAAAATAGTTTGTTATTTTGTTATATATTCTATTGTTTTAAATATGTAAATGTATATATATATATATATATATATACTAAACTATAAATATATGAGTACATATACACACTCATATAAGAACCTATTTATATATATATATTATTCTTCTTAACAATATTCAGAAAGGGTCTATATAAAAAATGAAAAAATTCAACTCAGATGAATATGTATTGTATATTATATATAAAAATTTATGCAAGTTTATTTTATAGAAAGGTCTATCTATTCAGAGGTCTTCAACACGCAACATTGATTTTTAGTAAAAATCTATATTATATATTAAATTCAAGACTTTTCTATATATATATATTTTACGAGTATACCTTTATATATATGAAGCTTTTTTCTTTTATTTGAAGTTGCTATTTTTTTAGATTAAGTTTTTCTTATTTTTGCCTAATAATAAACATTATCGTCGACATTGCATATATATATATATATATATATATATATATTCAATATGTATATTGAAGAAGTTTATACTTGTATTATAACAAATGTGTTAACAGTGAACATAGAAGTTAATATACAATATATATAGAAAACATTATGTTTGATTGTATTGTGTGTTGTTATGTTTTTTTTGTATATATATATCCATTCGTTTTAATGTTTAAGAAGAAGGTTTTCTTTTTTTTTTATAAGGGTCAAAATATATACATTTATAGAATGCATAATAAAAAAATAAAAAAAACAAAGAATACGTGTTGAACTAATAAATATAAATATATAAAGAATTATGTTAATGTATATATAGGAATATACCTAGCTATTCTTATACATAACAAATACATAAGCAAAAAAAAAATCAAAGATGTTTTCTATTTCAAAAAAAATGTGTACTTTTTAATGTAAAATTTCGATTAAAAGTACAAAATTTAAAGGGGAAAAAAAACTGTTATAACTGTTATACAACAAATACATTTTTTTTTTCTGAATTCATTATAAATGTATTCATTTTCTTCGATATCATATACTATATATTAAAAATTATTATTTATATAACAATTTTTGATTTTTACATTTTCCGAGAAAATGCGAAGCTCGCAGATATAACATAAATAAATATTATACTAATATAAAAGTTGTCATTATTTTATAATATTAATCTCATATGTAAATAAATTATATAAATAATTTTATAGCTGCGACATGATACTTAACTATACATAATATTTACACATCATATAACAACAAATAAATATATATACCATATACTCATATACACCATAAATTAGCAAATAAATGCGTTGAAATATCATGTGTGTGTATGTGTTATATATAAACATTATTATTATAATTATTATTATTATTTGATTATTTTATTTTATATATATTTATTTTTGTATATTGTCGTATGTCGTCATTTTATATATTATATACAAAATGTAACATATAGAAATACACAAACGCTGTATTGAAAAGAAAACATAAAAGATATCTAAATTATTACGTGTTTATTTAAATAAAATTTAGATATATACACTCCGGTATATACATATAAAAAATACAATATAAGATTAATTGAATTGAATTATATATCTTTTTTATTTTTGATATAAATTACGAGTATATATATATGCAATTATTTTTTGCGTATATGTGAATAACATCAAAGGATATTATAAAAAATTTAGTATAGTTATATATGGTTATAGAATACGCATTACACACATGTATCAAATTATACTATAATAATATATATTTTTACAAGTAATTATACTTTATACAGATAGGAATTTATATAAATAAAAAAATAATAAATAAAATAAAATTATTCTGTATTTTATTTAGCCCGTTTTTTTTTTTTTTTGTTTTGTTATTCAAAACACAAACATTTCTAATATAAAGAAAAAAAATTTTTTTTTTAATACCATATCAATAACATTTTAAAATACAATCTTCAAAAACAATCAATATAAATTTAAGAAAATAAAAGATAAATAAAAATTAAAATAAATTATTTGTGATTTGTCTTATTTTTTGTGGAAATTTTGTATTTATATACAGTCAGTATTGGTATTGAATTTACTATTTTTTTTACAACAACGCACATTCATAAAACGATTATCCAAATCAAAATCACAAAGATGTCGAACAGAAATGTAAGTTGATTTAATTGGGAACAATGAGGTTTTTTATCCCCCTAGCGATTTACCAGTCTTAATTATAGGTTAAGTGGCTATTTTCGCCGCAACAGATTTTATAAATAAATAACAAAAATATCTGTATTTTTGAAAATAGTTAAAATTGCATCCAAGGAAGTTTTTTTTTCTAATTTAAGATATATATGATGAAAATGTCAAACATAATAAAAAACACAAAAACGCCTAGCATCAACAAAATACCATTAATTTGAACCATATGCGCGCATCGCCCAAGTCAATGTCTTATATATTAAATATAATAACCACGAGGTTTTCAGTGCTATCAGAGTATAGTCGATAGATTTTCTAGCAAGTTTAAGTGACAACGCAAATTATTGTCGGATATATGAAGACTATATAAATAAATAGGTGCCATAGGTTACCTCATTCGAATAAAATGTTTCAGTATACATTTTTTTGGCTAAAATCGTAAACCTTATTTATGTTTTATATAGTATTATAAAAAGTGGTTCTGTTATAAAATCAGAAATGTCTATATCAAGAGAGAGGTCCACGTGTTTAACGGCGTCATTTATGCATATACATCTCACAGAAATGTTTCCATTGTATATACAAACTAAAAATGTAGTCCGTGAATCGATAAACTTAATTATGAATGGCATAAAAATATGAATAGTCTTTGAAAACAAATTTTAGATTCATTTTATTTAAGCCGACACAATCACTTCATTCATATAATAATATAATAACGGCAGGCAGATAATATACATATATATATATATGTTTTATAAAAATCATAAATTTTATTAGAATGTTATATAAAATTTTAAAAAGTTTAATATCCTTATTGTATATATAGGCACTAAGAAAAACTCAACAAAATCTCCTCGCATACATAATATTTTATTTCAATATAAAAAGATTCCATTAAATTTGCCATTTATTGAAAAAATAATATATTACATCGCATAACATATGTGTTATTTTTAAAATGTTATATACACGATTATTTAATATACCAATGTAATTCTGTTAAGCTATACAATTTAGTGTGAGAAAAAAGAAAAAACAACACCTACATATATACAGCAGTAGTACTGAGTATAAAACCACCCTTAAAAAATGTGTAATGTCAAAACGATACAATATATGAATATAATAATATAGAATAAGTATATATAGAACATATATAGAACAATATATAAGCATATAAGCAAAGAAAAATAAATTGAATATTTAAAGCCCTATATTTAACGCAGTCATCACCACAAAGTAGCCTTTTTTTCTTCTCTTATTATTGCTTTAAGAAATACGACAAAAAATATATATATTGCGGGTGTTATATATATTTAATATATATATATATAGGAAAAAGTGAAAAAACTTATTCCTATTTATATATATCGCAGAGACGATATATCTGAAAATTTATGTTCTTATGGTATATATATACATATATTGTTATATGTAAGTAATTATTATATATATATATATATATATTTCTTTTGAAGGAAGACACAACAACATATAACTAAAAATAAATAAAATTTGATAAAAAAAAAAAAAAATAAGAAAGAAAACTTCATGTAAAACCCAATTTTCTATTCTTTAAAATACATTTGTTCTTTTTTATTTTTTTTTTATTAAATTTTAAATTTCGCGCTTCATTTTTTTCCAAGAAAATTTCTGGCTTCGCGCGTCTCTTATAATACAAATATATATATATATATATGAAATATATTCGTATAATATATAATACATAAAACATAATATACTTTGAAAATTGTTGACAGTTTTTCTTTTTTTTTTATTCTCTGTTACCGTTAATATTATATAGATCACAAATGTATAAGAGTAGGGGACTATATGAATCAATTTTTACTCTTCAAAAGTCATGTCTTCCAAAAAACCTAATATTTTTTAATGTATTATGGCTTTTTTGGAAAGCAGTAGGAAGTAGGTGCATAGATTTATGTTCAACAGAAATTACGATAAGGGTGAAGATGATTGTTAATGCACCATATCAGATATGTTCCAAAGAAAGTAATGCACATAAAAATCGCAAAATATAATAAGGCAAGAAATTGTGAAATATAACAAAAACTACTGACACAAATTACGTACCCACAATGACACTAAAACGAAGAGTTATGGATCAATTTTCTTTAACAGAAATAGCTATATAGCTCCTATATGGATTCATATAGCCCCGTTCACCTCTATACATAGGAAAACAGTACACCCCTAAATTTTTTGAAATACATTTTTTCTTTTTCGAATAAATTCAATTATTAGTTTTCCTCTTGATTGTGTTTTGAAAATAAATATTATTAGTATATAAGGTACATACAACATAATGAAATTTTAAAGTATATAAAATGTTCAATATATACATTTACAAGACGATATGGTTTCTTATATATTATTATATAAATTTCTCTTAATAAATTGCTACTGTAATAAAGTTTAAGTATATATACTTAAAAAAAAAAAAAAAAAACAACAAATTAAATAATAAATGATCGTCATTTCAAAGATAAACTACAATATATTATGTGGTAGTATATAAATTAATAATTAATTTATCAAGTGACTCCGGTATACAGAAATGAAGAGATTTTTAAGTAATTAAATAATGTTAAATATTAAAAATTTATATAAGCATAAAACTTTCAAATAAATATATACCAATATCTTACCATTTCATTCAAATATCCAAAATAAAGCACTTATAGTGTGCCAAAAATTAATGTTATAATAAATCGAATATTTTAATAACACCATGATTTAAATTGTTGTAACAGAACAAAAAAAAAAAAAATCAAAAACACACAATAATTTTTATATTATGTTCTTAAAATATTTCATTTATGTATTACAAAAATAGTTATACGAATTAAAATTTTTAAATAATCTTAAACCGCCGGTAGGTATTTATATTTTTATATAGATTCAATCGCGCATATATACAATAGAATAAAGTTGTGAATTAAAAGATAAATTATAAATTTAACAAATTGAAAAGTAACAACAACCGAAAAAAAAAAAACTAGTTATATAGTTTAGAAACTGCAAATTTTAAATAATTACACGATAAAATACATACATTAAATAATAGGTAAAAAATGAAACAATTAATAAAAAATAAATTGAAAACATAATTTGTGTAACTTGAAAATGTCTTCTAACAATACGCTGCATTAATTTTGTATTTTTTCTTTAGCGCACAATATTTATAATTTTTTAAATTCACTAATTGAATTTCCACATTTGTTTTTATTTACATATTTTTACATTTTACATTTTTTTTTCCGTATATAGGTATTTTTATGGTCAACAAAATCAAAAATTTATTTAGAGAAAAATATTATTACATAGTTATTGCTGTGGAAAAATTTTCATTTTAAATATTATCAAACAAAATTTTATGTTAAGCATCACTGCATTTTTACGGTGAAAAAATAATCTTTTCCTTTTCCATATTTATATATAAAATAAATAAATAATTGCTTTGTCGCAAATAATAACCCCGTAAATACTTGACTCATCGTATCTATTGTATTGTATTATATACGTAAAAAAAAGATATGATAAATGAAAAACTCTTTCGTTATCATTTTTTTTTCTCTTCACATCATCCATAAACATTTGTGTCATTTACATTACAACAACAATATAGCATTCATTTACAATTTTCACTTTTTTGATGTTAAATCACATCGCACATAGATAGGATATACATTTAATATATTATATTTCCTATATTTTTTCCTATACATTTACCATCTTTCGCCCTATATAGAAATATATAATAGTGTTAAAAGGAATAAGGAATGAAAATGTGTATGTGTATTTGTTTGTGTGTTGGAATATCTTGATGCTGTTCATCATCACACATTTTTGTATTCTATAGTTTGATTTTCATATATATATAAAATATACATATACACATACAGTGATAATGCATTAAACCGGACACCTAAACACTATCTAATCCGGATACTTAATAATCCGAACATACACACACATTTCAATAATACATGCATTACATATTCAAAGTTAATTTTTGGTCTAAATAAATATTTATATAGACATGTGTTATGAAGGAAATTTAACATTATTTGAACATATGATGCTTATTTTAATTCGATCAAAATACTGTTTCAAATAAAAAGTGAATATTTTCACATATTTATAAATATTAAATATTATATTATATATATATAGAAAATTAGCGCAGAATTATTATTTTAAGGATTGACAATTTATGGATTAATTATTAAAAACTTACAATATTTAAAAATACATGTAATTGTATAGTTGCATAGATATTCATAATTATACGGATATATACAAATAAGTCAATGAATCTATGTAGATGACGTGATTCAACGGAAAGGGTCCTTTTTTAAGTTTATAAAGATAATTTACGTTTTAGTAGTTCATAATACACAGCACCCTTCTGATAATAATATTTCTGCCAATTTTTTTTTTCAGTTTTATGTCGAATATATTCCAGTCAAGTAAATCAATCACGGTTATACACGTTTACGTGATGAAACAACTAATGTGATTAATGATAATTTAGGTATGATAACCGCATATGTTTCACTTGGTGCATGATGATAAAAAGACATTATATACATAAACAAATAAATCCCTGTATATATAGAAATCACGTAATTACATCAAATTTTGAATTAATATTCAGAAAATATATATCACACATTATTTTAATATACGATTAGAAATTAATTTAAAATATTTTGTATATGAAATAATGATGCCGAATACATTTTTGTACCTTTATACGCAATACCACAAATTTCTTTCACAATTTTCTTATTAACATCGAATCGACTGTATAGATTTTAAACGAGTATATAGAATTTTAAAAATTTTATCTATTTCAAAAATTGATTTGTTAATTCTGTATAAACAAAAATGGATATTCGTTAAAACTATGTTCTATACGTAATTAAAAAATATGATATAGTTCATAGAAATCAATTTTCCGAAAAATTTACAACAGTTTTTATCTTACAAAATTATAAAATAAATCTTATAAAATCGTTTTTATATAAAAAATGTTTAATTACAGATATTTCCAATAATGCCATCAAACACATGTTTTTAATATACATATAATCTTTATATATTTATATTTATAATGTTGTTATTATAATTACATATATTTATGTGTATAGGTATATAGAGAGATTTGTATATATTATCGCATGGTATTATTTTCAAATGAATGAATTACAATTAAATTTAAAATAAAAAAATAACCACAAAAAAATATTTTTTCATTTCAAAAATGGTGCGTATATATCAACGTAGTGCGTATATATTCTATATAAATATATATATATATATTTGATGAAAATATATATGATGCGTGATAAAAAAAATATACAAATATGTATAATCATAAATTTATTAAATAAATCATTAGCATACATTTAATATTGTGTATATATTATATATACGTTAAAAGAAATAAAATCAAAAGCTATGCTATTTATAAATAGAAAATATTTTAATTTAGATTTTTAATTGTTTGTTATTTTTTTCAATTTTTGTACACAAATTTTTATCTTCGCATTTATTCGAACAGTGTGCGTGTAAAGTGATGCTATATCATTTAGGACGCGCAAACATATACCTATATTTATAGATCTATATAGATATTCACCATATTTTTTTAATCAATAGTGTATTATATATTATACAGATATAGATAGAAAATATGAAGAAATTTTTATCTCATATGAAATTATAATTTATGCGTATAATAATAATAATAATAACAAATTGAAAATATCTTCACATAAAACACACATATATATATATATGTAAAAAAAAATTGTATAAATGAAAATTGCCACCTTTAAAATTAAGATCGCACAGTCAGACAGTCAGTATTAGATTTATATATAGACAAACAAAACGTTTTACAAAAAAAAAATAATCAATTCATCTACACACAAATACCATCTCATATAATATATATAATAAGTATATAAAGATATGTTATATGTATATTTATAATTAATTATATTAAATAAATAACATTTTTTTTTTATTTTGTAAATTTAAAATTTACTTTTATAAAAAGAAAAAACACAAATGCATCAGATTTTTTTAATAAATTCCCTGTTGGTGCGCGCAACGGAAGGAAAATCATTGCGAATAAAAGAAAATAAAATATATAAACGGAAGAAAAAAATTTTCATTTTTTCCAGTATTATAAATATTAATTTTATATGAATATATAAACCTATATTTATTTTCCCTTATAATACAAATAACACAACACTAAATATATATATATATATTCTCACTTATTTTAATTGCGTATAAAGTATATGATTTAATTATTTAATATAAATGCACTCGCTGGTGTGCATATATAACAATATTTAAAACTTTTAAATTTAATTTTACAAAAATAATGCACAAAAATATAAAGTTTTAATGATTTATTATTTTTTCAATTAAAATTTTCTCCAATCAAATATTTACTATTTTTATTATTATTATTATTATTTATTAATATAGAAAAACATTTTCAACTATTTGTATAAATAACACAATATGCAGACATATTGTATTTTTTTACGTGTGTGTATGTCTGCTTACCGGGAAAATCGGTCCTCAACTGTAATGATAGAAGCTTTTTATAAATCTATTTGGTGTTTGTTATATATTTGGTATATGGTTATGGTTATAAATGTATATGGGGTATGGTATGGTATACATAGAAAATGTGAAAGGTATATATATATATATATATAGTTGTATATTACATAGATCTCTGCTGCTGCGTTCCCGATTTTTTCTTTTATAAATATCGGAGAATTAAAGAGAATACATTATATACACACGGGGTCCAAATTGAGTGGACATATAAGAATATTTTTATTATACTGCTGGAATTATAGTTTGCTATAATGTTGATAAATTTACAAATTCAGTGAAATTGTAAAAATAGAAAAATAAGTGTATAGAACTCAATACTAAATATATAGCAATATGAAAATTTTTTCTCTGGAAATGTTCACTTAATTTATAGTAAATAGTAACTTAACGTATTTTAAATGAATTTTTTAACTGAAAATCTATGTAAAATTAAAATAGAATTTTATACAATTTTCTAAGTGTCCACTCAATTTTGACCCCATGTGTATATATATAATTTTCTTCTTATTTTCCTATATATATTTCTCTAAATTTTCGTTTATATAATTTGCATCATGTTTTAATGTGTGTATATACTTTTTTATATACAATATATATTTATGCATACGTATAAGTGTATATGTCGCGTTGCTATGTGTGTGTGTGTGTGTGTACAAAACTGTAGTTTATATACTTGTGCTCGTATATATATAAATTATATTTTCTCAAAATGAAAATTTTGTTATTCAAGTATGTGTATATGTTGTTAACATTAACGATCAAAAGTAAAATAAATAAACAACATATTTGTTATAAATATAAAATATATGGACAAGAAGTAAAAAAATTACAAATCGCACTGAATTCAATATTTAAATATAAACAATTAAATTAATAGAGTTAGTTATAGTCATTAAGTTAATAATAAAAGAACCTCTAATGCGTTTTTCTATTTCAATATATTATACATAATAATATTCTTTAGAGGATGGCTTCGAAATGTCAGTATTATGTTGATTGCGTGCGTTATCGATTTGATGCAATGATGATCATTGTTAGAAAGCAGAGAAAACAATAAAAATGAATTTCCAATATATACAACGTGTGATATTCGATAACAATTTTTTTTTTTTTATTTTTACTTATAAATAAATAGAATTTATTCGAAACAATACATTCACCGGCAATTACTCAATTGAAATTATTAAAAATTTATAAAAATTCATAGATGTGCTAACTTAATTTCTTAAGACTATGTATATAATATTATATTATAAATGTATATGTATTTGAAATTCTAACTATATATACTATACACGTGTGTACACAATAATACTACACGGATAAAATAAATAACCTAAACTATAAGATCTAGTGTAATAATATAGAATATCTTTTTTTCCTAGTATCCAGTATTCTTAATTTTTTCAATTTTTATAATGAAATTAAAGAAAAAATATTGAACAAATAGTCTGCAGTAAATTTTGTTTTAAAAATGAAAAATATTGCAAAAATTGTTATATGGAGCGATACTCTGCAATGCAATATCGAAATCGCACAAATGCTTTATAAAGCGGTCGTGAATCAATCAAAAATGATCCACATATATATATGGGTTGTGTTTGTAAATTGATTCCGAAATAATTGAATGTTTTGTAGTAAAAACGTAAACGTAAAAGTATAAAAAAAATTCTTCTAAACAGTTTTTACCATAAAAAATAATTCTTTTTTAACGAATAATTTGTAACCAATATTTTTGACACTGGCTGTATTTTATATACAATTGGTTAAAGTTTACTATAGTTTTTTACTTATGTCAAAAATTAAAATATAGGTAAAATATCGCAAATATACTTTCCAACAACAATTAAAGTCATATATATAAATATTATATAATAAAATGATAATATAATTAAAATGTAATAAACAAAAAGTGTAAAAAGTGCACTCACCAATTAACTTTTCTCCACACTAGCCGCAACAGAGGAGCCGCCGGTAACAGATGAATAAATATTTCATTTAACAAATAATAAAAACGAACCGCGAGACACATTTGGCATATCGCTAAAAAGAGAAAAAGAGAATATTATTATTATTAGGTAAATTTAAATAAATGTATCAAATCAAATTAAATATATTTATTTTATTACTTTTTCTTTTTCAAAATAATTTGGTACAATAATAAACACGAATACAAAAAACGCAACAAGAACAACTACAATTACAACAAAAACAATAAATGCTATACAAAAATTTCTAACCGCGGCGTCGCACAAAAAATCACGTTTTTTTTTTTGCGCATTAATATAGGAAAAAGTCAAAATTAAATTATTAAAAAACTAAAAATCTATACTATCTTTTCCAATAAAACTAATTACTGAATAAATTGATAATTGTTAGGAAACAAATAAAATAAAAATAATTAAAACAATTACAATACTTAAATATTTTAATGTATAAAATAAAAAATAAATGAGGAGCTTCACTTACCCATCATTAACAAAGAAAGGAAAAAGAAAGTAAAAATTTATTTTAAGCATTTTTTAAACACACATTAACTAAACACTGTAATAATATATAGAAAATAAAACTTAAATAATATTAACTATTAATATTTGGTTTATAAATTTAAAATAATAGATTATCTATTTTACATTAATTATTAAATATAAAATAATTAAATGATTAATATGCAATTTTTTTTTCTTTTTTTCCTTTCTTTCCATTTACTACGACGCGACTGACACAAAAAAAAACAAAAAATAGCAATAATGAAAATCGAAATTAAAAATGTGACATAAAAAATTGATGACACATGAGAAAATAAAAAACAAATGAATTTATTTCGCCTATATTAGAAATTCGAAATTATTATTTATTATTATCGTAATTTTATTTATAATTTAACGAATTTTCAAATTTAAAAATTTGCTCTTTTTGAAAATTATTCCAATAGATGTTGTCACTTACGCGCTTAATGATTATTTAATAATTTGATGTCCTTTTATGAAATTACAAAACTCATTTATTGATTTTGATATTATTTAATATTATTAGAATTTCTAGTATTAGATAATTTTGACTTTTGCCTTGCTATAATTGAACCGCTCTGCTTGTATTGTACAAGGAAAAACTGTCGGACTTATACACGATGTCATTGTAGAGAAAAATCAATTATATGCCGCATAAACATGAATTTATAATCTTTGACATAGAGATGCTGCTAACAAACAAACTTTAAAATTAAATAATAATACCTTTTTCGTAGTAAAAATATTTCAATACATCCTATTTCGGTTATTGCATACGCATATACAGTTCATTAGCTGTTACATAAATTTATGATTTGATAAATTTTTTTCTAGAATTGTAATTTGTAATATAATTAATGTAAATAATGTAAATAATTGTAATTGTACAATAAATTTTAACGATAAGCTATTTTTAGGTAATGGGATGAAAATAGGATTTGTTTACCTAATCGAAAAATTCAAGCAACGTTGCTGGTATTGAATCAATCAATTGAATAAAATTCAAAGAAAGCGATCAACAATACCCGAAAAAATTATAAATGATTAGTTCGTGGATGATAATTTTGTGTCACAGTAGTATATAATGTCAGTACACATGCTTTTCGACGATATAATGGTGCGGGTATATATATTTTGTTATTTTCAGTAAATAATAAAACACGTACACGACTTCCATATATGTATATTTAAATATATTATATGGTGAGAGTATAAATGTGTAGACATAACAATTTTCCTTCATTTTATCAAGTTGCGTTATGTGCAAAATAAAATTATTATCATAGTGCGCAGCTTTTCATATACACACGTTCAATAAATTTACTCATATATATAACCTATATATGCCTATATATCCTGTATACCTATCTATATCCTGATATATATGCGTTAGTAATCAAACATTCGCAGTGTATGTAATGTAATGTAAATAAGGAGCATATATAATATATATACACACACATATATATATATATTATATTTATAATTTGAAAGAGTGTAAAAAATGGAAAATTTCTATGAAAAAAAAAAAAAAAAGATTTTAAAATATATAGGAAATGCTTTTGAAATGTTTCCTTTTTCGTATAATCATCATCATCATCATCATTATAATTATCATCATCGTTTCAACAATCTGTCATTTTATATATACTGATATATTTATACGTATATGATCATAACATCCTTCATATATATATTTTATATTTAGTATATAACTCGTGTGTGCTGTGCTGTGTGCAGTGCATGTAAGTGATAATAATAAGATAATGAGGGAAAAAAAAATAAAATAAAAATAGAAACTCAATCTCCAAATTTAATGATTTGAAATTTACAGAACAAAAAAATAAAACTGAAATCATAAAATAAAATAAAAACGAAAACTGCCAAAACTTTGTTGAAATATTTGAATCGTATATGCAATCAATTGGAAAATTTTGTATATATGTATATACGTATAATACATACAATATACATAAACATATACATATATACTGCCATAAGAAGTACCTCAACCTCTATGTATTGTCTATATGTTAGCGAAAATTCGATTGGAAAATATTATACATATGAATGTTTGTTTGTATTGTTTATATCAATATGAAAATAGAGAAAATCCATATTGTAATTTGTTCGGGTGATGTGTTTACGTTCCTTTTTCTATTTTTTTGTTGTACATCCTTACATATAAATTATTTGTTTTTGATATAATTTGGAAAATTATTATTTTTTATTTTATTTATTTATTTATTTATTATTTTTTAGATTTTTACAAATTGTTCAGATATATTATAAATGAATATGCTTCTTATATATATATACGAGATTATAAGATACATATAAAAATGAATACGCGGCAGTAATGAGCTTTTTCTTATGTGTATATAGGAAAAGTTACATATGGAACATTACATTACATATTATATATGGAAAATTATATTTACGATATACAAATACTCGTCGTATATGTAATTTTAGGAATATTATATATATTTATGTACACTCTATCAAACATTTAATCACTCCATCGCTGAAAAGCAAAGAAGCTAAGCATTTCTTCTATAAATAGATTCAAGATCAGAGTGGTTCTTGCTGTGATATAAACAATTGTGTGTGTATACATACTAATCGTTCTGTTAGGCAAAATAATTTTAAATGGATAACATTTTTATAGGATCAGATATTTTTAAGTATTTTAAAAAATATATCATTCATTACTGGATTAAATTTATTAGATGGCATATAGTCGATGTAGCAAAAATTACTATCAAAATATTGTAATGTCGCAGCCGAATCAACTGAAACCGAAATCATAATAAACAACGCCAATCGCAATTAAGAAAACTACAAAGCTATAGTTAAACCAGAAGATCGATGGTAAAAGATTTAGTTATATATAGTAAGAAAATTCTATATATGGGATCAACAAAAAAGAAACATATGTTTATTTTCAAAAGTCAATATATAAAATATTTAATATAATATTGATAATGTTTACGCAGTAAATTATAAGATAAATTTGTGATTGTAAAGAAAAAATTATATTATTTAATTAATTTAATTTAAGAGATTTTATGACGCCGGTAATTGATTTTATTTTAAAATGTGTATTTAGAGATATTTATTAAAAGAAAAACTAACGAGGTGTGCTGAATTTTTCAACGCTAGAAAAATAACAACTCTATATTTAATCAAGATTCAAAGAATTTAAGTGAAATAAGAATTTTTACCAACAATTAATTCGAAAATTACTTCACGGTTAAATTAAAATCACACTGCTAAGATGTTTATTTTTAAATATTTTGTTCTATTCATTAAAAATATATTTCACAATATAGGTTTGTTTAAATATGTAAAATTAGAATAAGTGTTGCTAATTGTATTTATGTAAGCACACGTACTTCACCGACAAAACTAATTTAAAACATTATTGCGATTAAAAAATTATTAAAAATTATAAATTTTTCTTATGCATTTATTCAACCCCCGCAACATAATTTAAAGTATATTCTACATTTCATAAATTATTTGTTTGCATGAAATAAATTATTTAAAATTAGCATTGTATATATACCGAATTTCTACTGTTTATTGTTCCTTTTTGTATTAAATTATTATACTTTATATTCTTTTATTTTGTGTATAAAAATAAATAAAATAAAACAAAAAAAAAAGAGATTTTGTTAACCTTTCTTGTTTTATATTTTTTTTTTTATAGTCATTTATTCTTATATGATGCGAATATTATACGCCTATATAGCTTAAAAAGGATACACGTTTGTTTTAAGCATATACATATTTTTAACACCACCGTTTATATATTTTTTTTATCGTTCTTATTTATGCTATTAACTAAATAATAAATCTCCTACTTGTTTTTCTCATATTTTATTTTTTTACTTAACCAAAAATACAATTCAATTTAAAAGTACCTATACAAAACACAAACAGCATAAAAGTTTGTTAAATGCGTGAGTTAAATATAACTACTGTATATTAAAATATGTATTATAAAATGATGTTGTCCGTATTAGGAGGCTGTAATTATTATAACCGCGAAACCATTATATTTTGTTATATTTTACGAAAACGAAAAAAAAAAAACAATACAAAACTTTATATGATTCACAATAATTTTAACAAATAAATAATGTATATTGTATAGTTGAAGTAATTCTCTAAACATGTAGAGTTAAAAATTGATAGGATACTTTAACATAATATATTTTGTGAGATGACGTCAAATTTAATGTACACTTAATACACGTACACTTTATAATTAAAATTATAATAAATTGCAATTTATTTCTAAATCTTTTTGTATTCTTATGTTATGTTATGGGTGATTATTTTAAACGAATTTAAATTTTTACAATTTCTATATAATTTCTAATTTTTTGTATATAGTACAGATTTTTAAGATCGATTAACGTGTTCAAAAGATATAAATGATTTTCTAATTGATGTTCAGTGATCCTGCTGTCTATAAAGTGAACACCAAAATGGAACAGAAAATTTAGTTATCATTATTTGATACAAAAATTTACTGACATCGATCGGCGGAAAATCGATCGCATATCTTTTGAACGAGTGAAGCGACATATAGTGTTATATTTTAAATGTTGATAATACTACTCTGATAAAAAAAAACCACCCGTACTAGTACTATATACAAAACCAAATTTAAACATCCTACCATCAATATACTATAAGTGAACAACGATTTTAAAGACCTCGGATTAAACATTAAACATTAATGAATATAGTATTTCATAAAAACAGATATTACTTTGCATATTGGTTTGATTTATCTGTGATCAAATTCGTACAATAATTTCTATTTATAAAAGTATTTCCCTTTAAAAGTACATACAATATAAAAGGAAATATACATATATAGAAACTTATTACAGGTTAATATGACTTCTTTTATTCGAATAATTTAATTTGTTTTTTTTTTTCACATTATTGTAGAACCATTTAAGAATAATAATTAAATATATTAAATGTTTTATATATTGAAATATATAAAATTATTAACGATATACAATAATTGGAAAATTGAAGGTATATCTGCTGTTGATCTCATATCGTTTGTGAATGCTTTTTTTTCGCACACGCACGATAAACAATTGTGACGAATAACACGAAAGAGTGGCAATTACTTGTGAATTTCGAATCAGATTCAATAGTGTCATGAAGATCTAGCTGTGTCGTTTGTTTCTGTGCAAAGAGATTATTACCTATTTATAATATAGTTAATTGAATTCTATAATCGTTTTTATATACTAAAAGTAATTAAATAAATGCCTTTGCACACTTTATCATTTATATACTATATGCCATTATATACCAATAATTTTAATAAAAAAAATTTCAATTTGAAAACATTTAATTTAAAAAAGGAAAAAAAAATGTATGTACTCCTGATAATAAAAAATCTGTCAAATAACAAAATTTAATATATCAAAAAGAATTCACCATAAAAATTCATTATGGTAAAAATTAAAATGAAAAGAAAAAATACCATATGGAAATGTTATAATAACAAAATTCAAACATTTTGTGTTTATTTGTATCCGCATTTTTTTAACATTATTTTCTATTTCATCTTGGTCGCCTTTACCGTGCATCCTTCTTATTGTCCGGTTTTTATTTTTTTTTTTACTTATCAACAAATAATATATGGTTTTTCTTTTCCTCAATTCTCGTATTCTCATTTTTTTGTTTCTTTAGCTGCGTAAAATAAAATCTTCTTTTTCCATATACGATATACATTATCTTTTATGTCAACAACACCGCAACCGCAACATCACCACATTCATATCCGTCATTTAATAATTCTACTGAGAAATTTTATAATGATAACTTAAGAAGAAAATTACTAATTCATTGTTATTATATTCAAAAGAAATATAATATACATAAAATGTTTTGTAAAAACAATTGCACCTTTAATTTTTCCTTTTCTTTTAATTATATCCTATATTTTTTTATTTCCTTTCTTTTTTCATTTTCTTATTTTTATAATTATGTTAATTACCAAAATTGGTTTCCTCTTTTTTTCTATTATTATTAATTCTAAATTTATGACAAATTAACTATTTTTTTGCTGCGTTAACTTAACTAATCCATATATCCATTTCATCAATTGTGCAACGTTGTAAGTATAAAATTTGTTATTTTGTATTATAAAAATAAGAGATATATTTATGTGTGTATATAATTGTATATATATATTTAACTAAATATACCATATATAAGAAGACGGATGTAGAATTTTAAGGCATGGGTGGCTCTGACTATATATATATATATGGATGGATATGATGTTGGTTAATGGAAATACTATCGGAATGTACATAATATACACTATTATATATTATATTATAACATGTATATACGCAATATACATACATTACACCTACATATATATATGATAAAACGAAGTTAGAGTAGAATAACTCTGTGGTTAGTTCGCAGAAGAAAATAATGTGAAAATGTAAAAACATTGAGGTGAATGACATCTTAACAACAAAACAACAACAACAACAACAACCACACCACCACCACCAACAACAAATTACAATATGTAATACTGGAAAAACATTATTTTTAAAGGGCAAATTGTATTAGAATTGATGATCAATTGTAAAGCAAATGCGTTACACACAATATACACAAACAAATAGATACATACATATATGAGTACAACCCTTTTGTATCGCATGCGCCCTTAGAAAAGACGAATATAAAATAGTAATATTGTGTGTATGCATCTGTGTGCTTATACATGAAAATAAAAGCTTTAAAAGTTTAAACAGTGAGGTGTTGTTAAACTTTTAGTTTATTTAACACATAAGATAAGAAATTATTTGATAAATTGTTGCTAAATTATATATAAGGAACTAAGTTTTTTCTTTCATAAATAAATTAATAAATACGGTGCGGTAAAATTTTCGTTAAATATATGAATTAAATTAATTCGTGTACACCTTAGCTTTTGAAATAAAGTCCTCCGATGAAATAATTCACAGAAAATAAAGGAAATAAATCCCAGACTATTTCTATTATGTTTTGTACCACAAAAACGTGTGAGATTTGAATATAACAGTTTTAACAATTTTTACATTTCACTGCGACCACACAATTTTTTGAAAATTGGAAAACTACAGCATTAATGTCCATTGAAGAGCTTAAAGCTAATAAAATTAACGAAACTTATCAAGGAAAATTATATACGCGCACCTATAGAAGAAAATCAAAAATTTCATAACGCTTACATATATTTAAAATTAATAAAATGTAAAATATTTGATAAAACAAAGCTTATAAATAGAGCTTGTAATATATTATTATATAAATTATGTGTTTCGTGTTGGATGATCATCAATTATTTATTTAGCTCAACAAAAAGCAGTATTTTGTGAAAATGCACCACATAAACGAAAATCTCTGTTTTTAAGTATTGCCCTAAATAATATAATATTGATTTATTAGATTACATATTATTATTATTATTAGTGGTACACAATGTGTGAGTATATAAAATACCTTAAAAATTGTGGTGGACCTTCCATTTCATTAACTGCAGTTTTTCCACTTACTCTTAGGGTAAATTGTTTTTCGATAGCCGCTGGAAATGCCTGTCGAATAGAAATATACCAGTAATAAAATTCAGAAAATTTTTCAACTAAAATTGTGTTATGTACCGTACCATTGATTTTGTATTTGTATCCAAATCTAAAAATTCAGATTCAGCAAATAAATGTAACATTTGTTTGGATAAATCATTTTTTGAATTATTTGGCAATTCAGTTTCGAAACCCATTAATAGTGATGCCAGTATTTTTTGATTCTAAAAATATTTATATTTACAGTAAAAAGTTAAATATTACAAAAATATATAAAATACTTCTTCAACTTGTAATTTAGTTGTATCTGGAAATAATTTTTTACATAAACTATGATATTTTCCAATTAAATATTCCATTTTTATAATTTCAATTAATAAATTTTCCCATTTTTTTTGAGACGGAAGAGCTTTAATTTACAATAGAAAAAAAAACATAAATATTTAATACCAAACAAATAAAATTATAACCAAACCAACTTCTTGATGATGATGATGCATTCCAATTTTCTCTCGAAAGTTGTCGTAAACTATTAAGTTCAATAAATTTTCCATATTGTTCGGGAAAATATTTTTCAACCATTGAAGCATTTTTATGTATGTGTTCCTGTATATAGATATGATGGAAAAAATCAAGAAATGTAAATGAAAAGAAAAGAATGGAAATTAAATTAAATTCATTCGCATCATATCATAATATTATACTTGAATTGTTAAATATCCAGAATGAAATAGTGTGGCAATTGTTAATTGAATAATTTGTCCAATATTTCGTGATTCCAAAAAATGTAATACTTTTTCAGCCTCTTTTGTATCATCAAATAAACGTTTCTATATAAATAAATAGTAAAAATATTACATTATTTCTATTAAATTAATAATAAAACATTATATACCTGTCGCCTAGCCGATAATGGTTTAGCAGATTCCCATACGGTTTGCCATGTATTACCGGGAATAAGCATACGAGAACTTAAATGACCTTTTTTCGATGATTTCATGGAATTATTTTGGTTTGTGTCTTCGGAATCTAATGTGGTTATTTTTTCCCATTATAAATTATATTACATTTCATTTTAAAATTTATTTATCTTATACAACTTATCGACGTATCGATAAAAACGAAATAAATAAATTTTACCTTCATCATTATCATCATCATCCTCGTCTTCAATCCAATCGCGTGGACTATACCATCTTATAAAATCTTCTAATTTACCATTTGGATTAGCTGCTTTAAAACTTTCCATATCCGAAAGTAGTGATGCACTCATCATTTGAGTTCTTAGTTCTAAGTTATTAAAAAAATTAATTTTTTAAATCGATAGGCGAATGTGATAAAAAATATATTGATATATATACGAACCACTGCCAGGACCTAATTTTAACATAACTTCAGCATCATCTTCTAGTTGATCTTCAGTTTTTGGTACCGGATCTTGTGTTCTTGGTATATATAATGGTTCATCGGTATCCACAAGTGTTATATCACCAAGTTTTGTTAATCTACCTTCAGGTTTATTAACCGATTTTCGTTCATTATCTATAATATATTTATTTATTTATTTTATTTATGTTAACAAATACTCAATTAATATTTATACAAATTTACCTTCATCTTCATCATTTGAACAATCAAAAAATTCATCATCTGAATCTTCGTCATCGTCATCATCTTGCGTTGTTGTGGTTGTATTTTTTTTCTTAGTTTTTTGTGTCATAGAAAAGGGTAAACCACCTTCACGTAAACGTTTTCGTTCCATACATATATTTAACATTTGTAATTTTTGATGAAGTAAACATGTTCTAGAGTCTGGAAAACCATCAGCAATTCTAAATAAATGAAAATGTTATCAATATCAGATGGTAATTCAAATGTAATTACAATACAATATATTACGTATAATAATAAAAAAAATAAATGTGTATAACATAATTTTATATACGAGTAACAAGTGCATTGTATTTATTACAAATATATACCTACTCTCGCGCGATGGTGGTACATAATATATGTATTATATTTTTTATCTACCTACATAATAATAAATGTTATACACCATGTGTCCGAAAAACAACTGGAATGACTTTGTAATCTATGGATCCATCAAGACCGACCATCAACAACGAAGAAAACACTCAAAAAGTTCGTTATTTCATGAAAGTTAGCAAGACATTGCAATGCAAATCAATGTACCTCAATTGATGGTGAATATTTCGTATATAAATAAATTAATTGTATGGTTTTTTCTTAATTCATTCCGGTTATTTTTCGGACAACATTTCGGTGTACATACCTAAAAATATATATATGCGTATATTGACAATATATCTTTTGTATAAATAAAACATGTTTTAATAACATTAAATTGGCAGTGTCATATTTATTTTATTTTTTATTTTATCATATAATATAATATCAAAATAAAAATAATAATAATATTATTATTAATAATAAAAATTTTATTGGAAAAATATTAACAGAAAAGAACTAACCTGTCTCCGTGGATATAGTGAACAAAAAGTAAAATTTTGTATGTGCCATTGTTTATTTTTTTTCTTTTTTGGTTTACAATAAAATTTGGTACACCACTCACACACACACACACAAACACACCACAAACATATATTTTTGACCATATAATTTTTAGGTTGACATACATTTTTTATAGTATTATTATAACAAAACAATACACATAAAGTTATTGCAATAAAAATATATATGATAATAGATATCAAAATATGATAACATTTATTATTTATTTATGTTTTTTTTTCACGTTTTTATTTATTTATTTATTTTGAAAGTAAAAATTCAAATCTTTATTATTATTATTTTCATAATAAATAAGTTGTTTGCGCCACTTGAAAACAGTGTCAATTTACATTGTATTTATACATTTCACGTGAAATACCGGGTTTAAGATACCGAAATTTATGCGTGAGAAACTTTATTTTAAATTTAATATTGACATTTTTCATTTCATTATAACATTTGTTAGTTTATATGAGATGGAATAAAAAACTAACATATTTGAGTATATATTTAACGTTGGAAGCTTTTTTCAAAGATTTTAACAAATGTCTGCATCCTATATATAGTCACAGTACCATAACGATAATTTCAGACCGATTTTTGAATTGTTATTTATTTATATTATTATATACGAGGAGTAATTTATCCAATTGGTATATATGCTCCACTTGAAGTAACATGATTTGATCATTCATCATTCGTTTAAAAACATAAAAAACTAAATGTAAAGTTATAAGTTTTTTTCTTATATACCGTTTAACGTATATAAATATTATTATTTCTATATATATATATGATTTTGGTTACATATAATATAGATAATGTAAATTTTACAATTTATTTTGTATACGCACATCAATTTCAACGTACATCTAAAGAAAATTTAAACAATTATAAATATATATACTTTAATAATAAATAAATACGCATTCACAATGCAAATGGTTCATAATAATAAATTATTAAATTTACACTTGTCATGCCCAAACCAATTAAACTATTGTATTATATTATAAAAATAGTTATTTTCGTGTTTTATTGTTGGCGGAACGATTGTTAGAGCTACATATTATTACATTATTTTTTTAAAAAAAATTTGATACACTCTATCGATAAAAGAATGTTATATAGCGCAGAGATAAAGGATGAAAAAATCAGTCATGGTTTATTATTAAATATATATATATGTAAGAATAAAATTATTAATACAGAAATTTTTATCGAATTTAGTTTGACCTATATTATAGAAGTATTTTTTACCAATATTAATTGTACCAACTTTCTATAGTTAATTTGCGGTACCGCAGCAAGAATGTATAGAACAATTTAAAAGAAAAACCAAATATAGTTAAAAAATTAAATCGCGGCAAAACATTAAATGTTAAAAAACAATTTTATTTAACGCACGCCCGCCTATAATCTAATCTTATGTATTTAGTATAATAAAAATTCTTATATACAAATAACATAAAGATAACATAAACATATAAATAAACAACCACCTCCCCGAAATGATTTCCGAAATTAATTTAATTTAATCAAACATTATAAAATTGTATATACATTTTATGCCTATATACATACCAATAGCTTAAGTATGTCGTATGTATAATTTCCTTTAAATTTTTAAGGGCATATATAGCTATAATGTAGTGTACATACATACGCTAGAAAACATATATATATATATATATAAAGATTAACACATAAAAAATATATTCTTCCTTTATACACTTAAGTATTTGTATGGATAAAGAAAAAATCTAAAAAATGTTATTATATAACGTTAAGAAAATTCTTTTATAAAATAAACAAACCATACATATATTTCTTTAACATCATCTTAATCTTATAATTTGTATATAGGTGTATATCTATATACATATGTTTTGTATATAAGTATATACATACATTTCTATTTAAAGTTAATGCGTGATTTACAATATAAGGGAAAAATAATACACATATACAGTCATCATAATAATTTTTCTTAAATAATAAATTCATTTATTACCATAAAACATTTAACCCTCATTTGTTCAATATTTTATCATTTCATATATACCATACCATATATATATATATGTTTATTCGTGCATTAATACAATATATATAAACCTACATACAGTATGAGGCCAAAAAAATTAATATCTTATAATAGGTTCTTATAAATAAAAATAAATTACTTAACCAATGATCTTTAGGCAAACGATACAATTATATTAATTTTATAGATATGCAATTTATAGTAATATTATAGATATAGATTCATGTTGTTTTTAAAATATAATAAGCATTAACTACTTGTATATTATAGGATGACAAAGAGATATATTCAAAGCAACTCTAATCCATATTGCTTCAACATAAAAAAAATCAGAGGTCATTGATAGAAAATTGCCGGAATATTGCTATATGACAATTTTGACAGTGTCGCATATATATGTAGCAATAGAAAGTACTTTCATAATACGGTATATAAAAATAGCAATTGCCACACTCGAATTAAAAGAACATTGATTATAATATGTACAATTTCAATCATCCATCCGGTTGTACTGTCAATTTCTTTGGCCACACATTGTATTAAATAAATATATAAAAAAAAAATAATAGATAAAGAGAATGTGCTTTAATCATTTGTGGTATTTTTTTTAAAGGTTCTTAATAAATATTGTAAATCATAAAAAATTATTAAGTGTGAAAAGGAAAATCTTCAAAGAAACCTTATATGTATAACCATCACGTCGCCGCCGATTTACATCACCAATTTTATTACAAAAAAAGATACAATATAAAATAAATATAAGTGCCTTATTAAACCATATATATTTGTAATAATAAAAATTTGAATATTCTTTGAAATAGAAAAAGAAATATTTAATACACACATGTGAAAGAAAGGATTATATATTATTATTTCTATATTTATATATAGAATATATTTTTATTTATTTATAAATTTAATAACACTGAACAAAATAATTGTTAATGATTTTTTTTTTGGTTGTTACAACAAAAAGAGGCTTTTATGTACGGTATACGTGCGTTTAAATGCATAATAAATGTAAACTATATATTATATATATATAGTACAAAAAGCATAACACCAAAACTGAACACAATAAATAGGAAAAAGATTGAATAACAAAAAAATACATTATAAGTTACGTTTTTATTCCTTTTTTTTTTGCCCCCCGTTCGTCTATAAAAATATTATGTATTTTTATTTATATAAATGCGATGCGATGTATATATAAAAAGACATTATATACCATCATCATAAAGGATTTGCTGGTGTTGCAATTGAGGTAGGTCGGAGTCGTATACATATAAAAAAATATAATAATTGGATATTTTATCAAGATGGTTATTTTGGTTTCTTTTTTTTTTTTTTGTTTTACATTTCGGCACGAATTATTTTATTTTTCCTTTCATTTTTTTTCTTTTCTGTATATATTTCTGTTTTGTTTCGATGTTATTTATAGAGGTTATATACGCACATTCGATATATACGTGTTGATAAAATCTTCTCAATTGTTTCTAGTACATATGTATATTTATGGTATATCTGTATATATATAGATAACATTGTTTTTTTTTCCTTTCATTTTGTGTCGTGGTCCGTTTTGATACATCTCAATAAACGTGCATATATAAAACGAACCCATATATATATAGACAGATAAATAGATATTATATATACACCTATGCTATATATATACATATATGTACATAAAGTAGTACTTTAAAAAGGATGTAATAAAAAAAAATATATATAAGGAAAGGATATATAAATATTCTAAATATTAGGATTATTATTATTATTATCATATGTATATTTTGAACATACGTTTATCGAAAATTAGATATTATTTATAACAAAAAAAAAACATGAAATGATTATAAATATTTTGAAAAATCCTTTACTTATTCTTACAAATCGTAATCTTGTAAGAAAACTTGTAGACTTCATTTAATTTTATTTAGAAGTGCACATGTATTCAAATGGTAGACTATTTATTAATTGGTATTATAACATTGTATTTTAAGTTGAAATTGAAGCGATGTATAATATTTTATCAATATACAACCACATATTGATTTCACTTAACAAATATTTAAGGTGAGTAGGGGGGTATATACCTATATTTTTATTATTCTATACCTATACACACAATTGAAAATGAATGAAAAGATAAGAATAAAATTTAAATTTTATTCATTTTCAATTTCCACCCTATAACGAAATACAATTTATAACATTATAACGCATAAATATGCTCTCTATGACTGCCCATATAAAAATGCTATGACTACCCATATAAAAATGCTATTGTCATAAATTTTAAGAATAAATACACATTTTTCATTTATTTATTCACATACAATATGAAATAAAAATAAATACACGTATATTTTTATATATGTGTCACACCTCTTCTTTGATTATTTTTAGTTTATTTAAATATAATATTCATATATGCGATTATATAATAAATTAAAATATATTGTATAATTTTAAATCTTGATTGGTATAATAGAATTTTAATTCTTTCCTATGTTAATATTTAGGTGAGTACTATATATAAAATTTTTCAATTGAAAATTAACTAATCTAATAATTTGTAGGTGTATATATTTATATGTAAAATTATATCTTTTAGTCTTCTCGCTAAATATATATATATATATATAAAGACCAAAACCAATTTATAATGGTATTTAATATATGGAAAAGTGTATAAAGTAAATTTAATTGAATGTAATAAATGAATTATTTAACCAACATATAAAAATAATATAAGTTATAAATATTATAAAGAAAATACGGTTATTTATTATTATATTACACATATACAGATGAGTAAATTATTAGGAAATTAACCTAAATTATATTTATTAATTTATAGTATATTCTCATTCATATAATTGTAATATAATAAATTTGACGAGTACGAGTACGAGTATATATAAATTTTAGTTTAAATTTATTCAGAATACAAATAATAATATTTTTAATAAGTTCTTAAAACATAAAAATATTACTTTATATCTGAAATAATATTCTCATAATGCGATTACATTGAATAATAATATAATAAAACACCTATAAATTTATATAGATGAACATTATGAAAATTGATACAAATTCATATATATATATATATTAGTTCATGCGGTATTTGTATAAAATATTCACATAAAGAAAATATTTCTATTGCGGATATAATTTATAATATAATAATTAAGTAAATATATATAATAAGAAATAAATATATAATCCAGTTTATAAATCTACAGAATACTCTAGTAAAATTATATTAATGACATTCAATTCGAAGTTTGGTATGAGTAATAAGTTTTCCGTATTTTTCATTATCATACACTTAAATTATTCAATTGTTCATTTATGGATTGAGAAAGTAACAATATATGAGCAATTGAACACTATTCAAAGATTAACAACAATTAAATTATTATCATATCTATTCGTATAATATAATTGCGGATCAATATAGCCATAGATACGATTTGTTGTTTAATGTATGCTATATATAGTTGATGAAAAATAAAATTTTAATTTGGCATTAATACAATAATATTAAGACAGTTTCATTTAATAACATACGTTAATATATTTAAAATTCTAAAAGTATAATGAACTATATACTAAATCGTTTGAAAAACTTAATTAACCTAAATATATATATATATGTAAAAGAAGAAATAATTAAATTATTAACGCCGACCGCACACACACAGTGGTGAAAACTTATATTTTATTTTTCAGTTTGAATTGAATGCGTACAATTCTACAATTAGATAATTCATCTATTTATTTAATTCGTTATACCAAAAAAAAATTATTATATTATACAAAACCACACAATTTATTGTAGACTATCATATTTTTTATTTGGATAATAATACACTGTATACACAACACCCATAGATAGGTGTATTCTTATAAATTCTGTGTGAAACAAAGAATATTATTAAATACTATATAGAAATAGTAAATACAAAATAATAATAGTAATAATAATAATAATAACAAACAAAACTAAGGTGAATATCCTTTCATGCATTCCTTTATTGAATTACATACACACACACACACATATTTACTTTAAATATTAAATTATATATCCATATTTGTGTTCATAAATATAATATATGCGTGGTATCCAAATATATATCTAACTAATTCATTGAAGTGAAAATGGACATATAATGGTATATAAATTAAAAAAAGAGGAATAAATGAACGCGCGTATGGTAATTCCGCGATTATATATTTATAATATATAAGTAAATATAGAAAAAAAACAGTCATTACATGATCTTTAATGTTTTTTTTATTGGTAGGTGGTATATCGTCGAATATTATATGCATGCGTTATGTATATACGTTTGATGTCATATCTTCACGCATAAAACATTCAGCGAAATCCAATTTTTCTCATCAATTTATAAATTGAATATAAATAATTTATTATGGCATTTTTCATTTTAATTTTACACAATTGTAAAGAAAATTCATGTTCAAATTGAAAACTCTTTTATATAATATATATGGTGAAAATAATTAAATTTCTCCTCTGGGTGTGTATATTTATTTATTTAATATATTTTATATTATCACACAGTGTGTATTATAACTATTTCTTTGTATGTATATATAATATTAATTTATATTATTTATTTATTTATTTACTTCAAATAAGTTGTTTTTTTTTTGTTATTTACTTTACTGCTTTTGTTTATTTTTTTATATATTGCAATCAATATAACATAAAATTTCCACTTTATATTTATTCATATATCTATCTATATATATATTGTTATATAGTATATTTCAAACTTATTTGCATACAACAATGAAGTGGATGGTCACATCGAATACTATATACACCCTCTGGTCCGAAAAATAACGTTCAACAAGTACATTAAATATGGATTTTTTTATGGACATATTTGATGGAGTATGGCGTGCCAATGGTTAACAATGTCTTTAATTAATGTAAAATGGTTTAGAGGGAATGATAGAGGGATGATATAGTATAACATGGTGTTAAATCGAATGAATAATGTAATAAATTAATAAATTTTAGTTTTTGGGAATGAAAATTATAATTGTCGTGCAAATAGAATAGATTGCATCAAATGTTTTTGGTATATATAAACAGTATTGTAAAATGCTATTGGATGATTGTTCTTGATTCTGCATTTACGTACGTTAGCGTATAACTAATTGTAGCTGCGTTATCTTATGTTATTTGCAATATTACCAATTAATCCATTATTAATTTATTTTGAAAAATGTGTCGACGGATATGTATATAAATGTGTGAATGGATAACTTAAAAACTAAATATATAACTAAATAATTTAGTTTATAGTCATTTCCGATTATTCCTGGCACATAGTGTATATATAAATAATAAAAAAAGTGAATTAAAAAAAAAAACTATACCATCAACAAAAAATTTACAATAAAATAAAACTAAAAAAAATTTAATTGTTTTTATTTTTTGCAATTATTTATTTAGATTTTTATGGTATTTTTCATTAAGTAAATAAAGTCATCCTCTCCTATATATATTCAATATATATATATATATATATATAGCACAAAAATTTAAGTATATACGCGGGTTTACATTGCCATTATAATATACAGATATAAGATAGATAAAATATGGTTTAAAAAACAAGTTACTATATACAATATATATATATATTTGTATCCATCCTCAGATATAACATATAAATAAGACTATACTATATAGAAGAAAAACGTGAATATGTATCACAAAATAAATAAATAATATAACTACATATATACATAAGAAAATTATAAGTTAATATAAGTCTATTATATTTATTAGTTTGCTATACACAACATATATATGAAAATAAACCTATATAATATGCATGCAACAATATACATTATATTAAAATAATAATATATTAAAAGTTTTCTGGTATGCTGCGCTTTAATTTGTATATGTATCCATTTCGTGTATCCATCCATATACATAATATACGCCATATAAATATAGTTAATATTGTTTTAAAATACTTTTTGGAGGAAGAGAAGGAATATTCGTATAGATAAAATTTAAAAATTTGGGTTAATATTTATTATAGTATACACAAATAACATATTGTATTGTGTATATAATGGAAAATATTATTTAAAAAACCCAACACCAAAGTAAATGTTATTTAAAATTATTAAGCTATATACAATTGGTCATATATACCTTTATATATATATATATATATCCTATTATATTTTACGTATAAATAATAGCCAACAACAACAACAACAACAACAAAATATTAATAACCAAATAAAATTAAATAAATAAAATAAACATTTATTCTATATATAAATACACACACACAAAAAAACATATATAATTTAGAAGTGTTATTTTTTTAGTTAGACAGCATTTTTATACAATATATACTAGTATTTATTCTATAAATAAAAATTATAAGATTGTATATATGTACAATAAGTTAAAGAAGAGTTCATCGAACCATTTTTACCTGTGATATACATATATAAAAAATGTGTATATGCACATATATACAAACGCGTACATATATAAAAGTAGTATTAAAACAATATACAAATACAAAATGATACAGAAAGAAACATATACAATATTAACTATATATATATACAACGATAAAATATAAAGATTGAATGTTGAACTTGAAGGTATATATTTATATATAAGTTTAAAAAAATATATGTTAATTTTATTATGAACTGGTTATTATTAAAATAAAAAAAAAAATGTATTATTATGTTAATTATATAGGTATCTGTGTAATGATATTGAATAAAAATTAATTAAATGTTGAAATCATGTTAAAAAATTTATCATAAGATCATATAAAGAAACTGAATGTTTATTCAGTACACCAGTAAATTATAATTATATATTAAAATTAAATATATAATATATTATTATTATTATTATATTAATAATATAAATCAATATAGTATATATTAATTAATTAATAGTAACAAATTAAAGATCACAAATCCGAATCAACGAACTAAAGTATATAGGTTGTATGAACTTATTTATATACATACGAAAAATGTAATTTTATGAATTTCAAAATTAAGATCATCGCAGTAATGAAAACCCGTTTTGGTTTATTAGATCTGTTATATTGTAAGTAAAAAGTTTGTATAATATTATAATAAATACCGAAAAATTTCTTATGTAAAATTAAAAACTCCGATATATACCATTTAAAATTTACTATACAATATATATTTCACTTTTAAAATTAATTTTATTGCTCCATGACCGCATAATTGAACGCCGAGTCATATACATGAATTTTATTTTAACTTGAATTTGTCCTTTAGCAATATACACATCTCTATTAAAGCTTTGATTTTAAAATTTCTTTTTATATACAATTTATTTGTGTATATAGGAAATATGGTATAATCTTTATATGTTATATGCAAGTACGTACACACACACACACACTCAGATATATACAAATATTTTATTATCTTATTATTTCGTACATTACGAGTATATGTACAAAATATAGTACAAACAAGGTCACAAATAGATTAAATGAAATAATAGTATATATTTATATACAACAAATGTGAATACAGTACAGTACGTATGTACGTAGCTATATAATATAGAAATGGAAGGTATATTATACATAATAGTATGGTATATACATCGTATTATAATAAATGTAATTGAATAAAACGAAATATTTTCAATTTAAGAAGGAAAAAATTTTTAATCTTATATATCGCATATAGTTATTACGTATTGGATACATTTCTATGGGAAAAAATAGTTATAAAAATATAAAATAAATACAAAATAAATGTACACGATCTTTTCCATATGCACATAATATAAAAAAAACTATTGATTGAACAATTTATACAAATAGTATACAAAATGTTGTAGTGCAAAATAAAATATTTCAATTGATATATGTATAGAATATAGATAGTTTAGAGATGTTAAAAATGATACTAAAATCTCTGGTACATAATAATAATAATCTAGTTTTTCTTCTATAACTATCTATGTAACATACTATGATTCTGTGCGAATATATATATGCAAATATATATACTATATTATTATAATTTTTTATTATTTTTATTAATATCATGTGAATTTACTCCTTATACAATACAACCCCAAATGGCTGTGTGTTGTACATCGATTAAATTAAAAGAAAATATAATCTTCTTATATAGAATATATTTTAAAAAGAAATATATTTATTCAAAAATTCTTTTATATTTATAAATATATAGTTCTACTCTTTGTTGTGCTTGACTATACTATACTATACAGTGAAGTATATATAGACAGATATATATAGAATTTATAGTTGAGAATATATATATGGTATATATATATATATATATATAGTATATAAAAATAACAAAGAATTATTATAAGGTATGTCTTTATATGTATATACATATTCTGGATATGAAGGTGTAGTATATATTATTTCTATTACATTACATAAACATTCATTTCAATTTAAAACATTTTTTTTTCTATTATTTTAATATGAAATGTAGGATATGTATAACTTGTATATATATATATATATGATAATGGAATATATAGTGCATCCAAGATTATAGAATTATATTATATTGTATAGCCTGCAAAAAAATACACAACATATAACATATCCTAAATAAACATAATATAATAAGTATATAATAATAAAAAGAAAAAAATAGAGTTATAAAATGAAAATCATAAAAAAAATTACATTTATCACACCCTTATGACCACACCAAATGTATATACAATATATATATATATATATATGTATATGTATACGCAGGTAAACCTCTATGTGGAGAGCAACGTGAAGGGAATATTAACAAAAATTAATACCAACAGTTTTCCGACTATATGATAATGAATTAAATGGTTATAATTTTATCATTTCTATAATAATATATATTATTCGATTTTGATCAAATTTGAATGTAGGTTTTACTATCACAAAATAATTAATTAATCATTTCACACAACTAATATATAATACTTCAAAAAAAATCCAAAGATAATTGTATTAAAATGAAATAAACCATAAGTTTAAAATTATCTATATACTTTTATCTATACTTAATCTACGATATTATATATATACTTCTTTAATAAAATGTCCTCAATAATATATAATACCAAATTAACCAGGTTCTGAAAGTCCATTTCGATATATTACTTTTGTTACCAATTTTCTAGAATCTCATTATAAGAATTCACAATTATAATTGCATTCTGTAGGTATATAAAAAAATTTGATGAGAAATGACAAAAGTATCTACATATATAGGTTCCTGTAATATTGCTCTAATCTAATTTAGAATTCGAGATCGATTTTAAGAATGGCAGTTCTGGCTCTCTTCTTATAACTTGTCCTTGAATCCTATATCCTATATGTATATGAATTGAATTCAGAATTTTATTATATTAGAACTCTCAATATATAATGACATTTTCAAGCTATATATACCAAATTTGATATAAAAATCAGATGAGAAATAACAACTAAATTAAAGGCATTTTATTTTATGTCACAGAAAACTATGTTGACATTATTGGAAGTTGATTATATGTATTAGAGATTATTTACTGTATATACATTACATATTATTATATATATGAAAATTATATATAATATGAAATATATATATAAATTAAAATAAAGAGAGTGTACGAGGTATCGAAATATATTCCTATAGTTTCTTCATTTACCTATATTATAGACTATTACTACCTCCATATATATATATATAAGGATATATAGTTAAGTGCTTATATAAGATATATTAACTGCATTTTCTTATTTCTTCATATATAGGAATATAAATAATATGTTTTTGAAAGGATACCACACATAATATGTGTAAAACTTTATTTTTAGCTATATATTATATATCAATTTAAAATTTAAATGAGTTTTAAGATATTTTATCTAAATATATTTGAACATATAAATCTAATAGACTATACATTGAATATATGTTTATAATAACTGAATATTTTAATCTTAAATATATATATTACTTTCCACCCAAGTCATATATTGTATATATATATAGTAAAGTAAAATATGATGAAGGAGCTTACATAATCTATAACATATACATATATATATATATTTGTATAAAGTGAGTTCTTATTATAGTAAGTCTGTGAATAAGGATATAAATATTAAATGTACATCTACACATATATTTATAAATGACGTATATTATTATATAATAGCATAAATGCATAATGCATTTAAATATATATGCATGTGTTAACAATATTATGTATATTGCATATATATATATTGTATATGACATACATTGAGTGATACATGTTATTCATATATATTACCAATATAGATATTTGTGTATAGATACACATAATATACGTAAAGTATTAAATATTCTATAATATATGAATTTCTTTATAAAATAGTATATACAGAAGAATAAAAGACACACGATTATAATAATAATAATAATAAAATTTAATGTATTTTAAATTAACTTTGCATTGTGCATATATTTTCCAACACAATATATATATGATTTTCTATAAATGCTTGCTTTCATATACCTTACCATTTATGAACACATATGAATAAAATATTAATGTATTACATTGCACAATATGAATATATTTATATAGATGACGTGTGTCTAGCTAGTGTATACATTTACAATAGAATTTCTTCAAAAATTCTTAAATAATATATCAAAAATTATAATTTCTTTAAATTGTATACATTTACTTTTTGTTACCACATTCAAATTCCAAATTCTTCAAAATATAAAATGATTAATTATTATTTCCTTGTATATAAATTTTAACATATAATGCACACAAAATATATAAGCGTAATAATTTAAAACTTCGTTGTTCTAGAATATTAGATTATGTGTGATTATTTAAAATATATACGAAAAAATTTCAAAACTTAAATGATGGATTTCAAAAGTTGTATGGCTTTTAGTAAATCTTAAAAAACAATAAAAACAAACATTAATTAAAGGAGCATATAGTCTCGGAAAAATATTAAAATCTTTTCTGTAATTGTTAAACGGTGTCTGATATATTTTTATGACTTATAGATGAGCGTGTAAATAAACACGAAATTAGTTTAGAATAAATAAGTGCATTGTATATGATCAGAATATTGCTAAAGATGCAATTTACACAAACGTACAAATGACATAAACACATATACTTTTCTTGCCCTTGGTATATACTTGTGTCCTATAACAACTCATATGTTGAAAATTGATTCACTCAGTATACTTATGCTTTTATTAGTTATAATGCTCTTAACTTGTAAATATCTATAGAATTAACAGGTACCAAAACATAAGTGTAACTATATAATAGATACAAATGCAGATATTACATTATATTGTAAGTATTTATATATGAGATAATTAATAAGATACATTTTGTTAGATTATAAAATTTAGGATTTAATATATAATCATTAATATCAAAAAATGTTCTCATTCTATATAAATATATATAAGGTAAAATAGAAACATGACTGACTACGCACATATAATTTAATACATATTAATTATTTTCAGGTTAATAAAACTTTAATAATTTTGTTTCTCTGTCAATAAATACATATACAAATATGATTTGCAAAAAGTGAAAATATAATTACAAGAATAAAATATTTTTTATATATTATTACTCATTTTTCGCATAGTCATGAATTTCAAAATGTATCATTTGAAATAAATTTCATTTCGTATAAAGTAAAAAAAAATTATGATACATCTAACATTTATGTGTGTGCGATCTAAAAACCATTCATTCTGTTCGAAAGAAATTAACCGCGATAGTTTTAATCATTTCACTCACTGCGCGTACATATATATATGCAAATAAGCAAATATGCGTGACGTTATAATTAATTTATTTTGTTACTGTATATATTTTCGCAGTAATATATATATATAATAAAAATCAAAAAGAATTATTCATCATAAAAATCTATAAACCATACACTCTCATTTATTGTTACAAGACAAAAAAATCAAAATTATATATTTTTTTTTAGAAATTTATCCTAATATTATAAATATATATACATAAAAATATATAAATGCATATTTAATAATCATTCAACAATATATATTATTAAAATAAACATACATATAATTATAATTATGTTTATAATAAATGATGCACGCATATGTGTCAAAATTACAATAAATTTAAATATAAAAATTATTGCATTCCAATAAAAACAAATGTATTTTATATATCATAAATACGCGACCTATAATAATATGATGATGCATTCAAGCATATAAATACCACATCACATCACACACAATCACAATATCTGAATATCACAAAATTATATACTTTGCGTTAAAAAAGCATCTAATCATAAAAATTGAATAAATTATGTATACAGAAAAAAGTATTATTATTATTATTATTATTATTATTATTATTAATATTATTATTGTTATTATTATTATTATGTTCTTTTATTTTATGTATAGGTACATAAAAAATAAATAAGTAAATAAATAAGTAAAATTTTTTTTTACAATATACATCATTTTACTATCGCATACTTCACACACAACACACATATATTGTATATAGTACTTATTTTATGGTATATATACCACAACGATGTATATAATTCACATGTACCAATATATATATATGTATATAAAGAACCATAAGATAATATATAATTCTATATTCCATCACAACATCATTATCATCATTACCAAGAAAACTATATATGTACAATTTATACGATATACTATTATGAAAGCCTTCTAAATATTATGGCCTGAAATATGAGATATTTTAATGATTCTTGAAAAACACCTAATTCCACTCGAACCTATAGATTTAATTCGCTTGTACATAAGTGGTCGCACTTACAATTTCAAAAAATATCCTTGCAAGGTCTTTGATCCTTCAAATATAAATTCTAGTCGAATCCTTGTGTAGTTCTCTTTCATCGAAAGACGTATCGCACGTATAATTTCAAAAAATATCCTTTGTAAACTCGTAAAAAAATGTCCTTGAATTCTTGAAACATCAATTCCATTCGTAATAAGTTGTCGTCGCTCAAATCATTACTATTAACATAATATTATGTGTTTTTAAAAGATATAGGTGCATATTTAAATGAATTTTTTAGAATATTTATCCGATCATAATGGCAATTTGTGAAACTATCAGATCTATTATATTGTATTTATTTTTTAAAAACATACATTAAACTAGATTTTATAGTGGCCTGAAATTTTATTTGCATATTAGTATTAATTAATTTTAATAATCTCAAATATATAAATATGTGACGTCAAATTAAATTATATAAAGGCTTTGAAATTATGATGGCGGCACCACTGTGTGCCATCGTGCTCTCCGTTTATATGGAATGATGGTAAATATTTTGTATATATATGAAAATACATGAAAAGAATGGTTGGTTGATTTGGTTTGGTATTCATAACATAACATTTTTTTTTCTTTCTGTTTTTCGTTGGTTTTGACGACGCGGCGATGTATTTTTCTATATAAACTTTACATAGTATATGTGTCTCTCTATATATCTATTGTAAATACATGTATGAAAAAATGTATATATAAATGTGTATTAATTTAACATACAATATTGTATATATACAATATATTGAAGAGTATATATATACAATATGTTATATATGGTATATACAATACCATTAAGAAATGCAGCAGCAAAGTAATACACCATGGTAATATGGTATTTCTGTTGATGATGACTTTAGTCACCTGTGAATGTTTGAACGTGTAACATCGAAACTTTTTAAAAATGCGCGAATTTTAAAAGATTGAATAAATATTAAATTAATAATATCATAATATTTTACACAAATTATTATTTATGTATTAATATAATATTGAATATATTTAATATATGTATTAATTGTTATATTGTTATTAAAATTTTATTTTTTTAAATTTAAAATAAATAAATAATTAATTTTTATGTATATGGAATAAAATAGAAACCATTATAATTTTGTTAAACATTGTGTTTTTTTTTATAAATATATATGAATTTAATTTTTATAAATTGTGTGTTATAGTTTTTTAACATTTTCTATATATTTATATATTTATGCTTTTAATAAATTATATTTAATTCTTAATGTTTAATTAATTATGTTTGTGTGTGTGCGGTTTAATGTGCCTCGCATAAATTGTTATGTTGGTTTATAAAATTTTGGAAGAGAATGTATAAGAAGAAAAAATAAAATAAATAAATTATTGTGATTGGAAACAACTGTTGTAATAAAGAAGAAAATATATTGTTTATTAAAATTGTATATGAGCAACTTTAAAATTTTAAATAACTTAAATTATTCCGGCATTTTTAAATATATATAATATTTGGTGGTGCAGTAAATTCAAAATTTTATGTTATATTTTGTTGGCGTAGAAATAACCAAATAAAATATTAATAATAATGCGACAGTGTAAAAAATATATATAAATATTTGAACGTAAGCCCTGTACATTACATACACTTATATCAAAAGTGGTAAAATTATATTTGAAAGAAAAAATTGTTATATTTATGTAAATAAATAAACTGAATGATAAATATTGTAAAATTTATTAAATAAAGTGAGTTTTTTTTTTATTTTTTTACATACTATCTAACATACAATAAATATTTCCTAATATATATATATATATATTTTACTTATATACATAATTCTGTTTTCCTATAAGAATTATTTCGAAAAGAATTTACCTATTTTTTTTCTTTTCCACATTTAGGGTTTGATATATGTAGAATAGAAAATACAACAACAAAAATTGTTATCCTTTTATTTTCATTCACTAGAAAATGTTTTTTCCATATATACATATATACGCATATACTATAGCTAAACAATAACCATTGTTATTTATATAATGCGAAATGTGAAAAGAAAAAAACCTTAAGTATTTATACTTATTTACAAAAATATGTATATACATTTATTTTGAAATGGTCGTGTTTACATACATGTAAATTTTTTTATAAATATACTATAGAAATTTATATAAAAAAAAAATAACAAAAATACAAACATTATTGTATATTTAAATAAAGTTTTTTATTCGATTAAAATTATTGCTGTGGTCTTTAAAGAATTTCTTCTATAATATATACACACACACATATATGTGTTTTAAATTTATGAATATATTCACAGTAATAAAATTCTTTGATTTTATTTAATTCTTTATTCACGATGATTGTTAAAAAAATATTTATATTGATGAAAAGATTATTTTGTGTTAATGAGAGAAAAAATAAAATCGCAGTCCTTTTTAAAGTAAAAATTTATCCTGTTTCATATTCTATGTACACATACACATATATAGTTATATTATATATATATACCATATATATATAGTATATAAGAAAGTGTTATTTATATATATACATGAAAATATCTATTGTCAAGAATTAAATTAGAAATGTATACAAATTATTAGTTAGTTAATTATTTTCCCTCTTATTTATTTTGTAAAATTTTTCTCTGTTTAATAAATAATTTTCAATGAATTATTTAAACATTTTATAAAAAAAACTTTAAAAATGAATATATAATTCTTCTGGATATTTGAAAATATTTTACGATATATTGTGTAAAGAAAAATTACCATATCATTTTATATAGAAAATTCATTAGGTGTTTTCTTTTGTTCCTATATACATATAAAGTATATAATATACATTTTAATTATCTTCTCTATTGTGTCTACATATTATTAACTTGATGATAATAAGGTGCGTGTATAATTTAATACAAAATTTTAATACAATATACTATATATAACTATATATCCCTAAAAGATTATATATATAGATAGATTAAATTAGATAAATTTAACAATATGTAATATTAACTTTTGAATGTCATTTAATACTTAATGGTATTATATACTCTTATGAGTAAATATTATATATATATATGGTATATAAACATAATCTATATATACTATATATATATATGTAATAAGAAAACCCAATGAATTTAAAAATCATGTGTGATATGATAATATAAATTTATAGGTATAGTGTGGTGGCGGCGTTCATAATAATAACGTATTTATTTTAAACATATACTCGTATACTGGAAAAAAGTAAACATATTATATTTCTCTATTATAAATTTTGTAATTTATTTCGTTTAAATTCACATGTATATATATATAATTATATTAGCTTTTATATACCTTTATATATATACCTTTATATGCATGTGCGTGCATGTCTTTAACTTTACACATATATCTGTCTATTTAAAAATATATGTATCCATATCAGGATATTAGGAGATATTTTATTTATTTATACACATAACTATCTATATATATATTTATTATATTTATAGAGTATGTGTATGCAAATTTTACTCAGTGAAAAAAAAATGTTCTATTTAAAACATCCAATTTCTTTTATCACACTCATAAATTTTATCAACGTGTCTTATGTGTCATATATATTTACATGTTGTGTGTATGGTATTTGTATATACCTCTATCTATTCTATATAATAATAATAATAATATAACACTATACATATCATTTTATATGCGTTCCAGGTATACTTCTATATATATATAATATATGTTTTTATATACATTTATAGATAGTACGTATGTCCCTATATAGGGTGATGATTAGAGTATATAAATAAAGTTCAAAAATAAGATAAAATTAACTCAAATTATATACAATTTTTAAACAATTAGTGCCTACTGAACATATGATAAAACTAAGAATGTATGAGCAAAAAAAAAAATGATTGTTAAATACATATAGGAAAAAAAAAAGAAAGAGTTAAGCGACGAACCTGAACATGTTTTTTTATTATTTTTCAACTGAATTGAATTGAATTGAATTGAATCGTCAACACACATTTTCAAAGAGTTCTGTTTTGGTTATTAATATTTTATAAAACAATTTTATTTTGATTATTAATTAATTACTTAATGCATTGTATTTTTTGGGTTACATCGAAGCGAATGTCATGAAACTTTAACATTTTGTTAATGTATAAATAGTCATAGATATACAAAAATAAATCAGCAGCAAATAGATGAGCGTTATCAGATCCACATTAAATTCGCAGTACGTCTGATTATTTATACACAAATATTATTGTATAATTTTTATATTGCGTTATCTATACGATTATCACTATCAGTATTTTATTATCAAATACATATATATACTATGTAACAAAAAATAATGCAACAAAATTAAATTAATATTAATAAAAGTTTTTTCTAATTTATTTGTTTTACCATATTTTGTCCAATGAAAAATAGTTGAGCAGATAGTGTGTGTGTAGCGGTATTATGAAATATGTTTTATTTGCAAGTAGTCAAAGCAATATAAATATCATGACCATAAAATATTGTGTATATATTTTTTTTTGTATAAAAGGCAAAAACGAACAAAGTTTTTTAATAATAATATATATAAAAAATCATTCACATATGCGGCGATCACACACTCACACACCGCTTTTAAACAATATAATATATATTATCAAAATTTTATTGATGTAAAAATGATTGATATTTCTTTATCCATTTTATTTTTTCGATATTTATAGTAAATTAATAATATTACATATTTCTATATCAATAATCCTACAAAGTGATTTTGTTTCTTTTCATCAAAATATATGTGCGGGGGCTTATAAAATGTGGTTCAATATATTTATATATATATATAGAAATAATATAAACAATACAATTTAATAAAATCGATCTCAAATAATAATTTAATTAATTTAAATGTTTTCAATTTTATTTATTTATTTTTATATTCAATTGAGTGCAATTAAAATTTTAACAATATGATTTTTATATATAGACTTTCGATTATGTATAATATATTGTATATATGTACTGCGTTTATATATACATACTTTTATTTATATACCATCATCATAAATTTTTATATGTAATTTAAATTCATTTATGGGACAATATCTATATTTTTATTTATATATAGTAAATATATATGGCGATTAGAAATAGGGTGTTCATTTAAAATTAATTCATATAGATCACACACATTTGCAGTTAAATAAAAGATAGAATTTGGTTTTCTTCATAATAAATAGAGACAATTGAATTTTTCTATTCTAAATAAATAAAGGAATAAATAATAAAAAGGACACAATAAATTTATGTGAATATAAGTTTCATTAATTGGATGAGAATTACTCCATCAAAACATAGATATATTATATTTATTCAGAAATGAATTTATTTAAAATGAACTCAACACAGATTTTTTCAATAAAATTCAACAAATTGTATAAGCGATATTAATAATATAAAAACGCTACCTTAATAATTTTTCAAAGAACATTAATTAAATATATGATTTTGAAAAGTTCAACTACATTAAAAAGTACGCACATAACAAATAAAAAAAAAAAACCACCCTATATTTAATAATAGTTATAAAAAATTTTCTATTTTCCGCAAACCGGTAAAAAGAAATTACATGATAATTCTATTTGACAAATTTTATTGCTTTACTTTAAAATACGGGTAATAAAAATTCGAGTATTATGTATACAAAGCGTATATATACCATAGTACGGTGTGCTGCGTATACATATATATATATATATATATATATAATAGTATATGATGTCGATAAGGTTATATAATACATATTGAAAAAATAACTCATCATTCGAATTGAAAGAATATAAAAACAAATACAAAAAAAAAATGTATATATTATGAATTTGTTTAACCACATAAAAATTTCATTTAGTACATCAATGGAAAAATTTAAAATCAATTTCTTCATTTCCACAATTTTCTATGTATTTTAAAAAATTGCACTACCATTGGCGTGGCATAAGTAAAAATAATTTTTAAATATAGGAATGATACAATTTAATAATTAATATATGCTAAATATTATGTTTAAATATATATAATAAGATCTCATTTGTATAGGGTAAAGTATGAGCTTACACTTTTTTCTACTTCCATGACACTCTATTTATAATAAATTTTTATTTATATAAATTTATATATTTGTATTTATATGAAAATAAATAAAATCGAAAATACATAAAATGTTATATATTATATATAAGTATTACATAGGATATAGGTGGTTGTGACGTTGGTGGTAGATATTGTATATAACGATTAGATTAAATGGGTTTGTCATCATTTTATTTCCAAATTCAACTGTATATCCATCAAATGTTTGTGTATTGAATGTATAATAATACACAAAGTTAAACTATATGTAATAAATATAGCTGCAAATACACGCGTGTATATATAACAACCACATAACGCACATAAAACACAAATACAGTTTTTTTTCTCAAGAAAGAACGTAAGAATGTAAGAAAGAAAGAAAGAAAATAATAAATATTTTCAGAACAAAAAGAAAAATTCATTTTTCTTTATTATATTATCATTTTGTCACTTTGGGTTTTTTCGCTTGTATGATATTTCACTATAAAATATAAAGAAAATATATATATATATAGGAATATAGTTAAAATGGTTTGTATTATGCGTATATAAATATCATACATGATATGGTTTGGTAAATATGCGACTATATATACACGAGTATATAAGGAAAAGTAATAACAATAAAATTAGGAAAAAGTTGATAGAAAATTATTTTTTGTTTTCAAATAGTGTACATTTTCCAACTTAACACCTGTTTTTTTTTTTGTCATTCTATTTGATATTTGAATATATATAAATATACTTATACGCGCAGTGTGTGTATTATATGAATATTATGATGATGTTAAAAGGTATATATAACAATCGAAAAACATAATGTTTTGAATCGATTCTTCACATTTTAAAATATAAGTTATTTTTACCTTTTATTGACTAAAAAATATTAAATTTAAAATATAAAAATAATATTGTCAAGAGATATTTCTATTATATCTTCACTTTTGGTGGAATGCTTTAATTTAGTTATTTTTATATACAAAATTTTTTATGTGTTATTTATTTATTTGAAGTGAAATTTCGATTTTCATTATTACATCAAGTCATCAGCTCCATTTTAAAATTTATTCTGTATACGGGAATAATCGTCTTCACACATAGATTTTTGGTAACTGAAATATACAGTATTGTAATTTCTTTGCAAATAATAGAAGCACTACTATATTATTTTGCACAGCCAGATGTATATATAATTCTTTCTAATCCCATATATATATATATAGAAATAATAAATCTATATATATTAAGTTTATTATTATATTTATTTTGTTGAAATTATAGAAATATAATATCAGCTAAATTTTTTAAGATTTTAGTTTTCATCATATATATATATTCACAATTGATTGTTAAATATAATGTTTACAACACACCAGTTTACAGTACAAAATTAAAAGAATAACCTCAGCATATATATACAAAGCAAAACAATTCTATTAACATAATAAAACATCTGCCATAAAAATTTTTTTAATATACAATTTTAATTAAATTTATGTTAGAGTTATAAATTTTAACTATATAATATATATAAAATTTATCTGTAATTAATATTCTAGCACGATCATCATATATTCTGTATACTGAATATACACAGTATAAATGTATATAGTGAATGGTTCAGATAATCTGTGTGTGTATTTATATAATAAAACCATATAATAATAACAATACGCACAATACCCGATTTAATTCACATTTTAAAATTATAAAAAAATAATTAAATTATCAATTAAAATTATTTTTTATTTAATACAATAATATGGATTATGGTAAATATTCGTGTATTTTTTAAAACGAAATTGTAATCTTCTGTGAATAAATTCGTAATTGTAATTAAACAAAATTTTTACATATAACGTAAAATCGTTTCCATTTCTATACCAGTGTATTTTAGTAACATATTTATATAATAAAAAATGTTAAAAGATTATGGTATATGTTCAAAAAATATTAGAGTGGGTTCGGACAAAACAAGAGAGATGTGACAATTTAGAAAAATATTAAAAAAGAATTAAAATTTGTCATAAATTTTAATTTACCACCCTCATCCCTATTAAATATATGTACATAACGAAAACTGTTATTTGCATAAACAAATTTGATCCACAAACAAAACTGTTCCATATATATACGAATACACCTACTACAGACTATATTATATATATCAAGAGCCGACAAATATTAAAATTATATATTAATAACACCTGATCTAAAATGCATTACATAATAATATAATTTATATCTATAAATTCTATTAAACATTTTTAATATTGTAAATACTAAATACTAAATAATAAGAAAACATTATTTTAGTACATATATTATTAATTAGGTTAATTTTATTTTTCTTTTTCTTTCGCTTTAATTCTTAAACCGTTAAAACAAGTTTATTTTTTTATTTCTTTTTTATAATTCAAAAGAGTTCATATATAAATGTATTGGTTATATATATATCTTACATCATTGAATTGATTTCGTTTATTTTCAATAACATAACTACCATCCATACACTCGAGTTTTATTTATAATAATAAAGTATGTATTTTGTATATATATATATATATATATATTGAAATGATTTGTTACATATTTATCTCGTTTATTGTACATTAATAATTCAGGTCAAATAAGAATAAATAATATAATTAATAATTATAAGTTACAACAACAACATAAATTAATATATATTTTATATACGTTGACGCGATCATTTATTTATATAAATACTAATATTAAAGTTCAATTAATTTTATTATATTATAGGTATATATTTTGTTGTGATATTTAGTAATTAAACTTCTATATAATAAAATAGTCATCATATTTTATAAAATTTTTAGTCAAATTTACAATTGAATAATAAGATTAATTTAATCTATAGTTAACTTGTCATCACCATATTTTATAAATATATAAATTTGCGTCACCTTATGCCCTTCCTATATACATACATACTTAATATATAACTGCTGAAATCAACTTGACAGTTTGTTTGACCCAAAGATGAGTTATATATATAGAATATAGTTAATTTATTAATAACAAATGCTTCTATATTATTATATATATAAATAAATAATCAATTTTTAATTTATTAATTTTATGATTAATTATTCCAGATAAATATAATGTTATAGTATGTACAATATAATTTGTATATATGAAGGGAGCCAGCCATATATAAAGTGTACCAGAACATATAGTTAATATATTAAATATATAAATATAAATAACAATTTTCTATGTTAGTACTAATTATAAATATAAACATAAATTTCATACTGTCATAAATTTAATTTTAATTAAGAACTAAGAATAGAGAATAACCACAACTTATATCCTTATTTCTATATATACATTTTATCATATTATTGTACATAACATCGTAAGTATATAGAAACACTTTCTATATATATATATATATATACTTGTATATAAGCTTATATAGGTATATATCATATTATATATATGATATATACCTTTCGAGTTGATAATTTTGAAATTCAGTTTAATTATGTACACCTATAGTGATATGTGTATATATATATACGATTATATACAATATGAATATTTGAGAGTACATAGAAAATGACAAAAAAGATATAGGTAATTGTAATGCAATAAATGAAATATGAAAAAGACACATTTCAAAAAAAAATTATTAATTATACATTTATATTATAATATTTTATAAATGTGTATTTATAATTATTTAGAGATGTGCTCACATTATTTATATATATATTTTATCATAAATAATAATATAATATATGTATAATTAAATTAATTATATAATTAAAATATGACCATATATATGAGAATTGATATTCTAATGACAATTATTTATAATTATATTATATACATTATTAGTATAATTATTGAATTAATTATTTATTATTTCTATAATCGCATATGTGTAATAAAAATTGTTGAGTTCATATGGAAAACAAATAATAATAATAAATCAAATTTATAATTTTTAAATATAATTTTAATCGAATTATTATTATTGTTGTTGGGTTGACAACTAAGTGATTGCGTATATAAATAGTTCATTTTTGTTCCATTTCATATATATATATATATATATGCAAGCAGCCGCAATGTCATAAATCTATAAATCGAGTATTTTTTCATATAGACAACGCTTTTCAATTCATGTATCATATGTGATTCATTGAACATTTAACTTTTTGTAGGCTTGCGACAGAGGTTTATTCCTTTGCGGAAAAAAAAAATCTCTTTGTATATGAAAGATTGAAAATTAATAATATTATTTGCAATTCTACATACAAAGAAATGAAAACCCGCGTCGAAACTATATGGTCTGTAATAGAAAAAAATGATAGGTCATAAAAGTCGATTTTCCGGAAAATTTAGTAATCAATCAAACAATTTTTTTTTTCCGAAATGTAGTCTACATTCAACCAAAGAAAATATTGTGAAACTGAAAATTGCATATGATATTTCTCAGGTTCCGCCCCGCTGAACTTAATCATTCAGTGAAATGTGTAATCACTTATAGTTGTCAATGTATATAGATAAGCATTGAAAAATTCTATGCATGTAAATAAATAAATTTTGGTACAGTAAAAGTTAAATTTAAACTTCATGTACGATAATTAAATAAACACACTACATATTTATATACATATGTTGAACAATGAGAAAAAATATGTATATAATATAATAAAGTTTAAAAAGTTTAAATTAACGTATATTATATTATCATATATAAAATAATTATGGAAACAAATTTTAATTTATTATTTTGGTAAATTATATTATGTGTGTGTGTGTGTGGACATAAAATTTAGCTATAAATAAATTGTTTTTAAATTGATTTAAATTTATTGATAAAAATAAAAAAGGATACCGCACAGTTTAAGTTACAAAAGAAAAAAAAACCATAAATAGTTTAAAATAGATTGAAATTTGTAGCTACTCGTGTAGTTTATGTATCGAATAATCTATATATATATAGTCTATATTGTGGTTCAATATATATATTATTGACAGATATTTATTTATATATTTGTTAATATATTATTTTGTTAGACGATATTTAATTATCAGTATATATATAATAGAAATTATATAGTTTTATATGTTAATGTATATATATATATATATACGACGCGTCGTTTTCAATTAAAATGTCAATTGAATATAAATTTATATAGTTAATTATACATGGGAAAAAAAATAACATAAATATAAATAATACGCTAAATAAATTTTCTATATTATATGCAATATTGCAATATACTGAATGCAAAACTTTAAAATAATTATATTACATTAAATAATTACTATAATATTTATGTGAATACATAAACTTTTCATATATTTAAATCAAATTAACAAACAAAAATTTTCTCTTCGTCCTTCCTTTATCTTTTCTATATATACACACAACATATGTTATACACAAACACACACACACACACACACATATATATAATGTAGTTATATAAACATTTTCTTTTTATTTTCATCGTTTTCAACACACAAAAATGAAAATTTATACCATATAATAAAATATGAAAATTAACTCTTTTATATAACACTGTGTCTAGGAAAATAAATGTATTAATTAACTTATATATGATAAAAAATTATGATACTTTGTTATATTTGTTGAGTGATAAATTTTACTCGTATTTATATACATGTGGGCATCCCACACATACAATAGAATAAATACAAAACACTTTGTGTTGGAAAATTAAAATTTATGATTCTAAGATTGACACAAAAAAAAAATTGTTGTATCCTATGTGTCTGTCGGTAATGTATTTTTTATTTACTAAACAATGGTTTTTTATTTTACTTATGAATAAATAAATTATAAAATGCAATAGTGTATGCAGTAAAACCTCTATCACATATATATAATATTTACGTAACGTCATTTATTTCGCGATCATCTTAAAATTTTCAAATGAAGTGTTTAATTCTGAAGTTCTAAATAGAATTTCAGATGTTCCTTTCATGCATATACGAAATACTGCATATGGTATTATATATCTTAAGTTCGTACAAATGTCCTTGAGCCCTGTCACTGTAATATTCTGATCCTTGTAAAAATTGTTCTATACATAACCAACATTCTATAATTCTCTTCAATTGTGGTACAAATTTTATAAATATTAAAAATATTTGCAAAATATAGCGTTATTATTAATTGATCTAAAAATGAATTATAGAAGGCTAGGTAGAAAGTGATAAATTATGTGTGTTAACGCATAGTCATAATAATATATGCTTTGCAAGAACCTGTATGAACTCCCGTGATATTTTGCGTATATATAAGTAATACAGAGATTTTGCTGTATAAAATTTCTCGTAAATGTTATATGTTTTATATATTTTCAAAAGCTATATTATATTTAGGAACTATATATAAGACTATAAGTTTATTATTTATATATACTGTAATAAATAAAGTAAAAAAAAATGTAGTTATATAATTATGGAAGAACAACAGAAAATTTAATAATTTTTAATTTTTTGTATGTGTTGTCGTATCGTATGTACAAAGTGAAATTATATATATTTTTTGATACTGATTTGTTTGATGATTAAATATGATGACGATATAGAAATAAAATTTAAGATTAATAATTATATGAAATTTATTTATTTAAATATATTAAACAAACAGCATCAATAGAAACTATAAATACGAACAAGTATATAATTACAAAAAAGTAATAATAAAATAATTGACGAACAGAAAAATTTATTGATATTTTGATGTTCAACACATAACCCATTTAATAGCTAATACCAAGCTTATATTGATATAGAAATATACGTTTTGATTTTATATAGTCCTTTTTAATTAAAATTTTAAAGTATATATATATATGGGAGCAGATGTTCACAACTATAAATGCATATAGTACAGTTTTATATTTTCCAACTAATTGTTATAACAATTAAGTTAATTCCTTGTATCGTACTCAATATATATAGTCACATAATATGCATATTCTATAAATGCATTACGGTTATACATACCGAGTATACCATTAAACGAAATAAACCATAAAATGAAATGAATTATAAAATAGAAACAAACAATGGTATCTAAATGCAATGTTTATGTATAACTTTGTGTAAAAATAAACAAACAAATTTGTCGTTTTATAAGGGAAGTGAGTCTTATGAATTTATTATTAGAGAAATGCTTTTATATACATATTACAATAGTATCAAAAACAATGTATACATGGACGAATATTTTCTAATATAAAATCAGATAACTACACCCACATAATTTTCAGGGGATAAATTAGTAGTAACAATTATTTACCCAATAACTAATATAATATTATATAAGGCTTTTTATTCTCATTTATCTATTTTCACTGTGACGTGTGTGGTGGTTTGTTTTGTTATTTATTATATACAGTAAGTATATTGTGTAACCATGCGACGGCGAGTTATATCACATTTATGTCCTGCCAAAGGAATATTCGTCTATATGTATATATGGTTTTTGATAGTACATATACATAATATATATATTAGTAAATTTTCCTTGTATTTATTTATGTATATAATTATATAATTTTATATAACACAATGTAGTATTATTTGTTTTTGTATATTATATATGGGAACTAGGAATGAAGCGTTAATAAAATTATTAAATAACCGAACAAATCTTTATTAACTCAGAATAGTCTATTTACATTTGATTGGACAGTATCATCTTTGCATAAAATCAAATTAATTCCCGTGTCAGTTCGTATATATTAAATTAATATAAAATCAAGGACAAAATTTTTACTTATTGTAAGAAGTAAAAGAATACAAAACATCCATACCTTAAAAAAATACATATGATCAACGATATACATATGTTTAAACTACAGGAATTTGGCATGGGTATCCTATATATATATATAGTATAAAATATTCCCTCAAACTATATATAGCACAATGTTCTCTTATGCGATATATATATAATTTTTATTCACGCTTCGTTACTGCATTAATGTAATAGTTACATGGTTTTTGTATCCATATTTTTCTTCTATTGTTTAGAGATGTGACAATCATTTTAATGAAATGAATAAAATTTCCATTCTTTTATGATTTTTATTTCTTTTTTTGGTAACTCTTCCACACATACACACACATAAAATATAGTATACAGCGATAACAAAAACAAATTAAATTTTTCTATTTCATTGTAGAATATTTAATTTTCTAAAAATTTATAGTTACATTTTTGTGATGTGATAATAAAATAACTTTAATAACTTTAACCGTATAATGACAAAATAGAAATAATAAAATGTGATTCAATTTTTTTTCTCGTATATGTTTATAGGATATGAACTGTATGTCCGTGCATAAAAAATAGTATCGTATCTTGTACCAATGCACCGCACTTAGAAATCTCGAAATAAAAGTCTGACCAATATTATTCTAGAAAAGTTATTTTTTTTATACAATTTTATTCTCAAATTGAATCATTCTTTATCGTTAAATTATTGTGAATTACACCCACTATATACACAATAAAAATTAATAATAGTACATACGAATAAGAACTCTTTAAATTTCGTTATCATTAAAATTTTGTATATAAACAAAACATTATAATATTTATTTGAATTAGAATTTCTTAGAATATTTTACTAAAAAAATAGAAGTTCATACAGAGGAGTTATCAAAATTTTCTTTATTTACATTTTATGTGAAACTTTATACTTTTTAAAATAAAAACATAATAGTAGTAATACTATATTGGGTATACAAATATGAATCCATCTTTTTATAGGATAAATAAAACTGGGTATTGTTGTATGTTGTATGTACAATAAAATATTAACACTTTTGTAAAAAGTGATCACATCAAAAACATTATTTGTATAACGTCGAAACCATTCTATATACACGTTCGAATCGATGGAGCTGGCTCAGCGTCGTATAATATTAATAATAATATAAAAGAACAGATTCATATTTGTATATCCAATTTATATAAATCTGATAAATCCAGTGTTTGCATTATAAGATATATAGAAAATAAAAATAGAAATTGTATATAGTGCGAGTTATTAATTTCATTTATTATTTCACATTATTATATCAAATTAAATCCGAAAACATTAACACACATACGGTATGGTAAGAATAGTTAAATTCCATGCACGGTGTTAATTGTTTATTTTTTATTATCCGATAGATTATTAATGCTTTTTTTTAAGCTTATTTATTGAAAAACTCAGACATATATAATTAAATGCACAATGAAAAAATGGGCTATCAATTTGAATTGAACAAATAATTAGAATAATTATTATTTTTGTGATGTGTTGTTGGGCTACATTTGACAGAAAACAATTTTTTAATTACGATATTATATAGAAACATAATTAACTTACTAAAAATAGTATTAAAAATTTAAAAATAAAAGTGTTACCATTTAATTTTTCACATATGTTAATTACAATTATTTTATATAAGTTAAATTTAAAAAATATATATTATATTATACTCGTATAGTGAATTTTTATATAAAATATAATATATTTAATATTGTAATATAAAAAAATGTGTAATTCAGTTGAAGGACAAAAACTCTCTTTTGTTTTACAAAAAAAAAAAATATAAAAAAATAATAAAAGAAATTAAATGAAGAAACTTTATAAAATTAATGTCATTCATTCATTGTACTATTATTAGCTTTATGAGACACATATATATATATATATACCGAATAATTTACTTATATACGCACAAACAAGTAATAAAACCATTTAAAAAATATCTTATATAATAATTATGATAAAAAAAAAGAAAAACGAAAAAATTTCATAAACTTTTTTTCTTTCCCAGTAAAACAATTAACTACTATTTTAAATTATATTTTATACTAAATAATTTTAATATTTAATATAGGACAAAATATGTATATACATTTTTTCTATGTATATTATATATTAGTAGCAGAAAAACGCTGCTTTATATATATACGAGAATATAAGAGTGCTACATTATATACAGTAAGAGTGCTACGTATAAATATAAAGAATGTTAAAGAAAAAATTATAAATCTACTATGTTTAATACCTAAAAGTTAATCGTATATTTATATACAACCCTTTTTAAAGTAATATATAATTTCTTGTAAAGAGTTTTTTCTTTAATTATTTTATTTATATTTTGTTTTTTTTTTGTACGTACCACAACAACGAACTGTTTCTATTTGTATTTTTCAAAAAAAAAAATTAGCTATTATATTACTATGCAATTGTATAAAGAATGTCCTGTATATAGTACACTTTTTATTTTACCTTTATAAACGAATTTTATAATAAATTGTAATCTCGTTGTTTTTGTAACTCAATATGTATAAATGTTATACCAATAATAAACTATAGACTGCGTTTACACCATATACGAGTATATATAGTTATATATATTTATTTATTTACGATAAAATATATAAATATGTTAAAACAAAATATTTTCGAAATTGTTATTTAAGTAATCTTATACACAACTATTTTAAAAACAATCGTATACTATAAATAAAAATACACAATATATATAAAAAGGATAAGGAGAGGAAAAAATGTTATAGTTTTTTCTATATATATATATAAGTTCATGTTTACATATAATCTCATTCGATTTATTATATTTTATAAATAAGTATACACCGATGATGTAAAGAACAATGGAATTTATACAAGTTTTTTTTTTCGTATATAAACATAAAATAAATTCCCAACAAAAATCCTATATACAATAGATAAAGGAAAATCAGGAAAATAATTATATACACACAACGCAAATAAAATACCATTGATTTTTAAGTAATTGTGCGATTTTAAATTTATTATTATTATTATTATTTATATTTTATATATATTAGTATGTATTAAACGGTGTGTAGTGTGTTAAGTTTGAATATGTTTAAACATATTTATAATTTTTTTTATATATACACCACATACACATACCCATTATTGAATGAAATAGGATATCTTCTTATTTATTTAACACATCTTCGTAAAAAAAAAAAAAAAAAGGACATCATTTTATCATATTTAAAATAAACAATAAAAATTTATTTTAGGTATATACGGAAATATTAAACTCAGAATTTATTTATATTATATATCTACTATGAATATACAATATTTGCTATTATCCGAATCAACCGAGGGTATTTTGGAAAGTTTTGTGTTTAATAGAAATTATTGATTATTGATAGACACTTATGCCTATTACATTACAGTATTTTTAAAAGTTTTGTCCTGTGTTTATGTATAATTTCATACAGAATATTTTGTAAATTTCTTTCGGCTGCAATAAAATTTTGCATCGATTACGCTAGTAAACGCGACACAATCCAAAATAATATATCAGATATAATACCTTTAATATATAAATATTTAAATTTTTATGTATTTCTGTGTGTATATATATAAACAATATGCAATTTAATGCAACCTTTAAATCGATGACCATTTTCTAATAAAAAAGATATTATCGTTATTTATTTATAGTGAAACTTTAAAAGATCATTGAATATAAATTCTATGTAAACATTAAAAATTTTGATGACTTTTAAAAAAAATCAATTTAGAAATTATATCATATACAATATATTGTGCATAGCCTTCTCTGGCTGCTGTGACATATCATATTTTTAATATACACAGGTAAATTTTCAAACTACCCACGTAAATATGTATGTAGTTCAAAAAATAAAATAACATATAAAATAATATAATGATTTTTTTAAAGTCAATAATTTTAAATTTATAATATCGAATGTCAGTTTCAAGATTTTATGAATATTTTTATTTTAGTTATGTCAACTTCTGAAATGCCTTTTGGTATCTATATATATAATATATTTATATAAATATCATATATTGTATGTTAAATATAATAAAATGATTTTATAATAGTTTAAAAAATCTTATTTTATATTTTTATCAATATATTGGATACGCGATGTTATACAAAATTATTTTTCACAATATATATATATATAGTTAAACCAGAACATTAATTCCATGAAATATTAAAATATATGATTGATGATTCAAAGGATATAATAATATTAAAGTAAATGCGACTGATATATATATATATATCAATCAATTTTTTTTTCAAATAACACTTATTTATAATATTTGGTATATATATTTTTCAAATAAATGTAGGTACTACTCACCCAACCCATCCACAAAATTATTAATTATATAATTATTTGTAATTCTTATTGAACTCACCTGAAATGAAATGAAATGAAAAAAATAAATATTATAAATTTTGTATTGTCTATGGATTATGCTAATTTATTAATAATTATTTGATCCTCCACATAAAATACCATTCTATATATAATTGTATAGAAACAACTTTTTAAAATGTAATATATTTTTACATAAATTTATTTTCTTAATATTTAAAAATCGTTTAAAAAATTGACGCTCCCACATATCAGAAAAAAAAAAAACCATATGACTCATATCAAACAATATGAGTTATTAAATAATTTTTAAATACATTTTTTCAGAAGTTACAAAATTAAGTGTACGTAAAAAAGAAAAATGAGAAAAAAAAAGATGACATAAACTTTAAATTTTATTTGTTTATATATTTAATTAAATAAAAAGCATATTTAAAAATTGAGAAATACTCGATTATATCTATTATGTAAATTGAATGCAAATATTAATAGACTTTCAATTCACAATACATGATTTTGCGCTAAAATTTATAAATATATAAATATTTAAAAGTTATTATTTCTTTAAGTATACGGCACCGTCTGTCCAAAAAAATAACCGAAAATACTTTTTCATTTATGTATACGGATCTGTGGTAAAGAATTTATATATCGACCGTAATAGTTTCATGACATTACAACAACGACTATCTAATATAAGAAAACATACAAAAAAATGAGTAATTCCATTAAAAACTAGCAAGAAATAGACTTAAGTGAGATTCATGGAAATTGAACGTGGTATACTAAAAAAAGGTATAGTGCTAATAACTGGTACAACGGTTTAATAATTTATTTAACTATACCTTTGTGTATGGAAGCGTATATAGGCTGAGCCGTTGAACGTGCTCTATAGCATAAATAAAATTATTTTTCTAAAAATTAAATTATTTGTCTTTTTCTTAATCCATTCCGATTATTTTTCGTACTGCAGTTTTGTGTAGATTTGGTGACAGAGGTTTTATTTTTTTTCCTCACATACAACACGTTATTGAAATACAATTATAAGCAATTAAGCAAAAAAAAAAACAACAAAAAAACGTGCGTAAAGTTTAACCGAACACAAGGTTCTTTCTATCACTTATATATAATTAAAAATGTGCTAAAACACTAATATACTATGTTATCGGAAAGCAGTATATAATTAACAGTTTTTCATAGCAATAAAAAAACCCGTACATGAGATAAAATTAGATTAGTATCTATATATCTGAATTCTTACAAAAATATGTTTTAAAAATTTTTTTAAATGAATATAATAATATTTTTAAAAATTGATGTAATATATTATTATATGAATTATCGTTATCAAATTACAAACGATTAAACGATTTATGAAATTTATCACATTTATTAAAATAATCTTGTTTATGTAAACATTTTTTTAATTAAGTGCATATTTATTTTAATTTTTTATACTAGTTTAATTATTAGTATTTCTTTATATTGATAATATAGACACATAATTTATATCTACCATATATTTCATAATTGAATATTGATAAAAATTATTTAATATTCATATTATAACGATTATATTATTACCAAGTCGTGTAGATATTTAATACATTTATAAATAAATATATAATATAAATATTATATAATATATTTTTTGTTTTATAATAATTAACGCATCTCTCATACACTAATTATTATGTCATAATTATATGCTTCCGCGTATACACATATATAAATTTATTTACTAATATTCGATGACGATCATACAAAAACTGTGTGAATTATTTTATTTTTCATATATGGGTACACCTTTTAATATACGTGTATTTATTAAATATACATTTCTATATACATATGTAATTATCATGATGAGGAATTTATATGATGACACATTACAATACTAAATATAACATACATATATATGTGAACCATTATAATTTTTTTAAATTACAATATTTACATAAGTTGAGTAGTTCAATCTTTTAGTTTATTTAGTGTTTATATTGTATAGAATTAATAAAGGAATAACATATATTAACTTGTCGCGAATAATAATTATAAATATTTATTTGACAAAATCCCATATATATATATATTATATAATCATTAATTAGTATTTCAAATTTATTTATTTTACTCTTAAATATATTGTATTATTAATTGAATATTTGTTGTTAATTAAAAATGAAATTCTAATAATGTAAATTTTTTTTATTTATATTAAAATAAATATATGGTATATTTATTTGAATTTTACTTAACAATATAGAAAAAATACAAATTCTAATTGTGTCATCTCAGATTTAATATAAAAATTAAATAATATAAATATTTGAATTAGTGAATGATTTTCACACACCTTTACAACTTTACACTACTCATGTGGACAGAATTTTGTATAGAGGCCGAAACACAGTAAAAGGTCTAGACAATATACAATACAGAATTGTGTGGTGCCAGGTGTGTACGCATATGATGAAACACAATCCAATTTTCTGTTGATTACATTTTTTATATAGCCAATAAATGCGATTTATAATATATATTTATAATCAATCATTATAAAATTTTCGTTAATGAATATTTATTAGCACGACGACTAACTATAATACAAACAAAAAATCCATTTAAAATAAATATTTTAGATATTTGTTAAATATATTGAATACTAAAAAAGTCCTTGAGAAATATTTTAATGTTGCAATAAAATGTATATATACTTCCTGTGCATCGTGCAAATATGACAACTACAACAATACACTTTAATTCCATTCAATAATACACATAGTGTAAAAAATGTAATTTATTTAGACATAAATTTTTAACTATATAATAAATTTGCGATAATGTAATGTATGTTTTTTATACGTTAGATTTTACTATATACCACTTCGTATATACTTGCTCTCGTAATGGGGCATTTCCCATTCTTCCAAATATATAATTAGAATGTGCAGGCATACATCAATTAATCACCCACTCCAATAATAGCAATATATTGATTTTTTAATATATTATATATCTATCAAACACATATTACAGTCAAGTTGGTAATTCCTCGACTATTTAACAATTCACCAATTGATTCGTATATAATTATGTTTTTATAGATGGTTTGTATGTATATATTTAATAACAAATTCTCATAATTTTGAGTATATTGTTTTTCTATTATACATTTCTAAGTTATAATATATACGCTAATTTTTCAATCATAATTATATGCAATAAAAACCGTATAGACTTTAAATCTGCATTATAAATACAGGCCTATAAATGATAATTTTTAATTTTATATAAAACGACAATCTTTAAAAAACCAAACTATATTATGTTACGTATAATCTACAAAATTCCAATTATCATAAACCTGTCCCTCCTCTCCTTTTTATAGTTCAATGTATAGAGTTGAGTTGTATATATATGTTTTTCTTAAATAAATTGTAATTATTATAAATTTATTTAAGATGATTTCATATAGTCTGTCACTCTCTATATACCATTTATATTTAATACTATTATATATTATATTTAATTTAATTTAAATTAAATGTATTCGCACTCAAATCAACACGTAAATTAATAAATAAACATACACACACACACACACACCGCCATCAATTTAAAATATGTTAGCATATAAGAATATTATTTAATAATATGTATTTGTTTTGGTATATATAAATAAATATACCTGTTGAATTGATATCATAAAAAAAAACTTATAACTGTACATTTACCTGTACAAAGTATAAGTATATAATAAACACATGTACATATTTATAAATTTTTTTATCGTTCTTTTTCTTTTTTCTATACCTAATTCTAATGCATATGTATTTGTTATGTGTATAAGATAGAGAGCTACGGCATGTTGAATAAATCTATTTTATATTGCATGCATAAATTTACTAATTTAACAGAAATAATTCTATATATTTTTGATATATGTATATGAGAGAATTATGTTAATATTAAATAATACTATATACATTTATACATAACACACATATTATTATTTATATTATGAATCATTTTTATTTTAATTAAATTATTAAAAATATTTGTATAGCTATTAATTTATATAACATTATTAATTAAATTGAAATATAGAATATTTCTGAAAGTTTTATTTTTTCATATGTATACGTACACATAACAGTATACCATTAACTTTATGGAAAAAAAAAAACCACACGTTTCCGTAATGATTATTTATATTATTTACTCGTACATATGATGAACAAATTCATACAAATTCATAATAGAAGTTATATATATTTATTAATAAATTGATAAAAACATACACAAAATTATATTAATATTTTCCATATATACTATACATATTTTTATGCTATAATTACTGCTTCAATTATGTATTTTACCTTTAAAGTATAGAAGTAGATCATGTAAAAAGAACCAGAACGCATATATGATATATACGTGTTCAAGCAAAAGAAACCAAAAATATATATATTTTATTTTCATTAATCATAATACATAATTTGTAAAATTATGTTAAAACATAATTTTAAAAATATTATTTTAAATGGTTTCTCACATAAATAAAATGCATAAATGAGTTTTATAAATAAATAAATACGAGTATAAACAAAATAAAAAAAATATATATAATTGGTGCAATTTCGCAGTACTATATATGTTCTGTTTGCAAATAACAATATACCGCTTTTTTATTAATTTAATTTCTTTTTCTATTATTTCAATATTATATTTAAAGGAAAGTCTTACTTAAATGAAATTTTTAAAGTTACATTTTACTTTTTCCATATTTCTGCATCACATTATAAATGCAATACAATAGTTTATCATCCTTTTTTGAAAAATATTCTGAGAAGCTGTAATTATTCCACGCAATTTATACGGATTGAACCAAGAGATAGTGTATCATCATTATCGATAAATTATTATATCAGCTGTCATCAATTATCCTAAATTATTTGCAACTATATTGTTATACGAAGCGCGGACAGTGCGGTGTATATAATATTATGTCATTTATTTGTTTTCAACTAGTATACTTGTAATTTGTAAGATTCGGTGCTTATTGTATCCAACGCATATATTTGCGTTGAACTGCGTATTAAATTTTCACTGATTCACAATTATTATAAAATCAATACTTGTAAATTTAAAAAATTTTAATGTTATAACTATACATGGTTTTCTCTATATATAGAGATTCCTTATAAATATATTGCATAAATTAATTTTAATAAGATCATCCCTTATTTGAATGCGAAATCCTTATGCTTTAATACGCAACACCAAAAAATTGCACTACATTTTGGTGTTCGTATTTTTGTTTACATCTTTATTTTGAATATATCCTTTTATTGTAAAATACAATAAATATAGAAAATTTGCATTACACCTCTTTATTTTCTATTATATGTGTATAGTGAAAGGCGAGCACGTATATTCATAGGACAGTCCATGCGTATATTTGGTATTAGCGTATCTTATTGTTGATACAATAATATATTTTTTGTTCGAATATACATATATTCGTTTACACATAATAATAGTATTTATATATATTGTATAATTTGTACACCTCTTTCAAAATGTATTTTATACTTATACAAAACAGGATCATATATTATAATATAATAATTTATGTGAACATGTCATATAAAGGTATAATAAACATTTTTTTTTTTTTTATTTTAAACGATGCTTTCCTTTTCAATATTTACACAAATAAATGTGCAGGATATGTGATATGATTATACATTATAAAATATGTTGTTGACATGTTTTTGTATATTCATTATATCTATAATGTATATGGATGGGTGGATGTGTGTTTGTGTGTGTAAATATACGGAATAAGGATAATCAAATCAACATAAATTCATTTTCCACTTTTTTCAAATAAATCTCTCTATTTTTCTATTCAATTTTTTTTCAATTCATATATATTATTTCCTTTTGTATATATCATTTTCCGTTTTTTTTTTTTATTATGAATAAAAACTATATATAGAAAATCCTTCATTTATTTTTTTCATTCAATAATAAATAAATATATAGTTTTTCATATAAAATTTGAATTGATGTATATTACCAGTATTACAAAATGTACTAAAATTAATGATGTAAATATATAAGTTAAAAATATAGGTTTCAATTGAGGTTTACAAGTAAATATTTATTATGTTTTTTTTTATAATATGAATTTAGTTAATATAATTTATCGTATTTATAGATATAGAAAAAAAAACTAACCCCGGCAATCTCCACAAATAATTAATGGTACTGAACGCGTTGCGTAATTCTGGATATAAAAAAAAATATATAAATAAATTGTAATTGGTAAATTTTGTAACTATATTATAATCATTATATACTTTGACTGTTATGAGTTATGAACGGTGCGGAGTAATTACCAAACCTAACATTTATATATATGATTGATACGAAAATAAGAAGAAAATTGTTTTAGCTCTGTTATATCAACCTAACCGGTTAAACTACAATATTTGATAATTTTATATTTTATAATTCTTCCATAAATATATACAATGACTTCCACTTAAATTATTATTCATTAAACATGTAATTTTTCGGCTAATAAATTCTATTAGTGTACTTATTTTTTAAAAACTACTTTACTACAAAAAAAAAAACTATTTTTTTCACGCTTCGACACCACACAATAAGTATGATGATGATGACGATATCTCGTTGAAGAAGTGATAATAAATATGGATAATTATTTACAATGAATATGTAGTTGTATGCCATATACAATAATTACATAGTGTTGTTATATCAAAATTTAAAGTTTATATAACCATATAATAATATAGTACATAAAAATGTATTACACATATGTTAATTTTATTCTATTAATATTTATATATACTTAAATATAATATAAATAAATTAGCGTTTATCAATAGTAAATTCTTAATGTTATACAAGCTTTTGATTGATTATGTAAATTCATAGGTCAATGTTTTCAATTATATACAATAATTTAAAGTTTTTCAGAAACCACAAACTTACGTCATATATATATGGATAAAGAATAAAAATTGTTGCTATACATAAATTTATATTTAATTATAGAATTATAAGAATTCATATATAAATTCAAGATAATAAAATTAAATTAACATGTTTTTTTTTGTTTATACTAAATTATTTATCAATATATCATTTATGAATATATATATTTAAATAATACACACACTCACAGCCATCGAAATACCTGCTGTTTTATATTAGAAAGTATTTATGGATTACAAAATATAATAATATTATATTGTAAAATAAAATTTTTGTATTTATATTTTATACAACAAAAGTATGGAAATATAACTACAATATATTTTAATATATAATAGAATTAATATAAATATATATAAAAATATTTCTCACGCTATATATATTTTATATTGTACAATGATTATGATTTACAAATTATTTCATATTATAAAAAAGTATAACAAAAATTTTTGTTGAAAAATAATAATATAAAATAGTTGCATTAGCATATGAAATGTCGATCGTTTTCTCCTTCTGATAATTATTTGAATAGAAACGTGTAATGAATTTATAATAATTAAATTGGTATTGGACATCGTTAGCTATACTATGTATGAAACTCTTCTTTTTTTCCAAGATCTGTAACTATTCAGCGATACAATTTGTGACTTCTTCGGATGTGAATTGTAGCGTTGTTCGAAAAATTTGTGCTGCATCGATCGATCGAAATTTAGTGGTAGTCAGAAGAGGACATGCAAGCCTAATATATTTGAACTGATTTTTGAAACATACGGTGAAACATTCTCGTTTTCGTCAAATAATAGAACACTATTAATAAAACGGTGTGCCGTAAATACATAATATTTGGTATTAAAACTATAGACAATAAAAATACATTACTTTCTCGTTTATTCGAATACTATTTTTTAATGACATATGTTTACCCTCCAAAAAAGCCTTATTAATTGGTATTAACACAAACAGTATGATATCGAAATTATAACATTTCATATGCATACACATGTTACTATATATTTAAATATATATGTCTCTGCCACTACATCGGACCTTATATAAATTATTATAATTTATTCTATAATATTTTTTGTATATAGCGAGTCTTATTATTATTACACAATTTTAGGTATATACGTTTAGCACTAAATATTAAATAAATGTGTTGTAGAAAAACTTCAACACAATTTTATGAAGAAAATATTTAATACAAGGTGAATATGTTTATATTTTATATAAATATTATTATATTAATAAAATGTTTGTATCACTTAATTTCGAAAAACAATATAATTTTAAATAATATTTTTTAAATTAATTTATCTTGTAGGAAAACACTCTTTAATTTGGTATAAAAATTAACGAAAAAACAATTTTTATCAAATTTTTTGTTATATAGTTAAAGTATTTTCCTATACAATAATTTTAAAAGAATCCTTTAAAAAATATTATTTAAAATTATTTTCTATCAAAAATTAGTGATTTTTAATTAGCTTTTTTATTCTGTTCGTTCGTTCGGTTACCATAAGTGGCTTACGCCTCCTTATTATATAGAAAACGTTGCATTTATATAAATATATCTATGTATCAATGTGGGTGGACATATATGCATTTAAATAATTTCAAGCATAAATACATATTATTTTAGTTGGAGAGAAACCGATTGTGTGCATTATAATATAATGTTGTTTTTCATAGATATAATAAATATTAAATACATATAAATTATTGATGTCATTTATATTATTATAACTTTTCTTTTGTCTTGTCCATATACATTAAATTATATTGAAAGTATTTTAAATATAAACAATACATATTTTTAATGTTTTGTTTTAATGTTTTTCAAAGTAAAATTAGTCAAGTTTTTTTTTTCTGTTCTCATTTAAATTGCATATCTGCATTATAAAAAACTGAATAAATATTTGTTGTGTTTGTTGTGTACTAAATCACATAATTTGTTTTTTAAATTTTTTTAAAAGATAATTTAACTGACCGCATCTCAAAAACCTATATTTTTTTTGCTTTGCATTTTTATTGTAAATACATATTGCTGATGGGTTTGTATTTTATATTACATAACAAAATAATAAATTAAAAATTATGCAATATATAATTAATTAAATTTTATATTCATTTTTCGATTTCCTTTTTAATTTTCTATTATTAAGTAATTCTCATCGTATACGCCGTCGTATTATCAACCTTGAAAATGTTATTTATTATTTATTTATATTACAATAAAAAAAAAACCAAATAACTTCTATTATTAATCATTTTTTGATCGTTGATAATAAAAATTATTGTATGAAAAAAAAAAAATAAATATGATATTATAATTCATAGTTCTTTAAATACAATTTATATGTAATATTATAGAGAGTACTATAAATAAAAAGTATACTTTTAAGTATAATTTATATTATAGGAAAAAACTACAATATACGCAGATAAATTATTAGCTTTATAAACAAACAAATACATAAACTATATTATATTCTTTGTAAATAATTGTATAAAGAAAACAAGCAATTATATTAAAATAATTATATGAAATTTTTTTTTTCCCATTTCATTTGTTAAATGCAAAAGAATTTTATAACAATAAATTGTATATACGAGTACGCATAACATAAAAAAAATATACACACTCAATGTGTATATTACGTCTTTTGAACTTTCGTCATACATTATTAGTTTATTTCGAAATATTTAATATATTATTATATGTATCATATATAAATTCCTAATATATATAATTTTATTTATTAGACATATATATGAAAAATTAATTTAAAAAAAATATTTTTTAATAGACTTTCCTTTTTTTTTATTTATACAATATTTATTTTAAATACCATGTAAAATTTCAATTGAAAGAAATAAAATAAATAAAAATATAATTACATGTTTTGTAATAATAATATTATAAATTAATACAATTATTTTGTAGGACACAATATATTGTGATTGTTATATTAATTTTATGTATATAAAACTTGTTAATAATATTCATTATATACAATATTGTAGTTATATATATATTTATATTTATATATATATACGCATGCATACATAACATTAATATTTTGCATATAAATTGAAAAAGTGTTAGTATGTCAAATATTTATTGTTTTAGAAAAAAAAAAAACTTGTATTAATGTTAAACATTTCGTATATTGGTAAATAAAATACAAAATAATTGTATTTTGTATATTATAACTTTAAGTTATTTTGATTTAAGAAAACAATATTTCTTTAGTTATAATTCTTAAACATTGTTGCACTTTCTTCTATATGAACAATAAATTATGATTATATATACATTTTTTATTTTTCATATATAATTTTTAATTTAAAATTCTTCACATAAATAAATAATCTATATATATATATATATATTTGAAAATCTATAATCGGCGGCATTAAGCAAACAATAATAAATATATACCATATACAAAATCAATTAAATTTATTGCAAAACAATTACTTAATTGGATAATGGATTTTTATGACTCGCTGTACACAATTTAAAATTAAAACAAATAAGTTAATATTCTTTTATTTGTATTTATTTATAGTAATATAGTTATACCAATAATATATTTACCGCATTTTGTATAATAACAAACCATTTACTCTTTGCTTTTATATAAATTTATTTCTATATTTTTAATACTCACATATATATAAGAATATCGTACCATATTAAGAGTTAAATAGAAACAAAAAAAATATAGCACAATAAAATATTTTATAATTGAATGCAATAGTTTTTTATGTTTTATACTTACATTATAATTAACTATATTAAAACATATGTATATTTTGTAATTTGTAAATAATTATTATGTTCTAAAGAAAATATTGTGTATACGTTTCCAATTTTTATATATACGCTCGCATGTAAGCGTTGTCAAACCATATTTATTTTTTTTCTAAATATTATTATTAACAAAGTGTATAAAAAATATTTCTATTTAAAATATTTTTATTAAGAATTTCAAAAAAAGCATAAGTAAAACTATTCAAAAAATTTCGTTTTTCTCAATAGATATATAATAAAACAACATTTTTTTGTTATCGCGTTTATTAAGTATTTTTTTATATATATATAGGGTATATAATAAGTATGTGTAGTGTAAGCATATATATGCATGCATAGTATATAGTTAACATTACAAATTCAACCCTATATAATTCGTATCCATATATATTAAATACCAAACATAAATTCTTTTCTTTTGATTTTCACATTTTCCTAATTTTCACTAAGAAAGCTATTCTTTTAGAATTTTATGTGAATTTATACTAAATATTTATTAATAAAATAAAATCGCTTTGTCGCACATATACGAGTATATATATAAATAAAATTCTCCTAATAACCATATATAAAAGGATTAAGGATCTTGGATTTTCTGAACCCCCTATATAGATACGACAATTTTGAAGATTAACCTATTCATTAAACTGAAAATGAGCCTCATCGCTGGAAATGATTTTGTTCGAAAATGTTGTTAGCAACACTTTATCGTATATAAATTGAACAACATTCAAATGAATTTTAAAACACCTTTTATATATATGGTATATGTTATTTAACATTGTTCATATATTCATCGTTATTGAATTGTGTATTATATGCATTCTATAAAATTATGCATATATTACATATAGTCTTATTTTACACTTATACCTTTATTTATATACTTTATTTAAACATCTTCTTTAAGCTAAAAGCAAATATCAGTGGTGTACCATAAAAGGGATATATATATAAGGATAATTTCTATTTCATTATTATTTATATTAATATCATTGGTTTGTGAAATATATAATACAATAATATTTATATATACTCAAAATATATGATTCAAGTTTAAAATGAATCTCATTTTGTATATAACGATACTTATTATTATTGGGGAATGAAAATGGAACAAAACTATAGTAATATAATTGGCTTAAATATGTGATGATAAATAAGGGTGATGTTATTGATTAAATAGGCTAAACGAAAATATCTTATGCACATCAACTTGCTTTTCCATTCTCAGCTAACACAATTAGTAAATATATATATATATTTCTGCAATATGGTTCACATTAAAAATGTATCATTTTGTATTAATATTATATTATTCAATTCTATAATATAGTCTCGAATGTGATATGTGATTTGGATTGGTTTCAAATGCGATTTAAATAATTTCTTTATATATAGTATAGCTATATACAAAACTATTTACCATATAGACTAAATTGTTATTTTATATATATATATAAAACATTTACATAAATAAGCTATATAAAAGTGCATTTATCTTAAGTATATTCTTCATTCATTCAATTCAATGTTAATAATTTAGTATGCATTTTTTTTTATTTTACTAATATCTTTCTATTTTAACATAATTTTAAAAATAACAATTAATTATGTAGTTGTGTCAATCAGAAATTTCTCAGCTAAAATAATTAGTAAATATATATTTCTGTAATATGGTTAACATTAAAAATTTATATCATAAATAGTATTAATATTAATACGATTAAATTCAATATAATTTGATTATTATTGGCTAATATAAAAAAATACTTTTAGTTTATATAATCATATTTAATAATATAATTTATTAATTTTTATCTTTTTATATCATTTCAGATATTTTTTTAAAAATTTTTTAATCAAATGTAAGTATACACTATATACAATTATTTTAAAAATTCGAAATTTATATATTTAAAATAAAAATTGTATATATAATTTATTAAATTATATACGAAAGTTAAATTTATATTTATAAAATATATTTCACCACGATGACGACGAGAGAGATACATACACACGTGACATTTAAAAAAAAGAAATTATAATTTTTTATTTTTTAATTTAATAGTGCCCTACGGGGACATATGCGATTATATAATGTATTTTTATCTGTTTTTATCTTATACATATAACTGTGTACAGATAAATAAATACATATTTTATTGAATAAATATATTGACACGATGTATAGGTGGGTAATAAATATAAATGGTGTGAATAAATAAAGTATATATCAAATAAATTTTATATATGTATAATCACCTTCACCCAAATTCGATTAAATAAAAAATTTAATACTTTATCTATATACTATTTTTATTATATATATATATATATATTGCCCACCCACCACAATATGAAAATATAAATATGTCTTATCAATTTTTTATAAAAATATTAAACTATCTAATATATAAATAAAAATATAAGGAGTCTATAAGGAGTCCTTGCGGTCGGTTCGTTTTATTATTTAATTTTAAATTAAATTATACCTGCATCTAATTTCACAATATGTCTTGTGAATTTAGCTGAATTAATTTTCTTTAAATATGAGACAAATTTTGTATGCGTTTCATTACTCGATAGTAAAACTAACCATTAGAAATGTGTTCAGGTTTAGATTTTCAAAGTTAGATAAATTAATTTTGTTATATATATTTACATTTAGAATTTTTAGATAAACCATATATTTAAAAATTACAACTTATTCAATATTCCATCGCACACTGTACAAAAATTTATTTAATTTTATCATTGAACTTAACATTTTAATTAAATAAAGGTCAGCAATAAATTACTATTGCTATAGATATAGTTCATATTGAAAACGATTATTATTATTATTATTATATACCAGTATTTTTTTAAATTTTATAAAACTTATAACTTGCATTTTTTTTAAATGAAAAATAAAACTATATATAAATATAACCTTGACAATATAAATATACAAATAGTTCGTGATTTATCTTATAAAAAAAATATGGATATAAGTATTGTTATCCAAACCAATATTTTATATATAATTTTTTCATAATCCAAATAATTAATAATATAAAATGAGTATTAATTTAAAAAATCAACAATATCATTCTTTGCTGTTGCAATTTTATATTAAATATATATACATTAGAGAATATCTATAGATAAATTTAGAATTATATTTTTTGTTTGAATTACACATATAATACGAAAATAATTACAATCACTATATATGAATAGCTATTTGAGGAAGGAAAAAAATTTATTTCTAGGAAGAAATATAATGATTTTTTTTTATCTATATTCTATCTATATATTGTAATATTATAAGCATTTTGTAAAGTGTCGTTATATAACACTTGAAAATTTTTTTCAATGTTGTTTATAGATATTTATATAATGTATTGTTATTTTATTTCCTGTTCTTTAGCATATGCGGGTATTGTATTGAATATATTATCAAATCAAATGGCATCATACATATTTGATAATTTTTTAAATCTATAAATATACAAATTTATATGCGCGTTGGTCTACTAATATTTATTTTAATATAAATCACACATAATTATTATTTGATATATATATATATATAGAATTTATAAACAATGATATATATACAAATATTTATTTTTCATTTGATTTATGGTAATTATATTAAAATCAATAAATTGAAAATTCTATTTTCATTGATTAAATAATAAATATATATATGGTATGCGTTTATGTAATGCAAATATATATAGAAATGATTTGATTGTTTATCTATATTTGCTGATATATTGAACAGTCATATATATATATATATCAATAAAACATTGTTATATTTAAAATGTATTATATATAAACATTAAACAATATTAAACCATATTTACATATGTACGTTTTATATTAAATCGGTCTACATATCTGTTTTAGCTTAACGCACATTTGGGGATCGGAGCGCATATAAACACGATAACATATATGGGAATTAAGCCATATATATATATATATATATTTTTCATTATGTTATGGAATTAAGGAAATATCAACCTTAGCAATGAATGCCACCTATCTATATAAATGACGGATGCCATCGATGCTCCACTTTGAATAAAATAACTTGCATATATATGACATTACATATTTCAATTCCATCAATTTATGCACATAATAATTTATATATAAAATAATAACTTTGAAAATTTTTGTCCTCTATAAAAATCAATGTCACACCAATGAAGAATTTATGTATTTGTTGTATATAGGATTTTATATATGAAAATGAATTAAATAAATAAATGCATTGACTTGATGAACACACACAGTTTGTTTCTATAGATAAATGAAATTATATTATATAAGTATTTCATATATACATTCCTGTAACCACTGTAACCCACATATATGCGAACAACTTATACCATACACACATGCATTATAACATCATATAGATATGATATTTACAATGCATTTCATTATTATACTATTATTACATATATTAAAAATGCATATAATGTGAATATACGTAATTAAAATTATGAATCATCAAGTGAATTTATATATTTATGTGGTATAACTATATACAAATTAAGTATAATATTATACTTTGTATTAGTACGTATTTTAAGGTTATTGACTGACACGATTGTTATATGAGTATTATACAATATTGTATGAGTATTGCTTATAAATGTGTTATTTATATAAAGTATATGTATAATTATTATTGTAAATATAATATTGACTGAAATTATCAATAAATTATAAATAAAAAGATTTGTTTTTTGCCGCCGAATGACAATGTTTACTTTGAAATGTATGATGATTACATTAAACCGAGATTTTTTTTCCATCATTCAAGTTCCAAATGGCGGCGACTTTCAAGCTTAGTCACTGGGTTAGTATTAAAAACACTATATATGTTTCATCTTCAGTTACAATGTCATAATAATTTTTATTAACGTTTTTAACAAATTGTACCAAATTCTGATCATAGGTCAATTGATGCGCGAAACAATACTCTTTGAATTCATTTTTCGTATATATACACTTTCTTATATTTTAATATAAATTTTCGTGGATTTAAATATTATGTGACCGCATCATAATTATTACAATATAATAAATTAATACTACTTTGACTATATATTGTATTGTACAATGAATATAAAAAATTAACAGATTGTCATTAAAACATTATCTTTATCAATACATTATAACATTATAAAACATGTTTAATATACGAATATAATTTAGGTGTATATAATAATTACTGATCAATCATGTTGTATACAAGATATTGTATTTATACAATATATTATCGTTTTTTCCACACAAAAATATTTATATAAGACTTTATTTTAAAAACATAAAACATCAATTTATTGTTGTTTCAATTTATCCTTTTATTATTCAAATGTATGTTTGTTAAATAGTTTTTGTTTGTTCATCATCTACGGTTCATATTTACAGATTTCTTAATCCAAAAAAAAAAAACAAAAAATTAAGTAAGATGTTAACGATGACAAAATATTGTATATCTTTTCCATACAATCTAAATTCAATATTTATTATATACACAGAGTTATTTAATGTTATTATATGGCATTATTATTATTATTAAAATTATTCCATTATGTATTAGCAAAATCAATTGTTAAAATAATATTAATTTTATAATATTTTTTTTAAATAAATATAATCTCATCATCATTTAACGCTAATTTATATTAGTATTAGATTTTTCTATATTTATAAAAACTGTGTATAGCAGCAAAAAAAAAAAAAATTAAAACCATTAATTAAGAAAAACGAAATCTTTAAAATAAGCGAGTAAATATAAAATTATATATAAATACGTAATTAATTAGAGCAAACAAATATTTATATTATTATAGTTTTAATATACTAAAAGAAAAAAAAAAAAAAACTCAATTTTTTATTATTTTCTTTTTTCGTTTGTTATTAATTATTATATTTTGAATTTATTTTTCCTTATACACCACATACCACAACATTCACTATCATCATTATTTAAAATTATATAGTCTTCTTCATCGTCGTGGTCTATCTCTATATTCACGGCCTATTTGTTAACCATAACAACATTTTATATGCGTTTTGTCTATTTAACAAAATAATTATATAAACATAATTTTGCTAATAATAATAATAATAATAATAATAATATGACATCGTTGGTAATTTTTTATTTCTTTACGATATTTGCTACTTTGTAAATGTACTCACTTTTTTTTTATTTTTCGTAAATTGTCTATATATATATATACAATCTACAAATTATATGGTCTTATTATTAATTTGGTTGCATTTAAATTGAGCATGAAATTAAGTTAACCTCAAATATTGTAGCCAGCATATAAATAAAATAAAAATGAAATCAAAACAAATAAAATGTGTTGATTTTTACTTGAAAAAAAAAAAAAAGATGAAATTAGGTGAATTACATTAATTTATATACACTCGTAGTATATATATATAATTTATATAAAGAAATATTGTTAATTTCATCAGTACCATTTAGTATAAGCTTTAGAGAGATTAAAAAAATATAAAACAAAATGCATATCATATGTGTGATCTATTTCCACATATTCAGTGATACAGAGTAAAATAAAATTTATTAATCAAAATTTTTAATAAATACAATTGAATTGTAAAGTTTTTATCCTATACAGAGAATATTGTATACAAGCAAACGATAAACGATATGAGTGAATACTACATTCAATCCAATATAAACCACGCCACATTCAAATAATATGAAAATAAATACTATAGCAAAGTTTTTAGTTAAATTTTTATATCAAGAATATTGCTGCAAATATTGCATTCAAGCGAATTTGTACAAAATATTGTATTCAATGGAATATTTTTGTCAACGTCAACATACTATTCTCGGCATTCTCTCTCTATCATAATTTCATCTTAATTATATAATTTATATATGAATATTTTAATAGATTTATAATAATTATAATTATATTTAAAATATTTTACATTTTATTTAATTAATATATTAAAGTTGAATGTCTTCTCTCTGCAGCTGCTGATCATTATATAAATAAATAATAAATATTTTATATATACATAAAAATAAATTTTATAATATAATAAATACATAGGTGAAAATAATATTTACTCGATGGATAAAGTTCAATGAACATTGAAAGCAGGGACGTGCTGTGAAAAAAAGATGTTCTTAATCTTTGTATATATAGGCAATATATTCTTGATGACATATATTGCGTTTAATAAATAATTTATGGAAAAAATTTGGGTGTGCAAATATTTTAATTTTACACCAAATTATACTATATAATGGATTATGCCAAATTCTCCCACTAACAGATACTGAAAATATAATCAATTTCCAACATTTTATAAATTATAGAAATCGCTTTGCACGTTGTGATGTTAAAAGATATAACTATTTTTCGATGTCATTATATATGAAATAATAATATACTGTATAATTTTCGCTGCTATATATTAATTGGAAAATCAAGCATATATTTTGAAAACGTAATATTATTTTAAAATCAACACGGGTAACAACATTCAGTATATTAACTTGATGAGAATTCAAATATTTCAAAATCATAAAAGGCAACATAGTCCAGAAAATTTTGTTTGTCCAATTATTATAAATTATTTATTAACCAATGTATGTCTTCAAGAATAAATCTTAATCAATTTTATAATATCGATATCGATTTCTGGCAGCACGACACTGATATTGAGACTCATTAAAATATATATATGTGTTTAAGTAGGCATATATGTTTAACGTTTATATAATATTTGTTTAGAAAAAAAAATAATGACTCAATAATATGAACAATTGTTTAGTTATTAATTCATAAACAATAAATAAAGTTGTATATATAAAATTAATGTTAGAAAAATATTAAAGTTATATTATTATAATTATACGTATATAAAATAATAATTATGTAATTATTTGCTAGTTAATATATAATAATATTAAAACACTCGGTAGCGCAGTTGCATAAGCGCTGATATACATATATATATATATTATATATATTAATCATGAAATATAGCGGGTTCAAATCCGTTATTTTTCATAGGAAATTTTTCGGTATTTATTTTAATACTAAAAATTTTTCTGCTGGGTGACCATTTGTTCGTTGATGGAATAAAAAAGAAAAACGGATATCTTTGAAAATATGGTGTTGGACGCTATTCAAAGATTAACAATGTCTGCACACACATAACTATGGGCTAATCACCCATATAAAAATAATAGTATTATGAAAACATCTATCTTTCGATAATTACAGTACAGTACAGTACACAATTGGTAAATTGTTATATACTCCCATGCGGAGTAATTTACCAACTTGGTTGTAATGAAAGGTTTATAAGATGACATAAAAGCTCCACTAGGAGCAAAATATGAGTTAAAAAAAAAAAAAAAAAAAAAAAAATATATAATAATGAAAATGAAAATATAGAAAAATTTATTTAACAAATTAATTTTAAACATTTATTTCTGCGTATATGAAAAACAAAAAATGTTAAAAACAAATAAATTCATAATTATATGATTCTCTTGTATTTTAATTCATTGCAGATAAATAGGAAAAAATACAAAAATGTTTAGAGAAGAATAAATATATTTTTTCAAGAAATATTTTAATTTACTAATATTTTCTCCAATATAATATAAAGTTTTTGAATGAGAATTCCAAATATGTCATATGTATAATTGTTGTATATACATATTATATTTAAGTTAAAACAAAACTACATATATTGAACAGTTAAAAAAAAGTAATTTGTTCCTTTCTATTCCGCACTCACATTGAATTCAAATATATTCGCATCATTTAAAAGAATAAATATATATGAATATGTTATTTAGTTAATAGTCTTAACATTTAAAAATTCACACATACTAAATGGAACATATTTATAAGTGAATCTATATAATATATATGATATTGTTTTGGTTGAATATAAACGCATTGGAAATATATAACAAGAGGTCCGCCCGTTGACAACTCAGAGTGTACATCTGAATTATTTTGTACACAATATATTTTATAGAATTGATGGATTAAAAATAAAAAATATTTAAATCAAAAATCATCGAACCATCAACCTCAATATTATATATTTTACATATATATCATATATATTGATACATTATGTGAATATTTAATGAATTACCATATATATACCAATCAGAATTTCGAAATAGTTAAATAGTTTTCAATATACCATATATAGGAAATTTAAAATTTTAATAAATTTTTCAATTTATTTTTTCATTTTAATTTTATTTTAATTTGTAAATCTAACATGCATGTGGTGAATTTTAAATTCAATAGTAAAATACTAAATATATGTATATATACGTATATATGGATTACATGTAAATTATATTTTAAGCTTTAATCATGATATATTATAAGCCGTTAATTGATTTTAAAATACACGATATTATATATATATTTATATATGAATACACTATTACAGGAAATTTTAATTTAATTATATACGAGTAAGTAAAAAAATTAATTATAATGTAAATAAAAAATAAACACTCACAGATACGATACGCAGGGTATATAAACAATAAATATAGGAAAACTTTTTTCATATATATCTAAATTATATATTAAATTTAATATTCATAGTTATTCGTTTTTCGTTTTTCTCAATATAAAAATAACAAAATATGTACAATATAAAAAAAAAATGTATATTTTATATGAACATAGAAAAGAAAAAAATTTATGAAAATATATAATAAATTCATAGAAAGAGTCTTGCATGTCAACATGTATTTACTCGTACACGTATACATATATTTTGTATATATATATATACACTAGTATAATACCTAAAATGTTTTACTTCATTTTACCATATTATTGTATATATAAAAAAATAAAAAATTTAATATATGAAAATATTTTTAAAACTTTTATTTTTTATATATCCTAGCATTAAGGTATTCCACAAATATATACAGTATGTACTCAATCCATTATATTATATATATATATTGTATATATAATGGTTTATATACCATATACCAGCAGTATATAATAATTTTTATATACTGAGATTTTTTTATATTTAACACAACCAGTATATGAAACATAAATATATTATACAATATAAAAAAAATACAAATAATACGTTTCACAATTTACAATAGAATAACATCATACTGTGTGTGTGAGTGTGTATGATATAACCCTAACACAACGTAGTATATAAGATATAATATAGTCTATCAAAATTATATGATGTTTATTTGTATAATAATAATCAAAAAATATGATTTATGAAAACCTTTCTGTCATTCATTCATTCATTTTTTTTCTTTTTATTTGATTTATTTTCTAACATATTTTTGCACAAACAACATAATAGCAACAACAAAAATGCGATAAAAATTAAAATTAAATGAAAACCACTTCCTGTTTATTATAAATTGGAAATAATCATAAACGGAATATTTTGAAAAAAAAAAAGAAAAATAAAATATATATAAATCTAGGATAAGGATAAATTATATAATAAATATTTATCGATCAAAACTGAAGAAAATCCTTAAATGTATATGTAGTACATATACATATGATTCCGGTTACTATATTCTCATATACATATAATAGATAAGCATTTTACATCCGGCGAATTTCTATTTATATATAAATACGTTCTATTTTTGCATATAATTTGAATTAGTATATATCTTATGATGTACAAGAAGGTAATATGATAAAATATAACATATATGATTTAATAAAGATTTTTGAAACGGAAATTTTATATTTCATAAAACTTATTACTTTAATAATATTTCTATATATACCTGGTTTGCATATGCGATTATATATGTAAATCTATGAATATATGGTATAATACCTATGTATATATAATATATATAATATTGGCTATGTATCATCATAAATGATCTGTGTTACTTCATGAGGTAACACCACACTATATATATATATTGATAACCAAACTACTATTTCATAATTTTCTTATTGCAGTATTAAATATTATAAAAATTAATTAATAATAGCGATTAAATGCGACTATGACTTTATTTTGTTAATCTTATCCTTATAATATGGTTGCTGTTCCATAACGCACAAATATAAATGTTAATAAACATCGCTGCAATTTAATAGTACACTGTCTAATATTTATTTTATATGAGTAGAGTTCTCTTAAATTTTATTTATATAACCACTACATCATTGACATATACCAATAAATAATTGTGTGTTATTATTTTATTGTGACTTGATTATAATTAATTATAAATATATTTTTAATGTACATATTAAGGAAAGAGGAGAATTTTGTTAGGATTTCTATTCACGCAAATTATCTTCATAATTTCGAAAGAATATTAGTTCCTATATACAATGTTTATTTTACAAAAATAATGAGAAATAGTAATATGGTAAATTTCAAAATTTCATATATTTTTATTGTACGCAGGCAATGAATGGATGGCAATTTTTCAATTTCAAATTAAATTTTATAACAAAATATACTAGTGAAAAAATATAAATAAATGTGATTCATATATTTATGAATATTATAAATACTATAATATACACTATATACAAATTGATTCATTTGAAGTAAAAGATTTCATTTTAAAATTATCTTTTCGATTTCGATTTATCTGATATTTATCTGATATTTATCTATAAAAGATATATTTATAAATATTATATTTAATATTCGCGTAGTTAATCGAGTGTAACTTTTAACATATATACATTACATTTTTTAAATATTTAACACAGAGTTAGTTATTGTGTATACGTAAGAGAATATAATAATGGTTTGTAAAAATAGTGCGATATATATTTTAAATATATGTACGTGAATATTTTATTTATTAAATTATTTATAATCCATATATGGGAAAATTCTTAAATTCATGTGCACTGATACCCTTTTATTTTTTTTAAAATACACTGTGTGTGTGTGTGTACATAATGAAGACACTTGAATTTTTTTTTTTTTTTGTAATACTTTGTTCATAATATTTGAATATGAATTTTTTTATCTTTACTTATTTTTTTATTTATCAACAGCCAGACATACACAATGCAATGCATTTATTGTAAATTCATGTATATACAATATGCCAGAGTGGTTATCACATATGCATCATATATATATAAACATATAACACCTGCGTTTATTTTTAAAATTTAAATAAAAAATTTGTTATAAACATTTCCTTTCTGTTCAGCTTTTCGTTTTTTTTTTTTTTTGCCTTTTAAGTAGGTAAATATACATATTTTATTATTGCATAAAAAAAATGTTGTATATGGGTATAAGATAAAATTGTTTAAACATAATGTAAATTGGTAATTACTAGGGTATATATAATATAAAGAATTTATTTAATTCATACTATACAATAATTAATATGCACCTTAAGCAAATATAGTCAAATAAATAATATGAAATTGCACAATATCATTTGACGAATAAAAAAAATTACTATCTAGACGCAGAGTAATTGAAAAAAAAGTATTATTATATAAATAATTTGTTCGACAACAAAAACAGCATTTACTTAACTTATCATCGCATAACAGTTTGTTAAATAAAAAATATAATAGCACTACTTTTAGGTACTATACTTGCGGACGAAACATTATTGCTCTAAAATTTATATTATCGATAAAAAAATATTATTTAAGATTTTTAAACGAATTTTCATATAAAAATCCATTCTATTACATATTCAATGAATTATCTCACATGAACATATGAGGGTTAATATATAGGTGCGTTTTTACATAATTTCAAATAACTTCTATGAACAAATATGATTTTATAAATAAAATAAAATAATAAATAAATAAATTTTTTACTACGAGTGCGCTTATTCATTTATTTATTTGAAGACCTATAATTAATTTATATAATTCGCGTCTGTCTCTGCGTATATATACACATTCCATCCATATATTAAATTAATGATCATTGCACATAGTACAATAATATTTCTTATATGTGTATTTGATATAAGTGTCAGAAGAAAAAAATATGCCGACAAATAATTTTGTAATACCGCAGTTTTAATACTGTAGTATAGAGAGAGAGTTATTATTTATATTATTACAAAATATAAAATGATGAATTCATTACCAACAAATGAAATTATTGAATTTATTGTTTAAATATATATTATAACTTTCACAGTTTTATTATTATTATTATTATTATTATAAATATATAGTATTTGTCTGTCATATATAAATTTAGTTAATGAAAAAAATATTTCAATTTTTTTCTTTAGGTGTCGATAGACTCTCATTATAATTACAATGACGCGAAAATATAATATATAAAAAGTAAAAGTATTACCAAATCATTACATATTAAATATAATTACCAAAATATATTTATTTACATATTTTTAAACATACACACACAATATGTTTTGGTTATAAGAATTAAGTCACGCGCATTTTATTATTGTTCAATAATAATAATAATAATAATAATGATAATAATAATAGTGATTTATATAAAAACATATTAAACTCATATCAATTGACTGACAAAATTATCACACAATGAAAAAAATATTTATGAGAAAATTATTTGTCATTTTTACAAATTACATAATAAAAATTAAGAGAAAAAAAACTTACGAATATATATTTTTGGTAATGGTATAACATAAAGAATAATTATCTTACCTGAAAATAAAAGGAAAAAAAAAATATAATTGGTTAAAAATGTTATTATAAAATATATATATGTAGTTTTTTGTTATAAAATATATAACAATATAACAAAAAAAAAAACTTAACATCTAAAAATATACTAATACTATTATTATAAAGTTAATTTCCAAATAAAAAATTTAACAAAATCTGTATCATTTTAACTAAACGATCGTATGCCTCATTATTTTGCGATGGCTATTATAAATGGAAAAAAAATTACATTCCAAATTCCTCAGCTTGAAAAAATTAGTGTATTCCTGTAATGAGTCACATTAAAATATATCATAATATCAATATTGGTATTAATCCATACATTTCTCTAATGATATATGATGTGATATAAAGTTTTATAATATAATAATTTAGTTAATTTTTCGAGGCAAACTTATATTATAGCGAACTTCACTGTATATATTTCAAGGAATACCTTTTCAATCTGTATATTATATTCTTTAACTTATTATATATAAGATAATATATATAAATATAGGTATAGAAAAGCGATCAAGTAAATTTACATAATCACTCTATAAAAATTCAGTAACAGTTAACACAGATTTTTTTTATTTTGTATATATTATATTAAGATGAAAACATCCAACAGAGTATAATCTTTATTATACGTAATATGATGTAATGTATTTACAAAATATAGATTGGTGTATATGTGATTCGTAGCGTATAGTAAAAGTCATATACATATTTTAAAAATAAATAAAATATACACCTAAAATAAAGAAAATATCGTACCTATTATAAAGTAATAACTTTTTATAATGATTTTTTTATAATAGTTATATTTATATAGATAAATCTAAATATATATGTTATAAATATGTAATACTATAAAAAGTATATACATATTTAATATAGTGTATGGTATACCTATAAAAAAAAAATATAATATTTATACGAGCGTTAAATAATGTGACCGCACATTATTATTTTAATATTATTATTAATAAATATATAAACTTTCTTTTCTCGCTCTTCTGATATAACATTTATATGAAAATTATAAATGATGTATTACAAATAATTATACATATTATTATTAATAATATAGAAGAAGAATTCGTACAGACATAAAAACCGGATCTTATAAGAATCAATCTTAAAACTGACGTAATTATTTTGATTACATAAATTTTAAATGATTAATAATTTTTGATATTTAAATATAATACAAAACTATAGATTTATAAAGTGTATATAATATTTACATACAATAATATATAAATATTATAATAGTAACACTATCACATTCTTTCAATCTTTCTTTCAATATATATATATATATATATACAAGAAAGATGTTATTAAACAAATAAATCTAATCAATCAATGTGTAAAAATTTATCTTATATATAATGGTTTTTTTTTCACGTCTCTCCATATACACAATAATATTATATTTCATAATAAAATAATATATAATAAAAATATGTATAAAAATTATGTATATTAAAACATATTTTTGATGTACATATATCATATTAAATAATGCATATAAGATCAAAATTTAAAAAGTACCAATTTATAATATTAATAATAATATTAATAATAATATGTATAATACTCGTATACATTTGCAATTTATTTATATATGAAAGGTGACAGAATATTTATTATATAAACATTTTTTATTACATTATTCAATTATCAAACGATAAAATAAGTATATGCGTTAAGTATAGTAACCCACGAATTTAATTACACATGTCATATAAATATTTTATAATAATAATAACAATGTAATTCACCCGCAGGGCAATAAAAACGAGCTTAAAAATATTAGCTTTTACGGTTTATTATCATATGCAAAAAATAATTATTATTTTTATTATTTTTTTTTCACATAAAATCTTCATATATAATTTAAGTTTAGTGATGACCTTCGTAGCGGTGAAAAATTAAATTACAATTAATGTATATTATGTGTGGATACACTGGATAACTGGATGTACCAAGTCAGTAATTTTTTCAATCGATTACTTTTTTTATTGACCTATATACGTGGGCGTATGAGTGGATTCCCTTAATAATAATAACATTTATATTATTAATCATATAAAATAAATATTATATATTATTTGGAAATTACATAGACTTTTCACACAGTTAAATGAATAATTTTGGAATAAAGTTAAGTAATTTTTTAGTATAAAAATGCTATTTTTTTCACCTTTTTTTATATATATATATTTTATGTCAATACTGTGGGTGTATCTATAACCTCTGGATTGAATGGCATTCGTTTTTACCACTGCCACGAAATATTAAATTATTTTTTCTTAACATATTTTAGTAATTCTAATGTATCCTGAAAATGTTCTGGGTATACTGTTTTAAACCTCAATAAATTTTCAATCGTTTATTGTCATGAGTATTTGTAACAGCATTTACAAAATCGTTATAAATATTTACTAATTAAATTTCTGATGATATTGATAACAAATGCCAATAGCACACCACCCCGAACGACGCATATTTTTACTAATCTCTTAGTTAATATATAGTAATAAATGAATTTAAAATATTCGTATATAAAAATTATATGACAAATACACAATTTATTTGGTATTGGCAAAATAATAAATAAAAACAATAACTGTAAACACTTTATCAATGTTAAAAATAAAAACAATTAAATATAATAATAGAAAATTATAAACAAAAATTCCTTATAAAATATTGTGTTAAATAAATTCTTTTCAAATATGTGTCAAATTATAATAATATACAATACTATGGCCGTCGCGCATATAAATAATAACAATAATGCAGAAATACAATTATAAACTATACCACATAAAATATTTAAATTACATATAGTTAAATATTCAATAAATAGTATTTGTAATATACACATTTTACATTCCATTAAATAATAAAATAATAAATAATAAATAAATCAGTTATATCTTGCTTTTAAAAACACCTTATGTTGTATTTTTTAATAATATTATAATGATACCACCACAATATAATTTTTGTATATAAATAAATGTATTTCGTATATTATATAAAAATGTAATAAATATAATGAATGTTTAGTTTAGATAGACCGACATATAGAGAATATAAGAAATAAATATATTGTATATATATAGAATCTCTATCTATTTAAATACATATGACATACATATTAATATACGTGAATATGTGAATCATGATTCATTGTCGATTTATTTACTTGATAAAAACCAATATATATATATTATTATACCATATAAAAAAAACATAACCAAAATAAAAAGAAAAACAGCTAAATATTTTTTATTTTATTTTTAAACTTGATTATTATTCACCGAGGGTACACATTTCTCCTTATACATATATACCATTCAAAAAATAAATTGTCATATGTAGGTACAAGTAAAAAATAAAATATTATATTGTATTTATAACAAAAATTGTATATATAAAAATATATAAAATATATGTATATGATAGAGCATCCGGTTAAATGCTTAAAAATTTATTTGTTACCTTCATTTATTTTATCTACTCGCGTATATATATATATATAAAATATATCTTCTTCATCATCATCGCGCTCGTACATTACTTACAATATATCTATTATAATAATAGAAGAATAGAAATAAGACACGGTGTGGTGTTTGTAGCAGCACATAAATTTACGAGGTAACACAATAATATATAAATATATAATTTATACAGAAATATTATAAATTCACATACACTTGAAATTATATAATGTATAAAAATTTTTCTATATTTTATATATTCTTTAGTTTATTGTTTATAAATAAATTATTAAAATAACCGAGAAAATAGAAAAAAAAAAAAATAATAAATATTTATAAATACAATTTAATTAACAATTTATTATAATTTTTTAGTTCTTTTTTATTTAATTTCAATGCAACGCTAATATATATATATTGAATTTATTACATAATTCGTTGTTATAATAATTATATAAATTCATTTATAATCAATTTTTTATTTTTATAAAATAATTTAAGGAAATAATTATAAAAATTATATATTATTAATATATTTATAAGTTATTTTTTATATACTATTTATATCACAGAGTGGTGTCTCGTAATAAAATCAGATCGATATATTGCAATATATAACTGATTATAGATATAATATATTCTTGAAAGCGCATATTTTTTAGTAAATAGTTTTATGTGGAAAAAAAATGGGTGTACATCGAACTAAATTTTCTAAATAAAAACACAACTATTTTTATGATTTGTTTTCGAAATTTTTTATACTAAACAAATAGATAGGATAAACAACTCATATAAGAAGTACACCTAATTTCCATAATCTAGTTTACTATTTCACCTATACACAGCATAAATGTAGTGATATTTTTTAATCATACGGTGGTATACTTCTATCACAAAACACCCATAACCTATATTTTGTATATAATTGTATTATGAAGAGAAGATAAATTAATAATAAAGATAAATTTATTATCTTACAATTAAAGTATTAAATTAAAATTAATAGGAAAAAATATATATTTTCATTATTATCGTATATTTTTTAGTAGTACACCATAACGCCATCGTTAAATGTGACAAAGAAAAAAAAATAAAGAATTTTACTATAAAAACGATACTTGAATATTTGAAATGAATAATGGGGTTAAAAGACGCATAAGATATTTCCTATATATTTTCTTATTTTAAGAAAATTGAATGATATTGTATTTTTTTTTTTTGTGTATTGCATATATTATATAAATTGCTATACTTCAATATATTATAAGTAATTTTTTTTTTGTTGTTGTTATTGTGCTATATATATTTAGTGATAGCATATATATGTTTTTGTGTGAAACAAAAATAGTAAATAAGAAATATTTTTATGTTTGTTCATGTTTTAAATTTTAATTTAATGTTTATGTATTATAAATTATACAAAGTCGTATAGAAAGTATATATTGTATATTATATTTATAAGTACTCGTCGTATATAGAAAAACGTATACAAAAATACATTATACTTTGTCTAAAAAAAATTGTAACAATTCTATATAAATTAAATATATAATATAAGAAAAATTATATGATTATTTTCGGAGAACGTAGAAATAAACATGAATCAATAAATTATTATTAAACCTACAATAAAAATATTGCAATATATATAAAATTTTATTTTTATATACGAGCATAGATTTTTTCTAATTTTAAACGAATGCACACAAATGTGTACATAAACACAGTTTCAAATAAAATCTTCTTAAAAGTAAACGTTTGTAATTTTATATCCATAAATAGTAGAAGATTTTTTTTTAATTACTAATACATTGTCTCAACATTGTTATTGACTTTACGCAGTAGTCTATAAAATTGTGTATTTTAGTAATTTATCTATACGCCCGCATATCGGATATTATATTTCATAAAAATCGTATATTAAATAATAAATATTTATATATACTCTGAGAAAATTGAAGAGGATAAATAAAAATATTATATATATTTTCCATTTTAAAATATGTTAACTTTCGTTTTTTGAGTGTGTGTATGTTTAAGTTAAAATAATATATAATTTAAGATATCATATTTAATTGTTTATTTATATATATATATTTATCGTTAAATCTTAAAAGAAAAGCTAAATATTTTTAATTCATAAATACACAAAATTTAGAAAATATACAGTTTTTAATGGATTTAATATAATAAATAGGAAAAATTATACTTTAAGTTATAAATTATTATTAAAATGGACATATATAATTTATATGTATATAGTTTAAGGATATTAATAAAAAAATATAAATTCAATATTATATCTATTTAAAAACATATTTTATATAGATGTAACATATCATGGCACACATAAAATGACATTAAATGTCATAGTATGTATATAATAATTGCACAAGTGAATATTATTTCAAAACTATTATCGTCCTTTTTATATTTATTTATATATCTATAGTGTTTTTCTTTATAAATGCATACCATACTAATAATATATATGAAACATTGATAATAAAAATATAAAATGTAATATAAATGTATTTTAATGGGTAATAAATATCACAAACATATAATATAGCTAGTAGCACCATCGTAGATATACATTATGTTTAATTTTCTTAACATTATATATATATATTAGTATACCACAATGAAAGAAAAAAATCTATTTCACGAGCACGACTGTATTTGATAATATAATTATATTAACTATAACAAAATTTACTTCGGTTTTAATTTTTTTTTTTTTTTTTAGAAATGTTAACAGACTATACATCCTTATTCATATATTGTACAGAGGCAATTATATAATGATTGTAAAAATGACATATAATTGACACATAAAATTGAAAATATGTTAGTAAAAACTTTATATAAACAGATAAATATAAAATATATACTTTTCTTACAAACTTTCCTTTTTCTGTATATAGAATATATATATATATATCGTTGGATGCATCACATGACAAAAAAAAAACCATATGCCTAGAATATATAACTGTATAGATATATATAGAATAATAAAATCCTTAACCTTATTAAAATTTATATTGAATTTTTTCTATACTTCTTCAATCAAACAATATATTAAAATTTGTTATAAAACATAAGTATCTCATCGTTTGATTGTTTATAAATGCATATATATATATTGTATTGTTATCTTTGCATTATATAGGATATATTATTTAATTTTCTATTTTCTAGAATATATATATAGTTCATGTAAAATAATATTGATTATATGTTTCTTTAAAAATACAAATATAAAATTTTGAATTTATATAATTTAATCAAATATATGATATAACTATTATATTTTATGCAGTTTAAATATCTTATCTATAAGAGATAACTAATAGATTAAAAATTTATATATACAATAGATAAAATATGAATTATATAATTTAACAACATTTTATTTGCATATATGTTTTTCTCAATATAAAAAAAAATATAACTATCTATCTATTTTCAACATTTATTAAACATTATATAATTACTTCCGAATAAATTAAATATACTATTAACATATTATAAATATATTTAATTGAAGATTATATAAAAAGTTTTGCTATATAGTTTTTGATTATATTAAAAAAAAAAAAAAAATGAATATAAAAATGTATAATGAAAAAACTTGTTTTTATATTCATTCATATTTATCTTATAATAATTCTCAGATTCATGAACAATAATTATTACTTTTTAAAAATTATTCAGCGCAAGTTCATTTTGTATAAACAAACTCAAAAAACAAATAAAAAAATAAAGAAATAATAACTCTTGAAAATTATATAATAAATTATTATTGTTGTTATATATTTTATAAGCAATTAATTGGTATTTAAATTTTATGTATATTTAAATTATGTATTGAAGAAAATAATTAAGCAATTTCATATAAATATTTATTTATTAGCACAGTTTTTAAAATTATGTGTTGTGATTTTGTGACTTATTTATGGAATGAGAATGTATGCGGTGTATTATCGAGTTATCTATATATACAATAAAATATGTATTAATAAAAATAAATCAATAAATCGGAAAACGATGAATAAAAATCGAAAAAAAATCACATAATTTTTATTTATTTTATTTTTTGCATCTTTGACTTTGAGATTATTTTTGTTTGATTTCTTTTATTTTCACTAAAATTATTCGGAATTTAATTTTAAAACAAATAACAAAACATGTGTGTATGCGTAATATTTTATTGGAAATAAATGTAGATTACTAAATTATAATATTTCTAGTAAAATAATGTCTGTTTCGTCATATATATATACGCGAGTATATATTAAAATTATATTTAAATTTTAAAGATTTCGTGATGGTTGTACTTAAGAGATATGCAATTATTTCATGTGCGTATATTAATAACATAATAATATGATAATCCATGTATATACTATGGTATATGTAAAAGTTTATAAAGCAATGAATTTAAATTTTAAATATATAATAAAAAAATTTCACATGTGTACTTGAAAATGAAAAATTATTAATTAATTATACTATTATATATAATATTAATAACTTAATAAAACCTTGACAAAAGGTAGCCCACCACAAGTTAACTTTCCATTTATATAATTTGTTTTTTTTTTATAGATAAAAATTCTACATATAGATAAAAATTAAAGTCCATTCATTAAAATTATACTGCGGATTATGGACGCGCAGCAGGTATAAATTTGTGAATGTAAAAATCAAAAAAAAATTACCTAAAACATTAATAAAAATAGAATATCGTGAGTTTTTAATTTAAAAACAAATATGTAAACACATAACGCAGTTAAATATACACACATCACACATCACATATCACATACATATATTATATATGCAGAAAAATAATAAGAAATTCTATAATTTTATCATAATATTATAATAATACATATAATAATTAATAGATGATTGATCTTAATTATTTAATTAATTGGAGATTCATTAACTTTCAATATGTATTGTATAAGATACACCCGCCAATGTTAAAGTTATACATATATATATTTTTTGTATTCATTCATTAGTATTGTTTTACTTATAAACAAATTAAAGTGCAAAAAGACAATTAATTAAATGTTTTCCATCCAAGATGTAAATGGTTAGAGTGTTACGTATCTTATACAATGTCATTGCGATCGTGACAGAATAATAATAATATTAATAATAACTATGTTATATTACCATATATTAAGCGTTGTTCCATATAATTATTTATAAATTTAATATAACTTAATATTTATAAAAATTCACATATGTTAGTTATATATTTTATATATATTTTGATTGCACAACACCCATTTGATCACAATAATAATAATAATAATATAGAAAGTGAAAGATTAATAAATTTTTGTTACAGTTTTTTTTTCCTTTCTATATAATAAATATTAATGGATTAAAAAGAGTATATAGATTTATGTTGAAAATGTATTGTTCATATATTGTACATACATATACATAAATATTATATAAAAATAATTAAAACCACGAAATAACATAATAGTTATTATAAATTAGCAAATAATTAATTAATTATGTATATTTATAGTTTATTGACAAATTCATTATATATTATAATGCTGTTATAAATAATTATGTCATATATAAGATATGCGTATAACAATCAACAACAATAATTAAAATATTATGATATGTCAATAATAATATAACTTCCATATATACACTGGTCTTCTGATGACATTTATGTTTTTTATTGTATTTTGTATATATATTATAATTATATTGAATCATTATTTTATTATTATTATTATTATATTATAATAAAATTTTATTAATACAAATATATACGAGTATATTTTTAGTGCGCGGGTGATAGATACGAAATACGATATATATATATATAGACATATTATAAAAAATGTATTATATTATAATTACAATTAAATTACGTGAGAAAAATTTATATATATATAAATTATTTTTAAAAGTCAATGGCTTGTCCTTATTTAATTTTATAATACATAATCTGATTTAGTGCAGCATGTATTTTAATTATTATATATTCAATGACATTAATTATAATTAAATTATTTATTATATATATATATTTATTTATTTACGTTGATTGAACTTCCATACATATATGAATTTTAACTGCGAGAAAGAATTAAATTATTTAATTGTTATATGTACAATATTTATATTACAGAGTATTAGTACATTTCCGTTAATAATATTTTGGTATTGTATATTGTAACATCTTTTTTATTATAATGGATTTTCTTTGTTAAATTGTAAATTATATTTTATATATATATATATATATATATTTTATTGTTTGTTATATAATTAACATAAAATATATAACTATTATAACTATGTTGTATATAGAATTGTAATTATTGTATATGTATAATTTATATATGTGAACTTGAATTAGGAAATAATTTTTTTTATAGCATTTTAGCTAACTTTATGATCGTCGATATATATATGTAATTTAATATATAAAATATATATAAAATCTTAATTTTTATTTCATTTTTTTACTTATATACCATATATACGAAAGTTAATTTAAGTCAAAAATATGATGAAAACGATGAGAACCTATATAAATATTGTAATTGTTAATTATTTAAATGGAAAAAATTTCCAATTTGAAAATATTATAAACTTTTTCTTCTATATATATATATACGCACACAGCAAACACTAACTCATCATATGTAATATTCTGTATTATTGTTATAGATATATTTACGCGTATACCATATATATATATATATCGATGAATGAAAGCGCTAATTATTATAAAATTTCTTTCATTTATATTGTAAGTATATTATACTGGTAAAATTTATTAATAATATTACATTTCGATTATATATACAATTAAATTGTAAAATTTAATTACGATCAACATAATAATTTTATTAAAAATCATATATATTAGCATATTCCATATGTTAGAAATTTTATAATTAAATCTATATAACATATCTTGTATCATCTACACATAATGTTTTAAAACAAACTCATACTATACACTATATACACAGATTGTTTGAATTTAAATTAATAAATTAATTTTATTAAAATTTTCAATATATGTAAAAGCAGTAGTAAAAATATATATATGTGCATGAAGAAATAGATCTATATGTGCATATGTAATAATATAATCGTATATATTTGGAATAATTTTCAATTTAAATATATATCTATTGTATTATATATAAGCATAAATATATAGAAAATTATTATAGTATATTATATGCATAAATCTTACATCTATATATATAACAATCAGTGGCGCAGTGTGTACCGCTCATGATTTTCAATCATCAATTCGCCAAATTTTCATGTGAAACATTCCGACGTATATCCATGATATTATTTATATAATAATGTTTTTATACATAAATATTCTAATAATTATAGAATGTGGACAATATAATATATATATATATATAGTATAAAATATAAGTGTATATTTGCAAAAATTCTCTTGCTAATATTCTGTGTGTATTAAATATTCACGAAAACTATAAAAAAAAAATTGGCACATGCGATTTCCTCTGTGATTCTATTGTATAAAAAAATTTTTAAATATAATAATAATTGTTTAAAAATTATAATAACAACACAGGTATTTTATTTTTCCATCTTGAATATTAAGCATATTGTTAATTGTAAAATATATTCATATATACAAGATTATATATAGAAAATATATGGTATATGGCATATGTTAACACCGCACGTTACTCTAAAAAAAACAATTAAATAATATACAATTGTGTTGTACATACACATAACATTAGAATATTTTTCTAAAACAACAAACAATGGGAAACAAAAATCACAGTTAATCTAAACCGAATTTAATTTTATCCAAATATGTATAATTTTAATTTGTTTTAAATTAATAAATATTAATATAGAATATGTGTATGGGCGAGCATTTTTAATTGAATTATTAATAATAACTCCTGTAATACATATGTATATGAATGCCAAATAAAATATAATACAAAGCACGCATAAAATAACGCACTTACCATATGATGATGATCTGATTTTAAAAATTATAAAATGTTAGATTTAAAAAATAAAATAATAATATATGCGCGACGGTTAAAGGTCAACAACTTTTACAAAAACATTTCATTCATAATTTATTTTTGTGGTATTTTTTGTTAAATATAAAAATTAAATTTTAAATTTATGAAATATTAATATATGCATGCGGATGCCATCATTTTTTAAACATTTTTTTAACAATACAATAATAGATATATAGAAGACAAATTTAAAAAATTTTTAAATTATAACATAAAAATTGATATTTATAAATATTTGATATTAGTTTTATTTTTTATTGCATAATGTTTGCAACATAAATGTTCAATGTGCAAAAATTTTATTTAAAATAACATTGGGTGTGTATATCTGTCTGTCTATGGTATGGTATAAATTTTGTATATGCAAGTATAAGACACATTCATTGAAAAGCTTTCAGATGATATTTTTAAAATATTTTAAAATTCTATTATATTTTATATATAAAATAATTTCTTTTCGATATTATTATTTACAACAATCTATTTTAGATTATCATTTCGGATTTTTATGTTTTATGATTATATAAAATATATGATTTCGAATCAATATAGTAGGATATGGAACATATAAAATTTTATTATTTTTTATGAAATAATATTTTCTATATATAAAAAAGAAATGCATATAGTTATTTTCTTTACATGACACACATTCATAGATGTACACGTGACACAAAATTTTAAATTTATCAAAGTTTTATCATTTTTAACACAAATTTTCGAAAAGATATATATTATATTTTCTATAATAACTAAACTAAAAAATTATAAATTATATCCAAATTAATTACATATAGGTAAATAATGATTTAATAAAATTAATTATTTATTCAATATTTATAGAATGTTAATATAAATAAAATTAATATATTGTTTATATTTAAATTGTAATAATATATACATTTCTATATAAATAAAATTTGAATATTGTTATTAATTTAATGGAAGAGAAATTTTGTTTTCTGTATATTTAATAATATTATTACAATATATATATGAATAGAAATACACACCGTTTGTGCAATATGCACATATATATGCATTATAATAATTATGGTTTACAAATGATGAACAACATTTTAATTTAATAAAGTTGATTAATCATGCATTTTATAATATGTAAACGCATCTTTTGTCAGCCAAATAACCGGGGAATTACATACTTTCTCTAATCTATAATAAATGGATGTGCTGGCGGTACGGTAATCTATAACGTTATATTTATGTGTATATTATAACATTAACTTCCGACAAACTGCCAACATTTCATGGCATTTTCTTCAGGTGCGGTGTAAGTCAAAATAGTTTAAAATAGTCGAAAAATGTATAAAGTGACGCTTTAAATTTGTTAAAAATGCTTAATCCATTCCGGTTATTTTTTGGACAGAGCGTATATAATTTAAACATATAATACATATTAGAAAAATGGAAAAAAAATATATGATATATACAAATTATTTCGAAATATTTATGAAGGCAGTACATAAAATGCACAATTACACATCAAAACTAAAAAATCATAATTACAATGTACATATAAAAATATTTAAAATAAAACTTTTTCTTAATCAAAATGTCTATATAATTAAATATTTTAATATACCATAACCGATATAATATTATCTGAACTAATCGCAGTCACTCGCATGTTAAAATTATGAAATTAAATAAACATCTATACAATATACTCTATATTCCGATATAATTATACAGATCAATTGATTAATTGTGATATCATATATATACGAGCCAATGTAAAGCCAAACATTTAAAATTTATCAACACCACAATTCCAATGTTTTCAGTCAGAATGTGGTGGATTAAAATATATCGAAATTTAAATTGTGTTTTTTTTTATTAATTAAAAATATTAATTAATGGATAATTATACGAAACATCGGAATATTCTTCTATTATGGAAATCATATGATAAAATCAGAAAGTAATTCTATATATGAATATAATATGCAATAATTTCCTACTATAAAATATATTAGAATTCTGTTCTAAATTCTAAACATTCAATCAATAAGGAATTGTTAACATGACTATATACGATAAATATTATACTTGGAAAAACATGAAATCATGATGATGATGATGGTAATGATAAACAGCAAAGCATCATAAGATTATTTAGACACTCAATTTTCTTCTTCTGTATGAAATATTAAAATAATATATATATATATACTTAAATATATATATAATTTACAATAACTTACGAATATTACCGATTTATTGTATAATAAATTTAAATTTAATATATATATATATTTTGTACAAAATTCAAATAAATCTTACTTTAGTTTTTAATTTATTTTATATATACTCGTAATACAAATATATTTTGTTTTATTATATGCGTATGTGTATATTTCATAAATAGAATTAAATATTTAAATTTCTATTTCAGGTTGCAAATATATTTGCTTTCATAAATCAAATATAAATATAACCAAAAAAAAAAAAAAAAAAAGACTGAATGTTGTTCTTCTGATGAACGAAAAACGGTAAGTTAATTCAATAATTTAATTTAATTATAATAAAATAAGAGTAAGCAAAAATATTGTATATGCAATATTAAAAATTTGTAAAACAAATGCAAAATACTAAATTTTATATTATAAAAAGAAAATATAATTTTGAAAACGAATATCTGTTTTAATAATCGTCGTCATATATATTAAGTAAAAAATCTTTTCAACAACAACAAATTCTTTATCTTCAAAAATATATCTGCGATGCTTCCGATATACGATTTGTTTTATTGTTTTTTTTTTCCCACAACAACAACAAATATTTTATTGATTTAAAATCTCTAATCCCGTAAATTTCGACATAATACTGTTCCAAATGTATATAAATTTTATTATAGTATATTATATTAAGTAATACACATATTGTATTATATATTGTATATAAAAAAAAGCTTTACTTTTGTAAAATAAAATACCTTAGAGATAATAATAAATATAGTTTATATAGAAAAATGTGTATTCGATATGGTTGCAATATATATATGTTTTAAATTATGGTGTATACAAAAACAAAAAAAAAAAAATAAAACTGTACTCCATAAAGGATTATATTTCATTTTATCTAAAAATTTATTTAAAAAGAAAAATAGAAAAACCAGATATAGTAAAAACAATAAATGTCAATAAACTTTCCGTTTTGAATTATTTTATGTATATATACGATCATTTTTTTTCTTTTCGAAGTAGTAATTGTGTACGACTTATAGCAGCTCTTATGTATATAAGAAAATTGTTTAAATAAAAAATTATTTGAAAATTTTATTTCAATTTTATATATGCATACCAATGTATATTCTTATGTTTTCATAATGAAAAACCTAATAACTATTTCGTCAAAAATCAAATCAAAAACGTTATTGCTTTAGTTTATTTTTTATAAATGAGCACTTCCTATATATAAATACACTTAATATACCATATAATATAATATTTTGTATATATACATATAATATATGAACAGAGTTATATACTATATATATATATATATAATTTCAATTATATCCATAATAATATACATTTAGTATAAATAGAAAAAAATAATTTCTTTATAATTAAAAGCACATTCATATTTCAATTATTATTTTAAAATTTAAATTCATTTGTATAGAATAAATAATGTATACAACACGATATAAAAGATTAATTTGCCAGCATTAATTAAATATATATAGAATAGTATTCATTAAATACACAATTATGTAATCATATTATATAAGTAATGTATTATATGTATGTTATTTAGGTAAGGTACTTAAATGTTCCAATCATATTTTTATATGGTATATATGGTATAGAAGGGCTTATGGACATGTTAACCAACCACTCACTGCACTATGTTGTTAATCTTATTTGTATATATACGTATAATTATGTATTTATATATAGATGCTTTATTTATTCAAATATATGCTAAACTAAATGTATAGGTAAATAAAACATATATTATGTTGTGTGTGAGTATAAATATGAGGTTAAACTTTAACTCAACCACATATTTTCAATGATATCCAGTTTTTATAATCGAACATAATGATAATTAAGTTTAGTAATTTTTAGTATGAAAAATACTATATATATACAGGGGATCGAGCTCGCGTCACCTTCAAATTGAATTGTTAATACAATTTAACTGCTGCCCCACTGAATTATTTGATCATATAGAATTATACGGAAATTTTTTGTATGATACAAATGTATGTATAATATTTCTTACAAAAAAACGTATATATTTTATTTATAATAACGTATATCAACAAAACAAATATTAATTATATATACACTGCCGAACTCCGTGCATAGCAAAATATATATTTATAATAACAAATAAATTTAAAACGAAATATAATACGTTAACAAAAAATTTATAATTTACAAACACATTTAAAACCGAAAATATATGAATGAACTATTTTTTTGGCAAAATTTATAACTGAAAAACATTTTTTTTTTTGCTTCGTCTTTTGAACACGTTAAAATACTTCTTCTATTTTTTTTTCTAATTTGATAATTAACTTAATTGCTATATAAATATGATTTAACTGTTCATACATATGGTATATATTAAATTAAACAGATTAAATAAATAATTTTAAGTATATGTATATTAATATAATATTGGTTTGTTTGTATGATCGTTATTATCATTATGTAATAATAATACATATATCAATAATATATAAAATATATAAAAAATTATAATATATTATAATTTATCCATTTCATTATTACGTATATATATGTATTAAAAAAAAATTTAATCTATACTAACGGCGAACAAAATTAGTATGTACTATATTTGATACCTATTTGAGTTAGATTCATAATCATTAAATATATGTTCATTATATAGTTTTTTTATACAAACACATGGATTTTTGTCAGTCAAAATTAATACTAAATCAAAATATAGGAGATGTTTTGAATTGCAATCAAATAGAGTAGTAGCTCTTTTCTATAATATATTCACAATAAACTAACAGCCACATTTCGTTACATTTTAAATAAGACAATTATAATATATATTTAATAATATATACATAAATCTATTAAGTAAATGTAAAATGATTTATAGTGAACAATCCGCAGTAGTAACTTTTACCATATATAAAATTTAATGATTTAAATCACAATTCTTGGTATAATTTGTAAAATTGCCATAACTATGATATCGAAAAGAATCATAAGAGATATAATGTATTTTTTTCTCTATAAATTAATCATCTGTTTCATTGTAATTTCGTTTTACATCAAAGATATATCATAGGATTTTCGTAAAATGCTACTTTACTGTAGTAAATTCAAATAACAACATCTATATGTAAGTTAAAAACATTATATTAATATACCATACACCGTTTATCTTTAATTGAATAATTCAACGATAACTTTATATAGTATTAAATTAAATTTTATAATCTGCCTTTTTACGTTTTTCATACACCCTGTCTGTATGTTATATACAAAAATGAATGTCTAGATATTTTTTAAATGATATTATAAATAAATTAATATAATTCAAATTACATAGGCACATGCATATAAAAAAAAAAAACATATTTTATAAATAAATAAAACAGTTAAACAAGTTATTCATCTTAAAAAATATGTATAGAAATAAATTCTTGAATATTTATATATAGATTCCTATCTACCACCAATAGTTCTATATATATATGCATATTAGTATATAGAGAGATTGGAATGCGTTAAATAAAACTAGTTTTTAATCTGTTTTATTTAATTTTGTGTTGTTGCTTATTTTTGATCATTAATTTGTTGTATTTATTTTTTTTTTTGGTTTTCAGTTTTTTTATTGAATGAAAATAATAAAAAATATAATAACTTAATAAAACAAAACAATATAATATATAATGTTAATACTACACATCTATATACAATATACGATACATCATATAATAAAATGCAGTCAATTTACGTAATGCATAAGGTAATCGTGAGCGTTTACATATTATTTAGTAGAGAATACAATTTTTTTATACAATAATACGAATATAATATTTTATGGTTCATTTGTAATTGCAGTAATTTTAAAATTTATATATAATATATTTCTTATTAATTTATTTTAAATAGAAAATTCTCTGTAATAATAATTTATATACCATAAATATAAAATAACTAAATATATTGTCGCCGGAATTGAAAGTTTTATTATTATTATAATATTATTAATAAATTATATTTAATTTTCTATGCGGCGGATGCATATATACTTTATTTCTTTATTTTTTAATAAAATCATTTAATTGTTATTATAATAATTATGATTAAGTTTTATAATTTAAATAATTTGCGCAGTGTAAACGAGCAGTGGTTATGGCGTGCCTGGACAAACGTATACCAGATTCAATTACCGTGAAATTGAATTGGTATTTTCATATATAAAAATATTTTCCATTGATCTATATATACCATCATCATGATGACAAGAATCATTTTAAAGTTTCTTTCAATTATTATTATATTATATAATTTTATTAACAAAAATATAAACAATTAATTAATTGTATATTCAAAATAATCTAGGTTTGTTTTGTACCATTAATTTTATTTTATATCAGATCAGGCTGTGCACAACAAGCAGTAAATTTATTTTACTTTTGGGATTGTATATAATATTGTTTTTTTAACCATATATATATATATGTTATATAAGTTTGTAGAAAAGTCCTTATCAATCCTTGCTAGATACATTTTCATTACTATTTAGTATATTTTTCATCACTAAAAGAATAGCATATGTATTTTTATATAGACAAACGTAACAATGATATAATAAAATATGAAATAAAAATAGTCAAAGTAATATATTTTACTTAATGTTGTTGAAACTATATACAATATCCATTATATATACAAGTATCTGTAAAGAGAAAAACTTTTTTTTCGTCGTTTGTCACAAAGTCAAAATATTTACAACAATAAAATAAAACGGATGACTATAATAGAACACAAAAAAACATTCTTAATTCTTAATATTCACTAATGGTGAGATATATATATATATATATATGTTTTGCCTCTATAGTATACACATATATACCATAGTTTGTTGAAGAATGTATAATAATATAAGAATAATATATAAACAAAGAAGCCTATATATACAATAGATCAATTTGTGAGCTTGTAATAGCAAAGTGAAAAGTTTTGAAGCTTTTTAGATGTAGCGATATGTACTATATAATGTGTCCAAAATATAATTATGATTAATAATTTATTTTTTGTGTGTTTTAATATTGTAAAGTTTTTCTTCAATACACCCAATAATATATTTTTGTTTCACTGCAAATTGTTGATTTAACACATAATGTATTTGTAAAAAATTAGTGATTATATACACATTTTGCAATTCAAATAATTTGAATATTCTTTATATATATATTTCCTTTGATAATATAAATATATGTGGCATGAATGCTTGTGTATAATACTAGTAAAGGATTTTTAATGTGTACGTATTTTAATTGATATATCCCTAACCGTATTTTTATATAAACATATTATAAATTGACGAATATTGTAATTTATTTTGTATAAATATAGATACGCATCAGTCTATAATATCTATGATTCTATTTGTTATACTATATGTTTTATATCGTATGTTGAAATTGTGTGTGCATTAATTATTTTTTTTTATAATAGAGACCAAAAACTCTATATATACAAACTATATATGTAATTTAATAATAATAACATCACATGTTGTGTGAATTTTCACTTTGTTATGTAAATTTATAATTTACATTATACAAATATAATGCATATGCATATATTCACTATGTCCGAAAAATAACCGAAATGGCTTTCTAATAAAAGGATCTGAGGTGATGACAGTTAAATTTCATGACATCACTTTCTGTGTGTAAACCAAAATATAACGCATTAAGTTACAGTATACTTTTTTAAATATGGTAAAAATACTGCCGAAAAGGTTGTCATGTTTAAAACCACTTTTATTGTGATCAGAGAGAACACAAGTTTTTGGGTTTATTATTATTATTATTTCTATAAAAATAAATTAATTTTTTCCATTCCGATTATTTTCCGGATTCCAGAGGTTGTACAAACAACCAAAATATTATACATACACATTATAACACGCATATAACCACACTATATATACATTACCTTAAATTATACTCATCGTTTGTAATTGTATATATATTATACAATATAAATGAAATTGAAAAGAAAATTAAGTATATAAAAATAAATTCAAATGATACTAGAAAATATATGTCCACAGGTAATTAATACAACAAAAAAAATAGATACATAGGGAAAATATATAGTCAAAGATCATTTAAACAAAATTAATTACTTATACCACGTCAATTTGTAATTTATATATACAGAAATAAAAATACTAATGTTTATTTAAAATGTTCCATTTATATATACATCAAAAATTAAAATAATTAGATATGTCATCATTTTAAAAATTTATAATTATTATTATATAATCATACAGCGGACGATTTCCAGTTTACTATATAAATTTCTATATAAAGATAAATATTTCTAAATTTAATTCATTCATAGCAAATGAATTAAAGAATACTATGTATAATATAATAATTTGCTCGATAAAAATTAATTCCATGTTATCATATAGTGACTGACTATGACTATATGAATGTAATTTAGTCTGTTTTGTGTATTACAATGTGATGATGTATTGAAGCAGACAACAAAATTTAATCACACCCCATATGTTATTTACATATTCTTTAACAAAAAAAAAACATTAATTAATATAAATTTCCAGATATAGCAAATATTGTAGATTTTCTTCACCTAGAGCATTTGCTTAATAAATATGTATTCACTGTCATGAATATGTGATTGATACACATATTGTAATTTATTGTGGCGTGTAAACAATATATATAAATAAACTAAATAATTTATTAATTATAATCACACATTTTGAGTTATTTTAATTCAATTTTTGTTATCCTTATATATAATACCAGTACCGGTAACTATAAATATACTAAAACTATACATATTTCTATGATTTGGTTTAAAGTTGGTTATTTATACTAATATTTTGTACTGAAGCAAAAAAAAAATCTTTAACTTTATGAACGTATATGAAAAATGTTTACTTTTTAAAATTACTATACAATTTTAAAGTTTCTCTATATTTATACCATCATATACATAAAAAGCATACATACGACATATTATAAGAGTTGTAAATTGTTATTTTAATATATGTATAATATCTTATGTTTATATTTAAGAAATTGTATATAAAGAATAAAGGTTATTTTAAACTTTAACTTTTTAAAGCTATTTATTGTATATATATATATATATAGAATAAATACTCATCGTATATGTGTCATATATAAATTTATATTCATTTAACATTGTGTATCCATTTAGTTTAGATTTTATTCGTATATACATATATATAATAAGATAATTTAGAGATAATAATAGAGACATATGAAATTAAAACAATGTTATATAACGTATTTATAAATAGTATGAACACGAAATACAATATTCACATATATATATTGTATATTCATATAATGTTATATGGTAATATGGAAATTGAATTTTAAAGGATCATTATACCACACAAATTACTGATAAACTTTATTAGGTTTCTTTTTTTTTAGATTTCTTTGTCGGAAAAGTTTCTGAAATTTTAATATATTGTATATATATATATAAATAATTTATTATGTATAGAATAATGTAATATATTTAATTTCAATTAGTTTAATTCTATATAATTAAATTTAAAATAATATTTTGACTATTCTTTTAAAATATTATAATTATTATATACCATACATACCATACTATTATAATATTATATATATAACAATATAAAATTTAAAAACTCTTATCTCTCATTCATGCAGATTTAGCTATATGCATATAATATTGTATGTAGTGATATAAAATCATATATCTAAATAGTACGTAATGTCTTTGTTTTGTTTTAGTATAATAGTACAATAGTATTTTTTATGTGGATAAGAAAAAAGAAAACATACACAATATGTATGTAAACATTTAACTGTGCTATGCTGTTCTATGATGCACATAAAATGCAATGTTGTTCATATCTATCTATTCTATTGTATATATATAGCATATGCACATATTTATATATATAAAAATAACATTTATTATAACCAGTTTCTATATACATATATTAATTTAATACTCTCTGAAGATAGATATTTTTTTCTTCTTGTATGCAATATATATGTGTGTACCTAATATTTAAGAGTTAGTCTAAGATTGTATTTTATTTGTAATAATAGTATTATTATTATATATATTTATTTATTTCTATATACCATATATAAGTGTATATACGAGTGAGCATATATAAGATTATTGTTACAATTTTCTTCTATGTCATTCTTACCGTTAAACATTTTACCTTATTAAAGTTAACAAAACAAACCAACTGATTATATCGTTTTATTGTTTTTGTATACATATATACCATATGCATATAATATATATAGGTGCTCATCGAAAACTTACATTTTCTTTTATGGTTTTTATTATTTTTATTTTTTTATATTTATAGCGAGTACTACACACATCTAATTTTATAATATTCATTACAAGAAATATTATTTTAAATGAACGAGTGTTTACTTTTATATAATATATACTATACAAAATACAAAAATTATATATTATTTCTATTTACTCGCATTGGAATAAATATGATTTCATTAATTTAAATTCAAAAAAATTTTTACGGTAAAATGCATTTAATTATGTATATAATATAGTATATAGAATATATATTCGTATGTGTGTGTGTGTGTGTACGATACCTATATACCTTATATACATAAAAAATATAATAATAATAATAATTATCATTTGATAATAATATATATTTATATATATTATATACTTTACTTATTATTATATAAAATATCTGATGTATATAATATTTAATATTTTTTTTTTGAAATGTACAATTTATTTCATTTTTATTATATATATTATCATGATATTAATATACACGTTATATACAACATTTTATTATTGCATATAAATTTTGATAATACATAGCACATATATATATATATATATATATATGCTCAAGTGCATTTATATTATAAATATTTCATATATAAATAAATCGTAACAAATATTAATGGGGGTTTATGTTACTATACATTTTATATAAATATATTAATGTTGTATCAGTTATATGTTATATGTACACTCTATATATACAATATATGGGTATATAGAATTGATAAAAACTTTATTACCTACATATATATATATATACAATATAATGTTATGAACAATTTTCAAATATGTGTCACAACGCTTAAAACATCATATATATATACAATATATATGTAGTAATATAATCAGGTTCAATTATACGATTTATTATATTACTATATTTGTATATATATACAATATATAAATTTAAATTCAATGTTATTCAAACTGTATATAATATAGTTATAGCATATATATATATACTATTTACTATGTATATGGTGTATATAAATACATATTAATTATATAATAGTAAATTATAGAAGAACTGCATTCAAGTTTCACACAAAAAAAAGAAAAATGATACAATGTACTACAAGTAAAAAACTAAAATAAATAAAATATATGTTTTAGATTTTTTTCAAAATTTTTTCTTTCATATATATAATATATTCCTTATTTGTCTTATATTTTAATCATTGCTATATAAGAGCTGGTAAAGTTTATGCAATTTTATTGTATTTATTTCTCCGTTATTTACATTTTGCAATTACATATATATATTTATATAAAATATATAAATACATATTAGTAGAGTATTGATTGATAGGCACACATATACGTTTAAAAAATTTTATTACATAATCATGTTTCGAATATCAACATCATATCTATTAAATATCTATGCTCAATGATATATATATATATATATATATAAGATTTGTCATTTTATATATATATGTATATAACAAATAACCTATTATATATTTACGTATTTACAAAAGTATCTTGAGAAAATTGCATGCACAACATACCAACAGATTGTTTATTTAGATATATATGGTATATATGATAAATAAATAATAAGTATAATATATATATATATATATATACCGACTTAAGTGTATACTGTGTATATATACTAAGTATACTAAATATAAACCTATATGATGAGAATGACAACAAATGAAAACAAACTTGACCGGTTTTTGTGTTATTTTTATCAAAAGTAATATATGTATAATATTGTACGGATAAAACGTTAGGTCAGTTTTATATATTTTATCTATGAATAATTTGTAATACATTTCTGCTGCATGATAAAATAAAGAAAATATTAAATTTAATTTCTTTAAAAAAAAACGTTTTTTATAACGCAGAGTATTATTATTAATATAATTGATAATAATAGCAGAAAAATATAATACTCAAATTAGATAATATTACATAAAAATAAATCCGCACATATTCTAAAAATGTTGTGCATAAAAACACTTAATGAACATTTCAATAATTTTTTTCACATCTTTGTGAACTTCTACAAAACAATAAAAATAATATATTGTTTGTGTATGTTTGTTAAATTAAGGTATGTAAAAATTTAGAATGGGTTTTAACAAAATTGTTTATGTACAAATATTTTTAATAAAAATTGCAATATACGAAATTACGATTAGGATTATTTTTCGTGCAAAATACATTTAGTAAAATTTAGTTTTTAGTTATGTGTAATTTTTTTATGTATACCACGACATAAGTTTTTTTTTTATTATTAATACCATATTGTTTGTTAACGCCATCGTTCTGCAATACATTACAACAATTTTCTTGATCATAAACTTCTTATTTATAAATACTTATATGAAAAACGTGAGATTTACACTATTTAAATAGATTATTTATGCGTATATATATATATATAACTAATCATATTTATATAATAAAATAAATATAATGTCAATAATTTAACTGTATTACCTATATATAGAGGTTATACTTGCTAGTGATTATAGTATGTGCATACATGTTAGTCACTCTAAAAGTTTTATAGTGTGACTCATATAAAGTTACTAAAATTATACGGAATTTATTTCATATTTAATATAACATAGGTTAGAGGAGCATAAGTGAATGGCTAGCGATAAAACCGAATAAGAAATGGGTAGTATTTTTTTAGTATATCTATTGGAATATACAATATATCAATACTGTTGAAACGAAAACTAAAAATAAAATATTTAATCCATATATTCCGGAGCCACAAATATCTTGCTTTCAAAACGATTTTCTTTAGTTAATAGAAATATCACTCAATAATATTGTTCAATTGTGTTGTTTACACATGGCGAAAATTGTGTTTTAATTACTTGTGTATTATATATATACCATAACTTTGTTACTATTACTTCAATAATTTAACAATTATCGTCGTCACACCATTTCTGTATGGTGAGTCGTAGAGAACAATATTTTCTCTATGGATACAAAAAAATTCCTATAAAATTATAGTAATATTCCTTTTTATCATTTACGTTTTTTCAATCATTGTTTTTTATTTTTTAATATAACTTTAACCCAAAAATTATTTTTGTATCGGTGAAATGTATACAGAAAAAATATTGTTCTATTATAATTTTCATTTCATTATTATATTGATATTTCAAGCAATATATACAAAAAACTCCTTTTTTTTTTAATTGTAACATATTGTAGTAACAAATTGTATTATAAAATATTTATATATAGCAATTATTTTAAAAATTTCATTTAACTGAAATTGTTTGTTTATTGTTATTATGATTTTATATTACTGAAATTAAATTAAGCATTGTGTGTAAGCATTTACTACAATATTTACAATTGAATTTAATTAGCAATACTATTTTCTCCATAGTAACTTCAACAAAAATGATGCAAATTACCACTCGAAATTATAGTTTTAGACATGGTGTCTGGGTGACTGATTTTATATACTACAATATAGTACTTTTTATAATGAAAATAAAGAGTATTTTCTTCGTGCCCATTTTACAAGAAAACATTTACTACATACGAATGACAAAACAGTTTAAAAATAAAACAATTCTAAGAAATTTTTTTTGGAAGGATTAAAATAAGAGAACAATTTTCCTTTATAAAAAAAAAAATAAAAAGTAACAAAAAGATTAACAATTATTTCATAAAATGATCAAACTTTTTAAGTGACTCCCATACATACTCGTATAATCCATTATAAATATATTAAAGGATTTATGAAATCGTATATAACTAACTAAATATATATATATACAATACACATAAATAATAAATCTAACATATTTTCTAATAAATTTTTTTTTAGTTATGTGTCAAAAATATAAATAAGATATATGACTTTTTATTTTAAACATATGTATTATGGTATTATATTTTTCATATTTATATATTTTCCTGCATTTGTTTATAGTATATTTTTATTTTATTTATTATTTATTTACCAACACTCAGCGCGAGCGAGATCAATGTTATTTGTATTACAATTTACACAAAAATTTTATCAAAAATGTATCATATATGATACATATCGTTATTTTTTCAACATTTTCAATTGATATATGTAATGCATATTTTTTTTTTTATTGTTTTACTTTTATTGTACATCCTTTTTACATAATACATAATATATATATATATATGTGCATATATAAATACGTGTGTACGTATATAGTAAGTAGATTTATGTACAATTGAGATAAAATTGAAAAATATTCTTCAATATAAATATTATATAAAAAATAAAATCACTTTGTTTTCCATATATATATATTATACAACACCTAAGTTTATTCAAAAGGAATAAGGCACCTATACCTAAACCTATATATATATATGTAGGTGTATGTAGGTGTATTTTAAGTGCATTTATTTTTAGAGACAATACATATAGTATATATATATAGAGTAGATATATTCAACTGACAAGTGAATTTTCTATTGTCTCAAAGGAATTTATCTTTAAAAAATATTTTGTTATATATAAAATATATAGGGTAGTGGCACCATAGTACTCATCCCCTAACCAATTTTCTGCATACGAAAAAATATCACAAACATTAGTATATTATAATAATGTGTAAGTAAATGCTATTTTGTTCTTATATAAGGGGATGTTAGGAGGTGAGTAATAGTGCCACTACCCTATATCAAATTATTTTGTTGTTTTTATTATTATATATTTATTTATATATAGAATATGTAAAGAGTTTAAATTTATTTATGAATTTCTTTACAAAGACGATAGATATATTTAAATGCATGTAGTTTTGTTACGATAATATAGAAAACCACGTATGTATGTATTTTATATGAAGGTGTTTTATTTTTTTTTATTATCACTTTGTTAACACTAAACAATACACTGTGTATATATAGTTTTTTCTTTTATTTTTTTAGAATAAACAAAAAGTATTAAAAATGTCACATATAAAAGTTACATACACTCACACAAAACATATAGTTTTATTTATATATATATATATATATTGAATATCAACGACTTTAAAAATATGTACATATAATATAATAAAAGCTATTGAAAAAATGTAACTGAATAGTTTAACCCCATTTGAAAATTTTTTGTATTTCATATTATTATTTTTGGAAAAAAAAAAAAAAAACGAAAAAGTTTTTAAAAGTTTTATGAAAGTTTTTAAGGAAATTCTTGTTTTATATGTTTTTTTATATTTGTTGATTATTTTAAAACTATATATTTATATACAGGGTTTGCACGGTTGCACGTACTCGTTTGTCATCGCATTTATATAGCGTTTGTGTTTCGAGAATTTCCGAGAAAATTTCAAATTTTATTGATATATATTATATAAACAATAATAGATAATAAACAATAGATTGAATAAAATAGGCAGAAACAAAATTAAATAAATTATATTTAAAAAGTATTGTGCTGTGATAAATAAGTTTAGGATAAAATTACCCTAACTTATGGATCCAACCAGTCGGTGAGCAAGTTCAAACAAATGTTCAATCTACATTTTACTATCTCAACTAATCTGTATATGATCAACAACGCAACCAGTTGATTATCAACGAATACACCAGGTTGTATTTAACCATCAGCATTTATATAAACAGCAAATATACCTCGCAACAACAACAACCAATATACAATTAATTCTGCAACGCAGCAGATACATGTATTGTCACAACAAATACCAATGTTGCAATTATATATTATATATTGTATATGCTAATATATATAAATTATATATATGTTAATATACATATCTGTGATGTATATATATATATATATATGGTATAAACCGCATAATGACCTAATAACATGTTTAAATGAAGTGTAAATTATATATAAATAGGTATATAGAGAAATAATAAATAGATATTGTATAATAAAAAGTACACATTCATTCAATCAATAAATCAAATATAAAAATTTATTTGAAAAATAATTATATGATGAATATTAATTTAGAGATATTTTCTTATTATATTTATTTTAAATAATATGTATACTCTTCTAAAAAACATATACTATGTTAGATACCGTAAAGTATTTGAATGACTCTAATTGTATATATTAGAAGAATATATTAACTGTTTTGCTTATAAATACTAATTATTAATGTAATGCGAATCTATATATTATTATATGTAATTATATAATTTATATATAAATTAGTTAGTAAATTCATCAATTAGAAGATGTTTTTATCTAAGTATATAAAAATAATTAAATAATAAAAGATTTTTATATTTTTAATTTTTCTTATTTTTTTTTCTTTTTTTTTCATATAGATAATATACATATAACATGCGGGGCTTACATTTATTATTCTCAACAATATTTTTAGTTAATTCAACATTAGCACAATGTCCATGGCAAAGAGACATTCCAGATCTACAGACATCATGTTTATGTGCCTATAACTTAGGTCACGAACTATCTGTTCAATGTGACCAGGTATAATACAATATACACAATATATAAAATAGAGAAAATGAATAATAAATGTTGTTGTGTATGCGAAATACGAGTACATATATATTATTATAAAGTAAAAATAAAATCAAATGAGATAAAAACGACAAAAAAAAAAAAAAAAAGATGCTTATAAGAAGACCATATTTACATAAGAAAATAACACTTTTTATTTTTATTTATACTCGGTATACCTATAATAAAATGTATTTGTACAGTAAACGACAAAGAATAATAATTATATAACAATATATGGACTAATCGATTTATATAATATTCAAATAATGGAATTAAGGCAACATCAATCTTATCTTTTAATAATTGCAGAACAATTAGTGGATTTTTATATATAGTATGAAAAGTATTATTTATCAATTTTACTGTAACGAATGTTTGGAACATATAACAGAGCAACCATATGTCTTAATAATCGATGTTTTGTCGTTAACTGTTGAATACGTTTTATATAAATCATAGCATACACACAATAGATTTTATTTAAATTTAGTTTAACATATTGTTTTTATTATTATTTATTATTTATTTAATGTTTTATTATTTTTTTTTTTTCTAATTATAACTAAATAAATATAGGTTGACTTTCCATTATTAGTAGATGCTTTAGATAGATTTACAAGAAAAACATCAATTGATTTATTATATGTAAATAATTCAACGATCGATAAATTAACAAATAATATATTCAATAATTTACGATTGCATAATGTCCAATTGAGTAGTTGTAAAATACGTACCATTGAAGATAAAACATTTGAGGGACAAGAAAATATATTAAAAAATTTAAATTTACAAGATAATCAATTGGACGAGGTGCCGGTGAATGCATTAAAAATTTTAGAAATATTAAATTTACTAGATTTATCCAAAAATCATCTGAAACAAATACCGGATAATGCATTTTTAAATTTAAAAAAATTATCAACACTTAAATTAAGTGACAACAATGTAACATTATCGATTGGTGCATTTCATGGAATTGAAAATAGTTTAAAAAATTTAAATTTAAAGGGAACACGTCAAAAGCGTATACCCGAATGTATACGTGGTTTAAAAAAATTAGCATTTTTAGATTTATCACAAAATGGTATACATGAATTGCCCGGCATTGGTGGCATACGTACATTTGAAGGTTTAGACACATTGACAGCCCTGAATTTAGAAAGAAATTTAATACAATCATTGGGTGAAACAGCATTTGCCGGTGTCCGTAAAACATTAAGTTCATTAAGTTTATTAAATAATTTATTAACTGAATTTCCTGTTGGTGCTATACATTCACTAAAAGAATTGCGTGTACTTGACATCGGTTTCAATTTATTAACTGTATTACCTGAAACAGCATTTCGTGGTAATCCAAGTGTTACATTATTAGCATTAGATGGTAATCCATTACCAACCGTACCTGAAAAAGCCTTAATACATTTAAATCGAACCTTACGCGGTCTATCACTGGGTGGCCGCTTTTTGCATTGTGATTGTAAATTAAAATGGGTTGCCGAATGGATACTAAACGGTGATTTACAAGTAACATCACGTGAACGTAATCCACAATTTTGTGGTACACCAAATCGTTTTCGTGACCGTGGTTTTTATTCCATACAACCGGAAGAATTAACATGTCCTGAATCAGAAATCGATTTAAATGGACCAATTGGTGTGGTTGAATCATTGATACCGAAACCAATAACTTCAACAACAAAAATAAAAAGTACAACAACGGAATCGGGAGACGTGGATGTGGTAAATACAATAACAACAACATTAAAATCAACGGCCGCGACCACAACTATAAAACCAGCAACCATATTATCACCACAACAACAAATTATAACAACAAAATTAACGACATTACTACCATCAACGACAACATTTTTGATAAATCAGACACCAAATACAAGTATTTTTACATCAACATTAATACCACCACCATCATCATCATCATCCTCATCATCACCACCGTCATCATCTATATCGGTATCATCATTATTACCACAATCAACAGCTTTTGTAACAACAAAAAGTACGACGCCAAGTTATCCATCAAGTACAGTTGCACCGAAAGTATCCATTAAAAATACATCAACATGGCGCCAACAAAATTCAGCATCAGCAAAACAACGGCCACCACTTGTGCTTGGCTATCCAGCCGGACGTGGTTCAACATTACGCATTGACGATGCAAATGAAGTACAAGTAAAAAATGCATTTCGTCAAGATAATTCAGTTATTATACAATGGGATTCAGATACAGCAAATATTTTAGGTTTTCGTGTTGTGTACAGATTATTTGCGGAAAAAAAATTCAAACAAGGACCACCGTTAGAGGCCAGCGAAAGAGAATTTAAAATAAAAAATGTACCATCACAAGAATGTCTTGTTGTTTGTGTTATATCATTAGAAGAAATTAATGTAACACCCGAAACCGTGCCCTATTCACAGTGTCGTGAAGTACGTACAAATGCATCGGCAACATCAAATATGGATAAAATTACAATAGCCGCTAGCGCTGCAATTTGTGGTACAATAATTGTGGCTGTTATTGTATTTATTGCGGCCAGTCGTCGACGATCCAAAAAATTACAAGACATGCATTCAACACAAAAACATCCATTACCAATTTCTGGTTTACCCGTTAATTGTTGCGGACCAACTGGTAGCCCAGGACCATTAGGTTCAATAGCAACATTGTCTGCATTCAATCATCACAAGGTATTTTTTTATTGTTTATGCAGTTAAATTTAATATTATATGTTTTCATTTTCATATTGTGTAATATAGGTTCTTCAAGTATAGAATACACAAATTCCTTCACAATTCTGCATAAATCTTATTATGTTTACAAATAAATAACTATAATTTATGTAATACCTGTAATTTTATACAAATTCTGTGTATGCACATAGAATATTTATAATAATAATTAACGTATTCATTATAAATTATTTATATATATATATATGAAAAAAAAGGGCAACTCATTTTGAAATATTATAGTATAAATAATGAAAATAATAATAATAATAATTAAAAATAATAAAGAAAAATAAATTCAATAATTTCCGAGCTATTAAATTAAGTTTAATATATGCGATGTTCTTTTATACACTCTAATTACTTTTTGTGTAATTCAATGAGATTCGTCTTTATATATTTATTATTATAATGATGTTTATATAATTATTATAATAATTTGTTTATAACTATACATATATTATTCTTTTGTATATATATATAGATCAAGGTTATTAAATTAAAATATATAAATAACGCATATATATTATAATAATTATAATATAGATCAATTACTTAATTAATTATAAACTCGTATATTAATTAAAATAAAAAGTATTTTATCTATCATCATTATTATTATTATTATTTTAATTATTAATCAGTAAAATCAGTAAATCAGATTTTAATCCTAAATCCTTGTCAGTTCGATTTTGCTATACTGTATAAAGGCGTACGCAATTTGAATTTCACGGTAATATTTCATTTCAGAGCTTCTTCTAAATATATACGTGATAATAAAATATATATAATAAGTTCAATTTTACACTAAATTTATTTATAAGCGACAAAGTAATACCAATTTGAAAAGTGACCAATGTCTTATAAGAATGGGTTAAATTATATCATCTCATAGATGAAATATACATAAAAGACAATTAACTTATCGGAAATGTGAATTGCAAAATGCCTTTTACACCTATATTTGCAATTATTGCATTTCAGATATTTCTTCTATATGTGTATTTATGACTCCAACTCAATATCAATATATTTAATTATACAATAGATTGTTAATAAATTATATAAATTCCCATGCAATTAATTAAATTAAATAAACCTTAATATTTTCACATATAGGATTGGGATCAAGTATCAGCCTATAGTGGACGATCAATACCACGACCAAGAATTTATCAAATGGATAATCCAAATATTGCTGATGATTTACGTAGTCATATTTCACATTTTTCAGGTGTTAATGGTAATAGTGGTAGCGGTGGTGGTGGTGGTGGTGTTGGCGGCGGCGGCGGAACCGTTGGTGGTGGTGGAAAAACCAGTAAAACAAGGTATTTTTTTTTTGTTATAGTCGTCGTTTTTAACATTTTTTGCAATAGTATAACAAAATAATGAAATAAAAAAAAATAAATTTATTAAGTTATAGATCAATTGCTGATGGACAATCACAACATAGTTTTTCGAATCAATCACATCGTGGTTATTTAGGTTCAGCATTTCCGACAAATTTAGTTAATTCACGACCAGGTGAAATAATTAATGTTTATTTAATTTTAAAACATATAGAGCATTAATTTTATTTTATATTCAATATAAAAATAATATTTTTTTAAAATAGAATTACGACAATCTCGACAATCATTAGCAGCTGCATCAGATCGTATGTCACGTGCATCATATCCAGCATCAGTTGTACATGCACCGGCAACACAAAGTATTACGTCAAGTTCACGACGAACAAGACCACGTTCACGGTCACGTGAACAACTGAATGGTACACATGTTCATTCACATCGTCCAGGCAGTCGGTAAATACGTAGTTATTTATATTTAATTCAGTTCACAAATTAATTCAATAATTATCATAAATATATAACCGAAATTTATTTATAATAAATTTATTTATTATACAATTAATTAATTAATTTAATTTTTTTATAGTTATTCGACGGCTGGTTCAACACATACATTAAATAATTATTGTGATACATCAGATAATTGGACCGATCATGATATGGATATTTATATGGCCAGAAATGCAACAACACGAAATGGTTTGGTGCCATTATGAGATCAACTTATATTTACATGATATTTTGATGTTATTTTTAATACCGATGAAATTTTCTGACATAAAATATTATTATTAGATAGAACTAAAACTACTCAATGTATAGATATGGAATTATTACAAATTGAAAATATTGATAATTATAAAAATTATTTACGTGAATTAAATAATAGTAATAATAATAATAGTAATATTAACAATAATAATAATAATAATGATGACTATTATTGTACAACATATTTATAAACAAAATAAAACGCATATCAAAAGTTGTATAGTTTAGAAGAATAATTATGAAGTAAAGCAAAAGGCGGCCGCGAGCCCCTCACAAATGAATTTATAATTAAATTTTATGAAAATAATTAATAATTAACTTTAAATGTTAACAATAATTTTTTTTATGTATAAAATAGTAAAATGAATTTCAATTTTAAATAACATAAAATCCATAAATTTTTTTCATCTATAATAAAATATAAAAAATTGAATTATCTTACAATTAGAAAATTTTTTTTTTTTTACGAAAAGCTTAAAGCTTTTACTCATTTATATTTTTTATTTACTATTTTAAATATAATTAGAAGGAATTGTAAAAAAAAAAACGATTTATATTTATATTTTCAATTATCGGATCAATTAATTTACAAAACAAAAATGTCAATTTTTGGTCGCACAAATACACATTATATAGAGAGAAAGGTGGTATACACACCAATATCGTTTAAGTAATTAGTTTTGCTTGTTCATATGCATAATAAAATTATATGTAATTGGTGTACAAATATGACTTATCGCAGATCAACAATAGATTGTTCTTACATAACACACCGTCATTCAGTAGTGATTAAGTTAACAGGTGACAAATATTTTAAGTGCATCAAGTAGTCTTGCGGGGGTGCTTTATTGTTATTGTTTCATTTTAAATCAAAAATGTTACCGCAAAGTCATTGTGAATGCTTGTTGAAGCTTATGCGGTGACATTCTTTTTCAGAATGCGCATGTAGTGTGATTGGTGTTAAACGCTTCAAAAATGGTGATTTGGATAGCTCAATATTTGGTGACAATTTTAACAAAACTATTATTATTGTAATTGTAAGAAAAATGATTAGAATAACGCGATAAAGTATGGTTTTTCAACTCAACAATTCTCTATATTTTATCCCATCCGCTGTATATATTTTGCTACATCAGATTACCACCTGTTCAGATCGCTTGCACATGGATATTGTCCAGTCATATTTGTACACCTATAATATTATATTATATATAACATGTAAAACGTAAAAATGTAAATAATATTTCATAGATTAAATTATAATAAATATAAATAAATAATTATACATATGAATAACCAACTAAAATAGATATTAAATATCTGGTGCAATATTGTTATGGTATTATTCACACACAACATATAATTACCATAAAATTAGTATAGCTACATAATATACAAAAACCGCGATTTATTATAATAAATAAGAAGAGTTAACATTTTTATTTTACAAACAAGAATGATTAATTAAACGAATATATATATAAAAAAAATTAAACAATTATTAATTAAGAGAGACTAAAATTTAGAAAAAAAAAATTAATCGATAATAAAACAAATAATTATTCTTATGAAAAATAAAAATAAATTTGTAAATATTTATTAATAAAAAAAACATTTAATATTATTCGTTGTAAGAATAGATTTTAGGTAAAAAAAAAAACCTTTTAATTTAAAATTTTCAATTTTTTATTTTAAAAACCTTTTTAAATCAAAAATATTATAATATTGGAAACGATTTTAATAATAATTTATTTATATCTTTCCAATATTTTTAATATTTTTAATAAAACACAGTTAACAGTTAACGAAGAAACAATTTTAGAGGGATCAAAAAAAAAAACAAAATAATGTTTTTTGATAAAGATTTTTTAGATTTTAACTTTGAATAAATAAAATATAAAAGTATATTTCGATGTCTATTGTAACATAAAATAAATAAATATATACACATATTTAGTATAATTTAGTGAAGAATTAAATATAAAAATTAATTAATAAATGCCTTATAGTATTTTGTACATATATTTTAGCACAAAAATACATAAATATTTAAAAATTATTATTATAATTATTAACAAAGGGTTTTCCGTTTTGATTTAATTATATAAAAAAATTAATTAAACTTTCGCACATTGATTTTATTTTATTCATATTGTTTGTTAATTGTTAATAAATTCAGTTTTCAAATGCTATGCGATGAGAATTGGAAAAGTTAATGAAATTATATTTCCAATTGATTTATGTAATTTCAAAATTTGTTGCTATACGAAATTCGATAGTTAATCAATTAATTAACATGTTTAACATTGTTCTCATTTAAATTATCCTACGTTTTTATTTTGTAACTGATAAGTATATAATATAAACTGACTAATAATAATAATATTAATATTAGTTCATTAACATATTAGCATATTTGTTTTATAAATTAACCAAATCTATAAAAGACGTACTCAAAAAATATTCATACAAATTATAAACAATTATCGATTGATTTTCCTCTCGAAATTCAGTCACAAATTATACATTATATAGTTTTAACGTAAACGCACAATAAATAAAAATTAAGGTACCCAGTATCAGATTATTTGACTAACAAAACCACAATCAATTATTTGACGATTGTAATTTTCTCAAATATTAATGTTTTATAGTCAAATTAAATTAATTAAATATATTTAAAAATATGCACACGCACGTTCAATTATTAATTTCAACTGAATAATTAATATTTACAAACAAACGTATTTCATATTATTAATTGTATTGAAATAGTTTAGTAAACTAAATTATTTTGTGTTCAAAGTTTAATTTTCAGTAAAAAAAAAAAAAAATAATAAGTGGCAATAATAGTTTTTAAGAGCATATATTATTTTATGTTTTTGTTTATTATTATATAATAATAATAATAAAAATTCTCTTTCTTTTTTATTATTATTATTTAAATATAAATATTGTGTATGTAGATTATAATATTGTAACCATAAAAAGTTAACATATATTGTTAAAATATAGGCTATTTATAAATTGAATTCTCAATAAATATTAAAAAAAAAATTAAAAAATTGAAATTTTTTTATATCAACAAAAATAATAATCATGAAAAAAAACTTACCCAGGAATTTGTATACATCTGCCAACACGAAAACGCATTTCTTGTGTAAATTCAGCCCATAATTGTCCAATAGCCCGAATACCACCACATGAATTATTACAATATGCTAACACAATAGTTAAACGATGCACCAATGAATCTGATGCAGCAGTTTTTACTAATAATGGATCACTCTGTAATAGAACAAAATAAATTGTATGTTAAAATCAATTTTAACTATATTTAAACTAATTACAAAAAAACACTAAATGAATATTACATTATTAGCATCATCTGCTGATGTATATGTATTTAATGAATTTAATTGTGCATCAGGAAATAAATAATACAGCATTTGTTTTAATTGTTCATCATCAATTGGACCATTTAATTTTTTTTTTATTTTATTTTGTGCGGATTTTGTTGATGCTGATGATGATGTCGCCGATCTTAAACTTGGTAATACGGATATAAATGATGATGAAATTTTCGATTCAGTTAATAAATCTAATGGATTATTATCATAATCAAAATTGGAATTTCCTAAATAACCATAATGTTCACCAACAATATCGGTTAATATCTTATGTGATTCACATAATTGTAAATATTCATTTATAAATTCTGATGTTAAACAAATTGGATTGTTTTCAAAACGACTATGTATTGACCAAATTGGTGCCAACATTGGATCAAAATCTGTATATGTTTGTGAATCAACGACAACATTTTCGGCTACTTGTGGCCATGTAAAATATAATAAAATCTCTTTTACCGGATCAATAGATACACCAAATGGTATTATATTAATTGGTAACATCAATTTGTTATCATCTTGTTCATCTTCATCAAATGGATATTTACGTTCAATTTCATATACAGCGTTATAAAATCGATCAATATTATATGTTAAACGAACTGATACCATAACTGGATCAATATAGCGTACACCAATTTTACCTTTAAATACATCTAAAATACCGGATAAATATTTGCATGGTGCTGGTGTATTATATAGATTAACGATATCAAATGTTAACCGCACTGTTTGCGTTTCGCAGACACCTATAATAAAGTTTTTTTTTTTTAGTTATTAGTGAATTCTTTTATTTCTTTTAGTTAAAAGAAAAATTACCTGCATATACATTTTGTTTTTTATCCATTATTTGTACAAAAATTGGTACTTCACAATTACATTCAGCTATTGCAATATGTACAGAACTTAATAAAACATGTATTTGACTTTCATTTGTTAGTGATTGGTGTATTGGTGATATTACAATAAAATCTCTTAAACCATACCAACGTATGAGTGGATGTAGGCTACTGGTAGATTCATCTGTAGATTTTTCATCTAATATACAATAATCATTTTCTATTGATAATAAATCAATAAATGTTTGACATTTTTCAATATTGTATGATGATGATGTTGATGAAGATTCTGTATTTTTGTGATTTTCATCAGCATTTTTATTAATATCATCATTGTTACTAATTGTAGATAATTTAGCACAATATCTTGTAACCATTAACTCAACATCAGCGAAATAAATCCTTTCAATTGTTGTTAACCATTCACATTTTGCTAATTGACTTTTTGTTAAATTTTGTTGTAAACCTTGATATGAAACTTTCCATTCACGAAAGATTTCTTCTAGACGTGCATTAAAAACTTCCCATTCCGATGCTGTTGTAAAATCTTGTTGATAAAAATCATTATCATCTATTTCATCACTCATGATTTAGTTTTCTAGTTTTTATTTTATTTTTTTGAACTGCAATTTTATTATAATTAATTGATATAAAATTATAAAATAATTAGAAAAAAAAAAAAAGAAAAGTATAAAATACCTGGCCGACAAGAAACGGGATACGGAAAAACACTTTTTGTTTTTTATTAAATAAAAATAAATTGATGAAAATGATTAAGTGAAAATTGAAAACTTTGTTTTGTCACATTATTTTTTACTTTCGTGTGCGATGTTTTCTATATTTAAGGCTAGTCCGTCGCATAAAATATCAAAATTATTGTAAGACATCGCATGTGTAATTTTCGAAGAAACAAAATAAAATTACCCAGTTGTAAATTTAATTTATTTAATTTTTAATTAAATTTATTAATTAAATTGATTGCGGTATAAGTGAAAAAGACAAATTGAGAGAATATGACATTATTATTATAAAACATTACACTTATACTATTATATATATTTACGTTTATGTGTACCACAAAATGTAAAATCATCGCGAAGTGACTGCCTTGCATCAGAATTGTAAAATGAGAACTTCTGTAATAGATTTAATAATATTTTGCACTAGGGTATTCGAATAGTGTTGTCAAATATTTCAGTTGTCAATTGTCAAATAAATTAAAAAAAGATGGTTTGGTATTTTGTGTGAAATAATTAGCGTTGTGTATGGTTTTTTTTTTATTTTTTTTTTTATTAAAAGAATAGATATTTTAATTATTTCATTAAAATATATATATATTGTATAATAAAGTAATGTATTAATTTAAATTTATCGTTTAAAAAAATAATACAAATACTAAAAGAATTTATGATAAAAAAATGATACATTTTTAAGAAAATAATTTTCTTTTACATTTTTAATGCTGAATGCTGATTCAAGTAAAAAAATTTTTTGTTTTTTTTTTTTATAATTTAAATTAAATAAAAACTTCATTAATTTATAGTTGATAAAAATAAGTGTTTATGGAAGAAAAAGAAAATATATAATTATATATTACATACACAAATAAAAGTATTATGTCATGGATTTTTATAATGATGCAAATAAGTTTAGGTTTGTACAAACTACTGATGCAATTTACAGACCAACAGCTATTCCTGCACCACCAACAATAACGCATTATCCAAAATTGGAAACAATTGATCCCACATTTTCAGTATTTCAAATGCCCAATGTTTGTGGTGTTTGTGGTAATACATTTCGTAATCGCGGTGGCTTGAAACGACATTTACGTACTCACTCTAAAGAACAACAAGCGACGGGTGATGGAACAACATTAACCCTATATAAATGTAATTTATGTGGTTCATCATTTGATAATGGTATAAAATATGAAAATCATATACAAAATGAACATACTGGTTCATCTGCCTTAAAATGTATACAATGTGGTTGTTTTCGTTTACTTTCAAATAATTGTCTAACGGAACCATTTAAATGCGAAAGTTGTTTTACAAATAATACTCAACAACAGCCACAACAACAACAACCACAACAACAACAGCCGCTACAACAACAGCCGCTACAACAACAACACCAACACACACTACAACAGCAACAACCACTACAGCAACAACCGCAACAACCGCAGCATCAAGATCTAATTAATGTTATTAGTGCGAGTGAAGCATTAAAGTTTCGTTTGAAATTACCTATCAAAATGGATACAAATATAAATTTACATCAACCACCGTTACAACAACAAGAACTTATAAAATTACATCAAGACCATTTGATTCAACAACAGCAGCAACATCAACTTCAACACCAAACCATACCAATGGGTACAACATCAATAAAATCAATTTTACCATCCGTTAAAATAACAATAACTCCAAAACAAAAACCATATAAATGTTCACAATGTGATAAAAGTTTTAAACATTCAAGTACTCTAGCTATGCATCGTAAAACACATACCGGTGCGTTTAAATATAAATGTGAATATTGTGACAAAGAATTTTATGTATCTGAATATTATATACGTCATATGCGTGTGCATACTAAAGAAAAACCTTATGAATGTGATATATGTCAAAAATCATTTTCACAATCAAATACATTAACACAACATCGGCGTACGCATACGGGTGAAAAACCTTATACATGTCAAGAATGTGGAAAACAATTTAGTGTGAAAGATTATTTAAATAAACATATGCGAACACATACTGGTGAAAAACCATATATATGTAAAATATGTTCGAAACGTTATACTCAATCAAGTGGTTTAAAAACACATCAAAAATCTCATTTTAAAGTGGAGAGTTATTGTTAAATTTTCATTTTATAGCTAATTGTTTTTCGGAACAAAACAAAAAAAAAAAAAGCATAATACCTCAAAACATAAATAAATAAAAAATAAAAAACAAAAACAAAACAGATAGAAATACAACAATAGAGGTGATAAAATACATGTGTTTCCCCCGTTATACTGAATTCAAAGCGAATAACAAAACGAAAAAAAAAATGACTTTAAATAAACATAATTATGTAAATGAAAACAAAAAAAAAAAAAACATTTATTTTTTTAAAGACAACTAAACATAATAAGAATAGTAAGATTCATAACAATAATAATAACATTAATAAGATTAATAAGGATAATTAATAATAAGAATAATAATTATAATATTTAATAATAAATAATGAAAGTTATTTTTTTTTTAAGTATATAAATTGATTTAACATAAGATTAATCTAAATATTGTAAAACGAACGATAACATTAAATTTGTATATATTAAGAATACCAATAATATAAATTGAAATCAATCTGTAAGCGGTTTATGTTTATAATTATGTATATTTGAAAGGAATAACAAAGATGTTATAAATTTTTATACTAAATTTCAGACACATGTTGCATATATCTGCTTATAGAACTAATTTAATTGTAATAATAAACTTTTTATTTACTATATATTTTTAAGTTTAATTAAATTTGATCTTCGGCTTGAACTGTAAAAAGTGATGATTCAATGATATATATTTTAAAACTTAAGTCGCGCGTTGTCACTTAAAAAATAGATTTTTTCATAGTTTTGTTTTTTTGGTTTTTTTTTTTTTGTTTGTTTAAATCTAAAACAATATAAAGCTAAAAATCTATTACAATTTAGTCGGTCGGAATGTACTATACGAATAATTAACTATTTTTTCTACGTTCATTATTAATTATGTAAATAATAAGGTTATTGTAAGAAATATTTGTCAATACCACAGTATAGTTAATAATTAAATCTTGTTTTTTGTTTTTAATTTTTGAAATACAGTTTTATTTCCGTCCTTTTTTATTGTGTATATAAAATTAAAAATTTTTTTTTTTTATTACATCCAATTTATTTTTAATAAAAGTTAGTACAGAGTTAATTGATACAAATTTGTGAACAGAAGGTGCGCTGGGTCAACCAAGCCCAAAGCACGGGAGTAAAACCCCCGACAAGTTTTTTTTATTGATGCTTCCTCGCTGTGTAACAGAAATTACAATGATGGCAAAATTATGATGATACAAAATTTAGAGCCGATAATTAAATTTCTATAATTCATATCATCTATTCAAATCAATTCAAATGGGTTTGTCTAACATCTGCCCAAGTAAACATTACAGTTTTAGTTATCAAATTATATAATGCTTCAAGAATTGAAAAGAAATGAATTCAAGATCGAATTGTAACTTGAATTTGAAATCAGTACAGTGAAATAGCATAGTAAAACTACATTGTACACGGAAAGTATTGGTTTTAAATCGATTAAATGCATTATAAGGTTAAATAATTGGTTTAGATGGTGATTTTTTTTATTTAACTTAACACATATAGAGTTAATTTATATAAATATATTTTTTTTAGAGAATTGTGTAATGTATTTTATGATACCAAAATAATAATTTTCACTACCAAAAAATATGAAATAAAATCAATTTTAATTTGACAAATCGATTTCAAATAGACTTTTAAATAGAAATTTTAAATTTAAAAATGATAAAAGTATTTTTATTTTAATTGTTTTTTTTTTTTTTTTTTTTTTTTTGTTAGACATTAAAAACTTAAAATTTGAATTAATTTTCTTAGTATAGTTATAAAAAATTAAATCAACCAATATAATAATAATTTGTTTTGTTAAAATTTAGATAATAAACTTTTATAAATGAATAATTAAATTTTTTAAATTTTTGGATCTAAATTCTCAAACAAAAATCTACTTACAAAGATGTATCATCTCTTACTTGCGATGTAAATTAACGTTGCGGCGTTAACGCAACTCAAAATGGATCTAGTACATTTTAAAAAACAATATCATCACGACACGAAATGGTATTTTCACCTTATGCTGCTATATTGAATCGCCTATTTATTGATCTGTCAAAAAAAAAAAAAAAAATTTTCAATTCATTCCATTTTTAATATTTTTTTTCTGTGATTGAAAAATTGACTGAGTTTTCTAATAATAATAAAAATACTTGAAAAATTAATTAAAACACATTACAATGTGCTAGTTATTTGGAAAAATAAAAACTAATAAAGTAGAAATAAGTGGATCATAAAATAAGGAAGAAAAAAAATTTCACCTCAAGCAATCAAGAATTCAACAACCTTGCTTTAGCATGTTTCAACATATATATCGTATTTTTTTTCTTTCCTTTTGTGCTGATGTGATAGTAAAATGATTGATTAGTGGTGATTGTGGTCACTTGATTGTGATTGTGAAAAGAATTAATTTGTATATATATTGTTTTTATTTATGTTATTGTAGTGTAAACTATTTAATAAAATAAAAAAAAACTTAACAAAATGGATTTATTTTCTAATCCTAATGTTGATTTAATTCCAATTAAGAAAAATGTTAAAATTGAAGAACCAGAAGAACTACAAATTGTATCAACTAATGATAGTTCAAGCAGTAGATGTAGTAGCAGAAACAGCAGCAGAAGTAACAATGATGAAGCGTTATCAGATACAGAAATACAAGATGAAATTATTATCATCAATACAAGCTTTATAAAAGATGAACAGGGTGAAATTTTAACTAATGACGATTTTTCTAATCATTCACCACTTAATAATTGTGTACCTGAAGAAATTGAAGTTGAACCAGAATTAGTTGTTTTAGACGACGATGAAGAAGATGAAAACATTGATAAACCAATGTTTAATGATATTTCAAATGATTTACAGCTACTTTCTGATTTAGATGAATTTGGTACGTATTTTATATATGTATATTGTATGATTTATGTATATGGTATATACAATATATGCCATGGATATTTTAATTTAGAGTTGTATGTGTGTATCATGTTGTTATTACGTATCCAATTTTTATTGTATTAAAAAATCAATAAAAACAGTCCATTATCATATCATTCCTATTTAATCGTATTTTATAATTTATATATAATTTTTTGTTTCTTTATATGCTATCAAAAACATTTGTAAAATACGAGTAGATTTCGTAAAATTTATAAACTTTATCTGTATTAAATTTGTTAAAAATACATTTTTCAATTAAATAATCATTTTGTTCAAAAAAAAAAAAAATTAAATACAAAATCTTATCTCGTACAATAGTAACATATTTATATAAATATTAATTTAATCATTAAATTGTAATTTTTTTGTCTCGAGATACTTTTCTGGTTCTGACTCGAAACTCATTTGATATAATATAAATCAAAATTATTCCACTTAATATGCTGTATCCATTTAATTGATTGTCAATATATTGTAGAGCTGGTCCAAAGATTTTTTGGATGCTCTGTATTCTAAATTAAGCAATTTTCCAATCAAATTGCTTGAAATGTCTTAAAAGCTACACTTTTTATATTACAACATTATCAATTTTACATTTTACATTCCGAGAATTTACCTATAATGATACGTTGCACATTACTTAAGTAAATAATTTAAGCGGTTATATTAATGTATTATTTACCATTGTTTTTTTTTTTTTAATTCAGAATACCAAGGCTATGTTGAATGGAATGATACAAAACAAGAAATGGAAAATTGTGTAAATCAATATGAAGAATCCGATGAAAATTTTATATCATATGATGAAATAAAATTACACCATGAATTAGAATTACAATTGGCTGCTCAAAAACGGCAAAAATTTTCAAATGGAAATAATGACATTACTAATTTTAATAATTGTAATCTAAGTAACCCTAATAATAATATAATTAACAACAATAATGGTGACGATGACGATGTCATACTAATTGAAAGTGATGATAATGATGATGATGATGATAATGATGTTGTTGATGACGAGAACGGATATAATTCCAAACGTGTAAATTATGATGCTGATGAAGATAATGACGATGATGATTATGATTTTAATGATGATGGCGGTTATGAAGCTAATGACAATTTAAATTATTTTAAATCAAATACAATTAATAATAATAACAATAACCAAATTTATGGGTCAACAATAATCGGTTTGGGTGGCAACGGCAGTAGTTCTACTGGTATTTATGATAGTGTACTTGATGGTCACGGTGGCTTAGATGATGTTAGTGGTCCAAAAAATGTTGATATTTATGCAGAAGAATATGAAGGTGATGATAAACAACGTAAACCATACGAATGTTTTATATGTAATCGAAAAGTAGCTACTAGTTATAATTTAAAACGTCATATGATGATACATACTGGTGAAAAACCATATGGTTGTGATATGTGCGAAAAACGTTTTCGTGAATTTAGTGATTTAAAAAAACATCGTAAAATTCATAGTAATGAAGCCCATTTTAAATGTATGGTTTGTTATAATAATACACCGTCACCAGACAATCCAACAAAATGTTCGTATTGTGAGCGTAAAGAAAATATGCAACGAAATTTAAATCCAATGCGTAACACAGAAATACCACGTATGGATGGTAATAAACGTGCATACATTTGTCCAGTATGTGATCGCATATTTGGTAGTAGTCATAATTTAAAACGTCATGTTATGATACATACTGGTGAAAAACCATATAATTGTACCGTTTGTAATAAATCATTTCGTGAATTAAGTACATTAAGAAAACATGCATTAACTCATACACATCCACAAAACGTTAGCAATAATACTTTTGTGTGTGCAATATGTTCGGCACAATTTAATGATTTCGTGACATTTTCGAATCATAAACATTTAGATGTTTTTGATAATGTACGACGTGTAAAAATGATATCAGCCGCAGCGACAACATCATTAAATGTAAATCGTAATAGCAATAATAATAATAATAATAATAATAATTATAATAGTAATATTAATAACAATAATAATAATAATCAAATGAAAACAACAAATTTACATCAATGTACATTTTGTGGTAAGAAATTTTTAAATGCTTCAAATTTTTTACATCATATACAAATGGCACATGGCAAAACTACTAAAATACCATCATCAACATCATTAGCATCATCAGCATCCGCAACATTTACACCATTATATGATAATGGTCTTTACAACATTATGTAATGTAAAGAATATGTTGAAAAATTGGCAAATCGTCAACTTACCCACATGCATATTTAAATAATATTTTCAATTTCTTCATACATTATAAATTAACACACTTATTTTTCTTTCTTTTTTTGGTATAGGACAGGCTACGGCGAACCCATTATTTTATATATAATATTTATAAATTATTATGGGTTATAAAAATTTGAGATTATGTAATAAGTGGGAAACAGGGAATTTTGATTAAATAAAAATCTACTTTAATAAAAATCAATAATAATATGATAAGATGACTGAAATTTGTATATGATTCATAGTTATTATATCCTCTTCAACTTGTACTTATTATTTTTGATTTTGTCTTCACAAAAAATAAAAGCGTAAAATGATATAGTAATAATTTTGTGTGTTAGTGGAAAAATTGTAAATTTAAAATTTTTTTGAATTAAACTATTTTATAAAAACATTAAAATAATATTTAAATAAAACATATATAGGTACATTACCAAATAGAAACCGAAACATCCCAATTTGTAATTTTTAACTATAATTATAATAAAAATAGTAAATTTATATTAATTTTAAAATTTTCAATTTTTAGTAAATAATTAAATTATTATATAAATAAAATATATGTTACTTATAATATTGTAGTTATATATCAACTTTTATATATAATTAATAATTTAATTTTATTTGTGAACTGAAAACACTGACACTAACATTATTGAATAATATATTTTAAAAAGAAATAATTTATTATTTGAAAAAAATAAATTAAATAAAATAAGTGACACAACTCGGCTTTATAAAATATACATTCCAATTTAATTACGGCTATATTAGAAGATTATTACATTATAACTTGTAAAGTATTTGTATATATCAAATTTTCACTAAAATACTTTTATTGTATATTGTATTATGTTACTTATAAATTGAAATAATTGTTAAAATATGATATATCTTCCCGTATGCCCGATACTTCATGTAAATTCAGAGACAATATCTAATGGTATATATTGTAGTATCAATGATACTGCGAAAGTGTGATAGAAGGGCGATGTATTTCATTGACTTAACAGTATCGATAACATTTTAAGTATCGTATTGCATTGTATGTATGTACATGACATATATTTACAAATAGATCTACAGTTTTCTTCTTCACTTAATGAATTATCGTTCCCTATATTGTCTTTGTAGTTATATTCAATTGATGAACGACCCCTTCATATACCAAACTCCCGATATTCATTATATGTTTTTATCGGCTTTACGAGCACAATTGTTCCATAAGTAAATATAATTTATGTATGGGTGTTATTAAATGTTTTAAATATTTTTTAAATATTGTCTTTAACGAAAATCAAAACTTACTGTGTTATATAAACATTAATATAATTTAATATATTTTATCCATACACAGTATGGAGGTGTGTTCATCATGAGACTGTGTATAATACACACTACACAAATTACATTCACCAACACTTGAAAATACTGTAGTAAAAATGTTAAAAAAAAACTACTTTACTCTTTATGTTTATGATCAATGATAATTATACTATTCTTTAGCAACAATAATGTCTGAATAATGGATATTATATCAATTTATTAAAACATATTTGCATATATTGTTGTCTATATTTATTAACTATATATATGGGACAAGTTAACACATCCATCAATTCAATGGTAACATATTATAATATTTGTGATGTTATTATATAGTACTCGTATTAATTATAAATATAGGTTTAATTTTTCTTCCTTATGTTCTATATAAAAAAATTATTGTGCATACATTCCTCCCAATATTCCAACACATATTAATTCTTTTTATCATATATAGATATACTTTTGTGTAGTTTTTTTTTATTATATCATAACTATAGTTTAGTAAGTTTTTTTTTCTATACTAAAGATATTTTTAATTATATTTAAAATAATATAAAAACATTTTTTTTTTTGTGGTAATTATTAAAATAATAAATTTAATTGAAAACTTATTATTTCATTAATATTTATTTATTTATTATAATTTAACCATAACAATGCGTTAATCAATTTAGAATCACCCGATAATCCATTTCTATTATGAAAATAATTAATTTGTTGTTTTAATGGTAATTTAAAATATTTATTTGTAAATGCTGGTAAACAACTGTATTGATGTGATAATTGTTGTAATTTTGGATATATAAACCCAATTTCGGTCCACCATTTTATTGGACATTCATTTAATGAAATGTTAACGGATTGTGTATAACGATCAAATTCTTTCATAAAATTAATAAGTTTCATTTGTGTATTATTTGTTGTTATTGATGATGACGATCGATTATTATTATCATTTTTAAAAAATATTGATAAACCTTTTGTAAATATAGTTAATTTGTAAACATTAAAATTAATATATAAATAAATAGATATCAAAAATGTTTTTAAAATTGAAGTTTAATATTTAGTATGTATGGTTAAAATTAGATAAGAAGCTGCCGAAGAGTTCATCATTAAGTAATGCTAATAACACATTTACCTGGCATACTGAAAATTATATAATTGACAATTTATTCATTTATGGAATCAGAAATCGAATATCTTTGAAAATATGGTGATACACGCTTTATTTAAAGATTAACAATGTTTCAACCACACTCTTATTGGTACAATATCCATAATAATAATAGAATTAATAAAACATCTATCGAAACATAATTGCAGATCATTAATTGAATTGTTCACAAAGAGGCAGTAATTTAACAAACCGGTGTGCAGTGTTAAGATAGATGCCGTAAATTCATTTTTATATCCATTTTCATTATAATAAAAATTAAGTTAAAAAGAATAATTATACTAACCTGATTTCTCAGTTAATTTGTTAATACTCTGCATTGAACTTGTTTCAACTTTAATTTCAGATTCTTTCTTTATGATTATTTTATTTAACTCATCATATTGATTATATAAATGATCTTTTATAAAATTTGAAACATCATCTGGACTAATTAAATGTGAAAATCTTGGATCCATAAATGATGATATACATAAAAACTTATTATTTAAAAATCTAAACAATAAATAAATAAATAAATTATAATTATACCACATTCTGAATTTTATTGAATTATTAAAAATTTTACCCATATTCAAATTCTTCTCGTATAATATTTTTTAAACACATTTCAATTTCTGTATCTGTTTCATTTACATTAAAATGTAATTCAATTAATTGATTAGCCAATGGACGCAATAACGATGCAATTGGTGCTGATTCAATTGATAGTGTTTCTAATGCAATCTTTGAAAATAACCAAATAAATATTATAATTTTTTAACCCGAAAGTTATCATATTAAATAAAGATAATAAAATTACCTTTAATGGTGCTAAACAATCTAAAATTAATTTTACATTTCGATGAAATACATCGAATGATTCACTTAATTTATCAAATATTCTCGAACAAGATTCATAAAAACTTTCTAAATAATTATATTTTGTTAACCAAAAATTTTCATCGCATTCATTAATTAATATTTGATTTTCATTTTCGCCATTTAACATTTGATATTCATTTATAAAATCATTTATTTGATTAAAAATATCTTGTATAATAGTTTCGTTAAAGTAACGATTAACCGATTTTTCAATAATACATTCCATACTGAAAATAAATGGTATGTCATTAATATCTAAAAATAATTTTAATAAATCATCATCGTTTGGAATATAATTTAAAATGACACCAATTAATTGTTTACGATCTTCAATAAAACGAAAACAAAATTCCCAATCCATTTTTATAGCTAGAAATTCTTTTGTTTCGATAATATAATTTTGTAATTTATTATTCGATGTTGGATCTAAATAATAGATTATAACAGTAATAAATGTTTTTCCTTCAATATTTGACCATTTTTCAAATGCCAATGCAAATGGTACATTTTTAAGTGATAATTTTAATCGATTTTCTTTATCCATTGATTTTTTATTATATAATTTTATCAATTCATATGACATCTAAAATAAATGTACAATAAAAATAAATGTAAAATAATTATTTAATCATTAAAGTTTTATATTTGGTATAAGAGAAACGGTGTTGAACTGCAGGAATTATTGTAATAAGTGGAAAACTGTATGAGCATCCTTTTCTGTAACTATATTCATAGTATAATTGGTCATTTAAGTGACTACTATAATTTTGGATATATTATAATATGTAGATAAACAATGGTAATAAAATATAATTGTGATATAAATAAAATGAATGTGCTGTGAGAAAATGAGTGACATTTTAATTTGAATTTAGAAACCTATTAAGAAAATAAGACCTATATTAATTTAATAATTATAAAATTAAAATAATTACCGATTCATTCGTTGGTATATCAATATTAACACCAAATTGAAATTTTAATAGGTTTTTAAATCCTTTACCATCTAAAATTTTTGGTGATATTAAATCATTGACAAGCATTTCAATAATGTTTTGTTGTACATCAGTTTTAAGTTTTTCAATATTAATAGTATTATTATTATTAGAATTAATCAAAGTATCATTAATATTTGTTGGAGTTGTTGCATTACTTTCAATTGATTCTTCAATTATTTCTTGTTTAAAAACATCGTGTATATTATTAGTATAGTTACGAACATCATTGTTAATATTATTATTATTATTATTATTATTATTATTATCATTAATATTAGTATCATTATTATAATAATTATCATCAGAATGTAAATCTTCTTCAATAATTGAGTCGATGTAATCATTATCTGGGTAATTATCATCAATTGTCATTTCAAGCGATTTTTCATTATTACTTTCACAATCATTAATCGTTTTATTTAATGAACAATTAGCTGGTGGTGAGGTTGAAACTGAAGCTGCATCTGAGTTTACATATGTTGACTCAGTCGATGATCTTGTTGTAATACTTAAATTTAATTTATTTGATAATTGTTTTATCATTATACCCTTTTTTTGTAAATATGTTAAATCAAATGGTAACGTTGGTCTTCCATGAGGTATAGTTACTGATACATCTGGTTCAGTTACTGGTGGTAATGATGATATCGTATTAGAAATCGGGGTTACTGTTGTTGTTGGTGTTACTGTAGTCTTTGTTGTTGCTGTCGTAAATGCCGTAGAAACCTTTTTAGATTTTGGCGTCGTTATAGTTGTTGTGGCGTTGACAATTGTTGTTGATGTTAAACTGTTAAGTTTTTCAACAATTTTCACATGTTTACTATTTAAATGAGCCTTCAAATTTGTTGTATTATCACAATAATATATTAATGATTGTTTACAAATTGTACATATCACTCTATTTCTTGTTATAATATTGTTTAATTCATCAGCAGGATAACCAAAATATTTCCAATACGAATCTTTTATATGCGTGGATACTGGCATAATTATATTTTTATATTTTACCAATTTTTTTGTATTATTTGTTACATTTGTAGCCATTTTTCCCAAATTGTTTAAAATCAATTAATAAATTAATTTTATTAAAAATGAAAATAATATAACCGAATACCGAATATAAAACAGAAGCATTCACCGTATGTCGCACCACGCACGCACCAGCGCAATTAAGTGTACCACGCGTGTGGTGGTGACTCGTGGTGGTGATTGACATTTTCTTTATTTTATTTACAAGAAAGAAAATAAAAAGTTGTGATCGCATTATTTATAAATTAATGCAGTAAAATATATTTAAATCAAATAATTAATTATATAATATTAAGGAAAAATGCAATTAGAATTAAGTATATTAACATTTAATATTTGGTATGTAAATTTTAATTTATAATTTTATGCATATATAAAAATAAAAGGAATAGGATTTAAATTTTACAAAAAAACAAGTGTAAAAAACAAGACTATATATATTTATTTAACCAAATGTTTTTTATATTTATATAACAAATGCAAATACAAATATATATTTATTAGTTTATATCATTTAATTAATTAATATTTTGTTATATTAGGGGTATTCCATTAATATCAAAAGATCGTGAAATACGTATAAAAGCTATCGGCGAAGAATTAGTTAAGGGTCATTATGATATTGTATCATTACAAGAAGTTTGGTCAGAAAATGATTTTCAATATTTAAAAAAATTTACTGAAAATGTATTACCGTTTGCTCATTATTTTTATAGGTAATAAAAAATACACAATAATTTAATATTTAATAATAATAAATTACATACTATTATGTTAAAAATTTCTTATTTTTCATCATTATTTAGTGGTGTTCTTGGTTCTGGATTATGTTTGTTATCCAAATATCCAATAATTACAACCTTTTATCATTCATGGTCTGTAAATGGTTATTTTCATAGAATTCAACATGGTGATTGGTTTGGTGGAAAAGGTGTTGGTTTATGTAAATTATTAATTAATGAACAAATAGTTAATGTTTATATTGCACATGTAAGTAAAAATAGAATGTGTCATAACTCTACTCCTATAATAAATAATTTAATACCATATTACGACTTACGTTACATGAATTCATAACGTTTTAAATATATTACTCAATGTATCCAAATGCAAATGGCTGTGTGTGGCGTTACACTATCATAGATTTTTATTGTGTTCTGTGAAAAAATACATACAATTATCAAATATATATTTTATATCAAATTGATTCGTTTTGTATTATATTTATTTACAATAACATTATTTATTGTTTATATTTATATAAACATGTTACCAGAAATCGTATCATCAGATTTGTATTGTTCATGTAATAATTTTGTTTGCATAAATTTCATATATAAAATATAATATAATTTAATAATCATATTTAAAATTCTACTTTTAATATAAAAAATAATATTTTATTTATTTATTATTAGTTACATGCTGAATATAATCGTAAAAATGATGATTATGTATCACATAGAGTTATACAAGCATACGATACTGCTCAATTTATTGAAACAACACGAGGTGATTCAATATTACAAATATTAGCTGGTGATTTAAATACAGAACCAGATGATTTAGCATATAGGTATAAAGAATGAATGTGTTTCTTTCCTTTGTTATTACAGCAATTAATTTAACTTATATGAATATATAAATATATATAGAATTCTACTATCAACATCAAAATTAAAAGAAACATATCATAGTAATTATGGTAAAATAGCTACTAATGAATGTAGTACAAATTCATATACAACAAATAATGTAGAAGAATTTAATGGAAAACGTATTGATTATATTTTATATCGATCAGGCGATAATTATAAAGTAAGATATAAATATTATTATTTATATAATGTAAAATATGAAACATTAATTTATTTATATTGTTTTTTTTTTTTATATGTATAATAGACTAAAGTTCTTGAATATAAACTTCCATTTTCACATTATGTTCCCGGTTATCAATGTAGTTATTCCGATCATGAAGCTGTTTATACAAAAATTATTATATCAAAATTAAAATATCCGTCCAATAAAGAAATGCCAACAACAACGTCCTTATTATTGATGAAAAATAGTAATAATATTTGTAATAAGCATAATAACAATGATGATGGTGATGATAATAATCGTGATGTTGATGATAATGTTCAAATCAAACAATGTCTTATTAATGATAGTGAATGCAATGAACAAATAAATAATTGTATTGAGAACGATAACAGTTATAATGATAATAGTGCAGATTATATAGATTCATTAGAAAAATGTATTGAAATATGTGATGTACATTTACGTAATTTATATTTAGATAAAATTACATATTTTATATTAACATTTGGTCTTACATTATTATCGTTATATTTAATCGATTATATACCACCATATGGTTTCAGATCAATATATTTAATAATAAAAGTTTTCCTGGCTGGTATTACATTATATGCTTTATTTATGGCAACATTATGGAATTCAATAGAACGTCATGGTATTCTATCGGGAAAATTATCAATGGAAATTTCACTAAAACAAGTAAATCGAGAAAATGCCAATTATAAAAATTAATATGATTTAATAAAATAATAAATAATATATATATATATGGTATTATGCAATAAAAATAAAAATACATAATTCAATTTTAAATATATTTTGTTTTTTGAAATATAAAAACTAATTGGTAATTATCATTGTATTTTTTTTTGTTTAACATAAAAAGATGCTATTTTATATTATTTTTTTTTTTTTAATTTAATTTATTGTTAACCAAATTTGTTAGGTTTTTTTTTTAGCAACAAATAATTTTATTTATTTATTATTTATAATTTCCTTACAGCATTTATAATACAATAAATTTTGTTTCTTTAAAGAAATAATGATTTAAAAATACTATTATAAATTTTTTTTTTATAAATAAAATATCTTTTTTTAACACAGTGCACGTAATTCAAATATCAAGTGAATGTTATAGGATTTATATATTTTATTGTTTTTAAAAATGGGAAACCAAAAGGAGTCTGGTGATACTCCTGATTATCATGTAAACTTAATACAAACGTTGAGGCGTAATATCTGGGATATGGCTTGATCAAACTATAGTTAAATAGATACTATTTGTTCTAGCTAAATGTTCAGATTCACATGAAAAAGGAGAAGTGGAATCAGACTATATACAATTTTAATTTCCATTTCTAATTTAAAATTTCAATTATAAATATATTATAAAAAAATGAACTTAATGTTATTTTTAAATATAATATAATATATAATTTCTTATATAATAATATTCTTATGATAATATAAACATTACAATTATATCATTTATGATGGCCATATATTATTCTTTTAAGATATTTTTTTAAATAGCTATAATATAAAAAAATGTATATATCATAATTTTACTTTTATATTTGATATATCGCGATAATAGAATAGGATACATTTAGATTGATATTATAATCAATAATCATAATCATATAATATTCAGATTAATGGTCGCCGCCAACAAACGTTGCTACCGTTACAGTTTTGGTTTAAAAATATCACATTGTATATAATTATTTGCTCATTTGCTATTGGTGTTTTGTTTTATTTTAATTGTTTTTCAAAGGCCATTATTTAATTTAATTTTTAAGCAAAAATATATATTTATACCGTTTTATTTGTATTTAATTTATAGTAACGCAAAAAAATAATCATTTTTAAATATATATTTTTTCTTATTAAGAATATTATGTAAATGAGAAAAAAAAGAAAAAAAAAAGAGGAATTTTAATTATTGAACGATGAATAAAATAATACAAGCTAGAAATTTTTAAAATTCAGACTTAATTTTCAATTTTTATATACTTTTTTTTTTGTGATTTTCTTCTTATTTCTTATTTATAAAATATTAATAAGGAAACAATTTCCATCACATTTTTATCGTACCTAAATTTTTTACTACTACTTTAAATATTTGGATCTATTTTAAAATTTATATTATCTTTTTCAATACCTTTAACATCAATACCCATCATATCATCCGTCGGTGTACTTAACCAATCGCTAGCTGTACTATCTGATTTTTTTAAATGATTTAATGATTTCTCTGTGGTATTTCCAAGACCATATATACCAACGCCACCCATAAATGTTGAATTTGATTCATTTGTTATACTTTTCGATGATGTGGCAGTCGTTGATGTTGTTGTTGGTACCGTGCCTGTTTGTGTATTATCGCTTATCGATCTATCAATTGATGAATTTTGATTTTGATTAAAAAATATATGCGATTTTGGTGGTGCACCACCACCATAATTTAATGAATAATTTGTTGACGATGCCATTTGTTTGACTATATTAATTCCATCATTTTGTTGTTTTTGATTTTTATCAATTTCATTGAATCTATGTTGTTTTATATTTTTTGTGGTTGAAGATGATGATGCCGCCTCAGCTGTTGGTGGTGGTGGTGTCGTTGATTTTGTATCAAATGCACCGTAACGATTTTTATTTGATGTTGTATTTGTTATGGTATTATAATTTCCAACATAATTTAAACCACTTTGATAACATATCGGTGCTGCATTTGTTGATTGTATTAAATATTCAGTTTCCGATTGTGATGATTGTATATCACCACGTGGCATATGATATGTACGACGGCCACGTAATCGACGACTTATTGTATTACCAACAACACCAATATGTTCAGTAACATCTTGATGTACATCGGATATATCCCACATTGATAAAAATGCATTATACCAATTACCATTAGTTTCATCATATTGTGGTATATTTATATGAAATGGATAATGTGGAAAACTATAATGATGTGCAACAGCAGCCAAAAACATTTCAATACATATTAAAAAATCCTATAAAATATAAATTAATTTAAAAAAAAAAATCATAATTGATTTATTATTGATTTTAAGTACTTGTAATTTTGATGAAAGATTTTTATAATCATCATCTTCATCAGAACCAAATATATTTTTAATATATCCAAAATATACAAGGAATGTAATAATTACACCTTGACTATAAAAATGTATGATAAAAAATTGAAACATAATTTGCATTTTAAAATATAGATAGATAAGATAATAAACTTACAAAAACGAAAAAAATACAACTGCTTTTATACATAAAAATTTTGGAATTGGTTTCATTGGTCTTAATTCAAGCTAAAATTAAATAAATAAAATAAGACTATTACAAAAAAAAAACACTACTATTATATAATTTCAAATATAAAAATAATTACCTTATTGGCTTGATAAAATAAAACTAAACAATACATTGCGATAAATTGTGAAACATTATTTACAAATAAAATATAAGGGTATGCAACATCAACGGAAATTGTACTTTCACCATAAACACCACAAATTTCACATATTCTATATTAATTTTAATACAAAAATTATTAACAATTTAAAAGCATAAGAAATATTATATATTAAATTTAATTTAATTAAAGCATATTTTATTATTTGTCTATAAAAAGAGAAAAAAAAACAACTTACACGGAAATAAATGTTGTAATAGGTCTAACTACAGTATATTGTAATATACCATGTTTACAATTATGCACAAATTCTCTACCCATTTCCCATGGTTTCATACAACACAATGGAAATATATGTTTAACAGGTGATTTTAATTCTAGTGTTGCTTCTAAATCCATTTCTAAATTTAAATAATTTAATAGATATACCATAAAATTATAAATAACATAGGCCTCATAACATTCACGAATACTATCCATATAAATTGAATGTTCGGGAAATATCAATCCCAGCCACTAGAACAAATGAAATATAAATAAATAAATAAAATGTTATATGTTATTAAAAAGATAATAATAGTTTCTTGGCGAGGGCACAAATTTATTTACTTTTAAAAATGTATGACCACAACAAAGAACTACTCATATTAAACCACACAACAGATAAACATTATTTGCTTTCATATATTATTATATATTTCAGTTAAGAGGTAGACAGATACACAAAGAAATACAGTACAATATAATGATAATGAATAAAAGAAACTTACTGCATTTAATGCATATATCGGTACCATCCACAAAACTCTAATGATATGTTTTTGTAATATTGGTTTTGTAAAATGTACAATATGTTGAATAATATGCCATATTGATATGGGTATTGCTGTTAATACGAATAAACCACCAATTAATATTAATTGATCTTTGCGTCGAAAACCATCTTTTACCGAATTTACAATTAATAATGGAACAATAATAATAACAAATAATGCATATAATATAATTATTATTGGTCGTATCCACATACGCCACCGTATACAAAAATCTTCCCAATTAATTTTTGCACACATATTTTTAAACAATTGTTTTTATTATTTTATTATTTAAAAATGTAATTTAATTAAGCACTTTTATTTTATTTCATTTGATTTAATCATGTTTTTTTCTTTTGCTTTTGTTATTTTATTAAATTTATTATATTTATTATTATTACAAAAAAAAATGTAAATATGTTTTATGTTTTGTTATTAATTTATTTATTATAACGTCAAAACTTTTCTTTGACTTAATTGACATTTATATTTAACGAAATTGCTGTGTGTTTAATATTAAACATTTGTAGGTTATATTACATCATAATAAATAAAAATTGAATGAAATATGTGTAATTTTTATTCGAACAGACTCCGCTATCAAATTCTACATTTAATTTTCAAATATTGGTGCGACTGGACCACCGCATAGTTTTTTTTGTTTATTTTATATTTTTCAAAAGAAAAGTGCAATAAAGTAGTCCCAGAGTTCCCTCTTTTGTAGCAAAGAAAATTATTTGATGATAACAAGAAAATAGAAAGAATAAAAAGAATTTATTTTTTTTTTGTAAAATCAGTCATCCATTCCATCGTAGACATCACGTTTATATATTCACATAATCACTTTTCATAGTCATCGAAAAAGAATAAAAAATCTAACCATATTTTTGTGGTCAATCGATTTTCAACACCGCAATAAATATACTTTTATATTTTGTATTTTTTTTTTTTCGAAAAAGTGCAAATATATAAATTAAAAATAATAGTTAGTTATAAAAAAAGCAAATAATTGTATTTTGTAATAATATATTTCATTAAAAAGGTAAGAAATTTATATATTTAATTTATAATTTTCATGAGAAGTAGAAAAAAAGTTTATTTAAAAAAATGTATAAATTGAAGAGAGGGGGACAACGAACTTACGAAACGAATCCAATAAAATGCATTGTAATATAGAAGGAAAATTAAATTATGTTTGTCAGAAAACTTAATTGGATTAGCTATTAATTTAATTAATTTTTTCATCATAAAGTAATTGTATGATGTTTAAATGATTAAATATAAATATTTTATTTATTTTTTTAATATAAATATAAATGATTGTTATCCACCCAATCATTGTGAGTTGCGTGTGTGTGTGACTCAGAATTTTATTTCATGCAAAAATATAATATAAAATAAACACAAATAATTTGAAAATTCCGACAAACAAAAATGCCGACATCATTGATGATGGAAAAATATGTTTTTCCTTTCCATTTTATTACTTGGAAATATTCCAATAAATCGTTTCGGTTTCAATACGTCATGTTTTTATTTTTTTTTATTAGTTTCATCTTCATGTGTGTCATAAAAATAGGAGCAAACAATATTCATTTTTTTTTTGTTATATTCTATTTAATTGAATTAATTTCCCTTATTTTATAAATTCAAAAGATTATTGAAGAAAGCACATTGATAATATAGTTATTTTTATTTTTTAATCTAGAAAATGCGGATTTGTTTTGCTCTATTAATAGTTTTAGGACTATTTGCATCCCGTTTAACAGTTAAATTAGAAGACGATAATGTTGTTGTTTCCGATGATGATGAAGACGTATTAGATGTAAGTATTTACTACTCTATCTTTTTAAATAGTATTTCAAAACCTGTTAATTTTTTTATCTTTTTTTTTTTTTATGTATAATATATTTATTTTTCGTTTTGATTATTTATATTTATTTAATTGCTTATCTTTTATATAATTTTTTTTGTTTCTCTATTATGAAATTATCTAGAAATTTCTATACCTATTATATATTTTTATTACAACTGGTGATGGTCGGATACTATATATTCTATGAAAATGATAAACATAAATTTACAAATTTTTATAACAACCAAGCAGAATGTTAATCATGTACTGACTGTGTTGTAGGGTTGACTGATACTATTATTTTGCATGCAATACCCATACTTATTTTGACCCATTGTCACGTGCACGAAGTCATTGATAACCATTTAAATATCTCTATGTAACAACATATTAATATTATTGAAATTTCCTATGTATTTTTATATATTTTATTTAACTTTAAAGAAGAATTTTAAAGAATTAAATGCGGAAGAATTTACTTATATATTGCGAACATTATACTCAATCTACTAGGTCCAAAATAGTTTTTTTGTAACTATAATTATTAATATATGATTTCTAATAATTAGTTTTCAATGCAAAATCATCCTTAGGTAATTTATAGTACACGATCAATTTAAAGTGTCAATACTAAAATGCATTTTTGTTCGTTTCTAATCAATAACACAATAATTCTATGATAAAACATCCTTAATCGCTATTATTTCTTTCAAATAAAAAGAAAATTACATATATAAATATAATAAATTATAAATTCTATGAATATCGGAATACAATAGAATGTTTCAACATACCATTTCTTTAAATGCTAAAAATAATCGATAATATTTATTTAATAACGTAATAGAAATATTACATAATAATATCAATAAATTACAGGACGAAGAAGCTGAAATAAAACTTGAAGATGAAGAAACATCAAAACCGGTAATAGATGATTCACCAATTGAATATCAAAGTCCACATTTAACAACAGATGTACACTTTGCTGATCATTTTGATGATGAAAGTATATTTAAAAAATATTGGGTAAAATCAAATGCAAAGAAAGATGATAGTCCTGAAGAAATTTCAAAATATGATGGTGTTTGGTCACAAGAATCACCACAACGTTTACTATTGAAAAATGATATGGGTTTAGTATTAAAAAGTAAAGCAAAACATGCTGCAATATCAGCAAAATTACATCGTCCCTTTGATTTTAGTGCAAATAAACCATTAGTTGTACAATATGAAGTTTTATTACAGGTAAATTGTAATTTCAAATAATTTTATAAAACTATAAATATATATAATATATTTTAATAATAAAAAATATTAAATATTGTTGTAGGAAGGACAAGATTGTGGTGGTTCATATCTTAAACTTTTAACATCGCCACCGGGCAATGAAAAACTTGATTTAACAAATGTAAATATATCATAAATATTTTTGGCCGAATTAATATATTTTCAAATCGATAATTTAAAATGGATTTTATTTGTTTTATAGTTTCATGATAAAACACCATATACAATAATGTTTGGACCAGATAAATGTGGTAATGATATAAAATTACATTTTATTTTCCGACACACTAATCCAATTAATGGGACAATTACTGAAAAACATTGTCGTAAATCAAAGTTTGTATTTTATTGATTAATTTGTGTTTGCAATTTCTTATATATTATTGATTTTAGTATAGTAACTATTGATTGTTTTTCTTTTTCTTTTCTTTATTAATTGTTTTTCTTAATTAGGGAACGTTTAGAGGAACCATTTAAAGACAAACAACCACATTTATATCAATTGATATTAAAACCAGACAATACATATAGTATTAAAGTTGATCATCGTATTGTAAATGACGGTTCATTATTTATTGATTTTACACCACCGGTTAATCCATCAAAAGAAATTGATGATCCAAGTGATAAAAAACCAACTGATTGGGATGAAAGAGAAAAGGTAATGTTATACATATAATACGTTTATGTAATGCATTATAATACCAATATTATTCTGCCAGATTCCAGATCCAGATGCAAAAAAACCCGATGATTGGAATGAAGACGAACCACCACAAATTCCAGATTCAAATGCAAGTAAACCATCCGATTGGATTGATGATGAAGAATCAATGATATCAGATCCGAGTGCAATAAAGCCTGATGATTGGGATACTGACATGGATGGTGAATGGGAAGCACCATTAATAACAAATCCATTATGTGAAAAAGTATCTGGTTGTGGTTTGTGGAAAGCACCATTAATACCAAATCCAGAATATAAAGGTAAATGGCGTGCACCTTTAATTGAAAATCCAAATTATCAAGGAAAATGGGCTCCACGTCGTATTCCAAATCCAGAATTTTATGAAGATTTACAACCATTTAATAGTTTAGCAAAAATTGTAAGTTTAATATTATTGAAAAAAAAAGAAACAAGATTTTGAAATACTTACAATTTCTTTATATTTATTCAAAAGGGTGCTATTGGTATTGAATTATGGTCCATGTCAAATGAAATTTTATTTGACAATATTGTTGTAACAGATGATGAAGAATATGCAAATGAATTTGCTGCACAAACTTATGATAAAAAACGTCAACATCTTGATCGACAATCTGTAAGTGTAAATTTAATATGTGTACAAACAATATTTTAATAATACCTTATTTCTTATTATATTTAAATTACAATAATAAAAAAAAATTAAGGGTACACTTTGGGAACGTACAATGCGTCGTATAAATTACAAACCTGGTTATTGGACAATATATTTTATTTATGTTTCAATTCCATTTACATTATATTTTTATTATTTATATCGTCGTGTACGTGATGAGGTATACATAAACATAAACATATACACAATCGAATACATAAAAAAAAATATAAAATAATTACACGTTCAATTTAGGCTCGAATTTGTTTATTTTTGGTGTTACACTGCTGTTAAATTATCACTAGTAAATTGTTATTAATTTTCTTTCCCCCCCCCCCCCCCTCCTCCCCGTATTTATTATAAAAGAATTGCTAGATATCCTTTAAAATTATATGAATATAATTTTTTTTTTTTAATAGGAAACATTTGTAAATAAAATGGTTAATTTAACACATGAAAACCCATGGTTATGGGGTGTATATGTAGTTTTGTTAGGATTACCATTAGCTTTCCTATTTTATTATATTTGCTCACCAAAGGTAATTTATGTTATTTTATTATAAATGTAGATTTTTCTGTGTGCTTTCAATTCAATTTTGTTCGTTTTATTATTATTTGAAATTAATTAAATCTTTTATTTTTAATATAAAAATAAAAAAATATAGAAAGCTGTACCAAATACATACGCAATGTCTAAAAAAACTGATGAATCAGTTCCCGATGATACAGAAGAACAACAACAACAACAACAACAAGCAGATAATGTTGAAGATTCAAATCCATTAGTTACTACTGATGATAATGAAACAGTTGATACCATTGATGGAAATGAAATTAATAATGATAATACAAAGAATGAAACTAGTCCTAAAATTAAAAAATCCGATTTAGATGAACCGATAACAACCAAAAAAAATGTACAAAATTTAATTGATAATGATGACGAAGAACAAAATGATTTTGATTATGACGAGGACGAAGACGACGACGATGAAGATGAAGAAATTGGTGGAAATGATGGTTTTGGTGAAGTAGTAGAAGAACGAAAAGGTGATGCTGAGCATATTAATGTAAGTATAATTTATCTCTTAGTTATAAAACCTTTGTAGACCACTTCAAATTCACATATATGGGTGGTTGTCCCAGCTACATGAAGAAAATTCATATACCGAAATCAAAAAACTAATTTCACTAATTAATAATTAATCGATTATAAAATATATTGATTCATTAGATCACCCCATGATTATTTATATTTTATAATAGGAATGATCCTCTCATGAAAGCTATTCCGAACAACGATAATAGTTTTTCTTTTAATTCACGTAGTTCTATTGCTAGCCATGCACACATTTTATCTTCAGTGTTCTAGTGTTTCCTCGTATTAGTAGATATAGAAATTTCTTCTTTCCTTAGAATTACAAAATGTTCCCGTGATCGTACGACCTTACCTGAGGACAACACAAAAGTATTATAGAATACATATTTTTATTAGTCAAATCTACTTGCCTATTTCTGAAGCTGGTCGTAATCGTTTGCAAATTATCTATATTTACAGTAAAACATCTATTAAATATTGATCATATTGTCACATATCGCGATGTTTCTTTTGTTATAATTTCTGTTGTGGCAGATCTGGGCATATCTTTGAATAGTAAATATCTTTGTTTGGAATACACTTGTGTATTTATTCCAATAGGTTTTACCGTGCCCTCTCTGATCTTGGAAACATTTGATGACATTTTCCTATGATATAGTGAGTGTTCTAGTTTCCACTCCATTCTGTTATTGTTAGTTGTATCATGACCTACATAGGTACTTTCAACAATGGGATCAGTTTTGAGGGTATTGCTAATTTCATTTTAACTCTGCCTTGTTTCTTATGCAATTAAGTAAATTGAAATCAAACACAGCACCTTTTGGCGTTCATGTTGACAATTATGAGTTCGCTAAATTTGTTTAACTTTTGTGTGTTCCAAAATATATATTTTTATTTTCATTTATTTTTATTTCAGGATATTAAGTCTAACGATAAACTTCCAAAAAATAATATTGATGTAGAAGCATCGTCTGTAGATTCAGTTAAAAAACGTAGACAAAGGAAAGAATAATTTAATCTATGAGGTTTTTTTTTTCTTTTTAATTAAAATACAATTTTTTTGTTTGTTTTGTTTTTTAATTACAATTTATAAATAAAATTATTAAAATGATATAAACAATAATAATAGTAATAATCATAACTAAACATCAAAATATATTATGAAAAGAACTGAATTTTAAGTAATTTTTTTTTCTGTAATAATTTAGTAATTGATAAAAATAACATAATAATATAATTAAAAAAACCATAATTAATTTATATTGAGTTAAAACCTATTTATATTTACATTATTATTATTATTATTATTATTATTATTATTTATGGCTCATTTTATATAATATACACACATGATATAATTAGTTTATTTAAAAAATAATAATAATATATATTATAATAATAAGTAATTTAAGACAGTTAGTAAATCAATCAAATTTTAGAAATCTTTTGATTAATAACATTTATTGTAATTATTAATGTGAATGACGACAAATGTTATAAAATACAGAATGATAACAAAAATCTGTGCTGAATAATGATTGATTGTTTTTGCATTTAAATTAATAGCGATCTTTTATTTTTTTTTTAGCAAAGCAAAATAATCATTTTTGTTGTACCCATAAATTAATAAATATAAATTTAATGCTATAAAATCGATTATTATTCTGTATTCGATAATATTTGGATTTTTAAGTAATTCAATTAATAATATAAAGGATACTTTTAAATTTTTCGTAGGCACTTTACGTGGGTGTACTACTGATGTATGTATAATCAAAAGATTTACTATTATAGAAAAAAATAACATCATACACACTTATTTGTTGGTTATGAACTAACTGTTCAATAATTATAAATTAGTATTAAATATGTTTTTGACAATGTTTTTGATTAAAATAAAAAAAATTAATTTAATTTTGTGAATGCTTTTTAATTTTTAAGAAAATATTTAGTTTATAAAAAAAAATATTCGTAGCTTCCAAGAAAGTTCACACACACACACACACATACACACATAAATCACATTATTTTGCTTTGTTCAAAAAAATATTCAAAAAAACTTTTGTTTTTATTTTTTTTAATTGACCATAAAAATTGAATTTATTAGAAGATAAAATTCAAATAAATCACTCTTAAATATACACACACACACACACATACCGTTTTTATATAGATAAATTTTCAAATATCTGCAAATAACGTAATAAATTTGTAGATAATAATTATTATAATTATTTAAACGAATTTTAGTATAATTTTTATTCTTATTATTAATTTTTCAAATCTATTTTCTAAAATGGATAGAGATAACATATTTGTTGTAACAGTGTTATAATAATTAATTAATATATAATATAATGAAATTAAAATAATATATTTCCAAGTAATAAAAAAATCAATTTTTATTATTATTTATAAAAAACAAAACAAAAAAAATTATAGAATTTAATTATATATTATTAAAATTTAAATTATAAAATATGTATTGGATAAAAAAAAAAATAATTGTATTATGTTATTCAAATTATTTAAATATTTTCCATTTTATTTTATTTATAATTAAAATTCATGATTTTGTTTTTTTTTTTAAATTATTCATTGTTTTTTTTATGTTAAATAATTCATTTTTTTTTTTTTTGCATACACTACTTTCGCCGCAATCTTCTCGTTACATCGACCTTTGTTAAACTAAATCTCAAATCTATGTAAAACTAGTAAACAAACGCTTTAAAATACGATAGATAAATTGAAATTTTTGAATTTATATCCATAATTTAAGAAAACTAAATGAAGATAATTGTAAATTAAAAAAAGAAAAAACAAGGCTATAAATAGAAATCTATGTTTTTGAATTGCATTGTTTAAATAAAATTATGATGAATATTTTATATAAGGCGAATAAAATATATCTGAAATTATTTTAAAAATCGAATTCGTTTTATTGAAATTTATCTTAAAATTTATTATATTTTCCCAACTGATGACAAAAAAAAATCGCATCTTTGACTTCTTTAACGCACCGGATAATGTTTCAGCTTCCAATCCATAATTATAAATATTTAAAAAAAATTATTCTTTAGTAGTTTTTGGAAAAATTTGCGTATTGAAAATAACTCATATTTATACGATTTTCTATTTTAGAAAAATATCTTATTACAGGAAATTATGCAACGGTAATTGTATGATTTTAATTTAATAATAAATGAATAATTAGCTGGTCTAAAATACTTCCGATATATGATTTTAAATACACATATATTGTAGAATATGTAGATCGTATCCGATAATCGATTAAAAAATTTGGTTGCTAGCTATAATGTAAATTAAACTTTTCGCGTATTTTCAGAGAAATTGTGTTGAAAGCGATATCGATAAATTCGATCGATTTGAAATGTCGAAATGTTGTCTAATGTATTTAATCGGAACGCACTCTTGTAGTACTGTCACTATACTGTCCTGTGCTTTGTGTAAAATGTGTAGTGTTTTATTTTTTTAATTTTTTTTTTTTTTTGTAATTTGTGTGTGTTTTTTGTTTTATTAAATTTTAACTAAAAATATAAAAAATTACATCTATATATTTTATATAAATAAATTTTTCTTACTAATATATTAAATTTCGTTTAATCTATAGTTTTAAGGTAAATGACATTGTTATAATTGAAAAATGTATATGTTATTCATATTAATATTATATCAATCTTCAAATGGTGTATGAAGGAGTCTCATCAGAAGGAAAAAGTCAATACAAATGGAGTAAAAAAAACTAATTTGATAAATAAAAAGTTCATCTGTCAAACAAAATTTTTATTTTTTATTTTTTAACTACAAAAGACCATTTGAATTTAAATTAATTAATATTTATTTTTTTTTAATTTTTATTTTGTATTAAATGAAATATAAAAATTACTGTAAATGAATTCTATTGTCTGCATGCATAGCGCAGTACATGTATAGGGAAAAATAGCAGCATCAGCAATCCATCAATATAACCATAGATAAAAATACACGACAATAATATATTGCTTCCCTCTAACTACGTGTTTTATTAAAAATCATAAATAAATAATTATAATTTAGTTAATTTTTAGTCTATAATAATGCTAAAACCTAAACGTAATCTATTTTTTGTATGATTTAATAATGTACATAGTGAAAATGTTACTGGTAATGGTACAAACATTCCAATTTGTGTCAATCATTGCATTAAATGTAAAATTTAAATTTGGTAAATTAATTTCATAACCAATACTATTGTCTACTAAGATTTGTCATTATTTCAATAGCAAATTTTAATTGATCATTACATTTTTGATAATAACATAAATGTGCATGACCATTTTGGCTTATGTGACCGGTCCATAAAATATTATCATTTAATTTATAACGACCAAATATTGTACACAAACTGTGTTGTTGTGTAGATAATGCACGATCATCAATATTATTATTCATCATCCTATTAGTATTATTACATTTTTCATACATTAATTCGCCACCTAATGCAATATTTTTTGTTATACTTTGTAAATATTGTCCAACTATAGTACCATTTAAATTTATCAAATTTATATTCAATAATGAACAACTTGTAAATGTTTTACCTAAATAATTAAATGAAATATTTGAATTTATTAATTGTTTATTATTCATTTGATTTACCATTTTCATTTGTATGTTATCACCAATTGCATGCATTATATTCGTTGATAAATTACCATAACGATCAATTTCACCAATTAATATTGGAAAGGAATCTTTAAATGTATGCTCATCTATATTTGTTTGATTTTTTGTACCAATAAAAATTGCACCAAATTGATAAGGAGGTGTTTGTTGTATTTGGCGCCCGTTGTTGTTTTCGCCGTTAATATGTAAATTTAATGTATGTGATGTTTGAAAATTTGCACCATCAAAAAATATTGGCAAAACTTTTCTGCAATTATTATGCAAATCTTCAATTGTGCCAGGATACCAGTTTTCATTATATATTTGGTAATTTCGGGCTATTTCGTTGTTGTTGTTGGTGTTGTTATTGCTGTAAGTGGTAGCGTTTTAAAATTAAAATCCGTATTATTACATTTTGCAGTATTTATCGATATTAAATTTCCCATTTTATTGAGTTAAATATTTATAGAATTTAATCGTTTGTTGGTTTGCTTAACAATATAATAAATAATTAATTGATTACATCCAAATATTTTTATAAAATTGAAATTATCACCACATTACATACATTACCGTGCTCATTGACTTCTTTGTTTAAAAAAAAGACTAATAATGTTATTTTTATTTTACTTTACATACTTTTGAATTGTGTTCAAATAATTTAATTGAAAAATCGATTCGCCGACAAAGGCGAATTTATATATTTTCTAATGTAAAAGTAAAATATCAAAAATTTTTGCACTATAAGATTGTTTTGCACGGACCTAAATTTCATCTCTTCTAATAATCCAGCCTAAGGCTGTATATTTTTTTGAATTATTTTGTGTAATTGTATCTGTAGTAGATAGCAATTTATCTTCGAGAATGTTAGTTAACAATTACTGTAAAATGTTCATGTTTTTATTGTATAAAATAATTTTTCAATTACCTAATTTTTATTAATTATTTATTTATTTTTATTTTCAGAAAATATTTATTGATCTCTATAATTCAATGTAAAATAACAATATTAATTATGGATGAACAAATTTTACAGAGAAATAATATAAATACTAATACTGATTTTTCAAATGCCGTCCAACAACATTTTCAAGTAAAATTAAACATTTTCTTTCATAAAAATTTTGTTTTGTATATATACAAATATAGAAAATAGAATAATTATAAAATTTAATAATTAATTTAGACGGATCTATCCAAATTAAGTAATACCGTACTACGTTGTATTGATAGCAATAATACATTACATTTTATAACTGTACCAAGATGTGATTCTAATCAAGAATTTATTGATCACGTAATTATATAGTATTGCAATAAATTTAGTTTTTTTTTAATTAATATAGGTAAAATTTTGTAATTATATAGAGCCTTTTAAATGCTGATTATTTAGCAGCAAATGGTATTGTTGTTGATATTTTACAACCACATAATAATAATAATATATTTTCACAAAATCAATATCAACAAGTACAAGAAGAACTACAACTACAACAACAACAACAAGAACAACAACAACAAAACCTACAACAACAACAACAAAACCTACAACAACAACTACAACAACAGCAACAGGAACAAAATAATTCAATAAATTATAATAATACAAATAGTATAATCTCTGACGCTGTAACTGTATCTGATGGCAAATCAGCTATTGTTAATATTTCTGTTGTACAAAATAATGAGGGCAGTGCACCAACTATCGCACTTTTTCAAACTGTAGAAAAACAATTAGATAACGTATCACAAAATTTAACAAATGAAACACAAGTGATTGTATCGAATAAGGTTTGTATGTTGTTATTGTAATATAATATATGGAATAAGTAATTAATTAACTTACAATTAATTTATCACATGCATGCATATTTATTTATCACATTAATAATTATTTCTTTTTATATATTATTGAATTTAATTATTAATATATATTTTTAGGATTTGACAACAATGAATCATTTAAATAATACTAATAGTTTTTTACATGCTGAAGATCAATCATTTGTAAATGGCATTTGTTGTTTTTTTTTTTTTTTCTTTATTTTTTATTTTGCTAATAATTTAATGAATTTTATATATAAATTGAAAAACGAAAAACGATAAATATTAGTAATAATATAAATCTCTTTTGTTTAGTTAAATTCTGCAATTACACTACAATTGAAAAAAGGGCCAGTTTCATCATCAATTTCACCACATCAATCAGAATCACAATCTTCTGTATCATTAGAAGCATGTTTACCTAGTTTAAGACCTCTCACCGTTGTACCAACGGAATATGAACAATTACAACAAAAACAACAATGTACAGTTATATCAACTAAAAATAATAGTAATAATAAAAATATTAATAATAATAAAAATAATAAAAATAACAATAACAATAGTAGAACAACAATTAAGAAGCATTCAGATAATACGAAATTATCAATGAAGATTGAACAAACGGTAAATTGACCTATGCCTATATTGATTTATAATTAACGTTTATTACAACTATTGATTGTATGCTTTTGATCGTGTTTATATAAATAAAACTCTTATGAATTTCAAATGAAATTTCAAGTAGCACCAAAATCATACAACTGAAAGATGTAAAAGAAGTATTTTTTTTTTTTGTTAAATATTAATAAATTTATTTTAGAGTGACGATAATGAGAATAATGATGTTGATTTAAATAAAATTGGTAATGGTTGTAATAATACTATAAATAAAAGTAATGTAATTCAACAACCAAAATTATCAAAAAAGAATTTACCACATAAAAAACGTATCACTAAATTAAAAACATCACCACAGCACCCACAACTGCAACCGCAACAACAACAACAACTTCAACAACTACAAAATCTACAACCGCAACAACAACTACAACAAATACAACCGCAACAACAAGAACTACAATCTCAACAACAACAAATTAATGATAACTTTACAAATTCAGAAATTATCGAAGCAAATCTACGATGTCAATATATTTGTGAATTGTGTGAATTTAACTGTATAGCACAATTAGAATTTTATAATCATTTAAAAGTTCATTACGAAGCATCATCAACAACGTCAACATTAAAAATTAAGACTGAATCACCCGCAACATTACAAAAAGTAAATATATTATTTTTACTTTTTCTTTTATACTGAATGCATGAAAAAGAAATTGTATGTGTTATTAAGAAACAAAGAAAGTTTAACTTTTAATTCACAATGTCTTTTAATTTTAACGTTTAATACCCAAATTTACAATATCATATTCTAAGTTCAAATATATTGAAATGCATTAGAGATATGTGAAAGGTATCTGTGCATATTATTTTTAATTCGAATGTATAGATTCGAATAGAATCAAGTTTTTAATTATTAAATGTACTGTGAAATGTAACATATTGTAGCAAAAAAAAATGTACAATTTCTATTTCGGTTATTTTATATATATGCAATCTATTTAATTATTTATTAAATTATTTACTCATGTTATTATTTTTTTGTATTTTATTTAATAGTCGAAGTTTTCGTCATTAACTACTAATAATTGTCTAAACGCAATAAATAATTGTATTGCAATTAAAAGTTCTATAATACATACAGATAAAAATAACGTTAATAATAATGATGAAAATAATTATTATACAAATAATAATAATAATATGTTAAATAATAATATCAATAATTATTATAACAATAATAATAATAATAATAATAATAATAATAATAATAATAATAATAATAATAATAATAATCATACTAATAATAATACTGATAATAATAATAATAATATTAATAATAATTATAAAAATAATAATGATAATAATAATATTGATGATAATAATATTAGTAATAATTTTAATAATAATATAAATAATAGTAATCATGATACTAATAATAATAATATTAATAATTTTAATAATAATAATAATAATAATAATAATAATAATAATAATAATAATAATGATAATTTTAATAATAATAATAATAATAGTAATAGTAATAATAATAATAATAATAATAATAATAATGTTATTGTTGCTGATATTGTTAATACCGGTAAATTAACAATAGTAACTAATGCTAATGATACTGTCGGCATTAATAATAATATTATCAACAATAGTATAAATATTAATAACAATGATAATGATAATTATAATAATGGTAATTATAATTATAATAATAATAATAATAATAATTTTTATAATAATAATTTCAATAATAATAATCATAATAATAATGATAATAATGATAATGTTAATAGTAGTACTGATATTAATATTATGAAAAATGATAATAATAATAATAATAATAATAATAATACTAATAATAACAATAATAATAGTAATGAAAATAATAATCATTTGGTTGTATCAACTATTAATATGGATTGTAATGATAAATATATGATAACTGTACAAGAAAATGAATTTAGTGATACAGAAGATATGTTGGAAGGTATAAGAAGTGTCGTTGATAAAGTTCAAATTGATTCTGAACAAAGTGATTCCGAAACTGAAAATGAATGTCAACAACAAAATGATACAAAAATTTGGTATAATGGCAATGATTCATTATCACAAAATATTATTTTTAATAATTCGAAAAAACACCATCAGGAACTGCATCAACATTTAATTACAAATAATTCAGAAAATATATTAGTTGAACAAATACAACAACAACAACAACAACAACAACAACAACAACAACAACCACAACAACATCAACAGCAGCAGCAGCAGCAACAACAACAACAACAGCAAGAGGAACATGAGCATCAATTGGAACAGCAGCGACTTGAACAACAAAACAATGATGTTTATTTAAATCAACCTAAAATATTAGGAAATATATCATTTTATAATGATACAAATGATTTTAATGATGGGCAAGAAGAACAATTGCGCGAGTATAAAAAGGAAACATGTGATTCAACAATTAGTAAGATTTATCCTTCACTTATTAAAATAATTTTAAGAATAATCCTTTTTCTAAATTTAGAAGTAATTGTAAAATTTATCTGCTACAGAAGAAAACTATAAAAACAATTTTGTAATTATTTAAATAATTTCGTTTCAAATAGAATCAGTCTACCATTCGGGTCCATGTTCATGCTCTGTAATAGCAAGTAGACAGACTATACGGATTGATTACTCAGTTTTACGCTAAGGCAATTGCACTGCCACTCGTGTATCTATCTAACATTGCAGTCCAGTTGACAATTCACCAATTGATCTGCATAAGTTTTTCGATAGATGCTTTAATAATTCAATATAGAAAATTATATTACAGATGTGAATTGTGTGTTAAACTCTGAATAGTGTCCAAAACCATATTTTCAATGATCTGATTTTATAAATTTATAATAAATCAATTAAATAATTTCTAGTATGGAAAATATTGAAAAATTGTCAGTTCACGGCGAATTGAACCCACCACCTCCTCCGAGCAAAGTAGCTGAAAATTAGTTTTATTATAATATAATATAATGACACTGAATTTTCAATTTTTATTTTTCTGTCATGCTAATAAACTTCCAGGCTTTTTAATATTGAAATAATTTCTTATCTATATTTTTTTAATTAGATTAATTATTTGAATTAATAAATATAAATTATTCTGTTATATATATATATAGTTCTTCGGCAATATATGTATCAAAAATTTTCACAAACTGCAAATGAATCAATACCGATAGTAGATTCAGATGTATTAATTAATGATATATCGGTTACAACAGATTTAATTGATCCAATGTGTAGCATAGCACAACAATTAGAGCAACATTCAGAATCTCATTCAATATTACAAAATGAAGCTTTATCAGTATTAGCATTATCGGCGACTGATAATACTAACGGAAGTGATAATATTAATGCTGTTAGTACTGTTCCTATTACATGTACAAAAACAAAACATTCAATTATTGTTGATAAAACTAATAATGATGGGGTAACGACCAGTAGGAAAAGAGCAATAAATAACCCATCTAATCAATTATATAAAAATGGATACATTAAAAATTCGATAGCAATAAAAATGGAAGATATATATATTGAAGATGAAAATGATATGAATATTGATTATGAGGAAAATGATGAAGATTATAATGATAGTGAAGATAGCGATGATAGTGATGATAGTGATTTTGATGAAAATGACGAAAAAGAAGAACAAACACCTAATAGTAATATGATTTTGCATAAAAAATGTAATGGTGATGGGATTGATGACGCCGATGATTATGATTTAGATGATCCTGATGATGTTGTTATTATAAAACGTGTGTATAAAAAAAGAAATAAAAAGAAAAATAAATACGAAAATAGTCGACGTAAACCATATAAATGTGATATGTGCGATAAAATATGTAATTCAAAAAATTCATTGCATTATCATGTATTTTCGCATACCGGTGAACGTCCACACCAATGTGAAATATGTGGTAAAGGTTTTTTTGCTGCAAGTGCATTGAAAGTTCATGGACGTTTACATACTGGTGTAAAACCATACGAATGCAGTGTGTGTAAACGTGCATTTCGTCAATGGGGTGATTTAAAATATCATATGGCATCATTACATTCGGATGAAAAAAATCATCAATGTGAATTTTGTGGTAAAGAATTTGCACGTCGGTATTCATTGGTCATACATCGACGTATTCATACGGGTGAAAAAAATTATGTTTGTGAATTTTGTAATAAAACATTTCGTGCCAGTTCATATTTACAAGACCATCGCAAAATTCATACCGGCGAAAAACCACATGCATGTAATGTGTGTGGAAAAAAATTTCGTGTACGTGGTGATTTAAAACGACACATTAATATTCATTTAAGAGCAGACAAATCAAAAGAGAAAAAGAATCCATCAACATTGATCGTAACAAATAGCGTACTAACATCAGATAATTCACCACAATCGCCGGCACAGCCGCCGCCAACATCGCCGTCGCCACAACCGATAATATATGAATATAATAATAGTAGTTTATTAAATACAAAAATAAAAACTGAGGCAAGTTAAAAAAATTTTCTAAATACAAATTGTTATATTAAATTTCACAATTTAAGACGATTATTATTTTTTATTTTTTTCATTTTGTATCCTACAGGAAGAAGTTTCACAATTTATTTTTGGTAATCCATCATCAGTTGATATATTTCATGTTCGTACAATAACTGAAAATGCAGATGAAAATGAAAATGAAATTGTAATAAAATCAGCCTCAATAAAACAGAAAGTGACTTCAAAATCGCCACGAAAATCGAAGAAAAAAGATAAATAATATTTTTGGTTAAGATCAAATTAGAATTATGTAATAAATTAAAAATCACAACGCGAAAAATTGTATATAATTTCATATGATTTGATTAATCTTTTGTTCGGTTTTTTATTTTTGTATTTTTTTATGCATTTAAAAATAAATTAAATTTAATATTTATTTTTTAAATAAATGTAATACCTATAGCAATAAGCGATTATGTAATTATTACACTTACATTTTGTACTTTTCATAGAGAAACAAAAAAAAAATAAAAATTAATGATATTTATATATTATTTTTTAATTGATTTAAAATAATTCAAATGTTAGAAAATGCTCCTCATCATCAAAATGATATTGCAGTATGTTTCCTGCTTAATAATACCACATAGAACATAGTTTTGGTTTGATTTTCTATTTAGTTATTTACATTTTTTTTTTGTTTGTGTTGTACGTAAAATTATTATTCAATTATTTGTTAATTATTTAAAAAGAAAATGCCACAAGTAAAATAAAAAAAATAAAACTAAATTGCCAGATAATATAAAAAACATTTTTGCATTTTTACATTTGTCAAAGTATAAATAAAAGTCAAAATGGTTGCTTGTGAAGTTTCTCGTTTGACATAACTTTGTTTGTTTCATTAATTATTTTATATACAATTATAAATAAATATATAATAAATAAAAAATATTAATATTATATGAATAATATAGTTAAATAAAAAATTTGTGATATAATAACAATACTAAATGTAAGTTTAGATCGGGTGCAATACATTCTATATGTTTAACGGCAGGAAAAAATAAAAATGATAGACAGCCGGTCAAGTATTCGACTGCAGCTCATTCATGTTTGGAAATGAAGTTACAAAGGTGCAACACAAAAGAAAGATCTAAATGTATATAATTACAAGCAATACAATTCCATTTGAAGGTTTTGTTGATGTATGAAATTGTAAGTATAAAATAAATAAATTTACCAAAAACAAAACGAAAACTATTGTTACCTATTGTTAACGTAAAAACATTTTTATTTTCAGCTTTTGGTGCCTTCCATTTCAATGAATTATCACCAATTGGCTTCAATATGATATAAGGGATGGTTGGTAGATGCCATATTCAAATCAACGTTAACATTATGAACTTTTTAAAGTGTGTTACAAAATACGACATATTAAAAAAGGTATTAATTATTATTTTTAATTTTGTCTATTGTTCACCCGGAGAGTTTAATAATTAATTGGTGTTCAATGACCGAATAATGTGATATCTTTTATACCTGTAATAAAATATATGTATTATTATGTAGTACTATTATAAACTAATTCAAAATTCAATTCATGTTTATTGTAATTTATATTGTAAAATGCTTAATGATCAAATAACTGGTTATCTCTTTTAACTTGTAATTTACTGATAAATAGAAGAAAAGAGTTTGAAATTGTAATATTACATACATATTCATATATATATATTGTATAATGCATAGTATTAATATTACGAATCGACCCATAATTCCTCTATTCATTGTAAAATGAGGAAAGAACATGTTCACAATATTTAACAACAATAAGAAAACAATTAAAATTATATTTCGGATTTCACTCATATTCACAAATTCTATTATTTCCATATGGACATACGGCTGTACATACAGAAAATCATGATGACTTATTGTCAATTGGTAAAAAAGGAATTGAAGCTTTAGCAAAACGTTATGGTACTCGATATGGTATTGGTAATATATATGCTGCAATTTATCCAGCAATTGGTTCTAGTATGGATTGGGTTTATGGTAATTTATCGATACCGTTATCATATGCATTTGAATTAAGGCCGGGCAGCAATAGATATTCGAGCGGTTTCGAATTACCTGCGGAGCAAATAATTCCAACAGCTGAAGAAATATATGATGCTGTTATGACAATAGCACATGAAGCAAATCATTTAGGATATATTTAATTAATTTTTTTTTTATTTTAATTCTTATGCGTGTAGGATTTTTACAATTAATTAGTTTAGCAATTAATTTATCAATGCATAAATATATATTAACATAAAAATATAGTTGTATTTAATACATACGTACTTTGTTATTATAAATTACGTTAACATTCTAATTTAATTATATTTTCAATGAGTTGTTGGTTTTAGTTAAATTAAATGTTGATTATTCTCTTCTGATGCAAATTCTTAAAATACCATGGTCTGAAACATTGATTGCTAAGTTCTCAAATATAACATAGAGAAATTCTGAAAATGAGCATATTCTATTTAAGAACTTAGCAATCAGTATTTCAAACCATTTTTAAGAATTCCTATCTGCAGGCAGCGGTATTTTTAGATTTTCTTTATTCAATCAGTATTGCAGACCGTATACAAGAATTCGTAACCATTGACATGATTACTCCGATATACAGATATATTGTTAATCTCTGAATGGCGTTCAACACTATATTTTCAAAGATTCACTTTTTGCTTTCATAAACGAATTAATGGTAATTCACTGGAGTAATTTTCAGTACGAGTTAAACTCGCACCCTCTGGATTTGATGAAATGGACGTTGACCACTGTACCATTAAATGACTACATAAAGTTGATAAGTAAAATATAGGGTATGCTCGCTTTTTAAAATCAATCCGAAAGAAATCATTTATTTCAGCTAAAATAAGTGTGTCCATAATTATACTAAAGAAATCAATTAAGTATTATTGAAAATGGAATTGCATTAACGAATTCTCGAGATAAAGTCAGAACATAGAACACATGGAATTCATTTTCAAAGTAAAAAAATATATTTCATTTTGATTTTGCATTGGATATTTTGCTTCGACTTAAAAACAATTGTTTTTAATATATAAAGCCAAAAATTTTGATATAGCAAAGACAACAACTTAATATGACATTTATATACAATAATTTTTTAATATTTACATTTGTAATGTTTCTTTTACTTATCTATATGTTTATGTGTGTTTATTGTATGCTTGGGTGGGTTTATTTGTATATACATTATTTTAAAAGGAAAAGAAAACGATAAATAAAAAGAAATCACTTGTATTTGTTGTTTTCATATATAAATTTATTTTTGATACAAGTTATATGAAAATTATTATTATATATTACTGTAACATTAAAAATTTTCTCTTGCAGATAGAAAAACACAAACACACATACACAATTAATATAAAAAAATGGAAATTGGGAAATTTAAGGACAACCGAAATTACTTAAAACAAAATTTTAAAGGTAAATTAGTGTAAAAAAATATTATATATTTGGGACACGGGAAAAATCATAGCTCAGCTGTTTGAAGTGATAGGATGTTGTGATACATATTAAATGATAGGTAATTGAAGGACCTATCTTTTTGTAAAAAAAAAACTTGGGTTTTTCACCATGAGTATGAAACCGTTATGTGAAAATTCCGGGAAAACGCGTAAATAGATTCGGGTCCTCTAGTGGTAAAAATGGTTTCTAATATTCTAATTAAGACATCTGGAAATTTTCGGGAAAATCCGGAAAATTTTAATTTGGATCGGGAAATTCCGGGAAAACTGTAATAGTTAGGAAACATTTTCAGTACCACTCCCTCAGTACATTTACCATCTAAATCCATTTATGGCTATAAGAAATCTGTAAGTCATCAACTTTAGGCGGGAGAAATTTCCCGGAATTTCTGAAAACCAGGTTTTTGATGATTTCGAAAAAAATTTATTAGTTAGCCAATTTTTGTTACAGCCATCTTGTAGAGGATCTTAATGCGCACATTAAAGCTTCTGGACTTTTTCTGTGAAAAATCTATTGGTCGACTTATGACCAATTTAAGATTTTGGAATTTCCGTGTAAGCCTAACTTTGGGCAGCCACTGTAGGAAAACTATTTGACTTGAAGAGTTGTGGTCTTGCTTAAAATACGTGGCATATAGTCTACTATCTGTGATAAATAGGGCATTGGAAAATTCCATTGGGAAAACCGGGAAATTCCCATTTGAAAACATGCAAAAATCGATGTTTTTCGATGTTCCTGGAAAATCCACATTTTCCACTGGAAAATTCCAAAAAAAATCTGAGGATAAACTTTAGACTTTCCTTTACATTTCTGCAACATTAGATTTCTGGAAAGTCCAATATTTCCCGACTTTCCAGTACTCGGAATATTGGTCTGCAAACGTTTTTCCAATCTTTGGGCAGCCCTAGTTGGAAAACCCTTATAGATAGAAAGTCACCCCCATATTATAATTTGTAGCCCTTGAGGAGGACTATCACTGGTGAGATGCTCCTTCCGAAATATTGAGTATTTCCGGAGTTATAGGGGTGCAAATGTGACCCATTTGGTACTTTCGAAGGTCCATAGCTCCGCCCCCGGAGGGAAATCCGGCAAAGAGGTCGACAGATCCTGTTTTTTTTCCGAGCTCTACAATCCCTGAAAATCTGAAGGTCCTACGGGCAAAAAAACTTTTTCGGCATAAGGTTATAACCCACACTTTTGGGGGTCAAAAAAGTCCAAAAAAATAGGGCTGGAAATAGGCTTAAAAGACGCGGGGTCATCGTCCGAACACGAATCCGTTGAGATAACTCGAAAATTCCGCCTCTAAGTCGGTCAAAATGGAAAAACAAAAAATGTGGAAAAGTGGTAAAAAAAAAAAATACAACAAGAATTCTTTTTAATTTCTCGAATATTGAAATTTATTTTTTTTTTTTTTGAAAAATTTTTTTCGGTCTCAGCGAGAAATCGAACTCGCGTCATTCACATTACATTGCTATACACACCCAGCAACTCTCTCGCATACACTATGCTTATTATAAGTATTAGTATGTCGGTTGGGATATATAAGGTACAAAAATTTTGAAAATATTTATTTCGAATAGGGTACACATTAAAGTTGTTCGATTTTTTATTTTTTTTTATTTACAGGACACTTATTAGAGACTCATTTTTTTTTTTTTTCTTCTTTTATATTGTGTAGGTGTAGAATTTCGTATATGAAATATAAATTTTATTTTATTTATATTTTTATTTTGTACTAAACATTTTTTTTTTGTTGTTTTCTTTTTCTCTTTTCAGATTTCAATGGACGGAAGGTTGGGGAACTATTGATGAACTTTATAAAATTATTAGACAAATATTTTTTTTTTTACATTAAATTAATTACATTTAATTACTATGTTTATAAATTATTATTACATTAAAATAAAGATCACAATTAGTGATAATTACCATATATTTACATTATTTTATATTAATCTTCAATGGCTCTTCAAAACACTTGATGGTCGTTTGTATATTTTTCTGCAATCCATTGCAAAGGAAATTGTTTGTTTTTATTAAAGCAACATTTCTTCTGCTGATATTAGTAAGTTGTTTGTATTTTTACTTGTTACTTGTGAATAAGGCAACACCTGAATATAATCTCATTCCAAATATACATACCAAATTGGTACGAAATTAGCCAAGAGATCATTCAGTCGTACAATTAATAAAGATTCCCTAGGTATTAATTTTAAAGAAAATTGTTGATAAATACCTGTATAATCCTATTTCGAGAACCTTTTTATACAAAATTGTTTGGAAATTGTTCAATAAATGATGCAGATATTTCCTTTAACAGAAATGCAAATATTTCATTTCATTCTCTAATATTTTATCTTTGAATTATTTCAAACCCATTTTATCCAGCTTGAACTAAGCTTAAATTCAGTGAAAACTGTGTGGGTAACGTTCACTTCCTTTTTTTTTTTGAAAAATTATATATTTTCAATATTTTTATCTAATATTTTATCTTTGCATAATTTCAAACGCATTTTATCCAGTTTGAAATATACTTAAATTTAGGAAAAACTGTGTGGGATAATATTCTTATGAAGAAATATAAATAAAATATTGAATTTCATTCATTAATTCACAAAAAACTGATTATTTTTAACAGTTTGCTTCTATAATTCACAAATACTATACATCAAAATGAAATATATAGAAAAAAGTTAAATAATTAGTATTTTCAGTACAAAACTATAGTTTAAGTTCACAAAAGTGTTTAAGTTTGTTTAAGTGTTTACCGCACACCGTCATCATATGTACGTAGTGGTGCAGTGTTTTTATCATTATATAAAAAATTATAGAAATTGTTAAAAAAAAATTCGAAAATTGTTGTATCATGTGTGTGTTTCAATGTTATCAATAAATAAAAATATAATATTATAAAAACAGGTGTAGAAATATGAAACGATCGTTTGTTACGATATCGGTTTCGGCTGAAATTTCTTTTGTGAACGTATTCACTAAATATCTATCTCTATATCATTCAGTTTGTGTTTCTTATAAAAAATAAAAAAAAAATTATAAAAAATTCGAACAGAAATTCGTGTAGTTTGTAGTGCATTGAATTAGTTTGCCTAACCACAATAAAATGTCCGTAGTTTGCACGTAACTAATTCGTTTCTCACAAATATTGGAAAACCGAAACATTCGAACTGGAATTAAGTGTCAACTCTCAGAAATAAGAGCCAAACTAATTAGTTAAATCTTTTGTATGACTAGCAAAAAAGTGATTTGCTGAAAGGTTTGTTGTTATTATTTCATTTCATTGAGAGAAAAATGCTGCTGAAAGTCATCGAAGCAGAAGCAGAGTGATTTCAATGCTTCAAAAGTAGTGGATTGTAATTGTAAGTCTCAGTATTTGGTGAGACCATGTAAGGATTATTATATTATAATGGTTGAAAGTGAATCAAAATTGTCAATATCGAAACTCTACGGTCAACAACGAATCAATTTAAGAAATGCATTACGTATACGCATACCGACCCATAAATACAAAACACACAACTACATAAACAGGCCAAAAATTTCGAAACATAACCAAAATATACGGTTTTTCTAGAATTGTTATTAGGCAATCATAACCACATGATAGTGAAAATATTGTTTAATTTTTATTTATTGTCGGCGGACGATAATACAATAACAAAGTTGTAATATATAATAAATATATATATAAATAATACAAAATAATAAAGCAATGGATTGTTATTGAGTTGACTTGTGTTGTTGTACACATCATATATTTTGTGTGTTTTAATATTGGTAATAATAAAGACATACTCTTTGTAATCTTTACGGGACGTACGGTATATCATCATTTTTATTATATTTTTTTGTTCCGCCTCTAATGATAGAAGACTTTGTATTGTATTACCAATAATTGTTTAAATAAATAAAAATTAAATAATAATTTCACTATCATATGGTTATGATAACTATATAACTAATAACTATTCTGAAAAAATCGTATATTTTGGTTATCTTTCAAAGTTTTTGGTCTGTTTATGTAGTTGTGTGTATTGTATGTATACGTAATGCATTCCTGTTAACGGAAATATCTACATCATTTCTTGACCAATTTCTCGAAATAGGATTATACAGGTGTTTAATTTCTTGCAATAATTTTCTGTATGTCCTACCAAATTGTACTGAGCATTGTAGTCAATTAATATCGAATTATTTTTACAGTATACAATAATTAATTTTTACTTATAATTATATATAAATATCTTACTTCTATTATTATCTATTATTAATATTAACCCTTTTAACATATATTCAGTAAACATAAATGAATGAACTAAATATTTATGACGACATCTTAATAATTACAATACTTTAAATGAATTTTAAATAACTATATATTCTTTTGACAAAATTATTTTAATATTTTAAATTGAACGAATTCTAATTTTTTAATTTAAATTCAATAAAAAACAATCTCAGCGATTAGTTTAAAAAAAAAATTAAATAATAAGTTTAAAATGCAAATTGTGAATCAATTTAATGTGGTTTACTTTATAATTAAGAGTTTGTTTGTTATTTATCTTATATAATAAACGTTACATGTAATTGTAATTCTTAAACTTTATAATCATGAAATTAAATTCAATTAAAATAAAATGAAGCTATTTTTTAACATTGAAATCTTGGTAGAAATTTTAATTTACCTAATTTCATATTCATTTTTAATGTATAATATAATTTCTAATACGAGAATAATATTTAATTGTAATAGTTACAATATACAATTACATTTAAAATTTAATTCATGCTTAAAGCTAATACTTATTTTATTTATATATTTATTAAAATATCATATTTTATACAATCAATTTGATAGAATGGTGTGTTGCTAATAAATCATTTAATAATACTCTGATCTGATGCAACAAGTAAGATAAGTTTGTCATAATTTAATAATAGAATTGTGTTGTTTCAATATATATTATCTGCAAATATAGAAAAAAATTTAGATTAATATTACAAAGAATTTTTTTAAAAAACATTTGATATTACCAGTAAACAAAACAAATATGGTGACGAGCAATCATTCAAATAAAATATAATTTATAATTTGCGGTAATTTATTAAAGACCAATTGGTGAATTGTTATAGATTTCCATTAGGTCAAATTTATCAACTTCACTATAATGATATATGTTATTGATTTTGTATTATCTCCACGTGTGGCATAGATTTTTGTTGTAGTTGTCCATCACAAATAACTGCAAGAAATACTATACATAAGCTTCCATTGGTTATGGTCCTGTAGTATATTTAATAATTATCACCAATGGTATGACGAACGTAATAATTCCAATTTATATTTTGGTAAACCAGCATCTTTATTTATTTTAATGATGTGATTGCATCATATGTGCAGCATATGTTAATTTTGTTGTTAATGGCATTGAAGCTAAAATTTGCATTGAACGCATTTTTATTATATTCCATAATTTATATGTTTGCATGATATTTTTAATTCATCATTATTATTGTCCATTAGAATATCATCGCGGTTGCTGATGTATCAGTTAATATACTATGAGTTCGCGCGATAATATTTATCAAGTCACTTCTGTGTATGTTCTAACACTAACCTGATCAATAATAAACGCAATAGGTTGGTAAACCATATCATGACTATGTTAATAACTCTGACCTCTGCTTGAAGTATCCATTGATTTTACACGTTTATTTCAATAATTGGTGCTCACATACCAGAACATTTCGTCTTTCTAAACGTTTAAAAACGGAAGAAAAACCGGAATATTAGTTAACAAGAAAATGTAAGTAAAATGATATATTTAATATTATATTTATTTTAAAAGATATTGGTAATTTCTTAAATAAAAGAATTCTGAATATAATTTTTCAATTTGATATACCAATTTGTTGTAAAACTGTAAAAGTGCATCATATAACTTTGAAAATATTGGATTTCGAGCCAATAAAGAAATATTTGTGTTTTCCTATTTTAACTGATTTTAATCAAAAGAAGCAGACACAAAAAAGCCATTTGAAAACTTTTTGACACAATTTGAATATGATGTGTAAGATAAAGAATGTTCAAAAAAAGTGAAAATGTCGCAAAACGATTTCTTGCATAGAATCGTTATGAATTTATTTTGAGAATTTTAAACGATGAGAAACGCACTTTTAATGTAGCAGGTAGCACTTCAACAATTTTGAAAAACATATTAAATAAAGTCTTTCAATATAGAATTTTTTTATGATCCATATCTGCATCTTGGAATTTTTGTATTTTATTGCGTATTAATCGGATATCATTTAAATATTATAAAAAATTTTGTTGGAAAATGCAAAAAGAAAAATATTCTCAAATTGAAAAATTTTTATATTTTTAAATTATAGTATTTTTCTTACCTTATATTGAATTGTGTGATGCTTACTGATTTTATTAAACAATTAACCATTACATACTGGATCAACTAATCAACTAATAATTTTCAAGAATATAAATAGTTGTAGCTACATTTAACTGTATTTAATAAATAAACCACAGCATAGTATTCATTATTATTATCATCACCGATTGTTCATGTATGATAATCGTTGACGAACATATTTGTTTCTGTACTGACATAATTTTTAATACTTCATTGCTTAAAAGAAGTCAATAATTCGGTAATGAATGGATTTCCATTTCCAAATTACGTGTATTTGCATTCATTAACAAAATTTTGAAACTGGTTACTAATAGGCACATATTATTTTCTATTTTCTTTATCTCGAACACCAAATCCACTATTAAAAATAATCATTGGCTGCAGTTGAATCCCTTATTTATCTAAAATATAAATTAAATTTTATTTTTAATTAATTTAAAATGTTTTTATACATTTTTAATTTTTTTTGTTTTAGAGGTTATGTTACCTTAGACATCTTTTAAAAACACAATCTTAAGATGAATATTAATCCTTTTCAGTTGGAAACCGCAAAATTATTAAGAAATATACAATCATCATTTGCAATGGTAATTTTTATAATTATTTATGATAAATTATAAAAAAAATTAAAATAAATTTCTTTTACATCACTTTCTTTTCCACTACAAAAATCGCTTTACTTATGCTTTTTGTTTTTTATTGAATATGAATATAGGTAGCTGTTGTTTTTAATTGACGTGACACGTACTTAGACGGACCGATTAACCTATAGTGACTGTATCGGCTCAGCTTCGCTTGGATATAGTAAAGTGAAGAGAAAAACTATTATAAAAGCTCTTATAACAAAAACACAAACATTTAGCGGAAAAAATGTTACAAAAATTATTTTATTAATTTGTCAACAAAATCTTCAAATGAGTAATCAGTATCGAATAAAAAGTAATGATTACTTTTTGAAAAGATTCGAATCCGACTGATTACTTAGAAGTAATCGAAAATCCCATTACTATTCTAATTGCTTTTTTATTGCAAACGTTTGGTAGCCTAGGTTTTTATGCAGAACAATATAGCAGTTACAAAACATATAACATCCACTTCAATATTTTTAACGTAGCATTAGCGTCCTCTCTCTCTCTCTCCCTCATTGAAAAGTGTTAAAATACTACTTAATAAATATTTCTTCAGGATATATTGAGGCGATAATTCACATGTATATTTACAAACTGTTTTACGACACAGTAAATAAAATAAGTTTTTATAGTTAATAAATGTATATAGAAATACAATTTGGAAACTATATAACATGTGGGCAGCGCTGGAAATACCTATGTTCTCAAGCAATCCTATCGAGGCTTTCTCCGTGTAAGCAAAAATAATATAATGTTCGTGTATTTGCTAATATATTAATATGCGGATAGGATCAGTTTTCGTTGTTTGTTCTTTTGGTGTTTTTTTTTTCTTTTTTAAATGTATAAAAATTATAAATAATAATTAATTTTATTTGTAAAACTAAACTACCTATTTTTTTTTGTTAAATTTGTATTTTTTTATATGTAACATTGTTCATTTTATTTATTTTTAAATTAAATAATTTTTTTATTATATTTTTTTTAATTTTCTTTTTTTCCTTTTATTAAATAACAATAACAAATATTCAGTTTTTATATTTTTAAATGTATATTTTTGTTTCTTTGTTTGTTTTTTTTCATTATTTTCTTTTTTTTTTTTAATATTAATATATTAATTAATATAATTTTAATATAATTTTTAATATATGTATAAATCATATTTAAAGTGAAATTATTTCTAGTTATTATTAGTTTTTTTATTTTTCTTTTATTTTTAATATTATATTATAAATTAATATAATAATAGAAAAAAATAATAAAATAAAATTAGTTAAAAGGAAAAACAAATGAAAAAAAAAATTAAAATAAAAATAAAATGCAGTAGTTTTTTTTTATTTTGGACTGCGCTGCGCTATTGATATGTGAAAAAAAAAATAAACATAACAAAACAAAAGAACTAAAAAAATAAATAGAAATAATTTCATATTAAATACAATATTTTAAAAATAAAAAATAATTAAATAAAAATTCTATTTTTTTTTTTGTATTATATATTCACACAATATGAGTGATTAATATTTAATTTTTTGTTTTTTAATAATTTTTTTTTTTTTTTTATAAATAAAATTCAGTTACACATAATAAAAATGCATATACTAATTTTCATTAAAAAAAAAAAAAATGTTTATATATTTTTAATTAATTTAATTTGATTAAAATTTTCCAAATTAGTGGTTATTGGTATTGCAAAAATTGTTAAAAATATATTTTGTTTTTTATATTTTTCTTTGTTTTTATTGGAAATTGTTTCTCTACGCATTGTTTTTTTTTACTTTTTTCTTTAAATTATTATATTTTCTTATTCTTATTTCCTTTTTTTTTTGTATATATATTTATTTTTCTTTAATTTAGTATTTTATATTGATTGTAAATTTTTTAATTTTTCTATTTTAACATACGCATAATTATAAATATATAAAAAAAAAAAAAAAAAGTGATTCTAATAGTTAGTCATAAGGAGGTGATACAAATAAATATTTGGCGAGCAAGGATTTAGACATTTTATGAATTTATACGATTTACGAATTTGAAAATAATTTGTATGGTGGCAGCAGACAGGAAGTGATCATAAACATATGTCGTCACTGATTCAATTGAAAACTTTACCCAATCACAATGTGTGCATATAATTTCAATCTCCTCTGTTCGATGAACTGCTGCCATACAAATTTCTGATTGTAAATAATTACCATACACGCCACCATATCGATATTTTCTTACTCGCGTTAATACCACACATCCATACACACTCACATAAAAGAATCATACTGTACATATATTTTAACCTGTTGATTTTTTATTTAATTACTACATTTTATTATATAATTTTTATTATTTTGAAATTAATTAAATTAATATTTCACATTTCACACAACAGAAAAGAAAAAAAAAAAAAGAATTACATATAATTAAAAACAGAAAAAAAAAAAATTATAATTATATATAATATTACAAAACTTATGACGCCGTTGGTTCCACATAATTAGCCGGATATAAACCTACTTTACCATTTTTTCTACCTTTACACCAACCCTGTTCATCTTCATCTTCTAATTTTTCAAAGATATCACCTGAAACGAATATTATTATATTATTGAAAATTATTGTACTTTTAATTAACATTATATATTTTGTATTTAATTGATTAATTAGTTGGGACGTTATTATGTTAACCTATGGCATCACATCACAATTTTCTAAGTATAAATTGGAATTAATATAGAGGTGTATAATAAAGTGTTCCGTGCACATCATGCTTATGCAAACCGAATGGGAGAATTCATTTAGTATCATTGTATGGAGATATGTATACAATAAAAAAAAACACACGAGGCTAAGATGGATAAGTTTACATTTGGATTGCAAAATTAATTGGAACATCATTTGAAACAATGAATAAAATATTTATAGAAATAGCATCGGATAAATGTGCAGAAAATTTAGTAACAGCCGATTGCATAAATGCAATTGCGAATTAGATGTAATGAATAAGAATGCGTACAGAGAATATGCGTGAATAAACAATTTTTCAAATGGAATCTATATAATGAACTGTGTTGCTTTAAATATTAGGAACGTGACAACAGTAACTATATGAAATTGTTCATTAGAATTTATATTCCGTATGGTCGTAATTTAAATCATGAATGTAATGTAATGAAAGTATGAATTAAAATATGGAATAATGTTAACATATTCAATAAACGCTGTTGCTGTGTGGGTTGGCCTGTTGAAGTTAAATGGAAACATGGGAGTGGCTGGATTGTAATCTAGTATATGGTCTTGTTACATTTCAAATCTATGTATATCATGGTTGATAATGAAAAGGATGCTTCTAAATTAGTAGGTTGTTTCTCTTTTTTTCAAATAGAGTAATTGTTAAAGCATTATAGTAAACCAATACATGACGATTGTTAAGTAAAGCAATACAGCCAAAGAATGAATTTTTTTTTTAAAAAAAAGTTATAGAAACAGTGTTTATATGCTTTTTTTTTAATTGTAGTTACTACTAATTACAATACAATGGAAACATTGGCTAGATATAATGTACAGTTTAACTGTCATATAGTAAAATTATTATCTTTTCCATTATTTTTGTATTTTTTTTTTATTTTGATTTTAGAACAACAACAATTGATAAAATTTTGGTAAAACCAAATAAAAATATTAAAGATTATTATGAGGGGCAAAAAATACTAATAACAAAAATATTTATAGTTAATATTTTTGTAAAATTAAACCACAAAACTGACAATTGAAATAAAATCGACAATTATATATTGAATATTATATTCACAATAAAATATTAATCTAACATTTTTTAGATAAGATAATTTTGGAAAATTTATGTATTTTTTTATATTTTATGTATTTTTTTTTTTTTAAATCTCACATCAAATAAAATAATCTTATCAAAGTAGAATTTCACATTAGTTTAATTAATTAATTAATGAATTAATTAATTAGATATCAAATAAAAATAATGCATTTGTTGGTATGGAAAAACCTTTGCACTTTTACAAAAAAAAAAAAAATGCAAAAATTGGCACGCTACACAGGAAATTTTGTATAGCGTTAGCACGTGATAGTGATTTACTGCAAAATATACAAATATTTATAAAACCCAATAATTACCTTGTTTAAATGTTAATTCATCACTTTCGGCACCATCATAATCATATAAAGCTTTAACCGGTACACCCGGTTCACCATTATCAACTAAAATATTTTCACCATCACCTTCATCCCATTCTTCTTCATCAAATGGATTTGAATCTGATTTACTTGTACCATTTCTATATAATAAAAGAAGCAAATTCAAATTCAATTTATATTTTTCATAATTTTATTAATACTATTTTAATGTAAATAACAAAATGGTGAAAAAAATGACATGAGCAAAGAGCATGTGCCACACACTTACGTAATTGTTCTTGGTTTATTATTTGGTGAACTATTTTGTTGTGGCGGTTGTGTTGATACTTTATCGGAATTTGGTGATCCATTATTATTCGTAATTTTAGTTGTTGTATTTTTAGTTGAATTTATATTGGCTGAATTACGATTTACACTATTTCTATTTGATGATGGCGGTGGATATTCCTAAATTTATATATAAATAGTAAATATTTTTATCTTATGTTAGTTCTGTAAATAGTTATAAAAATGTGTGTGTTTGTATGTGTATGTGTATTATAACACATCATATTTTTTTTGATTTTTTTCGCTTGGATATTGAAACTTTTGTTAATGAAAATGTGTGTGATCGGCGATTGCGATTGATATTGATATTTACAAATTAATTAAAAAAATATATGATATAAATTAATAATAAATTATGTGGATACACATATAGAGCTGGTGCATTTTTAATAATATATGTTAAATATAGTACTCAACAATTTCACATAATTAATTTAACATAGAAATTTTTCATTTCTAAACTGCTTCTTTATTTGAATTGATATTATTTAGAATTACAGTAATTAGCAATTTTTTATTATTACATTTTATACACTTTAAAATCAATGGAAACATACACATAAATAAAAGATAAGTGGAAAATGTAAAGTTGAAAAAAAAAAAAAAAGATGGTACAATTTATAGTTTATTCAATGGTAGAGATTGGCGAACGTGTGCTGTTAATGAATTTTCCAATTAGATCGTTTTAAAGTAGATCTACTACCCACACACCCAGTGCTATAACGAATACAGAGGGAAGTGTTATTTCAACCACCATATTAACAAAAAAAAAAAACATAACTCCTTCAGATTACTATTTGTTTCGATCGATGCAGTCACATCCTTTCTGGAAAATAGTTCACTTCTTACGTGAAAGTATCAAAATGTAACTGAATATCTGCAGAGAGGGAATACGTGTATTGTCAGCTAGATGGGCGAACGTTGTAGCTTCAAACAAAGCATATACTTCGAATAAATTTGTATTGTGTAAACAAACCAAAGTCCTTTCCTTTTATATTTGTATATCCATAATATTAACATCACAGCTGTGAAATGTCTTATCGTACCACTTTGTACGTTTCACATATGAGTAACGTTTGCTAAGCGATTATCAATCAATGCAAAAAAGATGTGTATAAAAAAAATGTTATCAAAATTACATACAAATAATAAATTATAAATTGTACAGCAGTTTTTTTTTTCTATGTAAAATTAACAATTTCCACTTTTAAATTATTTATATTTTTATATTAGTGTGTATATTTTTTTTTTTTATGATTATTAAATATTAATATTTAGACAATTGCAATTTTAATTATTAGTAAAAGCATAAAAAAAAAAACAATGTCAATTTACTTCTTCTTTTTTTTTTCATTTTTTAAAACACAATAACTTGTTGAACTTGTCCAATTTCAATCCGTAGACGGACACGCACACAAACTCAGAAGTTGTTTAGCGAAGAATTAATTTTGTAAACATCAATATAAATTATGAAAAGTGTATGTTAAAGGTAAAGTTACGATGACGACGACGACGACGACTACTACAACGCGGATGTAGTCGCAATTGGAGGAGAAAGATTAAAAATTTTAAAAATCCAATTCTTTATTCTTGCTCGCAAAATTCTAATAATATATATTATTGCGAAGAACAAAAAAACAAATTATATAAACAATAAAAAAAAAGCTTTTTGCAAATAAATAATCAGTCGATGTTGCTTTTTCATCTAATAAATATATTGACAAAACCATAATCATATAAAAATTAATTGAATTTTAGTATGTTTACTATAAAATTTCGAAAATTCTAATTAAAAGCAAATAAATATATAGGACAAAAATTATAAAGTATATGCGAAATAATATATAGCTTAATTTTGAAGTATTCAAATATATATCTCTATTATATATGTAAAATAGACAACCAACCAACCACAACGACAAGGAATTGGTCGAATAAAATACCATCAGAAAAATTGCATTCATGTAACAAAATAAGAAAAAAAAAAAAATCTAAATAAATAAATAAATAAATAAATAAAGACATGCATACAGGCAACTCTTCACCAACAGGCCGTGTATGTATAAGCGTTATTGGTGCTGCTGGTAATGCTTCCTTTGATTTACTTCCCTTAGCAATGTCACGAAATTCTTCAGTATATTCCTAAATAACACATGGTTTTTTTTTTTTTTTTTTTTTTCAATATTTATTTTGTTTTTTTTTTTGTAATTAAACAAAATAAAATACGAGAAAAAAAAAAAAAAAAACGAAAATATAAAATAATTAAAAATAAATAAATAAAATATGCAAATAAAACATTAAACTATATATATACACACACACACATATACGCACATATCAATATATATACGGTAATTTCATTACATAAATCAGACGACGGCGAGAGCTGTTCGAATATTATAGATGACAACTTAAGATCAATGCTTTTGTTCCAACTAAATATTCTGTTTTTTAATAGTTAAATTATTATAGCTCCCATATAAACTTTAGGACATATTGCATTCACAATTTTCTACAACCCTATGATTGACTTATTTTAAAAATATAGGTTCGTGCCATATATTAAATTTTATGATATAATGTTACATCTATATTGAGCAATTATGAAGAATAAAGCGTATTGTCATCAGCTAAACTGCAAATAAATCATAGATGAAAATTAAGAAAAGTAGGAGTAAAAGTACTGAAGCCTCTGCGTATAAGGCAAAATAATCCATCGAGAATAACTTTAGTCTTTCTATCAATAAACAGTTTAGTAATGCGCAATTACAAAAATGACAACCCAATTCAATTTCTTAAATTATTATAGATATTAATTACATTATGCCAAACCCGATCTGCTGCAAGTTTCAGCGAGTCATTAGGATGTCTTCTCTCTAATATTCAATTAATGAATCATAAAATGATAAATAAGAAATAGTCCGCACCAGTCATCCTCAAAATCATCTGATTTATATAGAAAGTACCTCGTATAATACCATATATATTTGAATATATATCTATGATGTATATATATAGTAAAAATATACAAACACACAAACGCGCACACATATATTTTATACATACACATAATAATAAATATAATTAACAATTTTAAATGACACATAACATAATTATAAAAAAATAAAAAAATCAACTAAAATGTATATAGTTAATATAAATAGTATAGCATTAAATTAGAAAAACTAAAAAAGGACTCAGAAAACCAAAAAACTTCAATCTTACCACAAACGATGGCCAATTCATTGCCATATTAACACCATGATTATTTGACCACCATTTTAAATCTTTTGTATGATCAGAATTATTAATTGTATGATAAAATTCTTCATATATTTGAGGTAAACTATATTTTATTACATTAAAATAAAATTAAAATATTATTAAATTATAAAAATATAATTTGTCAAAATAATACAACATTTATTTTTATACCTTGGATCCTGTGACACATTTAAACTTTTGTGTATTGAAAATAAAATATTTTTGAAAAATCTTAAACGTGTTTCTTCCATTTCTTGGCACTTGATAAATACTGAGGTCATATCTTCCATATATATTGGATTATATTTATTTATTTCTTGTAAGGCTTGTTCATATTTTTCTCGACACTTTTGCACTTCATCTTTTGTTTTTTGAACACGATCTTGCATTTTTTTAATCTAAGAAAAAAAAAAAAATAATAAAAACGTTTTAATATTATACATAATAATATAGGACAATAATGGCAAATTTTTAGAGGTGGTTTAGAGTTTTTGGGCAACTTCTGTTACACAGAATATGTATATGTAAAATTTCTCCAGATATAATGGTATTGAAATTGAATTACTATTTTTTTAAATTCACCATGTAATTATAATGTTATTTATAAGGTGAGCTCGGTAAATTCCAAAGGTATTGCCTTTACTCTCTGTGATGTACTAACGAATTTAGTTTCTGAGGAGCTATATACAATCCAATTTTCCATTCCATACCATAATTAAGTTCTTCATTTCCACTTCATTTTCAACGATTACTAAATATAGAATACAAAACACACACATCCAAACATCAGCCAATCTAATCAATAAACCCGAATCGAAAAATTTGCCAAATTTATATGTGCTGCAGATAACACATATTTTTTTCTATATTGACACTAATCAAAAGTCTTTGAATATTTTTCCATGTATAGGTACGCCTATTTTTTATTTCTTCTCTATGTACACCTAATTGTTTTTAAATTAATTTTTAATTTCAGGTGAATTTTATACAATTACTTTTTGTTTGTTTTTTACACGAAAAAAAAAAAAAAAACCAAACTCGTTTAATAAATGATAAAAATGTAAATGTATTTTGTACTTAATTATTTTAACAAAAAATTACAATAACAATAACCGGGGCGGTGTATAGTACTGATAAGATTTTAATTTTAGTTAAAAAGATAAACGTAACAACAAATTATACAAAATATTTTTGTCTTCGTACTATACACACAAATATTCCAAATCGCAGAACGTTATTCATTTAATTTGTGAGGTAATAAAAAAAAAAATTGAATAAAAATAGGTCAAGAATACGACAGTACAATATTATAAAAAATACATTTTTTGAAAAACGATTAAATTAATGTCAATATAAATTTTATAAAATACTATAAACTATGATCAAAAAATAACCGGAACTATATAGTTAAATAAACGATGGAAACTATTCATTTTATTTATCAATATTTTTTAATGTTTCCTTCAAAGTAATCTCCATTTGATGCAATACATATAACATTGATGTTGTACTATAAAACATTTAATCCGCTTTGCTTTAGTCAATTGAACACGCATTGTGCGTGATATCTGTAAAATATGGGAAGCTTCTCCACATTTAACAGATGGTATATTTGTAGAATTTATTTTGCTAACAATTCACAAATAATAATGGTGATATTCTTATTCAAAATCCATGAGTTATTTATTCCTTTTTTTTGATATTCCATTAACTGTCTTCCTAATTGTTAATTAACAATTATTTGAGCTTTGATATTTCCACATTTTTTCAGTATTTAATCATTTGATGAACGATGAATTAATTGATTCACGACATCAATAGCGCATACATATAATTTTTAATACAAAATCTGTGTTCAATGTCGTAAATTGAAAATATACAAGTAGTTGTTTTCCAAATCACTACAATTTGATGATGGGAATGTAAAACCATCTTGAAACGTTATTGTTTTTTTGTTTTCTAACATACTATTTCATCAGGTTATTTTTGAACAGTGAGTATGTATTATTTTATGTAAATTATAATATACCTGATCAGGTGACAATGAACTATCTGCATTTGCATTACGTTCTTGATTTGTTGCCGATTTTTCAGTCTTACAAGCTGCATGATAATCTGCTTTTGTTTTTTCAACTTTTGCCAAATGTTTAGCCCATGGTTTTTGAGCTTTTTTAAACATATCTTCCATTTCTTTTCTTTCCTTTATTTGTATCATATTCTATTATAAATTAATAATTTTTATTTATAATTAATATTATATGGGAAATAGATAATAGATAATAGATAATAATAATAATAATAATAATAGATAATAATAATAAATTACTTTATGATAATTATCTTTTTGCCATGTTTTAATTTGTTGAGTATCGCCCGCACATAAACTTTCTTTAACTTTTAAATGTATATCGGATAATCGATCAGCCTCTGTTAATATACCTTTCCATGCTGCTTCAATTGTACCATATTCAGGACCTAAATAATGGATTATAATGTTTTAATATATATAGTTAGATAGACAAAACTAGTCGGAATTATGTAATATTGTATTTGTTGCTGTTGTTATATAATAAAGCAAGAAAAAAAAATTTTAATGTAGGTCAAATTTAAGTATTGTTTATTTCTTTTAACAAATATTTCAAGTATTTTTTCTATATAAATATATACCACACAATAAGTAGACTCTTCTATACTATACATTTATAAACTATCTATACAACATACCATATAATATAATAATGTCTATATAAATCAATATTTCTCATTTTCTATCAAGAGTTCATGCCTTGATTTTATTTAGCTATTTTTAATCTTATTATATTTATATAAAAAAAAAAAAAAAAAGAAAAAATATTAAATAAAAAATGCACATTGTTTTTCAATATATTATTGATATATTGTTGTAATAAATAACTTCTCATAAAGTGAAATATTATTTTTATAGAATGAAATGAATTATAATTATTATAATAAATTAATTATTGTTAAAGAATATTTCCTTCAACCATATATATTCAGCGCACAAGCTGCTATATTTATAAAATAATAATTTAATAAAGAATATATACACTCTCGTTCGCCGGACACTCATATTTAAATATAATAAAGCTAATTAATCATATGCGACGGTATATGATTTGAATAGTCTATAATAATGATGTTATATAAACAATAAAAGCTCACACTTTCACAACTCATATATGCAAACAATATATGAGTTTCTTGTGTTTGTATAATTAGTTCGGAATTTTTTAGGCCTTTTTAATTTATGGAAACAGATAATCAATCAATTTTGCATAAAGATGCGTTATAGTTTCTTTTTCACAATATATGTATTCGATTAACGATATACATATAAATAAAAACGATTCTAATTCCAATGTTATACATAGCATAAAACATTTCAATGGATGGTAAACGATTTTGCCTATGTTTTGAATAAACAATTATAATGATAAGCGATTTTAGAGCAACATTTAGAGCATTTTGCGGAATTTTAAAACAAAATTTAATGATAGATATGATAGAGATATTTTTCGTCAGTCGTCGTCAGAATGTTATTGTGGTTATTTTTCGGACAGACGGTGTAAATAAACAAAATAAAAAAAAAAAATGCAATAATCTATATACAAAAATTCATTTGTTTTGCATCATATTCAGATATTTATTTCTTTTTCTATAAATAATTATGGTAAAACCTCACATTCTTATAACTCTATATATATATGTTGTACATGGAAATGTCATATTATTGAATCATTAGTTTATATTTAACCACATTCATCATTAAACATTTACCAAACCACATAATACAAAATATTAATAATCGTTTCATATATATATATATATATATAAGAGAGTATATGCGGTGTATATGGATATTTGTATTGTATAAAGATGATGTGATACATTTATAAAAGTATGATTAAATCCCTTTTTATTATATTATAATATTTTCTATAAAATATACGAAATATAAATTATACAAATTCAAAAGTTTAATTACAATAAAATGTAAAATATCTAATTATAGCTCAGCTCAGCACAGATTAAAAAAGCACAACATTTTTAATTATAATAAGTGACAATATATAAATAAGCTGAAAAACAACGTGGATAGGTATTTATGTTATTACATAATAATAACCTCATATCATATGCTCTGTTCCGATTTTGTTGTATATATACAGAATTTAGCTTTGTGCAAATAATTGTGAAATTTATATATATGATTAAAATATAACTAACTATTACTACCAACTAATAAAAGTAGTATATAAATAATTTACGATTGATTTAATTTATATATCAAATGAGAAAAACAATATATAAATTGTAATAAAATATATATGTTTATTTAAAATTTATCAACTTTGTCGTATAAATTCCATTATCATATACTTTTTAACTATTTAGTTACACACATATATAATTGTATAGTTATTTAAAAACTAAAAGAAAACATATATTAAATTATTAAATTTCATAATAAATAACAAACATTATTATAGAGTTTCAAGTACCTCAAGTATTATATTGGTGATAAAACGCAATCTAATATATTATGTAACCCATATAAATAAAATATATACAATTAATCGAATTTTGGAGAGAGCATTCGTATCTTTTTAATGGAAACATTTATTTAGTAACTATATAACAATTTTTTTTTCATCATGTAATTAGCTGTTATAGTTATCATTACACATAACTATAAAAAAACAAACATTGTACTGGTGTCCTTCAAAGATATACAATGTACTTGAAATATAATAATGATTTTACATTCAATTTACATAAATATTGATATTTAATTATGTAATATAGTAATAAAAAACAAATGCATTATATAATAATTACAGGAATGATTACAAAAGTATAATATCGTTGTCGTAACTATATATACTATATTATTAATTATTACAAAACTGTTCATAGTGAAATAAATTATTGTTTACATTTTAGTATAGTATAAGTAAAACAATGTACAACAGTGAAATCATCTTGGAATCGGATCATCATCATAACTACTACATAAGAAAATAAATCTATATTAAATTGGAAAAGTAAATTTTGTATAAAATAAGAAAACTTCTTAGTAGTTGGTAGAGTTACAGGTTCAGCAGGTGACATATTAAATAAATCATATTAGAAAAATTTCAGCTATATATTGTATATAAAAACAGTATATGCAGAAAAATTCATTAAAACCGGACTTAATGTATTTTCATTGTATTCACTGCAATTTATTTATTTTTTTTTTCCACAGAAAGTCAAGGCAACAATAATAATTTTTTATTATAAATTATTTTATTTATTTTTAAGTGTGATGTTATTAAAATACAAATTTTTTTTTTTATATTTCTTCGTTTTCATTAATAATAAAAATAATAATAATAATAATATTATTGTTTAAATACATGCGAGGATGTGTGTAATAAAATAATAGTTTTTTCATAATGTCGATGTATCGTATTTTGTAATATGCATACGATATTTATATAGACATTTAAAAGAAAAATATGTTACACGGAAGTTACATACATACTCGTTTTTTTGTTTTTAATTTAATAATAGATAAAATATTGTTGTAACTTTTGTTTATACTTTTTGATTCCAATTCTTGTGGCAAATAAATGAGATTTGCAAGAAGATTATTAGCGTGTTTGTGAAATAAATTCTAACCACTGTTCGATAATATATTTTTATATATTATCGTCGTTGAATTTTGTCAAATTAAAATCATCAAAAATTAACGTTTTTGATTATTGCAAAAATCTTACTATGATCATTTTTTTTCGAGACATATCTCTTATATATATATATAGAATAATTTATGCGAATGCATACTGGTTTTATTGAATTCAACGAAATATAGCAAAATATAATAGCAAAATTTAATTTTGAATCCAAGCAAGCAAAAATTAAAAGAATTTCATATATACGAGTATATATTAACGGAATTGTTCCACTGCTACTGTTTTCCATGGTTTTCAACATAAACTATTCTTTTAGCCTATATAATTATTTCTACAATTTTCTGAACCCATTTATTATAGTGCGTTACTTATTTTTAACAATAGTTAATAGTGGTTGTATGATTCTAGTGTGTACTAATATTGTATCAACAAACTAAGATATGAATTGATGTGTATATAAATTACGTTTAAAAATGTTCACAGTATACTGTGATGTTGCGGTCACTGCACGCAATTACGTTTTTTAAGATTAATTGTTATTATGTTAATATGCGGCGATAGAATTTCTTATAAACGTTACGAAGTTTTCTCTATTGAAGTCATCGTCGATTGCTTGAGGCTTTAAGATTTTAAACGAAAAAAGTGTAAGTGATATAAATTTATGATTTTTTCATATTTTTAAAATTCAATAATTGCGTATATATCTGAAACAAACTATTTGATGAAATTTTGTCGGTAGTCTTTTGAGCAATTGTATTTCTTAACAAATATTTCTTTATGTATATTTAATATTCCGGAAATTTAATAATACAATATATTCCATATATATATTAGATAAATTTTCACACATTCATTAATCTGTCAAAGGTTTTTTTTTCTTGTAAAATTATTTATCATACAATTATTTATTTATACAAAAAAAAAACACTGTCTTTTAAATATATAAAATGTGACATTTTATTATATTTATAAGAAAAATTAGCTCACATTATAGTCATATAAAAAATATATTTCCCATATATTAATTTATTTGTATATGGAAATTTATTATAAGACTATACACAGGTTTCGTAAAAAAAAAAAACAAAGAAAATTGAAAAGAAAATGTAATTCTACATGTTATTGTTATTATTTGTATTTTCTTTTTTTAAATTTATATAGTTTATTGAACCGAAAAAAAACATATATGCTCGTATATGAACAACCAGCCATTCCAATATTCATATAAATAAAGTATTATAAAACTTTCTTCGTCTTCATTCTATGAAATATAGTAAGAATTCGCAAAACAAATGATTACAAATAGTTGAAACATTTTTGTTTTGTTGTATAAATCATTTTAATTGTTATAAGATTGTGGTAATATAAATTTAGTTTATCGTATATAATCACCAAAAATCCATATAACATAAAATTTATCATTTATTTAATCACAAAATTGTGATATGTATTAAACGTTGCGAATTTGGGTAAATAAATTGAATGCGTATTGGTATAAATTAACATTAACATCTGTTTTAAACACATATTTAATATTGTATGTTTTTTTTAAATTTGAATAATTTCCATATATAAATCTATTATAATATAAAAATATTTATGCCATTTATTTACGTTTCAATATGAATTCCTTAGCATATTAAATAAATATTGAATAAATTTGTGTGTGTGTGTGTGTGTGTGTGTTTTTTTTTTTCTTATGTAAATTCACAAAATATTTGGTTGTGGGTATTTTGTTATCGACAGAAAAGAGACTGATGAACGAAAACCAAAATAAATATTGTATAATAAAATGTATACGATTTTTTTTTATAAAATGTGGAAATAAATTTATATATCTACAATATTTAAATAGTATGCAGAAAAAAAAAATGTAGTAGTATACGGATGATATAATACGCTTTGATTATATATTAATAAAATATAGTTGACATAAATAAATTTTAATAAACATCGAAATATCAGTCTAAAAATATATAATTTTTTTTTTTTTTATTAAATTTCTCTATAAATAAAATTCACATTTCATTTTCATTTTTGCAATAAATATTATTAACAAATGGAATGATTTTATATATTTTTTTTTTCTAAACGTATTTTCTCATCAACGGAAGTTAATATCGATATATTTTTATAGCTCTGTAAAACGAATAAATGATTGTACAAGGTGTTCACCGGGAAGGTTTACTATTTTATTTTTGTATAACTTTATGGAAAATATGAATAAAAAAAAAAAAAAAATGGTTTAATGTTGAGAAAATGTTTTTATTGAATTTTGGTGGAAATTACGTATCTAAGAAGTGAATATAAAAAGATTTTTTATACAATGATTATTCATCATAAAAATGCAAAATGCATTGTTTCTATGTAGAAATTTACATGATGAACATACTACATGAAATACAGCGATTTTAAAAAATGGTGATTTGGATGTCAATGACAAAAAAACATCGAGGAAAAATTTGGAGGAGCAAATAAAATACACTTAGAGAATTGTCAGAAGTATTAAATGTAAAACCAAAAAACTGTAAGTAAGATTATGTTATATGTATTTGGTGCGGGACCAACAAGATGTTGTATATATTATGTGATGTTGAAACCGAATGAATTCGCATATCACAGATAATCGTTACACATAATAATTAAACAATTTGAAGCAAAGATTAAAGGAAAAACGTCCAGAATATGTCAAAAAACAAATAACAAGATTATTCTGCAGGAAATTCATACCATACAGCCACCGTATTCACTATATTATATATATAAAGATATATTACTGCTGCACACACAATTCAATTAGCACGCATCAAAAATGCAATTTCTTATATAAATGACATTGCAATTTAATTATAATACAAATAATAAATAGCAACAACATCAAGATTTCTGCGTTTTTTTTATTTATTTATTATTTAAATTATCGCAATTATTTCAACCAAATACAAATAAATATATATAAAATACAAATGTTTAGAATATAAATGTTCCGATTATAAATACACAATTTCAAGTATATATATTATTAAATAAAAGAGGCACAACAAAAAAAATAAACAAATAAATAAATAAAGGCTGATGGATTGATCCATAAAATTGTTATGTGTTTTTTTTTCTCTGCTATTTTATATTTGCGCATATATTAATTATTCATATATCAAAAAAAAAAAAAAAAAATGTATAATATTTTTCATTGAAAATATAGAGCATTCAATTTTAATTTTGTATCGCGAATCGGCAATTATAAAAATTAGAAATAGAAAAAAAAAAAACATGTGAAACATATGTTTCTGTTTTAATATTAATTAAAAGAAAAGTGTATGTACAGATAGATAATAGAATGGAATTAAATACTTAAAAAAAAAAAATGATATAAATATTTGTTGGATGTATCAAAAATTTGTAAAAAAAAAAAACTAAACGGATTGATAATATTGATATTATTTCATATTATAAAAAGTCTTAAATTTTGCAACATCTATAATACCACACAACACACACACGCACGCAACATCAACAAATCAATTCAAATACATACCTTTTTCAATTAATTCGCCCCATTTTCTTGACCATGTTTTTAAATTTTTTGCATAGGCTTTTTCAATTTCGGCTCTTTCTTGTATAAGTGTTTGTAAATCTGTACAAAGTCTATAAATAATGTGAAGTGAAGAGAATTTAAATAGTAGAAATTAATAAATAATAATTATTAGTTTATATAAGTTAAATTAAAATTAATTAAAATAGCACTTTTTAAATAAATAAATAAATAAATAAATATATCTATTAATGATGAAAGAATAATGTAATAATCTCACTAATAATTGCGTATGTCTATAAGTAAAATTCAAACTTTTTGAATCTGTTAATATTTGTAGGTGATAAATTCATCATATTTATCAATATTATCTAATCAAATGGAGTCAAGAATTTTGCCAATAAAAATCAATGGTATAGATATTAACATTAGACCATATCTATCGAACCAATAATATGGATTTTAATTGGATAAAAAAAGAAATACAACTGAATTTCATAATAATGATAAGATAAGAAATAATAAGATAAAATTAAATATAATAATCATAAAATAAATAAATAATAAATTTCAAGATCACTTAAATGGATGATTTACATTTATTTCATATTTTTATGTAATGAAAAGAAAATTACGTTTTAATATTATAAATACTTTTGATGGGTGGTGAATGAAAGTACAAATTATAAGTATATAATTTTGTAATTGTTTAACGATTCGCTCATAACGTAACCTCATTACTTTTGCGGTGTTCCGAAGGTGTTAATTTATTTTATATATACGCACAATTAATAATTATAAATAAAAATAATTTTTATTTTCAAAAATATTACCTAAATCCATCTTCTATTCGTTTTGTTGTTCTTTTATAATTGTGAGGTTCCCAAAATGAATCACTGCCGGCTTGCAGTAATTGATCATCACTGTGATGTGACATTTTGCATATATTTATATATATATTTTATTTCTTTATATAATCAATTTTGTATAAATTAATATAATTACAGGAGACAAAAAAAAAAAAAAAAAATCCAAATTAAATTATAGTGAATATCATCCAATTTTCCGGCACCTCCTAAAATTATACTGATATGGATGATATCTGTACATAAATACACAACCCTCACACTTTTTAATTGTTTTATAAATATTCAATAAATATGTTTACACTATGCGATGTTATTAAACAGCTTAACACACACACACAATATAAAATTATTAAATATATAAAAATTAACACCGATTATTTTTTATTTGCTACCAATAAACCAAAAACCATATGCACAACCCTTTATTTTTCTTCTTATTATTATATTGTTATTATTATCAGCAGCAGCAGCAGCAGCAGCACACCATCAGCAACGATAAGATTAAAATCTGAAATTAAAAAACAAATATTAGTTCTTGTTTTATTTTTTATTCGCACATAAATAAATAAATAAATAAATTAAATAAATAAATAAATTAAATATACAATGGAAAAAATATATATATATTTAAATAAAAATTATGCACGCAGAAAACTATTTATTTATACGATGATGATGACCGATATATTTTTGTTATATTATATATTTATTTATTTTAAATTATAGTTAATTAATTTATTCATCGAACAGTTAGTATTATGGTATTATATCGAAATTATCTATATAAAGATAATTATATTATTATAAATAGTGAAACATATACGGTTCGAAAAATAATCGGAATAACTTTATATAATATATACGCAAGTATATATGGTAATGCGTGTTAATGTGCATTTAAAATTGGAAAAAAATGTTACACACCGAAACGATAACACCACAAGTTTTTGAGTGTGTGCAATCGACGTTTCAATATTTCATTTCTGTTGAGGAGGAATATAAATATATATGGAATACATATAACCGGAATAAACTTTTGCTATAATTATTGTTTCCATATTTTTCTTAATCCATTCTGCACGCGGTTATTTTGCAGACCGATGGTGTATATAGAGAGTTTGGTGAGCTCGTTATACATAATAATAATTAAATAGTTTTATGCTTCAGTAATTTTCTGGACAATGTTAGCTGTTCGTATATATATAGCAATAGACAAATAACATAACTCTTTATGTATAATGATATTAATATATTTGTATTATAATGTCGTCGATTCTATGTTTATTTGATTTCCTCTATTTCTGTATTAGGTATATATCCGTATATTTATATATATATATATATATAAAATTACACTATATATAGATGATGACGTTAACGATAAGTTTTGATTTTGTATTGTTTTGTATTTATTATAATAATAAATAGAAAAATTCAAACATTATTGTTTCATAATAATATGGTAAACTTTTTAGATATACAAATATTAAATTGAAACACATAACTGTGTTGATACAAAAACGAATATAAAATTGTGTAAATTTACAATTATGGATTGTTTGTATTTATTTAACATTCGTATATGGATTAACCCAAAGTGTGTATCCAACATTTTTTTGAACAATTTTTAATATTTTCGAGTGCATTTAATTTTTGGAGCATAACAAAAAGCATATATAGTATAGATTAATTCATTTACGACTTTGGCCAAACAAATGGATGAAATTCTGAAACGTAAAAACGCTATCTATAATAAAAGAGTTACTATTGAATCGTATCATTTTAGAGCATCTAACATAAATTTTAATATAAAAAGAATTAAAAATAATTGTCTTTTTTTTATATCAACTATATACAATATAAACTCATATATATACATAGAAAAAAAATACAAAAGAATTTAAAGACTAGACGACACATTGATAAAAATTAAAAAAATTATCAATAATTGTCATCAACTATTTTATATATAAATACATTACAAAATACATATACAGAGTATTCTCAACAATTTGAATATATCACCTAGTTTTGCTGCCCCAAACACTCCCACATGTAATGTTTCGTTTAGGGTGACATACTTATCAAAAAATTGGACACACCAATGTGATTCCAATTAAAAACATATAACACTCAAACTTTTAAATTGTAATAATTTCTTTCGCCGGTTCATTTTTATATAGTAAAAATAAATATTATAAGATTTAAATTTTTAATGGGATACCCTGTTGTACATACCAATATACAGAATGTCATAATTTATAAATGTACAAGTACGCGAGGTAATATCTAAACAAAAAAAAAAAAAAATAAATAATAATAACAATAACATAGAAATGTTGATGTTGATAAACAAGTTCTATTTTTATATTGTGCTATTACAATTAATTGTGTTGTTTATAAATGTTTTGTTTTTCTTTGACTATAAAACATACCATTAAGAAAATACCCAAGAATATAAATGTTGCGTCGTATATACATTATAAAAATTCATTTCAACAGCGAGACTTAAAAAAACTATAAATATATTACATATATATGAATTTGGTATATGTTAATAGAAAATAATACACAAATATTATAAAAATGTGAATATATTTTCACGCATTCTATATTCTATATACATTAATAAAGTCATTATAAATATTTATAATCCATTTGACCTTTTATTCTATTATATAAACCAATTGAACGCATTATTAAATATACCTTTATTTTTTTGTTTGAATACGACCATTTTAATTTACCTTCAATATTTTTTTGATTATCACATTACTAAACCTTAATCTTCTGCGCGCGTATATACAATATATAAAAACTAATATTATTTCATACATAAATACAATAACTGAATTATATAGTCTATTTAAACTTAAAAAAAAAAACAATAATAAAATAACAAATTGTCTTAGAAAATAATTCTCTATATTTATAAACCCATCAACAATAAAGTGCAATTAAGTATGTGTATATGAAAAAAAAAAAAAAAAATAAAAACTAAACTATGTCTAGTCAAAAGAATATTTTATAGGCTTTCACAATATATATACTCGTGCGACATATCTTTTATATATATATATATATAAATAATATCCATCTATAAATAAATACTTCATGTATAAGAATTTTAACTATAAAAAACCATATAGGGTATATTCTGCAATCTGCGAGTTTATACCATTTCAACAAATTCCAGTATTAAAATAATAACCGAAAAATTTCATATGTAAATTTTTGGAATTGAATCATCACGCAATTGATTGATTAGCTATACATAGAACACAGGTACTGCGTCAAAAAGTGTTATTTATGGTATAATGTGTGTCTGATGTTTGTATGATGATTGCCAATTGTAATTTTCAACTATTAATATCGTTGAAAATATTGCAGGTGTTATACAACAACGGTTTGTATTTCCATATATATATATATATAAAAAAATCACTTCCAATTCCTTCATTGTTTTCAAATGCAATTAAACAAAATATTTTGTTTGATTTGATAATATTCAAACCTTCAAAAACATATTAATAAAAAATATAATCCATATAGTGTAAAAAATAATATCGAATATTGACGGAAATATTATCCAAATAATTATGAATTGAAAATTTTTATTAATAAAATTAGATAATTTTATGTAAGAAATTCATTAAATATATGAGTGGAGGAGAATACACCCGACACATTACTTTTTATATATATACAATCAATAATCCTATTTATATATTGTATATTGATTTACAATGACAGGAAACTATATATAAATTATATATTATAGATATTAATATGCATTTATATTATTATAAAAATAAATATACAAATGACATATGAATAAGTTTTTAATAAATTTATTGCAATATTTTGCTATATAACATAGCATAGAAGAGTACATAAAATATATATATATATTAGTTTTGCAGTTCTCAATCAATCAATCAATCAATCGCCATCGCCATCGCCATCGCACAGTCAAATATGATATTAATTTTCTTAATATAATTAAATTTAATTTATAAACATATATTATAATATTGCTAATTTTTTGTTGTTTCAATTATACATATTATTATATACTACCCATTCACTGTTTTGTAAATAGTTTTATATATACAATAATATATAAGGTGCGTGACTAAAAGAAGAAGTCAATCAACTTTTTTGTAACATTTTGAATAACTATATATACAATATAGTATATTAAATGTACTTTAGCACTTGATTTACTTGATACACGAATTCCTTAACTTGAAATTCTACATACAGTGGTGGTCATAACATACAACATATATATATATATAGAGAGAGGGCGTTTGTATGTAGGTTATAAATTCAACATAAATTTTAACTATATTATAAATGGTGAAATTTCTCATTTTTATTATATTATTATTTTAAAGTATATAAGTTTAACATTGAGTTTGTCTTTAAATCAATTATAAATTTATTAATAATAATTGTATATATAACAAAGTCTACATACACATGTGGTGATGTTACAGTTGCGTTTATTGTATAGGTATTTCACAAAAACTGTGAAATCAATTCTTTAATAAACGCAGAATTTTTGATATATCAATTATAGACATTAGCTGCGAAAATTGTAAATGGTCATCAAAACTTATTTGAACATTGAATTGAATGTGAAATTCATCAGATATAATATAAGACTTATTATTATCTTATATATTATTTCAGTCACTACTGTGTGTCAATATAATTTATTGTATAACATATAAAATAAAAACATGTATATCGAGATCGTGTAAAAATTTAAACTGGTTACAATTTCACAACCACAGCACATTTATACATATTTACTATTATATATTAAAATATTTTACAAATCCATATAATATCAGTGCTTTGATATACAAATATTCTAAAATATATATTTTTTTTAACTATATAATATTATCTCTCTATATATATATAATTAAAAATAAATTAATTATATGACTATAGATTATTGTTGTTGAACAACAAAACATAAACAATTAAAATATATATGCTTTTTTTTTTTGCGTTTCTTTGGCTATACATCTCTTAATATAATTATAAACATACAAATAAATTCAATAAGAATATTATATTATAATTTCTTATTTGTTTTCTTAAGTATGCATTGTAGGATATATAAATAAATTTTCCATCATATAATAAAATATATGATATAGTTTCAATTAACATATTATAGTATACTGATGAAATGTAATTATTGAACAAATTTTAATAGTATTATAATTAAATTTTGTATTGTGTGTGTACACATAAAATCGAATGGGTAAAAGAATTTTATAATTATTTATATTTAAACACGTATACGTACAACTCATACGCATACAATAAATTTATACTGCGTATATACTACTAATTTTATGTTAATTGTAATAATTATATGTATAATGTTTTATCTATTGCAATTCAATTAATGCAGGAGGAACGAAGGTAAATTATGTTAAAAAATATATATAACGATTATTATTATTATTATTATTATTCTATATAACATATAATATATTCACAATTATGTACATGTGATGTTGATGCGTATTTATAAAATAAAGTAATACAAATTATATACTATTGGCTGCGAGGAGAGGAGCTCAATGTATACAAAAAAAAAATAAATAAATTTATAATATTATAATAGCATTATAACAGAAAGACATTTTAACATAATAATTATTGATTTTAAATAAAATATAAAAATATAGTATTATATTGTTGTTAATAGAAATAAAAAAAAAATCATAGTATTTATATGTTTTATGCGTGACTGTATGTAATTTTTTTTTTTTTTTATTATATATTATACCAATTTGTCGTATAATTAAATATAAATCAATTATATATACAAATACATACACAATACGCATATGATGTGTACGCGAAGTACAAAAAATGTTAAAAATTCTATATTTTAACATTAAGTTAAAAAAAATAAAAATATCATGAAGAAAATAATATACAATTAATTAAATTAAATTTTAATTTGTTTGTATGGGTTTTTTTTTTGTTATAGGATAAAATAATTGAAATAAGCTAATTGAGTCGATATATATAAAGTAAACATTTTGATAAGACAAAATATTAATAATTAAAATTGTTGTAATATATAGAAATCATTTACAATAATATATATATTTATAATTTTAAATTTTGATCACATTATATTATAAAGAAAGAAACATTAATGAAATTGAAGAAATTAACATCATATAAAATGGCAATCACAAGGTCATCCTCTTATATACGAATCTATAAAATTAAATATTTTATTAAAAATTATATAATTGAATTTATATAACACAAATAAATACTTTCATAGTGAACAAAATATTGTCAAAACAATTAAAATCAATAGATTAAGATGGCTTGTTATTAAAATAAATAAATTTTAGTAATGTTAACTTACTTATTAAATATACAATATTATATAGAGAAGAAAATTTGACCCTTTCATGTTAAATTGTACAATTTCATAATATATGCGGTGAAAAATCTAACACCCTTATATCCGCATAACAGTGTTGTTAAATTCAAATATTTGTCATTGTGTGTCGATGGGGGTTGCTAAAAAGCCTTAATGAACATATGATACTCTATATATTTATATAAATATAAAAGAGTATATAAGCGATGCAATGATAATTGTTATTATATATAGATCAAATATATAAACATAATTTTTATATAATAAAATTAAATAAAAATCTGGACACATAAAAATATAATCATATACGGGCGACATTATAAAAATAGGGTTTTAGACATTGTACTATATTAGAAAGATTTCGCGACCGTATAATAATGTGTTAAAATAAAATATCAATATAATATTTGGATAAAAATTCTATATAGACATATGCTCATAATTGTTATAATGATTATGTAATCCAATAAATTTATTATAATATTGATTATTGATATATGTGTAATCTGTTTTTTTTTATATAATACATATAATTATAAATGTTGAAAGGATTAAATTATTATTATTATTATTATTATTATTATTATTATTAATGATTCATTGCATGCATATTGTATTGTATATACCATATGTTGTGCAAGACAATACGTGATAAGAAATCATTTATTTGTATTTTTGTCATATCCATTTCATGAAGTGATTAAAATCATATTGTGTATTATATGACATTTAATAAATAATAACTAATATAAAATATAATATCACGTTTGATAAACAATATGATATTTTATTTATTTATCTATGAGATGTAAAATTGAAGTACAAAAATGTATGTACAAAATAATGATAAATAAATTTAATATTTATTTATATGAAGGAAATTTTTTATTAATATTCAATAAATGCTAATATTTAGAATCATATTTACTTATAAAATGTATAAAATTTCATTTTATTACTAATACACGATTCCATTTGACACTGAATTCTCCTTGAATGAATGCGTTTATACAATGTATTCACATACCCATATATTATTACGTTTTATCGTTTTATCTATCAATAAATATATTGCATATATAAATATATATATATATATCTATTTAAGTATTATAAATGACATAAAGGAAATAAATATAAATGTATATCTATTTAGTATTTTTGACACACGTCATATTCTAAATCTAAATGTTTACATCACACATATAAAATATACAAATATATATATAAATATATAGGTAGAGATGAATATGTACAAAGAATTTTTGATTGAAAAATTTTTAAATGTTATATGAATATTTATAAAATTAAAAAAATAACACAAACGGTAAGTAAATGGTGGTTTTTATTATATATATATATATATATTGTATATAGAGACAGACTTAGATAAAATGAATATATAAAATCCTTTTTGACACATGTGTATATACAATTTAAATAGTAGAGAGTTACTGGGTGAAGGCGGTAGATATGGTTTTAGTTTTTGATTGCTATATTAGGTAAATTTTTTTGTTACGATCGAACAATATTAAAAATCCTTTTGGATTTTGACCAAACCAGACAGAATTTTTTTTTTGTTGTCACATTATGTCACAAATTAACCAATAAAAATTATTACATCTATCCTAATGAATTTAGAGAAAGAATTATTTTCATTGGTTAATTTATTGTATATACAAAAAATAAATCCTACGTTAATTGATTGATTTTTTAATAAATCTAATAATAATAATATACAAAATATCATTTATACAATACATTAATTTTCAATATATAAATATTTTATTTTAAATTAGTATATATATTTTATTAAAATATAAATTATTCAATTTTTGTAAAATTCACGTATTATACATTAGCATTTTTGTTATATAACTTATATATCACATTTAAAAAAAAAATTCCAAATAAATTAATTCTTTCACATTTCAATATAGATGCGCGTTTACGCCCGCAGACAACAATTTTTTTTTCTTGCCTATATAAAATAGGTATGAATACGACCAAAAAAATTATTTATGTAACCTCTCTCCAAGGATATATATATATATCGCATATCCTTTTCTAGTTCATAATATTGAATTAATATATATATTTATGTATATGCAAACGAGTATATAACTGAAGATATATAACACAATGTTATAATAATAGAGGTAAAAAAAAATGCGGTTTTGATATTTTATTATAATTTTAAAAAGGATATAATTTATAAAATACGAAAAACAAAGTGTACTCAACTGATAAATTTTAGTAAAAATAATATTTATTTAATACAAATATTTATTATTTATATATGAATGATAAAAATATATCTTATATATAATAATATATTTATTATTATTATTATTATTATTATAGGCCGGTATTTATTTTACAAAACCACGGTATTGCGAATAAGTTTAAAAAGCGATATTCTTCAATGTAATATTTTGTATATAGCAAATTGTCTTTATTTATATACAAAAACATTTCCATAAAGGAAAATATTTATATAAAAATATAATTAATAAATAAATAATATTGATTTTGTGCAAATTATAATATTTCGCATGCACGATCGATATCAAATAAGATAATAAATAAATTATTATGAAAATAATTTACATATACGCAGTGACATAGTCATATATAAAAAAATAATATTTATATTACGATAGAAAATTTATAAAAATTTTTTAGATATAAATAATATTGGATTAGTTAAGAAAAATGTAAAAATATAATATTGTAACAATAATATTCAGAATTTTAATGTTAATTGTGATTATATATGGGCCACATTCTCGATCACATCGAAATCTATAAATAGTAAGTATAGCGTCATTATCATATACACAAGACGACAGACAAAATTTCAATTTCAGATGAATTTATTTGAAAACGCTGCAAATCAATTGCGAATTTGCGATGATCGTATCAGATGGATATTGTATAAGTATAAAAATATAGTATTTCTTCTATGATCAAAAATATCAAAAAACAAAAATGTATGAGAAAATAATTATTTAGCAAAAAAAAAATCAATGAAATAAATAATAATATTGTAGATTATTTCGTATACAAAATTTCATCTTATAATTTAATATTGCGTGCATACATATATACATTGTGTTCAATTATTTAAATACAATTTACTTTGAAACATTTGTGTATATAACAATATTTTTTTTTTACAAAAACATTAAAAGTTATTAAATTTTCATATAAATATAAATATATAAAATGTTATTATAATAATTTATGGTGGTGTACTACGAGTACAACACAAAAAATACAAAACTAAGCAACAAGTGATTTCTCTAAAACAAATTATAAACCTGTTGTCTATATAAATATATTAAGTGAATAAATACCTATCTCTATATTTCTGGGAAAATTCTAATATGCGAATGCACAATATAAAATAATAACATATAACATATAAATAACGACAATGAATTTGGTATTTTTATATATTTATTTATTTATTTATTTATTTATTTATTTATTTATATTAATAAAATAATAAATAATAATAAAAGACTTTCCATTAAATTTTTTAATTTTTTATTTAACATAAATAAAATACAGCGATTGAAGTTACCTCAAAATTACTTGTGGAAATTTGTGCAAACAATCCAAATGTAATTTTCTTATTACAGATTTCGGGTAATATGATATGGAAAACATGTATCTAAAAATTTGTCAGAATTTATAGCACATTTTAAATTACAAAATTGATTCCAATGAAGATAATACCACACCTAACATTAATATCTATATATATATATAAGTAATTAAAGATACAATAATATAGGATTTATTACTTATTTTATATTTTCTAACTCTATATAACCAAAAATTTTAATGACACACAAATTTATTTACTGTTTGGGATTTCTTTTGAGAAAACACAAAAACTAGTTTTATACCTTAAAACTGAATGGATAAATAAATAAATTAAATATATTTATAAAGTAACAATTTTTAATATCTTTTTTTTTTGTCACATCATCATCATCACATCTCATCTCATCATCATCTCATCTCATCTCATCACATCACATCACACAATATACAAAACAGATAATAATTTCTTATAATTATATTTAAAATTAAATAATATAAAAAACAAGTGTGTGTTTGTGTGCGGTGTGTGGATTGATTACATAACAACGCTTAAATGTTACCTATATTATATTTAATTATTTATAATATAATATTAAATTTATTCAAATTGATTTCGGTCGCATCAAATATTTTCCATAATTTATATAATTACATTTTAACCCATTCGTACGTAAGCAGTGCGGTGGTATATATAGACAAACAGGACGTATTTCTATTTTTTAATGTTGAGCTTATCCATAAAGTTATATGATAATGGTCAATGATTTCCAAGAATATTGGCAACCCAAATTTTTTCTATACATCTAATGTTAATTATATAGGTTAAAATTGTATTTATATATATTAATCGTTTAGTTAAATTTAATATATAAATATCTACACGTATTTATAGGAAATTAAATAAATTGTATTTATTTTTTTTTGCAGACTATATAAAAATACATAAAAATATTAATAATACAATGAACATTATATTTATTTGTAAACGTTTTCAATTATTAAATTATTTAATGTTTTTTATGTGTGTACATATATAAATTGAATTTTATTAACTTAAAATTATTTATTATAGAAATAAATCAACATGTTGTTCTTAAAGAATTTAATGGACAAATATATATTGTATATAAGTAAAATAACACAACATATAATATATAACAACGGATATTTAAATTATTATATAAATAAAGTAGAATAACATTTATATAGAATGAAAATATTACTACAAAATGTATAGTATTTACAAAAAAAAAACACAGGCCTCCTTTAAACAATATGCAATAGCTAAGTATACTGAAAACATTTAAAACCAAGACCACATTTCAAGGGAATATTTAAACATTTATTAAATGTCAATCGAACCAGATGAGAACTGTTTCGAATAATGAAATAAAATATGTACGTAGTTTATGTTAATTTCATTCATTTATTTATATTACAGTCAATTCCAAAATAGATGCAGCACTATACGAATATAAATAATTGTTAAGTATTGTGAAAATTCATTTCTGCAAACAGTTTTCCAGTAATACATATCGGTTTCCTATAGAAGTACTGTAGGAAATATTCATATAGTTCCATTAAACATCGCCGCCTACAAAATTTGATCAAAATGATAAAGATTATATTTATATTTATTAATTTTCAATTTATTCCTTTTGTTATAGTTGTTAATATTATTAAATTCCAAATTTGTTTTCAAATTGGTGCACAAATACAATGTATATAAAAATAAAGAAATTACGATATAATAGTAATTTTAATTTAATTAATTATACTGTTCCAGAACGTCCAAAATATAAAATATGTTTAAGAAGTTGGGAAAATCGATGGTGCAGTGTTTATTTTATTATTAATTTATAATCACATAAAACCAAAAACCGTATTATTCAAGTACCTAGTAATTTCTCAAAGGACACCTATATATTACATAATAGATATTTATATATATATAAATAGACAGATCAAATTAATGAACCAATTTTACATATTGATTAATATTGACAGGTATAAAGAAAATGTTTTATCATTTTTTTTTATTAAAATGGAAATACACATTTTATATATGTATTCCATTTACATTATTATTTAGATAGTATATTATAGATATAGATAATAGATAGTGTATTATAGATATATTTATATAGATAACTTATGTATATATAAAATAAGATATATTAGTACACAATCTAATGGAAAATTTTCTTAATGAAAATGTAAATTTGTTGATTATAATTAAATATTCTATATAAAATATCTCTTTCAAATTATTTATTGTATTATTTTACTCTACTTTATTTTGTATATATTCTATTAAATAGTAACCGAAAAATTACATTGATATTACATGATTTTCTCTTATATTGTATTTTATCTTTTAATTATCTGTTTAACATCTGCTTTTTTCTATTATGAATTAAGAAAAAATAAAAATAGAATAAATACAAACCGTTTAATGAAATTCTAATCAATTTCAATTACAATCTAATTTCAATTGTTTCAATTTTACATAAATTTATGGAATACATCTCGCATTCGGATTGAATTGTTTAATATAATATCTATATATTTTGTTATGCGCTCTGTACCATTATTTACAACTTTAGATAATTATTTATTCATTTCATTTTTAATATATAGAGACAATAAAATAAATATAATCTTTTATTCGTTCATATATATATATAGCACATAATATATATAATTTAAATTTAATTTAATCATGTATATTGTGAATAGTGTGCGCTCCTCTTATTATAATTAATATAAAAATAAAAATTTACATATTATTTCATCTTTTCTTTATATATAACATTATCTATCAATCAAAAGTTTCAACAAAACACCTAAAATAATATAACCACATAGAGTATAATAATAAAAGGAGGTCATTGAACTATATATATATATATGAAATTCACTTGATATGACATTGACACCATATGCATAAATTTTATATAAAATAATATATTAAATTATTATTAATCTTTCAAGACGTGATACTATTATTTAAGAAAATATATATAGACAATTATCTTTTGCAGATAATTTTCATTCAATCAAAATATAAATCTTTTGGATTTTGGTTAAGTTAATAATATTAATATTTTTGTATAGTAAATGTATAGATGAAATAAATTGAAGTAAAAATCATACCAACAATATTTATTATTATTATTATTATTATTATTATTATTATTATTATTATTATTATTATTATTATAAGAATGTATATAATTTGCAAATCTACTTAATAATTTAACCGGTTTACATAAAACATACATAAGATTTTGATATATGGAGAGGATTTAATATTAATATATATATATATGTGTTTTAAAAACGGCAAAATATGTGCAAGTTTATAATATATATTTAATAGTAGTCTCTATTTTAATATATGCAAATACTCTGTATTCTAACTATTTTATGTTTGGACATAATAAAGATTATTATACACATTTCCGATATACAGGTGAATGTATTTGACAATGATTAATAACACCGAAATCTGAATATTATAGTTGTATAATTTATGTGTATCAGTGATGAATATTTACATACTATATTAAAATTTACACATGCGAGAAAGAAATATATATGAATCATATGGAAATATTGTATTCAATGGAATATTTTTATGACCGTCAGTCAGGTGCGGTAACATTATAAGTTTCATAAAATTACAATATTTGTGTACGCTTTTTTTTGTAATATCGCATATATAGAACAAAATTTTCTCTATATAAACATTCTGTATCCTATATATAATAATGTCGAACTGTATACAGGATTGTGTACAGGCACTTGAAACCTACGTCGTTTATATACACATACATGATCTAGGTCTGTTTTGTGTGAATACAAAAATTTAATGTTTAACATACGGATTCACCGTTTGATAGTAAAAAAGGTATTACCTGGAAATTCTCACTTTTTGGTGATAAGCGTCAAAGCGGATGTAATATTTTTTTTAAAAAATCACCTTATACTTGATATTACGACCAAGATTATTATTTATATATAAAATACAAATAGTACATAATATTTATATTGGACACATAGTGTACATGTCATTGTGTGTGTGTGTGTGTGTGTCTGTGACTATGTTAAATTAATAATTATAATAAACTTGTTTCTTTCTTTTTTTTTGGTTTTCTTATTCGGTTTATTCATCATTTTATAAATAAGAGACAAGTTCAAAGTCTTTTTTAAATTTTATATTGGCGGTGGTGATTATAAAATACAATATATAATTATATTGTATATAAGACCGCATCATCATCGATTGTCACATCGCAACAGGTAAATAAATAAATAAAATAAATCACCATCGTGTTGTATTTTCATTTCACTTGACAATCGAATTAACAGAATTAATATATTACCACATTTTGGTTTAGTTAATGCATATGGTATTTTGTACATATATAAATATGCACGACGATGACAACTTTCATTAAAACTGAAGTAAACGAATTGGAAATAATAAAACAAAAAAAAAAAAAGTGTAATTTTTTTTTTAATAATGTATACAATTATTCCAAGCACGTTGTTTTGTATCATAAGTAAAACTTTCAATATTCAATAAATAATATATATTATTACATTTACAATAGATGGTCATATGAAAAAAATAAATAAATAAATAAATAACTTAAGTATTTTTATTATAATAATAATAATAATAATATTAAAATATATTCACTTAATCTGGTTTAAATTTTATTTGAGAAAACAAAAAAAAAGTAAAAGAAAGTAATATATAATTTTTTCTTATATTTATATATTTGTTTTCTATAAAATTATATTTTTTTTGTTGCATATTTAGTTATAGCATACAAATTTTAATATTGATTATATCGGGTGTATTTAAATATATCGCATATATATATAGTGTAATTATGTTTACAATGTACTATGTGTATAATTTAAATGATTATGTATTAAATTAATGAAAGTATATATATATATATATATAAAGAGTGATCCATTAGTATTTTTCTATATAGTTGTAAATGGTATTTTTATTTCCCAGTCATTGGCAAATTAATATTTTTAGATAAATAACCGAATTTCCATACATAAAATTAATTGTCAAAATTTATTATTTATCTACAAAAATTAATTATAATGGATAGATAGAGTATATGAATCAAAAATCACAATTTAAAACTTATACTATTTGTTAAAAATCATATGTTTTTTTTATTGTTATGTTTAGGTATCCCCAACATCAATCCTCTAATCAAATCAGATGTAACTTTTATGATTATATGTACGGTTTTATTTTTTAATATACTATTTATTTCATTTCAATTCATTAATTTTGTATGTGCGGTAGTTTGTGTAGTAGCAAACATTTTTCTAACATTCAAGGACACACACACACAAAATATAAATTAACTGCCTATCATTGTTATTTTTTACTACATTTTATTATAACAACGTAAAATAAAATAAGGTAAAGTATTACATTATAAATAATACGTAAAATGTTAGTGTTATATATTATGATAATAAATTTATTATTATTATTTCCTTTATGTATAAAAAATACAAATATAGAGAATCGTATATATACAATAGCATCATTTGACTCACATTATAAAATAATTAATTATATGTATATTATAGGATATGTAAAATGTAAAACAACAAATATTTATTATAAATTTTCTAAATTAATTGTTATCTAGTAAAAAAAAAAAAAAATTAATAAATAATGAAGTGAAATGAGAGACGACACAACAACGACAAAATAAAATTTATAACAATTTAAAATTCAAATTATTATTATTATTATTATTAAAAAACAAATAAATTATATGATTAAATTTTATGCATAACATCATTTGAGGTGTTGTGTGTTTTATGTTTGTGGTGGTACTGGTACTGGTACTATAATGTAAATTTATTGCTATATAATTGAAAATGTACACATATTTTTAGAATTCAACATTCGGTAGCATCATTTCCATCCATATAAGCATAATTTAACAAACTTTAAAAAGTGATCTTTAAAGACGATGACCGATTCAATAATATACAATCCGATATTATATAGAAAATTTAATAAAAACGACTATATTAATTTAATAAATTTACTAAACAAATTGTTTATATATAAATAAATTAAGGGAAATTATATGCGCATATTTTTACAAACATTATGCGTCTCACATGGTCACATATATATATATGATGAGAAATTGTGAGAAAAAGAAATTTATAAATATAATTAATAATTTATATTTAATAATTTAAACAATGTTCATATGTCACACATACAAACACACACACACACACACACACACATCCTATATTATACAAATAATAAGTGAAAAAAGTACATAGATTTTTTTTAGAGAAAAAAATCTTCTTAATTTTACTAAAAATTATTTTTCATTTGTTCATTATACAAATAAAATGTGTGATTTATGACTTTCAAAATAAAAAAATTAATTATATTTTAATGTTAGTTTCTATAAATTTCACTTAACAATTTATTTTCAAATAAGTATCATTTCTTTTCATTTTATATACTTTGACAAACCGCACCATAGAACGTTTAACACATATACTTCCACAACAACACGTTTACAAAAATATGAGCATTGAATCAAAATAATCTGCATGCAAATTAATAAAAAATATTCTGCATAACATACATAAAATTTAAAACCGTATATAGATTGTGGATTAATATTATTATATTATATCGTTATATATATTATAGAGACATCATCGGTTCGTTATTGTTTTGAAATTATATAAAAGAACTGTTGCGGTAAATGGTGATCATTACATCGATCGATGATTGGATTGATCATATTTCCAAAACATTGACGGACATCAATGTAGGCACAACATATGTTTTTCTGTTTATCAAGATGATGCCTCACATGACCCACATATATAGTTCAACTGTAACAATCAAAAATTTAACAATGCAATAATTTTAAGAAATTGGTTTCAATATACGATCTTGTTAATTGATTCCCTTTATATTTTATTACTATATATTTCAAAGCATTATAGTCTATATGCCTGATCTAGTGTAAAACTATTGCATTACCAGATAAATACTAAATACAAAATTTGTTATATACAGAATGGTTTTGTGTCTCTAACTCTATATATATACACTTAGTTTAGTGATGAAAACGTAAAATATATATATACAAAAATAGAAAAAATTATAACAATAAATAATATATATGGACGTACCACACCCATTTTTTCAATATCAATATCACTTTCGTATATATATAGTATAAATATCATATATACGCATATTTCAATATATATATACCCACATTATTCAGATTACATATATATATTATAATATTAAGTAATGTCACATTATATATGATGCTTATGTTTTATAAGTATATTTTATATTATATAATAATGAATTGAAATAAATAAATTGTTAATGTGATGATATCTACCTCTAATGATATATAACCATATAAATATCTATAGAACAATAATTATTTGCAAAGCAATTAATAATATTTTATGTAAAATAATTTTTTATTGTTGTCTATTTGTTGTCTATTTAGTTTTTTTGTTTTATTTTTCTCAATTATTATTATTTTATAAAAATGCAAATGAATATAGTTGTTTTTTTTTTTTTTCATGACAATATAAAACATTGACAAAGCTATAAACAAACACAGCACACATATTTTTATTTTATAAATATTTTATATACAGACATTTTAAATATACATATATTTTAGATATATTATAGATAGATAGATACACTAGTCGATAGACAGACAGTGCTGAGAAATAATTTTTGTCTTTGAACTTGAAATTGTTTCCAAACAAAATTTCTCCGTATATTTAATAAAAAATTAAATATTAATAATTGACATTTTTTATATATGAAGTCGATGAATATATAGTAATTACTTTTTTTTGTGATTTTATTACAGAGAATTAATATAATAAAATAATGTGTATATATTTTTTGCAGTAAAATTATCAATCCCAAACTTTAATTTATATATGTCTGCTGAGTGAGACATCTTAATTAAATATATATTTATATATTTAACCTGTAATATTTTGTATATCCAACAAGAATAATAGATACAGAGTAGTAAAATAAAAGAAACATATTATAATAATTAGTTATATTTTGTTGATTTGATGGCGTGCCGTGTTAATAACATAACAACAAACATCAAATATATAAAATAAACGTTAAAAAAAAATTAATGTTAAGCAATCAATTAATTTAATTGTTAAAACAAACAACAAATTATTTTTGATTATATCCACTTATATATAGTCTTAACTCTTAACATCACATAACACATATACCGAATATTAAATTTATATAATATTAATATTCTTCTTCAATTTTTAAACAGTTTTGTATATTTTTATACTGCCAGGCGTTGTCACGAAACACAAAACATTTGAGAACGCACGGATTACACACACACACATTTACATACCATAATATATATATATATTGTGGTAACCTTGACTCTTCTTATTGTATATATAAATTATAAAATGTTAAAATAATAATAAAAATATAATTATTATATCATGAAATCGTGTACTTAATTTATTTTTCTTCAATCAAATATGTTATTTTGTTTGATAATATAATATAAAGCTGTGAAGCCGGTAAAAAAAAATAATAAACATGACTTTGTGCCATATGCACAATCTACGATATATATATATATCAGTCAGTGTACATGTGTGATTGTGAAGAGAGTTTAGTTAAACTAAAATCAAAATAATATTAGTTTAAAATTTACATTTTAGTATATTCATCTTATTTATATAAACAATATATTATAATAATGGGTGACATCATTTTAAATAAATATAGAAATATTTACAAATGTACAAATTATATAGAAAGAATAATAAAAATCAACCTCTTGGCTGTTCTATTCAGTGGTGAAACCAGGGCAATAGCCTTCCCTATATAACTTGGGTGAAATTAGACCAAAATTATGAAAACAAATTTGGGTGTTCAACAAACTAAATTTTCCGGAAAATTGACATTTTAAGAATTATAGTTTTTTTTTTTGAATTTCAAGCCATATTTTTAACGGATTTTCATTTTTTTTTTCTACAGAATTGTAAATTATAATCAATTACCAATCTTTCATAGAAGAGATTTTTAAAATCGATTCACACATTCAAAAGATATGATCGATTTTCCAATCGATGGCAGAGAAAATTTAAATAAATCTGTGTTACTGTTTGTAAAATTATATACACTATCAAAATTTCAATGAGAAAAAAACGGAAAATCGTATCTTTTGAACTCGTGAATCACAGATTCTAAAAATCTCTTCTATAAAAGATTGAGAAAATTGATTATAATTTTAAATTCTGTACACAAAAATGGAAATCTGTTAAAATTATGATCCTTAATTCAAAAAGATGATAATTCTTATAAGCTAATTTTGCGGAAAATTTCGTAAGTAGATATTTCAATTTTTTTTTTTCATAATGTAGTACTTTCAACCATCGCCTACCAGAAACATATAGTGGTGATATTGTAATTTGAAAATATTTTTTAACGCACACTAAAATCGCGCCACAATAAACATTTAAACAACATCAACATTATAACGCAAATATTTTATTTCAATTAACACTTGTTTATTTTTTTAATTAAATCAATAACAAATAATAAATATATTACGTTTTATACGCGAGTAGTTATTAATATACATGATATTTGTTTCACTTCTTTAACTTTATATCGAATTATATGAATTCTAATTATTATTTTTATTTAATAATATATAATAATAATATTTATACTAAACAAATATATATATTATTGAATATATTATTATTATTATTATTAAATATTTTTGTAAACTATATTGCAATACAAATAATTATAATAAATATCTGTACAACCAACCAAAAGAGGAATTTTTTTAATGTTTTTATCTTTTTATATTATCTATGCGCGCTATATTATTATTATAATTAAAGTCGAAAATATATATATTAGTGCAAATATTAATGTAGATATATATATAGAAAATTATAATAATAAGCGATTGACGTCACAACAGTCGTAATATTATTGTGTATAAATGTGAAAATAGTAATTAACAACAATTTTTTTTTCGGTTATATTATAGAAATAATAATACTTTTTAGCGTTTATGTATAGTTTTCGACAAATTTTTATAGATACATAAAATATATTTATTTTTTGCTTCTATTCGCTATGTTATTAAATAATTAAAAAAAAATTAGTCTAAATATTAGTATTTTATTTAAATTACATTTGTGCTTATACACGTCGTCGTCAAGTCAAGAGATTTCATTCAAATAAATTTATATAACAAATACGAACGGCAACGCAATAACTCACTATATTTTTTTATTACATAATTATAATTTTAAGAACAAGTAACTAATCAAGCCATGTTTTCACTGCGAAACATTCAATTGTGATGCAGTTTTGGCTGCATATACGAAACGTGAGTGATTGACTATAAAGAGGATATGCCTAGGGATTTGACTATATAAATGATTTGAGAAGCGACACAGTTATCATTATTCTAACATACTAACACCCTATAATATATAAATTCATAAATACACAAATGGCAAATAAATGTATTATATATGTAAAATACAATTAGTAGCCAATCCCGTGCATATAATAATGCTTAGTCATTTCATTTTATATCATATGTATTATATTGTATACAGAAGTTTTTATACGATAAGTATTATATGAATAATAATTTTTTTGTAAAATTTTTTAAGTATTCTTAAATGAATGATAATTATTTTTTATTTATTCACCACAAACAATTATTTATATATACGTATTACTACTCTCTCGTTTATAATTCAATAAGAAAACGTATAATTATATAATGTTGCTATTATACGAAAATATATACAAACGAATAAATATATAAACACATTCATTCAAAATTTTAAATAGAAATAAAAAGTATAAACAAAATAATTTAAAATTTATTTATAATAATATAATAAAACCATTTATGGATAAAAATTCCTTTGGATATCACACGCATATGATAAACAAACATAAAAAATTATATTATGAGCATAATTCGCATAAATATTACATACACACAACAAAATAACCGAACAATATTATTTGGTTAATTATTATTTTTATAATTTTTGTTCAGACTTCTTTTGTAGATATATTTACATATTAAATCTGTAATTTTTATATGATGATATTTAAGCACATATTTTTTTTAAAGGTTTATCAGCATTCTGAATATATAGAAAATATTTAATATTGGCACATTTGTTAAAATAACAATTATTTTTTTATCTTATTGAAAATGTTTTTATTGCAAACGAAAATTTGCCGTACGAAAACACATCGATTGATTGGAAAAATTAAAATCTATGTTACATTGTTATACAATACTTTTGAAACAAGAGTGAGTTAAAAATATTAAAACATTTATAATTAGCAGAATAACACAGATACGACACATGCTAAATATACATATACACAAAGTGTTGCAAATTTTAATTATACCACCAACACAGCGGCACCAAATAATATGATAATATTATTATTTTGTAATCAATTTTCAAACGCCTATATATTTTTAGATAACAATTTTTAATCAATTTTAAATGATTTATTAAATAAATATTTTAACTTTTATTATCTTATATCATTTAAAAATAAAATTATATCTTGAAATTTTTTTTTCTTTTATCTCTTCATGCATACGCCATCACCAACTTTAAAATATGTATTATATTATCAATATTAGATATGTGGGCGGATTTATTTTGAAGGTAAAAATCTATAAGAGATGGAACACTGTTATTAACGTATTTTTAGAAGGTTACATATACAAAAATTATTTCTTAATTTTAGTTTTGTTTTGACAGCCATTTAACAACGCAACAGAAATGATCAATCTATAAATGATATCGTGTTGTAACGATTGATAGTAGATCAAAAATGCTTGAAATAGCTACGACACGCCAGCAAACATTTCAAACGTGTATGTTACATATAAGATTTTACTTTTCGATTCTCTTAAATTCAATTTTTCATTCTTTATAATATTATATATGCCATAATTAAAATATAAATAATTATATTAATTAAGTGTAAATATTTATAGTATTTAATTATTTGTGCAAGATCGAAAACAACAAAAGAAAAATAATAAATGCGTCAGATCGTTTTTTTTTTCTTCCATACCGCCACCGTCGTCGCAATGTTGATAACAAATTCTATATTTAAATTTTCTTTTTTAACCATTCATTAGAAGTTAAGTAAAAATGTTATTCTAACAAATCTGACTGCAAACAAGAAATTGTATAAAATAAATAAATAAATAAACATATAATTTTTTTATGTGAAAAAATTTGCGACAATCAAATATTAAATATAGGAAAATTATTTATCGAATGAGATAATAAAAATAACACACATCATATAAAATAAAAATAATAATCGAAAAATAAATATTTAAGATTACTACAGTAATACGTAGTTTATTTCAGGATGATATCATATAATTTTATTAAATATATATGTTATATTATTAGTCTTACACACATCAACAAACTAATATATACACTATGTGGTCTGAGAACTTTCAGCAAATCTCATAAACCAGATGTCACATCTATATGTGATATTGATCGGTATGGAAAGATACATCTTTGACTGATGTTGTGTTAAAATTTCATAACATTTCATTGTACAAGGTACAAACAAATTTATTGTGCTCAAACCATTAGTCTGGTACAAGTCATTTGAAACGAATTTAAATCAACAAAATATACTTTCCTTTCGTATATAGTCAAATGGATAATATAATATATATAAGAACTATTAAAGAACATTTGTTGATGAATGGGTTAACATATATAAAAATTATTAAAAATTAATATAAAATCGCCGTCTGCGTAAATATCTATATATATTTTGAAAAGATGACAAGCGACATTTACAATTTAAAGTAGGAGTTTAATATCGCATTCATTGGTAATCGCATAAATATTTACAACAACCAAAATAAAAAATAACTTAATCTTTGAGTTTATTTAAAAATTATATTATAGTTTTAAATATGTCTAACTAAATTTATTAGGTATTTGCTTTTTATAACCTGTTTACAAAAGTAACACCTAAATAAAAAATTTTTGTTGGCAATCAATTTAATAATTTAATATAAATATAGGTAAAAACATTCATTCACATTCATTCCATTCATTCAAAAAAAAAGAAACGTTTATCTATAGGAATGTGTACATTTTTTAACATAATATTAATTAAATTAAATTAAATAATAATAAAGTGAAATCGTTATTTTTTCCATCTACCATATAATAAATGTTTATATTAAAACATAAAACCAATTAATATGTCAATGTTAATTTTTTTATAATATTTATTTTAATTTGTATTATGAACACATACGAGTACATATATCTAAAATGTTGTTCTTGAATATGTATGTGCAACAGCATTTTTATATGCATCCACATTTTTATATAATTACAATATAAAAAAAATATAGAAAAATATAAATAATATCTAACTAAATGTTAGTGAAAAGTGAAAAATAATATAAAATAAATTGTTAATATGATTCATTAATGCAGCACGTACGTGTGTCTTTAAAAAACAAAGTCATATTTTCCTGCTTCTCTTAATTAAAAAAACACAAACATATACACATTTTGTACGAAAACTAATTGGAAAACTCAATTGATCCACGTCAAATGAAATTCAAAAATTTTAGTTTTGGATAAATAAATTACCACAACGTAATGCAGCACGTACGTGTGTCTTTAAAAAACAAAGTCATATTTTCCTGCTTCTCTTAATTAAAAAAACACAAACATATACACATTTTGTACGAAAACTAATTGGAAAACTCAATTGATCCACGTCAAATGAAATTCAAAAATTTTAGTTTTGGATAAATAAATTACCACAACGTAATATCGATTTGAATCTTCGTTTTTTATTGATTTTTTCACTGTCACTTAATGTGCTGTATTTTTGCCTACACACACTTAAATTCCGGTCGCACTATACAATGCGTAGATCAATAGCTACCAAATTAATGTATAATTATTAATAAAACATCGTCGTTATCCTTTAATATAGTCTTATATATTCATTTATTAAACAGATATGTATAGTTTGTTGACATACACATGCGTGCTGCTACATAAATGAATCATAATAACTATACTAATTAATATTAATTAAATTTATTAAATTAAAATATATATTTATTTAAATACATTTAAATTTGTATTTTAGCTGCGCTGATATTAATAGTTATATAGACATCGTGCATACGTATTACAAATGATTTTTAGAGCATATTATAAAGTTTTTTATAATAAGGATTGAATATTATTATTTACACATACAAAAATTTTGAGGGTCACACGTCTGTAATCACAAATCACCTGCACGTATTTTGTAAATAAAAGTGTCTTATCGGAAAATCATTCGTGTTCGTGATACCCCGTAACGTGATTGCTTTAGAACAACGATCAAGATATTCAAATCACACGACGAAAATATGGGCGAAGTGTAGTTATATGGGAATCCTTTGAAGTGGAATTCACACAACAGAAGTATAAGGTTAAATAATGCTATAGTTTATAAATTTTTCACTTTATATACAGTTTCACATTAATTTTCTAATGAATTTTCACTGACATCGAATTTTCTCATGATCATTTCTTTTGTATATACACGTGAAGCGATTTAAAAAAAATATTTCTTCTATGTAAGATATGGAAATTGATTATAATTTGTAATTCTGTATAAACACAAAAATTGGAATGCGGCAGTCGGTGCACGAGCGGTGTGAATGGCGGGTATACCTTACATTATGTATAGAATATTAAGATATAATATATTTTATATAACATCACAATATAATAACGATATTATATATTAATTACGATATTATTAGATATAAATATGATATTGTGCAGTTGATATGCCGACGATTTTTATCATATTATTTAGATTAATTACGCATATACATAATTTTGCGGTTAATATGTTTATACGTTATTATTATTATTATATTAATTATATTATATATATATAACTATAAATTAGAAAAAAACATAAACATATATTATATGTTTACAAAAGCACCATATTATCACCATTTAAAATTATGCGGCTACTGTTTTTCATATATGTAACATAGATATTTATTAGATATAATAATAAAGTTATACATTGAATACAAGTTATTATAAATAAATAAATAAATAAAATTATATACAAATTTTATAATCAACTAATCAATGGTTTATTGTTTGTAACTTTATATATATGAGGTAAAGTAAAGGACGACGGGAAGAGGTGGATATAATTATGAAATTAATCATCGTTGAAAATTTAATGCGAATAATATTCTATAGGGTATTTTTGGTAAATAATATAAAAAATTGTTCTATGCTCAAAATATTAATAATGTTATAAATGTTAACAACATAAAATTAGTGTATATTTTAGTTTTTCTATATATAAAATATCTCTTGTTATGAAATGTGTTTAACATATCTCCTACAAAAATATATCGAATATATATTACGATCAAATGTACATAATAATGTCGTCTATATCCATTCTATATCAATTACAGACACAAGTATTCAGTCATACACAAAAATGCATTGATCTCAAAAACAACAAAATTTATAAATGAGTTTTATTTCATTTGTAGAAATAGTAAAAATATAATACAAGAGATTTATATTAATAATAATAACGATGATGATGATACATAATAAAAATAACCATGGCCCTGACCCCTAGCAATATTTCTCAAATATATAACACAAAATTTTTTACATACATTTAAAAGATTAAAATAAACAACAATAATAATAATAATAATAATAATAATAATAATTTAAATTCGTTGTTATAAACCTTAATGATGACTACGAATAAAAGAAACTTACTATAATATATAGTATAGTTAAGTATGTATGATGAATAAAAATTATAAAAGAATCATGATCAACCAACAACATTCATATATTTATGATCATCATCATGATCAATATATTCATGCAAAAACATATACACATATAGAAAAAAAAGTTCAATAACATTATGCACCCAAGGTATTTCCACTCTCTCTTCATACAACATTTATATTTCAACATATATTTATTATTATAATTATTTATGTTGGCTATGGCGGTTGTGTGTATATACAGTACCTTTACTAATATATAAAATTTTGTATACTCAACTCACAAGCTTCTTCAGTTCAATTCAATTCAACATTGATAAAATCAATGAGTACCAATATAAATTTAATAAACATATGATTTATATTTTGTATAAAAACAAGTATTCCATATATTATAACAAAAATGTAAAATATTTTATGCTTATAAGAGCTAGCCACTCTACCACCAGCACCTCCAATACTTCAAAAATCACTTATACATACACATCTATCTATGGCGTAGAAGATCTTTTATTAATAATAATACGTTCTATCTCTATTTTTATAATACCTATACATTCTTTTGATACTTTTTTATTTATTTATTTTTTTGGTTAAGTTTATAATTATTTGTAAATGTTTATGTAATATTAATATCATGATCATAATGAATTTACGTACGTAGCAGCGGCGTCTTGTGAGAAAAATTACAATATCACGATATTTTTATAGTAAACATAAAACATATGTATGAAAGTAAGTCTATATATAAGATTTGGATTACACGTATTTTTAACGGATTTCTAATAGGTGAAATTTTTAAAATCCATTCACCTGTTCAAAAGATATTAAGGAAAATCGGCTATATCATTTGAACGTATCAATCGATTTTTTTTAAACATACGTCTGTCTGTTCTATATGTGAAAGATTTTGAATTGATTGAATTCATAAAAATTATATAATGTCATCTAAAATTTGTCCATATATTATAGTTTTTAACATAATGTATCTATAAAAGTCCATTTTCCCATGCTTGCTGCTTTCAATAATATGTAATTTAGTTTTGTGCTAATATCGACCGTACAATAAGCGAAATTTAATTCATATATTAATATATAAAAAAAAGAAAAAATAATTAATGATCCATTTCCATATATAAAAAATTGTGTATACCTTAAAGGTATAGTATTTAAATATTAATCATTTTATATAAATTATATATCAATGTATTCAATGTACTGGGTAAACCCATATTAGAAATGTTGTATCTTGTGAATATTTTATAGCTTAATAATTTTTAATATACATTCATTAAATTCTAAATCTATATATATAGTCTATTATACTAAATTTTATAACAAATAACACTACATGTTCGCCGCAGCATACAGACCAATTCACTGGTTAAATATACTATTCCATGTTTCCATAAGGCGGTATTCAAAAGTGAATGATCATGTGTTTTATATTATATAGTATAGCTGCCATTCATATGTGTACGACGAGGCATACTCAATGTTTTAATTGTCCTACAAAGATACGGTCAGAAATCCATTTAATTAATTAAAATTATAAGCATAGCCATTTGATATCGCTTATTTTCGGAATAGAAATAAAATAATGGCAATGAATTCATTTTATAGTTTCAAAACTGAGAGCAGCATCAGTGTTCATTTTTAAATTACGTTTGCTATGTATTACTTGCGTGTATTCACGAATAAATTTCAAATTTCAGTGCAAAGTGGTATATGGAGGGGTTTTGAAAATTATATGTTTATAATTTAAATGTGGAATCGCACCCGAAACTTATTATTTCAAATAGAAAATATTAATACTATGATAATAATGTATAAATTTATACAAGAAAAAACTGACCGCAATGATCGTATTTTTTTTCATCACGATCATATTAAATGTATATATATATATGTATTTTACTATGTATAAAGCTAATGAACTATTAGGTAATACAATATTATTCTAGCTATATATAGTGTAATAGTGAAAACGTAAAGCAAAATGATACAATAAAATATAGGTATAAATTTTGGTTAAACAAAAATTTTAAATGTTATAAAAAAGGTATACAACACCAACTAATAAATGAAATTTTTACACCTTTACAAAAAATTGACCTATGTTATGCGGCAATTTATTTTCTACTCTTTATTTTTGTTCTCAAATTTAAATTTTTATTATTTCTTGTTGATATTCTTTGGTGTGATTAACAAATATTATATATACGATGCCGTATATAATAGTAACACTTCTACGCAAAATTCCATTGAAATTCCATTATTAATACCACTTTTTAAAATGCTATTTGTGTTCAATTCAATTTATATGTTTAGTTTTCATTATGTTTCACATTAAATACATTGTTGAATATATAGACAGACTCGATATTACACAAGAACACTTGTATTCATACCAAGAATAGAATAACAGTGGAGTTGATTCAGTAATGTTACCTATCAATTTTACAATATTCGTGGAAAACTCACTTTGCGGGAACAGTTCTATATAATGGACGCGTGATAATAATATATTTTTGTGAAACAATGTTTTTGTTGTATTATTTAGTAGGATTCATTTGACAAAAAGAAACCAACACATTCGACACACCACAACTTCTGTGAAATTATCGTGTAATCGAATTAATATAGAAATTTTACACAAAATATATGTACATCATATATTTCACCATTACTCTCTCTATACCTTTAACTAAATCTATCGTATAATAATAATTTTCCGACATAAGTGTACGGTTTTAAAGTGTATAGTATTTACTTATTATTATAGTTATCATAATAACGTTGTTATTATTTTTTTAATAATATACATTAATTTGATTTTTAAATTAAAATTTTTGAAACAAATAAATATTGACTTACTTTTACATTTTTGTGTATGTATTTATCAAAATTAAATATCCATATAAATTGGTACATACCTGAAAAGGCAAAGAAAAAAAAATAAATTAGTTATTATTTGTTAAATGTTGAAAATTATTATAAATATATTATTTCCTAATGGACTAATAACCCATATAAAAATAATAGAATTATGAAAACATTTATATTTCGTTAATTATAGTACAATTGATGAATTGTTATATAATTTCCCATGCGATGTAATTTACCAAATTGGATGTAATGAATGTTTAGTAGACTCCACTTGGAGTAATATGACTTGGTATATAAAAAAAAAAAAGAATATGTGCTAAATAAGATTTCTGTTTTTAATTTCCAATATAATGTCAATAATTTATTCAAAAAAAATTGTTGACATTACGCACAGGACACTTAACAAATATTACTGCAAAACATTTATTATACAGTGAGGTTTGATAAATTCCACAACACATGGAAATAAATTAAAATTCAACAATTTCCATGCAATTACCCAACGATACATGTTTCCATAATTCCAATATATTTATTTATATGAGTAGTTTACGTTGCTCATATGGATATATCAATAAAAAGTGAGGGTCGTGTAGTATTTTATTTTTTTTTATGTATAAATAACAACGATCTCGAATGTAACTAAAAAAATATATTTATGTAGATAGAATCAAGGTCAAGATTCTAATATACATAAATAAGAACTGTTTTTAACGATCTGATGGCGTCCTATCCCATATATAATAACTATATTATTTATATATAGAAAATAGACCTACAATGTAAGATCAAATATTTCTTAAGTTTATATATTTTTTAATCAACTTAAAAGGGTTGTTTTTTTTTTTCCCATATAGTTACCATTATAAAATGTAGAGTTTTGTTGTTTGCGTTACATAAATATATGTTAAAAGAAAATCTACCATATTCAGAGTTCATATATAATATTAAATACTTTGCTATACTTTTAAAATAAAATAAATAAATTTTTTATAAACGGAGAGGATAAAAAAAAACTTGTATTTCTTGTTCTATTTTTTAACTCTTTTGAATCTATTTATTCATTTTTTTTTGTAGTATATTTTATTGTATAGTATTTGTTAATTCTTTTTATTTCTATATTATTTGATCTTTAAATATATAGTGCACGCATTAATATTGTATTTACTAAACCTATAGTTTACTCATATAAATTCATTAAAATTAAGAACTCGTACATTTTTTTATACTACTAAAGTTTATATAACAATTAATTGATTTTACTTTTTCTTGAAATGATGAATATCTTATCGGCATTTGTTCGCCTATATTATGATGACGATGATAATGATAATGATTACAATGATTTATGTATATAAATACAATGCTATATATAGTATAACTAAATTGATATTCACGTTAATTATCATATGCTCTCTAAAACTATCCGATAACATATAATTTTTTTGTTATATAAACATTGTAAATAAAAGTAATAACGTAAAGGGTGCTCTGCAGATACAATTTGTGCACAAGAATTGGATTTTATTTTATTTTGGAAATATTTTATATTAATTGTGGAAAATTGTAAAGAGATTTTCAAAAGATTTCAACATAGTTCAAACAAAATACTGTATACAAATTACTATAGCTACTTAAAAGCTTAAATTGTAACACACTGTGGCAGCAATGTATATATTTTTAAAGCAAACAAAAAAAAATGAATTAATAATTCTATATATTTTTATGATAAGCAAAAATTTGATGAATCATACATTTGTTCAATGGCAAACCAAAAAAAAAAAAAAACTAATGCTATTATTTATTTGTATTTTTTATTTTATTATTATTATTATAATTCACAGAAATATCTTGTATTTTTTATTTTGCGATTTTTTTTTTGCAAAAATTACAAAACAATAAATACAAAAAATATTTTTTCACATAATTTGCATATCATTTTGTAAAATCTTTAATTTTTTCTCTTTACTTTCAATTAAAAATTATCATTTTTAATATTACAATTTTTGTAATTGTTACAATTTCGACATAAATGAGGTTTTTATTTATTTGTTTACATGAAATTCAAAACAAAAAACCAGTGCATAGTAAGTTATTAATGAGTTAATTAACTGTACTATTTTTGTTGTACATTTTAATTATATAAGTGGAATAACCTCAACAATTTAAAATTAATTTTTTAACCATTTTTTTTTATTGTAAAACATTATGCATTCAAAGAGATTTTATAAAAATGATGGGTGTGTCTGTGGAGGTACAAACATTAAAAAAAAAATGGAATTGGTTAAACATAAAATACCATTGACAACAGGACAGTGTTCGTATAAATTAATTTTTTTTTATGTATTGTATATGGATTGATTTTTAAAAGATGGAAAGATTTTCTGCCACTTAGATCATACTAGATACATTGAGCTGTCCCTACTACTTCGACTCCCGAATATTTATATAAGTGTTGATGATTACTTACACATATGACGAGCAAGTAGTATATAGTGTCTCTCGGGTATTCATTTAAAATTGCATTTGTGCATGAGTGAATCGTCCATATAGTGTTGTGTATGCAGACAGTGTTATAATGCATTTGGCTGCTTTGCATAAAATTACCCTACACTACTTTAGGGGGATATATAAATTAAACGAAATTTCTTCAATTCCAGCGTTGATGTTAACACACAGAATAGTCTAAATGAAATTCACTATTAATCTCTGAATAGCGTTCGACGTCATATCTTAAAAAGAACAAATGACAATTCAATGGATTTATTTTGTTTCTGTTTACCATCATTCAAATAAACAATGTTTTTATAGTAGTAAATGCGATAACTATGCCTTCGGAAGTATAAGCTAAGCACACAGACGACGATTTCGTAGCATTTCACCAGTCTAAAAACTTTTTAGCTTTGAAACGTAATTAAGATCGTCGAAGAGGCGTCCATAAGTCCATAAGTATGTGGTGATTATTTCAAATGCAAACAATATAGTTGGAATAATTGCCACGAGTTTAATATGCAAATAAAAATAGTGGTTGAATATTTAGAGTGAATACTATATGCATTTAAATCAATGGGTTAACTATAATAAAATACATGTGTCATATAAACAATAAAATTAAAATATAGTCATGATAAAAACACTTCAAAAAAATAAGATAATATACTGTAGCTACAGTTCGTGCGATAAAGATGTATTTAGCTAAATATTAAAAGGATAAAATGGTTATTACCATGTCAGACAATTACAAATCTAAAACGAATAAACAAATACAAAGAGAATGTTGTTTTCCACCATGATAATAACATCAGACAAACAAATCTGGTGGTACTATTTTCAAAGTACTAATTAAATGGGGACTGCAATTTAATACAATTCAAAAATATTGGGTTGATCAAATATATTTTTAATCATTCCACATTTTTAAATTAACAAAAAAAACCAATAAAATGACATAAAATAAAAATTAATAAATTATATAAATTGTTCAAATGCCACTTATTATTATTCTTATCACCACACAAATACAAAGTAACACCTTTATCTTCATTTTTTATTACACGTAAAAAATGAGAATGACTCTAAGTAAAAAAAAAACGACATGAAAAATTACTTATCTTTAATATAAAGTAAAAAGAAAAAAATTTTACTAGATTATTTAATAAATTATTAAAATGAAAAACATATAAAATCAATGATGATAATAATAATAATAAAATAATATATAATATTAAAGTGAAATACCAAAAAGAGTTTCCGTTCTGTAGTCCGCGTAAAGATCACTTAACATTTGGTTGGATAGTAGTAAAAAAAAAATAAATATAATTATAGTATAGCATTTTTTAGTCAAGGTCAATCTAAATCCTCATCATCATCATACCAACTCAACATCATCATCATATTATATTTTATTATTCGATTAATAATAATTATTATTTAATCTTTTTCATTTATTATCAAACGAGTCAAAAGAATTTTATCTTTACACATTCATTTTGTTTTTTTTTTACATTGATTGTGTAAAAACTATACTCACAAACACACACACACACACACGGAAACAGATAGACACAGGTAATAAAATATAAATATAGGAATTTTATTAATAAGTTTTTTTCATTTTCTTAAAATGTAAATTTAAATAATATACTTGAGGTAAGAAATTTATAAATTTTCTGTTTACATTTATTTTTTATCATTTAAAAGGCAAAAAAAAAAAAAAAAAAGTATGTAAACGAGTAAAATTAACATAACAAGATTTATTTTTTTAAAAATTATTAAATTTTATTTCATTAAAAAAATAATGCGTTGAAGGAAAAATAATGTTTGTCCGGTTTTTTTTTTTTTTTTGTAGGTAAAAAGAGAATAAAATATAACGTTTTTAATTTTATAAAATTTATCTATATTTTTATCGTTATCGAAGAAATAAAATAAATTATTAAATTTTTTATTTAATATTAATAAAATAAAAAGGAACCAGTTATTTAATAATTTTAAATATTATTATTATGGTGTTCTCATTTTTAGTTTGTTCTTTTCACAAAACTGTAGTTTGATTTTTCATGGTATAAATAAAACTTAGTTTTTCCAAAGCTATAAAAAAAACTATCAGATAAATTTTAGATTTTCTTTTTGCGAAGAGCAGTGACATATGGAAATATTTAAGATTTTATAAATTTTGTAAATACCTTCCTATTGATCGCGACCAACGTAACATGTTTTTTTATTATCTAATAATTAACAAAGAATTTAGAGTCGATTTTTGGATTGATTGATGTACCTATGCAGATTTGTGGAGTTGCAGATGAATATTAAATATGATATAAATAATTAAGTCGTTGTGGAAAAACAAAATTGTTCATACCGGAAATATATAATAGCAAACCGGAAATATTTATATATAAATATTTATGTCAACAATCATTAATTTTTAAATACATTTACTACACATAGGAATAGAATGGCTTTTAAAGAAAAAAAAAAAAAAAAAAAACCAATAACATAATGCTACTTAAAATTAAGTATTTTTCTGTTTTCATTTTCTTTGTCGAAATTCTATTCTTTCTCTGTACTAGTAAATTCTAATGCGCCAAAGAAGAACAAATAAGAAACAATTTGCAATTCTTATATATATACTTAATTTAATTTAATTCTTTCATATATTTTAAGCCAATTTACAATTAGAATTATATGTATATAGAAGAGAATGGTCTAAAAATAAGTTTTGCAAAACAAAAAAAATAAAATAAAAGAATAGTGGCAGTTATTAATATCTAAGTCAGTCGTTTTATATAAGTAAAACTTTATTTTATATATATATAATAATACAGAACAGACAAACGCACAATTTAAGAGAAAAAAAAAATCGTTACTCCTACTCTTAATAAATGAAATAATATTTAAAATAAAAATTATAAAAAAACTAAAGATATTTTTTAAATAAACAAATAAAAAAAAAACACACACACACACTCACTCACCCGTCACTATTCTTATATTCATAAAAGATATTTGTAAATTATTCTTTTAAATTAAATATTCTTATTAACAGAAAAAAAAATAATTATTCGTTTAAAGAAAATAAAAACAACAGCGCAAATGAACATCTTTTTTTCTTTTTTTTACCACACACATAAATATTAAAAAAAACAACAACAACAATAACATAATTTAATTATTTCCTTTTAATATTCTATCCCTCTAGCTATCCCTTTTATTTTAATTATATACAGAAGTTTTTTTTTTTATAAAAATAAAAAAATAAAAAAACGTTAGAATTATCAAAACAAAAATTAAAAAATCCTCAACAACAAATGTTGTGTATGTATTGTACTATATATGTATGAGATATAAACATAAGATCGCAGCAGATCGCATGTGAGAGTGTATTTGTACAAATAGTTAGGAATGTGAATAAAAAAAAAAAAAAAAGAAGTACGATTGTATTGAGTGGGGAAAAATGGTTGCGTTGCAAATATAGTAAAAAAAAAAAATAATTGAAGTTCACAGAAAAAATGTAAATCATTTTTTTTTGTACTTTTATAATTAAAAAAAAACATATAATAAAATAATAATATAATAAAAAACATTATTTTTAGTAATTATTTAAAAAAAAATTTACCTTCAATTATAATATATTCGTTTTTATTAAAAGTTATCGCCTTTCTTCAAAAACTATAAAAAAAAAATTTTCTATTCACTAGCTGCTGCTCTCCTTCCTTAAACCAATTGTTACATCCAAAAATAAAATAGTTTTTGTTTATTTAAACTTTTCGCAAATATGCAATTAATTCAATTTATGTTCACACAATAATTCAAAAAAAAATTAAACAAAAAAAAAAGAAAAAGAAAAAAAAAAAGAACCAAAAAATTAGCAAAACACTAACACACTCAAATTTTCCAATTATAGAAATTTGCTTTTTTTCTTTTAAAACAATTTACACAAAATATGTACTGTAATTCATAAATTATTAAACACAATGCACAAACACATAATTGATTTAAAATTTAAATGTTTTTTTTAATTATTTAATGGACAAACAGTTAAAAAAAAAAGGATTTACTTAATTATTGGTCAAATTTTTCCAAAATCGTTGCGTTGCGTCTTTTTTTTTTTTCATTAAACAAGAATATCAACTATACACACAGAAAACAAAATCCAAATGAAATAAAATGAGTGAAATGAGAAAATATATTAAAATTCGGTGTGGTGCAGTTCACACAAAACACAACATAAACTGACAGTTTGATTTCAGAGGCCAAGCTGTCATTTTTGATTTTATGAGAGAGAAATTTATAGTTGGATTGAGCAATTGAGTATGACATATAGTTACTACTAAAATATATTGAACGACATCGATGACAGTTTAGAAACCAGCCGATTCAGCTGACAGAGAAAATTTTTTTTTTTCCAGGGGGCTTTCACGGTCTAAAAGAATATCACTTTTTCATCAAAAATCTCAAAGATGAACATATGATATTGTATATAACCATTCACAATATGGGCATATCACTTTTGCAGAACTGGAAGGTGTTTTTTTGATTTGCATAAATGAAGGTTGATATTCTCTTTTGATAGGTGATATTTTTTTACATAGTGAAAGCCCCCTCATGTTAAATTTTTTCTTCTATCAACTGTCATTGTTATCGAAATCTAGTCACTCATCACCCTCATTACTCTGTTGCGTACAATAATATTAATAATAATAGTATTTGTAGTTTGACAATGAGTAGAATATATTTAGTTGATCGAAATTGATTGCATCGCGAGGAATAAAATAAAAAAAGTACAATTCTACTCTGCTTTTCGTAGTGTTTATTTTTTTAGGCAACAATAATAATAATTTAATGTTATAATAATTTTAAAATTCGTTTGTTTTTATTTTAAATGCAGAATTGATGAATAATTTATTTACTTTAGAATTAAAAACTATGAAATATTATTATTTAGTAATTTATTTATTTTAAATTACAAAAAAAAAAAAAAAGAAATATAAAACAACATAACGAGAAATCACAATAATTCATAATCACGTTTTAATTTTTTTGTGAAAACTCGGTAATGAACTTTGATTTCTTTTACACAATTATGAGAGAATGACAAAATAATTTAAAATTAAAATAAAGAAATAGTATTAAATTGAACTAGTTTAATAAGAAAAGAAAATAATTATTGTTTAATTATCAATTTAAATTAAATAAAGTAATTTTATGATGTGGTTTGTGGTGGTGATACATAAAACAAGAAGGAATACACAAATTATTTGATATATTTAAAATTGTTGGAAAAATTCATAAGATTTTTCATGTTATTATTATATTAACGTTTAACAACATAAATTTAAATTCTATAAACCTTCCAGAATTGATCTGTAAAAAGAAAAAAGAACATTATGATTTAATAATAAAAAAAAAATATATATATTTATTTATTTTTAATATATTATATTAATTTGGTTTATTATTAAATTTTGGTGAATTTTTAGTAATTAACTATAATTATGCTATCTACATTTTCTTTTATTATCATTAAATAAAATAAAAAATTAAATGACAACCTACTCCAATCCTAATGTCCAATTAATTCCTTGTACTATTAATAAAATTAAAGGTTGCCAAGCAACTAACCATCTTATCCAATCTAATAATTGACCGTAAAGTACATGTGGTCTTTCCCATCTATAAATTAAAAAAGTTAAATTGTTATAATTATTATTACATCCTTTTATGTATAATAATAATAAAATAATTACGGATTTCGAAACAATCTTTTTAAATCAACTTTTTCTTTACAATATGGACATGTTTGTTTTTTTCCAATAATACACCAACCACGTATACAAAATTCATGAAATACGTGATTACATGATAATTTAAATGATTCTTCAATTACACCTGGTTCATTTGGATTTGTTAATAATTGATTACCGCATACAGCACATATATTTTCTTCTAAATGTCTTGTTGGTATTCCTTGTGGGGTGTAATACTAAAATAATTTATTATTTTTATAATTCGAAAATATTATTTCTCTTTAAATAACGAATTAATAAATGTACACAAAATTGGATTTACACTTACACCAATGTTTACAGCCATTTTATCAGCACATATTTCCGATATGTCACGTCCCATAACACCATAATATAAACCATAAAATATAAATAATAATGCAACATCCATCCAAATATGCGGTTGATGACCGAATATAAAATTAAATCCAAAAAATGTTAGCATTACTAATGTATATCCAATAATGCCAAGGCCATAACTTAATTTATAAATAAAATAAAACCATTTATAAACTAATCTATAATAAAACAGAGTTCGGTTAATAAAATGTCGTGTAGACCAATAATACCAAATTTAAAATATTGATGTTATTATGTAATATACCTAGGTGTATTCCCTGAAATTGGTTTCATCATAGCACGACGTACTACAATACCTGTTAAAAATGAAAATATTATCCATGTTATTATGAAACGATACCATTGATTTCTGATACTTAGCGCTACCGGAACTATCCATAAACCTAAAAGTGATACGAACTATGTAATATAAAAAATGAAAAATCATAAGAGTTGAGCATTTTTATAAACAATTTTTTTATCATAATGTTTATAAATCAATTGATACTAACTAAATATGATTTATATGAACGTTTTTTCCATTCAACTAATAATATTTGAGCTACAATTAAAGTTATTAATAATATTATAATCATTTCTAAATGCATGGATTCGTGCCCCTTATGTTTTTCATGCATTTTTTGATGGTCTAATCTGGAAATAAAAAATATAAAAAAGAAAATGGAAAATTGTTAATAAAATAGAAATCAGTTTTTCATAAATTATACAATAAAAATATGGTTCTATTATATTGTAACGTTTTTTTTTATGTAAAATTATTTTAAAAATATCTTTTTAATCCAATAAACAAACAAACATATAACAATAAAAAAAGGCGCAGAATAGGAAAATTGCATTGCAAAAAATGTCATATTGATTATATGAATTATTTGTAACAAAACCAAAAGAAATAAATTGATAAGAAAAACTTAGAATATATAATTCAATTAAATGATAAGTAATCAATCTTATCTATACGAAAAATAATTGATGTATTTTATACTGTTTGTGTTTCAGACACAACAAAGAAAGTTTCTGAATATAAACTTTTTCTCATCATCAAATATGTAAACAATTTGTACCTTAATTTTTCTGCAGGTGTTAATTCATCTATTGTCTAAAGAAATAACAAAAAAAGGAAAATAGAAAAAATAGTACATTACATTTTAGTTAGTTAACATTTAAATAAAAATAAATAAGTATTTACTCGATTTTTTAAATCCACAGGCAAATGTAGATCCATAATGTATATGATTATTTTATTAAACTAATAATTATATTAAAAATCATAAACAGTATGCTGTGAGAACCTAATTTATAATACAATTATTATTTATTTTATACAATGTTATTTATTTTAATTTTAAAACCGCATTTTCTGTTTTATTATAACTATTTATTTTTTGCATTAAAACTTAAGAAAATCAACAAAATACCGGAACCAAATCAACACACACCACTCGAGGAGCAAAAAAAATTATAATAAAATAAAATAAATTTATAAACTGTCAAAGTTTCTTGTATTTATATAATTTTTTTATATTGACAAAGTGACCAATTGACACGATTTCAATTATTGTAAAGAGCATGATATAAATATCAAATGAAAGAGTGTGAAAAAAGAGGAGCCCGTCACGTGTAGTTTTAATTCGTGTTCCACAAAATTGCTTGCGTTCACATAAAATTGCATTGGCATTCCACAAAAAAAAAAAAGGGTTTTTGACAGCATGCTTTTGAACGTTGTTCGTTTTATTTGACATTAGAGCTCCATTGAGTTTTGGTGTTTTTTTCAATGTTTTGTGATGGGCTTTACAAAAGTGTCGTGTTTAAAAATTAATATTTCTTTTTTTTTTTTTTCTATTTATTTATAATTATTATTTTATTTTATTAATTTAAAAAGAATAAATTTATAGTATTTTGTGTTACACAGACGAATATTAAACATATAACAAAATGATAAAATTCTTTAGAATTGGTTTAAATCCTGTTACGAAAAATTTTTATTATCAAAGACAAATACAAAACATACTCGGTAAAATAAATAATAAAAAACTTCCTTAGGTTATATTTTATTATTTTATATTTATATTATATTTATTAATTTTTATTGTTTAATTTTTAATGAATGATAAGATTTTCATTTAAATTTAAAATTACTGTAATTATTAAAATAAAATAAAATCTTATATAATATAAGAGAAAAACAGAAATTTAATAATTTTGTAATTTTAATATTATTAATTTTATTTAATTTAATCTAATTTTCAGTTTTACCTCATTCAAGATGTTATACTGCACACAAATTATATCAGAATATGGTAAATAGAAAAGTATTAAATGCAACTTGTGATCCTAATTGTATACCGCCTACAAAAACCTATCCTAATCCAAAGCAAGACGAAAAGGTTTCCTAAAATCCTATCCAATAATATTATAAGAATTTTAGGAATTGTTAAAATAATTACATGCTATTTTTTCAGGATAACAGAAATCAAACAATATTAAAAACGAATAGTTGTCCATCATCGTACGATAACAAACAATTATGTTCCACACAATCAAATTCATCATCAACTTCGCCACCACCACCTTCTTCTCAACCACCAAATAATAAATCAAAATTAATTTTATTACTTATAATAGCAGCTGGAGCTACTGCTGGGGGTATTGCATTATCTTATTATAAAAAAAAAACGGGAAATTATGTGATAATTACGGATAATATCGTTAAAAAGAAAGGTAATTTTTTTTTTAATTTTTCCCCAATTATGAATGCATAGATATAATAATCTTGTAATTAAACCTTTAATTATAGAAAAAGAACCGGCATTATCTGAAGATATTCCTAAACAAGTACCATATTTGTTAATTGGTGGTGGTACTGCAAGTTTCTCTGCATTTAGAGCTATTAAGTCACACGATCCAAAAGCAAAGGTGAGTTATGTGTTATTTGTATATGTGTAAAAATGTACAAAATAATTGTGTGATGATTAAATATTAATTATTCAAAAGTACGTTACATTTTATCTGCTAATTATGTACAGCCGTGTGTTTTTATCACATAATAAACAAATCGATTCTATAATTATAATTTGAACTAATGATAAAAATCACATATAAACACAACACACACATACACAACCAGTAATATTTTTTAAATTATCTATTCAATACACATTTTATCTACTGTTGATAAAACGTCTGCACAAATTTCTACTGCGACCATCGAATTTCCATATATTGTTTTATAAAGATCATTAAAACCGATAAAAATATAATTTTTGATTTATAGGTATTAGTAATATCTAGTGAATATGAAACACCTTATATGAGACCACCATTATCAAAAGAATTATGGTTTAATACAGATTCGGCAACAAGTGATATGTTACGTTTTAAACAATGGAATGGCGTTGAAAGAAGTTTATTTTATGAACCAAATGATTTTTATGTTGATCCAAAAAATTTATTAAATGAGGCAAATGGTGGTGTAGCAGTTATTAAAGGTTATACAGTAAAACGTATTGATGTTTATAATCGTAAAGTAATTTTAAATGATGATACAGAAATTGAATATGATGAATGTTTATTGGCAACAGGTAAAATACGAATTTATTTTACAAAAATTAATATAACAAAATCTATGAATTAGAATCAATTATATAATAATTTCTATATTATATTAGGTTCATTACCAAAAAATTTGGATGTATTTAATGCAGCTCCATTAAATGTTAAAGAACATGTCACCGATTATAAAACAATTAATGATTTTGAAAATTTAAAACAAATTGTTGATAAAAAAAAATCAATTGCCATTGTTGGTGGTGGATTCTTGGGCAGTGAATTAGCATGTGCTCTCATTAAATATGGTATTTATAAATATGAAATATCTAATTGTATTGTAAAGAGAAAAAGTAGAAACAGTAAATATGATTTTTTCTAAAAAAAAAAATAGGTGAATCAAAAAAATTAAAAGTTTATCAAATATTTCATGAGGATGGTAATATGGGTAAAGTTTTACCAAAATATTTAAGTGTATGGACGTCAGAACGTGTACGTGAAGAGGGTGTTTGTGTTATACCAAACGTTCAAATAACATCGGCTGAATTATATTCGGGACAAATTAAATTAACATTAATAAATGGTAAAGAACTATTTGTTGATCATGTTGTTGTTGCAGTTGGTTCACGGCCAAATATTGATATTGCAAAAGATTCCGATTTAGAAGTCGACATACATTTAGGTGGTTTTGTTGTTAATGCTGAATTAGAAGCACGCAGGCATTTATATGTGGTAATCATATTAATAATAATTGGAATTTATTTAATTCCGTTTTTTTTTCGCCGACTATTAATACATTTGATGTGTTTTAATTTTTTTAAAGGCAGGTGATGCTGCATGTTTTTATGATCCAAAATTAGGACGACGAAGAGTTGAACATCATGATCATGCCGTTGTGTCCGGACGTTTAGCTGGTGAAAATATGGTTGGATTAAGTATGTATATTAGGACATAACTCGTAAATTGTTTTAATATGAATTATCAAATATCGCTTCTTTGTCTAATTAATAACAAATTTCTAAGATACAATTTAAAATCGGTTATTATTATTATCTATACTTTAGATAAACCATATAGACATCAAAGTATGTTTTGGTCAGATTTAGGACCAAAAGTTGGTTATGAAGCTATTGGTATTGTTGATTCAGCCTTAGAAACAGTTGGTGTATTTGCTGTTAGTACACCAAATGATACACCAATTAATTCCAATCGTGAAAATTTACTAACCGAACCATTAAGTGATGCTAAATCAACAACAAATTTAGATACTTCTAGTATTACTGCTAATACCGCTGCTGCTGCTGATACAACGACAAAAATAACAACAACAGTTCCCGTTACAGCAACAACAACCCAAAATCAAAGTGTATTGATTAATAATAATAATAACAATAATAATAATAATAATAATAATGAATTTAGCAATAATAATAATAATAGCAATGATATAAAACAAGATGATTTTGGTAAAGGAATAATATTTTATTTACGTGATAATGAAGTTGTTGGTATTGTTTTGTGGAATGTATTTAATCGCATAAATTTAGCAAGAAAAATTATTGGTGGCAAATATGATGATTTAAATGAAGTTGCAAAATTATTTGACATTCATTCATAGAAATTATTTATAAATAAATTATAGAATGTATTAATAAGAATGATTGATTATAAATATTATATAAATATACTTTTAACATAACATATTTTAGTGGATATAAAATAACAACAAACACAAGACCAGACAAACAAGACCAGAAACCTTCCGGATAGGCATTAATTAGGAATTTAATATAATGGAAGAAACAAGCATTTTTTCTGATTTTTTTAATGATTAAAAATATAATTTCTTCTTTTTTTTTTTATAAAAATATATATTATTATTATCAAGAGAATGAATAATTGTAATAATTATTTTAAATAACGCATGTATAAAATATTAATAATCTCGAGTATAAATTAAAATTAATAAAAACGGGATTATATTATGAACGCTAAAAATTATGGATTGCATTTTTTAATTTAATAAAATATTTTATAAAAAATTATGTAAAAATTATTCAAATTAAAAATTTTTAGATTATGAAAAATATGTTCTATATATTCGTATACAAATTTATTATAGTTTTGGCAGTTGCGCCTAAGTATGCGGCTCTAAATTGTTGTAAATTTATACATTTTTTCGGATATAAAATTAAATAATAAATACTTAATTAAATAATACAATACAATAATGCATTTAGAAGATGTTGAAAACATATTCTCAAAAAGATCGTACCCAAAAATTCATTCTGATGCTGATTACAAACAAATTTTAAAAAAATTAAAATCCAATTTTAATGAACGATTTGAAAAGGGAAATCAAATACCAACTTTGAATATAAAAAATGAATTTGATGATGTTATAAATCTTGGTGTTGGTGCTTTTGGTACTGTTGTAAGTAAATTATTATTTTAAGTAATTTGTTTAAATAGGTTTCATATTTATAAATCGGAAACATACACAAAGAACATCATATAGAGGAATCTATTTAGAGTACACGAAATAGATGATCAGATCAAAGGATACTTGCGGCGATAGAAATGCCAAAGACCAAGGTCGCAGAGTAAAACCTCAAGTGAATTCAAGATTTTTGGCATACGATAAAATATGATAGGGCACACTGCGTGTATTTGTATTTTATATAAATATCTGTTATTACATTTACGTAAGTAAGTGTCTTTTCCTTTATTTATAGAAATTATATAAACATAAAAAAACAAATAAATTTGTGGCAATCAAAATTTTATATAAATCACATATTATAAAATATAAACAATTAGAACATACATTAAATGAAAAAAAAATTTTAGAATCAATAGAATTTCCATTTATTGTAAATATGATATTTAGTTATAAAGATAATAATTGTATATATTTTGGTATACCCTTTTTACATGGTGGTGAACTATTTACACTTTTACGAAAGTAAGTTATATTTATATGAATCAAAATATGAATATAAAAAATTATTTAATTTATTAGCTAATACAAATTTTTTTTGGTATTATATAAAATACATAGACATCATCGTTTTGATGAAAAACAAGCAATGTTTTATGCAGCGCAAATATTTTTAGCATTTGAATATTTACATTATTTAGATTTAATTTATAGGGATTTAAAACCAGAAAATATTATGATTCATCGTACTGGTTATTTACAATTAGTAGATTTTGGTTTTTGTAAAGTAAATAATTATAATATATGATTATATAAACTTAAAAAAAAAAATAAAGTTAAAATATTTCATATCATTTACAACAAAATATTCGTATGTTTATTTAATTGATTTTTTAAATTTTTTTTATAGAAAGTAACTGGACGTACAACAACATTATGTGGTACACCCGAATATTTAGCTCCCGAAATTATACAAACAAAACCATATGGAAAATATGTTGATTGGTGGTCATATGGTGTTTTTGTATATGAATTAGTTGCTGGACGTACACCATTTTTTGTAAAAAATAGTGATCCTATTGTTATTTATGGACGTATTATTAGTGGAAAATATGATTTACCAATCAAATTTAGTGATGCATTAAAAGATTTAATAGTTAATTTATTACAAATTGATATAACAAAAAGGTAGGTAAATTTATAGTTATATAAAAATTGTAACATTTTCAATTTATTAATTTAACATTTTTAGATATGGTAACTTAAAAAATGGTAGCAATGATATTAAGTTACATAAATGGTTTAATAATATTAATTGGATTGGATTATTTAATCAAGATATTGAACCACCATTTGTACCAGCAATAAAACACGATGGTGATACATCATATTTTGATAGTTATCCAGAAACTCAAAATAATAATAATAAACATTCTTCGCCAAAGAAATGTCTGTACGAAAATGAATTTAATGATTTTTAAATTAATCTTATAATATTGCAAAAAAAATATGTACAGATTAATAAAAGTTGGTCAATCTAAACCTAGTCATTGTTTTCTAAGTAAAAATTAAACAATTCTACATTCAGCTGTATATTATTAAATTGTAATCATTGATTGTTTAGGGCGTGCAGCCTATTATCTCTTCTATTTATGATTTTGTAAATTTCTGTACAATATATTCATTTTTTCAAAATCTTCAATTTCTGTATGTAAATGCAAAAAGAAGAAAGTTTAAATAATTTATTCTTATACCTTACCTAATACAATTCAATTAATATTTAATAAAAATAAAACCGTTGTATTATCTTATATTATATTATTTGATTCGATGTTGAAAATTCGGTTGTTGAACTCAAGTTGCTTTAAAAAGTTGAAAGATGCATTTAGCACTTTTATTATCCAAAACGCACCCCGGAAATTACTAAAAAAAAAAAATTTTCCAAAGAATTAAACATAACCTAAAATGAAATAACATTTTTGTAAATAAAATATTAATTTAATAACATTTTAAAAATTAAACAAAATTAATAATTAATACATTTTCGAAATAATAATGTCTCATGAATATAAAATAATAATTTTTCTATTAAATAATATATTATAAACACAATTTAATATCAATATATTAAAATATAAATAAAAAATAATAAACGAAATATAGTAACTCAGCTGATTGCTTTTGTTGCTATCTAATTAAAATTAACTTATAATAATCATTGCTTTTTAATTTCTAATAATGTTATATATTTCCAGTTTACAAATTTTTACTTTCATAATTTTTAATCAATTTAATTTAATTAAATGTCAACTATATACAACTAAAAGTAATATAAATATTAATCAATCAAAATTGGATGCAGAAAATACAAAAGTATGGGGTCCTGGATTATATCCAGATAAAATTGTGTTACCTGCACGGTATTTTTTTATACATGCTGTTTCGAAAAATGGAAATTTGTAAATTTTAATTTAGTATTTAATATCTTATATTTTTTATATTCATATATATATAATTGATTTTTCCAATTATTAGATTTAATACATCGCTACCCGAAAAATATGATATTATAATATATGGTACATCAAAATTTGGTAATTGTCGCCATTATATAGAACAATTAGATCGTCGGGATGGTTCAATAATTGTACGTTATAAATTATTAGATAAATGTAAAAATTTTCAAATTTATATACGTTATCGAAATGAACACATTGCCAAATCACCATATCGTATCGAAAATGTTGTATACAGTGAAGAATGTTCATGTCCACGTAAATTAAACCAATGGCTTACCGATATGGAATGTAAATTAACTGAATCTCAAATACAATCCGATTTAAATCCATATCAAAAGTCATCATTAAATTTTACAAATATACGTAAACGTATATTAGAAAAATATAATATACCAGGAAGTATATCATTATGTAATTATGCAATAAAAAATAATGAAATTTATCGTAAATGTTATGGTCAATATACAGGATTTAAAATGTTTATGGATGCCTTATTAATATCTGTGGTACGCAAAGTTCAATTGCCAGATATTGAATTTTTTATAAATTTAGGTGATTGGCCGTTGGTAAAAAAGGGTGGACAAAGTCGTACAACTGGTCCAATACCAATATTTTCATGGTGCGGTAGTGATGATACATTTGATATTGTATTGCCAACGTATGATTTAACCGAATCAACTTTAGAAAATATGGGACGTATAACATTAGATATGTTATCCGTACAAAATGTTGATAAATTATGGAATGAAAAAATTAATAAAGCATTTTGGCGTGGACGTGATTCTTGTCGGCAACGTTTAGAACTAATTAATTTAGGACGTAAACATCCAGATTTATTTAATGTATCGTTAACAAATTTTTTCTTTTTTCGTGATCTTGAAACAACTTATGGTCCAAAAGTACCACACATTTCATTTATGAATTTTTTTGATGTATGTTTATATTCAACAAATCAATCCAATCTAAATATATATCAATTATGATTATTTTCTAATTTTTTTCTAGTATAAATATCAAATAAATATTGATGGAACTGTTGCAGCTTATCGTCTACCGTATTTATTGGGTGGTAATTCATTAGTATTTAAACAAGAATCACCCTTTTATGAACATTTTTATAAACAATTAAATCCAAATAAACATTATGTACCATTTAAAAGAGATTTATCGGATTTAGTTGATAAAATTAAGTGGGCACAGGAACCACAAAATAAAGAGGCTATTTTAGATATGATAAGGGCCAGTCACGCATTTATTGATCAGCATTTATTACCAAAAGAAATTTATTGTTATCATGTTTTATTATTTAAGGTAAGATAAATAAATATAAATTCGATTTCCTTAAATTATATGTATGTAAATTGTTAACAATTTTTTAGGAATGGAGTACAAAACTTATGTTAAATAATAATATAAGAATAGAATCTGATATGGAGCACGTTATATCAAAGGGAAATTCATGTGATTGTACAGAATCTCATTATGTTAAGGATGAATTGTGAAAAACAAGTGATATAAATATTTAATTTTCTCTCTATCTTAAATAAATATAATTTTAATTTTTTATAGAGATATTTAAGGATTAGGATTTTATAAATATATATAATTGTAGATATATACTTATGATGGTGGTGCGATGTTAGGAAATAATGATTAAAATTAAATTGTTACCATAGAAATATTAAATATTTAATAATAATTTACAAAAGGGAAATTTTCCATATAGATATCGTCAATTGAGTAACTAAATTTTATTTTCAAATTATGTTTTTATTAAATTAAAAAGAAAAAAAAACTACAAAAACCACAAAGAAAACTTTTAAAACAACATCTTAAATATTTAACAAATTACATATTTAAATTTTTCAATCAAAGTAATCTTCTATATCAATATCTGGATTAAGTATATCATCACCATATGGTGTTAAATCCAATTGATTTAATATTAAATTTTCAGTTGTTTCTTCCAAACCGGTTTCACCAATCAAAATTGCACCTTGTAATCTACCATTTACTAGTACATATTTTATATATTCTTTATTTTTAGTCATACGTATTAAGACTTCATAATTATTTGATAAATTTTGTCCATTATATTTACCTAACAGTACAACTTGATAGCCAAATAATTGTGTAACATGTCCAAATAATTCAAAACAAAAATCCTGATAAATTTCATTATCTGAAATTTTATTAAATGCTGCTGACATACTTTTGCCAGCCATTGAACCCATTTGACGGGCCTGCGTCCATAAACGCATTTGAAACCAATGGGTTGCAAGTTTCCAACCGGCTGTACAAATATCACCGGCTGCATAAATATAATCAATTGATGTTTTCATAAGTTCATTAACTAAAATACCATTATCATCAGCTACATTAAATTTACCATCTATTATTTGAAAATTCAAAGCTGGTATAACACCAGTCGCTGATATTAAAAAATCACAATAAATGTCTGTGTCATTATTTAATTTAACAATTAATGGAAAACTATTATTATCGTTGACATTATTTACTTCAGCACACTGTTCTCTATATAATCTATTTAATTCTATATTCTTAATTTCACAATTATTATGAACTGTAACAGTTTTTGGTAAATTTTTTTCTTTAACATTTAAATTTATTAAACGATGCCAATCTGGACCTAATGCAGCACCATTTTTTGTTAATATATTTTTATGATTTTCTTCTGAATAACGCATACGTTTTATTGAAGGTTTTGCTGACGTTTCTACCACCACCAATTCTTCATCATTTTGATTAATCCGGTTTTGAAAAAATTCAGCAGCACCGGGATCAACAAATGTTTGTGATATAAATTTGTCTTTGATTATCCAATCTATTGAGCTATTATGTAATTCATAAACAATTTCAGATGCTATACCACCATTACCTACGATTGCAATACGTTTACTATGTTGTATACGTTTTTGAAATTCTAAAACTGATTCTGTATCACGTATACCTAAAACGTATGGTTTACAAACGGTATTATTTACTTGTTCGATTAATTTCGGACGACCACCCGTACATAAGCACATAAATTCATAATTTATTATTTTATTTAACAAGGTTGTTATTGATTTATTGTTACTATCAATTATATGCAATTGATCTATAATAATTTCTACATTGTTTTTAAATGTATATTTGCCATCACATTCTTCAATATCAAAACGTGTTAAAGCCTTACCTAAAGGCACCAAATTTGTTACAGTTTTTATCAATGCAGATTCAGTTAATAGAATAATTTTTTCATTAGGACATAAATATTGCAAAGTTTCAACACAAGATACACCAGCTATACCACCACCTATTACTAAAAATGTTGTTTTAATTGTTGACGCCATTTTATTTGTTGTTCAGCTTAAAGACTAAATAATTATTATTATAAATTTATTTGTTTTCTTCTAATAGTTTTAATGCTTCACGATCATAATAATCAGAATAATCATATGTTCTAAATGGTACGTCATATGTTATAAAACCAAAATCTTTAGCACGTTCTATTGCAACAATTAATTCACGATGTTTTACTTGACATAAACCAGTCGTCGAATAACTGATAATCTGAAAATAGTATTTATATTAATAGCTTGTCCTTTATATTGGTAAATCTTATAGTACAATAATGTGGAAATTAATAGAACACAACTTTGATAGTCATGCAATAAAAAGAACTTTATTCTTCTTATGTATCTTTTATAGTGCTTATTAAAATATAAAATTAATTTAATTATTACTTGTCCTGTGTGTGGTGATATAAATTGATGTAATAATTCTAAATTACGATGATCTAATACTAAATATTCATCACGACAAATTGGACATGGACTACCAGTTGAAATAACACCTTTTCGTATACAAGTACGTCGTGTTCTTCTTGGTGCTCTTTGTCCTTTATAATTACGACGATATTGTTCCCAAACGAATTTATCACCATATGTAGTTTTATATGCTTCACTCTTTAAATAATTTATACTTGTTTCCACTGGAATTAATTTTGTACGATCTTTTAGTGGATCTTTTGTTGTCGTATTTATATCTTCATTGGTTGCATCTGTATCAGTATTTTTGTCGATACAATAATTATTTGCAATGGTTACAGAAATATGTCGTGCAAAATTATAATTATTACAATAAATATTTTGTTGTTTAAATATTATTTTATTTGATAAAATTACGAAATTTTTTAACAAATTTAACCGGAGATATGACATCATGAGCAAATTTTTATTCACACACGCGAACGAAAAATAATAAATTTTGTGAAAGAAAAATGTATTGACAAATTATGCAGTAAGCTGACAACCAACGTATGGCAACATTCGTAAAATCATCTAAAAATTACAAATTGCAAGCAATATTGCGTATTGAAATGAACGAAATCATCCAAATTCTTAAATTTTCGATTTCAAATGTTGGTATACCTTTTGAAAAATTTAAATTTGACAGTTAAACGTAACTTTGAAATTTGATGTTGTTGGTAAAAAACCTCCGTCCATCAACAAATTAGTATTATTGGTACTATTTTGGAAAATAATAAATTACACATTTGATATAATAAATATAGCAACAAGTGTTTGGTAAATTATTATATGATAATAAATTTTATGTCTTAAGATCTTATGTTTTATTAAAAATAATATAATCACTCTTTATGTATTAAAGAATGTATTTTTTATTTGTTGATTTGAGTTAACTTTATTTTATATTTGTTATTTTTTGTTACAGATAACTACGTTACAACTTCTCAACAGAATACAGACATATTACAGTTGACATTTACTTATAATAATAAATTAAAAATGAAAGTTTATGAATTTGATAAGAATTTTCTAATTCGTTTAAGTGAATGCGAAAATATTTTAAATTGTAAAGATACACCAGTTCCAGCTTCACAAGTTCGTTCAGAATGGGCATTTCACATAGAATTACAAATTGAACCTGCCGGTTTGTATATATTTTTTCTTGAAATTATTATTTGTTTTTTTTAATTATATCGTATTTAGGATGGGATGCTGTATGGAAAATACCTCGTGTTACATGTGAAGATTTAAAAATTAAATATCCAACATTTGTTTATGGTAATGTAATAAATGTTATGTTTAAAGAATTAAAAGCCGATTTTAAAGTATTGGCTGTACAAGATGATGATGTACAATTACCAGATATACAATATGTTTCATTGGAAGAATTATGGCCAACGATACAACAAGACAATACTGAATTAAATGTTGAACAAACCGCTGATTGTATTGATCAATTAAGGTATTATTGATATTTATGACAATATTTTCTACTGACATAAGACTGTGTTAATTTCTTTTTATTAAATTTTATTATTATAATTGATTTGTTGAAAAGTAGCTACGGATAATTAGTAAAACATCACACTTTTTTTTTATTCAGATTTTTCTATAATAATATTTGGCTTCCATGGGATAATGATTATGATGATAATATTGATTGGGCTAAAAAACATTTAGATTCTCGTATACGCTTTGCATATGATTTAAAAACTAACGTAAAACCACCGTTAGCAAATCATATACAAATGTTATTAACTGAATCACGTTATTTACAAAAACGACGTGAACATTTAGAATTGAATTTAAGTGACGATGAAAATGATATGGATTCGGATATTGATGATAATAAAATAAAGAATTTAAATGAAACACCAAATAAAATTCAAATTACTGAATTAATGCTATTACATTTACGTTTAATAACAATAAAAAATGAAGTTGAATTATTTGAAAATCCAGAGACACGTGATTTATTTGCAGCAATAAAATTTCCTGATTTAAATTTAAATCTGCAACAATTAAATGTTGATGGAATTTCAGGTGATAATGCTGAAAATAATTATAGTGTTTTTATTGTAACAAAACAGAATAATTTACAAGATGAAATTCAATATTTAGAAGAAATCAAAAAAATGGTTGGCGATAAAAAAATTGTACAATTTTCTTCATCATTACAAGTAAATTTTATTGTTTTTAAATAATTTAATTGTTATGAATTGTACATAAATAATTAATTAATTTTAATTATTAGGAATGCTTTCCAAAATGTAATCCATTTGATGAAATTTATATTTCAATTGGTTTTCATACATTGGAATTTTTAGAATATTTAAATATTAAAGGAAAAATTTGTGCTGTAATACCGAAGGAACGTCAATTTTTTTATAGCAATATTTTAAATGATAAATTTGATAATTTAAATAAATATAAAATTATTGATGATAAAATGGATGCTATTATTCGAACAAATAATAACGATAGTATATTATTATTAAATCATGCTGATAATTTTAATGCTAAAAATATTACATTTGATTGTCGTAATGCTCGTACCGGATTAATTATACGTAAAGGTTTTGTTACTGTAGAAAATTGCAAATTTTTGGGTAACTCAAATTCAAAATCAAATGTTGGAATTGTTGTATCAGGTATGTGAATTCTAATTAAATTGTACTTTTCATTTATTGATTGTTTATGTGGTGGTATATGAAAAGGAATATTCATTTTATGCCACCCACTCTGATATTTGCTTTGGTTTCCCTTATTATACCATATAATTTTTTTTAATTTTCTCTACAGCTGGCACAACATTAAAATTGAACAATTGTTTAATCAGTGATTTTGGGATTGGTATTAATTTACATGCAAATTCAACGGTTATAATAGAAAATACAATAATTACAAATTGTTTAAATGGTATTGAATTAACCGATAATTGTTCATTACAATTATCGCATGCAAATATTATAAGTTTAAATGAATGGGGAATATCATTGGGAACTGTATATTTGAAAAATCGTAAAATATATGAAGATTGTATGCAATTGAATAGGTAATTAATTTTTGTTATTATAAAAAGATTTACAATTAATATTTAATTTTAAATTAAATAAAAAAAAACCGTTTTAGTGATGAAACTGTAATAAACGAAATACGTTCAATAATACGTGAAGGTTCTTGTTCACTTAAAGATAATTCACGTGGAAATATACATGTATTTAATAACAATGAATTTCTTATAAAACATTTATCTGAGGAAGAAGGTATTGAAAATAAATAAATTATAATTTCTATTTTTTAATTTTTACTTTCATTTCAGTTGAAAGTAATTATGACTCTGATTAGAAATTTTTCCGTGCCACTTTTTTGTTGCAAGTTTGAAAGCGATGTTTATCGAAATTTAATTTTTATATTGAACGTACCCAAATTAATATGTAAATTTGTTTAATCTCTCATAAAGTGTCAAGTAAAATGTCATTTTTCATTTTTATATTTTATATTTGTTCGCATTTTGTTTTGTAGGAAACTTTAATATATTTGTAAAATTTTGTTTTTCATTTTTTGTTTTCATAATTTAATTAATTTTTATTTGAAATAAATAATTATAAAATAAAATTAATATCAATAAAATTATAAAAAAATTAAGGATATAATATTTTATTGAAATTTTTATAATTTGAAATTAAATTATGGCTACAACTTCAATAGCAGAAGAAGATCCGGCAGAAGTACCCGAGGTTTTATTTTATTTTATTTATATAAACAAAATTAGACAAATATCCAAATATTTTTAATTTTATTATTTTTTTTTTTATATTTATTTAGTTCGATGAAGATGAATTAGGTGAAGCACCATTATGTTCAACGTTAGCAGGTCGTAAACGTTTATTTAGTAAAGAATTAAGATGTATGATGTACGGTTTTGGTGATGATCAAAATCCATATACCGAAAGTGTTGATTTATTAGAAGATTTAGTTATAGAATTTATTACAGAAACAACACATAGGTGAAAAATTATTCTAAATATGATATTTGTACATTTTAGTAGTTTTTAATTTTCTAAATCTAATAATATAAATTCATTGGTAGAGCTATGGAAATTGGACGTACGGGAAGAGTACAGGTTGAAGATATTGTGTTTTTAGTACGTAAAGATCAACGTAAATATGCACGTGTCAAAGATTTATTAACAATGAATGAAGAATTGAAACGTGCTCGTAAAGCATTCGATGAAATTAAATATGTTGGTATGTAATTTTTATTTCTCTAATGTACCGTTTTAATTTTGTTTTTTTTTTCTGAAATATAATTGCATATTTAAAAAACAAAAATTCTATTACAGGAAGTGAAGCTAAACAAAAATAATAAGTTTAATTATCTTCCAGAAGTACTATTTAAATTTAAAATACTTTTATACACCTTTTGCTACATAACCTATATATTTGCTGATACTTATAACGTAAGTTTACTTTTTATTATATTTAATACATTTTGTTAATGTTCATATATAAAAATTACGAACTATAAATAAAATATAATAGAATTGCATAAATTAAAGAAAAAAAACAATTTAATTCAAACATTCTTAATATATACCTATGGCCAACATTTTTGGGATCCTTAAAATATTAGAAGATAAAATGAATACAAAGAAAAGGGGTTTTTTTGTAGATTGTACAATGGGGCAAAACAAATTTGTATCACAGTGCTAAAATCGGCATTGTTTAAAAGTGAAGCAATAATTATATATTGTTCATTGCCTGAATTAAAATTTATATATATATTTTTTACATATAATTTATCAATAGCTTTATTGATGAAAATTTACTAAAAATTCTATAATTTAAAATCGTTAATTATTTCAATATACACATATTGATTTAAACAACGGTTAATAGATTATAATGACTAAACTAAAACTATAATTTTACTATTCTTGTAATGTGAACTTTCCGTTCATATAATAAAATAATTTCTGTAACAAAGAAAATAGCTACGGATCACTCCATGTATTTCAACTATCATAAGAGAAAACGATGATTGAGATGCAAACATTACTTTAATTTAATTATTAATATATCCTACTATATAATTTATAATTTTATTCTGGTTATTCAATAACGGTCCAATTTCAATATTATATTTAATAATTTTCCCATTAAATTTGAATAACCAAAATAATAAATTACCACATTAAAATGTTTCCTTATTTTACTGCAATGAAAAATTAACATTTATAAACATGTAAATTTATGACAATTTTCAAACTGTTTACACATAGAACAAAACAAAAAAAATGAAATAAAATGACATAATAATATTTATTTATATAGTTAATCTCTAAAATATTTTCCAATCTGTTATCATTTTTCACCCTTAATATGGTAGTTATAAAATTTTGTGTGTTTTTGGGTATCACATGATATTTTTACAACATATAAAAATAAATGTAATATTTATTCTACCCTTTTTTTCTATTCTCTTTGTTGTGTTGTTGTTCTGAAATGTAATTTGGGTTGTATTTGCTCGTAAAAGAAGATGTTTATTTGTATGTTATTTTGTGTATATGTTTATGTTATTATATGTATAATTGAAGTAATTTAAATGGACTTTTTTTTTATCTAAATATTTTGAATACCATATAGTAAAGAAAAAAAGTGGCAAATAAATGATCTATTTAGTTTTAGTTATGTAATATAGCATATTAGTAAACAATATGTCTGCAGTGTGTGTGTTTGAAAAATTTTATTCTCATGAGATTTACATCGAATATCATCCTTGTATATAATTATGGTAATTTCTCTTTTTATTTTGTGTACCAAATGAATAACTACTATATTGAATTTTTATTTTATATTGTTTTATAAATATAGTAAAAAGAAATTATGAAAAACCACCCTTTCTTTTTTTTTTTTGTTGCACATTTTTCTAATAGATGCGATTTTGCATAAATTAAACTAATGCGCTTTCGGTAAAATGATGGTTGTACATATTTGCTTTACTAAATGATTGTTTTTAATCTATATTTCTAGAATCTTTACTTTTATTTTTGCAGCTCTTTAACGTCTTGCTAGATTTTACCTTGTTGTCGTGGCCTCTGCGTATATATAGTCGTTTTCAACTGCATCGTGTACTTATAATTCATCTCACCTTATTCCTTAACCATTGTATTCCATTTCAAAGTATACTCTGCGTATATATTACCTAATTCTTATCTTATAACATCAAATCATGTTACTCCAAGTGAAGCTTATATGGGAACTATATGAAACGTACCTCGTCAAGATGGTAAATTATTCCTTAATTACATTTTTTTTTATAAAACATAACGTTGTGTGCAGCGACATTGTTTATCTTTGAGTAGCGGCGTTCAACATAACATTTTTAAAGATATTATACCCGAATAAATAGCATTACATTTTATTATGAAGAATTTTATAATTGTTTGTTCGATATAATTACAGATAATTCCACAATTGATTTTATGATGATGTCAAATTTAAAATTTAGTATAAATTCTCGCGTCTAATTATATGATTTTGAAAAGTCAACTTTCAGCTCAGCTGACCAACGAAAAATTACAATTGATGTTAGTGTTGTGCCATATCTCGTCGTAAATGAAAAGGAGAACCGTATACTGATGTTCAACAAAGAGAATCGATTCTTACATTCAAATATTTATGAACATATGATGTTGTACGCAGAAACTAACAATGTCTCCATATACACACAACAACAATATTGACTATTCACACATAAATATAATGGAATTAATAAAATGCTGTCGAGAAATAATGGCAGACAAAATTTGTAAATTGTTACATACTCAAATACGGACTAATCTATCAACTTAACTATATGCAATCGTAAATAAATAGTACAGATGGCTTGGCGTATGTCTAAGTAAGCAAATCGTATAGTCACTAGGGACTAGGACTAGGCAGAGTACAATGGATCTATTACTGTTTTCTAAGTGCTGGAAATCTTTCTCAAACTTTAAAAATCAATTATTTGATGATTTTACTTGGTTACAAATTTAACCCTTTTGTACTTTTACTATATAAAATTTTGTATACCTACGTGTATTTTCTATACATACCGTATTTTTAATAATTGCCACGGTGATATCAAAGTTAGGTAGTGAGTTGCCATAGATAATGGTGAGCTAATCATAATTGATCATTATAAAGAAGCAGACATATTATGTTATCGCTGTATATGTAATTCATATGGTATGCCATCCATTATATATAGATACTATAGAAATATACTTCACTTCATCACATAATTGCATAGTATTTACCTATAGTTTTTACAACAAAATTTTTATTTAAATTACGTATATGTTATACCTAAAATAAAATAATTTATAACAATTAATATATACTAATATTTATTTATATTTAATTCAAAATTTCATTTATAATATATAAAATTATATTGTATTGTATGTGGTGTAACAAATAACAAATTTTCCACTTGCAAAACATGAAATTATCATCCCTCGCTTGTTATAACTTTATCTATCAAATAAATGTTTTGTATATAGTTGTAATGTTTTAACATAACACATATATATATAACATTGTAAACCCTATTTCGTTGCTATATTATGCGATATTATATATAATTGTAATGGATATATATGTATATAAAAACATATAAATATATGGTATGTTGTAATACATACTATATTTAAATAGATATGTTTTATTATATTATATACAAATGTATGTGTCGTTTTATTTTTTGGATATACATAACAACATATTATACAACATAACAAAAATAACATTATCTCACTAGGGAGTATCTTTTTTGGGTTAATTCAACACCAATTTTCGTAATAGGAGGGTTAAAAGTGTACATGAATTATGAATTGATGTCATGATTGATATTACATGCACTGATATTTAACTATATATATATATATATATATATGGTATTTATGTACGTCGTGTATATAACATACGCATATATATATACTTCTTTATATTATTACATTACATTACTTTTAACAATATCACAAAACATCCCTCTTCTATAGTTTTTCGTATATAACTCTCGCTATAAACCAAATAATAATAATAATAATATCACTTGCTGCTGCGTATCACTTAACTTATGTATATATACTACAAACAATAAAGTTATTACAGTATATCTATGAAATACACTTTATATATATATATATATATAGAATACAATATATGTAAAAAGGATGATGAAGAGAAAATATAAAAAAAAAGTTGATCTTTATATAATCTTCAATTCTCTAAATAAAATTATTATGGGTGACCAAGCTGTTGATCAAATAAAATTATGCGGTTTATAAAGTTAATTTCATTATTAAAGTTTCTCTCTATCTATCTATTGTTTGACTACAAAATATATATTATTATAATACATATATATTGCGTAATGTTGGTATATAAATAAATAAATGATTGCGATACGGTGCGGTAAAATATATATATATATATATAGTTTTTGTATACATACGTGAAGGATTATAGTTGGATTTATTTATTTTATGAATATAATTGATAGGGAAAGAACATTTGTTTATTTGGATATATAATATATATATTTATATTTAGTTAGAGAAGTGGAAAAAAAGGCGATCTAACAAATTGAATCATTTTTTTCCATTTAAATATATTGTATAAAAATATGTATATATAAAAGAAAATTTTATTAGTTTATAATTGATTATTTCTTTTATTTTATATAAATTTATATCGTGATTGAAATTTATAATGCATTTTCCACCCCATTCACAAAATTATATAGCTCGGTAATTTTATATATACAATATATAATTTCCAAAAAAAAAAAATTAAGCGAAGGTGTTTTTCCTTTTTGTTATATACATGCATTTATTTATATTAAAATCTTATGGTTTAAAAGTTATAAAAACTCATAACTGTTGATGGTTTTATGTTACAGGTTAATGGATGTTTGTGTGACCTCTGCTATTATGTAATATATAATAATTATATTATAAATAAACTATAATAAACCTGTGGTGTGTAGCAGCGTTACATATATAGGGTAGAAAATAAGAAAAACAAATAAGGATATATATATATAAATTTTTTTCAATACATAAACATATTAAAATTCAATCAACCCACCACCACCACCACCACCACATTGAACACGAACATTTTTCTTTTATCAATTTAAAAAAAACTTTTTATAACAATATATATTATTTCTTTCACGCAATAAATGACATCGTGGTCGCGTGGTGTCTTAAATGTTTCGTCTTTTAATACCTTATATTTTACCAAACACACACAATCAATTTATGATAAAGTATAGAAATAAATTCCAATATATTCATCGGGCGGTATTCAAAATAATTTTAAATGTATAATGTAAAAATACCACAAATATGATATTATATACAAATTCCATTGCATAAATTCAAATTGGATAAATTTAAAACTATAACAGAACATGTGTGTGTAACTCTTTGAATATGGCGGATTGTTTCCAACCGTATTCGGGTGTGAACAACAGCAACAACAATATAGCATAATGAAAATAAGAAAAACACTAAATAAAGTAGTGCAGCGTTTATTGAATAGAACGGGTTGAACACAACATTGCTAATTAATATCGTACTTGATTTTAATAACAAAATACTGTTTTTGCAATTTAATCTTTCTATTCAGTTGTAATTAAACACTTATTATCGGTGGACAAATAGAACCGCCTAAATTTCGGAAGTAAGTTATGACTATGGATATATAGGATTTGATTGGTGTTGGCTTCACAATCATGAACATCAGTACTTTATTAAATCATCTATGCGTTAATAGATTTTCATTGATTATTTTGTTAGTGGCCATTAAGACTTGTTAATAACTCTCCGGTTAGTTCGTCCAGATCGTTAAAGTATATACCACCTACGTATTCACCCAATTGGTGAATTTTTTATATACTCATACATGGAGTAATTTATTCCTCTATCCTAAGAATTTTATAAAATAAATTAAATACAAAATTTTAATATTTCAATATTTCTTTCTATTGTTGTATGTTATTTTATATTCTGTTGCGAAAATAAATACAACAAATTTTTTTCAACACTTATTTTTCTTTTCCCCTATACATCCAATTTGTTATGACTTCCAACTTATGTTTTCTATGACATGTTTTGTTTTTAAATAATATATAAAAGTATATATATATATATATATAAGATCATGTCAATTGTGTGTGTGTCATCCAAGTGATGATTGCGTTTTGTACTAGAGACATATTTTTATATTATTATATACGCGTACAATACAAATATATGTTGTTCGTTGTGCCGTTGTCTATTTCATTTAAACAATTTTCTGATAGATAATTTATGACAATTTTATTTTTCAATTTCTTATGTTATATATATATATACAAAAGCGAGTAGATATATATTTAAATATTTCTGGCAAAAATGTTAGTAAAAATGTCAAAGAATATGTCATCAATTTAATAAATTATAATAAATTTCTATAAAAATTATGTCAAAATAATTCTTATATTATTTATTAGATTTTTTTTTCGGTTTGTATTTGTATGTATATATATTTTGTATGGTAAAATTATTATGTTGAAAGACAACATAAAATAATGACAACATATAATATATATCATGATTTGCGATGGCATAAAATAATAAATATTTAAAAAAGGAGCAAAAAAATAAATACAATTTAATTCACTTAATTATTTATTTAGAGATAGATAGAAACCGTTTTTTTGTTGTGGTGATTTAATTTAATAATATATAACTTATAATTTTTATGTATTCAAATTATGTATCGTTATTATTTTAAGCACCATTATTTTAACCACTTTTACTATTTTACATAAAATATTTATTATATATTTTTGCTTAAACAATTTATAAAATTGTGTACTATCAATTTTATTACTATTTAAGTGTATATGTTCATATGTATAAAATATAAATAGAAGATGATACTGCACGTGCTGCTAGTTTTCAAATATATACACCGTTCCATAGACTAAATATAATATTTTATTAGAACATTAATAAGTATCGTTGCACTAATATAATAAAAAAAATTGAATATATATAATAATAATGAAAATCATTTCAATTAAAATGCATTGTAATTGAAAATAATTATTGTTTTTATAATTTTGTATTACAATTGTTTTACTCTATATATATATATATATTTATATTGTATTTAAACTAATTATCATAAAAATATCAACATTTTGACCACCCTGTTCTCACATTTTATGTGTTAGATTTTTTATGGTTTTTTATTACTATATAATATACATATCTCGGTATTCGGTATGTTGTGTTAAACAATAATAATAATATTAACAGAAAATTTTTTTAATATTATTATTATTATTATTATTATTTATATGTTTAAGACTTTATATATGTTGTGTATAAATATGTAAAAAGCAATAAAAGAAGCGAAACAGTCACAAGTTCAACCTAATAAACAGCAAATATATATATAATATACAATGTTCATGATTAAAAGATAAACAACTACCTACCTTTGTACACGTATTAAGAAGGAAATGACTGAAACAAAACCTCTCTCTATATTTTTATATTATAATATATATTTTATTTTTAATATTATTATTCATTACCTATATAATGTGTGTGTGTATAAAAAAAAATGACTTGCAATTTTATTATTATTATTATTATTAGGTACCTTTTTTTTTATTTTTATTATTTATAATTTATAATATTTTTATATATTAAATTTATCAAAGCCCCATATATGCGTGTGTACTTTATACATACATACAGTAAATCTATATTTTAATCACACAAATTTAATAAAATGGCAATTAAATTGATATACAAAATAATATCCTTTTTATATAATTACATCATTAAATGTTAATATTTTAACACAATCTAAAAATATCCGCCAACGTATGTTTTAAAATTTCATCGCAGCAGTAGTTTTTTTTTATTTAAAAAATAGTAGCCAAGCAAAACATCCCAAAATTTTCCGAATATTTCCATTGAAAAATAAATGATTAAATATATTTTTTTCACTGATCGAATGGAACAAAAAAAAAATAAAATGACATTTGTGTTTGAAATGGTTTTGCATTTGTTGTTGGAAATTAATTCATGATAATTAAAAACAATTTCCACCAAGAAATTTATTAAGAGTGAATGCAGATATGGAAGTTAGAAGAAGTCGTATTTTAAATTGATTTTTTCATCTTTTGGTCATTTCTTACTAATTTTCACATTTTGTTTTCCCTTTTTTTCACAGTATAGTCAATCCATAATAATAATAATAATTTGCACTTGTTTTAGCTACTCTACCTTTATTCTAGTGTTCATTGAGTTTAGAGTGGTGAATTCATTGTTTTGTCCATCGCTATAAATCGAGTGCTTATGATTGATTTGATTCTTCTTAAAACGGTTCAAAAATTGCTGAAATTTTTTCAATCGAATTATTTTTGCATCACTTGATATCCTTTGCAGCATCCAAATAAATATTTCAGTTAAAATTTTATACACCCAATATACAGTTCATAAGATACACAAGAAATATATTATGGATGAATATTTAAAAAATTAGTATACATTATGCAGTTCTCTAAAAACTGCATTCTATATAGATGCCAATCGTATATATGGTACAATATATAAATATTACTACGCATTATCATAAATATCGTTGACTTATACATTTTAAAGCCATCCTGTACAATATATACATGTAATATAAATAGGTAATTACTTCTTTATTAGTTGTTATATTATTAATATTAATTTATATGTTGACATCCCATTAATATATGCGTATAATGACAGTATATATATATATACTATAAAATAACATATGGTGCTGCGGTGGTTTTAGCTCTTTAAATAATCAATATATAAATATATATAATATATGCTTAAAAAATATAAAATAAAAATATTATATTACAATTAATAAATTTAAATTTAATTGCAAATGTGTATGCAGGTGACAAATATAATAAATACTGAATACAGGTGTAAAAAAAAAAAGAAAAAAAATTGATGTGTAATTCATTTAATTTTATCTCAATATTATACGCATAAACATGTACGATGGGATATGCAATTTACAAAATTTTGTAATGAAATGTTAAATGTTTTTAAATTTATATTATTATAGCTGCATTTGTGCATGCATATATTTATAGTTATATATATGGTATATAGCAAAGTATTACAAATACACTTATAAATTTGTTAATTATACTTTTAATTTTAAATATTTATCGTTAGGTTGATTTTTACATACGATATATTAATTTTTAATATGTTATATATTAATTTATGAAGTTAAAAATAATTGTAATATATAAAATGTAATATTCGGGCAAGGTTAAAAACGCAGATACACAAATTTAGGAGATGGTTCATTATATGATGATGGTTGTATATAGTAAAAATTCAGTTGTGAAACAATCAAAGAAATTTCTTTTGGTATTTAACAAGTCGCAGGATAAAACGAAAATCACTAATATATAAATTGTTCGTATTAGTATTGCGAAATTATATACTCATATATATTTTTGAATAGATCAAACAAATTTTAAATGTTACGTTACTGTAATGGTTGCTATATATATATATATATGATATAGGTGCGTATATCAATTTTTTTTGTGATAAATTGTCTATATAAAAATTATAAAATTTGCCTAACCTATAATATATCTATAAATAAATGAATATAAGAATAATATTTAAATTGTAATTATGAATATAATATAAATATTAAGATGGAATAATTGAGTGTGTATATATTAATTGATCGAATATAACAATTTTGTTGACATAATACAAAAAAATGTTCCTATAAAAATGTGTATATAAACTCCCTTCTTTCTTCATTGCTTATATAAATACGAATACAATAAATATTATTCAAATATTTTGACCTTTATATTTATTATACAATTTGTATTATATATATTACATACATTTATATAGTTACGACGAGTCCTATATGTAATAATTTACATATTTCATTTAAAATATACGCATAATACACACAAACATAAACATGGTATATATATAATATTATATAGAGAATAACTTTTCATTATATGTCTCAACACATTTTCTTATGTTACCATTCGGTTGACAGGTATTTCCTGTGTGACGCCATTTTTATCGCGTGCTATTGCAATTATATTATATATACGTGAATTCTCATAACATAATTTCCACCTAATCATAAGAGAGGCCATATTTTAGCATTAATGAAATTTGGTCACGTTTAATGAAAAATTTATGTATATTATAATATAGTTTTCATGTCTATATATATATAGAATATAATATAAAAATTCGAAATAATTTAGGAAAACTATACATTTTATATACATACACTCATAAAAATGTTTCAAAATGCATATATTATTATTATTATTATTATTATTATTATATTTTATTTAGATTTTATGAACAATGAACATAAAGATTATAAATTCATTAAAACCACTTTTTATATATAGAATTTTTTTTAGTAATATATATATATCATTTACAGAGTGGTTCATTTCTATTAAGTGTAACATACTATTTGTGAGATAGGTGTATAATACCTGAAATTGTTTACATTTTAACTGTACGGAAAGATTTCGCACAAGTGGATCCTCTTTTTTTTTTTTTTACAGTACAATTTTATGATTACGAAACTAAAATTATATCACATAAATATGGAGTGATGGTAATCCTCATGTAATTAATGAGACTACATTGTATCCAAAAAAATTGACTGTATATGGGGTGTTGATTATTCGCTGGATGCATCACCGATCATACTATATTTATACTTAATATATAAATACAATCGATTTATACGATGAGAATATAAAATTCAACAATTCGTTCATTTCAAGAAATGGACCTCTATTGATAAACCAACAACTCTACCGTGACAATTTGAGGCCCAACATAATGCACATCATTATATAATGAAATAACATCCGAAAAGCTGCAAAAATAAATTATATAATGGAACAATCGAATTCTCTACATATAAAACATTTTATTTTGTGGCGAGAATGTCTTAATATCTAATATCTACTCACTAAAATCCATATTTATATATTAAAACTATATATATATATATATAGTCCTTTTGGTCCTTTTTACTCTTTTGAATTTTTCTTCGTATAAATAATTATCATTTTAGTATTTTTCTCAAATAATACTCGTAGATGATTTGTATATAATAAAAAAAAAACTTTAGGTCTATCCTGAGCTATTTTGATTCATTTGACGATTTCTCCTTCCAAAAGTAAATTATTTGATTATGATTATATTTAGAAAATTGCGTGAATTTGTTAATATTATTAATATCAATATATATGAGTATTTTAATATGAATAAGCTACAAATCAACATTTATTTATTAAATCTCATATATATATTTAAAATTGATTTATAGCATTCACTTTTCAACAGTTGAATAAAAAAGTGAAAAATTAAATAAATTATGCATTTAATTTATATAGTTTTATTTTTATAAACATCATCAATAATATTGTAATATAATAAAAAAAATATTATATGAATAACCACAAAATTGATATTTGATATTGATTAATTTATATCTTTGTGTTTAAAAATTTTCATTCATAATTTAAGTTTAAAATATTATTATATTGTATAATAAAAATAACCACGCAATTTCATTTTTGTAAAAATAATATTCCAAAATTATTTGATAAAAATCTTATAATAATCATCATATATATTTATATATTTTTGTTCTTGTACATGTACAAACACGTGTAGGATTGGAAGATCAAATGGTTTTTTTTTTTTTTTGTTATAATTTCTGAATTGTGTAAATCCAGTAGTCGTTCTCTATAAGTCTATATATATATATATATTAACTATAGCCAATATGACAATAATATATGATCAATATATGCGATATATATATGTTATATTATTTATAATAATTTAAAAACACTATACAAATATATATATAGAATAATATATAAATTTGTAATAATGATTTCGTTAAATAGTATATATAGGAAAATAAAATAAAAAGAAATACATTTATTACACTCAACATTATATATTTAATGGATTTCCTCTTTAAAAATCTAATGTTAAACGTATTATTAACAGAAATTAAATTAAAGACAAATACAGCGGCGATATAAATATTATATACGCACCTTTATTTTTTCTACCTCTGTATTATAATATAAGTTTAAATATAATTATATATAAATATTTTAGTTATATAGAGGTATATATATATATGGAGATGTTATATCGATTTATTTCTATATAGCATAGAGATGATATATAATAAAAGACATTTTGCACATTAATTTTAAATATATGTTAGTCGCTCGTCTATCTATATATAACATATATATAACACTAGCATTTCAATCAATTGTTATTATGCTATTATAATATAAAATTTTATACTTTATAATTATTTTAATCGATTTGAATAATTATATGTATATGTGCACAGGAATGTTCAAAAGTGAGTGGTACAATTGAAAAAATTTATTGAAACTTATATATATATATATATATATTAGCATCTTTTGAAATATAAAATCTATATTTACAAAGTCGAAAATCATTTGCTTTATCTAAAATATAGATAAATTATTATTGCATATGTCACAGCCAAACTAAAGATCATTACAATAAATAATTGGACAAAAACGTTAGCAAAATTTCTTGATATAGTAAAAAATTATTATCTATTAATTTCGGAACATAAAGTATATGTAAATTATGTCCTTTTTTCAATGTAATTTTTATTACAAATGCTTAAAAATAATTTTTATAGGTTTTTCAGTTACTTTTGTTACTTTTGAACATAACTATATACTGTGCGCTTTGTATACATAAAAATAAGAATATATATATATATATTAGCCAGTCTTGCATAAGCAGTTAAGAAATAAAAAAATGAAAAATAAATTATTTGCTTCCTGTGAGAGTGATACGATTAAATTATGGGTATCTAATATATACATATATTGTATTTTATAATATATATTATAATATGCTTATTGCAAATAACAATTGTGTTATAATAATAATTTTAATTATATAATTTATATTATCTGTTTTTTTTTTTTTTTTTTCAACGGAAATGTCACCACATCATCACCAATATAAATTATAATATATATCAATGTTATGTATAATTATAAAGGTGAATGTGTTCGTCTCTATAAAAAATGTATATATATACCATTTAATTATGTATCTTACATATAGATAAAAACAATAAAAAATTATCTTATTTATATAGATAAAATATAGATAATTTTCAATTCAGTAATTTAATTATAAATGGTCATTTAATTCAATTACATTTTGTCATCTTTTTGCCCAATAAACTATTATATAAATTCTTATCTTTATTATCAGCTAAAAAAAAAACCGGAACATTAAATGTGTTTTCAAATCATTATCTTTATTAAAATTTCTTATAGCATTCAATTAAATTTTGCAACGCATGAAATAAATGTTCATTTGATTTTTTTCCAATAACAATATAGTACGTATTGAAAGTCATTGCTTGAATATGTAATTATAATGATGCAGATTTATTCATCAAGCATATATATATTTAATTACTGGAAAGCATGCAACGAACTGAAGGCACTAAAAAAGATTTCATCGTATTGTGATTTTTTTTTGACAAGTTAAATAGTTGATATAGAAAGAATATTATTTTTGGCGTTGTTTGCACCGTACGATTTCATTCGTATAAAATGGTTTAAGTTTTATATATATATGGGCATCGACTTATATATGAACACAGACACACACATATAATCCAATTAATTAAAAATATAAATATATATACAAATTTAACTTCGTTAAATTGTTAATCATTAATATTGGGTGGCCTTTAATCTTTAACCATCATAAAATATTATTTTATTTTTTTTATATAAATAATTTTTATATTTTAATAAAAAATATATAATTGATTTTATTTATTTATTTATATTTTTTAATCTCAACAACATAATTCTATTTAACAAATAATAATAATAATAATAATAGCAATAATAACAACAACAAATAAAAATAATAAAATTAATATTTAATATTTATTTCTTCTCTTAATAAAATATATTTAAAAAAAAAAAAAGAAGAGGAAAAAATTTAAATTCATATTTAAATTTATATTTTTGAAAAATTAGCTAATAAATTTACTATTTTCAATACGAACGAAGATAGGCTACTTATTATTATTATTATTATTATTATTATTATATGGGAGAGTTTTGTTGTGTCTATTAATAATTAATTGTTAATTTTTTTAATATGTGTGTGTGTGTGTGTGTGGTTTTGGGATGATAATTTCTTATATATTCTATTTAGATATGTGTGAGTTAGTAATATTTAATATAAATATAAATTGAAATTGAAAAACCAGAAAAAAATATACAATAGAAGAAAAATGATAAAACATTAACAAAAGTTTTAAACAACTTTTGAATATAACTCTATCTATAGCTATACCTATATACATAAATACATATTCATATATACGTTTATTATAACATAACTTCTATATAAACACACAAAATATTTCTCACCAATTTGAAATTAAGTTGTTGTTTATAAAATATATGTTTTTTTTAATATATCTACAAGATGAAATGAAATTATAAGCACAAAATTCCATATGATTAATAACTAGAAAATTGAAAAATTATACAATATTTTGTTTGGGCATATAACAATACATTTATTATATTGTATATATGTTTATTATTTTAATTTAATAAGTATATTTTGAGAAGTCTTTAGGTGTATATAGATAATATTTTGTTTTTAATTAAAATATATATATAATTATATATTATAGATAAAGATGTGTGAGAATAATATATATATATACAGCGTATTTAATCATCACATAAATACACACCTGTATCCATATTCAAAGCAAACGTGTAAATATGTATCTTTAAGCGAAAGTGGTGTATATTGTAGGTGACAGTTTTTTTGAAAAATTTCTGTTAATAGTTCATGATTTGATTACCTTGACATTCATCCATAGATGACGTGCCGCTTGTATGAAAAACATGTATATATACCAAACATATTACAGTCAAGTATGTAAAAATTCACTAATTACAATTATATTTCGATGGATATTTTTATTAATTCAATTATATTTAAAGCATATAGTTGAAAGAAATTCGAATATTTAATTTTATAAAACAAAAAAATTATATTGCACAGTTAAAGAGCAATTCGTTTTTTTTGGAACATTGTTAATTTTTAAAGATTTTGGTTGATATTCATTACGTTGTTTCTAGGTTTATATTTATATATGGTAAATGGAAGTCTTTGACTTTTCCATTTCGGTTTTGCCAATCCAAATTTTTTAATTCTTTATTTTGCAAATGTTCTCGTTTTCTAAGAAATCAATACGCTTGTACTCTAATTTTATTGTAATTAATCATCTATCTATTATATTTGCTATCAAACATTCAGCTTAACATTTTTCAACGGCAATCCTACATTCCATGTTACACCCAGCTACTGTCATAATTTGAAATTCTGCTTTAATTTATTCCACATTTAACCTGGTTAATTAGACAATTTAATAATATATTCTTGTAATAATTCATAGTATTATATAGCAATTTTAAATATATAGAAAAATACATTTCAACACCATGGGAATCTATATAGCGCACAACATCATTCTGGATAGAATGTGTCTCCATCGTATTTATTTATTTAAATATTCTATATAAATATTGTACATTATATTAACCCCATAACAATAATTAAATTTTGAATCACAAGAAAAAAAATTACCAACATAAAATAAAAACAAATTCCAACATAAAAAGCGATATATCTCTGTCAATCAATTTTACACTTAAAATATACAATTAATCCTGTGTATATTATGTATTTAAATTTGATCAACACCTCTAATCCTTTCACTATGATTTGTTCTCTTGTCCATATTTATATCTTATATATAGAAAAATATCACTGTTTCTGTAAGTTCACAGTTTAGTTTAAAAAGAATATATATATATGCGTTATCTTTCACAGAGAGTAACGTATAAAATAAAATATACAACGCCGCAAAGAAACAGAAAAACACGCACAATATTTATTTTATTTTTTTTTGTCATGGATTTTAATATACTTGACATTTAATTTAGTTAATGGAAATTTAGATCAATTTCAATGGTTTAGAAAAAAATAAAAAAAAAAAAATAAAAAATTAAAATAAAAAATGAAAGAAAGAAAGAAATTTTGGGAAAATAAAGAATTAAATATTAAAATCTAAACTAAACTCGTACGTACAAATGTGATATTATATAAAAACCCACTTCACTTTGAGTGACACTTGAACTAAAGGAAACAAAAAAATATATGTATTCATAGAAGAGTGTACCAAAAATATAGTGAACGACAAAATATTATAAATATATTATTTTTTTTTTGTTTTCGTTTTTAATTTATAATGATTCAATATTTATTATTTTTTTTAAATACTTACATATATAGACGTTCGTTTAATTTCATATTTCATTTAAATATTGAATAAAATTAAAAGAAGTATTTCGTTTTTTTTGTTTTGTTGCACACAGCCATCCAAATGGAGGAAGAATGGTAATGAAATAATATATTATATTTTTTATATAGTAGGAAAATATTTAAATTAAAAAAACCTAAACCAGCAGCATAATAATAATAATAATAATAATAATAATACACAACATAGTATCAAAATCATATAAATAATAAAATAATATTTATGTATTAAAGATCAACTCTGCTGAAGAACAAAAAAAAAAAAAAAAAACCACTAATAGTTAACATTCATAAAATTCCGTTTAAATGCCTTTCCTTCAATCATCGAATTATCTCTTTTATTTGTTGTTATTTATACGCGTTATTCCAGAGACTTTTATATCTGGTATATGACGAGCTTATCTCCATATGTGTACAAAATATATTTATATATATAACTATGTGTATTTACTGGTTGTGTGCAAAGGAACATTATATGTATATATAATTATTTTATATTCTAGACCTCCATCAGAAATCTCCTATACAAAAAAAAAAAAAAATAAAAAAAGAAATTAAAAGAAAAAAAAATTGTTTCGTTTTTTTATTTTTTTGCTTAAAATATATTAGTAAAAAATATTTCAAGATTTTTTCTTATATCTTGATTTATGCTTTCTGTCAACAAGACGTCAAAATTTTGACTAGTTATATAGGAATTAGTTATTTGTTTCATTTATTTTTGGATTAAATAGTTTGGGTTTTTTTTTTTATTTATTTATTTTTATTATCTTTTTTTTTTGTTTTCATTTTATTATAATTTTTTTTTTTTTTTACTTTTCAAATAATTTCAAAATATATAATGAATGAGAAATTTTAAAATTAAAAAATGGACTTGTTTTACACAATCTCTATCTCATCAGAAATAAATATACATGATAAAATATATACGACGCGCATTACTTATATATCGAAGGGGTTTTCATTGGCGTTTTTTTTCTGTTGCGAAATTTCATCAATAACGTTTTGATTATTTACATGAAATTTAATTGTTGTGTTAATCAAAAAATCATTTCCATTGATTAAAATAAAATATTATATCCCCCCATTCCCACAATAGAATATTAATATATGGATAATATTTCCAAAAATAGAGTAATTGCTGCGGCATTACTAAATAACCAAATGTCGTTGAGAAAAATTCACATCAAATTGACATAAAGAAATATACTGAAAAGTAATTTTGTAATGTACCATTTATAGATGAAAAAACATGCCATGGTAAACAGATGGGTGAAAGAACAAAAATTGACACGAGTACTGAATACTCAAACAGTCTTTCAATCAGAGATGTATACCATCGAAGGATGAGCTCACAATTTAACGTCGACAGAAAATATGGGAATAAGACTATTGTAATTGTGACAGATAGCAATCAGATCTGTTAGCTTGGATACACCATCAATTCTAGGCTATAGTGTGGGACTGTATAAATCGGCTAAATAAACTTGACACGAACAACAAAGTAACATTATGCTGGGTATCTGGTCACGCTGGTATGTCAACAATCTATATTAGATATATACTAAAACTGATTACGAAGAAATTGAAGTTAACAATTGTGTGGAAATTTTATAAAAAATTACGATACTCGGAAAAACATCCTAAACATCGTAGTTTTTTTTTTTTGCATTTGTAAAACCCCTGTGTCAAATATTTCACATTATTTACAGTACATTTTTTTTACCATACGCGTATATTGAGCTACATACAAATATAGATATTAAAGTTTTATATAAATCATATAATAAATGTTTTAATGGAGCCCTCTCACTTTTAAATTACTGAATAATAAATTTATAAATTGATTACAATTTTACAATATATACTATTTTTTTTGCTATTATTATAATATTAAGATTGATATTTTGTTGATCCTGACACTAAACATTTGAATAATTAATTGTATATATATTTAATGTATACCATATATAGATATCTATCTCTATATGTGTGTGTTTATATGTAATATATATTTTGGAATTTTGTCTGCATATATATATAATGTTGGAATTTTGTTATATATTCTTGCGTCTATAAATATTTAAAAGAACTAAATTATTGGACTATGACTGCGTATATATATATATCGAAAATATATGTAGTGTATTGTAATAAATGTATAAAGTCGAAAATGTGTATGTTTTTTGTAACACACACACACACCAACAGAACTGATATCGGAATTTAGTAAATATTAGAAAAGTCGGATTTTTCATTAACTATACAACTAATTAGAAAAGTATCGATACGCAGTTGTGTAGAAATTTAAAAGAATTTCATTAAATCATCTATCACTATTGGTGAAAAATGATTATAACTCTTGAAATGAATAAGGAAACTTCAATAATTGGTGTACTGTTGACACATTTTTTGTTAAACTCTGCATTGTGTTATCCCCGAATAATGAATGTTAAACTAAAAAGACGTAATTTTTTAAATAAATTTGATTGAATGCTTAAATAGATTAGTTTAATGTTAAGTAATTGTTTTAATATTATATAAAATATACTCAATTTTCCAAAATATATATTTTAAATTTAATAATTTTACCTATTTATACAATTGAATTTTATATTAGTAAGTGATAAATTATGTGTTATATTTAAAATTATTAGTTTTTCTATACGTTTAAGTATAGATCTTGTGATATTTGTGTAATTATGAGAAGCTCACGAATTTAGAATTTCTTGATTATTAATCGAGATATGTGTTCCACATATTTATTAGTAAAATTGTTGACATGTTCTCTAGACTTTATTTCGACTTTATAAATTAATTTATTCGTCATCTATCCATTAACTGCCGTATCATAAGAACAAAAATTTAACAAAATCATTTTAGCATTGCCATTTTTTTTTTTTCATACATAGACTTCGTAAATAAAAACATTGTACAACATCAATTTGATTGTCATTTATTTATGGATGAATATCGTATATATAGCGCATAACAAAAAGACATTATTTCTATATTTAAAATTTGAACAACTAAAAATATATAACCACTTTTTATAGTTAATAATATATTGTATATAAAAATAGTAGTACTGTAATAATGATCATTAAAAACAAAATAACGTAAAAAATATAAATAAATACATTTTTTACACTTCTATATACAATTTTTTTTTTCTCTGGTTACTGTTTCTTTTGCTCGTCATTAATAATGTAAAAATTTTTAAATTTTCAAATATATAATATTAAATATAAAAATATATAAACAAATAAATAATTGTAATAAAATTTAAATGCACCAAATTTCCTGTGTGTAGTATATACGAGAATATATATATGTAGTGTGCGTATATATATGCAGAGCGCATCAATACAATTAATTATGTCTTGATGAAATACATGGCCTTGTTAAAATTTCACACTCATTGCCGACAAAAACAATATATTAAAAAATTAGGAAAACAAAAAAGAAAAAAAAAAAATCCTTCTTTAAGGACATTTTTTTTTTGTTTTTTTAATATAATCATTTTTGTTTTTATTTATATATACTCTTATATTTTGTATTTATGTTAAGACTTCTCGTATTAATTTTTGATGTTTTTTTTTTTTTTTTTTGATAATATCTATCATTCAGTTTAAAAATATACGAATACTATATAAATACACATGCACTATTCAAATTTCACATATATTATAGATATATACACTTATTTATATTATGTACATGTGCATATATATATTATATATGTGAATTTGAAAGTAATATGATAGCCGGAGACTTCGATGTAGGTCTACTCTACGCGTTCAGCTTAACATCTTTATACTAATTATCGAAAAGACTTCTTAACTGTTAAACAAGTATTTGTATATTATATTGCATTTATATATTTTTCTTAACTTACTTTCATATTATAAATAAACATTTTTCCTGTTTTTATATTTCGTTTTGTTTTTCTTATACAATATATATATATAAATATATACTTTCTGCTCATTCTTAAATCATCGTTATTATAATACATATACTAAATATAAATATTAATATAATTTATTTATATATATATATTTATGAATTGTACTAGTATATAGATAGCAAGACAAGAAATTTATTATGGCAAAACTAAAAGTGAATATATGATAATATGCAAGAAAATTTTTTTTTATATATATGGCGCTTCAAGACAATATATACATTTTTTTTGTTGTTGTTGTTATATACCCCCATTTGTCCGAAAAATAATGACTTCTTATATATAGGTATGAAATGTGATAATGCAGCATCCAATAGGATGCTGATTGATTTATGTATTAACAAACTGTTTAAATTTCATGATATTTTAGTTACAAGTTGTAAGCTAAAATACAAAGTATTAAGTGACTATAGTTTTTGTGCTTCGGTCGATCAAAATATATATAAAGAATTGATTAAAATAAATCACTTAGTGATAATTGTTTAGAAATAAACACAAGTATTTGAGTGGCGTAATTCATTTGAACGAAATTATTATATAGATTTTGTTAGTTTTTTATTTAAATTCATATTCCGATGATTTTTCGGACAGATATACCAAACATTATATATACGCATATTTATATATGAATATTAAAATGTTGTTTGTATGTGTATAAGATGTAATTTATATATTATATGTACAATATTTTATACATAATAATAATATAATACTAATAATAATAATAATAATAATAATAATAATAAAATTTTAAAAGAAAAATCTTTTGATATCCAGTTTCATAAAATATAAAGCGCAACGGACGTACTTAAAATCTTATATTTTTTCTTAATTTACTTACTACAGTTCCTCTTTTCCATTTCATATTTTAATATTATCATTATTTTTATTATATACAATCTATGCTGTGTATAGTATGTGTTGTGATGGTGATGGTTATTGTTCCATCATCATTACAGTGCGTATATGGTTATACAAATTTATAGAATATATGTAATAAGTAAATTATAATAATAATAGGTGGGCAAATATGACTACGCCAACCACCGCGCATCAATTACGGGTTAATTTAATTTGAATTTCAAAGGATTATTGCGTATAAACATATACAACACACGATTGATGTGTCGCAATTATTGGAATGTTATTCGAAGAAAACGATCATCAACTGCTTACAGGATTGTTGTCACCCATAAATGAAACCCATCAATATATATATTCATAATTACCATATGTTATATATAAAAATATAAATAAATTTAAAAAAACTGTGTGCAATCATACTTGCACACTGCTAATAATAAATGAATGAAAAAAAAAAATAAATAAAAGGGAATTAGTGTGAAGCGTAAAAGTGTGAAAAATTATACAGCAATAAAAAAAAATGTATATAATTTAATAATTTTAATATATTACATATAAATTGCCTATAAAAGGATATGGGAATTGGAAAATTTTACAAATAAAATATAATTTATATATTATTTTTTTTTTTAATTATTACATATATACCATATATTTAATCAGATTCCCAGATCCACCCGTCAGAGAACAATGTTGCATATTGTTTTAAATGTTATTTTAAATTATATGTTTATATGAGAAAATTTTTACGAACTTTAGTTGAAGTGTCGCATAGAATATTTCATTATATGTGGTATATATTGTAATTATAAATAACGCGACCAGTATTGTAACGCAGATGTATATACTAACATTCATTATCTACTAATCAATACTGGTGGAGTACTTGTGGTAAAATTTCCGAAATTTATATGTACATTCTATAGTAATTTTAATACTGACATTTTTCACCTATCAATATGATTTTATGGAATTCACACAGACACAGATAACTTATGGAAAATATGATCGTTTTATATATATATATGGACACTACTAAAATGGATTAACAATCGATGAAACATATATATTTTCATAATAGCAGATTAATCACAATAAATTGTTATACATTTTCGTGCAGTGTAACTTGGATACTTGATTTCAGGTGTGAGACTACTTCACTCATTAAATTTTCTATATACAAATAAGTAATAAACATATTGTATTATACAATAATAATAATAGAATTTTTCAATAAATACATATTGCGTTTATAGTTTAACAGCACATAATAAATATTTTATAAATAAATATAATACAATAACATTTTCTATTGTTGTTCAAATAAAAATGATGTGTGTGCGGTAAATAAATATTATATTATATATAAAAAATGTAAAGTACATAATAAACATTGTATATACTAGATCTTATATATTTATTGAGGCGATATTAAGATAAATATTAAAATATATTTTATGTGATACGTTTCATAAACTATACCTGCTATGCAAACCGTGGCAATATCAATAAAATCAATGCATATATATATATGGTTGAAATAATTATACATTGATACTATTTATATATGCGGATTGTATAATAATATACAATAGTAATTTTTTATTAATATCGTTATAGATACGCTATTGACTAATTGTGAAAATATAATTAAAAATTAGTAAAAGGATATATATACACAACAATGACTATAAACACTTATACAGTTTGCAAATAATTGTTTTCTCAAAGGATTACACAAATTTACACAATACAATAATATTTGTTTAAACAAAATGCGTATATTAAATACGGATATTTTATTTTAATATTATTTTTCTTACTAATTTAGATAATTTTTTTAAGTATGTACTAAAAAAAATATATGTATTAACTAAGCTATATATTATTTATAAGTTATTTATTTATATATAATATTAAATTGTCGAATCAATCAATCATCGATTTGAATGACAACATTTCATATTTATTATAATTTGTGTGTGTTTGAGGGGTTTTTTTTTAATAATACATATACAATTGAAGCAAACTAAAAGAATGAAAATGATAAAAATATTATTAATATTAAAGCTTAACATATAACAAAAAAAAACGATATATACGAACGAAATAAATTAATATAAGAATATATATATATGAAATGATATAAATTTGTGGTATAACTATTACTATTTATAATATATGATATGAATAACACTTGAAAATACGCATATATATATATATATATATGGTATATTGAAGGCGTGGTTGATTCTCAATATACACGCAGCATGATATTAGTAATCAGTGGCTTTTTGTTTCATGTCAACTTGATATTTATAAGTCATAAATCAACATTATTTTGTCTTAACTATAACTTATATATTGTATATATATTTTTATATTGTATTCTATTGTAGCAAAGTTATGTATATATCATTCTGTTTGTTATATAAGAAGTGTTTTATGTATATGAGAAAACAAAAACACATATACAAATCTTATTATATAGAAAAAAAATGCTATACTTTTATAATAAACGCAATATATATAAAATAATACATCAAATATAAAAAAATATTTACAAATGAAATTTTCCGAATATTTTTCATGTTGCTGAACTTTGATGATGATGATAGAAGTAAACAAGGTTATAAATTATTATTAATAATATATATATATATAGATAAATCGATTTCAAAGTTTTGCGTAAGTGACATAATATATTTTATGGATAAAATGTTTGTTACAATTTTTGCCAATATTGTTGTAAATTCTATAAATAAGTATAAAATTCATCTAAAATTTTCAATATTATTTTTATTTAAATTGTGATTAACAAATTTAATTATCTATATATATTAATATATTTCAGTGGTTGTGAAATATATTGAAGAAATTGCATGTAATCTTTGTGAAAAATTCATTATAATAATTTACGTCTCCTTAATAAATAGGCTTGCAAACATATATGATGGTTACGGATTTTCCAAAAGATTTTCTATTGTCATTAAATCAAAAAAATTAACTTTCAAACTATTTCCTATTTAACACATACAATTTAATATTTATCTATATTTAAAAATAATACAATTTATATAGCGTCGTCTTCAATAAATCAGTCAACACAATTTATTTTCATCAAATTTTAATATTTTGAATAGACCACACAAAAACTGTATCAGTAATTTATACATTTCGTGGTATACTATTTATCTTATTTATATAATTATATAGTTATTTATATAATTTTGATGTTAAAGTTCAAATCATCAAGAAATATATGTATGTAGAATTTTAAGAAAAACAAATAATAATTTAAACAATTTATTCATTTACTGATATTCTTTATTTTAATTGTACATTGTAACACAATTCATTCCGGTATGTCAGCTCATATATTTGTCAATAATTTCATGCAGTTTATGGCATATATTTAATTTTTTTAACTAAAACTACACTAAATAGTTAAACACTATGTAGATGTAAACGCACCAGTGCTGTATAATCGTTCCATACACTTTCACTTTCTACATAATTGGGTACATGCATAAAAAAATTTAAATTATTTATGGAAATATACTGTTCGATATTTTAATCAATGAAATTACAATACAAATTATAATCGTGAGCGTATATCACAAATATTCGTATATATATGACCCATTGAATATATACGCATGCAAATATATAATATACAAATATATATAAACGCATCCTCGACTTACAAACACCACCGATGGAAAATGGGACACCACGTAAAAAATGCGAAATATTCATATTTTAACTTTGCTAAAATGTAATTAAAATAAACCGGTCAATTAACTTTTCTAAAATTAATTCCCATCTATTGTGTCAACAAGCACGAGTTTAGTAAATATTAATAAATTTAGAGGTATATGTTGTGAATAGGTTAAAGATAAATACTGTATGATATAATATCGTATACATTCCATTTTTAAGATGTATTAAATAATTTCTTAATTCTGAAAAAAAAAACTAATTAGCATTTAATAATGAATCGATTATAAATTTTATTGATTCATATTAGATCAACCCCGAATCTGAATCTGAATCTTATGAACTTATACCATATATTAAAAAGTTGTGCAGACTGATCACTTCTGTAGATTTTATAGAAGAATTTCTAAACAAACTTGACTTGTTACATTAAGGTCCAAATCTATATGACGAAAGTTGTAAAATTGTCATCAAAACTTATTATTTGAAATCCATTCATTTTTCTATAAATTATAATTACTATTTTAAAAGTAAATAAAACAAACTCATGCTGGCGGGGGCGCACTTACATTACTATTTTATTTTGAACACATAACGTACACACAAACATATAAGCGTATTTATATAATTATACCTATGTTTCAAATTGATGTGATTTTAAAATTATTTCTCAATCATTTTTATTATTTGTTTTATTATTATAGTTTACAATATCCCATAATCCTATATATAAATTGTTATTATAATTACGATATACGATAAGATTACAAATATATATATATATATAAATAATAGAAATTTCTCAATGCTATATATATGTATTTTTTTATTTCTATTAAACACCTCTGTAGGTATATATATTTTTTTATAATTATTATATAATATTATAAGAACATTATATAAAATGTGTATTTCTAAATATCTGTAAATAATTTACAAGTTATCGAAACAATTCAATATACACCTATTATAAGAACAATAATATACCTATTGATATTTTTGCATTAGTAAATACAAATATAATAACAAATTTTCTTTACCTATTGTTTTATTTTGTATATATTTATAAAATCATATAATGTTATTAATAATAACACCATAAAACAATAAAACAAATTATATTATGTAAAAAGAACTTAACTCTTATGCGTTTGTTAATTTTTATATTCTCTATATTATAATTATGCATTACTTTATATAAATTTTATTTATAAATAAATAGTTACACCGCATACAAATTCCCTTAAATTACTCTAGTTTTAGAGAGTTATTAAAAAAAAAAGCATATACAAATAGACACACTTCTAAATTTGTGTTGAATTATTTTGTTGTACTCTATACTAATTTAGAAAATTTTAACTTGTGAAATTATGATTTGATGTCTGATATAAACCTAATACAGATTTTCTAATTGTTTTTTGTATTATGTATAACGGAAATATTAATATACAATATATCGTAAGATATGAAGAGTTAACAATAATCATAATTTTAATAATAATATATTAATAATAATAAAAATAATAATAGAAAATAGTTTATTACTATATGCTCTACAAATCCTATATCAAAAAATATGTAAACATATTTTAATTAATCTATAATAATAATAATAATAATAATAATAATAATAATAATAATAATAATAATAATAATAATAAATATATGGAATTTCAATAATATTCTATTAAATGTAAACAATTCACAATACCAAACAGCAAATTTAAATAATATACAAATAATTATATTTATTTGTTGTTTATTTGCTTGCGTTAGTTAGTTACAATAAAATTAAATATTGTATTATTATAATTATTATTTGAAAAAAAAAATATATATTTTATATGAACATATAAATTTTCTTTTAATATGGATAATTTGCTAATACAACCGCATACTCGGCGTAATCTTATATTTATGGTATACATATATATATTTTTTAATGTATATTATAATACATACCAATTTCTACTTAAAATTAAAATTGTTCATGGTAAAATAAATGTTGAGAGCTATTGTTTTACAAGTTGTTATAAATATATAAAAATTATATAATATATATACAATACTTTTGATAAAATATATACTCGTATTATCAATATTATATTTATTAAAAAAAAAAAACTATTACAATGTGCACACTCTGTCCGAATCATAATTTCGATCAAATGGTATTAGTAACAATTGATTTATTTAAAAAAAAAAATTAATAATTTTATTTATTCTAAATATTTTCCCGCAACTTAAATACGTCTTCTATTGATGCAGCTGTTATTCATTACACCAAACAAGTATATGTATACAACGAATAAACCATTGTAACATTTGGAATAAATTCATTGTGGATGTAATACGTTTTTAGAATCATAAAACGAAATTAATTTCAAATTTCCGTGTTCTGCTGTGACCGCTATTCAGCAATTTAATGCTTAGTTGTAGTGGTTCGTATTGAAAACAGCATATTATTATACATTAGTTTTTAAAAAATTCTTGTCATTTGCAGCTTTTTATTTCTCACTAACTTTCACAAAAAATTACGCATCGTTTGAATATTTTCTTTTGCATTTTGTTGTATTTTGTCTTACACTGAAAATACTATCGATTAAAAACAAAAACGGTTTGTTTATTTCGATTCACAATATCAATGAGCACTTGATGGTCGCTGCCACAACCATCGAAAGTAATTTCGGTTATTTTTCGGACAATCATGGTCTGAATAATAATAACATTTACCGAAGAAAATAATATATATAAAATTTATTTAATTTATATACTGTAATATTTATATATATAAAATTATGTTATTATATCAAATCGTTTATTACAAACAGATAAATATGGAAATTAAACTATATACAGTATAAATATGTACGTGACTGCATATAGTGCGATGTATGTGTTAAACAAGAAGTTAAGAAATTATCATGTAAATGTATATATAGAATCGCAGTAATCAGGAAATATATAAACATAAAAACTAACCGCCATATTATATACAGATCGTAGTGTGAAGAGGATGTAATTAGAATAGCTTTTGTGATTAAATATACTGTTATTTGGAGAATTTACCACGTAATTTGTTATATCTTATATGTATATAACAATGAAATCTAAATATTTCATATATCCTAAAATATATAATTAGTTTTGCTATTTTTTGGATTTGATATAATAATTTACATGCGACAGTAAAAACAAATCATTTATGGAACCATATTAAAAAGAATATAAATTAGTAATTTCATATAAAGACATTTTGCTGCAGGTTGAGCGAAGGAGTTAAATTCAATTTAATGCGGCGAGTATTAATTGAATATTAATTATAAAAACGAAAACAAATTCAAAATTATACATACGAATTGCGATGGGATATAAATATGTGTTTAACAAAATGTGCATTTAAATGAATAGTGTCAATGTCAATAGGATTCATTATATAGTTAATGTAAATCGATGGACTGTGTATACTAGGCAAAAAAAATAAATCACTTTTCTAACTGATCCATTGTCTAATGAGTATTAGATTAACCATTAAATAAAAATACATACGATGCTAATGATCTAGTTCTACTGGTTAGTTATTGATCATAATAATTTATTTATCTATACAATATGCGGTTTTTATAACTTTGTAATAAATATATAGATGCAATATTCCTTATCAAATCCTATTTTAAAGATATACAATATTTATTTTGATTGTCATATTCCCATCTTATAATTTCGCCATAAATATAGAATTTTTAACCATTCTTTAAATATCGTTACACAATCATAAATCCTATAAGAAATTAATAAAAAAAAACAGGCGAAAAAACTATATTTTAATGCAATAAAAGTGAAAGAAAATAATTTTTATTCTATAAATAATTTAAAATTGATCGCAATTTGATTTTTTATTTAAAAAGAAACCTGTTCATTTTTTTTTATATAAAATCGTTCGAATATCTGCGTCTATATATATTTTATACACACATACGATGAGATATTGCGATTTTTAAGTAAGTCAAAAAGTAAAACTTAAGCAAAGCATAACAAAAAAAAAAAAAAAAAATAACTAAATAATAAATAAAATAAAATGCATGATATCAGGTAATCATAATTAGAAGTTAATCTGCATTTTGCGAGGTGAGAAGAAACCTCCTTCTCTTTTATACCATACGTATATTACACATATTGTATATATATTATTTATACTTATTATTAGCCGCAAGCAGATCATATCAACGCGGCATCTGAAATTACAGAGCGCGGTATTATCTTTGATGAAGAGATGAGTATTAGATGAGTCTTTTTATTTTGAAGTTAATATTCTCTTGGTACTTTAATATTTTTTTTTTGTTTTTTGTTTTCATTTCATTAAATTATTATTTCATTTTTTCTTGTTTTTTTTTTATTGTTATATAAATATATATTCATTTTATTATTTATTGAATTTATTGCACACTCACATTTTAAAAATAACCAAAAATATTGTATATAATACAATGAAATCGGTGGTTTTATGTCTATCTATATTTTATAGGTATATAAAATAAAGGAAAAAGTATTGTGTTCTTATTCATCAGTACGCGGTTTACTATTAAATATTTGTCGAATTATATCGTTCATACAAAATAATAATCTTATATTGTTTTGTTTAACTTCATATATATTTATGATTAGTATACAAACAGTAATCTATACTGTGGGTTTTTATACGAATACTTATATATATTATAATATTTAAAATATCATGTGTTCAATTATATATATTATATACAACAGCAATAATTCATAAATATAAATTACTGATAATTATTAAATTATATTATTTTATTCGTTTTTTTGTAATATACAATGATTTTTTTTTTTTTTTATGAACACACAAATGTATATTAAATATGAAATTTAAATAAGTATGTGTTGATAATTGACCAAATAATAGATTTTTTTTTCTGTATATATTTTATTAGTGCATTCTTTTCAAAAATCATAAACTCAAAATTATTGTATATATTATGTGAATAATTTTATAGTTCAAAGAAAATATACCGCGTACATCCACCATCGGTAGTAGCGCCTATAAATAAAAAGTAACTTTTGTGGTTATACTTGGGTAAAAAAACAAAAATGTATATTTATTATTATTATTATGTTATAACCAATAATTATATTAAATTTATATGGAGTGTAAAAATTATATAAAAAATACTGTATTTTTATTTTTAATGTAATTGTGTAAAAATTAACAACAATCATACCATTTTTTTTTCATTCATTCATATCCATCACTAAATATTTAATTATAGAAATTTTATATATTAATTTATTATAAAATATTCGTACACAATCCGCAATTTTTTATAGCCACTTATTAATTTGTTTTAAAAATTAAACATATTTGTTTGCAAGAAAATCGCAGTGTTATAGTGAATTTATTTGAGTTCATGAGAAACCCAAAAAAACTATTTTTTTTTTCTCTATAATATTTACTATGCTCACGTTTTGTCAAATCCATGACGATCCCTGTCTATTATTGATTTGTTTTGATCTTCATTAAATTCAAATTTAAACGACGGCAAGAACTTTATTCATATTTGAGTGAAAAATTAAATTTAGCAAATTAATTATAAAATTATTAGAGAATAAAAAAATCCATGTCAAACATGGTAAGAATCATTAAATGTTACCAAACAAATAATATCACATTGTACCGAAAAGCAATGGTAATAATTATAAAAGGAAAATTATTGAACTGATTGAAAAACAAATGGTAAAACACAAAAATCATATGTTATTTCAATGTTGCAATTGTTACGGGAAATAAAAGGTGCCATCAACCGCAATGATAAAAGATGAAGATTAAATGATGTGAATATGTTGCGATCAGAAGGACTGTTAAAACCAAATCAAAACCTTTAACGCTATAAAAACTATAGATCGATATATGAACGCTTGCATTGAAGCAAAAAAGATTAGAGATCATATGCAAACGATAAAATGATTTTTTAACATGGCAATGCAATGTCAGGGAAATGAATAAGAACAAGCAGATGCCGAAAGATGGGGACGCATATAAAAACGATCGACGATCGTTACTGTACATCATTTTTTATGAACACGATCGTTTAGAGTATTTTCTATATATATATATGATCGCATTTAAATATATATACGATCTATATATTGAATAAATTTATAAACAAATATATTGATATAAAATTTAATTTTCTTTTCATTACTATAAAATTATAAAATATATTATCGTATAAAAAAAGAAATAAGAAAAAATTAATTAAATTAAATATAAATTATAAAAGAATGACTAGCAATTAACTAAATATTACATGTATATATATATACCTGTGTTATATGTAGCCGATTGAGTTGCACATATAATATAAATGAACTGCATGTAAATTATAAATTATCATCACATTTGTTTAATTATTATGTGCATTCATTCATTCGCATTCTCATTCGAATATATGGTATATTAGTTAGTACTTTAGAATTGTGTGTATATATATGTTTTAGCATGTTTTGTTTATAGAAATGTTTTTTATTGTTATGTATTTATTTATTTATTTATTTATTTTTTTTTTTTTATAAAATGTGTATTCGTTCGTGCAAAAGATAAAAATGTAATTAAATTTAATTTTTTTTTTTTTCTCTTCTATTTTTTATAACTATCAATTTTTTTGTTTTGTTCTTAAATAAACCAAACAATTAATTTTTTTTTTTTTTTTTTCTTATATGTTTTACAATTGTTTAATTACATAATTTGTATAAAAATTAAATTAAAAAAAAAATTTAATGTTAAACAAATTATTTTATGATGTGTAACAACAATATATATATATATATATAGATAGATGAATAGATATAGATATATATATATATATAAGTAATAACAAATAACACAATTAATTAAATATAATTAGATAAAAAAAAAATAATAAAAATCTTAATTATTATATTATTAATTAATTTGTTAATAAATATTTTATTTATATATAATGATAATAAATAATTAAATATAATATAATATATGTGATGAAAATAGAAAACAAAAAAAAAATTAGATATACAATCAAAATCATTATCATATCCTTCGACATACGACACATACATCGGTCGTCTAACAAATAAAAAAATATTAAAAAATTATATTACATAAATAATCAAGTCTAATTAAAAGCTGTCAACTTTGTCACACCCAACCATAAAAGATATATTTTTCATCTGAGTTATATATATCCATACAAATATCATTATCTACCATATATAATATTATATATGCAAACAATTAATAACGTTTATGTACATGCTTGCTCATTTAATGGTATGGTATATACCACATATTTATATATACATTTTTATTATTAGGTTATATTTTGTGTACAATTATAATATATTCAAACACACATACGCGAGTATATCATAATATATATTGTATATAAACTAAAAATAAATTAACTATGACTTTTTTTTACTTCTCTATATTTATAAATAAATAAATGCATTTAAAAAAATATATTGAAAATAAAATTTAAAAATTCACGGCAACAGTGCGACAATAAAGTTGTAATTTATACGCACAACATACATTTTTTATGTATCAGAAAAAATAACAGAAACAGCAGAAATAATTAATAATTTGACTACCGGATTATAGGTAGAATTTTTGATGTAAATATGGTACAAATGTATTGACTGTAAGAAAAAAAAACGAATAAATGTGAAGAATGTATATTAAAAAGTTACGCACTTTCATCTAGCATAGATGTTGTGGGAGTGATCATTCTACACTATTCGTAAAAATGTGTATTTGTTTGCGCTTCAAAAATAGACACGACAATTTTTTTGGTGAATTTAATGTACAACTAAAATTTGTCACATTGTATCAAAACATCAACGCGAAAAGAATAATGACTGCGTAATCTAAACTAAAATGCAAAATATATAAATGCGTAAAGAGGATTTTGGTGATCATACATTCGTATTCCGGATCGCATATTGAAAGGAAGAAATATATTTCTTAAACCAATTGCAAAAAAAGAATTGAATCAAAAAAGTTTATATATAAAACTTTATGCATTTTATAAATAATAACATTAAAACAATAAATAATCCACTAACATTAAATCGAAAATATTTCATGGATTGTGCGTAATGCAAAAAGGAAAAACACTAGTGTATCAGCGAATATTAAAGTTCATATATTCAGTGTATCAATTGAATTTGAATTTATAATTATATTTAATATAATTTAAGCAAGTATAGTGATTTAATAAAAATGTATGGCGGTTTCTTAATTACTGCAATTGTATTTTCTCATTCAAAATTTATGCATGTTTCAAAAAATTCCTAGAATATTTATATACCATTTATAATATATATATATGTGTGTGTGTATATATATATAGACCACCGAGAAAAGAATTTAAATTGTCCTGATAAATATCTCCTTTATTATATGTGAACAACTATTCTTTTTATTTTATGTATATATTTTTGTGACTCATTTTAATGCTATTACAATAAATACTTAAGTATTTCTTTGGTAATATTTTTTTTCATTTTATACTATTGTATATTCGTTAGCTTAGTATATATATGCGTATGAATAGTGGTAATTGAGATCGTTATTCTTTATAAATACGATCTTTTGTCACATGAAGAGAACTGAAAATTATAGAAAGCCTACACAATGTTAAATGTTAAAAGATTTTTATTGTAATAATATAACACGATATGCTGTAGAATAAAATGATAATGGATAAAGATAAGGATAAGGATAAGGATAGGTATTTTTACCTTATAATTTAATAGGTATGTAGAAATAAAAAAATTGTTTCTTTTTGTGAAGCGTGAAATCAGCATGAAATATATTTGTATAAAAGATTTTCAATAATTCGATTGTCATTCAATTCATATATTTTAGATACGCATTGCATGATATATTTCTTCTATACTTGTATACTTTGTAATATGTAAGCATTTGTTTATCGGTTAGTATCAGCGATGAAATATGTAAATACATTTTTTATGTACTTAAATCTATTGCTTGTTTTAATGAAAAGAAACATTCCTAATAGTATATTATTCGATTGCCTTGAAATTTTCGGCTTAAACATTTATTTAATCTGTGTGTATATTTTTATCGTAAATTGATAAGTTAAATGATTGTGGTGACACCGCCAAATTATGCAGAAAAACTGTTGAGTATTCCTCTATCTATATATATTTAATTCAGGTTCTATATATATAAACTGCGTTGACCTACTCTATACTGTAGCAACCTGTTTTTAATTTTTTAATTTATTGTAAAATTAATTTATATATTTTCATATTTATTTATTTCTTTCTATAATGGTTGTGCTGTGTGTCTCCTCTGTGTTAATAACAATTTTTTATCCAATTTATTAAAATCTAATAAAATAGAAATACATAAATAAAATATGTATAATATAATTATTTATAATTTTAATTGGTATTTTGCAATATATTAATTAATATAAAATGATAATCTATATATATATATATAGTTTTTATAATTTAATTTGAATAAAAAATTATGTATATTATAAATTTATTGTTTGTAAAAGATAGAAAAAAAAAGAAGTGAAATCGCTCGTTTTTATTAATAAAAATATCAATATATATATACTATAATTGGCCACATACTGTGCGAATTGAATATTATATAATTCAATGTGTGTATATAAAAATCAATATGGAAAAATTTATATAATATCAATAATTATAATAAAATATATTATCGGATTTCAAGAAAAAACATAAATTATTATTAAAATGTGTTAACGCATTATTTTAATATGTACATAAATGTTTGTTTGTTTTTCTTCAATTTACATATGTTTTTGTGTGTGTGTGTGTGTGTAAGTTAGTGCATAAATTTGCGAGTATATAAATTATTTTCTAACATTTATATTTATATTTTTTATGTTTACATCTTTTTTATATTTAATATATCATATAAAATAATACTTTATATAATTGAATGATGATGTAAAGATAAATGTTATAACATAAACTTATTACTTATTATGGTGGGGTCACATATGATGGTATCCCCATCCAATATACATATATTTTATATATTATATAAATATTACAAATTATAGTATAGGTACAATTTAAATAAATGTCTTAGGGTTATATTTTATAAACGGGTATATAATTATTAATTAAAAAATAAATTAAATAATTGTTGGTGCGGTACGGTAATTTTACAATACAAGAAGCAGTGAACTTGTCGATATATAGTAATTTCTTGAAAATGCTATACGGCACTTTATATAGATTTCGATTGACCAGTATTTTAATTTTCAAAATCACGATACTACAATCTTCTTAAAATTTACATTCGGTATTCGTCCTAAAAAAAAAACTGTAAATATATTAAATTGATATATATAATTACTGAAAGCTTTTTTTCATATTGAAATATGTTAAATTATTATCTTCTCTGTATATCTTTATCTTTATCTTATCTTTATATATTCATATATACAATATCATATATGTATTTTATAAATGTATATATTTAAACACCATTGCTCTCTAAATTAACCATTGAAAATTTTACATTTATAATATAATAGTTTAATATATACCTAATTAACAATATCACATTATAATATTTATAATGTGAAAATAACTAATTTATCTTAATCAGTTGCATGCTCGAAATAATTTTAAAATAATAAAATTTACAAGAAATGTAAAATTGCACATATGCAAAAGAAAAAAATATGAAAAATTATGCTTAAAATATATGAGAGTAAAATACAACAGGGTGTTTGTTCGTCGTGATATTCTATAATATATATTGTATAATAAATAATGTGATGATGGATCTTAATGCACACGGTAAATCAATATATATAATTTTATTTAAGATTTTCATATTCATTATTATATTTACTATACATGAACTGATAGCGGTTAAACGTTTTTCAGACGATGCAGATAAATATACAATATTATGACAATATTTAGAAAATAATATAATAATTACCCTATGTTGATTATATACATTTCATTTAAATATGAATATAAAATTGTATCATATTTATTTATTATATGGTACAAGTCAATATCCAGATATTTATTTTTCTCATTTTATGCATAAACATCCAAACCAACCACGTTTTTATGTTACATATAGACACAATATTCTCAAATAATTTAATATTAATTTATATAAGAAACAAAATAATCATCCGAATATTGATGTTTGGCTGCGTATAAATAAATAAAGATAATGAAAAATAATGTACAAAATTATATATGATTCGTATAAATATAAATATTTAAAATTTAATTTGCATATTACAATTTATATATTTCATGATATATTTTTTTTTTGTATATATTTATGCACATAGAATATAATATTCAATATAGACATGATACTCTGCAGAGATGTGTATTAATTATATTATAAATATTTATAAAGTTATGCATTGTATGCGTTATTATACGATGCGCGAAAAAATTAGATATTATATAATTTATATATTGTAATATATAAGCTGCGGAACAACATGCATCGCACATTCGCTTAAATCTTTTAATTACATGTTTAATTAACTGCGAATAAACAAAAGTGTGAGAAATTTAATTAAGTTGAATTAGGTGTCATATTATTATATAGGTTTAGCGGTGAAAAATATAAATATTATAAAATGTTTGAAGTGCACAAGGATTTTTTTTTTGATTTTGATTTAGTTGTATACCACAATTTTATAAATTACACTTAAATAAATATAATATTAGATATAGAGATGTGTGTTTGTGTTTGCGTATTATATATACGTCTCTTTAAATATATTATATATAAGTTTGGTTTTTATTGTAAATAATGTTCGTCATATTTTTTATATGAAATTCAATTTGAACTTTTATATATAACATCTTATTTATTATCCTATATACTGCGTGCGGCTATATAAATTTCTTATATATGAAAAGAAAATAAAATTATATTGGATTTACCTTTTTCGATTTGTTGTTTTTTTTATTTATTGTTAAAAGTTATATTCATATTTTGTATGAAAGTGCGAAAGAAACTTTTTTGATGTGGTCAACAATATCTTTATATACATAATAAAGATGTTACATATACTTATTCATATATCTATTTTGAAAAAAATTGGAATTTAACTTTTGTTAGTTATAAAGGTTTTTATTTTTTCCCTTAAATTTACGACATATAAACTTATGTTTAACCAAAAGTAAGATCATATTACTTTTAAAAGTATACAATCTAATTTGTGTGGGTGTGTTGTGTGTGGTGAGATTTTTTCTTTTAAATTTACAATATATAATAAACTGTCATAAATCTGTATCTCATCCGCATTTATATTTATATATATATGATTTTTTACATTAATTCAATTTATTTAATATACACAAAGAAAAAATAATCAGAAGAAAAATAATCATTAAAATCAAAAATTTATTAATCATTCAATCAATGGATTAATCGATTTTTATTTTCTCAATGATTATATGCGTATAACTTTAAGCTTTAACACAGCGCAGCGTTTTTTAATGCCAGTTACTGTTTTTTATATATGTTTAATTTTTATAAATTATTGTGTAATTTTAAAATTATAATTTTTTTTTAGTGATGTATATAGCAAGAAAAAATTATAATTGTTTCTATATGTGTTATGTTTTATGTGTGTGTCTATTTGTGACCACCAGGCCGCTAATGATTAAAGCGTCTATGTCATTAAAAAAAATCATTACAAACTAAAAATTGCTCAATGCAATTATAAAAGAGAATTTCATTCTCAAAATATATTCGATTACATTTCTTATTTTGAATTTAAATATCTTTTCAGACCCTAAATTATTTATAAAATTTTGATTTGGTATCAATATGCGTGAAAAATCAATGTTAAAAGTAACATATACTAAACTCACATATAAATAAATATATGATACGTATAAAATTTATTACATATTATATTTGCTTTCACGCAGTTACGCAATCAACGCACAAAACAGATTTCGATAAGGATTATTGCATACTATATATACGATTATATAGATTATGGAATCGCAATTTTATATATATGTACATCTTATATGTACGTATACCAGTGGCGAACAGTATATATATATATATATATATATAGCTCTTCAGAGAGTAATCTTTGCTGCGACTGGTCAAATATTTAAAAACTATCAATTCCTGTATATCGTAACGACAATGAATAAGTAGTATAATTGTGTGAATATAGATTGAACAAACTTATGACCTAGGAAAAGTAAAGTAATATTATACTGGGTGTTTGATCAAGAGAACATAATGGGAAATGGAGAAACGGACATGGTCTATATAGCAAGAAAAGGATGGACGTTATCCTTAATAGCTGTGCGAAAGTGAAATAAAAAAAAAATCCTAAAGCCTACGTAAAATTTTAAACAGAAACTGGCTTACATTTTTGATATGGCACTGAAAATTAATGATGAAGGAAGATTTTGTAAATTTTTACAGAACATCTACTTAAAAACTGTGGAGCACTTATTTGTAAAAGAACGAAGAGACAATCTATAGCATATTGTCTATATGGGTGACGATGAAGTGTTCGCATTAATACCACATTATACCCATAAAATACAAATGTTCAATACTCGCCACTGATGTATACGCATACGCATACGCATTATACTACTTAAAGGTACAATCGTTTTAGTTAGTTAGATACATAATCCTGAATAGCATATAGGTTCTTCTGTTTTTATAATATTGTATACTCGTCGCTTTATATATATATATATATATATTTATATCAGATATTTTATTGTTATAATAATAATAAAACTAACAAAATTACAATTAGGATTTACACAATAACCAAGTATTTTATTACTCGTTCGTATATATACAAATATATAAATGAAATACATTCATTCAATAAATCTTTGTTGTATATATATATATATATATACGCATTACTAATCCATCTAAATTGAATTTGAAATTGAAATCGGTACACATATAGATTTGTTTGTTTTTCGATATATGCTATCATCATAATACAATAGTTGCACAACATACCATATATACAATATAATATAGAAATAGAAGTCGGAATAGAATTACATGAAAATATATCTACAATATTTCTATGCATTATATAATTTATTTGTATATAATTATATGTATAAAAAAGTGAGGAAAAGTGAAAAATTAGAAGAAAATCGTATAGGTTTAATATGGCATAATAATTAACAGATTTACTAGTGTAATAAATTTAAAATAAATATATGTGTGCAATGTACAGCGAGGCGAATAATAATTTATTATATATTAATATTTTTTTATATGTGTGACAATATGTGATTCGAAGATGATGACGATCACATCTAAAAATAAATTAAAATTTTTTTTTCCATAATAAATTTAGTAATAATTAATCAGAAAAAGGTTAATGTGAAGGAGTAACAATACTTCTCCTGCAGATTAACCCATTTTTATTTATAAAAATGTTATATATTGTATATAATATACATTTATTAATAATACATATACTAACACAGTACTATTTTTATAACAACAAAATTTAAATTTCAATTATACAATTAATTAATTAATCTGATAAAAATCAATTTATTATTTAAATTAGCATATAATTAGCATTAATATAATGTTGTAGATAATATATGTATATATACTCGACTCTACACGTACACCTACATTATAACACATATAATTTGCATTTAATATTTTATTTTTAAATGTGCTGGCGTTGCTTAAAATCACATTATTTATATGTTTTTTATTTTTCTATTTATATATAGAATAATACAATGCAAACAATAAATGTTCAATTTACATAAATGTTTTACTATATTATCATTAAATATAAATATATCTACGTAAGCCTCACACATTTATGGTATATCTATATGTAATTTTGTTTTGTTATACAATATCAACATTTTAACAAATTGACATAATTGAAAATCCTAAATATAGTAAAAATATCATTTTATATACATATAATAAATGGAAAAGTTTAATGATTGGAAAATACTATAAATGGAAAATTATATTTATATATGACTCGGTGTGTGCATAGATAAAATAAAATAATATCGAATTGGATAAATATTGATTGTTTTGTTTGTTTGTATTTCTATATACACAAATATTTAATGATGATATGGTAAATTTTTCAATTGAAATATATATAGATAGAGGTTATATTATAATGTATACATAGGACGAACATAAAATTTTTCGCAAAAATATATATTATATGCGTATGTTCGGTATATATTATTTTGGAAATTATAATAATTTAAATTTAAATATTATATATACAATTTAAATGTAACATATATCGAGCTATTTGTATATTATATAATTACCATATAATAAAAAGGTGATGACTTGTTTTATGTTAGCGTTATGTTATCGGCTTAACTTAAACAAAAAAAAAAAAATAAAAAAATTTAATTGTATACCATATTTTATATATGTGCCGTATGTCGTGTCGTGAATATCCTATATTTATATAATTATTATAATAAATACATAATATAATATAGATATCATCAATATCAATAGATAATATGATATCGATAGAGTATATATATATAGAGACACTATATGGGCACCATTGGCTCGGATTAGTTAATGTATATTAATCAGCCGGATAAGATAAAATTACTTTAAAATTTGTTTATCTTTGAGATAAGATAAAGATAATCATATTTTTATAAATATCATTTTAGATAAAGATAAAGAATAATTTATCTATAGATAATATTTAACATTATCATATATATTTTTTTGTAATTTTGTATGTACACATTATCTGAACTAAAAAAACATATGATGCTAAAATTAAAAGATAAATGATACATTGGAGTAATATTAATTTTATAATAAAATAATAATGTTAACTAACTAACAATATATGTAAAAAAAAAACTATGATTGCGATTATATTAACAACAAAAGCTTTACGCACCTGTGTATTTGAATAAACATTTTTCAAAAATATACTTTATTCTCTCGCATTAATCTTTAGTAAAATGATAACATTTTTAATCCACAGCACAAATTATATTTAATATAAATATTTCTCTCCTTTACATTAGATTAAATAATGACAGCAATTTATCTATAGATGATGATTTCAAATAATTTATAATTTAAATTAACCGAACAATGATCACACCTCTACTATAACTATAACAGTCTTCTTAACACATATATATATATATATATCTAATAATAATAATAATAATAATAATGACTTATTCTTTGAATGAACTAAATTACATTATAGTTAAAAATATAAATAATTAAAAATTTGTATAGGTGCGCGTTTTCTACGAAAGGTATATATAGCCAAAAATCTATCAACACTATATTTTATATATATAGATAAAAGAACGTTTATAATTATCACAAATATAGACACTGTATTTGATAATTTGACACAACACAACATATTATAATTATATTAAGGTGAAAAATATTTAAGAAAAATAACACATTTATATTGGTGTTGATTGATTTGACGAAAATAAAAATTCATATCATTAAAAACAAAAGATTTTAAATAATAATATATACGTGCGAGTACCATCTATCTATCTATCTATCTATCTATCTATCTATCTAACTATCTATAAATAAAGAATATAATTTAGATATAGAAAATATTATTGTGAAAACTTATTCTCAAATCAACACAAAAGTATATAAATATTTATTTAAATTTTATATGCGTGTAAATTGTTTTGATGATATTTTTAGAATTATATTATGCAAATTTGTATGATTTTGTATGTTATTTATTGTTTAAAAATTTCAGATGTTTAAAGTAAAATTTGTGTAATTATATATAGGAAAAGAAATTAATAAAGTAAAAGTATTTTTATTTTCTGTTTCCTATAGCTGAACGATACATACACATGTAATATCAATTGTTTGATTTAATAATATAATATACAATCAAATAATATATAATAAAATAAAAAAAATTGACACACCTTAACCATTACATTATACATTTATATTGTATATAATATATTGATATACATGAGGTTACATGCATTGAAGTTATTGTAAACAATCATGTTGTGTGTCAAATGTTAAAAACGTTTGCCACTATTTTTTTTTATTGTATTAAAAATCATCTTAAAATTATAGTTTCATTTTATATTATAATATACCATCTCACTTGATATTATATACATATATAAAGATTATATATACAATAAAAAGCTTACCTTTATATACAATATATAATTTCATCGTTAACATGACAGCTCACTTCTTATATACTTTTATGTATTTTTTTTTTTTTTTAAAAATCGTTATTTATTTAACAATAAAAATAATCAAGTAGCTGCTAATAAATGTAACTTGACTAATTTAAAGAAAAAAAAAAAAAATTATTATAATAATTTTTTATATTATATACAAAGAAAATTTGTTATATGGTAATCTTTTGTATTGGTTGATGCTGTAGACTAGTGACTCTGCACAATATACATATATATACCAATATAAAGGCTTAACATATTATATAAAAATTATAATATTTTCGTATATAAATAGTAGATAGAGGTATATGTGCGATGGTCTGTCTCTGCGTATGAAATGAATGAATGAACGATGATAAATATACCTATGTGCATATCCATATATAATTTTTTGTGTACTGTATGATTCTTTGTTAACGTCTGTGATATAAATGTGTATTTACAAATGGAAGTTATATGTAGATTTTTATTTTACCATCGAATAATATGATGATGATATGGCGCGATGGTAAATGAAATTTTTCATTTTTTACTTTTTTTTTGTATTCAAAAACTTGTAGTATATAAGAATTTTAGTGAAATAATATAAATAAAAAATACAAAAATTTCATCATGTAAAATCGTGATGAAAAGATTTTCTTTCTACTTCTCGTCTATGATTTATTTTTTATATATTGTATTATTAACTATTATGTACTGAGAAGAATATGATTGTGCTGTATATATTTTGAATGATTTAGTATTTTGGATAAATTGTATAATAATATTTTATATTTTTTTTTTTATTCCATGAATATTACTATTTATCATTTTATTTAATATTTACTATTACATGCAACACTCAGTGGTTGGCGGCAGGATGGGTAGTGTTCCAAAAATGCTAATCAATCGCTAAATACTGGATTTAATTTCCAAAATTTATATGTGAAATTTTTCTGTATTTATTTTAATACTGAAATTATTATATGTATTTTGTGTTGATTGATGATAGTTACCGCATTTATGAGAAAACGAAAATATTGCTATGGCTTTGAAACGTTACATTTAATCAATATCTGCACACCACGAATTATGCGGCATTATCCATCAGATATATATAAAAAATAATCGAATTAAAGAATCATCTATACCGTTCGATAATTATTTAGAGATTTTATTTTAGATTAATAACATTTTTGATAAACTCTTAAAAATGGTCAACACCACCGTATCCAAGAGTATAAACTAATAATATAATAATTACTGTATATAATCAATTTAAATTCACATATGGAATTATTAATATAAATGCCATTAAAATATTTTCATAAATATAATATATAATCCTTTCACAGACTATTTTGTAATTAATGTAATGTAAAAATCGTCTGGATTAATTATATTGAAATAGTGGAATAAATTTTTGTCGTAATAGTACCAAAATGTTGTTATTAAATGTTAATGTTATTGTTATGCGAGAAGAATATAGAATTTGATTGTGCAGATTTCTTTAATTATCTTTCCTCATCAAAAACATTGTTTTATGTTTTAGATTAAAAAATCCAGTTTCATGATAGATATTTGAGAAATTAATACATAGAATTTTTGGTACATTATAAGCAAATTCATCTTTCAAAGTGCTGTATAATTATTTATTTGGAATAAATCGTTATAGTATATAGTTTTCGTTCAATATTTTCAAAAATATGCAGAATGTTAATATTTTTTGCGGAAAAATATTCAGTAAATTTTTCATTTGAGAGATTAAAAGAACCAGCATTTTTTACTGTGATAATATAATTGTATATATAAATTTAAATGACACGATATAATAATATACTATGCTTAAAATTTATTATAATTATAATACATATATTAGTTCAAAATATTAAGTTTATGGTTTTATTATTTCTTCATATATACCATATATAGAAATTAACGTATATAATTCCTTATTGTTATTGCTGCTATTCCTATACGGATGGATAATGATTGTATATATTTATTTTTTTTTATTATATACTTCTTTAGCATTATAAATTAACCCAAAAATTTTAAATTTAAATAACAATTTAAAAAAAATAAAAAAATAACAGTTCAAACATTGAATTGTTGAGTGGTGGTGATGTTGTAAAATTTAAATTATGCATATAATACGTTGTTATATATGAAGTTAAAAAAAATATGCATCTTCATTGACTTACACTTTTTTTTTTTTTTTTTCTTTTCGTTTTACCATTGCATAATTTTATCATAATTTAATAAATATATATTTTATTTTATTTTTTTTTTTTTATTATATTATATTATTTATTACTTCACGTCATTCATAAAATATATATAGCAGCGGCTATACATCTCTAATCGTCGTAAATATATAATGAAGTATAAAAGTTCATTAAGTAAAATACACAACTTAGTTCAGGCAAGCGTAAATTTTGTAATACAATATTTTATTTATATATTATAACATACGCACACATATCATATATATCATATATATATTTATAAATAAACAAAATATCATAATATACTGATTAGTATTTTTTTTTTTGGGATATATAACATATAGAAATACACACAACCAGAGCCAGAGCCAGAGCGAACATGATATAAAATATAATGGATATTTTTATTATTATCAAGATAATGCAATATATATTTATATAAAGAATTTTTTCGTTTAAACAAAAACCACGACAAAGTAAATTAATATACATTTTTATATTTGTCCTCCTATACCTATATCTTTTGCGTCTATATGTATTGCAACATACTTCTTTCGATAAAACAAACAGGTGCTATTATGTGTGCTACGGGAGTTGTGCTATAATGTTTTATTCTCTTTCTTTTTCTTTTCAGTAATAGTTTACCAAGTCTAATAGTCAATGCGTCGATGATATGTACGACTTATACAATATAGATATGTATAGTAGCATATATGTTGAGTATCCAATGAGCTCACCAACATATGTTAATTAGCTGTTAAAAATAATAAAAATTGAAAAAAGAAAAAGGAATTTTTTTTTTATTTTATTTTTATTCCTTTCTTTAATTTTTATATTTACAAATTGCTGGGTCATAATCCATATCATTAATGTCAAAAATAATTAATATGTTTAATTATAATATTATTATGGTGCGGTCGGGCGGTGGTTGGTGCGCGGTGATGGTTTTTGACTCTTTCTAAATTTGAAATAGAAAAATATAATTATTACACTTTATTCGTTATATGAGAGTACCTGTATTTATATATATATATATATAGTTAATAATTTACAAGGATATTAATATACATTCACATAATATATGGTATAGTAAATGTATCATATAATAAATGTATTACATTAACTTTTTATTATTCATATAATATATATATATTTTATACTTAAGCTTTTTTAATAATTTATCATAATAAAATCCATATTACATTGTTGTTAATTATTAAATGACATGAACATTTTACATATACATAATGTGTGCTATATTAGAATTATTATATTTACAACAAAAACTATATTTGGGTAATCTAATTATTACAAAAAATGTATCGTATATATATTTAATTCATTGGTCTTTCGTCGTTTGTCTATTATGTATATGAAAGGTGTTATGTATATATGGAATGCTGCTCAAGTTTGTGCTCTCTATATATATATATATGAAATGTGCTAGAATAGAATTGAAAACAGGAATAAAAAAACTCTTGTTTTTAATGTATTTAAATATGTGTACATCCAACCAAAAATTATACGCAAGGTTCACTGGAACCGAATTGATTTCCATTACATTGCGACTTAAAAGCTCTAATATATATAAATATAGTATGAAAATTAATTATTCACTTTCAATCCCAATAACAATATCTATACATACAGATTAAAAGAAGATTTTTCAGCTAAACATGTACAAAAATTTGGTAATATGGTAAATAAATTACTAAAATTTACATCTTATCCAAACTTATTGATACCATAAATATTATTTAAATATAATAACAATATTGTAAATAATATTTTATCGAATATCCGCGTGCACCGTAGATAATTAGATCGCATAAATTTTATATCTTTTATATTATTCCAAATATTCTTTGTATTATTTATTTTACGTATATTTATATTTTAATTTAAAAATATATAGAGTATCGTAAAATTACTATTTATATACCATATTATAATAATAATAATAAAGTTACAAATATTAAATTTTATCGAGTGTATTATTTTATACGAGATATAGCGTAAAATAAGGTAAATTGCGATGGTTTAACAATACTTTTATTTTAAATATTAATTCATTCATTCATTTCATATAAATCTATTGTATATAAATGAAAAATGTATAAGTAAATTATTATTTGAACACTTTATATATACATTAATTATTTTAATATATGTTACGTTAAAAAACAATGGTTATATGTACCATTTAAATTTATTTTATAGATATAAGTTTCATTTTATCATAACTAATCCCCTATACTCCCTATAACATACAAAATATATATAGATATTCTTAGATAACAACATGTACTCGCGTACTTATAAATATAATACAATAAAAATACATAAAGTTATATGCCGCAGAAGTAGTATTTCATTTAAAATTAAATTTTCTTCTTCATTTTGCATCTCTATATATTTTTCTATATTTCACAAATGTATATGTAAATATTATTTATATAAAGAATAAAGTAAAATTGTTTGTTTTAATATAAGTATGAAAAATAGGAAAAAAAAAATATATATATATATAGAAAAATGCATTATTATACCAATAATGGAAAAAAATAAAATAGAGTTTAGTAAAACTGTTTGTTCATATATATATAGTAAAATATAAAATGTATATATGGTACCAACAGCACACAGCACAATGAGATATTTACTATTATTTATATCATATACTACAATATATACTGTGGTATATACAAAAAAATAAAATAAAGAATAAATAATATTATTATTATTTTCTTTTTTTTATGTTTGTATCTATTATATTAATAAAAGTTTTTCATTTTAAAAGAAAAATGTCTAATACGTGCAATATGGCAACACATTCTTTTTCTAAATTCATTTATTGTAATATATACCAAAATTTTGAAATGTTATGAATTTTTTCTTTACCACTTCATGATCATATTGAACATGATGTCGATGATGTCGATGATGTCGATGATGTCGATGATGTTGATGATGATGATGATGAAGGTGTACACAATAGTAAATTTATTTAGTTTTATTTTTTTATTAAATTATATATTTTCCGGGAAAATGTACATTTGTATATAGGAAGTATATGTTGTTTATATATTTATTATGTATAATCTATGTATAGGAAAATATTCATATTTTTATATGAAAACACATCAGTTTCTAAAAGTATAATGATTTCATAACGTCAGCATAGCGATATGAGCGATATATGTATACAATTTTATTAAATTTATAACTAATATACAATATATTTTTGATATATTTTACTAATATTTTAAAAGTAATTTACATTTATATATTTATTTTTATAAACAATACAAAATTGTTGAATAATTATTTAAATTTTATAAATACATAATAATATGAAAATATCATATTTTTATCTGTGTATATGTGAATAAGAATTTCGACGTGGATAAACAATTTTCATATTATTATTATTATATAAATAAAGTATAAAAACTTTATGTCAACAAAACAAAACATTAAAATTCAATATTATTCGTATATGCAAACACATATATATATATACCATAAAATATAATAAAAAAATGAAAAGCTCTAGCTAAAATGTAAACAACACCATTTTTCTTAAAAATGTTTATCATATGCTTTTCTTTTTAAATATATATATATATATATTTTATATATAATACTTATATACTTCAAATTATTGTTTCAATATTCACCCTTATATACATTCTTATAATATTGAGCAAGGATATATATAACATCGCATCAACAGAATAAAGACGAAAATCTGCTGTTATACACACAATCACATACCATTATATATTATAATATTTTTCCTTATATACATAAATATACATATATTACATATACATATGAAACTATATATATATATATTGTATAATATCACTGTTTATTTTGTTGGGGTTGAAGTGTCAGCTGTATCACCCTATTTATTTTTATCCACCGACTAAATCTGTGTGCGATCTGAGATATGCGGAGACGTCTTCAATTACACGCTACACTGATCTGATATTTTATAGGTTCAATATATATGTATGTTGTTATATGTATATTATTCCAATGTATATAAGTATAGTATATATTGATACAAAAAAATTTTCATTTTTCCTAATTTTCCGTTTTTGTTTGTGTTGTTATTATTGGATTTTTTTTTCTCGTTTTTCGCTACATGGGGAGAAAAAACAACAAGAAAAAAAAATGAAAAAAAAAGGCGACAGATTGTAAATTGAAGTTCGAAAAACCTAATTTTAGGCTATGACAACAAATTACAGTAACAATAATAACAACAACAACAACAACAACAACAACATATCAGAGTAACAAAAAAATATAAAAATAATAGCATATTGCTTTTAAAGGCATTTGCGGAAAAGCTATCTCAATTTATATATTTATATGCTTGCACACATACACGTATATACACCAAATAATGTGAAAAATATAATATTAGATTTATAGATTGGCATTAAAATTAGCTATATATAAATAAATACGTATATATGTATAAGTAAAAATTGACAATATCGCGTTCTAAATTCAATTTTAATTTATTTAATTTTAATACATAAAGTAAAGTAAAGTTTATTTAAAGAAAATCCATGTTTGAATGTGAAAACCATAGGAATTTATAGTCATATACTAGTATTATACGTACATTCTGTCTGGTAAATAATATGAATGATTTTTTGTCATCGTAAACTATTGTTAACAAATAAAATTTTATGAAATTTGAAGCGAACATTAATAATAATAATAATATAAAAAACAAAAAACTCACTATATAAATTTTATTTAAATAATAGAAAACGCATCGAAACGTTTAAAATAGCTCATATTGTGACAATTATTGTTTATTCCAAACACAAATTTTTGAATGGCATTGAGACGATTCAATATATGTATTTTAATTGATATATGGAGAATATTTGGGATATTAAAAATTATATTTATGAATCACATTCAAACAATTGTTTTGCTTTTTTCTCATATAATCTAATTTTTTTGTTTTAATATGAATTTCTATAATTTTGTAATAGAAAATAATGCTTTAATTATTTTACTCTTTTCCTATAATTCGATGCCGGTTATTTTTCGGACAAAATAAATAAACTTTTTTAATTACTCGTCATATATACTTTTAAACCAGAATTTCATATTCATTTATTTAATTAATAATTTCAATATTTCAGTTTTTTTAAATTATTTCATACCGGCGGAAAATATATGTTATTGTAGTTTGCATTTTCCAACGCAATACGTCTGCTCTATAAATATATAAAAATTCCAATAGAAAATTAATGATATTTTAAGGGAAAAAAATAAGCTTTTAAAAAAAATTTTTTTTCTATATTTGAACGTTTTTTTTTCTTTGGAATTTATTCAATTTATTCTATAATTTTATTATAGCGATATTTATTTAATTTATTAATTTTTTTTTTTCTTAACAGATTACAAAAATATATGATGAAACGACTGGGCGCGGAACAACCTCAATTTACAACATAACAGTAGAAAATCAGAACAGTGCTGGAAATAATCCAAATATACAAATATCAAATCAATTGAGGTTGGTATATACTGCTTTTATAATACACATAACTTACATAACCTTCTTTTCATATAATATATATATTATATTATATTATATTATATTATATTAATTGTATTACAATAGATTAGTGTTAATAAATATATATATATATACGATGATAAATATATAATATTAAAAATTAAATATAATAATAATAATAATAAAATTTAATTAATTTAAAATAAAAAATAGCTAAAGTTAAAGTAAACCATTTTTAATATATCATATAATTATATTATATTAATTAATATTGAATACTCATATATGTGAAAGTTAAAGTCGAAACCGAATTTTGTGCGTTATGTGTTTGGTACTGGTACTTTCACTATATGAGTTGTGTCAATGTCGACACAACAATTTATTTCACTGAAGAAATAAATATAACAACGGTACACGCGCAACTTTGGAAAATATATCAGAAATGTTAAAATACATGTGTCAATGATAATTAAAAGAGAAATTACTCAATACTTATATATTAAAAAAAAAATGAATATATTTTCCGAATTTTGGGGCTAACAAACGCATAATAATTTCTGAGTTTTACGCATATATTTCACATAATAAATTAACCTCATCAAATTTGAAATAAAACATATATATATGTATCTTGTAAAATATTATATATACAATGCTGAAATGTATATATTTATTGATTGCCATTATAATCCATAATAAGATCTTAATCAAACACATTTTATAAATGTCATGCGAGACCTTATATAAGTTTATAATTACTATTTATATCGAATAAGTGCGTAAAGAGGCTAAAATATCAATAAGTTATAAACCCATATATTTTTTTAACGCATTGCTTCTTAATTTTACAATATACAAATACACAAACACACACACACAGACATAATATTAATTAAATTGTAAAGTAACACCTATATCAATTTAGTATATAAATAAAAGAAAAATGTATATATAGTTTTCATTAACAACAACAAAAAGCATATCCTTTTATTTGCTACCACATAAATCCTATGTATATACATTTTTTTTTTTCATAATTACAAGTATATAACAAATACAAAAAAAAAACGAAAATTAATCATTTACAATTTACTCATTGAAAATAATATTATAATGTTCTATACAAATATAAAGACAATATCGAAAAAAATATATATAACAAATACAATAATAATATAAATATTAACGGACGTATATTATATAAATATATATGTATATGCATATTCCAGAGATAGTACGTATACGTAAATAATATAAAATTCGGTTTGATTGATGTACGTTAAAGGGTTGTAAATTAACGACCTGTAACGGTGAAAAGGATTAAATACATTGCATTACAAATATTATATAGTATACGTTCGAAAATATATATACATAATAATATAAAGACACTAAAATTGATGAATGCAATTAAAATATATATGATTATATGTAATTATATATATATATATATATATAGACTATATGTATTTTCAATTTATTTAATATATATATATATATATATCAAATGCACACGGGTGCTCACACAGTCCACATATATATTTTATATACACGTAAACTTTCATATATTTATATATTTTTAAATGTTAAATTAAACGACAAGGAAAAAAGTCATTTGTTAAATTATTATATTATATATAAAATTTAAAATAAATTTAATTTTATCAGATTTTACCCTTTTCTTTACTATGTATATATAACAAATATATTGTACAATATATAAATAATATAATATATATACGCGTAATATATATAGAGGCGCGAAGGTTTTATAGATTAAATCATTTTGACAAATTTACTATATAAAATATATATATTCAGTTTATTTTATACGTCTACACCCTCATGCAGATACACATTTATATATAATATAATGAATATTATATATCCTTATATGTATCACAATATAATAATAATAATATATATATAGTTACGTATATATAATAACACTTGACTGTACAGATTTGTTTCGCTTTGCCCATCATCGCATATCATATAAATAAAAAAAAGGAATTGCGCTTGTATATATTGTATTAGCATGTGATATTGCCATTCATATATATATATGTATAGGTAAAAGGATGTGTATATTAAAGGAAAAATTATATATATACGCGCGACGATTATCATTAATTTATCTGTTTCAAAATATATATATATTTTCAATTGTTTTTGTGTGTATGTACGTAAATATATTCTTCTAGTTCATTGTATACATGCGAAAACATGTTCATATAAATATAAAATAATAACTACTCAATGAAAATAAGATTTAACCCCTTTTATAAAAATATATATATATAGAGTATTTTAAGGATTGTATATATTTATTTTCGGTATATGTTATTATACCTCGAAACGATATATATAAAAATGTTGCCATAAAAACGAAAATCTTATGTGTTGAAGTAAACACAGAAACATTATTATCATTATTATTATTATTATTATTATTATTATTATACGATTTAATGTAATATATAAAGTTTAGTTTATATACGATGATACCATAAAACGAGGATTTTTTATAACGATAGAAATATATAGGGTTAATTTTTGAGTTATATAAATTACCTTTGCTGATATGTAACAATATTTTTAATTTTGTTATATAATATATACATTTTAGTTAGAATCAACGATAAATATATATATTGTAGGATTTTTATTATTAATTATATAATCGGACGGTTAATGTGTCTATAATAATTGATATGGAAAAAATAGCGATTTTGTTATCAAAATATTGTAAATATTCTATATATTAGTTTAAATATACAATTCAATAATATACATATATTGGATTATACTTTTCCACACATCTCTAACCAATACATTTCATTTGTATTTGATGTTTGAGTTTGATTTTTGATGAATACAATATTTTATCCTTTAGTAAAATATAATTTTCTATAGATATATTAATTGGCGGTGTTAACAAATTCAAATATTATTTTCCATCCATACGTTAACTCCGCACATTTATATATATAATTAATTAAATAAATAATATATAAATATTATATGCGTTTTAGTAACAAAAAAAAAAAACCCCACACATATTTGTTAATCAAATTATCAAATTAATTGCGGTAAAAATGTTATTAAAATAGAATTTATATAGTTTACTTATTCTTATAATTTCCGCACCATATAACAACTTTATTTAAACAAAAAACCCTCATCATGAGTTCCTCCTTATATTAAACACAAACAAACATACAAAACAAAAAAAAAAAGACCCATTAAAAATACTAATTTAAAAGCAATCTCGATAAAAAAAAAAATTGCAAATGACAATAATATTGTGTAGAAAATAATAAAAAACAAACAAACAGAAAATTACAACAAAAAAAAAAAAAAAATAGAAAATAAAATAAACGAAACCTTTAAAAGCTCCCCAAAGTCCTATCCACATATACCATATATATAATATATATAATTGGTATTATAACAAACATTTTAATCTATATATACATTTTATTGTGTATTTATATTTTTTCTTGTGGGTATTTTTTTCACATTTTCCTCCTCTATATTCAAAGTATAACATTTATTTTGTTTAATTGCAAATAATTCAATGCTAATTACTTTCTAGCATGAGGTTTTTTTTATATTTTTTGCATCTTCTTCATTATTTTTATATGCGGAACATTTAATAACATCACACAGATTTTATATATATAGAGCGAGTACGATGTCTATTATATATTTATACCTTAAATTATATATTCTGAAAAGCCCACATAATATAAGAACAACAAAATTTCAAAAAATTCAAAGAATTATACGATTTACCAATTTAAAAAGAAATCTTAAGAGAATATTGTTAAAATTAAACTAGTAAAAATAAAAAAAAAAATATGTATTGGATAGGCATAGTCACAAAAAAAAACAATAAAAGGCAAAAGAAATTAATGCTTAATGGTTTAGAAAAATGGTCAGTCGCTATGCGGAAAATAAATAAATGAGAAATACCTGCTATCAATACATATATATATATATAGAAACACTTAAAAATATATAAAAGTATATTCTGACGTAATTTTTATTGCTAAATTCACCACAGTATATCACACTTTTGCAAAGAAATATGTGAACAACTTCTCAAACTGATAACGAACTTACACATAATAACTTAGACTCAATCGATCCGTTGATATTCATATGTTATTTTTAAATATTTCATTAATTCTTTACAATAATACAATTACAATACAATACAATTTGTTAAGGTTGCGCCATACAAAATGCATAAATCAATCAGCAATCAATATAGATATGGAACTATTTAATATATTAGAAATTCATTTCCGGTTCTGATTCGGACAGAGAGTCATAAAGTTCTATTTTCTTTTCTCAATCTTAAACACATCGGGCTTACCCGACTGTGTCGTGCAAAATATATAGTATATAACAAATTGATAATTTATGTGTAAAATCTAAAATAACAACTATTAGTACTATAAAACAACAAAATCCCCTTGATCAAACATATATATATACCTTTTGTAAAATATTTGTTAATGTGTTGAGTTGATACTAATTTCAAACTCACTAAAATAGGTAACACCGAACAATATCAAACCAATATCATTTAGTATATCTTTATGTTCATATATATTGTATATATATAGATAATAGAACAATATAATCTTTATATATCATTACACACAATATTACTAAAAATATGTGTGTATATGAAAAGTTTGTTGTATACATATAATTTTCCCAAAATACATGTGTGAAAGAAAATTATTTAGTTTAAGTATATACAAAGAATTTTCATTCTACATAAATTATACTCGTATATACTATGGTGAAAAATAAGCATTTATGAAATTTTCCGATGCATATATATTTATAATTTTGTTATATATAAAGAATCCTTATTTACTCTTTATCATACCATCTATTCTATATTTGTACATGATATTATAAATTTATTAAACATGTTTGTGTTGCAATTGCATTCTATATGATATAATATTACACAGAGACCATCCCACTTAATATAAATATATATATATATGTTATATTCAATTGTATTACATATATGATATCTATAAATAAATGGTTAAATACTTTTTCACTTATATTCCTTTTTTTCCACACAAAAAAAAAATGTCCTTTTTTTTTCATATCATATATTATAATCATAACAATAATAATAATAATAATAATAATAATAATAATAATAATGGTAAATAGCAAGTTTAAGTGAGTGTGTGTGTCGACAAATTATATAAAATTACAAAAAATAGCAGAAACCAGTTTTTCCGTCTGTTTATTTTTTGGAAATTATTGGGATGATATTTTATCTCTCCATCTCTTTGGAATAACAAATCTCCGCCTTTATACAAAATGCATATTTAATTCCCCTTATTTCTTGCATATTATATATTTTCCACACAAACACAAAGACACATTATGTACATAATAGTTTATATACAGTGTGACTGTGTAGCTTTACAATGCACATATAAAATACAATGATAAATTATATAATAAAACGACTCATGGCATGGTTGGACAAATGGGTGGAGTTAAATTTAATATAGAAAAATGAAAAATGAAAAAAATAGCACTATATTAAAAAACCAGTTTTTCCTTTATAGTTTTTAGTTCTCTTCTCATAATAACGTGCATTTTTTTTTTTTTTTTCGTTGATTGTCTCTGTATTAGTTTTATTTCAATTTGTTGAGAATAAGAAGAAAAAAAAAAGCTTTACAGGTTTTATAAATGCAACATTTGAATTAGTTCATCATCGTTTGTAATATAATTCGTACGTATATTTTTGTTTCCTTCGATCTTCATAGAATAAATTAAAAATTTTTGTGTTTGGTTTTTGTTTTTATTGTATTATTATGGTTGCAACACCATCCGCATATCAATCATATATGAAGATCTATCTATATTATTTAAATAAATATGGTATATGAGTAGAAAAAATAAAAAAAAAACAGTAAATCATTAAGAAGTGCGGAGTATGTGTGTTAGAATTATCTGAAATAACATAATATTTAAAATTAAATTATTGAATATTGGTGCGGATGATGATAAAATAATTGTGTTTATAATATACGTACAAATTTATAAAAATTAAAAAATAATTAAATATAGTGCGTGCGGATAAGTTAAATTTTTATGGTGACATCTTTAGTTTCCACATAATACATAAATATAATTTAAAATAAATACAGTGAATTAATTTTTATAGGAAAAGAAAAAGAAAAAAAAAAATAGAATCAAAATATTAAAATTTGATTTTAGAAAATAAATATTTATAATAATAATATTAATTAAAAAATAATGTTACCTGAAACACAGTGTAATAATAGTGTTAGCATAATGAAAGGTTCAACAGATTTTTCAATTGATGCAATTATGAGACATAGCGGACCACAAACAATGAGTAAGTGCGGGTGGTAAGTAATATGTAAAAATATTACTTATTTTTAATTTATTATTATTCCTTTTTTTTTTTTTTTGGACTGTGTAACACAACAAAAACAACAACAATACATATATATATATATACTACACTTAAATATTTATTATAATTTTGATATATATACTTATATATATTTTATGTTATATATAATTATATATATTTATGATATTCCGACGGAAATATTAATAATAATTAATAAAATATTTTATAATCAATTATATATATATGTAGATATATTCATAAATATATATATATATATAGTATGACGTCAAACCCGATTAACTAATCAATTTAATTTAATAAAATATATATGATATGTTTAACCTAAGCGTGTATACAAACAAAATACTATAATAAAACCAATTATAACATTTATAAATATTAATGTGAGTTTAAATATACCGTCGGTGCTATATATAATTTTTGCAGAATAGTTTCAATAATATTTGTTTTAGGCGATTTTATTGTATATTAATTACAAATTTTAGTATTAAAATAATATTATTAATGATTTATATACGGATGGATACGGGACTGCGTATAACGTTTAATTTTAAAAAAAAACTGCTATTATTTATATAAATAATAATGTTTTTATTTATTATATTTATTTTCTATACGCAATTTTTCCATGTTTATCTTCTATTAATTATTTACAATTATTTCATTTTATACAACAATACAATCAATATATCTCCTTTTTTTTTTTTACTTGCTGCTTATATAAATACGATAGCTTGTGAGCTGAGGAAGAAGTCCAGTGTCCAGCCTCCACCGTTCGATTAGCCTTAAACTGAATTAAATTGTTAATAAAATTAAATAATTGACAACATTATGGAATTATTATTAAATAAAATTTCAATAATTATCTTTATCTTTACTTCGCTTTATTCCTATGTATTAATTTATGTGCAGTGATTGATCACGATCAAATAATAATTATTCTATTTCTTTGTTATATATTTTAAAATTTAATGTAATAATTAAATTATGTGTTATGGCTTATATGTCATCTATACAACTAATTAATTGATAGCAATTATCGATAGGTGGATGTTTTCTTAATTCCATTGTTTAAATTTTTCGCATATCTTTATCACTACGTTATATGTTATTTATAATTATATTTATATATTTATATAGCAAACAATTCATTAAACAACCTCTGTCAAATTGGTAATAATTGTTAATAATCCACTTGGTAGTATTTATGTGAATTGTAAATAATAGCAATTCACCTATTACCGATCTGCATATATGTATATGTAATTCTATAAATGTTTTCTTATGGCTGGCTTATATGCGATGATTAATTATAATCCATTTCTGGATTGTCAAATCATGTGTTTATCAACCATATTTTTTTTTTGTAACATTATAATTATTTCTATTATATAAAAACCAATAAAAATAATGATATTTTATTATTATTCTTGACTTCTGATTTGTTTTTTTTTTATAGAGTTGTAAGATAAACACAAATTCCATAGTGTTGCTGTTACCGAGCACATTTTAAATTCACTCAATGAATGTGACAAAGATAAACCGTATCTTTTGTAATTCAATTTATTAATTTCAGAATATATAATACAATAGCTTTCAACGTCCTACCAAAAATAATGCTACGAAAATATTCCTTTCTTTTTGATTCAATATATATATAAAAGAGCAAAATATATGATAACCTCGCACAGTTGAAATAGTTTAGTATATATGAAATTAAAAAAAAGGTATTACCGCATGGAAATGTTTTGCTGATTGAATAATTTATATATTATCGATGTCCTCATGCCACTACTTTAATTTGTACGATCCCGTTTTATAATTAAATAAATTAAATATATATTTCAATTTATAATTTAGTCCCCGAATATATATATATATATAATTTTGATACAACTTCAATTTATTATGTATAAATAAAGACGTAAAAATTGTATATGTATATTCAATTAATTTTGAATTATTATATTATAAATTATGACAATTTGTGATTTATGACTTTTGTTATTACACATAACATATACATTAATATAAAACATTAACTTGCCTATACAATATATGCATAAAACATCGACTAATAATATTTAATTATTATTGGTTTAGGTCCAATGTCATCGATAGAAGATAACGATGATGTTGATGACATAATTGATGTTGAATTAGAAGATTGTAGAGAACCATTAAAACCATGTGGTGGCCGAATAGGACGTCCAACAAAATCATCAATGTCATCGTCGGTATCGTCAACGGCCACCACCTCAGACGATGAACGATCAACACCCGATACAGTACAGGTAATTAAAAAAAAAACATATAAATACATAAAACAAATGAATGAGAAATCCTGTCTGAATATATTAATTAATTTCGAACATTTTCTATTAAAACACATATGTGTGTATGTATTATAGTCAAGACTGATGGATTCATGTAATTGTGATGATTTCAAAGATGCTCAATGTCATTTAGAAACAAAAGATTTATGGGATAAATTTCATGAATTAGGAACCGAAATGATAATCACAAAAACTGGAAGGTATGTTAAAATTGTTGTTGTTTTTCTTAAAAAAAAAAAAAAAATGCTATTTTTTGTCATGTGAAAAATCGTTACGAACAAAAATCTCTCATCATCAACTTCTTTGAAGCAAAAAAAAGGTTGTCAATCTATAAATCAGAATAACAATGGGAATATTTTCAATAGAAATGGGATGACATTCTATATTCTATTTTAGTCACCAAATTGTGTAATTGTGTATCATTTCAATATTTTATAATCAATTTCCATTCACAAATATAACAAAAAATATATTCAAACAAATATAACATTTTTTAAAATTGAAACTTGTATATCTTTTCTCTTTTGTGTCTGAGAAATATTCTAAAAATTTTGAATTTCACAGAAAATATAATAATAGATACATGATTTGAAATTAGCTTCCGTCTATAATTTATAGGCAGACAACGATATATATGGTATATATATCGGCTATTGTATTGATCATAAATAATGCAGATATAAAAATAAGTTTTCTGTCATCAAATTTATATGTCAATGAAAATACAATTGTACCACATAATTTATTAGCATTTCGTTATGTTGTTAATGCATTAATCTTCACAAAATATGTGAATAGTGTTTAATTTATACTATTATTTTCTTGTAAAATCATATAAAAACTTATCTGTTTAAATAATTTATTATCAATGGTGTAGCCATTCAACATAAAAATAATAAATGACTCATAACCTATCAATGGAATATGTTTTTTTTCTCATGCTAAAAAATATACATTTAAATAATAGATTACAATTGAATGTCCTTTTCATACAAATTCTATTGAATTGCATTTTTTAAATAATAAATATTTATTAATATGATTTTATGTTGAAATATCAATGAAATGAATATTAGAAAAAAAAAAATCTCACCATTTGTCATTGGCAATTGATTAACATTTAATAATATAGTTTCTATTTCAAAAGATAAGTGGTATGGTGTGTGGTAACAGAAATTTTATAAATTTACAGTTCATTTTATTGTTTTCCTTTACTGTCGGTTATATTGTGATCACATTAGGTACCACATGTACCGCTCATATATAACTATATATAATACTATTGTTATATATTTAAATATATTATTATATGATTTGCAAAAGTTTAGCATGCAAACTGATCGTTAAACATTTCTTTATATATAGCAAACGAAGCTGCTTTCAAAAACTAAACTAATAATATAAATTAATATTTACACTATAGTAATACCTATTTTATTTGGTGTTTTCTTTTTTGTTCTGTAATATACAAAATAATATTAGTAATATTACCAATAAACACATGTCATTGATATTCTAATAATTATATATATACGACGAGCGTATGTATATTAAAAAGTACTTGTGCTAATATGTTATACATATGTTTTATTACTTCTTATATATTCTATATATATATATATATATATATATATGCGTATTATTATAACATTACCGGGCGCACATCACCTAATGTTACAAATAAATAACGTATATACTTTTTTTGTATATCCATTTGTTCATTATAAATATTGATTATTTATATAATGTCTATATAAAACATAGGCATATGTGTAAAAGGGTAGTTTGAGGCACTTACATATATTGTATATATACAACGATGTAACACTTTGACTAATTGATTTACGTATATACTCTGATTAAATTATCACCTTATGAAGATTACATATTATTTAGAAACAATAACAATTTTATATATTTATTATCAAACCATAAATTGGAACAATATAATAATGAAATCTATATATCTTGTAAAATTTTTGACGCTTTATGACTTTGTAAGGATATTTAAAAATTGATTCTTAATAAAATTATTTAAATTACTGCATCACTGCGAATGTGATAGTCTTAAAAAAATAAAAAAATTAAAGTAATACTATACTGCGTTATACATTTGTGGATCCGTAAATGTCATTGCTGTAGAAGTTGTAGTGTGAATACAATCGTTTATACTGCAGTTTTTTTCCGAATTCTGCGACGGTTTAAAAATATACTTTTAAACGAGTAAATATATATATTGAAATAAATTGTTATATATCATTGTACGCAACTGATTTTATTTGAGTTTATTGCAATGACTTCAATTTTATTTTATTATAAATATCATGTGGAACGCAATCCCTTTGCAATGTCACAAAGATGTGGCACAATCTATAAAGTCATATATACATATAAATTAAGTGGCTACGTATATATACTGTCGCGGTCGTTTATATACAATATATATGATCATTGTTTCGATCTGAGTTATCCAGGTGGAGAGCACTTCAAGAATTAATAAATTTCGTTTTTCCACCAACCTACGTGGAAAATGTATAAAAAGTAGTCAATAGTAAAAGGCGTACTCTCATGCCCGGTGAAATATACTTTAACTTCATCTATTTACATTATATAACAAAAGTTAACATATGTTTCTACACATACACAAATTTTATATATTGCTACTATATACTGTAGTATATATGTATTTTATATGTATATAAATAGATTATATAGAAGTAGATACATTATTATATACAACACGTTCAAATATCTATATACAGATATAGGCTTATTTTATGTATACTTGTATAATTGTATAATATTGTAAAATTCTATAAATATACTCGTATATATTTTCGTATTCACATATAATCAATTTAATTAGTATGATTTTATGTTTTGTACTTAAACTGTTTGTGAATGAGGCTTTAAAGATGTCATTAGAGTCATATAAAATAATTACTATTTTGTATATTATGTTCGCATACAAATAGCAAATTATCATCGATTGTGTGCATATATTATTATTAAAATTAATAATATTAAAAGGCATATGTGTATGGTGTATATATTTTATATTTATATTATATATATACATATTCATATTTATAATTTATTTCAAACTATTATATATGTAATATTACATTACATTACATTATATACTATATTTTGTAATCTTAATTCTATGTATGTATTTATTATATATGAAGTGTTATATATTAAAAACTATATAATAAAATAGATATAATAATATGTATTTAGAATTTAATGAATAAGGAGGAAAACTTATGATAATAATAATTATTATTATATATATTATTACGTAGAGTGATGATGATACATATAACTTCTTTTTTCTTTATACTACCTATATGCTTATTATACGAACGTCTGAACGTTTTTCTTATAATGATTTTAATTTTTTCAACATTCTTATTTATCTATATTTATACATTTACGAATGTGAATATAATATTTAATATAATTATTTTATATGGTATAAATTATTTATCTTAAATTCTTTAGCGAGAAACATATTAACATTTATTAAATAATATATATTTATATATGTATTTATAGTAATGATTAAATAAAAACAATTAAAATACATATGGTGCCAGCGTATTTTATAATAATATGAATATATCGTATAAAATATATGAAAAATAAATTATAATTGAATAATTAATTATACATTTTACTCGGTTAAAACATTTTTTGCGTAAATTTCTAAGTTTCTTCTTGCATGCACTTTGTCGAACATACGTATCTCATAGATTGTATTGCTTATTAAAAACTAAAAATTTATATTAATTCGTTGATAATTTCACGTTAGAAATTCAAAGTTAATTGAAGTTTTAATCTACTTTATTTTTTTTTGTGGACCATAACAACATTAAATTTTCCAATAAAATACTTTAAATAATATCGATTTATATTTCAAAAGATAAATACAAATATAATAAATATAAAGTTGATTTTCTATTTTATCTCACATAGTAAAATGTTTATATGAAAATGGAAAATAGTAAAAATCATTTTTCTATATATAATATGAAAAATTGAATGAAATTGATTTAAAAAAATTTAAAATGTATAAACTGTTAACATTTAATTGATTTACATAAAATGTATATTTTAATACTACAATATATATATATATATATTATTTAATAGCATAAGTAATATTTATAATAATTTTCATGTACGTACGTGATAAGGTGATTGAAAAATGACCTGCACGTATAGACAACAGTTCCATCAACATCACTTAAAATGAAATAAAAAGTTAATATTTTATTTTCCACAATGATATATTGAAAATTATATATTTTAACTTATATTTATTAAAAAAAATATTGTTTACTTAATCCTATATATATTTGAATATAATTTTCCATAATGCCCGTAATGTTTTCTTGTGCTTAGCACAAAAACATAAATTTATGGGATAAAAATTCGAGATGCCAGATATTTATTAATCAACTCTTAATATATAATCTGTACACATATTTTTTGTGGTTTTGACTTTGATGTTATAAATTAAATGTGTGTGTACTATTGCGCACGTAAAACAATTTAATTATATATTGAATATTATATTAATAATAATAATAATAATAAATTAATATTAAAATATTATTATTTATAACAACTATTAATTATTTTAAATTATAAATATCATTAAATAACATATTTCATAGATTTTATATATTAAAATAAAAATGAATTAATTTTGCAATTTATATTTTTAAATCTAATGCATAAATACTCGCCGCTTAAAAATTACTATATTAAATATTATATTTTATAATTGTATATAGCTATAACTTTTTAGTTAGAAGTTTATCGTTATATATATATATATTTATATAATTTATTTCACATATGCAAAATATATAAGAAAAAGGCTATATAAATGCCCACACATACAAAGTTACAATTGTACTATATTTACAATATGAAATATATAGATATAATATTATATATAAATATGTTTTATGTGTAAAGTGTATATAAAATAATGTATAAATTTTATGTTGGGAAGTCGTTAAAAAACATTATTTTTTTTTTTGTAATGAGACTTTTTTTTTTATAATAAAGTGAACGTGTGCGCTGTGATTTAAGATATAATATTTATATATGGAAAAATTGTATATAATTTAATTTTATATTATACAAATATATAATATAAAATATAAATAGTATAATAAATATGGTATTTATAACATTAATGGAGTGGAAAAGATTTGTTTAAATCATTTAATATATATATATAGAGAGAGAGTATATAGACACTAACGCAATCACACACACACTATTATTATTTTAATAATTGAATTTAAAATCTAAGTATAATACTTTAAACACTAATTTTTTAAGAATTTTATAATGCAGATATAATAACAATGGTACAATCTTCTTCATATATGATGCAGTAGCGAAGCCAGAGATATACCATTCTGTTTTCACTAAATTTTTCTTATATAAAATGGGCTGTATGAAATTAAACTAAATTATGAAAAAATTGAATGCCATTTTTGAATAAAGAATTGTGAATCGCAATTTCGATTGTTCATATAGAAAACGTATTTCAAATCATTTATGGAATTGAATGCGGTACTTCACCACGATAGATTAACATAAATACCTCACACACACACACATTGCAGTACCAATGGTGTTTTAATACTTTTATAATATTAGTTGAAATTAAATATAAAAATTGCTATGCATAATGACCGAAAATTGGACACAACACCCTATTTATGGTGTTACGCGCATTTATACAGAAAAGTTCATGTCAAAACAATTTATAATATTTCTAAAAGAAGAAATTATTAGTTTTTTTTTTTATAAATATATATAATTTACCCATCGATTAAAATAAATTACTTAATTTTTTTTACACCCATCATCTACCTCTAGCCTCTTATAACATATAGAATAGTATCATATATAAAAAAACAACACATAAAGGTACACTTCACAGGTGTCACCTAATTATATTTTGTCTTTTTTTTTTTTTCTGTAAATATATAATTATAGAAACGAAGAAAATATTTTATAATACAGAAGTTTTTTTTTTATTTAATAATATGTAAAATATATACAGAAAAATTATTATAATTATAAAATAAAAAAGAGTTTAACTAAAAAAATAGGCACCTGCTGTTTTTACATTTTTTTTTTTTATCTGCTGCGGTTTTTTGTGTGCGTTATTTTTTTCACATTATTATTTATTTCATCTTTTTATTGTTTTTTTTTTTGTATTATAAATATAAATTTATTTAACTAATAATGTTAAAATCTTTTTAAATAAAGATTTTCTAATGGAAAATTATTATTTACTTTATTTTTTTCCATAAAATTAATTTAATTACTATTTATATTTATATAAATAAAAAATTAATTAAATTTAATAATTCGTCATCATTGCCGATCGTAGTCACCACCACCACGAATATTTCTATGTTATGAATTCCATTGTTTTTATTTTAATACAGACTATGGCTGCACGATGTATATATAAAAAATGAAATTATCTGTTTTTAATATAAAATTATATTTAGTGAAACATAAAAACTATATATCCCACTGAGACAGTGTGGGGCAGCACATTTAACGTATACCATATATATGACACATTATTTATTTTTTTTTAGCAATACATTTAAATATAATAAATATTACTTATTTTATAAATTACATGTTTTGCCAACTGAGCCAAGCCACAATACACAATTGTTGTGTCAAAAAATTTATTTTGAAATATTTTGATCTGTACACTATGTGAACGAAATTGCATTTCTAATTATTTAACTATATTACTAACTAAATGTTCAATTGTAAATATATATATTTAGCATCAATCAATATACATTTTTTGTATAAGTGTCAAATTTAAATAAAAATATAATATTAATTAATTTAATATATCACATATATAAATACTTTCGAAATTAAAAACATGCTGCGTGATATTTAAGTTTTAAATAGTTGCATGAAATATTTTATATTTTTCTTTTGATTTTATTTGTTTCAATAAAATGACATGAAATCATAGATATATACGACATCCAGTCAGCCATATATTGTTAATTGTTTCTATTCCAATTATAATGCATACTCATAATATTGCTTGTATTAGAGAATAAATCAAATCAAGTGTCTATATACCATTATTTATAAATATGTAAATATGTGATTAAATAAACATAAGGTTTAAATGAAATATTTTTGTATACACTTTGTTAATTGTTGTGTAATGTGTATGTAATATATATTAAAATATAGTAGCTTAATATGCTAATACTATATATAGAATATGCAGCACGCACAGTAACGAAGCGTATATCCGATTATTTTGATTAATTTAATATGGACAATGTTTAATAATTATATTATTTGATGATTAGCCATATAAAAATAATTGAATTATGAAAATATCTATCTTTCGTTAATTGCAATACAATTGGTGAATTATGTTATGTACTGCAATGCAATGTAATTTACCAATTTGTCTGTCGAATATAGAATTGTTGTTTTAAAATATGTTAAATTTTAAATTAATACAAAATTTTACATCCTTAAATTCAAAACATCGCTCCAATTCAAATTCAACAATTTTTTGCATTTTTAATGCAATTATGTTTTTCTATAGTAATATTTTACGTAAGTTATATATTAACACTCCAATTGGTGTTTATGCTTTATTTATAACAAACATTTAATATATACAACATTCAAATTGGTAAATTAGCTCCAGCACAGGAGTATAACAATAACACATCTATATGTAATTCGTGATAATTAATTTAGATGTTTATTTAATTCCTTTATTTTTTTTATATACTATGAGTGACTATATAGTCCCAAATAATCTTTAATTTATATATTGAAAGCAATCATTTGATGATTATTTACAATTTATTTATTTCTATATATGTGCGATAATATGTAGAATATCGTTTTATCAATATATCTGGAATATTAATATAATAATAGGTATTACCTTGATTACCACCCGCGTAATAATACATATTTATTCCTTAAGTTTTTGTAGTGATAACAACTCAGCCAAGTTCATAAGACAAATATTGATTTATTTTAACATTGCGAAAGATCTAAATTTTTGCAATTTTTAACATTTTAACATCATGCATTCAATTAATTCACGTTTTTTATTAACATTATATAATTTTTCGAGCGTATAATATAGTATTTCATTTAAAAATATTATCATATATACCGTCCATGGCAGAAATAATTTTTATATTTTTGCAGCGACACAGTGTTATTCCCTGAATAAAAACGCATAAGATTATTGATGCTATACTTTCTATACGATCTCAACTATAGAATGAGGTATATGAAATTTAAAAAAAAAGACAATATAAAGATATTTTACTTATGAATATGGTTGAAATTGTGATGGACAAGCCACAATATAACACAGGCGATATAACTACATCTGTTATAGATAGCTATATATACCAATAAGTAAAGACAATTCTTTTTATAATACATTCACGTAACATTATATTAATTTTATTATTCTCATTCTAAAATATTATTATAGATAGAAATTATGAAATATTATTTTTGATTTCACATAAAATTTTCTTTTCACATAACTATTTTCTTGGGCAAAAAACACATTTGTGTACATGCGACGACGCTTCGTCATGCTGTTTAAGTATACATACTTAAAAAAAAAAAAAAATTAAAAATTATAATAATAATATAATTGAACAGAAAACATATCAACAAGTTGAATAACATTTTTATCATAAACAATAATAATATGTAAAAATTTATATAATTTATAATATATAATATATATTTATTTTATCTCTAGCCTAAAGTATGTGTTGAGAGTTTTAACTATATATCTCGTACATATTATAATACTGTTTACATAAAAATATACATAATGTGTGTGTATGATGTGTACAAGAACAATGAGATAATTGTTGCGCAACAAATTGGTTCAACTGATTATTATTAAAAAAAAAATAAAATATACGACACAATATTATTCATACTATGTATGATTTTATGATTGTTTTATAATATGCTTTGATATATAGTAATAAAAATAATAAATATATAACAACAAATTAAAAGTATATAATATACATTTAAATTGAATGATATTTCATATGTATACAATAATAATGTATTAAAAATGCATGTACAAAAGAATGTTTACACATTTACAATATATGCTTTCTTTCTTCATAATATCATATATATATAAGACTCTAACTATAACTAAACTACATAAACATAACCATTGTTTTTTTTTTCTGTAATGTGTTAATTATATTAATATAAATAATTAATAAAAAACGAAGAAGTAAAAAAAATAAACAGGAAAAACATTAAAACAATTATGCACACGTCACTTTATTTTTTTCTTTTATGATATAATTTAATTTTTAAATATTATTATTCCATGTTTCTATATATAGACGAATGTTTCCAACAGTACGTGTATCATTTAGCTGTGTATCAAAACCAAAAAAACCAACCGATGCATTTTATGCTGTCCTATTAGATATTATACCAGTTGATTCAAGACGCTATCGATATGCATATCATCGTTCAGCATGGCTTGTTGCTGGCAAAGCCGATCCACCACCACCCGAAAGATTACATGCTCATCCGGATACACCTATAAATTATGATGCATTAACAAAACAAGTGACATCATTTGAAAAGGCTAAATTGACAAATAATGAACAGGATAAAAATGGACAAGTATGTAACAAAAAACTATATAAAAAAATGTAATTATATATAATTATAAAAGACAAAGTGAATACTTTTATAAATGTATAACACACATTATCCAAACCAATAACAAACTTTTACTCTATTGTATGTACAATAGCATGCATTTTCTTATGCTCATTTTCCATTTTCTTTCGTTGCCTATAGCAACTGTCTGTCTGCATATAGATGTATATCTAACTGGAAGTATACTTACTTTTGTACATAGTATAATATTACAATTTTTTTTTAAATGGCTTCAACACGACCACCCCCACACTTCATCATATCACACGTAGTATATGTCTTATGTAATAAATTATATATTTCTTTCGTCCGGTCGATAAATAAAATATAATAAAATTTTTATTATAAATTTGCTAATTTTCCGTATTTATTTTATTGTATATTATCGAAAATAAATTATAGGTAGTGTTAAATTCAATGCATCGTTATCAACCACGTATTCATTTAGTACTATTAAAATCAGGTCAAAAAATACCAACAACACCATCGGAACTAAAAGATTTAAAACATAAAACATTTGTATTTCCATCGACAATATTTACAGCCGTAACAGCTTATCAAAATCAATTGATAACAAAATTAAAAATTGATTCAAATCCATTTGCTAAAGGTTTTCGTGATTCATCGGATTTTGGCAGGTACGAGTAAGTGTTAAAAATTTATATATATTTATTTATTTTTAATTTATAAAAAATTTATTTTTTATTTTTTTGCAACATATCAATTCCCGCTGCCGCCGCACGGGGTACAATATAAAAAAAGCAAAAAGAAAAAAAAAAAGAAAAAATATTAATTACAATTAACATTAATAATTTTTAATATTTATCTAATTTAAATAGAGATCCAATAGATGCAATATTTTTGGAACAACATTTGAATTCACAATTTCGATATACATCAGACATATCAATTTCACAATTAGTTGCACACGATGCTATGGAACGAGCCAAACAACATTTTTTATATACAACTAATAATGTATCGGGTTTGTCACAAGGACCACCACCTCCACCCCCACCGCTACCACCATCATCCTCATCATCATCATCATCATCATCCCATTATGTCGATTCAAATTTGCTATCACAATTATATCAACGTCAACAAATTTTCGGCTTAAATTTAGGTATATTTCCTGGTTTTTTCCCAGCACAATTTTCACCCGGTCTATTTCCAAATATAAATTCCGTTCCTAATGCTGCTGCTGCTGCGGCTGCCGCCGCTGCTGCGGTACAAAAAAATTATAATTTATCACCAACACAACAACAACAACAACAACAACAACAACAACAACAACAACAACAACAACATCAACAGCAACAACAACAACAACAGCAACAGCAACACCAGCAACAACAACAGCAACAGCAACAACAGCAAACACATTTACCTTCCGTACCACAACAACAACAACAGCATTCACCAAAACCACAATATATTGAACATCCACAAGTATTAAATTCAAGAAATAATTCAATATTACCAATGGACTTACGCGATAGAGAATTAAAACGATTCCATCCTTATCAAATACCACAAAATTCATCGGCTCGAACTAGAACTCCATCAACTTAATAAATTGTTATTGATTGAGACGAAGGTGTATTAGTATTCCTGATTTGTATCCGCGCGTACGGTACAGACGAGTATGATTACTTTTTTTTCTTCTATATTACAGTAATAAATAAAGTAGTTGCTCGGTCGGCATAATTTATATAGAATGAATAAATTCAATAATTAATAAATAGGTGCGCGTACAATGTTTGTAAATATGAATAAATTCATGTTTATACGACGAGTTTATATAAATTGATTTATATGTAAAAAAAATAGATCAATTAATATAAAACAAAAGTGTGTAAACGACAATGAAAAATATTATAAATAAAACTTACTACTTACACCAATAAAATAAATATAAATAATTTTAGAATTATAAATAAATTAAAAAACTGTGATGATATTTCATAATTAAAATGTTAATTAACCTATATTTGTATATATATATAATAAATTTCCTTGCATTCTCAACACATCCATATACATATGTAATATATGGTATATGCATTTGTGTAAATGATATATAAATAAATAATTAAATAAATAAATAATCAAATATTATGTGTGTATAAATGTATATTCTATATTAATATACACGCGTACCTATGCACATATTGTAATAATAATAAATATAAAATTGTATTAATAAATGGCTATGTAATTAATATATTGTGTAAGTAAATGACAAATATATAGAATTTAATTAATTAAATAAAATATCTATATATATATATATATATATACAATTACAATATATATATATATGTATATAGAGGAATTCGTAATGAAAAAAAAATATTATGGTATTGTATTTATTTACTTATATATTTTCTTTATATAAAGTTGATTTTGTAAGATTCAGTTCCAGCGATTATCATAATAGTTTAATAGATCATTTTGCAGTTATTTATGCTGAGATATTGGCTACATAATGGCAGAGAAACAAAATGAAATAATTGGTAAGTGAATTTTATTAACTATAATTATAACGACTATAATATATAAAAACATTTCTCATTATTTCTGTTACATACATACAATTTTGATCCTGTAATCTTCATATCCATTTTATTCATCCTATTTTATTTTCTTTTATAAGAAATGATACGAGCATTGCAGGTCCTATAGAAAGTGTACGTTTATTATTGAAAATTATCCGGATAGCAGGTCCTGGAAATGTCTTAGATGCAATTTAAATAAATTCAACTACCTTTTATAATAACAAACATGATATACATAGTTTCAATAATTATATGTGTACGGTTGTGGAATCAACTTTCATCCTTCAGTTTTACATTCTATGCAATTGTCATGGTAAATTTTTTTCATAAAATATACATATATTATTATTATATACTAGAGTTAACTTTACAAATTCATTAAAAATTTAGTTAATAATTTATTCATCATTTTCATTCAATCCGCTGTTGCGTTCCGGTTCATAACAGATATGACATATTTATTTTTAAGAATTATTATTATTAAGAGGTCCTACCAATTTTTCTTGATTCATTAATTTTTAGTTTTATATAATATCCTTTTTATCCACATATGTGTGCGCATGGAATTTTTAAAATTATCCTTAAAAAAAAAACATTAAAATTATTCACACGCAAAATAAACCACTATATTTTTAATTATGGTCTGAAAATTAATATAGAAAATAGATATACAAAGTGAGAAATTTTTTCGATCACGTGTCATATTAATTTCAGTTCAGTTCCTCAGTTATGCACTGATTTTTACAACCAACATCATCTCAGTCATGATTTAATAATTAATTATTAATGCTATGCTTTACAAGAAACTCAGATTATTGTTTTAGTTTTAGTTTTTTTTTTTTTTTAAACAATCAATCAATAAAATATTGTCTAAAAATATATTTTGCAACCTAGAAAACATGAGGCCATAATTGTCTCCTGTTGAGATTGAAATGTTTTTTTAACAGTATATATATATGTTTTGACTAAGGCTCTTTTTATTCTGATGTGGCGACGCACACAATCGATTTAATTCTATATATCTAGATGAACTATTCGCTCTCGTATACCATTTATTATTTTTATATAGAAAACCGGTGTAAATTTATATATTGTCCCATAACATTTTCTATTGATATTTTAAGTACCATATTTATTTTTATTGTAATAAAATCAATATAATATTATATGTCGTCTAATAGTTTTTTATACAAATAAATGGTAAATAATCGAAATTTCAAATATTATTTAATATTATAGACAACTATAATAAAACGATATAACACAATATAAAATATTACAATGCAAGTCAATTTATTCTCAAATGTTATTTTAAAAGCTTTTATATAATGTGGCAATTATACACTTTTCAATATGAATTGTTATAAGTAATATGTTTATATAATGGGTATAAAAAATTATATTATACTTGCGTACATTAAAATGATAAATATACCTAATATATAAAAAATATTTATTTATAATTTTTTCTATTATAATAATAATAACAATAATAACAATAAAGTTTATAATATTATATTAAGCTTATTTATATTCTAATAAATAAATTGATTTTAGTAAGACCATTTGAAAAGTCATCGGAATGAATTTTGTTATGGAAAAATTATAACATACTTTAATTTTTGAATTTAATATTATATAATTTTATGAATTATACCATTTCTTATAGTAGTGGGTCATTGCTTTGTTGGTTTCTATTTTGCAGCAACTTAAAGAATTTAATTAATTACTAATCTTTTATTAGAATCCAAAAATACAATATAATTTTCTACAAACACCAACCACCACCACGTCTACAGTGTCTATGGGTAAATAGCTAGATGTAGACGAAATGAGTTTATAAATCAGCTGATCTATTGATAAGATTGTGTGAAACAACAAATTTTGGTTTTTGCTATAAAAATGTATTAAATTTAACTTCACCTAATCAATCTTCTGAATATTTCTATCAATTATCAATTATAAATAATGTAATAATACATATAATAATTGGATTTATTTATTATTATTATTTATTATTATTTATAATTAGCAGGATAAATGCATTCAATTTTTTATATTACTTTTAATAAATGTTTTAAACATCGTCTAAATTAATAAATAAAAAATGAAAAACACTATAAAATTATGTATAAAATAGAATAATTAAATAATGAAATCAATTGAAAAAAAAAAAAAAAAAATAGAATTTTGACAGTAATAAATTTACTCTACAAATATTTGATTTTTTTATCACAGGGTTATTTTTTTATTTTTTCTCCATATAAGGTTATTTTCGCACACATCACTCGCACGACACTCACATTTTTACACTTGTCATCCAGCGTCGTCATCGATTTCGCTCATAGTCTGGTTACTGATACTGCGTAGTCAATAAAATCGATCCGTATAAAAATAGACAAGATCTATTAATTGGTAAAAAATTTTAATTATTTATATTTAAAATACATTTTTGTTATAATTAATTAATAGTGAAGACTTCAAAAAATGTTAGTTTATGAATTTAAAAGTGTTTAAATAGCTTTTGAGTGTAAAAAAATATATATTGATATTTATATTAACGCACCATTTGACTCAACGTTAAGTCTTTCATAAAATATGCTTATGATTTTATAGAGTGAGTCTGATTATCTTTTATTGTTTTAATTATATTATATATTATTTATTTTAACTACAAAAACAAACAATTATCATCAATTTATTATTATTTATTATTATTAATTAAACATTATAATATATTTTTACTATAATTATTAAAATTGTTCATATTTGGAAATTATAATACATATAATCCATTCAAAAAAGTATTATAATATAAATTTAAGTAAATCATTTCTAATAAAAAATAAACGCTAATGACTATACCAATGATTAATAACGCGAATTCAATAATCCAATATTTCTTAACCATTTAAAATTAATTAAAAAGAAAAAAAATTATCATCATCATCATCATCATCGATAAAATACCATTTATTTAAAAATAAATTGACAACGATTTTGTACAGTAATAAACTTTACAGATATTCAATTGTTTTAATATTTTATTATTGTCTGCATTTAATTTTCGCTTTCTCACTCTATTTTTATTTTTTTTTTGTATCGATTTTGGTTTGGTGGCAATGTGCGTAGTTACTAGTTAGTTCATTCATTCATAGTCGATGGCCGTATGAGAAAAAAAAAAAAGAATAGTAATATTTGATATAAAATTTTAATTATTTAATATATAATTTTTTTAAACATAACTATTACTAAATACTTTAATTAAACTTTAAATATAGTGTAGTGTGTGTGGATTTAAAAAAGTTTTTTCTATAAAGATTTTGAGGATAAAAAAATATATAGATAAGAAAAATTTTAGTTTTCTTTTTTTTGTTTGTTAGAAATGACGATGGTAAGCATTTTAAATAAAAAAAAAATATTATCTTTTCTTCTTTTAATTATATTATATTATTTATTTTAACTATAAAAAGACAATTATCATCAATTTATTATTAAACAATTAACAAATTTGTATTAGAAAAGTAGATTTTTTTTTTTTACCAACTTTTTTTATGGTTATGAAATCAGTGTCAATTTTAAGTTATTTTATTCGAATAAATTAAATCGTGTGTGAATATATATTTGTGACTTTAATAAATTATAAAACATTTTTGCCTATATTATTGAAATTATTTACAAATTTTAAATACGCAATAAATACAAACACTAATTAGAAATACATTTATTATAATTTCGATAATGCAAAAGTTTGTAAAAAAATCATGTCTACTGTTGTTGTTATATACAACGCTGTTGTTGATGATGATGAATTGGTAAGTTTTTTTTTTTTTTTTTTTATATATAAATATTATCTATTATTTATGTATTTATTTTTAAAACCTGTAAATTATTTTTTGATTTAAATTTCTATTGTATTTATTTTATAATACAAAACAATACATTTATTTTTAATTAAACAATGCAAGTACTAGAGAGAGCGAGAGATAGGTGAAAGATTATTATATTTGACTGGTTCAATCTCACCTATATATGAGTTATATTTCAATGTATATAATTTAACACAAATATCACATTAATATTTTGTACATAGATTATATACAATCAAATGGTTGTAAACCAGGGTTATTCAAAATTTGTTAACTTTGTTTTAACTTTGATTATGGGAAAAAATAGTTCCACAATATAAAATTTTGTTAAAATCAATAGAATCATCTAGAGGATCTTGGATGACAAACAGCCATCCTAAAAGCAATTTTTTTTTTGTCCTCCGATTGCAGCTATTCGTTTTTCATGATTTCTATTTTTATACTCTTTTTGAATATTTATTATATTTACCCTTATTTTCAGAAATATTCAAAAATACAAATATTTTTTTTTTGGACAAATGTAAACAAACGAAACGTCTGTGATGACGACACAGTTATTAAAACAATTTTGCAAACACATAATTTTTGTCTAACACTTTCCAAAAACATTAATTTTTGTGTTGTCTAAATAAATAAAAGATAATTGCGGGCAAATGAAAATCAATGTCATGAATTTGTAACAATTATCAAATGCATTAACAATATATTTTATTCCAATAACTTTTAGTGTAACCTAAAAAATAAATATAAATGTCGTTCCTCTACTTTATATCATTTTTGATACCTGTTGACAAGTTACGAAAAATTACATTTCTTTTGTAGTATATATTCATAGTATTTTATTATTCGTCATCAACAATAAAATTTAAAAATAATTTCGGACCTAAATATAATATGTTATTTTTAGTTTATTATATTTTTTCGATCCTAAATGTATTTATTACTTCTCATATAAATATGTATATACATTTTAACATCATATTCGTATACATTTGTGAATTACCTATGTGTGACATTTTTAAACATAATTTATAGTTTTTTAACTTGATACATTTTTGTGACTTTCTTGTAATTTTGGGTGGTCATTTTTTTTTTTTTTACCATTTTTTGTAAATTATATTTTATGCATATTATACCTTCTTTGTATTTTAGTTAAATATTATATGTTATCGATATTTTTATACATTAAACATTTTTATCCATTTGGCAGTGAGTTATTATGTTAAACATTGACAGTATTGTTAGAAAATATGTTGGATTAATATATATTATGTTATTTTTGTATAATAAATACTTAAATAAATACTAATTTTTTAATCCTCCTTTTGGAAATACTTAATTATGCTATATAATATGGTGCGGCGTTAGTAAAGGCTTAAATATTTTTGACTTGACTAGAAAAGTGTGTGTGTGTGTGTGTGGAATTGAAAATTTATATTAATTTTTAATATAGATAAAAGTTTTTAATTCACAAAAATTGTAATTGTAAGAAAAATATCTTATTCGTCCTCCGACAAGTTATTTCATTAATTTTGATGGTTTTTCTTTTACAAAAAATTTACTACCATTAATTTATTTACATTAATTTTTTTATGTGTCATATTTAAAATCAAAATCATTGATAATTCATCATAAATTTATATGTTTTATCTAAATATAACATAACAACTCTATGCTTATAATATTTATGTATATTTATTTTTATATATATATAGAAATAATATATAAACAGTATTATTTTAAAATTCTTTATATGTGCTTGTTTTATATATATATATGAAAGAATTCCATATTGTATAGGACAAAAAACCAGAGAAACGTCATAAAATAATCGTATATGAAAAATAAAAATAATATATTATTTATGGTTAACATTTTATTACCTCATTTGGTCACCCATGATGATGATCGTTACAAAACATATACATATAAATACGACATATACGCGATAATACATATTTTATATACACAATATGATATATGATGTGTTTTAAAAAAATATCGGTAAGGTTTTTAACTTTTATATGAACATTAATTTAATTTAATTTTTTTTATTTTTTTTTTTTTTATGGATAAACATGTGTTTTATTGTCCACCATAACACATCGCATATTATCATTTCAAATTAATACCACTGTTTCTTGTCCGTGTGCCTTGCATATATTTATAACATATATATATATATATATATATGTATAAATTAGTGTATATATACAGTATTGACACGATAATTCAAATCAATCAAAATGGATTTTGTAAGTGTAGTTCATAAACTGAATCAATTCGAAGATCAACGAAACAACATTTCCAAAAATGTATATATTTTTTTTTAATAAAATTGAACGTTAAATTTTATACTATATAATATTAATTTATTATTAGAGAAAAAGTTCAGCTTATCGAGTAGAAATTTGTTCTGGATTGTCCGAATTCTAGTATCTATATAATTAAATGTACTTATGAATTGATGAGATGACCGTATTATCGAACCAATACTGTATAAATATATATATATATACTTGCATACACCTCTACAATATTACGAACAAGTTATTTATTTTATTTTTAGTTTATGATTAAAATAACGACAACCTATCTGAGAATCTATCAGTTTTGTAAAAAGATATCTTGTTATTATATATATACATTTAATATTATTGTTCTTGTTGTTGGTGTTGTTGTTGTTGTTGTAATTGTTGCTTCTTTTTAAATATGTAATAAATTATTAAACCTTTCATCATTCAATATCATATAAAAAAATCAATCGTTTCTTTTTTCTTAAAAAAAAAACAAAAATATTTTTATGCATATAAGAAAATACAGAACCGAATAAGATTTTAGGGTTCTTTTTTTTTTTTAGAGTTATACGCTCAGTAATATGGTGAGTCAATGATTGATAATTCTTTATAATTGTAACTTTTTAGTATAGACATCGAAACGAACGATACATTAATTTTCGGTTCAATTGTGTATAACATTTAATTTAAAAATAAAGGTCTTTTTTTCAAAATAATATAAACTAAATCACATTGATACATTTATATTAGTCACAAATCTGGCACTGTAAATATATAAGTATTTTAACTATATATTGTAGAATTGATGAAGAATGTATGTACTATTATAATATATTGTAGTAATTATATATATGTTTATGTCCATATACAAGAATTTAATTAATTAAAGAAGCTATAATTTTTATTTTTATTTTCTTAAATATTTTCTTAATATCATCAAATCAGTTAATTACTTAGTCAGTATTAAAAAATGTTGGTTTTTTTTTTTTTTTTTTTATATGTGTTTATATTATATTGCTAAGATTTGACGGACGCGTTCTCTCTGTGTAGTCACAATATATGTAATATTATGTATATTATCATATATAATTGAAATGCAACTGGATTTTAGTTTATAACATATGTGCGTGCATAAGTGCATTTATTATAATTCCATTAGATTTGATTTCATGAAAGTTATGTATTTGTTATATATTATGTACCTGCGTTGCGTTTTATATATGTTTTGTAATGTTGGTTGGTTCAATAGTTTGTCTTTCCTGTTGCTTGGAAGCGACGTTAATTTATTATATATGTATAAAAATCAAACCAGTATATAAAACGTGAAAATTTATTCACTATTCCTAAACTAATGCGAACAGAAATTTAATTTCGATTTAATATTTTCTTTATCGCTTTATTTTTTCAACAGAAAAATTCGCAAAAAATTACAAAAATGGTCATTGGCCATAGACTCGTAGAACATATGACAAAGAAATGCTGCAATATATATAACAACAATAAAATTTGTTGAAACAAGTAAATAGTATATATAAATATAGATTAATACATTGAGCTATCTTATCGCATACAACAATGAGGTTCTTTAAATGTTGAGGCAAATATTGAAAAAAATCTTAAATAATTGCTATGCTATACAATTGGTGAATTGTTATATACTTCCATGCCGAGTAATTTACCAACTTGGCTGTAATGAATGTTTAGTATAGATACGTTAATAGATTCCACGTAGAGTAATATGACTTGCTGCTACATAATTCAAAATACTCTATCTATCTATCTATTTATCTATCTATTTATCTGTCTATCTATTTATCTATATATTTATCTATTTATCTATCTATCTATCTATCTATCTATTTATTTTTCTATAGCTATGTATAAATTTCGTATTTTTATATTCCATTAAATTTAATGTCATAATAATCTATTATTGTCACATTATATATATTCCCATTCATTTTACAAAACCATTTTATAACTAACTACTGGTTTATATATATATAAAATTGTATCCTATGTACATAAGTGTATGTATGTATTAAATGCACATAAAATTCCTAGATTTATATATATACGTGTCGTTTATGTACATAGTCTTTATATTTATCCATTATATATATATATATATATATATAATATCAGATTAATTAAGTCGAATGACAAAAGAGTAGTATAGAGAGGTACTTTAAAATTTAAGCTTTATATTATATATTATATTAACATACAATATATCCTATACTCCTCATGATTTTATAAATATATAATAATAATAATAATAATAATAATAATAATAACATTTAGAATGTATGTATATATAAAACTCTACGACAGCCTTAATGCCATTGTAAATGTATATTATATTTTCACAAATTACTACCCTTCCGGCAAACACCATTGCTATATATATTTGTATATTATATTATAATAGTAATAAAATGTATTGTATATATTTATATATATTTTTCTTTTTGTGATAATTCGGCGAAAAAGCAAAATTGTGCGAACTTTCACAACATTTTGTTGAGTAAATAATGATTATCAGATCTTTTGAATTGTATATGCATATATTTATGTAGGTTATATATGGATGATTATAGAAAATGGTATGGTTTAAATTTATTTATTTTATTTTATTTTTTTTTTTGTACTTTTACGACAACCTCTACAATACCACCACTATAACCTCTACAACCTCTACAATACCACCACTATAATATTGTAATATATACATTTACCAATATAATATATAGAAATTCACGTACGACAAGTATATTTTTTCACTGTCATGTATTATGGTATCAACAGCAAACTGAATAGAATTTGTATTTTAAAGTTAATACGATATAAAAATTGTATATACAATAAATAAATAAAATTGTTATAGGAAAATTGTGAAAATTTTTATTTTATTATAAATGTATGTATGTATTTTTTTTTTTTTTTGTCTATTGTATATACATATAAATTGGGATTACATTTTCAAATCCCCGCATATTATGGATGACACAGATATATATGTTAAGAAATGTTTTTAATTTTAATATGTAAATTATAATATATAAAAAGTATTTTGATAATCCTTTATACATAAATAACATTCTGTTGGAAAACTATAACCGGGAATGATTTTCAAATTAACTGTGTGTATAACTATTGACTACTGATTGAGTTATGTATTGTGAATCGGCTACGTCTTAACAAACTATAAAAACTAACCGAAATGACTTTCTATAATATTTTTGTATAATGTTAATATAAATAATGAAAATGATGCGTAACTTTACAATTTTAAAAACGAAAATAAAAAATAAAATAGAAACAAAAATTTGATGGGTTTTTAACTAGGCGATTTTATCTTAAAATATACAAATTGTTAGAGAATATATAATTATGGTATATATTATTACAAATTACACAGTACATAAAAACCATATCATATTTTATACCAAATATAAATTTTATTTTATATTACTAATATTATTAGTAGGCAGCAACGTTACGCACTTTTTTTTTTTTTTTTTTTATCAAACGCATTGTCTTTAAAATGTTTTATTATGTAAATTTATTTAAGCGATTATATATAGAAACCATTATGAACATAACACAATTTCTTCGCTAATTATCTTTAAAGAGATAATGTATTTCCATTTTTTTTTTCTTTTTTGCTACCCAATTTTAGTCTCATCGGTGTATTTTTATTTTTACATATATATATATGAAATATGCAGACATTAAGATATATATATATATATATAATAACGATCATAGAGAGAGTGTGGTGCAAAATGTATTCCCACACATTTTTCTTTTTTTTTCAATTATACATTAAATTTTAAATGTAATTTAGAATTTAAAGCATTTGAAACACCTATACTCGATGATGATGATTCAAAAGAAAAATACTACAACTATTTAACGGATGGTTATGCGGAAAGAAATATATGTTACAGCAGTATAACAATTAACCAGATATATATAATAGAGGGATGGAAAAAAATGTTTGTCGCACCACCCTGTATTTATAAGTTTTAAATTAATATACACAACAGAGAACATATATAAAATTATACAGCATTTATAAACCCTAAATTTTTTTAAAATTTTTTGTACTATTACATTTTAAATTAAGGGCAGTAAAAATAATATAAAAATAAAATAAAATAAGGGATTTTTATAAATATATATTACTATAATCAACATAATCAACATAACAACAACAACTGCCTGCCAAAAAAAAAAAAAGTTTTAAATGTTTATAAATATGTATATTTTTACGGTTACACTTTTTATCGCATCAAATTATGTGAACATTAATTTTTGTTTTCATTTTGGGTTGTGTCGCATACTATTATTTATAGAAAATAATTATATTTGATAAGAAGAGAATTTAAATGGTATATAGATATAGAATTGTATTTGTTTCTATAATTTTCATATGGTTATATTTATCGAATAGAGTTTTTGTATATATATTTAATTTAATGATGTATATACATTTTACATTTAACGCTTATGCAATAGATTACTTAATTTATAATTATTATTAAATTATCAATTATAATCCACACAATTATAATTAGATCTCTAAAACTATATACTCCAGATATATTAATTTAAAGTTAATATGTGTAAAAAGTTTAAAGTACCTGGCTTCCATTCTGTATATTTAATTTTTTGTCAATTTTTTATAACATGTCCAATTGTAATTTACGTAGGCAGTCTAAAAAATTCTCGATAAATAAATGACATTAGAAAATGTGAGCACACAATTGTATTGGAAATTTTCATCCTTAATATAAACGCGTGTAAAATTTTATTTCGATCTGTTAATCCATTGCAGTAGTAACAACCGTGTGCCGAATTAAATTAAATTAAATTCTTTGTTTTGAATGGTGCAAAGTATCAACTAAATTTTCTGTAATCCAGAATTTTTTTCTTATCTATTTTTTTATTTACGATTTAAATAAATACATTAAAAATTTCTGCTAAAGAATATTCCATTACTGATTTACAATAAAATCATTGTGATGAGAAATTTTTATATGCGGTACATTATAAATTACGATGGATTCCAGTTAAATGTTGTAGAATTCCGATAAAGTTATAAAAATAAAGCAGTACCATAACTTTGCTACAGTCTTTTTATACAAATTCTGTATACAATTGAGATGCAGAAAAATTTTTTTTGGTGTAATTAATCTTCATCTAAAAAGGAAAAATCGTTGCTTATATATTTGCAGGTTTATGCGAAATATAATGATAGAAATTTTATGTTTAGTTTTCGTTTTATTAAAAAATAAAAAACAAACTTCCTATTTCTATCGTTCACTTACATATTTTCAGCTCTACTAAATATATTCATGGTATACAATATTTATATTATGCAACGTATGTATTATGAAATTATAAACTTTTTAGTAAAATTACTATATACTTTTTACATGTACACGATTTCAAATGAAAATTTAATCAAATTTCCATAAAATCAGATTTTTAAATAATTTATTGTACATCTTGATTTTAATATTTAAAAAAAATATGTTTCTCTACCGGAGCCATACACTAGGTCACAAATGAAAGTTAAATTTATGTATTTCTCTCAAAATTGAATGTTAAAATTTGTATATAGAAAAATATTACTTACAAATTCGCTCCAATTTTAAATAAATATATTTGAACAATATTTTTGCGTGAAGCCGCATATGCATTATAATTTTAATAACTTGCTATATAAAACGAATTTGAGACATGCCTATCATTAGCAAAAGTTGTTAAAGTTGTATTTTAATTGTCCGGAATAAAAAAATATGTAAACAATCTCATTATAACTGAAATTGACTATCTATCTATATATGTTATACCACCAGATGGATATACAAATTTAATTTTCATTTGCAACTCAGTGTTAATGCAAAAAATCCATTTAATCATTTTTACTTATAAATATAATAAATAGAAAATAAATCTATCTATAAAACAATTTATTTATATTTATAGTTAACTTTATATACTATCCTATTATAAAATATATATATTTATAAATACTTTCACCTATACGTATAAGTAATGAAATCAATATCAAATTAAATCAAAATTCAATTAGATAATGGTTTAAATATAATTTGTGTTTATATATGTACAAACCTTTAATCGTATTTATTTACAGTAAACTTTGACTGGTAAAGAGTAAATATATAATTTATATATTAAATATATTTATGGTTAAATGCAATTTCAAATTTTATTCTTCACGTTTGAAATACTATATAAAATTAGTCCATAATGAAATGTTTTGCTATATAAAAAAAATGCACGGTATTAATTTCTTTCTATATATTTCATATCGTGTATATTCTTTGAATATGTTTTCATTACTCTTACATATATATGTTATAATAATGTCAAAATTTCGTATACTTATAGATATTATTTCATATTAAGATTTCCCATTGCGATAAATTTAACATAAAATAATGCAAAAAAAAAATTCTATAACTAGGATTTACTGTATACTATGCAATCAGTCAATAAGGATACAATTAGTGGTGAAACTTGAAAAATAGAATTCAGTTTTCACCTTCAACCTATAGAATAAATTATTAAAACTAAATTTTTCGGTGAATTATATATTATATATATTTTTTTTAATTTTGTAATCCTTTAAGGCTCACAATTAAAATAGATGATATAATTCATAAACGTCGATTTGCCAGAAAATTTAGCATTATGAAAATATTTTTTCACTCTTCGCCACTGATACAATTGATAAGTCGTCTATTATTAATTTATTTATTCATATATATACACACATAAACCTTAATGCTATGCATCAACATAAATGTCGATATATATATATATATAATTTTACATATAATAATGAATTATATAATATGATGATGATTTTGTTATTTTGTCAAAGTTCAATTGTATATATGGTATTAAGCGCATGATGTATAACAAAACTATATTGTTATATATACATCAAACTGATTTCTCACGAACATCCCTTAGGGTATATATTTATTTTAATTTAATGTATTTTATCCATATACATATAGTTTTTTTTTTAATATAACATATATGGAAAACATGAATATAACTATATAAAATAAAAATCAATTCATCTGATTGAATTATATATGCATTTATCTATACCAATCTACATGCACATACATGTATTGATTAATTTTATATATATATACCATGAACCATGAAAGGTGAAGATTGGTATACACATACATTCATACATTATATATAGTATGGTACATATACAATACATGTAATGTTGTTAAATAATTTATTATTCACACAGGACCATATATAAAATATAAAATGTTTTCATGTTTTTCCATGTTACATATAATTATATATATTCAAAATATACATATTACATGTATATTAATAATAGAATATTTTAAAAATATAATTTAAATAATAAATGGTATTTCTAACACTTTTATAAATTACCTATAATATGTAAATTTACAAAATCTTGATGCACATATACGGGGTGTTACATCATGCGGAAGCCACACAATAAATGTAGTTCTCTTGATGATTTTGAGACGAAAATATTATATAACATTTATGATTGATTCCATATCATTATGAAGTTACACGTCATTATGATAATTATTTTTCATTAAATATTTCTGTATATAAATAAAAATTTTGTTTACACCATCATTTTTACACAACATTTACTTCATTATCTTGCCGATCATATAAGTTTGTATGGTGGTGTTGCTAATGCTAACGTTTTGCTATTGATTATTACAATATATTGTAACTCGACCAAAATGTTATATAATATATTTTTGCCATTCAAAATCATCTGCATATGGCTGTCACAATCTACTGCGACACTCTTTATGATACATAAATTATATATGTATATCAGCCCACACAAATTATTATAATATTAATTGATTTTAATTTTATAATAAATTTAATTTATGTATAATATATAATAATTATAAATAATTTACTACAATTTTTACAATAAAATATTGATATAATCTGTCAGCGCACATAAATACCTATACTAAAGTGAGTGAAGTGTGTTTTTGATATAATTTGTTTCTTTTCAATATAATTGAAATTTAGATAGCGTAAGGAAAGATGGTTGGGTGTAATGGCAAATGAAATTATTATTTATAATAATAAGTTTGGAAAATGTATATATAAATACAGCACTACTATAAAAAATAATAGGTTGATCGGACGATTTTTCTTAAAAAATAGTTTTCTAATTTTGTCAAGTTACTTTTTGCTGACTTACAACCCAAAATGTTGATTTTTTTGTTGTTGTCAATCCCTTACCCTATAATATTCAAATAACCTAAATTTTTATAATTTACCTCTTTTTTTTTCCACATTCTTTTTACATTTTTGTAACGTATTATTTATACGCAATTACATTATTTCATGTTTTTTAAAATTAATTTCAGAGGGTAAAGTGTTAAAATTAAAAATGAATGTGTATGGTACATGGATGGATATGCCTTAGTATTTATTTATATATAAACAGCATTTTTGATGATATGGATATCATAATAATTCGTATCATTGCGGTAACATTTTATATACGTTTATATGTATATAAACGAGGATGGCTTGATAATAAATGTTGTGTTTGTGCAATGGTATACAACTGATGCATCATCTAACTGGTGCACGAGAAACAAAGTAATTTATTAAGGATATGAATAAACGGTTTTAGACAGCGTTTAAAGGAAGGAATTCAAAAAATTTAGACATTATGAGATTGGAATGCGGAATTGTAAAATATTGTTATTATGTACAAAAACATAATTATTTTTTTTTTGTATTTTTAACTGCATTACCAATCAGCCCTCTTGTATACATAATATTTTTATAATGTATATGTAATGAATAAATAAATATAGAAACAGAAACCATAAGGAAATTGCTGTAATTTTAAAATGATGTGGTCGGCACCTTATATAAGAAAATTATAGAGAACCTTTACACAAATTAATGAAAAAATAAAGTAATATATGTTGTGCATATAATATTCATAAAAAATTGTGTTATGCCGCGAAGATTACGTAAAAGTATATATATATATTGTATTTAATATACAATAAGTGCGTGCCATTATTGAAAAGAACCATATATATATATATATGGGATGCATAAATGAAAAATGTATTGTATAAATTACATATAAATATATGGAAATGGAAGCAAATATAGGTATATAAATATATTATTCATTTAAATACGGAAAGGTTTTAAAACAAAAGTAAAATAATAATTATATTCTATATTATGCCCATATAATTTACAATATAAAGAATTACACATTATATGTTGTGCATATATAGTAACACAGGTATTGAAATTATAAATAATATCTTCCGAAACATTTAATTGTTTCATATATAGTTCAAATGTATCAATAATATATAGAAACATTCAGGAATAGTATTAAAAATTGTGTGAATGTGTTAATCATTTCAAATTATTACTTCACTATTATCCAATATATGTTATGTGTGTGAATTATTTTAATGTAACGGATTGGTAATGTATGATATGTTAATAGTATACGTTGAAATGTATGAATTATACAAATGATTTTTAATAATACTATATATTGTATATGAAATTATAAATAATTATTTCAGATCTGTTACAGTGTACCGCTGTCTGTATTGTATAGCATAAAATTCAGTTTAAATTATACACGCATATTTAATAAAACTATATAAATGTTTAAATATAATACAAAATATACATCACAAATGGTATATATCCAATTTTAAAATATTAATTTTAACAATATTTATGATCGTCTTATATAAAACTAAAAAACTAAAACCATATGTATAGATATGAATTGTTTGATTACTTTCAAAATCAAAATTTTTTCTTTCTGTATTGAAAACACACCAGTACAGTTTTATTTTTTGTGTTTCTATGTGCGTAATGATATATGGAGAGTACGATTAGCCCATTTATATGACTATTCAATATATATATACTATAATTATTAAATTGGAAAATCTACCTTTCAACAATATATACCTATATAATATCTTTTGAAGATGAATTTACGCACTGAAATTATTATTAAAAATTTTCGAAATTTTTTTTTTAAAGAAATACTTTCTTCAATCATGTAAAATATATTGATTTAATAATTAATAAAATTATATTTCTTTCACATTGTAATCTCATGAAATTGAGCTCATCAGCCAGTCGTAAATACACATAACGAAACAACATCAAGAGAAAAAAAAATTATAATCCATCCACAGTTCATACTACTGTGATTCTATTTAATATAAAAAAACCAAGACTCATTCAGTAATTATCAACGAAAAAAAATATGTATATACAAAATGTGTAAGAAAATTTTTACAATACGTGTAATAATAATAATAATTTACTATTGTTTATAATTTTGTGTTTTATAAAAGGTGTGAAGAAATCACTTTTATATAAATACAATTGTTGTTTGCATATATCTATCTATCCGTTTATATATTGTCGATATCTATATACAAAAGTTCTTTCTTTATTATATAATAATACATGTGTGTGTGTTTGTGTGTGTGTGGTGATAGTGATGTATCTTTTCTTCTTATATTGTTTTAATTTTAAGATACAGTATTTTTCAAAAGTTTGTTGACACACCATATATCAAATGGTGCACAGCAATTATACTGTACAATTTTTATTAAAATATCAATTATATAACATTTTCTTTGTTAATGATTTGGACGGCACGGGAAATGCATTTAATCCTTGAAATATTAATTATAATCAATTCTCGCCCCTTTTAATTTTCCTTCATATGACTTGCAACAATACTAAAAGGGGAAGATTTTATTGGTAACACCCTTGAAATGCCCTTGATCCTAGAAACATCAATACTATTTAATTCTCTGTTTAATAATCTTTTATATAAGGAGTTGTACAATAAAATCGTAAAATTACCCTTACACAGTTTTTTGTATTTTAATCCTTGTTCCTCCTTGATATTTATTAGAAATACTATAAATGTATTTCTATATATTTGTATGATGAAGTTGGCTAACTTTTTGAGTGTACTATATACTATAAAAATATGTATAATATAAAAATATTTGAAAGAATACGAAAATTTTTGTTGTTACGGAGACTTTATTATACAATACATAAAATATATATACATAATTATGTTCGTGTGGGTATACGTATTACGCGCGCGGTAACATTGATTAAATTACAGAGCGCTGTTCACTTTAATAAAAAGGTATGGATCAAGGAGGTATTTTTTTTTTTTTTTTTTTTTTGTTTCCATTCTCATATTTTTAATACCACATATTCTTTTAATAATTATTATTTGAAGAAATGAAAAGAAAAAAAAAAAATCCATTATTTTTTTATGTGTTAAATAGAAAAAAAATGATTCTTTTGTTTAAACATTTTGCATTAATTAAATTTTTAATGTATGTAATATTTTGTTGTTTTAAATAAATAAATAAAATTACATTATCATTTTTGTGTGTTAATTTAAGATTATTCCAATAATTGTTAATTTTGTTACAAATCTAGATATATTTGATATTTTATTTTTATCCAATTATAGTATAATATTTTCATTTATTATTATTATTATTATTATTGAGTCAATAAAATTAAGTTCAGTCCATTTTTTTTATTTTTTTTACTTTTTAATTTGCGTTGTCTTTCAAATCATCGCAAATCTTTCTTTTTTTTTTTTTTCTTTTTTGCCTCAAGCTTTTTATAATATAATAAGAAATTATTATAAACGTTTTCACACACACATATATTTTTTTCGTTTTCTTTTCTGTTAACCATTTTTAAATTCCGTGTTTGACCATCTGTGAATGAGAGATGTGAGATGAAAACATAAATATATTTTTCATAACTATACAATATAACCTATTTATATATAGCTAATAGGTATAATTCACTCATTTATACAATATATATTATACGATATATATTATATTGTTTCACATTGCTTTGGGGCTTGATTAATATTTTCACAGTAAAAAAAAAATAAAATAATATAATAATAATTGTCGCGATTAAATGCGAATAAATATATTTTCTATATATAAAATACATGCAATACTTTATACATTTTGCCAACTATAATATTTATAAATATACTTGCGTTTATAGCGTCGTATGCGTACCTATGCGCGGAAGAAATAAGTTATAAAAGTTAATTTTTATTTTAAAATAAAAATATAATTTTATGTAATTAAATGAAATCGCATAGTTTTATACTGGCGAACTGAATATATTATGTTTTGCTATATATATTTTTTTATTATTATACAACTTAATTTTAATCTTATTTAATATAATATCTCAACGCCGTTCGTATATAATATATTACTCACATATTATCATTAAATTATAATAATAATAATAATAATAATAATAATAATAATAATAATAATAATAATTAATATTAATCCTAAACGAAAAAGCTATAAAAAAAATATTTTATCTATATATATAAAAAACCTTAATAAATGTATACATATGTTAAATGTTAAATAACGTCAATCGTGTTTACCGTACCTATACACCAACATAATAACAGAATGGAATTTAAAAATGTCTTCAATGATCATCAATTGTAGATGAAAACTTTATTTCTCATCTACGTATTAAACTATTATAAAAACTTTAACGAATCTCATCTACGTATTAAACTATCATAAAAACCTTAACGACATATGTTAACATGTTAAAAAAAAATACCGATACAAGTAAAATATGTATAAAATTTTGATCTTTCAAAATATAACTTAACGATACATCGTTGTACTGAAAATTCAATTTTTATATGTCCAATTATATATTGTTATATATCAGTTGATGAGATTCGTTACAAAAGGTATTCAGAAAATGAAATTTATGTTTATATTTCATTTTGATTTATAATAATATATAAATACATCTTTCCCACAGGGTGGCTATGAGTTTTAAAAAAAAAAACCGTAAAAACTTTTCATAGGTCGATCGATTTTTTTTTTACTGGATTACTCGCACACATACGGCGTAATGGAAATAGGATAAAAAAGGATCAAAGTGTTATTAAATAATTCATTCATATCGGCGTAGACATTTTGTATTTATATCGCTGCGTGTACTTTTCAAGTACTTTTCAATAAATGGTCTATAAATAATTTCACTCATCATCATATGTAGACATCCTTTTGTGAATCCTAACTACAATCACTCTGTATTGATTTACCAAATATTATATACAAAAGAAAGTATATAACATATAATATTAGGTTGTCAACTATCTCCCTTCCGCCTTTTTGCTCTTTATTCAATGCTTTATAAAAAGTGTTACAGTAATCGGATTTAGTTCAAATATGCGCCGTTTTGTTCGATAATCTGTTTCCATCTAGACTGCAACTTCATAATACCTCCCTCGTAGAAGCCCCCCTCCTTATTTGCGAAGAACTCGGACAGCCACTTTTCACAAGCCTCTTTTGAGATCAACTTTACACCACCAAGGGCGTTCGCCATGGACAGGAACAGGTGGTAATCACTTGGCGCTATGTCCGGGCTATATGGTGGATGCGATAAAACCTCCCATCCGAGCTCCCGTAGCTTCTGACGAGTCATCAACGAAGTGTGTGGTCTGGCGTTGTCCTGGTGGAACACTACACCCTTCCTTTTGGCCAATTCTGGACGCTTCTGGTCGATCGCCTGCTTCAAGCGGTCCAGTTGTTCGCAGTAGATGGTAGAATTAAGCGTCTGGCCATATGGGAGCAGCTCATAGTGGATGATTCCCTTCCAATCCCACCAAACACACAGCAAAACCTTCCTGGCCGTCAATCCCGGCTTGGCCACTGTTTGGGACGATTCACCGGCCTGCGACCACGACCGTTTTCGCTTGATATTGTCGTATGTGATCCATTTTTCGTCGCCAGTCACCATCCGCTTCAAGAATGGGTCGAGTTCGTTCCGTTTCAGCAGCATTTCGCAAATGGGAATTCGGTCCATTAGATTTTTCACTGTTAATTCATGTGGCACCCAAACATCAAGCTTTTTTTTGTATCCAGCCTTCTGCAGATGGTTTAAAATGGTTTGGTGACTAACTCCCATCTCCTGGGCGATGTCACGAGATGCCACATGCCGGTCTAACTCGATGTATTCCATGATTTGATCGGTATTTGTCGTCACAGGTCTTCCGCCGGCTGGCTTATCCATGGTGTCGTTTTCACCGGCTCTGAATCGTCGAAACCATTCCTCCGCGGTTCGAAGTGATAGAGTACCATCCCCCAAAACACCATTAATCTCACGGAACGTTTCTCTAGCGGATTTGCCTTTAACGAAGGAAAACTTTAAAATAGCGTGAATTTCGGCGTTAGTGAACTCCATGTTTACACGTCTATAACTGTTGAACGCAATATCCAAACTAATCATACATAGCGTCGTTTTGTTTGTTATGTCAAGAGCTTTCAAATTATGTACAGTGTTGCCAGATACGAGCTCTGTAGCGCTTTGTACATAGCCGCGAAATTAAAAAGACAAAAAGGCGGAAGGGAGATATTTGACAACCTTATATTACCTTTTTTTTTTTAACAATTCATATGTATTGTTATCAATCGTAACTAAATATAATAAGATCTTGATTTATTTGAGAAATGGTGATAATACATTCATCGATTTCAATTGAGTAAGTAATGAATTATTAACGGCGGTAGGACAAACGTGATAATATAATACGATATTGTATTGGGTGATTTATTTATTGGCAATCATCAAGTATTTTACCCAATTGATATAATACATATTAGATACACCAACCTGGTGTATATTATAGCAAAACAATTAAATACTATATTAAAAATTTTAATTTCATATATAATGGAATAAAATCTATATATAAATGATGGCGAGCAATACTTATAATTCTTCTATTATATTTATCCGATCGCCATTGCTCTGTTTTGCTGTGTGTATATGAAACACATTTTGACAATATATTCAGATTGAAAACTTCTTCAAATAAAATGGTTTTAATTTAGAATTTATAGAAATTCCAATATTCTGCGATTAATAAATTTATTTGAATAAAATCTATATATAAATGATGGCGAGCAATACTTATAATTCTTCTATTATATTTATCCCATCGCCATTGCTCTGTTTTGCTGTGTGTATATGAAACACATTTTGACAATATATTCAGATTGAAAACTTCTTCAAATAAAATGGTTTTAATTTAGAATTTATAGAAATTCCAATATTCTGCGATTAATAAATTTATTTGAATAAAATCTATATATAAATGATGGCGAGCAATACTTATAATTCTTCTATTATATTTATCCCATCGCCATTGCTCTGTTTTGCTGTGTGTATATGAAACACATTTTGACAATATATTCAGATTGAAAACTTCTTCAAATAAAATGGTTTTAATGTACAATAGAATTTATAGTTTTATTTATTTGAACAAAATTAACTGATTACAATTACGAAATTCCAATATTCCGCGATTAATAATTTATTTCAATAAAATCTTTATATAAATGATGGTGAGCAATACTTATAATTTTACTATTTATTTTATCCCATCGCCATTGCTCTGTCTTGCTGTGTGTATATGAAACACATTTTGTCCATATATTCAGATTAAAAACTTCTTCAAATAAAATGGTTTTAATGTTGAATTTATAGAAATATTCCGCGATTAATAATATATTTGTTATAATCGTATACATATAATTGCATTTAAAATTTTAATTACATCCTATTCTTAATGACATATATGTACCGAAGCTCTAACATACCATATATATATGACAAAAATCTATCTTTTTAAACAAAAGACTGAATGATAATAAATGAATATATTTTGAAACGATTGTGCTGTGTGCGGCATTTAAATACATTAAATATTTTTTGTATTACGAATATTTTGGCAATAACATTTTTCATGACATGAAGACCATGCAAAATACATTAATCAATATTTTATGTGTATATTATATGTACGTTGTACTTCATAATAATTTTGCAATATGCAATTTATAGATACAATTTTTTTCCTTTTTTTTTTTTTTTGGTTCTTTTAACTTTTTCCATTATAATAATATAAATTTATTGTTGTTGAATGCACTCTCAGAAATGTATGTATATATATATAGTGACTGTTTTGTTAAAACTGGTTATACATATATTAATTTCATATATATATCTATATATATATATATATATAGTCTTGTCATATATATATATATATATATATATAAGATTTCAAAAGTAAATCCGAAAAAGATATGTGTGAATAATTTATTTCAACCAAACATCCATCATAATATTATATATACCATATATTTTTTTTTTGCTCATATATATGTTATTATATCTAGATAGCTGGCGATACGCCTACCTATAACAATTATTTTGATTATCCCCTTGTACTCTGCGCTCACTGCTATATTATATGCATTTTTATGTACCCAACCATATATAAAATAATAATATAATAAATATATTTCAATTCAAATTATTAAAAAAAAAACTGAGTTTATTACTATTATAAACTAAAAATAACTATAAATAATATGACCATATACAGAACGATATGTAGAAAAAAGTCTATATTTATTTATAAGATATACACCGTCTGTTTGAAAAATATCCGAAATTAATTTCCATAATATGTATAGCTGCCTGCGGTAACGCCATCCTAATTTTTTATTAATTACTGTGAACCGATCCTAACAAAGTGTTTTCTCAAATTTTCATAACACTACCTTCAGCGTATTTATGGGCACAAATACATAATGCATGCATTACGTGACAGCAATTAGTCGTTCGATGAAAATTTATAAAGCACAAAGAACTGAAATATTTAATTTTGTTTTAAATTTGATAAAAATGCTACCGAAATGCTTAAAATCGCTTATGATGATATTTTCTTTAATCCAAAACACAATCATAAATAACGAAACAATTACCGATGAATACATTGAAAAAGTGCATGATATTGTGAAAGTTAGCAAGAAATCTTTAGTGGAATTTATGGAAATTTAGCTTGGTATACAAAAAAAAAAAACTGTAATTCCTGAGATTTATACCGGTTATTTTTGGGACAGACGGTATATACGTACGGTATATTATATAAAGCTTTATTTAAAAAAAAAAGATATCATGCACGTGATAGTCATATTTTCAATATATGGTTGTTTTGTGGATTAAATAGACATTATTTATTTTTCTTTAATACAATAAAATATGTTCTTATGGGAATTGACTTTTTAACAAAGCTTTTTTTTTTTTTTTTTCTCGTAACGAGTGAATTAATTTAAAATAAAATATCTCTTCTTAAAATATTCAGATTGATTACAGTGTACATATTCATATAGAATATTATAAAAAATATATAGGTGTGTAAATCAATCGCATAATCAATCAGTAATAGTTAGACAGATTTTTATATGGAATTTGTCATCAAGATTCTGTTTTTTCTTTGGAATTTACAAAATTTTTCTTTTTATATGTGCAAGTCATGTTACTCGTCATATATGTAAATTTTTACCAAACATTTATTACAATCGATTTGGTTGTTTACTCTATACCATTGGTAATCGTTATGGTATTGATGTGCCAATCAGTATTGATTATATTAAAAGAAAAATCAAAATGTTTATGTAAAATTCGAATTTGTAAATTATGGAATAAATATGGTTCATGGTTAAAAAGGAAGTTACAAGAATAATTCGCATATATTTACTCGTGCTCTTATTTAAAAGAGAATTAAATAATATGAAATCAGTGGAGTTTATGTTTCAAGGATCAAGGACAATTCAACGATGTTATAAGGATTAAACACCATTTATTTAATTCCAATTCTTAAATGTGTAAATTATTCTTATAAATTCCTTGAAATATTTGTTCATGATCATTGCACGAAAATAGAAATAGTATTAAAATATTGATCACAATCTAAGCTTCCTCGTTACTAATTTGCCAGGAAATCATCAAGAACTGCAAAACTTTTACTTTATATAATTAGTAACAACCAGACAGATATTCCTCGAATATATTTTTTACCAAGAAAAATTGTAATTCTGAATATTTTCTTAAATAAATTATGAAACATTTGAAAAATGAAAATAAATATATTCTCCTTTTTCTTTCTGCAGAAGAACTGATAAGAATTTTTTCCAATTTTATCATATTCAAATTCTATATAATGCAACACCTCTAACGAAACGAAACATTTCAAAATTAATTAATCATAATAATTCTGTTTAGATTATCATGATATTTTAGTGTAAATTATTTTATATAAATGTTAGAAAATCAATCAAAGCCATGAAGATACATTTTTATTATCAAAACAATCTTTTTTCTTTATCTAATCATAAGCGATTCTATATAACTTTTTCTTTACATGTACATGAAAAGTTATTTCAATAAGAGATTATTAATTTAAATGTGATTGTGTATAAACACAGGTAAGCCGTCTACACAACACCATTTCTACCTATATAACATAATGGAAACATTTTCGGAAAAACTTTTGAATTTTCTATTTGCATTTCATTATAAATTATCCATTATTTTATTTGTATATAAATTAAAATAAATTAATTGGAAATTTTTATGTAAAATAAATCACGCAATCTTAAAAATTGTGTCTTCAACAAATAACATCAAACTATATTACCACTTGAATGTATTTGTGAAAAATTCCAAATTTATAACGTCTTGTATAAGAACAATTATGGTAAATAAGCAAACAAACCAAGGTTACAGATTTTTTTAATGAGTACCGAAGATGCATTACATTAAAAAACCATGTTATATTAGGAACGTTACCTGTATATGATGATATTTATGATGTGTATAGTTGTTGGGTGTTGTTTATAGTTAATAAAAATGTACACACTGTAATAATAATAATAATAATAATAATAATAATAATATTCCGAGAGACAGAAGCTAAATTAAAAATTAATGAATAATAAACTTGTTTTGGTTGTTGTTGTTTTCTTTTTTTTTTTTATTGTCTATAATATGTTATTTGTGAGCGATGTCAATTGATTGACCTTCATGCGTCTGGTCGTTCGGTTATTCATACAATATATAACTTATTATAATATGCATACTTTTCTATATATATATTTATATACAATAAAAATATATAGTTACAGTTTATTTCTTTTTAAATAAATGTATATAATACAAATACAACATTTATATATTAAATTGAAATTATAATATAAGACAATGTAGGTGAACAAAAATGTTTGATGATGACTTAACGAAATACAATTACATTTTAAATAATAAACGAGCCAAAAAACAACAAAAAAATAAATTAATAAAAATATGTATATTTGCTAATGCTTCAATAGATTATTTAAAAGTGATATAATTTTTATTTTTTAACTATCAATCATTTCAATAATTCGTTGAGTGGTGAATTTTGTATAAATGCCATTTAATTGTAAAACAGTAATAATACATACACTGAAAAAACCAATTTCACATTGTTTAGTCGTTTATCATTTCTGTATTTTTTTTAACGATACAAGTTATTATAGTGGGTGACACAATGATTTAAGGCATTTCAAACTATTGTATTGTGTGCATACACAGACTATGGTGTTACTTTATCATATATTAAACTTATACTCGTATTAAAAAAAATTCACCATAGAGAGTGGTTAGATATTCAAATTATAATACATTTAGTGTCATTGTACATCCCTAAAATATTTCGCAGTAAAAGTATTACATAGATCGGAAAATTAAAGAAAATGGACCACTTTGTATTTAAAATTTTCATTTTTGTATTCTGATTATATTGTATTTTGTTGAATGTAGTCCAGCTATACTTATGATGACTCATTTACGTTATAAACAAAATTTATTGTGCATTTTTATGTATTTGTTGTCCACTCTCTCTGTCTGAAAAATAACCAGAATCGATTAGGAAGAAATTGTACAATTATTTTATTTGTACAATAATAAGGTTATATTTTTCGAACAGAAAATATCTGAAATTTATTAATAAAAAATTTGGTTTTGGTTAAACAAACATTTCAAAAGCTTTTGCGTATAGCATTTTCATCAATTTTAAAAATGGTTCATTGTTATTTCACATTGTATTTTGGCTTACACTTAAGTTTATGTCATGAAACGTTGACTGTTTGTTAATGGATTGTGTCACATTACATAAATCAATCAGCAACGAACAGATGGTCACTTCAAACGGATATATTAGAAAGTCATTTTGGTTACTTTTCGGAACATCTTTTCTTGTATAGTATTATTTTTGTTTATGATAACCTTAATCCCAACACAAGTATATAAACTAAAAAGTATATCTAATATATATTATTATAAACTACAACCCAACCGTAAAAAAACATATAATTAATGAATAAATGCCGCATTAATAATATTATTATTATTGCAAAAAAAAAGAAAGATTATGATTATTTTTTTATTTATTTAAGAAACTCGAGAAACTGGAATTTATTTATTATTAGTAAAAATTCTTTTGCTGAATTTTATTTTTATTTTGTTGTTGTTATTTATTGTTCTTTTATTATTATTATTATTATTATTATTATTATTATAATTTTTAAATATTTGAATAATGTGACAACGAACATAAATACCAACACTTTTGTTGTGGTGTGCGCGCGATGGTCGCTGGCTGGTGTGTGATGTCAATTTTTATTTTATATAAATTTTTTTTAATTTTATATTTATGCAAATATTCGGGCACAGACCAAACATAAAATCAAAAAAAAAAATAAAAATTCATTTATATTTTCATTTATATCTTATTAATTTTAATTTATTATATGGTTTTGGTGGTACGGTCCCGTGCGTATATTAATTATAAATTATTTTATTTTATTTGGAATAAAGTTAAAATCCTAATTTTTGTTATATGGATTTATATTAGTTTCTCTGTGTTTGGTTAAGAATTTCGTATACATTTTCCTAAACAATATACCGTTTGCTTCAGTTCACTCATCCAACCACATTTTTTTTGAACATTGATGGAGTGAATAATTTATAAAAATTCTAAATTATATACTAAAAAATGTCAAATAAAAAGCTTCCTTGGTGTCTCCTTTAAAATGTATTAAATAAATTTGAATAATTAACATTAATAAATTTATACATGGCGACGGTTCATCAGCTATTGCATATTTTTCTATATTTTATATTTTTATAATATTTTTTTCTTCAAGAGAATGCATGCGAATTTTTTTGAAATGCACAATTTTTATCGATTTTAAAATATTATTATACCTTTTCAATTAATTACGAGGATTTATTAAACTGGTTATAATTTATGTTGACACCTAAATAAGAAGTGTGTGTGTCAAAAGGTTTTATTCTTATATAAAGGTACCTATATCTATATATAATCATATCATAATAAAACCACACGTAAAAGGTATATATTGTATATAAATGTGGCAATAAACTATGCGGGTGGGCCCAATTTGTTTGAATTATATATTTCAAATATAAAAATATATTTTTTCAACACGTTTTCAAAATTTATAACCAACAAATAAACTAAAATTCCAAATTAGTTTAAGAAAGGGAATACATATATAAATATAAATAAAATTATTATATATATTTTTACATTTTTTTAAATGAAGATGAAAATAATAATAAAATAAAATAAACTAAGAAATGTGAAAAAAAGAGGAGATGAAAATAAAATCCTTATTTATGAGATTTTTTTTTTTCATTATTTTTTCGATATATATTCGAAACAGGATATCTCGCACTCTCCTTTCATAGAATTATTAAAATAATTTATGAACTTTTATCAGGTGGTTTTTTTTTCTTTTTACTTTTGTTATGACTCGGCCGTGTGGGTAAACAAACACATATCATCTATTTTTTGACACATTAAATTTAAACAGTTTGCATTATACAATTTTTCAAGAGTTTCTTTTTCTGTTCATCATGGTGATTTTAACACTACTAACAAATTGTGGAATTTTACTTAAAAATCAATGGTAAATATTATGATTGTTGTTAACTATACATATTCCTTCAAGATGGTTTATGCCAAATCTCCATAATAATAAGTAATAATAATAATAAGTGGTAATAAATGGTTGCCGCCTGAAGGGATCAGGTTTGGTGAATACTCTAGTCCAATTCGATCTTTTTTCCTTCAAGTCAATTATATCAATTGTTGTTGTTGTTGGCATAGCGATCAAATTGTATCAACAAATTTAATCCAAAGTCACGAATATTTTATTCATTTTTAATTTGTAACTCAATCGTATCGGATGCATTATTTTTATACATACGATTTTTTACATCTCATCCGTTCCGATTCTATATATCCGATAAAAATCGTATAAACTATTGAATATTTTATGAAAAAATAAAAATAAAACCTATAGCATTAATCCTCTTGATTGGTACCGCCAAAACATATTCTACAAAATGAATTTTATAGTCTGTCATGTCCAATATAAAGTTCAAATTTTATTACCGATCTATCTATAATCTATAAATTGTACATATTTATAAAATATCAATCAATTTAATGTGGAAAAACACATGTATCTAAAAATACTGTCAGTTTTTTTTTTTTTTTTACTAATATTATATTGTTGTTATAGAAAATATTTATTCTAATAATATAAATATTAATAGTTCATCTGTTTTTAATTTTGTTTGACATTTATCTGATCGATATGAATATATTATATGTTCGGCTGAGTATATAAGTTGATTTTATATAGACTATATATTTAAGTTTAAGATGAGTGTGCTACAGCGACACAAAATATTTTATATGGCTGCTGTGAATATATTCGTTTATACATATATTAAATTGTTATTTAACTATTGTCTCAAAGAGTTATATGCATTTGATTTTATTCTTTGTACATATTGTCATAAAAACTATATTAATATTTTATATTGGATCATTTTGTTAATTTTAAAATATTTATTACCATAATTTATAAATTAGCAAAAATATTGAATTATTTATTTTATTAGATATTTTAGCGCATTTACATTTATAAATATAAAATTTATCACTCTATTTTTTTTAAAATTTTATTATGTGTTTCGTTTCGTCTTTTCAATATATATATATATATATATGTACGTAAATAAAAATATATATAGAGGTACTATTATAATAAATATAAAGCAGATGCCAATTTTTATATATTTTATGACTTTAAAAACCTAAAAATTTTACACCTTTTTAAAAATTTTTCGTTGATTATTTTCCAAAAAAAAAAAAAAAGCGCAAGAAACGAACAAAATTGGATTATTATTAATGTTTGTTTACTTAGCTGACAAACAAAAACAACAACAACAACAACAACAACAACAACAACAACAACAGCAACAACCACAACAATTATATAAATAAATAAATAAATAAATGTTTAAAAACTATATAATATGGTATATTTAAATGATCTTTTAGCTACAAACTTTGTTTCTTTCCAAAAACCCAAAACAGAAACGGCAGGGGTTCTTCTCTACTCTTTATATATGGTATATTTATATATATATATATATATATTCATAAATATAGTATATGAATTATACATATGTACTATATATTATATATATAAATGTAATATATATGAATATATATAAAATAGTGTTAAAGTTAAATACGAAAGAATTTTTACCAGTTTGTCATTATATATTTTATAAATTGTATAAATAAATATATGTACCATATATACAAAATGTATATATATTCAATTTTTAGTTATTTATACCTATGTATAGGTATTTCTTTAATATTCTTCATCCTCGCATATATATAATTTTACGTCCAACGTACTATATATATATGGTATATATACCATACAATATCATATATAAATGGTATAATATCACCTGGCAAAAAAATAAGAAATAATAATAATATATGATAAACTTTATTTTTTGTATTTTGTGGTGTGTGCATGACACTTCATAATAAGTTTTCAGTAGAAAGAATAAAAAATTAAATAAAATTAATATTTTTTTCTTAATGTCACAACTGAAAAGAATTATGATGGTTGTTTTAAATAAATGTTAGTTTTTATTTTTTATATACGAGTATATAATGTATGAAACTATTATATATAACTATACTTAGTTGCATTTTTTTTTTTTTTAAACAGGATTAAATACTTCAAAAAATAAAAGTGTTGTATCCTTTTTTGTTGAATGTGATAATCTTTAAAGCCTTTCACCCCATCAATGATGGAAGATTAAAAAAATAGTTGCACAGATTATGTTACTCACAACTATAAGATTATACTATGTTTGTTGAAAAATTAAAAGGATCCATGTCAAATATAACAAAAGGATTTAATCTTTTGATATTTTCGTTTTTTTTTTCATGATTATTCCATATCTCAATTGTAATGTAAATACAATAATAAGGATTTGTAATTTATATGATATGTGTGGTTTTTTCTTTTTTTTTTCTTCACATCATGATGTGATTTAAATTGAAAATTTTGTTTTACCAACATATCAACATACAAAGTATACATAAGTGTTCACTGATTTTATATGCATTGTCGAATTATTTGCGATGTACATTTTAAATACATTCAAATATTTGTCTTTTAAACATTAAAAAATATATAATAAGTAACAAAAGACTTAACTTAACATTTTAAATGCATTCAAATATTTGTCTTTTAAATATTAAAAAATATATAATAAGTAACAAAAGACTTAACTTAACATAAGCTTATAATCTTCGTTTATGGTTATTTATTTGTTGATCCAAACCACAAGTTTTCTCTAATTTTGATATTTCTTTCTTCTCCTACATGTAAACAATTATAGAAATGAAATATGTTTTCAATATCTTTAAAATTTAATTTAGATATCTAATAGTTTTTGAACGCAAAATTAATCATGAATTACAAAAAAACTCGATTTTTTGCATAATAGAATAAAATTAATTGTTAATTGTTTCTCATACATAATTGATTTTTAAAAATTATGAAATTTAAGAAAATTGTAAGTTATTGTGATTAAAATAGTAAAAAAAAATCAAATTTATTATATTTACTTGTAACACTATGGATTAACTAAAGGTTAACTATATCGGCTTCCAAAAAAATTCTCCCAAAACTTCCACCTTTTTTATAGGATCTTTATATTTAAATAAATTTTAGAAATATATATAATTTATCTAAATCTTATAATTGACTACATATTTTTTAATCCAAATTATAGCATTTGTCCAGTTTAATTGTGTGTCTGGATATTTGCTGTGTATTTTAAAATAAAATCTATAGCGGAGAATCAATTCGTGTATCCGTATAAATGTAAAATGTCATCGTTCTTAAAAAACAAATGATAAATTGTATTATTTAAAAATTATAAATATTAAATCGAAGTTTATTGTGATTTTATTTAAACATTATTCAAATTTAATGTATCAACAATAAAAACGATTTGATTATATCCCTCTTTTCCCTTTTAATTTTATTTGTGATATTGTTACTATTCTTTTTAATTTAATTTTTAAAATGTGTAGTTTAATTAATTTTATAAAGGATTATTTAAATAATAACTTGTGAAGACAAATTTCGTTGCGAATATATTATAATTAGTGAATAGTCAATAGCCAGTCAATAATAATACTAATATTGTTTTATATATGTATTGCCAAAATTTTGGCTATATATATTTATTACCAATTATAAAGTCTTTTTCAGAGTTAATATTATTTAAATTATTATCGTTTATGAGTTTTCAAATAATCCACAACTGTGTCGATTGTTTAAAATTCAACAATATATTCTAATTGATGGTAAACTTTATATATGTATATATTTACAATATCGGTTCGATTATGGCCAATTGAGAAAACTCATTTATAGATGGTTTAACTAATCCAAAACATACATAAGTATATAGTTTAACCATTGATAAATTTACAGCAAACAGTTCAGTATATTTAATTATGTATTTCAAATAATATATAAAATCAATATTGCTTGGAAAAAATTCAACTTATCACCAACATCATAAATATACAATATTTCAAATTTGTTCGTCGTATACGTTATTTTAATAATGGATAATTAATATTCTGACAGAAATATAAACAACAAAATATAAAACAATAATAAATAAATACTTTATTATTTAAAAATGTTTGTACAATAATTTTAATTGATTGGAATTCATTAATTTTGACGCACCTTTATTTATTATTATTATTATTATTATTATTACAATATTATTTATTAATATTATTATTAAGAGATATGTTTTTAAATTATTATTGTTAATAATATATTTATTGTATATATATATGGGGCTTTTAACAAACATCATTTAAATATAAATTAATAAATATAAATAATACTTAAATTATTGCAAAGCAGATGTAAATATAATAAATGTATTATATACGACGAGTGTAGATATATACAAAGTACTTAAAAAAAAATATGTGTAAAGTAAATTGTTCTGTTCACTTTTTTTTTTTTTATTAATACACACCACACATACACACACAATTTTATATTGATGATTGAAATAATTTTCAAATAAATAATTATATAATACAAAAAATAAAAAAATAAAAATAAAATAAAACACAAAGACATTGTAATTTCCACCTTATTAGACTGCTAAACCATGACGAAAAATCATAAAATTCGATAATTTATGAGACCCATTTAGAATAACGACAACAACAACAACAACAACAACAACAACAACAACAACAACAAAACTAATGTTTTAATTATATTTTATGATTCATTTCTCTTATTTATTGTTGTTATATACTTTTATGTATATAATTAATGTGTTACACATTTGAATATAACTACCTATATTTTCAATGTTTTTCATGTATATATATGATGAGGAATAATATAATTTCCATACACAAACACACATCTATTCTTATATATATATAATGATATGGGATGGGATAGACAATTTAGAGAATTAACAACATAAAAAAGTGTAATAAATTTATTATTTTTGTTTTTTTTTTCCTTTTTATATTATTTTGCGTAGTCATATTATCAAAACATAATAATAATGTATTGAAGTAAAGTTGTTCATATTTTATATTGTAGTGTAGAGTATTGTATGTGTAATAAAATGTTAACAAGTTGTTAAATAACGGAAGTGACAACAACAACTTCAAAGTTAACTATATATTTAATATCTTTTTTTTTCCGTGGTTGTTGTTGGTTTGTCTCCCCAAGCCTTTTTTTTCGCTTTTCTTTTAATTGCAGTAAATAATTAGTTTTTTTTTATATATGTAAATATTAAGGATAATTATGTTGTTTTTTTTAGTAATTAAATTAATTTGAATTAAAAACATCAAAAACTTAGTGTGCCGTGGCCGTGTGTGTGTGTGTGTGTTTGTTTGTACACTCATATATCCTATCAAAAAAAATAATGTATATGATGTTGATAAATATTGATAATTTATTGAATAGATACAATGTATCAAATTTATATTATAAATACAGAAATTTTTTAAGTGTGAAGTTGAGAATATATATATAATATAAAGATATTATTACAATAATGCCAATAACAATAATAACAATAATAACAATAATAATAATAATAGCAATAGCAACAGCAATAAATAAATAGATATGATTAATTATATTGTTTATGTTATTAATAAATGTAAAAGATTAATATAACCATATTTTTTGACATTTTAAAACTTTAGTTGATAGCTTTACTCTGGCGTCTAAATATATTATCTACTTATTTGTACAATACACTTTATTCATATACACACCATTCGTTTGTTGTTTGCATTTTATTGTACATACATTTATTATATAGAAAAGTAAATTAATTACTTGTAATATATTTCAAAAAGCATTTATTTGTTTTAAAAAACAACCTGTAAATCTAATTTCTCATCAACTTTGAATTTTCTTTTGAATTATATATTATATGTGAATATAATTTTATATAAATTGTGAAAATTAATTATATATTCTATTTTATATGCACATATTAATATATTATATTCTTTGATGTAATTTTATATTTACAATATATAATTAAAAATATGTTGAATAAATATTTATAGTTATATATATTTATAAAGATAATTATTCAATTATATATTTCTTGATTATTCTGTATGTATATACATAATGTTTTGTTTCAAATTAATTAATTGTTTCTGGATATAGCGATATATATTTTGCAGTTTATATGATCCTCTGCATCCAAATATGCACAGCATTTCATATGAGATCAAGCTGTAATTTTATGTATATACGTTCTTTTCATATATTACGAGCCTATAAATTCATCATAAATTTGTGTGTGCATATATAGAAATAATCGATGCGCTTTCACCCTGTGTCTATTTATTTAAATGAAACTTAAGTATAACCCATTCATTCTGAGATTATTTATTTTATAAAGTTATAACTCACTCATTTACCTCATCTCATATCATCCACATATCATTGTATTATAATTTATAATCTATGATTAGCCTGATTGAGTGGTTACATATGTAAGATTTAAAATATCTATTTAAGATATATGAATAGAGTACCGTTTATTGCCGAAACATTATATAGAAACATAAATATACCTATACAAATTAAAGATATCGAAAATTTTTGGAAAGAAAAAATATTATAAATTCTTTATTCAAGAATGCCATATATTGTATATTATTTAAAACCCTTTTATGATTATCTACTATATAATTCTGTTTGTGTTTTTATAATATTTTATATATATATATGGGTTTAGTGTAGAGGTAAATTAAATTCATAGAAAAATATCCTACAATAAAATATTTGAGAAAAACATTTAAGTGTAACTATAAAAAAAAATAAAATATCTAAATATATATATATTTTAAAAAACGAGTCAATATTCGTCACTTTTATGACATGTTAATGACATGTTAGATAAATTTTTATTTAACTAAAATACTATTGTTGTTTTCTTTTATTTTCTCACTTTGAAATAACAGCGGATGATTATTATGTTTTGTGCGGTTTTGATCTTATTTATTTCAAGTTGTTTTAATTCATTGTTTCTTCCTTCATCTATATATCATTGTATTTTGTTTGTTTTTGTATTTATTAACCAATAAATATTTTTTATATACCATCTGTTTCCACGCACAAGATATTTAATTAACTATATATATATGTCTATGAATTGTATATTATTTAAAAATTTATATCCTTTTGTTGGAGAAAGACGAGTAATTTTTTGTAATAAAAATTATAACTTTTAAAAGTAAAAATTCATTATATCCTGTATATCCTGTTCATTCAATTTTTAGACAAAGTGTAAATTATTAGGATACAATTATTATTTATTTATCCCATATCGATTACATACTCACCTATATAATCCATCAGATTATTTCCACTTCAGTTCAGATCGTAATCACATGCGAACTCTCTGCTTCCTTCCTTGACGTTCATTTTGAAGACGTTAAAACTTGGATAGTCGCATCAAACGAGGATATTTTTGAATACAAAATAGTATATTCTTAACGCCTTTGGTGAATGGTCAATGCGTATATATTTTTTTTAATGGATTTTATTTCTTTTATAGTCTATGTACTTGGATGACAAAATGAATAAGTTTTCAGTTCAATGTTATTATTTATATACACTTTTATATATATATATATGTATATAAGGAAATAATAATACATATATTCACAACGGGATTGTAATTTATGAATATATAAATAAATTAATAAATAGTATATAAAAAAAGCTTAAAATATATATATAGCAAAAATTTACATTATTTACAAATTTTATAAATCATTACTATTATATAAATACAAATTATATACAATATATAAATATAGTTTCATTTACAGATATTACGCGCATAATTAATTATGGAAAATCGTCTTAACTTTTACTATCCATACATGCGGAATTGTTTTTATTTTATGTTGTTAAATCGAAACGAAATAATAACTAACTTTATTTTCTATCAATATTATAGTATTGGTTCAATTAAAAAATTAAATTCTATATACACCTCAAATTAAATCATATCTACAATATATATGTACTATATTTATATTTTATCTTTTGTATATAAATTTAGATATATGTATAAAAAAACAATATATAGGATAAGAAGAAACATCAAAATAAAACGATTATATTTCTGTAAAAACTCCACATTGTCTGCTACTATAACCTCATATGTTTATAAATATTATGTATATATGTAAGATATAACCTATAAATATATATATATAACCTTTTCTTTTTTGGCATCATATGTGCTAGTGGTAGAGTAGTAGTAGTAATTTATAATATAGGAATTTTTTTATTATATTTTATTTTTGGTGTGCTTTTTTATTCATCGGTGTTTTAAAATGTTTGTAGTTACCTTAAGGCAGGATAATAACGGTATATATATATATATGGGTCTTTAATTATATGGGATACCGCAACACTTCCAATACTGTGTATAATTTAATTTGTTATAAATATACGCATTTATGTTATTTGTATTCTATTTTCACATAATGTTTTAGTTAACACAAAAATATATATACCTATATTATTTAATGGAAAAAAAAGTGTGCTCTTGAGAATGGACTCTATATGAATGAATGTGATATAGTATATTATATATTCTGTAGATATTTTAAAATTTGTCGATTATCTAAATATTAATAATACATTTTGTTTTAAATTATATACCGCGTCGATTGCCGATTAAATTAAAAAATAATAATAATTAAAAATTAAAAATACCAAATTTTATAATATGAGCCTTTTATAATATCGGCGCGGCATGTCTTTATTTGATTTATATATATATTGTGTATATGGCAAAAGAGCAATCACTTTTTTAAAATAATTATTATTATTTATTTATAAATAAAATTGAATTTTCCTAATAATTATCTGACAACTGCGCGAACACAATTTAATATAATAGTATATATATGAATATATTTAGTTATATACTGTCATTTTATTAAAATATTTTCAATTGTAACGTCAACAAAAGAATTATATTTATTATTACTTTATCTGTTATTGTATATATGCGTTTATATATTTTATTTACATATTGTGTGTGCACGGCTAGTGTAGGTATACATATATAAGATTTTGTTTTTTTTTTTCTCTATACAGATGATATCCCGCAGTCCATAGCGAGTGGATTGTCTATCATATGCACAGATAAATATATATATATATATATGAAATATAAATAAAAATTTGTTGAATGACCAAATTAATGCTTTAAGAATGTTCACAGTGGGGTGTCAACACAGTTTAAAAAAAAGATAAAAGCAATACAAAATTATTATAATAAAAATTGTAAACGCATATACACTACTATATACACACACCACACACAAACACACCAATAGACACACTTAATTCAAGAAAATATAAATATTATTAAGTTAAAATTAATATATAAATTTAAAATAAATAAAATCCTGTATATATATATAAAATAAAGTGGAAAAATATATACAAAAGTTGTGATAATGTTTATAGTTTGCATTGGAATGCTTATATTATTATTATTATGCTACTTTTTGTATTTTTTGGATATTATTATATTAAAAAAATTATTATTATTATTATTATTATTATTATTTATATATTTATAAACTTTGTTATTGTGTATTGTTATATCGCATGTACATGTGTATATATTATATACGTACGTATTATAATATTATCATTTCTCGTTGTCACTGGTGTTGGTTTTTGTAAACATAAATCAATTTTAATCACATACCAAACAACTAATAAGCCTCATGATTTACTATGGATAAATTAAAGGTGTCACCATATGTTTGTTTGAATATTCAACGCATTGCAATAATTTAATTTTATATATTATTTGTTTGGCATAAAATGTACTATCGTACATTATAAACATATATATGCATACCATCATATATATATATATATAATATACTTTATCGAATATATTGTATATATGCAAAGAGTAAAAAGATACGATTTAAAACCATTTATAAATAAATATGTTTGATATAAAACACCATAATATTTATTGAGTATAAATGTACTTTATAATTTATAATGTATTTAGTTAGAATATATATATAGAATATAGTAATACTTACTAATAATAATAATAATAATAATATACATGGGTGGGCATTGTGTTGTTTTATATATATATTATTACATATATTACAAATGTATTCCCATATGTATTATATATATAATATAATATAATATAATATAATATAAAAGGTATATATAATAATATTTATAACACTGAAAATACCATATATATATATACAATAAAGAGAAAAACTAATAAATTCTATAACAATATAATATTAATAACTGATTTTGTAATATAATACCATCATACAATATATTTTATAGATACATGTTTGGTTTTTTTGTTTTTATATTAATATACAAACAATTTTTTATCATCATGTTACTTTGAAAATTGTTTTTTAATATTGAAATTAAATATTAAAATATTGAAAAACGTTTAAAAATATAATATAGTTTATTAATGTTTTAGCGACTTATCCATTATATCTATCTATCTTTTGATAGCCTTATATACTATAAATATTTGTTTTGATAAATTTCAACAAAATTACATTCTATAATTAAATCGGAAAAATGTGAGCTATAAAAACTATAAAATATATATATCAATTAATTGTTATATATATAGAAATAATTACCTGTTAACATGCTTCCATGTACGGATTAATTTACTACAAGGTTGGAGTGTAAACGTTTGGTTTATATAGATGCATTAAATACCGCATTCCATATACCGCAATACCGCATATACCATTCGACAAAACCATTATATAAAACAATGATATTGAGTTAAGATTTTTTTTATCTTATGGATACAGGAATTGATTTGAAGTACACCATATTATAATATAGATGAATAAATACTCTTCACTATAACACCCCAAATGGATATCACAGATTTTATTTAATTTATTTATACAATGATAAATTGATTAAAAATTTAAACTTTAAGAGCTTGCACCGAAGCTGATGTTGATTTATTATTATATGTGTAAATACGGAAAACTACGCAATACATAATACCAAAAATTATTTCAGCAACTTTTAAATGTTCATAAATATTTTTTGTAAGCTAAATTATATTAGCATTAAAACATTTAATTGTTTTATAATATATATTACATTAAAGCTGAATCAGCATATAAGTAATTTTTCCTTTTAAATTATCTAAATTCTCATTGTAGCCGAGTGTATATAATATATATGACTATTTAATGTTATATAAATATTATGAAAATTTTGAAGAAAGAAAATTTCGGAAAAACACCTATTAAATTTCCCGGGAAATCACACCTATATAATATCAAATTTTTTAATTACATATGATCTATATATATTTATAGAGTCAATGCGAAATGCCAGTTTTTTATATACAGAATTATAAACTTAAATTAATTTCCATTCATTGACAAAACATTTTTTTTTAAATTCAATCACACCTTTCAGAATATATAAATATAACCGATTTTTCATTAAATAAATTTTCTTATATAGAATTCAATGTATTGTGTGTTATTCTATATAATAAAGTTGATTGTCCTTAGAAAATAATACATTTATATATAATTAATAATATGCTGTTGATAATTCAAAACAAGGATAGTTTATATACTATTTAAAAATAAATTATGCAATCATTTTACGAGTATAGTATAAATTAAATATTATAGATACCCTAGTAACAATTTGTCGGTACTTTGAAAAATGAGGAAAATTAACGTGGAAAAAATTCACATATGTTCCATGGGAAAATATATATTGGAATTTGTTCAAAGAATGTCCATTTAGATTTTCCACTTAATATATAATAGTATTTTTTTTTAGGTCAATTGAAATCTTTGGATGGCGTGGGTAATATTTTCAACCGTTTTCCGTAGTTTTGTATTCATAATTTATTTCACCAATTATCCACTACAGTGGTTTTACATATTTACAATTTTATTATTTTTTGCATAATAAAATATAAATATCATACTTTTTATTTATTTCTTACGTCTTTGTTACATTAAATTTAACACGTTACAACTTGTGATAACAAAATGTTTGTGCTATAGTGCACTTGTCGCATGATGTATTTTTGTAGAAATTATCATGGGAAATATACAGATAATCGAAGGACTTTTTTTATAAAAATCCATGGACAGGGTTGCGTTGGTCATGTAAAATTCCAGCAGACATCTGTAAGAAATCCTTAGATATTTCCTCGAATTGAAACTACGGACTACTACATATAATACGGAAATTTTGCAGACAAAGTATGGACAGTGTTACTAGGGTATTCTATATTCTAAAATTATACAATGGATATAAACTTTATTTATATTTTTAAAATACCACCTATATATACATTAAACAATAATAACATGATGCGAAGTTCAATAATTATCTTTTATTGTTTTTTTTTTTATTTTATATATATGTGAAAACATCAAATAAACATGTTTTATAATAATAATGTGCAGCTGCAATCTCTGCGATTATATACTTTTTTAAAATTAACAGAATAAAACTAAATATACAATATTATAATAACAGATAAAAAATAAAAAAATAAATATATCATACCATATAATTATATCTTATTATATATCTTGACAAAAATGTTTATAGCCTAAGAAGAAGTAAATTTGTAATTTTTTATTTATTTATACACACACAAGTATATCTGGGATATGACAAAAAAAAAATCTACCCGATCAAATTGTTATTTAATTGCTAAATTATGTCAACAAAACGGTGAACGTTATAATAACAATTAAACAAATATAGATAATATATACAAAGATATATATAGCTTTTAATCATTAATGTAATATATAGAGATATTGTATAATTTGTGTATAGTTTTGTTAGGTTTAATTTTGTGTCTTTACTACTTAACATTATATTTTTAATATATTGTAATATTAAAATAAATAACCGCAGAATGATTTTGACAACCTAAAAATTTATGATATTAATCTCTTTTGTTTGGTGTATTTTGTTTATATTTATATATAATTTGAAAGTATATATATATATATATTATATACAATTAAATGGACGTACTATATACACACTCCAATTATTATATATATATATATATATATACAAGTAATTGGATATACGGATATAAATATATATATATAAGTTATAATGACAGGAAATTATTAATTCATTATTGCAAATATTTAAGCGTATTATAATATATTTTTCTTTTGTATTTGTATATTTATTAACTGAAGACTTTTCTCTAATACGATCATATACCAAATATATATTTCTTTCTTCTACATATTAAAATATCTATACAATTATTAATCAATCAAATTATACGTCGTATATAATATAATCTGAACCGTGTGCGTAAATAAATTAGTTTATATGATTGACTTTATAACATTGCTACTTTATGTTATTTAATTATTTTTACTTAATTTAACAATTATAAAGTAAAAAAATAAATAAATAATATGTTCTTCTTTTTTTTTTTTTATCCCCCCCGAGATATTTTCAATATATAAAGTACTAATACTACAAATATAAAATACACTCTGTGTACATTTTATTATCGCTTTTGACAAAGAAAAAAAAAAATTTAAAATAAAAACAAAATAATTAAATCTAAAGACATTCTTCATTTCTTTTATGTGTGCGGTCCATTGAAACCTAATAAATTTTCAGATGTAAAATTCTTTTGCACTAATTAAGACGCCGCGCCGATTTCTCTGAAATTAGTGCATGTATAAAATATAATATAATAACAAAAAAACTATATTCTTTTTTTTTTTTTTGTATATTACTCTACTCTACTTACATGTTTTTTACTCTGTAATGATCTTGTATTTATATATTTATATATGATACAATATATTTGATGCATTACTTTGCTGTATATTTAATATAATAAAACACAAAGTTCTTATGTAAAGATCACACATTATATGATGATGATTATGATGATGATGATGATGATGATCATATACTAAAAAAAGAAAAAAAACCAAATAATAAATGAGAAAAGGAACAAATCAAAGGTATATTATTATATGTATAAACATTTTTAAAACATAGGACATAAATATATAAACAAATTTATATACTGCATAATTATTTTTAGTATTTGAAGAAATTTATGGGTTACATGTGTGAATTTGACAATGTTAACAACTTTTTGTTATATTTATTTTAATAAGTTTTTCTCTTCTATATCCATATGTGCATATATGTGTTTGTATGTGTGTGTGAAATGCAAGCATATATATTGAGTTTAATACATTTTATGATGTGAATATGTGACTTATGCATATGCATATATAAATAAGAATATATACATTATTCAGTTCAACACATGTTATCAAAATTGTATATTTAATTAAAATTATTTAATATTTAATGAAAATTCATCTCTACCTACTATATTGATGTGTTGCTTATGTATGTGTATATATATCTATAGAAATATAATAAATAATATAATATATAAATATGTACATATAGAAAACATTTTATACTTAATTATATAATATAATAATATCAACTGTTGAAGCGTGTAACATGTTCATCATTTTTTGGCACACCACAATCTTTATATAAATTTATATGTAATTCTACTTTGATATTACTATATAAACATTATAATAATACAACTATATTTAAAGTATATATACATTTTATTTAAATTTTTATATATTTATATATTCATATAGAAAACAAACCTGGCACTTTATTAATATTTCAAATACATATATACAGTTCAATTTTATATGTCAATAAAGGTTATATTGTATGCTAATACATATATATATACAGAGAGTATAGCCAATTTATTATACCTACCTGCGAAAAAATAATATTAATTAAAACTAATGCAAAAACTATATATATATATGTATAAACTTAATAATATATTCATACTCTCTGTTCCGCAAATAATAGAAATTCTCGGTTAATGAATAATGTGATTAATTTATTTTTTACAAAAAATTTGGAAGGTTAAAAATAATTTTATTTATTCGAAATATTCTTCTCCCAACTAAAATTACATTTAATTATCGATGTCATACTCAAAAATCATTATAAAACTATTATTATTTATTTAGTTTATTTTATTTAATTCTATATTTATTCACATATTTATAAACAACATTTCAGATATATAGATTGATTAAAAAATAAATACCGGTTGTGCTATTCTCAATTCAGTGTATGAGGATTCGCACTTAATCCAAAACGAAAAATTATCCTTATAATAAACCATCCCAAAATATATATTTGAAACATTAATCAATTCTTCATTAATTGTCGTGGTAAAATCCTTGAAATATCCTGGATCTAATTAAAACATAAATCCTATATACTTAATGCCCCATTTAATTATCATTTCATATGAGGAGTTGTACAAATAAATTAAAAAATTATCCTTATAAGGAAATGTAGTTGATTTAATTTTTTAATTCTTTGATTTATTTGAATCTTTTATTTTTCACATAAAAATTTGGTTGCCTTTATACCTAAAATCCTCTTAATTTACAAAATTCGTATACCAATATACATAGATAAAAGAATTAATCAAAATTAAATGAAATACGTTTTTATAGAAGCTGAAGAAAAACTTATCACTATATCTGTGTTTTATTTAATTTTAAAAATTATATGCGTGTTTGAATGAAGAAAACAAGATTCTAACAATGGATTTCAATGTTTAAGCAAATGATATATGATTTTTACAAATAGAAATCGATAAGAAAAATTTAAATTCTTAATAATTTCTGTTATTTATAAGGCTGTGAAAAGTATAAATTAATATATATATTATATCCATATAGTGATACAACTGCTCTGTGTAACAAATTTCATTAAAACTACTACCCAGATACTTTCCAGTTTATAAAAATTATGGGTTAGTAAAAATTTAAGTTTATAAAAAAAATATATATTTTAAAACGATTTGTTTTGTTTTATAATAATAATATTAATAATATAGCATTTATTTTAATTCCATTGCATCTATAATACCATACCATATATATATATATATATTGATTATTTTTACCACTACCTTAATTAACTCATCGGAACGCAGAGCGATTGGATCGACCTTTTATGCATATATGTAAAAAATATATACAAAGTCGATCGTCTTGTGAAGTCATTATTCATTTTTAGTTGTCGTGCATATACATAAAATATTGGATACCAATATATTTATTATTAACAAAATTATGTCTATAAGAGGTATTCTACTGATTATTCATATATAAGCGGATATATATTAGAAGTTGAAAGAACATTATGTACCATGTATAGCATCATAAGTTATTATTTTATTTATTATTATTTTTTTTTTTTTTTACTTAGGTATAAAGATAATTAAGTTAACACCTAGACAATAATAAATCATTTTATATATATTCATTAATTTTAAAGATGTTGAAAAAAAAAATTATGATGAAACAAAAGTATATATATTCATCGAATATATATACCATTGCATAGTATATTAGTGGTATTATATATTTTTAGAATTTAAAAGATATATGGTATAAACATATAAAATTCATACTAAATCTATATATGGTATATTATATGGTAAAATGTATAATAAAAAATCCAAGTGTAAACAAAAACTATGTCTAGACGATATTACTACAACAAAAACACTAAATACATTTTAAACTTTATTCTTTTCTTGAATACAATTTTTTCGGACAATATATTTATTATATGGAATAAGTTAATTTTCATATTATTTACTTAATTTATTTATTCATAAAGTATTTATGGTATAATATTCTTAAATTCAAATGATTATTTCATAATTATAAAGAGTTATTTAAATTATATACCATTTGACACATCGAAATACGATCACTGTATAAATATTCAATATATAGATTTAACAGTGAAGTGTAAAAGTTTGCATTTATTATTCGTACGTATCTTCAATTAATCGTTAATATACCTAAATACGAGTTTATATAACAATATATAATAATGTTTTGATAAACAATTTTATGTTAAATATAAACCTTGGCTATATATATACGCATTATATAAACAAATACTAATATAACATGTTATATTTTTGGTTACATGTTTATTAAAGGGATATGTTTTTTTTATATTTTTAAATCTATGATACTTCAACAGGAAAAAATCGAAAAAGGAAAAACTATTTATCATTTGATTTATTAACCGTAACAAGTATATACTATATTTTCAGTAAAATAAAACCTTATTTCACACCCTCTTTTAAAAACTAAATATTATATATACACATATTTTTGTATGTTGTGTTATTACTACATGCTGCAGATATTTAGTAAATCGTATTATTATTATACCAAATACATTATTATTTGTCCATATGTGAAATTTTATAAAAAATTATTGCATTCAATATTGATTGAGGGCAAAAAATATACTCGTACCGTACATATATATATATACTAGCTAGTAGTTTGTTAAGTTAATATAAATAAATTATATATGAAAGAAAAATGTTCAATAATATATATATATATAATATAGAAATTTAATGGTTATCTATATAGAAATTTGCTGATGTAATAATGTGAAATTTAAAACCAAAAACATCGTTGTGGGTCCTTAAATTAAATTATATATATATATATATATTTACAAAAATACAAACAACATTCTATCGTAATTAATTAGTGCATTTTTAACATATATATATACCATATATACTTAATTATTTGATAAATTTTTAAATTTATATATGTTATTTCTGAAATGTGTTGACTATATGTGTGTATAGGTAAATGTGTTTGTGTAATACAGAAAATAAATAAATGTGTTTATCGTATTGTAATATATTTGATCTAATTTCATAAATACCATAATACAGAAGAAATATTCTTTTTTTAAATTTTTTCCTTTCGCTACAATATTTGTTACAGAAAATTTAACACATAATTCAATAACAAAACCGATATAATATAACAAACATATCAATATACAATATATAACTTTTGTGTTATGTATTTCTCAATTATAAATCAAATTAAATTATATAACCCCATAACCATTTATAAATAAAATAAATTTACATTTTTTTACAATATAAAATATAGAGACGACGTGTATATAATAAATACATATAATAAACACGAATACAGATGTAACTTTATATATATATATATATATACAATATAATACCACGCATCTACAAAATATATACCAGTAATATTTAATTAAATGAAGTCAAATGTTAAAATAGTGGAAAATTGAAAAATAGAAAAAAAAAGGGGGAAAATATAGTTTTTCCCTTTAGTGATTTTATATATTTATATATTTTATATTGAATTGATGTGTTATGCTTATGCCGAAGTGAGATATTTTATGTTAATTTATTGTTATTTTTATACTTGAATTTACACAATATGTACATATATATATTATATTTAAATTATACCATCAGCAGCAAGTTAATAATGAAAAAAAAAAAAATATAATAAAACCGAACCCTATAAAACACACCAAACACTATATGAAATCTTGCTGATACTGATGAAAATACATTTCATAAAATTTAAAACAATATTTATACCTTTTGAAAATATATGGAATTATGTTTGGAAAACAGTTGATTTATCAACATTTAATGTGAGTATACAATTTCTGTTGTATCTGATGTAAATCTTAATATCGCGAACAATATGCCTATCAGTGACAAAGTGTAAAAAAATGTTTTCAGATTGCAATATCACTATATTTTTTCGGGCACATGAATTGAAAGTATATTACATTATGAAAAAAAATTGGAATGTCCACTTACTAAATTTTCCGGAAAATCAACTTTTAAGAATTATCATCTTTTTGAATTACAGGTTATATTTTTTATGGATTTCCAGGTTTGTATACAGAATTGCAAATTATAATCAATTTCCAATCTTTCATAGAGGAGATTTTTAAAATCAATTAACGCGTTCCAAAGATATGACCGATTTTCCATTTGATGTTATTTGCAATTATGGTACTGTATACATTTTTTCGGATTTTTTTAAATTTTCTCTGCCATCGATTGGAAAATGGATCATATCTTTTGTATGCGTGAATCGATTTTAAAAATCTCTTCTATGAAAGATTGGCAATTGATAATAATTTGTAATGATGCGCAAGTAAAAATGGGAATCCGTTAAAACTAAACTAAAAAAGATGATAATTCATAAAAATCGATTTTCTGGAAAAAATTAATTCGGTGAACACCGAACAAATTTTTTTTCATAATTTAGTTTAATTTCACCCAGGTTATAGGAAAAATATAGCGACATTGTAAGCTGAATGCTATTTCTCAGCCTTCGCCACTGACGCCTATCAATTCATAGATATTGTTCTGCATCATAATTTTTTTTTGTTGACCAGGACCACCTTTGTCATCCACATCAATAATTTATTATCCTTTTTAAAACGTAGAATATCAAAAGTTATTATATTATTATTTATATTATCTGAGTAAATTTATTTATATATATATAAATTCTATGAATAGTCAAGTGAAAATGGTTACTACTCTTTTTTTTTTTTTGAAGATTTTTATTTCATTTTTTTTTTTTCAAGAACCTTATATTTAAGTAATTAATTTACACAATCTCAATCTATTTATTGATTTATAAAATATTGATATTATTAGTTAGTTATTATAGATAACAATTGTATTTGAAGAAAATATAAAATAAAATATAAAAATAACCTAATTATTAAAAATATTTCAATTTTATATATTACTTATTTATATACTCGTACATTACTTAAATATATATATTATGAATATTTATAAATTATATTCATTCCACATCATTTCATGGATGATATTATGCAGCACCATATATATATCTGTATGCATATATTATATAGATACTTGTGTATATAAATATTTTAAATATAATAATTCATTTTGTAAGTCAAAAATGATTTATTTCCAGCTATTTTGTATGCAATCCGAACCCCAAAAGTATGTGAAATATGCATTAAGTATAAAACAAAGTCGTACGTCCCCATATTTTTTATTTCTTTCTTATAAATATCATATATATTTATATTTATTTATTTATTTATTTATTTATTTACATACACTCATGTGTATAACAATATAAAAGTGTTGCACTCAAATCTTCTGTTTTATATTATTATGTATGTTGTGCGATGGTTGTGTATCATATTCATATCAAGAAGTTCACATATCTATATATATATATGGTATATGAACAACATACAACATTAAGAAATATTTCCATATCTTATGTATATGTATTATAATGATTTAGTATATTATATATATATATATATAGATAAATATGTACTTATATAGCAAATAAGTCAGTGAATATACAGTCTTTTTATTTGTATATTATTTTTATGATTTGTCTTCATTCATTCTTCACATGTATCTTATTTTTTTTCTTATATATATATATTTATTTGTATGAAATATATGTTTGTTTATATTATACATATATATTAATAATTACGTATAGATATATATTATTAAAGAGGATGACAGTAAGGAAGCCTCATTAATTGAAATAAATATATCATATTAAAATTCATATCGGGTGGTCTTTAAACGTATTGTATATATATATATAGATATTTGTATTACTTTATATATAATATTTATATGTGCATGTATAATATAGTATAATTATATGAAAGGATTAAAATAATGAATTATCAATAATATATATATATATATATATAATATGGATGGCTAAGCTACTGGTCTACAATTTTTAAAATATTCGCCTTTGTGCTCATACATATAGAAAAATCCATTGAATTATTTAAAATAATTATTGCTATATTAATAAATTTATTCTGTTTTTCCATATTGAATTATATACGCTACTCAATACTGACTGACATATAAGAAACCTATTTCATCCAAAGATTTTGATATTTTTATATGGAATTATAAATAATCAATTTAGTATATACATATGTACGTTATTATTTGTTACTTGATAATAAGCTTTTAAATTTACAATTATAATTTGTCATTATTTTTTCCATATTTATATTTATACAAGCAACTTATATACACCAATATTTATACCATATATAAATTATATAATTAATGAATTCGCAACAGGTTTTTTGACCTGCACGATTTTAAAATCCGAAAACACATTAATACAATTTAATATTTATATCATTCAATTTATTTCCATATTATTATTAATATCAATCTTTTATTATAATCCACATTATATAAAAAAAAGATACATTTATGTTATATACTATATTTTTATATACATTCAAGAGCAAAAAAAAATAAATTAATCACAGAATCAAGAAGAAAAATTATAAATAAATATAAAACCAGTTCGACATGTAATATAATTAAAAAAAAAAAAAAAAATATATATAAAAAACCAAATAAAAATAGAAAAAAAAAGATGTTGTACCAGAATAAAATTTCATCCTCATCATTTTATAATTACTTTTTCATATATATATAAACTCCACCTACCAATTGGATTTTGATATTATAACTGGCAGGGGATTCCCCTTCAAATTCTTATGATTTTTTTTATATAACATAAATAAATATATGCTATAACCAGAAGAACTGTGCCAGTGATCAGTGATGAAAAACATCGTATAATAAAGAGGCGGTGTTAAATTATTTTTATATTATATTTTTATTGTATTATATCAATATACAATATATTATAAATACAAAAATGTATATAAGAGATGTGACAATCAAAAATAAGAAGATTTCTTCACATATAATTATAGTTTCTTATTTGCTTCTTAACCTCTTATTATTATTATTATTATTATTATTATGCTAAATATTGAATGCTAATAACAAATTATATGTACAATATAGATTCTTATATACAAAAAAAGTGCTTACTGCTATTTTGTCTACTGAATTATTTTGTTCCCATATATTATATATATATATATACCAGTAATTCATAATAATTATATATGTACACCTATCCTATACCTACACCTAAATATATATAAAATGTTGTCTTACTATGTGCTGTGGTACGTGTTTTTTGAATAATAATTTAATAATTTGTAATTTTAAACATTATAAATTCAATTGGATATGGACACTTTTTTCTATATTTTTTATATACAGACGAAATCGTTAGTTGATTTTTAATGTAATTTAATATTAATGAAAACTTATAATAATAATTATATAGAAAATTTCATCACACACACACATAACTGCAGGTCAATTGTTGAATTGTAAGATTAAAATTAACGTTTGTGTATTTTAGAAGTATTGTGTATCTGCTTTGTAATTTATTCCAAACCCTCTTACTCCTTGTAATGGTGGCTTTCCGATCCTTAGAGTTTCCGCTTCAGTCGCTCTTTTTTTAATGAATTGCAGTTTATGGAGTGTGGTTACGGATGATACTTGGCCTTCACCGAAACAATAAGATCTTGTGTTGTGCATTAATAAGTGTTCTATAATTTTTGATAATTCCATAAATGAACAAATGAAAACTCCACTGAAAAATTTCCCTATTAAATATAAATACCGAAAAATTTCTCATGTATGTTTCGGAAATTAATTGCGAATACTACATGCTGATTTCAATTCTTAAAATTTGATTGAGAATTTTTTCGGTAAATAAAAGAAACAAGTTTCATCTCTACAATCGATTTTTTGTTATTTGTATTATGTATTTTACATTGTTTAATTGATTGCTGGAAATCTATTGTATTTACATGTAATTTTCAACAATGTTTCAATTTTCGTTTGGAAAGGGACTCTGGCATTCAATTGAATTGGAATTCCACTGTAAATAATTTAGTTAAAATTTGTCTGTTGTATATATATATATATATATATAAGATGATATAATAGATATAGATATATCGACAGTATTTAAAAATTTATAATTTATATAAAATGTGAGCTTGCATATAAAAACAAAATTAAAAGAATTAAAATATTTTGCATATCAAATTGATTAAAACATAAAAAAAAATATGTATATGATATGAATGCGAGAATATATCAACCCAAATCGCTCTGCACACATATATATATGTATAGAAGACTTTATGCTTTGCTTGTTCATTTAGAACCAGCATACAAAATTTTTCCAATTATTATATATATAAAAATATATGTATTTGTTGATATATGGCATATTTTTAGGTATTACAATAATGCAATAGTTTATATAATATAAAATTTTATACAAATATAAATAAATGATTGACATTTGTCACATTCAATAAAATGATGGTTTTTTATAGTCTGCGGCGGGAATATAACATTATATTTGGTATATATAGATATATATATATATTACGTTCGTTTGTACCTCTGCACAATATGATATTGCGTTGTTATTTATTGTATTATATTTTATACTAATCAAAAATTTATGTGAACAATATTTGGGTTGATTTTTAATATTTAGATTTTGGGTTAAATATTTATTTATAAATGTATATATGTTATATGGAATATATTGTGTTCGTGTAATACAATTAACTATATCAAACCATATTTCATGTCAAAACAGATTTTATTTGAAATGTGTGTGTATTTAACCATATATATATATATATAGAGAGAGCGATATATACCTATTTATAAATGGAAAAATATGCATGACTAATAATTTTATTTTAAAATGTATAAATCCAACTTTATTCTACAAAATATATTATATGTCTGGCTGTACCAGAGAAATAGTGATTTTAGCAGTAGCTCTATATAAGTTTTTTCCATATTTATGTATGTACAAACATTTTTTTTTATATAGATACGATTAAAATATTGCTCTGTGTATAAAATGAAAAAGTAAATTTCTGCACAAAATAAAAAAGGATAACAAATTATTAATTAATTGTAAATTTAAAATGAAAAATTTATATATTACTGATTATTATATAGCATATTATTTATTTTTATTAAAGAAGCTATAAACTACTTTTGCGGTGAGATTCATATATATATATATTGTTATATTAATATAGATTTATATAATTACAAGGCGCAATCTAATGAGATGGGCGTTTAAAAAGAAAATATTTCAACTAAACCATTATTATTATTATTACTTTTATACCACAAAATCAACCTGTATACAAATATTTTTTTGTTTTGTAAATATTTTATTGATATAATCTATAGTAGGTATATATATTCAATATTATAGATATATATTAAATTCAGGTACACGCATGTAAATAACACGTTACGTGTGTCTATCTTAAATTATACAAACCATAAGAAAAACTTATGCTTTTTTTTTCGTGTGTATATTATGAAAAACCAAAAGGTACACAGCCGTTAGATTTTTTTTTATTTAATATTCATTTTGCATTGATGTGGTGGTGTGTGCCCAAAAAAAAAACTATATATACATTAAAATAAACCAAAGATTATGTCGATGATGATGAAGATGAAAAGGATATAAAATCATTATTTACTATATATAAAGATATGGTACGAGATAGTTTTGTATATAGGTAGCGATTATTTTTAAAAATTTTGACACGTTTGTTTAATATTATTGTTTAGCTAACCGTATTATTATGTTCAATCAAATAATATTTACTATTCTTATACCCCACAATTTTACATTATTCCATTAATATTATAGTTTTATTTTTGTGTATTATTTACCAGCAGCATAATAATTACAATTCATATATTTGTTATTTTATTAAAGAAAATTTTTAATTCCATATATTTATAGCAAATATATTTTGGGTATCTTTATTTTTATTATCATCAATACGTATACGAATATGTATAGTATAAATTATACTTTGCGCGTCAGGCTATAAAAATATATAATTATATTTAGGATATTAAAGGAGCAAAGAAGCACCAGGTTAAATTTCATTAATGAATTTTTTTTGTTTATATATAAAAAACGCCTATAGAATATTTATGTTCCCTTTTTTTTTTTATTGATGAATTTACTCTGTATAAAAATATAGAAATTATTCAACGGCAACCTTTTTTCATCATTATTATTATTATTTATAATATGTTCAATATTTATATTTATTAAAAAAAAATTATGGTAATTATTTTAATATTGTTTTTACATTAAATTAATGGTTTTAATAGTAGTAGTATTAGTAGTGGTAGTAGAAGTAGACTGGTCTTATTTATTATTATCTATATTTAGGAAACATATTATTTGTTTTATATATTATTTATAATAAGATGTGGGAAATTATATTATAGATACATGTTATTATAAAGGGAAATTATATTACTCTCGCTTATTTCATTCGAAATAATAAACAAGAAATGAATTTATATAGATCATTTAAAACGATTCAAAGTGACCCATATATAATTTTCTGTATCATATAATAGTTGTTTAAATATACTTTAAATTTTTTCCATTAATAAGAAGTAGTGTATTTTAATGTAATAATGTACGTGATATTGTACACTATCAATTCTCATCCATATGATCATTTATTTTTTTTTCATTAATAAACATTTGAAAATATCTCTGTAGAGCAATTTTCTTCATACAAAAACTTTTGCCCTATTAATACAATCACTAATTATTTACAGTTTGTGGTGGTAAAACGTCCAGAAATTTTATTGAATTTAGTATAGTGGTATTGATTTATATATTATTTGTAAGGCGACTGCGGTACATTCTACCAATTTTAGTTAATGTTACACTGTAAATCGTACGAATGTAATAAATATATAGTAAGTTTTTAAATCCATTTAAGTAATTCGTTGCTATACAGGTGGAACGGTTTTATCGAAAAATCTTGTATTCATTTTCCAATGCGTGAATCCGAATGTAATCAATTTGCAATGGACAACTCTATAATATCATATTATGGTATAATAGTTTTCTCAATAGCCAATCCCATGCCAAAGCGGTCTAAACTGCGTCTGAAGAAATATAATCAAATTAAATTTAATTATTATGTTATTTCGAAATTAAAACAAATAATGAAAGAAACTCTGTAATACTGTACCCCGTGTATATTGTCTAAAATTGAGTGCATCAAATAAGTATGGAACTATATATAAAGTTGATTTATTTATTTTCTAAGAATATTAAGTACTGTTCATTTAGCAATATACCTTAAATGAAAATGAGTCATAAAAATGTTATTCTTATTCTTATTTTTTTATTTTTTTCACTTATAATTAGTACAAATTGTATAAATGAAAGTATAATTACATTCTTTTTACAACATCCCCATTTTACATGTATACGTGTATGTTTTTTTATTTTCAATTCCCAAATGAAAGATAAAATAGAAACGATTTCGTGACATTAATAAAATTAAAATGATTGGATATGCAATGTGATGGTCTTTTCTTCGTGATATATAAAATTAACAAAAATAACAATATATTGAGACAGTAATAATAATAATAATAATAATAATAAAATGTTTGTAATCAATTTAATTAAAAAGGCAAACAGAAAAAATAAAACACACACACACAAAACGAAAACAAATCATTAAATAAAAAATATAATTGCTTTTAATGTGTGTTGTATTTTTTTTTTATAATAAATATATGCAAGTACATTTATATAATGTAAAATTCTTTTGATTAAATATATAAATTTTCAAACATCTGTATTTTGTGTGAAATACCACAAAAGAAAAATTATCTAAATGTATATAGGCACCGGAAAATATCGATATCAAAAGAAACATATTAACATTTATGTGTACTCGTGTATATAATAGAAACAACTAAACCACACCACACACATTTCCTTAATAACCTGTAAAACATAAGATATCTTCAAAATAAATCGTAAAATAAAATTTTTATAAAAATTTTCATCTAATAATAACATTAAATATTTTACTTTATCTTCTATCGCGCATCTTCATATCATAATAATATATATTTAAATAAAATATAATGTACACATGATTATTATATAAATATATACCTACTAAAAATTATAATAGTTTTATAGTTACATAAGTTTTTATATGATGATCCTCTCGTCTTTTTTCATATACCATATTTTATAATACGCATATATATTGTAGATAGAAAATAAATGCGAGATACAGTCGACTTTTGTTGTCATAAAATTTGTTTGTAATTTTTCCGACATGGATAACTTAAGTTATTATGTGACTTTATGACTCTTTTTTCTTGTAAATAATATAGTTATGTGTGCGGAGTATAATATAGGAAAATTTATATAGTTAAAATTATAAATGATAAATATTTATATATATATTTTTAATGTTAATAAAATGATAAATGGTTTACATATGTGTGTGTGTGTGTGTGTGTATGGAATAAATGTAAATAAGAAATTTGCAATAGAGTTTAAGATAAATTTTCAGAAAATATATATGATTTTTGTATAAATAATCGCGTTCCGTAATGTATAGAGGAAATGTATATACAATTAAAGTTTATATATTCCTTTTTTGTATTTTGTATAAAAACTATAAAATTATAACTTGAATGTAATATAATTATAATTATTTTATATACAAAATATGTAAACTTTATTATTATAAGAAAAAACACAAAAAATATATATATATATATAATTTATAATATACAATTTTGAAACCAATAATAATGAGCTACAACTTGTTTTTCCTCCTCACCATACATTATACCATATATATTGTACAATATGTATAAAAGGTATTTATTATTGAAAATTTTATTTGCATTTCTGATAAATAAATTATTCAATATAACACTTTAATGTCACATAATTTAGTGCTCACCCGCAGAACTCAGCACGGTAGGTAACATAATATTGAAAATGATCTTATGGACACACAAAGGAAGTAATAATTTATTTATTTATTTTCATATTTTATTACACACATATATATATATTTAATCATTTATTATATGTATATATAAAAAAAATAACAAACCATAACATGATATGAAAATATTTATTCATATAAACATTATTTAGCCATATATATACATACACACAGGATGTATAAAAGGATACCGTTGTCAAAATATTGATTCTATTGAATTTCGTAAAAACACATGACGACTTATAATGAATTAATTAAAAGAAATACAATTTAAGACATTGCTGTTAGTTTTTCAACCCAATCCAATATATTCGCATATATGATGAATTCTATGTAGAACATTTAATCCTTTTAAATATTTTCTTTGCATTTGTGGTTAGTATTCTTAAAAATTTATTAAAAACTTTTACTTGTAACGTTTCATATTGACTTGATGATATAGGATCAAAAAAAAATTTCTACTAATTCTATTAATTAATGAACTTTAATATTGTATCTTAACTTTTGCGTTAATTATAATGAAAATATTTCTATTGTATATTGAATAGAATATACAAAACTTCTGTAGGGGCACCGTTTACTACACTCTGTACCAGTTAATAATATGAAAATATATACGTACATTATTTGTTTATAAATAGTTTATGTAAATTTTTTCATTTTTTTTTTTTTCTTCTTTATAGTTGAAACGCGTATTTCATTACACAAAACTCTGACATATTCTCGTATAAAAAAAAATTTAATAAAAAAATGATAAAAATTCATTCAAAAATATTATATATATAACAAACAACATATACTCAAAATAAACTAATAAAAAATATGTATATAATTAATAAATATATATATTACACCTTAACTTTAACTTCATCTACAAATTTTATATGACATTTTTTTTAACTCTTCTTCGTTTTTCTTCAAAATAATTTTTATGAATGAATTTAATAAATATTATAATATTGGAATTCCTTACCATCTTTCTTTCTAAATTAATATACAGAAAATATTAGTATAAATATCGAACCTGTTATTTCTATACATTTAATCAAATACCTCTATTGTATAATATCGACAATTTGAACTGAAATGAAATAAAAAATAAACAGAAAATTTAAAGATTAATATAAAAATACCAATAATAAATTATAAATTTATGAATAAATATAAAAATTATAATTTATTTTCCAAAAATATAAAATGTTCTTTCTGCGTTATCGTCGGTCGTTAACAACACACAGCTAGCACGCAACACAACGCACAACAATACTATACATATGCACGACGATGACGACCATAATGAACATATACCTATACCTACCTACCTACCTACCTATAAATATATTATAAATATTAACTATTTTATCCGTATATATATATGGTAATGTGATACCTCAACACCTGGGAATAGATTGGTAATATTCAGAAAAATTATTAATATTTGTCACATATATATAATTTTAATAAGATTATTAAAAAAGAACAGAACAATCATTATTTTATTTATTTATTTATTATTTATTTTTATGGAATTTTAAATTCATTCATTCATTAAAAAAACGATTTTTTTTTTAACGTAAATTTTATTAACGAATTAATATTTTTTGTCTTTTTTTCCAATTAGTTGTAAAAGTAAAGTGATGATTTTTCACTTTTTATTTTATATTTATGTTTATAAATAAAATCTTATTTGTTTTTATTTTAATTCATATCATAATTATGATAATGAGATTAAAATAAATTGTATTCTGTTAAATATGTTTGTTAGTTATATTATTTACAATTTATTAACATTATTGTTTTCGTGTCAATCTGACGATAGATAGATTTAAACATTTAATTTTAATACAAATTAAACAATTTTATTTATGATTTTATAACACTTTTTGGAAATTGTTATTAGTTCAATAATTCTCAGTTGAATTATATACAATTAGTTCCGAGTAGTGTATACAGAAAAATGCAAAATTATGTATTTTATTATATTGTGTAGAATTGTCGTTTAGTTAAAATTGAATTCTTATTTTATATACTTGCATATCAAAATACATTTGAAAATGATAATTTTCAAATGGGAACTTGTTGAAATCTCAAAAAAATGTATTCTAGTTAAAACATAAATATTCAAAATCTATAATTCTATAACCTATATTTTTTTACTTCATATAATATAGCGTTGGCCATCCTTTATAGTATTAATGATAAATTAATAAAATAAAGATAGATAAACCAATATATTTTCTCAAAAATTTCATACTAAAATGAATTTTTTTAAAAATCTACCGGTGCAACATATTATTGTTTTTTGTCAAACAAGTAAAACTAATTTATTTCGCTACAATAAATGAATAAATATTAAATTTATCTATGACTAACAATTTAAAAGTTATAAATGTTTGAAAAAGTGGTGTAAATGTAGAAAGGAAAAATATAACAAACTAAAATTATAGCTATTTGGAACAAAAAATAAAAGAGTAGGCGGTGATTGTTTATGAATAAACGAAATTTAAACAAGCTAAAAAAGCGTTGCACCGGTTTTGATTTATTTATTTATTATAATTTTTTTCTGATCGTGTGTACTAATTGGAATTTGCAATGGTTTTTACGAATAATTCTTTGCAAAATAATCAACATGCGTATGAATATTTTTTATTTTTTATCCTACCCAAAATTTGTTGGTGTTGTTTTTTTCTTATATGATCATATATATTTTAATCATTATTTTTAAGTTACTATAATAATAACATAATAAGTACGTTTAGTTTTTGTCCATACAAGACATTCAGATCAGACACCTATAACAAATTTAATACTTTTATTTCCCTTTTCAAAGAATTTTTTCATAATTTAAAGAGTTCACAACATTTTCGATTGATTTAACATATTTACAAAAATTCTTTATAATAAAATATTTCTATAATAGTTTTATAAAATTAAAATATCCTATAAATGAAAATCAGTAAAGATTATTTGATACTATATCATCATGTAATTATTTTCAACTGCCTGTTATGCACTGATTAACTAACACATTTAGTAGGTGAAAAGGAAAATTGAATAGCAATTTTTTTTAGAAAATATTTTAACTGTCCAATTGATGTTTCATAGAATAATACCTGTAATGTTAGTAGATATGGTATACTAAAAGTATGTTAAATATTTTACAATTACAGTTGTAATTGTTAAATAAAATATCACGCATCTTATTTTCTCTTAATTATTTAAATCGCTTAACAATTAATTTTCTATATACGCATAATATAATATGTGCGATCTACTTATTTTTATATTTATAAATATAAATACATTTTTTAATTTAAATAAATCGTTTAATCGTTTTAATATAGTATAAATGATGAATATATAATATTGTATTTGAATCATATATAAACTTACAATATTAGTACTATATTTTTTAATTATATATAATAAATATAAAAATAATATATGAAAATAGAAAACTAACAAATAATTATTTATATTTTGTACATTAAATTTTGTGTCCGATAAAAATCTATTATTATTATTATTATTATTTCATACATTTTATTTGATATATCCAAAAAATTATTTCGAGCACAAATTTGTAGCCATTATCATTACCGTATCTGATTATTGTTAGTTATCATCATTATTATTATTATTATTATTTTATTTTTATTATTTATTATTTATTATTTTGTTTTTTCGGTTTTTTTATTTTAATACTATATATATATATACAAAATAACAATAATAATAATAATAATAATGAAAGGTTACACGATATATGTCGCATTGGTATATAGTGATGAATTTTATTATCACAATTTTCATAATAAATTAACGGGTATACGTAATATACAAATATATTATACAATAGCTATATGTATATTTGTTACTAAAACATGAAAGTTAATATAATAGAAATTTTTTGTTATATATATATAACATATAATAAGTGTATATGTATAAATAATAATTTATATATGAAAGCAAATTAGGACACCCAATCTGCGTATCTAAATTATTATTCTAATTGCTTAGAATAATTTATAAAAAAAAAAAAAAATAAATAAAATAAATAAATAAATTGTAATTTTTCTTTTATCATAATCATAAATTTTTGGGTTTTATAACAATAATAATAAGTATATAGTAATAAACATAATATAATATTTATGTTTGTTATGTTATACACCGTCATATGTATATTCAAATAAAATTCAGTGTTATAATTCATTTTCATCAAATTGGAATCGAAAAAAATTATTATTATTATTATTATTATTATTATTATTATTATAAACTATTTACCTTTACTCATTTGTATTTTTATTTTAATTTTTTCTATAATATTGTTGTTTTGGTATGCGTTGTTCATGTTTTACATGTATAATGGCTAAAGTAATTATCGAGTACATATTTGTAGGCATGTATTATATCCGCTGATAAAGATCTGACAACAGCAAAGTAGTTTTACGGCCAATGGCTGTTTTTTTTTCTTCTTTTTCCATATTAAATATTATTAGGTGGTATAGTATTTTATACAATAAGCCGTGCAATGAATGTATATCATGATAAAATATATATGTGTTGTTAGGTGATACACCATGTATATATATATATATATATATAACAAGGAACGACACATACCTCAACAATATAACAGCAGCAACAATAAATATAAAATACATAACAAATAATAATAATAATAATAATAATAATAATAATAATAATAACAAAACAAAACAACAACAATAATGCCACTAAAAATTGATAAAATCAAAAGAATATATTGTTTGTTTTATTTAGTAAATTATTTATACAAAAAAACCTATATATTTTAGTTAGATTTTATTTTGGGCGTATAATTTATTTTATTTTTTTTTCATACCCATGGTATATTATAAATAAAGTATTAAGCGAGTAATATGGTTGAATGTTTGAATGTCATTATATATTTATTATGGATAGATAAAATATAAAGTATATATGGTTTTTAATATAGAAACCATTTTGAATAATTTCTTTGTTTTTGTTTTTTTCGTCAATTTTTTTTTTTGTAATTTAACCAAGACCATAAAACAGGCAATTATTATAACATTTCTTATTGTAAAATTATGTATATTAAAATTCGTTTAAAATAGTAATTTATAATTGCGGATTTTTCATTTAAAACTTATATGCAAACCAAATTATAAGTTCAACACTGATTTAATTATAAATTTTTGAAAAATAATTATAAGTAAAAACTGAAGAAAAGTTTTTATATATTAATTTAAAATTTCATAACATTCAATTTAAACAAATAAGCACCTATATAGTACTTTAATCGCATCAGTAATTATATATAATGCCCATTCTAAACATAAAATGTATTCAAGATAAAACCAAGTTCTGGTATATATACAATATAAATATAGCTGCCGGATATACAATTATATATAGGTAGTGATTTTTTAGAATTTTCACAGCAAATGTTCTTATGATCCTTTATGATATTTTAATACAACTGTTGAAAACGCTTCAAATGTGGCAGTAACCGAAGAACATTTAAATAAACAAATTAGAAATTCAATCAATTAAATTAATAAAATATTAAATTTGTTTGTATTTATATGTAGTAAATATTTAGGTAACACAAATTCATCTTTATAAAGTTCTTGAAATGTACGCTTGATTCTTAAACCATAAGATTTACTCAATTTTTTGTCTAATTATCTTTCACCTCTATAGGTATCATATACATAATTGAAAAATATATATCTTTGTAATGATCCTTTAATCACCCATTCCCACTTTCGTCTTATTTTATTACTCTTACGCATATATGATGTATTGCTGCGCATGCACGATTTCAAAAAACATATCCTTATAAGGTCCTTGAAATATCTTTAATCATTGAAACACCAATTCTATATACATATACTCGAATCCTTGTTTGAAATAAAATTACATTTGAATATAATGTACCAAACAAAAGATAAAACAAATTTGTTTAAATTAAGAAAATTTTGAATTTAAATAGTTTCTTACGTATCTTATTGACATAACACTAAAATTTAATCTTATCTATTGTAATTAAATTTTAAATTAATTATTTCATTGCATAAATACAAGAAAAGTATATAGTTGAGGTTAAGGTTGAATGAAAAAAAAAAGCTTTAGTTGATTAGGTAACGATTTGTTGATTCCGGCAAAATTTTATATAACATAAAAAATATATATTTTTTCAAATTTAATTAATTTTAATTTGTTTTTTCTTTCTTTCTAGGTAAGTCAATATAATTTTGATAAATAATTATTTTAGTATATATGTATACTTTTGAAGAAGGACATACCTTTCATGTTAATTAATTAAATGTAAGTTATTGTATACAATTTTATTTATTAATATACATAATATTAAATTAAAGAATAAATTTCTGATTATCGATAAATATCATTCGAGCGGTAGATGAATTTATATTTTACAAAAATGTTTTTAAAATTATATATTGATTAAATGGACGAACCTAAATTCAAATATATTATCGGATAGAGGTTCCGTAGATTGAGAAAATAGTGAGAATAAAATGACTCAAACGGATATAATCACGGAAATTTCCTTAATAATGACCTTATATAAGGGATTTTAACTACTAATTTTAACACAATATTTCACTTTTAAAGAAACTCAACACCAAATTAACCACACAGTCAATATGATTAGTAAAAGCTAGTACTTATATTCTCCAAATCAAACATGGAATGGATAAATTAATTACTTAGTAAGAGTATATATTAATGTTAAATAAACCCCAGAACTATAATTAACAATAATTGCGTATATATATGATATTTGTAAGTAAAATTTCTCTAATTTATTATTATATGATAATTCAATAAATTAATATGCATTGTACTGTGCGGTCGATGGTGTATTATTATTATTTCGCATTATTAATTTAAAATGTATTTTTTTTTTTTTTTATTTAATTTAATTAATTTTAATAAATATTTTTTAATATATTAAATTACTTTACGGTATAATATATAATTTGACGACGTGACTTAACGTTAAATAAATATTCATGTATATATATATATATTGTATGTATGATTTTCTATCAGCATTAAGATTGTATTATATATTAAATATGCCATGTATAATATTATAAATAATGTATATTTATATTAATATATATATATATTAATAAATATATAGGTTAAATATTATTATACGGTTGCTGCTGTTACATTACCAGTGAATTAATTCAATCTATTAGTAATTATTTTTTAGTATTTTTATGGTATACTAATCAATATAATATAGAAATATACATATATATACCTAAACAAATATACGCGTAAATATATAATATATTTAAATTTATTATATTATATAGAGGAGCGAGATAATTGAAATAATTATAAAATTTCTATAAAATATATTGTAATATATATTTTAACTTTCTCCAATATTATCTGTTTTTTTTTTATAGATGTTATAGCATATATTTTTTTATATGTATTAATCAAAATTATTAAAATTCAATAATTCAATCATAATCAATAAATTTAATAATTAATAAATAAATAATCATAAATATATATTATTTATAGTATTATAGAAAGAAAAAATATCAAAACAAAATGAAATGAATAATTTTTCTAATTTTTTCTCAAATGTATGTATTACCATATTATATTATTATGTAAATACTGAGTGTCTCTCTATTTATTTATACTATCTAGTGTATTTTATATGGTTATATAAAATGAAATGTTATGTTATGAATAATACCATATATATGTATAAATATATATATAGTATATTTTTTGATGAGGATATGGTGTTGAATAATATTAAATTCAGAAATAATGGTGTATGTACATAAAAATGTGTGGTCTTTTTGAATTCGGAAAGAAAGAAACCAAAAAAAAAGAAGAAAACGATCGAAACTGTTGGTGTTCATAAATTCTCACAATAACATATTTTCGTGGTAATTAAGACACAATCATGTGTGAAAGATATGTGCTACACATTTTATTTTATAATAAATCATTGGCATCATTTATATATGTACTCCTCTGACTGATTCCTATACTATTAACATTTACACACATATATATATATATATATATATGCATAATTATTCTTCTTGTTGGGTTTATGGCTGTTTTTTTTTTTGCTGTGATGATGTATATCATGAAATTTTATTTGAATATACCATATATATGATTGTGTAAAATAACTATATATATGACTTTTTAACAATATTATTGAAACAAATAACTATATATATACAATATACTCACTATAAGTAAAAATCATAGAGAAAAAAAAACCTTATAAATAAATAACATCAAATCAAGAAAATATTGAAAGAAAACATTATAAATAATAAATAATGCCCATATATTAGAAGAATCCATTGTAATAATAATTGTACATTTATATAATTTAAATGCGATGATGTTTACACATTTTTTATATATATACGTTTACTAAATAATAAATATGGTATATATATATACTAAACCGATGTATATATGGTATATATATTGTAAAATCTCTAAATTATGCTGTGTGTTGTATAGGTTTGTAAATTTTATAATTTGAAAATAATAAATGGTTATATGTGCTATCCGACGATGACGAGTATATGTAAATTTTATTGTTTGTTTGTTTTTTTTTTTTTTTTCATTTTCAAAAGGTTGAAAAAGGTCAATATAATTATTTGAATATTTCTATAAATATATATATATTTTCTATATAAAATATATTTTAACCCTTAAAAAAAATTTACATCGATAACATTATAAAATATTGTATTTTTATACCGTATGTTTAAATATAACTTTTTAAAATTACAAATTATATTCAATTTTACAAATTTTATTTAAAAATTATAATATCATCCGTAACAAAAAAATTTACTTAATATTGAGAGGGCGGCGTCGTTGAAGACCGTATATATATGTATATATACGCAAATTCATCAATGTAATGTTCAAATAATCGCATTTGAAAATATTTTTATCTATTTATATATTGTATATCGATGGTTAAAATTCAATTATATTCATTTCAAATACAATATACAATATATTTTAATCGTTTTTACCAAATGTCGTTTATTATATAAACATATATCGTTTTATATATATATATATATATATATAACATATTTAATTGCGATCATGTCACACACACACACACACTTATATTAATAAATTGAAATCATGCAATATTAACATTATAAAATAATATTTACTTAAAATAAAAAACACCACATAAACATAAGTGAGTTGGAATCGAAAAATAGTTAATAGATATTTTCCATCCATCAGGGAAAAAAAAATATATTCTCTATACGCGCTTCTATTCAACTTTTTTTTATGTATTATTGCTAAGTGGTTATGGCTCTTATTATATATTGTATATAGGAAAAACCACCATCCCGCGTGTCAATAATATTTTTCTGTATGGCATATTCCACCAATACGACTTAAATAATATAGGTGTTTTTTTTTTTCTTAAATAGTTATAAATTATTATTTGGATGCCGTATCGTAAATATTTATAAACCTTGTATATTATTATTTATATAACATATGGGTTTTTTTTTTATTCCAAATATAAAAGAAGGTGATTTTGACTTCATTTACAAAATTTTTTCTATTATTTATTATTGTTACTATTATTATTATTATATTATTATTATTATTATTATTATTAAATGTATATTAAAAATACAATATATTTAAAATTATGGCACGGGTGAATGTAATAAATAATTTTATTACTGTTTTTTTATTTATAGTATTTTTTTTATATGTCGTTCTTTTGTCATATCTGTATTTTTTTCCCATTTTTTTTTTTTTTTTTGAGAACAATCAAGAACGGTCAATTATTAAATATATTGTATATAAATACAAATATAATATATTAACACATAATATATAAAAAGAATTATTAATTTTGGAACACAACATTATATTGATTATATTTTATTATCTGTATATAGAGAGGAGTTTACAACGTTATATATATCACGATAACAAAATTAATTTTTTATCTATTTTCTAATCTACAATTTAAAATTGAAATTTTTTATCGTTATTTTGTATAGTTTTATTTTTTTGTTTGATAACATCAATTTGTTTTTATTTTAATTATATATTTTTATTTTTAATTTTGTTATTTTAAAAAATTTATTTCAAATTTTTTACGAGATTTATATAAAAAATATCTGCTCATAAGTGTTTTGGAAAATATAGTCGATTTACAGAGATGTTATTGGTGGTAAATACTTCTGCTGTCGAGTAGAGTTGTTCATGGGTTCGAAATGAGTGGGTTTTTCATGAGTCCAGAACAAGTGTATTTTTCATGGAATCGGATTGGATGAGTTTTGTCTTGGGGTTTGAAATAAATTAACTCTTCATTTTTTCGTAATGGACTACTTTTTATTTTCACACATACCATATACTATCAATCCAGGATTTCACACAACACTTTCTAAAACCTCAATTTAAGCGGCAGCATTAACTCGACGAAGTCTCTGGTAAAAGAAGTGAGGTAGCATAACATGACCTTCTTTGCTCACAACTTTTAAAACCATAATAGTAGCTGGAAATTATGTGTACATAGCACGGATAACCTCTGTACGTTTTAGAACATAGCCACCTAACATTTATCCGATTAATTTTTTGATCTTGATCGAAATTTTTATCATTAGAAAAAATACCACATATAATTTTTAGAGTTTCTGGGTGCTTAAGATTGTTTAAAAGACATTTTCCTGAGATATAGTGCTCTGCTAACGACATATTGATTTTGAAAGATTTTTATCAACGTTCGCTTGTATTTTTGTTGAATAAATTGTGTAATTTTCACAGATAAATTCGCAGATAAATTTATCGGTAAATTCTTTGTTGAACTAGTTGATGAATTTGTTGGTGAATTTATTTATGAAATTAGAACTACTTATAAATGCACTGATAAATTCTTTGGTTAATATAATTTTGATGAATTAATTGATGAGTTCTTTGGTGAATTCATTCATGAAATTAGAAGTACTTACTGGAATTATTAATAATTATTATAAATTATATGCAAACACACGTTTCTATATTTATACCAAATTGTAATCAAATTAATTTAATGTATTTTAATTAATGTGTTTTTTTTTTTTCGAAAGAATCTAATTCTATAATATTTTAAATTTATAGAAGACATTTTTAAAAGATCAGTACAATTTTTCAATTGATTCAATTTAGAAAATTTCAATGCAAAAAATAATGAATATTTTTTCTTTATAAGTATATCGGAATTGAAATCACATATTCTTCGAATTGATTAATGACATATGTACTATTTAATATTTAATCAATTATTACATAGAATTAATATATTTTTTCTCTTGTTTTTATACATTTAAAACGTCTTGATACTATTCAAGGTATAGTAAATTTAATAAAATTCTCCAGTTCACTATTCGATGAAGAACAACCAATTGCTATATGCCTATGATTGTTGTTGTGTGTTTAACAGAGAATGCTGCAATATAACTTGCAACACCAAGTCATATATATAGTTTATTTTATATTCTCAATGCAATTTATATATTTTATTTTAACCGCATGGACAATATAATAAATCAATTGTGAAAAATACTAAAATATATTGTAATATAATATTACCATTTTAAAAAAATATATATATATAAAATATAAATTAAATATAATTAAACATTTATTTTATATATAATATATTAAATATATTCCTGTGACAATAAATTATCATATGTTGGATATACCACCTATACTCACATGTGTAACATGTACTCCTACTTCATGTTATACTTCTATATATATTATAACTACTACATTTATATATAAAATTTTATTTTTTAAAGGTAAATATAAAATTATAATATAATTTTTAAATCGTTTTTTTTTTAAATTATTTTTAATGTTTTATTTTTTAATTTATTTATGCGATACATTTATTTATATGCACTGTGCGAAACAATAATAATATTATTGTTTGTATATAAATAACAACAATTGATAATTTTACAAAACATTTAATCGAAATCAATTATATATTATCGAAACACAAGCTGTGTGAATGTGTATGGGTAAAATGTAAATTTTGAATTGAAAAATACGAAAATTTATGAGGACAATTCAGACACCATAAACACCATACAAGGGTATCATCAATCTTTTCTATATATATATGTATATTTTATATATTGTAGATTTATCCACATATTGTATACGCGCGTACAATAATAAACGGTAACAATAATATATATTTACAGCACCAGAGACACTATAAATATATATATAAATATAAAGTATATTTTTGGACACAATCAAATGGTTTAATTGTTTTGTGTTTAAATAAATATATATACAATGAAATTTTCACAATATTATGGAATGAATATATATATACAACATGAAATTACAATTTAATATTTATTTATATTAAAGATATATCTATATACGAGTATTTGCTGTGATTTTTAAATAAATGTATTTGTATATAAACAAACTATCGCTAAATAACAATATACAACAAATTATTATTGCGGAGACATTGACCAATGTGTTTTCTATTTTCTGTATATATTTTCAAATTTTCTATTATACAAAAACTTATATATATATATTTATTTATACTATATATGTATACAAATAGTGCATATTTACAGACTGCATAGACTTTCAAATACGTGTGTACATGCGGTTGGTTGTGTACGGCGTAAGAGAAATATGACTCGAATATATATTTCTATATAGACAATATAATATAGATTGTAATTTACCAATTTGTATAAATAAATGATATGTCCAAGTCCATGTCCATTTATTGTATTGAATTCTATATATATATATATAATATATGGTATATATACTCGTGTATATAAAGAAAGAGTTTATGTATTGTTTCATAGGATTAGCAAATATTACTATTTTATACTTTATTTCTCTATACACCATCTGTTCTCAATTGTTTGTCTTTTCCGAATGACGATGACTACCGCATACAATATAATACAATATATACGTGCATTTACAAATATTTTCATTTGAAAATTGACCAAAACGCAATTCAAAGTGTTATATTTATATATGGCCTCTAGGGACACATCGCATATACACAAACAAACAAACAAATAAATAAATAAAATACTGGACAACGACGAAAAAAAAAAATTATAAATTTATTTGTATGAAAAACTCTTTAATTTGTCTTTTTTTTTTACGTGTCTGTCTATATTACAATTGAAATGTATATATGAATATGACTTTATAAATATACAAATATATAACCATATATTTATATATATATATATATATATATATATATATATATATAGACATAAAACGTGTGACCATCATCAATTTACAAAATTATAAAATATATAGATATATTTATTAAATACAATATATAAAATGTATATAATTTAATTATATTATGTACTCTGTATTTATATATATTTATATACAATATAAAAAAAAAACATCAAATTATGTGGTTTTTCATTGTATCTATATATAATTTAGTTAATTTAAATTGAGTTAACATAACAATAGTCATCTAATTATGGTTTACTTTATAAATATATATATATATATAAATATTTACAACCCGATATTTTGTTAAATAATACATATACTTTATATTTTAACAAAATTCATTGCGTCTGTGTTCAATGCACAACAATATAAAATAAAAAATAAATGAAATAATCATGTAAGGCATCATATGTGTAATAAGTTTAAATCTGCGTTTTCTATTGTCAAACAGTAGCCCCGGTCAAAATGTGGTTATTTTTTTATTATTATTTTTTTTTTGTCATAAAATTTGCATATTTATATATATATATTTGTAACATGTGTATTATATATACGTGCGTGCTCTTACTTATATCATGTATAATTTATTCTTCTTCTATACTATATAGAATAGAATTTATTAAAATTACTTTAAGGAGACGAAAAAATAAAAAAGAAAAACAACTAAATAACCGCATACACAAAAATAATTTAATATAAATATAATTATTATTATTATTATTATTATTATTATTATTATTATTATTAATATTATTAAAAGCATTACCGCATCGCATATATATGAACCACCGGAGGATGTTATATACAATTAATTTGTACATTGAAAAAAAAATAATATATTAGAAATTCAAAATAACAATAACAAAGAATATAATAATTGATATAATTGATTTATATATTGTATATATATATATTAAATATTTGAATTGAATTGTCGATACAATGTGTAAAATTTATGTCTTGTCTTGTAAATATATATATATTTGTTAAAATGTCATGCAAATAATTTGATTATTGTTATGCAAAAAACCAAAGGAAATGCATTTTTATTTATAAGTGAAAGAGTATACCAAAGCCAATATACAATACATAAAATTATAGGTGGATTTTGTGTTGTGTGTAAACTCGTGTCATTTTCGTGTGCGGTTTTTTTTTTTCGTCTCTTAATAATTGTTATTTATTATTTATTTTATTTTTTATAATATGTTTCGTATAAGATTAATGTTTAATTTTAAGCCACTATATTATAATATACAATATTAAGTTAATCATATATATTACAAAAGAATTGTTTACGCCATATGCTGCAAAATGTATATTCATTAAGTGTCTTTTATATATTTATTTTAGATGATTTAAGTTGAAGCACCTTTCTTTTTTTATTTCTTGTAATGGAGACATTATATTTCATACATAAATTTGACGTCGTCGTTTCAGAAATCTATTAATATTTATATATTGGTAACAATTTGTCCGTACTTTGAAAAATGAGGAAAATTTCCGTGGAAAAAATTCACATATTTTCCATGCAAAAGATATATATTGGAATTTGCACAAAGAATTTCCATAGATTTTCCACTTAATATAATAGTATTTTATTTAGCTGAATTGAAATATTTAGATTGTTAGTGTAATATATCCATCCGCGGTATTGTATTTATAATTTATTTCACCAATTATCCAGGACAGTGGTTTAAATTTTGTATATTTCACTTATCTATTAAATCAAGATGTCACTCTTTTTAATTTATTTTCATAATTTTTAAAACAACCATCAACTAAAATCGATATATTTCATAGAAATTTTGTACGATTTTTTATGGATTTTATTCGCGGTTTTTTTGTTCTTGTTTATTACAAAAAAAAAATAATGCACAATCTATGAATTTTTGCCATCGTTCAGCATCTTCAATCCGTACTCATAGAACTTCTGGTCTAAAAACTGATGCGATTTGACATCATCGTCATTTATTCTGCTAATACGGACAATTCACGGGTATTACTTGCCAAAATACATGGCCGAAGATATTTTTGTCTAAATCCGTGGATATGCTCACAAAAAATATGAATATAAATTCTATGAATATTCTGTGGAATAATAGCAACGAGAAATAATTCTATGGAGAATCCGTAGAAATTTTCATCGCAAATATACGGATAATCCAAGGACATTTTTTTATAAAAATCTATGGACAGGGTTGCACTCATTATATAAAAGTAGTAATATTCAATAGAAAAATATTTTTACTGTAATGTTGGTGTAAAATTTGATATAAAAATCGCTGTAAAATTAATATTAAAATTGTAGTAATATAAACAAAAAACTAAGACCTTGTTTTTAGTGTGAATGTAAAATAATAAGTATAATATATAGAGTTTTTTTTAAATTTCAATTGATATGCTTCAGTATATCCAATTTATTTAAAGTCTAAAATTACGCTGTCAGTATATCTTTATTTCTTATATAAAATTTCATCAATTAAAAAATCGAAAATATTTTCTTATACATTTAAAAATACACAGTATAACTACAAATATACTATATTATATTAAATTCGTTGTACTATATGTATACGCACAATGCGTATAAATATGGGCATAACTTAAATTGCTACCACATTATGTACACAAAAAAGTACAATGAAATAAAAAAATTTGATAAATTATAAGATTAATTTTTGGATTAACTTTATAAATGTAAATGTACGCAATATATAGAGACATCAATTTAATGTTATATAAATTTTAAAAGATATTGGTGGTATACATATTTATAATAGAAAACATAATTTTATATAAATGATCAATTCATATTTAAAAATCTATATAATATAAATTATAATAAGAAAAATGTCTTTTTGGATTGAAGTTGTTACGTACACAAAAAAAAAACAGAACACAAAAAAGTAACAACATATTTTTCAATTTTTTTTTTCCTTATAACTAAATAGCCTCTATCAATTCAGTGAATATATAATCAATTTCAATAATAAATTTTAAATAGATTTTTAATATTAATATATATTATCAGTATAACAAATCAAATACACCTTAAGATTATAATTCTATTTTTTTATTTACATTATATAAACAAAACAATCGTATATTTGTTATAAGTATTTATTCCATATACGAGTATATATACCAATTTAGATGTAAAATAAATATAATAATAATAATAATATTAATAATAAAAATATAGAAGCGGCGGCGTCGCGTCAATTTTTCGTTTAGGTAAAGGGATCTTATTTTCATCCCATGATATAAAAGTAGTGTATCGTTAAAATTTAATACAATTACAATTTGCTACGCAGAGATTTTTGCGTATGCAATAACCGAAATAAAGGATGTAATGAAACATTTTTACTGCGAAAAAATTATTATTATTTAATTTTAAAGTTTGTTTGTTAGCAGCTTGTCTATGTCCATAATTATTTCTGTGAATTCTGGTTTATACGGCATATAGTTGAGTTTTTTTCTATAATGATCTCGGGCATAAGTCCGAATAAATCTTGCCATGGTACATATCATTACGAGAAGAGCGGTTCAATTATAGCAAGCTTAAACTCAAGATTATCTAATGCCAAAGATTTAAATAATATTAAATAATATCAAAATCGATAAATTTAATTTGTTAAATTTCATTACTATAAAAGTACATATATCAAATTATGGAATCATTATTAAGCGTCAGTGAATGCATCTATTGGAATAAATTTCAAAACATTTTCTTTTCTAAAAATACGCATTTTTCTTATTGATTTAAGCATTCAATAAAAAAATGTATACACTTTTTATTTTATATATTATTGAAATAAAATAAAATTTTTAAAATTTAAAATTCGTTAAATTTCAAATAAAATTACGATAATAATAAATAATAATTTCGAATTTCTAATATAGGCGAAATAAATTCATTTGTTTTTTATTTTCTCATGTGTCAGCAATTTTTTATGTCACATTTTTAATTTCGATTTTTATTATTGGTATAGTTTTTGTTTTTCTTGTGTCAGTCACGTCGTAGTAAATGGAAAGAAAGGAAAAAAAAAATTGCGTATTAATCATTTAATTAATTTATATTTAATAATTAATGTAAAGTAGATAATCTATTATTTTAAATTTATAAACCAAATATTAATAGTTAATATTATTTAAGTTTTATTTTCTATATATTATTACAGTGTTTAGTTTATGGGTGTTTAAAAAATGCCTACAATAAAATTTAACTTTCTTTTTCCTTTCTTTGTTAATGATGGGTAAGTGATGCTCCTGATTTATTTTTTTTTTTTTTACATTAAAATATTTAAATACTGTAATTGTTTTAATTATTTTTATTTTATTTGTTTCCCAACAATTAACAATTTATTCAATAATTAGTTTTATTGGAAAAGATGGTATAGATTTTTAGTTTTTTAATAATTTAATTTTGGCTTTTTCCTATAATGCATACGAAAAAAAAAAAATGTGATTGCGTCTGTGCGACGCCGCGGTCAGAGAAATTTTTATATAGCATTTATTGTTTTTGTTGTTGTAGTTGTTCTTTTTTCTGCTTTTATATTTATGTTTATTATTGTACTAAATTATTTTGAAAAAGAAAAAGTAATAAAATAAATATTTTTGATTTAATACAACATTTATTTAAATTTACCTAATAATAACAATAATAAAATTTATTACTTTTTTGTCTTTTTACCTATAGCAAATGTGTGTCGCGGTGCGATTTTATTATTTGTCAAATGAAATATTTATTCATCTGTATCGGCGTCTCCTCTGTTACGGCTAATGTGGGGAAAAGTGGAAAAGTTGGTGAGTGCACTATTTACACTTTTTGTTTATTACATTTTAATTATATTATATAATATTTATATATTTGACTTTAATTACGGAAAGTACATTTGCGATATTTTACCTATATTTTAATTTATAACATAAGAAAAAACTATAGTAAAATTGTATATAAAATACAGCCAGTATTAAAAATATTGGATACAAAGTATTTGTTAAATTTTTTATGGTAAACACGGTTTACCTTCTTTGCATGCACGCAACGCCACTGTATAGAAATAACGATGAATTGGTATACCTTTATTTGGAACCAAAAAAATCGGTTTGTAATCATTTAACACGAATAATAGACATTTGTCATGTTCAATAAAATATTCTTTATATATACATTTAAGATATACTCATTTTTTCTTATATTACTATTTACAAATACATATTAATACAATTTTTTCTGATACTTATGATACCTTTATTTGATATATATTTTCTGTATATATATTTACTATGCGTTGTTACACAATAATATATATATATATATATAAGAATCAATAACATATTTTAGAGTGAAGAAGTTGAACAATAAAAATAAGAAAAAGTACAACAAAGCAATAACTTTTCATAATACAGTGAAATTCTTATACAATGTATTTGATCACAGAGGGACTGTGGGTGTGTGTGTGTGTGTTGAATAGGAATTCAACTGCTGAATAATCTAATAAAGGTTATAACAATTTTTTCTCTATTATCGCCCTTTTACATTTTGTTATTTGTGTTAATGTGAATAACATTCTGTTTTCAATTTCCTACAGAGGGATTTGATATTATATTTTACGCGTTCAATTGAATGGGAATTCTATATTGATTGAATGGCAATAAATTTAAATGTAATATTCAACGTACTGCAAAAATATATTCATTTGAATAGAACTTTTGCTTGAAATGTTAATTCAATTGAATAGAAATTCTGCTGTTAAAATAAGAAACAAAATAAAAAAAAATGTAATCCATTTGAATGATGTAAATGGTAAAAAAAAACCAAAACAAAACAAAACAATAACACACATTTACACAACAAGTACTCGCAGATGAGAGTTAAAAAATATAAACATATATAATAAATATAGTAGAAAAGCATCTCATCTATCTTCATCATATCGATATAAATCATCGTCAGAGATGCCTCACAAAATAACAAGACATGGATGAATAAATAATAAATTTGTTATGTATATATTCGAGTATAATACATAATAATAATAATACTAAAACTAAATAAAACAATATAAAAGGAATATTAAATGAAAAAAATTTCAAAATATAAAACAGAAAAATTTAAATAAGTCTATACAACGACAACAACAACTTCAAATAACTTAAATACTCTATTACAAATATGTTTAATATGTATCTATATATATATATATATAACAAATATATATAGAAACTTATATATGGTATACAACATTTACATAATACATTTAATAAATGTATAAAACTATTCAATGATGCTTATGTTATACAAAGTTATTGATTTGATATGTGCAACCAGTTTTAATTTTCATTTTATTTTTAAAAGCTTACTGTATTTATTAATCGCACATTTATCATATATATATAGATTTACATTGTATATTTAATATGCGAGAGAATTAATGTAAATTGTATTAATATATACGAGTATAAAGCGTTAAGATATGTGTAAAATAATATTTAATTAAAAAAAAAAAAGAAGTTATTGATTGTTTTATATTATTATTTTCTTGTAAATTTTTATAAATATAAGATAAAACGATTATGTTTTTATATAATATAATTAATTGAAAATAATTTTGAAAAAGAAAAAATTAGCTACACATACATTCTATAATAACTTATTTTATATAATATGGTAAATTAAAATTATTTAAATGTTTAAAAGTTAATAGTCAGATGTATTATAATATTTTATACACAAGATAACATTTTTTATTATTAATATAATATAGTTACTGGTGCGCGTATTTTAGTAAATTAATATTGAGTATTTGATAAAAATATTACTACTGTGTATGTAAATATATGAAAGGCACTCTCTATAAACAATGTTGGAATAAAATCTTTTATACTATATATATTAATACATTTGACAAGTGCACTGAGAGTTTTCTTAACCATTGACAAAATAACAGCAAAAAATTAATATTGAAAATATAAGAATATTTATGGTAACTGCAGCAGATATACAATATTGCTGTTATATAACATTGCAGATTTTTAGGTATAGATTTTTGCTAGCGTATTCGCGGTCTCAGTTTGATGTATATAGAGTGACTGTTTAACAGCAAAATCAAATAAAGTATAACCAAATAAATTGTGTATAATTTGTCGAGTTCACAGCTCTGAGGCATAAATTTCTTGTTAATCAATCGTGAAATATACTTGGAAAATTTTTAAGTATTTATTTTAATACAAAAATTTTTCAGTTGCGGTTGACCATTTGTTTGCATATGAACTGAAAAAACGCAATGCTATGTCTATATATATGTAATTGTTAGTTCTAATTGTTAGACTATCGTTCAACTGAAATAATTTTATATACAGCATTACATTATATATATATTTGTCAATCATTTCATAGTAATTAGATTTAACTTTGGAAAACAAAACCCTCATCACATCACATTAACAATTTGTTAAAACTTTTTATGTCAATTAATTTTTATTTAAAAGATATTTTCCACTCAATATAGAAATAATAAAATTCTATATTTAATATTGTATTAATTTCAATAATATTTTATTTAAATTTATATATAGAGAATAAAATATTTAAATATATATAAAATCTATATAACGATGTACCATATAATGTTAAATTTAACTGTCGTATAAAATATAATGTGACGTATTTATATATAGATGACAACATGTCGTTTATTTGTCTTATTAAAAATTATATTATTATTGTTAAATAATAATAGAAAAAAATTATTTCTTGCAAAATTTATCTATAAATAATAAATTGTATTATAAACCTATAAAACAACAAAATTTAATTTGATGATTGTTATTGCATATTTGAATATATATTATAATTATATTGTTTGCGTAACAAAAGTACGTTGTATATTTACAAAAAAAAAAAAAATATATCAATTGAAAGAGGGATGATTGTAATATTTTTATTATTATATATAAAATATATATACAAAAATCCAACGCAGCATCATTTCCATTTTATATATATTTTTTAATACAATTGAATTACAAATTATGAGTCAGTCAGCCAGTCAGTCAGTCAGTTAGACGTATAACATCATATGTATCATATATTCTATTATTTTCTGCATATAAAATTATAAAATATTAGGTGTTTATCATTTTGAAAGCTGTTATTTTTATTTACACGCACATTAATTTACAATGGCACGTCATATGTAACGATGTGTGCCTGTCTGCACTATTTGTATTTGAAAAATAGCTAAAAACTCATCGACAATTTTAGAAGCGTTGATTACAATATGTGTCGATATATTTAAACCATTGTTTACTATATACATATATATAAGATAAGTTGAAACCAAATGAAAAATAATTACCACCCAATTTTATATATACACACAATAATTCACTCATTTCAATTGATAATTTTGTGGAAAAAGGACTATCGCCGAAAAAGCAGTTCTTCTCCACACGACAAATTACTTTTACTATAAAGTAAAAAACGCTGATGGAAAATTGGAAATAGATGAGATATGTAAAAAAAACTTCTATAATTAATGTATATCAACGAATTTGGTCACTATGAAATAAATGTTAATAACGAAAATAACAAAAAATAATAAACAGGTGATGCTTTCAATGCAACCATCTAATATTTTATTAATAATTTATAGTATGTAAGTGTGAGCATTCATATATTGTTAGTATAATATAATAACACGTTAACAACTTATATTATATTATATATTTATATACATTTATGATATATATAAATACAATAGGTTCAAATTAGTATAGAGTTATTTACATATTATAAAAATAATAAAAAAAATGTAAATTTTCCGTTGCGATTATATTATTGCCATATTAGATATATAAATGTACAGGATATACAATGGTATTTAGCTGTTTATCCAATAAGTGTGATACATATTTGTATAATGTATAACTTCTTAAATATTTAAGATTGATAAAATGCAATTAATTCGGCATTATTGTTAGATGTGTATGTGTGAGTCTGTGTGAGGTTTATTTGTTTTTTTTTTATGTTAATTCTTCAATATTAAATAAATAAATGTGAAATACAAATATAATACAACAAATAGTTATCATAACTACATATTGTAGATAGATAGTGTACTATGATGTGTGCATTGCATATATTTAAATAAAATACATCATGCTGTGTGGTGGCTATTTCTTTTTATAATATATCCAGATGAAAATAAAATATGTATAATTTCTTTGTTTTTTTTTGTATATATACATTTTGTAGTGTATATAGTTAAGAAAACCTAAAATAAAAAAAATTAATTCATTGAAAAAGACATCTCAACAGGGTTTCCATAAGTACTGCACAGCCAATGCACATACACACACACCTTATTTTTTCTCTCTATATACAATATATATGTATAGCCATATAACAACAAAATATCTTATTAATATTATTTGTATATATATTTTTTAATATTATCGTTTTTTAACAACAACAAAAGTTTATTCCGGCATAAAAATATTGAATTTTTTAAATTTATTTATTACAATTTATTATTATTTTTGTTTATAATAAACCCAACTCTATGCTATAACCTGGTATATATTCTATATAAAATATATTATATACTCATGATATTATAATTGCCTGCTCATGAATACATAGGCATATAAAATATATTGTATTTATAGAAGAAAAATGTCAAATCGATTTTTTTTTGTTCCCTGTCATCTTTTTCTATTACATAATAATAATAATAATAATAACTATTATAGTATAAAATAAATATTTTAAAATTATTATTAATTTTATTTTATCTTGAGGGTGTTAACATAATTTTAACGACAATAAAAAAACTCATCAACATATTTATTTTTTCGAATATAAGAAATGAAAATATAAATAATTTAATCCCTATTGTAATTGTTAAATGCGCTGGTGTGGTACATTATATACATCAGCATATTGAATTGTATGTATATGCAGCAATAAATGGTATTTCATACATATACTAATTTATATAATAAACTAAAATACTAAAGTTATGTTATATATATGCAATATTTAAAAAATAATAATATAAAATTCGAAAAATTCAACTTAATTTCATAATTTATTATATTCAATTCAGAAACCGATTTTAAGTTGTCTCATTAATTAATTAAATAAAATTAATGGGCGATGGTGTGTGCGGTTTTTAATGAAAAAAAAAAACAAAATAAATAAATAAATAAATAAAATTAATAAATTTAATAATACTTAAATATATTTTATAATTAAAAATGAACGAAAAAATAGAGGAGAGGAGAAAAATATTTTGAAAAATAAATAAATAAATAAATAAATTATTTTATTAATTTCATTTTATATATTGTATATACACGACGAGTATAATCACATGCTAATAAGATATAACCGATATTTTATTAATTTATTGAACTTATATGTCATCAAATTTTTTGTTAACACACCTATAATAATGTTATTAAATAGTATTAAAACGATGAATAAAATATTTAATATTCATTTATTTATTTATTTATTTTTTTTTCCATTTCATTTCATTTTTATACAAAATTTAATCGAATACATTGAAAATATAAGAATTTGTTTTTTTTTTATAATATAGTGGATATATTATAACACTTTATTTACAGCCCATCATAAATGGATAAAAAAAAAAAAAAAAGCTAACTAACTTACAATAATATTTTTATTATTTTTAACATCCAGAAAGAGGAATATATAGTGTGATATATATATAAACAGATTTTCTATACTTTATTAATAAATAAATACTCGTAAATAAATTATTGTTATAAATAATATGGAATCAAATATACCATTTATATGGAATACTCTTTTTCTATTGTATTGATATGTAAATATGGTCGTTTATTATTATTATAATTATTATTATTATTATTATTATAATTTTTTCCGTCAATATATATACAATATCATATAAATGATATATACACAACGCACAGCATATAGCATACCCATATTATATGACATATACACAACAACTTTACAACCCACGGTTTTTCACGCTGTTTTTATAACATATATTATAACTTCTTTTTTTTCTCCGATGTTTTAAATAATATTTTATTATAATTATATATGAAAATGTGGATAAATATTTATTAGGTTTTTGTATAAATTTTGGTCTCTTACCAAATATGATGGCCATACACATTTTCTGTAGCTATAGAAATGTGCAGCGCCGTAAAAGCTATTGGTATATATAAATATTTTATTCATATCCATATTAAATAGTTTATTGTTAAACAAGATCAGCAAGACTAATGCAAACACACAATATACGAACGTTTTTATTTTATCAATTATTAATAAATATATAGATATACGAGTTTACTATACGTGCAAATAAATTATATATATAATTTATTTATTATTTGGCAAAATATTTCTATTAAATTCTTAAAATTGTATTCGGTATAAATTTTGTAGCATCATATACAAATAAGCGTGATTAGATAGATAATATAATACTTTTCCATATATTTAAATGAACCATATTTAAATATTATTTTATATAACAAATTTTCATACCGACGACAATCATGAAAATCTATTGCTTTGTGCGGGAATAAATTATGTATTTTATTGATTATTGTAATTAATCTGTAAAAACTAAACATAAAATAAAAAATAATTTGTTCATTCGAATATTGAAAACTATGATTTTTTTGCAATATTATGTTGAAAATTATTTCGTTTTTTTAAATGTATTGTTTAAACATTTTAGTTGTTAAACGTTTAAAAGAAACCATTAATGTAGCTCTTTAAAATGCTAAATACAGAAATGCTGTTATATATGCAACACAGTAGAATTTGTATGTGCGACTAATATATTTGACATTATTTTTTAATTTACTATAATTATTTCAATGTGATGCGAGTCTAAAATTAATTCATAATAAAAAAACATCACAATCCACAATTTGTATAAATTTGTATATGCAATTCTTTATTATACCTAATTATAATTATAATTATAAATTAATTGATATTTTTTTTATTCAATTATAAAAACTCTTGTCATTCTATTCAATAATTTTTCTTTTAATTTATAATAATTAATTCATCATTTTTCAACAATTGTATATATAACATGCACCTATATCATATGTTTACAATAAAATAACATATTCCATACTTTTTTTTATGATAAATATATTACGATAAATTAAATTATTAATTACTACTGTATTGTTTTCAAAGTTTTTAGTATAAAATAAAAATATATATACCATAATTATATAGAGGTACTGATAATTTGTTAACATATATATAAAATAACACAATAATATGGTAAATATATTTTTAGTTGAATATTTTATGTAAAATAGCAAATGAATATTTGTTTTTTTATACTCTTCACATTTTTATGTATATATAGTATAGTATGAGGGTTGTTCAAAAAGTTTTGTAACAACGGTAGAGATCTGAATCTAATGTGTGGAATACTGTTTCATATATATATGTAACATGAGATTACATTCATTCAATTTATTGTTAGTTTAGCAGTACAAATATATATATATGTGTGAACTGGAATGCTTATAATATTTTCAATTATAAAAAACAATTAATTTAATTTCAAAAACTTTTCCCCGGCTATATACCAAAATCGCACACTTTGTGTACATAAAAGAATTTTTTTTTTCTTTAACAAAACAGAAAATACGATAATATTTAATAATTGACATCAAACATTAAATATTTTAATAAATGAAAACATGCAATTTCCTTTCACGTTGTATATATATTTGTATGCATATTTAAGTGTGTGATTCACATGATACTTTTATTCGCATTTTAATACAATATTTAACAACAGTTTTCACATTGTTCTTTATTTATTTTTCATATATATATATAAATTTGTAGTTTATACAATTTGTTTTGTGTATGTGTGTGTTGGTATATCAAATAATAATAATAAAAAAATTTTAAACATTTAATATGCATATACATTAAATATTATAATAAGATTAAATTAAGATTGTACACGCAAAAATTAATTCAATGAAATGAAATGAAAAAAAAAAACAATTATGTGTGTTATTTCTTTGTATATTAAAATAAATTTTAAGGCAATTATAAATTTTTCTTATTAATTATATTAAAATACAATAAATATACAATGTTTCAAATGACGTATACACACCGCACCATACGCATTTAAATAAATACATAAAATTATAAATAAATTAAAATATTTATACATTGATTTTCTGTTAAAATAACTATTATATCTACAGTTTCCGTATATATGGTATATATATATATGTGCACTGCTGGCGCGGTGCGGTATAATGAATATAGATAAATTTTACAGGCATTCGTTCAAAAGAAACCATAAAAAAATAAAATCATAATTTAACTATCATCGCTCTTAAATAATTTTCCAAATTATTATATATACATGTTTACGTTACGTATAGAAAAATATCTTTTTAATGCTTTTGCTATACTGATAGCGCAAAAACCAGACCACATAGATTTAATTCAAAACATCAAAGTAAAATATTCACTTAATTTTTATCTAGCACCAGATTTTTTTTTTTTTTCCTTTATAAACAGCAGCGAAATAGATTTGGTTTTTTTGGTTTTTTCTTATATTTAAATTTTAAATAAATATATATTTTCTGAAACATTGTTTTTTATCTTAATAGACCAACATGTTCTTATGTTTACATCTTCATAAAAAATATATAAATATAATATTTTTATATAGCACATTTTTTTCCTCTTTGTCATATATACAATATATATATATATGTATATAATATATTTATGCGCAGGCAGGGTTAAATTATAGATAAGAAATCTATTTATAGAATATATTTTACATGAAAAATATTTTGAAATGATAAAATACAGTAATGTTAAATAATTTCGTACTTAATAAATTTATAAATATTATATAATATGTATTATTAAATTAGTATGTAGTATAATTGGCATTGGCTACCGAGAAGATCTATGCTTAGATGTACGATCTAATATGTCACCAAATTGTTTTGAAATGATGTTTCCTTACATTGGAACTTAAAACAACCCACTTTAACGTAAGTGGTTTCAATACTAAAATCACTCCTCTGTTTTTCTCTATATTGCTGGACAAGTTGTGAGGATAGTATCCAGTTCGCTACAGCAAACATTTATTATTTTTTCTCAGGCAATTAAATTCTAGAAATTTCATTTTACATTTGCTTAGTATATTTTTGTTTTAACATGCCGCTTTTCTGTTACTAATATGCCAAATTCACATGATTCATTTGGGGTTTCTTGACAATAAAGAAGTAGTTTTGAATTGACTACTTTCTGAAAGAATGTTTATATGAATAAACATAAATGCGTGCGGCGGTTAACTTTAATTTAAATATTAGTAACCTAGTGCTCTTTAGCTATCCTCTTTTATTTATATATTATATACCTGTTTTCCAAGCCAACCATATAATATTAAATATAAAATTTTATAGCCAACAAATATATAAATCATATATTAAAAATAATAACAATTTAAAAATTTATGTAAAGCTGCGTATAAATTGAAAAGTAAAAACATACTCATCTCATGTAATATATATATATATATATATATATTTAGTATAACAGGCAGCATATATAGTAGCAATATACATACAGAAAGAAACCATATACAATGTATATAAAGAAAATCCTAAAGTTTAGTATTTATAGTTTACTAAGAGCATATATAGTTAATTTTCTTATCTTTCTCTTTATTTAATCCATTTCGAAATAACATTTCAAAACCTTTTTTTTTAATTTTTTTTGTTGTACCGTATTTTCTTCTTCTTTTGATGATGAGCACACTTCATCCACTTGATGTGTTACATGATTTTTTTAAATTTTTTTTCTTAAGGAAGAGTTAAAAAATGATTTTTTTTATTACTTTTAATATAGATAGTGTATTATATACGCACTAATACTTTTGTTTTGTTATTAGTTATATTTACACATTTAATCATATATAACTTTTATATATTAGTGGTTTTATTTAAATACATAAGAATATAAGAAAATAAACAACTTAAACTCTTCAACATTTTTTTTTATTTATGTTTTTATCTTTTAGAAGAAAACAATTTCTATAACGAATGTGTGTAGTATTTCGTTTACTTGTGGTATTTATAAGAATATATTTTATTTACTTACAATTTTAACTACACTTTGTAACACAAAATTTTTTTAATGCGACATTTAAAATTATCCTGAAAATTTTAGTTATTTTTAGTTTTATTTTTTGTGTGAACGAGTTGTTGGCCTTTGCCGATTTTAACTTAAAGTTTTATTCTAAATATAGAAATCATAATGAGTTTTTGTTGCCTAAGGATTGTGACACTATAATAATTATATACTTCCAAATATTGTTTCAAGAAATTTATCTATCTACAAGAATTTGCGTGAACGTTTCCTACTTTAGTTTTACCCTATACTCTTTATACTATATCTATATATTAAATTTTATTATGTAATGGTGGTGTTTTATCAAAATATGATCTTATAAAAACATTGTAATTTTATATGTTACACATGTATATTACATATACGCATTAGATACAAATGAAATCGAAAAGAAAGTTATTATACAATAATTTCTATATGAATATAATTTATACTTGAAGTTTTTTGTATTTACAAGGAAATAGAATTATCGAGATTGATGCGGCGGCAGGAAGTAATATATGTATACAATATCTATCTGTTTATTTCTTAATTGTATTATATAATATATATTAATTTTTTGTTGGAAATTGATATTTATTATATTTTGAAAATATACTATAATGAACTTAATTTTATATGGTACATTTGTGCTGTTAAATTTACAGATTAAATTAGTTATTTTTATTTTAATATTCATTTTCAATTTTATGTATAATGTTTACAATATATATGGATTCTGTTTCTATATAAATTCTATAATCTAATGAATAGCATTAAGCCTATAATTATATTAAATGTCTATTTAAGTCAAATCTATATTATGTATATATGTATGTAGTGTATAGGGAGGAACAGCTTCTTCTATATTTTTGATGTGTCAAGAAAACCCAGGCACCTAAATTTTTATATACAATATATGAATTACAAAATCTACCTTCTTATAAAAATTCATTACAATTAAACTAATAAAATTCCGTTGAAAAAATACACTTGATTTAGTACAATTGACTTAAATAAATTATTTAGAAGTTATCACTATAATCACAGTCAATTGTAAAAACGAGGCAAACCGGAACAAGTGCTTACAAGTACTTTAGTACGTTTTTATTTATTTATTACAAATTTGTTATATTTAAAATTATTTAGAAAACGAATTTCTTAATCATGTCAATACAATCAGATTAACAATCACTCTGTTGCAGACACCTCGTTTCTTTTATATTATATAATTTAAATATCTGTCCTATATATGTTTCAGGTAATGTTATGTAATTGAACAAATGTTATAATAAAGTTATTGTATATGAAATAATAATATGAGATAATATTTAGATAATTTTGAGATAATTTTGAGATAATTTTTCATATAATAAATTTACCAATTTCTTTTTGTAAAATACGTTTTTGTTGTACGATTAATTGTTGGTTGGAAGACGTAGTCGAGTGTGATATGATTTTGTTCAATATTTTCTATATATGCTCTGTATATATTATATGCAAAGTAACCAAAATATCCCCTTTACCATAAATCAATTGATTCAATTTTTTTGCTGAAATTATTTTATGTAATAATTCTTATGATAGACTGGTTTTCCAAGGATCTTTCGATTACTATTTAAATAATTTCCCATTTAGAATATAACCTCAGAACATACATTGTATATTGTAAACAATCTGTATATATATTTAAACATATATATTTTTCATTGTCAAAATAATATGAATAACTATTCAAAACGAATAAAAAAAAATCTATCGAAAATATATCGGATGATGTTATAGTGTGTGAAAAAAATATAAATAATTTCATTGTTTATCTCTGACGGAGGAGCTCTATATATTTATATATATATATATATATAAATTATATTATAAAACCTATATACATTAATCAAATGATAAAAAATATATGTATTACAGTCAAATATAGCTTCTATAATCTATTATCCTATTATTGTATTCCATGTATAGGCAAAACTGTTACAAAACCCATATTATTATTTTTTTGTAATGTCCATATATATTTTCAGTTATATATATATACATTTAATCTACAATATATATATTACAACAATAAAACATTTATAGAAATTAATTATAAAAATTAAATTCTATGAAATCTCATTAGCTCTTTGTGGCCCAGAAATTACAAAAAAATAAAATAAAAGTTTCCATATAAAATACTTACTCTCACTCTATATATACCATTTATTTATATATATCTATAAGTTTAAAAATTGAAAAAAGATAGATTAGTTTTGGGTTATATGAAAGCAGAAAAAAAAATATATATATAGAATTTTTTTAATTAAATTTAATTAGAATCATTTAATCAATGTCCTATTTGTTGCGGTTATATAGATATATATATATACTCGTAGCTATCTATAAAATAAAAATTGTTGTTATATATTTTCAATAAGCATTATTTTCAGTTGATGTGGAAAAAAAATCTGGTATATATAATTTGAGTTTAAAAAAACTTAAAATTATGTTTCTGTGTTACAATACATTTAATAATATTTAGTATATTTATTTATGTTTTTTAATAATTTCTAATATTCTTCTATACTTTGTTTTTTTGTATATATACACTTAAACAATATATAATATATTTTTATCAAATTTTTCATTTTTCAAAAGAATATGGTTTTAAATCACTTAACACGATTTTGTATTATTATTTTTTTTTTGACTCATGTATTCTATAAAACTAAACCATATTTATATTTTTTTTTTCTGGTAATTTATTTTATGTTGAAATTCGTTTCAGCTTCTTAATCTGTTTTGAGCATTTGTTTAACAAATTAGGTAGAATTATATGGTTTTATTATGTATATTACTACTAAATATATTCATAATATATATATATATATATACAAAATATATAATCATGTACTAGAGGAAAGATATAGGAAATTTTCAATAATGTGGTTTACAATCTATAATATAATGTTTTTAAATACAACTGAAAAAAAAAAACGGATATAATACAATTTGTATTAGATACTGTGTTGTGTCTGAAAAATATAATTTACTAAATAAAACCGTGAAAAATATGAAATATTTGTATAATATGTGAAAAGCGTATATAAATACATTCCATCTGTGCTAATTTATATGTATATATAAATATATGGACACCCTTTGTCCGTTAAATAACCACCGAATGGATTAAGAATAAAGCAAATCAAGATCAAGCCAAAGTAGATTTTCATTGATTTGGTGACCGCCGGTTGCCATATTCAGCACTTTGACGCTTAGTTTGTGGTTTCTATTGAAAACACTATGTTTCGTCAGCAATTGCAATAACTTTTAAGAAATTAATTCAGGCGTTTTTATAATAATAATATATTTGGCATGATCAATTGGGTACGATTTTTGATCATCAATATTGATGTATAAATAAATTTGAATTCACATTTAGTGGACAAGTTTATCCAGTTAAAACTTCTTGAATTATTGTTTTTGTTATATACCAAATTCCATTTCTATGAATGTTACTGAAGATTTCATTCACTTTCACGAAACTAACAATTATCACGATAAGCGATTTTAAGTAGCAGTTCTTCAAGTGATATTTTTTGAATTTTAAAACAAAAGTTAACCGAAGTACAAAAATTCATTGCACAAGAAATGTTATGTATGATGAAACACTGGAAATTTGTTAAGGTAATTTTCACCATAATATACATAAATCTATTAGCAGACAATAGACGACGCTACTAGCTCCATATATTAGAAAGTCCTTCGGGTTATTTTCAGGACAGAGGATGTACAATATATACATTTAACAATACACATATAGTGCGTGAGAGATTATACACCAGAGAGTAAATATAAAATTATAAATATATTTAATTATACAATATAAGGTATAAATGTGAACAATATTTATTTATTTATTATTTTTTTTATTATGATCACACAAAACATATATATGTATAATATGTTTATATGGTATGATATGATAATAATGAGACATCTTTTATGCTATTATCCACATGAATTTTTCTACTTTTTTTTCTATTGTTACAAATTAACCCCTATTATTTTGAAATATTTTTATAATATTATATACGCAACTTATTATAACAAAATGTATATCATTGGAAATCAACTATATTTCGTTAAACTCTGCAAAGATACCACCTATAAATAAAATAAAAAATGTTTATGTAGAACTGCGTGTGTATTTTTGAACAATAGAACTCATCAGTTATAAAAATGTCATATTGACAGTTTGATATCACCGCTAAAGTTTTGACAACATAAACAATAACATTGTCACACATTGGTTAGTTTGGAATATATATATATATATATGTGGCGGTTTATATATACATTTGTAATTGTGTATGTCGAAAAATCTAGAAACATAATTTTATATTAAATGAATAATCATACAAAATTTATATACCTTTTAGATACGTTTATTATTTGATTTCTTTTCAAAATATTATAAGTTTTTTTTTTTTAGATAGATTAGTTGCAATCGTCGTCATATTTATATTTTTATAGTTATCAATCATAAAGACATTTATTTTATTTTATTTCATTTTATTATTTAGATCAGATATAGAGATAGTTCTGTGTATGTGTGTGTGTGTGTGGTTTTGTATACCGCACATAAACTATTTATATATAATTTAGAAATTTTATTTGACATAAATATATAGATCAAAATATTATTATTAAAATATGATGACCCAAATAACAATTACTCTAACCATAAAGAAAATGAAATCTTTATAATTTAATTTATATATTTATGATAAAATGATTCAATCAGGTTTTATGTGATAGAAATATAAACAATGATATTCATTTTAAACGAACGTAGTTTTGATTGCGAGTGTATCTATCTAATGCGGTTAGATTAAAAATAAATGAATATAAAAATTGTATGTAGTTCTTTTTTTTCGTATACTGGTATTATATTTTTTTTACATTTCCACAAAATTTCTGTTTAACGCATCTATTTTTACGCTTTTTTCATTTGTGGAAAACTTTCAACAAATAATACTTTAAAAATATATCGTAATGTACGTTATTTAAAGGAAAATCAATGTTTGTTCTGTACACTCCATTTTGGGATTATCTTATATATAACAATAATTAAAGGCATTAAGGATACATGTATCTTTCGATAATTATATACATATTAATTATACCCACAAATACTCTCGTTCGTAAGTAATTAACCAACTTGACTATAATAAATGTTTGGTTGATGCCATCTGATTAGCTTGATGCTGATGACTCTTATATGTTTGTCATCTATAGTCAATTTAATGTATAAATCTTCCGTTTTCAATAGGGTCACCTTACTGAACTGCTACATATTTTATTATAAAATAAATGCCTTTTTAATGTTACAATGACAATGCAAATCGCATATATATTCTACTAAGTATATATATTTTTTTTTTAATTCTCACGATAATCAAAACATTAAAACACTTCTATCAAATATCCTAATAATATGAAAAAATCAATGAATTCTTTTTTTTTTTTTTTTTTTGTGTAAATATGAGAAAAATTTGATGAGAATTTTTAAGAAAATTTTCTTAGAAATGAATTTAAACATTAACTATATATTATATACAATCAATAACCAATCAATAAGTTTTATATACATATACGCACTACAGACACAAACGACACAGGTAAATAAATAAAAATAAATACATAAAAAAAAATAAATAACAACAACATTAAAATCAACATTTGTAAAAAAGAAAAAAAAAAAAGATGAAAATAAATAAATAAACAAAATGCAAGCCTTAAAAAAATGTGTGTATACATTCGTATTGTAAATTAAATAAACATAACAAAACATATCATCGACATACATTTTGAAACAGGTGTTATGATGAAGAGAGAATTATGTAGTCAAAAAACTACTTACATAAAATACATAATAATATCATATAAAAACGATATATTTTAGTATATATAAATAAATACTTACTAATATCAGAAATGAGAAGATAAAATAAAAAAAAAATAAAATGTTAAAAGCACATGTCAAGGGGTCCGAAAAAAGATTATTTATTGATTATAAATACATATTATAGAGTTAAGATATATTATATTATATGCGTTTTGTATATGTATCGTTTGGTGTGTAGTCATGTACTGTTTATATACGATTTATACAAGATGAAGATACTGACTCGTATAGGTAGAGTATTATAAAAAAGGTCTTCATTGAAAATAATATATACCTACAACATTTCATAATGGTATATTAAAAGATTTGTTTTATATATTATACAATATATATATATCATTTCTTTTTCATATATTATTAATATACAAATATACATAAACCGAACACATATTTATCCATATACGCACGCATATATACTGTGGACTCTGTATGCAATAAATTCTGTATTCAGTAAAGTTTGTCTGTACACCAGAGCAGCCAAATGTGCAAAATGAATTATTAGAAGTGCTCAGTGTATGAATTTTGATAGAATTTTATAGGAAGAGCCTGCATAATCCCATTTCATTCTATATAAGAACTGCTTGCATAATCCCACAATACGGTCGAATATCAAATTTCATCCAAATTAACCAGCCGATCAACCAGATGAGCAAATAATTTTCATTAATAAGAACATCATCTAGTTGTCTATCTAGAAGATTCAAACTTTATTCAAACTAAATTGTTTATTTTTAATAAGATATAGATTCAAATAAATGAAAACACAAACGAATTATATTTTCAGAAAATTACTCGGACTCCGTTTAAATAATATACAAAATTTTTCGGTTCCTTGAGAGTATATTACATACAGACTGCACTGTATCTATAATTTTAAGTTAAAAATAATATGTGACAAAAACATCAACATTTTATGTATAATTAAAAGATAAAAATAATTTATTTTATTGATATAATACCGCTTTTTTGATATCACAAAACACGATCAAGTTGATATGTTGTGCTATGACGAGTTCTATTACAGGGATTTTTAAAGATTTATATTTTATATTATTGTGTTTATGTGTTACTCTTATATAATAAATTTTATATTGGCTGCGATAGGAGACAATTTTTTTTTCTTGTTATTGTTATACTTATATCATTTTAAATGCTTTTTACTTTGATTCAATTATTTTAATAAGAAAATTAAAAAAATCTTATGTGACAGCAAAACTATTATCAAAACACTTAATGATCACATTTGTATACATACGCATACACTTTATGTTGAAGAAATAACCGAAATGGATTAAGAAAAAATCAAATAATTTATTTATTTTCATATAATAATAGAAAGGTTATTTAGAAAAAAATATTTCGGTTATTTTTCGGACTAATTCTCTTACTTCATTCGCAATACGTTGACTCTTCTTAAGCCAATGTTTATTTGTATAAAAACTATATAACAAATATTTTTAGGTATTTTTAAGAGAGAAAAAAATTTTTTATTAATTTCTTCTTGTGGCATTTAATTTATGGACATCAAAATTAGTGTATTTTAAAAATATGTATACACATATCAAAAATATTATCGTTATTTTATTTTAAATAATTTAGATCATTATAATATTTATTTAATATTTATAATATATCAAAAACATTTAAAACTAACAAATGGATAAGAAAAAATAAACAAGTAATAATATTAAATTCTCAGAAACAACTACCATATCATAAAACAATCATCCACTCGAATTAATAACTTATAATTAATTTTCGTCAAAAATATTCAAAAAGACTTTGATGATGTATGGGCTCTCCAGGTGGTATTCCGTATATATAAATATATATATTTTATTTGGAAAAGTTTTAGGTATATATGAATGAAGGTATATCATATATAGAAAATATTGAAATGTGAATCTCTCTTAAAATATTTGTATATATTTATTTAAAAAATATTATTATATTTAATAATGGACATAGTCTCTGATTGTTGTTAGTATTTAGTATAACATATTTCTTTCTTTTCTGTTCATCATTATATTGTAGTATGTATTTTATGTTATACCATATGTAATTGATTGGTGTCTGTAAATACGGGATCAAGAATAAGAAGAAGAAGAAGAAAAAAAAACATAAAATTATAAAAACGCATTTGCCACACATTGTTTTCATTGTAATTGTTTTTTTTTTCTTTCGTTAACTTTAATTTCAATTGATTAATTTTTATTCATTTATGAAATATTTTTCTAAAATATATTAATTTATATTAATAAATTAACACAAAAATTAAAACAAATATACAATTTTACCATAAAATTGATATGTACCAGTAGAGTACAGTACAATGGGTTTTATTATAATATTTATTTAACTGTTGAAGTATGCATCCGGCGTAGATTATTTATTGGCATTTTGCCGTCTTATTTTATTTACTATAAATTTTATAATATGAGACAAAAAAGAAACCAACATATGTTTGTAGTAAATAATTTTTTAATGTTCATTATCACAAGAAATAAAATTATCGTCTTAATAATTAAAAAAATTAACTACATGTGTAAACAGAAAGCTATAAAAATTGTTTAATTTATTTTTTTCTTATTTTTCCAAAATATATGACCTTCTCCCATATACATAATTTTTGTTATTTTCATCTTCTCTTCATTTTTAACTCTAACTTATAGATTTATATACAGAAACAATATATTTTTTAATATTATATTGTACTGTATTTTTTTATATATGCATTTTTTGTTGTTGTTGGTAATCAAATCAAATCAAATTTAAATTGCTAACTATATCTCTGCGTATTATGGAAAAAAAAATAATAAATAAAATAATAAATAAATAAATAAATCAAATTAAAAAAAATTAATTTTCAACTTAACTTTCCACCAATCACTCATCAGAAGATTATTTTATAAACAGAAAAAACTAAAAAACCAAATGTTAAATAACATTGAAAAGACCACACAATAATAATAAATAATAATATAATATATATATATATATATAGTATTTGTGAATAATTTATAATTATAGAATTAACTATTCGGACAAGCATTGTGTAAAAAGAATTCCAATGTCAAAGTTTAAACTGATGATATTTATTTGATTTGAATAAACACGCATCACTATATATATATATATTATATATTTATATACGAACGAACTCATGTAAATCATTATAATTCATTATATTCTTTGGATGTCTATATATATATATACGAGTATAGATATTATAATAAGACATGAAATGTAAAAGAAGAACCAACAACCAGCAAAATTTATATAAAAACCATGAATACACTATTTCTTCCAGATATACATGTAACGTGTATATATACAATATATAATATAGTTATATGAAATTAAATTGAATTCTGAAAAATATAATATCGTATATATAATACAAAAATCAATCAAAATTGAAAATATGTTATTTGATAATCAGTATATGTATAAACTCAATAGAAGTAGAAGCAAAATTTTGAAGTTATTACATTTTTTCTTATATTATATATGATATACTTATATATTTTACTCGCATCGTCATTTAATATTTGTAGCGGTTGCAAGTTCGATTCATTGTGTTGACATGTGAAAAATACCGAAAAATACTCCACTGAATTACCATTGTGTTTGTTGGTTTATTAAATAAAAAAATAGAATGAATATCTTTGAAATTTTATTTATAATTCAATTTTTGATGCGATTATGGAACAATCACAATGGTCCCACAAAATCATTCTACCTAAACATATATATTTATAACGCATATACATCATATTATATTCTAAATAATTACGTATTCTAATTACGATTGTTGACATCTTCTTATATCCTCTTATTTTTTACACTTTTTATATGGCATTTTAGAATTGTGAAAGTCTATATTTATTTTGAAATTGAATTTACAATTAATTGTATGTTTTTGCAGCACTAGAATTTTCTGGTCACCACCGTAAGATCAAACATCGGCATCAGAACTTTTTCTTCAGATGTAATATATAGCCGATTTTATAGAACCAAAATGTTTCTTATCAAAAACTCTTTTATATGATCAACTGCATTTAAAAGGAAAAGCATAATTTATTCTGAATGTATAAAACTATAATAATATGGTCGAAAGAAATCTCTAGATTTTCCAAAAATCCGACTGTTATTACTGGTTTGAATGTCGAACCTTAAATATTATTACACTTTTTAATGTTTGTTTGGTCTGCAATTTACAAAATATATTTCCTTAATTCCATTATGTTTATATCCCGCAGTGATTATTGGTGTGTATGTGCTGATATTGTTAATCTTTGAGCACATAGCATTCCAAACCCCATATTTTCAACAGATATGCGTTTATTTTTATTTCATGAAAATATAACAAATGGTAACCTTATAATATTCTTTAAAATATACAATTTATTTTAATTAAGTATTCTACAAAAATTTGAATTAATTATTTTAAAACAAATAGCATTTATTTAAAAGAAAAAGATTTGTATTTATTTCGAAAATTGAATCAATCAACAAATCAAATTTAATAATTCATTATTAGGATTAATTTGTCACGAAATGACGACGATGGCATCTATTTTCAAATTAATTTATATGCCAGAACATTATTCATTCATTATACCTTCACCCTTGTATCAATTTGATTTGATCATTTATTTTATTATATTTTCTTGTTATAGTTTTACGTATAAAAATATACATTTCGTGCAACTAATCATTTAATTTCAATGAAATAAAATAAAATAATTTGGGATGTTCACATAAGCAGCACATAGTAGTACATAATTACATAGTATATGTATTTATTAACTAATTGAAGTATATACCTACTACCTACTACTTTATTGTTGGTATATACTGTAATGAAATAAAAATATAAATTTATAGAAGTTTCTATTTTAATTATTTAAGATAAATTATAATTTATTTAGAATTTATTTATATATGTACTATTAGTACCGTGTGGTGGTACTACTACTACTCCTACTACTAATATTTTATAGACGTTTTTTTTCTATACATTATGCGATAAAGTGAAAAAAGACATTTAGTTTAATTTTCATATTATGGGAAAATTAATATATCTATATATTTTTGTATTTATTCAATAATTTTAGAATAGAAGACAATTTAATGTTTTTGTGTTTTTTACGTTACATATTTATTATAATTATAGAAAATTTTCCGATAATATTTATATGAAAAAATATACATATTTTCATGATATATTATATGGATATTGAAATTAAAATATTAAATGGGGAGGAGGGAAAGTAATGAAACCATTAATAAATTCCATATATACACACACACACGAACTCATGAATACTATTATCTTGCCACACATTAAAAACAAATAAATAAACTTTTATAATAACTTAATTATTATTATTATAATTTGTGTTTTTTTTTTATTAAACTTTTAATAATTATTTTGATATGGATTTATTTTTATTTCTAAATTTATATTGTACGAGTATTTTATTTAATTAATTATTTATATTTATGTTTTTATGTTCATATTTTTTCAATTCGTGTATATATTTATAATTATATACTGTACATTAATTTAAAAAAAAATTTGTTTTCAAAATCAAAATTAATTGTAGGTCAAAGATTAATAATTATATATAAAATATTAAAAATTGTGTACAAAAATAATATATTAATAATGATAATGATAATAGAAAGGGAAATTTGTATTTTATTGAAATAAAAATATACTAATCTAAAATCGTATGCCTATAAAAAGTTAAAAATTATATATTTTATTTGAAATCAAATTTTTTACTATATTATTAATTTAACATTTTCTGTTTTCTTTTAAATCGCATAATTAATTGAGGTATATAATATGCGAACGAATGTATGTTAGATTTTAAATTGACTTAATAATAACACTGCTATAAATAAAATTATAAATATTAATAAATTAAATCTTCCGTTGAATACACGGTACACAAAATATGCGATTTTGGTTTTATGTTCCCATAAATTTGTGTCATTACTTTAAATTATATGCTGTATGCGATATTGATTTATTGCGGTTTCACGTTGTGAAATCAATGGCATTTGAAAATTTCAATTAAATATTTTAGTTAATATCTTGAAAGTTGTGGAATAAAAAGTATATAGCAATGTACAATTCAGGAAATAATGAGTTGATTTATCAATACAGAAAAACAACAATGTGCTTTCCAAAGCTATTATATACAATATATCTTCAAATCAGTATTATAATTTTAGAATTAAAAACATTTAATATTTTACAACAATTTAATTTAGAAGTGATAGACTTATTTTGAAAACATATTTACAATCCATATAAATATAATTCATCAAATGAATTTAATAACACCATATCCATCTTCTAGTCTAGGTGGTGGATGGCATATTTTGGGTCAAAAAGTTAAAATTCATTCGCACGGTGTCACACAGAAAATTTCTTATATTTCAAATTTGTATATCTTTAATATTGTACCCATATTTTATCCATTATACGCATGTAATCTGTTATAATTAAATGTACAGTGTTCTATTTAATACATATAAATATATGTGAATATCCGTATGTATATACGAAATATGAACAATGTATAATTATTATACAATATTATAGACGGATTATTGTCCTTATAATGATCTCTCTATCATATTACAAATATAAATTCAGTTCATATTGCAGGCATGTGTATCTAATAATAAATATATATATGTATAGTCGTCGTACTTGTACAGTAAACATATAAATATCATGTATAATAAAATGAAGAAAATCCAATCTAATCTCCAATTTAAAGGGATATGATGAACCCAAAGTTTTGTAATTGTAATAAGGTTGTTTTATACTATATATATATATATATATATATAGAATATTATACAACTTATGTCAATTCTCTCTTTTTCAACATGTTTGTATATATATCGTATATTCAGTATATATGCAAGAATGTAACTAAAAAGTTGTATGCAATACAATTGTTATTATAACAAATCGTAATACGGGGTTTTTGGGAACACAGCATCATACATATAAATTGATGATTCACGTGTATCGTCTGAGCGTCCAGCTTCAGAATTATATTGAACATTAATTTCATTTTTTCGCTATTTTAATATAATTTCCAACAATTTTCTATAATCAACTGTAAATTATGGCAATTAAGTAATTATCCAACGAATCTAGATTAATTTTTTTACTTGAAAGATCATTGATACTATTTTTAAGTTTTTACCCCAAATTATAAATGCATTATATTTTGCAGTATACACACTAGAATTCGACTTTCGTTTAAGCAGTTTAAGTAATGGTTGTTAAAATATCATATCAACGGTTTTTGGGAATAGAAAGAAATTCACATAAATTTAAATTTTGAAAAAAAAAATTTATGTTTCTTATCATTCCTTTTTTTACGGTATAAATTTATGTTTATTTTATTTATAAAATATATATATGGAAAGCTGATATCTCTCTGACATTAAAACTTTTAATAATGTACAACACACATGTAATCTATATATATATATATTAAGAATCAGATATATATCGACCGCCCGCCCTATCAAAATAATAATTGTATCTTTTCAAAATAATGTACCAATATAACTATTATATTTATTTACTTACGTATTATATGTACGTGTGACCACTGTATAATCTGTAAAAACAAAAGTGAGTTTATTACACACAGTAAATTGTATAAAAAAACATCAAATCTTCACATATAATGCCGTATAAAGAAGGGGATTTAATATTATATTGTATATCCGAGTATGTTATACCGGGTATATTGCCGGAAGATATCAATTTATATTATAGACATAATATTTCTAACGCATTTATTATATTCAATATAAATATATTACAACAGTATATGTAAATAGTGCAATATATTGTATATATATCTACCTATATAGAGTTCATTTATAATATAGGATAATAGTAAGAAATATACAGAAGATTATTCGAAGGATATTTGTAATTTTTTTACAAATATTTGTATTGGCACGAACAATCAATACACACTAATCGTCAGAAGTTATTTCTTGATTGATAATTCTTATGTGCATTTGATGTATCTCATAAACATTCAGTTGATTATTGAAATATATCTATATGAATATGTTAGAACACTATAGTTGTTATAGATGTTTATAGAACTTCAAAAGTATATAACGTTGAATTGTATATAAATGGACTAAAAGCATAATTTTATATGAATTAAATTAATACCCAATGAATTTTTCAAGAAACGTATAACTTTATATTTCTAAAACACAATATGCTTCAACACACAATCTTCACAGTTCATTGAGTTTCGTTTATTTTTTGTTCAATGAGCATCATAATTTATCTTTTTAAACAAACCAAAACATAATATATGTTTATATTATTTATTTTTTTAATTAATTAATTAAAACATTTATTCAAATTTAACATATGTATTAAATTAGTAAATTTTAAATATTCACAAATCCAATGTAAATAATATATATACACAAGACACAGACGCATATATAATTATTTAATGGTCATTTATGAATATGAAATGCAAAACTCATATAAAAAAAAAAAACTGTTTAGTAAACGATATAATATACGTCAAAATAAAATTAAAACTTATATATAATCTCTTCAAATTTATGTATGGTTCATGCATCAATTGGAATACAAAAATAAAAAAAATATTAAATTTAATAAATACAAAATTGAAAGAAAATCCTCCATAGAAAATTGGTTTAAATCAAAATAATATCATTTTATATTATATTTATTATTTTTTTTCCTTCATAATATACAAACAGCAAGTATCCAGCAGCGGTGGCGACTCGTGATATGCACTTTGTGAAGAAAAAAAAATGTAATGTGAACTTAAAATTAAATTTTCCGGTAAATCGTCTGTCCTTAAAATGACTTATAAAAATTGTATTTCGAAATTTAAACCTTATCACAGAATTTGTTTTTCTTTATTTATTTTCGCAAATATCGCGAATCAAAAATTACCTATATATTTTCTAAATGTGTTGAAAAATTTTAAAAATTTCTATTTCTCCATTTAAATTTTAAACAATTTAATATGTTCGTCTTAATTCTTTTCATAAATTTTTTTATTATTTCTCAGGCACCGCCACTGATTATAAACTGACTGAAAATACATATTATTATTTTATTTCTTAACTCTATAAATCACACAGAGGATATAAAAACTGAAGAGACGTTATGACTATAATATATAGGATAAGTAAGAAGAGGGAAAATTGTTCATCCCTTGTCATAAAAAAATATAATGCACAAGGTGTATATTATTCCATAGAGAAGAGAGATGAGTATGTGCATGCATATGATTGAAAAAATGAAACAGAACAAAAGAAAAACTTTTATTTTATACATATATAGGATATTTCAAATTTCAACTAAATTGTTATAGAATGAGATAAAAAGATAAAATAAAATTTATAGATAAAATAATTTTTGTAAAATTTAATGATGGTAGTTACGTTACTATTTATATACGACGATAGATAAATCGCTTCCCCTATATATATATATATATATATATATAAATTTATGTATAAAGTTTTAAAAAAAGCATAACAAATTTATTTTATTGTTAAACGACTGTCCAAACAATGAGGGTGTTTAAGTATATCTTAATATCTCTAAAATTTGTCATGTATAATTTGTTATAGAGATTAAATTAATATTTTGCACTTTATTTTTTTTTTTTATACAATTTAGTTAGTTATTATAGAGTTTTAAACATTTGGGGAGGGTTTGTTATTTATATGTAATAAGGATTATAATATGAAATTGGGTATAATACATTTTTTTTTTCTATAATAATATTTGCTGCAATTATTAATTATTTATCTCTTTTGACATTGCATATGCATATATTTCAATGTAAATATAAGAAATTTGATATTTATTTTTTGATAATTAATTGTTTGTGAATTGAATTTATTTATTTTTGACAAAACATTATTTAACATATTTTCTCACAGCATGATATTTCCTAAATGTTTGTATATATTATCATTATTTGTATATTTCCTTTTTTTTTTTTTTTAAATATATTTGTATATATATATTTTGAATTGAATGACAAATGTTAATAACAATTTTTTTTTTTTTTTTGTAAATATTCTCCAAAATAATAATTATATTAAAATTATTATAGTTGGAATTTTAACAATAATGTTAAGGAAACTGTAGGTGTTTGTTGTTCATAAAATAACATACAAACTATATTTATGAATGCATAAATTTATTGACCGACCACATGGTTATTTCCTTTGCAGATATGTATATCATAGACTCAGCGGCGTCGCTTAAATTTTTCGATTAGGTAAACAAATCCTAATTTTATCCCATTACTTAAAAATAGGTTATCGTTAAAATGTATTGAAACATTTTTATTGCGAAAATTTTATTATTATTTAATTTTAAAGTTTGTTTGTTAGCAGCATCTCTATGTCAATGATTAATTCTTTGAATTCATGTCTATGTATGTTTATAATTGATTTTTCTCTATAATGCCATCAAGCACAGTCTTGCATGGTACATACTATTACGAGAAGAGCGGTTCAATTATAACAAAGTAAAACTCAAAATTATCTAATGCCAAAAATTTAAATAACATTAAATAATATCAAAATCGATAAATTTATTTTGTATAAGCAAATTTCATTACTATAAAATAAACATCATATTATTAAATCAACATTAGTAAGTGAGTGACAACATCTATTGGAATAAATTTCAAAACATAGCAAATATTTAAATTTGAAAATTCGTTAAATTATAAATACAATTACGATAATAATAAATAATAATTTCGAATTTCTAATATAGGCGAAATAAATTCATTTGTTTTTTGATTTCTCATGTGTCATCAATTTTTTATGTCACATTTTTAATTTCGATTTTTATTATTGCTATTTTTTGTTTTTCTTGTGTCAGTCGCGTCGTAGTAAATGGAAAGAAAGGAAAAAAAAAAAAAATTGCGTATTAATCATTTAATTATTTTATATTTAATAATTAATGTAAAATAGATAATCTATTATTTTAAATTTATAAACCAAATATTAATAGTTAATATTATTTAAGTTTTATTTTCTATATATTATTACAGTGTTTAGTTTATGGGTGTTTAAAAAATGCCTTCAATAAAATTTAACTTTCTTTTTCCTTTCTTTGTTAATGATTGGTAAGTGATGCTCCTCATTCATTTATATTTTAAATATTAAATATTGTAATTGTTTTAATTATTTTTATTTTAATTGTTTCCCAACAATTATCTATTTATTCAATAATTAGTTTTATTGGAAAAGATGGTATAGATTTTTAGTTTTTTAATAATTTAATTTTGGCTTTTTCCTATAATGCATACGCAAAAAAGAAAAAAAAAACGTGATTTTTTGTGCGACGCCGCGGTCAGAGAAATTTTTATTTAGCATTTATTGTTTTTATTGTTGTAGTTGTAGTTGTTCTTTTTTCTCTTTTTATATTTATGTTTATATTGTACTAAATTATTTTGAAATAGAAATGTAATAAAATAAATATATTTAATTTGATACAACATTTATTTAAATTTACCTAATAATAATAATAATAATAATAATAATAAAATTTATTACTTTTTTTGTCTTTTTACCTATAGCAAATGAGTGTCGCGGTACGATTTTGTTATTTGTGAAATGAAATATTTATTCATCTGTTACCGGCGGCTCCTCTGTTGCGGCTAATGCGGGGAAAAGTGGAAAAGTTGGTGAGTGCAATTTTTACACTTTTTGTTTATTACATTTTAATTATATTATCATTTTATTATATAATATTTATATATATGACTTTAATTGTTTACGGAAAGTACATTTGCGATATTTTACCTATATTTTAATTTATAACATAAGATAAAACTATAGTAAAATTGTATATAAAATACAGCCAGTATTAAAAATATTGGATACAAAATATTTGTTAAATTTTTTATGGTAAACACTGTTTACCTTCTTTACATGTAAGCAACGACACTGTATATACGCATGCATATATTCAATTTACATTTAAATTTTAATTTGAAAAAAGATCAAAACGACCACATCATTTTTAGTTTATAAACAAAAAAAAAAAACATTAAATTTATTTTGTTTATTACACACGAGGTAGTATAGAAAAAGTATATAAAAGATAAATCTGCATATAAACTGTTGCTGTTGTTCGAAAAATGTATATATATTAAGACCATCATTTAATTTTTTTTTTTAAATTGATAAAAATGCTACTCAAACTTATGATTTGCTTAAAATGATGAGCCGAAAATTACATTTAAATATTTAATTTTAATAGAATATAGCGTTAATTATTTCATTAACTTCTATTCGATTGAAGTTTATATATGTAAAAATATATATTAATAAATAAGATATGATAAAATAAATTTCAATATTTTATGTTATCGCATATACGTCATATTTAATCGTCATACAACATATATAATGTAAATTATTAAAATAATTATATATTGTCATATATACATAATTACAAACAAATTTACTACATATATATTATTCATTTTGTGTTTCGATTTTAATGCATACAACATAATTATAAAATATGTACTACTAAAAAACCTGTATTTAAATAAATAATATATTTTATAATATATATACAATATTATAGTAATATGTTAAATAATCTATTGACTATAAATAATATATATTCGTATATGATATATATATATATTATTATTATTATCTGTTATACCAAACCTGACAATTTTAATATTTTATGTTCAATTTACATAAATATAAATTAATTGCGTACACTATCGTTAGATATTGTATTATATTTAATTTTCATAAAACATATATAATAAATTCTATATTTTATTTAATTGTATACAAAATATTCTTTGTCGTCGTTTATACGATATGGAAACAAATACTGTATGTGAATTATATATTATAAATAATTAAAAATTAATATATGGTAGGGTAAATATTATAATTGTGATAGGTATATATATATGGATAGTTTATAAATATACTTATAAAGAGATGTGAACTTTGACACAATGTATTTCCACTGAAAATTACATGAAAAAGATGAGATCTTCTATCTGAATATTCGATTAGGCTTGCATTGTATAATTATGTTTTTTATATATTTAGTAATGCTTTGAAGTGTTTATTTCCGATTTCTAATGTAATTCTATGAATTGGTCATTATTCAATATAAATGAAGAAGTTTTTGAGGATAGTTTTTACAATATACCTTACATTAAAATACCGAAATAATAATGATAATTAATTGCCAAAAAAAAAAAAAAGGAAGAAAATTAAAATAGATAAACTCAATTTACTTGTTAAATTAAATTATATTAAATGAATTATTTATGTGATAGTGGTTATGGTGCTGCCAATAATTCTATAAATAATAAATATATATACAGCTCCACCTATACCGATATAGATTGTGATGATAAAATTTAAATTTAACACATAATTAACATTTATTATATTATATATATATCGTTTTGTATCTACATACATATAAACATTATTATAATAAAAATACGCAACGTATATATGACGTGCGAGTATAACATTAAATCCGCATATATATAACCATAACCGCCATATAATTTTATTGTTCTATTTATATAAATTATAATTAATTATTTTATGTCAATATAGATTTGACACTTTAAAATTTTATTCGCTATTTCGCATTTGTTGATGTTTTTGATTTACCATACAGATAATTTATATAATGTTTTAATAATTGTACAATATATAATAATAAAATATTGGTATATATATGGAGAGAGAGACACTGAAAATGTTTGCTTAATTTGTTTGTCACAATATTAATTATATAGTTGTACATTGTCTATATTATAAAAGAATTATTTTTACTTGATCATAAACGCATTTAATAATCATTTTAATATTTTCTTAAATATTATACCATAACGATAATGATAATATAATCGTGATATATAATTTAACTTTTACACATATACTACTTTACTGCAGAAATTCGAAAAAAAAAATGTCTTTATATACATTACATTATAAATAACAAAATTGCATGTTATATATAATCACAATTCTTCTTGCACTTAAATATGTTTCACATATTATATATAAATATCGTCCATGTTGAGTGTATTTAAAAAGGCGTGGTTTTTTTTTCTACCTGCTGCATATCAACTAAAGAGGTAAAACTCATCAAAACAGCAGCACCATATGCAACTAACTATATGTATACCGTATCGGTAACAATATAATAAAACTAACTGAAGTATTATAATTCTCATGTGGTTTATAAAAACCGAATAAAGACAAAAAAAAATCAATATAAGTTGATTATTATTCACCGTATGTAAACTTGTATAAGAGCAGGACGAAGAAGATGACACATAAAGTATTATATAGAAACTCTAATTCAAATTTACAAAATAAAAAAAAAAGGAAATAAAATAATATATACGAATATATGCGATGATATATGAAAAAGGGAGAATTGGATACATGCAATATATGTATAAGTATAAACTATATATATATATAAAAGGGGAATCACACATTATATGCATCCATTTGAAAACCCCATTTCTAACAACCTACACACATAAGCTCTGTGTGCAATATAATATGATTTATAAAATATTTATGTATAGTTTGTTATATATAATACCTATTACGAATGAAATATATCATGAAATATGCATATATCTGATATTTTCTATACTACATACATCTACGTACAATAAAATAATGGTTGGAAAATTGTTTTTTTTTTACCTATATACAATATATTTTTTTCTGCACATTTTTTCTGCAAATTTATATACTTTTATAACTACAATATGTATACGATATTTTCCGTACAACATATGAAAATAAAGGTGGTAAAGGTTGATGATAGAAAAATTATGGTATTTTGTTTTGTTTGTTTTACTATATACATTTATATGTATTATATTTGAATGTATTTATATGTACAATATATAAACACAAGAGTATTTGTTATATACTACTCGTATGTATTTATTTTGGATATTATTTTTATAATAATTTCACCAAAAGTATTTTCATTCTATGATAAATATATGATTTTTAATCATCCATTTGTATATTGTATATATATATATATATTTTAGAAAAACAAAGAGACAATCAGTGGTGTTCATAATAATACTAACAATTTGTATAGTCACTTGGAAAAATATTTAAAATTTGAAATTTGTTTAACTTTGTCCAGTAGTTAAATTTATGCAGTACCCCTTAACTTACACGCGGATACATTTATCTGTCGCAGATAAGTTTCAAATTAAATTGAGAAATTCCAGTAAATAAACTTAAACTAAACGGTTAGAAATTAATATTCCATTTGGAATATTAACTACAGTCAAGGTAACAAATTTTTGGGATTACTGATCTACTTTAAAGGAAAAAAAAATATTTTTCATCTAAATAATGCACGTGTGTGAACACAATTTAATTTTTTTTATCTATTTTAAAACCTGGAATAAATTTTTGACCGTAAATCGTTTTGCATCAAATTATTATTACAGCAGTGCATGTATTTATTGCGCAGACACTCCGGCGTGATAGTATTGAATTATCGGAAAAAACATTGAAATAAATGTGTTAAAGTTTCGGGGTGATTCGTCGCCTCTCCCGTATGTAACTAAAATTTGTAATAAAAAAAACCCAAGTTATCTTTTATAGAATCTATAATTTAATTTATAATTTATTTCATTAAATAAATATCTATATATATATGTGTAAAAATTATAAAAAAAAAACTATAATGAAAATAGGTAATCAATCAATCAATTTTGTAATTATTTTATTCATAACATTTAAATTTCAGTAATAATAATTGTCACAATTCACACATCCAATTAATTATTTACGATCGTCTGAATACACGCGAGTATATATATTTTTTTTTATATAAGATAAAAAATTTAAATTCAACTGAAAATAATTACGCAAAAATGTATATGTATGATTTTTTTTTTTTTCTTTCATAAATTACATAATTATTTTATAAACATATATTTTTATAAATGAAATCAATCAAATAATGGTTTTTTATTTTATATTTTTAAATATATTTTTATTATATCCCCATATACATTGATTTATAGTGTCTGTCCAAAATGAAAATTACACTATGTCAAATTTTGTGTATTGCGTTAAAATTATACATATGCAAGCAGACACAATTCAGATGCGAGAGATAATTGTTATTGATAAAATAATAATAATAATAATAATATAACGACTATTTATATAATATTGTTTTTTTTTTTAGTAACTCGTACATTCTACGTAACACATTATAATAGTAGTTAAAAATATATATGTTATTTAGTCAACGTCAAATTGTTAGAATTTAAAACTATTATGTGTAATATTTACTGTCATATATTTATATATATAATATAAAATTATACAATATACATTTAAATTTTAGTTTTGAATAAATTATTATATAATGTAATGTATGATATGAAAACAGATAATTCGTCTAACACAAAATATATATACCATAGATAGTATCCATTATGATATGGCATATTCATATAAAAATATTATTTAAATGACAAAATCCCTTGAAATCAATCAATTTTTGACGGTTTCTGTTTTCTATTATTGAAGAAGAAGAATAACAATTCAAAACACTAAAAAAAAAAATAGAAGCTTATGTGCTTTCGTTTATACATTTTTCTATCTATATATTATATATTATAATAACTATTTATCCATCCATCTATTTATTCCACCATTGAATCATTCAGCTATCCGATTCTATATCTATTTTGTTCATTTATATCATCCATTCATCCCATCCATCCAATTCATATTACAATGTACAATATATAATATATATTTTTATAACTATATAACTCTCTGAAATAATAAATAAAATATTTATAAGCGAAAAATATTTTCAATTTTTTTTTTTAAGATTTTAAATCAAGATACATATTTTAAACAATAATGTTCTCAATATTTCATAAAAAAAAAATAATAAATATAAATATATTTAATTTTGTTGTTGTTAATATTGTTTTCAATGAATTTCAATGTTATATATATATATAGAAAATTATACACATACATAAAATTCCGTGTGTGAGGTCTTTCATGCATTTAATATGTCAGCAATCATCATATTTAAAGAGTTTGAAATGCATATGGAAAAAAAAATAAAAAATATATAATATTATAAAAAACAAAAATAATAAATGTTTAATGGTTTTAAATGAAAAAAAAAATTATATATAAATACAATTGTATATGAATAAAATATACAATAAAATAAATTGTTTAATAATATATTCAACAACAACAACAACTACGCACACATATACAACAAATAACAAATTTTTAAATTTTTGCGCTGTCAAACATTTTTTCCTTGAGATAGTTTTTTTTTTTTTTCTTACACTTTTTTGTTAATTATTTATAAAAAGACAACGATTATATAAAAATTAATTTAGTAGCGAACACTGTTGCTATAAATTTATGTTCACTATATCATATCTATACTCTGGAAACTAATTCCCTATTCTTTATATATCTTTCTTTTCATTTGTTCTATTAATCTACAAGAATTTAGAACTTATATCGCATTAAACACCATTCAAAATGCGTTTAAAAATCGAATAAATAGAACTATAGATAGTAATGCCATTTAGTTTTATGAAGTAGCACACAGAAAGTGCAGTAAAATACTAAATACATAATATGATAACACCACAGTCTCTCCTATTCCATACTCGTATGTACCTAAAATTAACAAGTGTTGTAATTATTTCATTTCTATATCAAATATTTATTTCTATATATATATTTTTCCTTGTCAAGTTTTTCTTAAAACATGTTTTATGTGAGTTGTTGTGCATAAATATTTGTTATATTGTTTTATGTTTTATGATTGAAGTGAATGGGATGTTGTATGTAAATTAGTAGATTAAGTTTTTTTTTTTTAACATTGAAATTATGTATTCATCGTTATCAGTTTATGAAGGCATTTAAATGAAAATTATATATACACATCGCACAAAAACCTCTAATGATCATACATAGGCAAGGAATAACGCAAGATTAACAAAAGCCTATATTTATATATGAGAGAAATCATCCAATCTATTTTGTAAGAATTTCTCATTAAATGTTTGCATTCAAATGTTCAACCTAATCAACTATAGAAAGTATATATTCTTTCTGATAACACTCTAAAATCAAATTTTTGTAAATGTGTAAAAATTTTCACATCGTCATTTTCATTCAATTAATTTTTAATATCATAACGCAATGTTTTATAGTATAAATTTTGATTAAATTATAACAAGTTGTATATAGTAATATAAAAATAAAATAATCGTAGAGTATAAAGATTCAATTTATGAGATGAAAAATAAAACAAATTATATTTTAGTTTTTATAAATTAATTTTTATTTTATTTTTTTCGTATACGCAGGGAAATTTTTTTTTTTTTTGTGTACATGATGTTTATTGAGATTTATAACTAAAAGTAACAAAAACGACATATCAATAATTTACTTTGACTCACACATACATTTATATTTATATATACATAAATGCAATATATCAGTTAGAGATGAAATTTCTACATGCCATTTATATTAATCACATTTATAGACATATATATACTATGTTTGGTTAGGCCTATATAATAATTTAAACAAGTGTTCGTTTGTAAAAAGAATATAACAACAATTCCCAATTTACACATAAAATATGATATTGATATTATATTGACGTACAATTGATAATTGAAATAAAAATGTTTTTGTGTGTAAAGAATCGGAAGAAAAATAAATGAAAAACGGAAAATTTGTTATTTTTTGTTTCTTAAAAATTATATTATATTATATTATTTGACGCAAAACAAAATATATATAACACCACACAATTTCACACAAAATATATATATAATAATAAATATTATATTAATGTAAAAGTGAGTGTAAAATAAAATAAATTGAATACAAATTTTTCCGAAAATTTGTAACGCACAAATACAGCCCGTCCGCCCAACCAATAAATATTTTATAGTACACGTGACCAGTACACGTGTCAATCAATGTTATTTATATTGAGTTCTATATATATATGGTATATTTTATGTGCATTAACTAAACTTTTGATACTATTCGTAATATATTGTATATATATACAATTTATAAATATTATGTATTTGATATACCAGTCACGTGTGTGGGTTAAGTGTTAATTATTATTATATGTATATTTTCAATTTCACTGGCAAGTTTCTAACCATATATCTTTCTCTACAAAGATTAATATACTAATTTAACAGATAATTTTATTTATTTGATAATTAAATTATAAAAATGTTTCTCCATATATATATAGAGAGTACTAACTAACTTGACCACACCATAATATTATACATAGAATAAATATTAAAAATGAAACAATAGACTTTACACGCAGCCTAATAATTTTTGTTGTTGTACTATAATACTTCTTTAATAATTATTATAAATTCTTAATTAAATACGCATATATAATAAATTTTAACTCTTCATAATTTTATTCGGTTGCAAATTATCTATATATTTTATATAGCATTTTCCTCATATTAGATGTTCGCTTTTAAATTATTTTATTGCAGCGTCGTGTTTTATATAGCATTAAAAAATATATAAAATAATTATCATTCGCCGTTTGATCTTTACCGTGTGTTTATATTTATTTTTTTTCTATATATATATTCACACATAAAATAATTATAATTTTAGACTTGTTGTTTATATTCCATCCATACATCCAGCCATCCATATATAGTAATCATCATCATTATTATTATCATCATCACGTGATTTAAAAGATATATTATATATTGAAATTGCATTAATATATTAACTATATAACAGAAGGAAAAAAAAAATACAATATATGCGGCAACAAAAGTTTTATATAAAAAATATACGTTATAAAAAATACATAATAAAATTAAATATAGAGAAAAAAAATAACAAATCGAGTTAAAAGATAAAATAAAGAATGAGTTCGGTTAACATTTACACCTTTTAAATGAGTTTCACTAATTACTGTATGTATATATATATTGTATATCTTTTATTGCGCTGTGGTGGTGTTGTTGCTGCGCTGCGATGTAGTACGTTTTTTTTTGGTCAAGACTAATTGGATCTGTCGTTATATAAAACCGAAAAATTTTGTTTATTATATCTACATAACTATTATTTTATTATATTCTTTGTAGTATAGAATAGCTTTATTTGTTATTTTTTTTTTAAGAGCTAATCAATATATCTACAGTTTTTATGTTATGAGAGTATGTCTATTCATTCGATATAGAGAACATAACAATAAATCAAAGTTGCCAAAAGAAATTTTAAGATCAACCAGAGTTTATGTGGCTTTCAGCTGGGGTGGTTATATTAAAAATTGAAAAAAAGCAAATTTTTTTAGTGGTTTAAAATACATTACCATTATACTCGTGTTAGTGGTTAGTGTTAAAATGCTTTTAAGGGTTCTCGATAAGACGATAGCAGCAAAGTGATTTGCGTAAAAAACTAATACTCAATAATTAGCATTTTTGTAATTTTTTTTAATAACATTTGTATGTCGATACCGTCAGATGCATGACTGGCTATATATTGACTAGTTTGGATTTTCGTTCCGGACTCAACATGATTTTATTTCTTATAATTTTGAATTATTGGGTCATCATTCCTTGTTATTCCTTGTAGTATATATTACATTTTCATATAATACTACAAATACTATCAATAATTTAAATGAAATTTTTAAGCATATTTTATTTATGATATATACGTACATATTACACACATTTATAGTTATTAAAACACCACACATTTTTATTAAGATATCGCATATCTTAACTTAACACATAATAATTTTGGGTTATTTATATATACCTAAAAATATATAAAAATGACATTAAATAATATTATACTTTTGTTAAGGTGTGTGCGCGTATATATATTTAAATTAAATATTATTAATTACATAATAATGAAAGATAAACAATCATTTAAATTATTTTTTGCAATTTAATTGTTGTGCAGGTGCAAAACATATAATATAATTGCATATATACAATTTATTATTATTATAACAATAATAAGAATAAAATTTAAAGAAGTGAAAAAATAGTGATTATAAAAAAATAATGCAATTTTTCTTTTTTTTATCATTTTTATAAATTTGTTTCAATTATTAATTTATTTATGATTAATTGTATTTATAAAACATTTTGTTTTCTGTAAATATGTATTATATTTTAAGTTACGCATGAAATATCTGATTGGAAAATAATTAGACAAAGAAATGTTCTAAGAAATACACCTAAACAAAACCATATTTTTGAATTATTACTAAAAATTTAAACCGTAAATTGATTGAAAAATAAATACGAATTGAAAGTTTTGGTCAAAATTAACTTTGTTCATTTAATTTTCGACCAGGTATTTGTTAATACATTATTTATTGTGATATGGTATTTTATTAAAAAGGAAATAACAGAAACGATGGTTAAAATAACGTGTAAAAAAACACCTTAATAATAAAATGAATTTTTATCTTGGTTTTTTTTTTCTATATAAATTAAATAATGAAAATTTAATTCATTTCTTTGTTTTCATAATCAAATATTTAAATTTAATAATTCATTTAAATTGTTGTTAAATTCATATAGGTATTTAAAATACTATATGTAGGCAGTTTAATTGTATAATATACAATAACAATACATATATTTGAAAACGAAACACATTGCAAAATTTTAAAATAATAATCTGCGATTGATAAATTACTTAGTATGTTGATTACAAATTTTTTATACGGTGGATAACTAATTTAACTTATATAAAAAAAATTGTATATTGTGTGTTAAAGTAAATATTATTTATTTGGAATAATTTTATATTTGCGTTTTTTTAATATAAAAATTTAATAGAAGCTATACTTTATGCTGTAATTCATCCTCAGTTTTTTTTCTTTTGCATATGTTGTATGAATTTATTAAGTTACACTTAATTACATAAATATTTAATCATTCATATAAATAAATTTTTGGAATTAAGGTAATTGCATACTAATTGCCTTATTATATTTTTGTGTGTGGGTCTAATTTACTAATAACTTAATTTGTAATGAATGTTTTTGTTTAAATGACTCTTGAGGTAATATCATTTGATTATGTTGATAATTATATATTATTTCATCATATATTTGGTCACTTGATAGAATTGGTCTCCAATAGAATTGTTTGAGCATCGTTTTTATTCGACAATTTTTGAACTTAATTTTTTTATGAGAAATTACGATTATGAGAGAGGGTTGAAGACTTGACAAGGACATATGTCGGTTATATGTTAAATTTAAAACAATATAAATTACACAACACATATTTATTTTTTACTATTTTATTTACATTTCATTAATTGTTTAATCATTTTTTTTTTATTTACACATATAATAATAATAATAATAATAATAATAATAATAATAATAATAATAATAATAATAATAATAATAATAATAATAATAATAATAATAATAATAATAATGCATTAAAAAAAAATACATATAATACTGTTGCAATGTCCTCTGTTTATTATTCTAATACATATACATATTTTTTTATTAACAATATATGTTTTATATTGAAAAACAATTAAAATATCTTATACTTTTGATATAAGAAATTAACTAAAAAACATATATTGATTGAAATAATCATATGCGACTATAATGTGTATGTGTGATATACGGCGGGATAATTATAAATATTTAAGATATGTATAATATTTAAATATAATACAATGAAATTATTGTGGGAGCACACACACTACATATATAATATAGAAACAATTATCAATACGTAATAATATTTAATAATATTATTAACTAAAATGTAAGCCGCTCAACAATTTTAAGTGCGCGGAACATTTTTTTTTGTAGGACTTGAAAACCTTTCGAAAACCAAAACTAAATAAATTTGGAATTGGAATTTATTTCTTAATTAATTATAAATAATTTAAATAATATTTTATATTTCTTTTATATTTCTTTTATATTATATTTATATTTTCAATTATTATTATCGATTTTGACACTTATTAGTATGTTCACACAAAAATGATTATATTATTAGATTAGCATTTTTTTGTTTGCTGCTATATATTTACAAAAATATTCGCATTTGACACATTTAAATGCTGACGGTATTAAATATTTTAAGGTTTAAGTTGGGTGCCCTTGAATGTAAAGCGCTATTTTTTTTTTTTGATTTCTAATAGTAACTTATGATGGTAACTTTTTGCTTCATAATATTTTATAGCTGTATATATTTCAATTTAATTTAATTTAATCCAATCATCAAATTTTAACAAGAAAATTAAACATATTAGAAATACCAAATCTTTTATTATTTAGAAAACAATTGTTGAAAAAAATTTTCATTTATGTTTTTATATGTTTAAAAAAAATGGTGCAAGTTTACCATCAAATTATTTAGTATAAGATATTGGCCTTTGCGATCTGCCACTGTTTGTAGAAAACGATGAAAAAAATCACCATTATAGAATTGCATAGAAATTCTCTTTTATACGCATTCACATTTTTGGACTGTGACTCTAAAATTATCATTAACATTTATCAACATAAAAATTTTACATACTTATTTATTTACTAAAATCCATTTAATGGTTGTATTTTTTTCACACTTTAATACACACTTGTATATCTAATTAATTTATTATCAAATGATAATATAGCATTCATTTATTATTATTACGTTACTATTGATATTTTATTTTTGAATTAAATAAATAGAATTATTTACTATTAAAATTTGTTACACTATTTTTTAAACTTTAAAACTTTTCGCATTGTTTTTAAATAAATGAAACCATTTTAAATTGAACAGCATTTATGAGTGAAAAAAATACACAATTTCAAAGCAACCGCAACAACAATATAGAACAATGTTAATTTGGTGAACTTCTAGATGTTGGCGGTGTTGGATGATGGGGTATTGAATATGGACTAAAACGTGAAAAATTTTTTATTCTTATATCGGGTGATGGTGATTCAGAACTTGATGGTGGTGTTGATGATGCCGATGGTGATGAAGATGAAGATGATGTTGCGGTTGTTGTTGCTAATGGTTGTTGTTGATGTGCCATTGTTAAGGATATTGGTGATGTTGATGACCGTGGTGTATTACATCTACCCAAATTTACTGCTGTTGCTGCAATTGCCGCAGCAGCAGCTGCTGCCTGTTGTTGTTGTTGCTGCTGCTGCTGCTGTTGTTGTTGCTGGTGCTGCTGCTGTTGTTGCTGTTGGTGCTGCTGTTGTTGCTGTTGTTGATGATGATGGTGTTGCTGTAACTGATGTTGTTGTAACTGTTGTTGTTGTGTAGTTGTTAATTGAAAACCATTTGTTAATTGTAATGGCCATTGTCCTTGCCATAATCCTAATGCATTTAAATTTGGTCGTTGATACATATGCGGTGGTATTAACAATTCCGAATATTGTGCATTACGATATAATAATTGTAAACGTGTTTTTTCTAATAATGAATTTGGTGAACCGTCCAGTTCTTGTTGGGCCAATTGTGATAGGATTTGTTCGGGTATAAAACGTATTGGTGATCGTAAATGTTGTTCTAATAATAATGCATCCATTGGATCTCTGCGTGTAAATTATAAATGTATAAAAATAAAATTAAATTAACACCTTATTTTTTGTAACATTTATTATTAATCATTTCTTCATATATTTGTAATTATCTTATTTAGATATTTAGAGAGTTTTTTGTTTTTTGTTTTGTTTTTATTATTAATTCACCTTTTAAAATAATGATTTTGTAAAATAATTATATGGTACATAGAGTTTATGTCATGTGTGTGTGTGTGTATGTATATATATTTAATAACGAAATATTTTAAAATAATAATTGCTTAAATATTTCTAATAGTTGTTTGATAATGATCCCGTATACCCGTATATAGGCCGTTTATATACTCGTCGTATATAGAAAGTGATTTTATATATTGTTGTTGATATATTTATAATAAATTATATTTACAATATATATATATATATATTATATCGATTATGAATGAATATGTGAATGAATATTGTGTATAATGAAATAGTGGATAATTTGATTATCGGTTGGTGGCAAAATAACACCAAAGAACAGCATCATCGTAACATCAAAAAAATAAAAAAAAAGAAACAATATTATAATAAAAAGACATTTTACAACAACAATATAAAATACAGAAAAAATTGCACATCAGAAAACCCAAATAATTTTCCAATATATACATTATAATATTCTTGTATATATACGCATAAAATATATATATATAGATATAATATGTATGCTCATCAAAGTGTTGTACCGCTCTGTAATTTGTTGAACCGATGATATAAGCTTCAGGGCCTTAAAAAAAATTTAAAAAAAAAAAATGTATCTTCACAGGTTGATGTGTGTATTTTTTTTTTATTTTGTATCTGGTCTTTTGGTCTTCCGTTTTTTTTTTTTTTTTACCTTTGCTTAATATTAAATTGTAAATTCTTATTTTATATATTATTATATAAATTTTATTATCTTATATATAAAAAGCTTGTGTGCGTCCACAACGCATGTAAAACAAAACAATCCATCCAAACAATCAACCAAGTGTGATCAGTGATCACAAAGATAATTTCTTAACACCTCTCTCTTAAGAATGTTTCTTTTACTTTTTATTGTTGTTGTAGTTTTTTTGTTTTTTTAATGTGTTACCCTAATTATATATAAATATCGTGCATTTTATTGAAGGTTTTGTTTTTTTTTTTTTTTGTTTTAGTTTATTATTTATTTCGTTTTATTTTTTACGAAATTTTCTGTTTAAAAAAAATGTATAATATACATATATTCGCAGACACGTTATGACATTAAAATTTGTTAAATTTTTGCATATTTTTATTGTTGTTGCCATCATCACAGTGTTTTGTTTTGTGCAGTACAAAATGTATGAACACAATTTATCATTATATATAATATTATATAATAATTATAATAATACATATATACTCGCGTATACATATAATAATAAATATTACAATAAATTGTGTAACTTTAAATGTTATACATACTTTTAATAATGATTAATATTATATTATATAGTAAAAATAAAAAAAATATATCAATAAATCATTATACGGTCAATTAAAGATATATATATATATATATATATATAATATACTCGTATATGACAGAATATAATAACAGCAACATATTATACACTTACATTTCAGACGCAATTAAGGTTATAATATAACAAAATCGACAACAACTTATAAAAAAAATAATCATCCACATATTATTTCTTTCTAAATATCGCTGTATTTATATTAATATGATAGAGACGTTTATACGAAAGCCATATATAGCATTATTTTTATATACACAACATATATAATTTAAGAATAATTAATATTTATTGTATGTTAATTTATAATTTTTATTTTTTTTTTTATAATATAATAGTTAACATTTATAATAATATTATAATTGCGACGTACATTTACCAGGACATATATATATATATATATATATATGTAAATCCCATACACACCTTGATATAAATATATATTGAAAATAATTTTTTTTGAAGAAAATTTAAACATATAATTATGCCAACTATTTTTTTTATATATATATAAAATTATAATTAATAAAGTTATGTAATATATGTTTATATATATGGCCATAAATAATAAATTGGATAAAAATTGGAACCTTTAAAATATACGTATAACAATAATTTAATATATAATAAATAAATTAAATTTTACCTATCATAATCTGTAAGTCTAGATGAATCACGAAATCCTTTTGCAAATGGATTTGAATCAATTTTTAATTTTGTTATTAATTGATTTTGATAGGCTGTAACAGCTGTAAATACACTCTCTGGAAACACATATGTTTTATGATCCAATAATTTCAATTCATTTGGTGATGTCGGTAAATTTTGACCAGCTGATAAACGTACTAAATGTATACGGGGTTGATAACGATGCATTGAATTTAAAACAATCTGAAAAATTAGAAAAAAAAAAAAAAAAAAACATTAGCCTATTCGTTGAACAACTATTTTATCTGATGATGATTGATATGTATAGTGTCAAAAGATGCCATCATCCTACAATAATATATTGATGTTATTATACGAATTAAAGGGATTTATGACTGTGTTTGGTTTGATATATGTTAAATTGAATGATGAACTTGATGCGTAATTTAACGGTATAAATTATGGGACGTGATTATATACGTTTTGCATATCTGGGAGTGTAGAAGTAATTATTACCGTAATCTTAATGTCCTTTTTCAATGAACTTTTGATTTTAAATTATATGACTTTTTTTTTTTAAGAATTGAATCTATTTATATAATTTAACTAAAAATTCTAAGGAAGTTTATTAACGATGGCACAGATTTGATTGTGATTGTCCATTTCAAATTTGCTATACAATAATGTTTTGGGAATTTGATGAACATTCTGACATTTGTGTTTATCAAAAATTTTAATTAATTAATATAATTTTTTTAACCGCATGATTTTGTGAATTAATTTTTTTAATATCTTATTTGTAATTATCGTTTTTGGTATTAATTATATTTTATATGAATATTGTTAATGTTAATTTTAGTACATAATTAATTCTTGTAAATGTTTTTCCTTCTCTCACGTTAATCTTCCCCCATTTCTATTATATATATACGATATCCGACGGTAAATATATTAAAACTATATTGTATATAAATGTTATTTTTGCATGTGCATGCGTTTGAACTATATTTTATTCATAATTCATATTATATATTATATACTATAATTTCATTTTATTATCTCTATCTATATTATATACCCAATTACATTTATAATATCAATTTTATGTTGTGAACATTATTATTATTATTATTATTATTATTATTATATAATATAATCAATTTACACAACCGCATATAAAAATGCACAAATATTTTAGAAATAAATATTTCAAGTATATAATAGAGTATAAGTAAATAATATAGTAGTTTTTTTTTCCTATATAATACGTATAACATATTTGTAAGTATAGCTACAAAGAAAATATATACAACCATTGAAAATATAATTTGAAATAAATTACACAAGATTATTGAGATGTCGATAGTAATTAGGGAGGGTGGAATCATGTAATTTATACTATTCATTTAGGGGTTGTTTATATAGGCTGCTATTGTCAATAAATTATTTTAATGTATATTACATATATATCTATTATATATATGCAATATATTCTATTGTGTTGTTATCGTGTATACACAATTGTTTTTCCGTATATAATACTGTGTATTTTCATATTTTATTTTTATATATATTGTAATAATAATAGCATATTTGCGTTTTTTTTTCGTAAATATGTATATTTATATATAATAGTAATAACTATATATAATGACATGTATATAATAATGATTAAAATATTATGTTTTTAATAACAAATTGCATTTAAGTGTTTATAATTTATTGAAATTGAATTTACGGAGTATTATATATAAATTTTTATATGAATTATATATATATATATACAATTAAAGTGTAATGTAAATATAGACAGAGTTATGTGTAACTATAGTATTAGATGACTTCTCTATATCTCCACTTATAACATACGTATACCTAAGTATGAATTTAATTAATAACAATTATGATCATACAAATACGATCATAAAGTATATAAACATACGTATTTATAGTTTTAAATAAGTTATATATATTTTCCATTTTATACTATACGCACATTGTATAGGTATAAAAGAAAAGTGTAAAATATTTATTTTCATGCTATATATCCATAGCTATGTATTTAATGTTCCCGCATATTCTCAGCAGATATAAATTTTTCATGATGATTATATATATATATTTTTATCATGTATATAATTTCATATAATATATATATATATATAACAATATCATATATATATACATTTTATATGCTCATAACATAATAAAACCTATATTTTATGCGGTGAATGTTAGTTGTATGGTAGTATATATGTTGTCGAGTATTTTCTCTGAGTTTGTTTATATAAAATATATATACACAATACCTTTTTTTTTTTTTTTTTTAATATCTTGACTATTTTCATCACAACTTAAACAAAAATTGACCTATTTTATATTCTAACGGCAGAAAACGTTTTGCAAACACATTCACAAGTCTAAAGTGCAAACCGTAGGACATATTTTATTCATTCTATATATACTCGGTTTTTTATACATAAATATTATATACCTTTTTTTTTGTTTTGTATTATATATATTTTGCGCGCAGTATATAAAATATTAAATATATGTTTAAGGGTTTTGTTGCTAGGGTAACAACGTTACATAATACACACACATATATATATATATATACTTTGTTTGTTGGCATCCTTCGTGTATACATATTGTATACATAGTAGTTTCATTGGTTATAAAACCTCTCCATCTTCGCACAATGTATTTTATATACATTTATACGAGTATATAATTTGCATTTCACCAAAAATAAAAAGGGGATATAAAATCAACTCTAAATATATACTAAATTCGTTGTACAATATTGTATTACAATATATAAATATATATATATACAAAATATATACCAGGATGCTTTTGACGATGACGATGATATTATTTTGATGATTATATATGTTGGTGATGATATTGTTGATGATGGAATATGTATATATATATATTTGTTGCCTTATTTTGTTATTATATGTACTTTGTAATAAATACATATAATATATATATTGTATTATAATTTTATAATATGTACACTGAGTGTACTGAGTATATTTTCAGCATATAAATATATATATATATATATATGATTTTACTAGCAGTGAGAGTGCAAACAACCCCTGTCTAGACAATACCAAGAAATTGATTTGAGAACATATATTTTTATATAATATACATAAGGTATGTTTATATATATATATATATAATATTATACATGTACTTTCTATATAAAGTGGTTTTATATATACGTTATGTACATAACATATACATATATGAATTTGATGAAAATATACATAGGTTTATGGTATAATAAATGATAAAAGCTATACATATATATACGTAATATATTTCGATTTTGAAAATCGTTATACCAATCAATATCAAATCTATATATATTATATTATATATTATTATATATATATTATTATAAATAATATGTTGAATATATATACCTATATATTATAACAATTGCTATTATATATTATACACTATATATTATATATGTACATATTTTAGCAAGTTATATGTACTGAATTCGATGAGAATGTGATTAATTGAAGTAGATCACGATATTTTGTATACACATATAAATGTATATAAATGCTAAATATATATATATTTAATTCTACATGCTATGGTTAAATGAAAATTAGCAAACCTATATATAAAATGTGTTTTCATATTTACATATGGTTTATAAGTACATATATTTTATATATTCTTATATACGATATAATATGTTTGTATAAATCTGTAAAATCTACATTTATATATATAATAACGAATGTATAATGTATATAAGATGAAAAATATATGCATATAATATAAGTATATATAATAGATAAAATACACGTATAATATATACAATATTGATTAAATTATATATGATTATAATAATTGATATTAACCCATTAGTATGTATTTTAATATAAATAGGTGGTAAATTCACTTGACAGATATTTAATCATATATTAATCATTATATACATATATTGTAATATATAAGTATGTATATATGTATATATAATTATATATGTATATAAGATAATTATCAATAAAGTTTTGTTAGTAAGATTTTCTTGGTTTTTGTGTTATTATATAACAAAATTTTCAAAAGTTTGACAAAAATATTTCTATTATTTAAGATATGGAATGTGTATCTATAAGATGGAGATAAATAAATGAATATTTTATCAATTTATAATTGACACAGAGAAGAAGTGTTAGTTAAACGATAATAAAAAGCTTGTATTATGAAAAATTTAATTTCGCATATATACGCACCGTCGGAATCATATATTATTGTAACATTTTAATCTATAAATAAAGTTGTGCTAAATGAACTCTATATATTTAAATTAATAGTTTATTTTTATTAAAATTTAAATGGAATCGATGAAATTTATAGAAATCATTTCAACAAAATATACATTTGTTTAAATTTCATTATACACAATATAGTTAAAAAATTACTTACTTGACCATTTTTATCCATTTCATTATTTGTTAATTTCACTTTTTCAAATGATATCATTTGTTTACGTAATGCTTCAACACTCATCGGACAATCGGGATGTGCATATAGTCGAGGTGGTGGTGGTGGATCAGCTTTACCAGCAACTAACCATGATGATCTATGATATGCATAACGATAACGTCGACCATCAACAGCTATAATATCTAATAATACTGCATAGCGATCGGCTGGTTGTATTTGTCGTAATGGTCCCGAAAATGATACACGTATTGTTGGAAACATACGTCTTTATAAGATTGCGTACATACATATACAAATATATATAGAAAATATAAAATTATTATTATTATTATAATTATTCATTTATTAAATAAATAATATATATTTATAGAAATGTAATGTTTATGCTTCTATATATTATAATTTACATATGCGCGTTCTCTCTATCTCGTATATATTATATTTTAACCTTAGGGTTGGTTTATTTATATATATATATATATTTAAAATAGTAATATAAATGTGGAAAGTGTAGGTAGTTATTTACATATCTATATTACATATATATTTTAATGTAAATTTAATTTTAAAATTAAATCGTTATATTATTATATTTAACCTTTTGTTAAATTTCCATTACATGTTGTAAACGTGTCATAATTATATATATATATATATATTCATTTATACGATCATATATTTATTTATTTTTATTCATTTTTCAAATATGTTATACATAGGATAGCATCGTATATTATAATTTTTGTATAATTTATATTATGCTTTTAAATAATATAATGAGGTAATATATCTATTTAATTTTTTTTACTTTTTATTATTTTATTATAACATATAGTATTTCCTTCTTATTTTTTTGGTATTGTGGTGTTCCAAAAATGCAATCTGAATAGGTTAACCGCGCACATGAAATTTATTGCTTATATGTTTTCGTCTTTATAATGGAAACCCCTAAATATGTATGTCATGTATACACAGAAATAAAAATTGAAAGTTTCATAATTATAATTATTACATATATATATATATATATATATAGTTATTGTTTCAAATATAAATATGCACGCTTAGTTGATTACACAATTATTGAATATACATAATAATTATAAGATCACCACTGTATTTTATTTAATTTTTTTTTTAACATGTATATTATACATATTTCATATATGATATCACGACACATTATCATTGGTATATCATCTCAGTGTAAACCTGCGAACATGTTCGGTTACTTTTTATATTTATAAAATATTATATCACATATTTTATTTATATATGATATTGTAAATGTAGTAGGTATAAATAACGTATATATAATAATAATAATATATGTATATAGATGAATATAATATATTTATAGTTACTGGCATATAAAAAAACTGCATTATGCGGTTTTATTTAAATTTTTCTCTTTATTATTATTATTATTAATATTATTACATTTATCGTATGTGTATATAATTTGTGGTGTTCATACATATATATATATAATAACATAAATGACTATATGGAACTATGGAAGTGGATGCGATAATGAATATATTTATTTAAATTGTTTAAGATTATAATAATACTCATAAAATATTTATATACAAATATATATGTATTACTTTACAGATAACTTTAGATAAATGTGTAAAAAGAAATTAATTTACATAATAATATATTAAAATTAAAATAAATATATATTAAAAGTATAATATAAAAAGTACTGTGTATATTAGTATATTAATATTATTGTTTAGTATTCAATTTTGAGAACAATTAATTTTTTTACCACATTATTATTATTATTATTATTATTATATCTATAACATATAATTATAATAATATTTCATAAATTATTCATCTGTTATAAATAAGTAATGTTTATAGCTTTGTAATTATTATATCTATTATTGTTAAATAATTTTCAATTTACTGTATTTAATAAAATGTATTACAAATGCGTAATGCGTTAGTAAAAGTTCATTCAACTAATACACGTATGTAATTACACAATTTTCGTTTAATTATGTATAAATACATATGTCAGAAGAATAACATATAAATTAAATTAATTATTATTATACTACAAATGCAAAATTTATTTAAAATTACTTACTACCTTACGGCAATCAATTGCGGTGAGATATTATATACTGCAATGATATATATAGCTTTAGCGTATGTATAAGTAATCAAATTATATAGCCGCGCTCGGTATAGGGATACAAAAATGAACCTAAATAGTTATATGTCCACAGAAATAAGCGAAAAAAAAAATTCTTTGACAAAGTGAAATTGTGCATATACAAAATTACAAATTTGAAATAAAAAAAGATGGTACAAGAAATAATATTTGTTATTGATAAATTTACATCGATTCCCCATTACTACTATTGTTGTTACATAATTTTTTAATGGACATATGAAAATATGAACGCCTTAATGCAAATTATAACATATTGTCATCGATCCGGGATGCTATATATATGAATGCCTCATATACAAAATATATATAATTATAATTGTGTATTTGTATTTATTATTTGCATATATTAATAATTTATGCGCTATTGCGACTTCGCTGTATGCAGATATAATATATATTTTAAATAAATTATAAAATAAAATATATATAAAGTGAATAAATAAATAACATATTTAATTATTAAATTAACACAATAATTATGTTTATTAATTTGTTCATCACACCAATGAATTTGATGAACATTTATGTTATTTAATGTTATACTCGTATATATTTCCATAATATAATATAAAATACAAATATATATGACCATCCATCTATCTATAATACATATATTGTATATATAAACCATCTATATAATAAGTACAGCGATATACGAATATTCGTGTAGTTAAACATTTAATAAAATATCAACATATATATATAATACATTCACTATATATGAATACAAAAATTATATATACAATATATTTTAAAAGCTAAAAGGGAATTATATACCTCGCAGCTGTTTTAAATAATATACATTTATCATTTCAAAAAAACCACAACAAAAACAATGACTTAAAAAAAAAAATGCGTAATATAATATTTTTTTTTTCTGCTGTTTTTAGCAATTTATGCATAAATAATATTTCTCTAATATTAAATATTTTGCTTAATAATTCCATTATCATAAATAACTGAATTATTATAGTATAATATGATATCCATACTATAATATAATATTCATACAATATATTATAATTGTATATATATTCATTCATTCATTACTATAGTAATATAATAAAGCTCTATGTGTGTATTATAGATATAAATTATATTATGCGTGAACTTAAAATAATAATAATAATAATAATAAAAAAATAATATTTTAATTCTCACATCATTTATATGTTAAAAAAAAAAAAAAAAGTGTAGAAGAAACTTAACTTTAAATATAATTTTATTATTTACTCGTATAGTATAATATCATATAATAAAATAAAATACAATATATATTTAGTAAAATTTTCATAAATAAATTAATTAGAATCAATTTGCATATTATCAGGTTGTTCTTCATTTCATGTATACTTACAAAGTTTTATTATTTTGTATAAGAGTATACGACGGCGATAGTTTATTTTATATTATTTATTTATTATTATTTTGTTTTTTTTTTATTCTTTTTTTTTTTTGTAGTTTTATATATTTTTATTACATTTAATCCATTAGTCATTTTGGGTTTAAATGTGTATATCGTATAAGGATGATAAATATAACAGACTTAAAATATATATACAATTATATAAAGTACATATATATATATATATATATTTAAAGCCAGTCAAGTATATAATCTATATATGTATAACAAAATTAATGTATGCTTAATATGTATATTTAACAAATATAGAATACTATATACAATTAATCTCTTATACTATATATTCAAATATATATAACTAAAATAAATGTATATATAATTATATATATTTATAAGATAAATTAATTGTTGATGAAATGACAGAATTAATTTTTAATGTATCCACAAATATATATATATATATATATTTTGCGCATATGTATAATTTAATGAATTGTGGTATAATAATTTAATTATATATTAAATAAAACAAAATTATTTAATTAACTTTTATTTAAAACTATATTATATAAACAACAAATAAATGAGTGTTAATTATATTTATAATAATATATACTATATAAATTGATTCTAAAATTATTCACATATATAATTACGCATTTAATTATAAATAAGCATATAGTTACAAAATAATAATGCTTGAGTCATAATTAATTAGGTTATAAAAATTTACTTAAATACATAACATATATAGACAGTGGCGTGTCGTCTAGTTAAATATATTCTATATTGTTATTCTATTACATAGAAATAATTTGGTTTTGATACAATTGAAAATTTTTTAATCAAAAATTATTAAATCATTAATCTACGTATCTATAGCTATACATATATATGAATAACAGCAAAAATGGCATGTAATGAAACACTGTTTGTTGCGAAAAATGTACTATTAATTATGAAAAACATAATGAAATGTAAAAATACTCTACACCATATTTTACGCATTGAAATTACAATGGAATTATGTTGCTTGTGTATATCACGTATATATGTATATATGACCCATTGTATATAACGCTAGTAAATATAACGGTCGTCGCTAAATATGTGTATGCCTTTTTATAATCATTCGCACCGGTATCACTAAATATACTATTGACAGGGAAATCAAAGTAAAATGAAATTCATATAATTCACCACATATTTAAAGTATTCGAAATTGTACTAGATATATAAAATACACTTGGCATCAAAATTATTGATGCAAAATTTTTTAAAGTTTACATTATTTCAATATAAGGTTCCATATGTATATTACATTTAAATTGTCAAGAATTTATATATCCATATGTGAAATATTCTTCTATATGTATAAGACTATAATTACTTTTGCATATATACAGAAAATAACAATATTTTATATAGTAATTTTGTAAAAAAAATTCTTTACTTAATATAATTATATAATCGTGTTGTGCTTGTGCATATACCATATATATATATATATATATATAGGCATAACATTTGTATAAATATGTATATATTATTGCTAACTTTATATAATTAACAACATTAACGGCATACAGCCAAATAAAGAAAAAAAAAATATAGTGACAAACTAAACAATTTACTTGGCAAAAACAATAATTTTTTGTTTATATTATTATATATTATAATATATAACATATAATTTTATATATATTAAAAAAATATCCTACATCATAATTTTTGTATATATGAAATTCAATGCTATATAATATAGTCTATATATATGTGAAAATATATATGAAAATAAAAATTATATATTATACATTGTATGTATTAGTTATTTAACAGACAATTGTGCGCACATGCAAATCGCTCATTAGCAGTAAATATAAAGATAATTGTAACTTTTTGTTGAAAGACTCAAATGACACAACATCAACATCAACATAAACATAAGTATATATATATATATTATAAAATAACACCATTTCTTTACACAAAACTATATATAATATGTTTTTTTTTATAATGTATATAATGTACAATATATATTATATATAGAAATTATAATTTATGTGGTGGTGTTGTATATATTTGTATAGTTTGTGTTAATATACATATATACCTGTAAATTTAAAAACAAATAATTATGGGGAATTAAATATTTATACTATATATTATAACATATATCAAGCAAGAATTGATGTAATTTTCATTCCATTCATAAAAACACTTTCATATCATAATAATAAATATATTTTAAGATACATAGAAAACGAATAATAATAATTTCAAATTTTTGCAAACGAAATATTCACAAACGAACGGCAGACTGTTTTTCTATATAACGATCAAAAAGTTATATCAAAATTTAATAAAATGCTGTTCAACAGAATTTTTGTATATACAATGTATAATTATAATGTATAAAACAGTTGATTTTAATTGCATCCACCTTTATATACGTCAGACAGTTGACAAACAGCATAAGATCCTAGGCTACAGCAATTTTAGGTTCATCAAACTTCACTGGGAAAACACATTATTATTATTATTATTATTATTATTATTATTTTTTCTGATATATTGAAGATTTATTGAATTTTGAAAATCTATTTTAAAAAATTATAAATGCATTAAAAATATAGTCTGCTAAGTCAAAAATATAAAACATCCGCATAAAATTTTGTTGGTTTCAATATATACTACCGAGTTTCGACCTATTATATATTATAGGACCAATATATTGAAATGTGAGTATCATTATTCAAGCGTTGAAAACAAATTTTTAAACTGTGTTCTTGGAGTATGCATTACCCACTGAAAGTTATATCACAATCAAAATTATATAATGCTATTGTTTGTTGCGTTTACATTCACTCTCTCTGAATGATATATCAACGTTGATAGTGATTTTATCTATGTCATATATTATTATTTATTTAAATTATTTAAAATAAACAAATTGAGTTTAACATGGTACACTGGTGTCATGCCGTATATTATTACAATAATATATATACGAAAAAGAAATATATACAAACAATTGATTTTAAAAATGACAGTTCATTTAGACATTGTTTTATTATTTTTATTTACTTTTCAAAAATGATTTGTAAAATATTAATTTCTATTAAAAAAAAAATAAAAATGTAATGTACTCGGATTTGTGAACACTTTTTATATGGTATACATATCAAATTGATTGTGTCTCTTATATTGTTTTGTTGTATTTTTCACATGGAATATTTTAAATTTGAAAGTAACAAGTAATTTTATATTTTATTTTTATAGTATTGTGATTTGGTAAAATACTATGTAAAATTAAAATTACATCATTATTGATTGCACAAAATATCAAATAATACATATATATGCATAACATGCAAACAATAACATATTAACAATTCAATGTATTGCATTACAATTACAACGTACGTATGTAATATTATTTGTCACATTTATTTAATATAAAATAAATTATTTTCCAATTTAAAAAGTCAAATTTATTTCTGGGTAATTTCTTAAAGAAATATCAAAATAATATTGACTTTATCGATCTCATTATATCCAGTTTTATATATATTGTTTGTTTTGTTTATATTAAAATAATATATATGAAATAAGTCAAAAATTTAATATACGATTATATTGAAGAAAACACATATTGACAGCAAATATTTTCTTCTTCTATATTTCATATATCACATTGTTGGTATTGTATGTTTGTAAGCAAAAGAAAAAAATATATAAATACATAAATAAATAAATAAATAAATAAATAAATAAATAAATAAATAAATAAAGAAAGGACAATTACATGCCTATTCAATTATTATAATACATATGTATGTATCATATATAGATAAAGTAACAATTCACCTAGAATGATTGCCGAAATATAATACAATATTTCATATACCACTATATGTTTTTTCTGTTAAATTTTGTTATTGTTATTTTATTATTAATATTCTTATATTTATAACCCTCTATAAATATATTTATAAATAAACGATTGTATAGACTGAATTAAAGTGACAAACTATAACAAGCAGATGATTTTCGTCTATATTTATTGTTAAATGTTAATATTTTATGTTCCTCTTCTCTGGTTTATATAATATTTACAATATAATAATAACAATAACAATATAAATTTTCGGGATTTTACCTATTCTCATAACAAAAACCACAATGCATATATATATGCCTACTTTTGTCATCTTTGCCATAAATATTATATATAATATTTATTATATATTTACAATAAAATCATAATGAATATCATTTTAAATGGTGTGAGGCTGCAATAATTCTATTTGAAAAAATGAATTATGGGATTTTAAATATATGTGTATATGTATACAAATAATATATATGTATTAATATAATATACATAATATAAATTTAATGCAATTTATTTATTTATTTATGGTTTTTTATGCATTTAAACGTTTTATGATGTTATATAGAGAGAATCAACTTAAAAAATTAAGCAAACAAAAAATTGTAATTTTGTAAATTTGAGAATTGTGAGATAAATTACGTGTTTTTTTCTAACTGCTTTTAAAAAATATATTTTGTTTTCTCACATAATATGTGTAATGAAAATGATCGCTTTGGATGTGCATATAGAATTTTATATATTAATTAGCAAATATGGGAATAATAATATGCAATTAATTTCATATGTATTCTATATACATTATTTTTTAGTATACATCTATGCATATATTCCATTATAGGTGAGGAGGAAAAAAGATAATAAAATTTTAATAACAAGGTCAAATTATATATGTAACTGTCAAAATAATACAAAATATCATATTGATTTCTAAGAAGTTAAAAATAATCCAGCATTATTCTGCGTGTTTGAATTGAAAGCCATATCATATAATATAAATTTTAAATGTATAATTATATAACAATTAATAAAATAATAAATTGTATTTTTTTAAAACAATATGTGTCTGTATGTAGTGGCATGTATTTGTGTTTTTTTTATATTGCATTACATATGTGAAAGATTAAGTTTCTGTTATAGATAATTTTCTATTTCAAATTATTATATGTATTGTATATCAAAAATATAAATTTCGGTCTAATAAAATGAAAAGAATTTAAAGAAAAAAGGTTGCTTTATAAATATGCGTACAACATATAAACTCATGAAATCTTTTTCAAAACATCAAAAGACCTACATCAAATTGTATAACAAAAATGATCATCAACAAAGTGATGACATATACAATACTGTAATTTATTATTTCTTTAATTACATCAATATAAATATTCATGTTCATGTTTTGTTCCAAGTGGATATTTTATGACATCTATACCAAGCAATCAATATAGCCCATCAGTTGGTAAATTACTCTGCATGGGAATATATATATAACGAGATCCAGTCATTGATCTGAATTCTGGAAAATTTATTGAGTTTAGAAAATATGATGTTGTGCATTTTAGGTATGTACGTTTGATTAAAAAAGGAAGAAATAATAGAAGGAATTACTTATTTTTGAACAGCTATTCAACTATCTATTTATTCAACTTAATCTGCAATACACTTTTTACAATATGTTAATGGTTTAGGATTTGTTTAGGTTATCAAACCTATACGGTGGTAACAGATTTCCATTAAAAATAAAAAACAATTCGGATTGTTAAGAATGCGTTTACTTTATTTAAAAAATATAACAAAAAAACTAAGTATATTTCGTAAAAGTTATTTCATTGAAAGAGTTATTAACGAAACAAATTTTTTTTTATATATTTTCGAATATAGGTTAAGTTTAACTAAAGATTATTCATAATAATAAATAATACTTTAATATCATCATTATAAAATATTTGTTTCAACTATAATTTTACAAAATGACATAAAAAATGAATAATGGATATTTTTCCATATATAAAATTATATATAGATAATTATTTTATTATTATACAATATATTTATTTATATGTGTCTAATTATATAGTTAAAATTGATAATAATCTAAATAAGCACATACATGTGCAAACATATATAGCATAAAATCCATTAATTTTATTTGCAAAAAATATTCATATTTCTATTTTTAATTTATATATAGTATATTAAATTAATAGTATACCTTTTATAATAAATACATAATAATAATAATAATAATAATAATAATAATAGTAATAATAATGATGGAAAGGAATGCCGTCCATGAGAATTTGTATAGATTGTACACAAACGTTGAATATAGAATGTATGATATTGATTTTAAATTTATTATTAAAATATAAATTAATCATTCATTAAATGGTTATAAAATTAGGTTACATTTTCGAAATTATGTCTGTGTATAAATAATAATAGGTTAAATTAAATTATACATATATTTTTAGAGTTTGAATGCAAATTAATATGGCATCGGATATTATATCTTTATATATATGAGATTTAAGATTTACGTAAGAATTTATTTACAAATATATGGTTATTCCACAATAGACCTGGATTTTTTACCGCCATTTTATTCAAAATATATTCACTTCGCTAATTATATAAAAAATTGAATAACACTATTTAATTGATTTCAATTAAACGATTTCATTAATAAATAATTCCCACCGCGTGGTTCAATATATTCTGCTAATATATATAGTAGTGTGTTCGGAAAGGATCCCAAAGAGAATTTTTAAAATCCTTCTAGGCAAATTTGGCGACCATTTCTCAAGGAATAAAATTTGCCAAATCAAAAATTGAGAATTTACTAAAATAATTACAATCGCTCAAGTATATATTATTACCATATAACGACGCGTTGTTTTGTTTTGCTAAATTATCACATTAACAATTAAATTTTATACATATACGAGTACATATTTATATAATATATGTGTGTAAAGAATGAATGCCTGAGGGCATTCTTATATTAATTATATATATTCCATATTAAAAATATATTCATTATACTATATAGGAGTAAATATGTATAACCAAATAAGGTACTTTCATTTTAATAATAAAAATAATAATAAATTTAAAAAATAATAACCTCTTATATATAAAGTGTGCAAATTAATTTTCGAACTACCCCAAATATGTGTAGATGCCATCATTTGCATGCGTTGGATTTAGTACGAAAATGCAATTTTTTATAACTATTCAATATAACGAATGATTTCAACGTTTCAAATTTTTGTAATTTTTCTGTGTAAAAGGAATGGTATCTATCTTTTGCCAGAAAGATGGATGAAAATCTTTAAACAATTCCTTAATAAAAATATTCCGAAAATTAAGTTGCACACAGAGCTAATATTATATACAATATATAATTGATTTTATGCAGTGTTTATATATAAATAATTCATTATATTCATGGATACGAGAATTTATTATATTACAATATGTATTTGTAATAAATAAATCTTATATTCTATAATGTCAATTTCATTACTCAAAACATATGTTTAAAAAAAAAAAAACTGCAGCACAAGTCGTCGTTCTTGATCTTGACCGCTTTTCTTTTTTTTTCTAAATGTTCATAAATATTTACATATACAATTTTTATTAAATAATAAAAATATGATGTGGTTTATGCATCATAAAATTGGGGACGGTCGCTTTTATACAAAAATATTAATAATTTCAATATATATATATATATATACGAAAAGTATAAGAAGTGTGCATTAACAATTTTTACGATCAAGCTCATTAGGCGACGAATGTAATTAAATTATTTTATTATTATTATTATTATTATAGATTATAGTTTAATGAATGCGCATGTAAATGCGTTTGATTAAATTATATTTATTAATTTTTATATATATAATATAAATATTTTCTATAATTTTATGTTTTGTATATAACCTCCAAAGAGTTCAAAGTCTATATTATATAAAAAAAAAAAAGGAATTTTTTTCCATTTATCTATATATGAATTTACATTGACGCACACATTTACCTGCGTCTGCTGTACAACATATAACATATATTAAAAATGAGTGGATAGTGTATAGAACTGCAAATCAAACGCAAATGTGTAACGAAGCGCCAGACAATTTCATCACCGCATAAAAAAATAAATATAAAAATAAAAACGTTGTTGTTGAAATGCAACAACAGCAAAACGAAAGATTTAATTATTTTTTCAACTCTCAGTGTTAATTTTATTACCATACTGCAGCCTCATTAAAAAAAAGAAGCTATATATATATACCATATATTTACTCTTCTAATATACAATACATAAAAGAAGGATTTTATTTTTATGTAAATATTCATGTAATATGTGCGCGGAACGCTTATATGTATAATGTGCATATAATATAAAATTTTCTCAAAAATCAAGAAGCTCATAAAATCATAATAACCGTATAGAAAATGAATAATTTACAGAATCGTTAAATAAAAAAATATTAACAGTCATATAATATGCAATTTATGAATATAGTTATGTGTTTTTTTTTCCAATATATGCACATAAATATTATGCCATATTTTATATACATATAGTATTCTATCTGCGTTACTAACACAATTTGGCAAAAAGAATTTGCCGATTATGTTTCTCTTTTATGTATATTGTGTATATATGACATTTATGTTTTAAATCATTTTGCACATATATGTTTGAATATTAAATGTATGATACAATATACAATTATTATTAATATTACAACGCACACACGGTATGAGTTAATAATAATTCAAAAATGTTTTTATGTAAGTTATGAATATAAATATGTATGCGAAAGGCGCCAATGATTTATGTTTTATATTTTTAACATTTTTTTTCTCCGTCAAAGCTTTTATTGTACCATATAATAAGTGTATAAATTTAAGAACAATATATATTGTAGATGTAGAAAAAATAGCTGTATAGGTATAATTAAAAAAATGTAAATTATTATTATGCATTGCAGTAGGTATATATTATATTTTTATATGTTATATTGAATCTAATTTTAATAAACATATATATTTTAATGACAAATTTCACGTACCTCTTCTAAACATATATGGATGAAACCTTTTATAAATGTTCTCATGTATATGCATATATAATAGTTTTTCACACTTATATAACTATAATAATATATACTCGGCTTGTATGTAACACCCAGTGGCAGTATATACAGAGTGATTAATGTTAGTACATGTATACTATAATTACTGGAAATTATTTAAATCGTATATTATTGAAATACAATAGTATACACTATACATGAAATTCTTTCAAAAATTACACTACACCGCATGTAAATAAAAAATTATATATTTGTTGTAATCCCTATTGTTTACACATTTGTATTAGATTTTTAATTATCAGATGCCGCATATAACTATATTGAAGTGTCAACTAAACTTTTAAATGGAGAAGCCATCATTGTATTTCAATAGTATTTGACTATACAATTATTTATATATGCAATGCATATTATTATCATATATATGTATATTATAAATACATATTGATATGAACACTATTCAACAAATTCATTAAAACTATATAGATTAGTGTTTAGTTTAGTGGTGTGTAGAGTAATGCTCCCATATAAATCTATTGTATACCCCATTTTTCTTCACATTGTAATGTTGTATTATCAATACTCATTATCTTTCTTATTATAATACCATGTAGTATTTGATAATACTTGATAGATTCTGCTTAGAATCCTATACATAGTTTATAGATTATACATATTCCTTATATTATCTGACAATAGTCTAAGCTGATTTTATTATATATAATAACAGCTTGTTTCATATACATTTTTTTCAAACAGGAAAACTAACATAAATAACTCATCATATAATTTCTCCGAAAAATTATTATAATACACAAACATTTAAACTTTTGTGTTAAAATAAAACAAAATATAAACATTTAAGCTTATGCCTTCTTACGTAAAAAATTTAAATTTGTTAGTACATCGTATAACTTCACAAAATATATATAATTCATCATATTCTTTTACATTTATTTATTTTTTTTTTATCAAATAATTATATGTTAATATGAAAATAAATATATATATAATGTATTGCCTATGTTGTATATGTAATTATGCAATAATAATAATAATAATAACCCTTCCTTCCGTTTATGTATACTGTAAGACGATTATATATATACATTTTTATCACCAAAAATAATCAACAACAAATATATGAATACAACAACAATATCTACCTACGAGTACAATATAACAATACATTATAAAAATACACAAAAAAGGTGCAAAATTACAATACAATTATTATTATTTTGTGTACGATGAAATTCAAGTATATATATATATAAAATAAAATGAGTAGCATTTAACTAAAAACATACAAATATTATGAGAACTACAAATACGGTGATTATGACAGAGATCGACAACTTTTTAATTATTTATTTGTTTTCTTTGAATAACTATATGAAAAAGGACATGAAAAATTATAATGCTTTTCTAATAGTTATTTGAAAAAATGATTAACAAGCTATGTTTCATGTACACTGTAATTGGGAAAATTTCGAAAAATCCCGGCAATAGGTGACGCATTTAAAAAATAATAAGATTTTCGTAAATTTTTGTTCAATTAAGTTTTTAAATAAATTGTGAATAAAAGGGCCGTTGCAAACAAGACCATCTCTCACGTTGTGACCCATCTATTTTCACATTACCATTACTCTATATATAATATATACATTTATAATATTTTAATATTTTATAAAAATATAGAATTACCTTCCAGTTTTTGTAATAATCATTTCGGTTCCTAATTCATGAAATTTATCCCATAAATCTTTTGTTTCCAAATGACACTGAACTGTTTTTAAATCATCACAATTACATTCTCCTAATAGTACTGGTCTTGTCTATACATACACACATACACAGAAATTACAAATTAAATGAAAAATATGTTTAATATTAATAATTGAAATTAAATGAAACCATTTATTACGTATATTTATATACATACTTGAACTGGTTCGGGTGTTAACCTATCATCATCTTGTGGACTAGGTGGTGATGTTTTTGAATTACGTATTGCACGTGCTGATACCTCTGAATCACTACATTGTTCCACATCAACATCAACATCGATATCATCATCAACTTCTGCATATCGTTCAACGGATACTGGACCTTTTTTTTTTGTTTAAGTATTATTGTAGTTTATATTTACAAAACGAAATCAAAAACATAAATAAATAAATAGCATATAATAAAAGTCAATTATATAATAATAACTATATAATTTATAAATCATATACGCAAAATAAATATAATTAATTAATTCATTCATCAATACGATTTTTTTTTATGTCAATATTATGAGTTTAATTGGCTATTTAAATTTTTTTTCTTCTATTCTATTATATTATGTGTGTGTCTGGCTCCGTATATAAATATATATGAAACAATGAAAATAAAATATATTGTGGATGTGCTGCTGTGTGTGCGTGGATAAATGAACGAAAAAATAATTTAATGATATAATAACAATTTATATAATTTATATATATACAAATTTTTTAAATTATATAAAAACATTAAAAATGACAACCTGCTCAAATACTCATACATAAAACATTTATCATATATTTATATTATTAAATTTTTTTTTTATGTTTTTAATACAATAACTTATTTTTTTAGTATATACTATATACAGTCAACACTTTTAATGGGAATTAGTTTTTATTTTCTTTTAAATTTATATCAATACGTAAAATTATAATGTTTTTGTGTGTTTTCATTGTAATAAATGTATGTATGATGAGAGAAGAAAAATATAGTTATATATAAAAGATTTTTTAAATTATATTACACACGATGATGTATTTTATTGTACAATATACATTTAATACAAAATAATAATAATTTTATTATTATTATTATTATTATTTGTAAAAAATAAATTATATATATGCAATTTTTCACACGCACAAATTCAAAGTAATTCGTTTTTTTTTTTTTTTTTTTGTATTTCTCTGCTCATATTTTTTTGCATTAACAAATAAAACACATTTTCAATGCAATAAGATTTAAAAAATGTAAATAAAATAAATAAATAAAAACCTATCTAATTTACATGATTTATAAATATATATAAAAACATATAAAATCTGACACCTGTCAATAATAATGACTATTTAAAATGAACAAATAATAAAATAATTAATGATAGAAATAATTTTATTAATCGATGTTTCAACAAGATATTTATTATTATTATTATTATTATTATTATATTGTATAGTATATATTATATATATGTGTGTGTATATATGGTAAAATATTTATTATATATTATTTAATGTTTTTATATTATATTTTATAACGAAAGATATAATGAATGAATGAATATCATATATATTGTATAACTGCGCGGATAGTGGGTATAAAACATCATAAAACACATATATATTTACATAAATGTTAATAATAATATGTGCATTTATGTACCATACCATATATAAAAGAAAAGAAAAGAAAAAATAAATAAATAAATACTTTCTTTAAAAAAAAAAAACAAATAACAAGCAAATAAATTTAATATAAATATCAATTATTTGTTAAATTTATATTGTCTGCACTTTTATGTATGGTATATATATAAAATTATACAATGTGCTCATACCTATACGTGTATATGCTTATAAAAATACGACGATGTGATGTGATGTGTAAGTATATAGATACGAGTATATTTATTCACGCTGGATACATATTAAAGAACTTGAAAATGATGTATTTTATAGCCTGTGTATATAGTGTTTTTTTTGTTGTTGTTATTTTTAAATTACTTTAACCAAATTTATTGCATATATCACAAAATATATATGGTGTATATACACAGAGTCTGTATTGGGACTGCGTACATATATACATATGTATATCGAGAATGGATGCATTTAATGATCATATGATTTATTATAATTGTTTTAAATATGTATTTATTATATTCAAAGAACAGATAAATGTTTATATATATGCATATATTTTCTTATTATTAGTTTGGTATTAATAGCAACATATATTAATAAATTTTATACAAATGGTATATATGTGCACATAGTTTGCGTATGTATCTTATATATAGATAATATAAATATATATATTTAAAGCGCGCAGTTGAATTTCATTCACAAAATAAACAAAAAAGAATGATCATAAGACTGTTTTTAAATTATTGTTATTTGTTTAATTTTAAATTGATTTTTTTATTTCTATATACAACGCGTAATATTATTTATTGAATAAATACAGGTGGTCCTTAACATATGATCGTGCAACAGTTATGTGCGAACGCAATATAATAAAAACCATAAACTCTTATATCGCGAGTGCGGGTAAATTTAAATAAAACCATTATTTCCTAAGTTATTACTCTATCGAATCTATAATTAATTGGAATTCGGAATGTCATTCGTTAAGATTATAAATATTTGGACGAATTCCATAGAATTTCAAACTATTTTTCATGTTTTAGAAAAATAATGATTCCAATTTTTGAATACACAATTTTTCGTGTATAAAAAAAATTACGTTCTACAGTGTTTAAAACTTTTTCAAACACCCATATACTCTCCGTTATAAACATGATCTGTCGCATAGCTTTATAAAATATTCTGCATAATTGTACAGTCAAACAAAATTAATTTTACTATATAATTTAATGTAAAAACTTTTATAGAAATATAATTTAATTTGAAATTTCTATCGGAGCTAAATTAAAAGAATTCAATTCTCTATATACAAATCGGTTTAACATCACTTTTCTGTATTTCCATTATATTTAGTTTCGCAGTTATTTATAGTTGTATTAAGAAAGGACTATATAAAAATCTCTTCAAATTGAATATTGTTGACTGTTTCAACATAGAATTTTATAATTTATCACAATGAGTATTCAAATAGTGTATACAATTGGAAAATATGTTTTTTCTACGGGGTTTCTATACGAAATTGTATGCATATTATAAGTATGTAATTTCTTTTCATAATTTATTTCTAATATAACAGACTAAATTTTCTATATCTAAAACGTATGTGATCATTAAAATCGATGCAGTAATCCTTATAAAAAAATAATTGTATTGTACGGCACATGTTTCAAGAGACACCTGTATATTTTCAATTAAATAATTAAATACCTATATATAAGATTATATATTAAATACAATATACATACATTTGCAGATTTTACATAATTATATTAATTGAATAGTAATTGGTGATATATAATAAGTGACAATTGAAAAAAATTATTAGTGGTTTTTTATAGTATATAATTAAATCTTAAAAATAATTTGTCAATATTCAATAGCATATTTTTATCTAAAAAAAAAAAAAACATAATAAACAATTATTATTGAACATCATATCTTATATATTATAAGTTATAATAACTAATTATATTTAATATTCTTTTAAATAATTTATTTTATTTTCTCATAAAAATAAATAATAAATATTGTTTATTCACATTCATTTCATAAATATTCTTTCATATGAATTGAATATATTATTAAGTGTCTGCTAATGTGAAAAGGCGTAACCATTAATATATCAGTTTACTTGCTTATTATTAGTATAATATTTTCATAAAAAAAAAAAAAAATAAAATATGAAATAAAAAGAAATTAAAATTAAATGTGGATATACACAGAAAAGTTCATATCATATATATTTAATAAATAAAACCGGCAATATTAATAATATATTATATCTTCTGTATGGTATACAAAATCCATAGCATAGGTAAAATATTGTAAAATTGAAATTTTAAGATTAATAATGATGATGAAAAATGTATATTTAAAAACTGATGGACATTAATTTTATTTCTATGAGAAATATTTATTTATATGTAAATGTCTGCACATATATTAATTATAGTGTGAATAATTTACTTTCATAATTTATATGTCTATTGCGTATATACATGAATGTATATTGTATCTGTGGTGAAACGTTGAGAATTAGAATTTAGCTTTCCAATAGTCACTATATTTTTCGGACAACTTTGCTAAAAGTGTAGAGTAAATTATGAGAAAACAAAATTTGGGTATTCAACGATTTTCCGCAAAATTTAGTTTCGTTTTTTTTTTTTTTCATATATTGTGTAATTTCTTCAACTCTTCGGCTATAAGAAAAATAAATTGTGTATCTGAAAACTTTTCGTCCCTGGTATACCAAAGATTGATTTTAATAATAAATTTAAAAAATTATGTGGATTGATTGACGTTGTTGCATGATGAAATGTTAGTAGTCTATTGTTTAAATAGTAATATTTTAGTTCGACGTTATTATAGTTTGTATATGACATTGGCCTAAGCTTATTGTGTATGTGTTTTAAATATATATAATGCATATAGGTTAACATTAATAACTACACATTAATTCGGCATTAAATAAATCAATTTTTATACAAGTTAGACTATACAAAATGTGCATAGTCAAAAGTATTGGAAAGTTATTTTTGATTAACTGAAATTTTTTTATTTTATAAATATGTAAGTCAATATTATTTTCTACCTCCGCGGTAAACCATCTATAACAAAAAGTATATTTCATATTTCAAATTATGCTATTTTGAATATACATATATACAAAAATATATACCCAATGGCATATGAAAAATATAATGTGAGAAGTTATCCGATTCACTTAAATTTATAGTATAATAATTTGTAATATATATACTCGTATATAATGCAATTTATGGTCGATTAGATATGGCAATTTTATAATTCATTTTATTATTATATAATACAATATTTTTAAATACATTGTATATAAAAATTTTAAATATACATATTTAAAATTAATATACTCTTAACAATATGCATTAAATTATTTCTTTTCGCTTATATACCGAGTATATTTGTATTAATGTAATGTAATATAAGATTAAGAATAATAATATTAATTATATTAATTTTGCTAAGAGTACGGTTTATTTGAAAATGTGTTATCAAATGTGAGAATAATTTTAATGTATTTTTAAAACTATGTCGGAGTGTATATGGCATAAACATTTGATACATTCAAATATATATGTTATCGTTATTTGTGGGAATTATATTCGTAATTTTCTAACTAAAATATTGTTTTTAAGGGACTGAAGTTTCACAATATTGTATCGTATTAATGAAAACATTTATTTTTTAATTGCCTTATTATTTTAAAATATTTACATTAAATACAGGAATTAATTTAATAATATTATATTATCATTATATTGAAAAATTTATATATATATATATATATATATATATATATATATAGATGGGAAATAGGGAATGCATTTATATAATGTTATAATGTTTCATCACATTTATACTAAAGTCTAAAAATTACTATGAAAAACTTGAATTTTATATACTGTTTCTTGTCAATTTCAAAAAACATAGAATATAAAATATTTTTATACGAAGTCATTCTCAAACTGTATTAAATAATATTACATAAAAGTACTTGTTCATTAAAATTTATAATAAATATATAATTTAACGTATTATATAATCAATCGTATATTATATATATTTATAATATTTATGTGTAATTGTGTATAAACTATTATAAAAACTAAATAAATAATAATCATAAGATGTATGGAATTTAAAAAATTATAATAAAATATTTATATGCAACAATAAAAACTCGTGTTTAATAATTAAAATAAATATTTTATTATTAATTAAAATTCTAAGAAAATAATTAGAGCTTATATTTAAAAAAAAAAAATATTATAAATACATTTATATACAATTTAGTTTTATTAATTAAATTATGCAATCGGATTTTGTTGTGTATATACATAAAATATTTTTATTCATATTTAATTTTATAGTTTCAATTTTTTTTTTTTTCTTTTATAAACGAATTGTCGCGCACAGCTTTCAACAAGCATTTATTTTTATACTCGCATATAAATAAATTGTTAATAAATTATTTAAATTATCAACACCAATGAATCAGATGATATTTTGATGATGCGATTCGTGTGCGTATAAAAAGTAGGAGGCGGGAATGTTTCTTAATTTTTTATTTTTATATTATCGCACCCAATATCAGTTTTGTTAATGCTAAAATTTGAGAATAGTTATTTTTGATTTGTTAATAAAAAAAAATAAATAAATAAAAATAAAAAGAAACATTTTTTTATTTATTTATTTAATGATGATAGAAGAGTTGAGGTTCGTTGAATATTTAATCGTTTAATTTTATAGAAAAAAAATAATATAATATAAATGTTATGCAGACATTAAAAAAATCAAAAGTTGAAATTTATTTGGCATCTATCCAAAATTTTGCATAAATAAATATTATATATGAAATATAAAATGTACACGAGTAGTATACGTTTAAAATAAATTTAAAAATGGACTGTATCAGTCGGTTTCATATTTATATATTATATATTTTTAATATTATAAAAAGAAAAAATGTTATTATTTATAGATTTTTTTTTTTTTTTTTTTAATATAATAATGACTAATTTCGTATATATTATTTTAAAATTTGGAGAGAAAATAATTGAAAAATTTTTATTGCAATTTATGAGCTCAAAAACACAAAAAAAAAATACATAATTAAACGAATGATCCAACAACAGATAAATTTATCTATGTATAAAAAAGATTACTTTACGATTAATATATTAGTAATTTTCTTCAAAGTAAAATACAAATAAATAAACGGAAATATAATACTTTTAAATCAAATTATCTTAATAATTATTTATGTGAATACTAAATTTTAATTCCTATTATTAAAAATAATTAATTACATAAAATTTATTTTATTTTAATTGCAGTGTACGAGTAATGCACCTATTTGGAAAAAGAACTTGCAATTAAATAGTTTCGCTGAAATTTTGGGTGAGTTTTTGTTTTTATTATTTTTAAATATTATAATATATAACAACCAAATAAAATAATTTTCAGCGTAATAGAAAAAATCATTATCCATATATTAGTAGTAGTTTTCCGTAAAATTCTACTAGGTGAACACCTAATTTTTTGCCCAGAATTTAGCTTACTTTTCATCTGACAAGACAATACTATAGAAAAATATCGTGATATTATAATGAAAATACATTTTTTCATGAGACACACCCGACAAGTCCATCGCTGGGACACATCACACGCATAAAAAAATCTGAATCAATTTTGTAGAATAAGTTAAAGAATTGTGTAAGTAAATTCAAGAAATTTAATTTCATTAATTTTCAATAAAGTTAACTTAATTTTACTGTATATAAAATAAATTGAAGCAGAAAAACTTAATATATAGAAAACCGCGTTTAAATATTACAATGATTTTTTTTTATGTTCAAATTTACATATACACGAGTATAATACCACCTATCAAAAAAATTAACATATATTTTCATTTTTGTTATAAATGAATATGACTTTATATCTTAATTTTTAATAAATTTTAATGACACGCTTCATATGCTCGTATAAAGCACAGCACATATTTTATTTTTAAGACAAACTGGCAAAATTTTACTCTATAAAATATAATTTATTATTCAATAATTTGTTAATGCATTGTTCCTATATATCTATCTGTAAAATAAAAGGTCTTTACGGCTTGTGTGCGTATACGTATATCAAAGATTACTATCAATTTTGTTAATTTGTCTCTACATATATTATGAATAAATATTTTTATTATAATATATATATTCAATATTCTATTATATTTTTTATTAAACTGTCAACTTTTATAATAACCTTGCCACATAATTATACTTATTTCATAACTTATATAAATAAATATTAATAAATAAATAATAATTATTTGTTAATAATTATAAAATATAATATTGATGAATGAATTTAAAAATTAAATATATATTAAATTATTAATTTTTTTTATATATTTAAACTATATATATATATATATATCAATGTATGGGTGTAAATATAATTATTTCAATAAAAGTACTTTTGATTGATAGAGTTATTTTACAATTTATTATAAATATGTATGTAAATTAAGATGGATTAAATGACAATATTTATTTCCTGGTTTTTAAAAAATTGCATATACATATTTATTATTAATATAATATACCAAATATATATATATATATCAGCAGAAATTTAAACATTTGATTTAAAAACAGTAGGAGTATTAATACACACATTAAATTATTTAGTTAATTGATTTGAATATTATAAAAATATACGATTTTGACAAGGGTTTAGACATTTAAATTAAGCACCTTGTTATTCCATTTCCATCATTATACATTACAATTTCCATATGCAAATGTGATTGCCAAAATTTTATAAAGTTGATTTTAAAACAGTTTTTATTACAATAAAATATATGATATGGAAGTGAAAATTTAATCAAATACCGTTGCCTTTATGTGGTTAATATTATCAAAATCGTATTTAATTTATAATTTAAATGATAAATTTTAATTACTGATAATTAATATATAATTATTCGGAATGTTATATTTACGTATATACACAAAGAAAGATATAAATTGTAAAGTATATTAAAGATTAAAGAGGTTCTTAATACATCTATATATTAAACTGTTTATGATTCTACACATAACTAAATTTACACTGAATTATTTGCTCACAAAGTGCTCCAAATATGAATAATATGACAGCAACAGAGGAAGACATGTGCTTGCATTATGACAGGATAAAATTTACACCATATGGGCAAGTTCTCAGACCAACAAAACTAATCTACAGAAGAAGAAGAATTAAATTTATTTAAATTTATATATCAATTCTTTAGCATTCATAATTCCATTGATAAATTTTGTTGTCAAAAGCGTAAATATAATTCCTTACAATATAATTAAAAGCGACTATATACGTATTTTGTCATAAATATTAAAACATTACATGTGACATTTTTAGTGCCAAAACAAAATAAAAAAAAAACTTAACATAAACTTAATAAAGTTATACTATATATAGTTTACAAATATTAAAACAATTAAACTCACTTTCACTTCGTTCAGATGGTTCTCGACTTGGTGGACCCCTTGCCATAATAGCGGCTATTGAAAAATCGGTTGCTCCTTTTGAAGTGGCTAAATTACCAGTAGAACAATGTTGTTGTGAACTTCCTAACAACATTTTCTGAGAAAGGATGCAAACTAAATCTTCACTTAAACGATATATAATAATAATAATATTTAAAATAACTGCGGTTTTACTTATATATACAAAATTGTTTAGTATACTTTAAATTAATTTAAACCCGCACGGTCACCGCAATTTAAATTATTCATTTGTATATACAATGTCATTTTAACCGATTCTTCGTTGCAGTATATACGAAATGTATCACAAAAAATCTTTGTCACATTCAAATAAAAGAAATATATTTCACTATATATATTTTTATTTATACATTTATTCGTGAAAAAGGTATATAAAATATAAAAACAATATATAGAATTAATTACAATAACAATACATTACAAAAAAAAATACAGAAAAAAAAGAAATTAGAATAAAAACAAAAAAAGATTATCTCATGTCACTTATCAATCACTCGCATATTTTTTTCTTCTTCTATACTATTCTATTCGGTTTCAAAAATATATCCATATATATCTATATATATATTTATCTGTACATATATAAAATATATAATCAACAGTAGAAAATCATCACATCTTTTAAATATATATATACGAATACGAGTGCATATACATATATGCGTTATATGGTATATATATGTACGAACCTTTAGGCAAACAATTACAAACTGAAGTATAAAACAAAACATTCATTTCAAAATTTGTCGGTCGTGTTGATAATATATGTGTGGTTTCTTGCCTTTTTATATTTTATATCCGCATCCATATATGTATATATAGAATTATATTTGTTATATATATATATAAAATTTTGTAAATAAAATTGTTGGTAAAATATTTAATCATTATATAAATAAAGAAGAAGAAAAAAAAAACTCCTCCTTTGAATATGTGTGTGTGTTAAATATAATATTAATACTATATATAAAAGTATATAGATTTGTGTCTCTGTGTATTTCTATATATATTTCATTATGTATATATGATGAATTCAAATTTTACATATACGCATATATTATTATTATATGCAAACAATTTGAGAATGTGCAAGCGGAAAAATAAAAACAGGGGAAAAATCACAACATCACGTACACTCATTGGAGGCGTTCAATTATTAAAGAGAAAAGGCGCGGCCATTCAATTTAAAATATTATATTCCTCGAGTTGCGTCCATTATAATTGTCTCTCATTATATACCAACCATATATATATATATATACAGAAATATATAATATATTATATACTAAATAAATGCACACAATTATATTTAACTTTTCTTATATATAAAGTATATAGATAGGACGACGGAACTCATACTCTCTGTAAGCTCTCTCTACCTATATATATATATAACAAATACATTCATACAATTGTGCATGATATGAGCTATGTATATAATACTGGATTTATATATAAGACTCAAATAAGTAATATGTTTAGTATACGCATTTATATATAATATGAAAATATATAATGTGTTGTTGTATATAAAAAAATTATCGATTGAATTTTCTAAATAAAATTTATATACAAAGGCGTACATAACACTCCATTGTATCCATATATATATGTATATTTAGTGGGGGAATTTTATTGGTAGCATATGCATCAGTTTTTATAGGTCCCTGGGAGTATTTTGTTATTTTACGGGTTCTGTAGCTTTCTACAGCTTTCAACGCCGGTTGAAGTGTTGTGTATGTGTAAATAGGTGTACTATATATATAAATATATATATATCTATTCTATTATTATATAAATTCACATAATAAATACATGTATCTCTATGCTATATCTATCTGTATAATATATATAATATGTATAGATAAAATAATATGTGAAAATAGATATTATTATATATGTATATATATGTACTTAGAAGAGTCAAGTCAAGTGTTATATAAAATAATAAATGTATATATAGATTTAGTTATAGATATAGATATTTATTTATATGTATGTTTATATACAGGGTGATGTTATTTTCAGGAAATTATTGTGTGGTTTTGATGACAATGGTTTGATGTGAGGAGTTGTTTTTTTTTTTTTTTGTTTCTTTTTCTCCTTTTTTGTTGAAAATTGTTTTAAGGGTGTTTTATTTTTGTAACATTTTTAACGTTTTATATATACTATATATATTTATTTTATATATTAGTACGTTTATATTTGAAGAAAAATTTCATTTCTTCTACAAAAACATATTTATTTTTATTTTGTCAGTTTTTTTTTTTTTTTTATTCATCTTTTAGTTTTTGGTTCAGTTAATTTTTTTCTACATGTTTCACTTAACGTATGGTATGTGCCATAAATAGCTGGACGAATTTCAATCGCATCAAAATAAGTACTTTTTTCTTCTTGAACTTTTACTTCTTTACTAACAATTAATGTAATCAGTTTTGTTGAAATTTATATGTCATTTTCTTTTTATTGTGACCAATTCCAGTTGAAAAAATTTCACTGAATTGATCTAAAAATATACGGACGGATGTGCTTACGTATACAGTCGAAGGCGCAACCACGGCAAATTAAAAGGTTTTATTATTGTGCAATTCTAAAGACACATTTATGCATTTTAACAGTATGCAAAGAAAAAAACCAACCATCGATTAGCTAATGATTATCTAAATATATACGCTCTGGTGCCAAAAATATATGAATTCGCCAAATATTTTAGCAACTGTTCCAATAAGAGAAAATTAATGGTTAATTTTATTATACGATTGTTGTAGTATATATATATGCGAGAATGTTTTGGAAACAGCCATTAGTCAATAATATCATATTAATACGATTTGATCTATATTGAACCATTTTTTTTTCCTACTATGACTTGATCAAAAGAAAAGCTATTCCCTTTTCTGAGGAATTTGCAGATAGCAGGCTTTTGCCGGAAATATCATTGAACCTAGCATTTACAATAATAGAAAAGTTTCGCCATAATTAAATATGCTGGATATTTAAAAAAACGGGTATCATCTATTAAACATTTCTATGGTGGTTCCCATTCTCTTTCGTCTGACATATATGTGTTTAATTTCCGTTGAATTTTTTGACATTTTATAGGTTGTCGTATAAAAATTAAGCCCTTGTGGCGTTTTCCTTTATTATAATGTTATCCATTAGTGTATGGAAAGCTTATATGCCATTTCTATATAATTGACGTTTTATTCAAAATTGGATTTTTTTTTTTCTTTTTACATATGAAGGTAATTCTGTCATCCATTTTTATTTGAAACCATTCATTTTTTTTTTCTATTTATAAGTTATAGTTATATTTTACAAATATGGCTCAAAACTTCTTCAATATGGTATCGAATACTCTTTCCTTATTTATTTTTTTTTTCCACTAAACTCCCTCCAAAATTTCAATACTAAAATAGTACATATGAAATATTAAACCATAATTATAATATTCTTTAACTCAATGGAAATGGTATATATATAAATATATTTCATTCAAAAATTATAAATAGAAAAATATTCTGACTATATATTTAATGTGTAACAAAACTTCTTATTGCTTATGTGTATCTATTATAAGGTATAAAAATTACATTAATATAAATTTATTTTTATTTAGAATTATGTTTGTGTCACACCACATTCCTGCTCAATTATTTATAAATTCATTTTCATTGCGGTGTTTGTAAACCCTTTTTTTTCTCCCATCCAATTATTTATAACAAACATTCAATAATAAATCACTGAAATGTGTTAGTTTGTTAAAATAAAAAAAAAAAAAAAACGAAAATTATTTATTTTACAATAATTAGGTTTTATATACTTTTTTTCCTATGTGTTGAGAAACATATAAATATAATATAATATATAATATATATTATATTTATTATATAGATAACATAAACAATACATTTACAACGAAATATATTCTTCTATATATAACATTTAAGGATATATAGCTGTATGCATGTATGTGTATATATGTATTATATACTAAATATATTATATATTAGAATATATGTACATAACACCACTGTCAAATTTTGAGTATCACAATTTATCACCCTTTTCTATATTATTATATATATTATTTACATTTACAATATGAATGTGTGTATATAAATTATAAATGTATATTTTTGTACAATATATAATATATATATATATATGAGTAGAACCCGTAGAAAGAAAAGTGGAATATTGTAATATATAAGAAGGAAAGTATTTATTATATACCATTATATATATATATAGTATGCAATATAACCCCGCGCACATTTGAAAAATACATTATGTTAACGTGAAAGAAATAATATTTTATTCATATATGTACACTATATGCATTCATATATATATATATATAGGATAGAAGAGAGAAAATGTACAAATACAAATATGTATATTTCATGATCTTCTATATATAAATTACTTATGTATATATAGAAATTGTATATAAGGGTTGAAAGAAAAAAAAGGTACAATATCCGGTATGTAATAATATAAAATTATATACAAAGAATATGTATATGATATGCATGATATTTTTTTATAAATATCTGATGGTGTGTACACAAAGCAACGTGCGCGCACAATTGAACAACATATTCCGCATTTATATGTGTAAAAGAAATTTTATACTATGTAAAATATATGCAAATTTAAAAAGTTCTTTTTTTTCTTTTTTTTTTAGTCTTATTTGCATGATAATCGTTTTTCTCCTGCACTATTTATATATGGCATTTAATATTAAATATTATATTATATGCAGTTCGTTTTCTTTCTATATATATACATATATTATATATATTTCAATAATATCACCACATTTTATATGTATATAATATATATATACTGTTGCTGCTGATGTTACAACCATTTAACTTATTATTATGCACACCACAATTGCAGTAAATGAAAGGTATACAATTTTTCCTTTGTTAACAATGAACATTTATGTTTTCATGTTGAAATACATTTTTGTATGTACCCAGAGCTATGTGTATGCATGATTTTCTTTCAACCATATAAATATATATAATATTATATGCAGGCGCAGGTATATACATATATATATAAATTATAAAATGCTAAATGGCGTGTCTTATTTACCTATACATTTATTTAACAGCATAACATTCACATGTATTGTATGGTGCTGCACGGTATACCTATATATATATTATATGATAAATGTATATAATTTGTATATATGTTGTTATATACCTATATGAAAAATCATCGTATAATGAAATATCTAATTATAAATTCTGTATATATGTATAATACAGCCATTGTTGACGACGATGATGACGACGACTACGTTGTCGTCCATTAGCAGCGTATATAAGCTTATAGTGCACAAATGTATAAATAAATGAAAGACGAAAAAAAAAAACACAAATTTATATAGACTTTATATATATTTATATGCAAAATTTTATATATAAAGTTTTTATACAATATAAAAGTTTTTTTGATTTTTTTTATTCTTTTTCAGTTCCATTTTGTGCATCATATCATATACCTAAATGGATTTTAAAAATAAAACTGTGTGCAAACACATATATTACATAGTTGGAAATTTAAAATTTTTAACAAGTTTTCAAAATATATACATATTTAATACTATAATTATATATATGAGCGGTTATATAATAAATATTATATTCGCATCATAGACCAAATTATATGAACACTTAAGTATACTGTGTATATATGGTATAATATAGAGAATTATATAAATATATGATTATATTTGCGATATTTGACTTTTTTTTATTACATCTTTTTACATATATTTTAGACACATTAAAATGTTATTTAAGTACATACATTTTCATTCGATCAGCAGTGTGTGTACCATTTGCAGTTAGTCTAAGTGGACATATATGACAAATGCAGACATTCATTATTGATTACACAATCAACTTGGTAAATAACTTACGCATATTAATGATTATATAGACGATGATGATGATGAGTATGAGTGCTTAGTTTACATATACAAAAAATGTGTAAAATTCATATATTCAAATATATGGAAATTCTAAAATTAAATTATCATTTTATTTCGTATTTGCTATAAAAAATATTTACAATTTACTTTAAAAATATGGTGTTTTGTATACGCGCACCATTCAGGCAGAGATTAAATAACTTATACGAAAAAAACTCCATCTATAAACATATTTAAATTAATGAAACATTTGAAGTACAATGTGCATTTAAACATTATCGTTTATCAATTGGTAAAAACAAATATACTTCCATTATTTTCAGAGTTTAGATTATAATTCTGGCCGGTTGTATAATAAATAATTTTTTGATTTGCATATGTTTTGTTTAATCATTTCGAGAGATATAATTTTTTTAGTGCCTTTCATCCACCTACCTTATGGACTATATATGTTGATTATTCAGACATATACGATAAGTTTCATCCTTTATATGTTTTCGACCCACACGAATGATATGAAATATATATGTATTAGGTTTAAGTTATATGTATACAATACCCATAGTATCATAATTGTATATAAAATTTAACCGTAATAAATTATATAGAATTGTGTATTCATATATAAATGTCATCAGATCAGACGAAAAATAAATATAGTAAATAATAAAAAAAATTTTTGATAAATGTCCTGTGGTTTGAAATAGACCGAAAATTTTTTAAAGAAATTACGGAATAAATAGATATGTATTTTTTTTTTTTCTATATAAAAACAAATTCAAATATTTTAAAAATACATTTTCATTTAAACACCTATGTTATGTAGGTTTTAATTTTCTATTCTTATCTAAAATTTTGTCACGGTTAGGTAATAAATTTTCTATCGAATCAAATCTACTGTATTGTGCTATTGTTCAAAATTACCTACACTCTACTATACACCCTCTTTCTGAAAAATAACCGCAATGGATTAAGAAGAAAGTAATAAGAAATATTTTTTTCCTTTATTATTAACGTTTACACATAAAGATGACAACAAAGTACATTACTGTAGCCATAGAAATGTAAATGCTACCGCTAACGCATACGCTTTTTATATTCTATTTGATTAATGGCTGTGGTTGGAAAATGCATTTAATTAAATTCAAATGAAAATACATATATATAGATCAAAGTTTGAGTTTGGATTAAAATTGGCATTTAATGTATTTCATTCCATATGAGGGATTACTTTGTCTTTGAAGGAGCAACAAAATGACTATTAATGAATAACATGAATACTTTGTATTTTATTTCACACCATAGTTTTAGCTATTTGAGACTATATAGTATATGTGTATACAACAACAACTATACATACACATATGCAGCAGAATAAAATGTTTTACTTTCATAATCTAATGGCTGTACCTTGCCTTGCCTTGTACATTTATCAAAAATGAACTAATTGATATAATTATTTTACGTTAATTAAATCACCAGATATATATTGTTGCCGGTTTATAAATTACATACAAATTACGAATTATTATATACTTTTTCTAAAAGTCGAATATATTTAGAATTATGGTACAGTAAATATCTGGTAAGTGCCACATATTACAATATATATATATTATAATTATCTTGAGAAAAATTTGAATGTAAATGGATAGTGAAATTTCCTGGAACACATTTTAAGTGGAATTGATAATTCATGCATAGTGAACATTTCAAGGACCTTTCAAACATTTTCAAGGACCTTAGAGGGAAATTTTTTAAAAATATGCATTCGAAACCTCAAGTGATATTTCAAGGATCTTGAATGGCATTTCAATGGAAGTTAACGTAACACTTATCGAATCATTACTGTATATACAAGTTAAATTAAAGAAAAGGTGCGTTATAAAATGATAATAAGAGGATTCGTCTGAAAGAGGAGTGTACATTATTACAATACATACTATATTTATATTCTTTTCATATATTTTTTTTTTCGTTGTGCATACAACAGAGTTTAACATCAAAATAAAGTTCAGGGATGCTGCTCGTTTATTTGTTTATATAGATCAAATAAAATTGAACATGATTATATGTGAAAAATAGATAATGGTGGATTTGATAATATTGTAATTTTTCGTGACATTATGATTTAAAGATATTATATTAATATTTATGAATATTTAAAATAGTTTTGTTATTACATTACATGTCACATTTGATATATATTGTGTGAAAAATTAATTTCTATCAAGCATAGTATTGAGTATAATATATATAAATACGATATTATTGTTGAATAAAGGATTATTGATTGTCATATCAGAAATTTTCATTTAATTTAAACTGTTTTCAAAAGGAAATTTTATCAGTTACTACAAATATATACGATATTTAATAAGCATATTTAATGGAAAACCCTGTATTGATGATGAAGCTCTACTAACACACAATATAACAATGCATTCATATTGTTAATTTGACATTCTCTATGCCCTGTATATGTGTATAAATATTTATATGTTATAAAAATAGGATTAAAAAAAAACACAATATTTTCTATTTCTAGTTTTCGTTTAGTTATAATATTATATATTGTAATTGTGAATACGTAATAAATTATCTTAGAAATATTTCGTATTTGCGTACTATGCAATTTATTTATATAAAAAGGCATATAATAATAATATAAATAATAGAATGAATTCAATCAAGAGGTGTGATATATTTGAATAGATTTTATTACATAAATACAATTTTTTTTCTATAGCTTCGCGTGTATTTTATTAACTATTCAATAGAAATTGTATACCAAAATCAAATAATGTAAATAATAATAAAAACGATAAATTATAAATAAATAATTTCTTTGGAGTTTTTCTATATATAATTTTTAATTCAAGGGAACCCAATTTAAAGCTAAACAAAATAAATAAAGGAAATGCATTTCTATTCTTTGTCATAGTCGCTGCTTGTAACCCACGTCACACACATACATAGATCGATAAAAGATTTCCTTTCGTTTTATATAAAATTATTTTAAAAATACAACAATATATCAAAAATATATTATACGGTTTAACGTTAATTGAATTTAATTATGTGGTCAATGGCGTTTATAAGTTATAAACAATATTCAATATTTTATTATATTGGTAATATTATAAATAAAATAACAAGGATATGTAATATAAATTAATTTTCTTACAAAAAATATAGATTTTATTGATTTATTATTATTATCTTATTCTGGGAAATTAATAATATACATTTGTCTATACATATATCCTTTATTATGCGATGATATATGCGGTATATTAGAAAGTTTTTTTTTCGATTATTAATTTTATATGCGCTTATATATTAAATAATTTATAAATGAAAGGTGTATATTTTTTATTTTGTAAGATGTTTGGTTTTTTTTTTTCTATTTTTGAAGAAAGTTGGATTCTCAAATTATCCAAACTAATAAGCAATATGTGACCTATATATATTGTATTTCCATTTATAGAGTCAAAATAACAACAGTTGTGCGATTTAGTTTACTGCTCCATATTTACTTGTTATTCGAACGAAACAGTATTGCAAATAAATATAGTATTTCGCTTATAGTGAAACATTTTCAAGTATAGAACGTGCCACAAATTCCAGTAGCTTGAATCTAAGAAACTCAATAAATTGAATGAAAAAATACAACAAAAACAATCAGTATTTTATACTAAATATTATTAATTTTTATTAATTATAAAATATACCTTATATTGTATATTGCCGTAAGGATTCTATATTTGTAAAATTGTATATATTAAATTCAATATATGAAAAACACTATTTAAATATATTATATGTGAAATTTCTATAATTATACAAGCAATTATATCAATGTTTAAAATTAAAAATCAATTAAGTGGTATTTTATTTATACTCGTATAGACAGACAGTGGCGTATCGATGGTAATTTCTTGGAAAATATCTTATGTTAAGTATTGATAGACTTTTATATAAATCGCACGTATATATATTTTAGTTATCACTTTTCTGGAATTGGACATTGCACATCCGAATAAGATGTACCACTGACAGTTACAAATGTTCTATTTAAAATTAATATATAATCGAATTGCGTTTGTGTTAAATTATTTCCACATATATATATACCGGCCGCTATACTATTATTTAATATTCAATAATATAATATTATAAAATCATTATCGCAAAATAATAATAATAATAATTATAATAATATTAATATTCCCATATAACAATCTATATATATCGTACTATATATATGGTTATACCATATATAAAGATATATAGAGCAACTCTATATGGGTGCGTATAGAATGTGCCATATTCGAGAGGTACGATGGAGATTTACATTAAAATTATAATTATCCTATATATGTACATGTGTAAAGTTTATCTTTTTTCTCTACATATAAACTCGTACATTCATGCAATAATATAATTGTGTGAATAATTTACAAAACATAATCGATGAATAATAATTAATAATTATGTGTATATATTGAAATAAATTTTGCGTTCATATAGACAAGTATATGAACATAACATTGTACACAATCATAATATACAATATAATTTTAAATATAGAAAATATTATATTCATCCATAATATGATTTATATTTCAATCAATTTATTACATTATATAAAATAATAATAACTATAACTTCAATTATCAACCTAATAGTATGTGATGTATATATATATATATATATATATATATATATATACGCATATATAGAATAAGAAAACAGAAGAATCAAATGAAGTGTATCTAAAACTTATAAAAATATATATAGATTTAACCTTTAGAAGAGTAAACGTAACTTATATGTACATCTGTATAGATATAAAATAATATTTTTAAAATTTTGCGGCTATAGCCGTCGTGCGCGTCAACGTGTTAATAAAATTATATTGAATACCTTAAAGTGTTAACAATTTATATTGAATGTGAAAGTATGTACGAGTGGGTATATGGATACACATAATATATATAATAACTTTTATATTAGAGGTTGGATTGGTTATTGGTTAGTTGATTGCATTCATACACTATATATACAATAGAATAAAAGAAAGATATTTATAATAGCAAATTCTTTAATTTTTTTTATACAGATTCATCTCGGTTATATATATTACATATATATATATATAATAAAATACAATATATACATAATTTTGTATAACGTTCAATGTATATATAAAACAGATATTTTAAAAATTTTCTCCACCATCCATCCATCCATTCTATAACATATTTGCACATATTATTTATATATTGAATACGCAATCATATTTTGTTGTACGAGTAAATTGCGAAAGACCTCCTTTTACATGGTACTTCAATTTTTTTAATATTGCTTATGTACATCATATCATCATATCATACCTGTGTACAATATAATCGTATTCTAGTACATGTACGTTTTACATTATTTAACATAAGAAAAAAAAAGTTCAATTCATTTATAATCACTAATCGATTGCCATATTTATATATATATATATATATAATATGTACTATTATATATTATGATGAACAATATGTTTTAATATATATATATATATGAAATATGCAGTTTTAACAATTTTATATTATGTATATAATATAAATATTGTATATGCATATCGTTTTATAATAAGTAAATGTATTATATATTGTTTATTATTACATCTTCTATATATATATATATATATATATACACTATATCTTCTTTAACATGTATGTATACCTACCAATCAAAAGTGCATATATATAAATAAATTTGTATATAATAATATATGTATATTATTAAGTCGTGGAAAATAAGTAATACCTATATATATACAATATTATAAAGGTGAATACGTTTAAAATAAAATATATTTTTCCATAAGCAATTTATGGTAATTTATTTACATGTTAAAATTTTCTTTTTATATTATTTTATTAATAACTAAATATACCTGTGTGTGTGTTGTGAAACTATATATATACCTGTCTGTCTGTAATGTATATAAATGTATGGTGAAAATATTCAATAACATATATTTATTTATTATAATCGATTAACAAAGTGCGATTATGTTTTATACACTTCTTTTACATCTAGCTATATATAAACACACATTTTCCTGTGATAATTAATAATAATGAATTTTTATAAGATTGAAAACAATTTATTTTGTTAATAATAATTTAATTGTAATATTAAATATTATAATATAAAATTTTTTAAATGACTTAATAATTTTTCATTATATTATATAAATAAAAAACGATTTAATTACTTATACAAAAGCGAAAAACACTGAAAATAAGCGATGAAAAAAAATCATTTTATATTAAAAATTAATTGAACCAGTTAAGAATATTTTACACCAATATATAATTTGTAATATTTACAATTACCAAAATTTTAGCAAAAGAAAAATTTCCCGCCTATATAATTAAACCTTTGCAGGTGATCCAGAATTTATTATTAAAATTTAAAATTTTATGCCAGTAAAATAATCTTTGATAATTCAATCCTTTTAGATTTGGCTAATTTACCAAATCATTAGAATTTTTGCTCCATATAATGTTTATATAAGCACAATATATTAAATGGAATTATTAAACGAAAAATATGCACTTCCTTTGGAGAGCTACCAAAATACTTAAAATTTACATACGGTCACTACAAATCAATCAAAAAATATTATGGTACATGATGGGGTGCGGTAAATGACATATACGCAGAAGACTGAACTGTTTACTGATCATATATATACAAGCGTCTCACAATCAACTCAACAAGAAAGGGTGCATGTATATAGATAATACTAAAATTAAACTGGCAATATAATTAGATTTCTGGAATTATGTGAAAAAAACATATGCGTATTTATTGAAAGAAAATACTTACATTTGTTAGCTAATAAATAAAACAATAAAAGTGTAATATATTCATTCGTATAAATCATGGTTCATCCAAGATTGACAAGACGGAAAATCAATCCTAGAAGAAAGAAATTTATTATACACATGGTTTTCTATATAGTTATGTTTAAGAAACGATTTTTCTGGATATAAAAACGTAACTCTTCTCAATAATATTTTTTAGATCTTTTCATCATTTTTGTATATAATTGCATATGTATAAATGCGGCAGTGTAATGATAATAAATTATAGTCTCTTATCACATATTATATCGTCTATTTCCTGATATATATATTGTACTTTGATTTTTTGAACGAAATGTACTCCGTGGCATATTTGGTCCCGTCAGTAAACTGTGATATAAAGATCCTTAAAATTCGCGATTGGAAGACATTTACTGCGGATAGGTTAGGTTGGAGAAGCGCGTTGGAGAAGACTAAAACCGCACCTGGCTCATAATGCCATGGAGTAAGTGTAAGTAAGTATCTATGAATACTATAACAATTTCACATTTTTACTTATATCTATAATAAATTCCCAATAAAATACATGTGTATATCAAATCAATAAAAGTGTGTGTGTGTACGTATACTATACACTGAATCAATTTCAAACATTTCATTGAATAAAAACATATATATGAATATGGTAAGAGTAGAAATGTAATGATTCTACCATATATGAAAAAAATTATAAATTATAATAAAGGTCATATAAACAAATAATAAATTTATGCTATATATAATTAATTGATAATTTTTCGAATATTCAATCATAATCTAATATAAAAATATATGTGCTTATAAAACAATATAAAATCACACTATGTGGTATAATGTGGTATTTAAAAATTTTTAATATCCATATAAATATATAGTACGTATATTAATACGTTATAATATAAATGATAATAAAACAGTATATTATTACTTACTTATTTTTTCTGTCTTTATATTATTTAATTTATATATGACCATGATTTGATTTCTTAATTAACTTTATATGTATAAACTCATGCTATACATAAATATAAAATTACATACATCATTAAATATATATATATTTTTTTTTACTATATACATTTAATACCTTATTATTACAAATTAAAATATACAACCGTTTCACCCAAAAAAAAAAAAATGATTAATAGTTTTTCATGTGCACAGCCAAACATAAATTTGTTTATAGACACAAACACACAAACACATATTAAACTAACATTATTTTCTAATATACCATATCAAATTAAAGAAGAAATAATGAAAATAATATGAGTAAATTTTACATTATATATATTGTACGAGTATACCATATATAAAATAAGTACTTATATATTAGATTTTTAAATACTTAATTTATGTCTTACTCAATATATATATATATGTATAGAGTATGCTTTGAATTTATATATATATATATAGAATAACAGCCTATATATTAAATAATTTTATGTTTGTGCATATATAATATTATATAGTCGTACCAGAAGAAATAAATTATTTTCAAATATAACTAAATTCATAATAAATCAAAAATATTAAAACACCTATATAGAGTTTTATGTTCATATAAATAAATTGATATAATAAAATTGTTATATATTGGTCACCCGTCGAATTATTCTATATTTATACATATACGAGTATATGCACAAATACAGTATTATTTTAAGAATTTAACAGATTGTTTTAAATATATAAATATGTTTTTAAAATAAAAGTTATACATAAATGACTATTTTTTTAAGTATATGAAAAATTAAAAACACGGTGATGGTGGTATGGTAGATATTTTAAAATACAAATAAATATTATCTATATATTCAATTCAAATCTGTATATATGATATATATTCGTTTGAACAAAATAATAAAACCTAGTCTACAATGAAATATTATCTAAATATTCTCGACATTACATACAATGTTATATAATTGTAAATAATAAAGACATATTTTGTTAAATGTAAAAATGTCAGTGTTGGGAAATTGAGATACATGTTTGCACTATGATTTATTTTATATATACAATATATATTTACAATTAGTCGGACCTTTATTTTGCACCATCATCATTCATTTAGCACTTATTTTCAAATCGTATATATGTTTGATGTATTCCACCATAAATTCAAGGACATAAATGTCTACAAAAATCGATGCATTATTATAGAACACTATAAAAATATTTGATTGTAGTTTTTGTATTCCCAACAATATGCTGCAAAAACCATATGACCATGACCACACATACCCTATTAATAATGTTCACAACAGGGTGCTAAAATTGGAATAATGTTATAATGTTGAGAAAAATAAGAAAATATAAGCAACACAATCATCAAAATTTTTATTTTTCGTCAATTCTATTTAACACTATTCATAATAATATTAAATAAAATTTTATATGAAGCTAATATATAATATTATAATATTAAAGTATATTTTGTCGTTATGGAAAGTTTCATATAACACAATAGTATAAAAATAAAAAAAATTTTGTAAGGGTCTATTATTAAAAAGAAAAAAAAATAAACGAAAAAAAAGATCTTTTTCATACCGCGTCTCTATTATATATTGTACATTTAATGGTATCAAATCAATACATTACTGTCAACACCCTCACAGAAAAAATTTCAATATAATACGCGTATATATACTAATATAATAGAATAATACACAATCATAGTACATATTATAATGTTTTTATGATCGTGATATTAGAAATGGTTTAAGAATTGAAATTTTTTCATTATTTTTTCCGTTTTTGTAAAACTGTACTAGAAATGCTATTTTAAGACTTGAAAAAAATATCTTGATTTATTTAACAAGAAATTCAAGAATTATGTTATTTTTAATAACGTGGTCAAGCATTTTCCCATCAAGCAATATAATAATTTATTATTTTATTTTAAAACATTTTGTTTGCCCATTGTACATTTACATAAACAATTTGTTCAGTTTAAATATATTTCTATAAATTTTTTCAGCAAATATAAATAATATATAAATAATGATTACAGTACAATTGGTAAATTGTTATATACTTCGATGCGGAGTAGTATGTTGTATGTTGTTAGATACCATATAAGCTCCATCTTGGAGTAATGTCCACACAATATAACATTTTTATATTATAATTTTATTAATAATATTGCAGTAGTAATATATCGAAAAATATCCCATATAAATAGCGAGAATTGAACCTGCTATTTATATTTTACGATTTATTAACATTAACGCTATACCCACTGTACTGTATATAGGTTATAGAAAAAAGATCGATGACTAAATGGGCTGATGCAATAAACTGTGATATTACATGTGATAATTAAAATTTGATATTGACGTTAGCTGAAGATAGATCATGCAGTTAAAGAAGCGTGTTGAAGAAGTCAAAAACCGCACGTTGGTTTTATTGTCATGTATAGTAATTAAGCAAGCAAATTTTTAGATAGACTATAGACATAGGATTATATAATTCCAACTGGCTTTTCAGTAAGTAAATATTGCAATCTATTCGAATTTAGTACTAAAAATACCAATCGCATTTATTAATTACATGATATATTTAAACTTTAAAATTCTTATAACTCGATAACAGTAAAAAAAAAAATCTAATACTTGCTCACCAATAATTGTTTTTGATTCGCAAATGACCTACCCAAACAGAATCAATCCTTTTTATTATTGACCACTGTTAGATCCCACTGTATACTTTTATGGTATATCTACTGTATATATTTGAAGTTGAAATTAGATTAGTTTCTAGCATAGTTTTTCATTCTGTTATAAAATTGTACTATGTCAAAAATATTATTTTTGAATTTTACTTATTTGAATTTGAATACACTATTTAATAATCCGGCAACTAAACAGTCACACATTTTACCGTAGATGAGTGAACAGCATATAAGATTGTAAATTTTATTAATCTAGCCATTAATAGCCATTGCAAAGAAATATATACGAATTTATTCAAAAATTTACAGAAGGATATCATGAAACATATCAAGTTTCTGATTAAGTATAAATAATAGAGGAAAAAAATGGAGTAAAGTTCAAGATGGTCTGGGCGTCCACCAGGAGAGTGATGAATGTGTACATACATATATATATGATATATATATGTGATATTCAAGTATATAAATATGTAACATATGCGCAGTTAAGGTTTATATATGATGTCACATATATATAAAAACAATTTATAATAAAATAATAAAGCTTTCTTAAATAAGTATAAATATTTTCCCAGGTTTTCTTATACATTTTTTTTTTTCCCTTTTATTTCTACTCCCTCCTGTAAAATGATATGTTTTCTTTTATCCTATATAAATATGTACGTATATCAACGTTTGTTATTATATATATATGGTTATATACATATATATATAACATACATTACATGTTTTCATTTTTCCTTAGCTTTATTTTAAGGATTAGTATACAATTTTCTCTGACTTAAATTTTGGATTAAGGTAAGAGTTTATTGGTAGTTTTATTTAATGTTGAATTCATTCACATTTTCTGTGTCGTTTAGCATAAACGTGTACATATATATAGAAAAAATATAATCAAAAACAAAAACAACCGACCGCATACAATTGAAATGACCAAAATCCTTCAAATGGTATATTATACATTTATGCGAATATTGTTATTATTATTATTATTATTATTATTATTATGGTTTTATATATTATTGTTATGATTATTATATAAAACATTATATAGAAAAAATGAACAAAAATACTCTTACTTATATATATATATATATAAAACATTGTAATACAAACAATTAGAATGAAATTATGTTTATAAAAATTTACTTTACTTATATACATATATACTCACTTAAATAAAAATAACCATATGATGTATAAGCCAAAAAAAAAAACAAAAGATAATAATATAATTTCTTCCATGCACCTGAGACAATAATCTCAAATGATACATAAGAAAAATAAAAATTCTACTAAATCGGATGGAAAAAAAAATGAGAATAATGGTTAAATAAATTCCTGTAAGTTATACTTAATTTATCTTTAATATAAAATTGTACATTATTATATGTATGCATGGCGGGTTTTATGCATTGCTACTTCTTATATGCTTTTATTTATTTTTATTTTTTTTATTAATAAGACAATTTATAAGAAAAATAAAAACGTAAGATGAATATAATAAGCATGCAGGATAGTGTATATGCAATATATAACGTAATTGAAAATTAAGAAAAAATAAAAATAGAATCCTTATAGATTAGGTAAAAATGTAAGAACAATTTCTTTTATATATACGAGTATATGCGTTATATATATATGTAAGTGTACATAGCTTATGTAAAGCTTAGATATTATATTTGAACCATATATAATCACAAATAATCCAAAATGTTGGAAAAATAAACTGAATGTGATGTGAGGAGAGGAGAGGAAAAAATGAAATACTAATTTAATAATTGGTTGTAGTGTTTTTTTTTTTTTTTTTTTTTTTTATTATATCTTTTTAATTTAAAAATAGAAAAGCGCACGCAGGTGTTTTATGGTCATCTCATGGGATTAAATTGGGAAAAAAAAACAATGAATATATATGGAAAAAAATTTAAAAAGAAACAACAAATTATTTAATATATTTTTAATATATTAACCCCTAATTAAATAAGATTTATATAAATAACAACATATATATATCCTGAATTTTTATAAATATATGTGAGTGTAATGCCTTAAGTTATTGCAAAATATAAATATTATTATAAAATACTTTGATAAAGTTGCATGTTTCTGAATATATTTTATATATGTACATTGTTCCATGGGTGTGATGAAAACATTTTGCTTCATTAAAATAGCTGCGCGTATCGTGAATTGACATGGCAATTCATTTGTCATTTCACAAATTTTTTATTCTTTCCATAATGAAACCAAAAAATATACGTGTATCGCAATGCCCATCAAAACTATAGCTGCCATATAAATAGATGAAATTTTATGTTTTAATTAAATATTTGCATTCAAATAGTTTTCAAAAATTAAAATAATTTTATAAAAATTTTCCATTTACTTATTAACTTTCCCTCGTATATATTATGATATTGTAATTTACACAGATAAGAATATATATAAATAAAAAATAAACCCGCCGTATACATTTTTAACTGTGATTTGAATTTGTTATATGTTACCGTGTTGTATTATATAGAACCCGTACAAACAATTTAAATAAATACTGAAAAATATAATGTCATCTGGTGCGTGTTAAACACATTGACGTAAATTTAAATAATTTTACATATTTTTACCGCCTGTGTGTGTGTGTGTGTGTTTATATTTGTCATATACATTATTGTATGTACGATTTTGCGAGTTAAAAAATAATTTTATATATGAGTAAAGCAAAAAGCTATATATGCGGTTATATAACTGAATATATTTAAAAATGCATATATAACAATCACTTAGTAAATTTATTGTATGTATATATTTTATAATATATATACATTTTATTTGCATAGTCAAATTAGATCATATTTTTTTATTTATATATCCATATATATTTATTTAGTATATGTCATAGGATTTATCATTTTATTCATTCACATTTCATGAATCCTATATAGCAAATATTGGAAAAATAAAAAAAAAAAAAAAACTAATCTTTTTTTAGTCCTTACATTTACATAAATTATTATTATATGCAAAATATATGCTTTTTATGATTTATATATATATATGCGGTTATTTGTGTATATACAAATTAATATGTATATATATATATAAATATCCTATGTATATGTCAAATATATGAAATTATAAAATCAAAATGATGTAAAAATGTGTATATGATAGAAACAAAATACAGCAATACCTCGTATAGTCACTTTAATTGGTTCCACCATTTAGAGAGACTGTACGAAACACGACTAATTGAGGAACTAAGTACATACAAAAATCGATAATTGGTTCTTTACTATTTTTTCCCATTTTTCAATAAAAAAAAATGCAAAATTTTATATTATTTATCATATATGTATTCGTATAAAAGTATCAATAATCAACAAAAAAAATTCATTTATAAATCTTCTAGTCCAAACAAATGTTTATTTCAACGGTATAATTCATTTTTTATTGAAAAATTGTAACAACGAAGTCTGGATCTTTTTTGGTCGTTTCTCCTCATACAATTCTTTGTAGCAACGAATTGCATTGTTTATTGTTCGGCGAACAGTCATGCTACGTTCCATATTAGGATCAAACTCTAAAACGCAATCTGACATCTTCTCGCCTATTTGAATAATTTTTAAAAGATGTTCAACTGTTATATCTTTTGGCGAGATATCAACGCTTGCATCGTTGTCATCGTTGTCTTCATAAGCTCGTTGATCGTCTATGTTAATAAGTGTTTCATTATCGAGTTCGTTCGTGTTAGATTGAATGCACTCAATTACGTTGTCCAAATTCAATTCTTTGAAACCAAGTTGTTGTCCAAGCTCCACTATGTCATTGGTAACTTCCGAAAAATTCATTTGAAAACCAGTAAAATCATTAGCACAATGTGGAATGATGTGTTTCCAAACGGCTCTCATATTGCTTGGTGTCACTTCATGCCATGCATCTCCTATGTTCTCGATAGCATTTCTGATGTTGTAGTTTTTCCAAAATTCTGTTAAGGTAGGTGCGTTGTCTCCTGTTGTTGCTTTAATGGCTTGTGAAAAAGTTCGGCGCAAATAATAACTTTTAAATGTAGCTATAACTCCTTGATCCATTGGCTGAATCAATGATGTCGTATTTGGTGGAAGAAATGTTATTTTTACATTTTCGTTTAAGTTGCCAAGACCGGTCGGATGGCCTGGAGCATTATCTAATACCAAAAGAATTTTAAATTCCAGCCCATTTTCTTGACAATACTGTTTTGTTGCAATGCAAAAATAGTTTGTAAACCAATCTTCAAACAAAGTTTTTGTGACCCAGGCTTTCTTATTTGAACGCCACAACACTGGAAAATGATTTTTTGTTATTTGTTATAAACATTTTTGCTCTGAATTTTTTTTTTCAAAAGAGAGTCTTGAAACACGACTGATCGAGGCGTGACTATACGAGGTATTGCTGTATAATTCATAATTAATTCATTTTTATTTAATTTTATGAACTGGTATAATTATTATAATATAGCAATATTTTCTATTATATAAAATATATAGAAAATATTTAAATGATGAAAAATTGTCTACACAATTTGTTGGTGCGTATTAGTAGAATATAATATATCCTTTCTCGCTGTGTCATACGTACATTTTATATATCATGGATATATATTTCAACATATATAAAACTCTATGTGTGTGTTAATCGTTTGTTATAAAATAAAACGTGATTGCTTAAGATCATTGGATAGTTGTTGTTAAATAATTTGAAAAATTACCTTCCTGAATATAATGAATCAATACGAGAATTTATTGGTAAGAATAGAATCACATAATTAAAAGTCATTTTTAAAAATAAAATAAATGAGACTATTTTTTACTATTCTCACTTTACTATACACACTTTACTATACACATTTTAATATAATAATATAAATGTTTATAGAATTTTACTTAAGATTCTTTTATTAATGTTTTATAATATTTTTTAAATAAAATATATGTACTATATTATATAAAACGTATGTGTGTGTGTGTGTGTGTGTGTGTGTGTGTGTGTGTGTGTGTGTGTGTGTGAAACCATTGTTATGTTGTGAATTGCTATTTACAAGTAATTTTAACGAATGCCACCAATCATCACCACCAAAAATTCTTATATATATTAGGTAGACATTTTCAATTATATTATAAATTGTAGTTTCTCTTTGCATTTTTTTACTATATATTTCTTTTATTATTATTTTATTGTATATTATAGTTTTTCAAAATGATTCAAAAATGGTTTTATATATTATTTTTTATTATATTATTATACAAGTTTGTATTGTAGATGTTATTTATACATTGCTGCCTCAAACATGACCACCCATTCGATCGGTGGTGGGTCTGTTATATATTAAATCAATTGCAATTTCATTTTATAACATACATTTATACTCTTGAAGCGTATACGTCTAATAAAATGATGGGCAATAATTCTTTATCACCATCTACTAATGTTGTTTTTATCAGCCTATATATTGAAATGCTAACTTTTTATAATAATGTATTTTTCCAAAAACTAATACCGCTTAATTCTTACATGGTAGTTATTATTTACATATGGAATAACTGAAGGGTTACATATAATAAGTAATAATTTTATTATATTGTAAGTATATTTATAAAATAGAATTATAAATAATAATATTATTTTTTTTTTAATTATAGTAGATTATATATATAATTAAGTTGATTTTTTTTTTTTATTTATAATATCAACAAAACAATAATTCGCTATTATAAACTGTTATAATATTAAAATTACATACATTTATATTTATTTCTCTACATATATGAATATTTACTTACCATTAAATACAATGAACATCACAATATACTTATTATTTCAAAATAAATCATTTATATGTCAATCATAATTACTCGTGTTGTATAAAAATAAAAATATATACAATTATAACAATTTATCAAGAAAATCGGGTTTCTCTTTATGCATTTGATTATAACAAACATAACAATACACAAAATTATTATATAATATATAATAATTATTATTTTAAAACCGAACTTATAAACTCGTATATTATAATCAACAAAAGAAAAATGAAAGCATATGTTTAATATATAATAAATAAAATAATAATAAAAAATAAACTTGTCTAAATATATATATATATATTTTATTATAATTATATCTACATATATATTTTTAAACAATATAACTAACAATAAATTAATTTGTTGATATTGTTATTATTATTTTAAAAATTTTATTATTTCCTTTAAATAATACACTTATCACTATTTAGTTTGTTTTTTCAACAAAAAGTTATAAAATATTTTTTTTTAATTTGCAAATAATTAATTAGGTTAAATTAAAATATACCTATAATATTAAAAATTCTCTTTGTATTAATTTTAAATAAATGTGTACAATTTACATATAAATTTAAATAATATTTTAAAAGTTAATTATATATTATTTATATATAATTTGTAATTTGTTTGTACAATATATATTAAAAGATGTATGAATTGACGGTTGCTCCATGTAATAACATATAATATATATACAAATTCAATTAAATGCGAAAAATTGTTTTAAAAAAATATTTAAAAAATATATACATTTTCTTAACAAGCGAAAAATATTATTTTTAAATGAGTAATTATTTAATTAAAAATATTTAATTAAATGTATAATTTTTATATATATTAAATAAATAAATATATATTTATACTCTATCCTTTTATAATAATATGTATATAAACAGAACACGAAAAATTATAATTAATTTATTAAATTATAATTTAATTATAATAATAACTATTTTTTATCATAAGTTCATATTGGGCAAATAAGAAATTAAAGTTTATTAAGAAATCGCACTGATGAAGATACTTCCTATGGTCATTCAAAATATATATGATAATAAAATTCACGACGAGTTTTTATAATAACTTCTTTGAAATGATCAATTCGGTACAATTTTTGATCATCATTTGCAGACCAATTAGAATCTCTGTCTAAGAAATGAATTTTACTTTGACGTACAATGTAAAAAAATGTTACGAAACTTTGTAAATTTGTTAAGGTCGGTCCATAAAATACACATGGTGTATATTATATATGTTTTGTATAAAAAAAAATATACATTTTATGTGAAAAATGTACGGATTTCTCTTAAAATATCCCATAGGATTTAATTGTATTTTTATATACGTATTTTATATATTAAAGTATATTACAATTTAAGAATAAATAATATTATTATATTATAGTTTTATTATATTATATTTTATTATATCGATACATTGATTTGAAAGATAATAAATTTTTCTATATATATTTCTTATTATTAATAATATATAATAAGTAACATTTCTTGATTTTTATTTCAATTCAATTTATTATAATCATACACACACATCCTTACACTATCTATATACAGCTAGAGTATATAAATAGAAAAATGTATATAGCCGGCTATATTAAGTATATGTAACATAATACATGACGATGCGTGTTTTTATAATAAAATCATTTCCCAATAGATTAAATAAATAATTTATCAAAATTTATATAAAAATAATACCCATATTTGTTTTGATTCGTTTTATTATATTATTATTTGTATTTGGGGGTTTTTTTTTTTTCTCGTAAACCATCAATGATTTTTGATAAATTTTTTATTTTATATATAAGAGGAAGCAACAAAATAAAAGAATAATATTATAATTTATACGCATAACTCTTTATTAAAAATCATTCATAATATTTATCTATAAATGCAAAGCAATACACCAAAATATACAATATTCAATTTAAGTACAATTTTAATTTTTTCAATACCTTATGGAAAAGAAAAATTATATAGATTTTTAAATATTTAAAATTATTGCTATTTTCAATTTTTTTTTTCTTTTTTTATCTTTTTTTTCTTTTTTTTTCTTTTTTTTTTTCAATATATATTTAAAAATTAACTAAATATCAACGGGGCACCGATTTTTTTATATAAATAATATTAATATTATACTGAAATACAGGTGTGAAATTAACAATACAAAAAATAAGGGCGTTATATTGTATTATTAAAAGATATGTAAAATGTAGTATATAATCACACCAAAAATCAATATATTTATACAAAATTTTGATTATTTATTTAATATTATTATTTTATAATATTTTTATTGAAGTGACAATTTTGTTGTAGTACATAGAAACATCAGGGACGTGTGTGTACAGTGATTAAAATTATCCCATATATATATATATATATATATATATATTTTTTGTTTGCCAGAACAAAATATTCTTGAAGGCAGTTTAATAAATAATTTAGTTGTAGATTTCCAAATTTTTCTGGCAAAATTTTTTTCCCATAAATTATATTTAATAAACTCTGTAGATAATCTGCCTTCATGAATTACTAATCATTTTTATGCGATATTGAATCAATTTCTTACGGCGGCACGCCTATGTCTAAAGCACATATATTTATGATGATTATTATTATTATAATGTAAAATTTTTCTGTATTTCAAGCGTTTAGGTTTGAAAGGTGTTATTTTTTTATATATTTCTTTTTAAATTTTAAAGATACAAAGATTTTTTATACATGAATATTATATACATTTACGATTTAACATATTTTACTATTTTATGTGGGTTTTATTAATTATATTCTTTATAATTTTTTTTTTTTTTTTTTTTAAATATATAACTTATATAAAAATGTTTGCAAATTTTAACTATTTATTCGTTGAAAACCACAAAATATTCTCTATTATACTATTATACTATATGAATATCATATCACATTTAATAAATAAATTTACGATGACATCTATAATAATATTATTATAAATTAATGTAAAATAATATTTAAGAAAAATATGATGATTTAATGATAATAAATAGAAAAAAAAAATTTTATTAAAAAGGTGTGTGTGGGTTTAATTTAAAAATGTTTTTCATTTTTATAACTACATTATATATAATAGTTATTTTATTATTAGTATGTTTTTATATATTTGTTTCATGAAATTTATGATCATTCCGCTTTTCAACAATGGGATATTTAAATAATTTTATAAAATTGTATTCTATATAGAAAAATAAATTGTTTAAATATATACATATTTTAGATTTGTGACACAATATTACGTAAAATGTCTCTAAAAATATTAATATTATTAATTAGTATTTTTCATTAATTAGAGAATATTATCGAAAGAGTTTCAATATAATTTTGTATCTATTAATTAAAATTGATTGATTTTGTTTGTTTTGTTTTGATAATTTTATACATTTTTTTCTTTCAATATCTTTTATTGCGATTATTATTAATTTTATAAAACCCTAATAATGAAAATATTGGTTTAAAAATGTATATTCTATATACTCTATATGAGTTTTAACATTATATATATGGACTCTATAAATATGTTTGCTATAAATTACACCTAAATATCATATAAAAATATTTTATTTGTGAAAACTTCAATTCATCATTATTTTATATAGGTGTAATTACAAGAAAAAACAATTTTTTTTTATTATATATATATATACGCTTTCTTTCTACGTTCTAAAATCGTTGAACCCTTTATTTCAATAAAATCATAAAAATTATCTCATATAAATAACAATAAACAATTTATATAGAACATTATTACAAATTTGCTTAATATAATATAAATAAAAAATTTCTATTTATATACTACTACTGTCCAATATATCATTTTATATTTTAAGAAAATCGTACCTATATTATACCATACGATCGCCGCACATTTATTTATAAACTCATATATAAATTTACATATACAAAAACATATACTATACATTTAACCCCTAAAATCACATTACTCATCATATGTGCTATCTCATATCACTTGTATATAAAATCAAACATAATGTATTAATGTAATATATAATAAAAAAATATTTATATCATGGTATCACATACACAAAACACAAAAAAATAAAAAAAAAACCCCAAATTTATAACGACACCAATTCTAAAAAGTAAAGAAAATAGAAAAAAAAACAATAGACAATTTTGAAAAGACCACATACTTTTTCTTATACAATATATGTTACAATAGTTATCCTTTTATTATAATATGAATACAATATCATTTTATAACCCCATATATGATATGTGCATACATATAATGGACATTACTTTATTATATAATCTATTTACATATTTTGTATATAATATGTACAAATCGAAACGATAGCTTATATTATTTATCATTTTGTATATTATATACATTTCTATGTAACATATATATATAAACAAAATTTTAATATATATAATATTATATGCAAAATATTTTAGTATATATATTATTGTATATCTAAACATTTTCCCGATAAGATATAGAAAATTTTATGTATATATATATATATATATGTGGTCGGGGGTATATAATACTTTATATTAATATGATGATGCAAAAGAAAAAGAAAGTTTATTACATTTTCAAAATGAATATTATACACATTGTATTTATAGTTATAAATATAAAGGGAAATAGAAATCACATAGCTAAGCAAATAACAAAATATAATAATATAACCACAACACAATAATCTTATTGTTTCCTTTATTGAAGTGGACGTTTGAATAGAAATGGTCAAATTATGCGGAAAATTTTTTGTCATAAACGAAACTGACCGGTTTATATATATACGAATACGAAAATATACATATATTTTCATTTCATATATAAATTTATTTATATAAATGTATCGTAATCGCATCGGAAGTTTAAGGATATCATATTTATTTTTTAGTGTTTTTATATAAATAGAAATATTATATTATTGTGTATACTCGTCGTCCTATATATGGGTACAACGCAGAAGAGTCATTTGAATAAATATATATTGTTATATATGCATTTATATTTTATGTGGTTTTATACATATGTTAGTAGATAGTACACATATATGGTCGCATATTAAATTTAAGAATAACAAATCCAATAAACTTTGTAAATAAAAAAAAAACCTTTGGGTGTCCTTTTACATATTCGTATATATATGTACGTACACTTATGTCCTACATGTACACTCGCTTTATATTATATATTTGACTATACTTATATAAATAAATTTCAGAAATATTAAATTCCATACACAATTATTTTAAATTATGTGTGACATATGGATTTTATTGTAAAATTATAAATTTCTTTTTATCGAAATATGTATTTTATTTATAAAAATTGTTATTATTAACATAATAGTTATAAAAAAACTGTTGTATACCATATACAAAATGAAAAAACAAACATTGTGTTCAGAATAATATTTTTAATAATTGTTAATATGCCATTAATTATGATTATGTGCATAAAATATAGTGTATTCTTTATCCAAACTTTTGAATATGTCACTGTCTTGCAAAACTGTCATATTTATTTAATATTCTAGCCTTTTATTTGTTTTCAACATATTACACTTTATAACTTTTTGTACTGAGAACTTGTGCTAGGTTTACTCTCCACATTATGGTACCAAATACATATTGTCAGAATTTAATCAATATACATCAAATAGATTTTTGAGATTCACATTTCTTTCTAGTGCTTATCCAATACGACTACTTCCTGCCTACGAATACATAGACTTCGTCCTTTGAACATATGTCAATTATGCATTATAGAAAGCATATCTTTTTTGATAATTATAAATCAATCTTCGTTTTAATTCCAATAATTTACAGTTTATCAATTTATATATATCCATAAATTGGAATCGTACCAATTATTGTGCCGGCTATAGTGCGTAAAATTCTATATGATGATATATCATCTATAATGGATTTAGTTAGAAATGAATTATTAATGACATAAAAAAAATTTATATATATTTGTATATTATTAGATGATGAATACGAAATGACTTCAGAGTATGTATACGGCGAGTTGCTCTGGAAGTAAAATTTCATTTGATTGTAAAATAACTCAAATTTCAATTTGGCAGTAAATTCATTTATATAGCTATATGTAAGTTCTTTACAATATTGCGACTTATGATAGACGGAAATATCAACTGCATGCGGTAATATAATAAATAAAATAAAAATTGTATAAATGCTATTCTATTTAAAATTCACACTTTAATTTAAACATTTTTATTTCCACAAAAATGTAAAAAGAATATATAATAAATATAAATCAAACAATTTATATAGTCATATATAAATTAAAATGACTTTTTTAAAATATTTATTTATTTTTTGTACCAAAACCATTTATCACAATATGATTACATAAATCTGTTTCGCCGCAGTCAATATATTGCAGAGCACATTAACTTTCTCAATTTAGGCATTTTCTCCTTTTTTACCCTGTTGTAAATATTTGAATGAACATTCCATTGACTAATCCGCTATTTATAATTTCTATTTCAAATTTTTATATACAATACATATAGTTATTAGGGGTAACCGAGAATGTTCAACGACAACGAATTGCATGCATTATTGGACGAAATGCAGCTCAATCGCTGAAAGATCTGAAAGAGTAGCGTATTCTTATATTAACTTTGAAAAATGAATCTTCGACAATTCACAACTTTAAAAATCATGAATTTTTTTTTGTAGAACCAGCAAGAAGTGGTGTACCACAAGTTTCTAAAACCTATAATGAAACTATTACTATGTTATATTGTTTACAGCAACGTCAATTGAACGTGAAAAATTGTTGACGACAACGTATACAAAATATAATGTCCATAATAAAGATACGTAAACAGAATTTTTTTTCCACATATTTTATCTTTTATATTTGTTGTTTATTTCTATTCGACCGTTCACACCTCTACATACATGTATGCGTATTTATATATATGCATCTAAATAATATTTTGAATTGTATAGATATAGATTGTATAGACATAGATTTTACTAAGAAAAAACAAATCTATTGTATAGTGTTGAATTCATATCAATCTATAATAATATTTAATACATCATCAATGAACACCCATATTTCCTAGGTTTTTTGACCTTTATTATGTCAAATATAGTGATAAATTTCAGACTGCAAAATATATATATTATATATGTTTACGATTTAAATAGGAAAATAAAAGGACGCTCACACACACACACGCAATTATAATGCATTTCAAGTCCTAGCGTATAAAAGTAAATAAAAAAAGAAAGACCACACATCGTTTTTTGTTGTCATAGGTATGCCTTATATGTTTTGTTCCTTGCAAATATGTTTTAAAGTGGACACATGCCACAATAATAATAATAAAAAATAAAAAATATGTATATTAAAAGAGACTGGTAAAAATTGCGGTAGGTCTGGTCTATTCATTATTATTATTATTTTCTTTTTTATATATACATATGGTATATAAGAAATTGTTAAAACTATTTTGGGCGTATTGAAAAGCGTTGATGTGATATTGGATAAACATAAACTATATCATTAATATCATAATGAATTGAATAACTATGAATACCTAAGTGTGGTATAAAAAATATCTGTGTTGTAATTGTTTTTTTCATCTACACATCCTAGATATTTTGTATTTTTTTTTTCACACATACTCACACACACACACATATCAATCTCGAACCAGAAAATAATACGAACACTAACAAATTGCAGAAAAATTATTTCCTATACATCTTTTAAGTACAATAAAGAAGATTCAATCATTTCAGTTCATATATATATTACTTATGTATATATATTTATCAATATTTTTAAAACCGAAACAGATGTATTTATTTTGTCAGTTTTAATATATAATTTTTAAAAATTAGAAGAATTTTACAATTTATTAATTTATCAAAAATAATATATGTGTTAATGAATTTAAAATTATATATTATTTGTGTTAAATAAACTCATTACGCCAATATAGCACATAATCATTAATCTTAATAATTTATTTACATGTTTTTAACACTTTACATCATTATGCATATACAAACATATTTTTGTTTTAGCAAATGTTATATATATTATTTTTATATATATTGATTGATTATTAATTAATTATATCAGAAAAACAATTACTATATACAGTTGAGCAGTGGATTACATTTAGTAATGTCGTGTTCAATTTTCGAAGAGTAATTAATGTAATTCACAATATGACTATAGGAATTAAAATTATAGTATAATTATTACGCGTTTGACGCTATACATATAGAATTAAAATTATGAAAAATTTGATATGTTAGCTACAATATTACAAGGTGAACCGCAACCAAAATAAAAAAGAATTAATTTGTAGTATAATAAAATTTAGCATCAGAAAAATCGACTTGTTCTGCTCATCTGTAAACAGTTCAATCTATACCTAATGTATATTCTTATTTAGTTACTGTCACTTCACATGCTTCCCCATACTAAATATTTCTATACATCCTTAAAGCACACAGTTTATTGCATATCAATGATGTTCTAGAAATATCACGTAGATATCATGTAGGGATATTGCAGGCATTTTATAGAGATGTAACTGTTGAATATTACAGGGATATTGCGATATCGTATATAGATTCTATTTGGACATTATCGAAATGTACGTATATTTTAAAAACTATATAAAAGTATGTGCATTAATATCACATAAATAAAACATTAATACACATAAAAGAAGTCCATAAACTAATTTGTAATTTATTTCAAAATTATTTATATACAAAAAATAATATAGCCTCCGTAACACATTTAAAGAAAAATTAAAAAACCATTACACACATACGTATAAACATTTATTGGATTATTATATATTTTTATATTATTTATTTATATACATAATTTATAAACAATAATATAAATATGTAATAATGAATAATAACTGCAGAAGATAACAGAAGAAAATATAAATAAATAATAAATAAAAGTAAAAAAATAAAAAACAATGTTAATTTTTATTGTGAAAATTATTTATAGACCACCCCCAAACACTTAAGGCCATATATAATTTTATATAGAATAATATATACATTGTATATATACAATATATAATGTATTGTCTTCTTATTATTGCCAACCTCATTATATATGCATTTTATAAACATATACCTCTGTATGTTATGTATTATAATATTTATATGATAAAATTTTTTTATGTTCGCAGATTAGATACATAATAATTTAACAAACAATAATAACAACATACCTGTAATATGTTATATATTGAGTGAATTTCCATATATGAATTTTATATTCGTATATATATATAATCGGCATTTCGTGTTCAACAGACATTTAGCAGCATTTAAAATTGCGTAAATCACTTTAAAATTAATACATTCGATAAGATATCATTATTTTTTTATTTCTTTATTTTATTTTATTTTATTTTATTTTATTTTATTTTATTTTATTTTATTTTATTTTATATAGTTTAGTAATACTTATAGAGTTTAGTTGTTATATTATGCATATCTATAGTCAATTTGTGAATTATTCACAATATATACGAATTCACTGTGAAATTTGTGTATATATATTAATATTATTATATGATGGTAATTGTGAGTGACTGTATATATATAAATATGAATATATAGAATTATAGTTATGTAATATATTTCGTTCTACTCAATTTTGTAAACGGCATTTTACAAAGGATTTCATTGAAATCTTGATAAACAGTATAGTATACGCGACGTGTATGTATAATAATAAAAAGTTTAAAATTATTAATGATTATTATTAGTGGAAATATTTCATATTAAATGAATATGTTTTCATATAGTATATGTAGTTAGGTTAGAATATATGTGAATTCAATTCGAGAAAGAAAACACGATTTTCAGTGTGTGATCACTTTTGAAAAAATTGTTTAGCCAATTTAAATAAAAAACTGAAATGTTTTTATTAATAATAATAATAATAATGTAATATGAAAGGAGGTATTTGGTGTAGAAAAATTTTCAGTTTATAATATCACTATATTTTTGTTATATAGTAGAGGCAATATGAAAGAAAAACATATTTTCTAATTTTAATAAATTGCCAATCTTTTGTCGACTAAAGTATTAAAACAGACTATTTCACTATTTCAATTATTATATAATAAAATGGGCTATATTTTTACCATACATACACGTTATTCTCTTTAATTGCAATTCCATTGTTCAATATAATAATTTCTTCTTAATTAATGAACATCTCAAAACTCATTGCTATCCTATAGGTATAGAGACATTAAATTACATATGCCTATATATATATACATATACTTATATATTATTATCATATAAAATCCCTAATAATAATTTTAAATTCAATGATGAAAAACTAAGCCAACTAATATAAATTTTCACACTATATATATTATTATATATACGACAGTTATCCAAACAATCATTGTATAATAGATACAGTTTAGTAACAGGTAAATTAATCCACTTGATTATATATATAACAAAATCTGATCTGTTATTATACCGAAAGATATCTATATAGGAGATGTTTTTTTTTAATTCAATTATATTCTAATATTGCTTGATTGAGTGATCATCAAGAAGATCATTAATTTTTCTAGATCAATAAAGAAATCACAAAGTAATTCAATCAGAAAAATGATTCTATTATACCATCTTTTTTTGTATATTGAGGATTATTCGTGATCGCTCACTAACATTGATTGGAAATTTGACCATATTTTTTGATCGTGCAAAAAGAGATTTTAAAAATGTTTTTTTTATTAAATAAATATAACTTTATATTTGAAAATCCATTAATTATTTGACGTAAAGTTCGAATATTTCTAAAATAATAAAAAGCTATTTTCATAGGTCAAATTTATTTTTACAGTATAATAATAAAAATAATAATAATAACACCGAATAATATAATACTATACTAACGTTTCACATAAAATACACATTAATTCGCATAATTAAATTATCTATATACAATACTGTATTTAAAATGTTAGACGATATAATATATAAACATTTAATAAAATCACTGTAATAGTACATTCATATAAGTACAATTAAATCGAATCACATATATTATCAATAACGCATATATAACAATAATTATAATAATAATAATAATTATATAATCCTTTAACCCTTTTTTTTTGTTTTGCGTTCTCTCGATAATCATCTGAAAAATGTTGAATTGTAAATTATTATTATTTTATTATCTTTAACACAAAATCACTTGTTGCACACTGTTGTGTTGATGTTTTATTGTGCGTTTATTTTTATTATTTTGCTCGTGTATAATTTTTCTTCTGTTTTTATTTTATTATTAGCAATATTTTCTGGTTGCCTTTCATATACTATGTATAAAAAGAAAAAAAAAATAACACTACTTCACTTTGTCGGTAACAAATTTAATACGCCCTCCGTAAACTTTTCCAATATTAATATTCTTCGATGTTTTGCCGCACAACCAAAACGTGTTCAATCTTTTTTTTTATACATATGTTATACTAGTATACTCGTATGTATACTCATCTCCACAACGTAACAACTATTGTATTGTATATATATGTACATAATAAATATATTTTTCATCGTCAATCGATATTTCAAAATTATTTATATAAATATGATAAAAATAAAAAACAGAAAAAAATAAAAGACTAAAATCGAAATAAAAATGTTTTTGAATGTACACAACACCATTAAAACAAAAGGATGCTATGCAAAATTTGATCAAAGAATATATATATATATAGAGAGATAGAATATTCATATATGAACATATTTCAAGTGGATAAAAAAATGTAATCTATTGCGTGTTAAAGTTTGCATTAAATTTGTAAAATTTTATCCAAGACACACTTTTTACTTTATAATAATAAATATTTCATATTTACATATTTGATCTTTGTAACCCGCATAAAAATTCTTTCTTACTGCGACTATTCTTTACATAAATGTATTCCTTGATTACTGTATATATAAACACTATTTATTTATATGGAATCAGAAACTTCAAACATTCTATATAATGTTCTCTTCATCTACAATATTATGGGTATAGGTGTATAATAGGTATATTTTCTTATAATATCTTTTATAAAAATTAAATTTTTAAAACAATACTTTCATATCATTTCCATTTTATTTTTATGTACGCATATACGTGGTGTGTCTGGTGCAGTACCACATTATACAATACAAAAGTGCGACTAAATGAATGAAAAGACCTTTGCAGATAATATAAAAATTAAATCATTTGAATGTGCGCGAAATAAATAAATTACAATTTTCTTTTATACAATTCGTTAATTTTGTAGTATATTGAAACATTGTATTTGTAGTAAATATATTTTTTTGTATTAATATGTAATTATATAACGTGCGAAGATACGAAGATCATAATGTATTATGTATATGGGTACTCGTATAGCATTTACATTATATTTTAATATGAACTTTTATAAATAATTTGACCAGCATATCTCTATGTATAATATTCATGCAAATAATAATGCGGAACTTATTATAAACATTAAATTAAAAAAAGAATAATGTGAAGCTGAAGATTGATTTAAAAAGACTTAGGATTAAATTATCATTCTATGACAATATTTGAAAACGATAATAAACATATCAGATATGATAATGTGAAGGTCATTTGATATTTATAACTCATATTTAACAATTGGTTACAAAGCGTCTATCAAAATTACCAGATAATTTATAGAAGCTATCGAGTCTATAAAAATGTATTAAAAATACAAAGTTTCTATATATATAGAAAATAAACTTAAAACTAACTTTCATATAATTTAACTGTATTATTATCAATTCAGACTAAATTTGATATAAATGTTTGATTGAAAATGTCTTCTAACAATTGTTACTGAGGTCAGTTATTCTAAAAATGACCATTCCATCGAATTGAATATATAACTAAATTAAACAGTTCCTGCAAAATGTGTAAAAATAATTATGATCATCTGACAAATTTGTATAAAATTAAGCAAGGATTGTATTATATTATGAAAGGATATTGTTTTTTCTTAATCCATGTTCAAATATGATGACCATATATTAACGAGTATACCTGAAGTTTATTTGGAAGTTTATGATAATGCCTTTACTTTAAAGTATTTTAATAATGCCTTCACTTTAAAGTATAACGTTTAAATTCTACCTGTAATAATCATGTATATATAATTTCATCGAAATAATAAATGTTAAATATTATATATAAACTGTATTTGGGATGCAGTTATGGAAATATCTTGATCATTTACACAATTAGAGAGTGTAGATACTTTCTTGACGATACGAATACATTACTGGCTTTCAATGATGAGTTAAAAAACCATATCCCATATATCCATAATTCCTGATTCTGGACTGCCAATGATTATTAATGCGTATATTTAATATATATATTAAATTATATATAAATTAGCCCTAATTACTTATCTAATAATAATAATAATAATAATAATAATAATGTACTAATATTCTATTCAAAAAAAAAGAACTATGCACGCTTAATGTGGGCAAATATTTTTAACAATTTTAAGTCATCTCTTTAATGTATCAATATAATAATGTTCATGATGAGTATATATAATTGCAAATATAATTAGAAAATCTATTATGATATGTTAATTACTGCGTCAATGTAATAAAGCGATCATAATTGTATCATAAAAAATATATAAAAAAAATTGACTTTAGCAAAATTGTTGCCAACATAAATTATTTATTTTTTATACAATTATTATGTTATCAATGGTTATATCAACATTCTGTTTTTTTTTTTTTTTAAATACATAATTATATATATAATAATATATTAAATAAAATTACCATATAATTTTTATGAATTTATTTTTTCATTTAAAATTTAAATTTAATATATTTTGGATTGTCGATCAAATAGTTTAAAAAAAAATAAAATGTTGTTACTTCATAAAATATTAATTGTGACATTAGTTTTGTTTAGTTCTGAATTATTTAATAATATCGTTGACAACTATCAAGTATAACAATATAATAATAATATTTTTAGCCATAAATTCTGATATTTGATTCATATTAATTAATTTATTAATATATATAATTTATACAGATGTATGCCACAAAATATAGTCGATTTATTTGTAATGAAACTGATTATTGTGAAAATTTATTTTGCTATATGAAATTAGCAAGAGGAAAACAATTTCTGAATGCTGGTTGTAATTTGAAAAAAACAATACATTCAATGAAAATTCGTATAACAGTATATTATCGTTATCATATGACTTATCAACCGTTTCCCATAAATGTGGTCGAAGATATATGTCTGCTGTTATCGAATAAAGGTGGTGCACCAATTGTTATAAAAGTATTTTTTGATAAAGTAAAAAATTTTACAAATTTAATTCATCCATGTCCGTACAGTGGTAATGTAAGTGTTACAAATATGCCAATGACAAACGATATTTTACCCCAAATTGTACCAGCCGGTGAATATCGTATAGATTTTACGTTGTATGAAAAACGTTCAACTATTTTATTTGGACAAATATTTGGTGAAGTTTCCGGTCAAAAAGCTATCAATTTTGGCCGAGGTTAAATGCGGTAAAATATATTGATTTTATTATACAATATATTGTCTTAGAAATGGTGTTGCTTTGGTTAGTTGATAAGATTAATATAACGCTATATTCAACATGAAATAATATGAAAAATAAATTATATATTTGAATTGAAAAAAAAAACAAACAACCAAAAAGTCGATTAAATTAATCATTATTCATTTTTATATTCAGCTATTTATTATATTTTGTATAAGTTTTTTAATTTGTTATACACCACCAAAAAACACTACACCGTATATTAGTAATATTAGAAGAATGTGAAATATTATCGAAGTGAATTATAGTTTTTAATTATATTAAGCATTAGAATAAATTTAACTAATTATTTAACTATTAAATCATATATGCAAATATGTTTTCCTTAAGTATATATTTAGAGATAGTTAAAAATAAAATTCTAATTAAATTCTATAATACACAATTTTCTGGAAAATCTTATCAAATTCGAATATATCATTTGATTGAAATCGATCATATTTATATATTAAATATCCTTTCTAAAAATATCTAAAGATGTGCTATTAAAGATGTCCTTATAATATGTATACACACTGTGTATATATATTCGCACTCATTTTATAAGAATAATTGAATTAATTGAAAAGCAACAATCGAAACATAATTATTGATGATCAAATGGTTGATTTGTTTTTTTATACTCACATATGAAAAGATTCACAAAATTTTTCAAAAAAATTTACTTTGGAGAAAACAAACTAAATATCTGTGATTGAAATGTATACTTTTTGTGAAGGTTGTTTTTGATCTTCGTTTAAATTTATAATATATATATCAAAATATGTAGTATTGCAGTAAACGCTTATGGATGATAAATTAGGCTGTCGGAGCATAAATATTTTTTAAAAAAAAAGTGATAAAAACTTGAGATTCGCTATAATTAGTATGTGTTATAAATATTATATTTTAATTTATAGAATAAATTTTAATATTTTTATTTCATTAATATATATACAGTACTCAATGCACACACATTCACGATTAAAAAGTGTGAAATTATGTATATTATATTTTATTGATGAGTAAAAATATATTAGTATAGATATAGAGATCATTAAAGATCATATAATGTATATTCTTTGATTTTTTTTTCCAATATACACAATTACGTGCGCTCTTATATTTTGTATTATAATTTTCTTATATTACCTTATATGAATTTACGCATATAAATAATATATGTATAACTTTTCACTTTGAAATCTCCTCATCATAAAAACATATCTTTAACATCATCGTGTCTTTATATAATGAATATTTCGTATATGTGTGGTCAAATGTACATATAGGTTTTACACACACGAGTATTATTATACATATATTTTAATATTTCTGTCAGTATGATAATACATCGCCGTGTATTAGTATATATTATTTTATTATTCTGTATTTTACATTTTAAATTTATTTACGTTCTATATATTTTTATATATACTTTCATTTACAATATATACTATATATGAACGGCAAAAAATATATGTACGCATATATATAACAACGAAATAAACAAATTCATCTTACGATACGAATATATAAAATATATATAGGTATATGAACATATAGTAAATATTGTATACAATATATATATATATATTCTGGTATAAAATCAAAAACAATTTTTTTATGTCTGCCTTTCTCGCGTATTATGTCTTCTTTTTTAAATTTATTTATCATAAATAAAATATTAAAAAAATTCTGCTATATACATAAATGTTATATATATGTGAAACCTTTTAGGTGTGAAGCAAAAGATGTACCGGTCTATAATCATATCGCGTTAATAGGTGAATTCATCGCAAATTTCTAATTACCTACTGTTTTCTCTTGTTCTGCGATTGTAGCAGCGCGGCATTTTTTCTTTAACAAAAATATATTATTATTATTATTATTATTATTAATATTAATATTAATATTATACATATGGCAATCGGCAAAAATGATTGTTTTCAGTTTTGTGGTTGGGAAATATATGTGTACGTACAATATATGAAATAAAATTGTATAATAAAAAAAAATTCATATAAATTCATTTGATTATACATACACACTGTTATTATTTATTAATATATTACAATATATAAAATTTGTACGGGTTAGTTTACTATACAATATATTTTGGATAAATGCATAACTTCGTGAACGATTTTCATATTAAATGTATAGATAGTAGAAATTTCATCGGACATGTTATGTGTTGCATGATATATAAATATATAAGTGATAGATTGTTATGTCAGTTGTTCTAATAATTTCGCAATTTAAAGAAGGTTCAATTCACTATGGCTACAGCAGATTCATTAAGTGAGAGAATTAAGCTCAACAGAATATCAACTGCCGTTTCTCTTCTCGCGCAGACATCATAAAAATGGGCAATTTTTGGATCACATGGTAACAGGCGATGAAAAATGAATGGAACAACTGCAATGAAAAAAGAACTGCAGAAGCAATTTCTCTTAAACTGCAGCTTGTATACATTTACTATGTGGATTTACTATGTAATAAATATAATTCACCATTAGTTACTTATAACGGTGGTAAAACAACATACAAGTACTGTATAAACACCTCAATAGACTGGATAAAACTATTAAAGAAAAAACATCGAATTTGAACAAACCGAAAATGTGTTACATTTTCCACCATGTCAGACCATGCACATGTTTCAAAAGGTACTATATAAATATTGAATGACTGAATACTATATCTAGATGTTACTCCTTCAGACTATAATATCACATGCCGAATAGTTTGACTACAAGAACATCATGTCAGTGGAAGATGTATGTGCAGTAAAACCGTTGTCACCTGCCATCAATCTGGAATGAAATCGTTATAGTAGAACGGTAGAACGTTGGAAATATGTATATGAAATAGAAAAGGATGAAAATAAATTATTTAATTGATTATAAAACAGTTTTTTTTATAATAAAATATATACGCTATAGATTTTAGTTTTTCAAATCGGGCATGAAGTTATGCATACACCTAATATATAAAAAATAAGTGTAGCTATATAATATTGTTTTGGGTACGATGATTTTTTATGACAATATATATTTTATATTATGACTTATGAAATAATATAATTATCGCATGTCATTTAATAAAAGATAAAACAGTTTTTCTAAAACATAAATAATTGTTATATTATACCAATGAATCATATGTGGTACATAATTATTGTCAATGGAAGTATAAAGCTGAATTTATACTACTCTGGCAATTATACATTATTTCGTTTAGAAAAATATGAACTATATGTGTAGAATAGATGCAGAGACGCCCTGATAAATTTTTATAAACGTTGAATTTTGTTTATCAAACTATTTTCAATTTTACATAATATATACTTTGTTATATGGGTTGCAGATCTCCTGCCGTGTACTCGTGACACACACAAATTGATTTAATTTAATTTTTATTTTTTCAAATACTCCAGTATTGTACTTATACATTTTTATAACAAATATTTTTAATAATATATTTAATCTATAAACAAATAATTAATACATGGTCATTTGTAATCTGACGATGATTCACTGAAAAAAAACAAAATAACTATAATTTATATATACGTAGGACAAGGGCATGATGAAAATTACTTAAAAATGCGGGAGTCGATGACGATCGTCTAAAATTATAATACTCGATTTGTTTGATATTATCGACTCCCATAATATCGTCCCAGATTTTTCCATATCCAATTTACAATGCCAATTACTTGCGTTCCTTGACTAATACGGTACTTGAATTATACGGTTTTATGTTTTATGTGATCATAAATTTACGCCGCTCCCTTGCATTATATTCTGTATGGTTTTGGATTTATGCGATCTCTCTATATAATAAAGAATACTTTTTATAGCTTTATTTCTTTAATTGGTACACCGATAATATATTCTTAAAAATAGTTGGCATATACTACTTAAAAATAGTTTTCCTATATAGAGCAGTTCTGGAATCTTTGGAATTTTACCAATTCTTACTCAATTTTGATTAAATTTTATATGTAGATATAATACGATTATATGAATAGTAAATATAGTTTCTACTGAACTTCTATCGATACTCTGGACAGTTTGATGGACCAGATTCTAGAATCTTATAATTTGATCAATTCTTAATATAACTATTCATATATACATATAATCCCATTGTATACATCTACATAACAAATTTGATTAATAAATTGGATTAGAATTGGTTAAAATTCAAATGCATTTATATAGAATTTGGTTCATCAAATTACCCAGAGTATCGATATCATAACAGTTGAGTATAGGAACTATCCAATCCATATAATACCATATTTTATACATCTGCTTACCGAATTTTGAATTTGCTTATAGTTTTTCTAGACCGGTACAAGCGCCGTACGCTCCTTTATATTTTTGTCATGAAAATGTTCATGTGCTTCGACTTCAACAAATTGTATATTTGCATTATTTGGAGGAGGCAAAGAACAAAAACAGAATGGAAATTGATCAATAAATTAATTTGTTGTTGCATTTATCAGTTAATTTTCAGCCCACCCTCTTATGTACTACAGAAAAAGAGGGAAATGTTAACATAAAGAGTCCTACAATTTCTCAATTTTTAATCTATTTATGTATATGGGTTTATGTGGTTAGTGTTTACACACACAGTAACACGCAGTTTCATATTTATATGTACATTTGATATGATTATATGATAAATAACAACAAAATTCTTTATCTTTTGTAATTAACATATGATTAAATGTAGTGCTTTAAGCTGTAATTAATTATACAATTTTGTTATACACTATACACTAACAAAAAAAAACAGATTTTTTTTTACCTTTTGTGTGTGTAAAGAAAAAATATTATTTGTAAGACAACCAGTAACGTTGAATAACAAAAAAAAAAAAAAAAAGGTTCCAAAAGATCAAAACTTAAATATATAATAAAAATTAATGTTAATGTTGATAAAAAAAAAAAAAATATATACATAGGATTTTTATATGCGGACAATCTCTTCTAGAATTAATGTAGCTTATATATATATATATATATATATATATATACTGCTACTATATACAAGTGTATATACAAAATAAAAAAACCTTATATAATATATACTCTTTGTATAATATATAAACGGTTATATATATGAAATAAATAATAAATCTACTTTACGAAATTATAAATATATAAATATATATAAATTGGATACTTAAATATATATATATATAGGAATATTTCCAGGAAAACACAATATATATACGCTACTGGTTATACATATACTATATATATATATATATATATTTAGTACGATGAAATCATGTCAAATGAATAATTGCTTAAGTTGCGCCCAAATGACAGTATTAAATTGAACTCATTATTTTACGGTTACGATAAAATGTTAGGAATGTCAAAAGTAATTTTAGAAAGGTAAAGAAAGGAGGTAGAAATGTGATAATCTTTGTCCAATTTGAATAATATCGTTTTGCAAAAGGTTTTCGAATGGTGGTATGCATATGTAGTACATAAAACATATACTAAATAATAGATTGTATATAGACTTTTTTTTTTTTTATAATTTATAACTTTGTATAATTTCCTTTTTTCTGTGACGGTCGTACTATACACCAACGAAAATTTATTATTACAATTATTAATATAGTACATGTAAAATGTATAAACTATTATACATAAACACATATATGGCATATATATATATAACATATATTATATATAATATATATATTCCATGAAGATACATTAGTGCTACTCAACTTAATTCTACGTATATAATTATCGTTCGTATATAATGACTCTCACAACCAATTCCAAAAATTTGTTCTTATATATGGTTAAAGGACACTGGAAATATAGTTGATCCTTGAAATACATAATTTTAATAAATTCCCTGTTTAATCTCAGGCAACAACACAAAAAATATGAACATTATCTTGGTATTATCCTTGAAATATTCATATTCTTTCATTAACATTAAACCTACTCAATTTCCGCATAATTGAAAGTTAAGTTATTTTTCAATGTTTTTGACCAATATATGCATGAATTACTCAAAATTTATCAAGCAACTTTATATACACATTTCTGGAAGATGTTAAGGAAAACGAGGCCATGTCTTTTGTTGACCTGATTAGAAGAGAAACTACAAGCTATACGTTCGGGATAAGTCTCAACAGAATAATTTATATATTGTATATACCGGAAAATTAGATAGAATCAACTTCAAACAAACTCTATCTATCTTAATATTAATTTTATCATTTTCTATATCTAACATTACATTTTTTGTGACATATATAAGCAATTTTTCGAATATTTATAATAGCAGAATAATTTAATTGCGTACGAAGCACGGAGAGTACACATATTTTTCAAAATATGTTATTGTTTTACTAAAATAAAAAAATAAAGAAGTAAAAAATTATTTCACGATGGGTATTTTTTTTTCTTGATTGTAATCAATTTTATTTTGACTTTAAAACTAATGATAGCGATTTGTCAGTGAGAAAATAACAACAACAACAAAAAATTATATTAAGTATTTTATTGAAATTGAAATATTTTTTATTATTTATTTATTTAATTTTTTTTTTTGTTCTACTGTTTGTATAATAATAAATAATAAGATTATAAATGGAATACATGGGAGGAGATATACAAATTATTTCAAATAATATTGTAGTTATATATATTTAGTATAGGTTTAAGTAAAAGGTATATTCATGTTATTCTATAGAAATAATGTTGTTGTATGTAAACAGTAGATTTTTCATTATTAAGAGTTGAACAGAAAAATATTTTAAAAACAGTCAAATATGGCGCCTATTTTTTTTTATTTAAAAATATTTTAACAATTTTTGTATTTGTATTTATGTATTATTAACATACAATTTATTGTGATTATTGAAATCATATGCGATGATCTTAAATTTATGTTTCTTTATATGAATTTAAATTATAAATGTGGTTTTTTTTTTTATTAACATCGATCTGGTTTGATTAGAAAATTTTTGTTTATAGATTTCTTAATAAATAAATAAGCTACTTGAATTTTTTTTCTTTGTAAATATTTAAGTTATTTCCTTCGGCAGCTTTAAAATATGTGTACAGCCAAAAAAAAAAAAAAAGAACATTACATTGAAATTGCACGTTTTAATCATTATCGGTGTATAATAATAACTTTATGAAATTGAGAAAATTAATTTTAAAAGATAAATTGTTATTATATGCGACGAGTTTCATTTGCACGCTAAGAAGTGTGTTGGTATAAGAAAAAAAAACAAGAATTCTCAAGAAAATAATGAAATATAATTCCTCTTAAATATATTAATAATACTTAATTTAAATTATAATAGCTATTAATATTGTAGAAATTTTTATGTTTATATTATTTATCAGATTGTGAATTTTTTTAATGGCACATCAACTTTCTGTGTAAGAGCTATTATTATTATGTATTAAAAAAAAAGAAATGGTTATTTCTTATTTGTACATTAACAATTACAGTTCTTATGTAAAATATTGTTAAAAATATAATAATAGCTGTGTAAGATATCATTATGATTAAGAAAAATATATTAGGATTCATATTTATATAATGTGATATAAATGTGTGGAATAACTATATGGACAGTTAATACATGACAATACGTACTTTGATCATTTTGTAAAAAAAAACATTTTCTTTTTTCGTGACATTAACAAATTAGTTTTTTTTTTTTTTAAGATCCATACTGTCAGACGGAACGTGTCACGCCAAAAACCAATGAAAAACAACAAAAATCGATGAAGAAGATGCTAAAAAGTACACGTAAGTTATTTATTTCGTTACTATAATTGTTAAAATGCATATATGATAAAAAGAACTACTTAAAAATAACTTGAATTATTGAAACTATAATCAAAAATATAAATTAATATTTTAGTAAAATGGGTGATGCAGTAATTACATAAAATAAAAAAATAACATGTTCGTTTTTCTAATGTTTTTCTTGACATTAAGAATTTTTTTTTTTTTTTTTATATAATCTAAACTAAGCTAAGCCAAAAACAAATGGGAAATGTCAAACATCTACCAAGAAGAAGAAGTTTAAAAGTGCACGTAAGTTATTAATTTTGATATTATAATTGTTAATATATATATAAGATAAAAAAAATTCTTAAAAATAAGTTGAATTATTGAAACTACATTCAAAAATATAAATTATATTGAAGTAAAACTGCCATGCGGCTACGGAAGATTAAGATAAATAGCTGTTGCCATAGCTACTTGACTAATAGTGCGTGAAGAATTAAAAGAATTTACAATTATTGGCTTCTTTTTGGAGGTCTCCTAATGAAGTATTAAAAATGATGTCATATTTTTATGTTGAAATCGATTATGATAATAATGATCCCATTAGATTATGTGTTAAATGCAATGGAGTAATGAAGTGGTGTAGCTATTCGTTTTGTTATGATTATTAACAACTCATCAGTTGTTCCAGTACGTCGTGGATGTTGTACTAAAAAAATTGGTTCATACGATTTCAATTTTAGTAAGTTAAGGAAAATTAATGTTTTGGATCAATATAAATCTTTCAATTTAAGTGAAATGAAGATGATTAATTTTTTTTTTGTTTTGCGGTCTTCAACAAAAATTTTTTTTATTACAAAATAATTTTTCATTTTCTATATAGTTTCTAAAAATTTATTTCATTTTTTTTTTTAATTAAATAATTTGCTTCCTATTCTCATCCTTGAACCGGTAATTAACAACATGAATGTAGTGGACAACTACTCGTATATTAAATAGATCTTCTATTAGATTGATAATGTGTTGATATGTTTAAATATACAAATGTAGAACAATAAATGTGATCTGAAAAATAAACATACATATATTGGTAATTAGGGTCTTGCAAAACAAGGATAATACTTCGTTGAATTTATACATCCTAAAAGTGCAAAAATAAAGATACTCACAAAAAAAACTTGTAATTTCATTTATAATTTTATTTATATTTATTTTATAAATTAATATACTTATAGTATATATGTTTTAAATTATAATTAAGATTATGAATTGTTTTGGTTAATAATTTTGTTTCGGTCAAACCAGACGCTTGTGTTTTATTGTCAACATTATATTAATAATATATAATATTTGTTTTGAATAAACTAACTAAAAAGTTTGAAAATTAATTAATTTTAAAATATAATAAAACACAAGCACTCTGGATGGTTAAGGAAACAAAATTTATTTATTTATTTATTTATATTTTATGAATAATTTTGTTGGTCCCTCTCTACACGTGGAATAATAGCCAATATTTGTGTAGGCGGACAAACCTATAAAAAGATTGACATTGTAATATATTCGTGATCGCGTATTAATAATTTATTCGAGCAATTTAGCTTTACTTTTTAATTTGTATATGAGTTTTTTTCAAATGACATTGTCAAAATGTTATTTTTTTCTCATATCTTTCATTTTGTAAATTTAAACTTCAGGAATCTCTTTGGTATATTACTTTAATATGTTACAGTTGTACAGGGATCGGCTCCTCCCTGCAAAGTGATTACGTGTACGGGCTCACATGCAAAGGAATATCCGAGGTTTTCGATAAAACCGTTCTAATCTGTAGTAACAATTTTCTCTGAAAAATTAATTTTTTTATTTTATTCCTATGCATATTAATTTTACTACCGTTTTTTGTACTAAATGAAATTAACTAATTTTCATTTCGACATAATCTCCTTAATTTCTTCACATTGTCTTTTATTTATTTTATCATTTTCAACAATGGCGGCTAAGTATGACGAATTTAAAGTAAAAAAATTAATTGTTATTAAATTATTAAATTATTATCTATCATCTGGTGGTCACTCGTTTGCCCAGGGAAAATTTGAAAAAATGCGTCAAATTTATGGAAACTACAAACAGTTATTTGTTCATGAAAAACAGTATGAAAAAATTAAGGGGAGATTTTGGTGGAAATTGTGGTGGATTATAATGTAAGAATTATAGCTTTGATTTTAATATTTATTCTTTGATTATGTTGACATCTATCGGGCAATGGAGAAGTACAAAAAAAATACGAAATAAAAAAAATTAACTTGAAATTTCGATGATTTTTTTTTTATGATGGAACAAACGTTATCACTCTACACTCAACACTCACACTCATCAAGAGCAAGACAAGACACTCAACATTCAACACTCATCGTTAAATCAAGTCAAGAATAGAAAAATGTATATATCAGTAAAATCGAAGCGGCAGAAAATAGGCAATATTGAAGTATGAATTTTAATTAATAGAAATAATGTTATTAATATTATATTTTTGTAAAGCATTATATGAAAAAGTGAAAAAACAAATATTCTTATAATATTTAATAGACTGGCAATACAATTAGAGATGAATTCTGTGAAGATATATTTCTAACCTATAAAATATGGATGCTTTTATATTTCACATGGCGTTTAGTGGATGGCCAAAGATTTATCACAAAACAAAAACTGAATTATTACAACGTACAAATAATACAACAAATACAATATTTTAGTGATGTATAAAATTGTAAGTATAATTTATAAAATTTTCCAAAAACAAAATATATTTTAGTTTAATGTTAATCACCTGATGTATAATTGATTTTATATTCGGCTTGTACTTCGAATGAATGTCAATCATAATCATTTCCAACAACATCTGAAATTATTTTAAAATACAACTGATTTAATATATTAATTAGTAAATCGTTTTTTTTTTTTAGTTAATTTATTGATAACAAACCTTTATGTATTTATTGTTTTGTGTAACATGAATTTTATATTCATTTGGTGGCAATAATAAAGCATTTGATACTTCAATCCAAATGCTTAATGTTTGTCAATTACGAAATACATTTCCTCTGTTTGAATTAAATTTCTTCACGTACTTTCGTTGTAATTTTTTAGTCAATATTTTCATCGTTATATTTGTGTCATTATTGTCATCTGCTAATGATTTATAATTCTGAATTTTAGCTAATGATTTTAGTCTAGAATCTAGAAATTTGATCCAATATACCAAATTTGATAAAAATTTGATGAGATATGACTAAGTTATTCACATATACTGAATCTGTTGCAGAAATTTGTACTAGGTAACGTTTTGTAGGAATATTATAAAAATGAATCGTATATTCCCAGTCGCAAGCTACATACCAAATGTGTATGAGAATTTACAAAATAACAATTATGCAAGCAAATATTCAAGAGATTCCAGCAGTATAATGATTACAGTATATTCAGATTTTGTAAATATTAGAGAATTTCATCTAGAGAATTTTAGGCTCATTGAAAAGTTTTATATCATATTTGAACCATTTGTTTATTTATCATAATATTCTATATTTAATGTTATATGTAAATGATATTTTTATACCTAAATTTAAGGTACAAAGATGCTGGAATTACTGAAGAAGAATCTGTTGTTAGTGACAATGGTTGTATACATAAAGTGGACCATCATTATCAGCTTTAATTACCATACTGGTGCAAATTGACTATTAATACATACTGATCCAAATTTCACATTATCAAACATCATCAATTTCAATAGTATCCAATAACAATAATTATAATAAATTCCAGAACCAAAGTACAACAAATTATGTCAACACATTTATATACAAAATTCTGAATGCTTATAAACTATTTCGATATCAACAGCAACATTATCGGTTACCTGACATGTATGTTTTATTTAAAATAATTATATTTAATAACTGTGTAAATCAGATTTATTTAAAATAAATTCTATCTATTCAGTTCCAATTGCATATGGCCATATTTTGCCGCAGCTACTTTATTTTATTTTTCAACAGTTGTAAAACAATATAACAAATAAAATTTTATTTCATCTATCGATGTCATTAATTCAATGAATTTACAGCTACAAACAATGGAATTTATATTGAATTCTCACGCACATCATCTTCAATTACAATATTTTCATCACAATATCAACAAAGTGAAAACGATTGCAAATAAAATCTCAGGATTGTATTTAGATGCAATAATACTTTTATCAGAACCAAAGGTAAAATGCCATAAATTTTGTATTTAATCCATTTTTATATGTAATATTTAATAATATTTAATTAAGTATTATTATTTATATTTCAGATTACAGCTTTATGAATATTTATGAATATTGTTGAAGACTTAGAAAACAATAATATAAGATATTTACATCAATTGTAGAACACAATCAATATATGAGACAGTAAAGCGAGATGTACTTAAATAACAGAGGTGAGTGTCAATTAATTAATTTTTATACAAGTTAGCATTATATTAGCATCGCTATATATTCAACAATTGTTTGGCAACTGTCGAAAAATTAATATTTCTTAAATTTCATTTTTATTATTATATTAGAAGAGTGACTAGACCATAGTTGTGTTTTGTGTATAGGTATTATGTATCCTCTAATTAACGTCTAACCAATAGTAAACTCAACAGAAAAATGTCAGTGCAATTATTGATAAATTTCTTATGTAAATTTATTATTTTATAATTTTACGCTGTATTTTACTATCGAAAGACGCTGAGTGTAAATAAATACAGATAAAAATTAAATAAATTGCCAATACCACGCATGACGAAGTCAATCAATCAGATATTGTTAATCTCTGAATAGCGTCACATTTTCAAAGATATTCGCTTTTGGTTAATACACGTTAACCGTGTTTACCATAGTTGGATGATATATTGTTTCCTGTCCTAAGATAATGTTATTATTGTGACCGAACGCATCTCCATATGTTGATATCAGTTTTTCATAAAACACATCTTTTAAGTCAACATTTTTTTTCTCATTTGGAGAGGTGCACGTACATTGATAAAGGTCAAAATGAAAGATTTCGTTTTTACACCTAGTGTACAGTTGTGTGCATCAATCGGATTAAAAGCAATTACTGAAATCCCGTGCCTTATATCTCTCTGCCACGTGGAGTGCCTTCACTATGTCGGCATTAGTACGCATAAAATATTACCTCTTACTATTTGAAAAAGTAATGCTACCTGTGGGGACACTGCCTACTAATTTTATCTCATATACTTAAGTCACTGAAGTATGTTCTATCGAGAGCACCCTCTATGTCCATGAGAGTAGTCAGTTATGTCCGCATTGTTCATTTTGTAGCAATTTAGTGTCGCCTCTGTGGATTTTTCAGTTTGGTATAAAAAGATTTCTATTTGATCGGTTTGAAACAGAACCAATCCGTCTTAGTGTAGTATCCATTGTACCCTGTTTTTTGCAGAAACCTTTCTTTGCGTGTCAGTGATATAATCTCTATCGCAAAACATATATTCACCGAAGTTTTTGTATCAACGCTTCTTCTTTAATATAGTTTTATTATTTGGCCACTTGAAAAGCTTAAGATGGCTATTGACTCTCCGATTCATACGTATTGCCTTCCGCTTATGGATTCGTACATACGTAATTGAAAACAGATGAAATATAATTATATTTAGAGTATTGCACGACACATACATTATTTTATATGTATCAAATAGAATAATAAATTAATATCAACTTTGAAATGTGAGATGGTAACCAATTGCAATTCAAAATTTAAATATTAAATGCTTAAATAAAAAAGCCAATAAATTCAATTTTATGTTAATATTTTATTAATTTAATATTTGTTTTTTTAAATAAATTTGAATTTACAATACAATTTTAATTTTTATCAATCGACTTCCTGGTGGTGTTTCTTAGCATATAATAGAGGATGACATAAAAATACAATGAGTAAAACATTTATCTTTTATGTGATTTTACATATAATAATAATAGTTAAAATAAAATTCTTATCGGACGTAATTTATGATTAATTATAAACCAAAATTATTTATAAATTAATAATAAAATTTAAAAGTGGACTTACAAAGTTATTTTATCCATCAAATAACATACTAAGGAAATAATTATAATAAATTCTGTTTTACAATTTATGATCGAACATATAAAACCAATTCATTTAAACCTTCATACATATTCGGTATTGTAGTACGAACCTATTAGACAATCCAATATCATTTTACAAAATTCCTTAGAATTTCTCACGAGAACTTTGTTCATGGCAGAAGAGGTTAATTAAGAATTATATTTTATTTAATTATATATACAATTTAAGATTATTTTAGGTGCATTCTATTGTATTGTATATTTTCATTTATATTTAATTCTAATTAACAGAAATGCTTTGGTTGAACTTAATTATTTTGTTTAAATAATTGTAAATTAATGAATTATTATAACGTTTATCATTGCAGTAATATGACTTAATTATATCAACATCAACAGTTAATTATCAACAACTTCCACAAGCAACACAACTACTTTACATATACAATGTTTTTCGTTTTACTCAGATATGAGACTTCAATAGTTATTATTAAGTTTAAGTTGTATTTAAATTTAAGTTTTAATTTAAGTTTATATTTAAGTTAATTTAAGTTTATTAAGACACAATTTACATTTTTATTATTTGATATATTGTAAACGCTAAATTTTCTGAGACAGATAGATTTCTACATGATTTAGTTACTCACATCCTGTAAATTATTACATGAAAAGTTAACGTACATATAGCAGAAATTTACCTATTTCATGGTAATGGTACGGGGTGTTGTGGAGAATATCTAAAATCTCTTAAAATTTAGAATTTTTTTTATATTGTGTCTTTTAAATATAAGTTATAAATATAAGTAATAAAATTATGTAATAAGTAATTAGTAATTAAGAAAAATAACTAATTTAATATGGTATTTAGTGAGTAATTTTATTTCGATCAAACTAATCCAGAAGCTTGTTTTTTTTTATTGAAATAAAAAGCGTTCTGGATAGTTGAAACAAAATTTACCAATTATTTCCTCAATAATTTTATTGGTCTTCCCTCTATGTGTGTGGTCGGACAACCAATAAAAAGATTGAGTTTATAATAGATTCGTGATCACGTATTAACAATTTATTCGTGGATTGAATTCAATTTAGCTTTATATTTTAATTATATATGAGTATTTTTTTAAAATGGCATTGTCAAAATGTTATTATTTCTCATATTTTTGAATTTTTAAAATTTTTAAACGGCGGGAATCACTTTGCCATATTATTTTAATATGTTACAATTATAGTATAAATCTAAGCTTTTCCCTAAAACCGTCCTGAGTTGTGAATGATCAAGTTTTTATTTTGTTCGATTCAGAAGCCACGGAACTTTTAATACTCTTCAAACACCTTCGCGGAAAGTTACAAATAGTAATTTTCATGCTGAAATTATTGAATTTCAACAGTAGTGTAATCATTGGGAGCTACATTATCTAACTATTTTTTTCCATCGTCAATAGGTTTTCCATGTTATGGCCGGGGTCGTGGCACTTATCAATTAGCGTTAATTGAGGCCTGGCACGCGCACGACCCTTGTTCTGGTTGCGAAACGATTATTCATGTGATTGTAGACATTCATATTCACAGGAAGGCAAATTTGCCCTATATAAATAGGTAAAAAACACAAATTTTAACCTTTGTATTGAATATTGGTCTACTCTCGCATGTGCAGTAATTTTGTACTCATAACCGGCGAATTATATTACGTGGATAATTATATGTTACGTTGTAGTCCCATGTGAGGACCACGTCTGAATGAAGTTCGTACGGAATCCCTATTTTAATATATATGTATCAGTTCTGTAGGTCCGTGTGTAGCTTTTAATACCGTTCAAACAGCGTCGCGGAATGTTACAAATAGTAATTTTCAGGCTGAAATTATTGAATTTCATCAGTAGTGTAATCATTGGGAGCTACATTATCTAACTATTTTTTTTCCATCGTCAATAGGTTTTCCATGTTATGGCCGGGGTCGTGGCACTTATCAATTAGCGTTAATTGAGGCCTGGCACGCGCACGACCCTTGTTCTGGTTGCGAAACGATTATTCATGTGATTGTAGACATTCATATTCACAGGAAGGCAAATTTGCCCTATATAAATAGGTAAAAAACACAAATTTTAACCTTTGTATTGAATATTGGTCTACTCTCGCATGTGCAGTAATTTTGTACTCATAACCGGCGAATTATATTACGTGGATAATTATATGTTACGTTGTAGTCCCATGTGAGGACCACGTCTGAATGAAGTTCGTACGGAATCCCTATTTTAATATATATGTATCAGTTCTGTAGGTCCGTGTGTAGCTTTTAATACCGTTCAAACAGCGTCGCGGAATGTTACAAATAGTAATTTTCAGGCTGAAATTATTGAATTTCATCAGTAGTGTAATCATTGGGAGCTACATTATCTAACTATTTTTTTCCATCGTCAATAGGTTTTCCATGTTATGGCCGGGGTCGTGGCACTTATCAATTAGCGTTAATTGAGGCCTGGCACGCGCACGACCCTTGTTCTGGTTGCGAAACGATTATTCATGTGATTGTAGACATTCATATTCACAGGAAGGCAAATTTGCCCTATATAAATAGGTAAAAAACACAAATTTTAACCTTTGTTTTGAATATTGGTCTACTCTCGCATGTGCAGTAATTTTGTACTCATAACCGGCGAATTATATTACATGGATAATTATATGTTACGTTGTAGTCCCATGTGAGGACCACGTCTGAATGTAGTTCGTACGGGGTCCCTATTTTAATATATATTATATACAATATATACCGGTTTTATTTGGTCGTCATGACCATGAATACAATCGAATCTAATTCTATACTTTGGGGTTTTGTGTTTATATCTATAATCTGTAAAAATTTTGAATTCCTTGTAGAAATTAACCTTAGTTCAATTTTTATTGTATAATTTCCACATAATCTTTACTTAGTTTTTCATATTGGTCAATTCTGTCATACAAATATAAATGATTCATGTAAACCAGTTCGAAAAAATTGAAGAGAGCTAATATTGTAATTAGTAGTAACTTATTAAAGATAATTTAATATAGGTGTGTTTGATTGCCTAATAAATTTTTTGGTTATAGTGAAATCTGTTGGCTAGTAGATTGTCCAAGAGAAGCCTCAAATATTTTGCTTGGGGAAAAGTGGTGAATATATATGGTTTAGTTATGAGATAAAAGGGGAATTCAATGTTAACTTTATTGTTGCTAGTCACATCTCTATTCGCGTAGAAAACTAAAAAAATGATTTAAAGCTGCACTAGAATAAATAATAAATTTTTATTGACATTTGTAATGTTTAGAAATGAAAAAAATAATATTACCACTAGCATATGATTCTGCTCGCTTAATACTTCATCTCAAAAAATCATATATTTTGTGAATTTTTTCGAATTTTTTTTGCATATTTATTTAATAGTATGTATTGTATGGAATTTATACGCATTTATTTTGAAGCTAATATCTATCATTTCTTTACTAATTTCAATCAGATTTGGTACATAGATTTAGAATAAGATTATATATGTAATTATTAAATAGTTATTTGAAAATTAATAATTATGACATCCATTTAGTTTTACATCGATTGTATATTATTTTATTATATTAAAATTTAATATAAAATTTATTTTTCAGCTTCTAAAATAGAAAACAATTATATTTAAGACAATTTGTAATAATTTTTTTTTTATTTTAATGTAAATATGTAATAACAATAAATATAAACAAAAAAATTCATTTAAATAGATAAACATTCGTCTTTTTAATTATTATATCCTGAAGAATATCCAGTTGGAATCTGAAAAGGATAAAAAAAATTTCTCCTGATTTTTTTCTCTCGACATTTTGCCCTGATTTGTGATTTCAGCCGAATTTTGTTTTGCCATTTTGACCGGCTTAGAGGCGGAATTTTCGAGAAATTCCAACGGATTCTTGTTCGGACAATGACCCCGCGTCGTTTAAGCCTATGTTGTTTTTTAACCACTTTTTCACTCGTTTTTTGTTTTGCCAATTTGACCGACTTAGAGGCGGAATTTTCGAGTTATCTCAACGGATTCTTGTTAGGACGATGACCCCGCGTCGTTTAAGCCATAGTTTATTTTTGACCAGTTTTTCACTTGTTTTTTGTTTTGCCAATTTGACCGACTTAGAGGCGGAATTTTCGAGTTATCTCAACGGATTCGTGTTCGGACGATGACCCCGCGTCTTTTAAGCCTATTTCCAGCCCTATTTTTTTGGACTTTTTTGACCCCCAAAAGTGTGGGTTATAACCTTATGCCGAAAAAATTTTTTTGCCCGTAGGACCTTCAGATTTTCAGGGATTGTAGAGCTCGGAAAAAAAACAGGATCTGTCGACCTCTTTGCCGGATTTCCCTCGGGGGGCGGAGCTATGGACCGTCGAAAGTACCAAATGGGTCACTTTTGGACCCCTATAACTCCGGAAATACTCAATATTTCGAGACGAGCTTCCCACCAGGGATAGTCCTCCTCAAGGGCTACAAATTATATTATGGGGGTAACTTCCTATCTAGAAGGGTTTTCCAACTAGGGGCGCCCAAAGTTCGGAAAATCGATTGCAGACCAATATTCCGAGTACTGGAAAGTCGGGAAATATTAGACTTTCCAAAAATCTAATGATGCAGAAATGTAGAGGAAAGTCTAAAGTTTATCATCAGATTTTTTTTTGAATTTTCCAGTGGAAAATACGGATTTTCCAGGAACAACGAAAAACATCGATTTTTTCATGTTTTCAAATGGGAATTTCCTGGTTTTCCCAATGGAATTACCCGGTGTCCTATTTATCACAGATAGTAGACCATATGGCACGTATTTCAAGCCCCACCCCAACTCTTTAAGAATAACCGTTTTCTCACAATGGCCGCCCAAAGTTAGGCTTACACGAAATTTTTAAAATCTTAAATCGGTCATAAGTCGACCAATAGATTTTTCACGGAAAAAGTCCAGAAGCTTTATTGTGCGCTCTAAGATCCTCTATAAGATGGCTGTAACAAAAATTAGCTAACTAATAAATTTTTTTCGAAATCATCAAAAACCTGGTTTTCAGAAATTCCGGGAAATTTCTCCAGCCCAAAGTTGATGACTTACAAATGTCTTATATCCATAAATGGATTTAGATGGTAATTGTACTGAGGGAGTGGTACTGAAAATATTTTCTAACTATTACAGTTTTCCCGGAATTTCCCGATCAAAATTAAAATTTTCCGGATTTTCCTCAAAATTTCCAGATGTCTTCGTTAGAATATTACAAACATTTTTTACCACTAGAGGACCCGAATCTATTTACACGTTTTCCCGGAATTTTCATATAACGGTTTCATATGCATGGTGGAAAATCCCGTTTTTTTTTTTACAAAACGATAGGTCATTCAATTACCTATCATTTAAAACCAATCCCATATTCCTGCCACTTCAAACGGCTGAGCTAGGAATTTTCCCGTGCACAACATTTCTAAATTTTCAATTTTCCTGAAATTTCCCAATTATCTTAATTATAATATTAGAAGCATTTTTTACCACTAGAGGACACTGATATTTTCAGTAGTTTTCTTAGAATTTTCATTTGAAATTTTTCAAATGTATGAAAAATAATTTACTCGTCAAAGGAAAAACACATATAAAAATATTTGTATATTTGTGAAAAAAAAGAAGAACATTTTTAATGCAAGAGTAAAATTTAATAATAATTTTTATATGACTTTCTTGAAAAATTAAATTTACCCACGAAAACAACAAATACAAGTGATTTCTTTTTATTCAATAATTTCTTTTCTTTTCGTAATACTATAAACACCAACAACACCAACAATGTTATTTTTTGTATTGTTGATTTTCGCATATTTTTAGACTACACAAAGGCGATATTTATATGAAGTGGTTATTATTTTGTTATGGTTGCCGGTGGGCGGCATAGGATGATTTTGATATTGTGAATATTTTCCTTCACATATTTTTATAAATAAATGTTGATGTTAACCGTGGTGAAAATACAGGACGGTTCTACATGAAGTTCTTTTTATATTAAATTGTATTTATTATCACCATCATACAGATTTTCTAAGAATATGATGCTAATAAAACATCTGTAAGTCATAAAATAAGGAAAAACATAATTTTCTCAATTGATACCTGCTGCCGCGTACGCGTGTTTCTCGATGTAACGATCGCAGTTGGAAAATGACTTCAGTTACGTGATAATTTATTATTAGTGAGAATAGTTTATTTTTGATTGTCTGCAATCTCCGGTCATTTATTACATGGAGGGTATAGCGGATTCGATGGGTTGTCGTCTTAAAAGATTTTTCTTACATAAAATGTACCTGCTGTTGTGGTCTAGATCTTTTATGTCTGTATTTATGATAGCATTTCCTCGGCGAAATCTTCACAATAACTATCACATCCAGTTTAGATAATAGGATAATAAGATAATAATTACATCTGCCACCGAAGCTTGCAGTTACTTAAAATTAACAAAATGTTCTACTTAGTTTGAGATTTGAATTTATTATAAAGTCCATTTCAATTTCTGATTTTTTAAACGAAATGATATAGCCATTAGATCCTCCTCAACCACAAAGATAAACAAACTTATTTTATATTTTATTTTACAATACAATTAAACAATAATTAAATAAATAAATAAATAAATAAAAATAATACACAAGATATTAAAACTGTGGCCAGTGTTACAAAACGAATTTATTTCAATAATGAAGGAATAATGAAACCCAAAAACATGCACGTAAATCCATAAAACAAATATCGATAAAAAAAATGCTATTTGTTTTCACGAAATTGAAATTGAAAAATAAACAACTTAAAAAATTGGTAAACAATAATTATAAACAATTAATCCATGTGATATAAAATGCGTAAAATTATCGCGGGTTTAATTTATGATTTAGTTTTTATTTTATTTGTCCTTTTTTTTTATTATTACGCTTACATTTATTAAACGATACGATGGCGTTTCTTTAATAAATATTTAAAACAAATATATTTGCCATAGCATTAGATTTGGAAATAGAAATAAATACTGGCATCGATTCACAGATTGGCAATGTTTCAAATTAAATATATAAAATAAGAAAAAAAATATGAATAAATACCTTTTTGAACAAGACATTTGTTCCAATTAATACTACAATGAATTGTCCATAATTTCGTTGCCCTCGATTAATATCTGCAATATTGAAGGACTACATGGACGGTATATTTTGAATAATTGACCGGAATATATTTAATATTATATAATTGTACTTTTACCACACGATTTTCCTCCATTTGGATATAATTTCTAAATTAGTAAAGTTAAATAAAATATTTATAATTAACTAAATGGTGTAAGAAATATTTATAATATTTATTAAATTTAACTTGGAATTTACGAAAATAGGTGTCTTAATTGTTAAGCGAATATTTGCGGCGGTGATCATTCATTAGAGTATACAACAAGGAAAGATTAATATGACAATATCCAAGTGATTGGCGATCATACATATTTTCATATTAAATACATTACCTAAACGTAAAAATAGTAAGATAATGTATGCAATTTGCAAAAGAAAATATAATGTTAATTTTCTAGATATAATAGTAAAAAAAAAATTGTTGCAGATACATTTCATAAAATTGTACAATTACAAATGATATAAAGAAAACAGTAATTAAAATTTCCAATTTTTTGGTGTCATATCTTGAAAATTCCTATTCCAAACATGTATCAACAACAGATAAACCTCGACAATATTGTTCAAATTTTAAGTATATACTCATAGATTTCACTCTTAATATTGATATTACATTATTGACCGGGACCTAACCAGCAATTCATTCAAAAATATAATAATATTTACATTTATTTACAATTTTCTTCATATTTTCTCAAACTTAGACAATAATAAACAAAACTTAAAAATTTGTTGACAAAAATGAAAATAAATGTCAAACAGAAAAAAAAAACTAACAACTTGGAAACAACGAAGTTCTATCAAAGTTTGACAGATCAAATTTCAAAATAATTACAGACGGAGCAAACATCAATGAAGCATTATTTGAATATTTCGCCCACAGCCAATACATAAATCCTATATATTTTCTCCTTAAAACACTTCTTTTTTACCAATATATTCGATTAGTATGGCAATACAAACAATTAATGTGGCTTCACTTAATTTAGATAGAAACATTCACGCGGTTTATAACTGGTTATGAATATTTTAATTTTTCTATGCCAAATGTTTTTACAAAATTGTTAATTTGTGTCACACTTTGTTTAGAAATACGTACGTCAATAAACCACGGCCCAATACTATCAGCATAATTTTTCTTTTTACCTTTAAATAAATTTTCTGCCAATACTTTTTATTCAAATTGATTTTTTTGCTAAAACTTGAACACCATCACGAGCTGCACCATTTTTATAATGTGTCCACGTTTCTTTACTTAAACATTTATAACGTTGTAAAAACATTTCATATGTACGACGATATGCAAAACCAGCATGTCGTACACGTAAATTTTCCATTAAACCTAAGTATTTAATTTGATGTAATATTAATTTATCATCAAATGTGTCCGCTGTTTGTACATCATTTGGTTTTATACAACGTAGATACGATAGTTCCTTACACATTAATATATCAATTAAATTATTTAATGAATTTTTAAATTGTGTAGCAGGAGTGTGTGGACGTTTTTTTATCTAAATATTCTTTTTCTGGAAATCATTTACGTATTCTACTATTTACTGCATTCGACAAACCTCTTTAACATCTCTAAATAGTAAATCATTCTTTAAATAAATATTATGTATTATGTATCCATAAAATTGCCTTTATGATATTTTGCAACAATTTCTTGAGCTTTACTTTAATTTGTTGTCTTTTTTTGTGTGTGTTTTGTTCTGCGAGTGCTCGCATTCTTCTTCCATAGTTTTATTTATATTTTTTAATACAATTTGTTTTAACTGTTGTTGTTCAAGAAATTCACTTCTTTTTACTTGAAGAGCACCTTGCATCTTCAATATAATCAAAGAAAAAAAAGTTAAAATATTTATAGAATTAACTTTAAAGAATACTAGTCGAGTCAGTAAAGTAATCTAGATCTAGCATCACACACAAAAGTACAAAAAATTACTCACTTGAACGACGTGTAAGTGCTTTCGCAATTGATTTATTTTTATTTTTTAATTTTCCTTGTGGCATTTTCTTTTTAGATAATTAACAAATAATTGAATAATAATTATACGTACAACACAAACAAAACCTTCATACGACACTCGTGATCGTGACATATTACGCTTGTGCAGTGCCAGTGCTGTCATTTCATCTTATTACATATAACCACATAGATCATAATTTTGGTTCGGTTTTCTATTTATTTTATTAGTTATTTACATTTTTTTTTGTTTGTGTTGTACGTATAATTATTATTCAATTATTTGTTAATTATCTAAAAAGAAAATGCCACAAGGAAAATTAAAAAATAAAAATAAATCAATTGCGAAAGCACTTACACGTCGTTCAAGTGAGTAATTTTTTGTACTTTTGTGTGTGATGCTAGATCTAGATTACTTTACTGACTCGACTAGTATTCTTTAAAGTTAATTCTATAAATATTTTAACTTTTTTTTCTTTGATTATATTGAAGATGCAAGGTGCTCTTCAAGTAAAAAGAAGTGAATTTCTTGAACAACAACAGTTAAAACAAATTGTATTAAAAAATATAAATAAAACTATGGAAGAAGAATGCGAGCACTCGCAGAACAAAACACACACAAAAAAAGACAACAAATTAAAGTAAAGCTCAAGAAATTGTTGCAAAATATCATAAAGGCAATTTTATGGATACATAATACATAATATTTATTTAAAGAATGATTTACTATTTAGAGATGTTAAAGAGATTTGTCGAATGCAGTAAATAGTAGAATACGTAAATGATTTCCAGAAAAAGAATATTTAGATAAAAAAACGTCCACACACTCCTGCTACACAATTTAAAAATTCATTAAATAATTTAATTGATATATTAATGTGTAAGGAACTATCGTATCTACGTTGTATAAAACCAAATGATGTACAAACAGCGGACACATTTGATGATAAATTAATATTACATCAAATTAAATACTTAGGTTTAATGGAAAATTTACGTGTACGACATGCTGGTTTTGCATATCGTCGTACATATGAAATGTTTTTACAACGTTATAAATGTTTAAGTAAAGAAACGTGGACACATTATAAAAATGGTGCAGCTCGTGATGGTGTTCAAGTTTTAGCAAAAAAATCAATTTGAATAAAAAGTATTGGCAGAAAATTTATTTAAAGGTAAAAAGAAAAATTATGCTGATAGTATTGGGCCGTGGTTTATTGACGTACGTATTTCTAAACAAAGTGTGACACAAATTAACAATTTTGTAAAAACATTTGGCATAGAAAAATTAAAATATTCATAACCAGTTATAAACCGCGTGAATGTTTCTATCTAAATTAAGTGAAGCCACATTAATTGTTTGTATTGCCATACTAATCGAATATATTGGTAAAAAAGAAGTGTTTTAAGGAGAAAATATATAGGATTTATGTATTGGCTGTGGGCGAAATATTCAAATAATGCTTCATTGATGTTTGCTCCGTCTGTAATTATTTTGAAATTTGATCTGTCAAACTTTGATAGAACTTCGTTGTTTCCAAGTTGTTAGTTTTTTTTTTCTGTTTGACATTTATTTTCATTTTTGTCAACAAATTTTTAAGTTTTGTTTATTATTGTCTAAGTTTGAGAAAATATGAAGAAAATTGTAAATAAATGTAAATATTATTATATTTTTGAATGAATTGCTGGTTAGGTCCCGGTCAATAATGTAATATCAATATTAAGAGTGAAATCTATGAGTATATACTTAAAATTTGAACAATATTGTCGAGGTTTATCTGTTGTTGATACATGTTTGGAATAGGAATTTTCAAGATATGACACCAAAAAATTGGAAATTTTAATTACTGTTTTCTTTATATCATTTGTAATTGTACAATTTTATGAAATGTATCTGCAACAATTTTTTTTTTACTATTATATCTAGAAAATTAACATTATATTTTCTTTTGCAAATTGCATACATTATCTTACTATTTTTACGTTTAGGTAATGTATTTAATATGAAAATATGTATGATCGCCAATCACTTGGATATTGTCATATTAATCTTTCCTTGTTGTATACTCTAATGAATGATCACCGCCGCAAATATTCGCTTAACAATTAAGACACCTATTTTCGTAAATTCCAAGTTAAATTTAATAAATATTATAAATATTTCTTACACCATTTAGTTAATTATAAATATTTTATTTAACTTTACTAATTTAGAAATTATATCCAAATGGAGGAAAATCGTGTGGTAAAAGTACAATTATATAATATTAAATATATTCCGGTCAATTATTCAAAATATACCGTCCATGTAGTCCTTCAATATTGCAGATATTAATCGAGGGCAACGAAATTATGGACAATTCATTGTAGTATTAATTGGAACAAATGTCTTGTTCAAAAAGGTATTTATTCATATTTTTTTTCTTATTTTATATATTTAATTTGAAACATTGCCAATCTGTGAATCGATGCCAGTATTTATTTCTATTTCCAAATCTAATGCTATGGCAAATATATTTGTTTTAAATATTTATTAAAGAAACGCCATCGTATCGTTTAATAAATGTAAGCGTAATAATAAAAAAAAAGGACAAATAAAATAAAAACTAAATCATAAATTAAACCCGCGATAATTTTACGCATTTTATATCACATGGATTAATTGTTTATAATTATTGTTTACCAATTTTTTAAGTTGTTTATTTTTCAATTTCAATTTCGTGAAAACAAATAGCATTTTTTTTATCGATATTTGTTTTATGGATTTACGTGCATGTTTTTGGGTTTCATTATTCCTTCATTATTGAAATAAATTCGTTTTGTAACACTGGCCACAGTTTTAATATCTTGTGTATTATTTTTATTTATTTATTTATTTATTTAATTATTGTTTAATTGTATTGTAAAATAAAATATAAAATAAGTTTGTTTATCTTTGTGGTTGAGGAGGATCTAATGGCTATATCATTTCGTTTAAAAAATCAGAAATTGAAATGGACTTTATAATAAATTCAAATCTCAAACTAAGTAGAACATTTTGTTAATTTTAAGTAACTGCAAGCTTCGGTGGCAGATGTAATTATTATCTTATTATCCTATTATCTAAACTGGATGTGATAGTTATTGTGAAGATTTCGCCGAGGAAATGCTATCATAAATACAGACATAAAAGATCTAGACCACAACAGCAGGTACATTTTATGTAAGAAAAATCTTTTAAGACGACAACCCATCGAATCCGCTATACCCTCCATGTAATAAATGACCGGAGATTGCAGACAATCAAAAATAAACTATTCTCACTAATAATAAATTATCACGTAACTGAAGTCATTTTCCAACTGCGATCGTTACATCGAGAAACACGCGTACGCGGCAGCAGGTATCAATTGAGAAAATTATGTTTTTCCTTATTTTATGACTTACAGATGTTTTATTAGCATCATATTCTTAGAAAATCTGTATGATGGTGATAATAAATACAATTTAATATAAAAAGAACTTCATGTAGAACCGTCCTGTATTTTCACCACGGTTAACATCAACATTTATTTATAAAAATATGTGAAGGAAAATATTCACAATATCAAAATCATCCTATGCCGCCCACCGGCAACCATAACAAAATAATAACCACTTCATATAAATATCGCCTTTGTGTAGTCTAAAAATATGCGAAAATCAACAATACAAAAAATAACATTGTTGGTGTTGTTGGTGTTTATAGTATTACGAAAAGAAAAGAAATTATTGAATAAAAAGAAATCACTTGTATTTGTTGTTTTCGTGGGTAAATTTAATTTTTCAAGAAAGTCATATAAAAATTATTATTAAATTTTACTCTTGCATTAAAAATGTTCTTCTTTTTTTTCACAAATATACAAATATTTTTATATGTGTTTTTCCTTTGACGAGTAAATTATTTTTCATACATTTGAAAAATTTCAAATGAAAATTCTAAGAAAACTACTGAAAATATCAGTGTCCTCTAGTGGTAAAAAATGCTTCTAATATTATAATTAAGATAATTGGGAAATTTCAGGAAAATTGAAAATTTAGAAATGTTGTGCACGGGAAAATTCCTAGCTCAGCCGTTTGAAGTGGCAGGAATATGGGATTGGTTTTAAATGATAGGTAATTGAATGACCTATCGTTTTGTAAAAAAAAAAACGGGATTTTCCACCATGCATATGAAACCGTTATATGAAAATTCCGGGAAAACGTGTAAATAGATTCGGGTCCTCTAGTGGTAAAAAATGTTTGTAATATTCTAACGAAGACATCTGGAAATTTTGAGGAAAATCCGGAAAATTTTAATTTTGATCGGGAAATTCCGGGAAAACTGTAATAGTTAGAAAATATTTTCAGTACCACTCCCTCAGTACAATTACCATCTAAATCCATTTATGGATATAAGACATTTGTAAGTCATCAACTTTGGGCTGGAGAAATTTCCCGGAATTTCTGAAAACCAGGTTTTTGATGATTTCGAAAAAAATTTATTAGTTAGCTAATTTTTGTTACAGCCATCTTATAGAGGATCTTAGAGCGCACAATAAAGCTTCTGGACTTTTTCCGTGAAAAATCTATTGGTCGACTTATGACCGATTTAAGATTTTAAAAATTTCGTGTAAGCCTAACTTTGGGCGGCCATTGTGAGAAAACGGTTATTCTTAAAGAGTTGGGGTGGGGCTTGAAATACGTGCCATATGGTCTACTATCTGTGATAAATAGGACACCGGGAAATTCCATTGGGAAAACCAGGAAATTCCCATTTGAAAACATGAAAAAATCGATGTTTTTCGTTGTTCCTGGAAAATCCGTATTTTCCACTGGAAAATTCAAAAAAAAATCTGATGATAAACTTTAGACTTTCCTCTACATTTCTGCATCATTAGATTTTTGGAAAGTCTAATATTTCCCGACTTTCCAGTACTCGGAATATTGGTCTGCAATCGATTTTCCGAACTTTGGGCGCCCCTAGTTGGAAAACCCTTCTAGATAGGAAGTTACCCCCATAATATAATTTGTAGCCCTTGAGGAGGACTATCCCTGGTGGGAAGCTCGTCTCGAAATATTGAGTATTTCCGGAGTTATAGGGGTCCAAAAGTGACCCATTTGGTACTTTCGACGGTCCATAGCTCCGCCCCCCGAGGGAAATCCGGCAAAGAGGTCGACAGATCCTGTTTTTTTTCCGAGCTCTACAATCCCTGAAAATCTGAAGGTCCTACGGGCAAAAAAATTTTTTCGGCATAAGGTTATAACCCACACTTTTGGGGGTCAAAAAAGTCCAAAAAAATAGGGCTGGAAATAGGCTTAAAAGACGCGGGGTCATCGTCCGAACACGAATCCGTTGAGATAACTCGAAAATTCCGCCTCTAAGTCGGTCAAATTGGCAAAACAAAAAACAAGTGAAAAACTGGTCAAAAATAAACTATGGCTTAAACGACGCGGGGTCATCGTCCTAACAAGAATCCGTTGAGATAACTCGAAAATTCCGCCTCTAAGTCGGTCAAATTGGCAAAACAAAAAACGAGTGAAAAAGTGGTTAAAAAACAACATAGGCTTAAACGACGCGGGGTCATTGTCCGAACAAGAATCCGTTGGAATTTCTCGAAAATTCCGCCTCTAAGCCGGTCAAAATGGCAAAACAAAATTCGGCTGAAATCACAAATCAGGGCAAAATGTCGAGAGAAAAAAATCAGGAGAAATTTTTTTTATCCTTTTCAGATTCCAACTGGATATTCTTCAGGATATAATAATTAAAAAGACGAATGTTTATCTATTTAAATGAATTTTTTTGTTTATATTTATTGTTATTACATATTTACATTAAAATAAAAAAAAAATTATTACAAATTGTCTTAAATATAATTGTTTTCTATTTTAGAAGCTGAAAAATAAATTTTATATTAAATTTTAATATAATAAAATAATATACAATCGATGTAAAACTAAATGGATGTCATAATTATTAATTTTCAAATAACTATTTAATAATTACATATATAATCTTATTCTAAATCTATGTACCAAATCTGATTGAAATTAGTAAAGAAATGATAGATATTAGCTTCAAAATAAATGCGTATAAATTCCATACAATACATACTATTAAATAAATATGCAAAAAAAATTCGAAAAAATTCACAAAATATATGATTTTTTGAGATGAAGTATTAAGCGAGCAGAATCATATGCTAGTGGTAATATTATTTTTTTCATTTCTAAACATTACAAATGTCAATAAAAATTTATTATTTATTCTAGTGCAGCTTTAAATCATTTTTTTAGTTTTCTACGCGAATAGAGATGTGACTAGCAACAATAAAGTTAACATTGAATTCCCCTTTTATCTCATAACTAAACCATATATATTCACCACTTTTCCCCAAGCAAAATATTTGAGGCTTCTCTTGGACAATCTACTAGCCAACAGATTTCACTATAACCAAAAAATTTATTAGGCAATCAAACACACCTATATTAAATTATCTTTAATAAGTTACTACTAATTACAATATTAGCTCTCTTCAATTTTTTCGAACTGGTTTACATGAATCATTTATATTTGTATGACAGAATTGACCAATATGAAAAACTAAGTAAAGATTATGTGGAAATTATACAATAAAAATTGAACTAAGGTTAATTTCTACAAGGAATTCAAAATTTTTACAGATTATAGATATAAACACAAAACCCCAAAGTATAGAATTAGATTCGATTGTATTCATGGTCATGACGACCAAATAAAACCGGTATATATTGTATATAATATATATTAAAATAGGGACCCCGTACGAACTACATTCAGACGTGGTCCTCACATGGGACTACAACGTAACATATAATTATCCATGTAATATAATTCGCCGGTTATGAGTACAAAATTACTGCACATGCGAGAGTAGACCAATATTCAAAACAAAGGTTAAAATTTGTGTTTTTTACCTATTTATATAGGGCAAATTTGCCTTCCTGTGAATATGAATGTCTACAATCACATGAATAATCGTTTCGCAACCAGAACAAGGGTCGTGCGCGTGCCAGGCCTCAATTAACGCTAATTGATAAGTGCCACGACCCCGGCCATAACATGGAAAACCTATTGACGATGGAAAAAAATAGTTAGATAATGTAGCTCCCAATGATTACACTACTGATGAAATTCAATAATTTCAGCCTGAAAATTACTATTTGTAACATTCCGCGACGCTGTTTGAACGGTATTAAAAGCTACACACGGACCTACAGAACTGATACATATATATTAAAATAGGGATTCCGTACGAACTTCATTCAGACGTGGTCCTCACATGGGACTACAACGTAACATATAATTATCCACGTAATATAATTCGCCGGTTATGAGTACAAAATTACTGCACATGCGAGAGTAGACCAATATTCAATACAAAGGTTAAAATTTGTGTTTTTTACCTATTTATATAGGGCAAATTTGCCTTCCTGTGAATATGAATGTCTACAATCACATGAATAATCGTTTCGCAACCAGAACAAGGGTCGTGCGCGTGCCAGGCCTCAATTAACGCTAATTGATAAGTGCCACGACCCCGGCCATAACATGGAAAACCTATTGACGATGGAAAAAAAATAGTTAGATAATGTAGCTCCCAATGATTACACTACTGATGAAATTCAATAATTTCAGCCTGAAAATTACTATTTGTAACATTCCGCGACGCTGTTTGAACGGTATTAAAAGCTACACACGGACCTACAGAACTGATACATATATATTAAAATAGGGATTCCGTACGAACTTCATTCAGACGTGGTCCTCACATGGGACTACAACGTAACATATAATTATCCACGTAATATAATTCGCCGGTTATGAGTACAAAATTACTGCACATGCGAGAGTAGACCAATATTCAATACAAAGGTTAAAATTTGTGTTTTTTACCTATTTATATAGGGCAAATTTGCCTTCCTGTGAATATGAATGTCTACAATCACATGAATAATCGTTTCGCAACCAGAACAAGGGTCGTGCGCGTGCCAGGCCTCAATTAACGCTAATTGATAAGTGCCACGACCCCGGCCATAACATGGAAAACCTATTGACGATGGAAAAAAATAGTTAGATAATGTAGCTCCCAATGATTACACTACTGTTGAAATTCAATAATTTCAGCATGAAAATTACTATTTGTAACTTTCCGCGAAGGTGTTTGAAGAGTATTAAAAGTCCCGTGGCTTCTGAATCGAACAAAATAAAAACTTGATCATTCACAACTCAGGACGGTTTTAGGGAAAAGCTTAGATTTATACTATAATTGTAACATATTAAAATAATATGGCAAAGTGATTCCCGCCGTTTAAAAATTTTAAAAATTCAAAAATATGAGAAATAATAACATTTTGACAATGCCATTTTAAAAAAATACTCATATATAATTAAAATATAAAGCTAAATTGAATTCAATCCACGAATAAATTGTTAATACGTGATCACGAATCTATTATAAACTCAATCTTTTTATTGGTTGTCCGACCACACACATAGAGGGAAGACCAATAAAATTATTGAGGAAATAATTGGTAAATTTTGTTTCAACTATCCAGAACGCTTTTTATTTCAATAAAAAAAAACAAGCTTCTGGATTAGTTTGATCGAAATAAAATTACTCACTAAATACCATATTAAATTAGTTATTTTTCTTAATTACTAATTACTTATTACATAATTTTATTACTTATATTTATAACTTATATTTAAAAGACACAATATAAAAAAAATTCTAAATTTTAAGAGATTTTAGATATTCTCCACAACACCCCGTACCATTACCATGAAATAGGTAAATTTCTGCTATATGTACGTTAACTTTTCATGTAATAATTTACAGGATGTGAGTAACTAAATCATGTAGAAATCTATCTGTCTCAGAAAATTTAGCGTTTACAATATATCAAATAATAAAAATGTAAATTGTGTCTTAATAAACTTAAATTAACTTAAATATAAACTTAAATTAAAACTTAAATTTAAATACAACTTAAACTTAATAATAACTATTGAAGTCTCATATCTGAGTAAAACGAAAAACATTGTATATGTAAAGTAGTTGTGTTGCTTGTGGAAGTTGTTGATAATTAACTGTTGATGTTGATATAATTAAGTCATATTACTGCAATGATAAACGTTATAATAATTCATTAATTTACAATTATTTAAACAAAATAATTAAGTTCAACCAAAGCATTTCTGTTAATTAGAATTAAATATAAATGAAAATATACAATACAATAGAATGCACCTAAAATAATCTTAAATTGTATATATAATTAAATAAAATATAATTCTTAATTAACCTCTTCTGCCATGAACAAAGTTCTCGTGAGAAATTCTAAGGAATTTTGTAAAATGATATTGGATTGTCTAATAGGTTCGTACTACAATACCGAATATGTATGAAGGTTTAAATGAATTGGTTTTATATGTTCGATCATAAATTGTAAAACAGAATTTATTATAATTATTTCCTTAGTATGTTATTTGATGGATAAAATAACTTTGTAAGTCCACTTTTAAATTTTATTATTAATTTATAAATAATTTTGGTTTATAATTAATCATAAATTACGTCCGATAAGAATTTTATTTTAACTATTATTATTATATGTAAAATCACATAAAAGATAAATGTTTTACTCATTGTATTTTTATGTCATCCTCTATTATATGCTAAGAAACACCACCAGGAAGTCGATTGATAAAAATTAAAATTGTATTGTAAATTCAAATTTATTTAAAAAAACAAATATTAAATTAATAAAATATTAACATAAAATTGAATTTATTGGCTTTTTTATTTAAGCATTTAATATTTAAATTTTGAATTGCAATTGGTTACCATCTCACATTTCAAAGTTGATATTAATTTATTATTCTATTTGATACATATAAAATAATGTATGTGTCGTGCAATACTCTAAATATAATTATATTTCATCTGTTTTCAATTACGTATGTACGAATCCATAAGCGGAAGGCAATACGTATGAATCGGAGAGTCAATAGCCATCTTAAGCTTTTCAAGTGGCCAAATAATAAAACTATATTAAAGAGGAAGCGTTGATACAAAAACTTCGGTGAATATATGTTTTGCGATAGAGATTATATCACTGACACGCAAAGAAAGGTTTCTGCAAAAAACAGGGTACAATGGATACTACACTAAGACGGATTGGTTCTGTTTCAAACCGATCAAATAGAAATCTTTTTATACCAAACTGAAAAATCCACAGAGGCGACACTAAATTGCTACAAAATGAACAATGCGGACATAACTGACTACTCTCATGGACATAGAGGGTGCTCTCGATAGAACATACTTCAGTGACTTAAGTATATGAGATAAAATTAGTAGGCAGTGTCCCCACAGGTAGCATTACTTTTTCAAATAGTAAGAGGTAATATTTTATGCGTACTAATGCCGACATAGTGAAGGCACTCCACGTGGCAGAGAGATATAAGGCACGGGATTTCAGTAATTGCTTTTAATCCGATTGATGCACACAACTGTACACTAGGTGTAAAAACGAAATCTTTCATTTTGACCTTTATCAATGTACGTGCACCTCTCCAAATGAGAAAAAAAATGTTGACTTAAAAGATGTGTTTTATGAAAAACTGATATCAACATATGGAGATGCGTTCGGTCACAATAATAACATTATCTTAGGACAGGAAACAATATATCATCCAACTATGGTAAACACGGTTAACGTGTATTAACCAAAAGCGAATATCTTTGAAAATGTGACGCTATTCAGAGATTAACAATATCTGATTGATTGACTTCGTCATGCGTGGTATTGGCAATTTATTTAATTTTTATCTGTATTTATTTACACTCAGCGTCTTTCGATAGTAAAATACAGCGTAAAATTATAAAATAATAAATTTACATAAGAAATTTATCAATAATTGCACTGACATTTTTCTGTTGAGTTTACTATTGGTTAGACGTTAATTAGAGGATACATAATACCTATACACAAAACACAACTATGGTCTAGTCACTCTTCTAATATAATAATAAAAATGAAATTTAAGAAATATTAATTTTTCGACAGTTGCCAAACAATTGTTGAATATATAGCGATGCTAATATAATGCTAACTTGTATAAAAATTAATTAATTGACACTCACCTCTGTTATTTAAGTACATCTCGCTTTACTGTCTCATATATTGATTGTGTTCTACAATTGATGTAAATATCTTATATTATTGTTTTCTAAGTCTTCAACAATATTCATAAATATTCATAAAGCTGTAATCTGAAATATAAATAATAATACTTAATTAAATATTATTAAATATTACATATAAAAATGGATTAAATACAAAATTTATGGCATTTTACCTTTGGTTCTGATAAAAGTATTATTGCATCTAAATACAATCCTGAGATTTTATTTGCAATCGTTTTCACTTTGTTGATATTGTGATGAAAATATTGTAATTGAAGATGATGTGCGTGAGAATTCAATATAAATTCCATTGTTTGTAGCTGTAAATTCATTGAATTAATGACATCGATAGATGAAATAAAATTTTATTTGTTATATTGTTTTACAACTGTTGAAAAATAAAATAAAGTAGCTGCGGCAAAATATGGCCATATGCAATTGGAACTGAATAGATAGAATTTATTTTAAATAAATCTGATTTACACAGTTATTAAATATAATTATTTTAAATAAAACATACATGTCAGGTAACCGATAATGTTGCTGTTGATATCGAAATAGTTTATAAGCATTCAGAATTTTGTATATAAATGTGTTGACATAATTTGTTGTACTTTGGTTCTGGAATTTATTATAATTATTGTTATTGGATACTATTGAAATTGATGATGTTTGATAATGTGAAATTTGGATCAGTATGTATTAATAGTCAATTTGCACCAGTATGGTAATTAAAGCTGATAATGATGGTCCACTTTATGTATACAACCATTGTCACTAACAACAGATTCTTCTTCAGTAATTCCAGCATCTTTGTACCTTAAATTTAGGTATAAAAATATCATTTACATATAACATTAAATATAGAATATTATGATAAATAAACAAATGGTTCAAATATGATATAAAACTTTTCAATGAGCCTAAAATTCTCTAGATGAAATTCTCTAATATTTACAAAATCTGAATATACTGTAATCATTATACTGCTGGAATCTCTTGAATATTTGCTTGCATAATTGTTATTTTGTAAATTCTCATACACATTTGGTATGTAGCTTGCGACTGGGAATATACGATTCATTTTTATAATATTCCTACAAAACGTTACCTAGTACAAATTTCTGCAACAGATTCAGTATATGTGAATAACTTAGTCATATCTCATCAAATTTTTATCAAATTTGGTATATTGGATCAAATTTCTAGATTCTAGACTAAAATCATTAGCTAAAATTCAGAATTATAAATCATTAGCAGATGACAATAATGACACAAATATAACGATGAAAATATTGACTAAAAAATTACAACGAAAGTACGTGAAGAAATTTAATTCAAACAGAGGAAATGTATTTCGTAATTGACAAACATTAAGCATTTGGATTGAAGTATCAAATGCTTTATTATTGCCACCAAATGAATATAAAATTCATGTTACACAAAACAATAAATACATAAAGGTTTGTTATCAATAAATTAACTAAAAAAAAAAAACGATTTACTAATTAATTTATTAAATCAGTTGTATTTTAAAATAATTTCAGATGTTGTTGGAAATGATTATGATTGACATTCATTCGAAGTACAAGCCGAATATAAAATCAATTATACATCAGGTGATTAACATTAAACTAAAATATATTTTGTTTTTGGAAAATTTTATAAATTATACTTACAATTTTATACATCACTAAAATATTGTATTTGTTGTATTATTTGTACGTTGTAATAATTCAGTTTTTGTTTTGTGATAAATCTTTGGCCATCCACTAAACGCCATGTGAAATATAAAAGCATCCATATTTTATAGGTTAGAAATATATCTTCACAGAATTCATCTCTAATTGTATTGCCAGTCTATTAAATATTATAAGAATATTTGTTTTTTCACTTTTTCATATAATGCTTTACAAAAATATAATATTAATAACATTATTTCTATTAATTAAAATTCATACTTCAATATTGCCTATTTTCTGCCGCTTCGATTTTACTGATATATACATTTTTCTATTCTTGACTTGATTTAACGATGAGTGTTGAATGTTGAGTGTCTTGTCTTGCTCTTGATGAGTGTGAGTGTTGAGTGTAGAGTGATAACGTTTGTTCCATCATAAAAAAAAAATCATCGAAATTTCAAGTTAATTTTTTTTATTTCGTATTTTTTTTGTACTTCTCCATTGCCCGATAGATGTCAACATAATCAAAGAATAAATATTAAAATCAAAGCTATAATTCTTACATTATAATCCACCACAATTTCCACCAAAATCTCCCCTTAATTTTTTCATACTGTTTTTCATGAACAAATAACTGTTTGTAGTTTCCATAAATTTGACGCATTTTTTCAAATTTTCCCTGGGCAAACGAGTGACCACCAGATGATAGATAATAATTTAATAATTTAATAACAATTAATTTTTTTACTTTAAATTCGTCGTACTTAGCCGCCATTGTTGAAAATGATAAAATAAATAAAAGACAATGTGAAGAAATTAAGGAGATTATGTCGAAATGAAAATTAGTTAATTTCATTTAGTACAAAAAACGGTAGTAAAATTAATATGCATAGGGAATAAAATAAAAAAAAAAAATTTTTCAGAGAAAATTGTTACTACAGATTAGAACGGTTTTATCGAAAACCTCGGATATTCCTTTGCATGTGAGCCCGTACACGTTATCACTTTGCAGGGAGGAGCCAATCCCTGTACAACTGTAACATATTAAAGTAATATACCAAAGAGATTCCTGAAGTTTAAATTTACAAAATGAAAGATATGAGAAAAAAATAACATTTTGACAATGTCATTTGAAAAAAACTCATATACAAATTAAAAAGTAAAGCTAAATTGCTCGAATAAATTATTAATACGCGATCACGAATATATTACAATGTCAATCTTTTTATAGGTTTGTCCGCCTACACAAATATTGGCTATTATTCCACGTGTAGAGAGGGACCAACAAAATTATTCATAAAATATAAATAAATAAATAAATAAATTTTGTTTCCTTAACCATCCAGAGTGCTTGTGTTTTATTATATTTTAAAATTAATTAATTTTCAAGCTTTAGTTTATTCAAAACAAATATTAAATATTATTAATATAATGTTGACAATAAAACACAAGCGTCTGGTTTGATCGAAACAAAATTATTAACAATTTCAACAACAAAATTTTGTCATAATTTTTAATATTTCATTAGGCGGCCCACAAAAAGAATCCAATAATTCTAAATTCTAGTAAGAAAAATAAATTTCTTTTAAAGTAAGTACATTCAGCATACATTTATATTCGGAGATATATGGCAATATAATCAATAAATATGTAGCTGCTGGTTCACTGATAATTTAAATCTTAACATATATATTTTTCATATTTGTCTTTCAAAATCAACGAAAATTTTTATTTTATTTATTTATAAATATAGCATTAACTTACTTTGAATTAATAATAATGAATATGAAAATTGAGTTTTTAATTAATTTTGTATCTCAAAGAAATTGTTGCTATCTGAATACAAATTCAATATTTAGCGTACAAAATCTTTTATTATTTTATAATAAATTAATTTACAATTTTCTTACCATTAAAATTTATCTATAATTATATATATATTTTTAAAATTTGAAATAAAAAACCGTACACTAAAAAAAAATATGAACAACGAACGAAATATGTATAATAAAAACGTGAATTTTAAATTAATAATATAATTACAAATAAATATATATAATTTAAAAATTGTGTTGATTCTTTTATATGTATATGTTAATGTATGTATATAAATATATATTATAATATATATAATTATAAAGTTATTCTTAAAAAATATATACAAATTATTAATTATATTTACAAAACTTCGTGGATATAATAAAAATTTTCAAATAATTTCTTATAATTTATAATTAAGAAAAGAACATAGAAGTAAACACACATAAAAAAAAAAAAAAAAAAAAAAACAAATTAATACAAAATAAAGAAACTAGGGCACACAATTAATTATTATTAATAATTGAAAAAAATATCTAAATTTTTATTTATCCTATCCTATTTTATATCTTATTTTATTAGGTATATTAATTACACCACCACCAATATTTAAACTTGATTTCCAATAGCATTTGTAACATTATTACCAACTTGTTGTTGTTGTTGGCCGCCACCGACTACAGCATGTCCTGAAGCTGCACCATGATGTCCAGCAGGGCCAGTTTCAGATATATTTGATGCATTTTCAGCTTCAGAATCTTTTATTGAGCCCGTATCTTCTGGATCGACACCAAAAAGTGAACGATATTTTTTTGCTATTGTTTCCCAATCAGCTACATTTTCAATACGATTAGCCGCTACTTGTGCAAAACTCATTTGTGAACCCAATGGCGATAGATGAACAACAGACAATGCAACTGAATCTATATTTTTGGTATATATAAATATAGAACGAAAAAAATATATATATATTATTTTGTATTCTTTTTCGAGTTATTTCTTTTTGGTTGATATTCATTTCAGTTCTCTAAAAATTTTTTCACAATATTTCTGTTTCAGTACACGAGTTTTATGAAGAGAAAAAAAAAAAAAAAAAAAAAAAAAATTAGTAACATACCGCCGAACAATAATCAGTAAATAATGACAATAAAGAGAATTGATATGAATATTTTTATTTTATTTTAAAAACATAAATAAAAATTCAAAATAAGAAATTAAAATTTTTTTAAAGAATAATAAAAATTAAAAATAAGAAATTAAAATTTGTTCAAAGAATAATAAAAATTTCAGAAAATATTCAATTCTTAAGTGTTTTTTTAATAGCTTTATCGTTTGTTTGATTGCGATGATGAGCATATAGCGAGCTGCAAAAATATTCCAATTTATCAAATAATACATATAAATTTATATATTACAATTTTACACAAAATTACAAAACACATAACAATATATAAAAATATAGATAGACATAAAGTATTATATTATGGATTGCATTATAAATTAATAATATATTAAACATAAGAATTTACAATGCAATAGAAATTTGTACAATAGACGGAAAAACATGTGAAAATTTATAAAATTTACAAAAATTAAAATTTCAAATAAATAACAACAAATTGTTACTTAGTACACATAAATTGCAATAACATATTATCTATAATTATAAGTTTTACATGTACAGTACAGAGACACACAATTAAAAGAAAACATAATGATGAAAATAATATATATTTTATACATACGTACGTGTTTTATCAACTTTAATTTCTTTTCTACTTTTATAAGATTTTTAAATTTGTTTTTTAGAAATTTTTGAAAAAGAAAAATACAAAAAAAGCCATGCGCAATATGCAAACCTTTTGGTGCCACCTGACCTTTCTTGACTTTAGATAACCATTTAGCACCTGCTTTTGTTCGCGGACTAGCCTGACGTATTCCCATCATATTGACAAGACTTTGACGCTTTTTCCGTTTCATTCGTGTCTGCAATAAATGATTTTTAATTTAAAATAATTAACGAATACATTATTGCATTTACTTTTTTTGTTTTATATCTGAACAAACAATTATAAATACCTTGCAAATTTGTAATAAATACATAAACCATGTTGTTATTAAATTTAATGGTGCTGGAGCTGTTGTTGTACGATGCATATTTCTTATAAGTTTAGATAAACCAAATTTCCATTCTATGTCAGATTGTGCCTATATTTTTTTTGTTGTTATTTGGTGTTTATTTTTTTTTCCAAGTAAAATATTATAATTAGTTATCTGGTGTGTATATTTTCCAAACGGTTATCAAATGGTTATTGAATAATTAATTTTTTATTTTATTTTATAGTATAACATTTTCATTAAATTTTTTCAATGTATTATTGTAAAATGGTTGAATCAATTAATTATATTAATGAAATATAAAATGTATATATTAATACAATACAACAGTACAATAATTATATCTATTATTACGTAATAACTTTTAAACAATAAAATTCTATAATTACGAAAATATTTACTAATTTTTTAAGTCTATTTTTTTTTAAATACAATTTTAATTATAGTGTGAAAAAATATCAAATACAACTATTGAATTGTAGTACCAAATATACAAATATTTGAAAATCATGCTATTGCAAAGATATGTAATTATAATTTTGTGCAATATTTTAAATAATACACAATTCATCAAATAGAAATATGAGATAATGTAACACATAATATAATATTTAATTGTTTTTAAATAATAGAATAAAATATTCGATTTGGTCAATACAATGCAATTATAATAATTATTCTCTATTGCGTATATATGCACCGGTTAAAGAATTTATATTGAAACTAGATTTCGGAGTGAAATACAAAAATTTAAATACGTTTTTGATAGTAATTATAGACCACAACGAGTTATGTGTGCGTGTATTTATCATCATCATCGTCGTCGTCGTCCATCAAATTCATGTAACTCCAAGTCGAACATATGTCAACTACTCCAAGCATTCATTACAGTCAAGTTGGTAAATTATTCTGCGCAAAAAGTGGTCTTCATGGACTTCATGTGGACTATTTCATGCATGGTTGACAAAACTAGATATAATATCCGACGAGCTGACGACAGGATATACAGGCTAAATTGGTTAAATCAGGAATATTTTAAGAAGCGGCGGTTTTCTGGTGAAAAAAGAATAACCAACAAAAACTATAGACACGATGACACCCAAAATCATTTACTGACGATGAATTCAATGCATCTCGCAATATGAGTTTATTCGTCGATGTTCCAGGCTGAATTCTACATTATATTTCAGATTATAAAGCGGTTCTGAAGACCGTTCCTAAGAGTTTTTGGTTTCAACGCGATTCTCCATTCGGAGTAACATTCAAAACCCTATGTAAATTGTTTGTGATGTAAATTTTTGAAATCCGATACTTCAAGATGGATTAGCATGAACGCTTTATACCCACTGCGAAGGCGCCAGTGATAATTTAATTGAAATGTGCATGAAAGTCAATTTTCCAATGTAATTTATGGATGCCATGCCAGTTAACAATTCTGTCGCGCCACTGTAACACAATTTATTGTTTGTTAAATTAAAAGAATTTAAAATCAATTCTAAGCTCTACATAAAATGATATATAAACTTTGAAAATAATAAATATAGATTCCTTCTCTATATACCCAAAGATCCTCTGTAAAGAGAAAAAGAAATTATGTATTTAAATAAGAAAAACATGTGGAATATCTGTATGGAAAACGATTTATGATAAGTGTCTTATAAGTAGTAGTAATTTCTTACTAAATTATTCTCCAACATTTTATATGTACATTTAGATTGACGTAAGACATTATTGATAAAATTTCATGAAACCGATATGTCAGTTGTAATATAATTGTTTAATATAGGTTGGTTGTTGTAAAACGATATATATATGGAACAGCACAACACAACACATAAATGAGTTTTTGTGTAACATCCGATTTTAATGATGATAACATTACAATGAATAAATTACGTTACAAAATATACATTATAGGTAAACCAATTTTATCTTATCTTCTACGAATACATAATGTGGATAATTGGTGCAATATTCAAACTATCAAACAAACGCTTAAAGTTTTTTTTTTCCTATTTTATAAAAAAATATACTATTATTCAAATACATTAATTCAACAAAATTATAAATAACCAGTAAATAAGTAAAAATCGCCCGTTTAAAAAAAATAGTAGATATATTGTAAATATATCTATTTCAAATTTACGTAATCATCTGAAAAATATGTAAAAGAAAATATATATTTATACATTAATATTAAAAATTAATTAATAAATAAATAAATAAATAAATAAAAAACACAAAACAAAACATAAGCTCATAATTTTACTTACATGGAAACTTCGTACACGAGAACCAATTAAATATTATTAATGTTGTGTGTATATATGTAATAAAAGATGATATATAGTTAATTCCATAATAGCAATATAATTATAATAATATTTATCATTTCTTTAAAAAAAATTTTTTTATGAAATCAAAATTGAATGGTAATAATTATATAGTAATTTATAAACATTTAACAAATTACATTATTCACTCAACTTTAAATAGAATATCTAATGATGTATTACATTTAAATTATATGTATATATTAAAATGTGAAATAAAAAATATAAGTAAAATACACAAAAATTATTAAATTAATTACTTTTTACATAAAATACATTACAAATAAAAAATGACATAGGTGAATTTTTAATTTGTGGTAAAATAAACAGTTTTAGCAATTCCAGATGATGTAAATTGTACGTACATATAATTTAATAACATAACTTTGTTATAAAATGTTATTGTAAACGGAAAGTCGTATGCGGTGGTTAAAATTTACGAAATCGACTTGTAATTGCAAAAGTTAGAAGAAAAAAAATGTTTCCAACCGAAGCAAATAAAGATGCGATATTACTTAAAGAATTGAAAAAGTTAGAGTAAATGAACAAAATGCTAATAACAAGCATAAACGACATTCAATATATCTGCATTTTCCATTTACATTACATCTAAAGTGCCAAGAACGGAATGGTTCGAGGCGAAGATACAATTTTGAATTAGACAAGTTGTACGGTCAATCAAATATTGTCAAAACAATCAAAATCAATAGATTAAAATGGCTTGGACACGTATTAGGCATGGAGGAGGAGCATGTGCCGAAAAAATTGTTGACTGGTAATCCAGAAGGTAAAATGAGAGCCGAAAGACTTAAGGCAAGATGGCTAGATGCAGTAAACTGTGATAAAAAGATGCTTAAAATTCGCGATTGGAAGACATTGATTGCGGATAGGTCAGGTTGGAGAAGACTAAATCCACACCTGGGCTATAATGCCATTGGAGTTAGAGTAAGTAAGTAAATAAGTAAGTAAGTATGGTATATCATTACGTACATATTTATACATTACTAATTTTTATAGAGATTATATCATTAGATTAGGGAAACTATATGTTTAAAATAATTGCACTCTACGGTTACATATCAACATTGTGTTTAGATATATATGGTATATACAAAAATGAATATACAATTCAATTCTGGATGTATCTAATCCATTTGAATGAATGAATCTAGGATAATATACACAATAAAATTAAGTTATATTATACTAGATTCAATGCAAAACAGACCAGATATATCCAGCATTGCATTGAACATTAATTCTTCTATATCTCTATATCTATATAATATTAAATTCAATGATATAAAATATATAACCATTAATGAAATAATATTATAGTTTCTACATGTTATTAAAAATATATTAAATTATTTTTAATTTAGTTATCCCTTCACCACCCACAAAAATTACTAAAAAAACTAAATATATATTAGAAAAATAAAATAATTACTAAAATAATTTTGTTTGTTTATTTTTCAATGCAGGCCATGCGTATATGTGCACATTATGTTCAACCAAATGGTGTAATTTAATTTTATGTGTGTAATAAATTTACAATGATTTTAAGAATTAAATTTATTTAAATTTTTAATTTTTAATTAAGAAACAAAAAATAAATGTTAAATAAAATATTAGAAGCAAAAAAAAAAAGAAAAACCAGAAGCTCTATATCTAATTTACATGAAATGCGAATGATGAATTTCAATAATCAATCATTATTTTATATTTATATAATTTGTATATATATTTAATTTATATAAATTATGTTTAATGTATTTTAATGTAAAAAAAAAAAAAAAAAAAGAGAAAAATAATTCCAGTTAATAATACTAGAATTATTATTTTATTATATATTTAGTTCGCTCCATAATAAAAAAAAAATTAATTAAATTCATATATACTAAAGTATAAATTAGTATTTGGTGTATATGATTTAAATTCATTTTTTTTTTGTTGATGTTTTTGAACCAATAATGTTGTATACACAGTTTGCTTGATTTCCACTTTTAATACCATATTTTTCATGCACAACTCATTAATAATAATAACAAAACAAATATATACTAATATGTATATGTAATATTAGTCGGTGATTATAGTAGTATCAAATTAATATAACAATATGCAAAATAATTTTAAATTTTATTTTAAAATTGTATATATTTGTATTTCGTATTTATTTTATATATATATATATTTCTTGTTATTATTTAAAACATATATATAAATTTATATATATTTATATATATATATATATATGTTTATGAGTATTATATATAATTTAACATAGGATATGTACAATATCTTTTAATATGTGTACGGTAGAAATTAAATAAATGATATAATAATTAATTTCTTTAATTCCTTTATATAAAATTAAAAATTGGTTTTTGTATCAATAGTGGAAATTGGACAAAAAATATTTCATTTAATTATTTTTATTAGTCCATCATAATATGCATGCAAAATAATGTCTGTGTATTATCGTTTATTGCTGCATCTTGCTATGTCGTTTTCATACAATAAAATTTTGTTACGTTGATTAAATTGATTGATTGTATAGTAGTATTGCGTTATTATAAATAAATAAATATATATCATCACACAGTAGTCAATTATCTTTTCCAATTTATAATATCCAACCAATATATTCCATTCCATTTAATATAATAATGATGCAAAACATATATGTGTTTATCGAAAAAAAAAAACCATTTATATGCGTAAGTTTGATGAGATATACAAAAGATCGGAACGATAGCACGCGACAAATAAAATTAGATAATACGGATTTTTTTGCAAAAATTAAACATAATTCATTTAAAAAAAAAATTTTTTTTCGTAATATTTTGTTTTAAATTAATAAATTAGGCAAATTTTCTGGTGCGGTAATTTCTTTTTTTATATATATAATTAAGTGTATTTTTATATATGTATTATATTTATATGATATAGATATATACTATATGTGTTATTATGTGTTTAATTGCCAAAAAAATGTGTGTATGTGTGTGTATGTGTGTTATGTTTGATTTGAATTTAAAATAATTAAAATTTATATTAATTACATTATAAAATTTATGTCAAAATTTTATTATATTTGTTGTAGGTACTGTAAATGAGTTGAGCCTATCATAAGAAATATATAACAATATATTCATATTCCAGACCAAATATTAACTATCATTAAGTTTGGCCGTGCCAATTACACTTCTGTGTATCGTATGTATTGCTGGATGGACGGCTCACTCCATCACTGTTTATTTTAATGAATAACTATTAATAACATTTTAAATTAAATTATAATCAATTTTATATAATTTCTTATAAATAATTATATTGAAGGTAAGATTTTTAAACAATAAATAATATAAGGGTTTATGTTTTTAATTTTATTGTATTTATAGAATTACTAGTAATAATAGTTCTTCAATGTCTTTTAATCCATTTTCATAGAATATGAAGTATATCCAAACAGTGGTATTATTATTTACAGAAAGTGTTTTTAAAAAATATTGTTTCTTTTAACAGGGGTTCTTTATTTTGTTATTATTAGATCACCTTTTTATAACATCATATTAAGATGTTTTTATAGGATGACGTTTACTCATTATCAGCAATCAATTTTATAGTATAATTATTGTAATTTATTATACGCATCATATTAAAAACAACTGCTATAGCAGTGAAATTTATACTTTATAAATCATTGTTCATTTTTGTACGACATTCTCTTTGACGACGGCACCCACCCATTCAACAAATAGCTTGCCTCACAAAAAAAAAAATCTGACACCCAAAATTTCGTCCTAGTGGCACTAAAGAAAGAATTGAAAGAATTCACACTTTACAGATAATGTTTTTTTTTTTTTTTTTATGGTTGAATGGAGAAAGATAGTTTATAAACAAATATTTCTATTTTGACAGAAATTTTAAATTACAATTTATATATTTAAAAGCCTATAAAAGCATAAAAATTAATTAATTTATTAATATTGTTATTATTATTATTATTAAAATTGAATTTAGTGTATAATACATTAGTTTTTGTTATATGCTTTTTCAATTCTCATTTTTGTCTTTTTTCTATCTGTAATTCTTACAATAATTAAACAATATCGCAAATAACCCTTTTTACAATAGATAAAACATTTAATTAATTAATTGAATTATATTTTATATTTTTATAGTGACGAAATATTAAGAATAACATTTGCAATGACGCAGTAATTTAATAAAAAACAGATAAATAATTGTAATTATTCAAAAATTTTTGAAATATATATATAAAGAAATGTACTTTTATTGCATTATCTCTGTATAGCAGTAGGTACTTTAACGATCAGGATGATCTGTCCGGAAAATCATTAACAGACACTTAAACCACTTCATATGGATATCGGGTTGGTTGTATGAAATTGATATAGGGCAATTTAATAGACGTCCGAATAGAAATACATAAGTGTCATTACAATCTATCCATCCATACCATTATCATATCACCACCTTACACTAACTTAGTGTTATACAAGTTTTAATTCACATTAATAAGTTATGACACGATACTCGATCTTATATATATTATAAAATAGTAAATGCAAATTTAAAAACTAAATTATAAATGAGAAAATTAATTAACAAGAAAATTGAAAAAGCACATAATGTTATCTGTAAATTTTTGTGATGTGTTTTTATTGTGTTTTAATGTTTTTTTTTAATGGGTTGCCATTTTTTTTATTAAGTAATACTTTGAATTTTGTCAATATAATATGGAAACATGTGTGGAATAGTTGACCTCCCGTGGTGGGATCCATTGTTTAAAGAGCAAACATTATAGTAAATGTTTTCGAATCCTATTTAAACGAAACAAGAGTAAAAAAAAACCATGCAATTACCCCATCGTGTCGCAAACGTAAATAATTTATTATCTTAACATCTTGTGATTATTTTAATTTAATAATTATTAAAATATTAATATAGTGAATATGTGAATTATATATACATTATTCATTATATATATTAATAGATATTTACAATTATAAGACAAAGTGATTAAGAAGAATATATATATAAAAATACGAAAAAATTAAATAAATTATGATAAAAGAAATTTTTTGTTTTTAATTCATTCAACCATTTTTGTGTTTGTGTTTGTAATGTATGCGGGCGGATTTGTGTGTTTGTGTGTGTAAATTTAATATATAATTTTAAAAATATTTCATTTGAGAGAATGTAAAATGGATAATAAATAATTTGTATAACGAAAATTATTTTTTTCTTTTCATCTTGAATATTTATATAGCTTTTTATTTATTTTTAAATCACACTATGTTTATGTGTATGTGTGATATCTTCGGCATTATATTTCCAAAAATTCCGTTTTATTTGCAATTCAAAAAGAAAAACTCTGTTTTTTTTTTTTGTTTATACGTTTTTTTCTTAATTAAATACCTGAATTCTTTGATATGTATCAGACATCATAGCAATCAGTAGATTAATTAATACTACTACCGATACCAACATATATACGCCAAAAACAATTTTAAATAAATAATCAGTTTGCTCTGGTTGTTGTCGTTTTGGTTTTGGATTTGAAGAACCAAAATCTTTGTCGACTTGTGTTTGATCAGTTGTTGTCTGACCGAACACAGCAAAAAACAGCAATTCGAATGACATTATTGGATGCAAGCGAACTGAAAACAAAAAGAAAAACATACCACATATGAAATGAATTGACTATAATTACCTGAATACGTTGATACGTATCCGACATCATAGCGATAAGTAGATTAATTAATACAACTACGGACACTAATAAATATGATCCAAAAATTATTTTAAATAAACTATCGGTCCATCCGGGACGTAAATTTGGCATAGGATTTATATCATCGGTTGTTGTTTGACCAAATACAGCAAAAAATAAACGTTCAAATGCAATAATTGGCGTCATCTTTTCTGTTGATTTATGGATTTTTTTTTTTTTTTTTTTCGGTATAATTAATAAAAATAAATATTTGAATACATATAAAATGTAAACACTTGCAATGTACATAATCATAACCCATCAATTAATAACGCACAACAAAACAGTGTGTGTGTGTGTGGTGGGTGCGATTATTAAAAAATGCACAAACCAAAATAATCGCAATCGCTCGCAATCGTTAGCAAATCAAATAATAATTTGAAATCATTCCTTTTGTTATTATTCTTTGTTGTTTTGTGTGAACATTATTTCTATATAGTAGTACTATAGTATATTTAAAAAATAAAATAAAAACAAACAAACATAACGCAAACATAATTATAAAAGCTTTATGTAGTAATTCACATAAACTTTTCGGCAAAAAAAAAAAAAAAAAAACCAACACACTTTATCACATAAAATTCACAGTCACTTAATCAAACAGACATCACAATATATATATAAAATAATAGTTTTTTTCAAATTTAAAATCAAAAAATAATAACAAACGTGCAATTCTTTTTCATAGAAATCAAATGCAAATGACAAAGAAAAAAAATTGTTCACACAGAAAATAAATTTATTGCACAAAAACAGCCTTTTATTATATTTTATCAACAAATGATTTTATCAGAGACATACCAGCCACAGAATATATAAATATGTATATATTCAACATAAGTGAAGGAATATAGCCTGGTGATGTGTATATTTGTGATGGATGTGGGTGTGTAAATCAGACACACAAACACATCTTCTAAAAAAAATCTTTATGTTAAATAAAGAGAACAGAGCCATTCAAAAACAACAATACAATAACGTAACAACAACAAGACCTGTAAAATTAATAATTTATCAATAAATGTTTTAGTGATCATTTTTAAATATTGAATATATAAAAAAAATTAACATCACTATATTTTTGTATATATTAAAATAAATAAATTCCATTCAATTTAATTAATAATAATATAAGCAAAGGACTATAAAAATGTGTGTGAAGGATATTTTCTTTATAGTTACGATAAAAAAAAACCAAACAAGCGCAATCCTTTTTTTATTATCACTCTCCTTTTCAAACGAAAAATAATATTTATATTTATTCATTTAGCCTTTTGTGTGTAATAATTGTGTTCCGTGTATGTTTGTGTGTGTATTTTTTGTATATTAATTTGTTATACAAAAAAAAAACTAACAAATCACAGCCAAATAAAATATGGGATTTTTCCTCTAATTTCGAAAGCTTAGGTGTTTTTTTTTTTTTTTTGTTGAATAACAAGACAGTTATTTTTTATGTTATAGAAAACTTACTATCTCGTTGATGTTTACGCCGATAATCTGTTAATGGCGATGATGTTTGTGGACTATCCGTTTTATAATTATTATTACTATCTCGAACATTAAATGTAGTAGTTGTTTCAAAGTCTATATCAACTTCTGGGCATATTATTTGTTTTTTTTATGGTGCGTTTTTATGTTTATATAAATGAGAGTTTTATGGTGTATATAAAATGATTATGGATTAAAAAATAAAAAATAAAATATTTATATGACTAATTTTATATAAATATGATTAAATAATTAAGTTAAATTAATTTAATTATATTCTCGCACTATGTGCCTCTAAATAATGTAGTAGTAAAAATGATTTGGGAAATTTTATGTATACCATAACTCTCTACTGCCAAGAAAATAATTATAAATAAAAATAGTCATTGATTGTAGGTATATTTGAAAGATCATTCCAAACATCACTGAGTGTTGTAACACAGTGTTATTATGGAAAGAATTAAATGACACAATAGAAATTCTGTGAAAACACATTCTTATTTGTCTATTAATTGTTGGTTTTCAGTAGCAGCTGTTTATAATTTAATTTTTTTCTTTCAACTAATAATTGTAATATATAATTGAGAAAATTACTTAACTGCTATTTCTATAAATTCATATTTATATATATATACTTATTATCAAAATTTGCAGATAAGAAATAATTTGGTAAATAATTAATATTAATTCTAAAATATGTATTATAATTATAAAAAAAAAAAAAAAATTAATTAATTAAATAAAAATACAAATTAACTTACCATCAGAAAAATAATCTTTTCGTCGATTGCCACGATCTAAATTACGTAAATCTTCTTCGGTCAAAACACTTTTAAATGGTTGATTAAGTGCAACAATATGCATTGAAAATCCAAATACAAATATTGCTAAAACAGCTAAAAATCTGGCCAAGTCTTTTAATAAATCACCAATAATAATGGCCCATGGACCAAATAAATGATGAAATGATAAAAAATCTAAAATTTGTACACAGGCCAGTAAAAACGATAATGCAAAAAATTGATTTCTACAATATAATAACGTTGCCCAATATGCTTTTTGTACAAAAACTCCGGACACATGAACACCAACACCGGTCATGCCAAATAATAGCACCAATAATTTGATTGATCCCAATCCAGATTTATCACTTGGATTTGTTAATTCAAATAATAACAAACCACTTAACCATATCAATAAACCCCATTCATACCAATATGGTAATAAACTTGAACGCAACACTGGATATAATGGTGTTATGCCAACAATCATTAGCAGCAACATTAAAAATATATGTGATGTTAAATATGACATAAATTTTATAATTGGTACTTTATTGTATTTATGGCCCAATGGCAGTGTAAATACTATCCAAACTGGTGGACATATTATAAATGCTATTAATAATAAAACCAATTTAAAACCGGACCAATTTAAAACACCACGCCATAATTCCTATATATAAATATATATGTATATTATATATAAATAAATAAATATATATATACATATTATTGAAAAAATTACAAAAAAGAGAAAAATAAGTTATTTATTAAATTTCTATTATTGTTAGTCAATATTTAATGCTATCAATCCACATTACCTGCAGATATCTTTGTACAACAGTATGTGCAATAACTTCTTTTTGTTCATTTTCAATTAAAACATCTAAAAATTCTGTATTTTTTCGATCGGTTGCTGTTAATATTTTACCAGCCGAATCAGCACCAGCTGCTAATGCTAATAATTCAGTTGCCATAGTTTCACATTGTTTACCAGCGGCTATTAAATCTTTAGCTCGTTCTTTTTCCTATATACATACATATATGAAAAATATAATGCAATCGATGTGAAACATATATAAAACAAATAAAATTCATAATAATAATTATACCTTTGTCGATAGTACAATATAAATATTTGATAATTTGGCAGCTGTATCAACGGGTGCCGGTGACACCAAAACGAATTCTTCAATTGAACGTTTATTATTATTTTTCGATACGACCATTAGATTATAAACAAAACGTTTATCCTCCATTAATGCATACGTATCGTGTTCTTTATGCATTAAATATTTTAAAACATTATTATGTCCTTCGGATGCTGAAAACCATATCGGAGCACAACCATAATTTGTTTCACTTTTCGGTGATGCACCCGATTCGCACAGTAATTTAACAACATCTAAATGACCCGCCTTTGCGGCACAATGCAATGGGGTCCAACCATTTTTATCGGCTGCATTAATTTCAGCACCCTGTCCCAATAAAATTTCAACCATTTGATAATGACCATGCATAGCAGCAATATGTAAACCAGTTTTACCATGACGATCACAACTTTGCAACAATTCAGCCGAACGACTTAATAATAAACCAACAACGGACATATGACCACCAAAACATGCCAAATGTAATGGATTATAACCATTTTCATTTGTAGCCGCATCAACTTGTACACCGGCCGAATTCAACAATAATCGTACAACATTTTCGTTACCCGAATAGGCTGCTAAATGTAATGGTGTCATACCGGATTCCGTTCCAAGTTCAGGTACTAATGATTGGCCACTTGGCGTTTCAGATTTAACTGTTGCAGGTACACTTGTTAATAGTTCACGTACAGTATCGGCTTGACCGTAATAGGCAGCCACGTGTAACGGTGTTAGACCGAGCTTTTTACTTGATATACGTAATGAGTTAGAACTTTTCATTACTTCTAACACCTGACCGTGACCATTTTGTGCGGCTAAATGTACGGCCGTAAAACCAGCTTTATTTTCATCCGTACACGAAGCACCGGCACGAACTAATGTTTTCACAACATCTGCATGACCACCTTTGGCCGCCAATTGCAATGGCGTTGCATCGGTTAATTTATTTCTTGCCGTTATAACACCTTGTCGATCGAATTTCATCAGTTCTTCAATTACTTTAACGGATCCTTGCATGGCTGCAATGTGTGCACATGTATTTCCATCTTTACTTGTGGCATTCACCAATGATGGATGTTGTTGTAGAAATAATTTTGCTACATCTGAAAAATTATTTTGTGCTGCAACATGTATTGGTTTTTGGCCTAAATCATCGGTTGCATCAAAACTTGCGCCCAATTCCAATAATAATTTACATACTTCAATTTGTCCATTAGCCGCTGCCAAATGTAATGGCGTTTGTTTACGTAATGTTAAAATATCAATAACAGCATTATGATCACGTATCAAAAATTTTACTAAATGTGTAAAACCATTCATTGCGGCCAAATGTAATGCTGTTCGACCGACACGTGACTTTGAATTTATAAATGCTTTATGGGTCAATAGAGCATCACACACTTGAAGAAAACCACGTTCGGCAGCCAAATGTAATGCCGATCTGCCGTCAATATCAAATACATCAACTCGAGCATTATTTGCTAATAAATTATTAACTAATTCCATATGACCACGATTGCATGCAATCAATAATGGTGTCCAACCGACAGCCGATTGACGATTTAATGCTTTTTGTATATCTGTAGAAGACATATGTGATAGCATTTCGGTTAATACGTCATTATTACCAGCTACAGCACAATAATGAAATGCAGTCTCTTGTGTTTGTTTTGTTTGTAATGTTACGTCCGCCCCATTTTCTAATAATAAACGTACTATTTCTTTATCTGATTCCGGTATTTTAACATCTTCTTTCGTAACATTACAAATGTAATGCAAAGCTGTGGCACCATCTTCATTTACTGTATTTATATATGATTCCAAAATATCTTGTCCATGTTTTTCTTTTACCGATTCAATTAATTGTTTTACAATTTCCGGTTGGCATTCACGACATGCTAAATGTAATGGTGTTTCACCAGCCTATATAAAATATATGTAATTTTTTTTAAATTTTTGAATTGCACACGTCGTACAAGGTATAAATATATATATAATACAGAAAAAAAAAATAAATGTGCCACTACTAACCAATAACCCCACTTACAATCTGTGCAATTTATTATTAATAAATATATGTGTTACAATAATTTACTTTAGATTTATACATTGCATCGCCGTCATCTTCTAATAATAATATTAATGTTGCTAAACTACCATTACTGGCCGCTACATGTACAGGCGTTTGACCATCATCTGTTGTTAAATTTGGTCCAGCACCTGATTTTAATAACATTAATGCACATCGATCACCGTCTTTTACGCGCGCCGCTATGTGTAAGGGTGTTTCACGTAAACGTCCACCACGCACATGTACATCGGCACCATAACCTAACAGTGTTTCAACCACAGCTGGTTTTGCAGATTCAACTGCTATATGAAGAGCTGTATAATTATCCTAAATTTTAATTATATTATTGATTTTAATTATTTAGTAAGCGATTTATTTATTTTATTTCATTTATTCAAAATTACATTTGTTGTTATGTCGACTTTTTCGCCACGTTGAATTAATGTATTTATTATGCCAATGTGTCCATATCTCGCTGCTGTATGTATACTTCTGGCTCCACGCTAATTTAAATAAATACAATATATTTTAATAAATTACATTTTTTTTTTTATTTTTCTTCCACTTTTCTTTACCTTATTCGGCATATGAAGATAAACACCTTTTTTAAATAGCATTGTAGCACATTCAGCATGACCATTGAGGGATGCAATATGCATAAGTGTACTACCATCTTTTGTACGTTCGTAAATACTAGCCTTAAATTTATCCGCTAATATTTCAATTACATTTGCATGTCCATTTTCAGCAGCCAAATGCATTGGTGTACGATCTAAATTATCGGCTATTGATGCTGATGCACGTACACCATAAAAATATTTCAATAAAGCTTCATCACCTTCAGCCGCTGCTATATGTAATGGTGTTTGTCCTTCACCATTTTGTGTATCAACATTTGTACCATAATCAACCAATATACGTACCATATCAACATCTCGTCGTCTTGCTGCCAAATGCAATGCTGTGTCTCCATTTGCAGTCGTTGCCTTATATAATTTAGAAACAGAAAATGCACGTATAATAAAATATTTTAAAAGACTTTGCGAATATATTTGAAGCAAGACACAACCACTTATAAGCTGACCACCATTAAGTCAAAAAAAATTATATCTTTTATTTCGATAAATAAATACAAAAAAATATACTTTTTTATAATACTTATACTATTCATTTTTAACACTATATAAACACACATAGTTGGTAATATAGGTATTGCATAAAATAGTGTTATTTTAAATTAATTTGTTGCTGTGTTAAAAATTTACTTTCCTTTATACAAATTGTTTATTCATCGTACATTGTTTCTAAAATAATTTCTTATTGACACAGTTACAAACATATACAGCTGCTTTAAACCATTGTATAATAAAATATGAAAATATATGTAGTAAATGTACAGACGGAAATTAATATTAAAACTTTATATTGTTCTATAATAATCAGTTTTAAAATATTTTTATATGTTGTTTAATATATTAAAAATTCCAAGACATGGAATGGGGTGACGCTATAAAACACATATATAATAAAGTTTTCAATATATTTTATATACAGGTAAACAAAAAGTAAGTAAAGATATGTATTTTAAGTAAACATGCAAAACGCAATATTCTTGTTATTATTACCTATACCATATATATATGCATTATATTAATAACTATAGCTTGAGAACCATTTACATCGAGAAATTAGGTTACTATACCTATATAATTTTATTATAAGATATATTAGAATTACGCGATAAGATTGTTTGGTTATTGAAATTATGATCAAAATTAGACGTATCTCAATGATTGATAACATTCTAATTTAAAATAATATTAAAATAAATTCAAATAGTAATCTTACAAATTGTTTATACTTTAAGATGACTATATAAATCGATTGCAGAAAATACGGAGATTCAAAATTTGCTAAAAATTGCAATATATAACATAGAATATTAAAAGATGTAAACAATGGCTATAAATTATATAAGTTATAGTAGTTATGATTTGTTAAACAAAGACAAACACAACGATGTTGTTTATATACAAAACTTATGTTTATAATACAATGATATCTAAACATTGTAATAATATAGACTTTACATATAATGTTAAATAATCTTTTTATCATACATATATAGTAAGAGTTTATATCCACGATAAATTATTATAAAATATATATATATACCTTTAATTGTTCCGCCGTTTGTGCTGATAAAAGTTCTCTGCACATAGACTGATTGCCCGCTTCAACAGCTAATAATAATGGTATTTTACCTTTCTGTAAATCAAGAACACCTTTTATTAAATTTTGCCATTTCGATTGACCATGTTCACGTTTTTCAGCTTTTCTTTTATTCAATGCTATAAAACTTTTGGCTAATTTTTGTAATGCAGCTTTTGTGTTTGCATTTTTTTGTTGTGTTTGCATATTATTATTATTATTTATATTATTATTTATATTATTATTATTATTATTATAATTATTATAATTATAAATTTTATTATTATTATTATAAAAAAACTGTTTTTCTTTTCTTTTTTTTTGTAAAAAAATTAATTAAATGACAAAAAATATGTAACAATATTATTTTAAAATTGAATCTTTGGTTTTTATGCGATTGTATATTAGACATAAAATTTCATTAAATTTATTTAACATTTTTATACAATAGTAATTCATTTTTATTTGTGTGCCCGCCAAAATAATACTAACTGATTTAAATTTGTAAATAATAATATAAATACAACCCCACCAAAAAAATTTGACTATTTCAAACTAATTTTTTTTTATTATTATTTATTATTTATTCATTTATTTGTTTTTATATATATTTTCAATATTATAATAATAAACAGCACATTATGTATATGTATAAAATCGAAATGAAAACGATATGTCTATTCGGAAAATTTTTTGTGTTGCAAGTACAGAATAAAATTGAACGTATATATAAGAAAATGCCAATTGAAAACAAACTAATTCTACTGAAACTGCTTATTGATCTAACGAAACAAATTTTCTCGAGGAGACATTTCATGTTTTTTTATATTATTTTATATATTATACAAATTATATATATATATATATAATATAAACATTTTATTTAATATAACCCCTTATTGAATATGTTGATTATACAACTTTTATGGGTACAGTAATCTCAAAAAGTTATTAAACATACTATCCCACATATATTTACTGTGCCAAAATGTTCAATGGCTGGCTATGAGTAAATATTTTATTTATGAAAGTATTTTAATGTATGCGACGTATGTGTGTGTGATTAATACCATATATATAATATACAATATGATTTAATTATGACGAATGTTATATGTTAAATTATAGTTCAGCAACAGCGAGTGAGAAATTGACTTAGGAAATGTACAAATTAATACATTATATTCATATTGAAATTTTTTGTTATGTGAATTTCATATATAACTGTGACCTAAAACATTTATTGTAATCTATAAAATGTTCTACAAGATGTGTGAGGAATTGTAAAACATTTTTTTGAAGAAGCTCCGTTCGACGCGATCTCCTACTCCTATTCCACATTGTGCAGAACAAATTATGTATGCGATGAGTTCCATATTGTTTGCATCATATATTCAACAAAAAACAATGTACATTATAATATATTTTCATTTATATTATAATTAAGTTTATGGCAATTGATTATTTATCTGTAGCTGTACGATAATTAATTATTTTCAGAGGATATCAACTAATTTTTTAATAGTACTGTACATAATTGTATTGATATAAAATTATATATTCATAAGGGGTTATATTTAATTTCATGTATGGTTATGTGATGTTTTTATATATTGTATAATAATAATAACAACAACAACCACAAATTTGGTTGTTGTGAAAAATCACTATATAATGCAATATAGTAATATGGCAATCACAAATCAATTATTATTATACAAAAATTCTATATTTAAATTTTATTTATTTACTTTTTTGTTTTTCAAACATATTTTCTGGTTTTTTTTTTTTTTATTGTCTGCTGAATGCGAAATAATTTAACTAAAACTATCTAATATGAATAGTAAACTTGCTGATTATATATGTATTTCATGAAATAAATTTTAATCATTTTATTATTATATGAATTATAATTGTTATTATTATTATTATTGGTAACAGACATTTTCGATTTTATTTTAATTCCATATTATTATATGGTGGAAAATTTTTAGATTTTCAATTACATAATAGTATATTAGTATATATTATAATTTCTATATATAGTAAATATTTAGTTTGAATTGATACAAATATGCATGCATGTTTAATGACATAGTATATTATAATATAGACAAATATAAATAAAAACAAGTATTATATCTATGAGAATGCAAATGCATAATAAATTTAAAAGTTATAATCTCTGTATAGAAATATTGATGTTGAACTTTTAGATTATATTATATTGAAATAATAAAAAAAAAACTAGAACACGAATAATGATAAAAAAAATGCATATTCAACTCGTCTATAATATGCATGCCATTAGACAATATTTTTGACGTGCGATATTATACTATTATTTATAATAATAATAATAACTTATTCAGTAGACTCTTTCTATATATTATCATAACATCTAATAATATATACACCTATTCTAAATACTATACCATATGTATACTTAATATATATATATAGAATAAATACTAGATAACATTTTAGTGGCGCATAGTGTTTAACACATTTATTTATATTGTAAAAAAAAACAGATATCAGATAAATTGTAACATAACTACTAAGGATTCATTTACGAGTCGGTGTCAGTTTTATAGATTTTCCCGTACTACAACATATAACAAGTAATATTTTTTTCCAACTAACTGAATAATATTTAGAAAAAGTATTCTCTTGTTGAACATAACTCGCGCCTTGTTCGGTTTATCTAGATTTTAGATTATTAAATTATCTAGATCATCATTTAGATAAAGATAAATTGCAATCATTATCTTATCTAAAAGCTAATGACGAAGAGGAATATCATCTTTATCTTATCTAGTTTGAGTGAATAAGTTATCTGTTTGCTAAAGACCATCGCAGATAATATGAAACATAAGGTATTATAAATTTTGTGTTAAATTTAATCTGTGTTCCTTTTATACTATAGTGATACATAGCGTTTTCTTAATAAAACCGGTATCGCCATTCGGATATCCTACAAGGACTAGATGAGCTAACTCAGGATTCGTTGTACCAACAATTATTGTATATATGATAAAAGCATAAAACAAAAAATATTACACACAAGCTACAAACGCATAAAAGATTGAATTTTAATAAGAATAGCAAAACTTATTCGGTCATATATTGAATTTTGGAAAATGTCACTGGGGAAAGCTATACATTCTGGCATCTGTTTCTCGCGCGCACAATTTAAACTCATTTGGGTTACACCTGCAGAACACATCATGACATCGTTAAAAAATTTGTTTTTGTCAGAATGAAGTCAGGACACAAAATATGTGATACTAATAGTATAGTATTATTTTAGTTGCATTGAAAACATTAGTAATAATAATAAATCCAACATAATCAATTTAAACACTATTGAAGCTATAACATAAAGTCGTAGCGGGTTAAAAAATTCGAAAGCATGAAATACATGAAAATTCTATATGGATGATTTTGTATGTTCGATTTTTGAAAATTGGATTCCACAACAGCGGACTATATACCAGTGTTTGAAACCAATTTCTTAAAGCAGTTCTTCTATGGTAGCAAATAAAAAATAATGTTTTATATATAACCATAACCCTCTGTTTGAAATAAATTAAAATTATTGATGCCTATAAGTCGAAAAAGAATATTCCCTATTCAATTTCAAGCCTTAAAATAAAAAAACAAAAAAAACGTGAAAAAAAAACAGAAATAAATAATATAAAAGAAAAACTACCCACCACGTGCTATATACATTTTTGACTACAACTATTTGATATTAAAACAGAAATATAAAATAACAAAAAATTTATGGAAAAAGGGTTCACAAAATACGCGAATGTGTTATTGTAAAGTATTGTAGTATGTTGTATTTTTGGTGCCAACTAGTTCCAACAAAAATATTAGAAAATATATATAGTAATTGTTATATATTGTATATAGCCAAAGAAAATAAATATATAAATATAAATATAAATATGTGTGTGTATATATGTTATGTAATATATAAAAAAACACACGCAAATATTGTCTCGAATCCATGGAATTGAACACTAGTTACAATAATAAAAAAAAAATGTTATGTAACTACCAGCAACATCTCCATTATTTTTATAGTGTTTATATTTTTTGTTTATGTTTTTACTTCAATATTTTAACAATTTCTTTTTGTATATATTTTTAACTGATGTCTTAATATTACATTCTTTTTTTCTTTATCATTAAACACCATATCATACATTGAATAAAAGAAAAGCTTTTAATTTTAATTAAAAATTTTTAACAATAGAACACACACATTATATAAAATGCGTTGTCCTATTATTCATAAATTTAAAGTGTATATAGTAAAATTTTACTTACACCGTCTACTTTAAGTCTTATATCTTTACCAGCTGCAGCTAATAATGATCTTAAAATACTAGTTGCTGTAGCTGTTTGCCGGCTAGCAACAATATGAACAGCTGTTTGTTGTTTTGTCTAAATAAAAATTTAATAAATTATATAAAAAGTAGTTTTATATTTAAAAAAAAAATTATAAAATTAAATGTTGTCACTAATTAATAATATATATGATATAATAAATATAATATAAATATCATTTGCTGCACGCAAACTATATAAGTGTGTATATGAAATTTTTTTTAATATCATAATATTTTGTAATCTTTTTACACCACTACACACGTTATTTAAATATATATCACATATACATGATGTATACATGTTTAATTTAAATTAATGACCTTAAGAGATTAGCACGCAAATAATAGTTATTTTAAAAATTTTAATATGTGTTATATAAAATAACATATATATAAAATATGTATTATACTCGTACATATTACAGGAGAAACAATTAAAAAAGTATACTATATCATATTTATATATGTATATCAGATGAGTTCATAAGTTTTTATGTATATTTTAATCAAATTAAGGATACAAAAAGGAATTTATCAATTCTAGTTTCCTTATTAGTAGAAATACATCAGCAATAAATTTCTATATATTATATAGACAAGTGTTACTTAGCCATATAGTTCCAATTTGTTTCTTTTAGAGATGTAGCAAATTAGTAGCATATTTACAGGAATTTAATTACCGTATGAAAGGATTAAAAAAAAAGTATAGAATTTGAATAAGCTACCCTACTAAAATATATAATTATATATATGAAGCAAAATGAAAATGGAAAAATATACAAAAACTTAAGGACTCCCATTTGATATTATATTTTGTACATAAAATGTATATATACTAATGCGATATATTTAATCTATCCCCGTATTAATTATTATTAATTCTAAAAAATTATTCATAAACATAAATTATGTTTTTAATGATATATCTTATATATACACACATATGTCCGATGCGTACATATATATATGATTGACGGTTTACGTAAACGTAATGTATTATATAAGCGTGACAGGATAATAAGGATAAAAGTACGAAAAGAAAAAAAATTGCTAGTGTTAATTTCAAACAAATTATTATAATGACAAAACATATTTATATTTTATTTTTTTTTTCATTTCGTTATAATATGTATTGTAGTTTAGTTATTACAGGCGATGAGTCTCTTGTAAATTTAAATGTGTCACACATTTAGTGCGGAAATAAATAATTGTGATTAAATTATTCTTATGGGATTAATTATAACATAAAATATAATATTATTATTTTTGTTATTTTTGGTCAACTATTTCGAAACATATGTATGTTATAATTTGTATATACATTTCGTTATGTTTACGTATAATATTAAAATAATAATTAAACACATTTAATTTGCTATGATCAAAATCAAAATAGAGGCATTGATTTTTACAGATAAATTTTGTAAATTTTATTAAAACTATATGTACGCAATAACATTATAATAAGTGAGATATTTTTGGTTTTTTATCAATTATGTATTTAAATGTCGTAACACTTTACAAATTTAAATTAAATTTTCCATAATTATATATATATATATTATTTTTTGTATATAGAAAAAATACAATTATAAAATTTTAATAAATATTTTACCTTTTCTATATATAAGCATAGCTTTTAAAAACTTTTCGATTTATAATTTTACAGAAAAAACTTAGAAATATAATTAATTAATCGCAAAAAAAAAACTCAACTTTTTTAATACAAAATCTTACCTATTCTTAATATAAACCGACTTTAAAATATTTAATGGATTTTTTTTCTATCAAGTGAATCCTTTCTACATATATATATATATATATATTCTTATATGTATGTAATGTACGCGGTTAAGTACGATCAGCGCCAATAAACAACAGACATGTAAGAACTCAAAAACTAAACTAAAATTATTCTAAATCAAATTTGAAATATATTTTGTTTGTAATTTTTTGTTCATATACATATATAGTCGAAAATAATACTATAAATATATATTTTACAACAATACGGGCAGACATATACAAACAATTACTATATAAACTTATATGTTTTTATGACATATTGTGTTCCCTCCCAAAGACGAACATTCAACTATATATTTCACACATTTTATAACATATTCATTCAAAATAATATATCCTCGTATATTTATTTTTATTTACAAATGGTATTGCTTCAAATATTATAGACTTCACTAACAAACATTGATTTGTTTCCCCTTAAAATCTTTCCATATACATATGATATAGATACATATTTTGCATATGTTATGCTCTATAACACAACTAAATATATGTATATGTAATATGTCAGAAAATAAAAAACAATCTTACAGAACTAACACTTCATGTATATGATTTACTTATAAAACATTGTAAATATAAGCATAAAAACTTTGCAGTATAGTTATAATGCACCTGTGTATGGTTACAACGTTGTTATTCAGATATTTTAAGTGTTACTTCTCTGTAACACTGCTTTATTCTGTGGTAATATGTATAGAAAATAAATAATATATATATATATATATATAATATAAATCCAATAAATAAATATAATAAAACATAAAAATTTTAGTTATTTCTATCACGAAAGGTATGTTGAACAACAATACATTTAAATGTGTCTATTCTATAATAATATTTGTTACAAATAATTCCATATATAAATAGTAAAAGGTATTATTTTGCGTATGAATTTATATATATTATGGTAGAAAAATTTAATTTAAAATTAATTTGGCAAAATATTAAAAATAAAAAGAAAATAGGAAAATGAAAAAGTATAAAAATTTAAATTTTCCAGTTTGGAATACAATTTCACTATATGGGAAAAAATCAATCGTATTGAATATAACAAAAATTCAACTATATTCAATGTGTTTTTAAGATTGAAAATTTAATAAATTAAAATTTCAAAAATAATATACCACATGTAAATAAGTTAAAACAATTTATTCACGATTTTACAATCTATTTACATAATGATCCGATTAATAGTCGTCTCTAATTGATATACATATAGTCTATACAATCAAATGTGAAATATTTAAATTTTATTATTATTTTATTTGTGATATTGACAATAATATCAAAAATTTAAATAATAATTAACAATGTACTCGTAAAAAATACTGCTCAATGAGATCATATATTAGCTCGTGTTTATATAAAATTAATTTCTTTCAAATATTATATTATTATGATATGTACCTAATCTATAAACTATATATGTAGTTAGACTTACACACAACATATCGTTAATGATGCATGAAGTAAAATGAAATGAATGATACAATTATACAATAATTATGTCAAGCGTATATACAATAATATCATTATTTAAATAAACATTAATATTATAATATAATAAATATAAATAAATATAGTAAATAATTTGACACAATTAAAATTATTGATATTTGTTGATGCGTTGTGTACGCACATATTGATCAAAACCCGAAAAAAATGAGTTATACAATATACTCGCATATAAAGTATTTAAAACGAGCATATAAAATTTAATTTAAATTCAATCACCTAAACAATCTGAGACAGTAGCTCTATGGGCTATAAGAACTAATTTTCTATATATAGAAAGTTTCATATGAACTATAGTTTTATATAATAATTTATTAAAATTCCATCAAAATTAAATGAAAATTAAACAAATTACCAAATTTCTGTAGAAGGGTGATCAATGGAAATTAACTTATGCTGGTATAGATTTTCTAGGATTTCATTATAGGCACAACTAATAATACATATATATTCTCATATATATTATAAGAATTCATATAAAATTTAATCAAAAAAAGAATGAGAATTCACCGAATTGACACATTTGCATAAGTCTCGTAAATTGAATTTAATAGTACATTGAAATTAGTATGTTTATTAGAAATTAACAAATTTCTGTATTACACAACAAAAATCCGTAAAAATATAAATATATCATTCATTTAAATTTTTATAGTGAACTAGTAAAAATTAATCTAGTTTAATTTTTAATTATTTTCAAAATGGATAATAGTCGTATATCGATAGATTATCGAATGTTTACATACATCTGGTTCTGTACATGTACACAGAGACGGCATCATAAAATATATTAATCGTATAAAATTTATATTAAATCATCCGAATAAATTCATTGAATAATTCATTTGAATTATTTTACTATAAATACAAATATGTATCATATATGATTCATGGAAGAATAATCTTACTATTAATGCTGGGTCAGTTCGACTGGTATAAAATATGAAAAATGCATTATAATAAAATCTGTAATTGCAATATAAAAAAAAAATTGTAATAGTGACGGACAATTAACGGCTAAGCAGTTATTTATGTAAATTAAACACACAGCAATATTGTACGTATGTTTTGTCTATCTTAACAGATATTAGCTATTTAAGTAAAATTATTACTATTATTGCAAAGATTTTATAAATAACTGAATTAAATATATGAGCTAAATTGTCAGGTAATACATTTTTGCATTGTTGCGCGTCTACTATATTAGGAATACTTCGTTTATATAATAATATTATACTATTAATGACAATTATGAATTAAAATTCAATTCATTTTTATCAAAATTATATGATCTTAAAAAATTGTGTAATCAAAATTTTATTTAGATACAGAATTATTACTCTATTATTGTACTCGATATGAATTGTGGTGATACGTTGTCAAGCGTAGATTGCGGTTTATTAAACAACTGTCAAACGAATAATATAATAAACATTGAATAGCTTTTTTTTTTTTATACATAACAATAGAAAATTATAACATATAAAAATATTACAATATATTGATAAAATTTCCCTTAAAATGTAATTTCTATTTTATAAAAAACCAATTCACACATTGTACAGTGAGTGTTACACATATATAATAGAAATAAAATAAAAAAAATATGGCATTATATTTAAATTAGGGTTATACACGAAAAACAAATTTGTTGCTTTCAATAATTTTTTTTAAATGTAATACCGACGACGACCTCTTTAAGAAAAAAAAAAAATAAATAAAAAAGATACGAAAAACTAAAAATAAAATAGGTCAGCTATTATTAATAATACAATATTTTATTGAATTAATAATATAAACGCATATATAAATGTAACTATGGTATTTTATTTATATAGATATTAATTTTCCCTGTTTTTCCTCTTTTAAATTTATTCTAACTGAAAACAGTTTTTTTAACTGTTGAAGAATTTTAATACAATGAGGGTGTATACCTCCTGCGGTAACAAGAAATGTGCATAAGCAGGACCTTCATATCTAAGAATTGGAATGAGCACAAATCCGTATGTACATAAACCGGGGACTGCTAATTATTATAGAATTTATAAAGAAGTTCATTTACTTTACAATATTATACCAGTTCGACTTATATGCACATTTGGGTTTGTACTCATTCTGCACTATATACCAATTATTTGACATGAATGTATAATGCATATATACATATTTCAGTTAGAGCCTTTTCGATGATGTGACATGCTCCTATATATAGAAATATCGGTATATATATATTTTATATCAATATTATAATTATAATATTATTTAAGAAAACATCGGATTACTAACAATGTATTTAGGATGTATGTATGAAAGTTATAATTGTTATTACTTCTATAATATAGTTAAACATATCGTAAATATGACGGAGATCATAAAAAGTATAACTAATATCATAATTTAATACTATACTATAATTAATTACAATATAATATATACTTACACCTCCCGTTGAAAATGGATCAACACCACGTTTATTTAATAATAATTTAACGACATCTTCTCTTGAGTACATTGCAGCAATATGTAATACATTATAATTATCCTGAAAAAAAAAAATAAAAAAATAATTAAAAAAAATTAAAAAGAAAATTATTATTATTATTATATTATTTTATTTTGTATTATGTATACATTTTTTTCCGTGAATATAATTAAATGGTCAGTCACATTAACATGCCATACATAGTGTCTATATATATATATATATATTTATACATAGGAATATAATAGTGTATATATAAGCGCAAACAGAAAATCACCCTTGAAATAAATTATATAATTTGAAGAAAATATTTCATTGTTGTCATTAAATCACACGCATAACTTATTAACAAATACATGCACACATATACAAACTATATAATGTTATTAATATATTGAGATAGACATGGATTTCCAAGAATGTACATGCAAAAAATATGAAAATGAAAACAAGCATAACTTAATGATTTTTTATATATGGTAAATTTTTATCATCAAAAAAAAAAATTATGTTACAATATAATAAAATTTCCCAACATTTTTTTTTTTTTGCTATATAATTTTATTATTATTATTATTATTATTATTATTTTTAATTTCATCACATTGCAAATAAATGGACGCATATGGACGAAAATGAAAAATTATATGTTATTAATTTGTGTATATACACACAGTTTTCCAAGTAATTTCATGAATATGAGAAGATGATATCATCGCATGAGCTTATAGTTTTTCTTTTAGTTTATATATTCATTTAATAATTAGTGGGGTTTTCCTTTTTTACTTTTTAAATCATCATAATAATAATAAGAAATAATTTGTAAATGTTCCACACACAAAAATTAATCTCATTAAATTGTCAGAAAAATGTATATATTATACAATATTTTATATTAGTTACTTTTGTGAGGTATACGTTATGATATAGTGCTTTTTAATTATTCTTCATATATACATATGCATTCTGAATAGTTCACGGCCGGACACATAACATGTATATATTTTTGAAAGCGATTTACATCAAATGACGAAACTATATCGCAGTTGTGTGGAAATTTTTCCAGATTTTCCGCAATCATATACTTTAATATGATTGAACTGAATTATTTGAAAAACGTTAAAATAAATGTATTGAAGTTATACTTTTCTTTGTTAGGCCGAACATTTTCCAGATAATCGTCGTATAAAATTTTATATTTATAATATGCAAAATAGCATAAACATAGTGGATAAACATTTTTTTTGCTAACAAACCACACCTTTTGTTAAATGTTAATATATGCCTAATATACACAGATAAGTAATATAATAAAATAAATAATATCTGAAATAATATTACTCCTCAACATTTGATCCATTTCAATAAAATTATAAAAAAAAATGTACAAACAAATATTCAAATTGAAATATTTATATGAGTAATGAGTACAATAAAATTTAGATTAGATTAGAAAGTGTATATTATTTATATATACCATATATGTATAAAAAGAAAGATAATGTATAGCCAAAAGCTGCATGTATACACCTAAACTTTATTAATATTATATATGTTTTAAGAAATAAATATACAAAACTGCGTGACTTATTTAAAAAAATGATGTTAACAATTTTTAATGTTGTTTTTTATTTTATTATACCGCAAACAAATATTCATGATAGGAATTATATTAAATGTATTTATTATACATGTATTCAAAAGTTCTGACACTTATTTACAATTTAATCCATATATAGCTGTACACCGTCGTGGAATACCAAAAATTTAATGTGTACATAATGCAGAATAAGCTTATACCAAGAAGCATAGAAGTAATTAGTCATTTAATAATACATATCGAAAGATATATTAAACTGATTTCGTATATATAATTTTCCGAAATTAGTTTATCATAAACATCAGCTATTTTCTGTGATTTGTGAGCATGTTATTCCATAGTCAAACTAATTTACATAGAGACACAACCCGGATCTTTATCTTATATTACCTATACAATTAGATATAAAAACATACATATAGGTAAAAATTCTTTAAAATGGTGTCTACGGTTATGTTAACAAAAATGTCAAGACCAGTACAGTCGCTTTTATTTAAATAAAGAATGAGAAATAAGCAAATGTAATATGAATGCTATTATTAGATCTTTAATATTTATTTTAAATATTTGACATAAATACACACGAAGAGATATTAGATTTACTTTTACTCTTTCTATAATAAATCCACGAAATTATCAGCATACGTTAATTAATTTCACAATAATATTTAATTTCCAAATATATAATAATAAGTTATATATGGAATGTATATACAATTGAGGGCATGTGTGTGGCTTGAACTAAATTTTCTGTTCCAAATGTATAAAAAGAATATTATATTTAATTTCGTTGTATAAAAAAGAAAAAAAAAAATAAAACTGTGCCATTTAAATTTAATTAAAAAAAAATAAATATAAATTCATTATTTGTACATTAATATATTTTACAGGAAATATATATGCGGTAAAAAAAAAAAAGTGTGAATAAATTAATATAATATAAAATATTTAGGTAAATTTCTTTGGAAAAATCACAGTTGATTTTCTCATGTTATTTTTTCCTTATTTTTGTTAAGTCATCTATAAATCATGCTGTGATATTATTTATTTCGCAAATATATATGCGTATATACAATGCGATTGGATTGAAGATTATGTATGTATTTATTTCTTATTTAATATATACTATATTATTGAAATTAAATTAATATTGTATAATTAAATATATACTTAATATCATGAATCACTTTTATATGGTATACTATATCGTGATCAAAAACATATCAGAGAATGATTCAATAAAGCAAAAACATATTAAATGTATTCTACTGAATTTATTATAACTTCCTTTCAAGCGAACTTAAAAGCTATATATATTTTGTAATGTATAATTTTGTTAAAATATATAAGGACTTGCGTTGTGAACGTGGTTTTCAATTTTTTAAAACTGTTATATTAGTCTCGATTTCGTCGCTGTTATATATATATATACGGAATCCATCCAACCATGTGTTACATATTTTTTAAATAATAATAAATCAAAGACTATGAATTATTTCTTTTCCTTCGCGTTCATTCGATGCTATATATCTTTCGCACAAATCTCGAATTTATCAAAAACATGTTGTTTTTTAATTGGGTAATTCCTTTTGCAAGATCTATATATACTGCATTGTATATCTTCACTACGACAATATTTCGAGATCAAAATTCTGCTATACGATGAATAATCAATCAAGAATTATGATTTGATTAAATTTATTCAAAAATTTAGTTCTTGTAATTGAATTTATTTTTAATAATTACGTATGCGCACGCATTAATTTAAAGCAGTTTCTTATTATTTCGTAAACATTATATTTAACGTCTAATACAACGTCGCCTCATATATAGGTGAAAAAAAAATATAATTTGATGATGTTAACACAATTCATGCAGTGCACATCAAACCGTTAAATTAACTAAATGTTACAGTGATATCAAATTTCATTGAAAACCTAAAGGGCATATAGTAATAAATATCATTTACAAGGTGTACAGTCAAATATAATATACTATAAATTCTTAATATCAATCTTACATAGAATTTTTTTTATAAAATTTCAAAAATATTAAAGCATAAATTTATATAATAATAATGATATATATATATATATATATTGTACATACATAGAAGTGTAAATTCTATTAAATTAAGCAATATTTTCAAATAAAGGTTAATTTATAATTTTTATATAAGCATAGACAGACATATTATGCGTATATATAATATATTCATTATATATATAATATAATTTCAATATTATACACAACACCTCAACCTTTATCCAAATTCATCAGAAAAACATTAAACTATATATAGTAGTTGTGTAATATTTATACACTAATTTGATTATATATATATATATATACAACAACTATCAATATATTGTTTATTGTATCATATCCATAGTTTTTCCATTATTATTACATATATATATATTTATTATAATAGAATACAAAAATATATATTGTAATAAGAAAAAAAATTTCCATTTTATTAAATTACATGGAAAATAATTGCAAATTCATTCATTTATTAAATGAAAAATAATAGTTTGATGATTATACAGTTTTATACTTGTATTTTACTATAATACTTATATATCCTTTTTGATTTTATACATATTTATATGTGAGTCTAAAAAATAAGACAACGTAAACGGAAATAAGGTATAATAATAATAATAATTGTAAATAAGATTTTACATTTTTATTATAAGGTGTATTAAATTATTAAATATATTATACACACACACACGTATGAAATTATACAATAAGGGTATTTGATAATATATATACCTATAATATTATGTTAATGTTATTATTCTTTTTAAATAAAGTCTGATGGATAAAAACAATACAATTCTATATAAATAATATGTATTTTTCATTATAGAGAAATTATTATAAATAAAATAATTTGATAATTTAAGTAATTAATTAACTAAATAAATAAATACAAAAAATAAATGATAAATGTACATTAAATTTTATTATTATATTGATTCAAATATCCATCAAAGTACTTAAACAACATTACATATATGCATCACCGTATATATTGTACATAAAAATTTATCATTTAATTAGAATATGTAATCTAACAAACACATTAACCTATAATTTAGTATATTATTATACATAAATTTTTTTTTATTTTTAATATATAGATATTTTGCTATAAGAATGTTGTTAATGTACATATATATATATATATATAATTTTTATCCTATTTAACTATACAAATATATACACCAATAACATTAACATTTCTTTTAGACATAAAAAATTAACTCATATTTTATATAGTCATACTACGTGTGTGTGTATATATATTATTGCATGTTTAAGAGGTAATTTTATTGATATTATAAGAATATCACAATATTCATTCCATTGAAAAACCTATATAGCATACGTGAATAATATATATGTGCATATACATATAGGTAAATTATAATAATTTGAATAAGGCTTGGCTATCGCAAAAAAAAAAAAATTAATCATTATAAAATATGTGAAAATTTTAAAACAATTTTTCATATACAATATATGTATAGTTGTGTTTTATCGATCATTATATATCGTTATATATGGTATATAATAATTAATATACATATACACCAAGTATCGTACAGCATAGGATTTTTATATAAATGCATTCATAATACAATAATTATTAATTAATTTTTAATTAATAATTTTAATAAATTCAATAATACCATATATAACCGAGCATCTGTATATACAATATATATATATTAAAATTATATGTGATGTTATATATATATATATATATGAAATCACCTTGTAAATAATATAGTATATGTTGTATGATGTATGCATATTATATATATATATGTTATATATATATATATATATAGGAAAAGTTATTACATATAATTATGATGCAAAATAAACTGTGCCAAATACAATATAATAACATTTATGTAGAAGAATTAAAAATAAAATAAAAATAAAAAAACGAATGAAGCACGGAATCATTAATAAATATAATTTAATAAATGCTATTTAATTAATTATATATTTTATTATATATATATATATAGCAATTTTACATATAATATACAATCTATATATGGTATATTTTTATATACCCTTATATGTATACACATAATGTATTGTATATATAATATATAGGTATAATGTATACATAAACATATTATTAATTTATTTACTTGTATATTAACAGGTATATATTACATATATATTATATGTATAATATAATTTAATAAAAATGTTTTGCATATAATAAATTAACTACAATAATAATATATATGGTATATATTTTTTCATTGATTATTCATATATAAATATATATATAATATATATTTACACTATACTAACAAATGTATGTAAATGTATACCACCATCATTCGAATATTTGTTTTTTCAACGTTATACAATACCAATGGTATCATACCATATATATATATATATATATATATGCTATATACTTTAATATATAATAACACTATAATAATATAGTTATCTTTTTCAGCTGTAAATTAACATAAACATGTTATATATTGTTTGTATAGTAATTTATATAATATTAAAATTTTCAAATATTTTACAGGTAATGTACGAGTATATAATAATGTATATTATATTTAAATGTAAAGTATATACGAATCTTAAATTGTTAATTATTAAATAATTGATTGTGTCCTATGAACACAAATTATATCCATTATACGTTGTTCGGCTATAAATCTTATGACGACGTGATTTTTTTATACAATTGATTATATACATTTATTCACTGTTCAAGTAAGTAGAAAACATTATTAAAAATAATAAGAGTATACGTATATTTATATGTTCATTTTTAGTAATGAGATAATTTAAAATTGGTCCAAACTTATTACTATTATTTATACATTCATATTTGCATTATTAATTTTAGTTATAACTGCACGTTGAAGTATATGATCTATTAAATAATATGCAGTATATTATACAGTCGCAATTTTATATAAATACAGCAATAGGCATGTATGTGCACAATAATTTAATTATTTTTTTTTGTATTATTTATGCAATCAAGAAAGATTCGTTGAACTATTTCTTAATTGTCGCTTTGCGTTCCTAAAGCAAACAAATAAAGAATGAATAGTGGAAATTCTATAATTCTGAAGATGAACAATGTGATGATACACCAGAACAATGATAATTTATTTTATGCCAATCCGATTAATGTCAAAAAGAAAATGACAATAAAACAACCAAATGGATTCAAGAAAAAGCTGTGACGTCGAAAATCCAATATTGAATCTAGTTAATCTAATATATATTTTAATTTAAAACATATACCGTAAAATATATACGTATGGTATATATAATACGAAATTAATGGAAGATATAATCGTTAACATATATATACCTCACATCTCACATTAATAATAACATAATACAGAAACAATATGTAAAATTACCATATCATCAAATATGTAAAATGTTATTGTACAAAAGATATGGTATGTGTCAAGGTTATTATAGTTTCATTTTCACGCTATATCTACACAAACTCGAATGTGGTAATACTATGGCATATACCATACATAAAAATATCCTTGATATTACACGAATTTTGTTAATTTCTTTATTTTATTTACTTTTTCCCTTATTTTCCCTTTTATATTAAATATAAAAAGGAAAAAAAAAAAAAATTATACTCATTATACAATTATTTTGAAAATTTTCGTTTACACTCAATATTGGGCAACTAAGTGATTGCGTATTTTCATATGCGAAAACAAACAAATAGTAAATTTTTCATTTAGAACGAAATAACATATTATTCAATAATTTATATATTGTCCAGTTATTTTTCGGGTGATGTTTTGTCAATTTGATCATACGTCGTTCATGCTTTCTTACTCACAGAACTTCTGGAAATTATCAACAGAAAATTTAATCTCATTTTGCCTTATACAATATATATATTATTGAAATTCTTATACTATTCCAACAACTTTGAAAAGAACGAAATAAATGGTAATCTTCTAATAAGATCGCTAGGATATAGATTGGATGATGACAACATATACACCAACTAAGTTTAATTAATTTTTTTTTAATTTTAATATGGCTTTGATTGGGTCATATCATCAACAATAAACGTAAACGACATGAATCTGAACGTTAATCTTACTTGAATGAAAAATCACTATATATAGAATGAAATTCCGTAATATCTATTTAAACATTGACGCTTTTTTATGCATTCGTCACCAAACACAATACATATATTTAGCTTGTTGCGGGCTTGCGATACGTTTTTTCCTTTGAAGAAATAATTGATGTACCATGTACTATCATAATTATTAAACAAATTTGAAATTTCGGTTGTAGATTGGACAGAAAATATGTGCGATCAATTAGTTGCCAACCCTATAACATTACAATTTCATTATAACTATATAATGTTTTACATACATAAGAAATGTTAAGAAATATTTAATATTTAATATAACAACTGTGTTAAACTGTAGACTTTATGTTTGTTTATAAACTTTAATATTATATACCATATATAGCGTAAATAACGTTCTTTTTTTATTGCATATAAATACCACACTCTGTTAATGATTGTTTAACAGGCTTTTTTTTTTTTCATATATGCGAATATATATAATTTATTTATATATTAATCCTATATTCTTCCGGAATTTTATATTATATACAAAAATTATCCTTGAAAAATTTATATACTATTTTATTTTTAACAATTTCTATATACATATTCAAGGAAAATATTTTTATCTGGCTTGAGATCTATATACCTTTTATACACCTGTATATATATCCTATATTTATATTGTATAAATATACTCGAATTTTATGTGAAAGTACTATCTATCATTGGTATTTAATTTGTGTATACCATAAATTTAAAGGTCATCAACTAAATTCTTTACGGTAGTTTTACCACAAAATAATAACAAAAAGTTTGAAATAATTAATAAATTATAAAATTTAATATAGAAAAGTACTATATTATTTATATTTACATTAATTAATAATTTAAATTTTTTTAACACTTTATAATGAAATATTTTCAGGTGTGTATAATTATAATAACATTCAAGGATAAATGTATAGATGCCTCCTCACATGTAAATTTAAAATATCATTTAATTTATTAATATCTATGAATGTATTAATATAGTATTTAATATCATTATGTAAACAGACAGATGTAAATAAAACTTATAATTGTAAATAAATAATTTGTTTTTCTTCCAATTAAACTTTTCCGAAAACATTGATTTTTTAATAATTATAAAAATTAAATTATTTAACCTATTTATGCCCACCACCGTCAAATGATTTATCATCAACATGATGTAAATTACACAGAAGAAAAAAATTAAATTATTACCACTTATATATCCAATAGGAACTATAGAAGCATTAATCAGGCATTGGAAATTGTCAGCCGCGGAAGATTTAATTTAGGGAATATGTTTTCTATATATCTATTATATATATATATAGCTATAAATAATATTAATGTTTCTGATGTTTTAGAGTATCGTCGTACATACGCAAGTAGTTAATATATATGTGGTATGTTTTTCTTTTATATTTATATGAATAATAAATTTCTTTATTACATTTTCTATTTTCTTAAAATGAAATCAATATAAATATTGTACATTATAATTATTTTATGTATATTTAAAAACTTTTTATTGTATATAATCGTTTTTATATATTGTATATTTTTACTTATATACATATCATTATACATGTATACAATTCTTTATGTACAAATAAATAAATTATTTAATTATAAAAAAATTGTTATATTTTTTAAATATTTTAAATCTTAAATGAAATTAATCACATAGAAAATATATAAGAAATTTATATAAATAACATTATGTATAATTAAAAACACACACGTTTCTGTTATAATAGGGTATATATAAACGATATATAGAAATTTGTACTTATATTTAATATGAAAATGTAGACACGGTCAATATTTCAATATTGTATTATAGTAGTATAATAAGTATAAAATATCCAAGCGAACCAAGTCATTGCTACTAAATATATAGGGTCACATGTGGTAAATGATACTCTATATATACCACAATAAATTAATAAGAAGTTATGTTTTTATAACAAATACAATACTTTTTTGGTTGATAAAATTTAATTTAAGGAATACTTACCCTTTGGCAAGCTTAGTTAAACAGTACATTAACTGGGACAAAACGAGTCACTTTGTGTTTTATATGGAATGTTAAACTCAACGCTGCAGCGGTTATGATGTAAATTTAAACAATTTTGCAAAGTGCGATGTAAAAATTACATTTAAAAAATACCGCACTACAGATTACAATTGGTAAATATTATATGTTATTTTTTACCGCAGCTGCGTATCTCTTAAAGTCCCCCCGCTGACAAAACTCTTTATATTTCTTAACATTTTAATAAGTTCGTATCAAATATTTATAAATAATCACATAATTTTAGTATTTAATTGTAATAAAGTTAAAGAAATATTATCATATAGTTTATTTTTTTATTATTTGAATCTATATCTATTTGGAATATTTTACAAAATATGATAATATGAAAAATTTATTAATAAAATATATATGTTTTATCATGAAAGTGTTGGTTGAATTTACCCGTCTTTACCCTACCCTATTATTTTCTGATTTACATGAAAGATATCAAATTTTCTTATTCAAAAGAAAATAAAAAATACATTCACACGCATACATTTATAAAGACATATACTGGGTTAAATTAAATTGAGGTCAGGGTCTTTACCGGCAAGGCTAAATTATTATTATTATATTAAAATGTACGCAGAGTAAAGGTGTAAGAAGTAAAAATAATATTGTTGGAAAAAAATAAATAGTAAAAATAAAAGGGAAAAATCAAATAATTTAACCACCTCATCAACATTTTTATATATACACGATTTCTATGTCGCATAATACATATGGGTACGTGTTTTATACTTGTATACCCCTAAGAAGTCAATATATATATATAAGTTACATATAAATATATAATTAAAGTCCAATATTATACAATATATGGATGAAATACGCACGATTCAACAAGACATTTTTTTTTCTTTTGTATTTTGTGTATATCGCGTAATTATAATTAATTTTTTTTTTATAGCAAATTTTATTATATAAAAATATTTTTATAAAAAAGGGAAATTTTCTGGGTCATATCATCATACAAAAAATATTTATGCGTTGGTAATTTTTCTTATATTATAAGTGCGCAAGTTATATTATTGTTATTATTATTGATGATGGGGTGATAAATAAAATAGAAATTATCAATGAAAAGATATGATTATTTGTGATGTAATTTTTATGGGAAAAAATATGTAATTTTTTTAAATTATATACTATAAACTTACATTATTTCTTGCACCAACATCCGAACCAAGTTCCACTAAACGATCTAAAATTGGTGTACGATTATCTTTTACCGCATACATTAACGGTGTCATTCCTGTAGCCTATAATAAAAATTAACATAACTATTACTTATCAATTTTTTTATATTTATAAATAAAATAATTAATTTCATATACATATTGTATATATATATATATATATAGGAAAGTTGCAAGTATTTTATAAAATGGCATTTATTTGTTCGACAAATTTAATTTAATATTATTATTAATTTATATATATATATATATATATACTCTAATGAAATGATCGGTTAAAAAACTGGTGGACAATGCATTTCAAATATTTTGTTATAACACAAACACCACCAAATTATAATAATTATTGTAAATACATTCGAACTATATAGCTATTATAAGTTTTATTAAGTATTACTAATTCATATTAAATATTGCAATAAATATTATAATTTAAATAATTTGTATACTAATAGTAATATAGTACATAATAAGAGAAAGAATATGTATAAGTAATATTTTAACATTGTATATTATTCATCTGCATAGCCATGATGTTGAATACACAGCTTGTCATCGATATGAAAAAGTACAGAAACAAGCGATGCTACGAATTGTTCCATTGTTCAGTATCCATTAAGATGTTCTTTCCTATATTAAATGTTACTACTGTTTTCCTCTTAAGAACATTGAATTAAAAATTAAAAAAAGAAGATTCACATCAACAATTAATTCATTTAATATATTTAATTTATAATATTTAGTGCCCATCAGAAATTTCTTAGCTGATAAAATCAGTGTGTCTGTAATGGGTCTCAAATTAAAAATATATAATAATATTAATATTATTATTAATCTGCATATAATCTAATGATACCATATATGATGTTGCCAGTTTAGGAGGAAAAATAATTTCAAATATTTTGTTATATTTATTTATGCGTAAATATTGTGTTATATATATGTACCAATGTTAAGGTTTATAATATACAAAAATTCAGTTAATTTACCTTGACACAAATGCGAATACACACATTATATATATAGTCAAATGTAATAACACACAATTAAGTTTGAGTATGTTGTTACAATTTTGTTTAGACATATTTTTTATATGTATGACATAAACGATTTTTAAATAAACAAAACTATAAATGTAATAATAAGAAATATTAAGCATAATTATTATGTATTAAATTAAATATGTTAATTTTATTATTATTTTATTTATTGCAATAAAAACAGAATTAAATATACTCGTGTAAAAATAAGTATATACCAGCCAATACATAATTATTAATGTAAAAACAATATTATAATATAGAAAAAAAATTTGTATATTTTTCACGCAGTTTTAATTCTTAGAAAATATTTAATTGTCGTCGTCGAAAAAACACTGTGTTTTTATTCGTACCACAATATTATCATTTTATAATGATGGCCTACATAATATGTGCGGATAATGAATGGATTTATGGTCGTTAAGTATTTTATATATATAATTTCTAAATATAGAAAGTTCAAAAAATAAATTATAAGTAGAAGTAAGAAAATTAAATGACATTTTTGTCCTAAATTTTCACATATTTATTTAGTCACTCACCACATATACCATAACATTACATTACATTAATTGTGTTGTGTTGTGTTTGTTTTGTTTTGTTTTTTTTTTTTTTTGTATGTAATATATTTCATTCTTATTTCGCATTTTCTTGAATTGTTTTGTACTATTTCATTTACATATACAAACGTATATTTCGTTTTCCTTATATAAAATATTGTATACAATTGAATTCAAACATAATTTTATACAACAACAATTGAAGAAAAAATGCAAATTTCAAATTTATTTATTTATTATTTTATTTCTGTATACATTATTTTTTTATATATATATATATACACACAAACTCTGTCCGAAAAATAGCCGAAATGGCTTTCCAAATATAACTATATACAGTCATCTATTGAAGTGGGCTGATTAATTTATAAATGTATTGAAAAACCGATCTTAGCAAATTGGAAAAGTTTATAAATAATATAACTATTATAAAAAATAATTAAATGTTATATTGTTGAACGTGCATAAATCGAATGTTTATGCCTAATATATTTCAGAGAATATATCGAATAAATAAAATTTAAATTTGTAAAAATGAATTAATTGTTTGGTTATCTCATAATTATTTTGCAGACAGAAGGGTGAACAATGTTGTTTTTCTACAATTTGCTAAATAACAATTGTGTGTGAATAAGAATTCTTTACATTTTCATTTCCTTTTCATATTATTTTTATATAATTATTTGATTTCTATAAAGAAAATTTAACAAAAGTGACATTAAAATTATTTACACATTTTATACGTATTTTATATATATAGATGAATTAGCACATATGTGTTTTAATTTCTGCATAATTGTTACTATAATATACATATATTCTTATTTTAAATATAGTATTAAAATTTATGGTGTGTTATCGCACTTTCATATAAAAAAATTATTTATTATTATTTGAAATAAAATATTATATTTGAGAATAATTTCATATACAGTTTATTTTAATTTGGAAAAAAATCAATATAAATATAGTATTTTTATTTATATATTTTAATTTGGAATATATATTTCAATTATTGAATTATACAAAAATGTAAATATATATTAGAAAAGTTTATTATGAATGAAAAAATTAAATAATTTCGCATTATATTTTTTATTCTATATATACATACTCATTTGTTTAATATAAGAAAAATATACAATAATATGTTCGTGCTGTCTAAGAGATATCCACTTTATTCATAAAATGTATTCATTGTTTAATTGTTTGTCAAATATTATTGCTTAAATAAATAAAGTGATGCATCTGTAATAACGTGAAATTCATATTATACCAGATGATAAATATAAATAGGTGGAGGCTTTTAGGCGAAGTTTCTTCCACAAATATATGTTTCTGTCTTTCTTTTCTATAACCATAGTTAGTATCTGGATATTAGACTTAAGCAAGATAATGTGATTTTATTATGTCATAATAATAACATTTTATTAAATAAAACCATAATCGCTTTGTTGAGAAATTATTTCCTTTCGAGATATTGTCCAATAATTTTACTATAATAATTATATGAAGTTAAAAATATATATATCATAATATGGTAAATATTAATATGTGTAAAGTGAATGCAAATATACAAATATGGTAGTTCCAGTACACACAGAATATTGATCGTAAATTTATGTTAATAAAATTATGCGATAGAAAATAGTTATTGTATTCATATACAGACAATATTTGGATAATTTTAATAATATGTCATACAATTAAGCTATAATAGTATCGCAGAAATGGAATTAATTTGGCACAAAAAATAAAAAAATAAAAAACTAAGAAACCACCAGTTTTCGTTTCGTTATTTTTATTGATATTATTTCAAGAGATATAATGTTATTTTTTGTCCAATAAATTTGTATACACCAGATTTTAAATACATATGAAGGTAAAAATTTATATTTTATATAACAATATATATATTGCATATGTACAATAGTAAGTAAATGTATATTCATTTCATTTGCTGACTGAAGATCAAATTACAAAATAACTAATTTTATATATATATATATATATATATATATTTTATACATTAATATACAATATCAACTTTTTTTTTTTATAAGAAAACTTTAATAAAGAAAAAATAAATGACAAAATTTCATAAAAATTGAAAATAGCCTAGCACACTCCTTCTTGGTTTTTAGTAAGAAGTATAAAATTACAAAATGTAATTAATTTATATATATCGTAATAAAAATTCTACATATTTATATATGCTATTGTAAATATACAATATATTTTATATAAAAGAAATAGAAAAAAAGAACTTGAAAAATTAGCGGAATTGAACCCGCTATATTTCATGATTAATAATATATATATTTCGGCGCTATGCCACTGCGCTACTGAATGTTATGTGGATGGATGGAACGTATATTGGACGTGTTAAAATCATTTATCACTGAAAAAATTTTCGCATTATATCATTTTGACTGACGGTCGTCTAAGATGTGTACTTAACTTATTCACAAAATATGTGAAATAATAGTTTTTGTGAAAAATGCACTATAAAATTTTAATTTTTTGCGTCAATGAAAAACAATTTATTAAACATTGTGGAATTAATAAAGAATTCAATGAAATGCAATATAGTACAAACAATTTGGATGTATACATACTCTATATCTTTTTAGATTAAAACGAAAATAATTAAACAAAAAAAAATTATTCAATAATTAATTAATTTAAAATGTTTAAAAATCTATTAATAATGAAAAAAGTTAATCTTAACGGCTCATTCCATATAGAACAAATATGCGAAATCTTCTTAGAACAAATGACAATTGATAACCCAAACAGGATACAGAGCATATATAACAATTTGTGATGTTTTTTTAAACAAAATATATTTCTGCAATCGAACAGACCATTTTTCTTTTAAAGCATAACACTTTTGTATATATATGAACGTAAAAGTTCTGGTTTATTTACTATACAATACCCATTCGTTGCTAAATTAACAAAAATATGTAAACAAATCAGTAAAACATATTTCTGCTACAAATATGTTAAAAAGTGATTCTGCCAAAAAAATTTAGGAAGTTATATCGAATGTGATTTTTTCGAAAATATCTTAAAAACTTAGTGTAATGCATAAATATAAATAAACAATAATCAACGCAGATCTGAAAAAATGTTAACATAATTTACATAAATTTCCCACGTAAGACAATTTTTTTTTTGAAAATCTTATAAGAAAATCAGTAATAATAAGAGAAAATTTGTCATTACATTATTCAAAACAATAAGTATATACAACAAATTCATACAAGTGTGCGGTGGCCGTATAGATCTATCTAAATACTATGAATAAAACAGCATGTTATCTAAAACATATAATAGATTTAACATTATATTATATAAACATAAGCAGAATAAAGAATAATTTTTTCGACAATTTGGAATATGATTCAGCAACAAATGGTGATTGATTAAATAAAATTGAGAGCAATAATGCTATATAGATATTCAAACATATTAGAAAATATTATATTGTATATATATGGAAAGAAAAACAAACTGTTATCATTTTAATATTTATATATAGAGAGAGAAATAAAAGACAGAATTTATCATAATATTATTGTGATAATGAATGGCAAATATTTACCATTGAATATGACTAAAATATAATATATAATATTATAGTACAAAATTAATTAAACATTAAAATAATATGTAATGTAAATTATTTATATTTTATAAATACTATTTTAAGAATTACTATATACATTTGTTATACTATAAAACTGTATATAATATACAAATATTTGCATAATTTATAGTATAAAATAAATTTACATAAAAAAATGTATTTAAAAAGGATTTACAAATAAAATTGCAACGTCTTTATAAAATACCAAGACGACGACGACGACCACCACCACGACAATATAAATGCAAATGAATATATTTTTATATATTGTATATATGCAATATGTGTGTCTTTAAACCCGATAAAAACAACGATGCATGTTTATCACTACTATATATTCACACGGAATATTAACTTTTATATTGTATAAGAAATTTGACCCGTATAAATACAATAATATAAAATAAATAAAAATATATTAAAAAGATTTCATGTGTTTCACTAAAAAAAATCCATGTAATATTATAATTTATAAATGCGTTGCCCTACATTTTAGATATTTTCTTTTTATTTAACATTCAATTCTTTTTATATTTTTTATTTTTTAAACCATTTAAATTAATTTCGTGTATTATTCACCAAATTTTTAATTCACATTTTTATATAAAAATACGTGCGGCGAGAATTTTTTTTTTATTGTCGAGTAATTGAAATAGAAATGTAATATATTTATAGTTACCGGATCCATAACGCCAGCCAATGGTGTTGTATTAGCATCATCACCACTAGCAGCTACAATTTTTTCTAATGCTTTCATAACTGGTTCAATAGCTGTCCATTCTTGTTTTGTTGCTAAAGTTAATAGTTTTTGGGCAGCATCACGTGTCGTTGCACCAGCACTTTGTGGTTTTGGTGGTACAATTTCATCAGAACTTTTATTAATATCTTTTTTATCACCACCACCGCCGCCACTACCACTAGAACCACTTGGTCCAGTAGCACCACCACCTCCACCACTACCATTTCCATTTGATGTATTATCATCTTTATTTTCCATTTCAGATATAACACTAGCAGTAGCAGCAGCAACAGCAGCAACAGCACCTTTAGTCGTAACCGGTGTTGATTTTTCACTAACCAAATCATCTGTACTTTGTTTCGATGAAGCTTTTGACGCACCTTTTTTACCTCCCGGTTTTGACATTTTTTTTTATGCTTTTTTTTTTTTTTTATATATTAAAGTATATTTCTATTTTTTTTTTCGTTTTAACGCTCGTAATTTTTATATATTATTTTATTATTATTATTATTATTATTATTATAATTTTATATATTGTAGTATTTATCACATTATCATTTTACATTTGCATAACATAATTTTTTTTCTATATGTATATAAACGATACTAATATATGACGACGATGATGATGATGCCAATGATGCCAATGATGACACTGATGTAGATGATGATAGTGATGATATATACATTTTTGTAGAATATATAATAAATACTCGTATAAATGTATAATTTGCATATTAGTGTATTATGCTAAAAAAAACAAAAAGAAATAATAAATAAAAATATTCTCGCGGTTGTTGTTATATTGTTTGTGTTGCTATTGTAATATTCACATATAAATATTACTAAATATATAATTATTTATTATACCATTTGAAATTAACCGTCGCCGCACATATTATATAGCAAAAAAAAACGAAAAAACGAAAAAACTTTAACTATAAATAAATTCACACATAATTTTATATTAAAAAAATGTATTAATCACAAATAAAAAAACATAATGTAAATATTATGTGCATACGGTCGCAAAAGAAAATGTGAAAATGGAAAATTCGAACGAAAATAATAAATAATAAAAAATTTTATATAACACACAAAACTATTTAAATTGGTTTTTTTTTTATTTATCTTTAAACCGGACAGTATTTTTAGTTTTAATATAATTCTTATTTTATTTAAAAAAAAAAAAAAAAACCCAAAAAACAATAAAATTCATAAATATATCCTTCTGTGCTTTTTTTTTCCTTTTTTTTTTTTTTAACAACATAAAAAAAGTTTAATTATTATAATTTATTTTTTGTTTTTTTTTTTTTCTTTCGTATCGTTTTGAAAAACATCAACTTTACAATATTTTATAAATAAAATTGTATATGCACACACACACCAAAAAGGATCCAAACACTTCAAATGCCAAACGAAATCTAAATTTTCTATTTTTCAAAAATGATTGAATAATAAATAATATAAAGAAATATTTCTTTTTGATTTTTATTTTAAAAGTATGTGTGAGAATTTTCCTTTGATTTTCTCCACATTTTATAGTTTTCTTTTTATTTTCCACCGTTTGTTTCTTAACAAATATATTTTTCTTATATAACAATACTTATAAATATATATATATATACTATTTTAATTTTCCCTTAAGATTGTTATCCACCAATTTATTCGAATATAAAACGACTTGCGCAATTTCATTTTACAATTGTTTTGGTATACACAATTTATATATACAATTTTTTTGTACGTACACATATGGAAAAGTTATTTTTCATATAATGTTTTCCCATACACAATTTGAAAAATATAATAAAATGTTAAACACATATAATTGGTACTGTATTTAATAGAAAATTTAAACTATTATATTGTTAATATTTTTGGGATTTCATATTGATTTAATTTAATATTTATTTAAATGAAATTGAAAATTAAAAACTGTTTGTAGTGTATGTAAATATGATATGAAAAAGCACAAAAAAAACGGAAATAAATAATAAACAATGAGCGTAAAAAGCGGTTGCTTATGGATTTGTTTAATCGAAATTTTTATTTTAAACGTTTTTTTTTTTTTTGCCTATACTTTTTTTTCTCTTGGGGAAAACTACATAGAGAAAGATGGTTTTTTTCTTTTTGAGGAATGATATAATTATTTTGGAAAATTTTCTGCATCAACACAAACAACACATACATAAATGTTATTTTATTCCATCGTACACATGAAATGAATTTAACTCCTCGTAAATTAATTATTATTTATATATTGTATTATATATACATCTCTGTCCCATAATAAACCGGAATAGCTATAAAAAAAAAAAAAAAAAACAATGAGAACACGTAGCTCAATCTCTTAGTTTTTTTATGATTATATTCTGTAAAAGTTTGGCAACAAACTGTCATCATTTCATGACATTACATTCAGTACACGAAACGAAAATATAACACATAAAAGTTACTGCTGTTTTTGGTGAGTCGATCGAGAAATGAATATAAAAATAAAGAACCAACATTAAATTTGGTTTTAAATTTCGTTAAATTGCTACTCAAACGTATATGATTTGTTCAAAATCACGGTGTTGGTGATAATTGTGTGTTAAAAGCATAAATTTTTAAATGATTCACACAAAAGACAGAGAAGGTAATGATGGATGTTCAGGCCGGCCATCAGAAGAAATTTATTGAAGAGAACATTGAAAAAAAAATGTAATAAATGGATTTTTATTAATTCTTTTGAGAATATTGGGGTTCTAAGGGAGGGAAGTGGTGGTGATGGTCATTAAGAGATTTAGGAAAAGAGTAGAAAAAGTCATGAAAAATACATATATATTAAAAACTATAATATTTTTTTAATAACAATAATTTGTCAGTTATAGACATGGCTGGGGTACTACAAATGACCAAGCATAAGCCTTTTCTTTACTTTTACACCAACATATCGATAGCAGTATATAGTCGATACACATAAACGTACACCCAAGCGACCATAATATACAATTTCCTTAAAGCAAAATACTATAATTATTTCATTTTGTTGGTTAAAACATGAATATAAAAATTCATTATAGATTCAGGTCAAACATTATAATTAACTTTAGTTTGACAAACAAATATATTATACAATTGCCATATAAATTTATTTATAATAAAACGAAAAAATATTTAATTCAAAATAAAATATGTACCTTTATACTCGAATTTAAACAACTTTTACATATGTTATAATTTATAAACGGAAATTGCGTGCAATTTACAGCATATACAATACATATTCGTAGTATATGTACAAATGAATATTATTCATCATGTGTATTGTACAACAAATATATATAGTATTATAAGGAAAAACGTATAATATAAAAATAATATTCGGCAGATTGGTAGATTGGTAAAAATTTTACTTCTGAACTTCTGATATATAGAAAATCTGAAAAAATTTAAGAAAACTATAATCAGATATTTGGCAAAAAAAAACAATCATTAAAACTTTTATGTTCTAAAAGGAAATTGATTTTTGAGCTATTCGAATGGTATAGGCATAATGAGGAATCATAATAAAAACCAATAATCAATTTATAAAAAGGAAAATTTCATGAAAATTAGATCAGTGAATGATTATACGCAAATGCTTTGGTATTTTTTTTTTTTAAAATAACCGAAGGATAAATAATAAATATTATACATAATAAAAAAAATTAAAATTAAAAAACATATAAATAATATAACGTCATGTGTTATAATTGTAGATGCCCCTGTTTTTCTAATATTTATTAATAAATATACATTCCTTCGATACGATAAAAAATAAAACATCATTATGTTATTTTCATTTAAGATTATTTTCAGAAATAATAAGATTTAATAAGAAATGTATAACAAAAATTAGTTAAAAATCGTTCTGACAAGGTCATGAAAAAACAATTGAAACTTCTGTATAATCCGTGAAAATGCAACGCATTAAGTGATTAAGTATATAGTTTTTGTGCGTCGGCCGAAAAACGTATAAAGCTAACATTAAATTTTGTTTTAAAAGTGGTAAAAAATGCTAACGAAACGTTTGAAATGCTTGTTTGTCTAAATGAATTGTTTTCTTTTTTCTAAATAATTAGAATGATTATTTTCTGTCTAAAAAATAACCGGAATGAGCTTTTGTATATGATCGGCGACAAGAATGATTTCACATTAAATGCTATTGTGTTAATACCAAACAAAATTAAATATATTCAACAATAATAATAATAAATTTAAATCTAATAATATACAGTTTATTATTAAATATTTGTACATTAAATAATTATAATAAAAACAATTAAATTAATATTTGTAACTGTTTGGAAATCTGTAGGCATAATACTATTGCATATATACTATAATATATTAATTAATTAAAATAATATATAATACATATACAAAGAGTTTAATAATATAAATATACAATTCAATTCGTGATCAAATCGTTGATTAAATGAAAGTTATATACTCAGGTAAAATAATACACAAATAAACTTCATCTTTCTCAATGTTTGTTGCTGAGAATCATCATTTTTGAATCAACCAAAGCAACACTTATATTCTTGGACCGGATGCGAACTGGTGAAAGAATAGAGGTCGGCGATGTTCAATAGAAAGAACATCCCACTGCATCATGATAATGCCACAAACTGCTTTGGGGATTCGTCATAAACTCGCAGCGTTAGGCTGGGAAATTCTGTCGCATTCACGATACTCTCCGGATCTAGCACCCTCAGCTTATCACTTGTTTCTATCCCCACAAAAATTTTTGCAAAGTAAAAAATTCAAAAACTAGGAAGAACGACAACAGACAAGCACTGGTTCAATTTTTCGTCTCTAGGGATAAGAAGTCATAAATAATAATGGAAATTATATTATTCAATAAACTTTATTCAAGGTATGAAAAATTAATTGTTTTATTTTATTTTAGAAACGGACAGAACTTTCCGGTACACTTGCATTGTATTATAAAATACATTTTATATACTATAATAATATAGATAACAATTAACAATAGGTATCTCATACACACATATATATATTATCTTATTGATAAATTGTATTGTATTGTATTGTTTTAAGTATGAAGTGCGCAAATAGAAATTAATTAAAAATATCGTTAGTATAACTTGAACGTTGAAATTAATCGTCGTATGAATTTTTTAACAAAACATAAACAAGAATTAATTTTAAAGTGAAAAATGAAATTTTTTAATTACAATAAATGTTTTTCTTATTGGACAAGTTTACCATTAAAACGGTATGTAGACAAAATAATTTAAAATTTAATTTTTCAGTATTTTGTTCACTAAGACACGATGCAATTTATAATTTTATTGTTTTTATATAAATTTTCATCTTATGTAATAACCTCACCTCACATCGACAGGCACGCCAAACACTTATAAAATAATATTTCATTGACATTAACACGTTATAAACTTATCGCAGAAAAGTGAAGATCATTTTTATATAAAAAAACTAAATAAATAGAAATAAAGTATCTTTTTGTTTACAAATAAATTATACTTTATTGCCGTGATAATAATGTTTTAATTAATAATTTTGAAATATATGCCATAAAAATGATGTATGTTATCTATGCGAAATTGTAAGCACAAAGATTGTAAAAAAAATATACACACGTGTGGCGACTCTTTCGTATGACAACAAATACAGGGCGGATCTACATTGAAGTTAAAAATTTATCTGTTTTCATCCAAGCGATATATTACATGTCGGGCATTCTTTGAAACGTTGTACACAAAATTTCAGACAGATATGTCAATTAGCTTTGTTTTGATACCCATTGAAAGTGCAAACCACATTTGATTTATTTATTAAAATTAATTATTAATTATTATTATTAAATTTCGTTGTGACCACGTCAACGAAGGAAAAAACAATTCCATCAGTTGGTAAGACAAGAGGTAAAACAATAATCGGTGTATATTATTTCTCATTATTAGAACGTTTAAACAAAAAAATTAAGGAGACACGACCGCATTTTTCAAAGATAAAACCACTTTTTCATCACAACAATTCACCATCTAACACACATCTGTAAAGAGATTTCGTATCAAATTCCAAAATAATCGACGCAATTAAACGCATATTATGTAATGTTCATCGTATCCGATTATTAGATTGGGCTACGCAATTGTAAAAATGATATCTAACTAAAAGGAAATTATATTGACAAATAAATTGATTACCGTCAATATAGACCCGCCCTTGTTTATATGTATATTGTATGTTATAATAACGAATTAAGTTATAATTGTATTGTATCAGACATTTTTGAGATAACATTTCTTATATACGTGTATTTCTAATGGAATCTGTATATTATTAATTATGATGACCAAAACATACGCGTACGTATATATAGAAGTCATTCCATTGTTCTAAAATCTAAACTATATCTATTCTAAAATCTGTAAAATAACAGCACATAAAGTGAAAAAGCAATTGAAATTAGTAATTTACCTATATGCTTATATTATATATTTGATTTGCACATCCAGCAAAATGCTATCAGAATGAGAAAATAAGAAATATTTTGTAGGTAAGGTTGACCTGGCTTTATGAACAAGGGTTTATATGAATTATTAGCATTTTCTACTAAAAAAACCCAAGCAGAATATACACATTTTTATATCATAATGTAATTTTTTCACAAACAAAAAATATATCTAGATATTCCACAAATACATCAGCATCAACAATTAAACCAAGTTATATGCATTATATTGGACGTGATCCATTAGTATTTCGTACCATTGGACAAGAATTAAATTTATCATGTAAAAAATACGGCGATCGTGAGGCAATTAAATCATGTCATGAACAACAATCTTATACATTCAATGAGATTCGTTATGAAGCTGATCGTTTAGCGTCCGGATTAAAACAATTGGGTTTAAAAATGGGTGATCGTATCGGTATTTGGTCACCAAATACTTGTAATTGGTATATAACAATGTTAGCATCAGCACGCATTGTCTTAGTTTCGGTAAGTATAAGATATATATGAGTGTGCATATGAATGGAAAAAATAATACACAAATTATATGGAAACTTTGAAAACAAAAATCGGTAGATTTTATAAGATCGGTATTGATACTATTAGGAAAAACCTCAAGTTATTATCCATTTACTCTCAAAATTAAATTATAAAATTTAATGTTTTCTTAGTATAAGAATTCAAATATGAATTATGTGAATGTGAACATTTGTTCATTTGTTGATAAAACGAATATATAGAGGCAATTTACCGAAAAAAATTATTACTATTATATAAGATAAATTATTATTTATATAATAGGTTGGAATTAATCCAGCATTTCAACTGCCAGAAGTGTTATATTGTTTAAATAAAGTTGGTGTTAAAGCAATTATTGCACCCGAATCATTTAAAACGCAAATGTATTATCAAATGTTAAATTCCATTTCATCAAATAATAATAATAAGGTAACAACATCAACAATGGACGAATTAAATAATTTATTAATTATTATCGATTCAAAGAGTAAGTTACCGTACGTCATCGTCAAATATTTAAAATTTTGTATTTTTATAGAATAATTATATTATATGAAATTTGATTAAAATCGGTATTACAATTAATTAAACATAGTGGAGCCCACAAATTATCCGACGTTAAATCAATATCTACTGAAATTGAAATTAGTAATATAGAATTGTTACAAGATTCTGTATTACCAAATAATCCATGTAACGTACAATTTTCATCTGGAACAACAGGACAACCAAAAGCGGCTGTATTAAGTCATTATAATTTTACAAATAATGGTATTCATATTGGTTATCGTCATGAATTAGATCGTAAACATCATAAAATTTGTGTTCAGGTAGGGCTTAAAATAATATAGGTTGGTTAAATAAAATCGAAATCTATGCATAAACACATATTTATATAATTATTTAGAATCCATTATTTCATGCATTCGGCACCGTTATTACAGTTATGGCAGCTCTATCTTATGGCTCAACTATGATATTACCTGGACCAATTTTTAATGCCAAGGAATCTCTTGAGGCAATTGTTAAAGAAAAGTAAAATACACGATTTTTATTTATATAAAAGAAAAAAAAAATAATAAAAAATAGTTCCGTTTAGATGTACAGTTATTTATGGAACACCAACAATGTACGTTGATTTGGTGGCACGTCAAAAAGAATTACAATATCCAATTGAATCAGCAGAAATTGCAGTAACTGGTGGTGCAACTTGTCCACCAGAATTATTTCGTAATATAAAAAATGTTTTGCAATTGGAAAAAGTGAAAGTAATTTTACCATTTAACAAGATTTTCTTTCTTTATACATGTTCTGTTAATATAGAAAAATACCTTTCTACATTACTACTTCGTAGACAGTGTATGGTTTGACGGAAAATACAGCTGTTGTATTTCAATCATTACATGAAGAAAATGAATATCAAGTATGTGAAACAATTGGTCATATACAAGATCATTTAGAGGTTCGAGTAACTGATGAAAATGGAAAAGTGGTGCCAATGGGTACAGCCGGTGAATTGTGTACACGTGGATATACAACAATGCTTGGTTATTATAATGATGAAATACAAACAAAATTGGTGATGTCAAAAGATGGATGGTTTAAAACAGGGTACAAATCATATTAACACTTACAAACACATTTTTACATCAATAATGCATAGCTGTTTTTCATTTTTTTTTTCTATCTATATAGAGATCAATTTATATTATATGAAGATGGTTATGGTAAAGTTGTTGGTCGTCTTAAAGATATGATAATACGTGGTGGTGAAAATATATTTCCAGTCGAAATTGAAAATTATTTAAATCTACATCCCGATATTATTGAATGTTATGTATATGGTGTTCCAGATGAACGTATGGGTGAAGAAATATGTGCATCAATAAAATTATGTCAAAATTGTAAACATCAATTAACTGCAAATGATATTAAAGAATTTTGTAAAGGTCAATTAGCACATTTTAAAATTCCACGTTATATACGAATTGTTGATACATTTCCAAAAACGGTATCTGGTAAAATACAAAAATTTAAATTAAGAGAACAATTTCTACATATAGAAACAAAAACATAAAGATTAAGAAAATATATGAAGAATAATACGTAGTTTTTAGTTTAGGTTTTTCATTTTTTATATGAGTGCAATTGTGTAATTTTGTACGTTCTACTTTAATAAAAATTTATGAAGTATAACTAACAAATTTTTAATTGATTTTATATTAAATTCACTATTCAGAAAAAGTTATTAAATTTGCTAGGTTTCAAAATTAAAATTTATATCAAAATAAGTATTCTGTTTAGTTATATACAAAAAAAATGTATATCAATTTTGGTAATAGAAAAACATGGAATAAATTGACATAATTTATTCATTTACATATTTAAATCAGCAAATCATTGCATAGCAATAAATAATATTTACAATCACTTTGTTTACAAAAATTAATTATTTAATTAGACATAAATAATGATTGAGATATTTTCAAGTTTTCAAGCAACAAAGTCGCTGTAATAATCATCATTTAGGAATACGACTGAAGAAATAGCCGAAAATAATAAAATCCGTAACATTAATTTAATATATAATATACATATGCGTGTATATGGCTATGTAGGGTTATGTAATATGTGACTTACTTCCTATTCTATAATTTTTATAATTGTTGTAGAACTTTAATGAGAAACGTATTTTAAAGAAAACTCTGATATTATTTTAATTATATATAAAATATATTAAAATTAGAATATAGAAAAAAAAAAGTAACATTGACAGATGTTATCAGTACAATAAAAAAAAATGTCCAAGCAATTTTTTAATTTATTGTTATATATTATATAAATATAACTATTGAAATGCAAAATAATAGAAATAATAATTAAAAACTTACACAAATCCATTAAAATAACAAAAAATAAATAAAATCAAAAATTAATAAATTAAAAATTAAATTAATTATATTTCTTTCAATTCAATCAAAATCACGTTTCACATGTTTAGAATTTTTTATTAATTTTTTTTTGTGTTGCAAACTAAAGTCTTCTTTTTTTCTACTGTATAAAATGTGACAATGTCACAATTCAAAATACAAAAATTAATTTAAGTTGTCCTAGCTAAATATAAATATGGCGTTGCAATCGTAAAGATAATTATTAGTCGAATATACATATCCATTATTATTACTCTGGTGTAACATATCAGAATACACATTTAATATATGCAGGCAAATGTTTTTGTTACTTAATTTATTAAATTGTATATTGTAATTGTAATTTATATAGACAAATAATCTAGCTAGAACATAGTGACAGCGACAAATAGTTCATATATATTCGAATATTTTTTACAAGGCGGTTGTGATACCGTCTAAAAACTAGGTTGGATGAATAGTTACTATTCGATTAGAAAGTAATCGTTTGAAATCGAAATGAGTATTACTGTTATAAAAAATATTCGCTATCGCTACTTTTTTCACTCAATATTCCAATATAATAATCTGATGGAACAGATAGTAACTTTATCTACAATAACTATAAATACACCGTAATACCACACCTCGTTGTCGTAACATGTTACGCTTGTGCAGTGCCAGTGCCTTCATTTCTTCTTACATATAACCACATAGAACATAGTTTTGGTTCGGTTTTCTATTTAGTTATTTACATTTTAATTTGTTTGTGTTGTACGTATAATTATTATTCAATTATTTATTAATTATCTAAAAAGAAAATGCCACAAGGAAAATAAAAAAATAAAGCTAAATTGCCAGAAAATATAAAAAAATTCAAAAATAAAAATAAATCAAAAAACGAAAGCACTTACACGTCGTTCAAGTTAGTAATTTTTTATACTATTGTGTGTGATGCTAGATCTAGATTACTTTACTGACTCGACTGGTATTCTTTAAAGTTAATTCTATAAATATTTTAACTTTTATTATTATTATTATATTAAAGATGCACCTTTTCAAGCAAAAAGAAGTGAATTTCTTGAACAACAACAGTTAAAACAAATTCATTAAATAATTTAATGGATCTATTAACGTGTACGTAACCATCGTATCTACTTTGCATAAAACCAAATGATGTACAAACAGCGGACACATTTGATGATAAATTAATATTATATCAAGTTAAATACTTAGGCTTAATGGAAAATTTACGTGTACGACGTGCTGGTTTTGCATATCGTCATACTTATGCAATCTTTTTACAACTTTATAAATGTTTAAGTAAAGAAACGTGGCAACATTATAAAAATGATTCAGCTCATGATGGTGTACAAGTTTTAGTTAACGAATTAAAATATGGTAAACATTTGTATCGTATGAGTTTAACAAAAATATTTATACGTTTACCGAAAACATTGTTCGACACCGAACTTGCATTTCAAATAAAAAAACATTATTTAGCATCGAAAATTCAAGCCGCATGGAAAGGTCGCAAACAACGTAGAATATATTTGCAAATGCGTAGTGCTGCCTGTAATATTTGCACACAAATATATACAACTTTATTTAGCTATAAAAAAAGCTGAACAACGTCGTGATGCTGTATTTACGACTTTATTATTTATTTATTTTATACATGATATATTTTATACATTCATTCATACCTGTAATAAAATATATGTATTATTATATAGTACTATTATAAACTAATTCAAAATTCAATTCATGTTTATTATAATTTATATTGTAAAATGCTTAATGATCAAATAACTGGTTATCTCTTTTAACTTGTAATTTACTGATAAATAGAAGAAAAGAGTTTGAAATTGTAATATTACATACATATTCATATATATATTGTATAATACATAGCATTAATATTACGAATCGACCCATAATTCCTCAATTCATTATAAAGTGAGGTAAGAACATTGTGAATAAAAAAAATTAATTCGGACTCTAATTGTAGACAATGGCATAATATTTATATAATAATGCGATTGAAATATATAAATATACACTAACCAAATTTCAATAATTCCCCTATATTCTGTATATTATATTAATTATAAAATATTTTTTATAATTTTTTGAACAAATAAAAAAGAAGTGTTTACATATACTATTCATAAAAAGTTAAAATATTGTAAAAAAAAATCAGAACATTTTTGAATAAGTTGAATTATAGAAGTCGATTGAATTGTATCTTATATTTTTATATAAAATTATTTTCACTAATTTATATTTATTAATATTTGTAACATTGTATTTCGGTTTTTATTGTCTTGGTGCGGACGAAAGTATTACCAGTGGTATTGGTAGTAGTGCGGGTGGCACTGAATATATTCTCGACCACGACGATGTTGTTCGCCGTGATAATGAAAACGATGATGATATCGATATTACAGCAAGATATGATAATTATAAAGTGTATAAAGTAGTTCCAACTAATCAAGAACAAATTAATACATTACAATTAATCGAAAATACAAGCGATAGTTATAAGAGTATTGTTGGTCCTGGTAATGATGTTGTTCTTATTGTTGCACCACATAAATTCATTGAATTTACAACAATATTACGTATACATAATTTTTTATATAAAATATTGGATACAAATTTACAAGAAAAAAATTGATGCAATGGTAAAAAAATATCCAAACAATTTAGAATTAATAATAGCTGGAAAATCCTATGAAGGTAGGGAAATACGTGGTATTAAATTATCATTTAATATTAATCCAGATAATGCAGCCGTTTTATTTGAAGATGGAATGCATGCGTGTGAATGGATATTACCGGCAACAGTAACCTTTTTATTAAATGAATTAATCAAACAATTAAATTCACCTTCGACTGAAAATCATATTACATCGTTATTTCGAGCAAATTCGGCAAATATAAATTGGTACTTCTTGCCGATAATAAATCCAGATGCTTATGCGTATACATTTCAACGTGATCGATTATGGCGTACAACACGTACACCATCGTCAAATTTTATTTGTTATGGCGTGGACTCAAAGCGTAATTGGAATTTTCATTGGAATGAAATTGGTTCAAGTAAATATCCATGTGCTGAAACATATGCTGGTCGACGAGCATTTTCTGAACCTGAAATGTATTCATATTCTCAACTCAATATCTAACAACAATAAGAAAACAATTAAAATTATATTTCGCATTTCACTCATATTCACAAATTCTATTATTTCCATATGGACATACGGCTGTACATACAGAAAATCATGATGACTTATTGGCAATTGGTAAAAAAGGAATTGAAGCTTTAGCAAAACGTTATGGTACTCGATATGGTATTGTTAATACATATGCTGTAATTTATCCAGCAACTGGTTCTAGTATGGATTGGGTTTATGGTAATTTATCGATACCGTTATCATATACATTTGAATTAAGGCCGGGCAGCAATAGATATTATGACAATAGCACATGAAGCAAATAATTTAGGATATATTAAATTGATTCTTTTTTATTTTAATTCTTATGCGTGCGGGATTTTTACAATTAATTAGTTTAGCAATTAATTTATCAATGCATAAATATATATTAACATAAAAATGTAGTTGTACTTAATACATACGTACTTTGTTATTATAAATTACGTTAACATTCTAATTTAATTATATTTTATTGCAATTTTCATGAGTTGTTGGTTTTAGTTAAATTAAATGTTGATTATTCTCTTCTGATGCAAATTCTTAAAAACCAATGGTCTGAAACATTGATTGCTAAGTTCTATTTAAGAACTTAGCAATCAGTATTACAAACCATTTTTAAGAATTCCTATCTGCAGGCAGCGGTATTTTCAGAGTTTCTTTATTCAATCAGTATTGCAGACCGTATACAAGAATTCGTAACCATTCACATGATTACTCCGATATACGGATATATTTTTAATCTCTGAATGGCGTTCAACACCTTATTTTCAAAGATTCGCTTTTTGATTTCATTAACGAATGAATGGTAATTCACTGGAGTAATTTTCAGTACGAGTTAAACTGGCACTCTCTGGATTTGATGAAATCGACGTTCACCACTGTACCATTAAATCACTACATAAAGTTGATAAGTAAAGTATAGGGTATGCTCGCTTTTTAAAATCAATCCGAAAGAAATCATTTATTTCAGCTAAAATCAGTGTGTCCATAATTATACTAACGAAATCAATTAAGTATTATTGAAAATGGAATTGCATTAACGAATTCTCGAGATAAAGTCAGAATATAGAACACACGGAACTCAATTTCAAAGTAAAAAAATATATTTCATTTTGATTTTGCATTGCATATTTTTCAGCTTAAAAACAATTGTTTTTAATATATATAAAACCAAACATATTGATATAGCAAAGACAGCAACTTAATATGACATTTATATACAATAATTTTTTAATATTTACATTTGTAATGTTTCTTTTACTTATCTATATGTTTATGTGTGTTTATTTGTATATACATTATTTTAAAAGGAAAAGAAAACGATAAATAAAAAGAAATCACTTGTATTTGTTGTTTTCATATATAAATTTATTTTTGATACAAGTTATATGAAAATTATTAATACATATTACTGTAACATTAAAAATTTTCTTTTGCAGATAGAAAAACACACACACACATACACAATTATTATAAAAAAATGGAAATTGGGAAATTTAAGGACAACCGAAATTACTTAAAACAAAATTTTAAAGGTAAATTAGTGTAAAAAAATATTATATATTTGAGACACGGGAAAAATCATAGCTCAGCTGTTTGAAGTGGTAGGATGTTGTGATACATATTAAATGATAGGTAATTGAAGGACCTATCTTTTTGTAAAAAAAAAACTTGGGTTTTTCACCATGAGTATGAAACCGTTATGTGAAAATTCCGGGAAAACGCGTAAATAGATTCGGGTCCTCTAGTGGTAAAAATGGTTTCTAATATTCTAATTAAGACATCTGGAAATTTTCGGGAAAATCCGGAAAATTTTAATTTGGATCGGGAAATTACGGGAAAACTGTAATAGTTAGGAAACATTTTCAGTACCACTCCCTCAGTACATTTACCATCTAAATCCATTTATGGCTATAAGAAATCTGTAAGTCATCAACTTTAGGCTGGAGAAATTTCCCGGAATTTCTGAAAACCAGGTTTTTGATGATTTCGAAAAAAATTTATTAGTTAGCCAATTTTTGTTACAGCCATATTATAGAGAACCTTAATGCGCACATTAAAGCTTCTGGACTTTTTCTGTGAAAAATCTATTGGTCGACTTATGACCAATTTAAGATTTGGGAATTTCCGTGTAAGCCTAACTTTGGGCAGCCAGTGTAGGAAAACTATTTGACTTGAGGAGTTGTGGTGGGGCTTAAAATACGTGGCATATAGTCTACTATCTGTGATAAATAGGGCATTGGAAAATCCCATTGGGAAAGCCGGGAAATTCCCATTTGAAAACGTGAAAAAATCGATGTTTTTCGATGTTCCTGGAAAATCCACATTTTCCACTGGAAAATTCCAAAAAAAATCTGAGGATAAACTTTGGACTTTCCTTTACATTTCTGCATCATTAGATTTTTGGAAAGTCCAATATTTCCCGACTTTCCAGTACTCGGAATATTGGTCTGCAAACGTTTTTCCAATGTTTGGGCAGCCCTAGTTGGAAAACCCTTATAGATAGGAAGTCACCCCCATATTATAATTTGTAGCCCTTGAGGAGGACTATCACTGGTGAGATGCTCCTTCCGAAATATTGAGTATTTCCGGAGTTATAGGGGTGCAAATGTGACCCATTTGGTACTTTCGAAGGTCCATAGCTCCGCCCCCGGAGGGAAATCCGGCAAAGAGGTCGACAGAACCTGTTTTTTTTCCGAGCTCTACAATCCCTGAAAATCTGAAGGTCCTACGGGCAAAAAAATTTTTTCGGCATAAGGTTATAACCCACACTTTTGGGGGTCAAAAAAGTCCAAAAAAATAGGGCTGGAAATAGGCTTAAAAGACGCGGGGTCATCGTCCGAACACGAATCCGTTGAGATAACTCGAAAATTCCGCCTCTAAGTCGGTCAAAATCGTGTTTCAATATTGGGTTGTTTTGTTCATAAAGTACCGAGAATTTCCAAAAAAAAAATTAAAATTAGTTTTTTTTTTTTTTTTTTGTAATATTTTTTTCTATCATCAAATTGGAAATACACAACTGAGACCAACCAAGTAAGAATATTTATTTTTCATATATGTAAAAACTTATTTTTTTGTTTTTTTTAAGAAATTTTTTTTTTCGGTTTCGGTAAGAAATCGAACCCGCCGTATTCATATCTGATAATAATATTCACTGCACCTCTACATTATACACCACCAAGCTTATTATAGTTTATGTGTCGGTTGCGATATATAAGGGACAAAAATTTTGAATTTATTTATTCGGAATAGGTACCACATTAAAGTTGATCGATTTTTTATTATTTATTTTTATTTACAGGACACTTATTAGAGACTCATTTTTTTTTTTTTTCTTCTTTTATATTGTGTAGGTGTAGAATTTCGTATATGAAATATTAATTTTATTTTATTTAGATTTTTATTTTGTACTTAACATTTTTTTTTTGTCGTTTTCTTTTTCTCTTTTCAGATTTCAATGGACGGAAATTAAAGGTTGGGGAACTATTGATGAACTTTATAAAATTATTAGACAAATATTTACATTAAATTAATTACATTTAATTACTATGTTTATAAATTATTATTACATTAAAATAAAGATCACAATTAGTGATAATTACCATATATTTACATTATTTTATATTTATTATTTATATTATTTTATATTAATCTTCAATGGCTCTTCAAAACACTTGATGGTCGTTTGTATATTTTTCTGCAATCCATTGCAAAGGAAAATGTTTGTTTTTATTAAAGCAACATTTCTTCTGCTGATATTAGTAAGTTGTTTGTATTTTTACTTGTTACTTGTTAATAAGGCAACACCTGAATATAATCTCATTCCAAATATACATACCAAATTGGTACGAAATTAGCCAAGAGATCATTCAGTCATACAATTAATAAAGATTCCCTAGGTATTAATTTTAAAGAAAATTGTTGATAAATACCTGTATAATCCTATTTCGAGAACCTTTTTATACAAAATTTTATGGAAATTGTTCAATAAATGATGCAGATATTTCCTTTAACAGAAATGCAAATATTTCATTTCATTCTCTAATATTTTATCTTTGAATTATTTCAAACCCATTTTATCCAGCTTGAACTAAGCTTAAATTCAGTGAAAACTGTGTGGGTAACGTTCACTTCCTTTTTTTTTTTTTGAAAAATTATATATTTTCAATATTTTTATCTAATATTTTATCTTTGCATAATTTCAAACGCATTTTATCCAGTTTGAAATATACTTAAATTTAGGAAAAACTGTGTGGGATAATATTCTTATGAAGAAATATAAATAAAATATTGAATTTCATTCATTAATTCACAAAAAACTGATTATTTTTAACAGTTTGCCGCTATAATTCACAAATACTATACATCAAAATAAAATATATAGAAAAAAGTTAAATAATTAGTATTTTCGGTACAAAACTATAGTTTAAGTTCACAAAAGTGTTTAAGTTTGTTTAAGTGTTTACCGCACACCGTCATCATATGTACGTAGTGGTGCAGTGTTTTTATCATTATATAAAAAATTATAGGAATTGTTAAAAAAAAATTCGAAAATTGTTGTGTCATGTGTGTGTTTCAATGTTGTCAATAAATAAAAATATAATATTATAAAAACAGGTGTAGAAATATGAAACGATCGTTTGTTACGATATCGGTTTCGGCTGAAATTTCTTTTGTGAACGTATTCACTAAATATCTATCTCTATATCATTCAGTTTGTGTTTCTTATAAAAAATAAAAAAAAAATTATAAAAAATTCGAACAGAAATTCGTGTAGTTTGTAGTGCATTGAATTAGTTTGCCTAACCACAATAAAATGTCCGTAGTTTGCACGTAACTAATTCGTTTCTCACAAATATTGGAAAACCGAAACATTCGAACTGGAATTAAGTGTCAACTCTCAGAAATAAGAGCCAAACTAATTAGTTAAATCTTTTGTGTGACTAGCAAAAAAGTGATTTGCTGAAAGGTTTGTTGTTATTATTTCATTTCATTGAGAGAAAAATGCTGCTGAAAGTCATCGAAGCAGAAGCAGAGTGATTTCAATGCTTCAAAAGTAGTAGATTGTAATTGTAAGTCTCAGTATTTGGTGAGACCATGTAAGGATTATTATATTATAATGGTTGAAAGTGAATCAAAATTGTCAATATCGAAACTCTACGGTTAACAACGAATCAATTTAAGAAATGCATTACGTATACGCATACCGACCCATAAATACAAAACACACAACTACATAAACAGGCCAAAAATTTCGAAACATAACCAAAATATACGATTTTTCTAGAATTGTTATTAGGCAATCATAACCACATGATAGTGAAAATATTGTTTAATTTTTATTTATTATCGGCGGACGATAATACAATAACAAAGTTGTAATATATAATAAATATATATATAAATAATACAAAATAATAAAGCAATGGATTGTTATTGAGTTGACCTGTGTTGTTGTACACATCATATACTTTGTGTGTTTTAATATTGGTAATAATAAAGACATACTCTTTGTAGTCTTTACGGTACGTACGGTATATCATCATTTTTATTATATTTTTTTGTTCCGCCTCTAATGATAGTAGACTTTGTATTGTATTACCAATAATAGTTTAAATAAATAAAAATTAAATAATATTTTCACTATCATATGGTTATGATAACTATATAACTAATAACTATTCTGAAAAAATCGTATATTTTGGTTATCTATCAAAGTTTTTTGGTCTGTTTAAGTAGTTGTGTGTATTGTAGGTATACGTAATGCATTCCTGTTAACGGAAATATCTACATCATTTCTTGACCAATTTCTCGAAATAGGATTATACAGGTGTTTAATTTCTTGCAATAATTTTCTGTATGTCCTACCAAATTGTACTGAGCATTGTAGTCAATTAATATCGAATTATTTTTACAGTATACAATAATTAATTTTTACTTATAATTATATATAAATATCTTACTTCTATTATTATCTATTATTAATTTCAACCCTTTTAACATGTATTCAGTAAACATAAATGAATTAACTAAATATTTATGATATCTTAATAATTTCAATACTTTAAATGAATTTTAAATAACTATATGTTCTTTTAACAAATTTATTTTAATATTTTAAATTGAACGAATTCTAATTTTTTAATTTAAATTCAATAAAAAACAATCTCAGCTATTAGTATAAAAAAAAAATTAAATAACAAGTTTAAAATTCAAATTGTGAATCAATTTAATGTGGTTTACTTTATAATTAAGAGTTTGTTTGTTATTTATCTTATATAATAAGCGTTACATGTAATTGTAATTGTAAAACTTTATAATCATGAAATTAAATTCAATTATAATAAAATGAAGCTATTTTTTAACATTGAATTCTTGGTAGAAATTTTAATTTACCTAATTTCATATTCATTTTTAGTGTATAATATAATTTCTAATACGAGAATAATATTTAATTGTGATAGTTACAATATACAATTACATTTAAAATTTAATTCATGCTTAAAGCTAATACTTATTTTATTTATATATTTATTAAAATATCATATTTTATACAATCAATTTGATAGAATGGTGTGTTGCTAATAAATCATTTAATAATACTCTGATGCCAGAAGTAACATAAGTTTGTCATAATTTAATAATAGAATTGTGTTGTTTCAATATAGTTTTTTAAATCATCTGCAAATATAGAAAAAAATTGAGATTAATATTACAAAGAATTTTTTTAAAAAACATTTGATATTACCAGTAAACAAAACAAATATGTTGGCGAGCAATCATTCAAATATATATATATATATATAATTTATAATTTGCGGTAATTTATTAAAGACCAATTAGTGAATTGTTATAGATTTCCATTAGGTCAAATTTATCAACTTCACTATAATGATATATGTTATTGATTTTGTATTATCTCCACGTGTGGCATAAATTTTTGTTGTAGTTGTCCATCACAAATAACTGCAAAAAATGCTATACATAAGCTTCCATTGGTTGTGGTCCTGTAGTATATTTAATAATTATCACCAATGGTATGACGAACGTAATAATTCCAATTTATATTTTGATACACCAGCATCTATATTTATTTTAATGATGTGATTGTATCATATGTGCAGCATATGTTAATTTTGTTGTTAATAGCATTGAAGCTAAAATTTGCATTGAACTAATGTGAAATAATGTAATAAATAAAAATTAAACAATATTTTTTCTATCATATGGTTATGATTGCCTAATAACTATTCTGAAACAATCTATACGATTAGTTATTTTTCAAAGTTTTTGGTCTGTTTATGTAGTTGTGTGTATTGTATGCATGGGTGGGTATATTTATATATAATGCTATGCATTTTTGTTAAAGGGATATCAGCATCATTTCTTGACCAATTTCGATGAAATTTTGAATAAAGGTTCAAGAAATAGCATTATACAGGTATTTATTAACAAGTATCTGTAAAATTAATACATGGCGCATCTTTATTAATTGTGCAACTAAATATTTTAACATAATATTACATGCGTAATGAATATTTCGAAATGTCTAAGCAGTCTAATTGTTTTGTTTTCTATTATGGTACGGATAGATGTAAATTGAATTTATGTTCCAACACTAACCTAATTGACACAATTGATTGATGAACCATATCATAACTATGTTAATAACTCTGATCTCTTCTTAAAGTAGCATTACCATATATATTCTGCAGCTATAATATTAAATTATTATTATTAATTAATAAACTACATATTATTATAAATAATAAATTACCTCTAATCCGATGCATTTTATCCTCATAATATACTATTGATTTTTCAAGTTAATTTCAATAATTGGTGATCAGATCCTAGAACATTTCGTCTTTCTTAATCTGTTTAAAAGCAATAGAAAAACCGGAATATCAGTTAAAAAAGAAATGTAAGTAAAATGTTATATATAATATAATTATTTTAAAAAATATTGGTAATTTCCCAAATTAAAGGATTCTGAACATATTTTTCAATTTGATATAACAATTTGTTGTAAAACTCTGCATCATATAATTTTGAAAATATTGGATTTTGAGCCAATAAAGCAACATTTATGTTTTCATATTTTAACTGATTTTAATCAAAAGAAGCAAACACAAAAGAAATAATTTGAAAACTGTTTTAAACAATTTTAATGTGATGTGAAAGATAAAGAATGTTCAGGACAACAAAAAAAAGGTCTGATAATATGCAATTGCATGTATTATTCGATATAGACGGTACATACATTCAAGAACAAGGTCAATTAAACATAATACCCAAAAAGTTATTACGGCAAAAATTTTTTTAAATTAATTTTAATTTTAATTATAATTAATATTTGTTTTATATGTTATTATTTAATGTAAATTTTAAATATTCATACAGAATATGCTAATCGTAATGAAGTAAAATCAATTCAATAAAAGACAGATAGAAGAAAAAAACCAGTGTATATGCCGCAAAACGATTTCTTGCATAGAATTGTCTATCTAATAAGTCCTACGTCTGCATCTTGGAATTTTTGCTAATTAATCAGATACCATTTAAATATGGTAAAAAATTTGATTGTAAAATGCAAAAAGAAAAATATTCTCAATTTGAAACATTTTTATATTTTTAAATTATTGTATTTTTCTTACCTTACAGTATAGTATCCATTATTATTATCACTGATTGCTTATGTATGATGATCGCTGACATATTTGTTACTGTACTGGCATAATTTTTAATAGTTCCTTGCTTCTTAAAAGAAGTCAATAATTCGATAATGAATGGAAATCAATTTCTTCCAAATTACGTGTATATTCATTCATTCATTATCAAAATTTTTAAGCTGATTTCGGTACTAATAGGCACATATTATTTTCAATTTTCTTTACCTCGAACACCAAATGTACTACTAAAATAATCATCTGCTGCAGCTGAATCCATTATTTAACTAAAATATAAATTAAATTTTATTATTAATTCATTTAAAATGTTTTTATAGATTTTTAATTTTTTTTTGTTTTAGAGGTTATGTTACCTGAGACATCTTTTAAAAACACAATCTTAAGATGAATATAAATCCTTTTCAATTGGAAACCGCAAAATTATTAAGAAATATACAATCATCATGTGCATTGGTAATTTTTATAATTATTTATAATAAATTATAAAATAAAATTTAAAAAAATTTCTTTTACATCACTTTCTTTTTGTTTTTTATTAATCTTATAATTGAATATGAATATAGATGGATTTTGTTTTTATTTGACGTAACGCGTACTTGGACGGACAGATTAAGCTATAGTGACTGTATCGGTTTAGCATCGTTTGGGTAAAGTGAAGTCAAGAAAAACTATTACAAAAGCTGTTTTAACACAAACACAAACATAGTGTAAAAAATGTTACAAAAATTATTTTATTAATTTGTCAACAAAATCTTAAAATGAGTAATCAGTAAATAATAAAAAGTAACGATTACTTTTTGAAAAGATTCAAACCTAACCGATTACTTAAAAGTAATCGAAAATCTCATTACTACTTAAAAAATAAAATAAAAAAGATCGTGCTAACAACTCTCGGTTTGTGTGAATGTGTTGCTTTTGCTTTTTTTCAGCAGACAAATATGACAGCAATGTGCAGCAAATAAATTTCTGGTTATCATATAAAAAATAATAACAATTTGTCATTTGTCAATTGTCATTTGTCATCAACATTACATATTATAGTGCTCATTTACACCGCACGCCATATCCAATCCGGAATGGTTATGGAAGTGTCAAAAAGCGATATAAACTTCTGTTGTCAATTCCGAAAAGAAATTTTAAAATATGCATAACCAAACCGGAATGGTTACATTTTGTTACGGCATAAACAGTATTCTCTAAATTATAACCTCATAAATCGCCATTTTTATGCTTTTATTTTAATTTGTGTGATGGGATAGTAGTGCTATAAATACAAACACATAAAATAATTTTTTTTGTTTAATAAATTCTTTGATAAATTTAAATAGTGTAAAATAATTTAAATTCTAATTTAATTCAACATGGATACTAAATCGAAATGGGGATATACAGAAACTAATTTGTTCATAGATTTATGTATAGAACAAAATGTAGTTGCAATTATGGATGGAAAAAAATTTCGCAACCAAGAAATTTTCAACAAAATTAAAACTGAAATGCTTGTAAATTATTACAATAGAGAAGTAAATCAACTTATAAATAAATTTAATAAATTAAAAGCATCGTATTATAATAATAATATGATTATTCTTTCTAATTTTTTTTTTAATATGATTATTCTTTCGAATTTTTTTTTAATTTTGAAATGACATATACTCAACCATTCCGGAATAGATGTAATATATTACGGCATAAACTCAAACCCATAACCATTCCGGAATGGTTATGCATTACGGCATAAACGAACACATAGTTATATTTGGATAAATTAGAATTAGTTAGGTTAATGATATTTATTTTGATATTGTGAAATTTATATAACAGAAAATTAATTGCATATATTTATAAATCGTCGTGAAGTTAAGCCTGAGAAGTATACAAATACAAGATTTTAACAACAACAACAGGATTACTTAACTTGTACCATAAAAACAATATCATTAAAAATTGATCAAGTATTTAAGAACAAGGCGCAAACAAAACAACAATCACTATAAAGAAGAATTTATACAAAAATAAAGTATATAAAGGCATAAGATTTCGCTAAATCAAAACAACACAAATACACTACCATATCAACGCAACACGTTCACAAAACTTAAGTGTAAAATTTAAAAAAAAAACAAGATCTGTTTTTTTTTTTAATATAACAATATTTTTTTCCTAAATTAATTATTAAGTAATAAAGTCGTCGCATTTTCAAATTGTGTTTCGTCATCAAATTAATATATAACTTAACAACGCAACGAAAACGAAGAGCGTACACAGCAGCACAATATAAAATTGTAAATATTTATTTAAATTAAAATATATAAATGTAATATTACGAATATTACATAGGCTATAAAAATTAATAACATATAAAATATGTGAATTGATGTCAATATTTTCTCTTTTATTGTATATTAATTTGTTATTTGTGTTTTTTTTTTTACTATTTTACAGGTGTTTTATAAATCTTTAATTTTTATTAAAAAATAATTGTGCATTAATAATATTGTATTAATAAAAGCAAATTACCAAAGATGTTTTTAATGCGTAATAGTTTTAAACAATTAACAATTGCGGTTGAAAAACAACAACAGCAATTGCCACGAAAATCACAAAAATTTTCAAATATTGTAACTGAAAAAAATTCACAGCAATTACAAGAATTAGCACTTCATGAAAATTGTATATTAGTCGATGAAAATGATAAAAATATTGGTTTATCAACGAAACGGAATTGTCATCGTGTTGACAAAAATGGTCACATAAAATTACATCGTGCATTTAGTGTATTTTTATTTAATTCGAATGGTGATATGTTATTACAACGTAGATCACGACACAAGGTATAATTTTATTTATTTTTTTGTAAAAAAAAAAAAAGAAAAAACAATAACAAAACATAATAATAAACTTTTCTTTGTTGTTTTGGAAACACAGATAACATTTCCTGATTGCTATACAAACGCTTGTTGCAGTCATCCACTGTATGATCATAATGGTGAATCTGATGAATTAAATGCAATTGGTATACGAAGAGCTGCCCAACGTCGTTTAAATTATGAATTAGGAATACCAATTAGTCAGGTAAAAAAATTGTTTTAAAATCATAAATGTAATTATTTTTTTGATTTTAATTTAGGTTAGACCGGAGAATTTCTATTATTTAACGCGTATACATTATCAGGATAATGGTAATGGTGTTTGGGGTGAACATGAAATTGATTATATATTATTTTTACAAAAAGATGTTGATTTAAATCCCAATATGAACGAAGTTAGTGAAATTCGTTATATATCAAAAAATGATTTAAATAAAGAATTACAATTATTAAACGCACCGTTAACACCATGGTTTAATTTAATATTAAATTATCGTTTAATGGTATGGTGGAATAATTTGCATCAATTGAAAAAATTTGAAGATTTAAATAAAATACAAAAACTTATTTAAAATATATAAAAATAAGAAATTAATATTTTTATTCTTCGGCAATCAATTATATTCTTATATATATAATAATATACATATATTAAGATTATAAGATGTACAATAATCTCAGTTTATACGATTTTTAGTTTAAGTATAAAAATTATGTAAATTAATTATTTTTCTTTTATTTTTGTATTAAATAATTTATGTTATTTTGGAAAAAAAAAGATGTTTTTTTTATATTGTGACAAAAATAATCTATTTAAATTTTTCTTTTGTTATTTCTTGTTGCAAGATTTATATTTTGAAAAATTTACTAAATTTTAGAAGAAGATAATCTATTGACCTTTTTATTTTATTAGTGTTTGTTCAACATTTATAAACAATTTGTGTTATATATTTTTATTGTAAACAAAAATTATTGATTTTTTTTTTTTAAATTACTTAGAATTTTTTGAGTAACAATTTTTATAAACAAATATTTTATATTCGAATACAGTTACTCATGCAAAAATAATGAAATTAAAGGAAACCTCTTACTTTCAATAATTGTAGTAAATGATAAATAAATATTACTACATATAATTAATATGGTAGACGCCATATACTATATGCTCCACTCGCTTGGACTAACACTGAACTTAATGATTACTTAAAATCGTTAATTTATAATAAAATAATTAAATATTAATATTATCTCTTATGTGAATATAAAAATTTGTGTGGCAAATTTATATTTTTTTTTGTGTAACGACTGAATATTTATATATAAATGTTATTAGGTTTTATGATGTTTTTTATTTCATACACAAACCCCTTTTGATAAAATAAAAACGTATGTGTAATGGAAAAAAAAACGAAAAAGTTGTGATTTCAATAGAAATCTTGTTTTACAAATGTACTAAAAACACGAATTACATTTGCTGCTCACAACATATTACGATTTTCATAACATTGGAACTTAAAATGTATATGATATTAAAAGTTCTATGCTTGATATACACTTCCGTCCATATACGTACACTAAATATTCAAGAAAATGATTACAATTTTTTTTGCGATTTGCTTGAAATTTTGACTTTAACCTTTTTTTTAGGTGATAAGTGATTTAAAAATATACATAAATTTTGGTAACAGAAAAATATAGAATAAATTGAAATAATTTATTCATATACATATTTATATCCGCATATGCAATACATAATTTTTATCATCATTTTATTTAATTAAAATTAATTGTTTAATTAGTTATTAAAATATTTTAGAAGATATTATACAAACAACAAAGTCGATATTACAACAAAACCTAAATATATAATGTATATGAACATGCGGTCATATAGGCGAATTGAAAATGTGACTAAATTCCTAACCTATAGTTTCTATACTTATTGTAGAACTTTAAAGAGGAACATAGTATAAAGAAACACGCGTTCAAATATAATTTTAATTAAAATATGTTAAAATTAAAATAAAGAAAAAAAAAAGAGGAAAGAAACATTGAGACATTATCAGTATACAATAAAATAAAAAAAAAAAAAGAGCAGTGGCAAAAAATATGTCCACCATTGAGAATTTTTTAATTTATTGTTATGTATAAAATATAAATAAATATATTTATTGCATGTCAAAATAATAGAAATATTAACTAAAAACTTACGAAAATCCATTAAAATAACAAAAAATAAATAAAATCAAAAATATATATATAAAAAATTAAATTATATTTTGCACAATTCAATCACGATCACGATTCACAACATCACGACTTTTAAACTATTTAATTTTTTGTTTTTGAGTTGCAAACAAAAGTCGAGAATTTTCTTTTTTTTTTACTACACAAAATGTCAAAGGTAAAACTTCAAAACAAAAAAATTTATTTAAGATTTTCTAGCTAAATATAGATATAGCGCTGCAATCGTAAAGATAGTTGTTAGTCGAATATTAACTTTTTCATAGAAAAAAAAATCAATACATATCCATATGGAACAAATCCATTATTATTACGTTGTCGTTACACATTAAATAATATACAGTAGCGTGCATAACTGTCCGCATGTTTTGCTACAAAATATTTAAACGCATGAATAAGCTACTGCGAACATGAAAATTCATGTTTATACATACAATAATTTTGTTTTATATTATTAATGTATTGCGTCATCATTAGAAATGTTATATTTTATATTTTATTAGTACAGTTTTAAAGTTTGTGTGTAATAGTCATGCGGACAGTTTTGCAACAAATTAAAAATATTGAGTATTAATTAATTTAATTATAATTTTATTAAATATAAAGTGAAAATTTATTTAAAAAGGGGAAACTAAAGGTATTTTTAAAAGATAAAATATTAAATTTTAAAATAAAAAATTATTATTAAAATATATTTTCTTGCGTTGCTAGCCATGCGGCTATTATCAAGACAAGTAAGATGTGATATTAAGGCTTTGTTGGATAAGAAATTATCAGTTCGTGAAATTGCTGTGAAATTGGGCGTAGGAAAAACCTCAGTTAGCAAAATTAGAAAAGAATTGAACAAAAACCAAAATTTATCAAAAGGGGGTAGAAAACATAAGTTGACAGATGAGGAACAAAAGTTCGTAGTCAAATTAATTGAAAGAGGATCTGTCACTAACGCTACAGAAGCAACAAAAATTGTTAATAGAGCTTCTAATAAGCAAGTATCCCGTCATACCGTCATCAGGGTACTCAAAAGATCAGGTTTCATGGCAGTGACGAAAAAAAAAAAGCCAAAGCTTCTCAAACGGCATAAGATAGCAAGATTGAACTTCTGCGAAAAATACAAAAATTATACTGTTGCTGATTGGAAAGCTGTGTTCTTCAGCGATGAAACGAAAATTAATCGTATTGGATCTGATGGACATCAGTATGCATGGAAAAAGAAGGGATCTCCGTTGAAAGACCATCAAGTAATAGGTACTGTAAAATTTGGAGGCGGAAATTTGATGGTGTGGGGCTGTTTTTGTTATGATGGATTGGGAAAAATAATAAAAATTGATGGCAAAATGACCGCAGCTATGTATTGTGAGATATTAAAACAAGGTTATCTACGATCAGTAAGAATGAATGGTAAAAGCTTGAAGGACGTAGTCTTCCAACACGACAATGATCCGAAACATACCGCTAAAATTACGAAGCAATATATAAAAACAAGACGAATTCGGGTTTTGGATTGGCCTTCGATGTCACCAGATCTTAACCCGATCGAAAACCTGTGGTCAATATTAAAACGCCAACTTAACCAGTATGATTCGGAATCAAATGGAATGTCAGAGTTGTGGGATAGGGTGGAGCATGAATGGTCTAAAATTTCTCAAGAAACCTGTAAAAAATTAATAGAGTCAATGCCTAGACGTATTTACGCAGTAATAAAGGCAAAGGGATCTTATACCAAATATTAATTCTAAATTTTATGTATTTGTATTTACTAAGTCTCACAACTGTCCGCATACATATGCTGGCATTTTTTCATTTGTAAGAAAAACGACTTATTATTTTATTTTTATTTTTGTGCTATTTTTATTAATAAATATTATTTAAATATATTTGTTGAAAAATTGAAGTATAGTGTTTAAATATACTAAGAAAATAGCCCTTATTTCGCTCATGGGATAACATGCGGACAGTTATGCACACTACTGTATATGAAAATATATAAATGATAAAAAAAACTTACTTTTGATGAAATTTATTTATGTAATGTAAATTGATGATTATTCTTATTTGCAGAATATTTAATACGCCGCCATACATTGATTTTCCATTTGTCTTGTTGTCGTGCGGGTGTATCTTTTCACAAGCGACACGCACAACCATCATGGAAAAATTAAATCAGCTAGAATGTCTAAAATTTGCGGTTGTCTAAAGAAAGGCAACAAATAATGTTTAAAACATTTTTATCTTTTAATTTTATTTAATCATTTATTTATATATATATATTTATATATTTTAATTTCTATGTACAAAATATACAAGGTACAATTTTTTTTTTCTTTACTTTTTATTTATAATTCTATTTTTTTTTTTTATTTTTTCTTTTTTTTTCTTAAACGTTTTATCTGTTTCCTTAATTATTGATCACAATTAGTTAATAATAATAATAATAATAATAATAATAATAATAATAATAATAATAATAATAATAATAATAATAATAATAATAATAATAATAATTATAATAATAATTATAATAATAATAAATAGTAATAATCACAAAAAAAAAATAATTTTAATTAAACACGTTTATCGCCACAATAATATCAGAAAAATTTTCACATGACATGACTCATGTAGAACTTCTTAGCGTCAGACACATATGACTAACATGGCGATTAACGTGTTAAAATATAAATTATTTAAATTACATTTTCCTTTTCTATATATTACACATATAAATTATACAATTTTTTGTAAACAAAATTACACAAGATAATTTTTTTTATTTTCATTTTTTTGTTTTTTTTTTATATTCGTTTTTTTTTTTTTTAATTATTTATTCATGTATATTTTTTATTTATTTATTATTTTTATTATTATATATTAATATATTATTATGAAATTTTATTTTCTGTTTTTTTTTACTTTTTTTATTATTTTTTTCCTAAGGAAATGAATGAAAAAAAAAAAACTAAAGTTTTTGCTATATTGTGTAATGCGGAGGGGTGTTTGTGTGTGTATGTGTGTGTGTATGGTGAAAGTGTGGTGATTACCAAATTAAATTAATATCGTTTTGATCATATTATTTTTTGTTTTAAAAAATATTTATAATCGGTAAAAAAAAAAAAAAAAAACCCATTTTTTCACAGTTCTCAAATCATTACGTCGTTTTGCTTAACAAATTGTTGTAAATTATAAAATAAATTCACATTTTTTATTTACCTTTTTATGCAGTTGTCGTCTGTGTGTCTGTCAATAGCGTGTATATATATAAAACAATAATACAATAACAATTAGGAACGAACAAAAATCTTTTCCATTTTATATTATAACAAAAAGCACAATTTTTCTTATTTTCTTTATCGATCAAAATAATTGTTATATGATGTATTTATTTATAATTATATGATTTGATAAACGTGTAGTAGAATACTAAATATATAAATATATTGAATTAGTTATAATTCTATATAAACGATGATGATAGATATAGCGAGAAAGAGAGACAGAGAGAGACATCATCGATTTACGATTATAAATATTTTATAACAGAAAAAAAAAAAAACCAACTGGATTAAAAAAAAATTAAAAAGCATTCTTTTGTTCCTTTCGGTTTTTTTTTCTTTCTATGCCTTTCCTTTTTATTTAAATAAAAATTGAAATATTCGATAGTGTGCGGTGCATGTGTGTATGTTGTTTTATTTATTTATAAATGTTTGTATGTGTGTATACTAATTTTTAATTTTAAAAGAAAAATCACAAAAAAAAAACAATTTAATTAATAGTTTTTTAGCGGTTTTGTTTTTGTTATTATATTATTAAAAATTTAAATTTAAAGAAATTTATTTCTATGATTTTCACTTTTCGTTTAATTTGCTATCTAATTATTTTTATTTATATTTATTAATTTATTATTTATGTAGTGGTATTTTGCATTTTATTTATTGATTAATACATAAATATTAATTAATTATTATTGTTTTTTGTGTTGTTATATATCTTTAATAATAGAATATTTTAAATTAATATATATATACCCATAGATAATAGATAGATATATATATTTATTTTCATTGTATTCATGTATATAACATATACAAATATGTATATTTAATATAGATTTAATTGTTCTTATTCATTTTATTTCTTAATAGTTAACTGTACACAATAATATATTTAATAACATAACAACGATTTATTATTTTTAATTTATAATTTAATTTAATAATATAACTAATATTTATTTATTATTTTATTAATATAAATTTGTTTTATATTTTTTTTATAAATAAATCGCATTATTTTGATTTTTTTTTTTTTTTTTTTTAATATTAATTCATTTTTATTATTTGGGAATTTTTTTGTTTTTTTTTTTATCAATTTCATTACAAGATAAAAATAATTTTAAAAAATGTGTGAGTGTTAGGGAATTTTTTTGCATTTTTAAATGAGAAATTTAAAATAGTTTAATAAATTGTTAGACCATTAGAAATGCTTAAAAACTATGTAGTTATTATTATTATTATTATTATTGATGAATTATAAGTGGACGACAAAATATGAATTTTTTCTTATTTATTTTATTAAATATTTATTTTTAATAATATTATAAAAAGAAAATTTAGAACCAGAAAAAAAAAAGAAAACAAAAAAAAACAAAAACAATTTATAATATTGTTTTATTATTGTATTTTTATTTAATTAATTTTGTTTTTAGATTTCCATTTTCTTTTTTTTTTTGCAACGATTTTTACGTAACTTTTTTAAAAGTAAACATATTATTTAAAAATATGTGTATTTTATTTTTATACACATAAATTATAATAATATTTTTTTATTTATAAATTTTATATACAAAATATATATACATATTTAATTAAATTTAATTTAATTTTTTATTTTCTTAATTTAGTTTTTTAATTTTTTTTTCTTTTTTCCATTTTTTTTCTTTTATTATTTTTTATCGAACATTAATTTGGTGGTTTTTTTTTTATTTTATTTTTAACAAATATTTTTATTATCTTTATTTGCTTTCAAATATTTTTATTTATTTTGCAAGTATAAATGTAAAATAATTTTTCCATTTAAAGTAATATCAATTATTATTTTAATACAAGAAAATTAAAATATATATTTGAAAAGTTATAAAAAAAAAAAAATTTAATAACATTAAATAGAAAAATGTATGTTATTTTGTTTTTTTTTTTTTATATATATATGAATAGAAATAAAAAAAAATAATAAAAATAAAGAAAAAAAAAAAAGAAAAAAATTAAAAATTAGCTATTATAAAAAAAAAAAAAAAAAAATTACAAATCTTATGAGATCATAAATTTAAAACTATAAATTCATTATTTTGTTAATTATTATTAATATATAAATGATAATTTTTCTAAATCTTTGATTTTTCTAATATGTTTGTAATAGTCAAAAACCAAAAAACTTCATAAAATTAATTTTTTCTAACAATTTGAATTGTTGATGAATTGAAATTATTTCAAAAATAAGTAGTTATCCCTTAGTAGTTGTGTGTGTGTGTGTGTGTGAAACATATATCACATTATATAACGGTTTAACGACGAAAATATGAAAATATAAACTTTCACTGTATGTTTTAATTATTGGGTGGTTTTTTGACACAGTAGTAATTTTTGTTTCTATTGCATCAACAATTAGTTATTATTTATGGATTTATTATAGTCAAAATAGAACTGCTGTGAGTTCTTCTTCAGTACAAAATATCATATTTTATTGGTGTTCAAAATAAAATAAAAAGTAAAACAAAATTTTAAAATGTAATTATCATATCATCATCTAGCCAGAGATATTATTGATTTGCTGATTTTTGTATCATGACCAAATAAAAATCTATTACATGTGTACATATATAATCCTTATTAAATATAAAATATATTCTCCAATCACAAACATTGATGGTACGAATTTTAAATAAGGAACTCGATATGTATGGCGCCGCCACCTCACAACGAAATAACGATAATAATTATATAATAATACAAATTATTATTAAATGATGTCGTGCATATGCCCAGAAATTAAACAGTAGCAATTACAATTAATAAATGTGCTATATCTGACACACGATCAAATAAATCTGGTGCTATACGTTTTAAATTATCTTTAACAAAATCACAAGATGGAAATATGTGTACAACATATGCAGCTTGTTCACTACCCGGTGCCGGTATATTAATAATACCGGCGACCTGTTTTTGTTGTAAATACGTAATGAAATTATAGTTTAAATATGTTGATTGTTGTAAAACATCCAAATGATTATGACCACATGGTAGTGCTAACAGCATGCAATGTTCATTATCAGTCTAAATAAATAAAATAAAAAAAAAAAAATGATTATTTATCAAATTCAATTTTAAATTACTAATAATTATATTGGCAAAAAATAAATCAAGAGATCACCATTGCAATATGGCATGCAAATACGTTGCTTTATTGCTCTTGTGTTACTTGTCAGACAATTGCGCTAGTATTGTTCCACTTAGCACAAATTACCTCACTGTTATTTTATATAACTACGATAGCAGCTCTGTGTGCAGCAGTTGTTATTGTTTTAATTATCTCATCATTTGTTGTTTTTTTTATTGTTTATTTTTAATTGACTTTGTCAACAATAATGATATTTTTCTGTTTGTTTATTACAGTAATCTTGAAATTATTACCGACAGTAATTCTCTATGATTAAATTATAAAATTCATAGCATTTTCACTAAGATTTGATATTTTTTATAAAACAGTTCAGACACACAATGACAATGAATGGTGATAGTAAGTGTTAAAAAAAATTGCTTTTATTGAATTGTTTTGTAAATTAATCTGGATATTAAAACCGGGATATTCATACACAGATCTATAGTACATATTAGAATTCACATTTTTGACATTCGCATTTTTGATGCAACGATCGTCATTTTTATAAAGACGAATAGTTTTGTATTTGTAAATTATTGCTATTAAATTTGCAAAAATTTGATTAAATTCAAGAAAAAAATTTTTTAAATTATAGAAAGTAAACAAAAAAATTTAAGTTTAATATGGTGCTGACAAGAACTCAGGTCAAGAAATGTATATACTTATTTCTCAAGAAAAATTGACATTAGATCAAGAAATTTTACATTTTAAATAAAAAAAAATACAACTATATTAATAAAAACAATAATAATATTAAAGTTTTAATAATAAATAATTAAAAAAAATTTTAGCAATATATATGATTTTATCAATTACAATATATGTGAAAAAAATTGGTTTAAGAAAATTTAGATTTGAAAATGTCAAAATTACTTGAAGAATTATTAAATCTAAAAAAAAATTATGCATCTGTTAGTAAAAATTCAGATGTCATTCATTATTACTTGTTGATTTTTTTTACGAACAGCATACTAATTTGGTAATCGAAACAGAAAAAAATTTCTTAACGATTATTTGAGTATTTTAGTTTTAATATAGGGCAAGAAATTACTTGTCAGCAGCATACTATACTGAAAAAAATAATTGGATTACGACAGTTTATGTCATTTCAAATTAAAAATTAACTTTTCCAGAACATAATCAAAATATGTTACAAATTATAAATTATCTATATAAATATAAATTGGAGGAAAAACCAATATATATAACAGTCCTAGAGTACTAATGCATACATACATAACACATAATCGTATTTTATTTGAAGAGTAAATTAAAGACCGGTTAAACAAATATTACATGCATGTACATATAAGAAAAATGAAATATAAAGGGAGTAGGTTAAATAGGTTTTGAATAGAATAGTACAATAAGGAATATAGGGAAATCATATTATATTAAATGACACACTTCAAATTTTAATTAAAGTAAAATAAAATAACAATTTTTTGTGAGACTAGGGTTTTGACATTTCCATAACCATCCCGGAATGGAGATGACATACGATATAAATGAGCTCAATGAAGTAGTAGTAAGTAGTCCACCACATGGATCATATAAAACAAAATTCTGGCACAAATATATTTGGCGCACACCATACACACGATACACAAACCATTCTCGTCAATCAATTATATTACGAATATGGTTTATATTATAGTGAAAATTATTTAATTTAAATTATAATTAAAAATACCGCTCCTTGTTACAATTTATAAATAATACAATATTAAAAAGTATAAATAAAACTATAAATAATGTGCGTTTATGAAATTATATCTTTATTCGTAGAGATTAACTAATAAGATGATATAGTATATATATACGTTATATAATTCGCCGAAAGAATAATGCCTAAACAACGAATTGGCTTCTTGGGAAATTATTTTTTCTGAGAAAATTCGTTTTCGTTTCGAGTTATTGTCGTTTTCATGTAATTATTATATTAATAGGGTAATTGGATATTCGAGGAATTGTGGCATTTGGTAGATTGTTTTTCTGCGAATTTTCGTGTCAAATTAAAAAGCATTTAAAATAGTATTCATTCGGGCAACAACATATTTGTTTTTTAAAGATAATTTATGTATCAATCGAAGACAATATGTTAAAATATTGTGAGCAGTTGAATATATCATAATCTATCATTGGTATAGAAATACTCTCGGCAGATATTCTAGGATGAAGGAAATTTATATGTTATTAAAAAAGAAACTTATAAAAAATCTTATTTGAATTCAATAATTTGTAATTATATCCACCAATGAAATGTCGACAGTCTTGTAAAAATAGAAACTATTTATTCTCCTTTCCTGACGTTTCACCGCTTACACCATCCCTTGCCTGTATTTTTTAAGATTTTTTCGCCGTAGTAGTCCACGTGTAAAAGGGCATTTAGGGTAAAACGCAATCAATCTTCAATCGAAACATTTTGTTTTATATGAAAAAAATTGTTAAAACAGATAAAAAAAAAACTTCTAACATATGTATGATTTATGAAGCTTTTGTGTAAATGAATTTCTTTTATTATTTATGTACTCTGTTAAAACTATTTTCTGCACGATTCTAAAACCATTTTATTAGAAATTGTTTATAAAATAAAATGAATAAATCTTATCAAATATATAGAAAGAAAGTTGACGGATCTTTAAGAAATTTGTATCTGCATATTTAACAAGTAAATACAGCATTTACTTACTTTTATTTATTTATTAAAACATTTATAAAAGAAACAAAAATTACACTAACCTGCATTTTTCTTGTAACACCGTCTAATTGTGTTTGTTCTAAACGCATACGTTGTGCAATTCGTAGTGGTGGTGGATTTGTACTACCATCACATGGAATTGGTGGCAATGAATCAGTTGCAACTTTTGCATTACCAAATACAAAATGCAATTGTACCGACGCTTGATCGGTTTTTAAGGCTAATTTACCCTGCCACATAACTGGATAACGATGTAATAATGAAGATAATGAATCTAATGGTTGCGCTCCTTGAGTGGCAAGTGATGGTGTTGTTATTTGTATATTATGTGCAGTAGATGTTTGTATTGCAGGTGCTAAACTAGCAAGACTTAGAATTTTTGAATGTCCTAAAATATCAAATATTGAATTTTTTGGAAATCTATATTGTAAAATATATAATTAGAATAAAATAAACAATCAAATTTACCCATTATTTGTATAGTTGATCGTTCATGGCCAAGCAGTAACTCCCGTTCTCTTAGTTCTCTTTCACGTAATTCACGTTCTCTTAGGTCTCTATCACGTAATTCACGTTCACGTTCCATAAATTGTACATGTGACATTGGCTGAGATAATGATTGATATGTTGCAGGTGTAATAGTGGATATAATACCACCGATAGCACCGCTAACAGCTGGTTGAATAGCACAAATTGAACCTGCACTATTATTAGAAAGTGGACGATGCGCTGGCGGTGGTTCAACAGAAGGTAAATTTGTTCTTTTATTTTCATAATAACGCATATTGGCAATATCAGGAAAATGTGGAGGTGGTATACGGGCCCCAGGAACATAAACTTGTGCAATTTGTGGTGAATCTATTAAAATATATGGGATTGTATTATTTTATACATATGTACATATTATACTAAACAATAATAACAAATTGTTATGTTTTTAAATATAAAATGTCAACAAACCTGTAGATCGATCTTGTGGACTATGCAAACTATGTGGTACCACAATTGTGGCACGTGGACCACTATTCGGTCGTCGTAATTCAAGTGGTGAACTTGAACTTAATCGTTCGTCAACATCAACTGTATCTCGTGAGTCCGATCCTGGTAACATCGGAGATCTAAAAATAATGTATTGAATTATCTATTAAGTATTAAAAAAAAAATCAATTCCGACAAAAGTTATATCTAAATACAAACCTTGGTATATATGGATTTCGATTAGCAAGTGAATCTTGATTTCTAATATATTGTTGATATAAGATTACTTGATCACGCGTAATACTACGTCCTGAAGGAAAGGAACCATCTCCCTATTGTAGAGAAACAGAAGTAATACAAAAATCAGATAAGTTTAATTTTTAAAAAGGTTTCAATACAATAAAATAAGGTACAAGAAAATTTTATAACAACAAAATTTACCGGAGTTATCGGAGATATTTGTTGGTGTGCTGGTGGTGGACTTTGCGATCTAAATCCACTAATATCTCCATGCTGTTTTATTATAATTTTTTTTTTATTGCAGCGTCCAATTAATAATATTTTTTTTATTAATATATTCATATATTTTTAAATTTTTAAAAATATTTAAAAATTTCAATAAATTTTATAGACAGAATTCAATATTTTATTATATTTCGAAGTGAAATTAATATCAAAATTTTTCGTTTTAAATAAGTAAAATTTGTAATTTAAATATTAATAATAATTATTTACAATATGAACCATAAAAAAAATTCCTGCATTATTTTCGATTTTGTTCCGACCCGACATAACAAATCTTCCAAAAACTAATTCATGTAAATTAAATCGGTAACCACCAATTGGTGTATAATTATGTTTTGATAGATGATGTTTTATTTCAATTATTACTATATAAATGATTAGCCCATATAGGTGTATGTGAATACATTATTCATCTCTATATAGCGTTCATCACAATATTTTGAATTTTTTTTTTCTTCGTGAACTTACTTATGTGAATATGTCAACATCGGATATAGAATAACATACGCTATAATTTGAGTTGTTCTAAGGGGAATATATTGATATGAGATTAGTATTGCTTGGGAATAGTGAGACACATGAATAAGTTTTTAAAAATTTCTGGAATTGATGTATGGTCAGGATAACCCACCTAAATCCTTTAGTTTAGATCATTTTATTAAACGCGTACAATATCTTAGTTTTAGATATTCTAATTTTTAAAAAATATTTCTTTATATTCATAAACTTTAGTCAAAGCACTATGTTAACACTAGTGAAAATATTAAAATAATTTATTTTCGATTTTCTTATATTTGAATAACACAGTGTGTTTAGTGTTTAGTTATAACAAAAAATGTTACAATAATAAATTTTTACAAAAATTAATTTATTATATAAAATTTACTAACCAAATTCGCTTCAAATGTTGGCACAGGAATTCCTTGCTGCAATACATGTGTTCTCCCTTGAGGAATTATTGGTGGTGGAATGCCAATACGTGAACTACTTGCTCCTATGTTAAAAAAAAAAAAAGTCATATTTTCATATTAATAATCTAATAACATTCGAACCAAAATAAATTTGGATAATTACCAGTAACTACTGGTTGTTGGCTCGCCAAATGTGGTTGTTTTAATGGTGGACTTGCAACAGAACCTGTTAAAATTTGTGGTTGTTGATTATGTAATTTTAAACCGATTTTTGATTGAATCTGTTGTAGTTGAGGTTCTGGCTGCGATAGTGGAGGATGTTGTAATTGTAAAATTTGTTGTTGTGGCGGATGATGATGTTGATGTGTTATTATAGCAGGATGTTGTTGTTGATGTGATATTATTACAGGATGTTGTTGTGAATGAAGAAGTGAATGATTTACTATTGATGGATGTTGATGTTGTTGCAATACAGTTGAAGTTTTCATTGGCCGGCCACATTGAACAATATGTTGAGAACCACTTACACCAGCTGATTGCATTGTTTGCTGTGTTAAATGAATTGGATGATGATGCTGTTGTTCTTGGAGTTGATGAACCTGTTGAGATGGCTGTGTCTTCAGGGCTTGCTGTGATTTATTATTTAATGCGTTTGGAATATGTGATGATATTTGAATAGATGGCTGTTGTTGACTATTTAATGGAATTACCGGAGAACATTGCTTTAATAATTGTTGATGAATGTCAGTTGTACTATTTGATTTCTGATTATTTTGCTGAGATAATTGTTGTTGCTGGTGCTGTTGTTGTTGCTGTTGTCGTAAAACCGGTGTAACTGGTTGATCTAGAATTTTCTGAATATGATGTTGTTGTTGTTGTTGATGTTGATGATGTTGTTGATGTTGTTGATGTTGTTGATGTTGCTGATGTTGTTGATGTTGATGTTGATATTGATGTGGTTGTGGTTGTGGTTGTTGTTGCTGTTGTTGATGTTGTTGCTGTTGCTGTTGTTGATGTTGTTGTGGTTGTTGATGTTGTTGCTGTTGTTGCTGTTGTTGTTGATGTTGTTGATGTTGTTGTTTATGTTGTTGTTGGTTTTGTTGTTGTGGTTGTGGTTGCTGATGTTGTTGGTGTTGTTGCTGTTGTTGGTGTTGTTGTTTATGTTGTTGTTGTTGCTGTTGTTGTTGGTGTTGTTGTGGTTGTTGTTGTTGTTGTTGTTGTTGTTGTTGTAGTTGTTGTTGATGTTGTTGTTGCGGTTGTTGTTGGTGTTGTTGATGTTGTTGTTGTTGTTGTTGTTGTTGTTGTTGTGGTTGTTGCTGTTGTTGTTGTTGCGGTTGTTGTTGGTGTTGTTGTTGTTGTTGTTGTTGTTGTTGTTGTTGTTGTTGTTGTTGTTGTGGTTGTTGTTGTGGTTGTTGTTGTTGTTGTTGTGGTTGTTGTTGTGGTTGTTGTTGTTGTTGTTGTGGTTGTTGTTGTTGTTGCGGTTGTTGTTGTTGTTGTGGTTGTTGTTGTGGTTGATGTTGTTGTTGTTGTTGTTGTTGTTGTTGATGTTGTTGTTGATGTTGTTGTTGATGTTGATGTTGATGTAGATGTTGATGTTGTTGTTGATGTTGTTGTTGTTGTTGCGGTTGTTGTTGTTGTTGCGGTTGTTGTTGTTGCGGTTGTTGTTGTTGTTGTGGTTGTTGTTGTTGTTGCGGTTGTTGTTGTTGTTGCGGTTGTTGTTGTTGTTGCGGTTGTTGTTGTTGTTGCGGTTGTTGTTGTTGTGGTTGTGGTTGTGGTTGTGGTTGTTGTTGTTGTTGTTTTTGTTGTTGTTGTTGTTGTTGTTGTTGGTGTTGTAGTTGTAGTTGTTGATATTGTTGTGGATGTAGTTGTTGTTGTTGATGTTGTTGATGTTGTTGTTGTTGTGGTTGTTGTTTAGTTGTAAGAGAAACAATAGCTGAATTTGGCATATTTAATTGATGGGATTGTTGATGTTGCGTATGTTGTATTGCTGGGTTTTGTTGCATATTTTGATTTGTATGAATAATTTTAGGATGCGATTGAATAATTGTTGAATAAACAGGCACAGTAGCCGTATTTACATTAGCTAGTATTTTATTACAATGATTATCTTGTTGTTGTAAACTAGTGGAAATTGATTGCGATGGATTAATTTGTTGTGACTGAAGCTGATGTTGTCGGGTACCACATGGTTGGTGTTTATCCAAAATAATATTATTTTGTATCTGTTGTTGTTGAGGATAAGGTGATATTGTTTGTTGCAATCGCGGCAATGTTTGTGATGATTGTTGCAAATGTTTTTGAGATTGTATAGTTGGTATATTAACTACTAAATTTTGTTTAATGGTGTCATCGGGATATTTCACATTACCAATTATATTACCAACATTATTGTGTTGATAATTTGTACTTTGTATAATTGTATTGACATTCTGTAAACCATGACTTGTATTTGATCCTATTAGCGTTGGGTGTGACTGTTGTTGCTGTGCGTCTGTTTGTGGATTTGGATGTGGATGTAGTTGTGGTTGTGGTTGTGGTTGTGGTTGTGGTTGTGGTGGTGGTTGTGGATGTATACGCGTTTGTTTGTGCGATTGTTGCGGTTGTTGTTGCAGGTGTAGCTGTTGTTGTTGTGCGTCTGTTTGTGAGTGTGGGTGTGGTTGTGATTGTGGTTGTGGATGTACATGTGTTTGTTTATGTGGTTGTTGTTGCAGGTGTTGCTGTTGTTGTATATGCGCTTGAGTTAGTAGATGTTGCTGTTTTTGTTGGGTATGTTGAGAAAGTTTTGATTGTAGTTGAAGTGGATACAGCAGTTGAAGAGAAGGTTGCGTTTGATCTGCTGGTTGGAGTAGTGGATGCATTTGAACTGTATGTTGTGGTTGTTGTTGTTGCTCATCTTGTTGTTGTTGTTGTTGCTGGTTTGGTTGTTGTTGTTGTTGTTGTTGTTGTTGCTGTTGTTGCTGTTGTTGTAGTTGTTGTGGTTTTTGCGGTTCTTGTTGTTCTTGTTGTAGTTTTTGTTCTTGTTGCTGTTGTTCTTGTTGTTGTTGTTGTTGTTGTTGTTGATATGGTTGTTGGTGGTCGTGTTGTTGTTGTTGCTGTCGCTGGTGGTGGTGGTGGTGGTGTTGGTGTTGTTGCTGATGTTGGTGTGGTTGTTGTTGTTGTTGTGGTTGTTCTGGTTGTTGTTCTTGTTGTTCTTGTTGATGTTCTTGTTGTTGTTCTTGTTGTTGTTCTTTTTGATGTTCTTGTTGATGTTCTTGTTGTTGTTTTTGTTCTTGTTGATGTTGTTCTTGTTGTTTTTGCTCTTGTTGTTTTTGCTCTTGTTGTTGCTGTTGTTCTTGTTGTTGCTGTTCTTGTAGTTGTTGATATGCTTGTTGTTGTTGTTGTTGTTGTTGCTGGTTTGGTTGTTGTTGTTGCTGGTTTGGTTGTTGTTGTTGCTGGTTTGGTTGTTGTTGTTGTTGTTGCTGGTTTGGTTGTTGGTGTTGTTGCTGGTTTGGTTGTTGGTGTTGTTGCTGGTTTGGTTGTTGGTGTTGTTGCTGGTTTGGTTGTTGGTGTTGTTGTTGCTGGTTTGGTTGTTGGTGTTGTTGCTGGTTTGGTTGTTGTTGTTGCTGGTTTGGTTGTTGTTGTTGTTGCTGGTTTGGTTGTTGGTGTTGTTGCTGGTTTGGTTGTTGTTGTTTGTTAACCATTTGCGAATTTAAAACATGGGCTTTTAATGGATGTGCACGTATGTGAATAGTTTTTTGTATTGTAGGTAATGGCACTGGATTTCTAACAACTAATGTTTCTAATGTTGTAGGTGTTGTAATTGTTGATATTGTTGAATTTGTTGTAGTCACCAAATTTGATTTTGATATGATTGCAGACTTTTGCGTGGAACAGGGACATACGATTGATGCTGCAACAGTAGTCGAAGAGCAAGTTACATGATTTGTAATCAATGAACTAATAATTGGTACTGTATTAGTAGCGTTGATCATAATTTTACCAGTGCTAGTAGCAGGAACGATAATAGATGTTTGTTCAGATTGTGTAGTAATGACTTTTATTTTTGTTGTTGATATTGCTGTTGTTGGTTTGGTCGTCGTTAGTGTAGTTATTGTTGGACTGATAATAGATGTTTGCTCTGATTGTGTAGTAATGACTTTTATTTTTGTTGTTGATATTGCTGTTGTTGGTTTGGTCGTCGTTAGTGTAGTTATTGTTGAACTGATTGTTGTTGATGTGTCTGTTGTTGGTATGTTTGATATTGATATTACTGTTGTTGGAGTAGATATTGTTGGAACGGTTGTTGTTTGTATGGTTATTGTTGGTCTGATTGTTGTTGATGTGTCTGTTGTTGGTATGCTAGCAATTGGTGTTGGAGTGGATGCTGTCGGTGTGGAGGTTATAGTTAGTGTGGTTGTTGTAGTTTGTGCAGTTGTTAAAGTTGGTGTAATTGTTGTAGTTGGTGTAGTGGTTGTAGTTGTTGTATTGGCTGCAGTTAGTGCAGTTATAGCTGTTGTAGTTGCTGCAGTTGTAGCAGTTGTTGCTGGTAAGATATTTGTTATTGGTAGTGCACTATTTATTAATGGTGCGGTATTTGTTGTTGATGGGTTGGTTGTAGTTTGTGTAGCTATTGGTAGTGCGACTATTGTTTGTGGGATTTTTGATATTGTCGTAGTTGCTATTGGTGGGAGTGTTGATGGTGCAGCTACTGTGTTTGCGGTTGGAATTGATGTAGTTGTTATTGATGTGCTTATTATTGGTGAGGTTGTGTTTGGATCGATTGTTAATGGTGCACTTACTATTAATGAGGTTGTGTTTGCAGTGATTGTTGTTGGTGCGCTTACTATAGATGCATTTGTATATCGTGCAATTTCCGTTGTTTGAGTTGAATTTAGTATAAGTGTTTTTGGTGCAGTTGTTGTGGAACCAGTTGCAGCTGTTGTTGATACGGTAATAGCCTTTGTGGTTGTTGCTAACATTGTGGTAATTGCTGCATTAGTAGTAATTGTTGTATTAGTAGTGAGTGCTGCTTTTGTAGGTGGTGTCATGGTTGTATTATTGGACAATTTATTTTGAAGTTGAAATACATTTGAGGATGTTGCAATTTCGATATCTATTGATTTTACATTACTAGTTGTTATTTTACTGGAATTGGCAATTGATTTTGTTGTTTTTGCGTTAGATACTGGAACATATTGGCCTTCTTTACTATGTATTACAACAGTTAATTCACCAGTAACAGGATCAATTAGAGTTAGAGATTCAGTATTATTGAGTACGTCTTTCAATGTTTTAGCTGGAGGTTCTTGACTGTCATCATTAATTTCAATTACAGGGATTTCTATTGTTGCTTTCGTATTTGTAATATCTGCAGATTTATTTATTGAAGATAAAGCTCCCATTTTACTAGTAGATACAGATAATTTTATAATTTCATCTTCAGATACAATATTAATTTTATCAGCTGATGCTTCAAAGTGTTGTAAATTTTTAATATTTATCATTTTTGATTTAACGTTAGATTCAGATGCATCTTCATTAGTTACAACTTTATCTTCTAATTTATTTTTTTCATCACTACTATCAATCGATGCATCAGATGATATACGATCTTTTGTTCGACGATTAGCTCTTGGCGATCTTTTTACATCAGTACTTGATGGTTTTTCAAGGTTTACAGATTTTACGTTAATGTTATTGTTAATATTGTTCATGCTGTTATTTTGTTGGGTTGAACTACGTGTAGACCTGCGTGTTGGTGTTTGGTCGGAGTTCGAAGAAGATAATAATGATAGCGATGACGATGAAGATGATAATGAAGATAATGATGAAGATGGTGGTGATGACGATGATGATGATAATGAAGATAATGATAAAGATGATGGTGGTGGTGGTGATGAGGATGATGATGATGATGATGATGATGATGATAATGAAGATAATGATAAAGATGATGATGATGATAAAGATGATGATGATGATGATGATGATGATGGTGATGCTGACGATGTTGTTGATGATGGTGATAATACTGATGAAGAAGGAGATGATGATAACGTAAACGATTGTGGTGATGGTACAGAAGTAATGTGAATATTTTTCGGTGATGTTCCTTTATTAATATCATCATTTGCATCATCTATTGTAGTACGATCTCGTTCTAATAAACGTCGACTTTTTCTTACATTTCCACCACCGGACGGGGATGAGAAATCATCTTTATCATCTCGTTTAGATGTTATTGAGAAATCCAAACTCGATGGAGATGTAACATCGAGACTTATATGCACCGGTGACGTTGACTTTTGAATTGAATTTTGTACAACTGCTAATGTTTGTTGAGATTGTGGTGGGGATGTATTAGATTGCTGAACGGAAGATTGCCCTTTAATAGTTAGAATTAAACGTGGTCGTACACCATCCTCAATTCTATTTGTAGTCTTAGATGAGCCACTATCAGAATCATCACCTGAATCTTCATGAAACTCATAAATATCTGATTCATTCTTTTGATGTCTGGTTTTTCGTAGTTCATTTTGCTGAGTGTCCTGTTGTTTATTATTATTTCGTGAATTATTATTTCGTGAAGCCTTACGTAACTGTATTTTATTACCACTACGTCTTGTTTGGACGCCAGTTGTATTTTTTTCATCTGATGATTGTTCAGTTGATTTTTTATTAATATTTGCAGACGTTGATGATGACGATGTCGAAAATGATACATCTGATTTTTTATTGCGTGCTAAACGAGAACGTTTTAACAAATTTCGTTCCTGTTTACTTTCCACAACATTCTCATCAAATTCTTCTTCGTCATTAGTGGTTGTCACAGAAGTTAGCGAAGTCGTCGTTGATGTTGTTGCAGTAGTAGTTAATATATCATCATTATTTTCGATCTCATTATCATTAATTTTAATCATTTCAATATTTTCTTCGTCATTAGGTTTTTCATTATTATTTTCTAAACTTTCTTCAAAAATTATGTCTTTGTTTGGATTTTCATTTTTAAATTTTATTTGAATATCACTTTCTTCAGATTCTTCGCAAGCGCAAAGTGCATCTACATTTTTAATAACTGATTCAATATTAACTTCTTTTGCTGACCAATAATCACTGTCTTCTTTAGAATCTATTTCTTGTAGTTCAATAGTTGTAATAGGACTAACACTAACTTTTAATTTTTCAATACAATCTTTAGTTAATAGACGTTCTTCTTTAAATTCATCAACATTCAGTCGCTCTGGTTCCGGTATTGATGCTTTTATTGAATTTATAGGAATCGCAGTAGAAGTAGTTGTAGTTATTGCTGTTACTGAAGTCATCATATTACATGGAGTAATATTAGTTGATGTTACTTTTAGCTTCGCATCTTTTATTATAGAGATTTGACCAATTGATTGTTCATGAAATTTACTTGATTTAGTAGATTTGTTATCTCCAGTAGAAAACTTATCTGATGCAACAGTTTTTGCATCAACAATTTCCTTGATTGTAGAATTTTTCGTAACAGTTTCTATTATTGGTGTTGTAGATGTAATTGTTGAAATACTTTCAATTGCAGTCGATACTGTTGCCACAGGTGTGATAACAGTCGACACTGAAATTAATTTATCCATTTCTATCATTTTATTTTCTGATGGCAATTGTGGTAAAAAATTATTTGTTGTTAAATTAGTAATTGTTGTAGTTTGTGTAGATGTGGTAGTTGCACCAGAAATTTTTAAAACACTTGGTGACATAGTCGTATTTAATGGTTTAATATGGATTATATTTGTGGAAATAACTTGAATTCGCTGCCCATCTTTTACAATAGGTTGTGGTGAAGACGTTGATCGCATCACCTCTATTTGATTTTCAATTAATCCAGATGGTGATTTTATTTTCAATGATTCTCTTGTTACCATCAAGGGGGAGGAAGATGGAGATATTGAAGGTGAATGGGAGGATGTGGATGGTGACTGTGATGCGCATGAAATAGATGTTATTGATGATAATTGTGATAGCTGAGGAGGTTGAACAATTTGATTTGCTTGTTCTATTGTCTGTGTTTGTTGAGATACATTTTGACAAGTTTTAATAATTGGAATTGTGTGTTTTGTAAATGTTGATGATGGTAATTGAGGTGTTTGTTGAATGAATTGTTGTTGCTGTAACTGAGACATTGGTAATTGCGAAGCAGATACTTGTTGTCGAGAGAGTGATGTTTGAGAATATGTTAATGTTGTATGCTGAGACATTTGAGCTTGTTGCTGATGTATTACTGGTAAAGATAATGTTTGTTGTTGCAATGAAATGCTTGTAGTATTCAGCAAAGAATGCTGTTGTGGTTGTGTTAACATAATTTTTGGTTGCTGAATTTGCTGTTTATTAATTTGAATTTGCGCCGATTGTTGTTGTTGCTGCTGTTGTTGGCGTTGTTGTTGCATATGTTGATGTATTTGTTGTATTTGAAATTGTTGTTGCACAGGGTGCTGTAAAGGTGGTTTTTGAAATTGAATTGATTTTTGTATTTCTTGTTGCCGATGTTGCGCTTGTTGCTGTGGTGGAGTAACTAAATGAATGGAATGTTGATTAATCTGATGCTGCTGTTGATGATGATGCATTTTCTGTAACTGTTGTTGTGGGACTTGTTGGATGTGTTGTATATGTCGCTGTTGTTGTTGCTGAGGTGGTTGTAAATTCATTGTTATAATATTTGGTACTTGCTGTATATTATATGGTTGCCTTTGTTCGATAAAAGTTTTATGTAAGTTATTTTCGACATTTATTTTTTGTTGTAATGGAACTATGGATTGTTGGCCCTGATGCTGTTGTAGTTGTGGTTTTTGAAATTGTTGTGGTTGTTTCTGTTGTTGTTGTATTTGCTGTTGTTGTTTCTTTGGTTGTTGTTGTTGTTGTTGGTGTTGTTGCTGGTTTGGTTGTTGTTGTTGTTGTTGTTGTTGTTGTTGTTGTTGCTGGTTTGGTTGTTGTTGTTGTTGTTGGTGGTGTTGTTGCTGGTTTGGTTGTTGGTGTTGTTGCTGGTTTGGTTGTTGATGTTGTTGCTGGTTTGGTTGTTGTGGTTGTTGCTGGTTTGGTTGTTGTTGCTGGTTTGGTTGTTGTTGTTGTTGTTGCAGCAGTTGCGATTGTGATATTGGATTTTGGTGCTGCTGCTGTTGTGGTTGAAATTGTTGAATCGTTGCTCCCTGTGGAATTTGATATGTTACAATTTGCTTACCGCCTAGTGATACATACTGCTGGTGAAGACGTTGATTATCTTTTACATCAGATACAACAACTGTTTGCACATGAGCTGTTAAAGTACTATTTCCTGAAACAGATTTTTGCTGTTGCAGATGTGGCGTCATTGACATTGTTGTATGCTGTGTTTGTGCAACATTGGGTTGTGGTAAAATAATATTTGTTGCTTGAAGTGATTTTGCTGCAATCGGAGCTAAAACTGGTGTGACTGGTAAACGATTTAAAATTATGTTTCCTGAATTTGATGTTGATGATGTTGTTGATGCTGTCGTGTGTGACATTACAACTGATTGATTTTGTGGTGGTGATGATGATAAAATTTGACGCTGATGAACTACAACATGTGATTGTATATTTGGACTTAATTGTTGTGTTACAGGATGCCGTACAACAGTTGTTGAATGTCGTAAAAAATTTGGACTTTGTGGTGGTGAACAGCGTATATTTGTTGCAAATTGTGTTTGCGTTTGTAATTGTTGTGGTTGTGTTAAACGTGGTGAGTGTAAGCGTAGCTCGTTCCCACTATGAGGTGATAACATAACACTAAGAGGTTGTTGATAAACAACATGTTTTTGTTCAGGTATATTTATTGTTGGCGGTTGAATAGCATATGAAGAAGTAATCTGATGCGATGATTGATGTTGTGAATTCATATGCAACTGCACACGAGAAGTATTAGAGCCATATATTACTTGTGGTCGCGTTGTAGTTATTATATTAACAGGACGTTGTTGTTCCTGAGATTGTGTGATAATGTTTGGGTTAGATGTAGTGGTTGTTATCGAAAATCGATTATCAATTCGAAGTGATTGTGATTTATTAGCATCACTTGTTTTTACCACTAAAGTATCAGATTTTTGTAGTTCAGTTTGATTTCTAGAAACATCTGCAGTTGATTTTGTTATAACTGATGTTATTGCAGATGATTGAGTAGATGTCGAAGCTGTAGTTATCGTCGTAGTACTCGTAGTTGTAGCTGAAGTTATTTCTGTTATTTTCGGTAACATTGCAGGTGTTTTTATTATTGTTGTTGTTGTTGGAGTAGTCGTGAATTTTGAGATAACAGAAGGTGAAATTAATGGTGGAATTGTTACAATAGTTGAGGTCAGTTTTAACATTGGGGGATTAGTTGCAATATCAGATTCAATAGCTTTTGTTACTATTGATGGTGAAATTGTTAAAGTTTGGTTAGATGGTCTTTTTGTATTAGGTGTATTTGAAGTTATTACTGATACTGTTGTTATAATTGGTGTTACCATTGCTACAGTCGTTGTAGCATTAGCTATTGTAGTTACTATTGTAGTTGATTTTGGTGTCTCGAAACTTTCTGATTCGATAGTCTT